>CM053144.1:43729170-46229170 GCA_028571685.1 Heterohyrax brucei | reverse complement strand
TGTGCTTGACAGAAAAGGATAACTGCAATCTAGGAACAAACTTTTTCAAAACACCAGCTTCTCAGCTTGGTATCATGTAATAGATTTAGCATCTTTCAATCTGTTTTTCAATGAAATTTGATAAAGTGGCTAGTATGTCACTACAAGGCACTCATTATGTGCCTGTAAAATAAACTTAAAGTAGTTATACTGTATTTTACATTCATACTTACAGTTCTATCACTGGTTAAGCCACTGAGATCCAGTCAATTCCTCCTTGTAGCGACCCTATAGGATAGAGTGGAACTGCCTCATAGAGCTTCCTAGGAGCTCATGGTGGATTTCAACTGCCAGCCTGTTGGTGTGGAGATCTGACACACCTGCACTCTCCTTCCTTTTTGCCAATTCTGACAACAGTGTTCTCCCACTGTACTCTCTGTTTGTCTGTTGGATTTGCTAATTCCTTGTAGTGACCACACAGAAGTCATGGATCATGTTCATGATTATGGAGTTTTTTGGGAAAGTAAAAGAGTGCATCATAGGATCAACATGGAGGTAATCGGAACAACTCAGCTTGTAGTTTCTCCTTCAGAACGGCTTCTTCTTGGCCTCTACAAGTGTCCCTGATTGGGTCTGGCCTCTGCCCTGCCTGGGTATGTGCCACAGCTTTTTAGTTCAGCCAAAAAGTGCCTGGAGGCCTGAGCGCACCACCTGCCTGAATACGCTCAGCTCTCTTGCTCCCTGGTGCTCCATGTGCCAGGCAGTCCGCCACAGCTGTCTGGCACCGTTTTCTTGGTTCTGCTGCTTTTATTTCTCTGCCTCTGGATCCTGTCTTGCTGGCCACCACCTCTCGCTGTTTTGCATCATCTCCAGTTACAGCTCTCTCTGTATCCTGGGCCTAGGAGTTTCCCACAGGGCCCCCAGGTCCTAAGGACGTGCTCCACTCCCACTTCTACTTCTTGTATTAGTGAGATTCCCCACCCTGAACCTCTGAGGAAATGATCCTTTCAAGCCTAGCAGGATTGCAAAACAGACCAATTCTCTCCATTCGTTTTCCATGCACCTTATTTTAGACTATTAAAACCTTGCAAAGTTTCTTTGAATCTTATTTTCATAGTCCCACCCAATCATTTTGTCAAAGTTACAAGATCATAACTAGAAACGGCATATAAAAGTGGTGCATCACACTGCAAGGAGTCTAAGTACAAACATGACAAAGATTTCAGAGGTGATACCTGGGTCTGCTGATCAATTTTTCTCCCTCCTGGGGCTTGTGATCACATTCTTATAGCCACCACAGTGTTGTAGTTGAGAGCAAAAAATTTACCATCAAGAAAACACAAGGGGAAGAGTTGCTGGAACAATATCTCTAAGTAGACAATGAAGGATGAGGTCTAGGGCACCAGCAGCAGACGGGCTCTGCTGGAAGCAGGGACAGCTGAGCAAGGCTGCCAGGCTGGAGGCCTGTCCTGCAGATCAGATGCAAGGAAATGAGCAGTTGGTGGCAGCAATCTGTGACAGCTGTCTTCTGATGTGTTCTGTTTTCTTACTAAGTGAAAAGTAAGGTCATTGTCCAAAATAAGAATGGGGAAGGAGTGATAGGTGTCTGACTAGAGAAAAGTTGTGTAGCAGTCATCTAGAATGGAACAATCCTGAGGAAACTCTGGAAGCTTAGGATGACTGCTGGACGGTGGCGTGGGCACTCCTGAGGTCTGGGTCATGGAGTTACAGTGAGAGTGGTCAATGTGACTGTGTTTTGTCCAGCCTCCTCTAGCTGCCTGTGGGCAGGACAGAGATGGTGGAGGTAGGACTCACCAGCTGTGTAGTTTGGGCATGTAAATATGAACCAGAAAGAGAGAGGAGAGGAGGGATGGAAAGCATTACCTTAGAACTTAAGACGGCCAGGAAGGGAACGGAGTCCTTGCGCAGTGCAGATGGTTAAGCATCAGCTGCTAACAGAGAAGTTGAAGTTTGATTTCTGTTCAGAGACCCCTCAGAGCAAGGTTTGGTGATCTGCTTCTGAAAGACCAGTCTCTGAAAAAGCTGTGGAGCACAGTTCTACTCAAACACACGTGGGATCACCACAAGTCAGAGTCAGCTCAATGGCAAGTGGTGATAGTGATGGTGGTGGAGTGAGGGAAGAGGGGACAGAAAAGACTGAAAAGAACTGGAAAGATGGAAAGATCATTAGGCTGGGAATCCTAGTAGCATCAAAGGATTGTTGGAACTGATGAATCTCAAGCCTGGGAAACAGGCAAATGCACTGCCGAAAGTTTACTTCTATTAATATTAGATAAAACAATAATAGTGGTGTTTCCAGAGTTTGTGGCCACCCTGGTGGGGGATGAGTGTGAAAGCAGGTGGTTACAGAGTGAGAAGCATGAAATGAAACTATGGAAGGACTGCAATTATCGGCTGTGGTTACACTTTGTAAATAGGAATAATAATGGTATCCACCTCCAGGAGACTTGTAGGAGTTAGATGAGGAAATGCATAGGAAGCATTTAGCACGGTGTCTGCCACAAAGCACTGTTTCCTTCTTATTTGCTGTCGAGTCAATTCCAGCTTATAGCAACTACAGATGTGCAGAGAACTGCTCCATAGAGTTTTCAGGGCTGTGTTCCGTACGTGTCAATCTGTGTCTGTGAGTGTCTATCAGATGAACTTGTTTATTCATTCTTCACTAAACAAATATTTTTAAACAATACCAGGCACAATTGAAGGCAACGGAAATGCAGCTGTGAACAGTCCCAATCCTTATCCCTGTCCTCATAAAGCTTCTATTCTGGAGGAGAAACAGTGTCATAGAAATGAGCCCCACATGGCTTCTGTGTTTTAGACCCAAATTGTTTACTTCTTCATAGCAAACTGAAGCTCCTCAGCCTAAAAAAGCCTGCCAGTGCCTTAAAATGTTATGTCTTTTAACTAGCTTCTACTGTATAGTAACTTTGGTATTTAAAATATTTTGAATTATTTTTTCCATACAAGTGTCTTTCTTTGGGGGCTGTTTTATGTTCTTTTTATTTAGTTAGTTTTTTCATTGAGATGACATTTATGAGGGGCTAACTGTTCTTGAGAAGACTTCTTATAATTCTTAAAATGGGATGGATGTGTCTTCCAAGAAAGGGACTCTTTGTGTTTTAAAGTCACTTCTACAGTGACATAGTCTTTGAACTTTGGGGAGTGTATTGCATGTGGTGCTGATACAAATTTAAACCCAAGTAGACCCTGTGGCGTGTTCCCTGTGAATGCTGACTGTGGAAAGAGGATCCTGCCTGTAGTGTGTGATCAGTGCTGGACTGAAAAGTTTCTAGACGAAATGTGGTTTTTTTTTTTTTTTTTGGTCAAAATCAGGAAGGCTTACAGCCAGACTGTGAAATTTCCTTGTCCTCGGCAGGTGAAATGAGCTGACAGTGAGGATTGAAAATCAAGGAATTACTTGAAACTTGGTTTGTGTAGATTTATAATCTACTTGCGATATTAACAAATCAGGTAACTTTCACAGTTTCATGTGTGTATATAGGCTCCCCCGGCTCCCATGTACCTACCCATTCACAAATTACTGAACTTTGTAAGCTGACATTGAAACGGCAGTTCTTAAAAGACTTCTACAGTGCAGTCCAGGTGTTTTACTGAAGGGAACTAAAGGTTAAATTCTCATGGTCGTTGTTGCCTCCTTTAGCAGCATTAGAAGGAAGAGCTTTCCTGGTTGAGTATTTGTATGTGTTAATAGATGAAAAATAAACCAGATTGTAAATTCTTTTTTTTTTTCCTGGTCTTAAGCCGTGTTCCAATTTTTGGTGTAAATTGTGTAGGATAAGGTTACATTTAAATTGAATTCTGTTAAACATTATGAATATTTTTCTGTAAACATATTCAAAAGTTTCTTTTTTAAAAAAAAAATAGGTCGATTAAGCAGACTTTTAGCCACTTTAGTGCCTATCTGCTTCACACAGCCCAAGAAACTGTGTAACCCCCAAGAGAAGATAAAACCTTGGAGCTGTCAGTACCCGGCTGCCTCCCCACTGGTTGCAGAAGCATTTGGTGAAGAGGGACATAAGCACCTCCTTCTCTTCCTGTGTTTTTCCTGGCCCTTCCCTTCTGCTGGCTGTCTGCTGGCCTCTGGAAAACTTCCTGCTGGGGTGGCCGCCCACCTCTACAGTCTGCCAATGTGTCCCCCTCAATATGCAACATAATCTCGTGGTTGTGCATTTTTTTACAATGAGCCCCAGTTTCCCTCAGACTCACTACAGACAACCAACAGTGCAATGAGTGTATTTTTTGGTGATGAAAATGTGCACACCAAAATATTCACCAATACAACCATCGTGTGTTTGCAATGCAGTGACATTAATGACATACTTCATGTTATGCAGCCATTATCACTTGTCTTTTTGAAATTATCCTAAACATTTGAGACAACCTTGCTGCTCCCCAAGCAAAAACTTTCTTTTCTTCTGTCCTTCCAAGCACTGGTAACCATGAATGACCTTTGGTTTCTGTATTCTGCTTATTTCATGTAAGTGAGACTATGTAGTATTTGTCCTTTGGTGGCTGTCTTACTGCACTTGGCATAATGTTTTCCAGGCTCATCCACACTGTGGCTGCATCAGAACTTCACGTCTCCTTCTGTGAGTGATGTCCCACTGTCTGTAGGCCCCACATTTGGTTGATCCATTCAACTGTTGATGGGCATTTAGATTGCTTCCTACTTTTAGTCAAAAGTGTAAACAGCTGCAGTGAATATTATTGTATATGTTTGTATTTGTGTTCAGCCTTCCCTTCTCCTCAGTGTGTACCTATGATTGGGACTGCTGGCCTTGGGGTGCAGTGGTTAAGCACTCGGCTGCTCACTGAAAGGGCTACTAACCAAAATCCCCATAGTTCTTACCTACCAGTGGCTCCGCAGTAGATGGGACCTGGCCATTGATCAGGGAATTTTGCAGGCTAAGAAATTTCTATGTGACAGTTTTACTCTGTCCTGTAAGATTGCTATGAGACAGAATTAAGTCAACAGCCATGGATTTAATGGGTAATGTGAAGTCCTGTAACTCAATGGTTAAGCACTCAGCCGCTCACTGACAGGAGAGTGGTTCAAACCCACCAGCTGCTCTGGAGGAGTAAAGACCTGGCACCTGCTCCTTTGAAGCTTCTAGCCTTAACCTACAGGGCAGCTCTGTTCTATCCTTGCAGAATTGGTATAAGTTCAAATCTAAATTTACTTGAGGTCACACAACAACAATGGATAATTATTTTGAGCAACTTTTCATTAAATATCTATTAGTGAAAATGCTGTGGACAAAAGTCAAGAGATGTAGGTGGGTGGGTGAGTTAGAGAGAAGGTGCCAGTGTCTGGGAGGGCCTCTTTGTGGTGACAGTGGGGGCCAGGAGGCAGTGATGCTGGGAGAGGTGTGCCCAGCAGGAGGACAGCAGGTGCAAAGGCTCTGAGGCCTGAACACCTTGCTGATCTCCAGGACACTGGAGCAGAGGCTACATTCTCTGCCCATCACACGGCCACATCTGTGTATACTGGAAATTGAGAAAAACGATTTCTAACGCAATTTATAGTTTGAAAATATCTGTCAGAACTTTCCATAGATTTTACAGTGGAAAGCCTCTCTCCTTCCCCAGGCCCCAGGCCCCCACTTTCCCTCCCAGAGATGAGCAGGTGACCAATTTCTCACGTATCCTTCTGGAAAAATGCTATACAAATGT
Organism: Heterohyrax brucei; assembly: GCA_028571685.1. Lineage (NCBI taxonomy): Eukaryota > Metazoa > Chordata > Mammalia > Hyracoidea > Procaviidae > Heterohyrax > Heterohyrax brucei. Next base: position 46,223,476 of record CM053144.1, on the reverse strand, counting down.
TGTTATTGTCCTTACATTAGGAGAAGCACTAAAATGAATAGGAAGGAGAAGAAAATGTGTTTACTTTTCAGTATTGAGAGGCATGCCATCAGGAGTCTGATAGATGGTGTCAGAGGGGACACGGAACCTCAGAGCTGGCACAAGGGCTCTGAACTTTCCTCTCTTCCCAAATCCCACCTCCACCCCCGAACCTGACCCTGTGGAGTCCAGGGCTACTCAGAAGGCATCTTTGTCTCCACTTGGAAGTCCAGCCTCTGTCAGCTTTCTCTGCCCTAGTCAGACCACAACCCGGACAACAGCCCTTCTCCTCCGGGCAGCTCTTAGTATCTGAGAGCAGTGCGGCAGCGCCCCCACGTGGCCACAGCGCTGGGGACAGAAGGTCTGAAATCCCTTTCAACTTCCTCACCCCGGACCTCCCCAGATTCTCCGTCTGCTCCCACCAGCAGCAGGACAGGACTCTGCACAAGAGGGAGCGTTCCTGTTCTGGGTGAAACTAAAGGTGTCAAGTGTTTCCTGAAATTCAAGCTGACACAGATTGTTTTTTCCCACCGTAGTGACTGTGTCCTCTGGTCCTCGGGCAGAGGTCTCCGTGATATAAGACCTGGATCCCAGCTCTGCAGCTGTCCCTACAAATACACTTGGAACCGCAGTGCCCAGTGCAGCAGGCTCCTGAGGCGGGACCTTGGATTTCTGAGACCGTTTCACTTATCCTGGGAACCCTGGTGGTATAGCTGTTAAGTGCTAAGGCTGGTAAACAGAAGGTCAGCCGTCAGACTACATTAGGTGCACCTTGAAAACCATGGGGCAGTTCTACTCTGTCCTACAGGGTCACCATGAGTGGGAATCGACTTGCCGACAGTGGATTTGGTTTGGTCACTTATTTCCTTGGTTGCTGCTAGGGCGGAGGCCCCTTCTACCAGTCAATGAGTCCCCACCTGGGACCTGGGAAGGAGCCCCTGAAACTTTAGGTGGGTAAGCAAGAGAGGCACCTGGAAAATTGAGGAGAGGGAGGAAATGGGGACAGTGGCGGGGGGGTCCATGCCCAAAGGAAGGGACACAGAGGAGCCAGGGAGGAGAGCAGCACAGGGAGGATTGGTGCAGGGGGCACCTGTGGAGATGAGTGAGCCAGGGGCAGGTGCCTGTGAAACCCCTTTGGGGACCAGCACGGGTCCCAAATTGCCCACATTTCCAGGGTCCCACTCCCTGAGTGAAGACCTCACAAGCATGTCTGAACTCAGCACCAGTCAGTCTGTGGTCACAGCCTTGGTTGTCCCTTCATCATGTACATGCCAGGACAAATGGCCCTGGAAGACTGTGCCCCACACATCGTGTGGAAGCTAGACACAAGAGCAGCCACCCAGATCTAGGTGTGAGGTGACTGACTATTCATCTCCCAGGTTCTGGAACCTCCTTTGTCCCCTCCCCAGCTTGTACCTTTGGACTCTGGGATCCTGCTTCTTCCCCCTAATGGGACAACTGGACCCAAATCTATAGCCAAGACCTACTCAGAACCCACTCATGGCACCTCAACCTCTGAATTTAGTTACTTCACAAACCAGGCCCCAAATCTCGGTTCTGATGGTTGACTTGGGCAATCGGGGTTTGAGGGCAGAGGGGTCTCCCCGGGGTGTCAGTTCAACAGGGCTGGGAGCTGGGCAGCAGCTGCAGGTCCTGGAGCTACAGCTCTGGCTCTGACGGGAGGACTTCAAACTGCCAGTGTCGTAATATGGCCCATGGGCACTCCCAGGGTACATTAGGCATCATGGACAGCAGGTGTGCAGGGTGCTACTTCTCCATGTGGAAGTGTGGCTGCAGAAGTGCTGGGTCACACTCCCAGGCTGGCTGGTTGCAAGCTGGCTTCAGAGGCACAGCCTATCTAGAACATTTGACTGAATCTCTCCTGGTGGAAATGTGCACAAGGACTCATCAAGGCTCAGGAACTCCCCTTCCCCCAGTCTATCACTGGGGTTAAACTCTCTCATTGATCAATAAAACGACAGAGGAGCAGCAATTAAGAAACCAAGGCTTCCTTACACCAACACAGCATCCTCCCTTAAAGCTGTGGAAACTCCGGCCATCTGTGCCTGTCTTTAGGCTGTAAGTACAGTCAGAGTCGCCCTCCCCTCACAGCAGGCTGCTCTAAGACGTCAGCTACAATGCAGGTCTATGGACCAGGCCCTGTGCACCTGTAAGAGGTGAAGGAAGGGCTGGATTTGGGTGAAGGTCAAGGTTTTTTAGACAATCTTGCATTTTCTGTTATGATTCTTTCTTGAAATCTGTAAGTTAATTGATGCATGTTTTCTCTCTCAGAAATCAAATCACAGAATTTAATATTGAGGGATTCCAAATCTTTCTTTAAAGAATCTAGTTAGTGTTCCACTTCCAGTGATGGGAGACTAACCTCTTACAGATCAACCCCCCTGCAAGAACAAGTACAACAGCTGGTCAAGAGGTAAGAACATCTGCTTGTAGGCACTGAACCCACCATGGCAGCAAGGACTTGACAGAACCAGACTCTAGAAAGAGGGAGATCCTAGCTATGTGAGCCCAGCACTTGTTGACAGCTTTGAATGCCTTTGTCCAGACGAGCATGGTGGCTGGGAGCCTGAGAAGCTGAAGAGAGATTTTGGCAGACTCTCGTGACTCCACTGGCTGAAAGCAGAAAACAACAGAGAGATGTTTCTCTGTGCTTTTATTGATGACACAATGGCGCTGGACTGTGTCGGCTGTAATGATTTATGGATAATGTTGCAAATAATGGCGATTCCAGAACACTTTATTGTGCTCCTCCGTCTGTGCATGGAGCAAGGTGCAGAAGTACACACAGAACAAGGGAATACTGCACAGCTTACAATCAGAAAAGTGTGTAAAAACAAAACTGAAAGGTTACACAGAAGAGTAGATGCCAGATAACTCCACATACATAAATTTAAAAACAGACCAGACTGGTTAATGACATGTTAACCCAGGACACTGGGTGCTTCAGTGGGGGAGGGAATTGGTGTCTGGAGGAAACACGAGAAAAATGCTGGTGACCTATTTCTCAATCAGGCAACAGTAAGAGAATCGGTGATAAAACCCAGAGCTGTCCGATTATGATTTCACCCATTCTCTGTGTATGGATTGCTCTCAGTTTTTTGAGTTAAAAATTTTTATATATATTAGGACCTGAAACTTACAAGATAAAATAGGCGGAAAGTCAGTGAAGATGAAAGGAATCCGGGAGGCAGCGGAGGCAGCCTGGAACTGCAGAGTTCAGTAGTCACCAGCAGAGGGCGCACGTCAACGCAAGAGCTCAACCCTCCCACCCGTCCCCGCAAAAACAAACTAAAACCATGGCTGTCGAGTCCATTCCGACTCGTGACCGTACAGATCAGAGTACAGCTGCCTTAAAGAGTTTCCAAGGAGCGCCGGGCAGATCTGAACTGCTGATCTCATAATTAGCAGTGGTAGCTTCTAATCACTGCACCACTAGGGTTTCCAGGAAAGCAATCAGGTTCTTGGAAATAGCCATCATAGCAGAGAATGTCAGCTCTGAGACAGACTGTATCTGTGCAAATAAATTTGACAACGTATAAGAAGTAGGCTATTTTCTCAAAATCGCAATTCACTAAAACAAAACCCAGTAAAGAAGGAAAGTTTGAGCAAACCAGTATCACAAAGAAAGAAAAATGTTGAGTTTCCTATGAAAATGCATGAATCCTAAGATTTCCAGAGTATTCATCTAAATCTTAAAGAACTAAATAGTTCTAAAGCTAACTTAATTAATACAAAGCATAGAAAAATAAGGAAAATTTTCATACCTATTGTGTTAAATGAGAATTATATTCTCAGCGTAATTTAAGGGAAATTGCACAAAAAAAGAGTAGCAGATCAATTTTCCTTATGAATTTCAGGGCACATATCTTTCACAAATGCTGATAAACAGAAACACAGTGTGTAATTTTTTAAAGTAGATTATGTGGGCATACTGGAGTTTATTACAATAAAACATTATTTAAAAAACCAGACAGTGGGCCTGACTTGGCCACAGAGTGTGGTTTGTTGAGCCCTGCTCTAGGACCACATCTATTGGACAGTGGATTTCTGCTAGAGTATGACAGGACCCAGCTCATTAAAGGCCTATATGACCACATAGTTGCTTGATGCCCCCTAGTCAGACACTTCATCTCTCCCAGGGCCCAGCAGCATTCCTGGAGCTGCTTTCAGAATGGTGTGCAGATAGCTAGACCTTGCTGTGCCAGAGTCCTAGAGGTCTGCTTTACAACTGCTGTCTTGGGAGCCACCTGCTGCCCATGGGCACTGTTCCTGCCACACACACCACTAGTGCTGAGGGAGACTCTGGGTCAGGTGAGCTAATCAGCAGGGCTGCTCACACTGTAGGCTGGACCTGCTGCAGAGCCCTTCCTGGGTCCCACTCAAAACCACCAGCAGCATTCAAGTCACCTGACAACGTGGGTCAGAACGACGGTACTGTCAGATGGAACACATAGCCACCAAACCTTGAAGGGGACTGCAAGTGAAATTCTTTCTCAGTGGCGAGAGGTACGGGGTACAATATTTATTTTATTCTTTTGAAGAGAAGTCTCAGCATGGCCAGGACCTCCAACCTCCTCGAAACTTCTCTGGAGTGGCAGGCCCCTGAATCTTTGTACAGTTTAACTAATGTGCCCTGGAGGTAATGTGTGTTGCCCAAACATCCAGAATACATTCCAGCCCTTGCATGTGGGGTCCACTTACCATGACGCCTTCAATAGAGTGGACAGTATGATGTGACCCAGTCGTGGCCCAGTGTTTTCACTCCATGTTGCTCTTTTTGATACCTTTCCTGTCTCTACAGTTTGAAGATAAAAAATACAGTTATAATAATAATCTGCCAGTTCTAAGGTCTATGTTAGTTCTGTATCAGTTTAGATGGATTAATTTTTCCCAGACTTTGGGGTCAACTTTTCTTGCTTTTTTCCATGTCTGGTTTTAGTTTGTTTCATTGGTTTTGCTCCTATTATTGAGAATATCCACAGCAAAACACACACTAATTCAGCAGTTTTGGCACATACCACTTAGTGACATTGACTGCATTTTTTTCAATTTTGCAATCATCTCACCTTCCTTCAATGAGTTCTTCTTTCCCCACTAACATAAATTTAGTTTTTCCTAAGGCTCCTAGTTAATCTTTCAAGCTACTGTTGTCAGTTTGATCTCATACGTTATGGTTAAGCTGCCGTCAAGTCACTGCTGACCCATAGTAACCATGTGTGCAAACGAACAAAACAGGGAGTGATATTGTGTCATGCCCACAATCATTTTTATGCTTAAGCCCACCGTTGCAGCCACTGTCATTCCATCTCCTCAGCAGTCGTCCTCTTTTTCCCTGACCTTCTACTCTACCAAGCATGATGTCCTTCTCCAAGGACTGATCCCTCCTGACAACATGTCCAAAGTGTGTGAGATGCAGTCTTGTTGTCTTTGCTTCCAAGGCGCACCGTGGTTGTACTTCTTCCAGAGCAGATCTGTTTCCTCTTTTAGTATTCCATGGTATATTCAATATTCTTCTCTAACACCACAATTCAAAGACATCAGTTCTTCTGTCTTCTTTATTCATTATCCAGCCTTTGCATGTCTACAGTTTGATTAAAAATACCATGGCTTGGGTCAGACACATGTTAGCCTTCAAAGTCACATCTTTACTTTTCAATACTTTAAAGAGGCCCTTTGCTGCAGATTTTCACAATGCAATGTGTCTGTTGATTTCTTGACTGCTGCTTCCATGGGTGTTGATTGCCAAACCAAATGAAATCATTGACAACCTCAGTCCTTTCTTCATTTATCATGATCTTACTTGTCCAGTTGTGAGGATTTTTGTGTTCTTGATGTGTGTGACAACACTTGGCTGATGTGTATTAAGAAAATCCACACTGAAAGCTGTGGTATTTGATTTTCTTCAGGAAGTGTTTCAAATCCTCCTCACTTCTAGCAAGTAGGGTTGTGTCATCTGCATAATGCAGATTATTAATGAGTCTTCTTGCAGTCCTGATCCCTGTTTCTTCTTAATGCAGACCAATCTGGCATACAGACTGAAAAGGTACACTGGGAGGATACAACCCTGACACACACCTTTCCTGAGTTTAAACCATGCAGTGTCCCCTTGTTCTATTCACACAACTGCCTATTGATGCATACACAAATTCCTCATGAGAACAGTTAAGTGTTCTGGAATTCCCATTGTCTGCAATGTTATACATAATTTGTTTTGATCCACATGTTTGAATGCTTTTGCATCATCAATAAAATGCAAGTAAACATCTTTCTGGTATTCCCTGATTCAGCCATGATCCGTTCAGCAGACATATCCTGCTTCCGTCCCATCTTCTAAATCCAGCTTGAATTTCTGCATTTTCTAGTCAACACTGTGTTGCAATCACTTTTCAATGATCTTGAGCAGAATTTTACTTGCATGTGATATTAATGACATTGTTCGATAATTTCTGCATTCAGTTGGATCACACCTCCCTTGGCAATAGGCATAATGTGGGTTCCTTCCAGTCCATCAGCCAGGCAGCTGTCCTCCAAATTTCTTGGTATAGATCAGTGAGCACTTCCAGCTCTGCATCCATTTGTTGAAACATCTCAGTTGATTTTCCATCATTTCCTGGAGCCTTGTTTTCACCAGTGCCTTGAATGCAGCTGTGATTTCTTCCTTGAGTACCACTGGTTCCTGATCTTACGCTACCTCTTCAAATGGCTGAATATCAAGCAATTCTTTCTGGTATAATGACTCTGTATTCCTCCCATCTTATTTGATGTTCCCTGAGACAGTTAGTATTTTCCCTGTAGAATCCTTCACTATTGGAACTCATGGCTTGAATTTTCTCTTCCTTTCTTTCAGCTTGAGAAATGTAGAGCATGTTGTACAGTGAGGGCTGACACCAGCAGGGGCGCCCACGGCAGATGGTTTTCAGCTGAGCTTCCAGACTAAGTCAGACTAGGGAGAAGGGTCTTTCAATCTACTTCTGAAGACAACTAACCAGGGAAAGCTTTATGAACTGCAGCAGAACATTGATCTCATAGAGATAACTCTTAAAAGGTACTTTATCTGGCAGTTTGAGCTTTTTTATGAGTTAAGCTAAATTATTCCTTGGTTTGAAGAAGACTTCAGGGGATATTTTTGGCTTAGCTGGTTATTCTTTTATTCTATACCAGGCATTATGATTTAACGTGTTAGACACCGGATATTTTTCTATTCTTACAAGCCTCTTTGAGATTTTATATCTGGCTCATAAAATGTTACTTGGTAACTGATCCATTTGGATCTTGCTTTTAAGATTTGTTAGGCAGAACCAGAGCAGTTTTCAGTAAAGCACTAATATTTCCCCACAACTGGCACAAGACCTGCTGGCACTCTACCCTATGTCACGTGAATTATGAAGTTTTCCAGTCTCGCTGGTGGGACAGGGACTGTTCTCAGCCTGTGGGGCACTACTGGGTACTGTTCTCCACAGGGTTTTTGGGTTGCTCTTTCACTGTCTTTGGATGGTAGCCTCCTGTGCATCTGCTGATCAGTACTATATGTCAAGTACTTGTTAGGGACCCTCTGCAGATCACTAGATTGTGCTGCTTTTTGTTCTCCAGGCTGTCCTGTGAACTCTAGAAGCCTGGTCTCTCAGACTCTTAGCTTTGTCCCCACAATTCACGGAATCCAGTGGGCTCCATTTTTGTTCCCCTCTCTGTGCGGTGGCCTGGAATCTCCCCCCAAGCAGCAACCTGGGTCAATTGCAGTGCTCACCTCATTTGATTCCCATTTCTCAGGGGTCACTCTTCTTCATGTCCTTCAAACCTGTCCTCAAAGGCCACTTCTCAATGAAGCCTATGCTGACCACCTGAGTAGCAATGGCTCTGTTCTCCCTGCACTCACACTCACACCTTGGATCACCTTACCTACAGCACTTCTACCTTCTAACCTAAACACCTGACTTATTTACTGCGCTGACCATTGATTCACTGTTCCTGTGTGTGCTGCTCTCTGATCTCTTTCTCCGTCAGCTCTCTGCTTTTCACTAAAACACAGTTTCCTCTCACTCTGAAGACAAAAATGATCTTAGAAGTTATGGGACCTATTTTGGGGTGAATGGGGAACTATGCTGGGAGTGAGCCAGCACCAGGATTACAGAACTAAGAGCAGAGAGAGTGGATAGGCAAACAGAGGATGGAAACATAACAAGAATTTATCTACATCAAGAAACTGTAGGGTGTCTCTTCTCTAATTCCAGATCTTACTCATTAAAAATAGTGAGGAAGAGGTGAAAGAATGATTCAGGATACAATTGTGGCAGGAAAATACCGGTACAAACCTGAAAGTTTGTTTCTTGGTGTGACAGTGAGTTTAGTGTGCAGGAGCCACCACAGGCCTTGTGAGGACACTGACAGGAAAACAACTGCTGCCACTGTCAGACAGAGACCCCAAAGGGGACCGAGACAAGAACTCATGCATAAAACAAGAGCAGGCATTTCCTTTGTGAAAAGAAAGGCACAAAATAAAAACACAAACCCTGGGGTCTGAGGTTCAGGGCGGGCCTGCGCCCAGGCTGAGCCAGCACACTGAGCCCCCACTGCCTGTCTGAGGTGTCTAGTGCTGCTTTACCAGAAATGCCACAAAGGGGATGCCTTTACAAACAAATTTATTTTCTAACAGCACAGAGGGCTCAAGTCTGAATTCAGGGTGCTGTCTCCAGGGGAAGCCTTTCTCTGTGTCAGCTCTGGAAGAAGCTACTTTTGACTTTTTGAGCTTCTCTTCCTCGGTGTTATTCATGTGGCCTGGCATCCCTCTGCCTCCATCTCTGGTCCTCTTGCTTCTTTAGTCTCTCAAAGATGAACCCAAAGCAGGATTTACATTAATCTGGCCTCATTAACACAACAAAGAGAATCCATTCCCAAATGGGATTATAACCAACAGGCATAGAGGTTAGGGTTTACAACACAGGTTTTGCAGGAGACAAAACTGAATCCTTAACACTGCAGTGCTCTGAAGACAGGACAAGGCTTGAGCAGTACCTGAGTCCCAGTGATCACAGCTTCTACCGAGGGGACAAGAATGATGAAGCAGTGAAGGTGACCCATCCAACAAGTGAGCATTACAAAACCCACGCTGTCCTGAACACAGACCTGTCCACACCCAGCTCATCCACAGTTTTCTGGTCCCACTTGTGACAGACTCAGCAAAGGAAACACAGGATTCTGGATGGTTCTCAGTCTCTTTACTTCCTCTCAGGCTTTAAGTCTCATGTTCTCCTTAATTAGCACATGGCAAGAATTTGAAAAAACATCATTCCCAGATTCTCATTTCTATAGGGAAGTGGGAAGTTGCAGCTCAGGGCAAGAGAGCTTACAACAGGGATGGTGACATCCTGGCCTGTCTCTGCTGGAACAGTGAATGCAGGTGCAGGGCAAAGGACGAGGGTCAGTGCGGGCTGGGGTCCTGTTGGGCAGGGTTGGGTTAGTCCCATCACATCCCCACATCATGATGACAGGAACACAGGATCACTTAAGCACCCATTGCAGCAAGAGAAGTCCTCAGCCACCAAGCAGGTGTGAGCAAATTGCGGTGTCATGCTACAGAAGACAGTAATCGGGAACAGATTCAGGTTGGTCATCATAAGTGCTGATGCTCTGAACAGCCCATCAAACGATCAGACTGTCCAGGTTAGAGGTACCCCCCTAACCAAGTCATGTCCCCTCTGTCCCTGCCCCTCCTCCATGTGAAGCCCTCTCACCGTTAGAAGCCATGAGAGACACCCCAGAGCCCTGGGCACTGTCACTTCCTGGAGAAGAACAAAAACATTATCTGGTCAGAGCCCACAGAAGGCAGTATGACTAGAGGAAGGAATACGAGGTGGGAGGCTCTCCAAGTGGGTCCGTCTACGCTATACCAACTGTGTCAGGATCAGCCAACGTCCCTCACTTACCTACAGCCTGAGTGTAGCTCTGTCCCTTTCCACCTGTGGGAAGGAAACACCCTGTGAGAGAGCAGAGAGGAGCCAGGACCATGAAGTCCTACAGGAACCTCCTAGGCCTGGCCCCCAGAGAAGTTTCCAGAACAATGACCACAGACTGAGGAAAGGACAAGGAAAGGAGATGTGTGGGGACTGGATCAACCACCCTCCAAGAGTTCTGTCCTCAGCAGGAAAATTCTGCTCTGATGATCTGTGACTACGGGAATCAGGTTCCCAACACCAGATTCATCTGAAGTGAAAAGCACACTTTGATCTACACATGTGATTTCACTGCTTACACAGGGCCCCAGACTGGGTAAGGGTGCGTGTACTAATGTTACCTCCCAGTAACCAGTAAGACATAGACTCCCTTGTGGGAACTGAAATCCTTCAGCACAATAATAAAACTGAGACCCCACCCGCATGTGTACCTGAGCTCTTCTTCCTCAGGATCACAACTGCGGCCACTGCAGCTCCAACAACCTTCACTCCAAAGAGCACCAGGCCGGCCACAATGGCCATGGTGGGGACGGTGGAAATAGCAGGCGGCTCTGGGAAGAGAAGGAAAGATGAAGAGCCCTGACCCACAGCTCTCAGCCCTGACCCTGCTGAGGTCTCCTGAAAGGCTCCCACTTTCCATGAGGAGAGGGTACACCCTCGCCCCCGTTTACCCCATCTCAGGGTGAGGGGCTCCGGCAGCCCCTCGTGCTGCACACGGCACGTGTATCTCTGCTCCTCTCCAGGCGGCGCCGCCACAGCTGCCCACTTCTGGAAGGTCCCATTGCCTGTGGGCCTGGTCTCCACAAGTTCCATGTCCTGCGTCTGGTCCTCCCCGTCCCGCTGCCAGGTCAGGGTGATCTCAGCTGGGTAGAAGCCCAGGGCCCAGCACCTCAGTGTAACCTCATGGTCAGAGATGGAGTGCTGGGTTATATGTGCCTCTGGGGGATCTGAGGAGAAAGTCAGAAAATTCAGAAACTGAGCATTTAACTGCATGGGACCTGGAAGCAGGGCTCATGGGACTACGCTGAGATAGGAGAGAACATTTAGGTGGAGGAAGTATAAAACCCAGACCTTAGTCTGTGCTGAGAGGTCTTGTATACTCTCTTCCTTGGAAAGTTCTAGAAGCTAGATGAGAATGCCCAGTATAACAGGCTGAAAGTCTTAGGGAAACAACGGCTTCTGACCTTGCCCCGGGTGGTGGCAGAGAAACTCAAAAATGTTAGCATCAGACCTCCAAAGAGGTGGAGTGTGGCGCAGAGAACCAGGGCTGAGAACAAGTCCATGGACGCTAACAAGGCCATTGCCAGGGTCAAAGGAACTGCTGGTCAGTTATTTCAGGAATCGTGTCTCTCAGTATCTGTACAGGACTGTATTGTCTTCACTGTTCTGACAGAAATGCAGTTTTCTGGGGGAGTCACTCTGTAACAGAAACAATACTAACAGGGGCGGGATTGACTCCTCCCTGTCCGCGATCCCTAGAAGACTGGGAAGTGCTATTCTGGTGTCTATTCCATTTTCCTTCTCTCCCTAAAGGAGGCCAGCTGGGGGTAGAGCTTCAGCCAAGGGGAGACGTGGGAGGCGCCCCGCGGCCCCTGGTACCTGCGCGCTGCAGGGTCTCCTTCCCGTTCTCCAGGTATCTGCGGAGAGACTGCACACACAGGCCCTCCACGTAGGCCTTCAGCTCCTCTGCCTCACCGGCCGCCTCCCACTTGCGCTGGGTGATCTGAGCGGCCGTGTCCGCCGCGGTCCAGGAGCGCAGGTCCTCGTTCAGGGCGATGTAGTCGGCACCGTTGTAGGCGTACTGAGCGTACCCGCGGAGGAGGCGCCCGTCGGGCCCCACGTCGCAGCCGTACATCGTCTGGATGGTGTGAGACCCTGACCCGGCCCGCGCTCAGCCTCGTCCTGCCCCGGCCCCGCCCCGGGACCCCGTTTGGGCCTAAAGGGAAAACGAAACCCGAGCGAACCCCGTGACGCTCCCCGGGTCACAGTCCGGCGGGTCCTGCGGCCTCGGGGTGCAGTAGGGACCAGGAGACACAGGGTGGCTGCGGCGGGGACGCGGGAAACGTGACCCGCGACCCGGGCCGGCGTCACTCACCGTCCTCGCTCTGGTTGTAGTAGCCGAGCGCGGTCCGCAGGCTCACTCGGAAACTCCGTGCGGTGTCCTTGGCGATCTGCGTCTGCTGGTCCCAGTACTCCGGCCCCTCCTGCTCCATCCACCGCGCCCGCGGCTCCGCCCTCGGATCTTCCGCGTCGCTGTCGAAGCGCACGAACTGCGTGTCGTCCACGTAGCCGACGGCGAGGAAGCGGGGGTCTCGGCCGGGCCGGGACACGGAGGTGTAGAAATACCTCAGGGAGTGTGGGCCTGGGGGTGGGGAGCGGCTGAGACCACCCGCGCGGAACCCAGGTCCGAGGTTTAAGGCGAGGTAGGGGAGGGGGTCTTGAGGATTCACGGGGCGTCTGGACAGTCTGTACCGGGCGTCTGGTACGCGGCTTCCCCGAGGGTCCCGCGTCCCCGCCGGGCGATCCCCTCGCTCCCCCAACCCAGAGCCCGTTTCCCTGCCGACCCCGCACTCACCCGCCCGGATCTGTGTCAGGGCCAGGGCCAGGGCCCCCGAGAGCAGCAGGAGCAGGGCCCGAGGCTCCATGACCCATGGCCTGGGATTCTGGTGAGAATCTGCGTCCGGGTTGCTCTGGGCGGATGTTATAATCGGGAACCCCGGTGTCTCTGATTGGCTTCTCCAGAAATCCGAGACCCAACTGGAGTGGAAACTTGGGTCAAGTCATGGGTGTCAGGGCAGAATGAGCTGACCCAGGTTGTCAGAGGGAGAAGTGAAACTCCGGCGCGACAAGGAATCCCCAACACCAAACACCAGGTCACCCCATCTCTGATACCACCGTCGGACCTGAGTGCCGCCCCGGGGCTGAGACTTTGCCCCTACCCCTCTCCTCCTGCCCTGACCCTTCTACAGGTCATTATCTCCTTCAGTCCTGGGACACGCCTGCTGTGATCTTCAAAGGAGCAGATGCCCTGCAGGGCAGATGGAGGCTTGCAACCACCAAACTTTGGGTTAGCCTCTGAGAGCTTAATCATTGCATCTCCACTGTGTCTTAGAATTTCTATTCACTGTTACAAATTACTGAGGAATCCAAGGAGACTTTATTCATATGCGGGTTTTATCAGCTGACACTAACCATGCGAGAAACTGATAATGTTCTAAAATTTTAAATGAATTTTTAATAATAAATAACCCGTTAAACTAAACAGAGAGTATGTTTTCAAGAAAAATAAATACTTTCCAAAATAAAACAGTAGAGTGACAAGAAGGGATCCTTTTATATTTTTGCCTGTCTTTCTTACCTGTGTCGGTAGAAGACTTCTGGAGTTTCATATTTGCTTCAACTTCAATATTTTATTTTGGTTGAGATGTATTTTTTTTAATATCCACTGTTATACAAATATAAATTGGAGAACAAGCTTTCCAACAAATTCTGATACTTTTATACAGCTACAGAAGAAGTTTCTTAAAAATTAGTTGCAATCAGAAACCGTATTATTGAATACTTCATATGCTGCTGGTTAAAACCCACAAAACGATCTTGCACATTGGATCTTACACTAATGCCTGGCTTAGGTTGTTTTTCTTGTTTGTTTGGTTTGAGTTTCAGTACTAAAGCTGTGATTGAGTTTAGAGCCTTCCCTGAGTAGAATTCTGTATGATGTGTTGTTCTAAAATATAGAGTTAACCAAGAACTTCTTTCAGTATTTCTTGTAATTTTGGTTTGGTTATTACAAAGTCTTTGAGTTTCTGTTTATCTGGGAATATGTTAATTTCATCTTCATATTTGAAAGATAGTTTTGCAGGATATATAATTCTTGGTTGGAAGTTCTTCTCCTTCAAGGCTTTAAATGTATCATGCCACTGTCTCTGTACCAGCGTGGCTTCTGCTGAGAAATCTGACAAAAGCCTACAGGGTTTCCCTCTGAATGTTAGCTTTGCTTTGAGTCTTGCTGCTTTTAAGAGTTGCTGCTTATGTTTCATTTTGTTAAGCTTGATGCTAATAAGTCTTGGAGTCTTTCTTTTCACATCTATATTGGGTGGTGTACAATATACATCTTGGATATCTATATTCTCCTCCTTCGTGAATTCTGGGAAGTTTTCTGTCAGCTCACTAATGATACTCTCTGTCTTCTCAGGAGTCTCATCCTGTTCAGGAACTCCAATTAATCAAACGTTGTTCCTCTTAATAGAGTCCTACATGCTTCTTAATGCTTCTTCATTTTTCTTGTTTCTTTTTTTCTGATTTCTCCTCATAGGCACTGGTGTCAGTAGCTCTGTCTTGCATGTCCAAAATTCTTTTTCCCATTTGTTGCATTCTGTTTTCTTGGCTTTGAATAGAAGTTTCTATCTCTTTGATTTTGTTCTTGATCTGTTGGATTTCAGATTACTGATATTCCATCTGATCGAACAGCTTGCTTAATTTTTCATTTTGTTCTCCTACATTTTGTATAAGGTCCAGAAGGGCTCTGTATATAATCCTTTTGTATTCACCTTCTGATATTTTCAGAAAAGTTTCTTCATCTGAAAAACTCCTTGGTTTTTTGAGGGGAGCCTTCTGAAGCCATGGGTGATTTCTTGTTTGCTATAAGTGTCTGTTGGTTTTTGGGTTTCATGTAAGAAAGTCTGGAAGAGATACTGTGAGGATGGACTGCAGATGTTTCTCTAGGCTGTCTTAAAATGTAAAACAATAGACATCGGACCACTTCCCAAGTAAATCAGGTTTTCAGGTGTAGAGGTCCCTCTTCCCACCTGGCAAACTAAGCACCTCTATATCCACCCCCAGATGTTACAAACTAGTTCAGAATACGGCAGTGCTACTGCCCTGTTGGCCTCTGCTGATAGGGCCCAGCCTTAGGGGACACTGTGCAAACTACTGCTTTTCTGAAAGAAAAACACTCTCCTGCGGGCAGACTCTGGCTCCCAAGCTAAGAATTAAGTCCAGCTGTGGCCACCATATCTAAGATGGCACCTTCCACACGTTCAGTGGATAAAGGGGCTAAAGATGCTGAGAGGTAGTGAGTCTTCAGCCTCTGTTGCTGGGTCCCCACCGTAGGTGACACTGTGTAAACTACTGCTTTTCTGTCAGAGAAGCGCTGTCCTGTATGCAAGTGCTGGCTTCCAGGCTAAGAATTAGTTCCTGCTGAAATCTCCGTATACAACATGGCGTCCTGCACACAGGCACTGCAGTTCTGTATAAACCACACTGTGGCAGAGATAAAAAGACCAGCCCAAAGTGGCTAGATGCACAGAGTCCTAAACCTGCTCTCAAAATATGGCAATTTCACCTGCCTATTCTACCAGCAGTGTGTCTGAGTTTAGCCACTAGGCAATACCCAGCTCCACCCACCAGCCAAGACAGAGAAAAAAAAAAGTCCAAATGGTGCTTGGCTGGCTTGGTTAGTGCATTACCTTCAGTCTGTGAGAGCCAGGGCTAGCCAGGAGCGGGAGTCAGTGAAAGAGACAGGGTTTTTTGTTCAGTGGTATGAAGTCGAAATTAACAGCACTGTGCCGTGTCCCAGAGGCTCACTAGGTGACCAGAAAGCTCCATTTGAGTATCACTTCAGGTCTTGGTTTCCAGAGGGATCCAGGGAGACCTGTGCTTAGTCCGCCATGTTGACTCTACCTCCCTTGGTTTCGTTTTAAAAGATGTATTCACTGGGTATTCAAATATTCTGTTGTTGATAAATTTCATTACAAAAATATCAAGAAGTCACATTTGTTAGTGTTACCACTGATCCAAGCAGCAGAGTGTGTATGTTTTGAAAAGCTAACAAACTTGTGGTGGATACAAGTTTTCCAGTATTCTAATCTCCTGTGAGGCTACATTTCATCACTGACTTCTTTGAAGTGTGTGTCCTATTAAGTACGGTTCATTTTAGAGAAAGTGCTGAATATTCAAAATAGCTTCTCTGTCATCCCTTTTTTCACGTAAAAATGATATTCCATAAAAAACAGGCTAGTTCAGCTCACACAAATTGTTTTCTTGAGGCAAACATACTCTGAGATATAGAAGTGCTTTTTGTATGCTTCCCAATTCACACATTATTAAAAGATGTGAAATTGAGGGTGATGATTTAATAAAGTTATTGACTTTTAGTTCTTCAGTCTGTACCTCTTTAAGTGAAGCTGGTACCAGGTGGCATCCCCAGGTTCTTGCACAGTGTGACTTGTGTTGGCTACTAAGTCAGAGACCTAGAGGGAGACCTGGAAAGTCACCTTTAAAGGAGTCAGTCTGAGCTGCTGTCTCCAAGACTGCTCATCCAGGGAGGGCAGGCAAGTAACTTTAAAGGGGTTTACAAGTAGGGTGCTTATAAGTTATGTCAGCAACATTCTTAATCATACTATGGAGGGGCAATGGGGTTTCATATCACCTCCTAGAAAACAACTCACTGTCTGCTCAAGAGAAAGGCAATCTTTTATGAAAAATATTTAATAGCTCCCTCCCATTCTTTTTTCGGGTCTTCCCTTTTAAGATTGACTCCAAAGTGCAATCACTGAATTAATCATAAGGATTGTTTTTTGTTTTTTTTTTTTTTTTTTTTTTTTTGGTAAGGAAACTTTAAACACGTGTGCTTCTGTAGAATGTGTAATTTTCAAAATGATTTTCCATAAATGCACAAGATGAGATTTGTAGAAAAGATGTTAAAACAGTCACTGGTCATGGAAACCAGCTGTATACTGATGTGAATGTGGGCGATGTAAACAAAAAATGAGCAGGCAAACAACTATGAGTCATACTTTTAATGTCTGAAATGATTGAAGCAATAAAACACAGAAGGTCTAGAGTGTTAATAGTTTCTAGGATTTTTTTAGATCTGTATGATCGTAAAAATATACAAATATTGTACTGTGTATTTTCACACCAAATCTTTCAAAATTTCTTACATATGAGTAAGACTGTACATGCCACTCACCAATATGGGATGCAGAAAAATTTCTTAGCCCCCCCCCAAAAAAAGACTTTCCAGTTGACATCAATGTCCCTTTGAAACCATGGTTCCCAGACTCCTGTTCCCACTACTCTGTCCTTTCAACTGTTGGATTGTATATGGAAAACCTTTTAGCTGATTGTGTAGTCCAGTTGTGGTGACCTGCTTTCTGTGGTATCAAGAAGCACATTGTAAATGCTGAACAGTAATGATAAACCTTTGCTCAGTATCCAGACAGGTTGTTTTTAACCCAGACATGGAGGTTGCAATTCTGTGAAGCTTATAACCTAGTGAAACTGCTTTTAGGTACTCCTATGGGAACTTTCTTAGACTTATTCACCAAGCCAACCTGCTGGTAAATGTGCTAGACCAATGAGGTCCTGTCTCAGGTTCCCCTTCCAAGGTAACACTGTCAGGCACACGTTTAATTGAATTCAACAGTTGTTTCTATGACCGTTGGATGCTTTGAAGCTCAGCCACATTTTAGGATGATATTTTTCCAAATCACCACAATTTACATAAAGACCAAAAGGAAGAGTAGCCATAGGTGCCAGGTTCTTGTGCCCTTTCACCACACACTAAAAAGGATGGCATTGAGATAAGAGGGGCCATATGACAGCTGTGTGAGTTGTGGGATATCTCATTGCTGAGGGACCAATTCTAGGCTGCAGCTAAATCTCATGATGTTCTGTAGCTATTTTATGAGGGGCATGGGATAGAAAGCCTCATTCCTTGTCAGAATCTCATGATAGCCTCCCAGGGAATATAAGGAGAAGAGAGAGATGTCTGTGAGGCTACTCTTAGTTCACGGAGGAACATACAGTATCTTGACAAGTCTCAAATGGGCTGGGATTCAAGTTTTCCTTGTGTGGCCTATGAGGACTCTTGCAAGGTCTCCAGGATGCCATGAGGGAGACATTTCCCTACTCAGATGTAACTGAAGAGAAACTGTATAGCCAGCAATGGGCTTGCTGGAGTTAAGGAATCTAGACTAGAAGTGAAGACAGCAAAGTCGGGATGGAGAAGAGATGAAATAATACAAATTAACAGGCAAGATAATGTTTGAGATAAATGCATCTTACAGAGATCTCCTCGTAACACAGCCTCTTCTCTCTGACTCTTGCATACCACAGAGTCACACTACGACCCACTGAGATTGTTTAAGTGTGCATGGAGAAGGTAGTTGGTTGATGAGCTCAGATTTGGTCACAAAATCATGAAGAAATTTCTCAATTTAGAGAATGCATTAAGCTGCTATCCTTCAGTGTTTCCAGATATATTTATCCTTCCCAGCAACCTCTTGAATGCCCTCTTTACTTCCTGGCTCCTCAGGGTGTATATGAGAGTGTTAAATGAAGGAATGATCACTGTAAAAGACACCAAAAACTGGTGCTTCTTCTGGGCTTAGGAATTTCTGGGCTGGAGGTAGACAGCTGTGACAAAATGGTAAAAGACAGTGACAGCAGTGAGATGGGAAGAGTGGGTTCCAAAAGGCTTTCTCCGTGCTGTTGCAGAGTTAGTTTTCATCACTGAATGAGCAGTAGCACCATATGGAATACGGATGAGAGTGAGTAGCATAACCAGGAATATGACACTGGACATAGTCAACTGAATCTCATTATAGGTGGTATATCTATAGGTGTGTCAAATTAGACACAGGACCTCACATAAGAAGTCATCTATCTGCCACTGAGTACAGAAAGAAAGACGAGGGGTGGATGGTGTCTGTACTATTGATTGGACCAGACCAACGACTCAGGTCACAGCTGCCAGCTGCCGATACAGGTAGGGGTGAATGATGGTGACATAGTGGGGGGTGAGGCTAGCAGATGGTCTCATAACAATCAAAGGCTGTCACTGTGAGGAGGACACACTCAGTGGTCTCCAGGAACAAGAAGATAAAGAGCTGGACAGAGTAGCCAGGAAGCTCATGGTCTTCTCCAGGCTCCAAAGATTAAACAGCATCTGGCAAACACAACTTTCAGAGAAGCAGAGATCAAAGAAGGAGAGATCAGAGAGGAAAAAGGACATTGGAGAGTGGATCCTGGAGTCCAAGCACAGACAGCAAGATGATGAGTGTGTTGGCCATTAGCCTCAAGAGGTAAAAAGTCAAGAAAATCAGAAAAACAATCTTTTCCAACTCTGGGTATTCAGAAAAGCCCGGAAGAAGGAAGCCTACTGATGAGCTTTGACTGAGGATGGCCTGTTCCTATAGACCACACACAGGGAGGAAAGCTGTCAGCCAAGTGTGTTCCAACCCATTGTAGAACTCAGCCTGGTAACTTTCGGATCAGACAGGCTTCCCTTCTCCCTCTTCTCACCCAGCTTCCAATTCCCAGGCTCACCACCATCCAGCAGCTCCTCCTCTTCCCTCATTTCTCCTCATTAAGTGATGTCTAGCAGGAACAAGGAAACTACAGAAGTGCTGGGAAATGAATGGAACTTCTTACTGTTACAGCTTGCTTACTCTCTGAGGGCAAGGAAGGCTGATGTAAAATATGAGATTAATTAATTGGTTTTCATTAATTCGGTGGTCACTTATAGAGCACATAGTTTGTTCTGAAAGGAGTCCTGGTGGAGCAGTAGTTAAAAGGCTCAGCTGCTAACCAAGTTGGCAGTTTTGATCCACCTGCCACTCCTCAGGGGAAGGGTGCGGCAGTCGACTTCAGTCAACATCTACAGTCTTGGAAACCCTTTGGGGGCAGTTCCATTCTGTCCAGTAGAGTTACTAGGAGTTAGAATCAATTCAATAGCATTGAGTTTGATTTAGTTTTGTCCTGAGTGCTGTGAGAGTACTGAATAGTTTCCCAGGTGAGTCTAGGAAGCTTGGACAATGAAGCGCTTTGGTCAAATCTCCTGATTATAAATAACAGAAAAGCCTGTACAGTAACTGTCTATTGGGAGTAGCATAAATATTCTAGAATCATTTGTGTCTTATTTACGTTAGCCTTATTTTCAGGATAGTCCACCATAGACAAAAGGCATGGTTTAAGATGGAGCTTCCTTCTCTGTGTGAAGTGACCCCATACACAGGGAGCTTATTTAGCAAATCTTGTCCTTTCTAAACAGAAGAATTATTTACAAAACTAAACACAAGAGTGTTCTGTATAATTGCAAAGCCCTGACCTCAACTTAAAATTATGTGCAAGGCAGCAAAGGAAGATCCCCGAACACTGAAATTTGTGAACTCCTTATTGTCTTTCATAACTGCAAAAATTCTTAGTTGATGGGGCTTAAAAATGAAAAAGGTAACACTTTTTAAAAATGTTTTCCCTTTCAGGTAAGATTGTATCAACAGCAAATCACTGAGTTGAAGCTGAGCTATTTAAATAACACTTAAGAGTTTGTATACTAATTGAATTCTAGTCAGTATTTATGAGATTTGAAAAAAGTTTTATATTAAAATCTTAAGATTATGGGAGTTTTCCAGGCATAGTCAGTAGGACTCCTGTATGTAGGTTAACCAACTGTTGTCATTTTGTTGCATTTCTTTTTATGGTTTTTTCTTTCTGTTTACATTCACAGTTATGCAAATTCTGAGCGATTTGCAAGTGAGTTTCATATATCGTGTCTCTTCACTCCTTCCCATTTCAGCCCATAGTTTCCAAGAAAAAAACAGATTCTGTTATATAAACATGTTCTTGTTTTGTGGCATCGATTTGGTTCCAATTCATAGTGACCCTGTAGGACAGACTAGAACTGTCCCGTATTGTTTGCAAGGAATAGCTGCTAGATTTGAACTGCTCACCTTTGGGGTAGCAACCAACTTCTTAACCACTACAGCACCAGGGCTTCTATATAAACATAGTAGTTACTAAAATTAGGCAATTTAACATTGATAAAATATTACTATCTATGGTCCATAGTGTACTCATCCCATTTGTTCTAATAATGTCTTTTATACTATTTTTCCCAGAAAAGATTCTTGTAGCTCTTACGTGTCTGATGTTGGCTTCATTATCAGCTTTTCTCTAGTTATTCAAACAGCATGCCTTAATCAAAGTATAGGATGATGGGTTCAGGTTCGGCCAGGGGAGGCTGAGAGCCTGGAGGAAGTGTGGCCTTATGTACATAAAAAATATGGGGAAATACATTAAAATTTGAAATTAGAAAAGAAATTAGAGTCCAGTAATATAAAAGTAAAGGATAAGTAAGAGAAGAAATCTCCTAGTAAAAAGCACTATGGGTAGTTGAATCGAGGAGAACTTTCTCGAGGTGGCTACCTGGTTTTCTATTGTGAAAAAGGAGAATTAACATAGAGATCAACCCAGAGATAGGGGTGAGAGATGGCAACCATCCAGATAGCTAAGAGGCAGGACCCTATAGGACACGGTAGGACTCATAGCAGCCCTAGAGGACAGAGTAGAAGTGCCACATACAAGTTTCCAAAGAGGGCCTTGTGGATTTGAATTGTCAACTTTTGGGTGAGCAGCCTAATCTTAACCACTGTATTACTAAGGTGTCCATAATCATGTGCACTTCCCGTCCAGCTGTCCAGCCTACAGATAATTAATTCATCACAAGCCCCAATCAGAAAACCCTGGTGGTGTAGTGGTTAAGTGCAATGGCTGCTAACCAAAATGTCTCTTGTTTGAATTCCTGGAAACCCTATACGGCAGTTCTGCTCTGTCCTGGAGGGTCAGTGTGAGCTAGAATCAACTCGACGGCTATGAGAGATGATGTTTAAGAAGGGAAGGGAAGGTCCAAACATGGACAGCATCTTAGAAGCCTTCTGTACGCTGTTCCCTGGTCGTATCTCTTCTTTCCCCCTAAAGAAGCAACTGCCGTTCTGATTGTTTTGCTTTCATCATTCTGTTTTTAAACATGCAGATCTCAACAATTGCCCATCATGTCTGATTCATCTATCAGCTGAGGCATTTCTCATATTCTTACTCTCTGGCAACTTGCTGTCTCACTCTGCATGTTACTGCTGGACCTCTGAACTCTATATTTTCCTTTTGACTCTCTGTTTTCTCCTGTTCTCTGTCCTTCAGAGCATGCCTTTTCCTTATCCTCTTTTGCCGTTGCTTCTTTTCTCTCACACCAACAAAAGGCAAGCACTACTTCTTCTACTTGTCATAGGTTCCATATTTACACATGTGCTCACTTGTTTATTGATCAGCCACTGAAGAGCCAGTTGTGTGGAACGTGCTGCAAGAGAATGAGATACATATTCTTCACTACAATCTAGTAAACATAGTCATGGTATTGCTTTATTAATTACCATGTATTGAGTGCTTTGAAGGTACCAGGTACTGTGCTAAACAATTTCCTGAATACCTGGTTATCACAGCAACCTCAGAAAGGAGTTGATGTTATCCTCATTTATAGAAAAGAAAAAGTCCCTGAGAGGTGAAGTGACTTGCCCTAGGTTACTCAGTCAAGAAGTGCCAGAATTAGGATTTTAGATCCTGTTTGCTTCCAAATCTGGTCCTCCTGGTGGCTCCACTGTTGAGGACATGAAACTGACGGGCTGGAGAAGGATAAAGTTGTAACTTAGCTGTGATCAAGCCAAAAATCACCTCGTCGCCTTGCTGCCAGAGCTTTCCCAAGACAAGGAGCTTCTGGGGTGGTTGGAGGCTCCAGGTGAGCCTTAAAATGCGAACGGCAAGCAAACTATGGCAGAGCAGGACATCACTGAAGGAGATTGGAGCTTAGAGGCCAGATAATGGTAGTGATGTGTTTACCTGTTGAGTACTTTTCAAAGTACTTTGTGTATATTGCGTCTCCCAAAAACTTCAAGAGGTGAGTGTTATTTTTATGTTTTTCAGCTAAAAAAAATGAAAACACACATGGGGTGAATAAATTGTTTTGGAAACATAACCAGTAGGCACTGGAGCTGAGATTTGAACCCTGGGGGGAGGGGTTGGGTGGGTGACTGCAGAGGCCGTGAGCTGACTGCACCCCAACACCTTCACTCTGCTGGGCGTGTGAGGCCAACAGAGGTCAGAGGGAACTCTTGGCAATGGAACTCTTTGCTAACAACCTCTCTTCTAGACACACTGGAGGTCGGAAGGGAAGCATGGTCAGGAGACGGAGTGAGGGGTCCCAGGACTCCTGTCCCGTGGAGAGAAACTGCCTGTTAATTCTGCCAAGATTCGGGGTTTCCCTGCCCACAGTTAGCCCCTAGCTCTAATGATGATGAAGAAGGGAGGGGAAGATCCCAAGGAGAGGTGGCGTTACTCCCTGTGGTGAAAAAAAAGTTCACCTGCTGCTCCTCTCTGTCACTGTGGAGTACCAGGTCACGATTCCTTTTCCGCCACCATCTCCAGAGTATGCCTCATATTTCCAGTCTTTCGAGCCTCTAATATGCTCACCCAATACAACTTGAGTTTGATTTATTCTCTCCCCACTTTTAAGCTGAGGTGTAATTTGTACAATAAGATGCCCACATTTTAATGCACAGTCCATTGAGTTTTGAGGACTATATGCACCCAGGTCATCCGAGTTGAGACACAGGACAATCCCTTGCTCCGCAGCTCCTCATCTGCAGTGACCACCGTGTCCTCGCTCCTTGATCCTGGCAACGACTGATCTGGTTTCTGTGAATTTGGATTGCTTTGCCTGTTCTAGAACTTCGTATCAGTGGATTCACTTAACCAATATACTTTTCTGTCTGGTTTGTATTCTGCACATTTTTAAATTTCATCTGTATTGTTTTGTGCATCAATAGTCCATTTGTTTTGTTTTGTTTTTTTCCTCTGAGTAGTAGTCCATTGTATGAAGATATCACAATTTGCCATCCATCTATTGGTGGACATTTGAGTTTGTGGGGGTTTTAAAATATGTCCCCCAAATCTTTGATGTCTTTCTTTTCACCAGATAGTGGGTTGTAAGCTATACCTCCCCTTCCCTGGAATGTGAGCTATAGCTTACAATCCACTTTTAGCAAATAGAGTGTGCCAGAAATGATGCTGTGTGACTTCCAAGACTAGGTCACTAAGTGGCATTGTATCCTCCTTCTTGCTCCTTATTTTTTATTGTTCACTCTCAGCATGCCACCAACCATATCATGAGGACATTGAAGCAACAGAGAAACCCATTTGGGAGGAACTAAAGTTTCCTCCTAAAAACACACCATGTGACTCAGACATCTTGTAAAGGAGTCCTCCAGGTTGAGCCAAGCCCTCCGAGGACTGCACTCCCAGCTGACAGCTTCACTGTGAGCTCACGAGACGGAGGCCCTAAGCCTGAAGCACCAACTGAGCTGCTTCTCAATTCCAAATCCATAAAAACTGAGTCATTTAATATTTGTTGTTTTAAGCCACTAAGTTTTGGCCTAATTTGTTATGCAGCTATAGAAAATTAATGCTGGGTTGTTTCTAGCTTTTCCTATTATACACAAATCTGCTATGAATTCTTATGTACAAGTCCTTTTTGTGGTCATGTATTGTCAATGTCTTCGGTAAATACCTATCAGTAGAATTTCTGACTCTTTGGTAGGCATATGTTAAATTTTATAAGAAACTTTAAACTGTATTTCAAAATTTCTGTTCTCCCACTAACAATCTTGAGGAGAATTTCAGTTAATCCACATTCTTGCCATCACTTAGTACTGGCATTTTTTTTAATTTAGCCATTCTGTTGGTATGACATTGTGTCTCATTATAGTTTTAGTTGACATTTCTCTGATGACTGAGCTGTTTAGCATCTTTTCGTGTTCTTATTGTCCACTTTTCATATCTTCTTTTGTGAAATGTCAGTTCAAGTCGTGTGCCCTGGTTTTCTTGGGCTATTTTATGGTAGAATCATAGTAATTCTTTATAAATCTTGGATAAAAGCCCTTTGTCAGGTAAGTGAAAATGTCTGTTTTCCCTCACTTTGTGGCCTGCTCTTTCATTTGTGGAACTGTCCTCCATAGAGAAGAAGTTTTTACATTTCAGTAACTCAAAATTTATCTCTTAATCTTTTTGTGGTTATTGTTTTTTAGGCTTTAAGGAATCTTATTCTAGGGTCATAAATATATTCTCATGCATTTTCTTCTAGAAACTTTTTATTTCTAGTTTGTGTATTTCTTTGAATGACCCTTGTGAAATTAATTCTGTGTATGTTTTGAAATGGAGGTTATAGTTTCTTATTTTTAATGCATTTATCCAGTTGATTCTAAACCATTTGTTGAGAAGACTATCATTACCCACTTCCCTCTCCTCTGAATGACCTTGATGTCTTTGTGACAAGGAAATCCTGGTGATGGAGTGCTATGGTTGCCAATCAAAAGATCAGCAGTTCAGACCTACCAGGCACACCCTGGAAACTCCATGAGGCAGTTCTACTCTGTCCTTTAGGGTCATTGTGACTTGGAATCAACTCTAAGACAATGAGTTTGTTTGTTTGTATGTCTCTAGTCATCTACTCCCCTAAAAGTTTATTTTCTGAGCTCTCCCCACTCAGACATTATGAACACCAGTCCCTCAGCCTATGAAGTATCCTGACTTCCTTGGAACTTCTGCACAACCGCTCACCAACTGTAGCTTGCCAGCAGCCCTAGAGAGTTGCTTCACGTTTATCCAACAACCATGAAGCAGCTCTGGTCTGAGAAACCCTGTGAACTCTTCTGCCATCTGGTGGATGAAACCCCACCTTTTCCAATGAAGCCTGAATCCCAGCCTTGGAAAAGGGCCCAACTTTATTCTTTCGTAGACATTCTCCATCCACCCTAGGGTAACTTGTAGACTTTCTCTTTACATCTCATAGCTTCTGTTTTCTCATAGCTTAGTGATGCTTTGGTGTCATGAGGTGGTGCAGAGGCACCTCAGAAGAAAGGCCTGCTGATACACTTGTCAAAAGTAGGCTATTAAAAAAATCTAGGCCACACAGTTCTACTCTGACACACCTGAAGTCTCTATGAGTGAGAATTCACTGATGGCAACTGGTTTCAATAATGTTTTATGTTAAATGTCCCCTATCTGAATCACTGTGTGGTTTCTGTTTCCTCGCTGGACTCACAATGATGCAATATGCGCAGAATGTTACTAAAAGATACAGAAGAAATTGGTCATGATTATTTTCTTTGCAAAGAGAAGAAGGGCAACTTCTTGAGAGGAACAGACATGGAAGAGAAATGTTTTTACTATATACCTTTGCTCGTGTTTGAAATATTACATCTTGTGCATCTACCCTTCATAGCCAAGTGCCAAGTACCCTTCATAATTAAATTAATAAGTGTACATGCGTGAGTGAGTGAGCGAGTGTGTGAATTTTAAGCAGCTATAGGCTCCGGACAGAGATGGCCATATGCTTGTGCCTCAGCAGGAACCAGTTTCGTTGCTCATCACTGGCTGCCAGGTCAAGTGGTCACAAGAAAGTGGAAACTAGAAGAAAAGTTAAGTAACCTGGGTCATTTATCAATACCAGCTCCTCCCCACTCTCAAAGCTACCTCATCCATTAATATTTTATATGCCAGAAAACTAACAGAGATTGTTAATTTATCCATGAAATAACCAGAAGCCCAAATGAGTTTCAAAAAGCTAAACTTGGGAGAGAATAATAGCAAACCTAAATATAATTATGAGATCATCCCTGCACTTTGTGTTTGGGTTTGATGACCACGTGCAAAAGGTACAGGGATCTAATCAAACCTGCTAATCCAGTCAGGGCTGCAAGATAATGGGGTAGCTCAGGGCACTTTTCTACCTTGCAGCCTTCAAACTGTCCTGGATTTGAATTGTGCTGCAAACTCCCACCTAGAATACACCATATCAGGAGCCCAGTGTTAGCACATATCTGACAGGTTAAACATTCAGCAGCCGCAGCAATTAGACTGGGACTGGTGAGTGGAAGCCCAGCCTGTCTGACAACACAGAACCCCTATCCTGCCACTGTCCGTACTATTTTCAATGCCTGATGTGCTAGCACTGGCTTGCCCATTGTGGAGGACAGTTGATACCACCTGCCCTGAAGTTGTTCTCTTTAAACTGGTGCTTAGTACCCTTTTGGTGGTGTTCTGTGGGTGTTCACATGCAAAACAAGCATGTTCACACGTCAAGCCCATTCCCACAGATCCGTGTACTTGCCTTTTCCTCAGATTTTATTGTCCCCAGTCTTTCAACTCTTCTTCCTCCAAACAGTTTTAGAGTGAACTTTGTCCCCCCATATTATATATTAAAGTCCTAGCCCCTGTGCAGTGGATGGTATTCTCTTGGGAAACAGGACTTTTCCTATGTGATGCTAAATAGTCATATCAGAGTAACCCAGATCATAAACATAATCATTTCTGAGTTACACAAAGTGAAGAATAGACACAGAAGCACATGCAGAGGGAAGATAGTTGTTACATGTGGACAGTTGAATGATGGGAATTGCCAGCAGACAGCAGAACCTCCATGGGGTTTATCTTCCCCTCTCTGCATACATTCATCTTATCCATGTCCCCAAGGTACTTACTGTTTCTTCCTGATCCTGTTTGCTCAGTAAGGTGTTATTGCTTGTTTTAGACATGTGGTGTGGCTTTAACAGAAGTGCCACAAAGTGGACGGCTTTAGCAAATAAAAGTTTATTCTTACACATCCCAGTAGGCTATAATTCCAAATTTGGCTGTCTCTTCCAGAGGAAGGCTTTCACTCTGTTGGTTCCAGAGGAAAGTCCTTGTGTTGCATCAGTCTTTGTGCAGGGAGCATCTTGGTGCAGAAACCACAGGTCTGAAGGACGCGCTGTAATCCCAGTGGTGCTTTCTTGATGGTATAACGTTCCCAGCTCTCTGCTTGCTTCCCTTTCCTTTCATCTCTTGTACGATCAAAGGTGGCACAAGACACACTCCAGGAAACCTCCCTTCACAATGAAATTGGGAGGTGGCATTAGGAAGGGATTTACAGTTGTACCCTAATGCTCTCTAACATAATCCACTCTGTGAGCCACAGACAGAGATGAGAATTTACAGCATAAGTAAATCACAAAATAGAGGGCAGTCACAGAATACAGGGAACCCTGGCCCAGCCAGATCATTACACATACTTTTGGGGGGACATAATTCAATCCATGACACGTGGTATGTGCCCTTGAACCACCTTTTGGTTGTCAGCTGCTGTGCAATCAGCCCCTGACTCATGGCGAAACCAAACACATGGAGATCAGACTGTTGTGGTCCACAGGGTTTTCAGGGGCAGGTTTTCATAAGTAGATCACCAGGCCTTTCTTTCTAGTCTATCTTGCTCTCGAAGCTCTGCTAAAACCCGTTCAACATCATAGCAATATGCCAGCCTCTGCTGACAGGTGAGTGGTGGCTGCACATTGAGGGTCACTGATTGGGAATCTAATCCATGTGTCTAGTACGGAGGTGAGAATCCCGCTACTGAGCCACCCACTGCTCTTTTAGCTGCACTAGATAAAGCAGACTTGAGGTCTAAAGAAGTCATATCAGGTGAGGTTTTTACCAGGACCCCATCAGAAGTAGGGTTGTTTCCATTGTGTTTGTCCTGAAAACAAAACACTGAAATGGAGGAGAGGGATTGAAAGTTGAAAGCACAGCCTTGGCTGCAGAATCACTGGGTGTTGCCTTTTAAAACTCCATTTATAACCTCTTCTTTGTTTTTATTCCATTCACCTTGGCATTATACTTTTACAATAAGTTTCCTTTTACCACATAGTGTTGTTTAATGTTTGGATTCCCCCAGAATAAGAATGGCAAGAGAGTGGGAGAGAGGGAAGCAAGAAGGAAAGAAAGGAAAAAAGCCAAAAGAAAAGAGAGAGCAAGAGAAACTGGCAATAGCCAATGTATTTCCAAGTGCAAGGAAGCAAAAGAGATAGAACCCTTCTCTCAGGTCCCCACCAGTGAGACTGTTAGCACGTGAGCTGCCACCTTGTGCCGTGGACTCTGCGTGCCCACCTTCTACCAGGACGACGTTCTCTTAGCCTGCAGGAGGAAGGAATACCCCCACAGTAGCTGAGTCAGTTCCAACTCACAGTGACCACATAGGACAGAGAAAAGCTGCCCCATGGGGTTTTCAGCGTTGCAAATCTTTAGGAAAGCAGACTGCCACATCTTTCTCCCATGGAGCGGCTGGTGGGTTCAAATCGCTAAACTTTCGCTTAACAGCTGAGAGTTTAACCACTGCACCACCAAGGCTCCTTTGGAGGAGGGCAGCCACTTACAAATCCCCAATTTTTGCCTGTTTCTCAGGTCAACTCCTGATAGAATTCGTGCTATTTAAGGTCCCGTGAGGAGGAGACACCAATATAGTATTAAGTGTGCAAGGATTTTATTACTGGAAACACATGCGGAAAATGGGATGACGAAAAAAAAAAGGAAGAAGAAAAGGCTGGGAGAGCATCAAAAGGAAGTTGAAACTCAAGGGAAGGAGAGAGGGAAGGAGCCTGATGGGGCCTGAAGAGAGCACAGTCGGGGGGCTGGAAGCCCCGGAGCCTAAGGCAGCCATCCAAGGAGATGGTTCTGCATTATTTTCCCTGCTGTTCTCAGCCAGTGGATGGAGGGTGCCCACGAGAAGTGTGGACAGTGAAAAGGTGGCTTCAGACCTCCTCTGACTTTAGAGGCTATGACAAAATAATTGAGATCCGCATCAGCTATGGGCTGATATCTCCACTCTGCAACCTTTTTACCCATTCTAACACCAGCCATCCTCCCACTGTATTCTCTTCTTCTGTGCTCCGTTTGATAATTCCTTGCAGCAGCCACCCAGAAGGCATAGACCACACAAAACAATATAGCGTTGAGGGGCGGAGTCAAGAAGGTGGACTGAGCACACAACTGCTTATATCCCTCTGGAAACCAAGACCTGAATCAAACGCAGCCTTCTGGTCACCAAGTGAACCCCCAGGACACGGCACAGGGCTGTTAATTTGGACTTCATGACACTGAACGAAAAACCTCCTCTCTTTTGCTGACTCCCGTTCCTCGTTAGCCCTGGCTCTCACGGACTGAAGGACAGCCTAGAGAAACATCTGCAGTCCATCCTCACAGTATCTCTCTCAGCCTTTACTTACTCACATGGGACCCCAAAAGCAGCACAGCCTTGTGGCATACAAGAAATCACTCATGGCTTCAGAAGGCTCACAAGCAAAACAACCAAGGAGTTTTCCGGATGAAGAAGTTTTTCTGAAATCATCAGAAGGTGAATACAAAATGATTATATACAGAGCTCTTCTAGACCTTATACAAAATGCAGCACAACAAAACTAAGCAAGCTGTTCGATCTGATGGGACATCAGTACTCTGAAATCCAACACATCAAGAGGAAAATCAAAGACATTGAAACTTCCATTCAAAGCCAAGATAACAGAATGGAGCAAGTGGAAAAAAGAATTTCTGACTTGGAAGACAGCTACTGACGCCAGTGTCCATGAGCAGAAATCAGAAAAAAGAAACAAGAAAAATGAAGAAGCATTAAGAAGCAGAGAGACTCTATTAAGAGGAACAACCTTCTGTTAATTGGAATCCCTGAAGAGGATGAGATACCTGAGAATACAGAGAGTATTGTTGCTGAGCTGTTGACAGAAAACTTCCCAGAAATCATGAAGGAAGAAAATATAAATATCCCACATGCATATTGTATGCCACCCAATATAGATCTCAAAAGACAGACTCCAAAACATATTATAATCAAGCTTAACAAAATGAAACATAAGCAGCAATTCTTAAAGTCAGCAAGACTCAAAGCAAAGCTAACATTCAGAGGGAAAACTTATAGGCTTTTGTCAGATTTCTCAGCAGAAACCATGCTGGCATAGAGACAGTGGCATGACACATTCAAAGCCTTGAACAGAAGAATTTCCAACCAAGAATTACATATCCTGCAAAACTGTCTTTCAAATATGAAAATGAAATTAAGACATTCCCAGATAAACAGAAACTCAGATTTTGTAAAAACCAAACCAAAACTACAAGAAATACTGCCAGAAGTTCTTGGCTTTGGCTTACAAGAACAAAATCACTAACTGTATATTTTAAAATGACAAATCATTCAAAACTCCATTCAGTTAGGAAAGGCTCCGAATTCAACCACAGCTTTGATAGTGAAAGAAACAATCCAGTGATTATCATGAAAACTGTGGTGCCACCGTATTAAAAAGAGGGATGTACTACAGTCATTATAGTCCTTCCAGATGGAGAGGAAGATAGAAAGACTGGTAGTAATTAAAATAGAGTTTACATATAGTTTATTAAGAGAGATCATAGAGGCAGCTGTAAAGCGCAACACAGATGTAACATACCATATCAAGAAATGTAACACAAGAGTCTCAACAACTACAAAAACAGCTGAAAAAGGTGAAAAATGAACTCACGTAAAAGAATGTCCCAGAACAGATTAGTAAGAACAACAGAGAAAACATGACCACAAAAATAAACATATCACAATGGCAGCAGTGAACACATACCTATCAATAATTGCATTGAATGTGAATGGACTGAATGCTCCAGTAAAGAGACATCGAATGACATCTGGGATCAAAAGACATGACCCATCTGTATGTGTCTACAAGAAACTCACTTGAGACTTGAAGAGAGGAGCAAACTGAAAATTAAAGGATGGAAGAATATATATCAAGGTAACAATGAACCAAGAACAGCAGGGGTGGCAATTCTAATCTCAGACAAAATCAATTTTTTTTGAAAATTTTTTAAAAAAATTTTTATTTAATATAACTGAGTGAAAATGTACATTCCCGTATAAATTTACATACCCACCTATATACAGCTTCCACTGCTCTCCCTGCCTGGTGACAGCACACTATTCCTCCCTACTCCATATATGTCTCATTCTCCCAACAGTCTCTTTTTTCCCTCCTCTTCACCCACTCTCCTTCCTCCAGCCAGAGGTCAGCAGGATGACATCCTATAGATGTATAGAACCATAAAGTGCATCCAATATATGGTCACTCTGCATCGCCAAGTCCAATACATTCCTGGTCCAAAGCGTGGACCTTCATTATGATTTATGGTCAAGGGCAGTATCAGGGCGAGTGGCCATGCTCCCAGGGGAACCCCGAAACCACTGGACCATCAATTGAGGTCTTTTAGTGGGGATCTCAGGGTGCACCCGTTTTTATTCTTGTGTTGCCAGTGAGATTCAACTTAGTGACCTCCATCACGGCTATCAATGGTGGTGGCCGGGCACCATCCGGTTCTTCCAGTCCCAAGTCAATGTAGGCACCCAGTGCTGTGGTTATCTTTGTCTTCTGGGTTGTCTTTCCCCCATGTCATTTTGGTCCTAGGTGAGCATCCGTTCCGGCTGAGTTGGGACCATTTGCTGTGTCCTCAGATGGCAGCTTGGCAGCTTTTAAGACCCCAGACGCTACTCACCAATGAGGGGTATAGACAGCTCTCTTAGCAAAATGCTAGTTGTGCCAGTGTGGCCTCAATTTCCCCTGAGAGCATGGTCCTGGTCCCCCGTGCCCGCCACGACCAGTGATAGCCACGATGGAGCTCACAGAGAGGAGTCTCACTGGCTACACAAGAATAAAGAGGTGCATCACGAGATCTCCACTAAAAGACCTCAACTGATGGTCCAGCGGTTTTGGGGTTCCTTTGAGACCATGGCCCCCTGCCCTGATGCTGCCCTTTCCCATAAATTATAACAAAGGTCCACTCTTTGGACAGGAATGGATTGGACTTGGCAATGCAGAGTGACCATATATTGGAAGCACTTTATGGTTCTATACATTTGTAGGATATCATCTAGCTGACCTCTGGCTGGAGGAAGGGGAGTGGACAGACAGGAGGGGAAAGGAGACTGTTGGGAGGATGAGACATGTATGGAGCAGAGAGGAATAGTGTGCTGTCACTGGACAGGGAGAGCAGAGGAAGCTGCATATGGGGGGGCATGTAAATTTATATGTGAATGTACATTTTCACTCAGTTATGTTAAATAAAAATAAAAATTAAAAAAAATGTTGCTGGAACTTGTATTGGGATTGCATAATATAAATAGATTGCTTTGTGTAAAATAGACATTTTCACAATGTTAAGTCTTCCTATCCATGAGCGGGATAGGTTTTTCCATTTATCTAAGACTCTCTTAGTTTCTTGTAGTAAGGGCTTGTAGTTCTTGTAAAGGTCTGTTATGTCTCTGGTTAGATTAATTCCTAGGTACTTTATCTTCTTAGAGGCTATAGTAAATGGTATTGATTTGATAATTTCTTCCTTAACAGTCTCGTTGTTGGTATAAAGGAATCCTACTGATTTACTTATGTTTATCTTGTATCCTGAGACTTTGCTGAACTCTTCTATCAGTTTGAGTAGTTTACTTATAGATTCATTGGGATTCTCTGCATATACAATCATATCATCTGCAAACAGGGAGATTTTAACTTCCTCTTTGCCGATGCAGATGCCCTTTATTTCTTGGTCTTGTCTAATTGCTCTGGCTAAAACTTCTAGCACAATATTGAATAGAAGAGGTGAGAGCGGGCATTTGTCTAGTTCCTGATCTCAAGGGAAAGTCTTTCAGTCTCTCTCCATTCTGGATGATGTAGGCAGTTGGCTTTGTATAAATGGCCCTTATTGTGTTGAGGAATTTGCCATCTATGGCCATTTTGCTAAGAGTGGGTGGTGGACTTTATCAAATGCCTTTTCTGCATCAATGGACAAAATCAGGTGATCCTTGTCTTTTGTGTTATTTATGTGGTTAATCACATTAATTGTTTTTCTGATGTTGAACCAGCCTTGCATCCCTGGTATGAATCCCACTTGGTCATGATGGATTATTTTCTTGATATGTAGTTGTATTCTACTGGCAAGAATTTTGTTGAAGATTTTTTGCATCTAGATTCATGAGTGATATCGGTCTGTAGTTCTTCTTTTTTGTTGGGTCTTTCCCTGGCTTAGGTATCAGGGTTATGCTGGCTTCACAGAATGAGTTTGGAAGTACTCCATCCCTTTCTATACTGTGAAATAGTCTCAGTATTGGAGATAACTCTTCTCTAAATGCTTGGTAGAATTCTGCAGTGAAGCCATCTAGACCCGGACTTTTTTTGGTTGGCAGTGTTTTGATGCTTTTTCAATCTCTTCCTTTGTGATGCGTTTATTAAGCTGTTCTGATTCACGTAGTGATAATTTGGGTTGGTGGTAGGAGTCAAGGAATTGGTCCATTTCCCTTAGGTTTTCAAATTTGTTACAGTCTTTCATAGTATTCTGTTATTATATTTTTGATTTCTGTTGCATCTGTGGTGAGAAAGCCCGTCTCATTTCTAATTTGGGTTATTTGTTTCCTTTCAGGCTTTTCTTTAGTAAGTTTAGCCATGGTTTGTCAATTTTGTTGATCTTTTCAAAAAACCAGCTTTTGGTCTTTTCAATTTTTTCAATGGTTTTTCTATTCTCTAATTCATTTATAACTCTGCTCTAATCTTTATGATCTCGTTTCTTGTGGTGCCTGAGGGATTCCTCTGTTGTTCTCTTTCTACTTGTTCAAGCTGTAGAGTTAGTTCCTTGATTTGGCTTCTTTCTTCCTTCCAGATGTGTGCATTTATGGAGATAAACAGACCTCTGAGCACTGCTTTGGCTGTATCCCATAGGTTCTGGTAGGAAGTGTTTTCGTTCTCATTGGAATCCATGAATTTCTTTAATTCATCCTTGATTTCCTCTCTAACCCATGTTTTTTGAGCAAGAAGTTGTTCGGTTTCCAAGAGTTCCACTTTCTATCTATGTTTTTTCTGCTATTGATTTCAACTTTGATGGCTTTATGATCTGATAAGATGCTTTGCAGTAATTCAGTGTTATGGATTTTGCTGAGCATTGCATTATGGCCTATCACATGGTCAATTCTGGAGAATGTTCCATGTGCACTGGAGAAGAAGGTGTAGTTGTCTGCTGACGGGTGGAAAGTTCTGTATATATCAGTGAGGTTTAGTTGGTAAATTGTGTCAATGAGGTCTTCTGTATCTTTACTGAGCTTTTTTCTAGATGATCTGTCTAGTATTGAGAGTGGAGTGTTGAAGTCTCCCACTATTAGGGTGGAGTCATCTAAATCTCTTTTGAGTGTAGTCAGTGTTTCTTCAGTGTATTTAGGTGCTCTGATATTAGGTGCATAAATATTTAATATAGTTAAGTCTTGCTTGTGTACTGAACCTTTCAGCAATAAATAGTGTCCATCTTTGTCCACGATGGTGGATTTGACATTAAAATTGATTTTGTCTGAGATTAGAATTGCCACCCCTCTCTTCTTTGTTCATTATTAGCTTGATATATATTCTTCCAACCATTAATTTTCAGTTTGTTCCTATCTTTAGGTCTCAGGTGAGTTTCTTGTAGACAACATATGGATGGGTCATGCCTTTTAATCCAAGATGTCACTTGATGTCTCTTTACTGGAGCATTCAGTCCATTCACATTCAATGTAATTATTGATAGATATGTGTTCACTGCTGCCATTGTGATAGGTTTATTTTTATGTTGATATTTTCTCTGTTGTTCTTATTAGTCTGTTCTGGGACGTTCTTTTTTGTGAGTTGATTTTTCACCTTTTTCAGAGCTGGTTTTCTGGTTGTTGAGACTCCTGTGTTACATTTCTTGAAATGATATGATACATCTTTGTTGTGCTTTACAGCTGCCCCTATAATCCCCCTTAATAAACTATATATAAACCCAATTTTAATTACTACCAGTCTTGTCATCTTCCTCTCCATCTGGAAGGACTATAACAACTGTAGTACATCCCTCTTTTTAATATGATGATACCATAGTTTTCATGATGATCATTGGATTGCTTCTTTCCTTATCAAAGCTGTGATTGGCTTTGGAGCCTTCCCTAACTGAGTAGAGTTTTGAGTAGTATGTCGTTCTAAAATATAAAGTTAGTGGTTTTGTTCTTCTAAGCCAGAGCCAAGAACTTCTTTCAATATTTCTTGTAGTTTTGGTTTGGTTTTCACAAAGTCTCTGAGTTTCTGTTTATCTGGGAATGTCTTAATTTCATTTTCATATTTGAAAGATAGTTTTGCAGGATATATAATTCTTAGATGGAAGTTCTTCTCCTTCAAGGCTTTGAATGTGTCATGCCACTGTCTCTGTGCCAGCATGGTTTCTGCTGAGAAATCTGAAGAGAGCCGACAGGGTTTGCCTCTGAATGTTAGCTTTTCTTTGAGTCTTGCTGCCTTTAAGAGTTGCTGCTTATGTTTCATTCTGTTGAGCTTGATTATAATATGTTGTCATGGTTGGAATTGTGTCCCCCCAAAAATGTGTGCAGCCACGTGGCTGGGATATGGTTCCCAGTATCTTGGGACTGTCCTCCATTGTGCGGTTTTGCTAACCTGTATGTTAAAAGATTAAGGTGGGGCTGTAAATTCCTGCTGTAGGGGGAGTTTCCCTGGAGTATGGCTTGTTCCACCCTTAATGCTTTTAGCTTGCAAGGAATAAAAGGAAAAAGAAACAAAGCACAATTTGAGAACCTCGCTACCATCAAGCAAGCAGCACCGGGAGCAGAGCGCGTCCTTCAGACCAGAGGTTCTTGCGTCAGGACGCTCCCTGCACATAGACTGATGCAATACCGGACTTTCCTTCAGAGCCGACAAGGGGAAAGCCTTCCACTGGAGCAGACACCCTGAATATGGACTTGCAACCTACTGGACTGTGTAAGAATAAATCTTTCTTCGTTAAAGGCTTCCACTCTGTGGTATTTCTGTTAGAGCAGCCCTAGCTGACTAAAACATATGTCTTGGAGTATTTCTTTTGAGATCTATATTAAGTGGCGTACAATATGCATCTGAGATGTCTATATTCTCTTCCTTCATGATTTCCGGGAAGTTTTCTGTCAGCAGCTCAGCAACGATACTCTCTGTGTTCTCAGATGTCTTACCCTGTTCAGGGACTCCAATTAATCAAAGGTTGTTCCTCTTAAGAGAGTCCTGCATGCTTCTTAATGTTTCTTCATTTTTCTTGTTTCTTTTTTCTGATTTCTGCTCATAGATGCTGGCCTCAGTAGCTCTGTCTTCCAAGTCAGAAATTCTTTTTCTATTTGTTCCATTCTGTTTTCTTGGCTTTGCATGGAAGTTTCTATGTCTTTGATTTTGTTCTTGATCTGTTGGGTTTCAGAGTACTGGTGTTCCATCAAATCGACCAACTTGCTTAATTTTTCATTTTGTTGTCCTGCATTTTGTATAAGGTCTAGAAGGGCTCTGTATATAATCATTTTGTATTCACTTTCTGATGCTTTCATAAAAGTTTCTTCATCTGGAAAACTCCTTGATTGCTTTGCTTGGGAGCCTTCTGAAGCCATGGCTGATTTCTTGTATGCCACAAGTGTCTGTTGCTTTTTGGGACCCATGTGAGTATGTAGAGCTGGAAGAGGTACTGTCAGGATGGACTGCAGATGTTTCTGTAAGCTGTCTTAAAATGTAAAGCAAAAGATATCTGACCACTTCACAAATTGGTTAAGTTTTCAGGTGTAGAGGTTCCACTTCTCAACTGGCAAAGTAAGTGCCACTATATCAAACCCCAGATGATACAAACTAGTTCAGAATACAGCAATGCTACTGCCCTGTTGGCCTCTGCTGACAGGGCCGATGACACTGCTTAGAGTATTGCTTTTCTGATAGAAAAGTGCTCTCCTGTGGGCAGGCTCTGGCTCCCAAGCTAAGAATTAGGTCCAGCTTCGGCCACCGTATTTAAGATGGCGTCCTCCACACAGGCAGCAGATAGAGGGGCTAAAGATGCCGAGAGGTAGTGATTCCTCTGATTCTGTTGCAAGACCCCCAAAGCAGGTGGCACTGGGTAAATTACTGCTTTTCTGTTGGAGAAGTGCTGTCCTGTTTGCAGGCACTGAATCCCAGGCTAAGATTGAGGTCCCGCTAGAATCTCTGTATCCAACGTGGCGTCCTACACACTGGCTGCGAAACTCCGCACAAACCCCACCGAGGCAGATATAAAACGAAAGGCTCAAAGTGGCTAGATCAACAGAGTCCAAGCCCGGCTCTCAAAATATGGGAATTTCGCCTGTCTCTCCCTCCAGCAGCACGTCTGAGTCCAGCCACTAGGCAAGACCCTACTCTTCCCGCCGGCCAAGACAGAGGAAAAAAAAAGTCAAAATGGTGCATTTACCTTCCGTCCATGAGAGCCAGGGCTAGCCAGGCGCGGGACTCAGCGAAAGAGAGGAGGTTTTTCGCTCAGTGGTATGAAGTCCAAAGTAACAGCACTGTGCCGTGTCCTGGGGCTGATTAGGTGACCAGAAGGCTCTGTTTGATTTTCAATTCAGGTCTTGGTTTCCAGAGGGGTATAAGGAGATGTGTGCTTAGTCTGTCATCTTGACTCCCGAGCCCCAGACAAAATCAATTTTAATGTAAAATCCACCGTCATGAGCACAGATGGACACTATTTATTGCTGAGACGTTGAGTACACAAGCAAGACTTAACTATATTAAATATTTATGCTCCTAATATCAGAGCACCTAAATATGTCGAAGAAACACTAACTACACTCAAAAAAGAGTTAGGTTACTTCACAATAATAGTGGGAGACTTCAACACTCCACTCTCAATACTGGACAAATCATCTAGAAAAAAGCTCAACAAAGATACAGAAGACCTTATTGCCACAATTAACCAATTAAAACTCATTAATATATACAGAACTTTCTACCCATCAGCGGACAACTACACCTTCTTCTGCAGGGCACATGGAACATTCTCCAGAATTGACCATGTGTTAGGACATAATGCAATTCTCAACAAAATCTATACCATTGAATTACTGCAAAGCATCTTCTCGGATCATAAAGCCATAACAGTCAAAATCAATAGCAGAAAAAACATAGAAAGTGGAACTGTTGGAAACTGAACAACATGTTGCTCAAAAAACCATAGGTTGTAGAATAAATCAAGAATGAAATCAAGAAATGCATGGATTCCGATGAGAATGGAAACACTTTCTACCAGAACCTATGGGATACAGCCAAAGCAGTGCTCAGAGGTCTGTTTATCTCCATAAATTCACACATCTGGGAGGAAGAAAGAAACCAAATCAAGGAACTAACCCTACACCTTGAACAAGTGGAAAGAGAACAACAGAGGAACGCCTCAGGCACCAGACGAAAACACATCATAAAGATTAGAGCAGAGCTAAATGAACTAGAGAATAGAAAACGCATTGAAAAAGGTGAAAAGACTAAAAGCTAGTTTTTTTAAAAGATCCACAAAATTGTCAAACTACTGGCTAAACTTAAGAAAGAAAAACAGGAAAGGAAACAAATAACCCAAATTAGAAATGAAAGGGGTGTTGTGACAACAGATCCAGCAGAGATAAAAAATATCATAACAGAATATTATGAAAGACTGTACTCTAACAAATTTGAAAACCTAGAGGAAGTGACAAATTTCTTGATTCACACCACCTACCGAAATTATCACAATGTGAAGCAGAACAGCTTAATAAACGCATCACAAAGGAAGAGATTGAAAATGTCATAAAAAAAACTGCCAATCAGAAAAGCCAAAGCCCAGATGGCTTCACTGCAGAATTCTACCAAGCTTTTAGAGAAGAGTTATCTCCAATACTACCGAGACTATTGCATATACAGAAAGGGATGGAGTACTCCCAAACTCATTCTATGAAGCCAGCATAACCTTTATACCAAAGCCAGGGAAAGATGGAACGAAAAAGGAGAGCTACAGACTGCTGTCACTCATGAATCTAGATGCAAAAATCTTCAACAAAATTCTTGCCAACAGAACACAACGACACATCAAAAAAATAATCCATCATGACCAAGTTGGACTCATACCAGGGATGCAAGGCTGGTTGACCCTCAGAAAAATAATTAATGTGATTAACCACATAAAGATCACAAAAGACAAGAATCACCTGATTTTGTCCATTGATGCAGAAAAGGCATTTGATAAAATCCAACACACATTCATGCTAAAAACTCTTAGCAAAATAGCCTTAGACGGAAAATTCCTCAATGCAATAAGGGCCATTTATACAAAGCCAACTGCCTACATCATCCTGAATGGAGAGAGACTGAAGGAGTTTCCCTTGAGAACAGGAACTAGACAAGGATGCCTACTCTCACCTCTCCTATTCAACATTGTACTAGAAGTTCTAGCCAGAGCAATTAGACAAGACCAAGAAATAAAGGGCATTTGCATTGGCAAAGAAGAAGCCAAAATCTCCCTGTTTGCTGGTGATGTAATTGTATATGTAGAGAATCTCAAAGAATCTATAAGCAAACTACTTAAACTGACAGGAGAGTTCAGCAAAGTCTCAGGATACAAGATAAACATAAGTAAATCATTAGGATTCCTTTATACCAACAACGAGGCTGTTATTGAAAAAACTATCAAATCAATAGCATTTACTATAGCCCCTAAGAAGATAAAGTACCTAGGAATTAATCTAACCAGAGAAGTAACAGACCTTTACAAGGAGTACTACAAGCCCTTACTACAAGAAACTAAGAGAGACTTAGATAAGTCTCTTATGGATAAGCCTGCTTATGGATAGGAAGACTTAACATTGTGAAAATGTCTGTTTTACTCAAAGCAATCTACTTTTATAATGCAATCCCAATACAAGTTCCAGCAACATTTTTTAATGAGATGGAGAACCAAATCACCAATTTTGCTTGGAAAAGTAAGAAACTCCCGCCTAAGTAAAGTACTGCTAAAGAAGAAGAACAGACTGGGAGTCCTCTCATTACCCAACCTTAGAACATACCACACTGCCACAGTAGTAAAAACATCCTGATATTGGTACAAGAACAGACAGATCGATCAATGGAACAGAATGGAGACCCCAGAGATGACACCATCTGCTTATTAACAGCTGATATTTGACAAAGGCCTTAAGACATTAAACTGAGGTAAAAACAATATCTTCAACAAATGGTGCTGGCGAAATTGGATATCCATCTGCAATAAATTGAAACAAGATCCATATCTTACACCTTATACAAAAACTAACTCAAATTGGATAAAAGACCTAAATATCAAATCTAAAACGGTAAAGCTCATTCAAGAAAAAAAGTAGAAGCAACAATGGAACTTTTAATACACAACGTGGACAGACTTCAAAATCGGTCAAACAAACCACAATCAACAGAAGAGAAAATAGATAAATGGGAACTATTAAGAATCAAACACTTTTGCTCATCCAAAGACTTTATTAATAGAATAAAAGGCCGACAACAGAATGGGAAAAAAATATTTGGCAATTCTTGTAAGACCGACACCTGATCTCCATAATCTATGAGGTACTACAAAATATCAATAAGAAGAAGATAAATCATCCAATTAAGCAATGGGCAAAGGAGACAGACAGGTATTTCTCTAAAGAGGAGATCCAGACAGGTAAAAAACACATGCAGACATGTTCATGATCTTTAGTTTTTAAAGAAATTCAAATCAAAACTACAATGAGATATCATCTCACCCCAACAAGGTTGGCCATGATTCAAAAAATACAAAACAACAAATGCTGAAGAGGCTGTGGAGAAAGTCGAACTCTCCTACACTGTTGGTAGGGTTGCAAAATGGTCCAACCTCTTTGGAAAGCACTCTGGTGCTTCCTTAAAAAAAATTGATATAGATATACCATTTGACCCAGTAATTCCACTACTTGGAGTATATCCTACAGAATCACGGCCATTCACACTAACGGATACATGCACAAGAATGTTTATCACAGCACAGTTCATGATAGCAAAAAGATGGAATCAACCCAGATGCCCAACAACAGAGGAATGGATAGGTAAAGTATGGTATATATACTCAATGGAGCACTATGCAATGATAAGGAACAATGATGATTCCAGGAAACATCTCCTAACCTGGCTTCAACTGGAAGACATTATGTTAAGTTAAAGCAGTCAGCGACAAAAGGACAAATATTGCATGAGACTCCTATGATAAGAATTCAAAAACAGACTTATGCATAGAAGAAAAGACCCTTTGATGGCTGCAAGAGAGGAGGGAGGGTGGGTGACAGGGGGAGGGTTTAGGTTAGATAATTGGTAGAAATTTGGTTGGGTGAAATCGGTGACTGCATACATTAGAAACAAGGACAATATTAAGAGGACTTCAACATAACTTGAGTACTCCTTCCATCTTAACCCAACAATGCAAGGACACAGTAGCTGGTGCGGGGGCAGGGGACCATGATCTTAGACGAAATTGAGGCCAATTGGCATAACTAGCGTTTTCCTAAGAGGGCTCTCTGCACCCCACATTGGTGAGTGACGTCTGAGATCTTAAAGGCTGCCAAGCTGCCACCCGAGGGCACAGCAAATGGTCCCAACTCAGCAGGAAGGGATACTCACCGAGGACCAAAACGACAACCCAGAAGACAAAGAGACCCACATGAGTAGGTGCCTACAT
Organism: Heterohyrax brucei; assembly: GCA_028571685.1. Lineage (NCBI taxonomy): Eukaryota > Metazoa > Chordata > Mammalia > Hyracoidea > Procaviidae > Heterohyrax > Heterohyrax brucei. Next base: position 46,181,249 of record CM053144.1, on the reverse strand, counting down.
TGACTTGAGACCGGAAGAACTGAATGGTGCGCGACCACCACCAGTGATAGCCGCGGTGTAGCTCACACGAATAAAAAGGGGTACACCCTGAGAGCTCCACTAGAAGACTGCAAATGATAGTCCAGCAGCTTCGAGGTTCCAGTGGGAGCATGGTCCCTGGCCCTGATGCTGCCCTTGCCCATGGATCATAACGAAGGTCCACTCTTCGGACAGCAGTGGATTGTACTTGGCGACGCAGAGTGATCATATATTTGGGTGCATTTTATGCTTCTATGTGACTATAGGATATCATCCTGCTGACCTCCGGCTGGAGGAAAGGGAGTGGGTGGAGAGCAGAGGAAAGGAGACTGTGGTGAGGATGACCTATGTATGGAGCAGAGAGGAATAATGTGCTGTTGCTGGGCAGGGAGAGCAGTGGAAGCTGCATATTTGGACATGCAAATTTATACGGGAATGTAGTTTTCACTCAGTCATAACAAAGAAAAAATTTTTTCCATGCTATTTTTTGGCATCATTTAAGAAAGGTTCTAAGTGCTTTGTAAGGATTTTCTCCATCCCATAGCAACTTGTGAAACAACTACAATGATCTCATTTTATGAAATAAGTCTATCTTTTCACTGTGTTGGCAGTTTTAATGAAGTCTGCCCAGTGCTACTTCTTTCTTGGCATTCTTTTCCAGCCTTGGTCTCTGATCGTTACTCACCTTTAGAGTAGAGGAGAACCCTCTTCAGACTTGCAGAGCTGTCCTTCTGTTCTGTTGTCCTCTATGGACCCCCTCCTTGCGAATTTGACTGGTCTAGAATTTGAGTCCCAAGTTCACAAGTCCGTCACCTTGTAGTATGATGGATTGTTTTCTTCTTTTCTTTCTTTTTTTTGTCGTCTTTCTAGCCATAGTCTTTTAACTCCTACCCAAATGATAGGGGGGAACTGTGCCAATAGGGTAATTATAGGCAATGAAAGTGATTGATTTTCTGATTGATTTTCCCATCCCACTGGACTCGAAATGAGCCACTCCAGAGGTGGGAAACAGAGGATGCTGCCAAGGAATTTCAGACAGGAACAGGCAAGTCCTTTGGAACCAGGATGTCTGCTGTAGAAGGCTCTTCAGATCAGGAGACAGAGTGACAGCTGTGACACTGAAGGCAATGTGAAGTGGTGGCAGGAGAGACCTGGGAAGACAGAGCCACAAAGAGAGACCTGGCAACAAGGGGCAATTGGAGAGAGAAAGCTGAGGACCTTTGGACAGAGGACTAGGGCCTGGGAGAGTCATGCTTGTGAGTGCACCTAGAAAGAGGCTGTCCTGATGCAAGAATGATATCCTTGAGTGTTCACTCAATATGAAAATTATCACAGTCTGGTAGGCTGAGTCCCAATTCAAAGAGAATATCTCGGCACAGGAACCTCAGATCCAAACGACATACTCTTCTCTCGATGCTTTCTTGGTGGTATGTGGTTCCCAATTCTCTGCTTGCTTTGTTACTTTTTATTTCTTGTAGAATGAAAGACTAAAGGGTGGTGCAAGCCATACTCCAGGAAAAATCCCTTTGTGGTGGCACAGAGAGGTGATCTTATGAAAGAATTTACAGTCCCACCCCAGGGCTTTAACATACAGCATACGGAAATCACAAAACGGAGGACAATTATAAAATATGGGGAATCATGGCCCAGGCACATGTGAAGGGACACAATTCAATCCATCACACATCCCATAGTGACCTTATGCACAGCAGAAAGAAACACTGCCCACTCTTGCACCATGTCCCCAATCATTTTTATGCTTAAGTGCATTGTTGTAGCCACTATGTCAAGTCATCTTGTTGAGGGTCTTCCTCTTTTTTACTGACCTTCCACTTTATAAGCATCTACTTATTCAGCCCAGATATTCTAAGTATCGTTCATATATCCAACTGTCAATCGGACAATCTCATTTGCATTTTTAGTAGACATAATGTCCAGGAGAGCTCTCTACATAATCCTTTAGTACTCAACGTCTGATAGTTTCAGAAAAGCTTCTTCATCTGGGAAGATCTTTGTTTCTTGCTTTTGGGAGTTTTCTGGAGTCATGGGTGGATTTTTCTTTAAGTGACTGGCCAAGGTTTATTGCATTTTGAGTATCTAGAGGTTGTTTAGTTTCTCTAGTGTTACCTTAACAGCATGTGAAGAGCAGTCTGAGAAGGAAGTTGACCACCAGTCACCTCTGTGTACTCCAGTGAGTAGACCCAGTGGAATCCCTGGGGTAGCAGTCTCCACCTCCTGGTTGGCAAAGACATGGCCCTACTTACGGAGTCACCAGGGGGTCGTCAGCTGACCCTATGATATGGGTCAGTGAAGCTGGAAGAGACACTGTCAGGATGCACCACAGTGATTTCTCCAGCTAGTTTTATTTTGAAAGGTAAAAGCTATCACAGCTTCTAAAGTCAGTGAGGGTGTCACATGTGAAAGCCCCTCTTTCTGGCAATGCAGGTACTTCTAAATCTGATATCAGATGCTGTAATCTAGCTCACAGTACAGACAGACTACTGTCCTGCTGTTATCTGCTCCTGGGCCACACCTTTAAGGCTATACTGTGATGAACACAGCTTTTCTTCTGGGAAAGCACTGCCTGGGCTGGCACAGCCGCTCAATCTGGGAATTAGTCCCTGCTGAGGCCTCTATTTGGGAAACTCTGCCTCCCAGTGGAACAAGATGGCATCCCACACAAGCTCTCCTGCTCGCTGTGAAATAGCCAAATCAATGGAATGGCAGAGGTTTGGAAGAAGAGGGTGGAAGGGCCAAGGTGCTCAGACTCCAGAGCCGGGCTCTTAAATCATGGCTATTCTGCCTGCTGATTATGAAAGCAGTGTGGCTGAGCTTTGCTTCCAGTTAAGCCCAAGCCCCACCTACCGGCTAAGACAGAGAAAAAGAAGTTAAAAAGGCCAGTTTCCTTCAGTCCATGAGAGTCGGGCATTCAACAAAGGCAGGGGTCAGCAAAAGAGAAGGTTTCTGTTTAATAGCATGTAGTCCAAATTGACAGCACTATGTTGTGTCCTAGGGCTCACTGGGCGTCCAGAGTCTCTGTTTAATTATTAATCCGGGACTTAGTTTTCAGAGGGAATTAAGAAGACATGTGTCTAGTCCTCGATCTTGGCTCTGCCTTCCATTGTCGACTCCGACTCGATGGCACTTGGCTTTTGGCAGATACAACATTTCTGAAACTGAATGCTTGTAATGCCCATTCTCAACTATGGTTCTTCCAGAGTCTTTCTCACTGCTGCTGATGTCAGCTCTGTCTTAGGCTGTGTTATAAAACGAAGAAAAAACAGTACAGCATATAAATACATATACAGGTACCAACAAACAGTTCACCTGCTTCAAGAGGCTGTAACATCCCAACTCTTGTGGGGCAGGGAAAAGCATTTCCTGACTCATATAGTCACAGGGGCTGGAGAAAACAGGATCAGCAGACTAGAAAGCAGGGCTGTTGCTTACCGGCTAGGAAGACAGATGGATTTTAAGATGGGTAAACAACACCATAGGCATGTTGTTAGCTCAAGTCCTAAAAACCAGAGGTCAGAGGAAAAGGAGCCAATTTCAGGATTTACAACAAACAGCATCCCAGACCAGGTAGGCACGAAGAGATGGGTGACAGACAGCAGGGAGACAAAGGATGGGGGTGTGGTTACCTACTGCAGGTCCCACCTCCACCATTATCACAGCAGATCCCACCATGGGGGTGATCACATATCAAATCTCAATAGCAAAGTGATCACATTATACAACTTCCAAAACTCTGAGAATCAGGGCCCAGCCAAGTCTACACAATCTCATCCATCACAAGCTCCGTCTTCCTATTTGCAAAGACCAAAAGTCTGAGCCTCCTCCTTCACTCCTTTCTCTTACACCCCAAATTTCATCCATTCTGAAATCCTAGACCATTCAGCTTCAAAATACATCCAGGATCCAATCTCCTCCCACTGTTTTCATTGTGGACACCCAGGCAAAGCAATCAACAGCTCTAGCTGGAATGAAAATTCTCAGATCTCCTACTCATGACTCATCCCTCATCTCTTAACTCTATTCTCAGCACAGAAGTCAAAGTGATTCTTTCAAAAGAGGAGCCATGCTATATTTCTCTTTGGTTCAAGACTGTCTTGGAACTCACTGTCTCACTCAGAGTAAAATCAGAACCCTTCTAACACCCTGAGGACTTACACAGTCGGATAGCACTGCTGACGTCATCTCTGACTCTGCTGCAGCCACACTGGCCTCCTCGCTGCTCCTGGGACACAGACACAGCCCTGCCCTGGGGATTCTGCACTGGATGTTCCCCCAGCTGCAAGAACTTCCCTGGACAGCCTCATGTCTGATTCCTTTGTATCCCTCAAATCCTTCCTCAAAAGTTGCCTTCTCAATGCAACGCATGCCAACCACTCAAGTTACAACAGTCATCGTTTTCCCACTCCCCACACACCACACTCTGTCCCTTTCCCATAGCACTTACCAACTGCTAATATAAACGTTTGTCTAGTAAGTTTAAGGTTGGTAGCCTGTCTCTCCCCACTGGAACACATGCACCATAATTCTGACACCCTTTTGGCATTTTTACTTCATTGCTATTGCAGATGTATAAATAGTCTGTCATCTAGCCAGCACTCAAAAAATCTCAAAAGAATGAATGATTAGTGTGGTGCAGAGCATCTCGCTGTTTGAGAGACAGTGCTTTTGCTAATGTAGCCTCAGATCAAATGCTATCTGTGGCAGCTACAGCACAACATACACTCACATGGACATCGACACCATCTGGACCTTTCTCACAAGGGCTGCTCTCCCTCCTTCTGTCTTGTCTCTGACAGTCACCCTCTGGCAACTGCAGCAGAATTTCATTTCCCTCTGCAGAAAACAATGAATGCAGACTAATGGATTCTATTGGCCACCACTGGGACCTTAAGTTCATCTCTGCTTTACAAATCCATGAATCTGGATTACAGCCAGCAGTAGGATAACAGCACTAAGGGCAGACAGAGAGGGCAGGTGAGCAGAGGATGGAGACATAACAGGAATTCATCTAAGATGAGAAATAATCAGATCCCTCCTCGGAGTGGTGGTTAAGAGCTCAGCTGATAACCAAAATGTCAGCAGTTCAAGTCTACCAGGTACCGCTTGAAAATACTATGGACAGTTTTATGCTGCCCTACAGGGTTGCTATGAGTCTGAATCAACTCGATGGCAATGGGTAGGTCACCACTCTGCAAATTTTGGAATCTGATCCCTTGAAGTAGGTCGGGGAAAAGGTGAAAAGCCCACACCAGAGAACAGTTCTAGGAGGAGAAGTCTTGAAGATATCTGAAAATTTGTGCATCTCAGTGGTACAAAGACTCCTGTATGGAGGAACTCCCTGGATCTTGTGGGGACAATGACAGGAGAAAGGACTTCTGCTGCTATCAGGGACAAGGACATCCAGTGAGAATAAGACCAGAACTCATACACCAGAACCAGAAAAGGCAGAAAACCCTAAAAACCTAAACCACTGCCATCCAGTCTGTTCTGACTCATAGCAGACCTATAGAATAAAGAAGAACTCCCCATAGGGTTCCCAAAGCTTGAAATCTATCTATCTGGCCAGAGCTTACTGAAGAAGATGAGACAAAATGAGGAATCATGGCTCGCCATTGGACTCCCGTCTATGCTGTCCTAAGGATCCGAAGCATTAGCTTCCTCCCTTCCATACTTACTTGCAATGTGATCACACTTGCTGTCATGAAGTGAATTCCAGTTCACAACATAGCACCATCCTTTACCACATGTGGGAAGAAAATGTCCTGAGAGACCAGGGAGGAGGCAGGATTACTTCCTAGAAGAATGGGAAGTCCTCAGCACCAGCAAGGTTTCTAGAACCCAAGACAGGATCAGGAAATTAGAGTAAATGAAACATGCAGGCACAGGACCCACAACCCTCCTAGAGGGCTGTCCTCAGCAGAGACTTTCCATCAGACCTGCAACAGCTGGAAATCAGGGCCCCATCACCAGAATCACCAGGGTGAAAAATCTACCCTTTATCTTCACATGTATTTTACAGAAGAACAAGTATTTGCAGTTGGGGCTCAGACTGGGTCAATACAAGTACAGATGGTGCCTCCCATAAAGAGACAGGAGAAGAAGATCTCCTACCTGGGACTTTAACCTCCACAGTGGGACAAGAAAATGTACATTCTACCTCTTCCCTGTCTCAGCTGTTTTTCCAGATAGCAATTTCAGCTACCCTAGCTCCGGGGACCGTAGCTCCAAGGAGAACCAGGTCAGCAACGATTCTCATGATACACGCAGTGGACTTCGAAGGTGACTCTAAGAAAGAAAGTGAAGGTGAGAGGCTTTGACCCGAAGTCTCAGCCCCAACCCCAGTGGAAACCTCCTTAAGGGCTCTTGCTTTCCTAAGAAGTTCCAATCTCAACACCCTCCTTGTTCCATCTCAGGGTGAGGGACTCAGACAGCCCCATGCTCCACACTGTTCAGTGGGCACCACCAGGATCACCTGCTTTTGAAAGATCAAACCCCCTGCAGGCCTGGTCTCCACAAGCTCTGTGCCCTGGGTCTGGTCCTCCCCATCCCACTTCCTGGTCAGGGAGATCTCCCCTGAGTAGAGGCCCAGGACACAACCTCTTAGCATGACCTCACAGTCAAACTTCCATTGAGAAATAGGGTGGCCAAGTGTTTTGGGGTGATCTGAGAGTAAGGGTCAGAAAAGTCAGGAATTTTCCAGTGCCTCCCATAGGCCACTCAAGAATAGAATGGGAATTCTGAGAATGTGCAGGACAATTGGAATGTGCAGGACACCAGCCTCGACCCGGAATCTGGGACAGTCTCCTATTTCTTGGAAAGTTCTACTGACAGGGTGAGACAGCCCAGGGTAGGCGGCTACAAGTCTCTGACAGGGATCCCAGATTTCTGGACCTGATCCAGTGGAGGCGGAGAGACTCTGAAAAGATGGAGTCAGACCTCAGAATACCTCGGGTGTGGAGCAGAGACCCAGAGCTGGAGGAGAAAACTCCGCCTGTTTTCCAGGGCTGCAGCCAGGGTCAAAGGGAACAGCAGTTCAGTTATTTCAGAGAGTTATCTCTACCCAGACTCAAAAGCCTTGATTTCGGTTTTAGTTTATCCCATAGAGACTGGATCACATAGTTACCCCTGAGAGACGAGGAAGCCTCTGGAGAGTCTCTCTGGTAAACGACGTGGAAACCTGGGCGACTTCATCTCTCCAGCCCCGGGAGGAGTAGTCTCCGCTCGATGCCAGTTTTCTCCTCTCCTTTGGGACAGCAGGTAGAGAACAGCCCTAGCCCAACAAGAAATCAGAAAGATGTCTTACCTGCAGTCTGCAGCGCCTCCTCCCCGTTTTCCGGGTCCCTGAGGATCCATTCCATGGCCTTCCCCTTCCAGGTTGGTCCTTAGTTGACCGCCAGACCTGCCTCCTCCTACTTGCGCTGGCTAATCTCAGCCTCTGTGTCCGTTAGGGTTCAGGAGGGCAGGTCCACGTTCAGGACGAGGTGTCCGGCCTGCCATAAACTAACTGTTGACACTTCACAGAACTAGTAAGGGCCACCTTGGTCCCGGGATGCATCCAGAAGTTCTCTGGATGAGTAGACCATAGTGGGACCCTGAGATCAGCCCAGCCCCTGGGGTCTGCCGGCTCGCTGGGCCCCGCCCCCCCCCTCCCCCCCCCCCCCCCCGGCCCCACGTCCGTCAGTGATTGGTGAAAAAGCAGAGTGACTCCCTTGGAATAGTCCGGGGTAAAACGGTTGTGTGATTCTTGCAGTTTAGGGCTAAAGCTTGGATTTGGAAACAGGAGGCCACCCGTCTGTGCAGGAGGAGGGGACTGGTGACCTGCGACCTGCGACCCACTCCCAGCACCCCTCACCGGACGTGGCTCTGGTTGTAGTAGCCGCAGGGTCTACGGGTTGACTTGGTGAGTCTGTGCTGTGACCTTGGCTCTTGGTGTCTGCTCCTCCGAACACTGGGTGCCCTCCTGCTCCATCCAGGGCGCCCAAGGCTCTGTTCTCGGATTCTCTGCGTCGTTGTGGACACAAAAAATAATTACCGTGAATGGTAAAAAAACACGTTGTGCCTACCTCGTCATGAAATTCTTTTGAAATCTGAAAATGATATATTTAATAACTTACAGTTAATTTAGAGCTAATCAAAATTACAGAAATGTATTACTGTCTTAGGACACTGTACTACTTACCTCCTATAAACTCTGATGGCTTAGTGGTTAAGTGCTGTGACTGTTAACCAACAGGTCAAGGGCAGCAGTTTGAATCCGCTAGGAGCTCCTTAGAAACTCTATGGGGCAGTTTTACTCTGTTCTTTAGGATGGCTACGACGAGTTGAAATAGAATCGGTGGTAACTGTTTTTGTTGTTTTTAAATCACTGCGTAAGGACTTAGAGTTTAGCATCTAAAAATAACAAACCTTTTTAGATCTCTCCGTTTCCCACTGGGACAGGTTTACCTGAGTGTTTGTGACTCGAGGTCTCTCACAGGGTTGCAGCCAAGCCGTCATTCATCCCTGCATCATCTGAAAACTTGACAGGCTGAGGGATCCCCATATGACATGGCTTATGATGCATATAGCTCCTGGGAGAAGCCTTAGGTCCTCACTGACTGACCCCAGAAGGCCTGAGTTTCTAGACACCTGACTCTTTCCATAGGGCTGCTTCCCCCAGAACACGTGATCTGAGAGAGCCCAGTCTGGAGGCTGCAGTGTGTGTACTAGACTCAGAGTCACTCTCAGGACAGACTGACTCTGTCAGTCAGGAGTGAGCCAGCATGTCCAGCCCACAGAAGACAGGAGAGAATTAAGGTCTGTCTCTTGTAGCCAGGAGTACTGAAGAATTTATGTATGCGTTAAAACCAAAATTAAAAGTAAATACTGTTGTTGGAGGATTTAGTAAATCAAGTGTTTATTCTATTCAGTTAGTTTTCCTTAATGTTTTGGATTTCTCTTCTGAAAAAGTAGTGATTTAAAAGTTTAAGACAAATTCACCACATCTGGAGCAAGGGAGAATGAAGAAAACGAAAAACAGGAGGATAAATTAATCCAGAGGATTTAGGGACCATAACTGCCACAGCCTCCACCAGAGTGAATCCAGCACAACTGGATGGTGCCTGGCCACCACCACCAGCTGCTCTGAAAGGGATCAAAGTAGTGTTCTGGACGGAGCTGCACAAAACTTTAGAACAAAACTCTAACTCGCAAAGACCTGGCTTGCTGGCCTGACAGAGCCTGGAGAAACCCCTAGAGTATGGTATCCAGACACCCTTCTAACTCAGCCCTGAAGTCACCTTGAGGTTTACCTTTAGCCACAGATTAGACAACCCCGTAAAACAATAAAACACATGGCTCAACCATGTATGTGAGACTAAATGGGAACAGGAGCCCAGGGGCAAGGATAAGACTGCAGGAGTGGACAAAATCTGGAAACATGGGAATAGGGAACCCAAGGTTCAGAGGGAGAGCATGTTGACACACGTTGGGGTTGGCAACCAATGTCACAAAGCAATATGTGTGTTGTTGAAATTCCCCAAATACACGACCAGCAGTGCGATTGTTGAATTTCATGTTATATGCACTTTAAACACGTTATTGTTGTCAGCTGCTGTGGAGTTGGCCCCGGACTCACAGCAAAACCAAACCTAGTAGGATCAGACTGTTGCGGTCCGCATGGTTTTCAATGGCTCATTTTCAGGAGTAGGTCAGTAGGCCTTTCTTTCTAGTCTCTGTTGGTCTAGAAACCGTGCTGAAAGCCCTGCAGCATGACAGCAGTGGGCCGGCCTCCGCTGACAGGTGAGTGGCAGCTGCAGGGGAGGTGCACTGGCTGGGAATCTAAGCTGCACCTCTGACGTGGAAGGCGAGGACTCCACCCCTGAGCCACCGCTGCTCTCTTAACCATACTAGATGGCTTGAGTTGAGTTCCAAAGAAGTTAGACCTTTAGGAGTTTTACCAGGAACCCACCAGAGGTAGCATTTCAGATATGTTTGCTCTAAAAATAAAATACTCAGATGGCAGAGAAGGCTTGAAAGTGGAAAACCACTGCCTTGGCTACAGAGTCACTGGGCATTACCTTTTTAGACTCTGTAAATAACTTTCTGTCCTTTCTTTTTATTCCATCTGGCTTTGTATTATAGCTTTGGACACAGGTTTCTTTTAGTACAAACACAGAGTATTGTTTAATGTTTGGATCTCCTCTAATAAAAAGGAAGAAAGGAAGAAAAGAGGGTGGAAAGGAGGGACAGGAGAAGGGAAGGAAGCAGAAAAGATAAAAAATTAAAAGAGAAAACAAGAGAGAAACTAGAAATAGCTGATGTATTTCCAAGGCAAGGAAACAAAAGAGATGGGGCCCTTCTCACAGGCCCCTACCAGCAAGATCCCTAGCACATGACCTGCCGCCTTGTACCAAGGGCTCTGCATGCCCACTTTCCAAGAGGACAACATTCTCTTAGAGTGCAGGAGAAGGGCAAACCTCCCCCTGTAGCTGAGTCATTTCTATCTCATAGTGACCACACAGGACAGAGTAGAACTGCACTGTGGGTTTTCAACACAGAAAATCTTTACAGAAGCAGACTGCCATGTGTTTCTCCCGTGGAGCGCTTCACAGCTGAGCGTTTCACCATTGCACCACCAAGGCTCCTTTGGAGGAGGGCCAAGCGCAGCCACTTACAAATCCTTCTTTTTGGCCTGTTTTCTGGGACAACTCCTGATACCACTTGTGTTAGTCAGGGTCCTTTGAGGAGGAGATACCAATACAGGACTAAGTGTCCAAGGATTTTATTAGTGGAAACATCTGTGAGGAAATGGGATGGAAAACAGAAAGGTCCAGCAGAGCCATCAGAAGCAAGTCTGCAACCATGGGAAGGAGAGAGGGAAGGAGTGCGGTGGAGCCTAAAGAGAGCAGCGTTAGGGGGACAGGAAGCCCTGGAGCCTAAGTCAGCCATCCAAGGAGTGGTTCTGCCTTAGTTCCCCTGCTGTTCTCAGCCATTGCATAGTAGGCACCCATGAGAAGTGTGGACTGTAAAAAGGGGGCTTCAGACCTCTCTAAATTCAGGGGATGAGAAGGAATAATCAAGATCAGCATCCGCCCAAAGCTGATACCGATTGTGCGGAGGTCTGACATACCTGCGCTCTCCTACCTTTTTGCCAATTTTGACACCAGTCATCTGTCCCACTGTACTCTCTACTTCTCTGCTGGGTTTCCTAATTCTTTGCAGTGGCCACACAGAAGCCATGGATCATACCCTGATAATGGAGTTTATTAGAAAAGTGAGACGGTGCGTTATGGGATCCACCTGGAGGTAATTGGAACAACTCAGGTTGTAGTCTCTACATCAGAAAGGCTTCTTCTTGGCCTCTACAAGTGTCCCTGATTGGGTCTGGCCTCTGAACTGCTTGGGTATGTGCCACAGCTTTTAACGCAGCCAAAAAGTGCCTGGAGGCCCGCCACGCCATCAGCGCACCACCTGCCTAAATACACTCAGCTCTCTTGCTCCCTGGTGGTCCATGTGCCAGGCACTCCGCCACAGCTGTCTGGCAACCTTTCCTTGGTTCTGCTGCCTCTGTTTCTCTGCCTGTGGGCTCTGTCTTGCTGGCCACCACCTCTCGCTGTTTTGCATCATCTCCAGTGTCACAGCTCTTTGTTTCCGGGCCTAGGAGGTTCTCACAGGGCCCCTGGGTCCTAAAGATGTACTCCACTCCTCGCTCTACTTTTTTTTTTTTTTTTTTTATTTAACATAACTGAGTGAAAATGTACATTCACGTATAAATTTACATGCCCACCTATATGCAGCTTCCACTGCTCTCCCTGTCCGGTGACTGCACACTATTCCTCTCTGCTCCATACCTGTCTCATCCCACCAACAGCCTCCTTTCCCCTCCTCTCCGTCCACTCCCCTTCCTCCAGCCAGAGGTCAGCAAGATGATATCCTATAGATGTATAGAACCATCTTCCAATATATGGTCACTCTGCATTGCCAAGTCCAATCCCTTCCTGTCTAAAGAGTGGACCTTTGTTATAATTTATGGGAAAGGGCAGCATCAGGGCCGGGGGTCTTGCTCTCAGAGGAATCCCCAAACCGCTGGACCATCAGTTGAGGTCTCTTAGTGGAGATCTCATGATGCACCCCTTTTTATTCTTGTGTTGCCAGTGAGAATCCTCTCTGTGAGCTCCGTCGTGGCTATCACTGGTGGTGGCCGGGCACCATCCGGTTCTTCCGGTCCCAAGTCGATATAGGCACCCGCTCTTGTGGGTCTCTCTGTCTTCTCAGTTGTCTTTACTGCATGTCATTTTGGTCCTCGGTGAGCATCCGTTCCTGCTGAGTTGGGACCATTTGCTGTGTCCTCAGATGGCAGCTTGGCAGCTTTTAAGACCCCAGACGCCACTCACCAATGTGGGGTGCAGAGAGCTCTCTTAGCAAAACGCTGGTTGTGCCAACTGGCCTGGAATTCGACTAAGAGCATGGTCCCCCACCCCCCGCCCCAGCTACTCTATCCTTGCAGTATTGAGTAAAGATGGAAGGAGTACTCAAGTTAGTCTGAAGTCCACTTAATGTTGTTCTTGTTTCTAATGTGTGCTATCACCGCTTTCTCCAAACTAGATTTCTAGTAACTATCTAAACTAAACCCTCCCCCCCTCACCCTCCCTGCCTCCCCTCCCTTGCAGCTGTCAAAGAGTCTTTTCTTCTACACACAAGTCTGTTTTTGAGATCTTATCGTAGAGGTCTCATACAGTATTTGTCCCTTTGTCGCTGACTACTTTCACTCAACATAATGTCTTCCAGTTGAAACCAGGCTAGGAGATGTTTCCTGGAATCATCGTTATTCTTTATCATTGCGTAGTGCTCCATTGAGTATATGTACCACAGTTTACCTATCCATTCTTCTATTGTTGGGCATCTGCGTTGATTCCATCTTTTTCCTGTCATGGACTGTGCTGCGGCAAACATTCTGGTGCATGTGTCCGTTGGTGTGAAAGGCCTTGATTCTGTAGGATATATTCCAAGTAGTGGAATTACTGGGTCAAATGGCATATCAATATCCATTTTTTTAAGGAAGCACCAGATTGCCTTCCAAAGAGGCTGGACCATTTTGCAACCCCACCAACAGTGTAGGAGGGTTCCACTTTCTCCACAGCCTCTCCAGCATTTGTTGTTTTGTGTTTTCTGGATCATGGCCAATCTTGTTGGGGTGAGATGGTATCTCATTGTTGTCTTGATTTGAATTTCTTTAATAACTAAAGATCGTGAACATGTCCGCATGTGTTTTTTGGCTGCCTGGATCTCCTCTTTAGTGAAGTGTCTGTCCATCTCCTTTGCCCATCACTTAATTGGATGGTTTATCTTCTTATTATTGATATTTTGTAGTATCTTATAGATTATGGAGATCAGGTGTCGGTCTGACACACAGTTGCCAAATACTTTTTCCCATTCTGTGGGTGTTCTTTCAATTCTATTAATAAAGTCTTTGGATGAGCAAAAGTGTTTGATTCTTAATAGTTCCCATTTATCTATTTTCTCTTCTATTGATTGAGGTTTCTTTGACAGATTTTGGAGTCTGTCCTCATTGTGTATTAAAACTTCCATTGTTGTTCCTACCTTTTCTTGTATGAGCTTTATTGTTTTAGGTTTGATATTTAGGTCTTTTATCCAGTTGGAGTTGGTTTTTGTATAAGGTGTAACATACGGCTCTTGATTCAGTTTATTGCAAATGGATATCCAATTTTGCCAGCACCATTTGTTGAAGATACTGTTTTTACCCCAGTTCAATGTCTTAGGGCCTTTGTCGAATATCAACTGTTCATAGGCAGATGGTGTCATCTCTGGGGTCTCAATTCTGTTCCATTGATCGATCTATCTGTTCTTGTACCAGTACCAGGCTGTTTTGACCACTGTGGCAGTGTAGTATGTTCTAAGTTCGGGTAATGAGAGGCCTCCTAGTATGTTCTTCTTCTTTAGTAGTACCTTACTTATCCGGGGCTTCTTCCCTTTCCAAACAAAATTGGTGATTTGTTTCTCCATCTCATTAAAAAATGTCGCTGGAACTTGTATTGGGATTGCACTATATAAATGAATTGCTTTGGGTAAAATAGACATTTTCACAATGTTAAGTCTTCCTATCCATCAGCAGGGTAGGTTTCTCCATTTATCTAAGCCTCTCTTAGTTTCTTGTAGTAAGGGCTTGTAGTTGTCTTTGTAAAGGTCTGTTGTTTCTCTGGTTAGATTAATTCCTAGGTACTTTATCTTCTTAGGGGCTATCGTAAATGGTATTGATTTGATAATTTCCTCCTTAACAGTCTCGTTGTTGGTATAAAGGAATTCTACTGATTTACTTGTGTTTATCTTGTATCCTTACACTTTGCTGAACTCTTCTATCAATCTGAGTAGCTTACTTATAGATTCCTTGGGTTCTCTGCATATACAATCATATCATCTGCGAACAGGGAGATTTTAACTTCCTCTTTGCCGATGCAGATGCCCTTTATTTCTTCATCCTGTCTAATTGCTCTGAAGAACTTCTAGCACAATGTTGAATAGGAGAGGTGAGAGTGGGCATCCTTGTCTAGTTCCTGATCTGAAGGGCAAGTCTTTCAGTCTCCCTCCATGCAGGATGACATGGGCAATTGGCTTTGTATAAATAGCCCTTATTGTGTTGAGGAATTTGCCGTCTATGCCCATTTTGCTAAGAGGTTTTAGCATGAATGGGTGTTGGACTTTATTTAATGCCGTTTTGGCATCAATGGACAAAATCAGGTGATCCTTGTCTTTTGTGTTATTTATGTGGTTAATCACATTAACTGTTTTCCTGATGTTGAACCAGCCTTGCATCCCTGGTATGAATCCCACTTGGTCATGATGGATTATTTTCTTGATATGTTGTTGTATTCTGTTGGCAAGAATTTTGTTGAAGATTTTTGCATCTAGGTTCATGAGTGATATCAGTCTGTAGTTCTCTGTCTTTGTTGGATCTTTCCCTGGCTTAGGTATCAGGGTTATACTGACTTCAGAGAATGAGTTTGGGAGTACTCCTTCCCTTTCTATACTGTGAAATAGTCTCAGTAGTATTGGGGATAACTCTTCTCTAAATGCTTGGTAGAATTCTGCCGTGAAGCCATCTGGGCCCGGACTTTTTTTGGTTGGCAGTGTTTTCATGACCTTTTCAATCTCTTCCTTTGTGATGGGTTTATTAAGTTGTTCTGCTTCACGTTGTGATAATTTGGGTAGGTGGTAGGAGTCAAGGAATTGGTCCATTCCCCTAGGTTTTCAAATTTGTTAGAGTACAGTCTTTCATAGTATTCTGTTATGATATTTTTGATTTCTGTTGCATCTGTGGTGACAACTCCCCTCTCATTTCTAATTTGGGTTATTTGTTTCCTTTCCTGCTTTTCTTTAGTAAGTTTAGCCAGTGGCTTATCAATTTTGTTGATCTTTTCAAAAAGCAGCTTTTGGTCTTTACAATTTTTTCAATTGTTTTTCTATTCTCTAATTCATTTAGCTCTGCTCTAATCTTCATGATCTCATTTCTTCTGGTGCCCGAGGGGTTCCTCTGTTGTTCTCTTTCTACTTGTTCAAGCTGTAGAGTTAGTTCCTTGATTTGGTTTCTTTCTTCTTTCCAGATGTGTGCACTTATGGAGATAAACAGACCTCTGAGCACTGCTTTGGCTGTATCCCATAGGTTCTGGTAGGAAGTGTTTTCATTCTCATTGGAATCCATGAATTTCTTTAATTCATCCTTGATTTCCTCTCTAACCCATGTTTTTTTGAGTAAGATGTTGTTCAGTTTCCAAGAGTTCCACTTTCTATCTATGTTTTTTCTGCTATTGATTTCAACTTTGATGGCTTTATGATCTGCGAAGATGCTTTGCAGTAATTCGATGGTATGGATTTTGTTGAGCATTGCATTATGGCCTATCACGTGGTCAGTTCTGGAGAATGTTCCATGTGCACTGGAGAAGAAGGTGTAGTTGTCTGCTGATGGGTGGAAAGTTCTGTATATATCAGTGAGGTTTAGTTGGTAAATTGTGTCAATGAGGTCTTCTGTATCTTTACTGAGCTTTGTTCTAGGTGATCTGTCTAATTGATGAGAGTGAAGTGTTAAAGTCTCCCACTATTGTTGTGGAGTCATCTAACTCTCTTTTGAGCATAGTCAGTGTTTCTTCGACATATTTAGGTGCTCTGACATTAGGTGCATAAATATTTAATATAGTTAAGTCTTGCTTGTGTACTGAACCTTTCAGCAATAAATAGTGTCCATCTTTGTCCACGATGGTGGATTTGACATCAAAATTGATTTTGTCTGAGATTAGAATTGCCACCCCCTCTCTTCTTTGTTCATTGTTAGCTTGATATATATTCTTCCATCCTTTAATTTTCAGTTTGTTCCTGTCTTTAGGTCTCAAGTGAGTTTCTTGTAGACAACATATAGATGGGTCGTGTCTTTTGATCCAAGATGACACTCGGTGTCTCTTTACTGGAGCATTCAGTCCATTCACATTCAATGTAATTATTGATAGGTATGTGTTCACTGCTGCCATTGTGATATGTTTATTTTTATGTTGGTGTTTTCTCTGTTGTTCTTATTAGTCTGTTCTGGGACACTCTTTTTTGTGAGTTGATTTTTCACCTTTTTCAGAGCTGGTTTTATAGTTGTTGAGATTCGTGTGTTAGATTTCTTGAAATGGTATGGTACATCTTTGTTGTGCTTTACAGCTGCCCCTATGAACCCCCTTAATAAACTGTTTATGAACCTAATTTTAATTACTACCAGTCTTGTCATCTTCCTCTCCATTTGGAAGGACTATAACGACTGTAGTACATCCCTCTTTTTATTATGATGACACCATAGTTTTCATGATGATCATTGGATTGCTTCTTTCCATATCAAAGCTGTGATTTACTTTGGAGCCTTCCCTAAATGAGTAGAGTATTGAGTAGTGTGTCATTCTAAAATATAAAATTAGTGGTTTTGTTCTTCTAAGCCAAAGCCGAGAACTTCTTTCAGTATTTCTTGTCGTTTGGGTTTGGTTTTTACAAAGTCTCTGAGTTTGTGTTTATCTGGGAATGTCTTAATTTCGTTTTTGTATTTGAAAGATAGTTTTGCAGGATATATAATTCTTTGTTGGGAGTTCTTCTCCTTCAAGACTTTGAATGTGTCATGCCACTGTCTCTGTGCCAGCATGGTTTCTGCTGAGAAATCTGACGAGAGACATCTGACGAGGGTTTCCCTCTGAATGTTAGCTTTGCCTTGAGTCTTGCTGCCTTTAAGACTTGCTGCTTATGTTTCATTTTGTTAAGCTTGATTATAATAGGTCTTGGAGTCTTTCTTTTGAGATCTATATTGGGTGGCATACGATATGCATCTGAGATGTCTATATTCTCTTCCTTCATGATTTCTGGGAAGTTTTCTTTCAGCAGCTCAGCAACAATACTCTGTGTTCTCAGATGTCTCACCCTATTCAGGGACTCCAATTAATCGAAGGTTGTTCCTCTTAATAGAGTCCCACATGCTTCTTAATGTTTCTTCATTTTTCTTGTTTCTTTTTTCTGATTTCTGCTCGTAGACGCTGGCATCAGTAGCTCTGTCTTTCAAGTCAGAAATTCTTTTTTCCATTTGTTCCATTCTGTTTTCTTGGCTTTGCATGGAAGTTTCTATGTCTTTGATTTTCTCCTTGATCTGTTGGATTTCAGAGCACTGGTGTTCCATCAGATCAAACAACTTGCTTAATTTTTCATTTTGTTCTGCTGCATTTTGTATAAGGTCTAGAAGGGCTCTGTATATAATCAATTTGTATTCACTTCCTGATGCTTTCTTAAAAGTTTCTTCATCTGGAAAACTCCTTGGTTGCTTTGTTTGGGAGCCTTCTGAAGCCATGAGTGATTGCTTGTATGCCACAATTGTTTGTTGCTTTTTGGGTCCCATGTGAGTATATAGAGGCTGGAAGAGGTACTGTCAGGATGGATTGCAAATGTTTCTCTAGGCTGTCTTCAAATGTAAAGCAAAAGGTATCTGACCAGTTCACAAGTCAGTTAGGTTTTCAGGTGTCGAGGTCCCTCTTCTTATCTCACAAAGTAAGCACCACTATATCCAACCCCAGATGGTAACAAACTAGTTCAGAATACAGCAATGCTACTGCCCTGGTGCCCTCTGCCGACAGGGCCTAGCCTTCGCCAACACTGCGTCGAGTACTGGTTTTGTGACAGAAAAGCGCTCTCCTGTGGGCAGGCTCTGGCTCCCAAGCTAAGAATTAGGTCCAGCTGCGGCCACCGTATCCACGATGGCGTCCTCCACACAGGCAGCAGACAGAGGGGCTAAAGGCGCCCAGCGGTAGTGATTCCTCTGCTTCTGTTGCAGGACCCCCAACGTAGGCAGCAGTGTGCAAAATCACTACTTTTCTGTCGGAGAAGCGCTGTTCCGTTTGCAGGCACTGGCTCCCAGGCTAAGAATGAGGTCCCGCTAAAATCTGGATACCAACATGGCATCCTGCACACTGACCGCGAAGCTCCCCACAAACCCCACTGAGGCAGCTACAAAATGAAAGGCCCAAAGTGGCTGGATTAACAGAGTCCCGAGCCTGACTCTCAGAATATTGGAATTTGGCCTGCCTATCCCCCCAGCAGCGCATCTGAGTCCAGCCACCAGGCAGGGCCCAGCTCCGCCCGCCAGCCAAGACAGAGGAAAAAAAATGTCAAAATGGTGCATTTACCTTCCATCTGTGAGAGCCGGCACTAGCCAGGAGCGGGAGTCAGTGAAAGAGAGGAGGTTTTTCGCTGAGTGGTATGAAGTCCCAATTAACAGCTCTGTGCCGTGTCCTGAGGCTGATTAGGTGATCAGAAGGCTCTGTTTGATTGTCAATTCAGGTCTTGGTTTCCAGAGGGATGTAAGGAGACGTGGGCTTAGTCTGCCAGCTTGACTCCGCCCCCCCGCTTCTTGATATTAGTGAGATTCCCCTCCCAGAGCCTCTGAGGAATTGATTCTTTCAAGCCTAGCAGGATAGCAAAAACCTTTCAGTTTCCATGTACCTTATTTTCAGACTACCAAATCCTTGCAAGGTTTCGATGAATCTTATTTTCACAGTCCCACCCAATTATTATGTGAAAGGTACAAAATCATGGCTAGAAAGGTCATATAAAAGCAACGCATCACACTGTACAGGTCTAGGTACAAAAAGGACAAAGATTTCAAAGGCGATACCTGGGTCCACTGGTCCATTTTTGTCCCTCCTGGGGCCTGTGATGCACATTCTTATAGCCGCCACAGTGTTGTAGTTGAGACCAAAAAATTTACAATCAAGGAAACACAAGGGGAAGAGTTACAGGAACAATACCTCTAAGTAGGCAAGGAAGGATGAGGTCTAAGGCACCAGCAGCAGGACGGGCTCTGCTGGGAGCAGGGACAGCTGAGCAAGGCTGACAGGCTGGAGGCCCATCCTGCAGATCAGATGCAAGGAAATGAGAAGGAATCTGTGACAGCTGTCTTCTGATGTGTTCTATTTTCACACTGAATAAAAATGAAGGTTGTTGTCCAAAATAAGAATTGGGAAAGAGAGATAGGTGTCTGACCAGAGAAAAGTTGTGTAGCAATCATCTAGAATGGGACAATCCTGAGCAAACTCTGCAAGCTTAGGATGACTGCTGGACGATGGCATGGGCACCCCTGAGGTCTGGGTCATGGAGTTACAGTGAGAGAGGTCAGCGTGGCTGTGTTTTGTCCACTCTTCTCTAGCTGCCTGTGGGCAGGGTAGAGATGGCAGTGGTAGGACTCACCAGCTGTCTAATTTGGGCATGTAAATGTGAACCAGAAAGAGAGAGGGGAGGAGAGATGGAAAGAGTTACCATAGAATTTAAGATGGGCAGGGAAGGAAGGGAGTCCTTGGGTCATGCCAATGGTTAAGCATCAACTGCTAACAGCAAAGTTGAAGTTTGATTTCTATTCAGAGACCCCTCAGAGCAAGGTCTGATCTGCTTCTGAAACACCAGCCAGTGAAAATGCTGTGGAGCACGGTTCTACTCTAACACACGTGGGTCCCCATGAGTCCGAACCAGCTTGGTGGCAACTGGTGATAGTGATGGTGGTGAAGTGAGGGAAGAGGGGACAGAAAAGGCTGAGGAGAATTGAAAAGATGGAAGGATCATTAGGCAGCGGATCGTAGTAGCATCAAAGGATTCTTGGAACTGATGAGCTCCAATCCTGGGAAAGAGGCAAATGCACCACCGAAGGTTTACTTCTATTAATATTAGATAAAACAATAATAGTGATGTTTCCAGAGTTTGTAGTCACCCTGGATGGGGATGAATGGGAAAGCTGGTGGTCAGAGAGTGAGAAGCATGAAATGAAACCATGGAAGGAGTGCAGTCATCGGCTGCGATTATACTTTGTAAATGGGAATAATAATGGTATCCACCTCATGGGGACTTGTAAGAGTTAGGTGAGGAAATGCATGGGAAGCACTTAGCGCAGTGTCTGGTACAAAGTACTGTTTCCTTCTTATTTCTTGTTGAGTCAGTTCCAGCTTATGGCAACCACAGACATGCAGGGAACTGCTCCATAGGGTTTTCAGGGCTGTGTTCTGTGTGTGTCGATCTGTGTCTTTGAGTGGGTATCAGTCTGTAGTTGAACTTGTGTATTCATTCATTCTTCACTCAACAAATATTTTTTTTTTACTTAATATGACTGAATGAAAATGTACATTCCCGTATAAATTTACATGCCCACCTATATGCAGCTTCCACTGCTTTCCCTGTCCGGTGACAGCACACTA
The DNA here is from genome assembly GCA_028571685.1 of Heterohyrax brucei. Taxonomy (NCBI): domain Eukaryota; kingdom Metazoa; phylum Chordata; class Mammalia; order Hyracoidea; family Procaviidae; genus Heterohyrax; species Heterohyrax brucei. The sequence continues at coordinate 46,160,472 of CM053144.1, read as the reverse complement.
TTCCTCTCTGCTCCATAGCTGTCTCATCCTCCCAACAGTCTCCTTTCCCCTCTTCCTCACCCACTCTCCTTCCTCCAGCCAGAGGTCAGCAGGATGATATCTTATAGATGGACAGGACCATAAAGTACATCCAATATTTCATCACTCTGCATTGCCAAGTCCAATCTATTCCTGTCCAAAGACTGGACCTTCGTTGTAATTTATGGGTAAGGGCAGCATCAGGGCTGGGGGCCATGCTCTCAGGGGAACTCTGAAACTGCTGGACCATCAATTGAGGTCTTTTAGTGGAGATCTCAGGTTGCACCCCTTTTTATTCTTGTGTTGCCAGTGAGTTTCCTCTCTGTGAGCTCCATTGTGGCTATCACTGGTGGTGGCCTGGCACCATCCAGTTCTTCCGGTCCCAGGTTGATGTAGGCACCCACTCTTGTGGGTCTCTCTGTCTTCTAGATTGTCTTTACTGCATGTCTTTTTGGTCCTCGGTGAGCATCCATTCCTGCTGAGTTGGGACCATTTGCTGTGTCCTCGGATGGCAGCTTGGCAGCTTTTAAGACCCCAGACGCCACTCACCAATGTGAGGTGCAGAGAGCTCTCTTAGCAAAACGCTAGTTGTGCCAATTGGCCTGGAATTCGCCTAAGAGCATGGTCCCCCACCCCCTGCCCCAGCCACTCTATCCTTGCAGCATTGAGTTAAGAGGGAAGGAGTACTCAAGTTATGCTGAAGTCCACTTAATGTTGTTCTTGTTCCTAATGTGTGCTGTCACCGCTTTCTCCCAACTAGATTTCTAGTAACTATCTAAACTAAACCCTCCCCCCTTCGCCTTCCCTCCCTCCCTCCCCTCCCTTGCAGCTGTCAGAGTCTTTTCTTCTATATATAAGTCTATTTTTGAGATCTTATCATAGAGATCTCATACAATATTTATCCTTTTGTCGCTGACTAGTTTCACTCAATATAATGTCTTCCAGTTGAAACCAGGTTATGAGATGTTTCCTGGAATCATAATTATTCTTTATCATTGCGTAGTGCTCCATTGAGTATACGTACCACAGTTTACCTATCATCAACAAATATTTTTTTCAGCAATACCTGGCACAACTGAAGGCAATGGAAACGCAGCTGTAAACAGTCCCAATCCTTTTCCCTGTCCTCATAAAGCTTCTATTCTGGAGGAGAGACAGCGTCATACAAATGAGCCCCACATGGCTTCTGTGTTTTGGTCTCAAATTGTTTACTTCCTCACAGTGAACTGAAGCCCATCAGTCTAAAAAACCTGCTGGTGCCTGAAAATGTTATGTCTCTTAACTACCTTTTGCTCTATAGTAACTTTGATATTTAAAATGTTTTAAATTATTTTTTCCAGAAAAAATTCTTTCTTTGGGGACTATTTTATATTCTTTTTATGTAGTTTTTTTTTTTTTCTCATTGAGATGACATTCGTGAGGGGCTAGCTGTTCTTGAGAAGACTTCTTATAATTCTTAAAACTGTATGGACGTGTCTTCCAAGAAAGGGACCCTTTGTGTTTTAAAGTCACTTCTACAGTCACATAGTCTTTGAACTTCGGCGAGTGTTTTACATGTGGTGCTGATACAAATTTAAACCCAAGTAGACCCCATGGCTTGTCCCCTGTGAATGCTGACTGTGGAAAGAAGATCCTGCCTGTAGTATATGATCAGTGCTGGACTGAAAAGTTTCTGGAGGAAATGTAAGTGGTTTTTTTGGTCAAAACCCAGAAGACATACAGCCAGCTTGCCAAATTTCTTTGTCCTCGGCAGATGAAATGAGCTGACAGTGGGGATTCAAAATCAAGGAATTACTTGAAAGTTGGTTTGTGTAGGTTTATAATCCACTTGTAATATTAACAAATCAGGTAACCTTTACAGTTTCATGTGTGCATATAGGCTCCCCCAGCTCCCATGTACTTACACATTCATGAATTACTGAACTTTGTAAGCTGGCATTAAAAGACTTCTACAGTGTAGTCCTCTAGTTACCTTTGGTTAAATTCTCATGGTCCTTGTTGCCTCCCTTAGCAGCATTAGAAGGAAGAGCTTTCCTGGTCAAGTATTTGTATGTGTTAATAGATGAAAAATAAACCAGATTTTAAATTCTTTTTTTTTCCTGGTCTTAAACCATGTACCAAGCTTTTGGTGTAAATTGTGTAGGATAAAGTTACATTTAAATTGTATTCTGTTAAGCATTATGAATATTTTTCTGTAAACGTATTCAAAAAAAATTTTTTAATAGGTCGATTAAGCAGAATTTTAGCCACTTTAGAGCCTATCTGCTTCACACAGCCCAAGAAACTGTGTCACCCTACCAGCCAGGCCCAGAGAAGGTAAAACCCCGGAGCTGTCAGTACCCGGCTGACTCCCCTCTGGCTGCAGAAGCATTTGATGAAGAGGAACAGAAGCACCTCCTTCTCTTCCTGTGTTTTTCCTGGCCCTTCCCTTCTGCTGGCTCTCCGCTGGCCTCTGAAAAACTTCCTGCTGGGGTGGCCGCCTACTGTACAGTCTACCAATGTGTCCCCCTCAATATACAACATAATCTTGTGGTTGTGCATTTTTTTGCAATGAGTCCCAATTTCCCTCAGACTCACTACAGACAACCAACAGTGCAATGTGTGTATTTTTTGGTGGTGAAAATGTGCACACCAAAATATTCCCCAATACAACCATCCTGTATTTGCAATGCAGTGACATTAATGACATACTTCATGTTATGCAGCCGTTATCACTTGTCTTTTTGAAATTATCCTAAAAATTTGAGATAAACTTGCTGCTCCCCAAGCAAAAACTTTCCCTTTTTCTGTCCCTCCAAGCGCTGGTAACCATGAATGGGCTTTGGTTTCTGTATGTCTGCTTATTTCATGTAAGTGAGACTACGTAGTATTTGTCTTTTTGTGACTGTCTTACTGCACTCGGCATAAGATTTTCCAGGATCATCCACACTGTGGCTGCATCAGAACTTCATGTCTCCTTCTGTGAGTGACGTCCCATTGTCTGTAGGCCCCACATTTGGTTGATCCATTCAGCTGTTGATGGGCATTTAGGTTGCTTCCTACTTTTAGTCAAAAGTGTAAACGGCTGCAGTGAATATTATTGTATATGTTTGTATTTGTGTTCAGCTGTCCCTTTTCCTGAGTGTGCACCTACGATTCAGATTGTTGGCCTTGGGGTGCAGTGTAGGCACTCGGCTGCTCACTGAAAGGGCTAGTAACCAAAATTTCCATAGTCCTTACCTATCAGTGGCTCCGCAGTAGACAGAACCTGGCCATTGATCTGAGAATTTTGCAACCTGGGAAATTTCTATGGGACAGTTTTAGTGTCCTGTAGGATTGCTATGAGGCAGAATTAAGTCAGTAGCCATGGATTTAATGGGTAATGTGAAGCCCTGTAACTCAATGGTTAAGCACTCAGCCGCTCACCGAGAGGAGAGTGGTTCAAACCCACCAGCTGCTCTGGAGGAGTAAAGACCTGGCATCTGCTCCCTTGAAGCTTCTAGCCTTTACCTAAGGTGCAGCTTTGTTCTATCCTTACAGAGTTGGTATGAGTTGGAATCTAAATTTACTTGAGGCCACATAACAACAACGGATAAGTATTTTGAGCACCTTTTCATGTGTTTATTGGCTATTTGAATGATGTCTTTGGTAAAATGTCTGTTCTAGTACTTTGTCCATTTTCTGATTTCTTTTTTTTTCTGTATTTTTGTTATTCAGTTTTCCAATTGCTGTTGATTTCATTTCCAGAGCTATAAATATCTATGGAAGCAGCCTGCCACTTCTTTCCCCACTGACACACTGGTGGCTTACAAACTCTGACCTTCCAGTAGAAGTTTAAACAACTGCATATTTAAATATCTGTTAGTGAAAAGGCTGTGAACAAAAGCTGAGGGGTGTAGGTGGGTGGGTGAGTTAGAGAGAAGTTGCCAGTGTCCTGGAGAGCCTCTTGGTGGTGACAGTGGAAGCCAGTGCATTGGGGGCCAAGAGGCAGTGATGCTGGGAGTAGCATTCCCAGCAGGAGAACAGCAGGCCAAAGACTCTGAGGCCTGAACACCCTGCTGAGCTCCAGGACACTGGAGCAGAGCTCACATCCTGGGCCCATCACACAGCCACATCTGTGTAAACTGGAAATTAAGAAAAACGGTTTCTAATGTAATTTATAGTTTGAAAATATCTTTCAAAACTTTCCATAGATTCTACCGTGGAAATTTTCTCCCTTTCCCCAGGCCCCAAGCCCCTACTTTCCCTCCCAGAGATGAGCTTGTGATCAATTTCTCACGTATCCTTCCTGAAAAATGCTATACAAATGTTGTTATTGTTCTTACACTAGGAGAAGCACTAAAAGGAGCAGGAAGGAGAAGAAAATGTGTCTCCTTTTCAGTACTGAGAGGCATGCCACAGAGAGTCTGATAGATGGTGTCAGAGGAAGATGGAACCCCAGAGCTGGCACAAGGCTCTGAGCTTTCGTCTCCTACCAAATCCCTCCTCCACCCATGACCCTGACCCTGTGGAGTGCAGAGCTGCTCAGAAGGCACCTTCACCCCCACACCGAGGCCCAGCCTCTCTCAGCCTTTTCGACCCCACTCAGACCAAGGCCCGACCCCTCTGGGAGGCTGGTAGTATCTGAGAGCAGTGCGGCAGCGCCCCCACGGCCACAGGGCTGGGGACAGAAGACCTGAACTCCCTTTGAGCTTCCTCACCCCGGACCTCGGCAGATTCTCTCTGCTCCCAGCAGCGGGACAGGAGTTGACACAAGAGGGAGCGCTCCTGTTCCGGGTGAGACTAAGGGTGTAAAGTGTTTCCTGAAATTCAAGCTGATACCGATTTTTCTTCCCACCATAGTGACTGTGTCCTCTGGCCTTCAGGCAAAGAGCGGTCTCCAAGACATACCATCTCTGGAGCTGTCCCTACAAATACACTTGGAGCCGCAGTGCGCAGTGTAGCAGGCTCCTGAGGTGGGACCTTGGATTTTCCGAGACCATTTCACTTATCCTGGGAACCCTGGTGGTATAGTTGTTAAGTGCTAAGGCTGGTAAACAAAAGGTTAGTCGTTTGAATTCACCAGATGCTCCTTGGAAACTGTGGGGCACTTCTACTCTGTCCTATAGGGTAACCATGAGTGGGGATCGACTTGACGACAGTGGGTTTGGTTTGGAAACTTATTCTCTCGGTTGCTTCTGGGGTGGAGGTCCCTTCTCCCACGAATCAGTTAATGAGTCCCCACCTGGGATCTGGGAAGGAGCCCCTGGAACCTTAGGTGGGTAAGGAAGGGAGGCTCTTGGAAAATTGAAGAGAGGGAGCAAATGGGGATAGCATGATGTCTGTGCCCAAAGGAGGGGACAGAGAAGAGCCAGGGAGGAGAGCATCACTGGGAGGACTGGTGCAGGGGACAACTGTGGAGATGAGTGAACCAGGGGCAGGTGCCTATGAAACTCCTTTGGGGACCAGGATGGGTCCCAAATTCCCCACACTCTCAGGATCCCACTCCCTGAGCTAAGGCCTCACAAGCATGTCTGAACTCAGCCCCAGACAGCCTGTAGTCACAGCCTCGGTTGTCCCTTTATCATGTACACACCAGGACAAGTGGCCCCGGAAGACCATGCCTCATGCACTGTGTGGGAGCTAGACACAATAACAGTCATCCAGATTTAAGCAGCAGGTGACTGACTATCCATCTGTCAAGTTCTGAGACTTCCTTTGTCCTCTCTCCAGCTTGTACCTTTGGACTCTGGGATCCTGCTTCTTCCCCCTGATGGGATCCCAGGACACAGATTTACAGCCTAGACCTACTCAGAACCCACTCCTGGCACCTCAGTCTCTGAACTTAGGAACTTTGTGTATGTGGCCTCCAATCTCAGTTCTGACTGTTGACCTGAGGTTTCAGGTGAGAGGAGGCTCCGCAGGGTGTCATGGCCTGCAGTTCAGCAGGACTGGGAGCTGGGCAGGTTCTGGAGCTACAGCTCTGGCTCTGACAGGAGGACTTCACCACTGACAATCTCGAAACCCAGCCCATAGGCACTCCCGGGGTACAGTAAGCATCAGGGACAGCAAGTGTGCATGGTGCCACTTGTCCCATTGCAAGTGTGGCTGCAGAAGTGCCAGGTCACACTACCAGGATGGCTTGTTCCAAGCTGGCTTCAGGGGCACAGCCTAACCAGGAGAACACTGTTGACCCAATCCCTGTTTTGGTAGAAATATGCACAAGGACTCACCAAGTTTCAGGAACTCCCCCTCCCTCAGTCTATCACTGGGGCTAAACTTTCTCATTGATCAATAAAACCACAGGTAAACAACAATTAAAAAACCAAGACTTCATCACAACAATACAGTATCCTCCCTTAAAGCTGTGGAAACTCTTGCCCTCTGTGTGTGTCTTTAGGTTGTGAGCACAGAGTCACCCTCCCCTCACAGCAGGCTGCTCTAAGCTGTCAGCTACAATGCAGGTCTATGGACCAGGCCCTGTGCACCTGTGAGAAGTGGAAGAAGGGCTGGATTTGGGGGAAGGTCAAAGATTTCTAGGGAATTTTGCATTTTCTGTTATGATTCTGTACTGAAACCTGTAAATTAATTGATGCGTGTTTTCTCTCTTTGTCTCAGAAATCAAACCACAGAGTTTAGCATTGAGAGATTGCGAATCTTTCCTTAAAGATTCTAGTCAATGTTCCACTCCCAGTGATGGCAAATTAGCCAGTTTCAGATCAGCCCTCCTCCAAGAACAACTACAACAGCTGATCAAGAGGTAAGAACATCTGCTTGTAGACACTGGACCCACCAAGGTGGCAAGGAATTGACAGAACCAGAGTCTAGAAAGAGGGAGATCCCAGCTACGTGAGTCTGGTATTGGTTGACAGCCTTGAAGGCCTTTGTCCAGATGAGCATGCTTGCTGAGAGCCTGAGAAGCTGAGCAGAGCTTTTGGCAGACTCTCCTGACTCTACCAGCTAAAAGCAGAGAACAGCAGAGATACGTTTCTCTGTGCTTTACTAGCGACACAACGGCATTGGACTGTGTGGGCTGTAATGATTTATGGATAATGTTGCAAAGAATGGCAGTACTAGAACACTTCACTGTGCTCCTCTGTCTGTACATGGACCAAGGTGCAGCAGTACACACAGAACAAGGGAATACTGCACCGCTTACAGTCGGAAAGGTGTGCAAAAACACAACTGAAAGGTTACACAGAGGAGTAGATGCCAGAAAACTCCACATACATAAATTTAAAAACAGACCAGACCGGTTAATGACACGTTAACCCAGGACACTGGAAGTTTCAGTGGGGAGGGGATTGGTGAGAAAAATGCTGGTGACCTATTTCCTCATCAGGCAATAGTGAGAGAATCGGTGATAAAACCCAGAGCTGTCCGATTCTGATTTCACCCATTCTCTGTGTATGGATTGCCCTCGGTTTTTTTGAGTAAAATTTTTTATATATATTAGGACCTGAAACCTATAAGACAGAATAGGCGGAAAGTCTGTGAAGATGAAAGGAATCTGGGAGGCAGCCTGGAACTGCAGATTTCAGTCACCACCAGCAGAGGGCGAACGTCAAAGCAGGAGCTCAACCCTCCCACCCGTGGCCGCAAAAAATAAACCCAAACCCACTGCTGTTGAGTCGATTCCGACTCGTAGTGACGCTACAGATCAGAGTACAGCTGCCTTATAGAGTTTCCAAGGAGCGCCAGGCAGATCTCAACTGATGACCTCATGACAGCAGTAGTAGCTCCTAACCACTACACCGCCCGCCAAGGTTTCCAGGAAAGCAATCAGGTTCTTGGAAATAACCATCGCAGCAGAAAATGTCAGCTCTGAGACGGACTGTATCTGTGCAAGACAAGTCTGGCTATCTACTTCTGAAAAATCAGACAACGAAAACTCTATGAATTACAGTGGTCACACCCTGTAGTGCATGGGGTCACCAGGAAACAACACAATTTACATAAAGACCAAAAGGAAGAGTAGCCATAGGTGCCAGGTTCTTGCATCCTTTCATCACACACTAAAAAAGAAGGCACTGAGACAAAAAAAAGTCCATATAACGGAAGTGTTAAGTTGTGTGATATCTCACTGCTAAGGGACTAATTCTAGGCTGCAGCTAAGTCTCATGATGTTCTGCAGCTATTTTATGAGGGGCATGGGGCAGAAAGCCTCATTCCTTGTCTGAACCTCATGATAGCCTCCCAGGGGATATATGGAGAAGAGAGAGCTATCTGTGAGGACACTCCTAGTTCATGGAGGATCACATGGCATCCTGACAAGTCTCAAATGGGCTGGAGTTCAAGTTTTCCTTGTGTGGCCTATGCAGACTCGTGCAAGGTCTCCAGGATGCCACGCGGGAGGCAGTTCCCTACTCAGATATAACTGAAGAGAAACTGTATAGCCAGCAATGGGCATGCAGTAGTGAAGGAATCTGGAATAGAGATGAAGACAGCAAAACAGGATGGAGAAGAGAAGGAATAAAAAAATTAACAGGCAAGATAATGTTTGAGAAAAGGTATCTTATAGAGATCTTATCTCCTCTTAACACTGCCTCTTTCTTTCTCTTGTCTCTGACTCTTCTGTGTCACCGAGTCATACTACAACCCACTGAGATGGCTTAAGTCTGTGTGGAGGGTGCAGTGTGTTGATGGGCTCAGATTTGGTCACAAAATCATGAAGAAACTTCTCAAATTAGAGAACACATTAAGCTACTACCCTTCTGTTTTTCCAGCTACATTTATGCTTCCCAGCAACCTCATGAATGCCCTCTTTACTTCCTGCTTCCTCAGGGTGTATACAAGAGGGTTAAATGAAGGGGTGCCCACTGCATAAAAGAGACCCCAAAACTGGTGCTTCTTCCAAGCATAGGGATTTCTGGGCTGGAGGCCGACAGCAGTGACAAAATGGTAAAAGATAGTGACCACGGTGAGATGGGAAGAATGGGTTCTGAAAGCCTTTGTCCATGCTATTGCAGAGTTAGTTTTCATCACTGAATGAGCAGTAGCACTGTACGAAATAGGAATGAGGATGCGTGTCATAACCAGGAATGTGGCACTGGACATAGTCAACTGAATCTCATTATAGGTGGTATCTACATAGGTGTGTCAAAGTAGAGATGGGACCTCACGTAAGAAGTCAACCGTCTGCCACTGAGTACAGAAAGCAAGGTGAAGGGTGGGTACTGTCTGCACTATTGATTGTACCAGACCAATGAACCAGGCCACAGCTGCCAGCTGCCGACACAGGTAGGGGTGAATAATGGTGACATAGTGGGGGGAGCTAGCAGACAGTCACATAACAATCAAAGGCCATCACTGTCAAGAGGACGGACTCAGTGGTCTCCAGAAACAAGAAGATGAAGAGCTGGACAGAGTAGTTAGGAAGCTGATGGTCTTCTCCAGGCTCCAGAGGTTAAACAGCACCTGGGGGACACAACTTGTGGTGGAGCAGAGATCCAAGGAGAGATCAGAGAGGAAAAAGGACATTGGAGAGCGGAGCCTGGAGACCAAGCACAGACAGCAAGATGATGAGTGTGTTGACCATCAGGCTCGAGAGGTAGAAAATCAAGAGAACTGCAGAAACAATCTTTTCCAACTCTGGGTATTCAGAAAAGCCCAGAAGAAGGAAGTCCACTGATTAGCTTTGACTCAGCATGACCTGTTCCTATGGACCATAAGGAGAGAGGAAAGCTGACAGTCAATTGTGTTCCAACGGGTCAGACAGGCTTCCCTTCTCCCTCTTCTCACCCAGCATCCAATTCCCAGGCTTAGCACCATCTGGCAGCTCCTCTTCTTCCCTCATTCCTCCTGATTAAATGATGTCTAATGGGAACAAGGAAACTACAAAAGTGCTGGGAAATGAATGGAACTTCTTAGTGTTATGGCTTGCTTACTCTTTGAGGGCAAGGAAGGCTGATGCAAAATATGAGATCAATTAATTGGTTTTCATTAATTCGGTGGTCACTTATAGAGCACATAGTTTGTTCTGAAGGAGCCCTGGTGGGGCAGTAGCTAGAGGGCTCAGCTGCTAACACAGTTGGCAGTTTTGATCCACCTGCCACTCCTCAGGAGAAGGATGTGACAGTCGGCTTCAGGCAACATCTGCAGTCTTGGAAACTCTTTGGGGGCAGTTCCATTCTGTCCAGTGGGGTTGCTAGCAGTTAGAATCAATTCAACAGCAGTGAGTTTGATTTCGTTTTGTCCTGAGTGCTGTGAGATTACTGAATATTTTCCCAGGTGAGCCTAGGAAGCTTGAACAATGAAGTGCTTTGATCAAATCTGCTGATTATAAATAACAGAAAAGTATGTAGGGTTATTGTCTATTGGGAGTAGCATAAATATTCTAGAATCATTTGTGTATTATTTACTTTAGCCTCATTTTCAGGATAGTCCACCATAACAAAAGGCATGGTTTAAGAAGGAGCTTCCTTCTCTGTGTGAAGTGACCCCATACACAGGGAGCTTATTTAGCAAATCTTGTCCTTCCTAAACAAAAGAATTGTTTACAAAACTAAATACAAGAGTGTTCTGTATAATTGCAAAGCCCTGACCTCAACTTAAAATTATGTGCAATGCAGCAAAGGATGATCCCCGAACACTGAAATTTTTGAACTCCTTATTGTCTTCCATAACAGCAAAAATTTGTAGTTGATGGGGCTTAAAAATGAGAAAAATACCACTTTTTAAAAATGTTTTCTCTTTCAGGTAAGATTGTATCAACAGCAAATCACTGAGTTGAAGCTGAGATATTTAAATAACACTTAGAGTTTGTATACTACTTGGATTCTAGTCAGTATTTATGAGATTTGAAAAACGTTTTATATTAAAATTTCAAGATTATCGGAGTTTTCCAGGCATAGTCAGTAGGACTCTTGTATGCAGATTAACCAACTGTTGTCATTTTGCTGCATTTCTTTTTATCATTTCTTTTTTCTGTTTACATTCACAGTTATGCAAATTCTGAGCCAATTGCAAGTGGATTTCATATATCATGTCTCTTCACTCCTTCCCATTTCAGCACATACTTTCTAAGAAATAAACAGATTCTGTTATATAAACATGTTCTTGCTTTGTGGCATCGATTTGGTTCCATTTAGTAGTGACCCTGTAGGACAGACTAGAACTGTCCCGTAGTGTTTGCAAGGAGCAGCTGGTAGATTTGAACTGCTCACCTTTGGGGTAGCAACCAACTGCTTAACCACTACAGCACCAGAGCTTCTATATAAACATAGTAGTAACTGAAATTAGGCAATTTAACATTGATAAAATATTACTATCTATGGTCCATAGTGTACTCATTCCATTTGTTCTAATAATGTCTTTCATACTAGTTTTCCCAGAAAAGATTCTTGTAGCTCTCATGTATCTGATGCTGGCCTCATTATCAGCTTTTCTCTAGTTATTCAAACAGCGTGCCTTAATCAAAGTATAAGATGATGGGTTCAGGTTCGGCCAGGGGAGGCTGAGTGCCTGGAGGAAATGTGGCCTTATGTACATAAAAAATATGGGGAAATACATGAAAAGTTGAAATTAGAAAAGAAATTAGAGTCCAATAATATAAAAGTAAAGGATAAATAAGAGAAGAAATATCCTAGTAAAAAGTGCTATGGGTAGTTGAATCGAGGAGAACTTTCTGGAGGTGGTGACCTGGTTTTCTGTTTTGAAAAAGAGCATTAACATAGAGAGCAACCTAGAGATAGGGGTGAGAGATGGCAACCATCGAGATAGCTAAGAGGCAGGACCCTATAGGACACAGTAGGACTCATAGAAGCCCTATAGGACAGAGTAGAACTGCCACATACAAGTTTCCAAAGAGGGCCTTATGGATTTGAACTGCCAACGTTTTGGCGAGCAGCCTAATCTTAACCACTGTGTTACTAAGGTGTCCATAATTATGTGCACTTCCCTTCCAGGCTGTCCAGCCTACAGATAATTAATTAGTCACAAGCCCCAATCAGAAAACCCTGGTGGTGTAGTGGTTAAGTGCAATGGCTGCTAACCAAAATGTCAGTCGTTTGAATTTCTGGAAACCCTATATGGCAGTTCTGCTCTGTCCTGGAGGGTCAGTGTGAGCTAGAATCAACTCGACGGCTATGAGAGATGATGGTTAAGAAGGGAAGGGAAGATCCAAACGTGAACAGCATCTTAGAAACCGTCTGTATGCTGTTCCCTGGTCGTATCTCTTCTTTCCCCCTGAAGAAGCAACTGCCTTTCTGATTATTTTGCTTTCATCATTCTGTTTTTAAACATGCAGATCTCAACAATTGCTCATCATGTCTGGTTCATCCACCATCTGAGGCATTTCTCATATTCTTACTTTCTTGGCAATTTACTGTCTCACTCTGCATGTTACTGCTGGACCTCTGAAATTTGTATTTTCCTTCTGACTCTCTGTTTTCTCCTGCTCTCTGTCATTCAGAGTGTGCCTTTTCCTCATCCTCTTTTGGTGGTGCCTCTTTTCTCTCACAGCAAAAAAAGGCAAACACTACTTTTTCTTCTCATTAGTTCCTTAGATATACATGTACTCATTTTTTTATTGATCAGTCATTAAAGAGCCAGTTACGGGGAATGTGCTACAAGGGAAGGAAATACCATTCTCCTCTACAATCTAGTAAACATAGTCATGGTATTGCTTTATTAATTACTGTGTATTGAGTGCTTTGATGACACTAGGTGCTGTGCTAAATAATTTACTGAATACCTGGTTATCGCAACAACCTCAGGAAGGAGTTGATGTTATCCGCAATTACAGAAAAGAAAAAGTCTCTGAGAGGTGAAGTGACTTGCCCTAGGTTCCTCAGTCAAGAAGTGCCAGAATTAGGATTTTAGATCCTATTTGCTTCCAAATCTGGTCCTCCTGGTGGCTCCACTGTTGAGCACATGAAACTGACGGGCTGGAGAGGGATAAAGTGGTAACTTAGCTGTGATCAAGCCAAAATCTCCTCATTGCCTTGCTGCTAGAGCTTTCCCAAGACAAGAAGCCTCTGGAGTGGTTGGAGGCTCCAGGTGACCTTTAAAACACGAACTGCAGGCAAACTATGGAGGAGCAGGACATCCTTGAAGGAGATTGGAGCTTAGAGGCCAGATAATAGTAGTGATGTGTTTACCTGTCCAGTACTTTTCAAAGTACTTTGTGTATATTGCCTCTCCCAATAACTTCGAGAGGTGAGTGATATTTTTATGTTTTTCAGCTAAAAAAATGAAAACACACATGGGGTGAAAAACTTGTTTTGGAAACATAACCAGTAGGCACTGGAGCTGAGATTTGAACCCCGGGGAGGGGGTGGGTGGGTGACTACAGAGGCCATGCGCTGACTGCATCCCAACACTGTCACTCTGCTGGGCGTGTGAGGCCAACAGAGGTCAGAGGGAACTCTTGGCAATGGAACTCTTTGCTAACAACCTCTCTTCTAGACACGCTGGAGGTTGAAACGGAAGCACGGTCAGGTGAGGGAGGGAGGGATCGCAGGACTCCAGTCCTGTGGAGAGAAACTGCTTGTTAACTCTGCCAAGATTCAGGGGTCCCACTGCCCACAGTTAGCCCCTAGCTCTAATGATGAAGAAGGGAGAGGAAGATCCTGAGGAGAGGTGGTGTTAGCATTACTCCTAGTAGTGAAAAGGAAGTTCGCCTGCTGCTCCTCTCTGTCCCTGCGGAGCACCAGGTCAGGGTTCCCTTTTTGCCGCCGTCTCCAGAGTATGCCTCATATTTCCATTCTTTCCTCTCAAGCCTCTAATATGCTCACCCAATACAACTTTAGTCTGATTTATTCTCTTCCTGCTTTTAAGATGAGGTATAATTTGTCCAATAAAATGCCCACATTTTAATGCACAGTACATTGAATTTTCAGAAGCATATGCATCCAGGTCATCCGAGTTGAGACACAGGACATTCCCTCGCTCCATAGCTCCTCACGCCCATCTGCAGTGACCACAGTGTCCTCACTCCTTGATCCTGGCAACGACTGATCTGGTTTCTATGAATTTGGATTGTTTTACCTGTTCTGGAACTTCATAATAATGGATTCCTCTAACCTACATTCTTTCCTGTCTGGTTTATACTCTGCACATGTTTTAATTTCATCTATGTTGTTTTGTGCATCAATATCCTATTTGTTTTGTTTTGTTATTTTCCTCTGAGTAGTAGTCCATTGTATGAAGATATGACAATTTGTCCATCCACCTGTTGGTGGACATTTGAGTTTGTGGTGGTTTTAAAATACGTCCCCCTCCTTTCTCTTCACTAGATAGTCTACTTTCCCTTTCTGTGAATGTGAGCTGTAGCTTACAACCCACTTTTAGCAAATAGAGTGTGCCAGAAATGATGCTGTGCTCCCAGCTGACAGCTTGACTGTAAGCTCCTGAGAGAGAGGCCCTAAGCTTGCAGCACCAGCTGAGCTGCTTTTCGATTCCAAATCCATACAAACTGAGTTGTTTAGTATTTGTTGTTTCAAGCCACTAAATTTTGGGCTAATTTGTTATGCAGGTATAGAAAATTAATTCCGGGTTGTTTCTCGCTTTTCCTGTTATAAACAAATCTGCTATGAATTCTCATGTACAAGTCTTTTTTGTGGACATGTGTTGTCAATTTCTTTGGTAAATATCTGTGAGTAGAATTTCTGACTCATTGGTAGCATATGTTAAATTTTATAAGAAACTTTAAACCACATTTCTAAATTTCTGTTCTCCCACTAACAATTTTGAGACTTTCAGTAATTCCACATTCTTGCCATCAGTTAGTATTGGCATTCTTTTTAATTTAGCCATTCTGTTGGTATGACACAGTGTCTCATTATAGTTCAGTTGACATTTCTCTGATGACTGAGCTGTTAAGCATCTTTTTGTGTTCTTATTGTCCCCTTTCACGTCTTCTTTTGTGAAGTGTCAGTTCAAGTCACGTGCCCCCGGTTTTCTTGGGCTATTTTATGGTAGAATCATAGCAGTTCTTTATAAATCTTGGGTAAAAGCCCTTTGTCAGGTAAGTGAAAATGTCTGTTTTCCTTCAGTCTGTGGCCTGCTTTTTTATTTGTCAAACTGCCCTCCAAAGAGAAGAAGTACTTACGTTTGAGTGATTCAAAATTTATCTCTTATCCTTCTGTGGTTATTGATTTTTAGGCTTTAAAGAATCTTATTCTAGGGTCATCAATATATTCACATGTGTTTTCTTCTAGAAACTTTTTATTTCTAGTTTGTATAGTTCTTCAAATGTCTCTTGTTAAATTATTTCTGTGTATGTTTTGAAATGGAGGTTATAGTTTATTATTTTTAATGCATTTATCCAGTTGATTCTAAACCATCTGTTTAGAAGAGTATCATCATCTACTTCCCTCTCCTCTGAATGACCTTGATGCCTTTGTGACAAGGAAATCCTGGTGATGTAGTGATTGAGTGCTATGGCTGCTAACCAAAAGGTCAGCAGTTCAAATCTACCAGGCACTTCTTGGAAATTCTATGGAGCAGTTCTCCTCTGTCCTGTAGGGTCATTATGACTTGAATTCAACTCTAAGCAATGAGTTTTTGGTTTCTTTGTCTCTATTCATCTACTCCCCTAAAAGTTTATTTTCTGAACTCGCCCTACTCAGGCACTATGAGCATCAGTCTTCCAGCCTATGAAGCACCCTGACTTCCTTGGAACATCTGCACACCCACTCACCAGCGGTGGCTTGCCGGTAGCCCTAGAGAGTTGCTTCATGTTGTCCAGCAACTGTGGAGCAGCTGTGGCCTCAGAAACCCTGTGAACTTTTCCGCCATCTGGTGGATGCAACCCCACCTTTTCCAAAGCAACCTCAATCCCAGCCTTGGAAAAGGCAAACTTTATTTTTTCTTAGACACTCTGCCACCACCCTAAGGCAACTTGTAGACTTTCTCTTTACATCTCATAGCTGCTGTTTTCTCATAGCTTAGTGATGCTTTGGAGTCATGAGGCAGTGCAGAGGCACCTCAGAAGAAAGACTTGGTGATTTGTCTGTCAAAAGTAAGCCAGCCAAGCCAAGTGCCCTCGAGGCAGAAGTAGGCCATTAATAAACTCTGGGTCACATAGTTCTACTCCGACACACCTAAAGTCTCTATGAGTCAGAATTCACTGATGGCAACTGGTTTCAATAATGTTTTATTGAAACCTAAGGACCTAAGGCTTTCTGCTAAAAACACACACCAGGTGAATGAGACATCTTGTAAAGGAGTTCTCGAGCTACAGTCAAGTCCTCCAAGGTCTGCCCTCACCACTGACAGCTTGACTGCAACCTCATGAGAGAGGCCCTAAGCTAGACGCACCAGCTGGATGCTTCTCAATTCCAAATCCATAAAAACTGTGAGTCAATAAATATTTGTCATTTGAAGGCACTAAGTTTTGGAATAATTTCTTATGCAGCTATAGAAAATGAATGCAGGTTTGTTTCCAGTTTTTACTATTATGAATAAATCTGCTGTGAATTTTCACATACAAGTCTTTCTGCAGATACACATTGTCAGTCTCTTTCGTAAATACATATAGGTGGAATTTCTGAGTCATTAGTAAGTCTATGTTCAATTTTATAAGAAACTTTTAAACCATATTTCACAATTGCTGTTCTACCACCAATGATTTTTGGACTTTCAATTACTCCACGTTCTTCCCATCATTTAGTATTTACCATTGTTTTTAATTTAGCCATTCTGCTGGTATGGCATGGTATCTTTTTATAGTTTTATTTGAGATTTCTCTAATGACTGAGCTGTTAAGCATATTTTTGTGTTCTTAGTGTCCGCTTTCACATCTTCTTTCTGAAGTATCAGTTCAGGTCATGTGCCAGTGTTTTAGAGGGTTATTTTGTGGTAGAATTATAGCAGTTCTTTCTGTATCCTGAATAAAAGCCTTTTGCCTAGTATATGCTTAATAACTGTTTTCTCTTAGTAGGTGGACTGATGTTTCATTTCTAAATCTGTCTTTCAAAGAAAAGAATCTTTTCTATTTGATTAACTCAAAATTTATCTGTTAACTTCTTGCAGTTAGTGTTTTTGAGGTCCTAAGGAATCTTATTCTAGGGTCATAAATATATTCTCTTATGTTTTCTTCTAGAAACATTTATTCCTAGTTTATATATTTATTTGAATGTCCCATGTTAAACTAACCTTGTGTTTGTTTTGAAATAGGGGTTACAGTCTATTATTATTATTTTTATTATATTTATCCAGTTGCTTCTGAGCCATCTGTTGAGAAGACTATCATTCCACTTCTCCTTCCTCACCAGATTACCTTGGTGTCATTGTCAGAAGGAAACCCTGGTGATGTAGTGATTATGTGCTATTGGTGCTACCCCAAAAGTCAGCAGTTCAAATCCACCAGGCAGTCCTTGCAAACTCTCTGTAGCAGTTCTACTCTGTCTTGTAGAATCACTATGAATTGGAATCAAATCAAAGGCAATGAGTTTTTTTTTATTAATTTTTTCTCTTTGTGGAAAACCAGTTAACTTTTGACTTTATTTCTAGATCCTTTATTCAGTTCCACTGATCTCTTTGTCTTTATTTACACCACCCACATTGTCTTCATTATTATTGTTTTACAATAAGTCTTGTAATCAGATATTTTGTTGTCATCACTAAGTGTCTTTGACTTGGTTCCGGTTCATAGGAACACTATGAACAACAGACCAAAACACTACGTGGTCTTGCACCGTGCCTACAATCATTTTTATGCATAAGCCCATCGTGACAGCTATAGTCAATCCATCCTACTAAGTGTCTTCCTCTTTTTTTCTGACTCTCCACTTCTACCAAGCATGAAGTCCTCCTCCAGGGACCGATCTCTCCCGATAACATGTCCAAAGTATGTAATACACAGTCTCACCATCTTTGTTTCCAAGGAGCACTCTGGTTGTACTTCTTCCAGTACAGATATGTTTGTTCTTTTGGCAGTCCATAGTACACTCAGTATTCTTTTTCAATACCACATTTCAAAGGCATCAATTCTTCTGTTTTCCTGATTCATTGTCTAGCTTTCACATGCATATGACACGATTGAAAATACCTCGCTTGGGTCAGGGGCACCTTACTCTTCAAGGTGATATTTTTACTTTGCAATACTTTAAAGAGGTTTTTGCAGCAGATTTTCCCAGTGCAGCGTGTCTTTTGATTTCTTGGCTGGTACTTTTCAGACAAGATCCATCTGACCTCAGCAATGATATTCTTTGTTCCACATCCTCTTCTGAATCCAGCTAGAATTTCTGGCAGTTCCCTGTCAATGTATTGTTGCAGTCACTTTTGAGTGATTTTGAGCAAAGTTTTACTTGCATGTGATATTGATGATATTGTGTGATAACTTCCGTTTTTGGTTGGATCAACTTTTTGAGCATAGGCACAAATACGGATCTCTTTCAGTCAGTTGTGCAGGTAGCTATTCTCCCATTTTCTTGGCGTAGATGAGTGAGCACTTCCAGCAGTGCATCCATTTGCTGAAACATCTCATTTGATCTCTGTTAATTCCTTGAGCCGTGCTTTTCATCAATGCCTTCAATATAGCTTTGACTTCTTCCTTTAGTACCATCAATTCCTGATCATATGCCACCTCTTGAAATGTCTGAACATCGATCAGTCTTTCTGGTATAACGACTTTGTGTATTCCCTCTATTTTCTTTTTTTTCTTTCTCTCTCTCTCTTTTTTTTCCTTTTTATTTAACATGACTGAGTGAAAATCTACATTCCCGTATAAATTTACGTGCCCACCTATATGCAGCTTCCACTGCTCTGCCTGTCCAGTGACAGCACGCTATTCCTCTCTGCTCCATACATGTCTCATTCCCCCAACAGCCTCCCTTCCACTCCTCTCCACCCACTCTTCTTCCTACAACCAGAGGTCAGCAGGATGATATCCTACAGATGTATAGAACCATAAAGTGCAACGAATACATGGTCACTTTGCATTGCCAAGTCCAATCCATTCCTGTCCAAAGAGTGGACCTTTGTTATACTTTATGGATAAGAGCAGCATCAGGGCCGGGGGCCATGCTCTCAGGGGAACCCCGAAACTGCTGGACCATCAATTGAGGCCTTTCAGTGGAGATCTCAGGATGCACCCCATTTTATCCTTGTGCTGCCAGTGAGACTCAACCTAGTGAGCTCCATTGTGGCTATCATTGGTGGTGGCCCGGGCACCATCCGGTTCTTCCGGTCCCAAGTCGATGAAGGCACCCACTCTTGTGGGTCTCTCTGCCTTCTAGGTTGTCTTTACCGCATGTCATTTTGGTCCTCGATAAGCATCCATTCCTGCTGAGTTCGGAACATTTGCTGTGTCCTCGGATGGCAGCTTGGCAGCTTTTAAGACCCCCGATGCCACTCACCAATGTGAGATGC
Source organism: Heterohyrax brucei (assembly GCA_028571685.1). NCBI lineage: Eukaryota > Metazoa > Chordata > Mammalia > Hyracoidea > Procaviidae > Heterohyrax > Heterohyrax brucei. The sequence continues at coordinate 46,141,179 of CM053144.1, read as the reverse complement.
AGAGAGCTCTCTTAGCAAAACGCTAGTTGTTACAATAGGCCTTGATTTCGCCTAAGAGCGTGGTCCCCTGCCCCCTGCCCCAGCTACTCTATCTTTGCAATATTGGGTTATGTTGGAAGGAGTACTCAAGTTATGCTGAAATCCACTTAATGTTGTTCTTGTTTCTAATGTGTGCTGTCACTGCTTTCTCCCAACCAGATTTCTAGCAAATATCTAAACTAAGCCCTCCCCCCGACCTTCCCTCCCTCCCCTCCCTTGCAGCTGTCAGAGTCTTTTCTTCTATACACAAGTCTGTTTTTGAGATCTTATCATAGAGGTCTCATACAGCATTTGTCGCTTTGTCGCTGACTACTTTCACTCAACATAATGTCTTCCAGTTGAAACCAGGTTAGGAGATGTTTCCCAGAATCATCTTTATTCTTTATCATTGCATAGTGCTCCATTGAGTATATGTACCACAGTTTACCTATCCATTCTTCTGTTATTGGGCATCTGGGTTGATTCCATCTTTTTGCTATCGTGGACTGTGCTGCGATAAAGATTCTCGTGCATGTGTCCATTGGTGTGACAGGCCTTGATTCTGTAGGATATATTCCAAGTAGTGGAATTATTCGGTCAAACGGTATATCAATATCCATTTTTTTAAGGAAGCGCCAGATTGCTTTCCAAAGAGGCTGGACCATTTTGCAACCCCACCAACAGTGTAGGAGGGATCCACTTTCTCCACAGCCTCTCCAGCATTTGTTGTTTTGTGTTTTCTGGATCATGGCCAATCTTGTTGGGGTGAGATGGTATCTCATTGTTGTCTTGATTTGAATATCTTTAATAAAGATCGTGAACATGTCCGCATGTGTTTTTGGCTGCCTGGATCTCCTCTTTAGTGAAATGTCTGTCCATCTCCTTTGCCCATCACTTAATTGGATGATTTATCTTCTTCTTATTGATATTTTGTAATATCTTATAGATTATGGAGATCAGGCGTTGGTCTGACATAGAATTGCCAAATATTTTTTCCCATTCTGTGGGTGTTCTTTGAATTCTATTAATAGTCTTTGGATGAGCAAAAGTGGTTGATTCTTAATAGTTCCCATTTATCTATTTTCTGTTGATTGTGGTTTCTTTGCCAGATTTTGGAGTCTGTCCTCATTGTGTATTAAAACTTCCATTGTTGTTCCTACCTTTCCTTGTATGAGCTTTATCATTTTAGGTTTGATATTTAGGTCTTTTATCCAGTCGGAGTCGGTTTTTGTGTAAGGTCTAAGATACGGATCTTGATTCAGTTTATCGCAGATGGATAACTAATTTTGCCAGCACCATTTGTTGAAGATACTGTTTTTACCCCAGTTTAATGTCTTAGGTCCTTTGTCAAATATCAACTGTTCATAGGCAGATGGTGTCATCTCTGGGGTCTCTATTCTGTTCCATTGATCCATCTGTCTGTTCTTGTACCAGTACCAGGGTGCTCTGACCACTGTGGCAGTGTAATATGTTCTAAGATCGGGTAATGAGAGGCCTCCCAGTGTGTTCTTCTTCTTTAGAAGTACCTTACTTATCCGGGGCTTCTTCCCTTTCCGAACAAAATTGGTGATTTGTTTCTCCATCTCATTAAAAAGTGATGCTGGAACTTGTATTGGGATTGCATTATATAAGTAAACTGCTTTGGGTAAAATAGACGTTTTCACAATGTTAAGTCTTCCTATCCATGAGCAGGGTAGGTTTTTCCATTTATTTAAGTCTCTCTTAGCTTCTTGTAGTAAGGGCTTGTAGTTCTCTTTGTAAAGTTCTGTTGTTTCTCTGGTTAGATCAATTTCTAGTACCTTATCTTCTTAGGGGCTATTGTAAACGATATTGATTTGATAATTTCTTCCTTAACAGTCTCGTTGTTGGTATAAAGGAATCCTACTGATTTACTTATGTTTATCTTGTATCCTGAAACTTTGCTGAACTCTTCTAACAGTTTGAGTAGCTTACTTATAGATTCCTTGGGGTTCTCTGCGTATACAACCATATCATCTGGAAACAGGGAGATTTTACCTTCCTCATTGCCGATGCAGATGCCCTTTATTTCTTGGTCTTGTCTAATTGCTCTGGCTAGAACTTCTAGCACAATGTTGAATAGGAGAGGTGACAGTGGGCATCCTTGTCTAGTTCCTGATCTCAGGGGAAAGTCTTTCAGTCTCTCTCCATTCAGGATGATGTGGGCAATTGGCTTTGTATAAATGGCCCTTATTGTGTTGAGGAACTTGCCGTCTGTGCCCATTTTGCTAAGAGTTTTTAGCATGAATGGGTGTTGCACTTTATCAAATGCCTTTTCTGCATCAATGGACAAAATCAGGTGATCCTTGTCTTTTGTGTTATTTATGTGGTTAATCACATGGATTGTTTTTCTGATGTTGAACCAACCTTGCATCCCTGGTATGAATCCTACTTGGTCATGATGGATTATTTTCTTGATATGTTGTTGTATTCTATTGGCAAGAATTTTGTTGAAGTTTTTTGCATCTAGATTCATCAATGATATGGGTTCGTAGTTGTCTTTCTTTGTTGGGTTTTTCCCTGTCTTAGGTGTCAGGGTTATGCTGGCTTCACACAATGAGTTTGGGAGTCCTCCATCTCTTTCTATATTGTGAAATAGTCTCAGTAGTATTGGAGATAACTCTTCTATAAATGCTTGGTAGAATTCTGCAGTGAAGCCATCTGGGCCCGGACGTTTTTTGGTTGGCAGTGTTTTGATGACTTTTTCAATCTCTTCCTTTGTGACGGGTTTATTAAGTTGTTCTGCCTCACGTTGTGATAATTTGTGTAGGTGGTATGAGTCAAGGAATTTGTTCATTTCCCCTAGGTTTTCAAATTTGTTACAGTACAGTTTTTCACAGTATTATGATATTTTTGATTTCTGTTGCATCTGTGGTGACAACTCCCCTCTCATTTCTAATTTGGGTTATTTGTTTCCTTTCCTGCTTTTCTTTAGTAAGTTTAGCCAGTGGTTTGTCAATTTTGTTGTTCTTTTCAAAAAAACCAGCTTTTGGTCTTTTCAATTTCTTCAATTATTTTTCTATTCTCTAATTCATTTAGCTGTGCTCTAATCTTTATGATCTTGTTTCTTCTGGTGCCTGAGGGGTTCCTCTGTTGTTCTTTTTCTACTTGTTCAAGCTGTAGAGTTAATTCCTTGATTTGGTTTCATTCTTCCCTCCAGATGTGTGCCTTTATGGAGATAAACAGACCTCTGAGCACTGCTTTGGCTGTATCCCATAGGTTCTGGTAGAAGTGTTTTCGTTCTCATTGGAAGCCATGAATTTCTTTATTTCATCCTTGATTTCCTCTATAACCCATGTTTTTTTGAGCAAGAAGTTGTTCAGTTTCCAAGAGTTCCACTTTCTATCTATGTTTTCTTTGCTATTAATTTCAACTTTTATAGTGTCATGATCTGAGAAGATGCTCTGCAGTAATTCAACGGTATGGATTTTGTGAGCATTGCATTATGGCCTATCACATGGTTAATTCTGGAGAACGTTCCATGTGCACTGGAGAAGAAGGTGTTGTTGTCTGTTGATGGGTGGAAAGTTCTGTATATATCAGTTAGGTTTAGTTGGTTACTTGTGTCAAGAGGTCTTCTGTATCTTTACTGAGCTTTTTTCTAGATGATCTGTCTAGTAATGAGAGTGGAGTGTTAAAGTCTCCCACTATTATTGTGGAGTCATCTAACTCTCTTTTGAGCATAGTCAGTGTTTCTTCGACGTATTTAGGTGCTCTGATATTAGTTGCATAAATATTTAATATAGTTAAGTCTTGCTTGTGTACTGAACCGTTCAGTAACAGTGTCCATCTTTGTCCATGATGGTGGATTTGACATTAAAGTTGATTTTGTCTGAGATTAGAAATTCCACCCCTGCTCTTCTTTGTTCATTGTTAGCTTGATATATATTCTTCCATCCTTTAACTTTCAGTTTGTTCCTATCTTTAGGTCTCATGTGAGTTTCTTGTAGACAACATATGGATGGGTCATGTCTTTTGATCCAAGATGACACTCGGTTTCTCTTTACTGGAGCATTCAGTCCATTCACATTCAATGTAATTATTGATAGGTATATGTTCAGTGCTGCCATTGTGATATGTTTATTTTTATGTTGATTTTTCTCTGTTGTTCTTGTTAGTCTGTTCTGGGACATTCTTTTTTGTGCGTTGATTTTTCACCTTTTTCAGAGCTGGTTTTATAGTTGTTGAGACACCTGTGTTACTTTTCTTAGAATGGTATGATACATCTTTGTTGTGCTTTACAGCTGCCCCATGATCCCCCTTAATAAACTATATATAAACCCAATTTTAGTTGCTACCAGTCTTGTCATTTTCCTCTCCATCTGGAAGGACTGTAACAACTGTAGTACATCCCTCTTTTTAATATGATGACACCATAGTTTTCATGATGATCACTGGATTGCTTCTTTCCATATCAAAGCTGTGATTTAGTTTGGACCCTTCCCTAAAAGAGTAAAGTATTGAATAGTGTGTCGTTCTAAAATATAAAGTTAGTGATTTCGTTCTTCTAAGCCAGAGCCAAGAACTTCTTTCAGTATTTCTTGTAGTTTGGGTTTGGTTTTTACAAAGTCTCTGAGTTTCTGTTTATCTGGGAATGTCTTAATTTCATTTTCATATTTAAAGATAGTTTTGCAGGATATATAATTCTTGGTTGGAAGTTCTTCTCCTTCAAGACTCTGAATGTGTCGTGCCACTGTCTCCGTGCCAGCATGGTTTTTGCTGAGAAATCTGACGAGAGCCTACAGAGTTTCCCTCTGAATGTTAGCTCTGGTTTGAGTCTTGCTGCCTTTAAGAGTTGCTGCTTATGTTTCATTTTGTTAAGCTTGATTATAATATGTCTTAGAGTCTTTCTTTTGAGATCTATATTGGCGTACGATATGCGTCTTAGATGTCTATATTCTCTTCCTTCATGATTTCTGGGAAGTTTTCTTTCAGCAGCTCAGCAACCATACTCTCTGTGTTCTCAGATGTCTCACCCTGTTCAGGGACTCCAATTAATCGAAGGTTGTTCCTCTTAATAGAGTCCCACATGCTTCTTAATGTTTCTTCATTTTTCTTGTTTCTTTTTTCTGATTTATGCTCGCTAGACGTTGGCATCAGTAGTTCTGTCTTCCATGTCAGAAATTCTTTTTTCTATTTGTTCCATTCTGTTTTCTTGGCTTTGCATGGAAGTTTCTATGTCTTTGATTTTGTTCTTGATCTGTTGGATTTCAGAGTACTGGTGTTCGATCAGATCGAACAGCTTGCTTAATTTTTCATTTTGTTCCCCTGCATTTTGTATAAGGTCTAGAAGGGCTCTGTATATAATCATTTTGTATTCACTTCCCGATGCTTTCATAAAAGTTTCTTCATCTGGAAAACTCCTCAGTTGCTTTGTTTGGGAGCCTTCTGAAGCCATGGGTGATTTCTTGTATGCCACAATTGTCTGTTGCTTTTTGGGTCCCATGTGAGTATGTAGAGGCTGGAAGAGGTACTGTGGGGATAGATTGCAATTGTTTATCTAGGCTGTCTTAAAATGTAAAGCAAAAGATATCTGACCACTTCGCAAGTCAGTTAGGTGTTCAGGTATAGAGGTCCCTCTTCTCAGCTGACAACGTAAGTGCCACTATATCCAACCCCAGATGATAACAAACTAGTTCCGAATACAGCAATGCTACTACCCTGTTGGCTTCTGCTGACAGGGCCTAGCCTTAGCCGACACTGTGTCGAGTACAGCTTTTGTGATAGAAAAGCGCTCTGTTGTGGGCAAGCTCTGGCTCCCAAGCTACGAATTAGGTCCAGCTGCGGTCACCATATCCAAGATGGCATTGTCCACACAGGCAGCAGACAGAGGGGCCAAAGGTGCCAAGAGGTAGTGATTCCTCTTCTTCTGTTGCAGGACCTTCAACGTAGGCGGCACTGGGAAAATTACTGCTTTGCTGTTGGAGAAGTGCTGTCCTGTTTACAAGCGCTGGCTCTCAGGCTAAGAATTAAGTCCCGCTAAAATCTCGTTACCAACATGGTGTCCCTCACACTGACTGCAGAATTCCGTACAAACGCCGCTGACACAGATATAAATCAAAAGGCTCAAAGTGGCTAGATTAACAGAGTCTTAAGCCTGGCTTTCAGAATATGGGAATTTTGCCTGCCTATCTCCCCAGCAGCGTGTCTGAGTCTAGCCACTAGGCAAGACTCAGCTCGGCCCGCCAGCCAAGATAGAGAAAAAAAAAGTCAAAATGGTGCATTTAGCTTCCGTCCGTGACAGCCAGGGCTAGCCAGGAGCTGGAGTCAGTGAAAGAAGCTTTTCCGCTCAGTGGTATGAAGTCCCAATTAACAGCCCTATGCCGTATCCTGAGGCTGATTAGGTGATCAGAAGACTCTGTTTGATTATCAATTCAGGTCTTCGTTTCCAGAGGGATATAAGGAGACGTGGGCTTAGTCCGCCATCTTGACTTCACCCCTCTCCCTCTATTTTCTTTTGATGCTTCCTGAGTCGTTTAGTATTTTCCCTGTAAAATCCTTCCGTGTTGGAACTCGAGGCTTGAATTTTTTTACTTCAATTATTTCAGCTGGAGAAGTGCAGAGTGTGTTCTTCCCTTTTAGGTTTCAACTTCCAGCTCTTTGCACGTGTCATTACACTACTTTACTTTGTCTTTTTGAGCCACCGTTTGAAATCTCCAGTTCAGTTCTTTTACTTTCTTATCCATTCCTTTTTCTAAAGCTGCTCAGGGTTAAAGAATGAGTTTCAGAGTTTGATCTTTCCTTTATTTCCTCTTAATTTCTTCATGGATGACATCTGTGATGTCCCTACACACAGCTTGTCTGGTCTTTGGTCGGTAGTGTTGAATGCATCAAACTTGTTCTTGAGATGGTCTGTAAACTCAGGTGAGATATATTTAGGCCATATTTGGGCTCTTGTTGACTTGTCTAATTATCTTCTGTCAACTTGACCTTACATATGAGCATTGATGGTCTGTTCTGCAGCATGCACCTGGTCTTGTTCTTACTACTGATACTGAGCTTTTCCATTGTCTCTTTCCACGGATGAAGTCAATTTAATTCCTCTGTATGCTTTCTGTTGAGTTCTGTGGGTATACAAGGTCCAACAACTTAGTCTGCAAACTTCAGCGTTCTAAGTGCTACATATTTAGTTGCTGAATATCACCATGGTCACCTTTGAAGTACTCCACTTCAGAGTCTATGTACCAATGCCAGTGCCTAGTCCACCCTTCAAAGCAATTTTGGAACTCTTTCTGGAATGGCCACAAGAGCTGTCATCATATTACCATTGATGTTCTGAATGTCATCAATGTGTCTGGCTTTCAATATTTTCTTTATCTTTAGGTAAAGAAAAAAGTCACTGAGAGCCAGATCAGGTGAGTAGGGAAGTGGTTCCATACAGCTACTTGTTTATTGGCTAAAATCTCCCTCACAGACAACTATACAATTAAGTTTGTGACTTTACCACTGTGCCGCCATGTGCAGTGGCCATTCCAGAAAGACTTCCAAAACTGCTTTGAAGGGTGGACTAGGCACTGGGGTCAGTGCATAGCTTCCCAAAGGGAGTGCTTCAATCGTGACCACAGTGATAGTCAACAATGAGATATGTAGCACTTTATCTAGGATGAGTTCATGAATGTAACTGGCAGTCCTCATATATGAATCCTACTTGGTTATGGGGCATTATATACACAACATATATGGTCTGTTTTAGATATTATATATATGATACACCATAACTAACTAAGATTCATATCAGTTATGCAATGATGGGTGAACAGTAGAAACCAGTCAATGTAATCCATCACATAAATCAAATGAAAGAAAAAAAAATCACATGGTCATTTCAATTGATACAGCAAATTCAATTCACAAACTCCAACATCATTTCAGATTAAAAACTCTCAATAAATTGGTTTGGAAGGAAAATTTCTTGATCCAATAAAAGGTATCTACGTAAAACCAATGACCAACATCACTGTTAACAGAAAAAGATTGAAAACACTGTTTTTGAGAACAGAACAAGACAAGAATGTCCTATATCACCACTCCTATCTTACACTATGCTGAAAGTCCTAACTAAAGCAATAAGACAAGAAAAAAAGAAAAAAGGCCATCCAAATTGGTAATAAACTGTCCCTATTTGCAGATTATATGACAGTGCACATAGAAAATCCAAGAGAAAAGGACTAGAACTAACAGAAAGATTTAGCAGAATACCCAGATATAAGATAAGCAGACAAAATTCAGTTGGATTCCTACACACCAATGAAGAGAATGATGAAAAGGATATCAGGAAAATGATACTGCATATAATAGTCCTAAATGAAGTGAAATATTTAGGAATAATATAACCAGAGACGTATAGGACCTATGCAAACAAAAGTACAAAACACTACTGCAAGAACCAAAAGAAATCTATGTAAGTGGAAAACTTAGCATGTTTATGGACATGGACTGAATTGTGTTCCCTCCAAAAAAAATGTGTGTGTCCCTTTGTCTGGTCAGGACTCCTGGCATTAAGTAGGTTCCACTATGTTGTTGATCCAGCCTCTGTGATGTTAATAAGGGTGAATGGGTGGTGAGGAAGGGCTCCCTGTGTAAGATTGCTTTGTGCCTTGAGGCAGTCTCATGAGATATAAATGAGAGAAGCTAGCAGAGAGATTTGGAGGCCTCATACACCAAGGAACAGTGCTGGCAGCTGAACGTGCCATTTGGAAAAGACTCTGGGGTTCTTGTGCCTCAGAAGCTTCCAGTCCAGGGCAAAATTAACAGCAAAGACCTTCCTCCACAGCTGGCAGAGAAAGTCATCTCCTGGAGCTAAGATCCTGAATTTGGACTTTTAGTCTACTGCACTGGGGCACTTGGCTTGGCTGGCACTGGAACAAAATGCAATTTCTCTCTTTAAAGCCATCCACTTGTGGTATTTCTGTTAGAGCAGTACCAGATGATTAGGACAGACAGATTCAACATTGTGAAAATGACAATACTACTCAAAGTGATTTACAGACACAAAGTAACTACAATCCAAACACCACCAATATTCTTTAAAAAGATGGAAAAACTTACCATCAACTTTATACAGAAAGAGAAGAAGACCCAGATAAGTAAACAACTATCAATGAAGGAGAATAAAGTAAGAAGATTTGAATTATCTGACCTCAGAACCCACTACACAGCTATAGTCTAAATAGCCTGGTACTGGTACAACAACGGATACACTGACCAATGGAACAGAATTAACAACACAGATGTAAATCTACCAACCTGTGGTCACCGGATCTTTGACAAAGGCCCGAGTGCATCCCGTGGGCGAAAAGGCAGTTTTCTTAAAAGGAAACCAAAACTAAACCCACTACCACTGAGTCAATTCCAACTCATAGCAAACCTGCAGGACAGAGTAGAACTGCTCCACAGAGATTCCAAGAAGCACCTGGTGGATATGAACTGCTGACCTAGTGGTTAGCAGATGCAACGCTTAGCTATTAGACTACCAGGGATTCCTTTTGAAAGATGGTGCTGGCAAAACTAAATATCCATCGTCAAAGAAAAAAAGAAAGAAACAGGACCCATAGCCCACACCATATACAAAAGCGAATTCAAAATGGATCGAAGGCCTAAAGCTAAAGCCCAAACTATAAAGTACACAGGATGAAACACAGCATCAATGTTAAACCCTAGTACTTAGCAATAACAGGACACAACCCACAGCTAACAACAAACTTCAGAAGATAAGTTAGATGATTAAATATTAAAATTAAACACATATGCTCTTTAAAAGGATTCACCAAAGGAGTGAACAGGGAGCCTTCAGACTCAGAAAAAATGTTTGGCTTTCAAAACTCAGACAAAGGTCTAATCTCTAAATTCTACAAGAAGATCCAACACTTCTACAACAAAAAGACAAATAACACAATTTAAAAATGGGCAAAAGAAGTGAACAAACACTTCACCAAAGATATTTAAGCAGTCAACAGACACACGAGGAAAAGCCAGAAGTAGAAAAAAAAATCATAGGCTCCAGCAATCCCACTCATACAAATGCACTCTCTAGAGGAATAGAATTGTACATGAATAGACAAATGCACACCCATGTTCACTTCAGCACTGTTCACTGTAACTGAAAGGTGGAAACAACCTCTCTGCTCATCAGCAGAGTGGATAAACCAACTGTAGTACGTATACACATGGAGTGGTATACAACAATAGAGAAAAACGATGAATCTATGAAGCATCTCACAACAAGGAGGAAACTAGAGGGCATTATGCTAAGTGAAATACTTCAATCACAAAAGGACAAATATTGCGTGAGGCTACTACTGTAAAAAATTCATGAAAAGGTTTACACAAAGAAAGAAACCATCCTTGATGGTTACCAGGGAGACAAGGGGTGATGATGGAAAAACACCTAAGTGGTAATGGTGAAGGATAAGATAGTATACCACACTGGGGAAGCCAGCACGGCTTGTACGAGGTGAGGTTATGGAAGCTCCACAAACACATCCAGACTCCCTGAGGGACCAAATTGCTTGGCTGAAGACTATAGGGACCATGGTCTAGGGAAAAACCTAGCTCAACCGGCATAACATAGTTTATGAAGAAAATGCTCTACATTCTGCTTTGACGAGCAGCATCTGGGACCTTGAAAGCCTGCGAGCGGCCATTTAGGCTACCCCATTGATCTTACCCCCTCAGGATCAAGGAAGAATGAAGAAAACTAAAGACGCAGTGTAAGGATTAGTCTCAATGACGAAGACACCCCGTCTACAATGGCTCCACCAGACTGAATCCAGTACAGCTCGATGATGCCCAGTTACCACCACGGAGTGCTCTGATAGCGTCTCAACAGGGGGTCACAGACAGAGCTGGAGAAAAATGTAGAACAAAATTATAACTCGGTAAAGAAGATCAGACTTTCTGGCCTCACAGATACTGGAGAAACCTTGAGAGTACGGTCTCTGGAGACCCTTTCAGCTCAGTAACGAATTCACTCCTGAGGTTCACCTTCAGCCAAAGATTGGACAAGTTCGTAAAACAAAATGAGAGAAAAGGGGCATGCCAGCCCAGGGGCAAGAACTAGACGGTAGAGGTGGACGGGAAAACTAGTAACAAGGAACCCAAGCTTTAGAAGAGTGTTGACTTGTTGTGGGGTTGTTGACTAATGTAGTCAAATAATACGTACACTAGCTGTTTAATAAAAAAAAAGTAGTTTGTTCTATAAATCTTCATGTAAAGTACCCGGCAAGGAGAGCAGGAGAAGCTGAACATAGCAGGGCATGCAAATTTAAATTGGATTGTACATTTACTTTCACTCAAGCACCAAAAAAAAAAAAAAAAAAAAAAAAAGAATGAAAAAAAGAATTTGGGAGAAAGCGGAGGGAGTCAGCTCACAGCTGCAGATCTCAATTGGGCCAGCAGGAGGCGCACTTCTCTGACTGCTGAGCAGCAAATTGAGTTCATTGAAATTACAGTGTTTTCCAGTCATGAGACGAATCTGCACAAATCTCTGTGTTGTGGATTATATTGCGCCCCCCTCCTCCCCGAAAAAGTACGTGTCATAAACTCTAACTTCTATGCATGTGATTATAATCCCACTTGGGAATGGGTTGTCCGTTAAGTTAATGCAACAGGATTTGTACAGTATGTACCTTAAGTCAATCTCTTTTGAGATATAAAAGAGATTAAACAGGCAAGAAAAAGAAACAGAGATGGCGAAGAGAAATGCCAAGCCACATGAAGATCACCCAAGAGCAGAAGCTCAAAGAGTCAAGGACCTTCCTCCAGAGAGACAATCTTCCCCTTAGGGTTGGCATCCTGGATTCAGAATTCTAGTCTCTTAAACTGTGAGAAAAAAAAAAAATTCTGTTTGTTGAAGCTTGTAAGATTTCTGTTACAGAAGTACTAGCTAACTAAGACACTATGCAGATAAATTTGACAACAGAAAAGAAATAGATAATTTTATCAAAGATATAATTTACTAAAATCCAACACGGTAGACGAAGTTAAACCGTATCCATTTCCATAAAGAAACAGAGAAAGTTATTAAACAGTTCCCATGACAAACATGAATCCTAAGGAAGATTCCCATGATCTTGCTCCAAATATTTAAGATCAGACAATCCCAATGCTAAGTATCCAAAGAATAGAAAAGGAAGAAAAACATTCGTTTGTTTTATTAAATAAGAACGCAATTGACAGAAACATCTAAGAAAAATTGAACAAAAAAGAAAGCTACAAACCATTTTCCCTTACAAGTGTGAGTGTAAAATGTTTCATGAATATTAGCAGAGACATAAATTGTACAACTTTCAAAAACAGATCACCGTGACCTGATGGAGTTTATTGCAGGAAAGCAATTAGAGTACACGTCCACTAACATATAGCAGTTCCTGACTTAAAATGATTTCTTCATAAGTTGATTGTCATGTGAGTCAAATACATCCTCTTTTAATTTCTTACTTTTCACAGCCTACTTACACGGCTGTATTTTGAACAGTAAATCATAACACTGAACACCTGCAGGTGAACACCAGAGGTAATATCTGCAAATTACACACTGCAACATTGTACAAAGTACATATTCCAAATGATGAGACAAACAGCAGAGAGACAGAGGGCTATAAGCGCAGTTCTCCTAACTTGAATATGTTGAAAGTTTGGGACTACTTGTAAATTACTACTAGCAAAATCTAAGGAGAAAAAAATCTATTACATTCCTCATAGAAGCTGAAATACAATTACACAAAATTCAACAATACTCTGTAAGTTAAAATTATATTATTCCTGACATAAACACAAACATGAACCGCAGTTAAAAAGCTGGCATCTAATTCCCTTGAAGAAACACTGAATGCATTCCTAATGGTTTAGGAACAAGACAAACACACACACACATACACACACACACACACACACACACACAGCTGTTGCTATCAAGTCAATTATAACTCATCACAACCCTATAGGACAAAGGAGGACTGTCTCCAAAAGTTTCCAAGGAGCACTAGGTGGACTCATATATGAAAAAATATGTAGTCTTATATAGGTAAATACATACAGCTTTCTACAAAGCTTAAAAAACTTTGAAGTTTCTCACAGAACTTTTCATTAGCAGCTAAACTCTTAACAACTACACTACCACGGTTTCCAGGAAGAAGACAAAGATTATGTGACATTTTGGAAGATATTACCTAATGCAGTTAGACAATAACAAGTACTGAGTGCCAAACGAATGAAAAAGAAAGGGTTAACACTATCTCCATTTGCAGGTTATGTGCCTGAATATTGAAATACACAACAGAAGTCTTGGAAAACTACTACCTACAATAGGTAATTTAATAAATTAGTGTGATCCAAACTGACAAATAGTAACCAACTACTTTTGTACATAAAAAGCCATAGCAAGTTTGAATATTTTAAAGAGTATCCCATGTACAACACTAAAAAAAAGTCTAAAAATTGTTAACTGAAAGTATAAAATCTTCTATGAGGAAAACCTTAAAATGCTCCCAAAATTCACAAAAGCAGGTTTGAGTAGTTAGTGTGACACACAACGTTTTGGAAGTTGATGTTGTTAGGACCCATCAAGTTGGTTCGGACTATCCTGACCCTGTGTAGAATAGACCATACGCTGCGCGGTCCTGCACCACCCTCAGGGTCGTAGCCCTTGAGCCCGTTGTTGCAGGCACTGCCTCAGTCCGCTTTGTTGAAGGGCTTCCTCTTTTGCTAACTTGCTACTTTATCAAGCTTGAATGTCTTTCTCGAGTGACTGATCTCACCCAACACCATGTTCAAAGTATGTGAGACATACATAGTCTTGCCATATTTGCTTCTAAAGAATAGTTTGTATTTCTCCCAAGGCAGATTTATTCATTCTTTTGTCAGTTTGTGATATATTCAATGTTCTTCACCAACACCATAATGCAAAGTCATCAATTCTTGTTCCTTCTTCTTTATGCATTGCGTAATTTTCACATTCATAAGAGGCACCTGAAAACATCATCACTTGGGTCAGACACATCTTAGTCATTAAAGTGACATCTTTGCTTTAAACACTTGATACAGGTCTTTTAAAGCAGATTTGGCCAATACAACATTTGATTTCTAGACTACTGCCAAAGCCACAGAAGGACACACAACACTTTTGGGAGGCAGGATAAATTACAAAGCTGTCTCACAGAAGTAAATATTTAAAATGCCATAATAAAAATAGCCACAGGATCTTTTTTCTCATTGCTGGAACATAGGGTAATTCTACATTTACTGTTGGGAAACCCTGGTGGTGTAGTGGGTTAAGTGCTACATCTGCTAACCAAAAGATTGGCAGTTCAAATCCACCAGGCGCTCTATGGGGTAGATCTGCTCTGGCCTCTAGGCTTGCCGTGAGTTGGACCCGACTCGACGGCACTGGGTTTGGGTTTAGTGTCACTTTATATTCCCACCACAAATGTAGCAGTGTCCAATTGCTCCACAAGTCTGTCTACACTTCTTATTTTCTTTTTGCTATCATAGTGAGCGTAAAGTGATATTTCTTTGTGGCTTTGATTTCTATTTCTCTAGTATATAAGAGTGAAAACCCTAGTGGTATGGGGCTAAGCGCTTCCTTTGCAAACCAAAATGCAGTTTGAATCCACAGGTGCTCCTTGGAAAATCTATGGGGCAGTTCTACTCTATCCCACAGGATCACGGTGAGTTGGAATCACCTTGACGGTTTAATTTTTAGGTTTTAATGCTTGAGGATGTTGGGCAACTTTTCAGGTCCTTATAGTGTATCTTCTTCGAGAACATGTTTATCATCTTTAGGAAGACTTCTATTCAAATCATTTGCACATTTTTAAGCGGGTTATTTAACTTTTTATTGGTGAACTGTAAAACTGTAAAAGTTCTATACATAGCCTGAGTGGTGTTAATGTTAGTTGACGTTAAGTCAGTTCCCACTCACGGGAACCCTATGTATACAGAGTAGACCTGCTCTGTAGAGTTTCAAAGGCTATGATCTTTTGAAAGGCTGTGTCTAGGCCTGTGAACTGAGGTGCCTCTGGCTGGGTGCCAACTGTCAAGCAGTCTGCTAGTAGTGAAAAGCTTAACCATTTGCACTGACCAGTGACTCATCTTTCTCTCTTACAAAGGTTGAAATACACAGGCCTATAAGACTTCAGAGCAATGGTGGTTCAGTAGTAAAATTCTGGACTTTCACACAGGAGACCCAGGTTTAATTCCTGGCTAGTGCACTAGGAGTGCTTATGGGGCTGATGACCTGTGCAGACCTCTCCCCGGACACACCAGAAAATTGGGCACACATTAAAAAGCAAACAAAGAAAATAAAGCCATTGTCTTCAAGTCTATTTTGACATACAATGACCTGAAAGGACAGAGTAGAACTACCCTATGGGGTTTCCAAGGAGAAGCTGGTGGATTTGAACTGCTCTTAACCACAGGGACGCAGGGACTCCACACTGGGAACTCAAAACCAAATCCATTCATACTGAGTTGATTCTGATCCTGCAGAACAGGGTAAAACTGCCCCATAGTTACAAAGGAATGGCTGGTGGATTGGAACCATAGGCCTTTTCATTACCAGTCGACCACCAGGACCCCATTCTGGGCACAAGACTCAGGAATTGCTTACTTTAACAAATCCTACTGTTGAGGCTGATACACCCGTGTATTGTGAATTCAATTCCTGGTATATACTTTCACCACTAGAAGACTATTCTGAAGACCAGTGGCATCAGTATGAACGTTGTTACGTGTATAGAAACTCTTGCTCTACCCCAGATGTCTTAGTTATCTCCTGGTGCCACAACAGCGGTACCAACAGTGAACTGCTTTGATAAAGAGAGATTTGCTCTCTCAGTCTAAGATGCTAGAAGTCTGAAGTCAGGGTGCAGGCTCCGGGATAAAGCATTTACTCTTTATTGGTTCTGACCAAAAATCCAATCGTCAATCTTTCCATGTCAGGTGCTGTGCTCCTGACACTACTTTTTCGGTAGTAAGATGTCCCCTTATCTTTTATGCCTCAAAAGAGAATGATTTAAGATACAATCTTATCTTATAGATTGAGACCTGCATCATTAACATAAACGCCTCTAATCATGCCTCATTAACATGACAGAGATAGGATTTACATCACATAAACCTTTGCCAAAGTGTCTATTTTGCCTCACAGTAACCTTGCTGGGCAAAGTAAAATTGTCCCAAGGAGGACTTGCTGAATTCCAGCTGCCAGTCTTTTGGTTAGTAGCCATGGCTGTTGCCCAGTACACATCCAGGGATTCCCAAAAACACGTAAAGAAATCATATCAGATGACAAAATGATGGGCATTCACCCAACACTGAGAATCATGGCCTAGCCAAGTTGACACATACTTTGGAGTGGGGAGCACAATTCAACTGATAACACTGGCCCTTTTGAATATTAATAAGATTTCCAGGTGATTCCTGTGCACAGGAAAGTTTAGACCCCCTGATTCATGTGCTTTACAGACTCAGTATCAGAACTCTGCAGTCTTCTCTTGGAGCATGGTCCTACCAGATTTCCTAGCACTGGATAGTCCAGGGTTCAGTCTTTGTTCCTTTCTGTCCTGTAGATAATCAGTCCCTTGGTGAGTTCCTTGCTACTCAAGGTTTTAAATATCATTTACATGGCATCACCTCCGAAATCTATTTCTCCAGCCCAGATTTTCCCCTAAAGTCTAGATTTATATATCCAACTGCCAATTCAAAAAGGTACTTACATTTCTAATAGACATCTTAGATACATTTCCAAAACTGAATGCTTATGATGGCCCCTTCTCAACTATGCTTGCTACAGAGTCTTTCTCACTTCTGCTGATATCAGCTCTGTCTTAAGCCGGGTTATCAAGAGAAGCAAAACCAGTACAGCATATAAATACATATACAGATATTGATAGGGAGAGATTTATATCAAGGAAATAGCTCACATGGTTTAAGAGGTTGTATTATCCTAAGTCTGTAGAGGCAGGAAAAAGTATCTCCTAACTCCTGTAGCCACAGGGGCTCAAGAACACAGGGTCAGCCGACTGGAAAACAGTGCTGTTGCTTACTTGCTCTGAAGACAGATGGATTCTAAGACGGGTAAGCAACACCATAAGCATTCTGCTAGCTCCACTCCGAAGTACCAGAGGTCAGAGGAAAGGGAGCCAGCTTCAGGATCCAGAACAAGCAGAAGCCCAGGCAAGTTGAGCAGGAAGAGCTGGGTGACAGACAGCAGAGAGATAAAGGATGAGGGGTGTGGTTAGCCGTGACAGCTCCCACCTCCACGGGTATTAAGCAGATCCCATCATGGGGGTGATCACATATCAAATCACAACAGCGAAGCGATCACATTATACAACTTACAAAACACAAGAGACTCAGGGGTCAGCCAAGTTGACACACAATCTCTTCCACCACAGGCTCCATCTTCTTATTTGCAAAGATCAAAACTCTGGGTCCCCTCCTTGACTCCTTTCTCTTACACCCCAGATTTTATCCATTATGAAGTGCTAGAACATTCATTTTCAACATATATTCAGGATTCAGTCTTCTCTCACTGTTTCATTGCTCATATCCACACAAACAACCCACAGCTCTAGCTGAAATAAGGCACAAATTTCTTAGATCTCCTACTCCTCATTTTACCCTCATGTCTTGACTCTATTCTTAGCACAGAAGCCAGAGTGATTCTTTCAGAACACGAGCTATGCCATAGCTCTCTTTGGCTCAAGACTGCCGAGGAAGTCATCGTCTCATCTGCTCACACCTTCAGGACTTACAGTCAGGTAGCACCACTGGCATCTTTTCTGTGACTCTGTTGCAGCCACACTGGCCTCCTCGGTGTTCCCAGGACACAGACACAGCTCTGCCCCGGGGATTCTGCACTGGATGTTCCCCTGGAGGGAAGAACTTCCATAGACAGCCTCATGTCTGATTTCTTTGTATTCCACAAATCCTTTCTCAAAGGTCACCTTCTCAATGCAGCTCATGCCGACCACTCAGGTTGCAACAGTCATCATCTGCCCTCTCCCCACACACCATACTCTGTCGCTTTCCCACAGCACTTAACACCTGCTAACAGGAACACTTTCCTATTGCTATGTTTATGACTGGTAGCCTGTCTCTCCGCACTGGAACACATACACCACAATGTTGACAACTCCTTGGTGTTTTTACCTGATGGCTGTTTTTCAGATGATAAAATATTGTGTCATCTAGCCAGCATTCAAAAAATGTCAAAAGAATGAATGATTAGCGTGTGTAGAGTATCTTGCTCGGCTAGAGACAGTGCCTTTGATAATACAGCCTCAGACCAAATGTCTGTGGCAGCTGCAGTACAATATCCACTCACACGACATCAACACCATCTGGACATTTCTCATAAGGGCTATTGTCCCTCCTTCTTTCTTGTCCCTCCTACAGTCACCCTTAGGCTACTGAAGCACAATTTCATTTCCCTCTTCAGAAAATAATGAATCCAGACTAATGGATTCTGCTTGCCACCCCTGTATCCTTAAGTTCACCTCTGCTTTATGAATTCATGAATTTAGGTTACAGCCAGCACCAGGATTATGGCACTAAGGGCAGACAGAGAAGGCAGGTGAGCAGAGGATGGAAACGTAACAGGAATTCATCTAAGATGAGAAATAATCAGATCCCTCCTTGGCATAGTGGTTAAGAGCTCAGCTAATAACCCGAAGATCAGCAGTTCAAATCTAATAGGTGCTGCCTGAAAATACTATGGACAGTTTTATGCTGTCCAGCAGAGTTTCTGTGAGTCAGAATCAACTCAGTGACAATGGGTAGGTCTCCTCTCTGCTGATTCTAGAATCTGATCCCTTGAAATAGCTTGGAGAAAAGGTGAAAAGCCCACTCTAGGGAGCAGTTCTAGGAGGAGAAGACCTGGACATGTCTGAAAATTCATTCATCTCAGTGGCACACAGACTCCTGTGTACACGGGCTCCCTGGATCTTGGGGGGACAATGACACGAAAAAGGACTCCGGCTCAACATCACTTGGCTTGGCTGGCTGGCTGCTGACAGTGACAGGGACATCTAGAGAGAAGACCAGAACTCATACACAAGAACTAGAAAAGGTAGAAAGCCCTAAAACACTAAACCCACTGCCATGCAGTCACTTCTGACACATAGCAGCCCTATAGAACAACAACAACAAAAAATGCTCCATAGAGTTTCCACACCTTTAAATCTTTACAGAAATAGATTGTCACATCTCTGTCCCATGGAGTGGCTGATGAGCTCAAACCTCTGATCTTTCAGATCACAGTCAAGTACTTTAACTACTGTGTCACCAAGGCTCAAAGCAGACGTAATTCTCCATAAAAACCAACACACAAAAAGATGCTGAGGGCTAGATTGGGTCTGAGTCAAGGATGGCCCATTCACACAAAGCCTTGTCTCTCCACAATTCTGCAGACAGAACCATGCCCAGGCAACGTCAGAAGCTATGAGATCACTGTTGAAGGGGGAGCATGGTTTTACAGAAAGGACAAGTACAATGGAGCAGTGAAGCTGTCCCAGCCAAAGAGTGGTTCCATCGAATCCCATGCTGTCTTGAGCTGAGTACAGTCCCCATCCACACCTGACTCCTTAATGACTTGTCTTGTCCCTGTCTGTAACAGACTCAGCCTAGCAAAAGGCTGGCTCTGGAAAGTTCTCAGATCTTCATTTATCTTCCTTTTCTTTAATGAAGACATCAACATACCTCATGGCAAAAATTTACAAAAACAAACTCATTTCTGAGTTTTGATTTTCAATAGCCATGAGAAGTTGCAACTCAGAACAACAGTGATGGAGATGCTGTATGCCCTCTCTCCTGGAACAGAAACACCAATCAGGGAAAGGACACAGGCCAGAGAAGGGATGGGCTCCAGATGGGCAGGGGTGGACTAGTCTCCCTACATCCTCATGTTATGCTAACGGTAGCACAGACACTTTCAGATGCTCTTTGTAGAAAGAGAAGTCAGAGGTTCTTTAAACCAAAAAGTAGGATGTGATGCAATCTTGTATCACTCATTCCCACAGAAGGCATCTTCTGATGCTACAGAAGAAAGTAAACTTGAACAAATTCAGGTCAGTGTTGATACTCCAACACTGTTGGCACCTACTCAAAATATCTCAATTTAGAGAATCCCTATAATCCAGTTATTTCCCCTCTGCCCCAACTCATCCCTCACATCAGACCCTCCGCGTCTCAGCTTTAGAAGCTGTGACAGGCAAATCAGAGGCCTGGTCAGTCTAGTGAAGAACAAAACAAGATCTACTTGGCTAGAGCTCACAAGAGAAGATGAGACAAAACAAGGAATCATGGTTTCTGCTTCAGATACTGTTAATGCTGCCCCGAGGATCAGAAGCATGTAGCTTCCTCCCTTTCATACTTATTTGCAATGTGATCACACTTGCTGCCATGGAGTCAATTCCAGTTCATGTCATAGCTCCATCCTTTATCACACATGCGAAGAAAACATCCTGAGAGACAAGGGAGGAGGCAGGAGCACGAGATCCTAGAAGAAAGGGACAGTACTGAGCCCCAGCAAGGTTTCTAGAACCTGAGACAGAATCAGGAAACGAGAGTAAAGGAAACAGGCAGGTACAGGATCCATCGCCCCCCAGAGGTCTGAACTCAGCAGGAACTTTCCATCAGACCTGCAAAGGCTGGAAAGCAGGTCCCCGTCACCAGAATCATCAA
This sequence comes from Heterohyrax brucei, assembly GCA_028571685.1. Lineage (NCBI taxonomy): Eukaryota > Metazoa > Chordata > Mammalia > Hyracoidea > Procaviidae > Heterohyrax > Heterohyrax brucei. Next base: position 46,120,458 of record CM053144.1, on the reverse strand, counting down.
GATGAAACATCTAACCTTAGTTTTACATGTATTTTAGAAAAGAACAAGCGTCAGTACTTACGGCCCAAACTGGGTCAGTATCTGTAGATGGTGACTCCCATAAAGACACATGAGACAGCAAATCTGTCACATGGGACTTTAAACCACACAGTGGGACAAGAAAATGTAGACACCCACCTCTTCCTTATCTGAACTGTTCTTCCAGATAGCAATTCCAGTCACCATACATACCTCGAGAGACCCCAACTTCAAGGAGAATGAGGCTAGCACCAATTTTCATGATGAACGTGGTAGACTTAGAAGGTAACTCTAAGAAAGAAAGTGAGGGAGAGAGGTCTTGATCCCAAGTCTGAGCCCCAACCCTGCTGGAGACTTCCTTAAGAGCTCTTGCTTTCCCTAAGGAGCTCCAACCTCAGCACTCTCTTTGCTCCATCTCAGGGTGAGGGACTAACTTTCCAGTAGGCACAACCAGGACCACCTACAGTCCTGGTTTCCACAAGCTTTGTAATCCTGTGTCAGGTTCTCCCCATCCCACACGTGGTCAGGGAGATCTCCACTGAGTAGAAGCCAAAGACACAGCCCCTCAACATGACCTCACAGTCCTGCTTACATTCAGAGAAAAGGGTGGGGTGGGGTGGAGTGGGTCACATGTGTTTTGGATAATCTGAGGGGAAGGGTCAGAAAATTCAGGAATTTTCCAGTGCCTCACATAGGCCACTAGAGAATGGGCATTCTGAAAATGAGCACCACAACTGCGGGTGGAGAGGTGAAAAACCCAGACGCCACCCTGGATCTGGAATCTGGGACAATCTCCTGTTTCTTGGAAAGTTCTACAGTCAGGATGAGACAGCCCAGGCTCAGAGGCTCCAGGTCTCTGAGAGGAGCAGGGACTTCTGGTCCTGATCTGGTGGATACTGAGACTCAGAAAGATGGAGTCAGACCTCAGAGACCTTAGGCGTGGAGTAGAGATCCCGAGCTGAAAGGGAAAACCCTTCGTGTTTCCCAAGGCTGTAGCCATGGTTGAAGGAACTGTAGTTCAGTTATTTCGGAGATTTATCTCTATCCAGACTCAAAAGCGGTTTTAGATTTGGTTTATCCCATAGAGACTGGATCTCATCGTTGTCTCTGAGAGGGGAGGAAATCTCTAGAGAGTCTCTCTGGTAAAGAACGTGGAAACAGAGTGACTTCATCTCTCCAGTCGTGGGAGGGGTAGTCTCAACCCAATCCGATTTTCTTCTCCTCCTTTGGGACAGCAAGTAGGGGAACAGCCCTAGCCCATCAGGAAATCAGAGAGATTGCCTACCTGCACTCTGTAGCCTCTCCTCCCTGTTTTACAGGCACCTGTGGGTCCATTCCATGGCATTTCCCTTTCAGGTACATCCTGACCTGAGTGGCCGCCAAACTGGCCTCCTTGGACTTGAGCTGTTTGATCTCAGCGTAGGTGTCCGTCACAATTCAAGAGGGAATTTCACGTTCAGAGCTAGGTGTCCGGCCTTCCATAACTAACTGCTCACACTTAAAGAGCAAGTGCCACCTTGGTCCAGGATGCAGCCAGAAGTCTTGTGGATGAGGAGACCCTAGCGCCACCCCTGAGATCAGCCCCCTCATCCCCTCGGTCTGCAGCCCACCACCACCCCGTTAGTGATTGGTAAAAAACCTAAAGGAAAAACCATAGTGAATCCCTTCGAGTAGTCCTGGGTAAACTGGCAGTGCGATTCCCGCTGCTTTGGGGTAAAGCTTGGATTAGGAAACGCAAGACCACCAGTCCATGGAGGATGAGGGCACTGGTGATCCGTGACTCGCGCCCGGCATCACTCAGTGGGCGTCGCTCTGATTGTAGTAGCCGCAGGGTCTATGGGTTGACTTGGTGAGTCTGGGGGGTGCCCTCGGCTCTCTGTCTGCTCCTCCCAACCCTCGGACCCTCCTGCTCCATTCAGGGTGCCCAAGGCTCCATCCAGGGATTTGCAGCATCACTGTAGAAAAAAAGATTGTCATGAATGGTAATGAAACACATTTGGTCTACCTAGCTGTGAAATTCTTTTGAAATCTCAAAATGACATTTAATATCTTATGATGTTTAATATCTTGTATTTAATAAAAATTACAGTAATGTATTGTTATCTTTAAGACACTGTATTAGTTATCTCCTGTAAACCCTGGGGGCCTAGTGGTTAAGTGCTATGGCTGCTAACCAAAAGGTCAAGGCCGGCAGTTGGACTCTGCTAGGCTCTCGTTAGAAACTCTACATCCTGTAGGATTGGTATGAGTCAGAATTGACCCAAAGACAGTGATTTTGGTTTTTGTTTGTTTACTGCATAAGAGGAAACCCAGTTAGTGTAGTGGTTAAGTGCTATGCCTTCTAACCATGAAAGCCTACAGCTCAAATTCACCAGGTGCACTTTGGCAACTCTATGGGGGATTTCTACTCTGTTCTATAGGGTGTCTATGAGTTGGAAGAGAATCGATGGTAGCTGTTTTTGTTGTTGTTTTTAACTCACTGCATAAGGACTTAGGGTTTAGCATCTAAAAACAATAAACCTTTTTTATCTTTTAGTTTCACACTGGGACAGGTTTACTTTAGTGTTTGTGACTCGAGATCTCTCACAAGGTTGCAGTCAAGCTGTCGTCCATGCCTTCATCATCTGAAAGCTGGACGGGGGCTGAGGAATCCACATGTGACATAGCTCACCCATATGGCTCCTGGGAGAAATCTTAGATCCTCACTGGCTGTTCCCAGAAGACCTGAGTTTGTAGCTACCTCTTTCCACAAGGTTGCTTCCCCAGAACACGTGATCTGAGAGAGACCACTGTGGAGGCTCCAGTGTATGTACTGGACTCAGAGTCACTCTCAGGACAATCTGACTCCATCAGTCAGGAGTGAGTCAGCACATGCAGCCCACATGTCAGAGGAGAGAATTAAGCTCCACCTCTTGTAGCCTGGAGTATGTAGGAATTTATGTGTGTATTAAAACCAAAATTAAAAGCAAATACTGCTTAAGGGTTTTGTAAACCAAATGCTTCTTCTAGTCAGTTGTTTCTCTTTAATGCTTTGTACTTCTCTTTCAGAAAGTAGTGATTTAAAAGTTTAAGACAGACCCACACTATCTGGAGCAAGGGATAATGAAGAAAAACCAAAGACAGGAGGACAAGTTAGTCCAAAGGACATAGGGACCACAGCTGCCACCACCTCCATCAGGCTGAGTCCAGCACAACTAGATGGAGCCTGGTTGCTACCACCGTCTACTCTGACAGGGATCAAAATAAAGGGCTCCAGACAGAGCTGCACAAAACTTTAAAACAAAACTCTAACTCACAAAGACCTGGCTTGCTGGCCTGACAGAGACTGGAGAAATCCCGAGAATATGGTATCCAGACACCCTTCTTACTCAGCACTGAAGTCACCCTGAGGTTCACTCTTCAGCCAAAGATTAGACAACCCCATTAAACAATAATAAACATAGCTCAATCATGTATATGAGACCATCCCAGGGAGAAGGATAAGACAGCAGGAGAGGACAAGGAAACTGGAAAATTAGAATGGGGAACCCAAGGTTGAGAAGGGGAGCATGCTGACACATCTTGGGGTTGGCAACCAATATCACAAAACAGTATGTGTATTGTTGAACAAGCAGCTAATTTGCTCTGTAAAAGTGCACCTAAAACATAAAAACAGCAACAACAAAAAAATCAGGGCATAGAAGGGAGACAAACAAATATTTCTAATTCTTCTTGTCAGTGTCTTTATTAATAATGTTCTCTTTAGTATGTTGCAGTAATGTTGAAAACATATAGTAGCTAGAACAAATAGTTCCAGAAAATGAACGCCGTGACAAAAATACCTTTAAGGTAATAATTATCTTTTTTTCCTTAGAAATTTCCATTTTATTTTACTATTATCAAAAATGGCATTTTTCATACTCAAATACCATTTTCAGAAATATTTTCTTAATGAGATTGATTTTCAACTATGATTTTCAATCTATGTACTTAGCTTAGTATCATGACAATAATTTTGGTGTGATGTGCTTGACAGAAAAGGATAACTGCAATCTAGGAACAAACTTTTTCAAAACACCAGCTTCTCAGCTTGGTATCATGTAATAGATTTAGCATCTTTCAATCTGTTTTTCAATGAAATTTGGTAAAGTGGCTAGTATGTCACTACAAGGCACTCATTATGTGCCTGTAAAATAAACTTAAAGTAGTTATACTGTATTTTACATTCATACTTACAGTTCTATCACTGGTTAAGCCACTGAGATCCAGTCAATTCCTCCTTGTAGCGACCCTATAGGATACAGTGGAACTACCTTATAGAGCTTCCTAGGAGCTCATGGTGGATTTCAACTGCCAGCCTGTTGGTGTGGAGATCTGACACACCTGCACTCTCCTTCCTTTTTGCCAATTCTGACAACAATGTCCTCCCACTGTACTCTCTGTTTGTCTGTTGGATTTGCTAATTCCTTGTAGTGACCACACAGAAGTCATGGATCATGTTCACGATTATGGAGTTTTTTGGGAAAGTAAAAGAGTACAACATAGGATCAACATGGAGGTAATTGGAACAACGCAGGTTGTAGTTTCTCCTTCAGAACGGCTTCTTCTTGGCCTCTACAAGTGTCCCTGATTGGGTCTGGCCTCTGCCCTGCCTGGGTATGTGCCACAGCTTTTTAGTTCAGCCAAAAAGTGCCTGGAGGCCCGAGCGCACCACCTGCCTGAATACGCTCAGCTCTCTTGCTCCCTGATGCTCCGTGGACCAGGCAGTCTGCCACAGCTGTCTGGCACCATTTTCCTGGTTCTGCTGCCTCTGTTTCTCTGCCTCTGGATCCTGTCTTGCTGGCCACCACCTCTCGCTGTTTTGCATCATCTCCAGTTACAGCTCTCTCTATTTCCTGGGCCTAGGAGGTTCTCACAGGGCCCCCAGGTCCTAAGGACGTGCTCCACTCTCACCTCTACTTCTTGTATTAGTGAGATTCCCCACCCTGAACCTCTGAGGAAATGATCCTTTCAAACCTAGCAGGATTGCAAAACAGACCAATTTTCTCCATTCGTTTTCCATGCACCTTATTTTAGACTATTAAAACCTTGCAAAGTTTCTTTGAATCTTATTTTCATAGTCCCACCCAATCATTTTGTCAAAGTTACAAGATCGTAACTAGAAACGGCATATAAAAGTGGTGCATCACACTGCAAGGAGTCTAAGTACAAACATGACAAAGATTTCAGAGGTGATACCTGGGTCCGCTGGTCAATTTTTCTCCCTCCTGGGGCTTGTGATCACATTCTTATAGCCACCACAGTGTTGTAGTTGAGAGCAAAAAATTTACCATCAAGAAAACACAAGGGGAAGAGTTGCTGGAACAATATCTCTAAGTAGACAATGAAGGATGAGGTCTAGGGCACCAGCAGCAGATGGGCTCTGCTGGGAGCAGAGACAGCTGAGCAAGGCTGCCAGGCTGGAGGCCCATCCTGCAGATCAGATGCAAGGAAATGAGCAGTTGGTGGCAGGAATCTGTGACAGCTGTCTTCTGATGTGTTCTGTTTTCTTACTAAGTGAAAAGTAAGGTCATTGTCCAAAATAAGAATGGGGAAGGAATGACAGGTGTCTGACCAGAGAATAGCTGTGCAGCAGTCATCTAGAATGGAACAATCCTGAGGAAACTCTGGAAGCTTAGGATGACTGCTGGATGGTGGCGTGGGCACTCCTAAGGTCTGGGTCATGGAGTTACAGTGAGAGTGGTCAGTGTGACTGTGTTTTGTCCAGCCTCCTCTAGCTGCCTGTGGGCAGGACAGAGATGATGGAGGTAGGACTCACCAGCTGTGTAGTTTGGGCATGTAAATATGAACCAGAAAGAGAGAGGAGAGGAGGGATGGAAAGAGTTACCTTAGAACTTAAGACAGCCAGGAAGGGAACGGAGTCCTTGCGCGGTGCAGATGGTTAAGCATCAGCTGCTAACAGAGAAGTTGAAGTTTGATTTCTGTTCAGAGACCCCTCAGAGCAAGGTTTGGTGATCTGTTTCTGAAATACCAGTCTCTGAAAAAGTTGTGGAGCACAGTTCTACTCAAACACACGTGGGATCACCACAAGTCAGAGTCAGCTCAATGGCAAGTGGTGATAGTGATGGTGGTGGAGTGAGGGAAGAGGGGAGAGAAAAGACTGAAAAGAACTGGAAAGATGGAAAGATCATTAGGCTGGGAATCCTAGTAGCATCAAAGGATTGTTGGAACTGATGAATCTCAAGCCTGGGAAACAGGCAAATGCACTGCCGAAGGTTTACTTCTATTAATATTAGATAAAACAATAATAGTGGTGTTTCCAGAGTTTGTGGCCACCCTGGTGGGGGATGAGTGTGAAAGCAGGTGGTTACAGAGTGAGAAGCATGAAATGAAACTATGGAAGGACTGCAATTATCGGCTGCGGTTACACTTTGTAAATAGGAATAATAATGGTATCCACCTCCAGGAGACTTGTAGGAGTTAGATGAGGAAATGCATAGGAAGCACTTAGCACAGTGTCTGCCACAAAGCACTGTTTCCTTCTTATTTGCTGTCGAGTCAATTCCAGCTTATAGCAACTACAGATGTGCAGAGAACTGCTCCATAGAGTTTTCAGGGCTGTGTTCCGTACGTGTCAATCTGTGTCTGTGAGTGTCTATCAGATGAACTTGTTTATTCATTGTTCACTAAACAAATATTTTTAAACAATACCAGGCACAATTGAAGGCAACGGAAATGCAGCTGTGAACAGTCCCAATCCTTATCCCTGTCCTCATAAAGCTTCTATTCTGGGGGAGAAACAGTGTCATAGAAATGAGCCCCACATGGTTTCTGTGTTTTAGACCCAAATTGTTTACTTCTTCCTAGCAAACTGAAGCTCCTCAGCCTAAAAAAGCCTGCCAGTGCCTTAAAATGTTATGTCTTTTAACTAGCTTCTACTGTATAGTAACTTTGGTATTTAAAATATTTTGAATTATTTTTTCCATAAAAATGTCTTTCTTTGGGGGCTATTTTATGTTCTTTTTATTTAGTTAGTTTTTTCATTGAGATGACATTTATGAGGGGCTAACTGTTCTTGAGAAGACTTCTTATAATTCTTAAAATGGGATGGATGTGTCTTCCAAGAAAGCGACTCTTTGTGTTTTAAAGTCACTTCTACAGTGACATAGTCTTTGAACTTTGGGGAGTGTATTGCATGTGGTGCTGATACAAATTTAAACCCAAGTAGACCCTGTGGCGTGTTCCCTGTGAATGCTGACTGTGGAAAGAGGATCCTGCCTGTAGTGTGTGATCAGTGCTGGACTGAAAAGTTTCTAGAGGAAGTGTGGTTTTTTTTTTTTTTTTTGGTCAAAATCAGGAAGGCTTACAGCCAGACTGTGAAATTTCCTTGTCCTCGGCAGGTGAAATGAGCTGACAGTGAGGATTGAAAATCAAGGAATTACTTGAAACTTGGTTTGTGTAGATTTATAATCTACTTGCGATATTAACAAATCAGGTAACTTTTACAGTTTCATGTGTGTATATAGGCTCCCCCGGCTCCCATGTACCTACCCATTCACAAATTACTGAACTTTGTAAGCTGGCATTGAAATGGCAGTTCTTAAAAGACTTCTGCAGTGCAGTCCAGGTGTTTTACTGAAGGGAACTAAAGGTTAAATTCTCATGGTCCTTGTTGCCTCCTTTAGCAGCATTAGAAGGAAGAGCTTTCCTGGTTGAGTATTTGTATGTGTTAATAGATGAAAAGTAAACCAGATTGTAAATTCTTTTTTTTTTTTCCTGGTCTTAAGCCATGTTCCAATTTTTGGTGTAAATTTTGTAGGATAAGGTTACATTTAAATTGAATTCTGTTAAACATTATGAATATTTTTCTGTAAACATATTCAAAAGTTTCTTTTTTAAAAAAAAATAGGTCGATTAAGCAGACTTTTAGCCACTTTAGTGCCTATCTGCTTCACACAGCCCAAGAAACTGTGTAACCCCCCAGAGAAGATAAAACCTTGGAGCTGTCAGTACCCGGCTGCCTCCCCACTGGTTGCAGAAGCATTTGGTGAAGAGGGACATAAGCACCTCCTTCTCTTCCTGTGTTTTTCCTGGCCCTTCCCTTCTGCTAGCTGTCTGCTGGCCTCTGGAAAACTTCCTGCTGGGGTGGCCGCCTACTGTACAGTCTGCCAATGTGTCTCCCTCAATATGCAACATAATCTCGTGGTTGTGCATTTTTTTACAATGAGCCCCAGTTTCCCTCAGACTCACTACAGGCAACCAACAGTGCAATGAGTGTATTTTTTGGTGATGAAAATGTGCACACCAAAATATTCACCAATACAACCATCGTGTGTTTGCAATGCAGTGACATTAATGACATACTTCATGTTACGCAGCCATTATCACTTGTCTTTTTGAAATTATCCTAAACATTTGAGACAACCTTGCTGCTCCCCAAGCAAAAACTTTCCTTTCTTCTGTCCTTCCAAGCACTGGTAACCATGAATGACCTTTGGTTTCTGTATTCTGCTTATTTCATGTAAGTGAGACTATGTAGTATTTGTCCTTTGGTGACTGTCTTACTGCACTCGGCATAATGTTTTCCAGGCTCATCCACACTGTGGCTGCATCAGAACTTCATGTCTCCTTCTGTGAGTGATGTCCCACTGTCTGTAGGCCCCACATTTGGTTGATCCATTCAACTGTTGATGGGCATTTAGATTGCTTCCTACTTTTAGTCAAAAGTGTAAACAGATGCAGTGAATATTATTGTATATGTTTGTATTTGTGTTCAGCCTTCCCTTCTCCTGAGTGTGTACCTATGATTGGGACTGCTGGCCTTGGGGTGCAGTGGTTAAGCACTCGGCTGCTCACTGAAAGGGCTACTAACCAAAATCCCCATAGTTCTTACCTACCAGTGGCTCCGCAGTAGATGGGACCTGGCCATTGATCAGGGAATTTTGCAGGCTAAGAAATTTCTATGCGACAGTTTTACTCTGTCCTATAAGATTGCTATGAGACAGAATTAAGTCAACAGCCATGGATTTAATGGGTAATGTAAAGTCCTGTAACTCAACGGTTAAGCACTCAGCCGCTCACTGAAAGGAGAGTGGTTCAAACCCACCAGCTGCTCTGGAGGAGTAAAGACCTGGCACCTGCTCCTTTGAAGCTTCTAGCCTTAAGCTATGGAGAAGCTCTGTTCTATCCTTGCAGAATTGGTATAAGTTCAAATCTAAATTTACTTGAGGTCACACAATAACAATGGATAATTATTTTGAGCAACTTTTCATTAAATATCTATTAGTGAAAATGCTGTGGACAAAAGTCAAGAGATGTAGGTGGGTGGGTGAGTTAGAGAGAAGGTGCCAGTGTCTGGGAGGGCCTCTTTGTGGTGACAGTGGGGGCCAGGAGGCAGTCATGCTGGGACAGGTGTGCCCAGCAGGAGGACAGCAGGTGCAAAGCCTCTGAGGCCTGAACACCTTGCTGATCTCCAGGACACTGGAGCAGAGGCTACATTCTCTGCCCATCACACGGCCACATCTGTGTATACTGGAAATTGAGAAAAACGATTTCTAATGTAATTTATAGTTTGAAAATATCTGTCAAAACTTTCCATAGATTTTACAGTGGAAAGCTTCTCTCCTTCCCCAGGCCCCAGGCCCCCACTTTCCCTCCCAGAGATGAGCAGGTGACCAATTTCTCACGTATACTTCTGGAAAAATGTTATACAAATGTTGTTATTGTCCTTACATTAGGAGAAGCACTAAAATGAATAGGAAGGAGAAGAAAATGTGTTTACTTTTCAGTATTGAGAGGCATGCCATCAAAAGTCTGATAGATGGTGTCAGAGGGGACATGGAACCTCAGAGCTGGCACAAGGACTCTGAACTTTCCTCTCTTCCCAAATCACACCTCAACCCCTGAACCTGACCCTGTGGAGTCCAGGGCTACTCAGAAGGCATCTTTGTCTCCACTTGGAAGTCCAGCCTCTGTCAGCTTTCTCTGCCCTAGTCAGACCACAACCCAGACCACATCCCTTCTCCTCTGGGCCGCTCTTAGTATCTGAGAGCAGTGCGGCAGCGCCCCCACGTGGCCACAGCGCTGGGGACAGAAGGTCTGAAATCTCTTTCAACTTCCTCACCCCGGACCTCCCCAGATTCTCCCTCTGCTCCCACCAGCAGCAGGACAGGACTCTGCACAAGAGGGAGCGCTCCTGTTCTGGGTGAGACTAAAGGTGTCAAGTGTTTCCTGAAATTCAAGCTGACACAGATTTTTTTTCCCACCGTAGTGACTGTGTCCTCTGGTCCTCGGGCAGAGGTCTCCGTGATATAAGACCTGGATCCCAGCTCTGGAGCTGTCCCTACAAATACACTGGGAACCGCAGCGCCCAGTGCAGCAGGCTCCTGAGGTGGGACCTTGGATTTCTGAGACCGTTTCACTTATCCTGGGAACCCTGGTGGTATAGTTGTTAAGTGCTAAGGCTGGTAAACAGAAGGTCAGCCGTCAGACTCCATCAGGTGCACCTTGGAAACCGTGGGGCAGTTCTACTCTGTCCTACAGGGTCACCATGAGTGGGCATCGACTTGACAACAGTGGGTTTGGTTTGGTCACTTATTTCCTTGGTTGCTGCTAGGGAGGAGACCCCTTCTACCAGTCAATGAGTCCCCACCTGGGACCTGGGAAGGAGCCCCTGAAACTTTAGGTGGGTAAGCAAGGGAGGCACCTGGAAAATTGAGGAGAGGGAGGTAATGGGGACAGTTGGGGGGGGTCCATGCCCAAAGGAAGGGACACAGAGGAGCCAGGGAAGAGAGCAGCACAGGGAGGACTGGTGCAGGGGGCACCTGTGGAGATGAGTGAGCCAGGGGCAGGTGCCTGTGAAACCCCTTTGGGGACCAGCACGGGTCCCAAATTGCCCACATTTCCAGGGTCCCACTCCCTAAGTGAAGACCTCACAAGCATGTCTGAACTCAGCACCAGTCAGTCTATAGTCACAGCCTCGGTTGTCCCTTCATCATGTACACTCCAGGACAAATGGCCCTGGAAGACTGTGCCCACACATCGTGTGGAAGCTAGACACAAGAGCAGCCACCCAGATTTAGGTGTGAGATGACTGACCATTCATCTCCCAGGTTCTGGAACCTCCTTTGTCCCCTCCCCAGCTTGTACCTTTGGACTCTGGGATCCTGCTTCTTCCCCCTAATGAGACAACTGGACCCAAATCTACAGCCAAGACCTACTCAGAACCCACTCATAGCACCTCAACCTCTGAATTTAGTTACTCCACAAACCAGGCCCCAAATCTCGGTTCTGATGGTTGACTTGGGCAATCGGGGTTTGAGGGGAGAGGGGTCTCCCCGGGGTGTCCTGACCCACAGTTCAACAGGGCTGGGAGCTGGGCACCAGCTGCAGGTCCTGGAGCTACAGCTCTGGCTCTGATGGGAGGACTTCACAACTGCCAGTGTCATAATCTGGCCCATGGGCACTCCCAGGGTACAGTAGGCATCATAGACAGTAGGTGTGCAGGGTGCTACTTGTCCATGTGCAAGTGTGGCTGCAGAAGTGCTGGGTTACACTCCCAGGCTGGCTGGTTGCAAGCTGGCTTCAGAGGCACAGCCTATCTACAACATTTGACTGAATCTCTCCTGGTGGAAATGTGCACAAGGACTCATCAAGGCTCAGGAACTCCCCTTCCCCCAGTCTATCACTGGGGTTAAACTCTCTCATTGATCAATAAAACGACAGAGGTGCAGCAATTAAGAAACCAAGGCTTCCTTACATCAACACAGCATCCTCCCTTAAAGCTGTGGAAACTCCGGCCATCTGTGTGTGTCTTTAGGTTGTGAGTACAGTCAGAGTCACCCTCCCCTCACAGCAGGCTGTTCTAAGCCATCAGCTACAATGCAGGTCTATGGACCAGGCCCTGTGCACCTGTAAGAGGTGAAGGAAGGGCTGGATTTGGGTGAAGGTCAAGGTTTTTTAGACAATCTTGCATTTTCTGTTACGATTCTTTCTTGAAATCTGTAAGTTAATTGATGCATGTTTTCTCTCTCTGAAATCAAATCACAGAATTTAATATCGAGGGATTCCAAATCTTTCTTTAAAGAATCTAGTCAGTGTTCCACATCCAATGATGGGAGACTAACCTCTTACGGATCAACCCCGCTGCAAGAACAACTACAACAGCTGGTCAAGAGGTAAGAACATCTGCTTGTAGGCACTGGACCCACCACGGCACCAAGGACTCGACAGAACCAGACTCTAGAAAGAGGGAGATCCTAGCTATGTGAGCCCAGCACTTGTTGACAGCTTTGAAGGCCTTTGTCCAGATGAGCACGGTGGCTGGGAGCCTGAGAAGCTGAAGAGAGATTTTGGCTGACTCTCGTGACTCCACTGGCTGAAAGCAGAGAACAGCAGAGAGATGTTTCTCTGTGCTTTTATTGATGACACAATGGCGCTGGACTCTGTGGGCTGTAATGATTTATGGATAATGTTGCAAATAATGGCAATTCCAGAACACTGTATTGTGCTCCTCCATCTGTGCATGGAGCAAGGTGCAGAAGTACACACAGAATAAGGGAATACTGCACAGCTTACAATCAGAAAAGTGTGTAAAAACAAAACTGAAAGGTTACACAGAAGAGTAGATGCCAGATAACTCCACATACATAAATTTAAAAACAGACCAGACTGGTTAATGACATGTTAACCCAGGACACTGGGTGCTTCAGTGGGGGAGGGGATTGGTGTCTGGAGGAAACACGAGAAAAATGCTGGTGACCTATTTCTCCACCAGGCAACAGTAAGAGAATCGGTGATAAAACCCAGAGCTGTCCGATTCTGATTTCACCCATTCTCTGTGTATGGATTGCCCTCAGTTTTTTTTAGTTAAAAATTTTTATATATATTAGGACCTGAAACTTATAAGACAAAATAGGCGGAAAGTCAGTGAAGATGAAAGGAATCCGGGAGGCAGCTGAGGCAGCCTGGAACTGCAGATTTCAGTCGTCAGCAGCAGAGGGCGCACGTCAACGCAAGAGCTCAACTCTCCCACCCGTGCCCGCAAAAAAAAAACTAAACCCATGGCTGTCGAGTCGATTCCGACTCGTGGTGACCCTACAGATCAGAGTACAGCTGCCTTATAGAGTTTCCAAGGAGCGCCAGGCAGATCTCAGCTGCTGATCTCATAATTAGCAGTAGTAGCTTCTAATCACAACACCACTAGGGTTTCCAGGAAAGCAATCAGGTTCTTGGAAATAGCCATCGTAGCAGAGAATGTCAGCTCGGAGACAGACTGTATCTGTGCAAATAAATTTGACAACGTATAAGAAGTAGGCCATTTTCTCAAAATCTCAATTCACTAAAACAAAACCCAGTAAAGAAAGAAAGTTTGAGCAAACCAATATCACAAAGAAAGAAAAATGTTGAGTTTCCTATGAAAATGCATGAATCCTAAGATTTCCAGAGTATTCATCCAAATCTTAAGGAACTAAATAGTTGCAAAGCTAACTTAATTAATACAAAGCATAGAAAAATAAGGAAAATTTTCATACTTATTGTGTTAAATGAGAATTATATTCTCAGCGTAATTTAAGGGAAATTGCACAAAAAAAGAGTAGCAGACCAATTTTCCTTATGAATTTCAGGGCACATATCTTTTACAAATACTGTTAAACAGAAACCCAGTGTGTAATTTTTGAAAGTAGATTATGTGGACCTACTGGAGTTTATTACAATAAAACTTTATTTAAAAAAACAGACAGTGGGCCTGACTTGGCCACAGAGTGTGGTTTGCTGAGCCCTGCTCTAGGACCACGTCTGCTGGACGGCAGATTGCTGGTAGGGTCTGAAAAGACCCAGCTCATGAAAAATCTATTTGACCACATGGCCCCTCGATGTCTCCTAGTCAGACACTTCATCTCTCCCAGGGCCCAGCAGCATTCCCGGAGCTGCTTTCAGAATGGTGTGCATTTCTCTGCTGCAGAGAGCTAGACCTTGCTGTGCCAGAATCCTAGAGGTCTGCACTACAACTGCTGTCTTGGGAGCCACCTGCTGCCCATGGCCACTGTTCCTGCCACACACACTACTTGTGCTGTGGGAGACGCTGGGTCAGGTGAGCTAATCAGCAGGGCTGCTCACACTGTAGGCTGGACCTGCTGCAGAGCCCTTCCTGGGTCCCACTCAAACCACTAGCAGCCTTCATGTCACCTGATAAAGTGGGTCAGAACGATGGTACTCTAAGACAGAACACACAGCCACCAAACCTTGAAGGGGACTGCAAATGAAATTCTTTCTCAGTGGTGGGAGGTACAGGGTACAATAATTTGTTCTATTCTTTTGAAGAGATGTCCCAGCATGGCCAGGACCTCCAACCTCCTCAAAACTTCTCTAGAGTGGCAGGCCCCTGAGTCTTTGTACAGTTTAACTAATGTGCCCTGGAGGGAATGTGTGTTGCCAAAACATCCAGAATGCATTCCAGCCCTTGCATGTGAGGTCCACTTACCATGACGCCTTCAATAGAGTGGACAGTATGATGTGATCCTGTGGTGGCCCAGCGTTTTCACTCCATGTTGTTCTTTTTTATACCTTTCCTGTCTCTACAGTTTGAAGATAAAAAATACAGTTATAATAATAATCTGCCAGTTCTGAGGTCTATGTTAGTTCTGTATCAGTTTAGATGGATTAATTTTTCCCAGACTTTGGGGTCAACTTTTCTTGCTTTTTGCCATGTCTGGTTTTAGTTTGTTTCACTGGTTTTGCTCCTATTATTGAGAATATCCACAGCAAAACACACACTAATTCAGCAGTTTTGGCACATACCACTTAGTGACATTGATTGCATTTTTTTCAATTTTACAACCATTCTCACCTTCCTTCAATGAGTTGTTCTTTCCTCACATAAATTTAGTTTTTCCTAAGGCTCCTAGTTAATCTTTCAAGCTACTGTTGTCAGTTTGATCTCATATGTTGTTGTTAAGCTGCCATCAAGTCACTTCTGACCCACAGTGACCCTATGTGCAAACAAACAAAACAGGGAGTGATATTGTGCCATGCCCACAGACATTTTTATGCTTAAGCCCACCGTTGCAGCCACTGTCATTCCATCTCCTCAGCAGTCTTCCTCTTTTTCCCTGACCCTCTACTCTGCCAAGCATGATGTCCTTCTCCTAGGACTGATCCCTCCTGACAACATGTCCAAAGTGTGTGAGATGCAGTTTTGTTGTCTTTGCTTCCAAGGCGCACCCTGGTTGTACTTCTTCCAGAGCAGATCTGTGTCCTCTTTTAGTATTCCATGGTACATTCAATATTCTTCTCCAGCACCACAATTCAAAGACATCATTTCTTCTGTCTTCTTTATTCATTATCCAGCCTTTGCATGCCTACAGTGTGATAAAAAATACTATGGTTTGGGTGGGACATATCTTAGCCTTCACAGTCACATTTTTACTTTTTAATACTTTAAAGAGGGCCTTTGCTGCAGATTTTCACAATGCAATGTGTCTGTTGATTTCTCAACTGCTGCTTCCATGGGCATTGATTGCCAAACCAACTGAAATCATTGACAAACTCATTCCTTTTTTTCATTTATCATGATCTTACTTGTCCAGTTGTGAGTATTTTTGTTTTCTTGATGTGTGTGACAACACTTGGCTGATGTGTATTAAGAAAATCTACACTGAAAGCTGTGATATTTGATTTTCTTCAGGAAGTGTTTCAAATCCTCCTCACTTCTAGCGAGTAGGGTTGTGTCATCTGCATAAGGCAGATTATTAATGAGTCTTCTTCCAGTCCTGATCCCTGTTTCTTCTTAATACAGTCTAATCTGCCATACAGACTGAAAAGGTACACTGAAAGGATACAACCCTGACGCACACCTTTTCTGAGTTTAAACCATGCAGTGTCCCCTTATTCCATTCACACAACTGCCTATTGATCCATACACAAATTCCTCATGAGAACAGTTAAGTGTTCTGGAATTCCCATTCTCTGCAATGTTATACATAATTTGTTTTGATCCACATGTTTGAATGCTTTTGCATCACCAATAAAAGCAGGTAAACATCTTTCTGGTATTCCCTGTTTTCAGCCATGATCCATTCAGCAGACATATCCTGCTTCTGTCCCATCTTCTAAATCCAGCTTGAATTTCTGCATTTTCTAGTCAATACTGTGTTGCAATCACTTTTCAATGATCTTGAGCAGAATTTTACTTGCATGTGATATTAATAATATTGTTCGATAATTTCTGCATTCAGTTGGATCATACCTCCCTTGGAAATAGGCATAATGTGGGTTCCTTCCAGTCCATCAGCCAGGCAGCTGTCCTCCAAATTTCTTGGCATAGATGAGTGAGCACCTCCGGCTCTGCATCCATTTGTTGAAACATCTCAGTTGATATTCCATCACTTCCTGGCGCCTTGTTTTTCATCAGTGCCTTGAATGCAGCTGTGATTTCTTCCTTCAGTACCATTTGTTCCTGATCTTACGCTACCTCTTCAAATGGCTGAATATCAAGCAACTCTTTCTGGTATAATGACTCTGTATTCCTCCCATCTTATTTGATGTTCCCTGAGACAGTTAATATTTTCCCTGTAGAATCCTTCACTACTGGAACTCAAGGCTTGAATGTTCTCTTCCTTTCTTTCAGCTTGAGAAATGTAGAGCATGTTGCACAGTGAGGGCTGACACCAGCAGGGGCGCCCACAGCAGATGGTTTTCAGCTGTGCTTCCAGACTAAGTGAGACTAGGGAGAAGGATCTTTCAATCTACTTCTGAAGACAACTAACCAGGGAAAGCTTTATGAACAGCAGCAGAACATTGATCTCATAGAGATAACTCTTAAAAGTTACTTAATCTGGCAGTTTGACCTTTTTTATGAGTTAAACTAAATTATTCCTTGGTTTGAAGAAGACTTCAGGGGATATTTTTGGCTTAGCTGGTTATTCTTTTATTCTATACCAGGCATTATGATTTAACGTGTTAGACACCGGATATTTTTGTATTCTTACAAGCGTCTTTGAGATTTTATATCTGGCTCATATAATGTTACTTGGTAAGTGATCCATTTGGATCTTGCTTTTAAGATTTGTTAGGCAGAACCAGAACAGTTTTCAGTAAAGCACTAATTTTTCCCCACAACTGGCACAAGACCTGCTGGCACTCTACCCTATGTCATGTGAATTATGAAGTTTTCCAGTCTCACTGGTGGGACAGGGACTGTTCTCAGCCTGTGAGGCACTACTGGGTACTGTTCTCCAGACAGTTTTTGGGTTGCTCTTTCACTGTCTTTGGATGGTAGCCTCCTGTGCATCTGCTGATCAGTACTATATGTCCAGTACTTGTTAGGGACCCTCTGCAGATCACTAGATTGTGCTGCTTTTTGTTCTCCAGGCTGTCCTGTGAACTCTAGAAGCTTGGTCTCTCAGACTCTTAGCTTTGTCCCCACAATTCACGGAATCCAGTGGGCTCCATTTTTGTTCCCCTCTCTGTGTGGTGGCCTGGAATCTCCCTCCAAGCAGCAATCTGGGTCAATTGCAGTGCTCACCTCATTTGATTCCCATCTCTCAGGGGTCACTCTTCTTCATGTCCTTCAAACCTGTCCTCAAAGGCCACTTCTCAATGAAGCCCATGCCGACCACCTGAGTAGCAGTGGCTCTGTTCTCCCTGCACTCACACCCACACCCTGGATCACCTTACCTACAGCACTTTGACCTTCTAACCTAAACACTTGACTTATTTACTGCACTGATCATTGATTCACTGTTCTTGTGTGTGCTGCTCTCTGATCTCTTTCTTCGTCAGCTCTCTGCTTTTCACTGAAATACAGTTTCCTCTCACTCTGAAGACAAAAATAATCTTAGAAATTATGGGTCCTATTTTGGGGTGAATGGGGAACTCTGCTGTGAGTGAGCCAGCACCAGGATTACAGAGGTAAGAGCAGAGAGAGAGGGTAGGCAAACAGAGGATGGAAACATAACAAGAATTTATCTACATCAAGAAACTGTAGGGTGCTCTTCTCTAATTCCAGAATCTTATTCATTAAAAATAGTGAGGAAGAGGTGGAAAGAATGATTCAGGATACAATCGTGGCAGGAAAATACCGGTACAAACCTGAAAGTTTGTTTCTTGGTGTGACAGTGAGTTTTGTGTGCAGGAGCCACCATAGGCCTTGTGAGGACACTGACAAGAAAACAACTGCTGCCACTGTCAGACAGGGACCCCAAAGGGGACTGAGATAAGAACTCATGCATAAAGCAAGAGCAGGCATTTCCTTTGTGAAAAGAAAGGCACAAAATAAAAACACAAACCCTGGGGTCTGAGGTTCAGGGAGGGCCTGAGCCCAGGCTGAGCCAGCACACTGAGCCCCCCACTGCCTGTCTTAGGTGTCCAGTGCTGCTTTACCAGAAATGCCACAAAGGGGATGCCTTTACAAACAAATTTATTTTCTAACAGCGCAGATGGCTCAAGTCTGAATTCAGGGTGCTGTCTCCAGGGGAAGCCTTTCTCTGTGTCAGCTCTGGAGGAAGCTACTTTTGACTTTTTGAGCTTCTGCTCCTGGGTGTTATTCACGTAGCTTGGCATCCCTCTGCCTCCATCTCTGGTCCTCTCCCTTCTTTAGTCTCTCAAAGATGAACCCAAAGCAGGATTTACATTAATCTGGCCTCATTAACACAACAAAGAGAATCCATTCCCAAATGGGATTATAACCAACAGGCATAGAGATTAGGGTTTACAACACAGGTTTTTCAGGGGACAAAACTGAATCCGTAACACTGCAGTGCTCTGAAGACAGGACAAGGCTTGAGCAGTACCTGAGTCCCAGTGATCACAGCTCCTACCGAGGGGACAAGAATGATGAAGCAGTGAAGGTGACCCACGCAACAAGTGAGCATTTCAAAACCCACGCTGTCCTGAACACAGACCTGTCCACACCCAGCTCATCCACAGTTTTCTGGCCCCACTTGTGACAGACTCAGCAAAGGAAACACAGGATTCTGGATGGTTCTGAGTCTCTTTACTTCCTCTCAGGCTTTAAGTCTCATGCTCTCCTTAATTAGCACATGGCAAGAATTTGAAAAAACATCTTTCCCAGATTCTCATTTCCATAGGGAAGTGGGAAGTTGCAGCTCAGGGCAAGAGGGCTTACAACAGGGATGGTGACATCCTGGCCTGTCTCTGCTAGAACAGTGAATGCAGGTGCAGGGCAAAGGACGAGGGTCAGTGCGGGCTGGGGTCCTGTTGGGCAGGGTTGGGTTAGTCCCATCACATCCCCACATCATGATGACAGGAACACAGGATCACTTAAGCACCCGTTGCAGCAAGAGAAGTCCTCAGCCACCAAGCAGGTGTGAGCAAATTGCGGTGTCATGCTACAGAAGACAGTAATCAGGAACAGATTCAGGTTGGTCCTCATAAGTGCTGACGCTCTGAACAGCCCATCAAACGATCAGACTGTCCAGGTTAGAGGTACCCCCATAACCAAGTCATGTCCCCTCTGTCCCTGCCCCTCCTCCATGTGAAGCCCTCTCACCATTAGAAGCCATGAGAGATGCCCCAGAGCCCTGGGCACTGTCACTTCCTGGAGAAGAACAAAAACATTATCTGGTCAGAGCCCGCAGAAGGCAGTAAGACTAGAGGAAGAAATACGGGGTGTGAGGCTCTCCAAGCGGGTCCTGTCTACGCTATACCAACCGTGTCAGGATCAGCCGACGTCCCTCACTTACCTGCAGCCTGCGTGTAGCTCCTTCCCTTTCCACCTCTGGGAAGGAAGCACCCTGTGAGAGAGCAAGGAGGAGCCAGCACCATGAAGTCCTACAGGAAGTCCCTAGGCCGGGACCCTAGAGAAGTTTCCAGAACAATGACTACAGACTGAGGAAAGGACAAGGACAGGAGATGTGTGGGGACTGGACCAACCACCCTCCAAGAGTTCTGTCCTCAGCAGGAAAAGTCTGCTCTGATGACCTGTGACTACGGGAATCAGGTTCCCAACACCAGGTTCATCTGAAGTGAAAAGCACACTTTGATCTACACATGTGATTTCACTGCTTACACAGGGCCCCAGACTGGGTAAGGGTGCGTGTACTAATGTTACCTCCCAATAACCAGTAAGACACAGACTCCCTTGTGGGAACTGAAACCCTTCAGCACAACAGTAAAACTGAGGCCCCACCCCCATGTGTACCTGAGCTCTTCCTCCTCAGGATCACAACTGCGGCCACCGCACCTCCAACGAGGAGCACTCCAAAGAGCACCAGGCCGGCCACAATGGCCACGGTGGGGATGGTGGACTGAGCAGGCGGCTCTGGGAAGAGAAGGAAACATGAAGGGCCTTGACCCACAGCTCTCAGCCCTGACCCTGCTGAGGTCTCCTGAAAGGCTCCCACTTTCCATGAGGAGAGGCTGCACCCTCGTCCCCGTTTACCCCATCTCAGGGTGAGGGGCTCCGGCAGCCCCTCGTGCTGCACACGGCACGTGTATCTCTGCTCCTCTCCAGGCGGCACCACCACAGCTGCCCACTTCTGGAAGGTCCCATTGCCTGTGGGCCTGGTCTCCACAAGCTCCATGTCCTGCGTCTGGTCCTCCCCGTCCCGCTGCCAGGTCAGGGTGATCTCAGCTGGGTAGAAGCCCAGGGCCCAGCACCTCAGTGTAACCTCACGGTCAGAGATGGGGTGCTGGGTTACATATGCCTCTGGGGGATCTGAGGAGAAAGGTCAGAAAATTCAGAAACTGAGCATTTAACCCCATGGGACCTGGAAGCAGGGCTCATGGGACTAAGCTGAGATAGGAGAGAAGACTTAGGTGGAGGAAGTATGAAACCCAGACACTAGTCTGGGCTCAGAGGTCTTGTATACTCTCTTCCTTGGAAAGTTCTAGAAGCTAGATGAGAATGCCCAGTATAACAGGCTGAAAGTCTTAGGGAAACAACGCCTTCTGACCCTGCCCCGGGTGGTGGCCAAGAAACTCAAAAATGTTAGCGTCAGACCTCCAAAGAGGTGGAGTGTGGCGCAGAGAACCAGGGCTGAGAACAAGTCCATGGACGCTAACAGGGCCATTGCCAGAGTCAAAGGAACTGCTGGTCAGTTATTTCAGGAATCCTGTCTCTCAGTATCTGTAGAGGGACTGTATTCTCTTCACTGTTCTGACAGAAATGCAGTTTTCTGGGGGAGTCACTCTGTAACAGAAACAATACTAGACAGGGGCGGGATTGACTCCTCCCTGTCCGCGATCCCTAGAAGACTGGGAAGTGCTATTCTGGTGTCTACTCCATTTTCCTTCTCTCCCTAAAGGAGCCCATCTGGGGGAACAGCCTCAGCCAAGGGGAGACGTGGGAGGCGCCCCGCGGCCCCTGGTACCTGCGCGCTGCAGGGTCTCCTTCCCGTTCTCCAGGTATCTGCGGAGCCACTCCACACACCGGCCCTCCACGTAGGCCTTCCACTGCTCTGCATCACCAGCCGCCTCCCACTTGCGCTGGGTGATCTGAGCGGCCGTGTCCGCCGCGGTCCAGGAGCGCAGGTCCTCGTTCAGGGCGATGTAGTCGGCGCCGTCGTAGGCGTGCTGACAGTACCCGCGGAGGAGGCGCCCGTCGGGCCCCACGTCGCAGCCGTACATCGTCTGGAGGGTGTGAGACCCTGACCCGGCCCGCGCTCAGCCTCGGCCGCCCCGGCCCCGCCCCCATCCCCCGGGACCGCGTTTGGGCCTAAGGGGATAACGAAACCCGAGCGAACCCCGTGACGGTCCTCGGGTCACAGGGCGGCGGGTCCTGCGGCCTCAGGGTGGAGTTCGGACCAGGAGACACAGGGTGGCTGCGGTGGGGACGCGGGAAACGCGACCCGCGACCCGGGCCCGGCGTCACTCACCGGCCTCGCTCTGGTTGTAGTAGCCGCGCAGGTTCCGCAGGTTCACTCGGTAAGTCTGCGCGGTGTCCTTGAGGTTCTGCGTCTCCCGGTCCCAGTACTCCGGCCCCTCCCGCTCGATCCACGGCGCCCGCGGATCTGCCCTCGGATCCGCCGCGTCGCTGTCGAAGCGCACGAACTGCGTGTCGTCCACGTAGCCGACGGAGATGAACTGTGGCTCTCGGCCGGGCCGGGACACGGAGGTGTAGAAATACCTCAGGAAGTGGGGGCCTGGGGGCGGGGAGCGGCTGAGACCACCGGACCCTCCCCGCGCGGAGACCAGGTCCCAGGTTTAAGGGGCGGCACGAGAGGAGGTCTGGAGGACTCAAGGGGTGTCTAGGCGATCTGTATGGGGCGCCTGGTAGGCGGCTTCCCCGAGGGTCCTGCGTCCCCGCCGGGCGGTCCCCTCGCTCGCCCCTCCCGGAGCCCGTTTCCCTGCCGACCCCGCACTCACCCGCCCGGGTCTGGGTCAGGGCCAGGGCCCCCGCGAGCAGGACGAGCAGGGCCCGGGGCGCCATAACCCCGGTACTGGGGTTCTGGGGACACTCTGCGTCCCGGCTGCTCCGGGTGGATTTTATAACCGGGAACCGCGTGGTCTCTGATTGGCTTCTCCAGAAATCGAGACCCAATTGGAGTGGAAACTCGGGTCACGTCATGGGTGTCAGGGCAGAAGGAGCTGACACAGGTTGTCAGAGGGAGAAGTGAAACCCGGGGAGACGGGGAATCCCCAACACCAGGTCACCCCATCGCTGAAACCGCCATCGGACCGGAGTGCCGCCCGGGGACTGGCACTTCGCCCTGATGCCTCTCCTCCTGCCCCGAGCCTTCTACAGGTCACTGCCTCCCTGAGTCCTGGGCCAGGCCTGCTGAAGTGAGAAGTTTTGTCAGTTTCGGATACTCTACACTGTTGTTGTGTGTCCAGGAGGACAGTCACAGCGACTCTAAATGAAGGAGTCGAACTGTCCTGTAGGTTCCCTAGGCTGTGATTTTCGAATGAGCAGATCTTCCACAGGGCAGATGGAGGTTTCCAGCCACCATCCTTAGGGTTAGCCGCTGAGAGCTTAATCACTGCATCGCCAGTGCGCCTGAGAACCTCTAGTCACTGTTACAAACTATTGAGGAATTCAGGGAGACTTTATTCCTGAGGATTACATCAACTGCTACTACCCGCGAGAGAAATTGATAATGTTGTAAAATTTTAAATTAATTTTAAATAATATGAGTAACCTATTAAACAGATAATATATTTTCAATAAAAATGAATATTTTCCAAAATAAAACAGTGGGGTGACAAAAGGAGATCATTTTACATTTTTGTCTGTCTTTCTTAGCTGTGTCAAGGAAGACTTCCAGATTTTCATATTTGCTTCAACTTCAGTGTGTTGTTTTCGTTAAGATGTATTTACTTTTTAATCCAGTGTTACACAAATATAAATTGGAGGATAGGCTTTCCAAAAATTCTTATACTTTGATACAGTTACAGAAGAAGTTTCTTAAAAGTTAGTTGTAATCAGAAACCGTACTATTGAATACTTCACATTGTGCTCATTAAAACCCACAGAACAATCTTGCTTATCGAATCTTACACTAAAAACAACTTAGTTTGTTTGTTTGTTTGTTTTGTTTTGTTAAGTGATGTATTCACTGGGTATTCAGATGTTCTGTTGTTGACAAATTTCATCACAAAATATCAAGAAGTCCCATTTGTTAGTATTGTTACTGACCTGAGCAGCAAAGTGTGTATGCTCTGAAAAGCTATCAGACTTGTGGTGGATACATGTTTTCCAGTATTCTAATCTCCTGAGAGGCTACATTTCATCACTGGTTTCTTTGAAGTTTGTGTGTTATTAAGTATGGTCATTTTAGAGAAAGTGCTGAATATTCAAAATAGTTTCTCTGTTATCCCTTTATTCATGTAAAAATGACATTCCATAAAAAACAGGCTAGTTCAGCTCACACAAATTATTTTCTTGAGGCAAACATACTCTGAGATATAGAAGTGCTTCTTATATGCTTCCCTCTTCACACAGTATTAAAAGCTGTGAAATTGAGGATGATGATTTAATACAGTTAATGACTTTTAGTTCTTCAGTCTGTACCTCTTCAAGTGAAGCTGTTACCAGGTGGCATCCCCAGGTTCTTACTCAGCATGACTAGTGTTGGCCAGTAAGTCAGAGACCTAGAGGGAGACCTGCAAAGTCACCTTTAAAGGAGTCAGTCTGAGCTGCTGCCTCCAAGACTGCTGGCCAAGGGAGGCCAGGCAAATCACTGTAATGGGGTTAACAAGTAGAGTGCTTATAAGGTTATTTCAGCAACATTCTTAATCATACTGTGGAGAGGCAATGGGGTTTCATATCATCTCCAAGAAAACAACCCACTGTCTGCTCAAGACAAAGGCAACCTTTTATGAAAGATATTTCATAGCTCCCTCCCATTCTTTTTTCAGGCCCTCCCTGTTAAGTTGTACCCCAAAGTGCAATCACTGAACTAATTGTAAGACTTCTTTTTGGGTAGTTTTTTTTTTTTTGGTATGGAAACTTGAAAGACGTGCTTCTGTAGAATGTGTATTTTTCAAAATGATTTTCCATAAATGCACAAAATGAGATTTGTGGAAAGATGTTAAAACAATCTGTATTAGAACCAGTAAAAATCAGTGTAAACCTGCTGTATACCCATGTGAACGTGGGAGATGTAAACAAAAAGCAAGCAGGCAAAAAACTGTAAGTCCTACATTCAATGCCTGAAATGACTCAAGGAATAAACTACAGAAGGTCTAGGGTGTTAACAGTTCCTAGGATTTTTTTAGATTTGTATGATAGTAAAAATATACAAATATTGCACTGTGTATTTTGGCACCAAATCTTTCTAAACTTCTTACATATGAGTAAGACCCCATGTGCCACTCACCAATATGGGATGCAGAAAAATTTCTTAGGCCAAAAAAAAAAAAAAAAGAGTTTGCCAATTGACCTCAATATCCCTCGAAATTGTGGTCCCCAGACTCCTATTCCCGCTATTCTGTCCTTTAAAATGTTGGGTTGTGTATGGAAAACGTTTGAGCTTATTGTGTATTCCAGTTGTGCTGGCCTGCTTTCTACAGTATCAAGAAGCACATTTTCAATGCTGAGCAGTGGTAAACCTTTGCTCAGTATCCAGACAGGTTGATTGTAACCCAGACATGGAGGTTGCAATTCTGTCAAGCTTGTAACAGTGAAACTACTTTTCAGTACTCCTGTGGTAACTTTCTTAGACTTACTCACCAAGACAACCTTCTGATAAATATACATAACAAATAAGGTCCTGTCTCAAGTTCCCTTTCCAGGGTAACACTGTCAGGCACCCCTTTAACTGAATGCAACAGTTGTTTCTATGACCATTGGACACTTTGAAGCTCAGCCATATTTTAGGATGATACTTCTCCAAATTTAAAATTTCTCGCTATTAAAAGCTCCACGCCACTTTTGTCTCATGAGCTGTGTTGCATCTTCATTTTTCATCCCGCCTTCAGTTAGTGCTAGGGCACCAAGCCCTGAAGCTCTCCGAAGACCTGCAACATAATGACCAGCAATACAACAAGCAAGTTCTTCACAGAACTTAAGTTTTACAAGACTTATTCAGGCATCAACAATTTAGGTGAGTGGTGGTGCACCGTCATCCAAAGGGCCGTCAAGAACATGGATGCCTTCTTCTTCCACAAAAGCAGCATCGTAAGTTGCTTCACCTACTGTTACTTTTGTGGTAACTCTGTATTCCTTAAGCTTCTCTATGAATTTGTTTAAGTTCCCATTGGTTGAACAGTGGGTAGTAGGAAATCATGTGCTGTTATATTGGACTTCTGCAGGAGCTGGGCCATTCACTCAAGCCGTGTTCATTTGCTTAAAAAACACTCAACAGGGTTATGAAAGTATTTCAAAAAGTGTATACAGAAATGGTGTAAAGAAACTGAAGTCTACTTCAAAGTCCTCCCCTTGAAATTCCAATGTTTTGAATATGATGTTGGGAGCGAAGTAGAATGAAATGAACCTCTAAAAGAAGCAGCAGTCCTTCAATCCAGTGACACTGAGGCAACAGAAAGGAAGTGCGCTGAGGGTTACCCTATCTGGGTCAGCACTCTTGAAAATTGCTCTGCAGATTTCAAGTCAACGCTTCAGTGTGCAGGTTAACTGCTCCTACGGGGGGTTCTGGGTGGGGTGATAATAAATGTCTACAGTTCACTTGTCTGCAGAGAGGTTGTGCTGTGTCTAGCAGTAATCTGCACTGCTCTTCAGAAACTTCATAAATGTGTGACCAAAAGCACCACAGAAAAGAATGTTTACTTACTGAAGACTGTGGCCTAATCCTGAGGCAGTGGCAACCCTGGTGAAGGCAGTGGCAGTGGCTGCAGTCAGCAGGGGTTTGTCACCAGCGGCCACAGCAGCAGACCCACAGCAGTGGAGCACCAGGCCGTGAGCAGCTCTGAAGAGGGCACCTTGCCTAGCTGACCAGCAGCAACAAAAATCCAAAGCCAACCCTGTGCTGTCGAGTCCATGCCGACTCATAGCGACCCCATAGGACAGTCTGGAAGATTTGAACAGCCAGCCTTTTGGTTAAAAGCCATAACACTTAACCACTAGGCTGACAGGCCCAGCAGCAGAAGGAGCTAATACGCGGTCTGAGAGCTTCCAGTGTTGTTGTATAGATGAAGGAGACGATTTTTAGAGGTCCTTACTTGGCCGTTTTTGTTGATGTCACTATATGATTTTTTTTAATGCTTTAAATAAATTAAACTTTCACAAGTCTATTTAGAATTAATAGTTCGCCATACTATGCCGACGGCCATACTATGTCGAATACAGAAGCCTTACTACCAATACGTGTGTATTTGGATGAGGTTATATACTTACAGAAGTTCAGCTTTTCCTTCCTCCTGATTGTTATTTAAAAAGAGAAAAAGAGACAGACATAAAAAAAGATCAATATAAGAGGAGAAAGTGGAGAGAGCGGACCTTTGAGGGAACCCAAGCTGAGACTAGAGAGACGATGACGGTGGTCAAGCACAGAGTGGCTGGCGAGGCGAGGCCGTGGCCTGGCTGATGTACCGGTGAGGATACAATGGGCCACTTCAGTTCAGACAGTTTGTTACTTACGTGCAAGACAATTCTGGCTATCTTCTTCTGAAAAATCTGGCAACGAAAACTCTATGAATTACAGTGGTCCCATCCTGTCATGCATGGGGTCACCATGAAACAACACAATTTCCATAAAGACCAAAAGGAAGAGTAGCCATAGGTGCCAGGTTCTTGCATCCTTTCATGACACACTAAAAAAGAAGGCACTGAGACAAAAAAAGTCCATATAACGGACGTGTTAAGTTGTGTGATATCTCACTGCTAAGGGACTAATTCTAGGCTGCAGCTAAGTCTCATGATGTTCTGCAGCTATTTTATGAGGGGCATGGGGCAGAAAGCCTCATTCCTTGTCAGAACCTCATGATAGCCTCCCAGGGGGTATATGGAGAAGAGAGAGCTGTCTGTGAGGACACTCCTAGTTCATGGAGGATCACATGGCATCCTGACAAGTCTCAAATGGGCTGGGGTTCAAGTTTTCCTTGTGTGGCCTATGCAGACTCGTGCAAGATCTCCAGGATGCCACGCCGGAGGCATTTCCCTACTCAGATATAACTGAAGAGAAACTCTATAGCCAGCAATGGGCATGCTGTAGTGAAGGAATCTGAAATAGAGATGAATACAGCAAAACAGGATGGAGAAGAGAAGAATAACAAAAATTAACAGGCAAGATAATGTTTGAGAAAAAGGTATCTTATAGAGATCTTATCTCCTCTTAACACTGCCTCTTTCTTTCTCTTGTCTCTGACTCTTCTGTGTCACCGAGTCATACTACAACCCACTGAGATGGCTTAAGTCTGTGTGGAGGGTGCAGTGTGTTGATGGGCTCAGATTTGGTCACAAAATCATGAAGAAACTTCTCAATTTAGAGAACACATTAAGCTACTACCCTTCTGTTTTTCCAGCTACATTTATGCTTCCCAGCAACCTCATGAATGCCCTCTTTACTTCCTGCTTCCTCAGGGTGTATACAAGAGGGTTAAATGAAGGGGTGCCCACTGCATAAAAGAGACCCCAAAACTGGTGCTTCTTCCAAGCATAGGGATTTCTGGGCTGGAGGCCGACAGCAGTGACAAAATGGTAAAAGATAGTGACCACAGTGAGATGGGAAGGATGGGTTCTGAAAGCCTTTCTCCATGCTATTGCAGAGTTAGTTTTCATCACTGAATGAGCAGTAGCACTGTATGAAATAGGAATGAGGATGCGTGTCATAACCAGGAATGTGGCACTGGACATAGTCAACTGAGTCTCATTATAGGTGGTATCTACATAGGTGTGTCAAAGTAGAGATGGGACCTCACGTAAGAAGTCAACCGTCTGCCACTGAGTACAGAAAGCAAGGTGAAGGGTGGGTACTGTCTGCACTATTGATTGTACCAGACCAATGAACCAGGCCACAGCTGCCAGCTGCCGACACAGGTAGGGGTGAATAATGGTGACATAGTGGGGGGAGCTAGCAGACAGTCACATAACAATCAAAGGCCATCACTGTCAGGAGGACGGACTCAGTGGTCTCCAGGAACAAGAAGATGAAGAGCTGGACAGAGTAGTTAGGAAGCTGACGGTCTTCTCCAGGCTCCAGAGGTTAAACAGCACCTGGGGGACACAACTTGCGGTGGAGCAGAGATCCAAGAAGGAGAGATCAGAGAAGAAAAAGGACATTGGAGAGCAGAGCCTGGAGACCAGGCACAGACAGCAAGATGATGAGTGTGTTGGCCACCAGGCTCGAGAGGTAGAAAATCAAGAAAACTGCAGAAACCATCTTTTCCAACTCTGGGTATTCAGAAAAGCCCAGAAGAAGGAAGTCCACTGATTAGCTTTGACTCAGTGTGACCTGTTCCTATGGACCATAAGGAGAGAGGAAAGCTGACAGTCAAGTGTGTTCCAACGGGTCAGACAGGCTTCCCTTCTCCCTCTTCTCACCAAGCATCCAATTCCCAGGCTTAGCACCATCCAGCAGCTCCTCTTCTTCCCTCATTCCTCCTGATTAAGTGATGTCTAATGGGAACAAGGAAACTACAAAAGTGCTGGGAAATGAATGGAACTTCTTAGTGTTATGGCTTGCTTACTCTTTGAGGGCAAGGAAGGCTGATGCAAAATATGAGATTAATTAATTGGTTTTCATTAATTCGGTGGTCACTTATAGAGCACATAGTTTGTTCTGAAGGAGCCCTGGTGGGGCAGTAGCTAGAGGGCTCAGCTGCTAACACAGTTGGCAGTTTTGATCCACCTGCCACTCCTCAGGAGAAGGATGTGACAGTTGGCTTCAGTCAACATCTGCAGTCTTGGAAACTCTTTGGGGGCAGTTCCATTCTGTCCAGTGGGGTTGTTAGCAGTTAGAATCAATTCAACAGCAGTGAGTTTGATTTAGTTTTGTCCTGAGTGCTGTGAGAGTTCTGAATATTTTCCCAGGTGAGCCTAGGAAGCTTGAACAATGAAGTGCTTTGATCGAATCTCCTGATTATAAATAACAGAAAAGTGTGTAGGGTTATTGTCTATTGGGAGTAGCATAAATATTCTAGAATCATTTGTGTCTTATTTACTTTAGCCTAATTTTCAGGATAGTCCACCATAGACAAAAGGCATGGTTTAAGAAGAAGCTTCCTTCTCTGTGTGAAGTGACCCCATACACAGGGAGCTTATTTAGCAAATCTTGTCCTTTCTAAACAAAAGAATTGTTTACAAAACTAAATACAAGAGTGTTCTGTATAATTGCAAAGCCCTCACCTCAACTTAAAATTATGTGCAATGCAGCAAAGGATGATCCCCGAACACTGAAATTTGTGAACTCCTTATTGTCTTCCATAACTGCAAAAATTTGTAGTTGATGGGGCTTAAAAATGAGAAAAATACCACTTTTTAGAAATGTTTTCCCTTTCAGGTAAGATTGTATCAACAGCAAATCACTGAGTTGAAGCTGAGATATTTAAATAACACTTAGAGTTTGTATACTACTTAGATTCTAGTCAGTATTTATGAGATTTGAAAAACGTTTTATATTAAAATTTCAAAATTATCGGAGTTTTCCAGGCATAGTCAGTAGGACTCCTGTATGCAGATTAACCAACTGTTGTCATTTTGCTGCATTTCTTTTTATCATTTTTTCTTTCTGTTTACATTCACAGTTATGCAAATTCTGAGCCAATTGCAAGTGGATTTCATATATCATGTCTCTTCACTCCTTCCCATTTCAGCACGTAGTTTCTAAGAAAAAAACAGATTCTGTTATATAAACATGTTCTTGCTTTGTGGCATCGATTTGGTTCCATTTAGTAGTGACCCTGTAGGACAGACTAGAACTGTCCCGTAGTGTTTGCAAGGAGCAGCTGGTAGATTTGAACTGCTCACCTTTGGGGTAGCAACCAACTGCTTAACCACTACAGCACCAGAGCTTCTATATAAACATAGTAGTAACTGAAATTAGGCAATTTAACATTGATAAAATATTACTATCTATGGTCCATAGTGTACTCATTCCATTTGTTCTAATAATGTCTTTCATACTAGTTTTCCCAGAAAAGATTCTTGTAGCTCTCATGTATCTGATGCTGGCCTCATTATCAGCTTTTCTCTAGTTATTCAAACAGCATGCCTTAATCAAAGTATAAGATGATGGGTTCAGGTTCGGCCAGGGGAGGCTGAGTGCCTGGAGGAAATGTGGCCTTATGTACATAAAAAATATGGGGAAATACATGAAAAGTTGAAATCATAAAAGAAATTAGAGTCCAATAATATAAAAGTAAAGGATAAGTAAGAGAAGAAATATCCTAGTAAAAAGTGCTATGGGTAGTTGAATCGAGGAGAACTTTCTGGAGGTGGTGACCTGGTTTTCTGTTTTGAAAAAGAGCATTAACATAGAGAGCAACCTAGAGATAGGGGTGAGAGATGGCAACCATCGAGATAGCTAAGAGGCAGGACCCTATAGGACACAGTAGGACTCATAGAAGCCCTATAGGACAGAGTAGAACTGCCACATACAAGTTTCCAAAAAGGGCCTTATGGATTTGAACTGCCAACGTTTTGGCGAGCAGCCTAATCTTAACCACTGTGTTACTAAGGTGTCCATAATTATGTGCACTTCCCTTCCAGGCTGTCCAGCCTACAGATAATTAATTAGTCACAAGCCCCAATCAGAAAACCCTGGTGGTGTAGTGGTCAAGTGCAATGGCTACTAACCAAAATGTCAGTCGTTTGAATTTCTGGAAACCCTATATGGCAGTTCTGCTCTGTCCTGGAGGGTCAGTGTGAGCTAGAATCAACTCGACGGCTATGAGAGATGATGGTTAAGAAGGGAAGGGAAGATCCAAACGTGAACAGCATCTTAGAAGCCGTCTGTACGCTGTTCCCTGGTCGTATCTCTTCTTTCCACCTGAAG
Organism: Heterohyrax brucei; assembly: GCA_028571685.1. Classification (NCBI taxonomy): domain Eukaryota; kingdom Metazoa; phylum Chordata; class Mammalia; order Hyracoidea; family Procaviidae; genus Heterohyrax; species Heterohyrax brucei. Next base: position 46,089,109 of record CM053144.1, on the reverse strand, counting down.
AAGCAACTGCCTTTCTGATTATTTTGCTTTCATCATTCTGTTTTTAAACATGCAGATCTCAACAATTGCTCATCATGTCTGATTCATCCACCAGCTGAGGCATTTCTCATATTCTTACTTTCTTGGCAATTTACTGTCTCACTCTGCATGTTACTGCTGGACCTCTGAAATTTGTATTTTCCTTTTGACTCTGTTTTCTCCTGCTCTCTGTCATTCAGAGTGTGCCTTTTCCTCATCCTCTTTTGGTGGTGCCTCTTTTCTCTCACAGCAAAAAAAGGCAAACACTACTTTTTCTTCTTCTCATTAGTTCCTTATATATACATGTACTCATTTTTTTATTGATCAGTCATTAAAGTGACAGTTACGGGGAATGTGCTACAAGGGAAGGAAATACACATTCTCCTCTACAATCTAGTAAACATAGTCATGGTATTGCTTTATTAATTACTGTGTATTGAGTGCTTTGATGACACTAGGTGCTGTGCTAAATAATTTACTGAATACCTAGTTATCGCAACAACCTCAGAAAGGAGTTGATGTTTTCCTCAATTACAGAAAAGAAAAAGTCTCTGAGAGGTGAAGTGACTTGCCCTAGGTTACTCAGTCAAGAAGTGCCAGAATTAGGATTTTAGATCCTATTTGCTTCCAAATCTGGTCCTCCTGGTGGCTCCACTGTTGAGCACATGAAACTGACAGGCTGGAGAGGGATAAAGTGGTAACTTAGCTGTGATCAAGCCAAAATCTCCTCATTGCCTTGCTGCTAGAGCTTTCCCAAGACAAGAAGCCTCTGGAGTGGTTGGAGGCTCCAGGTGACCTTTAAAACACGAACTGCAGGCAAACTATGGAGGAGCAGGACATCCTTGAAGGAGATTGGAGCTTAGAGGCCGGATAATAATAGTGATGTGTTTACCTGTCCAGTACTTTTCAAAGTACTTTGTGTATATTGCCTTTCCCAATAACTTCGAGAGGTGAGTGCTATTTTTATGTTTTTCAGCTAAAAAAATGAAAACACACATGGGGTGAAAAACTTGTTTTGGAAACATAACCAGTAGGCACTGGAGCTGAGATTTGAACCCCGGGGAGGGGGTGGGTGGGTGACTACAGAGGCCATGCGCTGACTGCATCCCAACACTGTCACTCTGCTGGGCGTGTGAGGCCAACAGAGGTCAGAGGGAACTCTTGGCAATGGAACTCTTTGCTAACAACCTCTCTTCTAGACATGCTGGAGGTTGAAATGGAAGCACGGTCAGGTGAGGGAGGGAGGGGTCGCAGGACTCCAGTCCTGTGGAGAGAAACTGCTTGTTAACTCTGCCAAGATTCAGGGGTCCCACTGCCCACAGTTAGCCCCTAGCTCTAATGATGAAGAAGGGAGAGGAAGATCCTGAGGAGAGGTGGTGTTAGCATTACTCCTAGTAGTGAAAAGGAAGTTCGCCTGCTGCTCCTCTCTGTCCCTGCGGAGCACCAGGTCACGGTTCCCTTTTTGCCGCCGTCTCCAGAGTATGCCTCATATTTCCATTCTTTCCTCTCAAGCCTCTAATATGCTCACCCAATACAACTTTAGTCTGATTTATTCTCTTCCTGCTTTTAAGATGAGGTATAATTTGTCCAATAAAATGCCCACATTTTAATGCACAGTACATTGAATTTTCAGAAGCATATGCATCCAGGTCATCCGAGTTGAGACACAGGACATTCCCTCGCTCCATAGCTCCTCACGCCCATCTGCAGTGACCACCGTGTCCTCACTCCTTGATCCTGGCAACGACTGATCTGGTTTCTATGAATTTGGATTGTTTTACCTGTTCTGGAACTTCATAATAATGGATTCCTCTAACCTACATTCTTTCCTGTCTGGTTTATACTCTGCACATGTTTTAATTTCATCTATGTTGTTTTGTGCATCAATATCCTATTTGTTTTGTTTTGTTATTTTCCTCTGAGTAGTAGTCCATTGTATGAAGATATGACAATTTGTCCATCCACCTGTTGGTGGACATTTGAGTTTGTGGTGGTTTTAAAATACGTCCCCCTCCTTTCTCTTCACTAGATAGTCTACTTTCCCTTTCTGTGAATGTGAACTGTAGCTTACAACCCACTTTTAGCAAATAGAGTGTGCAAGAAATGATGCTGTGCTCCCAGCTGACAGCTTGACTGTAAGCTCCTGAGAGAGAGGCCCTAAGCTTGCAGCACCAGCTGAGCTGCTTCTCGATTCCAAATCCATACAAACTGAGTTGTTTAGTATTTGTTGTTTCAAGCCACTAAATTTTGGGCTAATTTGTTATGCAGGTATAGAAAATTAATTCCGGGTTGTTTCTCGCTTTTCCTGTTATAAACAAATCTGCTATGAATTCTCATGTACAAGTCTTTTTTGTCGACATGTGTTGTCAATTTCTTTGGTAAATATCTGTGAGTAGAATTTCTGACTCATTGGTAGCATATGTTAAATTTTATAAGAAACTTTAAACCACATTTCTAAATTTCTGTTCTCCCACTAACAATTTTGAGACTTTCAGTAATTCCACATTCTTGCCATCAGTTAGTATTGGCATTCTTTTTAATTTAGCCATTCTGTTGGTATGACACAGTGTCTCATTATAGTTCAGTTGACATTTCTCTGATGACTGAGCTGTTAAGCATCTTTTTGTGTTCTTATTGTCCCCTTTCACGTCTTCTTTTGTGAAGTGTCAGTTCAAGTCACGTGACCCCGGTTTTCTTGGGCTATTTTATGGTAAAATCATAGCAGTTCTTTATAAATCTTGGGTAAAAGCCCTTTGTCAGGTAAGTGAAAATGTCTGTTTTCCTTCAGTCTGTGGCCCGCTTTTTTGTTTGTCAAACTGCCCTCCAAAGAGAAGAAGTACTTACGTTTGAGTGATTCAAAATTTATCTCTTATCCTTCTGTGGTTATTGATTTTTAGGCTTTAAAGAATCTTATTCTAGGGTCATCAATATATTCACATGTGTTTTCTTTTAGAAACTTTTTATTTCTAGTTTGTATAGTTCTTCAAATGTCTCTTGTTAAATTATTTCTGTGTATGTTTTGAAATGGAGGTTATAGTTTATTATTTTTAATGCATTTATCCAGTTGATTCTAAACCATCTGTTTAGAAGAGTATCATCATCTACTTCCCTCTCCTCTGAATGACCTTGATGCCTTTGTGACAAGGAAATCCTGGTGATGTAGTGATTGAGTGCTATGGCTGCTAACCAAAAGGTCAGCAATTCAAATCTACCAGGCACTTCCTGGAAATTCTATGGAGCAGTTCTCCTCTGTCCTGTAGGGTCATTATGACTTGAATTGAACTCTAAGCAATGAGTTTTTGGTTTCTTTGTCTCTAGTCATCTACTCCCCTAAAAGTTTATTTTCCGAACTTGCCCTACTCAGGCACTATGAACACCAGTCTTCCAGCCTATGAAGCACCCTGACTTCCTTGGAACATCTGCACACCCACTCACCAGCGGTGGCTTGCCGGTAGCCCTAGAGAGTTGCTTCATGTTTGTTCAGCAACTGTGGAGTAGCTGTGGCCTCAGAAACCTTGTGAACTTTTCTGCCATCTGGTGGATGCAACCCCACCTTTTCCAAAGCAGCCTCAATCCCAGCCTCGGAAAAGACAAACTTTATTTTTTCTTAAACACTGCCACCACCCTAAGGCAACTTGTAGACTTTCTCTTTACATCTCATAGCTGCTGTTTTCTCATAGCTTAGTGATGCTTTGGAGTCATGAGGCAGTGCAGAGGCCCCTCAGAAGAAAGACTTGGTGATTTGTCTGTCAAAAGTAAGCCAGCCAAGCCAAGTGCCCTCGAGTCGGAAGTAGGCCATTAATAAACTCTGGGTCACACAGTTCTACTCCGACACACCTAAAGTCTCTATGAGTCAGAATTCACTGATGGCAACTGGTTTCAATAATGTTTTATTGAAACCTAAGGACCTAAGGCTTTCTGCTAAAAACACACACCAGGTGAATGAGACATCTTGTAAAGGAGTTCTCGAGCTACAGTCAAGTCCTCCAAGGTCTGCCCTCACCACTGACGGCTTGACTGCAACCTCATGAGAGAGAGGCCCTAAGCTAGATGCACCAGCTGGATGCTTCTCAATTCCAAATCCATAAAAACTGTGAGTCAATAAATATTTGTCATTTGAAGGCACTAAGTTTTGGGATAATTTCTTATGCAGCTATAGAAAATGAATGCAGGTTTGTTTCCAGTTTTTACTATTATGAATAAATCTGCTGTGAATTTTCACGTACAAGTCTTTCTGCAGATACATATTGTCAGTCTCTTTCGTAAATACATATAGGTGGAATTTCTGAGTCATTAGTAAGTCTATGTTCAATTTTATAAGAAACTTTTAAACCATATTTCACAATTGCTGTTCTACCACCAATGATTTTTGGACTTTCAATTACTCCACGTTCTTCCCATCATTTAGTATTTACCATTGTTTTTAATTTAGCCATTCTGCTGGTATGGCATGGTATCTTTTTATAGTTTTATTTGAGATTTCTCTAATGACTGAGCTGTTAAGCATCTTTTTGTGTTCTTAGTGTCCGCTTTCACATCTTCTTTCTGAAGTATCAGTTCAGGTCATGTGCCAGTGTTTTAGAGGGTTATTTTGTGGTAGAATCATAGCAGTTCTTTCTGTATCCTGAATAAAAGCCTTTTGCCTAGTATATGCTTAATAACTGTTTTCTCTCAGTCTATGGACTGATGTTTCATTTCTAAATCTGTCTTTCAAAGAAAAGAATCTTTTCTATTTGATTAACTCAAAATTTATCTGTTAACTTCTTGCAGTTAGTGTTTTTGAGGTCCTAAGGAATCTTATTCTAGGGTCATAAATATATTCTCTTATGTTTTCTTCTAGAAACATTTATTCCTAGTTTATATATTTATTTGAATGTCCCATGTTAAACTAACCTTGTGTTTGTTTTGAAATAGGGGTTACAATCTATTATTATTATTTTTATTATATTTATCCAGTTGCTTCTGAGCCATCTGTTGAGAAGACTATCATTCCACTGCTCCTTCCTCACCAGATTACCTTGGTGTCATTGTCAGAAGGAAACCCTGGTGATGTAGTGATTATGTGCTATTGGTGCTACCCCAAAAGTCAGCAGTTCAAATCCACCAGGCAGTCCTTGGAAACTCTCTGTAGCAGTTCTACTCTGTCCTGTAGAATCACTATGAATTGGAATCAAATCAAAGGCAATGAGTTTATTTTTATTAATTTTTTCTCTTTGTGGAAAATCAGTTAACTTTTGACTTTATTTCTAGATCCTTTATTCAGTTCCACTGATCTCTTTGTCTTTATTTACACCACCCACATTGTCTTCATCATTATTGTTTTACAATAAGTCTTGTAATCAGATATTTTGTTGTCATCACTAAGTGTCTTTGACTTGGTTCCGGCTCATAGGAACACTATGAACAACAGATCAAAACACTACGTGGTCTTGCACCGTGCCTACAATCATTTTTATGCGTAAGCCATCGTGACAGCTATAGTCAATCCATCCTACTAAGTGTCTTCCTCTTTTTTTCTGACTCTCCACTTCTACCAAGCATGAAGTCCTCCTCCAGGGACCGATCTCTCCCGATAACATGTCCAAAGTATGTAATACACAGTCTCACCATCTTTGTTTCCAAGGAGCACTCTGGTTGTACTTCTTCCAGTACAGATATGTTTGTTCTTTTGGCAGTCCATCGTACATTCAGTATTCTTCTTCAATATCACATTTCAAAGGCATCAATTCTTCTGTTTTCCTGATTCATTGTCTAGCTTTCACATGTGTATGACACGATTGAAAATACTATGGCTTGGGTCAGGGGCACCTTACTCTTCAAGGTGATATCTTTACTTTGCAATACTTTAAAGAGGTTTTTGCAGCAGATTTTCCCGGTGCAATGTGTCTTTTGATTTCTTGGCTGCTACTTTTCAGACAAGATCCATCTGACCTCAGCAATGATATTCTTTGTTCCACATCCTCTTCTGAATCCAGCTAGAATTTCTGGCAGTTCCCTGTCAATATATTGTTGCAGTCACTTTTGAGTGATTTTGAGCAAAGTTTTACTTGCATGTGATATTGATGATATTGTGTGATAACTTCCGTGTTTGGTTGGATCAACTTTTTGAGCATAGGCACAAATACGGATCTCTTTCAGTCAGTTGTGCAGGTAGCTATTCTCCCATTTTCTTGGCGTAGATGAGTGAGCACTTCCAGCAGTGCATCCATTTGTTGATATTCTGTTAATTCCTTGAGCCTTGCTTTTCATCAATGCCTTCAATATAGCTTTGACTTCTTCCTTTAGTACCATCAATTCCTGATCATATGCCACCTCTTGAAATGTCTGAACATCGATCAGTTCTTTCTGGTATAATGACTTTGTGTATTCCCCCTATTTTCTTTTTTTTCTTTCTCTCTCTCTTTTTTTTTCCTTTTTATTTAACATGACTGAGTGAAAATCTACATTCCATTCCCGTATAAATTTACGTGCCCACCTATATGCAGCTTCCACTTCTCTCCCTGTCCAGTGACAGCACACGATTCCTCTCTGCTCCATACATGTCTCATTCTCCCAACAGCCTCCCTTCCACTCCTCTCCACCCACTCTTCTTCCTACAGCCAGAGGTCAGCAGGATGATATCCTACAGATGTATAGAACCATAAAGTGCAACCAATACATGGTTAGTCTGCATTGCCAAGTCCAATCCATTCCTGTCCAAAGAGTGGAACTTTGTTATAATTTATGAATAAGAGAAGCATCAGGGCTGGGGGCCATGCTCTCAGGGGAACCCTGAAACTGCTGGACCATCAATTGAGGTCTTTCAGTGGAGATCTCAGGATGCACCCCATTTTATCCTTGTGCTGCCAGTGAGACTCAACCTAGTGAGCTCCATCGTGGCTATCATTGGTGGTGGCCGGGCACCATCCGGTTCTTCTGGTCCCAAGTCGATGAAGGTACCCACTCTTGTGGGTCTCTCTGCCTTCTAGGTTGTCTTTACCGCATGTCATTTTGGTCCTCGATAAGCATCCATTCCTGCTGAGTTGGGAACATTTGCTGTGTCCTCAGATGGCAGCTTGGCAGCTTTTAAGACCCCAGACGCCACTCACCAATGTGAGGTGCAGAGAGCTCTCTTAGCAAAACGCTAGTTGTGCCAATTGGCCTCGATTTCTCCTAAGAGCATGGTCCCCTGCCCCCTGCCCCAGCTACTCTATCTTTGCAATATTGGGTTAAGTTGGAAGGAGTACTCAAGTTATACTGAAATCCACTTAATGTTGTTCTTGTTTCTAATGTGTGCTATCACTGCTTTCTCCCAACCAGATTTCTAGCAAATATCTAAACTAAGCCCTCCCCCCGACCTTCCTTCCCTCCCCTCCCTTGCAGCTGTCAAAGAGTGTTTTCTTCTATACACAAGTCTGTTTTTGAGATCTTATCATAGAGGTCTCATACAGTATTTCTCCTTTTGTCGCTGACTACTTTCACTCAACATAATGTCTTCCAGTTGAAACCAGGTTAGGAGATGTTTCCTGGAATCATCGTTATTCTTTATCATCGCGTCGTGCTCCACTGAGTATATGTACCATAGTTTACCTATCCATTCTTCTGTTACTGGGCATCTGGGTTGATTCCATCTTTTTGCTATCATGGACTGTGCTGCGATAAACATTCTCGTGCATGTGTCCATTGGTGTGAAAGGCCTTGATTCTGTACGATATATTCCAAGTAGTGGAATTATTCAGTCAAATGGTATATCGATATCCATTTTTTTAAGGAAGCGCCAGATTGTTTTCCAAAGAGGCTGGACCATTTTGCAACCCCACCAACAGTGTAGGAGGGTTCCACTTGCTCCACAGCCTCTCCAGCATTTGTTGTTTTGTGTTTTCTGGATCATGGCCAATCTTGTTGGGGTGAGATGGTATCTCATTGTCGTCTTGATTTGAATTTCTTTAATAACTAAAGATCGTGAACATGTCTGCATGTGTTTTTTGGCTGCCTGGATCTCCTCTTTAGTGAAATGTCTGTCCATCTGCTTTGCCCATCACTTAATTGGATGATTTATCTTCTTCTTATTGATATTTTGTAATATCTTATAGATTATGGAGATCAGGCGTTGGTATGACATAGAATTGCCAAATATTTTTTCCCATACTGTGGTTGTTCTTTTAATTCTATTAATAGTCTTTGGATGAGCAAAAGTGTTTGATTCTTAATAGTTCCCATTTATCTATTTTCTGTTGATTGTGGTTTCTTTGCCAGATTTTGGGGTCTGTCCTCATTGTGTATTAAAACTTCCATTGTTGTTCCTACCTTTTCTTGTATGAGCTTTATCGTTTTAGGTTTGATATTTAGGTCTTTTATCCAGTTGGAGTCGGTTTTTGTGTAAGGTGTAAGATACGGATCTTGATTCAGTTTATTGCAGATGGATAACCAATTTTGCCAGCACCATTTGTTGAAGATACTGTTTTTACCCCAGTTTAATGTCTTAGGTCCTTTGTCAAATATCAACTGTTTATAGGCAGATGGTGTCATCTCTGGGGTCTCAGTTCTGTTCCATTGATCCATCTGTCTGTTCTTGTACCAGTACCAGGGTGTTCTGACCACTGTGGCAGTGTAATATGTTCTAAGATCGGGTAATGAGAGGCCTCCCAGTGTGTTCTTGTTCTTTAGAAGTACCTTACTTATCCGGGGCTTCTTCCCTTTCCGAACAAAATTGGTGATTTGTTTCTCCATCTCATTAAAAAATGAGGCTGGAACTTGTATTGGGATTGCATTATATAATTGCTTTGGGTAAAATAGACATTTTCACAATGTTAAGTCTTCCTATCCATGAGCCGGGTAGGTTTTTCCATTTATCTAAGTCTCTCTTAGTTTCTTGTAGTAAGGGCTTGTAGTTCTCTTTTTAAAGTTCTGTTGTTTCTCGGGTTAGATTAATTTCTAGTACCTTATTTTCTTAGGGGCTATCGTAAACGATATTGATTTGATAATTTCTTCCTTAACAGTCTCGTTGTTGGTATAAAGGAATCCTACTGATTTACTTATGTTTATCTTGTATCCTGAAACTTTGCTGAACTCTTCTATCAGTTTGAGTAGCTTACTTATAGATTTCTTGGGGTTCTCTGCGTATACAACCATATCATCTGGAAACAGGGAGACTTTAACTTCCTCTTTGCCGATGCAGATGCTCTTTATTTCTTGGTCTCGTGTAATTGCTCTGGCTAGAACTTCTAGCACAATGTTGAATAGGAGAGGTGACAGTGGGCATCCTTGTCTAGTTCCTGATCTCAAGGGAAAGTTTCTCAGTCTCTCTCCATTCAGGATGATGTGGGCAATTGGCTTTGTATAAATGGCCCTTATTGTGTTGAGGAACTTACCATCTGTGCCCATTTTGCTAAGAGTTTTTAGCATGAATGGGTGTTGCACTTTATCAAATGCCTTTTCTGTATCAATGGACAAAATCAGGTGATCCTTGTCTTTTGTGTTATTTATGTGGTTAATCACATGGATTGTTTTTCTGATGTTGAACCAGCCTTGCATCCCTGGTATGAATCCCACTTGGTCATGATGGATTATTTTCTTGATTTGTTGTTGTATTCTATTGGCAAGAATTTTGTTGAAGTTTTTTGCATCTAGATTCATCAGTGATATGGGTCCGTAGTTGTCTTCCTTTGTTGGGTTTTTCCCTGTCTTAGGTGTCAGGGTTATGCTGGCTTCACACAATGACTTTGGGAGTCCTCCATCCCTTTCTATATTGTGAAATAGTCTCAGTAGTATTGGAGATAACTCTGCTATAAATGCTTGGTAGAATTCTGCAGTGAAGCCATCTGGGCCTGGACTTTTTTTGGTTGGCAGTGTTTTGATGACATTTTCAATCTCTTCCTTTGTGATGGGTTTATTAAGTTGTTCTGCCTCACGTTGTGATAATTTGGGTAGGTGGTATGAGTCAAGGAATTTGTTCATTTCCCCTAGGTTTTCAAATTTGTTACAGTACAGTTTTTCATAGTATTATGATATTTTTGATTTCTGTTGCATCTGTGGTGACAACTCCCCTCTCATTTCTAATTTGGATTATTTGTTTCCTTTCCTGCTTTTCTTTAGTAAGTTTAGCCAGTGGTTTGTCAATTTTGTTGTTCTTTTCAAAAAAACCAGCTTTTGGTCTTTTCAATTTCTTCAGTTGTTTTTCTATTCTCTAATTCATTTAGCTGTGCTCTAATCTTTATGATCTCGTTTCTTCTGGTGCCTGAGGGGTTCCTCTGTTGTTCTTTTTCTACTTGTTCAAGCTGTAGAGTTAGTTCCTTCATTTGGTTTCATTCTTCCTTCCAGATGTGTGCATTTATGGAGATAAACAGACCTCTGAGCACTGCTTTGGCTGTATCCCATAGGTTCTGGTAGAAATGTTTTCGTTCTCATTGGAAGCCATGAATTTCTTTATTTCATCCTTGATTTCCTCTATAACCCATGTTTTTTTGAGCAAGATGTTGTTCAGTTTCCAAGAGTTCCACTTTCTATCTATGTTTTTTTTTTTTGCTATTAATTTCAACTTTTATAGTGTTATGATCTGAGAAGATGCTTTGCAGTAATTCAACGGAATGGATTTTATGAGCATTGCATTATGGCCTATCCCATGGTCAATTCTGGAGCACGTTCCATGTGCACTGGAGAAGAAGGTGTAGTTGTCTGCTGATGGGTGGAAAGTTCTGTATATATCAATGAGGTTTAGTTGGTTAATTGTGTCAAGAGGTCTTCTGTATCTTTACTGAGCTTTTTTCTAGATGATCTGTCTAGTAATGAGAGTGGAGTGTTAAAGTCTCCCACTACTATTGTGGAGTCATCTAACTCTCTTTTGAGCATAGTCAGTGTTTCTTCGACATATTTAGGTGCTCTGATATTAGTTGCATAAATATTTAATATAGTTAAGTCTTGCTTGTGTACTGAACCTTTCAGTAATAGTGTCCATCTTTGTCCACGATGGTGGATTTGACATTAAAGTTGATTTTGTCTGAGATTAGAATTTCCACCCCTGCTCTTCTTTGTTCATTGTTAGCTTGATATATATTCTTCCATCCTTTAACTTTCAGTTTGTTCCTATCTTTAGGTCTCAAGTGAGTTTCTTGTAGACAACATATGGATGGGTCATGTCTTTTGATCCAAGATGACACTCGGTTTCTCTTTACTGGAGCATTCAGTCCATTCACATTCAATGTAATTATTGATAGGTATGTGTTCACTGCTGCCATTGTGATATGTTTATTTTTATGTTGATGTTTTCTCTGTTGTTCTTATTAGTCTGTTCTGGGACATTCTTTTTTGTGAGTTGATTTTTCACCTTTTTCAGAGCTGGTTTTGTAGTTGTTGAGACTCCTGTGTTACATTTCTTGGAATGGTATGATACATCTTTGTTGTGCTTTACAGCTGCCCCTATCAACTCCCTTAATAAACTATATATAAACCCAATTTCAATTACTACCAGTCTTGTCATTTTCCTCTCCATCTGGAAGGAGTGTAACAACTGTAGTACATCCCTCTTTTTAATAGGATGACACCATAGTTTTCATGATGATCACTGGATTGATTCTATCCATATCAAAGCTGTGATCGACTTTGGAGCCTTCCCTAAAAGAGTAAAGTATTGAGTAGTGTGTCGTTCTAAAATATAAAGTTAGTGATTTCGTTCTTCTAAGCCAGAGCCAAGAACTTCTTTCAGTATTTCTTGTAGTTTGGGTTTGGTTTTTACAAAGTCTCTCAGTTTCTGTTTATCTGGGAATGTCTTAATTTCATTTTCATATTTAAAGATAGTTTTGCAGGATATATAATTCTTGGTTGGAAGTTCTTCTCCTTCAAGACTTTTAATGTGTCATGCGACTGTCTCCGTGCCAGAATGGTTTTTGCTGAGAAATCTGACGAGAGCCTACAGAGTTTCCCTCTGAATGTTAGCTTTGCTTTGAGTCTTGCTGCCTTTAAGAGTTGCTGCTTATGTTTCGTTTTGTTAAGCTTGATTATAATATGTCTTGGAGTCTTTCTTTTGAGATCTATATTGGCGTACGATATGCGTCTTAGATGTCTATATTCTCTTCATGATTTCTGGAAAGTTTTTTTCAGCAGCTCAGCAACCATACTCTCTGTGTTCTCAGATGTCTCACCCTGTTCAGGGACTCCAATTAATCGAAGGTTGTTCCTCTTAATACAGTCCCACATGCTTCTTAATGTTTCTTCATTTTTCTTGTTGCATTTTTCCGATTTCTGCTCACTAGATGCTGGCATCAGTAGTTCTGTCTTCCATGTCAGAAATTCTTTTTTCTATTTGTTCCATTCTGTTTTCTTGGCTTTGCATGGAAGTTTCTATGTTTTTGATTTTCTTCTTGATCTGTTGGATTTCAGAGTACTGGTGTTCAATCAGATCGAACAGCTTGCTTAATTTTTCATTTTGTTGTCCTGCATTTTGTATAAGGTCTAGAAGGGCTCTGTATATAATCATTTTGTATTCACTTCCTGATGCTTTCATAAAAGTTTCTTCATCTGGAAAACTCCTCACTTGCTTTGTTTGGGAGCCTTCTGAAGCCATGGGTGATTTCTTGTATGCCACAATTGTGTGTTGCTTTTTGGGTCCCATGTGAGTATGTAGAGGCTGGAAGAGGTACTGTGGGGATGGATTGCGATTGTTTATCTAGGCTGTCTTAAAATGTAAAGCAAAAGATATCTGACCACTTCACAAGTCAGTTAGGTTTTCAGGTATAGAAGTCCCTCTTCTCAGCTGACAAAGTAAGTGCCAGTATATCCAACCCCAGATGATAACAAACTAGTTCCGAATACAGCAATGCTTCTGCTGACAGGGCCTAGCCTTAGCCGACACTGTGTCCAGTACAGCTTTTGTGATAGAAAAGCGCTCTCTTGTGGGCAAGCTCTGGCTCCCAAGCTAAGAATTAGGTCCAGCTGCGGTCACCATATCTAAGATGGCGTCGTCCACACAGGCAGCAGTCAGAGGGGCCAAAGGTGCCGAGAGGTAGTGATTCCTCTGCTTCTGTTGCAGGGCCTGCAACGTACGTGGCACTGGGAAAATTACTGCTTTTCTGTTGGAGAAGCGCTGTCCTGTTTACAGGCGCTGGCTCTCAGGCTAAGAATTAAGTCCTGCTAAAATCTCGTTACCAACATGGTGTCCCACACACTGGCTGCAGAATTCCGTACAAATGCCGCTGACACAGATATAAATCAAAAGGCTCAAAGTGGCTAGATTAACAGAGTCTTAAGCCTGGCTTTCAGAATATGGAAATTTTGCCTGCCTATCTCCCCAGCAGCGCATCTGAGTCTAGCCACTAGGCAAGACTCAGCTCGGCCTGCCGGCCAAGATAGAGAAAAAAAAGTCAAAATGGTGCATTTGCCTTCCATCCGTGACAGCCAGGGCTAGCCAGGAGCTGGAGTCAGCGAAAGAAGCTTTTTCGCTCAGTGGTATGAAGTCCCAATTAACAGCCCTATGCCGTGTTCTGAGGCTGATTAGGTGATCAGAAGGCTCCGTTTGATTATCAATTCAGGTCTTCGTTTCCAGAGGGATATAAGGAGACGTGGGCTTAGTCCGCCATCTTGACTCCGCCCCCTCCCTCTATTTTCTTTTGATGCTTCCTGAGTCGTTTAGTATTTTCCCTGTAAAATCCTTCCATGTTGCAACTCGAGGCTTGAATTTTTTTCTTCAATTATTTCAGCTTGAGAAGTGCAGAGTGTGTTCTTCCCTTTTAGGTTTCTACTTCCAGCTCTTTGCACATGTCATTACACTGCTTTACTTTGTCTTTTTGAGCCGCCATTTGAAATCTCCAGTTTAGTTCTTTTACTTTCTTATCCATTCCTTTTTCTAAAGCTGCTCAGGGTTAAAGAATGAGTTTCAGAGCTTGGTCTTTCCTTTATTTCCTCTTAATTTCTTCATGGATGACATCTTTGATGTGCCTACACAGCTTGTCTGGTCTTTGGTCGGTAGTGTTGAATGCATCAAACTTGTTCTTGAGATGGTCTGTAAATTCAGGTGAGATATATTTAGGCCATATTTGGGCTCTAGTCGACTTGTCTAATTATCTTCTGTCAACTTGACCTTACATATGAGCATTGATGGTCTGTTCTGCAGCATGCACCTGGTATTGTTCTTACTACTGATACTGAGCTTTTCCATTGTCTCTTTCCACAGATGAAGTTCATTTAATTCCTCTGTATGCTTTCTGTTCAGTTCTGTGGGTATACAAGGTCCAACAACTTAGTCTGCAAACTTCAGCGTTCTAAGTGCTACATATTTAGTTGCTGAATATCACCATGGTCACCTTTGAAGTACTCCACTTCAGAGTCTATGTACCAATGCCAGTGCCTAGTCCACCCTTCATAGCAATTTTGGAACTCTTTCTGGAATGACCACAAGAGCTGTCATCATATTACCATTGATGTTCTGAATGTCATCAATGTGTCTGGCTTTCAATATTTTCTTTATCTTTAGGTAAAGAAAAAAGTCACTGAGAGCCAGATCAGGTGAGTAGGGAAGTTGTTCCATACAGCTACTTGTTTATTGGCTAAAATCTCCCTCACAGACAACCATACAATTAAGTTTGTGACTTTGCCACTGTGCCGCCATGTGCAGTGGCCATTCCAGAAAGACTTCCAAAACTGCTATGAAGGGTGGACTAGGCACTGGGGTCAGTGCATAGCTTCCCAAGGGGAGTACTTCAAAGGTGACCACAGTGATATTCAACAATGAGATATGTAGCACTTTATCTAGGATGAGTTCATGAACGTAACTGGCAGTCCTCAAATATGAATCCTATTTGGTTATGGTGCATTATATACACAACATATATGGTCTGTTTTAGATATTATATATATGATACACCGTAACTAACTAAGATTCATATCAGTTATGCAATGATGGGTGAACAGGAGAAACCAGTCAATGTAATCCACCACATAAACCAAAGGAAAGAAAAAAAATCACATGGTCATTTCAATTGATACAGCAAATTCAATTCACAAACTCCAACACTATTTCAGATTAAAAACTCTCAATAAATTGGTATGGAAGGGAAATTTCTTGACCTAATAAAAGGCATCTATGTAAAACCAATGGGCAATATCACTGTTAACAGAAGAAGACTGAAAACACTGTTTTTGAGAACAGGACAAGACAAGAATGTCCTATATCACCACTCCTATTTAACACTGTGCTGGAAGTCCTAACTAAAGCAATAAGACAAGAAAAAAAAAAAAAAAAAGGCCATCCAAATTGGTAATAAACTGTCCCTATTTGCAGATGATATGACAGTGCACATAGAAAATCCAAGAGAAAAGGACTGGAACTAACAGAAAGATTTAGCAGAATACCCAGATATAAGATAAGCAGACAAAATTCAGTTGGATTCCTACACACCAATGAAAAGAATGATGAAACAGATATCAGGAAAATGATACTGTATATAATAGTCCTAAATGAAGTGAAATATTTAGGAATAATATAACCAGAGATGTATAGGACCTATGCAAACAAAAGCACAAAACACTACTGCAAGAACCATAAGAGATCTATGTAAGTGGAAAACTTAGCATGCTTATGGACATGGACTGAATTGTGTTCCCTCCAAAAAAAATGTGTGTGTCCCTTTGTCTGGCCAGGACTTCTGGCATTAAGTATGTTTCTCTATGTTGTTGATCCAGCCTCTGTGATGTTAATAAGGGTGAATGGGTGGTGAGGAAGGACTCCCTGTGTAAGATTGTTTTGTGCCTTGAGGCAGTCTCATGAGATATAAATGAGAGAAGCTAGCAGAGAGATTTGGGGGCCTCATACACCAAGGAACAGTGCTGGCAGCTGAACGTGCCATTTGGAAAAGACTCTAGGGTTCTTGTGCCTCAGAAGCTTCCAGTCCAGGGCAAAATTAACAACAAAGACCTTCCTCCACAGCTGGCAGAGAAAGTCATCTCCTGGAGCTAAGATCCTGAATTTGGACTTTTAGTCTACTGCACTGGGGCACTTGGTTTGGCTGGCACTGGGACAAAATGCAGTTTCTCTCTTTAAAGCCATCCACTTGTGGTATTTCTGTTAGAGCAGTACCAGATGATTAAGACAGACAGATTCAACATTGTGAAAATGACAATACTACTCAAAGTGATTTACAGACACAAAGTAACTACGATCCAAACACCACCAATATTCTTTAAAAAGATGGAAAAACTTATACAGACACAAAGTCACTACAATCCAAACACCACCAATATTCTTTAAAAAGATGGAAAAACTTACCATCAACTTTATACAGAAAGAGAAGAAGACCCAGATAAGTAAAGAACTATCAGTGAAGGAGAATAAAGTAAGAAGATTTGAATTATCTGACCTCAGAACCCACTACACAGCTATAGTCTGAACAGCTTGGTACTGGTACAGCAACAGATACACTGACCAATGGAACCGAATTAACAACACAGATGTAAATCTACCAACCTGTGGTCACAGGATCTTTGACAAAGGCCCGAGTGCATCCCGTGGGCGAAAAGGCAGTCTTCTTAAAAGGAAACCAAAACTAAACCCACTACCACTGAGTCAATTCCAACTCATAGCAACCCTGCAGGACAGAGTAGAACTGCTCCACAGAGATTCCAAGAAGCACCTGGTGGATATGAACTGCTGACCTAGTGGTTAGCAGATGCAACGCTTAGCTATTAGGCTACCAGGGATTCCTTTTAAAAGATGGTACTGGCAAAACTAAATATCCATCGGCAAAGAAAAAAAGAAAGAAACAGGATCCATAGCCCACACCATATACAAAAGTGAACTCAAATTGATCAAAGGCCTAAAGATGAAGCCCAAACTATAAAGTACACAGGACGAAACACAGGATCAATGCTAAAGCCCTAGTACTTAGCAATAACAGGACACAAACCACAGCTAACAACAAACTTCAGAAGATAAGTTAGATGATTAAATATTAAAATTAAACACATATGCTCTTTAAAAGGATTCACCAAAGGAGTGAACAGGGAACCTTCAGACTCAGAAAAAATGTTTGGCTTTCAAAACTCAGACAAAGGTCTAATCTCTAAATTCTACAAGAAGATCCAACACTTCTACAACAAAAAGACAAATAACACAATTTAAAAATGAGCAAAAGAAGTGAACAAACACTTCACCAAAGATACTTAAGCAGTCAACAGACACACGAGGAAAAGCTAGAAGTAGAAAAAAAAAATCATAGGCTCCAGCAATCCCACTCCTACAAATACACTCTAGAGGAATAGAATTGTCACATGAATAGACAAATGCACAGCCATGTTCACTTCAGCACTGTTCACTGTAACTGAAAGGTGGAAACAACCTCTCTGCTCATCAGCAGAGTGGATAAACCAACTGTAGTATGTATACACAGTGGAGTGTTACACAACAATAGAGAAAAACAATGAATCTATGAAGCATCTCATAACAAGGAGGAAACTAGAGGGCATTATGCTAAGTGAAATAAGTCAATCACAAAAGGACAAATGTTGCATGAGGCTACTACTGTAAAAAAAATCATCAAAAGGTTTATACAAGGAAAGGAACCTTTTTTGACGGTTACCAGGAAGCGAAGGAGTGACGTGGAAGAACACTTAAGTGGTAATGGTGAAGGGTAAGACAGTATACCACACTGGGGAAGCCAGCCCAGCTTGTACGAGGTGAGGTTATGGAAGCGCCACTAACACATCCAGACTCCCTGAGGGACCAAATTGCTTGGCTGAAGACTGTAGGGACCACAGTCTAGGGAAAAACCTAGCTCAACCGGCATAACATAGTTTATAAAGAAAACGCTCTACATTCTACTTTGACGAGCAGCATCTGGGACCTTGAAAGCCTGCGAGCAGCCATTTAGGCTACCCCGTTGGTCTCACCCCTTCAGGATCAAGAAAGAGTGAAGAAAACTAAAGACGCAGTGTAAAGATTAGTCTCAATGACTAAGACACTCCATCTACAATGGCTCCACCAGACTGAATCCAGTACAGCTCGATGGTGCCCAGTTTCCACCACTGACTGCTCTGATAGCGTCTCAACAGGGGGTCACAGAAAGAGCTGGAGAAAAATGTAGAACAAAATTATAAGTCGGTAAAGAAGATCAGACTTTCTGGCCTCACAGATACTGGAAAAACCTTTGGAGTATGGTCTCTGGAGACCCTTTCAGCTCAGTAATTAATTCACTCCTGAGGTTCACCCTTCAGCCGAAGATTGGACAGGTTCATAAAACAAAATAAGAGTAAGGGGCATGCCAGCCCAGGGGCAAGAACTGGACGGTAGAGGTGGACAGGAAAGCTAGTAACAGGGAACCCAGGCTTTAGAAGAAAGAGTGTTGACTTGTTGTAGGATTGTTGACTAATGTCATAAAATAATACGCATGCCGTGTAATGAAAAAAGTAGTTTGTTCTATAAATCTTCATGTAAAGTAATGGGCAAGGAGAGCAGAAGAAGCTGCAGATAGCAGGGCATGCAAATTTAAATTGGATTGTACACTTACTTTCACTCAAGCACAATTAAAAAAAAGAATGTTAAAAAGAATCTGGGAGAAAGCAGAGGGAGTCAGCTCACAGCTGCAGATCTCAATGGGGCCACCAGAGGGCGCACTTCTCCAACTGGTGAGCTGCAAACTGAATTCACTGCAGTGATGAGAGGAATCTGTACAAATCTCTGTGTTGTGGATTATATTGCGCTCCTCTCCTCCCCGAAAAAGTATGTGTCATAAACTCTAACTTCTATGCCTGTGATTATAATCCCATGTTTTAGTCAGCTAGGGCTGCTCTAACAGAAATACCACAGAGCGGATGGCTTTAACACAGGAAGGTTTATTCTTACACAGTTTGGTAGGTTGCAAGTCCATATTCAGGGTGACCGCTCCAGGGGAAGGCTTTCGCCTTGTCGGTTCTGCAGGAAAATCCGGTATTGCATCAGTCTTAGTCCAGGGAGCGTCTCGGCCCAGGAACCTCAGATCTGAAGGACACGCTCTGCTCCAGGTGCTGCTCTCTTGATGGTACCGAGGCTCCCCATTGTCCTTTGTTTCTTTTTCCTTTTTATCTGAAAGTATTAAGGGTGGGGCATGCCACACCTCTGGGAAACTCCCCCTACAGCAGGGCAGGGAAGTAATCCTATGCAGAATTCGTAGCCCTGTTTGGTTAAGCTTTTGACTACTAGCAGAATGGTTGACAGTTGGCACCCAGCCAGAGGCACCTCAGTTGACAGGCCTAGAGACAGGCTTTCAAAAGATCACAGCCTTTGAAACTCTACAGAGCAGATCTACTCTGTATACACAAGGTTCCCGTGAGTGGGAACTGACTTAATGTCAGCTAACAATAACAGCACCACTCAGACCCGATAGAACTTGGCTTTGGCTGGCTCAGAATATGTAAAGAACTTTTACAGTTTTACAATGCACCAATAAAAAGTTAAACAACCCACTTAAAAATGTGCAAATGATTTGAATAGATGTCTTCCCAAAGATGATAAACATTTTCTTGAAGAAGATACACTATAAGCACCTGAAAATTAGCCCAACATCCTCAAACATTAAAAGCTAAAAACTAAACCATCAAGGTGATTCCAACTCACCATGATCCCGTAGGACAGAGTAGAAGTGCCCCATAGATTTTCCAAGGAGCGCCTGTGGATTCAAACTGCATTTTGGTTTGCAGAGGAAGCACTTAGCTCTGTACCACTATGGTTTTCACCCTTAGATATTAGAGAAATAGAAATCAAAGCAGCAAACAAATACCACTTTATGCCCACTATG
This sequence comes from Heterohyrax brucei, assembly GCA_028571685.1. Classification (NCBI taxonomy): domain Eukaryota; kingdom Metazoa; phylum Chordata; class Mammalia; order Hyracoidea; family Procaviidae; genus Heterohyrax; species Heterohyrax brucei. Next base: position 46,069,355 of record CM053144.1, on the reverse strand, counting down.
ATAGCAAAAAGAAAATAAGAAGTGTAGAAAGAGTTGTGGAGACATTGGACACTCTTACATTTGTGGTGGGACTATAAAGTGGCACTAAACCCAAACCCAGTGCCATCGAGTCAGGTCCAACTCATGGTGACCCTAGAGGCCATAGTAGAACTACCCCATAGAGTGTCCAAGGAATGCCTGGTGTATTTGAACTGCCAACCTTTTGGTTAGCAGACATAGTACTTAACCCACTACACTACCAGGGTTTCCCAACAATAAACATAGAAGTACACTATGTCCCAACAATGAGAAAAAAGATCCTGCGGGTATTTTTATTATGGCATTTTAAATTTTTAATTCTGTGAGATAGCTTTGTAATTTATCCTGCCATCCAAAAGTATTGCATGTCCTTCTGTGGCTCTGGCAGTAGTCAAGAAATCAAATGTTGTACTGGCCAAATCTGCTGCAAAAGACCTTTATGAAATGTTTATAGCAAAGATGTCACTTAAATGACTAAGATGTGTCTGACCCAAGTGATGATGTTTTCAGGTGCCTCTTATGAATGTGAAAATTACACAATGCATGAAAAAGAAGTGATGCCTTTGCATTACGGTGTTGGTGAAGAATATTGAATATACCATGGACTGACAAAAGAATGAATTAAGTACTACGTCTCTAGGCCTGTCAACTGAGGTGCCTCTGGCTGGGTGCCAGCTGTCAACCATTCTGCTAGTAGTCAAAAGCTTAACCATTTGCACTACCCAGTGACTCATCTTTCTCTCTTACAAAGGTTGAAATACATAGGTCTATAAGACTTTAGACGAGCAATGGTGGTTCAGTGGTAAAATTCTGGACTTCTACACAGGAGACCCAGGTTTAATTCCTGGCTAGTGCACCAGAGTGCTTATGGGGCTGGTGACCTGTGCAGACCTCTCCCCAGACACACCAGAAAATTGGGCACACATTAAAAAGCAAACAAAGAAAATAAGGCCATTGTCTTCGAGTCTATTTTGACATACGATGACCCTAAAGGACAGAATAGAACTACCCTATGGGGTTTCCACGGAGAAGCTGGTGGGTTTGAACTGCCAATATTTTGGTTATTAGCCAAGCTCTTAACCACAGGACACAGGGACTCCATCCCAGGAACTCAAAACCAAATCCATTCCTACTGAGTTGATTCTGATCCTGTAGAACAAGGTAAAACTGCCCCATAGTTTTGAACGAATGGCTGGTGGACTGGAACCATAGGCCTTTTCTTTACCAGTCAACCACCAGGACTTCATTCTGGGCACAACACTCAGGAACTGCTTACTTAACAAACTCTACTGTTGAGGCTGATACACATCTGTATTGTGAATTCAATTCCTGGTGTATGCTTTCACTACTAGAAGGTTATTCTGAAGACCAGTGGCATCAGCGTGAACATTGTTCCAAGTATAGAAATTCTTGATCTACCCCAGATGTCTTAGTTATCTTCTGCTGCTACAACAGAGGTGCCAAAAGTGGACTGCTTTGACAAACAGAGATTTCTTCTCTCAGTCTAAGATGCTAGAAGTCTGAAGTCAGGGTGCAGGCTCTGGGATAAGGCATTTACTCTTCGTTGGTTCTGAGCAAAAATCCAATCGTCAATCTTTCCATGTCAGGTGCTGTGCTCCTGACAGTACCTTTTTGGTAGTAGGATGTCCCCTTGTCTTTTATGCCTCAAAAGAGAATGATTTAAGATACAATCTTGTCTTATAGATTGAGACTTGCATCATTAACCTAAATGACTCTAATCCTGCCTCATCAACATGACAGAGATAGGATTCACATCACATAGACCTTTGCCAAAGAGTCTATTTTGCATCATAGTGACCATGCTGGGCAAAGTAAAACTGCCCCAAGGAGCACTTGGTAAATTCCAACTGCCACTCTTTTGGTTAGCAGCCATAGCTCTTGCCCATTACACATCCAGGGATTCCCCAAAACACATAACGAAATCGTATCAGACGACAAAATGATGGACATTCACCCAACACTGGGAATCATGGCCTAGCCAAGTTGTCACATACTTAGGGGTGGGGGGCAGAATTCAATTGATGACACTGGACCTTTTGAATGTTAATAAGATTTCCAGGTGATTCCTGTTTTAGACCCCCTGATTCACGTGCTTTACAGAGTCAGTACCAGAACTGACCAATCTTCTCTCTGAGTATGGTTTTATCAGATTCCCTGGCACTGGATAGTCCAGGGTTCAGTCTTTGTTCCTTTGTCTCCTGTAGATAATCACATCATTGGTCAGTTCCTTGCTACTCAAAGTTTTAAATATCATTTATGTGGCATCACCTCCAAAATCTATTTCTCCTGCCCAGATATTCCCCTAAAGTCTAGATTTATATATCCAACTGCCAATTCAAAAAGTTACTTACATTTCTAATAGACATCTTAGATACAACATTTCTGAAACTGAATGCTTACAATGGCCCCTTCTCAACTATGTTTGTTCCAGAGTCTTTCTCCCTTCTGCTGGTGTCACCTCTGTCTTAAGCTTGGTTATCAAGAGAAGCAAAACCAGTACAGCATATAAATATGTATACAGATATTGGTAGGGAGAGATTTATATCAAGGAAACAGCTCACAGGATTTAACAAGCTGTACTATCCCAAGTCTGTGGGAGCAGGAAAAAGCATGTCCTGACTCCTGTAGCCACAGGGGCTGGAGAACACAGCATCAGCAGACTGGAAAGCAGGGCTGTTGCTTACTGGCTCTGAAGTCAGATGAATTTTAAGATGGGTAAGCAGCACCATAGTTATGCTGCTAGCTCCACTCCAAAGTACCAGAGGTCAGAGGAAGAGGAACCAGCTGCAGGATCCAGAACAAGCAGAAGGCCAGGCAAGTTGAGCAGGAAGAGCTGGGTGACAGAGGGCAGAGAAAGAAAGCCTGAGGGGTGTGGTTAGCCACATTAGCTCCCACGTCCACAGGTATTAAGCAAATCCCATCATGGGGGTGATCACATATCAAATATCAATAGCAAAGTGATCACAGCATTATACAACTGCCAAAACACAGAGAATCAGGGCCCAGGCAAGTTGACCCACAATCTCTTCCGTTACAGGCTCCATCTTCTTCTTTGGGTCTTCTACTTGACTCCTTTCTCTTAAACCCCAGATTTTATCTATTCAGTTTCAGCATGCGGGATCCAGTCTCCTCCCACTGTTTTCATTGCTCATACCCAGGCAAAGAAACCAACAGTTCTAGCTGGAATGTGGCACAAATTCCTCATATCTCCTACTCATTTACCCCTCATGTCTTGGCTGTATTCTTAGTACAGAAGCCATAGTGATCCTTTCAAAAGATAAGCCATGCCATATCTCTCTTTGGCTCACGACTGTCTAGGAAGTCATCGTCTCATCTTCCCACATCCTCGGAACTTACACAGTCGGGTAGCACCGCTGACGTCATCTCTGTGACTCTGCTGCAGCCACACTGGCCTCCTCGCTGCTCCCAGGACACAGACACAGCCCTGCTGTGGGGATTCTGCACTGGATGTTCTCCTGGGGGGAAGAACTTCCATAGACAGCTTCATGTCTGATTCCTTTGTATGCCACAAGTCCTTCCTCAAAGATCACCTTCTCAATGCAGCCCATGCCAAACACTCAAGTTACAACAGTCGTCATCTTTCCTCTCCCCATACACCACACTCTGTCGCTTTCCCACAGCACTTACCACCTGCTAACAGGAACACTTCTCTATTGCTGTGTTTATGGTTGGTAGCCTGTCTCTTCCCACTGGAACACATACACCACAGTGCTGACAACTACTTGGTATTTTTACCTCATTGTTGTTTTTCAGATGCAAAAATAGTGTATCATCTAGTCAGCACTCAAAAAATGTTAAAAGGCTGAATGACTAGCATGTGCAGAGACACAGTGCCTTTGGTAATGTAGCCTCAGACCCAAGGCTGTCTGTGGCAGCTGCAGTACAATATCCACTCACATGATATCAACACCATCTGGACATTTCTCATAAGGGCTATTGTCCCTCCTTCTTTCTTGTCCCTCCTACAGTCACCCTTAGGCCACTGAAGCACAATTTGATTTACCTCTGCAGAAAATAATGAATCCAGACTAATGGACTCTGCTTGCCACCCCTGTGACCTTAAGTTCACTCTGCTTTACGAATTCATGAATTTGGGTTAGAGCCAGCACCAGGATTATGGCACTAAGGGCAGACACAGAAGGCAGGTGAGCAGAGGATGGAAACATAACGGGAATTCATCTAAGATGAGAAGTAATCAGACCCTTCCTTGGCATAGTGGTTAAGAGCTCAGCTAATAACCAAAAGATCAGCAGTTCAAATCTAACAGGTGCTGCCTGAAAATACTATGGACAGTTTTATGCTGTTCTGCAGAGTTGCTGTGAGTCAGAAACAACTCAGTGACAATGTTTAGGTCTCCTCTCTGCTGAATCTAGAATCTGATTCCTTGAAATAGCTTGGAGAAAAGGTGAGAAGCCTGCTCCAGGGAGCAGTTCTAGGAGGAGAAGACCTGGACATGTCTGAAAATTCATTCATCTTAGTGGCACACAGATTTCTGTGTACACGGGCTCCCTGGACCTTGTGGGGACAATGACAGGAAACAGTACTCCTGCTCAACGGTGCTTGGCTTGGCTGATTGTCTGCTGGCAGCGACAGGGACATCTAGAGAGAAGAAGACCAGAACTCATACACAAGAACTAGAAAAGGTAGAAAGCCCTAAAACACTAAACCCACTGCCATCCAGTCACTTCTGACTCATAGCAGCCCTGTAGAACAAAGAAAAACACTCCATAGGGTTTCCAAGCCTTTAAATCTTTACAGAAACAGATTATCACGTCTCTGTCCCATGGAGTGGCTGATGAGCTCAAACCTCTGATCTTTCAGATCACAGTCAAGTACTTTAACCACTGTGTCACCAAGACTCAAAGCAGACATAATTCTCTGTAAAAACCAACACACAACACAATGCTGAGGGCTAGATTGGGTCTGAGTCGAGGATGGCCCAATCACACAAAGCCCTTTCTCCCCACAATTCTGCAGACAGAACCATGCCCAGCCAATATCAGAAGCCTTGAGATCACTGTTCAAGGGGCAGCATGATTTTACAGAAAGGACAAGTACAGTGGAGCAGTGAAACTGTCCCAGCCAAAGAGTGGCTCCGTCAAATCCCATGCTGTCCTGAGCTGAGCACAGTCCCCATCCACACCTGACTCCTTAATGACTTGTCTTGTCCCTGTCTGTAACAGACTCAGCCCAGCAAGAGGCTAGCTCTGGAAGGTTCTCAGATCTTCACTTATCTTCCTTTTCTTTAATGAAGACATCTACATACCTCGTGGCAATTTACAAAAACAAACTCATTTCTAAGTTCTGATTTTCAATAGCCATGAAAAGTTGCAACTCAGAGCAACAATGATGGAGATGCTATAATCCTCTCTCTCCTGGAACAGAAACACCAATCAGGAAAAGGACACAGGCCAGAGAAGGGAGGGACTCCAGATGGGCGGGGGTGTTACATCCTCATGTTACGCTAATGGTAGCACAGACACTTTCAGATGCTCTTTGTAGAAAGAGAAGTCAGAGGTTCTTTAAACCAAAAAGTAGGATGTGGTGAAATCTTGCATCACTCATTCCCATGCAAGGCAGGGGTCTGATGCTACAGAAAAAAGTAAACTTGAACAAATCCAGGTCAATGTTGATACTCCAGACGCCTACTCAAAATATCTCAATTTAGAGAACCCCCATAATCCAGTTATTTCCCCTCTGCCCCAACTCATCCCTCACATCAGACCCTCTGCATCTCAGCTTTAGAAGCTGTGACAGGCAAATCAGAGGCCTGACTAGTCTAGTGAAGAACAAAACAAGATCTACCTGGCTAGAGCTCACAAGAAAAGATGAGACAAAACAAGGAATCATGGTTCCCCCTTCGGATACCGTTAATGCTGTCCCAAGGATCAGAAGCATGTAGCTTCCTCCCTTCCATACTTGCAGTGTGATCACACTTGCTGCCATGGAATCAATTCCAGTTCACATCATACCTCCATCCTTTATCACACGGGTGAAGAAAATGTCCTGAGAGGCCAGGGAGGAGGCAAGAGCATGAGGTCCTAGAAGAATAGGACAGTCTTGAGCCCCAGTAAGGTTTCTAGAACCTGAGACAGAATCAGGAAATGAGAGTAAAGGAAATGGGTTGGTACAGGATCCATCGCCCCCCTAGAGGTCTGTCCTCAGCAGGAACTTTCCGCCAGACTTGCAACAGCTGGAAATCAGGTCCCCGTCACCAGAATCATCAAGATGAAAAATTGACCCTTAGATTTACATGTATTTTACAAAAGAACAATCGTCAGTACTTAGGGCCCAGACTGAGTCAGTATATGTGTAGATGATGCCTCCCATAAAGAGACTTGAGACAGCAAATCTTTCACCTGGGACTTTAAACCACACCGTGGGACAAGAAAATGTAGTCCCCACCTCTTCCCTATCTCAGCTGTTCTTTCAGCTAGCAATTCCAGCCACCGTACATACCTCCAGAGACCCCAGTTCCAAGGAGAACCAGGCCAGCAACAATTCTCATGATGTACATGGTAGACTTAGAAGGTGACTGTACGAAAGAAATTGAAGGAGAGAGGTCTTGACCCGAAGTCTCAATCCCAACCCTGCTGGAGAACTCCTTAAGAGCTCTTGCTTTCCCTAAGGAGCTCCAACCTCATCACTCTCTTTGCTCCATCTCAGGGTGAGGGGCTCACTTTCCAGTGGGCACAACCAGGACCACCAGCTTTTGAAAGATCAATCCCCCTACAGTCCTGGTTTCCACAAGCTCTGTGCCCTGGGTCAGGTTCTCCCCATCCCACGCCTGGTCAGGGAGATCTCCACTGAGTAGAAGCCCAAGACAAAGCCCCTCAACATGACCTCACAGTCAAACCTACATTCAGAGAAGGGGGGGTGGGTCACATGTGTTTCGGATAACCCGAGAGGAAGGGTCAGAAAATTCAGGAATTTTCTAGTGCCTCCCATAGGTCATTAGAGAGTGGGCATTCTGAGAATGTGCACCACAACTGGGGATGGAGAGGTACAAAACCCCGACACCACTCTGGACCTGGAATCTGGGTCAATCTCCTGTTTCTTGTAAAGTTCTGCAATCAGGATGAGATAGCCCAGGGCCAGAGGCTCCAGGTCTCTGAGAGGAGCATGGGCTTCTGGCCCCGATCTGGTGAAGACTGAGACTCTGAAAGGTGGAGTCAGACCTCAAAGACCTTAGGCGTGGAGCAGAGACCCCGAGCTGAAAGAGAAACCCCCTCGTGTTTTCCAAAGCTGCAGCCACGGTCGAAGGGAACTGCAGTTCAGTTATTTCAGAGATGTATCTCTACCCAGACTCAGAAGCCATGGCTTTAGTTTTGGTTTATCCTATAGAGACGGGATCCCATAGTTGTCTGTGAGAGGGAAGGAAACCTCTGGAGAGTCTCTCTAGTAAAGGATGTGGAAACCAGAGTGACTTCTTCATCTCTCCAGCCCTGTGAGGGGTAGTTTCAACTCAATCCCGTTTTCTTCAGCTCCTTTGGGACAGTAGTAGGGAAACAGCCCTAGCCTGACAGGAAATTGGAGAGATGTCCTACCTGCACTCTGCAGCATCTCCTCCCCGTTTTGCAGGTACCTGTGGGTCCATTCCGTGTATTTCCCTTTCAGGTACGTCCTGACCTGACGTGACCGCCAAACTGGCCTCCTCGGACTTGGTACTGGTTGATCTCGGCATAGGTGTCCGTCACAATTCAGGAGGGAGTTTCGCGTTTAAGGCTAGGTGTCTGGCCTTTCACAACTAACTGCTCACACTTAAAGAGCAAGTGCCACTTTGGCCCCAGGATGCAGCCAGAAGTCCTCTGGATGAGGAGCCCCACTCCCAAGATCAGCCCCAGCATCCCCGCAGTCTGCAGACTTTTTGAGCTCCTGCATCTCCCTTCCACCCCCCACCACCTCGCTAGTGACTGGTCAAAAACCTAAAGGAAAAAAACATAGTGAATCCCTTCGAATAGTCCCGGGTAAACTGGCAGTGCGATTCCTGCTGCTTTGGGGGTAAAGCTGGGATTCGGAAACGCGAGACCACTGGTCCATGGAGGATGAGGGCACTGGTCACCTGTGACCCATGCCCGGCATCACTCAGTGGACGTCACTCTGATTGTAGTAGCCGCAGGGTCTATGGGTTGACTTGGTGAATGTGTGGGGTGTCCTGGGCTCTCTGCTCCTTCCAACCCTCGGACCCTCTTGCTCCATCCAGGGCGCCCAAGGCTCCATCCACGGATTTATAGCATCATTGTAAGAAAAAAAAAGATTTTCATGAATGGTAATGAAACACATTCGGCCTACCTAGCTGTGAAATTCTTTTGAAATCTCAAAAATGAGATTTAATATCTTATATTTAATCAAAAGTACAGTAACGTATTGTTATCTTTAAGATGCTGCATTAGTTACCTTCTGTAAACCCTGGGGGCTTAGTGGTTAAGCTGCTAACCAAAAGGTCAAGGCCAGCAGTTTCACTCTGCCAGACTCTCCTTAGAAACTCTATGTCCTGTAGGGTTCGCACCAGTCAGAATTGACTCAAAGACAATGAGTTTGGTTTTTGTTTGTTTACTGAATAACAAGAAACCCAGTTAGTGTGCTGGTTAAGTGCTATGCCTGCTAAACACGAAAGCCTACAGCTCAGATTCACCAGGTGCACTTTGGCAACTCTATGGGGGATTTCTACTCTGTTCTATAGGGTGTCTATGAGTTGGAAGAGAATTGATGGTAACTGTTTTTGTTGTTTTTTTTTTAACTCACTGCATAAGGACTTAGGGTCTAGCATCTAAAAATAATAAATCTTTTTTATCTCTTAGTTTCACACTGGGACAGGTTTACTTTGCTGTTTGTGACTCGAGGTCTCTCACAAGGTTGCAGTCAAGCTGTCGTCCATGCCTTCATCATCTGAAAGTTGGACGGGGGCTGAGGGATCCACATGTGACATGGCTCACCCATATGGCTGCTGGGAGAAGCCTTAGGTCTTCAATGGCTGTTCTCAGAAGACCAGACTTTGTAGCTCCCTCTTTCCATAGGGCTGCTTCCCCAGAACACGTGATCTGAGAGAGACCACTATGGAGGCTCCAGTGTATATACTGGAATCAGAGTCACTCTCAGGACCATCCGACTCCATCAGTCAGGAGTGAGTCAGCACGTGCAGCCCACGTGTCAGAGGAGGGAATTAAGCTCCACCTCTTGTAGCCTGGAGTATCTAGGAATTTATGGGTGTATTAAAACCAAAATTAAAAGTAAATACTGCTTAAGGACTTTGTAAACCAAGGGATTCTTTGAGTCAGTTATTTTTCTTTAATGCTTTCTACTTCTCTTTCAGAAAGTAGTGATTTAAAAGTTTAAGAAAGACCCACCCCATCTAGAGCAAGGGACAATGAAGAAAAACCAAAGACAGGAGGACAAGTTAGTCCAAAGGACATAGGGACCACAGCTGCCACCACCTCCATCAGGCTGAGTCCAGCACAACTAGAAGGACCCTGGTTGCTACCACCAGCTGCTCTGACAGGGATCAAAATAAAGGGCTCTAGACAGAGCTGCATGAAACTTTATAACAAAACTCTAACTCACAAAGACCTGGCTTGCTGGCCTAACAGAGACTGGAGAAACCCCAACAGTGTGGTATCCAGACACCCTTCTAACTCAGCACTGAAGTCACCCCGAGGTTCACTCTTTAGCCAAAGATTAGGCAACCCCATTAAACAATAATAACCATAGCTCAACCATGTATATGAGACCAGCTGATAACACCAACCCAGGGAGAAGGATAAGACAGCAGGAGAGGACAAGAAAACTGGAAAAATAGAATGGGGAACCCAAGGTTGAGAAGGGGAGCATGCTGACACATTTTGGGGTTGGCAACCAATATCACAAAACAGTATGTGTATTGTGAACAAGCAGCTAATTTGCTCTGTAAAAGTGCATCTAAAGCATAACAACAACAACCAAAAAAAAATCAGGGCATAGAAGGGAGACAAACAAATATTTCTAATTCTTCTTGTCAGTGTCTTTATTAGTAATGTTCTCTTTAGTATGTTGCAATAATGTTAAAAACATATAGTAGCTAGAACAAATAGTTCCAGAAAATGAATGCCATAACAAAAATACCTTTAGGATAATAATTATCTTTTTTTCCTCAGAAATTTCCATTTTATTTTACTATTATCAAAAATGGCATTTTTCATACTCAAATACCATTTTCAGAAATATTTTTGTAATGAGATTGATTTTCAACTAGAAAAATATGTAACTCATGCTTCAATCTATGTACTTAGCTTAGTATCATGACAATAATTTTGGTGTGATGCACTTGACAGAAAAGGATAACTGCAATCTAGGAACAAACTTTTTCGAAACACCAGCTTCTCAGCTTGGTATCATGTAATAGATTTAGCATCTTTCAATCTGTTTTTCAATGAAATTCGGTGAAGTGACTAGTACACCAAAGTAGTTCTACAAAGCACTCATTATGTGCCTGTAAAATAAACTTAAAGCAGTTGTACTGTATTTTACATTCATACTTACTGTTCTATCACTGGGTAAGCCACTGAGATCCAGTCAACTCCTCCTTGTAGCGACCCTATAGGATAGAGTGGAACTGTCTCATCAAGCTTCCTAGGAGCTCATGGTGGATTTGAACTGCCAGCCTTTTGGTGTAGAGATCTGACACACCTGCACTCTCCTTCCTTTTTGCCAATTCTGACACCAGTGTCCTCCCACTGTACTCTCTATTTGTCTGTTGAATTTGCTAATTCCTTGTAGTGACCACACAGAAGTCATGGATCATGCTCATGATTATGGAGTTTTTTAGGAAAGTAAAAGAGTGCATCAGAGTATCAACGTGGAGATAATTGGAACAACTCAGGTTGTAGTTTCTCCATCAGAACGGCTTCTTCTTGGCCTCTACAAGTGTCCCTGATTGGGTCTGGCCTGTGCCACAGCTTTTTAGCTCAGCCAAAAAGTGCCTGGACGCCCAAGCGCACCACCTGCCTGAATACGCTCAGCTCTCTTGCTCCCTGGTGCTCCGTGGGCCAGGCAGTCCGCCACAGCTGTCTGGCACCGTTTTCATGGTTCTGCTGCCTCTGTTTCTCTGCCTCTGGACCCTGTCTTGCTGGCCACCACCTCTCGCTGCTTTGCATCATCTCCAGTTACAGCTCTCTCTGTTTCCTGGGCCTAGGAGGTTCTCCCAGGGCCCCCAGGTCCTAAGGACGTGCTCCACTCCCACCTCTACCTCTTTATATTAGTGAGATTCCCCACCCTGAACCTCTGAGGAAATGGTCCTTTCAAGCCTCGCAGGATTGCAAAACAGATCAATTCTCTCCATTTGTTTTCCATGCACCTTATTTTAGACCATTAAATCCTTGCAAAGTTTCTATGAATCTTATTTTCATAGTCCCATCCAATCATTTTGTCAAAGTTACAAGATCATAGCTAGAAATGTCATATAAAAGTGGTGCATCACACTGCAAGCAGTCTAAGTGAAAACATGACAAAGATTTCAGAGGCGATACCTTGGTCTGCTGGTCAATTTTTCTCCCTCCTGGGGCCTGTGATGACATTCTTATAGCCACCACAATGTTGTAGTTGAGAGCAAAAAATTTACCATCAAGAAAACACAAGGGGAAGAGTAGCTGGAACAATACCTCTAAATAGACAATGAAGAATGAGGTCTAGGGCACCAGAAGCAGGATAGGCTTTGTTGGGAGCAAGGACAGCTGAGCAAGGCTGCCAGGCTGGAGGCCCGTCCTGCAGATCAGATGCAAGGAAATGAGCAGTTGGTGGCAGGAATCTGTGACAGCTGTCTTCTGATGTGTTCTGTTTTCTTACTAAGTGAAAAGTAAGGTCATTGTCCAAAATAAGAACAGGGAAGGAGAGATAGGTGTCTGACCAGAGAAAAGTTGTGTAGCAGTCATCTAGAATGGGGCAATCCTGAGCAAACTCTGCAAGCTTAGGATGACTGGTGGATGATGGCATGGGCACCCCTGAGGTCTGGGTCATGGAGTTACAGTGAGAGTGGTCAGCGTGGCTGTGTTTTGTCCAGCCTCTTCTAGCTGCCTGTAGGCAGGGAGAGATGGCGGAGGTAGGACTCACCAACTGTGTAATTTGGGCATGTAAATATGAACCAGAAAGAGAGAGGGGAGGGGAGATGGAAAGAGTTACCTTAGAACTTAAGATGGGCAGGAAGGGAACGGAGTCCTTGCGTGGTGAAGATGGTTAAGCATCAGCTGCTAATGGAGAAGCTGAAGTTTCATTTCTGTTCAGAGACCCCTCAGAAGCAAGGCCTGGTGATCTGCTTCTGAAACACCAGTCGCTGAAAAGGCTGTGGAGCACAGTTCTACTCAAACACAGTGAGTCAGAGTCAGCTCATTGGCAACTGGTGTGTAGTCATGGTGGTGGAATGAGGGAAGAGGGGACAGAAAAGGCTGAGGAGAACTGAAAAGATGGAAGGATCATTAGGTTGGGAATCCTAGTAGCATCAAAGGATTGTTGTAACTGATGAATCTCAAGCCTGGGAAACAGGCAAATGCACTGCTGAAGGTTTACTTCTATTAATATTAGATAAAACGATAATAGTGATGTTTCCAGAGCTTCTGGCCACCCTGGTTGGGGATGAGTGTGAAAGCAGGTGGTCAGAGAGTGAGAAGCATGAAATGAAACCATGGAAGGACTGCAGTTATCGGCTGCAACTATACTTTGTAAATGGGAATAATAATGGTATCCACCTCATGGGGACTTGTAAGAGTTAGATGAGGAAATGCATGGGAAGCACTTAGCACAGTGTCTGGCACAAAGCATTGTTTCCTTCTTATTTGTTGTCGAGTCAATTCCAGCTTATAGCAACTACAGATGTGCAGAGAACTGCTCCATAGAGTTTTCAGGGCTGTGTTCCATAAGTGTCAATCTGTGTCTTTGAGTGTCTATCAGTTGAACTGGTTTATTCGTTCTTCACTAAACAAATATTTTAAACAATACCAGGCACAATTGAAGGCAATGGAAATGCAGCTGTGAACAATCCCAATCCTTATCCCTGTCCTCATAAAGCTTCTATTCTCGAGGAGAAATAGTGTCATAGAAATGAGCCCCACATGGCTTCTGTGTTTTAGACCCAAATTGTTTACTTCTTCATAGCAAACTGAAGCTCCTCAGCCTGAAAAAGCCTGCCATTGCCTTAAAATGTTATGTCTTTTAACTAGCTTCTGCTGTATAGTAACTTTGGTATTTAAACTATTTTGAATTATTTTTTCCATAAAAATTTCTTTCTTTGGGGGCTATTTTATGTTCTTTTTAGTTAGTTTTTTCATTGAGATGACATTTATGAGGGGCTAACTGTTCTTGAGAAGACTTCTTATAATTCTTACAATGGGATGGATGTGTCTTCCAAGAAAGGGACTCTTTGTGTTTTAAGTCACTTCTACAGTTATATAGTCTTTCAACTTTGGGGAGTGTATTGCATGTGGTGCTGATACAAATTTAAACCCAAGTAGACCCCATGGCGTGTTCCCTGTGAATGCTGACTGTGGAAAGAGGATCCTGCCTGTAGTGTATGATCAGTGCTGGACTGAAAAGTTTCTGGAGGAAATGTAAGCGGTTTTTTTTTTGGTCAAAATCAGAAAGGTTTACAGCCAGATTGCCAAATTTCCTTGTCCTCGGCAGGTGAAATGAGCTGACAGTGAGGATTCAAAATCAAGGAATTACTTGAAACTTGGTTTGTGTAGATTTATAATCTACTTGCGATATTAACAAATCAGGTAACCTTTACAGTTTCATGTGTGTATATAGGCTCCCCCGGCTCTCATGTACCTACCCATTCACGAATTACTGAACTTTGTAAGCTGACATTGAAACGGCAGTTCTTAAAAGACTTCTGCAGTGCAGTCCAGGTGTTTTACTGAAGGGAACTAAAAGTTAAATTCTCATGGTCGTCGTTGCCTTCTTTAGCAGCATTAGAAGGAAGAGCTTTCCTGGTTGAGTATTTGTATGTGTTAATAGATGAAAAATAAACCAGATTGTAAATTTTTTTTTTCCTGGTCTTAAGCCATGTACCAATTTTTGGTGTAAAGTGTGTAGGGTAAGGTTACATTTAAATTGAATTCTGATAAGCATTATGAATATTTTTCTGTAAACATATTCAAAAGTTTCTTTTAAAAAAAATAGGTCGATTAAGCAGACTTTTAGCCACTTTAGTGCCTATCTGCTTCACACAGCCCAAGAAACTGTGTAACCCCCCAAGAGAAGATAAAACCTTGGAGCTGTCAGTACCCGGCTGCCTCCCCCTTGGTTGCAGAAGCATTTGGTGAAGAGGAACATAAGCACCTCCTTCTCTTCCTGGATTTTTCCTGACCCTCCCCCCTTCTGCTGGCTCTACACTGGCTTCTGGAAAACTTCCTGCTGGGGTGGCCGCCCACCTCTACAGTCTGCCAGTGTGTCCCCCTCAATATGCAACATATTCACGTGGTTGTGCATTTTTTTACAATGAGCCCCAGTTTCCCTCAGACTCACTACAGACAACCAACAGTGCAATGAGTGTATTTTTTGGTGACGAAAATGTGCACACCAAAATATTCACCAATACAACCACCCTGTATTTGCAATGCAGTGACATTAACAACATACTTCATGTTATGCAGCCATTATCACTTGTCGTTTTGAAGTTATCCTAAAAATTTGAGATAACCTTGCTGCTCCCCAAGCAAAAAATTTCCCTTTTTCTGTCCCTCCAAGCACTGGTAACCATGAATGACCTTTGGGTTCTGCATGTCTGCTTATTTCATGTAAATGACACTATGTAGTATTTGTTCTTTGGTGACTGTCTTACTGCACTCGGCATAAAGTTTTCCAGGCTCATCCACACCGTGGCTGCATCAGAACTTCACGTCTCCTTCTGTGAGGGATGTCTCACTGTCTGTAGGTCCTACATTTTGTTGATCCATTCAGCTGTTGATGGGCATTTAGGTTGCTTCCTACTTTTAGTCAAAAGTGTAAAGTGCTGCAGTGAATATTACTGTATATGTTTGTATTTGCGTTCAGCCGTCCCTTCTCCTGAGTGTGTACCTACGATTGGGATTGGGATTGCTGGCCTTGGGGTGCAGTGGTTAGGCACTCGGCTGCTCACTGAAAGGGCTACTAACCAAAATCTCTATAGTTCTTACCTACCAGTGGCTTCGTGGTAGATAGGA
The DNA here is from genome assembly GCA_028571685.1 of Heterohyrax brucei. Classification (NCBI taxonomy): domain Eukaryota; kingdom Metazoa; phylum Chordata; class Mammalia; order Hyracoidea; family Procaviidae; genus Heterohyrax; species Heterohyrax brucei. The sequence goes on along the minus strand of CM053144.1, from coordinate 46,054,128 downwards.
CCTGGCCATTGATCTGAGAATTTTGCAACCTAGGAAATTTCTATGGGACAGTTTTAGTCTGTCCTGTAGGATTGCTATGAGACAGAGTTAAGTCAACAGCCATGGATTTAATGGGTAATGCGAAGCCTTGTAACTCAATGGTTAAGCACTCAGCTGCTCACTGAAAGGAGAGTGGTTCAAACCCACCAGCTGCTCTGGAGGAGTAAAGACCTGGCACCTGCTCCCTTGAAGCTTCTAGCCTTAACCTATGGAGAAGCTCTGTTCTATACTTGCAAAATTGGCATAAGTTCAAATCTAAATTTACTTGAGGTCACACAACAACAATGGATAATTATTTTGAGCAACTTTTCACTAAATATCTATTAGTGAAAAGCTGTGAACAAAAGTCGAGAGATGTAGGCGGGTGGGTGAGCTAGAGAAAAGCTGCCAGTGTCTGGGAGGGCCTCTTTGTGGTGACAGTGGGGGCCAGGAGACAATGATGCTGGGACAGGTGTGCCCAGCAGGAGGACAGCAGTTGTAAAGGCTCTGAGGCCTGGACACCTTGCTGATCTCCAGGACACTGGAGCAGAGGCTACATTCTCGGCCCATCACACGGCCACATCTGTGTCTACTGGAAACTGATAAAAAGGATTTCTAATGTAATTTATAGTTTGAAAATATCTGTCAAAACTTTCCATAGATTTTACAGTGGAAAGCCTCTCTCCTTCCCCAGGCCCCAGGCCCCCACTTCCCCTCCCAGAGATGAGCAGGTGACCAATTTCTCACGTATCCTTCTGGAAAAATGCTATACAAATGTTGTTATTGTCCTTACATTAGGAGAAGCACTAAAATGAATAGGAAGGAGAAGAAAATGTGTTTACTTTTCAGTATTGAGAGGCATGCTATCAAGAGTGTGATAGATGGTGTCAGAGGGACATGGAACCTCAGAGATGGCACAAGGGCTCTGAACTTTCCTCTCTTCCCAAATCCCACCTCCACCCCTGAACCTGACCCTGTGGAGTCCAGGGCTACTCAGAAGTCATCTTTGTCTCCACTTGGGAGCCCAGCCTCTGTCAGCTTTCTCTGCCCTAGTCAGACCACAACCCAGACAACAGCCCTTCTCCTCTGGGCAGCTCTTAGTATCTGAGAGCAGTGCGGCAGCGCCCCCACGTGGCCACAGCGCTGGGGACAGAAGGTCTGAAATCCCTTTCAACTTCCTCACCCCGGACCTCCCCAGATTCTCCCTCTGCTCCCAGCAGCAGGACAGGACTCTGCACAAGAGGGAGCGCTCCTGTTCTGGGTGACACTAAAGGTGTCAAGTTTTTCCTGAGATTCAAGCTGACACAGATTTTTTTTCTCCCACCGTAGTGACTGTGTCCTCTGGCCCTCGGGCAAAGAGGTCTCCATGATATAAGACCTGGCTCCCAGCTCTGGAGCTGTCCCTACAAATACACTTGGAACTGCAGTGTCCAGTGCAGCAGGCTCCTGAGGTGGGACCTTGGATTTCTGACACCGTTTCACCTATTCTGGGAACCCTGGTGGTATAGCTGTTAAGTGCTAAGGCTGGAAAACAGAAGGTCAGCTTTGATCTAGGTGTGAGATGACTGACCATTTATCTCCCAGATTCTGGAACCTCCTTTGTTCCCTCCCCAGCTTGTACCTTTGGACTCTGGGATCCTGCTTCTTCCCCCTAATGGGACAACTGGACCCAAATCTACAGCCAAGACCTACTCAGAACCCACTCATGGCACCTCAGCCTCTGAATTCAGTCACTTCACATACCAGGCCCCAAATCTAGATTCTGATGGTTGACTTGGACAATCCGGGTTTGAGGGGAGAGGAGGCTCCCCGAGGTGTCATGGCCTGCAGTTCAACAGGGCTGAGAGCTGGGCAGCAGCTGCAGGTCCTGGAGCTACAGCTCTGGCTCTGACGGGAGGACTTCACAACTGCCAGTGTCATAATCTGGCCCATGGGCACTCCCAGGGTACAGTAGGCATCATGGACAGCAGGTGTGCAGGGTGCTACTTGTCCATGTGCAAGTGTGGCTGCAGAAGTGCTGGGTCACACTCCCAGGCTGGCTGGTTGCAAGCTGGCTTCAGAGGCACAGCCTAACTAGAACACTGCTGACTGAATCCCTGCTGGTGGAAATGTGCACAAGGACTCACCAAGGCTCAGGAAGTCCCCCTCCCCCAGTCTATCACTGGGGTGAAACTCTCTCATTGATCAATAAAACGACAGAGGACCAGCAATTAAAAAGCCAAGGCTTCCTCACAGCAACACAGCATCCTCCCTTAAAGCTGTGGAGACTCCGGCCATCTGAGTGTGTCTTTATGTTGTGAGCACAGTCAGAGTCGCCCTCCCCTCACAGCAGGCTGCTCTAAGCCATCAGCTATAATGCAGGTCTACGGACCAGGCCCTGTGCACCTGTAAGAGGTGAAGGAAGGGCTGGATTTGGGTGAAGGTCAAGGTTTTTTAGACAATCTTGCATTTTCTATTATGATTCTTTCCTGAAATCTGTAAGTTAATTGATGCATGTTTTCTCTCTCAGAAATCAAATCACAGAGTTTAATACTGAGGGATTCCAAATCTTTCTTTAAAAAATCTAGTCAGTGTTCTATTTCCAATGATGGGAGAGTAACCTCTTACAGATCAACCCCGCTGCAAGAACGACTACAACAGCTGGTCAAGAGGTAAGAATATCTGCTTGTAGGCACTGAACTCACCACGGCCGCGAAGACTCGACAGAGCCAGAGTCTAGAAAGAGGGAGATCCTAGCTATGTGAGCCCAGTGCTTGTTGACAGCCTTGCAGGCTTTTGTCCACATGAGCATGGTGGCTGGGAGTCTGAGAAGCTGAGCAGAGCTTTTGGCTGACTCTCGCGACTCCACTGGCTGAAAGCAGAGAACAGCAGAGAGATGTTTCTCTGTGCTTTTATTGATGACACAGTGGCATTGGACTGTGTGGGCTGTAATGATTTATAGATAATGTTGCAAATAATGGCAATTCCAGAACACTTTATTGTGCTCCTCCGTCTCTACATGGAGCAAGGTGCGGAAGTACACACAGAACAAGGGAATACTGCACAGCTTAGAATCAGAAAAGTGTGTAAAAACAAAACTGAAAGGTTACACAGAAGAGTAGATGCCAGATAATTCCACATACATAAATTTAAAAACAGACCAGACTGATTAATGACGTGTTAACCCAGGACACTGGGTGCTTCAGTGGGGGAGGGGATTGATGTCGGGGGAAACATGAGAAAAATGCTGGTAACCTATTTCTCCATCAGACAACAGTAAGAGAATCGGTGATAAAACCCAGAGCTATCCGATTCTGATTCCACCCATCCTCTGTGTATGGATTGCTCTCAATTTTTTTGAGTTAAAAATTTGTATATATATTAGGACCTGAAACCTGTAAAACAAAATAGGCAGAGAGTCTGTGAAGATGAAAGGAATCCCGGAGGCAGCCTACGCAGCCTGGCGCTGAAGAATTCGGTCATCACCAGCAGAGGGCGCACGTCAACGCAGGAGCTCAACCCTCCCACCCGTCCCCGCAAAACAAAAACCAAACCCACTGCCATCGAGTCGATTCCGACTCGTGGTGACCCTACAGATCAGAGTAGAGCTGCCTTATAGAGTTTCCAAGGAGCGCCAGGTGGATCTCAACTGCTGATCTCATAATTAGCAGTAGTAGCTTCTAATCACTACACCACTAGGGTTTCCAGGAAAGCAATCAGGTTCTTGGAAATAGCCATCGTAGCAGAGAATGTCAGCTCTGAGACCGACTGTATCTGTGCAAATAAATTTGACAACGTATAAGAAGTAGGCCATTTTCTCAAAATCGCAATTCACTAAAACAAAACCCAGTAAAGAAAGAATGCTTGAGCAAACCAATATCACAAAGAAAGAAAAATGTTAAAAAAAAAGTTTCCTATAAAAATGCATGAATCCTAAGATTTCCAGAGTACTCATCCAAATCTTAAAGAATTAAATAGTCCCAACGCTAACTTAATTAATACAAAACATAGAAAAATAAGGAAAATTTTCATACTTATTGTGTTAAATGAGAATTATATTCTCAGTGTAATTTAAGGGAAATTGCACAAAAAAAGAGCAGCAGACCAATTTTCCTTATGAATTTCAGGGCACATATCTTTCACAAATACTGATAAACAGAAACACAGTGTGTAATTTTTGAAAGTAGATTATGTGGACCTACTGGAGTTTATTACAGTAAAACTTTATTTAAAATATCAGACTGTGGGCCTGACTTGGCCACAGAGTGTGGTTTGCTGAGCCCTGCTGTAGGACCACGTCTATTGGATAGTGGACTGCTGCTAGGGTCTGAAAGGACCCAGCTCATGAAAAATCTATTTGCACATGGCCCCTCGATGTCTCCTAGTTAAACACTTCATCTCTCCTAGGGCCCAGCAGCATTCGTGGAGCTGCTTTCAGAGTGGTGTGTATTTCTCTGCTGCAGATAGCTAGGCGTTGCTGCACCAGAGTCCTAGAGGTCTGCATTACAACTGCTGTCTTGGGAGCCACCTGCTGCCAGGGCCACTGTTCCTGCCACACACACCACTAGTGCTGTGGGAGACTCTGGGTCAGGTGAGCTAATCAGCAGGGCTGCTCACACTGTAGGCTGGACCTGCTGCAGAGCCCTTCCTGGGTCCCACTCAAAACCACCAGCAGCCTTCATGTCACCTGATAACGTGGGTCAGAAGGATGGTACTGTCGGATGGAACATACAGCCACCAAACCTTGAAGGGGACTGCAAATGAAATTCTTTCTCAGTGGTGGGAGGTACAGGGTACAATAATTTGTTCTATTCTTTTGAAGAGATGTCCCAGCATGGCCAGGACCTCCAACCTCCTCGAAACTTATATAGAGTGGCAGGCCCCTGAGTCTTTGTACAGTTTAACTAACGTGCCCTGGAGGGAATGTGTGTTGCCAAAACATCCAGAATGCATTCCAGCCCTTGCATGTGAGGTCCACTTACCATGACGCCTTCAATAGAGTGGACAGTATGATGTGATCCAGTGGTGGCCCAGTGTTTTCATTCCATGTTGCTCTGTTTTATACCTTTCCTGTCTCTATAGTTTGAAGATAAAAAATACAGTTATAATAATAATCTGCCAGTTCTGAGGTCTATGTTAGTTCCGTATCAGTTTAGATGGATTAATTTTTCCCAGACTTTGGGGTCAACTTTTCTTGCTTTTTTCCATGTCTGGTTTTAGTTTGTTTCACTGGTTTTGCTCCTATTATTGAGAATATCCACAGCAAAACACACACTAATTCAGCAGTTTTGGCACATACCACTTAGTGACATTGATTGCATTTTTTTCAATTTTACAACCATTCTCACCTTCCTTCAATGAGTTGTTCTTTCCCCACTAACATAAACTTAATTTTTCCTAAGGCTCCTAGTTAATCTTTCAAGCTACTGTTGTCAGTTTGATCTCATATGTTGTTGTTAAGCTGCCGTCAAGTCACTTCTGACCCATAGTAACCCTATGTGCAAACAAACAAAACAGGGAGTGATATTGTGCCATGCACACAGTCATTTTTATGCTTAAGCCCACCGTTGCAGCCACTGTCATTCCATCTCCTCAACAGTCGTCGTCTTTTTCCCTGACCTTCTACTCTACCAAGCATGATGTCCTTCTCCTAGGACTGATCCCTCCTGACAACATGTCCAAAGTGTGTGAGATGCAGTCTTGTTGTCTTTGCTTCCAAGGAGCACCCTGGTTGTACTTCTTCCAGAGCAGATCTGTGTCCTCTTTTAGTATTCCATGGTACATTCAATATTCTTCTCCAGCACCACAATTCAAAGACATCAGTTCTTCTGTCTTCTTTATTCATTATCCAGCCTTTGCATGCCTACAGTGTGATAAAAAATACCATGGTTTGGGTCAGACATATCTTAGCCTTCACAGTCACATTTTTACTTTTTAATACTTTAAAGAGGGCCTTTGCTGCAGATTTTCACAATGCAATGTGTCTGTTGATTTCTCGACTGCTGCTTCCATGGGCATTGATTGCCAAACCAATTGAAAACAAATCATTGACAACCTCAGTCCTTTCTTCATTTATCATGATCTTACTTGTCCAGTTGTGAGGATTTTTGTTTTCTTGATGTGTGTGACAACACTTCGCTGATGTGGATTAAGAAAATCTACACTGAAAGCTGTGGTATTTGATTTTCTTCAGGAAGTGTTTCAAATCCTCCTCACTTCTAGCGAGTAGGGTTGTGTCATCTGCATAAGGCAGATTATTAATGAGTCTTCTTCCAGTCCTGATCCCTGTTTCTTCTTCATGCAGTCCAATCTGGCATACAGACTGAAAAGGTACACTGAAAGGATACAACCCTGACGCACACCTTTTCTGAGTTTAAACCATGCAGTGTCCCCTTATTCCATTCACACAACTGCCTATTGATCCATACACAAATTCCTCATGAGAACAGTTAAGTGTTCTGGAATTCCCATTCTCTGCAATGTTATACATAATTTGTTTTGATCCACATGTTTGAATGCTTTTGCATCGCCAATAAAAGTAGGTAAACATCTTTCTGGTATTCCCTGTTTTCAGCCATGATCCATTCAGCAGACATATCCTGCTTCCGTCACATCTTCTAAATCCAGCTTGAATTTCTGCATTTTCTAGTCAACACTGTGTTGCAATCACTTTTCAATGATCTTGAGCAGAATTTTACTTGCATGTGATATTAATAACATTGTTCGATAATTTCTGCATTCAGTTGGATCATACCTCGCTTGGAAATAGGCATAATGTGGGTTCCTTCCAGTCCATCAGCCAGGCAGCTGTCCTCCAAATTTCTTGGCATAGATGAGTGAGCACCTCCGGCTCTGCATCCATTTGTTGAAACATCTCAGTTGATATTCCATCGGTTCCTGGAGCCTTGTTTTTCATCAGTGCCTTGAATGCAGCTGTGATTTCTTCCTTCACTACCATTTGTTCCTGATCTTATGCTACCTCTTCAAATGGCTGAATATCAAGCAATTCTTTCTGGTATAATGACTCTGTATTCCTCCCATCTTATTTGATGTTCCCTGAGACAGTTAATATTTTCCCTGTAGAATCCTTCACTATTGGAACTCATGGCTTGAATTTTCTCTTCCTTTCTTTCAGCTTGAAAAATGTAGAGCATGTTGCTCAGTGAGGGCTGACAGCAGCAGGGGCACCCGTGGCAGGTGGTTTTCAGCTGAGCTTCCAGACTAAGTCAGACTAGGGAGAAGGATCTTTCAATCTACTTCTGAAGACAACTAACCAGGGAAAGCTTTATGAACAGCAGCAGAACATTGATCTCATAGAGATAACTCTTAAAAGTTACTTAATCCGGCAGTTTGACCTTTTTTATGAGTTGAACTAAATTATTCCTTGGTTTGAAGAAGACTCCAGGTGATATTTTTGGCTTAGCTGGTTACTCTTTTATTCTATACCAGGCATTATGATTTAACGTGTTAGACACCGGATATTTTTGTATTCTTACACGCCTCTTTGAGATTTTATATCTGGCTCATATAATGTTACTTGGTAACTGATCCATTTGGATCTTGCTTTTAAGATTTGTTAGGCAGAACCAGAGCAGTTTTCAATAAAGCACTAATTTCTCCCCAAAACTGGCACAAGACCTGCTGGCACTCTACCCTATGTCATGTGAATTATGAAGTTTTCCAGTCTCACTGGTGGGACAGGGACTGTTCTCAGCCTGTGGGGCACTACTGGGTACTGTTCTCCATAGGGTTTTTGGGTTGCTCTTTCACTGTCTTTGGATGGTAGCCTCCTGTGCATCTGCTGATCAGTACTATATGTCCAGTACTTGTTAGGGACCCTCTGCAGATCACTAGATTGTGCTGCTTTTTGTTCTCCAGGCTGTCCTGTGAACTCTAGAAGCCTGGTCTCTCAGACTCTTAGCTTTGTCCCCACAATTCACGGAATCCAGTGGGCTCCATTTTTGTTCCCCTCTCTGTGTGGTGGCCTGGAATCTCCCTCCAAGCAGCAACCTGGGTCAATTGCAGTGCTCACCTCATTTGATTCCCATCTCTCAGGGGCCACTCTTCTTCATGTCCTTCAAACCTGTCCTCAAAGGCCACTTCTCAATGAAGCCCATGCTGACCACCTGAGTATCAATGGCTCTGTTCTCCCTGCACTCACACCCACACCCTGGATCACCTTACCTACAGCACTTTCACCTTCTAACCTAAACACCTGACTTATTTACTGCACTGACCATTGATTCACTGTTCTTGTGTGTGCTGCTCTCTGATTTCTTTCTTCGTCAGCTCTCTGCTTTTCACTAAAATACAGTTTCCTCTCACTCTGAAGACAAAAATAATCTTAGAAGTTATGGGTCCTATTTTGGGGGTGAATGGGGAACTCTGCTGTGAGTGGGCCAGGACCAGGATTACAGAGGTAAGAGCAGAAAGAGAGGGTAGGCAAACAGAGGATGGAAACATAACAAGAATTTATCTACATCAAGAAACTGTAGGGTGCTCTTCTCTAATTCCAGAATCTTATTCATTAAAAATAGTGAGGAAGAGGTGAGAATGACTCAGGATACAATCGTGGCAGGAAAATACCGGTACAAACCTGAAAGTTTGTTTCTTGGTGTGACAGTGAGTTTTGTGTGCAGGAGCCACCACAGGCCTTGTGAGAACACTGACAAGAAAACAACTGCTGCCACTGTCAGACAGGGACCCCAAAGGAGAGCAAGATGAGAACTCATGCATACAGCAAGAGCAGGCATTTCCTTTGTGAAAAGAAAGGCACAAAATAAAAACACACACCCTGGGGTCTGAGGTTCAGGGAGGGCCTGAGCCCAGGCTGAGCCAGCACACTGAGCCCCCACTGCCTGCCTTAGGTGTCCAGTGCTGCTTTACCAGAAATGCCACAAAGGGGATGCCTTTACAAACAAATTTATTTTCTAACAGCGCAGAGGGCTCAAGTCTGAATTCAGGGTGCTGTCTCCAGGGAAGACTTTCTCCGTGTCAGCTCTGGAGGAAGCTACTTTTGACTTTTTGAGCTTCTGCTCCTGGGTGTTATTCACGTGGCTTGGCGTCCCTCTGCCTCCATCTCTGGTCCTCTTCCTTCTTTAGTCTCTCAAAGATGAACCCAAGGCAGGATTTACATTAATCTGGCCTCATTAATACAACAAAGAGAATCCATTCCCAAATGGGATTATAACCAACAGGCATAAAGGTTAGGGTTTACAACACAGGTTTTTCAGGGGACAAAACTGAATCCGTAACACTGCAGTGCTCTGAAGACAGGACAAGGCTTGAGCAGTACCTGAGTACCAGTGATCACAGCTCCTACCGAGGGGACAAGAATGATGAAGCAGTGAAGGTGACCCACCCAACAAGTGAGTATTTCAAAACCCACGCTGTGCTGAACACAGACCTGTCCACACCCAGCTCATCCACAGTTTTCTGGCCCCACTTGTGACAGACTCAGCAAAGGAAACACAGGATTCTGGATGGTTCTCAGTCTCTTTACTTCCTCTCAGGCTTTAAGTCTCATGCTCTCCTTAATTAGCACATGGCAAGAATTTGAAAAAACATCATTCCCAGATTCTCATTTTTATAGGGAAGTGGGAAGTTGCAGCTCAGGGCAAGAGAGCTTACAACAGGGATGGTGACATCCTGGCCTGTCTCTGCTAGAACAGTGAATGCAGGTGCAGGGCAAAGGACGAGGGTCAGTGCGGGCTGGGGTCCTGTTGGGCAGGGTTGGATTAGTCCCATAACATCCCCACATCACGATGACAGGAACACAGGATCACTTAAGCACCCGTTGCAGCAAGAGAAGTCCTCAGCCACCACGCAGGTGTGAGCAAATTGCGGTGTCATGCTACAGAAGACAGTAATCAGGAACAGATTCAGGTTGGTCCTCATAAGTGCTGAACAGCCCATCAAACGATCAGACTGTCCAGGTTAGAGGTATCCCCATAACCAAGTCACGTCCCCTCTGTCCCTGCCCCTCCTCCATGTGAAGCCCTCTCACCATTAGAAGCCATGAGAGATGCCCCAGAGCCCTGGGCACTGTCACTTCCTGGAGAAGAACAAAAACATTATCTGGTCAGAGCCCGCAGAAGGCAGTAAGACTAGAGGAAGAAATACGGGGTGTGAGGCTCTCCAAGCGGGTCCTGTCTACGCTATACCAACCGTGTCAGGATCAGCCGACGTCCCTCACTTACCTGCACCCTGCGTGTAGCTCCTTCCCTTTCGACCTGTGGGAAGGAAACACCCTGTGAGAGAGCAGGGAGGAGCCAGCACCATGAAGTCCTACAGGAAGTCCCTAGGCCGGGACCCCAGAGAAGTTTCCAGAACAATGACTACAGACTGAGGAAAGGACAAGGACAGGAGATGTGTGGGGACTGGACCAACCACCCTGCAAGAGTTCTGTCCTCTGCAGGAAAATTCTGCTCTGTTGATCTGTAACTATGGGAATCAGGTTCCCAACACCAGGTTCATCTGAAGTGAAAAGAATACTTTAATCTACACATGTGATTTCACTGCTTACACAGGGCCCCAGACTGGGTAAGGGTGCGTGTACTAATGTTACCTCCCAATAACCAGTAAGACACAGACTCCCTTGTGGGAACTGAAACCCTTCAGCACAACAGTAAAACTGAGGCCCACCCCCATCTCTACCTGAGCTCTTCCTCCTCAGGATCACAACTGCGGCCACCGCACCTCCAACAATGAGCACTCCAAAGAGCACCAGGCCGGCCACAATGGCCACGGTGGGGATGGTGGACTGAGCAGGCGGCTCTGGGAAGAGAAGGAAACATGAAGGGCCCTGACCCACAGCTCTCAGCCCTGACCCTGCTGAGGTCTCCTGAAAGGCTCCCACTTTCCATGAGGAGAGGCTGCACCCTCGTCCCCGTTTACCCCATCTCAGGGTGAGGGGCTCCGGCAGCCCCTCGTGCTGAACACGGCATGTGTATCTCTGCTCCTCTCCAGGCGGCACCACCACAGCTGCCCACTTCTGGAAGGCTCCATTGCCTGTGGGCCTGGTCTCCACAAGCTCCATGTCCTGCGTCTGGTCCTCCCCATCCCGCTGCCAGGTCAGGGTGATCTCAGCTGGGTAGAAGCCCAGGGCCCAGCACCTCAGTGTAACCTCACGGTCAGAGATGGGGTGCTGGGTTACATATGCCTCTGGGGGATCTGAGGAGAAAGGTCAGAAAATTCAGAAACTGAGCATTTAACCCCATGGGACCTGGAAGCAGGGCTGGAAGCATGGGACTACGCTGAGATAGGACAGAACATTTAGGTGGAGGAAGTATAAAACCCAGACACTAGTCTGGGCTCAGAGGTCTTGTATACTCTCTTCCTTGGAAAGTTCTAGAAGCTAGATGAGAATCCCCAGTATAACAGGCTGAAAGTCTTAGGGAAACAACGGCTTCTGACCCTGCCCCGGGTGGTGGCCAAGAAACTCAAAAATGTTAGCGTCAGACCTCCAAAGAGGTGGAGTGTGGAGCAGAGAACCAGGGCTGAGAACAAGTCCATGGACGCTAACAGGGCCATTGCCAGGGTCAAAGGAACTGCTGGTCAGTTATTTCAGGAATCCTGTCTCTCAGTATCTGTAGAGGGACTGTATTCTCTTCACTGTTCTGACAGAAATACAGTTTTCTGGGGGAGTCACTCTGTAACAGAAACAATACTAACAGGGGCGGGATTCATTCCTCCCTGTCCGCGATCCCTAGAAGACTGGGAAGTGCTATTCTGGTGTCTACTCCATTTTCCTTCTCTCCCTAAAGGAGGCCAGCTGGGGGAACAGCCTCAGCCAAGGGGAGACGTGGGAGGCGCCCCGCGGCCCCTGGTACCTGCGCGCTGCAGCGTCTCCTTCCCATTCTGCAGGTATCTGCGGAGCCACTCCACACACCGGCCCTCCAGCTCGGCCTTGAACTGCTCTGCCACACGGTCCGCCTCCCACTTGCGCTGGGTGATCTGAGCGGCCGTGTCCGCCGCGGTCCAGGAGCGCAGGTCCTCGTTCAGGGCGATGTAGTCGGCGCCGTCGTAGCCGTACTGAGTGTACCCGCGGAGGAGGCGCCCGTCGGGCCCCACGTCGCAGCCGTACATCCTCTGGACGGTGTGAGACCCTGACCCGGCCCGCGCTCAGCCTCGGCCGCCCCGGCCCCGCCCCCATCCCCCGGGACCGCGTTTGGGCCTGAAGGGAAAACGGAACCCGAGCGAACCCCGTGACGGTCCCCGGGTCACAGGACGGCGGGTCCCGCGGCCTCGGGGTCGAGTTCGGACCAGGAGACACAGGGTGGGTGCGGTGGGGACGCGGGAAACGCGACCCGCGACCCGGACCCGGCGTCACTCACCGTCCTCGCTCTGATTGTAATAGCGGAGCGCGGTCCGCAGGTTCACTCGGAAAGTCTGCGCGGTGTCCTTGTAGATCTGCGTGTTCCGGTCCCAGTACTCCGGACCCTCCTGCTCGATCCACGGAGCCCGCGGCTCCTCCCTCGGATCCGCTGCGTCGCTGTCGAAGCGCACGAACTGCGTGTCGTCCACGTAGCCGACGGAGATGAACTGTGGCTCTCGGCCGGGCCGGGACACGGAGGTGTAGAAATACCTCAGGGAGTGGGGGCCTGGGGGTGGGGAGCGGCTGAGACCACCGGACTCTCCCCGCGCGGAGCCAGGTCCCAGGTTTAACGGGCGGCACGAGAGGAGGTCTGGAGGACTCAAGGGGTGTCTAGGCGATCTGTATGGGGCGCCCGGTAGGCGGCTTCCCCGAGGGTCCCGCGTCCCCGCCGGGCGGTCCCCTCGCTCGCCCCTCCCGGAGCCCGTTTCCCTGCCGACCCCGCACTCACCCGCCCGGGTCTGGGTCAGGGCCAGGGCCCCCGAGAGCAGCACGAGCAGGGCCCGGGGCGCCATAACCCCGGTACTGGGGTTCTGGGGACACTCTGCGTCCCGGCTGCTCCGGGTGGATTTTATAACCGGGAACCGCGGTGTCTCTGATTGGCTTCTCCAGAAATCGAGACCCAATTGGAGTGGAAACTCGGGTCACGTCATGGGTGTCAGGGCAGAAGGAGCTGACACAGGTTGTCAGAGGGAGAAGTGAAACCCGGGGAGACGGGGAATCCCCAACACCAGGTCACCCCATCGCTGAAACCGCCATCGGACCGGAGTGCCGCCCGGGGACTGGCACTTCGCCCTGATGCCTCTCCTCCTGCCCCGAGCCTTCTACAGGTCACTGCCTCCCTGAGTCCTGGGCCAGGCCTGCTGAAGTGAGAAGTTTTGTCAGTTTCGGATACTCTACACTGTTGTTGTGTGTCCAGGAGAACAGTCACAGCGACTTTAAATGAAGGAGTCGAACTGTCCTGTAGGTTCCCTAGGCTGTGATTTTCGAATGAGCAGATCTTCCACAGGGCAGATGGAGGTTTCCAGCCACCATCCTTAGGGTTAGCCGCTGAGAGCTTAATCACTGCATCGCCAGTGCGCCTGAGAACCTCTAGTCACTGTTACAAACTATTGAGGAATTCAGGGAGACTTTATTCCTGAGGATTACATCAACTGCTACTACCCGCGAGAGAAATTGATAATGTTGTAAAATTTTAAAATAATTTTAAATAATATGAGTAACCTATTAAACAGATAATATATTTTCAATAAAAATGAATATTTTCCAAAATAAAACAGTGGGGTGACAAAAGGAGATCATTTTACATTTTTGTCTGTCTTTCTTAGCTGTGTCAAGGAAGACTTCCAGATTTTCATATTTGCTTCAACTTCAGTATGTTGTTTTCGTTAAGATGTATTTACTTTTTAATCCAGTGTTACACAAATATAAATTGGAGGATAGGCTTTCCAAAAATTCTTATACTTTGATACAGTTACAGAAGAAGTTTCTTAAAAGTTAGTTGCAATCAGAAACCGTACTATTGAATACTTCACATTGTGCTCATTAAAACCCACAGAACAATCTTGCTTATCGAATCTTACACTAAAAACAACTTAGTTTGTTTGTTTGTTTGTTTTGTTTTGTTAAGTGATGTATTCACTGGGTATTCAGATGTTCTGTTGTTGACAAATTTCATCACAAAATATCAAGAAGTCCCATTTGTTAGTATTGTTACTGACCTGAGCAGCAAAGTGTGTATGCTCTGAAAAGCTATCAGACTTGTGGTGGATACATGTTTTCCAGTATTCTAATCTCCTGAGAGGCTACATTTCATCACTGGTTTCTTTGAAGTTTGTGTGTTATTAAGTATGGTCATTTTAGAGAAAGTGCTGAATATTCAAAATAGTTTCTCTGTTATCCCTTTATTCATGTAAAAATGACATTCCATAAAAAACAGGCTAGTTCAGCTCACACAAATTATTTTCTTGAGGCAAACATACTCTGAGATATAGAAGTGCTTCGTATATGCTTCCCTCTTCACACAGTATTAAAAGCTGTGAAATTGAGGATGATGATTTAATACAGTTAATGACTTTTAGTTCTTCAGTCTGTACCTCTTCAAGTGAAGCTGTTACCAGGTGGCATCCCCAGGTTCTTACTCAGCATGACTAGTGTTGGCCAGTAAGTCAGAGACCTAGAGGGAGACCTGCAAAGTCACCTTTAAAGGAGTCAGTCTGAGCTGCTGCCTCCAAGACTGCTGGCCAAGGGAGGCCAGGCAAATCACTGTAATGGGGTTAACAAGTAGAGTGCTTATAAGGTTATTTCAGCAACATTCTTAATCATACTGTGGAGAGGCAATGGGGTTTCATATCATCTCCAAGAAAACAACCCACTGTCTGCTCAAGACAAAGGCAACCTTTTATGAAAGATATTTCATAGCTCCCTCCCATTCTTTTTTCAGGCCCTCCCTGTTAAGTTGTACCCCAAAGTGCAATCACTGAACTAATTGTAAGACTTCTTTTTGGGTGGTTTTTTTTTTTTTTGGTATGGAAACTTGAAAGACGTGCTTCTGTAGAATGTGTATTTTTCAAAATGATTTTCCATAAATGCACAAAATGAGATTTGTGGAAAGATGTTAAAACAATCTGTATTAGAACCAGTAAAAATCAGTGCAAACCTGCTGTATACCCATGTGAACGTGGGAGATGTAAACAAAAAGCAAGCAGGGAAAAAACTGTAAGTCCTACATTCAATGCCTGAAATGACTCAAGGAATAAACTACAGAAGGTCTAGGGTGTTAACAGTTCCTAGAATTTTTTTAGATTTGTATGATAGTAAAAATATACAAATATTGCACTGTGTATTTTGGCACCAAATCTTTCTAAACTTCTTACATATGAGTAAGACCCCACGTGCCACTCACCAATATGGGATGCAGAAAAATTTCTTAGGCCAAAAAAAAAAAAAAAAGAGTTTGCCAATTGACCTCAATATCCCCCGAAATTGTGGTCCCCAGACTCCTATTCCTGCTATTCTATCCTTTAAAATGTTGGGTTGTGTATGGAAAACGTTTGAGCTTATTGTGTATTCCAGTTGTGCTGGCCTGCTTTCTACAGTATCAAGAAGCACATTTTCAATGCTGAGCAGTGGTAAACCTTTGCTCAGTATCCAGACAGGTTGATTGTAACCCAGACATGGAGGTTGCAATTCTGTCAAGCTTGTAACAGTGAAACTGCTTTTCAGTACTCCTGTGGTAACTTTCTTAGACTTACTCACCAAGACAACCTTCTGATAAATATACATAACAAATAAGGTCCTGTCTCAAGTTCCCTTTCCAGGCTAACACTGTCAGCACCCGTTTAATTGAATGCAACAGTTGTTTCTATGACCATTGGACTCTTTGAAGCTTAGCCACATTTTAGGACTATACTTCTCCAAATTTAAAATTTCTTGCTATTAAAAGCTCCACGCCACTTTTGTCTCATGAGCTGTTTTGCATCTTCATTTTTTCATTCCACCTTCAGTTAGTGCTAGGGCACCAAGCCCTGAAGCTCTCCCAAGACCTGCAACATAATGACCAGCAATACAACAAGCAAGTTCTTCACAGAACTTAAGTTTTACAAGACTTATTCAGGCATCAGTAATTCAGGTGAGTGGCAGTGCACCATCATCAAAAGGCCCATCAAGAACATGGATGCCTTCTTCTTCCACAAAAGCAGCATCATAAGTTGCTTCACCTACTGTTACTTTTGTGGTAACTCTGTATTCCTTAAGCTTCTCTATGAATTTGTTTAAGTTCCCATTGGTTGAACAGTGGGTAGTAAGAAATCATGTGCTGTTGTATTGGACTTCTGCAGGAGCTGGGCAGTTCACTCAAGCCGTGTTCATTTGCTTAGAAAACACTCAACAGGATTATGAAAGTATTTCAAAAAGTGTATACAGAAATGGTGTAAAGAAACTGAAGTCTACTTCAAAGTCCTCCCCTTGAAATTCCAATGTTTTGAATATGATGTTGGGAGCGAAGTAGAATGAAATGAAGCTCTAAAAGAAGCAGCAGTCCTTCAGTCCAGTGACACTGAGGCAACAGGAAGGAAGTGCACTGAGGGTTACCCCATCCGGATCAGCACTCTTGAAAATTGCTCTGCAGATTTCAAGTCAATGCTTCAGTGTGCAGGTTAACTGCTCCTACGGGGGCTTCTGGGTGGGGTGGTAATAAATGTCTGCAGTTCACTTGTCTGCAGAGAGGTCGTGCTGTGTCTAGCAATAATCTGCACTGCTCTTCAGAAACTTCATAAATGTGTGACCAAAAGCACCACAGAAAAGAATGTTTACTTACTGAAGATTGTGGCCTAATCCTGAGGCAGTGGCAACCCTGGTGGAGGCAGTGACAATGGCTGCAGTCAGTGGGGGGTCATCACCAGCGGCCACAGCAACAGTCCCACAGCAGTGGAGCACCAGGCCCTACCAGACAGTGAGCATCTCTGAAGAGGGCACCTAGCCTAGCTGACCAGCAGCAACCAAAAACCAAAGCCAACCCTGTGCTGTCGAGTCGATGCCAACTCACAGCGACCCCATAGGACAGCCTGGCAGATATGAACAGCCGACCTTTTGGTTAGAAGCCATAACACTTAACCAGTAGGCCTCCAGGCCCGGCAGCAGAAGGAGCTAATATGTGGTCTGAGAGCTTCCAGTGTTGTTGTATAGATGAAGGAGATGATTTTTAGAGGTCCTTACTTGGCCATTTTTGTTGATGTCACTATAGTATTTTTTTTAATGCTTTAAATAAATTAAATTTTCACCAGTCTATTTAGAATTAATAGTTTGCCATACTATGTTGAATACAGTAGCCTTACTACCAATATGTGTATTTGGATGAGGTTATATACTTATTGAAGTTCAGCTTTTCCTTCCTTCTGATTGTTATCTAAAAAGAGAAAGAGAGAAAGACATGAAAAAAGATCAATATAAGAGGAGAAAGTGCAGAGAATGGACCTTGAGGGAACCCAAGTTGAGACTAGAGAGATGATGACGGTGGTCAAACACAGAACAGCTGGTGAGGCGAGGCCGTGGCCTGGCTGATTTACCGGTGAGGATACAGTGGGCCACTTCAGTTCAGACAGTTTGTTACCTACGCGCAAGACAAGTCTGGCTAGCTACTGAAAAATCAGACAACGGAAACACTATGAATTACAGTGGTCCAATCCTGGAGTGCATGGGGTCACCATGAAACAACACAATTTACATGAAGACCAAAAGGAAGAGTAGCCATAGGTGCATCCTTTCATCACACACTAAAAAGGAAGGCACTGAGACAAAAAGGGTCCATGTAACAGAAGTGTTAAGTTGTGCGGTAACTCACTGCGAAGGGACTAATTCTAGGCTGCAGCTAAGTCTCATGATGTTCTGCAGCTATTTTATGAGGGGCATGGGGCAGAAAGCCTCATTCCTTGTCAGAACCTCATGATAGCCTCCCAGGGGATATATGGAGAAGAGAGAGCTGTCTGTGAGGACACTCCTAGTTCATGGAGGATCACATGGCATCCTGACAAGTCTCAAATGGGCTGGGGCTGAAGTTTTCCTTGTGTGGCCTATGCGGACTTGTACAAGTCCTCCAGGATGCCATGCGGGAGGCATTTCCCTACTCAGATATAACTGAAGAGAAACTGTATAGCTAGCAATGGGCATGCTGTAGTGAAGGAATCTAGAATAGAGATGAAGACAGCAAAAACAGGATGGAGAAGAAAAGAAATAACAAAAATTAACAGGCAAGATAATGTTTGAGAAAAAGGTATCTTATAGAGATCTTATCTCCTCCTAACACTGCCTCTTTCTTTCCCTTGTCTCTGACTCTTCCATGTCACCGAGTCATACTACGACCCTCTGAGATGGCTTAAGTCTGTGTGGAGGGTGTATTGTGTTGATGGGCTCAGATTTGGTCACAAAATCATGAAGAAACTTCTCAATTTAGAGAACACATTAAGCTGCTACCCTTCTGTTTTTCCAGCTACATTTATGCTTCCCAGCAACCTCATGAATGCCCTCTTTACTTCCTGCTTCCTCAGGGTGTATACAAGGGGGTTAAATGAAGGAGTGCCCACTACATAAAAGAGACCCCAAAACTGGTGCTTCTTCCAAGCATTGGGATTTCTGGGCTGGAGGCCGACAGCAGTGACAAAATGGTAAAAGACAGTGACCACAGTGAGATGGAAGAATGGGTTCTGAAAGCCTTTCTCCATGCTATTGCAGAGTTAGTTTTCCCCACTGAATGAGCAGTAGCACCGTATGAAATATGAATGAGAGTGAGTGTCATAACCAGGAATATGACACTGGACATAGTCAACTGAATCTCATTATAGGTGGCATCCCCACAGGTGTGTCAAATTAGAGATGTGACCTCACTTAAGAAGTTGTCTATCTGCCACTGAATACAGAAAGAAAGGTGAGGGGTGGGTAGTGTCTGCACTATTGATTGTACCAGACCAATGACCCAGGCCACAGCTGCCAGCTGCCGACACAGGTAGGGGTGAATGACGGTGACATAGTGAGGAGGGAGCACTAGCAGACAGTCACATAACAATCAAAGGTCATCACCGTCAGGAGGATGCACTCATTGGTCTCTAGGAACAAGAAGTTGAAGAGCTGGACAGAGTAGCCGGGAAGCTGATGGTCTTCTCCAGGGTCCAGAGGTTAAACAGCATCTGGGGGACACAACTTGTGGTGAAGCAGATCCAAGAAGGAGAGATCAGTGAGGAAAAAGGACATTGGAGAGTGGAGCCTGGGGTCCAAGCACAGACAGCTGGATGATGAGTGTGTTGGCCATCAGGCTCAAGGGGTAGAAAGTCAAGACAACCACAAAAATAATCTTTTCCAACTCTGGGTATTCAGAAAAGCCCGAAAGGAGGAAGCCCACTGATGAGCTTTGACTGAACATGGCCTGTTCCTATAGACCATAAACAGGGAGGAAAGCTGTCAGCCAAGTGTGTTCCAACCGGTTGTAGAAGAACTCAGCCTGGTAACTTTCGGGTCATACAGGCTTCCCTTCTCCCTCTTCTCACCCAGCTTCCAATTCTCAGGCTCACCACCATCCAGTAGCTCCTCCTCTTCCTTCATTCCTCCTGATTAAGTGATGTCTAGCGGGAACAAGGAAACCACAAAAGTGCTGGGAAATGAATAGAACTTCATCCTGTTATGGCTTGCTTACTCTTTGAGGGCAAGGAAGGCTGATGCAAAATATGAGATTTATTAATTAGTTTTCATTAATTCAGTGGTCACTTAATAGAGCACACAGTTTGTTCTGAAGAAGCCCTGGTGGAACAGTAGCTCAAGGGCTCAGCTGCTAATCCAGTTGGCAGTTTTAATCCACCCGCCACTCCTCAGGAGAAGGATGTGACAGTCGGCTTCAGTAAATATCTACAGTCTTGGGAACCCTTTGGGGACAGTTCCATTCTATCCAATAGGGTTACTAGGAGTTAGAATCAGTTCAACAGCAATGAGTTTGATTTGGTTTATTTTGTCCTGAGTACTGTGAGAGTACTGAATATTTTCCTAGGTGAGCCCAGGAAGATTGAACAATGAAATGCTTTGATCAAATCTCCTGATCATAAATAACAGAAATGTCTATAGGGTTATTTTATATTGTGGGTAGCATAAATATTCTAGAATTATTTGTGCCTTATTTACTTTAGCCTTATTTTCAGGGCAGTCCACCATAGACAAAAAGCATGGAGTAAGAAGGAGCTTTCTTCTCTGTGTGAAGTGTCCACATACATAGGGAGTTTATTAGGAAATTTTGTCCTTTCTAGACAAAAGAATTATTTATGAAACTGAACGCAAAAGTGTTCTGTATAATTGTAAAGCCCAAGGGTCGCCATGAGTCAGGTCCGACTCAATGGCACTTGGCTTTGGCAACCTCAACTTAAAATTATGTGCAGTACAGCAAAGTAATTTGTGAATTCCTTACTGTCTCCTGCAATTGCAAAAATTTTTAGGTGATAGGGCTTAAAAGTGAAAAAGATAATACTTTTTAAAAATGTTTTCCGTTTCAGGTAAGATTTGATCAAAAGCAAAGCACTGAGTTGAAGCTGAGATGTTTAATTAACAGAGTTTGTATACTTCTTGGATTCTATTTAGTAGTTATGAGATTTTAAAAACTTTTGTATTACAATTTCAAGATTACAAGACTTTTCCAGGAACAGTCAGTAGGACTCCTGTATGCAGATTAACCAATTGTTGTCATTTTGCTGCATTTCTTTTTATCATCTCATCTTTCTGTTTATATTCACAGTTATGCATATCGTGAGCCATTGAAGAGTGGGTTTCATGTATCTTGTCTCTTCACTCCTTCCCATTTCAGCACTAGTTTCTAAGGAAAAACACATTCTTTTACATAACACGTTGTTACTATGTGCTGTTGAGTTGGTTCCAACTTGTGGTGACCATGTAGGATTAGAACTGTCCCACAGTGTTTCCAAGGAGCAGCTGGTGGATTTGAACTGCTGACCTCGGGGATAGCAACCAACTTCTTAACCACTACAGCACCAGGGCTTCTGTGTAAACATAGTAGTTACTAACTTAGGCAATTTAACGTGGATAAAGTATTACTATCTATAGTCCATACCATACTCTTGCCATTTGTTCTAATAATGTCTTTTATACTAGTTTTCTAAGAAAAGATTTCTTGTAGCTCTTATATGCCTGATGTTGGCCTCATTATCAGCTTTTCTCTAGTTACTGAAACAACATGCCTTAATCAAAGTGTAGGATAGTGCGTTCAGATTCTGCCAGGGGAGGCTGAAAACCTGGAGGGATTGTGGCCTTGTGTATATAAAAAATATGGGGAAATACATGAAAAGTTGTCAAGACCCCCAGAAAGTAGAGTCAAATGATATAAAAGTAAAGGGTAAGTAAGAGAAGAAATCTCATAGTAAAAAGCACTATGGGTAGGTGAATCAAGGAGAACTTTCTGGAGGTGGTGACCTGGATTTCTGTTGTGAAAAAAAACATTAATGTAGAGGTCAACCCAGAGATGGGGATGAGAGATGGCAACCATCCTGATAACTAAGAGGTAGAATGCTATAGGACACAGTAGGACTCACAGCAACCCTATAGGACAGAGTAGAACTGCCACATAAGGGTTTCCAGGGAGCACCTGGTGGATTTGAACTGCCAACATCTTGATTAGCAGCCTAATCTTAACCACTATGCTACCAAGGTTTCCATAATTATGCCTACTTCTCTTCAGGTTGCTGAAACTCCAGGCTCTCCAGCCCACAGACAATTCATTAATCACAAACCCCAATGAGAAAACCCTAGTGGTGTAATGGTTAAGTGGTATGACTGCTAACCGAAATGTCAGCAGTTTGAATCCCTGGAAACACTGTGCGGCAGTTCTACTCTGTCCTGTAGGATCAGTATGAGCTAGAATTAACCTAACAGCTATGAGTGATGATGGTTAAGAAGGGAAAAGAGATCCAAATATGACCAGCATCTTAGAAGCCTTCTGTATGCTCTTCCCTGGTCACATCTCCTTTCCCCGTAAAGAAGTAACTGTTGTTCTGATTATTTTGCATTCATCGTTCTAAGCTGCAGACTCAACAATTGCCCATCATGTCTGACTCACTCACCACCTGAGGCTTTTCTCATATTCTTACTCTCTTGGCAACGTACTGTCTCCCTCTGCATGTTACTGCTGGACCTCTTCAGTTTCTATTTTCCTTTTGACTCTGTTTTCTCCTGCTCTCTGTTATTCAGAGCGTGCCTTTTCCTTATCCTCTTCTGCCCGTGCTTCTTTTCTCTCATAGCCAACAAAAGTCAAGCACTACTTTTTCTACTTCTTATTAGTTCCATATTCATACATATTTATTGATCAGCCACTAAAGAGCCAGCGGCTGCAAGGGACTCAGGTACAAATTCTCCACAATCTAGTAAAGATAGTCATGGTATTGCTTTAGCAGTTACCATGTGTTGAGTGCTCTGCATGTACCAGGTACTGTGCTAAGCAATTTCCTGAATATCTGGTTCTCACAACAACCTCAAAAAGTAGTTGATGTTATCCTCATTTTACAGAAAAGAAGCAGAAACTGAGAGGTGAAGTGACTTGCCCTAGGTTACTCAGTCAAGAAGTGCCAGAGTTAGGATTTTAGATCCTGTCTGATTCCAGATCTGACCCTCTTGATGGCTCCACTACTGAGGATGTGAAATTGATGGGCTGGAGAGGAATCAAGTTGTAACTTAGCTGTGATCAAGCCAAACTTTCCTCATCGCCTTGCTGCCAGAGCTTTCTCAAGACCTGGAGCTTCTGGAGTGGTTGGAGGCTCCAGCTGACCCTCACAGTGTGAACTGCAAGCAAACTGTGATTGAGCAGTACATCCTTGAAGGACATTAGAGCTTAGAGGCCGGTATTAGAAGTGATTGTGTTTATCTGTACTTTTCTAAGTAATTTAGGTATATTGCCTCTTATAACAACTTCAAGAGGAGAGTACTATTTTTATATGTTTTTCAGCTAAAAAAATGAAAGAACACAGGGAATGAATAGTTTGTTTTGGAAATGTAACTAGTAAGCACCACAGCTGAGATATGAACCCAACTGGGCTGATGTAGAGGCCATGCAATAACTGCATTCCACCACCATCACTCTGCTGCACATGTGAGGCCAAGGTAGGCCAGAGCAAACTCTTGGCAATGGAGCTCTCTGCTAACAACCTCTTTTCGAGATGCCCTGAAGGTAGACAGGGAAGTACGGAGAGGAGAGGTGACGTGGGGAGGGATCCCAGAAGTCCAATCTCATGGAAAGACTCTCTGGGTTGGTCTCTACATTAATGTTTTTTATCACAACAGAAATCCAGGTCATCACCTCCATGGGATTCTGTCAAGGTTTGGGACCCTACAGCCCACAATTAGCCAGTGACACTAATGATGGTTAGGAAGAGAGGGGATAAAGCAGAAGAAATGTAGTAGCAGGAGTCCTCCTGTGGAGAGAGGGAATAAATAAATACATAACCTTCACCCACTGCTCCCCTCTGTCACTGGAGAGTTCCAGGCCATGGTTCCATTTCAGCCACCACTTTCAGAGCATGCCCCATATTTCCAGTCTTTCATCTCAAACCTGTAATGTGCTCACCCGATATCAATTACTTTGATTTATTCTCTATCCTCCTTTTATATCCAGATATACTTTGTACAATAAATCACACGGATTTTAATGCACAGTCCACTGAGCCTTGACAAGTGTGTACATGCAGGTCACCACCATCCTAGTGGAGAGGCAGAACGTTCTCTCACTTGGCTGTTCCTCACGCCCATTTGCAATAACCATCACTTCCTCACTCCTTGATCCTGGCAACCATCTATCTGGTAACTATCAATTTGGGATTGTTTCGCCTGTTCTAGAACTTCATATAAATAGATTTATCTAATAAATACTCTTGTGTTTGGTTTATTGTACTCTCCACATTTTTAAAATTTATCCATATTGTTTTGTACATCAGTAGCCCATTTGTTTCTTTTTTTTCCCCCCAAGTAGTAGTTGATTGTTTGAAGGTGTCAAAATTTGTCCTGTTACCTGTTGCTGGATATTTGAGTTTCTTGTTGCTTGAAATATGTTCCTAAATTCTTTGGTACTCCTCTCTTCACAAGACAGTCCTCTTCCCTAGAGTGTGAGCTGTAGTTTATGACCCATTTGTAACAAATAGAATGTGGCAGAAATGATGGCGTGTGACTCCCAAGACTAGATCATCAGGTGGTGGTGTATTTTCCTTCTTGCTCTTGTTTTTTTACTGTTTACTCTGAGGAAGCCAACTACTATGTTATGAGGACATTCAAACAGCAGATAGAGAAACCCAGTTGGGGAGGACACAAGGTTTTCTGCTAAAAATGCACATCATGTGACTAAAGCAGCTTCAGCCAAGTCCTCCAAGGACTCCACTCCCGGCTGACAGCTTGACTGCAACCTCTTGGGAGGGAGGCCCTAAGCTAGAACCCACCAGCTGAGCTGCTTCTTAATTTCAAATCCACAGAAACTGTGAGTTAATAAATATTTGTTGTTTGCAGCCACTAAATTTTGGTGTAATTTGTTATGCAGCTGTAGAAAATTAGTTTTTACTTTTTTTTTTCCAGTTTTACTACTATGAATAAATCTATTAATTTTTATGTACAAGTTTTTTTTTTTATGGACATATATTGTCAACCTCTTCAATAGATACTTATGAGTGGAATTTCTGAGTCACTGGTAGGCACATGTGAAATTTTATAAGAAAACTTTAAATCATACTTCAAAAATTGCTGTTCTCCCACCAATGGTTATGAGACTCTTGATTGTTCCACATTCTCATCAGCACTTAGTATTGTCATTCTTTTAAATGTAGCCATTCTGTTTGTATGGTATGGTATCTCATTATAGTTACAGTTTACCTTTCTCTGATAACTAAGCTGTTAAGCATTTTTTTGTGTTCTTAATTGTCCACTTTCACATCTTCCTTGATCAAGTTAGTTCAAGTCATGCACCATTGTTCTATTGTGTTATTTTTGGTTAGAATCATAGCAGTTTTTTGTAGACCCTGGATAAAAACCCTTTGTCAGATAAGTGCAAAATGACTATTTTCTCTCAGTCTGTTTGATTTGTAAAACTGTCTTCCAAAGAGAAGTTTCTAAACTCGATTAACTCAAAATTTATCTATTATCTTTTTGTGGTTAGTGTTTTTTTGGTCCTAAGAAATCTTACTCTCTGGTCAAAAAATTCTCAAATGTTTTCTTCTAGAAAATTGTCTTTCTACTTTGTGTATTTATTTGAATATTCCATGTTAAATTAATTCTGTGTATGTTTTGAAATGGAGATTGCAGTGTGTTATTATTATTTTTAATGTACTTATCATGTTGCTTCTGAACCACTCATTGAGAAGACTGTCATTCCCCCCGCTTCCTTCCCCATTGAATTACCTTGATGTCTTTGTGAAAAGGAAACACTGTGGGGATGTAGTGATTACGTGCTGTAAAACTGCTAACCAAAACATCAGCAGATCAAATCCACTAGGCACTCCTTGGAAACTCTATGGGGCAGTTCCACTCGGTCCGTAGGTTTGCTATGAGTTGCTATAACTGGAGGACAATGAGTTTTGTGGGTTTTTTTTTTTGTTGTTGTTGTTGTTTTGTCCTTCGTGGAAAATCAGTTGACTTTACTGACTGTATTTCTGGATTTTTTGTTCACTTCCACTAATCTCTTTGTCTTCACTTAAACCACCTAGACTGTCTTCGTTACTATTGTTTCACAATAAGTCTTGTAAGCAGATATTTTAAGTTCCCTAAATTTTCAGTATTGCTTGGGTTATTTTAGTTACTTTGTATTTCATGCTATAGGGTTGCTATGAGTTGGCAATGACTTGCTGGCAGTGGGTTTGGTTTGGGTTTGGGTATTTTCACGAACATGTTAGAATTAGCTTGTCAGTTTCTACACTAAGGCTTACTTACACACAAACACACACTTTATTGTGTTTCAAGTGAAAGTTTATGATCCAAGTCAATTTGTCATACAAAACATATACATATACTATTATGTTTCTCTAGCTGCCCTCTCCACTCTGTGAGAGAACACTCCTTGTTTCCACCTGTATTTTCCATGTCCATTCAGCCAGCTCCTGTCCCTGTCTACCCTCTCGTCTCACTTCTGGGCAGGAGCTGCTCAGTTAGCCTCATTTATGTATTTAAGCCAAGAAGCACACATTTTGCCCTCATCTTTTTGTGTCTTGTAGTCTAGTCCAATCTTTATCCAAAGAGTTGGCTTCAGGACTGGTTCCAGCTCTGGGCTAAGGGAGAGTCTGCAGGCCATGTCATCTGGGGACCCTCCAATCTGTTGGACCATTAAGTCTGTTCTTTTAATAGAGTTCTAGTTCTGCACACTCATTTTTCTCCTGATACATCAGGGACACTATGTTGCATTTCCTGTCACAGCAGTCATTGGTGGTGGCTAGGCATCATCTAGTTCTGGCCCCAAGGTCATATAGTCTCCATATCACATTGCCCCTTCTGTCTCTTGGGTTCATATTTTCCTCATGTCTTTGGTGCCTGGAAGGCCTACTTTTGATTGAATTTTCCGTAAATCTGTAAGTCTATTCGAGAAGAATGGATATTTGACAATATTCAGTCTTCAAATTGATGAAATTAAATACAAACTCAAATCCCATTTATTTTCATTTTCTTTATTTTCTTTCATCAATATTTTATAATTTTCAGCTGTAAGCTGTATGTCTTGAAACTTTTCTTAAATTTATTGCTCTGTATGCTTACACTTAAGTAACACCGGCCATGCTGGTGGTGAAAGGCTTGGCTGCTAAATGAAAGGTAGGTGGTCTGAAATCATCACATGGATCCACAGATGGAAGACCTGACAATCTGTTTTGTCACAAAGGTTTCAGCCAAAAAAACACTGTGGGGTCATAAAAGCAGCTCAACGGTACCTAACAACAATAATGTACTTACGCTATTGTGAATAATGTTCTTAATTTCATTCTTGGATTTTTCACTGATAACCCATGCTGTTGAGTCACTTCTCAACAGAGCAGTAGGTCAGAGCAGAACTGCCCCATAGTTTCCAAGGAGTGTCTGGTGGATCTGAACGGCCAGCCTTTTGGTTAGCAGATGTAGCCCTTAACCCACTACGTCACCAGGTTTTCCCTGGTGATAGTATATAGTATATAGTATATAGAAATATTACCATTTTTATAATGTTGATCTTATATTCTGTGACCTCACTCATGTTGGTTATTAGCTGTAGTAGATTTTTAAAAGTTTTTGTATTCAGGATCATGCCATTTATAAATAACAGTTTTTCTTTTTCAATCTTTAATGCTTTCCATTTCTTTTCTTTTCCTTATTTCACTAGATAGAACCACCAATAGAATGTGTGTAGAAGTGTTGAGAACGGAATCCTTACCCTGTTCTGATACTACAGAAATGTTTTCTGATTTTCACCATTAAGTATCACGTTTGTTTTAGGTTTTTGGTAGGTGTGCTTAATCATGCTGATAAAATTCTATTCTATTTCTAATTAGAGTTTTCAATATGTGTGGGCACTGGACTTCTTCAAATGCTCTTATTGCATGTATTGGGATGATTTCTGACTTTTATTCTGTTAACATGATGTATTATATTAATTGATTGTTGAATGTTAAGCTAACTTTGCTGCTCTGGGATAAATACCACTTGGTTATTGTGGATAAATCCTTTTAAATACTTCTGAATTTGATTTTCTAATAATCAGATTAAAAGATTTTTATCTGTGTTCATGAGATACATACTTTTTTTGTTACTTTCTTGTGATTTTTTTTTAATCTGGCCTTGGTATCAAGGTGCGATGGGTTGAACTGTCTCCCCCCAAAATTGTATACAGCAATTTGGCTAGACCATAATCCCTGGTATTGTGTGATATTCCTATATGTTGTAAATTCTGCCTCTATGATATTTATGAGGGAGGGTGGGTGGCATTTATGTTGGTAGGGTAGGAAGTAATATGTAAAATTGTACTGTGCCTTGAGATAATCTCTTGGGACATAAAAGAAAGGGAAGTAAGCAGAGAGTTGGGGACCTCATACCATCAAGAAGCAATGCTGGAGCTAGGAGCATCCCTTTGGCCTGGAGTCCTTGTGCCTCAGAAGCTCCCAATTCAGAAGATTGCTGACAAAGACTTTCTTCCAGAGTTAACACAGAAAGACTAGTTCTGGAGTGCATGTCCTGAGTTCACACTTTTAGTGTACTTTTCTGTGGGAAAATAAATTTCTCATTGTTAAAACCACTCTCTTGTGCTGTTTCTCTTATAACAGCACTAGATAAGACACAGAGAAATGCTGGCATCACAGAATGAGTTTAAGCTTCCTCTCCTCCATTATTTTCTGAAAAGTTTGTATAGGTCTAGTATTATTTCTTTAAACATTTAATAGAGTTTACCAGTCAAGGTTTCCGAATCTGGGCTTGCTTTTTATGTGTATATGTGTGTTAGTTAGTATTTTAAGTTTTCAGTGATCTTCTTTACTTACAGTTCTATTCAGATTTTCTATTCCTTCTTGAGTAAACCCCAGTAATTTCCATTCTCCGTGAACTTAAATTTCATCTAGCCAAGCCAAGTGCCTTCGAGCTAAGTTGACTAGTTTTCTCACAATATTCCCTTACAATACATTTCTTTAGGCGTGGTAGAGATATACTGCTTTCACTTTTGATGTTGGTAATTCTATTCTTTGCTGTTTCTGTCTTGATTTGTGTAACTGAAGTTTTGGCTGTTGTTTTCCAAATAACAAACTTTTGTTTTCCTCGACTTCCTCTTCTCTTTCTATTTCCTTTTTCATTGACTTCATCTGTGATCTCCTTCAATCTACTCATGTTGGGTTAGGCTTGCTTTTCTCTTTCTACATTCTGAAGGTGGAAACTTGGATTGTTAATTTGAGGTTTTTTTTTTTTTTTAAGTTACAATTTTCCAAAGTACTGTTAGTTGTATCTCATAAATGTTGAGGTTTCATTTTCATTCAATTCAAATTATTTTCTAGTTTCTTTTAGGTTTTCTTCTTTGCCTTAGGATACTTAGAACTTTGTCATATAATTTCCAAATAGTTAGGTGTTTCTCAAATTTATTTCTGTTGTTGACTCCTAATTTAATTTCATTTTGGTCAGAGAACATACTTTGAATGATTTATAGTCATCTAATTTACTGAGGTTTGTTTATTGACTAGCATTTACTGGTGAATATTCCATATGCCCTTGAGAAGAATATTGTTCTAATATTTTGGAGCAGAGTGTTATATAAAGGTCAGTTAGGTCAATTTTTTTAATTTTATTTAGTATGTTTAAATGCTTTGTCTTCTCTGACATGGGAAAGCAAAAATACTTTTTTGTATGTGCCTTAGATGAACATTTACAGAGCAAATTAGTTTCTTTTTAAACAATTAATACACACATTGTTTTGTGACGTTGGTTGTCAACCTTACAACATGTCAGCTTTCCTCCCTTCTTGGCTTTCGGTTCCCCATTACCACTTTCCTGTCCCCTCTTGCCTTGTTGTCCTTGCTTTTGGGCTCTTGTGTCCATTTAGTCTTGTTTTGTCTTATGACCCTGTATAATCTTTTGCTGAGTGGAGAACTTCAGGAGTGACTTCAAAACTCAATTAAAGGGATGTGTAGAACCATAGTCTTGGGGTTTCTCCAGTCTCTGTCAGAACAGTAAGTCTGGTCAGCCCAAGATGTTTATCATGCTGTTCTACCTTAGCAGCATTTGAATTCTAAACTCTGTTTCCCCTGTGATGGGAAGCTGAAGAAATCTCTGTTTGGCTCTTTCAGTCTTCTAGTGGTTCTTTTCTTCCTGGGCTCTTTGAAACCCTGCCCTACACATCTGTAGTTTAAGGATCAGTCAAGAATTTGCAGGAACTTATCATGCAGTTTTTGCTTTTGTCTCTGTAGTTCTCTCCTTTTTGAGATTACTCCCCACCACTTTAGTTTTCCAGATGTTCTAGTAGCCTTTACCTATAAGGCCAACAAGACAGCTTTTTTCTACTTGAGCTATATCTACCTGTCATGCACAAACTGAGGAGTGCCCTCAGAGAAAAACTGCATAAACATGGCTCTTCCCTACAGTGATTCCCTTCTTTCAAGAGCCAAATTCTCTCTAGCTTCTCCTTTCATTTATCACTGCCTAATGACTTCAAACAGTTTATTTCTACACATATTTCATTCTTACAGAATTTGAAATTGTTATTGGTGGGAAAGTTGTTCCAATGCAAAGTACTCTCTTTGTTGTAAATCTCAGGTGTCGTCCCCGCTCGGCTTCCCCACGTTGGACTATAGTGTGTGCATTAGGCTGGGTTCTCTAGGGAAGCAAAACCAGTAACACGTATAAATATATATAGAAAGAGATTTATATAAAACAAAAATTTCATGCAGTTGTAGAGGCTGAAACATCACAAGTCCTGGATCGTAATAAAAGCCTCATGCAGCTGCAGAAGCTGGCAAACCCACAGTCGGCAGGTCAGAGAACAGAGTTCTAGCTCACAGGCTGTAAAGGTTGGCAAATCCCAAGACGGCAGGCGAGACTACAAAGTATCTGCTGATTCACATACCTGCGGGGGCTGGCAAATCCAGAATCAGCAGGTCAGGGAACAGGACTCTTACTTGGAGGTTGTGAAGATAAATGAATCCCAAGAGCTGATAGTTCAAGTCCCGAGAATGGAAGGTAAGAAGACAAGAAAGCAACAGTTGCTGGATCTTTAATAAACCAAAATCTTGGCAAAGTGTGCAGGCAAGAAGTAGGCAGCAGAAGGTGGAGAGATGAAGGTCGAGGGGGTGGTGAGCCACCACAGGCCCCATCCCTGCCACGCTATACAGCTGCCCAGAACTCTGATAATCATGGCCCAGCCAAGTTGACACACAATCTTAACCATAACCGTGTGAGCACATGAAATTATAGAATCCTAAAGTTGGAAGAATCTTCAGGGCATTTTGTATAATCTTTATTTGATACACCAAATTCTCTTATAACTCACCGTCTTTTGAATTCTCACAGGGCATTTCTTTCTCCTATTCCTCTCTCTTTTTTTGATACAGTTTGCCCATCTTTAAAGTTATTCTGTGTTAGAATTCATCTCATTTCTACTTCCGCCCTCTGATTTTTTCTTAAACTATGCAAAAGCCTGTCTTCATATGAAATCTCATTTATTTGTCCCAATAAGAATGTGATGTAGATACTGTTTTCCTCATTGTGTCGTAGACTTACTGTTCTCTAGCAGTAACTCCTCTCTCTTTCTATACTTTTTCAGTCAGGTCACGTCTGCTCGGAGTAAAGATCACATTTTTCAGCTTTCTTGGCAGCTAGGTGTAGCCACATGTTCAAGGTAACAGGATGTAAAAGAAGTCACCTCTGACTGCTTCCCACACTCTTTATTTGGCCATATTTTTTCCTTACTTATACCATTCTGCCTCCTGGAATGCAAATATAAGGAATAGAGCACTACTATCATCTTGGACCACAAAAGTATGGGCCACGACCCAAATATGACAGAGCAGTGAATTCAAAGGAGTCTGGGATCCTGACTCTTTGCTAAGTAAAATTACAATACCAGATCCCGATCTATCTCTAGACTTTAATGTGAGATAAAATGTAGTTCTATCTTTTTACAGCCATATTACTTTTAGAGGTAACAAAGCCTATTCCTCACTGAAATTCCTAACTTATAGAAGAGAGTACTTTTATAGGAAGTGGGAGGCAGAGCCTGGATTGAATTCAAGATGGCCTGACTCTTGTAAAGTGGATGTGGACCACTGGCCTGTACCATAGCCTGTAGTCCATGACTGCATTAGATATTCCAGTTATTTTGTGGACTCAGGCAATTTTTATACACTATTGTTAGCGCCGGGTACAAGGCTCGGTTGTTGAAAATACCTTGGATTTTAAAGTAGCTTTATCTTTTTCTCTGTCTTTCTAAGTAGTTTTCTTTATTTTTGAGATTCATGGAAAAAAACAAGTTCTTCTTTATGTTATTTTCCTGGTCTTGTCTCACTCAACAGCCTTTTAAGCATATTTGCTTGTTTTGTTTGGTTATAAGTAAAATCAACCTATTTTTACTGCTGATGCTATTCCATAATTCAGTAATGCATCTTTCTATTACTGAAAGACATTTAGGTTGTTTTCATTTTGACAGGTATTCCCAAGTTGTCATCCTTTGAGGATGGTCCAATCATCAATAAATAAGAATTTCTAGTAGCTTTTTTTTGTATATTATGTGAAAGTTTATGGAGTAAATTGGTTTCCCATTTGATAATTTGTACAAAAAAAAAATGTTCCCTACAATGTGTCAGCACTCCTCCCATTTCTATCCTGAATTCCCTGTTTCCTTCAATTCTGATTTTCTGTCCCTTCCTGCCTTTTCATTTTTGCTTTTAGGCAGATATTGCCACTTTATCTCCTATAATTAATTGTTCTAAGGAGTACATTCCTCTTGGATATGATTGCTTATTTTATAAGCTTCTGTCTTTTTTGACTGGGGGGTGGTCTCCTGGTATAGCTTTAGTTCCAGGTCAAAAGAGTATCTTAGGATCATAGTCTCTGAGAAACCAGTAGGCAGAATCTGATTTTTTGTTCTCCAAATTTTTCCCACTCCGTTGGGGACCCTCCATTGTGACCCCAGTCAGAGTGGCTCTAGTAACTTTTTAACTGGGCTTAGTTGACACTTCTGAAGCAATATTCTAGATCTCAAACTGTGATTCACAAATTTTTTTCTGGACATCATTAAAGAGAAGAGGAAGGAAATTTCTGCCCCAGGGAGGCCTTAGGGGGTGCGGTGACTAATCCAAGACAGCCTCCCAGCAGCCAGGGCAAGTTGCATGGTTTGTTGACAACTTTGTCTTCTGTTTTATTCTCTTAACTTGGCAAGATCTCCACAACACGACTGTTCACCTTGGCTAGTTCTCTGAATTTGTTAGGACAGAGGAAAAGATATTTTTCTGCCTTTGAAAGACTTTATTACGATACAAGGAAAAATGAAAGCCAAATTGCCATTGCAGTATGAGGCAAGGAGGTCAAATTCTAGGAACAAATCTCTCCCATGGTCAGAAATGACGTCACTAAGGGAGTCTGGGATAGCTTTTTCCCTGACCTTGGACATGAGTGGAATTTCACATAGGAAGAGAAGAGGGAGACAAAACAACAGTCTAGATTTGATTTTAGTGTTCCTTGAAAGGGCACTGATTCTCTGAATCCGTGTGCTGTCTGGGTAGGGGATTCCCAGAATTCATTTTCCCTGGGAGGATCCCTGTCTCGCCCTTCTGGTCACGTCATGCTGGAAATCCCCAACTCCTGTGAGTGGCTTGTCTGTTGCTACACTAGTGTCTGGTCAATCAGGGGCAGTGTGATGCTGGTGAATTTTGGGTAATTTCTATTCCTGATTTGTGATGCTTGTAAGGAGGAGGGAGGTTCACTTTAACAAACAGAAAGATGACTGACCAACCTTTAAGACTTGGCCTGGGAGTGGAGACTTCACAGGTTTAGTCTTGGCTTTGCCTCAGTTGTTGAGGAGGTCAGGGGAAGCCTATGACACTTAATGAATGACCCGAGTTCCTGTCATCAGGCACCCTTAAAAGTTCACAGTTCTGGAGGAAGAGTTGTTACTGACTTTTGCAGTAGGCTTCAACCTTCCTTCAGTCTCCCATTCTTGTGCTTCTGAACTCTATACTCACCTCTGCCAGGTGGATAAGGGTGGTGGTGATCCAGGCAGGTCCTGCCATCCAGGCACACATGTCTGTGTGCTTTTAGACTTTGAACCTCCTCATGTTTCCACACATCCCAAGATTCCTTGCAGTCCTCTGACTCAGCTTTTCTTTATCTCCCTATATTCCTTCCTTGAATCTGTACATTTCCTGTAACAAAAGGTGTGCACATGCATGCACTTTTCCTTTTTTTTTCAGTGAAGGAACATAATATGATCGTAATAAGACGTGGACTATAAATATAGGTTTGTGCATTTCAATCTTGTTTACTAGCTGCTACTGATATGACTGTGGTGAGTTAGATTTTTGCTTATGCCAACAAGGACACTGATAATTATCTAGGTAGATGACTGAGACAATCAATGAAGTAACGTTTAATAATATCTGAGGTTGTTGTGGAGCTGTGGTAGCACAGTGATTAAGCACTCAGCTGCTAACTGAAAGATTGTTGGTTTGAACCCACCAGCCACTCTGCAGCAGAAAGGTGTGACAGTCTGCTTTTGCAAAGATTATAGTCTTGGAAACCCCATGGGCCAGTTCTACTGTGTTCTATAGCATTGTTATGAGCTGGAATCAACCCAAGACTGCAATGCATTTGTTTTGGGTTTGGGGTTGTTTTTGTGTGCTCTGAGGCTGATTCCTACTCACAGCAACCATAAATGACAGAGTAGAAGTGTCCTACAAGGAGAACAGATTGTCAGGGTTTTTATTCTGTGAAGTTGCTGGTATGTTAGAATCACTGACCTCTAAGTTAGCTGCCAAGTGCTTCACCATTATGCCACCAGAGCTCTGTAATACTTTGGTGGTCCCTGAAACATGTTTAGTACTCATGAAGCATTAAAGCCAAGTAAGCCAAGTGCCATCGAGTCGGATCCGAAGTTTCTCTTTTTTGTTATTCATTTAATTATTCAATGATTTGTTAATTCTTTCATGGATTTAGTTTGAACCCACTCAGTTCTTCCTTGGGAGAAAAACCTGGCAATCTGCTATCATAAAGATTACAGCCTAGAAAACTCAATGGGGCAATTCTCCTCTGTCACATGGGGTTACAGTGAGTCAGAGTTGCATATTTCACACCTAACAACGTTAATACTTACTGTGCTATACACGTGTAGAATGGCACTGAGGATACAAGTTAATTCAGATATAATCCTGATCCATGAGAGTCCTAACATAATTCTGGTCCACAAGAGTCCTACTATTTACTGGGAATGACAGACAAGAATACAATCTTGTTATTGGAAAAGCCTCTTCTGAGAGGACTGCTTAGGGAAAATGGGACAACAGAAGATGGCCACATAATCCAGAATGGGGAGAAAGAGAGTCAGAGAAGCCTTCCTGTAGGACATGCTGCTGATAATGTACATCCTTTCATGGTGTCAGAGGGAAAGGCCTGCCAAGCAGAGGGAATGGTATACTCAAAGCCCTGCCGGTGACAGAGAGCTTTGTGTATTCAAGGATATGCAGCGAATTCAGGGAATAGTGCACAGAAACTGCTAGAAATACAGGTCTGCAGCTCTAGTCTGTATTGAGGGCACAGACTCAGGTAGCATTAGCAGGCAGATGTAGTTCCTGGGAAATGTCATTATCGATTACCTCTTTCTGGAGTTCTGGTGCATGTTCCTTGCTGCTCCTGACAATGTAGACACTGACACTAAGAACGAGATCTAGAAGGACAAAGGCAGAAACGATTTGAGAAGAGAGTGATTTAATAACTTTTAACTACCTTCTCTGCCCCCTGGCTTTTCAGAAATGGGATGATAATCTACAAACGCAATGGATGCAAACAGTCTGAAGAGTGAACAGCGGTTCAAATATGTCTCGGCTTGTATAGCTTTCTTTTCTCTCTTACCAGGCCCTTCCCCCATGCCTGTCCGGCTTCAGTGCTTTCTCTTTCTCTGTCATTCTCAACCTGATTTGACATGTTCTGCCTAGCCACTGGTGACGTTCAGAATCCGCAAATCCTATTGGGCGATGGACGCAGGGCAAGCCGTTTTGCGCCATGCCTCTGTGAAAAGTAAAACCCAAAATCTTGCCTTCCAAACACACATGGGACAAGAACTGTGTAAGATATCTGAAAGGAGAATAGCAAGGGCCAGTAGTTTCTAGTGTATTCCATTAGACAGTCTTCTGCCTTCACACTCACCCTATGTGCCTAAAAAAGTGTGTTTGCCAAAAGGACAAATATTGTATGAGACCTCTACCACAAGATCTCAAAAACAGACTTGCGTATAGAAGAGAAGACTCTTTGACAGCTGCAAGGGAGGGGATGGGGGGAGGGTTTAGATTAGATAGTTGCTAGAAATCTGGTTGGGAGAAAGCGGTGATGGCACACATTAGAAACAAGAACAATATTAAGTGGACTTAAACATAACATGAGTACTCCTTCCATCTTAACCCAATAGTGCAATGATAGAGTAGCTCGGGCAGGGGGCGGGGGACCATGGTCTTAGGCGAAAGCGAGGCCAATTGGCACAACTAGCGTTTTGCTAAGAGGGCTCTCTGCACCCCACGTTGGTGAGTGGCGTCTGGGATCTTAAAAGCTGCCAAGCTGCCATCCGAGGGCACAGCAAATAGTCCCAACTCAGCAGGAACGGATGCTCACCGAGGACCAAAATGACATGCGGAAAAGACAATCCAGAAGACAAAGAGACCCACATCAGTGGGTGTCTACATCGACTTGGGACCAGAAGAACCGCATGGTGCCTGGCCACCACCAGTGATAACCGCGATGGAGCTCACTAAGTTGAGTCTCACTGGCAACACAAGAATAAAAAGGGGTGTACCCTGAGATCCCCACTAAAAGACCTCAATTGATGGTCCAGTGGTTAAGGGGTCCCCCTAGGAGCATGGCCCCTTGCCCTGATGCTGCCCTTGACCGTAAATCATAACGAAGGTCCACGCTTTGGACAGGAATGAATTGGACTTGGCGATGCAGTGACCATATGTTGGATGCACTTTATGGTTCTATACATCTATAGGATGTCATCCTGCTGATCTCTGGCTGGAGGAAGGAGAGTGGGTGGAGAGGAGGTAAAAAAGAGACTATTGGGAGAATGAGACATGTATGGAGCAGAGAGCAATAGTGTGCTGTCACCGGGCAGGGAGAGCAGTGGAAGCTGCATGTAGGTAGGTATGTAAATTTATACGGGAATGTACATTTTCACTCAGTTATATTAAATAAAAAATTTTTTAAAAACTGTGTTTGCCTCACGAAATACATTTAGGTAATAATTATTTGTTCTGATCTTATTTAATGATTATATAACAAGCCCTTAAAATAAAAGAACATGGTTTATATTAAAGTTTTTGAAATACTAGAATAAGCTCTTCAATCCCATTACTCTGCATGGGAACCTCTGTGAGCTCAAGCTTTGCAGGATGGAAGCCCCTAGAAAAAAATGAGACACGATGGCACTTGGCTTGGCTGGATTAGTGAGTGAAGGTACAATAAACAGCAGCTGAAAAACAGCAAAGATGATGGCTTGGTGTTATTACAAACTTTTACTGTGAAAAAATTGAAATGCTCTGAATAAATAAGGAAAATTCGTTCTGTGACAGTGTCTTGAGAGTTTGGGAGAGGGCAGTAATTAATTTGAAAGGCTAGGGGTGGCAAGGTTAGCTAGCTAGCTTGATCACTGCCACCTGAGAAATAGTTACAGATACAGTAACTTGTTCCTGGCAGTTTGTGTTACAAATGTAACAGTCAGTTGTGATGCTGATATAACAATTCTCCTAGCAGTTG
The DNA here is from genome assembly GCA_028571685.1 of Heterohyrax brucei. NCBI lineage: Eukaryota > Metazoa > Chordata > Mammalia > Hyracoidea > Procaviidae > Heterohyrax > Heterohyrax brucei. The sequence continues at coordinate 46,016,801 of CM053144.1, read as the reverse complement.
TGAGATGGCCACATGTTGCCTCATACCTAATTAAGAACCAAGTCACTACCTTCCCCTCCCAACTATGACATCACCCCCTGCTTTTGCCAACAAAAAGCACCCCCAAAATCTATACTTGGTCTTTTTTCCACTCATGGAGCTAACCTTGTCACTTCTAGCCTAGATGGATTCGTTCCCCTTTTGGAACATGCTTTCTGTTAATGAACTTTTCCATCATCTACCAGAATAGTTGCATCCTCGTGTGTTTTGAGGGAAGGGGAGCCCGGTTTGCCGCGTGTTTTGAGGCCGTACTTGCTAGCACGATCTTCGGAACCGAACTAGGTCACTCAGGGTCTAATCAGTTACAGTACCTTGACAGGACGATCACAGTGGTGGCGTGAACTCCCTGGGACCACAGAGCTAATGCGTTTCTTTTTTTTTTTCTCAATCCAAATGTCAATAGCAAGGTAGTGAGGAGCTTCTTCAGGTATTCTCTGAGATCACAGCTGTAGGGAGAGTCCTGGAGGAAAAGCAGGGAAACAGAGGCACATGGTGTGAGACTGAATGTGGAAAATTGGGTTGGCTTGTAACTGGTATGTGAAGGGTGAAGTTAAAACAGGTGGGAAGCTTTTAGACACCCCAATTTTTAAAAGGCAAGTTAAAATAAACAACAAAAGTTTACTGCTCTTTGTGAAATTGACTTCTCTTTTCTCTTGTCTTAAAAATTTCTGGCCCTGACAGAAAGTCACTGACAGGGGCTATGGAAATAATGTCTTTACAGTTTTTTGCAAATTTTTAGAACCATAAAAACATATAAGGGAGCCAGTAGAAGACCAAGGCGCCAATCAGGACCTTCAGCTGAAGGAAGTTGGATTCCTGCTCCTGACACATATCTTCAAACGACTCCTGAGGCCCACAAACATGATTTGCATTCACGTTTTTGAAATACTACAATGAGCTCCTGGATCCTCTTATTCTGCATGGGTATCTGTGTTAACCCAGGCTCTCCAGGACAGAAAACCCTGGAATAAAATGGGATCCTCACTCCCAAGCAATCACACTGATTTTCTGTCACTGGCACCGGTACCTGTATTTATGTATTATATGAAACCCTGCTCCCTTCGAATACTTCTACTTTGCCTGACAACGTTTGAGCAGGACCTTGATGGAGAAATATTTTCCTGCTTCTTGTGTCTGATAGGACACGGTAATAAATTTTCCTTTCAATTACCCATCCTAAAACCTGCTATTTGGGGCAGGTAAAAAGAACCTGGAGTTTTGTCTGGTAACAAAGTCAGCATCTGATTTTTGGTAGCTGATCTCAAGCAGTGGGCTGATTTGCTGGCCCTGGGCAGTGGTGGAAGTGCCTTAGAGAGCTCCAGACCCTTATTATAACCTTATCTGCTGTTTCTGCTACTGCAGACACTGATACAAAGAAGCAGACATAGACTTGAGGAGAGAGGCAAACACAGTAAGGGTATGAGAAGAGAATGGTTTAATTCTTGATTACCAAAAGGCAACCACTTACTCTCACTCTTGCTTTCCAGAAATGACATAGAAATTTATGAAGGTAATGGATGCAAATAGTCTGAAAAGTGAACAGCAATTCAAATATGTCTTGTAATTTTTTCTTTCTCTCTCACTAAGCCCCTCCCCGTGCCTGCCTGGCTTTGGTGCTGCTTCTTCCTATCACACGCAACCTGGTCTTATATTTTCTGCCTAGATACTGATGATGTTTTCGAATTTCCAAATTCCATTGGACAACAGATGTAGTGCCACTATTCTATGCTGTGTTGTCATTAATATAACCGTAAATCTTGGTTTCTTAAACATACTTGGGACAGACAACAGGAACTGAGTGACAGATAAGAAAGAAGAATAGCAAGGGCTAGAAATTTCTAGTCTATTCCATCAGGTAGTCTTTGCCTTTCACATTCATCCTTTATGCTTAAAACAGTATGTGTACTCCACAAAACACATTTAGGAATAATTAACTTTTCCAATCTTATTAATTGGTTATATAAAAAGTACTTAAAATAAAAGAACATGATTTGTATTAATGTTTTTGAAATACTAGAATAGTTTCATTTTAATTACCTAAAGACAATGACTTACTCTCCTTGCCTTTCCAGAAATTACATAAAAATCTATGAATGTAATGTATGTAGATAGTCTGAAAAGTCAACAGCAATTCAAGTATGGCCGGGCTGGTAGATTTTCCTTTCTCTCCTACCAGGCCCTTCCGCCACTCCTGCCTGACTTCTGAGCTGCCTCTTCTCTATTACCCTCAACCTCATATGGTATTTTCTGCCTAGCCACTGATGATGTTTCAGAATCCCCAAATCCTATTGGGCAATGGATGTAGCATAGCTGTTCTATGCTGTGCAGCTGTCAAAATTATAGCTATAAATCTTGGCTTCTAAACACGCTTGGGACAAGAGGAACTGGGTGAGATATCTGAAAGGAGAATAGCAAGGGCCAAGAGTTTCTAGTCTACTGTATCAGGCAGTCTTCCCCCTTCACACACATTCTATGTGCTTAAAACAGTATCTTTATGTCACAAAATACAGTTAAGCAATCATGATTTTTCCAAATTTGTTAACTGATTATACAACAAGCACTTAAAATAAAAGAACAGGATTTGTATTAAAGTGTTGCAAATATTGTAATGAGCTCCTGGGTCCTGTTACTCTGCATGGGTACTGGTACCTCTGTGGACCCAAGCTCTGCAGGATGGAAACCCCTAAAATAAAATCGGATCATTTGAGACCTATCAGTGTGTGAAGGTACAATAAACAGCAGCTGAAAAATAGCAAATATGATAACTTATCATTTTTGCAAACATTTACTTTGAAAAGAATTGAAATATTCTTAATAAACACCTTAAGAAAAATTGGTTCTGTGGCAATATCTTGAGAGTCTGAATGACAACAGAGATTAATTTGGAATGCTAGGAGGATGACAGTGGTGGAGTCAATTCCATGGGTCATAAACCTAGTGCATTTCCTTTTTGTCTCAATACCAATGTCAATAGCAAGGGAGTAAGCAGCCCCTTTAGCTACTCTCTGAGACCACAGCTGTGAGGAGAGTCCTGGAGGAAAGGTGGAGAAGTAGAGGCACTGTGGTATCAGGATGTGGAAGACTGCGTTGGCTTGCAGTTAGTGTGTGAAAGGTGAGAGTCAGCATTTGATTTTAGCTTTGAGTTGTTTTCAAGCAGTGGGCTTGATTTGCAGGTTCTGGGACCGGAGTGGAAATGTGTTAGATAGTGCAAGAACTAATATTCCAAAGTTCTTTGCTGTTTCTAACAATGCGGACAGTGACCCAAGAAGGAGACATAGACTACTGAGGAGTGTAGGGCAAAGACAGGCATGATATGAGAAAAGAATAGTTTAATTTTAATTATCACTTAGCCATTTACTCTCTGTTATGGATTGAATTGTGCCCCCCAAAGAATATGTATAGAAATTTGGCTGGGTTGTGATTATCAGTATTGTGTGACTGCCCTTCATTTTGTAATTTTCCTAGGCTGTACATTGCAGAGGATTAGGGAGGGATTATAAATCCCTTCTGAAAGTCACCTCCCTGCTCCATAGTAAAGTGAGCTTCCCTGGAGTGTGGCTTGCACCACCTTTTATCCTATAAGAGATAAAACAAAAGGGAACAAGGAGAGAGTTTGGAACCTCATACCATCAAGAAAGCTACACTGGGAGTAGAGCACGTTCTTCAGATCTGGGATTCCGGCACCAAGATGCTCCCTGACCAGAAACTGAAGCAACACAAGGACCTTTTTCCAGAGCTGATAAAGAGCAAAAGCCTTTCCCCTGGAGTAGACATTCTGAATTTTGACTTGTAGCCTACTGGACTCTGTAAGAATAAACTTTTCCTTGTGAAAGCCATCCACTTGTGGTATTTCTTAGATCAGTACTAGATGACTAAAACAGAAATTGGTACTGAAAGAGTGGCGTGCTGCTCCAACAAGTACCTAAAATGTGGATGGAGTTTTGAAACTGAATGGATGGAAGACTCATAAGGAACCAAGGGGAACTGTTAATACTGAATAAGGTTCAGGTGGTGGGAAGGAGCAGCAAATGGGCAATGCAGAACCAGGAGCCAACCCATGGAGCAAGAGAGCTGAGTGCCTGTGCAGGAGGCCTCCTGGCAGAGTGGGGTGTCTCCAAGCACTTGAATCAGTGGAGCTGCAGAGCTTTGGATTACTTACCCCAGCAGAGCAGATGCAGGCTTGGCCATGAGGTCATCATAGGAAGCAGAAGCTGAAGAAACCAGGAACACGATAAGCTGAGCTGCCTCTTTCTCCAAAATTATGGCCGTGAACTCATGGGTTGGAAAGTGTGGAGCCATGGCTTCCTGTGTTTGTAAGGGTGAAACTGCCACTCAGTCAGTCTTAGGATGTGCCTAAAGTAGAGGGGACAAAGTTGCTGTCCCAGTGGGCCTGGAAGGCAAGCTCTAGAACAGGGCTGAGGCGTGTCTACTCAGTACCCAGAAAGTGTGGCCAATACCTAGAATCCTCAGCACAGGGCCATTGTGTAGAATGTCTCAGAAAATGGAAGATTATTTTCAAAGCTTTGAAGGCTAATGTAATGTATCTGCTGACTTGCTTGTCTGTTTTGCCTTCTTTCTCCATTTGTAATGGAATGTCTAACTTGTGTCTGTTCTGCCATTATACCTTTGGAAGCAGATAACTTGTATACCTGACTTCACAGATGTAGAGAAATTAATGTATTTGGGACTTGGAAGTGATTTAAGACTTTTGCTATGATAGGATGAATGTGTTGCAAGTTTCATAAATGTAGTTTTTGAGGTGCCAAGGTGCCAAAGGGTAGAATGTCATGGATTGAATTTTGTCCCCCAAAGAATAGGTATAGAAATTTGCCTAGGTTGTGATTACCAGTGTTGTGTGATTGTTCTCTGTTTTGTGATTTTCCTATGCTGTATGTTAAAGAGGATTAGGGCGCGACTGTAAATCCCTTCCTAAGGTCACCTCCCTACTCCATTGTAAAGGGAGTTTCCCTGGAGTTTGACATTTTATCCTACAACAGACAAAAGGAAAAGGAACAAGCAGAGAGTTGGGAACCTCACACCATCAAGAAAGCAGCACGGGGAGTAGAGTGTGTCCTTCAGACTTGAGGTTCCTGCCAAGATGGTCCCTGACCAAAGACTGATGCAACACAATGAACTTCTTCCAGAGCCAAGGTGTTCCAGAGGGAACGTCTTTTCCCTGGAGTGGACATTCTGAATTCGGACTTGTAGCCCAGTGGAGTCCGTAAGAATAAACATTTCTTTGCTAAAGCCATTTACTCACAGTATTTCTGTTAAAGCAGTAGCAGATAACTACAACATAGTCCTGCTTGCCTTTCTAGAAATGACATAAAAATCAACAAAGGTAAACAGTACAAATAGTCTGAAAAGTGAACAGCAGTTCAAGTATGTACAGGCTTGCATAGTGTTTCCTTTCTCTTTTACCAGGCCTCTCCGCCGTGCTTGCCTGGCTTCTCTACCTTCCCTTTCCCTATCACCCTCAACCTATTCTGACATTCTCTGCTTAGCCGCTGGTGATGTTTCAGAATCCTCAAATCCTATTGAACAATGAATATAAAGCAATTGTTCTTTGCTGTGCAGACCTCAAAGGTATAACCCCAAATTTCGGCTTTTAAACATACTTGGGACAACAGGAACTGGGTGAGATATTTGAAAGGAGAATATCAAGGACTAATAGTTTCTAGGCAGTCTTCCCCCTTTGCACTTATTTATATGTGCTTAATAGAGTATGCTTACTCCAAAAAATATACTTAAATAGTAACTCTTGTTACATAGAGGTTAAACGCCGTGGCTGCTAACCAAAAGATTGACAGTTTGAATCCTCCCAGAGCTCTTTGGAAATTGTATGGGGTAGCTCTACTATATCCTATAGGGTCACTATTAGTAGGAACCGACTCAATGGGAATGAGTTGTTTCATAACAAGGACTTAAAATAAGAGAACACAATTTGTATTAAGATTTTTGAAATACAGAATGAGCTCTTGGATTCCGTTATTCTGCATAGGTACATCTAGGAACTCAAGTTTTCCAGGATGGAAACCCCTAGAATAAAATTGGATCATTTGAGACCCATTAGTAAGTGAAGGTACAATAAATACCAACCTAAAAATAACAATGATGATAACCTGGCATTGTTGCAAACTTTTGCTTTGAAAAAATTGAAATGCTCTGAATAAATACTTTAAGAATACTTGGTTCTGTGGCAATGTCTTGAGAGTTTGGGAGACAGTAGTGATTCATTTGGAATGCTAGGTGGATCACAGTGGTGGAGTCAATTTCCTGGGACCACAGAGCTAATGCATTCTCTTTTGTCTCAATCCAAATGTCAACAGCTAGGGACTGAGCAGCCCCTTTAAGTATTCTCTGAGATACAGCAGTGGGTAGAGTCCTAGAGCAAAGGTGTGAAAATACAGACTCTGTGGTGTGACAGTGAATGTGGAAGATTGTGTTGGCTTGTAACTGGTGTGTAAAGGGCGAGAGTCAGTATTTGATTTTGGTTTTGAGTTGTTTTCAAGTAGTGGGCTTGATTTGCAGCTGGTGCAACTGGATGGATTTGGGTTAGAAAGCTCAAGACCCAAAATTCCTTGCTGCTCCTGACAATGGAGAAAATGACACCAAGAAGCTGACACAGACTACTGAGGAGAGTAAGGCAAAGACAGGCCAAGCACGAGAGGAGAATGGTTTAATTTTAATCACCTTTAAAAACTTACTCTCCCTCTTGCCTTTCTGGAAATTACATACAAATATGCCAATGTAAAGGATGCAAATAGTCTGAAAATAGCAGTCCAAATAGTCTGGGCTTGTATAGCTTTCCTTTCTCGCTTACCAGGCCCTTCCCCCATGCCTGCCTGGCTTCCGAGCTTTCTCTTCCCCTATCACCCTCAACCTGGTCTGACATTTTCTGCCTAGCCACTGGTGATGTTTCAGAATCCTCAGATACTACTGGATGGTGGATACAGGGCAGGAGGTTCCGGAGCCAAGATAGTCCCTGACCAAAGACTGATGCAACACAAGAGCCTTCCTCCTCCAGAGCTAACAAGGAGGCAAAGCCTTTTCCCTGGAGTGGAGATTTTGAGTTTGGATTTGTAGCTTATGGGACTGTATAAGAATAAATTTTTCTTTGCTAAAGCCATCCACTCATGGTATTTCTGTTGGAGTAGTACCAGATGACTAAAACGTAGTCCCTCTTGCCTTCCCAGAAATGACATAAAAATCTACAAAGATAATGAATACAAATAGTTTGAAATGTGAACAGCAGTTCAGGTATGTCTGGGATTGTATAAAACTTTCCTTTCTGTCTTACCAGGCCCTTCCGCCACGCCTACCTGGCTTCAGTAGTGTCTCTTTCCATATCATCCTCAACCTGACCTGACATTCTCTGTCTAGTCACTGGTGATGTTTCAGAATCTCCAAATCCTACTGGACAATGGGTGCAGCATAGCTGTTCTATGCTGTGCTGTGGTCAAAAGTATAACCATATATGTTGGCTTCTAAACACACTGGGGACAACAGGATCTGGGTGAGACATCTAAAAGGAGAACAGCAAGGATCAGTACTTCCTAGTATATTCCAGCAGGCAGTCTTCCCCCTTCACACTTATCCTATGTGCTTAGAACAGTATGTTTATTCCACAAAATACATTTAAGTAATAACCCTGGTGGCATAGTGGTTAAATGCCATGGCTGCTAACCAGAAGTTGCCAGTTCAAATCCTCTACTCACTCATTGGAAAGTCTATGGGGCAGTTCTACTCGGTTGTATAAGGTCACTGTGAGTCAGACTTGACAGAAGTGAATTGTTGTTTGTTTATTAAATGATTATATAACGATGACTTAAAATAGAAGAACACGATTTGTATTATGATTTTTGAAATATCAAACGAGCTCTTAGATCCCATTACTCTGCATAAGTATGTATAGGAACCCAAGCTGCCCAGGATGGAAACCCCTAGAATAAAATGAGATCATTTAAGACCTATTAGTAAGTGAAGGTATAATAAATAGCAACTGAAAAGTAGCAAAGAAAGATGATTACCTGTCGTTGTTGCAAATTTTTACTTTGAGAAGAATTGAAATTCTCTGAATAAATACTTTTAAGAAAAAATGGTTCTGTGTCAACGTCTTCAGAGTTTGGGAGAGGGCAGTGATTCCCTTGGAATGCTAGGTGAAACACAACGGTGAAGTGAATTCCCTCCAGCCACAGAGCTAACACATTTCCTTTTTGTCTCAATCCAAAGGTCAACAGCAAGGAAGTGAGCAGCCCCTTTAGACATTCTCTGAGACCACAGCAGTGGAGAGAGTCCTAGGCGAAAGGTGTGGAAATGTAGACGCTGGCGTGACAGTGGCTGTGGAAGATTGTGTTGGTTTGCAATTGGTGTGTGAAAAGTGAAGTCAGGATCTGGTTTTTGGTTTTGAGTTATTTTCAAGCAGTGGACTTGATTTGCAGCTTCTGGGACAGGGATGGGTGTGTGTTAGAAAGCTCAAGACTCAACATTCCAAAGTTCTTTGCTGTTTCTGACAGTGCAGACACTGACACCAAGAAGCAGACATAGACTACTGTGGAGGGAAGGGCAAAGACAGGCAGGGTATGAGAAGAGAACGGTTTAATTGTAATCACCTTGGAACCCCTTACTCTTCCTCTTGTCTTTCCAGAAATGACATGATAATCTGTGAAGGTAACAGATGCAAATAGTCTGAACAGTGAATAGCAGGATGTCCAGGCTGGTACAGCATTTCCTTTCTCTCTGCCTGGCTGGCTTCAGGGCTTTCACTTTCGCTGTCTCCCTCAACCCGATCCGATATTTTCTGCCTAGCTACTGGTGACGTTTAAGAATCCTCACATCCTATTGGATAACGGTTGCAGGGCCGCTGTCACATGCTGTGTAGTGGTCAAAGGTGTAACCAAAAATCTTGGTAGAACTCTAAATACACTTGGGAAAACAGGACCTGAGTGAGAGCTCTGAAGGGAGAATAGCAAGGACCTATAATTTTTAGTATATTCCAGCAGGCAGTCTTCCCCCTTCACACTCATCCTAAGTGCTTAAAACAGTATCTTTAGGCCACAAAATGTTTAAGTAGCAGTTAGTTTTTCCAGTCTCATTAAAGGATTATATAATAAACTCTTAAATTAAAATAAAAGGATTCATATTAAAGTTTTTGAAATACTAGAATAAGCTCTTGGATCCTATTACTCTGCATGGGTACCTCTGTGAACCCAAGCTGTCCGGCATGGAAACCCATAGCATAAAATAGGATCATTTCAGACCTATTAGCTAGTGAAGGTACAATAAACAGAAACTGAGAAATAGAAAACAAAGATGATAACTTATCACTGTTGCCAACTTTTACTTTGAAAAAACTGAAATGCTCTGAATAAATAAGAAAAATTAGTTCCCATTGCAATGCCTTGAGTTTGGGAAAGGGCAGTGATTCATTTGGACTGCTAGAAGGATCACAGCTGTGGAGTGAATTCCCTGGGACCACAGAGCTAATGCTTTTCCTTTTGGTGTCAATCCAAATGTCAATAGTAAGGGAGTGACCAGCCCCTTTAGGTATTCTCCGAGATCAAAGCAGGCAGGAGAGTTCTGGGGAAAAGGTGGGGAAATAGAGGCACTGTGGTGTTACAATGGATGTGGCAGATTGTGTTGCCTTGCAATCGATGTGTGAAAGGTGAGAGTCAGCATTTGATTTTTGGCTTTGAGTTTTTTTCAAGCAGTGTGCTTGATTTTCAGTTCCTGGGACAGGGGTGGAAGTGTGTTAGAGACCTCCAGACCAAGTATTCCAGAATTCCTTGTAAAGGACATTTAATAAACAAAGTTTTCTGAGAGCCTGGATGACACCTAGGCAAGATCTCCAATCTTCTTATCTTATAGATCAGGAAGCCCGCATCTGAAGCGGTGAACAGACTTTTCCAAGACATTAATGCCTCTTCTCAGTTGAGGGTTATTTATCTTATGCCTCCTTAAAAAATATCTCATTCTGCCAGCCCACTGTGAATAGGCTACTCATAAGTCACATTACTTCAAACCAACTGTCATGGATTGAATTGTGTCCCCCCAAAAATATGTGTAGCCATGCAGCTGGGCCGTGATTCCCAGTATCTTGTGACTGCCTCCATTTTGTGATTTTCTTACCCTGTATGTTAAAGGATTAAGGTGGGACTGTAAATTCCTTTGTAAGATCACCTCCCTACTTCACTGTAAAGGGAGTTTCTCTGGAGTATGGCTTGCCCCACCCTTAATACTTTCAGCCTGCAAGAGATAAAAGGAAAGAGAAGCAAGCAGAGAATTGGGAACCTCACACCATCAAGAAAGCTGCACTGGGAGAAGAGTGCATCCTTCAGACCTCAGGTTCCTGTGCCAAGATGCTCCCTGGACAAAGACTGATGCAACACCGGACTTTCCTCCAGAGCCAACAAGGGGGAAAGCCTTCCCCTGGAGTGGACACATTGAATATGGACTTGTAGCCAACCAGACTGTGTAAAAATAAACCTTCCTTTGTTAAAGACATCCACTTTGTGGTATTTCTGTCAGAGCAGCCTTAGCTGACTAAAATACCAACCCTGACAGTCCTCTCCTAGGCAGCCTTGCTCTCGGGAAGGACTCTGACTCTGACTGATGAAGGACTCATATAAACATCAGGAGAGATCCACTGAGCATAAAAAAACTCTTCATGCCAGTTGGGAATCAGGGATGAGGGTTAAACAGTCACAAACTAGGATTGGTAGTGGAGATGTTAAGGATGTTAATCTGGAAAAAGTCAGGCCTGAAAGGACCAGCCTGTGTTTTCAATGAGAAATGCAAATACATCAGCTGAGAAGTGAAGTGCCTGATCAGAAAGTTATTATTGTTATTTTTATCAACTAACCTCACCCTACTGAAAGTGAAAGAAGATTTCTGAGAATGTGTAAGAACGAAGTACACAAGAAAGCCATCTGGTCAGATGATTTCCAATTTCCTTGCTTACATATAAACTGAACTTGGGGTCCCTTTTCTCCATCTCTCTTCTCTGCACTGCTGACTGACTTGCAGCGATGGCTCCCAATGCACCCTGCCTCTGTGTAAGTGGGGATTTGATAGAGGGGATGGGGCGAGGGAAAACATTTCCAAGAGCTGGGGAGAGACTTCAGGAACTGGACTGGGGGTAGTACTTGGCAAGGCAGGGTGGCTGGGAAAGCATCTTGAAGTAAAAAGGATAGGAGTTGATATCTGCACAGTGCGAAGAAGTTTCCTGTGGAAAGAAGCTGGTCCTTTGGATCCTGAGTCCTCCTTTGTGTCACATCTTAGACTGGCCACTTTTGGGAATAAGTGGTAGGAAGTGGGAATGCTTAATAGGGCTGGAAAGATTTAAAATTATGGAAATATTATTTTGAGCTTCTTCTTCTGTATGCCATTTAGGCGTCTAGGGTCTTTAAGCTTTCCTCTCCTCCCAGTTTTACAAAACATATTTATCTGAAGTTGTTTATGGCCCAATACATCTGTTATTTAAGAATAGAGCATTACGAGAAAAATCTGGGATGAGGGAAATGCTCAACACAAAGGAGTGACTCTTTAGTGGGAGAATGTTAAACAGAAGCTGTGAAACCTAAGTTGGAAGGAGATTTTTAAGTAAGGTCTCAGGGAGGTCTTTGTAGGCTTTCAAGTAACAACACAGGAGTCAACTTCTCATCTTTCAGAATTCTCCAGTTATTGAAGTAAGACTTGCATATAGCTCCTACTTCCTGTGAGTAAGGTCTGATCTAATTAAAGGAGATCCTATTCCACAATAGGCAGATCCCAAAACACAGGAAATACAGATTACCAAGTAATTTTGAACATAGAACCACTGTAATATGTGAGTTATCATTAGAAAGCAATGGGCATTAAAAAGTAAACTAACAATGCAGAGATTATGCATCCTTATCAGAGTTTCCTTTAAGAGAAGGCAAGAGAAGCAGCCCTGTGAGTATCCAGCAAGCCTGCCACGTCTTGGAAACTCTTTAATGTAAGAGTTGATTTTAGAGTCTAGTATACATGTTCGAAGCTTTTCAGTTGCACCTACTTTTTTTTTAATTGTATTTTAGCAAGAAGAAGAGGTGTTGTAATAAAGGAAGCCAAAAGCCAAAAAGGCCAATTTTGCCTTATAATTAAGCAGTTCCAAAGGAGATGTTCCAGGAAAGCGAAAGACACAGTCTGGTGGAAAGGAGTGGGAAGACATGACAGGCGGGGGAAGAGTGGGAGCAAGTAAGGTGGGGGCAGGGATGTAAAGGGTGACAGATGTTCTAGGCAACTGTCTCTTGACCCTCATTGCCTTGCCCAGGTGACTGTCCATTCTGAGGAACGGGCACCAATGACCTTCACCGCCAACCAGAATGACAGAGTAAAGAAGATCAATGAACATGTCCGCTCCAAGACCAAGGTTCCTGTGCAGGACCAGATACTTCTGCTGGGCTCTAAAGCTCTACGGCCCCAGAGAACGCTTTCATCTTACGGCATTGACAAGGAGAAGACCGTCCACCTTACTCTGAAGGTGGTGAAGCCCACTGAGGAGGAGCTCCCCCTGGTCCTGGTGGAGTCAGGTGATGCAGGGCAGAGCCATCACCTCCAGGTGCGGCGTTCCAGCTCAGTGGCCCAGGTGAAAAAGCTGATCGAGATGAAGACTGCTATAATCCCTGAGAAGCAGAATGTGACTTGCAATGGAAAGAAACTGGAAGATGGGAAGACCATGGCAGATTATGGCATCAGAAAGGACGATTTGCTCTTCCTGACGTACTACTGCATTGGGGGGTGACCACTCTGGGTAGGGGTTGGCACTGGGAGGCAAAGTTTATCTCCTTTTAGCTTTTACTAACTAAACACAGCTTTTGATTGTTTTCCAAAATTATTGAGAAGGAAATAAATAGAAAATGAGGTAGAGAGGGAGAAATTTCCCTGTTTTGATTCTTTGATTCTAACACATTTGATGAAGTGGCTGGATTCCGTATGATGGTACTGAGGACAGAATATGAATTGCTAAGGCATACTAAAGACAGCGTTCAAAATCAGCTTACAATTTAATTATCTTTTGGTTTCCTGGGATTTATAGGAAAAAAACACAATTTCTTTTCCTATCTGACAAGACAGTAAGTTTTAGGTTGGGATCCAGGTTTTACTCATTTATGAATGTATAGCCCAGTGCTTCGTGGATAATATCACCCAGTAACTTGACTAGAACTGAAATTCCATCCACAGATAAGAGTGAAATAAATGATTTGTTTTGAAGCTGATTAATTAGTTACTCTGACACAGTGTAATTCACAGAGAATTTAATAAAATTATTTCTTCTCTAAGTGTGTTTGGTATGAAATGAAACCCGGCACTGTGCCCCTACCTACCTTCTATGACCCATTTATAGTGAAAATTGTTCTTCCTTCTGGGTATGGTGGTGGGCATGGAGAGGTTTTCCCTGGGGATCCAGAGATGCCAGGTCTCTAGTGAGAGCTCCTTGGGGGCGGATGCTCTTTAGGTGGAAATGGACTTTCTAAAAGGTGAGACATTGTGGACCAGTCTCTGTCCTACCTGTCTTAGTGTCCAGCAAATTTTCTCAAGGTTGAGGGGTATCAGTCTGGGGGAGGGAGATAAGGAGTTGACCTCTGGACTGACTCTGGTACCCTGTTCTCGTTCTAGCTGATGGAGCATTATCTTCTCTGCTTTCTTCCCCACCAGGTCCCTGCTTCTCTCTTGGGAAGTCAAGACACATTTTCCCTCCTCTTTCCTCCATTTATACTGCTCTCTCACAGTCCCTTTCTGAAGTCTCGCTGCTGGTCACTTGCAAGCTGCCTTTTCTTACAACCTGAAACTTACCCTTCTTTCCCCCCCAGTTCTAGTCTCTTCTTTAAACTGGCTCAAAATCATCCCCTATGGGAGGATTCCCCACTTTCACCCCAATCCAGCACAATCACTATCTTTGTGGTTGTTCTTCACACTCTTGTAGGTCAAGTGCCCGTGTATGGTAGGCACTAGTGACCTGGCTAGGTTGGCATTATGTCTCAGGTTGCACTGATTACCAAAAAGAGCTACTAGTTCTTTATCCTGGGTGATGTCTCCTCAATGTCTCACCTGCTTTAAAGCAAACTCGTTGTCAACTTAAGAGACGATAGCTCTTGTCATTAGATTGGCAGATAGCTAAAGCATCATGCTACACCCCATCTTAGCTGAATAAGGAATCCTGAAGGGTGGGTGCCACATCCCCCAAAGATAAGGAAGTTCTCCCTGGTAGTATGCCTCCTTTATCAACTTAGGAGAAACTCTTAGGGGTATTTGTCCGTCTCTGAACCTTTATATTTATGTACTCCAGTAGCGCAAGCAGGAATCAGCACTAACCTGAAGCTTGGTAGTTCACACTCCCCCAGCAGCATTGCCAAAGAAAGGCCAGGTCATCTGCTTAATTAGAGAGTACAAGCAATCAATCAATCAATAATAAAAATCTTACAGAGCAACTGTGCTCTGTAATACATGGGGTCGCCACGAGTCCTAATCCACTCTGTGACAACAGGTTTGGTTTTATTCCTGTATTTACAGAGGATATACACACTTTCTTTCACAAACCTAAACATTTCTGATAGAAGGGAGAGACAGCCTTCACTACCTCTGGCCTCCATGAGGACAAATACCGTGGATTCTCACACAAAAATGAACAGTCTGAAGGCTAAATGGACTGACCCCGCGTGGGCATTTCCATCGGTGGGCTCTGAGCTGACAAGGTCTTCCTTTCCCATCCACTCACTGTCTGTCTTGCACTCTCCCCGCACTCGCTAGGAGCCTCCTCGCTGCCCCCTTCACCTCCTTATTCCTCAGGGTATAGATGAGCGGGTTAATGGCCGGTGTGACCACGGTGTAGAAGAGGGAGACGAACTTGCCCCGGCCTTGGCTGTAACTGTGCGTGGGTTGCAGGTAGGTGTAGATAGCCGACCCGTAAAACAAGCAAACAGCCGTCAGGTGAGACCCACAGGTACCCAGCGCTTTCCTTCGACCTCCTCTGGACCTCACGCCCCAGACAGCGCGCGCCACCGCGCCATAGGAGGCCAGGATGATGGCGGATGGCACTAACAGGATGACCACGCGGGCAGCGAACATCTGGCTCTCGGTGCTGTTTCCGCCAACGCCGCAGGCCAGCTTGAGCAGCGCCGGTAGCTCGCAGATGAAGTGGTCCAGCCTGCGGGGCGGGCACAGCGGCCGGGCGGCCAAGAGCGCAGTTTGCGCCGCGGAGTTGGTGAGGCCGCCGAGCCAGGAAGCGCCAGCCAGCAAGCAGCACAGGCGCCGCGAGGCGAGCCCAGCATAGCGCAGAGGGCGACACACTGCCGCCGCGCGGTCCAGCGCCATCACTGCCAGCAGGACGCATTCAGCCGAGCCCAGCGCCAGGGACGCGCACAGCTGGACCAGGCAGCCGCTGCGGGGCAAGCAGCGCGCCCGGCCGCGCAGGTTGGCCAGCAGCGGCGGCACCACGCTCGTGGTGAAGCCCGCGTCCACCAGGGCTAGGTGACAGAGGAAGTAGTACATGGGAGTGTGCAGGCGCGAGTCGCGCACCGCCAGCAGCACCAGCGCCAAGTTGCCCGCCAGGGTCAGGAGATAGCAAAGGAGGGCAAGGGCGAAAAGGATGGGTTGTAGGGATGGCCAGTCCGAGAAACCCAGTAGGAAGAAGCGCTCCTCTGTGCTGTGGTTGGCCTAAAGAAGGAAAAACTCCCAAAATGTTTGGAAGAACGAAATATAAAAGGGTGATACTACCCCTCGCAAGTAAATGAAAACCCAGGCACGTGGGAGTGGGGCGAAAAATGGGATGGAAGCGGATTCAGTGCTTATGTTTCGAGTATAACTTCGTTCACAGAGCTGAACCCTTAGTTTCGGAAGGTAGCTATCTGTTAGTATACCTTGTCTGACACACTTACAAGATCCTTCGAAGAAGTTAAGCCGCCCCAGGGACTCAGCGTTTAAGAGCCCGCCTGCTAACACGGAAGGAGCTACCAGCTGTTTCTCAGGAGAAAGAAGTGACAAACTGCTTGCTTAAAGATTTACAGCCTTGGAAACACTTTGGGGGAGGTTCTACCCTCTCCTGCAGGGTCGCCGCTGAGTCTGATTGACTCCCTAGAAACTAGTTACTTTTTTTGTTTTTTAAATGAGGAAGATAGCCTAAGTCGGCTAAGGACGTTGTACTGAGGTAATAGGCCCAGCCCAAAGAGTACTGGGGCCTGATTACCGAATCAACAACACTCTTTTCAGCTGTCTCCCTGGCTCTGGTTGTACTCTCAGGTTAAAAGAGAAATCTAATCTCCCTTCCACACTACAGCCCTTCAGATCTTTGAAGACAAATTTCACTCAGAGCCTCCCTGCCCATTTTTTCAAAGCATATAGTACCTAAAAATAAGTCCATTACCCCAGGCTTGGTCTACACAACACTTGGTAGATCAGAGCTATCATCTCCCTTGATTCAGACATTCTGCTTCTACTTATGCAGCCTGTCACACTGCTGACTTCTGATGTCTAAACTGTGGTGAATTTAGACTGCTTCCAACATTCATGCCTCTCCTGCTGTAAAAAAAACCTGGTGTGATGGTCATGATCAATGCAGATCTGCACATGCTGACTAGCCTTTAAACCAGGACTCAACAGAGCACAGATACTAAATCAGAAATCAGGAGACCAGAGTTCTAGTTGTCGTAGCTGCCGTTAGCCAGTTGTTAGAAATAGGTAAATCATGTCCTGTTTCTCTGCCTTGATTTCTTCCTGCGTAACACATTTGATGCCTGTTTGCTGACAGGTATCAATATAAGGATAACATTTTAGACAACACATTCACTATTCTTTATTTAAAAATCACAATCCTTTATTTCTTTTTCCTGGAACAAAGCCCTCCTCAAAAGTCATGTTTACATGATTCTCTCCTTTTATTTCATTTTGTTGTTGTTTGCTGTCAATTTTGACTCAAAGCAGTTGGCTGATAACCTGCCCCTTTTGGCTCAAGACCGGTGGCACGGTGGTTAAGTGCTGAGGCTACTAACCAAAAGATCAGCAGTTGAATCTGCCAGGTGCTCCTTGGAAACTCTATGGGACAGTTCTACTCTGCCCCTAGGGTTGCTATGAGTCAGAAGTGGCTTGATGTAGTGGGCTTGGTTTTTTAGTGTTATGCAGAGCAAATATTAATGTTGTGATTAAGAACAACATTTAGAAGCTGGACTTCCTGGGTGGGAGTCATGGCTCTGCCATTTCCAAGCTGAGCAGTCTCGGTCTTGCTACTTACCTGTTTGTGCCTTAATTTGTTAGTTAGTAAAACGAAGTGATGCAAGTGGATTAAGCATGCAAAGCTCTTAAAACAGTGCCAGGCACATAGTAACCATTCTATAAATGGTAACCATTTCCATCCCCATTTCATCATCAAGGAAATAGGTTTTTAGACAGATGCTACACTGGTAGTGGCTAAGCTGGGGTGACAATCCATATCACTACTCAAAAAGTGAGATTGATATTTACTGACAAATTAAATTATAGTCCTTTTTATATATAAGTATAGGAGGCTAAGTTATGATGTTAAATAACTTGCCCAAAGTCACACAGTTTGTAAATACTGATCAGGATTCAAATCCAAATCCAACTGACTCTGCGATCATTGATCTTTTCCCAAATCAGACACTATTATGCTAGGGGCTGTGGAGGATAAAAGTACATGCGAAGCCGGATCTTGATTTCTAGATAATCTGACAGCTTTGAAGTCACACTGAGGATAAATGAGGTGACATTCATCCATATGGTCCAATGATGACAAGCCATGTTGAATTATGAGAAGTGAAAATTATGTAATGCTATGAATACATAGAGACACATCAGCTCAGACATGCAAGCCCTAACTAACCCATTTCCCTCCAGCAAGTTACAAACAGGTACCACTGATGATATTGCACATACAACGTCATGTACAGATCCCCAAATTCATAGCTCTAACGTCTGTATGTGCATACACACATACTTCACCATTCCCCACAAGCATCCAGAAAACAAATTTGTTCTATAAAGTATTCTATAATGTCTCCCCAAACCTCTACTGGTATTCTAGAATGTAGCCCTCCTCTAGAGATAATTTTTTCCTAATACAATGTATCTT
Organism: Heterohyrax brucei; assembly: GCA_028571685.1. Classification (NCBI taxonomy): domain Eukaryota; kingdom Metazoa; phylum Chordata; class Mammalia; order Hyracoidea; family Procaviidae; genus Heterohyrax; species Heterohyrax brucei. The sequence goes on along the minus strand of CM053144.1, from coordinate 45,998,659 downwards.
CGTATCTTACCTTCATGTCTTATTCTCTGACATTGATATTATAGGTCTTTAGTTTCCAGATGATAAATGGTTCCCCTACTCTTGCTCTGGCTTCTCTGGGTTTGAAATGGCAGGGGGAGGAAATTAAAGCAAGACCCAACTGTATGACTCTCTTGATTTCTGAATTAGGATCCTAAAATCAGAGCCAGCCACTTTCGAAAGAAGATGTGGGGTGGGTACCATCTGGCTTGACAGTAAAGGAATTGATAGAGTGTCTTTGACAAGAAACCACATAAGTCTTCTTAAGTATTAAGATCCAGATGATGTCTGTTCCTGCTGTAATGCAGTACTCCCGAAGTAAGGACTAAAGCATATACAGAATCAGCATGAACTAATGGCGGCAGAAAAGATGTACTTGATTCTAGAAGGTATAGCAGTTGGTGACAAGGCAGCAGGATATCGAAGAGTAGTGAGAGGAGACAGGGGAATCGATTTCCTGTTATTTAGAAGAGAGTACAGACCTCTAGGGAATCTATTTCCCATTCCCATAATTAGAACTTGTCATGGAAGTGTCCAGAGAGGAGCTCCCAGGGTGGGAAGGGGAAATTCTGAAGGGAAAGTGGGTGGGGAGGGGAAATTCTAAAGGGAAAGTCCCTTCAGAATACTGTGTCCTTGTCAGTATGTGAAGACTAGAGACAATGTAGTTCCCTTTCACTGTCATTTTCTACTGAGTTTTAACTGGCTCAAAATCTCATTCTCTGGTTGAATGAGTTTTAAATTTATATTTTTGCACTTTGCTTTAGTCTTCTAACATATAATGTAAGAAATTTCATGTTATTACAGATTTCTTGTAATTATATTAAAATATATTTATTGATAACCACCCTGAATCTGAAACATGGTCTTCCTCCCTGCGACTACTTATAAGAGGTAAAAGCCTGAAACCTAAAGATTGGAATGCTAACCATGGAATTAACGTTGCCATTGTTAATTCTACTTTTCCCATCCCACATGAATATCATCAGCTCTTACCTGTGTACCTTGCCTGTCTGTTGGTCTGTGTAGCTGTGTATCTATCTAAGTATCTGTGTATGTACGTATGTATGTATCTCCATAGTGGCAAAATGAAAAGAGTGTGTACTTCGTGGACAGGAAGGCCTGGCTTTAAATGTTGGCCATGGTGCCTGGACTTCAACAATTCATTTATTATCTGTGAGCATCTCTTTCATTATCTGCAATCTGAATACAATACCCACTTTAATGCCAGGTTGCTGTGAGGATTAGAGATAATGTGTGTAAAACTACTGACACATAGTAGGAGCTCAGTGTATGATAGTTTTTCAATAAGATTGTGCCTACTTACACTTCTTTCATCTGTGTAAGTGTAAATGTATCTCTTATACTTTTCCCCTATCATTAAATATTCTCATTCAAATAAAATGCTAGCCTATTTGACAGATGAAACATTTAATTTTATTTTTTCTTCTTATTTTAAAACTGCTGTATGTATATAGTTTTCCTTTCCAAGTACATCTAAAATTAGTTGAGAGTGGGCACGTGGCCAAGCCTACCGGGATCTGCCTGTTCCAGTGTCTGTGTACTCTGGTCAAGCTCATCTTCTGTTATTCCACCCCTTTGTTACTACGGACCAGCCACATAGGCTCCCTCTGTTCGTTAAACATGCTAAGCTGTTTGTACTTGTTATTTCTTCTGCGTGCAATACTTTCTCTTTACACCGCTTCCCTTTTTATCTCAGCACTAAGATTATAAAATGCGCACCAGCACCCCCAAGTGGTATCTGCGAAGTCAAAGGAGACTTCGGACAGGAGGCGTTAGGATCAGCAATGTCCGACATCCTCCTCATTCTAGAGGCGCCCAGCGCAGCTGGCCGGAAACCCGAGGAAGGAAGGGGCGGGGCCTAGAAGGCGACATGCCAATGGTGGGCGCACTGGAGGCCGGTTCGCTTTCTTTTGCGCTTCGGGTTACTTACTGCAATGGCGTGTGGAAGGGTAGGCTGGCGGAAGTGAGGGTGGCATGATTTCTAGATTGTAATAGTGACCCTTGTTATGTTACATTGCTCTTCAAAGTGCTGTCACATCCTGTATCTTTGTTACTCAAAAGAGCATACCCGTTTTCCGGTCGAGAAAAGTGAGGCGTAGGGGCTCTTGCCTGAGGTCTCACTGAGCTATGTGTGAGCTGTATCGTATTGGGGGTGAGCGGTAAGGGAGGTGGCTATATTTTTTGTAGGCGTATGTCCATATATTGAAAAAGAACATTCAGTTGTGAGGCAGGAGAAAAGAAAAACCTTAACTAGGGAAGAAAGATAATTTTTTAGGGTGAGTGGGGGTTGAGTTATTTTTATGCACTTTTGATATTCTGAAATATTTTCCACACCATATATATAGAGATTAGAGAATTTTGGTAATTAGGAGAGGGGAAAAATGCAAGAGTGTTGTTTTGGGTTATGGGGAGATATTTGAAACAGTTTTAAGGATGATGGATCAAGGGAAGGTAGAAGATGTAGCAAAAGAAGTAGAGATAAAAGATTATGAATTAATAAACTATGGGAACTGACAAATTAGGGAATTGAGGTGGTCATTGAAGGCAAGAAAGAGCGCTGGAGGAGGGGGAGTCGTGAAGAACATAGGAGTATCTCAAAGGGAGATAAGGATGGGAGTTTATTGGGTGATACAGAGGGAACTGGAGCCCTGGTGGTGCACTTTTAAAGAGCGTGGCTGCTAACCAAAAGGTCAGGCATTCAAATCCACCAGCAGCTACCTGGAAATCCTATGCAGTAGTTCTACTTGGTTCTGTAGTGTCACTGCGGGTTGGGATTGACTTGGTGGCAACAGGGTTGGCTTGGTTTTTTATTGAGGGAGTTAAAGAAGGGAAGGTGGTCATTGAAATTTAAGATGGAGGTTATAGAAGTAGGAATTACACAATATCAGGGCTTCAATGCCCATTGTGATATTAAACGGGAATTGTCAGTTTCCTCAACATGCACTAGAAAGCTGGAAAACGAAAAAGGGAAGCTCATGAGAACTGAGACATTTAAGTTGCGGTGTTGGTTAAGAATATCGAGTATACCATGAACTGCCAGAACAACAAAACAAGCCAGCCTTGGAGGAGGAACAGCCAGAATGTTCCTTAGAAGCAAGGATCTCCCTTCCCCCTTACTTTGGACCCATCATCAGGAGGAAGCAATTTTTACAGAAGGACATCATTCTTGATAGGCAGATCCCAGTCAGATGAGTTGATACAGTGGCTACAACAATGGGCTTAAGCAGAAAATGACAGGATGGTGCGGGACTGGGGATTGTTTTGTTACACATTAAGTTCTCTATGAGTCACAGTTAACTGAACATCAGCCAATGATATCAACAACAGAAGGCATGAAGGAGGATAATAATTCATTGAAGGAGTCGCAGAGCATTTCAGAATGGACACAAGAAATTTCCTGGGCATGCCTCTTGGAAAATGGGATAGAGCAAGTGGTTAATGCTCTATGTGGTATAACAAAGAAGGTCTGGAAATTTATTTCTGAAGAAGTATCCAGTGAAAACCCTGTGGAGCACAGTTCGCCTGTTTACCATGAGTCAGGACTATCTTGATTACAACTGTTTTTTTTTTTCCTGGTGCCAAGACTTCAGGGGTTTGGTGGCCTGTTGTAGGACAGCCAAACACTGGCTGATAGACATCACCCTACATTGGCAGGATTTATTCAGATCTGCCTTTTCTTTCCCAGCTTTGGTGCTTTTCTGTATTGAACCTTGTGGTGGTATTTGTAGGAGACAAAGGAACAGCTAGTGGACGCTAGAGGACACTATCTAGGAGGGCACTGTCGAGACAGCATATGAGGGTATCCAAGACCCCAGTTCTTTATAATCTTGATCTAGGTCTGTCATACTGTTCTCTTGAAAAAATGTTGGTCACTGTTTGAGTATCAACGGAGTACTACAGCTTGTCTAGAAGTGAGAACTGAAGGGAATTAATGACTGCTTTACTCCCTATGGAAGCCCTGGTGACATAGTGGTTAACCAAAAGGCTGGTGGCTTGAATCCACCAGGCACTCCTTAGAAACTCTGTCGGGTAGTTTTACTGTGTCGCATAATGACTGTAACACTATACTGATAGTGAACTATCAGAAATTCAAACCGGATTCAAAAGAGGATATGGAACCAAGGATATCATTGATGTTGTCAGATGGATCTTGGCTGAAAGCAGAGAATACCAGGAAGATACTCATCTGTGTTTCATTGACTGTGCAAAGGTATTCAGCTGTGTAGATCATAACAAATTATGGCTAACATTGTGGAGAATGGGCACTCCAGAAATGTGCTCTTAAGGAATCTGTACATGGATCAAGAAGCAGTCCTGAAAACAAAACAAGGAGATACTGCTAAGTTTAAAGTCAGGAAAGGTGTGCATCAGGGTTGTATTTTTTCACCATACCTTTTCAATTTGCATGCTGAGCAAATAATTGAAGAAGCTGTGCTATACTGAAGAACAAAGCATCAGAATTGTAGGAAGACTTACTAACAACCTGTGTTATGCAAGTGGCACAACCCTACTTGCTGGAAATGAAGAGGATTTGAAACACGGATGAAGATCAAAGACTATAGCCTTTGGTATGGACTGCATGTCAACATCAAGAAAACAAAACTTCTCACAACTGGATCACTATGCAACATCTTGGTAAATGGAGAAAGAATTGAGGTTGTCAAGGATTTTGTTTTACTTGGCTCCACAATCAATGCACATGGAAATAGCAGTCAAGAAATCAAATGACACATTGCATTACATTGTGAAAATCTGCTGAAGAATAAAGATGTCACCTTGAAGACTAAGGAGGGACTGACCCAAGCCATGGTACTTTCAGTTGCATCATGTGGATACAAAAGCTGGACAATGAATAAGGAAGATAGAAGAATTGATGCCTTTGATTAGTGGTGTTGGAAAAGAATATTGAATGTATCATGGACTGCCAAAAGAACAAACAGATCTGGAAGAAGTACAACCAGAGTGCTCCTTGGAAGCAAAGATAGTGAAACTGTGCCTTACGTACTTCGGACATGTTGTTAGGAGGGATCAGTCCCTGGAGGACATTAGGCTTGATAGAGTGCAGGATCAGTGAAAAGAGGAAGACCTTCAATGAGATGGATTGGTATGATGGACACAAGTGGCTTTAAGCATAAAAGCAATTGTGGGCATGGCACAAGACTGGGAAGTGTTTCCTTCTGTTATGCATAGGGTTGCTATGAGTCAGAACAGACTCAACGGCACCTAACAACACAACGCAGAGTCAGTATGAGTTGGCATTGACTGCAATGGGTTTCTTTTGGTTTTGGTTTTGTGTCCTGTAAGAGACACAAGTGAGAAATGCAAGCAATGCAATGAAAGCATATCCAGCTCTGGGGAGGAGCTGAGAAAGAGCTAAGTTCCTGAAGACCCAGCCAGTCCAGCCTAGAAACAGAAAGTCTTAAAAACCTCAGTGTAAAGCAAAAAACCCTATGTCTTCATTTTATTAATTATATTCTTTTTAAAGTTCTGTATTCACATAATACAGGAGAATAACTACAGTGGCCTTACTGTACTATCCAAGTACCTTTAGTGGTGATTCTCCAAAAGCTGTGGACTATGTTCTCATTCCTTTTTGGGGTGAACCCTTGTATTTATCTTTAGGCCTCCTTCAGTTCATCTCTATCCCTGTACTGGCCGAGTTCTTACAAATGCTCACACTAGAAGTCTTCAACCTCTAGTTCTGTTCTATTCAACAAACTGTCCTGAGTATAAAACTCCTGTTTGAGATCAATGAAACTGTCAGTGAAAATCCTATTTTTCAAATTATCTTAGAGGAGATGGATAAAGATCAAAATGCCAATGTGCATATATTTTGGAGTCTTGCTGCAAAGATTCTATGAATAATTTCCCAAGCATTGCATTAGAAAGTTCCCAAATACTGCAGGAAAAGTAGTGAAAAGGCATAATTCCCTAGAAGAATATTTTTTACCACTTGAGACAAGGATGCTTGGCCATAGCTATCATCCACATGACTTTATGCAAAGGGAAGTAAGTCCCAGGTAACAAAGGATAGACTGGTGATTAGTTGTGGTAAGAGATAAGGCAAGAAGACAGCTCACATGAATTGAGAAAAAAGAAAAAAAAGTGGAAAACACTGGTCTGGGTAATAACCTCCCATTCTCCAGTTAATATTTCTGTTTTGGAAAAGGAGTGGTTTGCTTAAGTCTGTTGACCACAGCGGGCTTCGGTTTGATATCATGTGGCCCTGGACACCTTGATGGCATAGGAGTAAGTGCTATGGCTGCTAACCAAAAGGTTGCCAGTTCGAATCTACCATGCGCTTCTTGGAAACTCAGTGGTATAGTCCTAACTCTGTCCTGTAGGGTTGCTATAAGTTGGAATTGACTCAATGGCATCGGGATTTTTTTTGAATGGTTTATGATGTGGTCCAGGATAAACAAGATTCAAATTGTGTTTTTTTCTTTTTGCCTTTCAAGAACCTTTTGACCTACTGTGTGGTGTCCTGAGAAGGTGATGGTAAAACTTATTCCACTCCTTAGGTCAGGTGTGCTGTCTATTCAAAGTAGTCAGTTGTCACTCTGGCTCAAACTCAGCCTCTTGTGATGTCAGTTTTGGTGAGTCACTTCTTTAGTGCTTGGTCACTGATGAATATATTATCAACATTCTAGATGTTGAGGCCCAAACATACCTGGGTTCTCGTAAAACAGAAAGACGTGGCTTTTAGCTCTCTGTGTTCCACCACCTTCTGGCACAGTAGCTAAATGTCTAACCTCAGTTATGTTCTGTACCTCTACCCTTGTTTGTCTAAGGATATCACGACCTTTTTATGGCCTAAGAGACCCTTGGCCTCTCCTACTCCTTCACAATGCCTCTGACTACTAGGTGCCAAGATCAGTTTCTGAGAAGCTAGAGCTAGCTAGTTTCCCAATCTCCTGGCAAGTGACAAGGTAGTTCCTGCTGCAGGAGAGGAAACATGTTCAGGAAATGCTGTCCACACATGTTGTGTGGTAGTGGTTCTAGTGGACAGGGTAGATTGATAATATCCAGTATCCTTGCAAGAGTGATTGGGGAGAAGGGAGACAGAGAAGAGAGGTTCACCAAAGAGGTAGGGCACGAGTCTTGATTTGCATTAGAACAGTAGAATGAAAAAGGATAAAAGGAGGTGCTGAGTGAAAGAGGATGGCAAAGAGAGTTAACAAGATCAAGTGATCTGTTTAATATAAGGCACATTGTGGGACCACGATAATCACTTGCAGACTTGAAAAAGGGTTTGGGAGCCAGCCAGAAGGAAAACGGAGAATAGAGGCTTTGAAAACCGAAGTCTGCCCTGAAGTCCCACCTCCCGTTGTTCTCTGCTCCCACAAGGCCCATCCGGCAATTTCTGGAACAACATGTTAGGCCAACTCCTCCTACTTCCCCTGACGCCCAGCGCCTCCGTGTCGTAGCCTGCTGGGTAGAGTTAAGGTCAGCAGCAGCACACACCCTAGAGAGGCTGACAGTGAACCTGACCGCAGTCACTTCCGTTTCCTGGACCGAGGTAACTTTTGTCTCCGCTCAGCGTCAACCCCTACGTGCTACGTGCATTTCACGCTGCTTGTTACATCCTCACCTGCTAGACTCCCAGCCCCTCCCAGGTGTGCCGATCAGGGAATCCGTGGGGGCCTGGGCAGGTGAGGTGAGGCAGGGTGACTGGCTGCCGCCCGCGCAGTCTGATGCGGGGCACCAGTGAGCACAGACTGGAAAAGGGACGTGTGGGCGAGCGGGCTGCTCCCCAGCTCTGAAGGGAGGCTGGCCGAGGAAACTCAAATGCAGCTTTCCTTGTGAGCTGGTGAGTTTTCCTCTGGAGTCTTTTGTCGTTGTTTTTCTCTACCCAGAGCTTTAGCCTACCTCTTCAACTCCTTCACCCTTTCCTGCCTTCCCTGCCCACCTGCCTCCTCAGTCACTTTATACTTCAGTTCCGCGGTGTAGGGGTGGGAGGCTGGGGAAATTAGGGGAGGTTAGGGGAGAGAAGACACATTAAGGAAAGGGCGTGGAGTTCAAGAAAGAGAGAACTACTGTGTACTGAGGGCTAGGGACACAGGTAGAACGTGAGTCAGGTCGAGTTGTGAGTAATGAAGAGATGTCAGTAAGGGAGGCAGTTCTTGGGTGTCACGTTCAGGGAGAAAGAATGGGGAGACTCAAGATGGAGGTCTCCTTAATGGTCTGCCTCCCAGCTTATTGCTCCCCTGTCTTCATCCTCCGCAGCCTAGCCATGGCACCTATGCACCCTGCAACTGGGGCTCAGGTGAGAATGTGGCCTCCTAGTGTCCTCTGTGTATCTTTCTGTTTGCCTTTTCTTTTCCACTTTGTCTGTAGTGAGTGTGTGCGTTTCACTTTTTGCACTATGGGCCTGTACTCAGCCATCTCTTTTACTTAAGTGTGTCTCACAAGCCTGGTGCCTTCCCTTCCCTCTAAATCCACAGCTTTAACCAAAGTCTCATGATGAAGCGTGTGAGAAGGGTCCATTCATTTGTTCAGTCAACAGGTAGAAGCAACAGGAGTGCAATGGTCAGAGAACTTGGCTGTGGCCACAGGAGACCCGAGTTGTCATTCTGGCTCTGCCAGTAGTTAGCCATGTGACTTTGGACAAACTTTAGCTTCTACAGGTTTCTGTTTTCTCATCTCCAAAATGATGGGATTGGACCAGTTGAGTTCCCTTTTCACTTTTCTGCTCAAAAGACCTAATGACTGTGACGTTATAGTACTGTTTATTAATCAGTGTTGGGCATTGTTTTGGTCCCTGTTTTCTCTCTAGGTCACTCGGCCTTTCCCTCCTTCTTACGCCGTCTTGCTCCTCATGGCTTTGTAACTGGCTGCCCCCATCCATATCTGAGTGTTTCTCTGTATCTTTCACTCTAAGTCTTACTCTTGGGCTGTCATGCCATTCCAGGGGCTGCTGACGTTTGAGAAGGTGACAGTGAGTTTCTCCTAGGAAGAGTAGGGGCATCTGACTCTGCCCAGAGGGCCCTCTATAGGGATGTCATGTGGGAAAACTAAAGAAATACGATTTCTGTTAGTGAGACCACTTCTCTTCCCTGTTTCAGGATCTGCATTCTTCTTCTGTTCAGGGACTTCAGTGCTATTCAATAGGAACATCCCCACAGATGCTTAGATGCTCTCATTCCTAATCACAGTGTACTGAGCAAGGCTTGATGAATGTTTGAGTGGTCTGATAACACAGTACGTTTTCTGGTCAGCATTATTCTCAAAGAAAATTATGGGAGGAAAAGCTACTTATGTAGGACACTTAAAATAGTGACTAGCTCCATGTAACTTTCTCTGGAAGCCTAGATTCCATTAAAGCAGCTGTATTCTTTAATTTGTTAAGTCGTGTCAGGGCCACTGTATCAAAAGTCTTAGGGAACATAATCACCTTTGTGACTCAGATCAGAGCCCACAAATTCGTTAGCAAAAACAAGTTGTCACCAGCTGTTTCACAAAATAGAGTAGACTTTCAGTCGTATTTCCGTTTTCTTTAACTCTATTTTATTCATTTTGCCTACCTCCCCCTTTCATCCCTTCCTGTCTCCTTTTTCTACATTTTCTTCTTTTTTCTTTCCTTCTCTTACTACAATCGCAGCCATGAAGTTTTCAACCTATACTCCCACCTAAATGCATGTAATACTATATTTTCTGTATCACATTTTTATTGCAAACACAATTTTATTTCCTGAATGGAATATGATGGGAAACCCAGTATTATCTAACATTGATAATCAGAGGTTATAGTAGAGGGATGCAATTATTTTCTGTTACATTTTCTTTTACTTCAAAATGCAAACTTCTACAGTCCTCTCAGACTCTACGGTAAGTTTATATGAATCACAGTTTGGGGTAGGGTGTCTACAGGTAAATAAGACATGGTCTCTGCCCACCTAGAATTTACCTTCTGGCTGAGAAGACAAGAGGTCCATGTAGAAAAACTGTCTGTTAGCATAGAAGGCTAAATGTGCGCAATGTCAAATGAGTGTTCTAGAGCCAGCCAAGTGCCGTCGAGTCGGATTCGACTCATGGTGACCCTAGGGGCCCCAGTGCTACTCAGAGTGTGGACTGTGGATCAGTGCCAGTTTGTGAACTGTTTGTTTCCTTTTTGTGGTGGAATAAGTTGGGGTAGTGGTTAAGTGCTATGACTGCTAACAAAAAGGTCATCAATTCAAATATACAGATGCTCCTTGGGAACTTTTTAGTGGTTCTACTCTGTTCTATAGAGTTTCTGTGAATCAGAATTACCTCAGTGGCAGTGTGTTTGTTTTTTGGTTTTAAGTATATACATGGAGAGAAAGTAATTAGGTTTTACAACAAGTTGACATTACCATAGCAACCAAGCCTATGATGAGTGGACTCAACTCATTGACCACATGTACAAATTAAAAAGAAACTGTTGGCCCTTCATCACAGACAGAGAAGCGCTGGTCTAGAAAATTAGCATTATGAGAAATTAGCATTATGGGGTGATCAAGGATGGCTTCATGGTACTTGAAGGATGGATGGAAAGAATTAAGTACAGAGAAATGGGAAACAATGAAGATAGTCCAGACAGGAAGAAAGGTGAGAGCAAAAGCTCAAAGGAAGATGTGTTTATGGAAAAATGGTAACTGGACTAGCCTTCCTGGTTAGGTTAGGGCAACATGAGAGTGTTGACGTGGTTATGGAAATTGGTAAACTATATAACTCAATCTGCCTTTGCTTCCAGCCTCTTCACCCATGACGCTGTGTTCTGTGGCTATGGGCAGTCATTCTAGAATACTGAGAGTAAAATGGACTGTATATATATAGGATACATGGGAGGTGGGAATAAGTTGGTGGGAGGTGGGGTAATAATACAAAGGATGGAGTTACAGAAGTTGAAGAATGGCTCTTTGGATCTTGCATTTTAGAGTGTTCTGGTCCAGAGAATGAAGGGAAGCATAGTTATAGATACAGTTCACTAAGAAATTTTTGATCATATAATTGACCAACAGGATTGATGTTTCCCAAGCCTGAGCTGATCTCGCAGCTGGAGCAACGGGAGGAGACGTGGGTTCCTGATGGTCCAAGACCTCCTGATCCAGGACTGATTTCAACCTTTTCTGCAGGTGAGAGGACTGGGTCCAGAGTAGTAACAGAGCAGAAGGGAAGGTCTGATGGGTTTTCAATATTTAGGAAAGGAGAAGAAGGGGAAAATAAAATGTATTCTTCTAAATTTTCTTCCTTAATCGTATGTCCTTTTACTGTATGTGCGTCCAGCTGTTAATGTAGAGGAGATACAGCTTTGCCACTCACACCTCTTTGCCATTTGTTGTGTTTATTATCATTCTGCTCTTGAAGGCACTTTGTATACCCCTTCCCCCTAGAATTGTCATCCTGCCTCAGTCCTCCTGGTGCTGTTCCATGTGGCTTCTTACCTGCAGGGTTTATGTGTACCTTAAAAGCTATCTCTGAGTTCTCCAAAAGAGATTTGTCTGTGGAACCTTGCACCTCTACCATCTAGATCTCATTGTGTTCTAATTCTTGCTGTGTTTTCTCATTTAGCAAGCACTTGGGGAATGCACTGTAGACTGGAGCTGTGTACTTCCTTAACACTGTCCTAAGGAAGAAAAATGTCATTTGGAATGTGAAATAGATTTAGATTTGTTTAGAGGTATAAGGGAGATGTAGGGATTTTCTCTTTTCTAAGTAGCCCTGTAAATTTTTGAAAATTAAAACTTTTTTTTGGATTCCAAATGTGATGCCTAGCTATAGTAAATATAGAAAGTGTAGAAATTTTAAAAACACTCATAGTCACAGTATCCAAATCTCTTTACTTTTTAGTATATTTCTCACAGACATTTAAAAAAAAATTTAGTTTGTTAGAGACCTAAAGACAATGTCCCCTTTTCTACATAGCTCAGGATGTCTCTAAGAATGAGTGTCAGGAGCAATAATAGGAAGGTAGAGCAGGACTAAAGCCAAGTTCTGGGAGAGATGTTTTGAGACTCTTTAAATAAAACTTTCTACTAAGATCAGCTCTTCTATTTCTATTTTTTGACAATGGTTGTCAGTAGTATTTTGCTACTGATGTAAACGTGGGGCTACCTGATTATTGTACTCCAAATTCTATTTGATATTTTGGCAATTTCTGAAGCTCATATATGTTAGCTTGGGTTGAGTGTTGGAGGGAGTTTGGAGAAAAGGTCTGTCTATCCTGACATAGACTGGAACCAGTCTGGTGTTGTCACTGGCAGGTGATGTGGCTTGGAGACACTATCGGATACACTCAGGTATCTTTAGTGCTTCTTGTTTCCCCTTCATTGAGGTAGTGAGGCAGATTCACTGATTTGCCACACATCTGAGATCATGTAGAGTAAATGGTAATTACACAGAGTGTCTTCCTGTGTAGTGTGTGTGTGTGTACATATATGCATGTGTGCATGAGTCTTTTTGTGCCTGTGTTTCTCAAACTAAGAGAAGCTTGTGCATTTACTGACGTCTTGGTTCAGAATAGCTAAAACTTATTTCATAGTCACAGGCATACCTTGCACCTGTATTGCTCACTACCCTATTTGTAGAGGCCATCTGTGTGCATGTCTATTGTTGTGTATACGAGTTCCGACAATTAAGTTCACAAACACGTCCTCGAAGAAGTGCTACATACCTCATTGCTGAATATCATCACTACAGTCACCTTTGAAGTACTCCCCTTGGGAAGCTAGGTAGCAATGCTGGCACCTAATCCACCCTTCAAAGTAATTTTGGAACTCTTCCTGGAATGGGCACCAGAGCTGTTGTTGTATTACCTTTGATGTCCTGAATGTAATCACACAGTGAGGCGTGAACTGGTGCATTGTTGTGATGCAAGAGCCATGGATTGTTGGCGAAAAATTCCAGTTGTTTCTGTCTTAACTTTTTCATGCAACCTTTTCAGCACTTCCAAATAGTAAACTTGGTTAACTGTTTGTCGAGTTGGTATAAATTCATGGTGAACAATCCCTCTGATATCAAAAAAATTTAGCAACATAATTTTGACCCTTGATTTGAACTGATGGAACATTGTTGGTCATGCAGAATTGGCTGACTTTCATTGTGCACTTTGACGCTTTGTGTCAGAGGTATATTGGTACACCCATGTTTCAATACCAGTGATAGCATGGCCCAGAACATCATCTTGCCTGTATAAAAGGTCTTGTCAGACTTTGACTGTTCTTTGCTTCTGTTCATCAGTCAGCTCCTTTGGGATCACTTCTCCACACACCTTTCACGTGTCAAGATTTTTAGTTAAGATTTACCTAACTCTTTTTCTATTGATGTTTACTTGCTTTGCTGTACTTGTTACTGTCAGTTGATGATTCCTGACACACAGTTCAATGAATTTTTGCAATGCTTTCATCAGCTTTGCTCATTACTGGCTGCCCTGACCTCTCTTTATCAGTGATATTTTCTCTCCTCTCATAAAAACATTTAATCTAGTTGTACACTGCCATTCTCTTCATAGCAATAATGAATGCCACTCAGCAAGATACCACCACACATCAACACGAGCACCGCTGTGAGACTCTGATATACCAAGATTACGAAACCTTAATCGAGTTGTTTGCATAGTGCTGCCAATGTAAGTGCATGGTGGCAAATTTGCGAACTTAATTGTCAGACCTCGTGTGTGTTTATAATTGCATAGTTAAATGTACTTTTCTGTCGCATTTTTGTTTGTGAGTCCCAGATGTCATAGACAGACTTAAAGGAACTCAAAACCAATGTGTACGTTTTAAATGTAGTTAATGGACTTACTTACTCAGTCTTGTGGAGGAGAACAGCTGCAATGACAGCCCAAGACATGGATAAGACCAAATAGCCCAAACTAAAACTATTGTTTCTGTTTGGCTATATTTTACCAGCATTTTTAAAGCACACTTAACCAAATCAGCGTAAGACATTGTTTTAGCTTATCTGAGCATCTTCTATGTCAATATGTGTTTGAATCAAAATAGCATTTGTAGATATGAGTATAGATACTGTAGACAAGTGCCGTCGACTTGGATCCGACTCAGGGCGAGTGTACTAGAAATTATTCTGAGTCCTTTCTTCAGGTTTGTGTTTACCAATTCCAGAATTTCCATTTGTTTTTTTTTTTCCTAAAATAATTATTTCTCTCCTTACCAATAATTTCTTTTTGGTGATCTATACGATCATACTTTTAAAAATATTCCTTCATTCTCCCTTTTATTTTTTGAGCATATCTGTATTAGTTGCTTTGAAGTCTCTGTCTGCTACATTGTAACATCTAGACTCCTGAGAAACTATTGCTATTAACTTTTTTCTTGTATGTGGGTCACACTCTGTTGTTTTTATCATATCTCTTATTTTTTCTTTTGCCAGTTGTGCTTTGGGTGAAAGTTTGCAGCCCACATTAGTTTCTCATACAGAAGTTTATACACACATTGTTATATGACTAGCTGCTAGCCCTGTAATGTGACTGGACACTCCTGTTTTCCAGCTCAGATTTTCTGTGTCCATTCAACCAGCTCTTATCCCTGTCCCTTTAGTCTTGTGTATCTACTTGAACTAAGAAGCATACTATTCATGAGCATCATTTTATGCTTTATAGTCCAGTCTGTTCTTTGAAAAGTTGGCTTTGGTTATGGTTTTAGTTCTGGGTTAACTGAGAGTCCAAGAGCCACGTCTTCTGGGATTCCTCCACTCTCAGTCAGACCATTAAAGCCAGTCTTTTTACTAGAATTTGAGTTGAGCACCCCATTTTTCTCCTGTACCATCAGGAACTCTGTTGTGTTCCCTGTCAGGACAGTCACTGGTAGCTGGGCACTATCTAGTTCTTCTGGTCTCTGGTTTACGTGGCTCCTTTTGTCTCTTGGGCTATTTTCCTTGTGTTTTCGGTGTTCTTCATTCTCCTTTGCTCCCAGTGAATTGGGACCAATTGATGGCTGCTTGCTAGCTTTTAAGACCCCAGCCATGCCTCCTAATTTTTTGTTTATTAATGGACATTTTAGATAATATAGCAAATTTGGATTCTCTTCTCCATATGCCTAAGAGTAGTTGTTTCTGTTTTTTGTTTATTTGTTTCAATTTTTTTGTTCAGTGGCTTGCCTGGACTAATTCTGTGGTGTCTGTTTCTCAACAATGAGTAGTCACTGATGTCTCTGCTCAGTCTTGTCTTCAGGGCATTTTTATTTTCATTTTAAGGATTGACACTGGGACAGAATAGTGTATTGGTACTCAATAATTGGTCAGAGAATGTGCTTAAACACCTTGGACCAGTAAGTCGTCTATTATCGATGGCTATGTTTACGTTGGAGAATGTATTCAGAATTTAGGCAGTTTGCAGATTTGCCTTGCCTTTTGCTTTCACGCTCACTTTGAGACGAGTTGCTTGCTAGTGTGTGGAGCCTTGCACATGTACACAGCCTTCCAGATCAGCAAAATGGGCCTTGATAAACAGGTTTGTTTATCGAAGTCCATTTTGAGCGATATGTTCTCCAGACCTTCCTGTTAATTTCTGGCTGGCCTGTGGGTCTGCTCTTTTTTTAATCCACATGCAGATCTCAAGCAGGCCTTCCTTGATTGTTTGCCACTGAGATCACTGCTGTTTTCGACAATTCCCCAGGGTATGGAATTTTTCTGCCTTCTCCATGCTGGTCACCATAGCCTGTCCTTCCTTGACAGAACACTGGAGCCACTGAGGTGAGCGGGTGATGGGAGAAGCCACAAGTTAAAGTGCCACAAGCTGTCACTGTTATTACAGAGATTCAGTAAATATTCTTAAATAAATCCTTCTTGCTGTATTTGATGTCTTTGATTAATGTACAGAGTCCTTCCATGGTTGTTTTTAACACTGCCTCCTCTACCCCCTAGAGATAATGATGGGCCAAGCAGGTTACAAAATTAAACCTGTTAAAACCAAGAAGAAATAACTATATTTAGATTGTTTGAATTTCTGATAAGAAGCCAGATCACTAAACTTGAAGTAATTGTGGACACCTTGAAGATAGATATTCCTTTACTTTTTTAGGGTTCCATTTAGCAAACATTTAATAAATATTTATTAAACATTTATTAATCATTGTAGGTGTTCTTGGGTGGTGTGAATGGTAAACTGAATGGTTAGAAGTTTGAGTCCATCCAGAAGTGTCTCAGAAGAGAAACCTGACCTTGTATGGACCACAGTTCTCCCCTGATATACCTGGGGTCACTGTGAGTTGGACTCAGGAGTTTTAATCCTTCTATTGGTGACATACTGGTTAAATGCTACAGATGCCGACCAAAAGGCAGTTCACATTTGCCAGCTGCTCTTTGGGAAACTATGGGCCAATTCTACTCTGTCTTACCAGTTTGCTATGAGTTGGAATCTACTCAGTGGTAGTAGGTTTGGTTTATCACAAACTCCTTAAGTATGTCTTCTTTTCCCTACTTTACAGATGAGGACAGAGGTTTAGAAATAATGAAATTTGCTGACTAGGTCTGTGGTAGCCTCAACACCCAAATACGCTGATTTTCATTCTAGTCCATTCTCACTTGACTCTAACCCTGGCATCCTCTCTCCTTCTAAAGGTGACATGTCTGAGACCCTGCCCCCACCAAAGGAGGGCTGTGAGGCTGGT
The DNA here is from genome assembly GCA_028571685.1 of Heterohyrax brucei. Lineage (NCBI taxonomy): Eukaryota > Metazoa > Chordata > Mammalia > Hyracoidea > Procaviidae > Heterohyrax > Heterohyrax brucei. The sequence continues at coordinate 45,982,031 of CM053144.1, read as the reverse complement.
GACCTCCAGGGACTCCTTATCCCAGCCCTGCCTAGTGGGAATGAGGCCTCTGGGGAGCCTGTAGACAAGGTCCTGTACTGGCGCACCTCAGAGGGCAAGGAGCTGATCCTGGGCGCTGCTACAGACTATTTCTGGCCACTGCCAGACCCAGCCAAGCTTTACCAGTGTCCAAAGTGTGGCAAGGGTTTCAGCCACAGTTCCAACTTCAGCCTCCACAGGCACAGTCACAGCGCTGACAAACGGTTTCAGTGTCCTCAGTGCAACCAGCGCCTGAGGTGGAGCTCGGACCCGACACGCCGCTTGTGCAGACACGGCGGTGAGCGGCCATTCAGGTGGATGCTGTGCGGGAAGGGCTTTGGTCTCGGCTCTGACTACGCTCGCCACCAGTACACGTACAACTGGCGCGCGGCCTTTCCCTTGTCCCCAGTGCACACGGAGCTTCAGCCGCAGCTCGGACCTGGCCACGCACCAGCGGGTCCACACCGGTGAACAGCCTTCCTGTTGTGCTGACTGAGGTCGCGGCTTCCTCCGCAGCTTGTCCCTGCTTATGCACCAGCGTGTCCATACCGGGGAGAGGCCCTACTGGGGCGGGGACTGCGGCAAGTGCTTCCGCGTAGGCCCTACGAGTGCGCTGATTGTACCAGATGTTTTAGCCACAGCGCAAACCTCATCACGCAGCGGCGGGTACACACCGGTGAGAAGCCCTACAAGTGCCCTGAATGTAGGAAGAGCTTCAGCCAGAGCTCGCACAGGCGAGCGCCCCTACCGCTGCAGCAACTGTGACAAGAGCTTCAGCAGTCGCTTCTACCTCCTCAAGCACCGCAGGATGCACAGTGGCAAGAAGGCATACAGCTGCTATGTGTGTGGTAAGAGTTACAGTCAGCAGACCAACCTCATCACGCACCCAAAACTGCATGAGGCAGATGGGCAGTCGGACAGCCGGGGGTGACACCTTGTGGTCTGGAAGAGCCCGCACTTGGATCCTGAGGCTCTTTTCTGGGGCTGGGATGACTCCCAGTGTAGGGACAGCAGAGACCTACCTCCAGGAGCCTAGGCTAGACTTCACCCATCCTCAATGGGAATTGCCAAGGGAAGATTTGAGGGCACAGTAGAATGCCAGTGGGCCAGGGGAACCCAAATTGATTCCTCTGGGCACCATCTCTGGTGATCTACTTGCCCACTGCAAATATCTGGGGTTGCTTGGTGACTAAATACGGTGTTTAGGATTCAGGCCTCTGTTCCTACCTTAGAGTCACTCCCGTAGTCCCCAGGTGTGGGGGCTCCCAGAGAGAACTAGGCAGGCAAATCCCTGGATGCGTGGGTCCCCAGGGAATTATCTGGGAGCAGAACATAATAAGGAAAAGGATAACAGGTTGTATGGAGCTGGGAAAAACCAACTGACTCTCCCACTCACCCACGTTCTTAGAGTTTTCTCACCACTCTTAACTTGGTCCCTTTGTAAGGTGTTCACGCCACACCTTCGTGGGCCACTGCAATCTCTGGTCTACCTCATGGATGATACTAAAAAAGGAGGAGTTGGTGGCCCATCTTGAGGTGCTCTTCCCTCTGTTTATGCCCCCAAATGACATTCTGAGCCCTGCAGCTCAGGTGCTTTCATTTGCACCAGCCCATCAACTTGCTGTCTCAGTCTGCCCAAATCTTGAGCTTGCAGTTAAGATGTTCTGCAATTAAGATACTTTAAATTTGAGTGCAAAGTGAATGGGCTTTTCGTTATAATTGCGCTCTGTCCATACTCAGCTGGTGTAACTTCCTGTCAGGACAGGATGTGATGAAGATGAAGTGTGGGTACTTAGAAATTAAAACAAAAGCCAAATACAAAACAACACTTGTCTTTCATGGAACTGAGGGTTGAATTCAAATACAGGTTGTGTTAATGGCTTCAGCTTCCTCTGAGCAATGTGATTGTTTGCTAGCTGAAGAGTTGTCAAAAGTAGTTTAAACTGTAGGTGAAAACAGTACTCTGTTCTTAATTCCTTACCTGGAAAATTAATTTCTAGCAGTGGAAGTTATTCACAAATTCCACTTATCTCCTGGAGAAGGGCTTACCTACCTGTTTTTTTGTTGGTGGGGGGAGACACCAGTTACTCCCTGCATTAAGTTGCCTTTTCCCTGGAAGAAGAAAGCTAATTTGAAAGTTGTGGTTAGGGGCTTGTCTCTAGCTATTCTCTCTACCTGTATGACGTCCAAGTCCTGTGAAGTCTTGCTCCTAGACCTCTCCCTTTAAGCTGAAAATTATAAATGGCACAGGTAATGCCCCTTTTCAACATGCCCCTGTGACTCAGACATGTTGCTGAGGCCCCTAACACACTGCAAACTCTGATGAATTTTCTAGATTACATTCTGACTGCTTCAATACAGCTCACAGATACGGTGAACATTCACTGGGAAGAGAGACGGCCGAAAGGACATCGGATTTAGGGAATAGGTACGTGTCATTTAATGTCACGGTTTCTCAAGCTTGGAGGAAGTAGATCTTGATCACGTGAGGATACCTAGTTCCTCCATGTGCCTTTTCCTTCTCTCTGAATGAGCACACACATCTTTTCTTTGCCAGAAGTCTTTATGTGAATAAAAGAAACAGAAACTTGTATGCCTGTCTCCTTTTAGAAACAGAGTTGTAACTGAATTTAAAGCTTTTTACCTATTATGACTGATGTTTTTCATTTCAACCAAATAAACATGCTTATATCCGACCAGTGTTAAAGCCATGCAGGAGTTCCTGAATGATGCAAATGATTGAGCGTTCAGCTAATAACCAAAAGAATGATGGTTCAGACCCCCTCAGAAAGATCTGGCTGCTTCTGAAAAGTCACACCCTATGGAGCATGATTCTACCCTGTGCACAGAGTGGCCATAATTTGGAATAGACATGACTAGAACTGGAGCATAGCTCAAGCTCTTGTTGGTGATAATAAAGAATGAGCATTCACCACAATCTTCTCTTTGATTATTTTTAAGAAAACCAGCTGCAGAGGCACAGGGTTCTCAGGCATAGAAAGGTGTGGCTGGAACCCAGTTCAGACCTCATCTGACCCAGATCTGTTTATTAATGAAGCTGAAAACCAGAAAAATCATGACAGGAGTTTGCTGTCAGTCATATAAATCTGTAGCAGGTGATAATCCATGTCTTTACTCTCAGCCTATGGCATTGCTTGTTCACCAATCCTTGACTATTTTTGCATATTGATTCTAACCCTTGGTCCAGTGTTCCAGAAAAACTTCGGTGTGCCTTAGATAATATGCAGAATGTAAGTATGAGAGAAGCAAGACAAAGAAAAAAGTAGAATAGGAAAAATAAGGTGAAACCAAAAATATACTCAGGAAATGCCTATTTCATGGAAACAAGTTACAAATTTAACTGTCAGTCCATTGGATGCCATGCTAAGAGAGGAAAGTAATTCCTTATTTTCTTAAAATCTTAAAAGACCTTAAATTCTATTTCTTGGTATTTTACCAAGGGAAATGAGGGTAATGCCTTGAACATAAATGTTTATACCAGTTGTATTTATAATACAAAATTGGAAACAGTCCAAATGCTTATCAGTGGGTAAATGGATAAATTGTGGGAGTGGGGCAAAGATGACGGAGTAGTCACATGTCTTTTGTGATTCCTCTAACAACAAAGACACAAAAGAACAAATAAATTGAGTATGTATGACATTCTAGGAGCCCTGAATATCAAAGGGAAAGGTGAGGACTCAAACTGAGCAATGCAGAAGGGAGAGTAGGTCTAGAAGTAGACTGGACTTGTGAGACCTGATCCCCAGGAACTGACTCAACTAGGGAGGTGAACAGGGCAGTGGTGATGACGGATGGCCTCCTCAGTGGGAAAGACTGAGCAGAGAGTACACTTGCACCTCCAAAACCGGTGAAGAGTGGCACTCACTCATCAAAAGCTGAGTGGTTTGTGTCTACTTCACTAAAATCTAAATCTTTCATTCAGGATAAACCTCTCCCTAACGTTTTCTTCTCCTTTGTCTGCGCTGTGCCTGGCTGCAGACTCTGATGTCATTAACTGAGCTGAAAGTAGAACTCCTTAAGCCTGCTCTGCACCATTCTTCTGTTCTTGGAGTGGGAACAACATAACAAACTGGAAGAAGGGAGGTGGGGATATCTGCCAATTCCCCTGAGCCAGCAATTCAGGGCAGAAACAGTTCCTTCACCTAAAACCAATTTAAGAGGTTATGCCATCTACGCAGCTGTCAGTCCACTGCCTTTCTCAGTGCCTGCGGGCAGGTACCTGTGCCTACACCCATCACTGCTGCCTATCTAGGACAGTGGGGGAAATCCTAAACAATGCACTTGGTGACTGACTACCTAGGCACTTCAGTTGAACCCATACAAGAAAAATAGATGGATTCCTGGGCTCATATGCCTGGTAACAGGTCTAACTACATTGTGACAGGATGTTAGAGCTCAAAGCCATCAATAACCAAACTAGCACACGTGACCAGCCTATTTGGACATTCCAAAACAACAACAAAAAGAATCTTGAACACAGTATGCGAAAATAGATAAGTTCAGCAACTTACTAATGGTTCAGAGACAACAGTTAATGTCAAATCACTAAAGAGGCAGCCCATGATGGCTTCAGAAAGCTCCCAAAACAAAGAAATTGAGAAACTTTCCAGATGAAAAGAAGTTCTGGAGTTATCAGAGGTAGAATACAAAAGATTAATATTTAGGATTCTTGAAGGATCATAAAGGAGATGAGGAAAAGCATAGCAGAGCAGAATGACAAATTGAGTAGGCTTCAAGGAAGCATACAGAGATAGGAAGTAGAACTTCATAAAATTAATAATAAGAGTACAGAATGAGACAATTAAATAGAAAGTCAAAGCAGCCAAATTGAGGCAATGGGAGGCTGGACTAGTGACTTGAAGAAAAGTCAGGTAAAAGAACTAAAAATATTCAAGCTACACTATGCATTGTGTGGGACTTTGTAAGCAGCAATAATCCATGAGTGACTGGAATATCAGAACAGGGGGATAACAGAAAATACAGAGTTGTTGAAGATTTTTTGACAGAAAGTTTCCTTGACATGAAAGATGAGAAGGTATCTATACAAGACACCCATCAAACACACGATCTAGATACCAAAAGAAAGATACCAAGACATAATCAACTTGCCAAACTATTGCACTCAGATCTAAATCTTTCCTAAATCTAAGATAAGGATACAATTTTAAAAAAGTGGCTAGGGAATAGAGGGAAAATAACCTACAAAGCAGAATTAATAAAACTAAGCTTGGACTGCTCAGCAGAAACCATGTAGGCAAGAAGGCAATGAGATGACATATACAAAGCCTTGAAGGAAAATAATTGCCAGCCAAGAATTATGTGTCCAGCAAAACTGTGTCTCAAATATGATGGCAAAATTAAGACATTTCCAGTTAAACAGAAAGGGAATTTGCAAAAATCAAATTAAAATTAAAAGAAATACTAAAGGAAGTCATTTGATTAGAAAATCAATAACATCAGATAACAACCCAAAACTCGAATGCAGAACAACTAGATATCAACACAAATAGGGAAATGGCAACAATAAATCAAAGACAAAACATTGAAAATAGGGAAACAAAGATGTCATTACATAAATATAACCAAAAAGAGGGACTTAAAAAATGTAGTCATGTATCTTTCATACAAAGAGGAAATCAAAGTGATATAAAGAAATTAAAAACTGGTTTAAATTTAGAAAACTAGAGATAAGTATTAAGGTAAACACAAAAGAAATCAATCCTATATAGCAAAATAAACTAGAAAAACATGCAGTCTCAACAAATACAAAACTACCAACAATTAAAAAGGTGAAAACACTTAAGAAAGACAGACTATAGACAATTTCGTACATAGAAATTGTTGACAGTGTGCAAAAAATACATCAAAATGACAGCACCAAACTTATACCTGTCAATAATTATGTTAAATGTAAATAGATTGTAATAGAAACAGATTAAGTGCACCAATAAAGACAAAGAGGCAGATTGGACAAAAGAAATCAACATCCATCTGTATGCTGCCTACAGGAGCCACACTTTAAACTTCAAGATGCGTACAAACTGAAAAAATGGAAAAAAAATATCATGGAAACCATTCAAAAAAGAGCAGGAGTGGCAATATTAATTTCTGATAAAGTAGGCTTTAAAGTAAAATTCACCACATTGGATAAGGAAGGACACTATATAATGATTAAAGGGTCAATAATCTAGGAGGACAGATCCATATTAAAAATTTACACATCCAACGACAGGGCTCCAATACATAAAGTGAATATTAACTACACAGAAAACAGAAATGGACAGCTCTGCAATAACAGCAGGAAGCTTCAGCACACCACTTTCAATGAAAGAATATCAAGAAAAAAGCTCAGGAAAAACACGAAAGATTTAAACACTGCAACCAACCAACTAGACCTCATAGATATATATAGAACACTCTACCCAACAGCACACAAATGTGCTTTCTTTTCTAACGTACCTGAAACATTGTCAAGAATAAACCATATATTAGGCCATAAAGCAATCCTTAACAAAACCTGATGCATTAAAATATCACAAAGCATCTTTTCAGATTGTAAAGCCATGAAAGTAGAAACTGTAACAGAAAAAGGAAGGAAAAAGATCACACAAATAGAAACTGAACAATATGTTGCTCAAAAACTACTGGGTTATAGAAAAAATCATGGACAGAATGAGGAAATTCACAGAATCAAATGAGAATGAAAACACATCCTACCAGAGCATTTGGGACACAACAAAAGCAGTCCTCAGAGGTCAGTTTATAGTACACTTTCAAAAACATGGAACAGTTCTGATCAATGCATTAACCCTGCAACTGGAACAATTAGAAAGAGAGCAGCAAAAGAAGCCCTCAGGCACCAGGAGATTAGCAAATAAGAAAAAATAGAGCAGAACTAAGTTGAGTATAGAGAAGCAATTTAAAAGCTAAGACCGAAAATCGGTTCTTTGAAAAGATCAACAAAATCAATAAAACAACTGGTCAAACTGACAAAAGAAAAACAAGAGAGGAAGCAAATAACCTACATAAGAAATTAAATGAGTGACATCACAATGGAACCAATTTAAATAGCAAAATCATAATGGATTACTATAAAAAATCACACTGTAACAAATTTGAAAACCCTGAGGAAAATTTCTAGAAACACACTACCTACCAAAACTGACACATACAGAGGTAGGACAATTAGATAAACCCATCACAAAAGGAGAAATTGAAAAGGTAATTTAGAAACTCCCAATGAAAAAAGTCCCTATCTCTGACGATTTCCCTGGAGAATTCCACCAAACTTTTAGAGAAGAGTTAACACTACTATTATTAAAGGTATTTCAGAGCATAGGAAAATATAAAATACTCCTTAATTCATTCCTATAGGACAGAGAAGAACTGCCCCATCGAGTTTCCAAGGAGCGCCTGGTGGAATTGAATTGCCAACTTTTGATAAACAAACATAGTTCTTAACCACTGTATCAGCAGAGTGTGCTATGAAACATGGAGTCCAAGTCAAGGGTCTACTTTTTCTCTCTGCGTTCTTTCTGTAAATCCTTCTATCTCTTATCTTTTTTTCTTTTTCTTCTTCTCCTATTCTTGCAACTTGTCTCCTTTGTGACTACATTTTCTCCTCTTCCTCTTCTATTTTCCCTTTCTTCAGCTCTTTTGTTACTAGATCCACCCAGTCATTCATGTCTTTTCTATTATTTTGCCATCATATAAAATTCACAGTTTTCAAGGCAGAGGGAAGGAATTTGAGAGGTCATCTCCTTCATGCTTCCGTAGGCAGTTAGGCAGTTCAAGTATCCAGAGGAGCTGGGTTTTCTCTAGTTTTAAAAGATGTCCAGGAAGGAGATGAGACCTTTCCTGGTTGCTTGTTTCTGCTTTTACTAGCCCATTAACCTTCATCCCTGTATACTATAGCAGGGATGTATTTATCACAGAAACTCCACAAAACCGCGGATACATGTTATATTCCTAAATACAAGCTCAGAAAAGAAGCCCAATATCCTTATCAAGCCCGCCCCACCTAAGGTCATAAATAAGTCATGTATTGTATATACATTGTCTTAGTCAACTAGTGCTGCTATAACAGAAATACCTCAAGAGAAAGGCTTTAACAAAGACAAATTTATTTTCTCCCAGAAAAGTAGGCTACAAGTCCAGATTCAGTGTATCAGCTCCAGGGCATCTTTCTTCATTGGCTCTGGAAGAAGGTCCTTGCCATCCATCTTCTCCTAGCCTGGGAGCCTCTGAGTCTTAGGGACTCTGAGTGCAAAGGATGTTGTGCTCTGCTCCCAGCACTGCTTCTTTTTTGATGGTATGAGGCCCCCAGATATCTTCGCAGCCTTCTTTCTTTTCTATTCTGAGAGGTAGCCTAAAGGCATGGTACAATCTTATAGACTGACTCCTGCCTCACCAATGAAACGGCTGTCCATCCTGCCTCACTCATTAACATTATGGAAGTAGGATTTACAACACACAGAAAAATCATACAATTTTGGCAATCATGACCTAGCCAAATTGCTACACATTTTTTGGGGGGGGGAACAAAATTCAATTCATAACATACATATAAATATCACTTTACATAACAATGAAAGTCAAAACACATTAAATATTAAATTATAAACTCACTCAAAGATACACTTAAATAGACACGTAAGTCCAGATGCTGTGCAAGAATATGACCACATATGATAGCATGTAGTGAAAATATAAGCTCCAACCCTTATATTCTCTTGTAGCTGGAGAATTTTTTTCCCTTTAAACAAAACTTTGGGGGAAAAAAGCTGGTCTACCAAGTAGAAATTTTCTGACTTTCAGAAGGACAAATCTAGTTTTTGTGATTATTCTACTTTTGGAACACTTGGAAATAAATGTTCCCTCCCAGCCCCCAAGGTTTGCCTTGTTTTCAGCTATGTGAATGAGAAACATCTTTCAATTCAAGTTCCCACAGCCACTATTGTGGATACCTACTGCTGTCAAGTTGATTCTGACTCATAGCAACCCTTTTGGACAGAGCAGATCTGCTCTGTGTTTCCAAGGAGCATCTGGCAGATTTGAACTGCTGACTTTTTGGTTAGCAAATGTAGTTGTTAAACACTAAGCCACCAGGTTTTCCACTGTTATGGATACTACTGCAAAATTAAAAATTTTCCTGGTGATTCTGTTACAAGATGGCGGAGTAAATAAATGTCTCCTCATCTCCCTCTGAGAACTAAGGCCTAGGTGATATTTTTTATGGAGCACTGAATACCTGAAGAGGCTTGGGACCTAACATATTTGACTGGGCAACAATATCGGACTAATCTTCTCCTCTCAAAAGCAATCCAGGGACCGTTTGACCTCTGCTTCTGCTGCTACATTGTAACGGAGAACTGCAGCTCTGCAAACGGCCAGTAACGGTAACACGCTTTCATGTTACAGCAGGTGAAGTCTGCTGTTCCCTACTACCTGTTCAGGCCAGTCTGTTGGACAGCTTCCAGCTACCAATTCAGCACCTGGACAGCTCCCTGCCTAGAAGTGCAGTTTACTTTTACTTTTAAGGTTTACTTTTTTAAAAACTTTTTATTTAATATAACTGAGGGAAAATGTACATTCCTGTATAAATTTACAAACACACCTATATGCAGCTTCCACTGCTCTCCCTGCCCGGTGACAGCACACTATTCCTCTCTGCTCCATACTTGTCTCATTCCCCAATAGTCTCTTTTTACCCTCCTCTCCACCCACTCTCCTTCCTCCAGCCAGAGGTCAGGAGGATGACATGCTATAGATGTATAAAACCATAAAGTGCATCCAATATATGGTCACTGCATCGCCAAGTCCAATCCATTCCTGTCAGAAGCATGGACCTTCATTTTATGATTTATGGTCAAGGGCAGCATCAGGGTGAGGCGCCATGCTCCCAGAGGAACCCCGAAACCACTGGACCATCAACTGAGGTCTTTTAGTGGGGATGTCAGGGTGCACCCCTTTATATTCTTGTGTTGCCAGTAAGACTCAACTTAGGGAGCTCCATCGCGGCTATCACTGGTGGTGGCCGGGCACCATCCGGTTCTTCCAGTCCCAAGTTGATGTAGACACCCACTGATGTGGGTCTCTTTGTCTTCTGGGTTATCTTTCCCCTATGTCATTTTGGTCCTCGGTGAGCATCTGTTCCTGCTGAGTTGGGACCATTTGCTGTGCCCTCAGATTGCAGCTTGGCAGCTTTTAAGACCCCAGACGCCACTCACCAACGTGGGGTGCAGAGAGCCCTCTTAGAAAAACGCTAGTTGTGCCAATTGGCCTCGCTTTCACCTAAGAACATGGTCCCTCCCCCCTGCCCCAGCTACTCTGTCTTTGCAATATTGGGTTAGGATGGAAGGAGTGCTCATGTTATGTTTAAGTCTACTTAATATTGTTCTTGTTTCTAATGTGTGCTATCACCGATTTCACCCAACCAGATACCTAGCAACTATCTAATCTAAACCCTGCCCCCTCCCTCCCTCGCTCCCCTCCCTTGCAGCTGTCAAAGAGTCTTTTCTTCTATACACAAGTCTGTTTTTGAGATCTTATCGTAGAGGTCTCATACAATATTTGTCCTTTTGTCGCTGACTACTTTCACTCAACATAATGTCTTCCAGTTGAAACCAGATCATGAGATGTTTCCTGAAGTCATCGTTGTTCTTTATCATTGTGTAGTGCTCCATTGAGTATATATACCATAGTTTACCTATCGATTCTTCTGTTGTTGGGCATCTGGGTTGATTCCATCTTTTTGCTATCGTGGACTGTGCTGAGATAAACATTCTGGTGTATGTGTCCGTTGGTGTGAAAGGCCTTGATTCTGTAGGATGTATTCCAAGCAGTGGAATTACTGGGTCAAATGGCATATCAATATCCATTTTTTTAAGGAAGCGCCAGATTGCTTTCCAAAGAGGCTGGACCATTTTGCAACCCCACCAACAGTGTAGGAGGGTTCCACTTTCTCCACAGCCTCTCTGGCATTTGTTGTTTTGTGTTTTTTGGATCGTGGCCAACCTTGTTGGAGTGAGATAGTATCTCATTGTCGTCTTGATTTGAATTTCTTTAATAACTAAAGATCGTGAACATGTCCGCATGTGTTTTTTGGCTGCCTGGATCTTGTCTTTAGTAAAATGTCTGTCCATCTCCTTTGCCCATTGCTTAATTGGATGATTTATCTTCTTCTTGTTGATATTTTGTAGTATCTTATAGATTATGGAAATCAGGCATCAGTTCGACATAGGGTTGCCAAATATTTTATCCCATTCTGTAGGTGTTCTTTTAATTCTATTAATAAAGTCTTCAGATGAGCAAAAGTGTTTAATTCTTAATAGATCTCATTTATCTATTTTCTCTTCTGATGATTGTGGTTTGTTTGACAGATTTTGGAGTCTGTCCATATTGTGTATTAAAACTTCCATTGTTGTTCCTACCTTTTCTTGGATGAGCTTTATCATTTTAGGTTTGATATTTAGGTCTTTTATCCAGTTGGAGTTGATTTTTGTATAAGGCGTAAGAGAGGGATCTTGTTTCAGTTTCTTGCAGATGTATATCCTTTTATGCCAGCACCATTTGTTGAAGATACTGTTTTTACTCCAGTTTAACGTCTTAGGGCCTTTGTCGAATATCAGTTGTTCATAGGCAGATGGTGAAAAAAGGTGTCTTTTGACAGAAGCACAATGTTTGTAATTATGGTCAGTGGAGGCTAATATAACAAATCATTTATTTTTTAGTGTTTAACATGCTATTTTTGGTAGTGTCTTGTATCTTATTAAGTCAACCGAATGCCAGAATAATCTCTGATAGAGATTAAAATGTTCCTTTGCTCTGCAGTTCTCTATGCAGAGCTTTCACGCACTTAGCAACCTTCCCAAGTGATGCTAATAAACAGCAGAGCTGAATTTTCTAATTCAGATGCGCAGCCTACAAAGCCTGAGTCGTGTCCCTACAGTAATACTAACAGGAAGTTATTCACTCCCTTCCCCTCAGCAAAAGCTGAACCACTGTAGGAACAGGCAGTTCATGAACACACTGAGTGGAAGAAGAAACAAATGTATCATGTAAAACATGCTGTAGATAGTCACATTAAGAATACATATTATTTTGAAGAAATACATTTAAAAATAAAAGAATATGAACTTAATCCCGGAAGACACAATGCTTATGGGACACTGAGCTCCTGTTAAGGATGATGAAAAAATTCAGGAGATATTCAGGGTGAAACACTGAAGAAAATTATGAACATAAGTATTGTCATTGAACTGTACCTGTGAAGATTGCTGAAATAACAATTCATTTAACTGATATATTTACCACACAAACACACAATAAAAACACAAATAATCTCAGGTATCTAAGGAGTATTTTGCACACATGTGCTAAGGTGACTTTTCCGTTTTGATATTCCACTAGTTTTGTTTCTCCTTCCTTCTCAGGTGGCACCATCACTGAAGTCCCCTGCTTGGGTGGCAGACTCTTTGGATGCGGAATGACAACACCTTCACAGCCTCCTTGACATCCTTGTTGCGGAGGGTATAGATGAGAGGATTGAGAAGTGGAGTGATGACTGAATAGAAGATGGCAACAACCTTGTTGATATTTGACTCGTATTTCACTGCTGGGCGGACATACATGAACATGAGAGTACCAAAGTAGATGGTGACCACAGACAGGTGGGCTGTGCATGTGGAGAAGGCCTTGCGCTGGGCAGCAACTGAGGCCATGGCTAGAACTGCGGTCAGGATTTGGGCATAGGAAGCCATGGTGAAAACCAGGGCTCCCAGGATGATGACAGAGCTGAAAGCATAGCCCACCACTTGGATGGCGTATGTGTCTGTGCAGGAAAGACGAAAAATCTGATCAGCATCACAGAAAAAGTGGTTAATCTGGTTGGGGGTACAGAAAGATATTTGTGCAAGGAGAAATGAGGGGAACATAGGACAGAGAAATCCGATGGACCAGCAGGCCCCAGCCAGTGTTGCACAAGTTTGGGGGCTGAGCAGCAGTGGGTAGTGGAGTGGGCGGCAGATGGCGGCATAGCGGTCAAAGGCCATGGTGGTGAGGATAAAGAGCTCAGTGGCAGCCAAGGAGAAGAAGAAATAGTACTGGGTGATGCAGCTGGGCACTGAGATGACCCCTTGGGGACTTAAAAAATTGGCCAGCATCTTGGGCACGGTGACTGTGGTGTACCAGATCTCTACCAAGGAGAGGTTGCTGATGAAGAAGTACATGGGAGTGTGGAGGCGCCCATCTAGGGCCACAATGAGGACAATGAGTGCATTGCCCATGAGAGACAAGAGGTAGACCAGGAGGAAGAGGGAGAAGAAGAGCAGCTGGAGATGTGGGGAGTTAGAAAATCTCAGGAAGACAAATTCAGTGACTAGTGTGCGGTTGGCTCTCTCCATTCAGCCAGGAGGGTTAACTGGGCAACTAGAGGAGTAGGTATGTAAATATCTTGAAATACTCTCAGTTATGTGGTCACATTTCTAGCCTTAGCTCCACATTTTAGAAATATGCACACTGTCAGTGTTTCCTTTAATTACTCACTGGCTGTCTCTCAGCGTCTCCAGAGTGGAGAGTGCTCTCTCTTTCTTTTCTTTTTAAAGAGGACACCAACTTTTCAAGGTTGTTTCCCTTTTCTCATTTAAATAGGCACTGAAATGCCACACTTCCCCTAAGCCCCATCATCAGATTGGTGAGAGCAGAGGACTTGGCATCAACGGTTCTGAGTGGACTGAACATGTAGCATAGGTTGTACAGGTTAAACCATATGTAAAATTGTTGCTATTTCGGTGTTTTTTGGAAGCTCAAAGTAGCGATTAATATAATGCTACATAACGTCTCTAAAGACTGTTTAGTGTGTGCCCTGTGGTGCCCCTGACTCTAAGTTTCTTTAACCTTTGGACTTTGTTGTTTTCATTGTTAGCTGGTACTGAGTTGATTCAGACACATGGTGATCCCATGTGTTACAGAGTAGAACTGCTCCACAGAGTTTCTGGGCTGTAGTGTATGACAAGTCTGAATTGACTCAGTTGCAACTAACAGCAGCAATCTTAGTGGAAGAAGATCTTCAGGTCTATCTTCTGTGATACCTCTGGGTCTGTTTGAACCACCAACCACTAGGGTAAAAGGCAAGCACAAATTGTGTCACTGATGGACCTATTTTGGACTTGGAGAAGACAGAAATCTCATTGTTCTTTTCTCAGTCTGTCTGGTACATGTGACTCTTAGCCAATAGCTCTCTCTTATGCCATCAGCTCTTGGTGGTATGGATGGAGTACATGTTTGTTTCCCTTTATACAGCTTCCAGGACAACAGAGGACAGAGGTACTTCACAGAGACTTCTGGACTTTGGTTTGTCAAAGGAAGCGTAGGAGATATCTTGCCCAGATACCAACACAAGAGCACAGTTTAGAGTGAATGGGTGAATTTAGGCTGGGTATCTCAGGTGGGAATTTGGGGATGAATTAGGGTTTTTGAAGTTAGAATACATTGTTACTAATTTGTGTTTAAACCTAGATTGACCAGAAAAGCAAACTTCTGAGGAAACTCAGGCCTTCAAGTTTAAAAACTTAACACTGAGGTAGATGAAGATAACAGTACTGACATCATCAGGATGCAATTTTTTACACAGATTTCCAATTCTTGACGCTTTCTTCCTTAGATGTGTCTCTAAAATTGGAAATATTAAAATTGTCACTTGGAGTAAAGTTACCACACTATACATCAGAACAGAGGAGAAGTTATTTGACAGAATACAAAGTTAAGAGAAACTATGATATAAAAACTCACATTCAGTATGATCTGGTATGTATTCCCAAGAGTCAAATTACCAGTGATTTTTAAAATGTATTCTTTGTTTTTTTAAGATTGTACTTTAGGCGTCAGTTTACGTAAAAGACTAGCATCTCATTAAGCAGTTAGTATAATACTGTTTTATAACATTGATTAACAACCCCGTGACTAGTTGACACTCTCTCTTACTGACCTTGAGTTCCCTATTACCAGCTGTCCTGTACCCTCCTGCATTCTAGTCCTTGTCCCTAGGCTGGTGTGCCCTTTTAGTCTCATACTAGTGATGTTTTTAGACTGTACATTTCTGTATTTACAAATTTTTGTAGCAAATAAATGTATCTTCAATATATTTAAAAATTTTCTATTAAACATTTTATTTTAGTGCCAAGTAGTTACTTGAGAAAATGTGACTAGCATTAAAATAGCAAATAATAATCTCTTGAAATTTTTCCATTTAGTGATAAACATTATTCATATTTTGAAGTGTTTATTCACAGACTACTTTATTTCTATGTGGGCACTTACAGGACACAGTTGAAGCCACTGGAAAGAAGAAAAGATCTCAACTGATCAGCCTTTACTTTCCATTTTCCCATCTCCACCAGAGTCTAAACCTGGTAGTCTCCTTTGTTAGTTGGACCACCACCCAACGAGTTCCCCATGATAGAAATTTGGATTCCTGTTTGATGACTCTTTCCTCTCTCTTCTTCCCTGTCCTGTTGCTCCAGTCTTTTGAAAAAATTCTGCTTATGTCATGTCAGAAAAATTTCTCAGTTATATCCCTCTTCTCTATTACTCTTGTCATAGTTTAAAATAAATCCTAGATCATAGTTCACTATGGCTAATGTAATAACTCCCTGAAACTAGTCAATCTCATTTTTACAGTTATGAGTCTTCTTATTTTTTATGCTTTTTCCATGTTTAAAGCTCTCTGTAGATTCTATATTATTGAAAGATAATAAAATTTCTGAAACTTTATTTTATATATATATATAATACGTATTATACATATCTTACCTAATCTTCACAAGTCTGCAAGGTATATATGATTACCTTCGTGACACAGATAGTGAATTGAAACTCCGGGATTTAGTAATTTAAAAGGTGGACAATGGCTCAAACTCAGATCTTTATGAATCTGAGAACTCTGGCATTCCTATAAACCAGATTTCCTGGATTACAAGGCCCAAACTCCTTGGTAGAACATAAAAGACCACTCATAATCTGGATCTAACCAACCTTTTGGGTCTCATGAATCTCCACCCCTCCATATTAAAGTCTGGTAACTGGCTATACGAACTATTTCCCTTTTTTCATTTCATGCCTTTGTCTCTTTATAAATGCTGTACTGTCTACTAACTAGTAATTTGAACATATCTATCAATTCAGATTGAATTTCACCTCTCCTTGGAAGCCTTTCTTGGCTTCTTGATAGTTGTATGCTTTATCCTTGGTGTTTCTCTATAACACTTTATTTACTCCCTGTTTATGTCATTTATCACAGTGCTTCATAATGCATTCATTTATAGCTATGCTTGTACTATTATAATTGGGCTCCTTAAAGGTAGGAGCTGTATATTATTCATGGTTGTCTTCTCAAAGCCTGTATTCAAAGCCTAGGTTATATCCTGGAGGATTAAAAGAAAAAAAAAAAGAATATCAGTTGCTGTTGAGACAATTTCTGACTTATGTTGCCCCTTGTGTTGCAGAGAACTGCTCCACAGGGTTTTCAAGACCTTTTGGAAGTAGGCCACTAGGACTTTCTTCTAAGACACCTCTGTATGGGATTGAACCACCAACCTTCTTGTTAGTAGTTGAGTGTTTACCCATTTGCATCCACCCAGGCACTCATCCATGATACATAGCAAAAAACATAGAGTGTTGAATGAAGGAATTAGCTGATGTATCACTGAAGCTGCTCCTTAATTGCTATTCAGTTTCTATCACCTACAAAGTACTTGAGTTCCCCACTAGGTAGACATTCCTCTATGTGCTTTTCATCCCATTATTCCCCTGCTTCAGGTACAATGACTCCTATATAATGTTGGGTTATATGTAAGTTACCAAGTTCAAATTCCATTGTTTAGCATTCCTTTACAGATCCTGTAAAATATGGCCCCACATTGTCTAGTTGTACAAGTGCAGTTTTAACTTTATCAGTTGAATTTTTCCTACTTCTTCCCTAAGTATTCTAAATCCAAACTTCCTGAGGGGATTGCTACCTTCCAGCAGGGAGTGCCGACAGATGTTGTGTTAGTAGAAACCCTATCCACCTTCTCCCACCCCTAATTAGTGTTAGAGGAGGGCTGGAAGGCAGGGGAGGGTTTTCGAAGACAGGCTGTTGCAAACAACTGTAAACAAACCCTTTTACAATAATGAAAATATGGTAAGACGGTACCTTTGCAATTGGCTTTCTTCCTGAAAGCCAAGGGAAATAGGAAGGCCTGCAGATAGTGCATGACTGACTTCTGTTTTCCTAGCCAGATTTCCAGTAAGCCACTAGGATTGCTGGTCAACAGCATGATTCCAGAGTTAGAGAAAGAGCTTTGGGAGAGATGATGTAGTGTGAGCTACAAGTGAAAGGACATACCCTCCTTTCTGAAGTTACTGCTTTCTCAGGGGGTGGAAAATAAATCCTACTCATGGGTACAAGCCCATGAGTTGGAGCTGTGGAAGGTAGGTGATGGGAGGAGGCATATGAGATCATAGGAATGAGTTGTGGGCATCAGGAATACAGTATGAGGTCCCTATATGGGTCAAATGGAAGACAAAACTGAGTGGGTGGCCAAGGTTTAGTGTAGCTGATCACCACCTGTCCAAATAGATCATATCAAGAACTTGAGCAGGAGCTCCATAACTAAGAAGATGAAACATTGCTAGTACGTTTGCCTACACAAAACCTTGAAGTGAAAACGTGACTGAAGCTTAAAAAATCACACTTCAATTTTAGAAAGTAGGCGAAAGTAGTCTTACTAGTCAGAACACTCTCAAGAATAGACTTGAGAGCAACTAACAACAGTAACTTTTAACTGTTCTGGTCCACTGACCTTTATGTTCTTGAATTCTTATTGTCCTTTCAGAAAGGGTCATATAGATTGTCAGGGTGACAATTGAATTTGAATGTTCTGTTCCAATGACTTCCTCTACAATGAGTGGACTGAAGACCAGTGAGGAGGTGGCTTTTCAAAGGTCACCTCCGTGGTGTATGGTAATATTAGTATTGAAGGCCACGTCCATTGGTTTCTGGGTTCCTGACTTGATGTCTTGTTTGTAGTTGTCTTGTGGATTAATTTACTTTTCCTCGGTTTCCAAGACTCAGAATGGCAGGGATGGATTTGCTGTTTATTATTTCTGTTTTTCCCCATTTATGCTTCTAAAGCAAACATCTGTGACAGTGCTGGTGACTGTGGAGTGTAGTCATGGAGATGAGTGAAGACAGGTGATTTAGTGGCAAACAAATCAAAACTTGGCTCTATCCACAGAGCTGAGTTTTGACATAAAGGACAGAGAGGAAAAGGAAGAAGTTACATTCTCCATTTTCCTTCTTGCTTGTCAAAGTAAATAAAAAACTATAAGCCATTAATATAAATATGAAAATGTACACTAAGGTTTTTTATTTTCACTCATCCTTTTCTTGATTGCTAGATTTTGTGCTGCCAGCAATACTTGAATCTAATATCATTTCTTTCAATTGTTATTCCAAGGCATTTATAAATCT
The DNA here is from genome assembly GCA_028571685.1 of Heterohyrax brucei. Lineage (NCBI taxonomy): Eukaryota > Metazoa > Chordata > Mammalia > Hyracoidea > Procaviidae > Heterohyrax > Heterohyrax brucei. The sequence continues at coordinate 45,963,478 of CM053144.1, read as the reverse complement.
GCTTGAATGTGCACAGGTTGATGGCTCCTTGGTATTCCATTCTGCACAAAGAACAACTACATCTCATTTCCTCTATTCCCAAATCTGAACAACAGAAATAATTAGAATGCATTTTAGTTTTCTCTTGGAACCTTAGGACTAGTGTCATGAATATTAGCTTTACTTTTCTCTGGATACATCCTTCATGTTTCACATTTTCAAGGATGGGAGCCAGTGGGAGAGTGCAGGGAGAGTAAACCAGACTCTGCTTTCATTACTTTTGCTATTAGTTAAATAGCCTTATGGTCCTTTTGGAAATCTTGGTGACATAGTAGTTAAGTGCCACAGGTGCTAACCAAAAGATGGGCAGCTCAAATCTTCCAGGTGCTTCTTAGAAACTCTCTGGAAGCAAATCTAGTCCATACTATAGGGTTGCTATGCCTTGAAATTGACTCTATGGGAGAGCGTTTGGTTTGGTTTGGTTTTTATGGTCCCTTTGCTACACTCTTTCCATTCTCTAACAGGAGATTGTGTTCACAGTTGTTTGCATATTATATTACTTAGCCTAGAAACAAAGCTAGTAGTTTCATTTATCAGCTCTCTTCTACTCACCTCAGAAAACTCAGTTCTCTGACTCAAGTTTTCCTCTGAAACTTTGGGCAAATTGCCTATGATTCTTGTTCTAAAAACCTATCAGAAATGCCAAATATTACAAATACTTTTCACTTTATACTTTCCCTTACTATTAACCTTTTAAACCAGGTGTATATATAATTTTTATTAGAAATAAAGCTCAAGTTATTGATGAGATAGAGTCATTGGTTTTATTATTTCTTTTCATGATACTATAGACAAAGTTGAACCAGAAGAGAGATACGTGAAAACAGTTAATCTTTAAAAACATAAGACAGTGACTTGCCGATTAGCTGTCCCTGCAGAGCTTCCTAATCTGGCCTTCCTCGAGTGCTGGCTTCAGTTTTTTTTTTTTTCTTTTTTCATTAACGGGGACAACGCTCTTTGATTTTGAGTTGTAACAAGAAAAATATGGTGTACAATAATTAATTACACTCCACGTTTCTTTCCATTCCTAATAGTATGGCATGATCAAAGACACAGACCCTACAAGCCTTAGATAGTGGGGCAGTAGTGGACAATGCTTACCAAAGATGAGAAAGAGGACCAGAATGATTTATCAGTTAATTCTACAGAATGAGGAGGTAGGATTCAGCTTCCGTTTTAGGAAAAACAGCAAGAGAGACAAACTGAGATAGAGAGATCTGAAGAGATGGTCCCCATGTCCTCTGCTTCCTTTCCTTTTTTCAGAATAATATCCCACCTGCAGTGTCATGGGGCCCTGAAGACCAAGGAATATTCAGAAGCATTCTTCAGTTTATTTTTCAGTTCTTGAGCCTCCAGGCTCTGATCTGACCATCCTGGGAGAAAGGAGTCTCACTGATATCTCTTCTGCTGTGAGGAATTATACCTCCCAAATCCATGTACACAGAGGTGACTCACAGAGTTGACTGGTGTCACACAATTCCCTCAGGCCCGAAGAGCCCTGCCAAAGCTGGTAGCTCCCTGAAGAGGAAACACATCTGCCTGCCCATCTGGGGAGAAGGCTGATGGGAACCGAATTTTACTCTCCTGCCCTCTGAAATATCAGCTCTGAGACTATGGCTTTTAGAAGTCCCTAAGATGTCACATCCTTTATCCCACAGCTACTGAACAAGACCACTTCTAACACGAAGTTCCGTAGTTCCTGAGTCTTCCATTGCAACTGGACAGGATCATTAAAGAGAAGTGTGTATAATGTACACTTCTTTTGATGTTGAGTACAGAATATCCTCTTAGAAAAATTTTAAAATAAAAAAATTAGAGAATTTAAGAAATATCTTCCTTTGCTAGGGTAAACAGAGTAGGGAAGGCATAGAAAAGGTAGCAGCAATTTTCCTCAGTTTATCAATGAGGATTTGAAGAAATCTTTTAGGTAAAGAAGCTATGAGAGGAAAGGAAAAGCCCCAGGGAGAATGAAGAACAATTTTAGCAGTGAATGCATTATTTTTTCATTTTTTGACTATAGCCAAGCCAAGTGCCGTCGAGTCGACTATGGAGATAATATTTTCAATGAATTAACTAGAGGGGTTCTTCTGAGCCAGCTCTTTTTTAAATAAGAAAGTTCCCCCAAATTTGTCTCTGATTCATTGTCGTCTCCTTTTCCTCTTTTTGTGTTTCTTCTTTTCTTATGGCAACCTAGGAGCTGAATATATGGTAGAGAGAACACTAAACTAGGGTTTTAATCTTCACCATACTTATATGACTGATCTACTCTACGAGTAATCATGTCTACATGCCAACGTGTCTACTGTTGGGATCCTTGGAGTTTTCTTTCAACTTGATCATGTCATGCATTTTGAGAAGCCCAGACACTGTGAAACAAATGAGACATTTATTCCTTCTTTCATTCATCCATTTCTATTCATTTTCTTGTTGTGGTAAATGTGTATGTAACCAAGCATTTACAATTTCTGCATTTTTACATGTACATTCAGTGATATTAATCATGTGCTTCTTGTTGTTTAACCATCACTACTATTATTTCTATATTTTCCCATTACCTTTAATAGATGCCCATTGTCCTCCAAACCATGAGTCTCTTCCCCCCTTTTCTTATAACTATGGTAACCCCTAATAAGTATTAATCTGTACACATTTACCTATTATAGATATTTTGTATAAGTGGAATAATACCACATTTGTTCCTTATAACTGATTTTTTTTTTTCACTCAGCAAAGTATTTTCAGGGTTCACTCATATTGTAGTATACATCAGAACTTTGTTTATCATTACGGTAGAGTAATTGATATCCTATTTTATATACATATCATCAATTGCTCAAATGCAAGTTCCTATTGAAACTGTAGAAAATTAGAGCAAGTCCACAAGAGCCAAAGTATGACCTTGAGTATATCCCACCTGAGTGTAGATATCACCTCAAGAACAGATTTGGTGCATTGAACACTAATGACTGAAAACCAGATGAGTTGTGGAACAACATCAAAGACATTATCTATGAAGAAACAAGTCATTAAAAAGACAGGAAAGAAAGAAAAGACCAAACTGGATGTCAGAATAGACTCTGAAACTTGCTGTTGAACATTAAGTAGCTAAAGCAAAAAGAAGAAATGATGAAGTGAAGGAACTGAACAGAAGATTTCAAAGGGTGGCTCAAGAAGACAAAGTGTTATAATGACATGGTGTAAAGAACTGGAAACAGAAAACCAAAAGGGAAGAATACACTCTGCATTTCTCAAGCCAGAAGGAAGAAAAACATTCAAGCCTCGAGTTAGAATAGTTAAGGATTCTACAGGGAAAGTATTAAATGACTCAGAAATCATCAAACGAAGGTGTAAGGAATACACAGAGTCTTTATCCTGGAAAGAACTCGGCAACATTCATCCATTTCAAGAGGCAACATGTGATCATGAACCAATGATACTGAAGGAAGAAGTCAAAGCTGCATCAAAGGCTCTGGTGCAAAATCAAGGCTCCAGAAATTGATGGAATATCAGTTGAGACGTTTCAACAAACGGATGCAGCGTTGGAAGTGTTCACTTGTCTATGCCAAGAAATTTGGAGGACAGCTACCTAGTCAACCAATTGGAAAAGAACCATATTTATGCCTATTCCCAAGAAAGGTGATCCAACTGATTGCAGGAATTACTGAACAACATCAATAACGTCACAAGCAAGTAAAATTTTCCTCAAGATCATTCAAAATTGACTGCAACAGTACATTGATAAGGAACTTCTAGAAATTCAAGCTGTATTCAGAAGGGGATGTGAAGCAAGGTTATCACTGCTGATGTCAGATGGATCTTGGCTGAAAGTGGAGAATACCAGAAAGATATTTACCTGTGTTTCATTGACCATGCAAAAGCATTCCACTATGTGGATCACGAGTCGGCTCCGACTCAATGGCACTTGGGATATGGATCACGATAAACTGTGGCCAACATTGTGGAGAATGGGAATTCTAGAATATTTAGTTGTGCTCTCAAGGAATATGTGCAGGCATCAAGAGGCAGTTGTACAAACAGAACAAGGGGACAGTGCACAGTTTAAAGTAAGAAAGGAGTGAATCAGAGTTGGATCCTTTCACCATACATTTTAAATCTGTATGCCAAGCAAATAATCTGAGAACCTGTGTTACATGAAGAAGAATGAAGCATCAGCATTGGAGGAAGACTCATTAACAACTTGGGTTAGGCAAACTGTGGGGAGCGGAGCGTCCAGCCCAAGATGGCGCCCAAGGCCGGAGCCCCTCCTTATTCCACACCCTTGTTTACCAGACTTAGGGCTTTCTTAGCGCATGCTTGTGAGCAGTGGCTGCTGATCAGCCTATTGAGAGCCCCGCTTTGGGAGGACGTGGCCTTGGATGATTGGAGGAACCTTGGGGATAAAAGCGTGTGGGGACTGGGTGTGGGAGGAAGTAGAATAGGAAGAAGAATAAAGGAAGAAGAAGAATAAAGCAAGCAACTTGCAAGGCGGCTCGTATCTGTGTGTCCTGTCTTCTTTCTGCGGGCGGACAGTTGGGCAGCGACAAGTGGCGCCCGAACGTGGGGCCCTTAAAATGAGCCCAAGAGGAGCAGCGCTGGCAACTGCCCGGGTAAGAGGGGCAATCTCAAGTCCCTGGGAAAAAAGGGGCGATCTCAAGTCCCCGGGAAAGGAGGGGCGATCTCAAGTCCCCGGGAAAAGAGGGGCGATCTCAAGTCCCCGGGAAAGGAGGGGTGATCTCAAGTCCCTGGGAAAAGGAGGGGCGATCTCAAGTCCCCGGGAAAAGGAGGGGCAATATCTCAAGTCCCCGGGTTTCGAGGGGCCATCTCAGGACTCTGGGGAGTGAGCGGACGACGGCCTGATGGGGAATCAGCCGTCCGTCAGACACCTTCAGAATGCCTGTAAGAGTTTGTTTAAGCAGCATGGCATTGGTATAAAGCAGGCTTCTTAAAACTGGCTGTGCCTTTTAAGCTCAAACCAACTTTACAGCTTCAGCCAGCAGAAAATTTAAAAGGACAGGTTACTGTTTTTTTTTCTTCCCTGCTTGCACCTGCCTCAGCCGCTTTGTAGCTTTAGCCAGCAAAGAATTTATAAATCAACTAACTGCAGCCCTTAAAACTAAAATTAACTCCTACCAGTGTAGCGTGGGGCTTACAACTAATTAATCACAACCAGTTACAGATTCCTTTGTTCCTTCTCCTTTAATCTCCAAGGACATGGCCTTCGGACCAGAAAACAAAAACTACATTTAATATATTCACAACATGCTTTCTTGCTTCTTATCTCTGTAAAAATGTGAGTTTAACAGACTAATTTCATTAACTGAAAAAATTTTCTCTTAGGTTTTAAACTTTGCCTGATGTAAACAACCTGGCTAGAGTTTCCTGTGACTATTTTATGATATATACAGTTATCTGTGGAACCCCAAGTGTGACAAATATAAAGGGAATATAAAGAAAGTATGAGCAGGTGAAAAAGTGGGTGAAGAGGACGTAGGAAAGAGAAAAAATAAAAGGCTGGATAGATAAAAAGAAAGAAAATGCAGCAAAGAAAAGAAAAAAAGAGTAAGGGAGAGAAAACCAGATAAGAGAGTGTCACACAGAAACTGAAAAAGACAAAGGCACTGTGGAGAGTTCTAGAAAATGAGGAGATTAAATTTGTCTCAAAAACTCTTGCCTGGTTAAAACAATTATACATATCATAAAAGACAAATGATTCCTAAGGCTCAGTGTCTTTGGCAAAACGTCACCTAGAGTGGTTACATTTACTTAAAGTAGTTGTTAATTATCTGGCCCCGATAGCCACTCTCTCAATGATAGGAAAGCAGGCAAAGCTAAAAAGCCACAAAAACTGGAAACAGTGGTCTGCAAATATATGAAAAATCATTTACCTCCTCTACAGTTTGATCAAAACATATCCTTTATTTCTCTTCAACTAACTAACTTCACCCCTCTAGATGATGCAGAATTAGCTTTTACTAATGATTCCTCTAATAGAACTAGTGTTACAGAATTCTAACTTCAGAAACATCTGCACAAAGAACTAAGCTCCTTACAATGTAAGCAGTTTTTTCAATGCTACATGACAAAATATTTAACCTGTATACTGACTCCCAATACATTGTTAGGCTATTTCCTCACATTAAAACTGCCACATTATGTCCCACAAAGAATATTGTCATAGTTGTCTTACAGTCTTTACAGGATTTATTCTCACTCAATTACGACCTCAGCCCACACCGGAGAAGCTTGCAAGGATGTAATTTGACACCTCTTTCACTGTTTTACCAGTTGCTAAATTCCCTCACATCTCAAAACAAACTGCTCTGGCTTATACTTCTAAGAGCTTTCAAAAATTTTACAACACCCTTAAAATTATAAACACAGCTTACTATATCATTTAATAAAATATACCCTTTTGTTATCAATCACTTGCTGTCACTAACCAAGCCGCAAGGCAGAAATTATATTTTCACAGGAATTCAACTCGCAAACACAACCTGACACCATCTCCTCTGAGAGATCTCCCCAGCAACGGTGAAGTCACCGCCGAAACGTCGTGTGATTGGTGCCCACCAGCTCCTTCATTGTTAACCCTTTTCAGATACTACAACATCACCAACTTAAATAACACAAGGAACTATGCTGCCAATGGCCAAAATGTAAAGAACTCTGGACTTGGACATAAACTAACCCAATCTCTCCTGAATAAAACAGTCACCACTTGTGTAACAGGAACCAACATAATCCTTAAAAGGAATTTCAATGAGAAAAATGTAAACATCACTTAAAAAAAGGGAATGACTGTCACATAGGGCAATGAAACCTGCCACAACGTAACCTGTTTTAACATAATGTGTTTTAACTGTAATTTTGCTAATTGTGTGGGCCCCCTTGGGAAAGGGAAACTTATGATTGTTCTACATCAGCCTCCCTTTGTGTTACTGCCCGTAAACTTGTTGGAACAAAGGGTTACAAGTGATAGAAAAATTGCAAGAGTTGATTAGGCCTAAGCAGGCTGTGGGGATTAGTTATTATGGGAATAACTGCACTTGTATCTGCTATAATCGCCGCAGCCACTCCAAGCGAACAGCCCTTGGCAAATGTCTGGCTCAGCGTGATGGAAGGGTAGTCAGAGACGGGCAACCTCTTCTGGGGGTGCTACCAACCTAAGACAGGGGCCTCACCAAGCTGTGAGGTATCCCGATGATGGGTAAGGAGCATCCTAGCCGAAGATGACCTAAGGCAGGCACCTTCTCGGCTGTTTATGTAAACAAAAAGGGGTAGATGTGGGGAGCGGAGCGTCCGGCCCAAGATGGCGCCCAAGGCCGGAGCCCCTCCTTATTCCACACCCTTGTTTACCAGACTTAGGGCTTTCTTAGCGCATGCTTGTGAGCAGTGGCTGCTGATCAGCCTATTGAGAGCCCCGCTTTGGGAGGACGTGGCCTTGGATGATTGGAGGAACCTTGGGGATAAAAGCGTGTGGGGACCGGTGTGGGAGGAAGTAGAATAGGAAGAAGAATAAAGGAAGAAGAAGAATAAAGCAAGCAACTTGCAAGGCGACTCATATCTGTGTGTCCTGTCTTCTTTCCGCGGGCGGACAGTTGGGCAGCGACAGCAAACGACACAACTTTGCTCAATGAAAGTGAAGAGGACTTGAAACACTTATTGATGAAGATCAAAAACCACAGCATTCAGTGTGGATTGTACCTCAGCATCAAGAAAGCAAAAATCCTCACAACTGGACCAGTAAGCAACATTGTGATAAATGGAGAAAACATTGACGTTATCAAGGATTTCATTCTACTTGTTTCCACAATCATTGCCCGTGGAAGTAGCAGTCAAGAAATCAAAAGATGCAGTGAATTGGGAAAATCTGCTTCAAAGGCCCTCTTTAAACTGCTGAAAAGTAAAGATGTCACCTTGAAGACTAAGGTGTGCCTGATCCAAGCCATAGTATTTTTCATTAGGTCATATGAATGTGAAAGTTGGACCACGAATAAGGAAGACAGAAGAATTGATGCCTTTGCATTGTAGTGTTGGAGAAGAGAGCCGAACATACCATGGACCTCCAAAAGAACATACAGATCTCTTCTGGAAAAAGTACAGCTGGAGTGGTCCTTGGAAGCAAAGATGGTGAGGCTGTAGTTAACATGCTTAGGACATGGTGTCAGATGGGATCAGTCCCGCAAATAGGACGTCACGGTTGGTAGAATAGCAGATCAGCGAAAAAGAGGAAGATCCTTGATAAGATGGATTGACACAGTGGCTGCAACAATGGGCCTAAGCATAAAAATGATTGTGTGCAAGGTCAAGACCAGGCAGTGTTTCATTCTGTTATGCTAGGGTCACTATGAGTTATAACCAAGCTGATGGCACCTAACAGCAACAACATATATATGTACCACATTTTGTTGATCCATTCAACTTTTGGTGGGCAACTGGATGCTATATATAGCGCTGCAGTGAACACTGATATGCACATATCTGTTTGTGTACCTGCTTTCACTTCTTTTGAGTACACACCCAGGAGTGGGAATTACTGGACCATGTGGTAATTGTAGACGAATCCTGGTAGTGCAGTATTTAAGGGTTTGGCTGCCAATTGAAAGGTTTGCAGTTTGAACTTTCTCCATGGGAGAAAGATGTAGCATGGAGAAAGGCATGGTAGCCAACTTCCATAAAAATTTGTAGCCCTGGAAAACTTATGGGACTCTTTTACTTTGCCTAATAGGATTGCTATGAGTTGAATTCAACTTAAAAAGAAGTGGGTTGGTTTTATAGGGTAATTCTATGTTTATGTTTTGAAGAATCTCCATTGTTTTGCTAACTAATTATGAAGCAGATACAGTGTATTAAGGAAACAAAGATGAATAGGCTATGCTGCCTGCCCTGGGTATTCTGTATTGAAAAAGAATGCTAAATTAGAGGACTACATAAATCTCTAATAGAAAACATAAAGTACTATGATTTGTCCTTGTAAAATTTTGCTGAATAAAATGCCTTTTTCTTTGTACAGAAACAAGTTGTTCACCTTTAGGAAGCTTTGAAAGAAATGAGATAAAGCAAGAGCTATGCCTTGGATTCAGGTTGCCTAAGATGCCAGGATGGGATCTGAGAAAATAATAATCAGGTAGCATTCCTCTGGCTTGTGGAATATTCTAGTAAATATTCTGGGGGACCTATGGGATTGCGTGCTTTCTTTTCCCACTGGAATTAATGACACAAAGAGGTATGTATATGTGACCAAACCATAACAGTATAAATCCTTCCAGATGTGAGCTTAGATTTAGTTCCTCTAAAATGTTCTATCAGTGGTGATTTAGTGGTAGAATTCTACCAGTCTCTTTAGAGACCTGGTTCAACTTGCAGCCAACATACCTCAAGTGTAGCCACCACTTGTGTGATAGAGGTTTACATGTTGCTGTAATGCTGAACAAGTTCCAATATAGCTTCCAGACTAAAACTAGGAAGACAGAGCAGGCAATCTGCTTCTGAAAAATCAGCCAATGAAAACCCTACGAATCATAAGAGTTTGATTCTATGAAACAGCTCACAACAGCAACAAGTGTCCCATAGTCAATTCTGAGAGTTTCAGGGTATATTCAGTAATGAGCAGGAACGAGCTCCTTTAGTCTTTCTTCCCAGTGTCTTTATCATGCCTTCATGCTGCCGATTTGTGAGAAGGGTTGAGTACTTCCATTTACCTAGCCATCTCAGTTAGTGGTTGACATCATTGTCCTCATCCTGGCTATGGGAAAGGTGATCATTATCTCTTGTACTGCTTTACCATAGCAAGGGCAGTCTGTACCAGAATTCCCTACAGTGCAACTTAGACTAACTTGTGGCTTATAAGGAGAATTTACTGTATAGTTAGAAATGAATATAGTTCAGATAAAGGTACTGACCCACACATAACTGAAGGCCTTTGTCCAGGCTCATTCACGTAACAGAGCTGTGTTTCCTTCTGTTGTATACTGAGTCACTATGAGTTGGAACGAACTCAATGACACCCAACAAAAACAACAATTCACATGCCCAGGGACATATCAGACCTGATCTGGAATTGCTCATGACTTTTTACATCTTCCTTGAGGCAGTAACATACTTTTCATGATAATATAGCACCCATTTTCTGAGGCCTTCTTTTCTGCTCCAGGATAAATGGCTTACTGGGATAACTAATAATACGAACATTGATTGCTCACTGAGATCTTCGCTTTCACCCATGGGAATGTGATCTGCAATGGTGGCCTTAGGAAGACAACAAAGAGTGTTTTGAAGAAGTATTTGTTAAATATCTTTCAAATCTTAGATTTGAAAGAACTTCAAATGTTGTTGCAGAGTAAAACAGAGACCTTTACTAAGGATTCACAGTCAGTTCAAACTGGAAACAACTTGACTCATGGAAATAAAACCAAATGTCTTTTCCTGGGGTTCATTGTAAAGGAGATTTTTTGGTAATGCTGTGTGTCAAGACCCTCTGGGAATGAGACGCCAACATCCTGTATCCCCTTGAGCACAGAGCAATGCATTTCCTCTAGGGTATTTATTTTTAAGGATGACTACAGGTTCATTATGAGTTAGAGTCAATTTGATGGCAATGGGTTTGGTTTGATTTTTGGTTAAAAGTTAAACACAGGAGAAAAAAATCTGCTGTTAAAAGAGCAACTTTAAGGTTCAAAATGGATTCCAGACTCATGTCAGGACTTAAACTGGAGTTAAAGCTTTACTTACAAGTTGCTCTACTTATACATACCAAGTGACTCAGATTTTAGGCTATCATACAAGATTTATCCTTCATTTCTCTATGAAGTGGTATGTTTTAGTTATCTAGTGATACTTTAACAGAACACCTCAAGTGAATGACTTTAAAAAGAGAAATTTTATTTGTCATAGTTTAGTAAGCTAAAAGTCTAAATTCAGGGTGTCAGCTCCAGGGGAAGGCTTTCTCTGCCAGCACTGGAGGAAGATCCTTGTTGTCAGTCTTGCCCTGGACTGGAAGCTTCTGCAAAGTAGAGACCCTAGTCCTTTTCAAAGGAGGCACTCTGCTCCAGACACTACTTTCTTTCTTGATGGTATAAGGTCTCCAAATCTTCCTGCCAGATTCTTTCTTTTATAACTTGAGAGATTTTCACAAGACACAAAACATTCCCACACATTAAATCCTGCCCAATCAACACAACAGCACCCATCTACCCTCATTGACACCATGGAGGCAGGAATTCCAACATGAAAGAACATCACACGATACCAGGAATTATGACCTAGCTAACTTGCTACAGATTTTGGGGGGGAACAGAATTTAATCCGTGACATGGTGTTTTGTCTTTAGTTTTATGTTTGGAGATGATCTATTCTATGTTGCCAGCCAAGTGCCGTCGAGTCGGATCCGATCATAGAAAAACTTGCTGCCAACAAACTTGAATTCCCTTTCGTTGTATTGGGTCCTGTGGTGAAATGAGCTCATTTATGTGAACTTTTGCCTTGGTTCTTTGGAAAAACAGCTTTAGAGATTTTTCACCTTAAGTCTTGGAGAGTTGCTTTGTCCTAGGTTTCCTCCCCAGAGAGTTCATTACATTTCCTAGGTAAGCTGTAAAAACTCTGATACATTTTGCCTTGGTATGCACATTGCAAGGCTTGGTCTATAGTTTATAAAAGTGAAGTTTTTGTTGTCTCCTATGAAAATGAAGTGTCTGTGGCCCACTAAGAGGAAATTGGTCAGTTCAAGACTCATCACTAGGAGTGGCCATGCCTTGACAGTGACAAGATGTTGTTTATATAAGTAGCCAACCCCACAGAGGCTTTTTACAAAAAGAAAGAAGCAGGAAGAGAAGAAGAAAGAAGAAGAGAGAGAGAAAAGGCAAGCCAACAAAGCCAAAGCCACTGCTATCAATTCTGACTTATAAAACCCCTTTATGTCAGAGTAGAACTGTTCCATGGAGTTTCCAAGGAGGGCCTGATGTATTTGAGCTGCTGACCTTTTGGTAAGCAGGTGTAGCACTTAACCACTATGCAACTTGGGTTTCCATTAGAGAAGAGGCAAGGGTCCTCCTAAAAGGGACACCTGTTGGGTCAAGATCTGTAATAGTAAAGGCAGCCAGAAGCCCAGAAAGGGTGCAGCAGCAGAGCCAGAAGCAACAGGCCTGGGAGTGGCACAGTGGCAGAGCGAGCAGAGACAGAGGCAGAGGCAGAGGCAGAGGCAGAGGCATAAGAAATCTGTCCTGAGGGAATTGAGATAAGGCCTGCATGGCCAAGAGACACTAAGTGAGATATCTTGAGAAGGGAGACTTTACTCACATGCTTACTGATTGTGGTCTTGAGTTGTAGCCCGTTGATCAAATTATACCCTGTTTCTTAATAAACCACTTAACTCTAAGTATGGTCTGTGAATTTTATGTGACCAGTGGATTGTCAGACCCAGTACAGAAGAACAGAGTGCCGTTAGTGCACTTCATGTCAGAACTGGTATAAGGTTTGGAGAGAGGAAGTACATCATATTTCCACCTTATAGTAATCAGCCTGATTCTGGTAGTTATGGGTGATAATGCCAAGTTATGTCAAAGACTATGCTCCTTGTTATTACACGTGAAGAACTGTTCTAGAGGTTGCAATTAAAAAAAAGAAAAAAGAAAGTCCTGGGGGACGGAGTTAAGAAGGCAGACTAAATACCCTTCTCCCTAAATTATTCTGGAAAACAAGGCCTGAATTGATAATTAAGTGGAGACTTAGGGCTCACCTAGTGAGCCCTAGGACATGGCATAGGGCTATTTGGTCTACATACCACTGAGCGGAAAACATCTTCTCTTTCACTGATCCCTGCCCTTGTGGAGTCCTGGCTCTAGAGGACTGAAGGTAAATTGCCATTTTGACTTTTTTTTTCCTGTCTTGGGTGGCAGGAGGGGCTGAAGTTTGACAGGCAGCAAGGCTCAGATGCACTGCTGATGGGTTCGGCGAGTGGAGTTGCCACATTCTGAGAGACTAGTCTTGGAGTCTTTGTAGCTTGACACCTCTGACCTGTCTCTCTATCTCTCTCAATCTCTGGATCTCTGCCTCTGAGTAGCCTTTCCCGAGGCGGGTTGGGGAGCTTGTGCAGGACACCATCTTGATTCACTGGGAGGCAGAGTTTCCTATATGTAGGTCTCAGCTGGACCTAATTTCCAGGTTGGGAGGCAGTGCCTGCCCAGAGAGCACTTTTCTGGCAGTAAAGAAGTCTTTGATATAGAGGTGCATACTCTGCCAGCTAGGGAGAGTGTCTTTCACACCTGAAAGACTAATTTCTGAAGCTGTCAGATACATTTTACCTTACAAAAGAGAAATAACTGCAGTGCACCTGGATGGCTTCTCTTCCAGCCTTTACTGTCTCACATTAAAGAGTCAGCTGACAGCTCCCCAGTGACTCTGTAAGTAGGGCTGTGTGTTTGCCTCTTAGAAGGTGGAACCTGCTACCTCAAAGATTCCAAAAACTGAGCCAAGTCACTGGAGTACACAGTGATGTCTGGTGATCAACTTCCTTTTCAGGCTGAGCTTTAGATCCCTTTAAAGTAACAACAGAGAAACAAAACAACCTCCAGATGCCCAAAAGGCAACAAACTTTGGACCAGAACACAGAAAGAATTCACCTATGCTTCAGAAGGCCCACAAAACAAAGACCCAAAGAACTTTCCAGATGAAGAAGCATTTCTGAAACTATTGGAGGGTGAGTACAAAAAGATTATTTATACAGCCCTCCTAGACCTTATATGAAATGCAGCAGAGTAAAATGAAAAATTAAGCAAGCTGTTTGATCTGATAGAACACCAGTGCTCTGAAATCCAACAGATCAATAATAAAATCAAAGAGAGAAAATTCAGTTCAAAGCCAAGAAAACAGAATTGAACAAATGAAAAATAGACTTTCTGACTTGGAAGGCAGAGCTACTGACTTTAGCATCTATGAGGAGAAATCAGAAAAAGAAAAAAAAAAAGAACAGGCATTAAGAAGCATGTGGGACTCTTTTAAGAGGAACAATCTATGATTAATTGGAATTCCTGTACAAGGTGGTACACCTAAGAACACAGAGAGCATTGTGGCTGAGCTGCTGACAGAAAACTTCCCAGAAGTTATGAAAGAAGAGAATATAGATATCCAAGATGCATATTGAACGCCACTAAATGTAGATCCCAAAAGAAAGACTCCAAGAGATATTATAATCAGGCTTAACAAAATGAAACACAAGCAGAAACTTTTACAGGCATGAAGACTCAAAGAAAAGCTAACATTCAGAAGGAAATCTTGTAGGCTTTCATCTGATTTATCAGCAGAAACAATACTGGCATGGAGACAGCGGGATGACACATTCAAAACCTTGAAGGAGAAGAACTTCCAACCAAGAATTATATATCCTACAAAACTACCTTTCAAATATGAAAATGAAATCAAGACATTTGCAGATAAACAGAAACTCAGAGACTTTGTAAAAATCAAATCAAAGCTACAAGAAACACTGAAAGAAGCTCTTGACTTAGAAGAACAAAACCATTAGTTTTGTATTTTAAGAGGAAATACAGGTCACATCATCCAGAAACCTGCAGTTACGGAAGGCTCCAAACTCAATCAAAGCTGTAGTATTAAAAGAAGTGATCCAGTGATCATATCATGAAAACTATGGTATCATCATATTAAAAAGAAGGATGCACTACAGTTGTTATAGTTCTTCCAGATGGAGAGGAAGTTAATAAGACTTGTAGTAGTTTAAATTGGGTTTAAACAGAGACTTCTAAGGGGGGTAGCTGCAAAGCACAGTAAAGACGCAGCATAACAAATCAAAAAGAAAGAAATTTCTGATAGAGTTAATAGCGTAGAGAAATCCTTAGCTAATTTCTTTCTTCATACTTAAACCCTCTTTCCTCTAGGAATACTGATACATAAGGAAAAATTGTAACTACTAATTTCCCTTTTGACTGGTACTAATAAAGTTCTTGAAATTGTTTTCCCTGCCCCTAAAGGTATACGGTTTACAGCCCACTACTCAGATAAACAGTACAGTTCCTGGAAAATGTGGCCAGTCTCCAGATGTCAAGGACAAATCATCTTAGAACAAAGAAACTGTATTCCTACACCAACCCCTCCACATCTGAACACCTGCATCCCTATCCTGCTTCCCTTTCCTATACCTTTCTATAAAACTTGTCAGCCTGAGCTGAAATGCTAAGATGGTTTTTAGGTTACTAACGCACTATCTTCTCAGATCATTGGTAGTCTGAATAAAATGCTTGTAAGAGATTTCAATTCCCATCACTGCATTTTGCTTGGTTGTGACAGGAAGCACACGTCTGTGACCAGGTTTTTTCCAGTGTCATTTTCTTAACGAAATTTACACTCTAGTTGGACAAAGAACAAGGCATTCTCTAATATTGAAGGAAATCCTACAATTAACAAGAGAAACAGTCCAAATAGACACGAAAAACAATTCACAGCAGAAGAAATAAAAATAGACAAATGGAGGAAAAGATTCAACTTCATTACTTGTCAAGGAAGTATATATTAAACAATAGTAAGATAACATGTTCACATGTCATACTGGCAAATATAAAATTTCATTAAGATCCAGTACTTGTGAAAAGACTGGTAAGCAGGTATTTTCACGTGCTTTTTAAGAATTCCTACAGTCTCTATGAAAAGCAATTAAAAAATATTTAGTAGAATATTAAAAATGCATTTATTTGAGCCTGGAATCATATTTATGGAAATTTATTTGCTAAAAATGAAAGCTCAATAGGTAAACATATACGGAATACACTCTTATAGCAGCACTGTAATAAAACAATGGAAATAATTGTCCAGTTTAGGAGAAATGTGTTAAAAAAAAACGATGTAAGTACATTAGCACCTAAACACATGTGGAAATACTTGTGTAATTATGGGAAAAAGGACAGAAGGATACACAACTAATTCTGAACATGGATTATGTTGAGAGGTGATAGCTGTGGCTAAGAGAGGGTTTTCAGGGAGGGAAAATATACATGGAAGGAAAGAGAATAGCAAGGAAAAGCTAAAAGCAGAGGCTCACCTGAAAGACAGCTCTCAGTGCCTCCTATGGCATACATGATATGATGTTGGTGGGTACTTCAAGTTGATTTTGACTCACAGCAACCTCGTGTTTCAGAGTAGAACTGCTCCATAGGTTTTCTTGGCTGTTTTCTTTACAGAAGCAGATTTCCAGGTCTTTCTCCCTCAGAGCCACAAGGTGGGTTCATATTGTCAGCCGTTTGGTTAGCAGCCAAGAAGTTTGCTATTGTACTATCAGGGATTCTTTATGACACAATATCATTTAAATAAAATCATAAGTTGCAAATATATTGTTATGCAAAAAAAATTAAGTATAGGAAGATCTATTTCTACTACTTTGTAAAGATATAAATGATGTATATGAATGTGCCTATACCTATTATTTAGAACAAAAAGTAAACTTGAAGGTAACATGTATATGTTATTTTATTTTGGTAAGCAGAAGCATATAGATTCCTAAATAAAGCAATTAGCTAGTCAAAAAGCCCCCGTGTGTGCTGTGTGTTTGCCTGCATGCCATGATTCAAACTCATAGCAACCCTATAGGACAGAGTAGAACTCTCCCACAGAATGTTCAAGGAGTGCCTGGTGGATTCAAACTGCCAACCTTTTGGTTAGCAGCCCTAACACTTAACCACTATGCCACCAGGGTTTCCTGCTTGCCAGCTGTTGGGTGAAATGTTTCAGTGCAAGAAATAGAGAATATTTACGTTATTCTAGAGATGACCATTTTATTTGAAATGCAACAATAAACATGTATACATGTGTTTATGCAAGAATAAGAGATATACAAGAATACAGAGCAGGTGTTTGTATTGGTTATCTTGGTACAGTGGGGAGGAATTGGAGGCAAATAGTTGGAGTGATAACTATATATTTATTTGTTACAATATGTATCTATCAATTTTGTAATTAGATAAATATAAAATAAATATAAAAAACAGTTTACATGGTAACTGGTAAATGAGCGAAGATTTTAAACACAATAGAAATCTTAATGATAATAAATTTAAAAATGTATCTATGATAATGAGAGAATTAAAGGAAAAAACAAAAACAAAACCTGAGGTACCTGGTAAGATCTGAAATGGCCAGTTTGAGGACTGGGTGGGATTCTTTGCTAGTTGTGTTTTCACATAGTGACAGCCATTTTCCTGATGTTTTCCAAGGAAGAATGTCCGGTGATGATGACATAACTACACTGTGCCCCCTTCTTGACACATGCCTGTGCAATAGTCATGATATAACCAATCTAAGAGAGACGTGTATCCTTTAAAGCCAATGGTTTTTACACAGCTTGACACAGAATGCCCTGCTTTAAAACAATTTACTACCAACAGAGTAATGTCATTCAATGATCTAAGTTTGTAAATACCAATCAAGTAATATGTTTCATATCTATCATTTCCCTTTCTGCAAAATATCACTGCTGAGTTATTGTTTTGCATTCCTGGATTCTGTTCCATGGAGTTTGTTCTACTTCCCACTGGAGCTGACTCTTTTCTTCCAATAAATCTCTCAGTTTTGCATTAATCAGGGTACAGATGGTTGCTGTATGACAGAATACAATGAAAATTATGTCTTTTTATTACCATAGATCCTTAAAATCCTAGAATTTAGGTGCAGTCAGCATTAATAGTTTATTCACTCTGTACATATAAATATGCATTCTTTTTTTCTTTAGCAAATCTAAAAGCATACTAAAACACGTTTTAGTACCTTAGTGTTTTCATTTAATATAATGTCATAGAAATCTTTGATATCTGTGGCAATAATCATAGGGTTATATATTTGTATACATAAAACAGTATATAAACACAGACATCAACATCTTAACAGTGGTTTTCATCAGTTGAGTTAAGTGTTCAGGGGAAAGAAAGTATCTATTTTTTTCCCAGAAACTACTATTTTATTTAAATTATTATAATAAAGATATATTTATGACTTAAGATATTAAATTAAAAATGTAGGGTGACTCAACTTGAAAGCAATGTAATAAGTATCATTGAATTATACAGGTAGACATTGTTGAACTGCTGTGTATTTTGTTGTGTATATTTTCATCACAGAAAAAAGGTAGGGTTGATGGGGTTAATAGCTGTAGACAAGTTCTTAGCTAGCTTCTTTCTTAGTACTAAAACCCCAATATCCCTTAAAGAATGCTGACAAACAAAGGTAATTGTAACGGTCCTTTCTGACTGATGCTCACAAAGATTTTGAGTTTGTTTTCCCAGGCTATTCTTGATCAATAACGGGGCACAGTCATGGCAACTTGCAGCCTACCATTCAGATAAGCACACCATATCTGAGAGAAAGTAACAAGCCTGCAGATGTCAGGGACAACTCATCTTAAAACAAAGAAACTGTATTTCTTTACCAACTTTGCCTCCTCTGAACACTTGTATGTCCGCACCATTGCCTACCTTAAACATTTCTGTAAAAGTTGCCAGCCTAATCTGAGACGTCAGGGTAATTTTTAGGGTGCCAACCCACCATCTTCTCAGATTGCTGGCAATCTGAATAAAGCACTTTTAAGAGATTCAATTCCTGTCTCTATGCATTGGCTTTCTAGTGACAGGCAGTAACTGGAATTTTTTACTGTGCTGGGGTGACTATGCTAGTTTCCTAGTACTGCTGTACCAGAAATACCACAGGTGAGTGACTTTAAATAACAGATGTTCTCTTTTTTTTGTAGTTCCAGAGGCTAAAGGAAGCCTTTGTGGCATAGTGGTTAAGTGCCATATCTGCTAACCAGAAGGTTGGCAGTTCAAATCCATCAGCCAATCATTGGAAACCCTATGGGGTAGCTCCACTCTGATCTATAGGGTCACTATGAGTTGGAATCAGCTAGACAGCAGTGGGTTAGTTAGAGGTTAAAAGTTCAAATTCAGAGAGAGAAGCTTGTCTAGCTTCTAGTAGTTGATAATCCTAGAACTTCCTGGGCTTGTAGATTCATCTGCCCCCTTGGTCATCAGACAAATGTTTCTATTTTTCTGTGTTTGCACTTACTCTGTGTATAATTTGCTACACGGATATGGCATCATTAACATAACAAAGAAAACCTTATTCCCAAAGGAGATTACACCCACAGGTATAGTGTTTTGGATTCCAACACGTATTTTGAGGGAACACAATTCAATCCATAACAAATTTATGGTGGTCTAGAGACAACAGGCCCTATAGCAGTTCAGAGAAGCATGTTACAACCTTTGCCTGCTGGTCAAGGAGAAAGTGAGGGTAAAGTAAGTGTCTGAGGTCTGACTTAGCTAAGTGACAGACAACTGTTTTCAACACATTCCTGAGGATGAGAAGTGAACAGTAGGATTTTTCTGAAGTGTTCTCCAAATGGAGTATTGAAAGACAGAGGTGTCAGGCTGGCGTCACAGCATGGGGGATGTTGAAACCACATGATCCCTTGAAACTTTACCTTATAACAGCATGACAGCTTCTTCTTAAAGCAGGCCCAGCATTAGCAAGCCTTTGCAGATCTATATAAAACACCTCTACTAAAGGAGCCCTTTGTTGCAATAGTTGCCCTGGAAGGTGAGAGTGGTGATGAGTGGGAGTTGAGAGATGGCCTCTGGATGACCACTACTGAAAGTGAGGGTTAGGCATGTTGCAGAGAAATGAGGAGAATTTGGTTGATGAGTTCTGGGGAGGATACTGGGAACTGGGAGATAAGGTGCTGGTGCAATGGAAAGTATCAATTTCTGTGGGAATGGAAAGATGGGTGGCCATGTAACTCAGTTTCTGCTCTGTTTTTGGTCAAGCTAGCAGCTTAGGAAAAAGATAGGGCCTCAGGGATTGATTTTTCTTGTTCATTTAAGTCTTCTTTCCAATAAATCATTAATTGGCTCTCAGGGGCATCTTTGTTCTTGGCAATTGTTAGCCCTCCCTTGTGATAAAGGAAAGGACCTACAGTGAAAGGACAGAATAGTCTGGGAACTGGAAAAAGGAATGGATGGTGGAGGGGGGAATGACTCTAGAGAGTGGAGGGTAACAAATGCGGTATTTCTAGTCAATAGACTATTTTATTTCAGACTGAGCTCAAGAAGGGTAGGAGCTGAAGGTAGGACACTCTCACATTTGGATATCTTCAGCAAGTCTCAGCATATAGTCTCCTTACCAAAGCCTTGTCATGAGACAGCAGTATTGCTATTTCAGGTGGGTTTCTATTTTTGTATAATTGCTTACATCTTAGTTCACAGATCTTTTTAACAAGATGAAGATTCTATCTTTACAGGCTTTTTTCCTCTATTCAGCAATACACTTCAGTTAACCCAGAGACTCAACATCTCTATTTCAAAGGTATTTAGGAAATCTCCCACTGTTCTTCTGGAATTCTAGAGTTGCTACTTCCTTCACTAGACCTTAAAATACTTGATCCCCTATGCTTCCTGTTGCTGTATTCCAGCTTATTTACTTTATATCATCTCTCACAGAGATGGAGAACAGTAGATACTCATGCTTTCAAAACTTCATGGTATGTTATGGAGCAGGATGAAGTAGAGCATCCTCCTATCTTTCATGGTGGAAATTTGTCTTTTGCTTTCTTATGAGACACCAAAAGTATGTAAACTAATGCTGTTTCCTATTGCCAAAAGCCAAGTGCTGTTTCCTTTTACAACTTTTAAAAGTGTGTTTTTCTGCTTTATTATGGAATATTTTAAGAGCATATTTCAAGAGTGTTAACCAATTGAAAAACAAATTAAATGAAAATTTCTTTACATTTTTTACTTATATAAAAAATAGTATATGTTTAGCAGGCAGTGCAAAACATGTAAACCAGAGCTGTTGCCTTTGAGTCAATTCCAACTCATCACTATGTAGAACTGAGTATAACGGTCAGTTTCCAAGGCTGTGATCTTTATGGAAGCAGATGACCATGTCTTTTCTCTCCTTGTGGATTTGAACTGCTTACCTTTTTGTTTAGCAGTCAAGATCTTAACTGTGATGCCATCAGAACTCCATAGTATTATATGTACATACATACATATATAGCCAAAGCCAAGTGCCGTCGAGTCGGATCCGACTCATGGCGACATATATATGTATGTGTATATAATATGTATAAGGGGATTACATGATCTTGGCCTTGGCCTTGTTTTAAAGCAGTTTAATAACCTGAACTCCCCATTATACTTACTTTTCACTCGGATTTGACTTGATGGGCACTTATCTGGCTCTATTCCCATCTAAACTGTCAGTTTCTAACCATACCCCTGAATAATTGGCTTCATAGTGGTTAAGTGCTCTATTGCTAACCAAATTCAAATTCAGCAGTTAAAATTCACCAGCCACTCCTTGCAAACCATACGGGGCAGTTCTTCTCTGTCCTACAGGGTAGCTATGAATCAGAATCCATTGGATGGCAGTGGGTTTGAATTTTTTTCCTTTTTTTTCCATGTGGGAGAGGGTGGAATTTGCAGTCTTTGTGGAAATCTTGATGGCATAGTGGTTAAGTACTATGGCTACTACCAAAAGGTTGGAAGTTCAAATCCACCAGGTGCTTATTGGAAACTAAAAGGGGGCAGTTCTGTTTTGTCCTGTATAGTTACTATGAATCAGAATTGACTCAGTGGCAAGGGGTGGTCTTTGTAGCACCTCACAGGTTGACATCCGGGAGCATAAGCCTTGGACTGTCATCCCTCTTACGCTTAAAGGGCAATAGAATTTCTTTTCTCTGGATTTCCCCTGATTTACTCTTGTCAATATTTTATATTTTCCAAAGTAGATTCTCCAGGATGACAGGAAGGATATAGTTGAAGCAACTTTTGTTTTGAACAGTCCTGAAAGACGCTGGAATAGGCACAAGTCTGTTACACAACAAAATAATGAAATTTATGTTTGTGCTTCATATGCTATCCTCTACTTCTTGATTTCAAGAAGCTGAAGGGCTGTCATAGAAACTAAGGACTATGTTTATTACCTAGAGGGTGAGTGAATGGAAATTACAGGGAGACAAATCTTGGGTAGCTATAGAAGTAAATTGCTAACAGTCCAAATAATCCAGTTATGGCATTGATTGTCTGGAGAGGTAGGAAGGGGCTGAGCTATTTCTAGCCTGGTTTGTATTCCTACTTTTCTTAGGCAAGAATACTATAGAAAGCATCCAAGACTCAGAGTGAATTTGGAGCAGATAAAATGACCTAAGAGTTGAATGACGTTCACAGAAGGAGTCTCAAGTTCATATTACAAAGAAATACAGATGGAAGTAGAGAGTAGGGAAATAGCTTCTAGAGGTAAGAGTTAAGAGGATGGGAACAGAAGCTGTGTGATTTCTAGGTCAATAAAATACAAACCTCCTCACTGATCAATAAAAGATGATAGTGAACTTGGGTATCTGGCAAAATTTTTGAACCACACGTGAAAGACTTGTTTGTAACTCAAGAGGATGTGGTGTTGGACAAGCTGATTTTGAGCTGATAATAAGGTGTGTTAATAGACAGCTGTAGCAGGCAGTTGAGGGATGTCACACTGGTGCCTGATACTCAACAGAGAGGCTATAGCTGGAAATAAAATTTAGGATGTGGACTTCATTGTATGATAGAGCCATCAGACTGAACTAATAGGGTGAAGAGTACTGAAAGATTGAAATTGTGAGTTTGGTTGAATTCTCAGCTTTGGAGAATGCCCACAATTAAGGGGTGCAGGGAGAAACAAGAGTGGAGGGACAAAGGACTAAAAAAGGTGGATAAATAGTGCAGGTGGCTCTTGTTTTGGAGACTCACTCTTACATTTTTCGTTTCAGCTCTGATCTTAGGTTTAGTGTGGAAGACACAGAGATGTGCTGATATTACTACCTTAATCATTGCCAAGCAGAAATGTGAATGATTCCTATGAAAACCATCTCCGTAGAAAACCAAACCACTACCGGATTTATCCTCCTTGGCTTCTATGACATTCCTGAGCTGCATCTCTTTTTCTTTATTGTGTTCACTTTTGTCTATGCCTCAATTATCATAGGAAATACACTAATCATCATGGCAGTGGTTAGCTTCCAGAGACTTCACACACCAATGTATTTCTTTTTGACTAATCTGTCCTTCCTGGAGATCCTCTATACCTCCACAGTGGTGCCAAAAATGCTGGAAGGCTTCTTGAGGGAGGCAGCCATATCTCTGGCTGGTTGTTTGTTTCAGTTTTTTGTCTTTGGCTCTCTAGCCACAACTGAATGCTTCCTGCTGGCTGCCATGGCATACGATCGCTACTTGGCAATCTGCTACCCACTCCGCTACCCACTTCTGATGGGACCCAGACGGTGCTTGGGGCTGGTGGTCACAGCCTGGCTGGCTGGTTTCATGGTAGATGGACTTGTTGTGGCTCTGATATCACAGCTAAGATTTTGTGGCTCTAATTACATAGACCACTTTTACTGTGACTTCATGCCTTTGGTGGAGCTGGCCTGCTCAGATCCCAGAGTGGCCCAGGTGACAACCTTCATTCTGTCTGTGGTCTGTCTCACTGTTCCCTTTGGACTGATTCTGACATCCTATGCCCGGATACTATTGGCTGTTCTAAGAGTTCCTGCTGGAGCCAGCAGGGGAAAGGCTTTCTCCACATGCTCTTCTCACCTCGCTGTGGTGTCTACATTCTATGGAACTCTTATGATCTTGTACATTGCACCCTCTGCTGTCCATTCCCAGCTCCTTTCCAAGGTCTTTGCTCTGCTTTACACTGTGGTCACTCCCATCTTTAATCCTGTGATCTACACGCTGAGGAACAAGGAGGTTCATCAGGCACTGTGGAAACTTCTCTGTACTAAGCAAACAGAAACACTGATTGAAGGAGGAAGGTGGTGAAGATTGTATTTTGGACTTTAGACACCTCTGTTAGGAAATCTTCTATGATTGTTTGGAGAACAATAACTTTATTCTATTGTGACATTCACTTTTCACTGTTTTTATAGTCACTTTAAAAGGGAGGATGATAGCTAGATTAGATTTTTTATTAGTTTTATTACTTTTTTTAGTTTAATGGACTCTGAATGTTTAATATAGAAATATAGTAAATCAAGATAAATGTTAACATCTACAGTAAAACAGAAATACTGAATATTTATGTTACTGTTGAATGATATTTCAGAATTTTGTTTCATGTAAAAAATCAAGACCAAACTTGTTGCCGCCAAGTCAATCCCAAGTCAGAGTTTGTGATCTGATTTCCATGGAATGCAATGTCATGAATGTCTTTCTGTGTAACTAAGTATCTACTCTGTCTTTCTAGGCCTCCTACTAAGTAATCTGCTTTTTGGAATTTCTAGTAGCATTTGATTGTTTCACTATACAAACATCATTTACATCTATGATTTTCATAGGATAAATTCTTAAGGGAATTGCAAGGTCTAACGATACACATAACTTAAAAACAATACAAAAACCCACCAAATTACTTATTTATTTTTAACTTTTTATCATAGAAAATTTCAAACATAAACACCAGAGTAGAGAGAATAAACTATCCTTGCATAGTCATCACCCAGCTTCAACATCATTTTGCCAATCTTTTTAACTACCTACAACTTCTCCTTTCTTGTGATAGAAAATTTTAAAGCAAATTTTAGCCATTGTGTCATTCTATATGTGTTTCTTAGTATGGTCTACTTAAAAAACAAACATGTCTACCACATCATTTTGATACTTAATGTGATTATTAACATTTCCTTAGTATTATTTAATACTCAATAATGTTTAATTTTTTTTCCAATTAACCAATGATGACTTTAAATAATTTCTTACAACTGGGATCCAAACTATGTTCATACAATGCATTTTGTTGTTATGGTTCTGAGTTCCTTTTCTTTTATAGCAATTCCTGTCCTTTTTTTTATGATATTAACTTATTAGAAAAATCAGGTTTATTTGTCCAATAGAGTGTCCCATATGCTAAATCACTTGTGTATGTGTGTTTAAACTTCTGTCCTTATATCATGTATTTCATATAATTTTGTAGTTAAATACAGAAGCTTAGTTATCTAGTATTGCTCTAACAGAAATAGCACAACTAGACGATTTTAAAAAGAGGAATTTATTTTCTCACAGAAAAATAGGTTAAGAGTTCAAATTCAGGACATCAGCTTCAACGTAAGGTTTTCTCTTTTGGTCCTGGAAGGAATCCTTGTTGTCAATTTTCCCCTAGACTGGGAACTTCTGAGGTGTAGGGAACCTGGGTCCAAAAGACGCACTCTGTTCCCAGTGCTGCTTCTTTCCTGATGATATGGGGTCCCCAACTCTCTGTTCGCTTGCCCTTGCTTTTTATCCCAAGAGACTGCCTCAAGATACAATATACTCTTACACATTGAACCCTGCCCCACTAACAACCACAGCCATCTTCCCTCATTAACATCATGGAGGCAAGATGCGCAACATATAGTAGCATTACACAGTACTGGGAATCATGGCCTATCCAAACTACTACACACAGACTTAGGGGTATACAATTCAATCCATGACAGAAGCTTAATTAGATCTTGCTTAAATTTATTTTTTATCCAGAATTACTATGCCAACATTGTTGTGCTATTCATACTGCATCATGTTGTGAAACATACAATGTTTGGCTATCCCAGTTTAATGATATTAATATTATTGATAGTGGGTTCATATAGCATCAACCTGATTCACCTATTATTCAGTTCTCAAGTAATCTTTCTTTTAATGTGCTAGCATCCACTGATGAAAGTTGGTCATTAATGACTAGTGTGATTTATTTCTTTGAAAATATTTTCCTTTAATGCTTTGAATATATTTGAATATAGCTGTTATAAAAACTTCATTGAGTCCTATATCTCAGCCATCTCAGGTTCAGTATCAGGGAAATCATGTTTCTGTCTTTGTATTTTGATTGAATATAAGTCACTGTAGAAACTCAGGATTCTGTTATCTTCTACTGAAGAATATTGAGTTTTGTTCTAGCAACGATTTCAATTTCAAGAAGTTCACCTTGAACTTCTGTAGGCTTGGTTTTATGCTTTAGCAGAACAGATGTGTGGAAAGTTCAAGGTATTTTATAAGCCCCTTCTCATGGGTTGAATTGTGTCCCCCCAAAAGTGTGTGTTAGTTTGATTTGGCTGTGAGTCCCAATATGGTGCCCTTCCTCCCATGTGTTGTGAATCCTGCCTCTGTGATACTGATGATGGAGAATGGTTTGCAGTTGTGTTAGTGAGGGAAGACCCAAGCTACAGGCTTGTGGAATATAAGGGAGAGAAGTGAGCAGAGGAAGTTGGGAACCTCATACCACCAAGAGAGAAGCACCAAGAGCAGAGCACGTCCTTTGGACCCGAGGTTCCTGTGCTGAGATGCTCTCACTGGATTTAGACTCAGCCTACCGGACTGTGATCATTTCTCATTCTGAATGAACTTACAATTTATAAACGGATTTGGATCTTAACGGACTGTGACAATAAAAGCTTCTCCTCACGAAACCTTCCATTTATGGTATTTTCTGTTACAGCAGTACCAGGTGACTAAGACACCCCTCAAGTTAGTGCAACTCAACCTCCAAATTGTCATTTCCTTATGGATGTTGTCAATGCTTGGTTTTCTGCTATTTTAGGCCGTGTTCTTTCAGTGTATCAGCTGGATGGCAGGCATATTAATGAGATTTTCCTACTCAGGTATCTATTTCATTTTTATCCTTAATAGCTTCTCTCTGGTAAATTTTGAGTGTTTTTTTCCCTTCAGATGTACAATCTAGTTATCAATCGGAGCTCATACAGGTCCCTCTTCAAATGTATCATTGAAGTACTTTCTGCAGAGCTCCCTCCCCTCTAATATCCTACTTCAGTTTCTAGTTGCTTCTGCTGCAACAAACTCTAATTTCTACTCTCTCACATCAGTAGAACTGTCCCTTTAGAAAGGGAGTTCTTGTACTCTTTCACAGAAATTTGTTCTTATAAGAAAAATCTTCCTTGTGTCCGTATGTTGGTCTCCCTTATTTTCATTTGCTATTGCCAGGCCATTTAGATTGAGCTTTGGTTCTTGCCCTCAGGAACCCTATAATGTATCCTGCAGTGAAGCATACAGGGACTTTATTAGTCTTAATTTTCTACTGATTATTGGATTATTGTTACCCTTACTAGGTTCTTGACCTCTTATTGGATTTTTCACCTCTGTTGTTTAGTCTTTATTTTTCTTGTCTTGCTCTGCAATTGTTGTTTGTTATATGTTTAACATTTGAATGCTGCTTTCTGCTCTGCCCTTGAATAATGTACTTTCTTATAACTAAACTGTTTGCTTTGCTTTAACTCACAGTATGCCCCAGTCTAGCTCAGTTTTTCCTGCATCCCATCTTTGGATCACTCCAAATAACTCTTGAAGTTTGCTACTCCACATAATCGTGCTATAGCAACTATAATTCAAAACATTTCTCTTCATTTGAACTCTTTCTGTTACTTTTGATCAGCTGTACCTTTTTGATCATTGAGTACCAATGATTTACAATATATCAAAGGGAAGACAATCTCTTGGTATCTGGGGTGTCTTTGGGATAGGGTTAGGTATATAAAACATTTTGTGTTCACTAGATCTTAAGGAACAGGAAAATGCTTGTAGGGCCAGAAGAGATCTCAACTTTGGTCATCTATTTAATAACTTTTATTTGGAAAATCATTTCTCAGTTATGTGATGAGACAAGATATTAGATTAAAGCTGGGGAAAAAGAACACTTCTAGATGATCCAAATGAAAGTTTGACTGAGCATTGATCAGTTACAGGTGTTAAACAGAGAATCCAGCCTGAGAATTTCAAGGTACTCTTCCTAAATTGGAGTACATCTAATCCACATATCTAGATTCATCCTGAAGAGAACTAATTATCACAATTTCTTGGTGGGTGTTTAATAAGACCCTATAACTTACAAGGCATAGTACCATGTGCCATAGAGGATGGTACAAAGGAACACACTAACTGAATATAGTCTTGGCTTTGAGATAAACCCTGAAAACCAAACCCACTGCTGTTGAATTGAATCTGATTCATAACGACCTTATTGGACATAGTAGAACCACTCCATAGAATTTCCAAGGGTTGTCTGGCAGATTCTAACCTCCAACATCACAGTTAAGCAGGCATAACACTTAAGCA
Organism: Heterohyrax brucei; assembly: GCA_028571685.1. NCBI lineage: Eukaryota > Metazoa > Chordata > Mammalia > Hyracoidea > Procaviidae > Heterohyrax > Heterohyrax brucei. The sequence continues at coordinate 45,935,312 of CM053144.1, read as the reverse complement.
CTACACCATGAGTGTTTCCTGTTTTGAGATAGTATGATATAGTGCATCAAGCTGGACATATCATAGTGGCTGAGCTAGTTAGAAGACATTCTGTTTATGATGTAATGCAACAAATCCTTCCTCTGCATCATCCTTTGACAGTCTATGTCTGAAAGAAGAATCGATACATAGAGCACTTAGTTTTATTTTTACACAACAAGTCATGAGTGTACCTATTTAAAAGTCCTACTCTTGCTGTGTTCACAATCTTAGCCGTGAATAGAAGAAACTCCTGAGAAACTCTTAGACATAGCACAAACACATAAATACTTAATACATACTGGAAAAAGAGGATGTAAAAGGGAAAAAAGTTCTTAGGACAAGTTTCTTTTACTAATGATGATGGTACTGATGTTTGATGGGGGCAGTTTTGAAGACGATAATTTGATGTGGTGTAATGGGTTAATTGCTACCACTGCTAACCACAAGGTCGACAGTTCAAATCCACCAGGTGCTCCTTGAATACTCCGGGGGTCAGTTCTATCCTGGCCCCTAGGGTCGCCATGAGTCGGACTTGACTCGACAGCACTTGGCTTGGCTAATGACAGCAAGGAAACTCTGGTGGTATAGTGGTTAAGTGCTATAGCTGCCAGCCAAAAGGTCAGCAGTTCAAATCTGCCAGGTGCTCCTTGAAAACTCTATTGGGCAGTTGTACTCTGTCCATAGGGTAGCAATGAATTAGAATCCACTTTACATTAGTGGATTTGGGTTTTTATTTATTTATTTATTTATTTATGAAAGCAAAGATGATATTGACTATAGTAAAGATGTTGGTGAGGATCTTGTTTATTAAATCACTGACAAATGGTAAGACATTAAAAATCTGGTAATGATGCCAATGGATAATCAAGTTTCGATGCTATTAGTGTCAGGCAATTTAAAGAACTGCTAATCAAATATACCTGTGTGTGTGTGTGTGTGTAAGTTAAACCTAGAGAGGGATCAGTTACTGGGGAAATGCATCATTCTTGGTAAAGTAGAGGGTCAGTAAAAAGCAGAGATTCTTAGTGAGATGAATTGACACAGTGGCTGCAACAATGCGCTCAAACACAGCACCGGTTGTGAGGATGGCACATAATCAGACAACATTTGATCCTGTTATACATAAAGTCACTATGAGTTGGAGCCTATGTGAATGACATAAACAACAACAGCAGAGTGGGACCCGGAGCCTAGCTCTGACTACTGCTTAAACAGTCCTTCCAGTTCATCATATGTGACAGCCTTGTTGTTAACAGATTCACTTTGCAAATGGGATCAAGAAATGGGAAGTGATCCCCTCCCCCAAAAGGCTTGGTAATGGGAATTGTCTTTAATCCTGAGAACTCTCCATGCCCAGAATTCTTTTCAGGGAACTCTTTACATCCTTATTTCTCAGACTGTAAATGAAAGGGTTTAGAGTGGGAGTGACGAGAGTATACATAACAGCAGCAGCCAACTCCCCATGAGAATGAGAAGTTGATGGGGGCTTCAGGTAGGCAGCAAAGACTGTGCTATAAAAGAGGATGACCACGGACAGGTGGGAGCTGCATGTGGCCAGAGCTTTCTTTTTACCCTGTACTGATGGAACTCTAGTCACAGCATGGAAAATATAAGCATATGAGCTTATGATGCAGAGGAGAGGACTGATTCCTAAAAACCCAGTCAAAGCCATCACTAGCTCTTCACTGAGGTGGGTATTGGAGCAGGAAAGCGACATGAGTGGTCCTAAATCACAGAAAAAATGGAGAATCTCTTGATTAGTATAAAAGTATAGCCTGGATAGCAAAAGGGTATGGATCAGAGAGACAGAGTGGGCGAGTCCCCATGACCCAGCGACAAGTAGTCCACATCTGTAAGGAGTTACTAGAAGCGAGTAACGCAGAGGATGGCAGATAGCAGCATAGCGGTCAATGGCCATGGCAGTCAAAAGCAGGCTGTCCATATCAGCAAAAACAGCAAAGAAGTATAATTGGGCCAGACAACCAGAGAAAGAGATGGATCCATTGTTGGTCCACAAAGTCTCCAGCATTTTGGGACCAGTGGTGGAAGTGAAGCAGAGGTCCACGAGGGAGAGCTGGCTGAGAAAGAAGTACATGGGAGTGTGGAGGTGGACGTCAGTACCAATAGCCAGCAGAAGCAGCAAGTTGCCCAGGACGCCTAGCAAGTAGAGGGCCAGGAAAAGACCAAAGAAGAACTGCTGCTGTTCTGGGTGAGCAGACAATGCCAAGAGGACAAAGTCAGGGGTCTTGCTGCAGTTCGTTCTGGACTTCGGTGTGCTGCAAGAAAGCAATCAGTGTGAAGAAGCTTCTCTTACTGTTAGGCATTGCGGTGGGTTGCACCTTGGATTGCATCCCTTGACAATGAGTTTCCCTCGTATCACCACCAGGAGGAATAGATAAAACAAATGGCAATGGAAGGGCGAAGAGTTGGACTTCATAAAAAGATAGTCAAAGTGAGGAGGCACGAAGTTGAAGGAATGAAGGGACAAACAGATGCTTTGGGACTTGTCTAAGTATGAAAGTGCTCTCTCAATTAAACTTTTATTGGAGGATGGAGCCATGTTGGTGAAGTGCTTAAAAAGCTTTCTGCTAACCAAGAGGTTGGCAGTGCAAGTCCACTAGCCACTTCTTGGAAATCCTATGGGAGCAGTTCTATTCTGTCTTATAGAGTTGCTATGAGTTGGAATCAACTCAATGGCAATGGGATTGGGCATTATGGGATGCCATAACTGCTTGTTTATGAGTTTGTTCTCACTACTAGACCATGAAGATACAAGCTGCACCCCAGTACTCAGACACCGTAGATGCTCAATAAATGGTTCTATCCATTTAGAGAGTCACTATTCTCATTCAAGCTATAATTGACTAGAGTACTGCTAGCCTCCTTGCTGGTTTAACCTGTGGTTTGCCTCATTCAATATATTTTCCATACTGCAACCAGGTTGATCTCTTGAAAAAAGAAAGTTTGATCATGTCACTTCTTTGTCTAGAAAATAATGTGTTTCTTTGTTAAAAAAAGAAAACAAACTATGGAAAACCATTGCTGGTATGGAAAAAAAATAAACATCTAACATTTCTTACAAAGCTCAGTGAGTTTTGATTCCAAGGTATCTAACTAGCTTCATCTTACACCAGAGTCCACTCACTCTTTGGTCTTCAACTACCCTGACTGTCTTTCATTCCTTCACATGCTCCATGTTCCTTCTGCTCAACTCACTCAACTGCTCAATCTTTTCAATGTCAGGTCGACATGAAGAGTCTATAATAGAAGTTTTATAATGAATTCTGTGATACTCACAGTTTCCCTTTCCTTTTCTACTTACATACTCATCACCTGTTTGATTCTATCAATCTTTAAATGTTCCAGTGTGGAAGTGATTTTGGATAAACAGACACAACCTTTTTTCATCCTTTTGTGGATTGCATTTGAATACTTGAGAACAGTGCTTTTCAAACCTCACTGTGCATCAGAATCACTGGGAGAGCTAGGTAAATCACAGAACTTTGAGTTCCACCCCAGTGATTTTCATTTAGAGGCTTCACAGTAGGATGTGAGAATTTATGTTTCTAACATGTTTCCAGGTACTGTTGACACAGCTAGTCTGCTGAGTAGAAGTCAAAATACAGGGCATCACCTCAGCCATACTTACCACTCTTCTTTTCCTTTCCTGTCTATACTTTCTCCTCTTTTTTTTTTTTTTTTAATTGGGAGCTGGAGAATTTCTCTTCTCTTACAAGTTTTAACACTTTCTCTACTCCTTTCTTTTTCCACATAGTACTTAATTTAGCCCAGACTACACTATGCCTCTCACATTTTCACATCTTCCACAGGTCAGATTTTCATGATGATTTTGTTTAAGTGTTGTCACTGTTGTTATATTCATCTCCAGGTGATGCATTTGGAAAAGATACAGTTCATATTGGATCTCAGGTCAGGCATGGCCTAGTACTGAGATTATCTGAGTAATATACCAGCATCTGAGAACTGTGAGGTTCTCTCTATTCATCTCTAAAATTTCAGTCTCACACAGACCACATCCTAATACCCTGGCATGTCTCCATAGCTTTCTACAGAGATTGTTCACTTTCCTGCTATTTACAGAAACGTCTTCAAAAAGCTCATTGTCTGCATTGCAAAAAAAATGTCTCAGTGCCATCGGGTCGATTCTGACTCACAGCAATTCTATAGGGCAGACTGGAATGGCTCTACAGAGTTTCCACTGTGCACCTGGCAGATTTGAACTGCTGAACTTTTGGTTAGCAGATGTAACACTTAATCACGGCACCACCAGGGTCGGCATGCCCATTTTTAATTATTCTCCAAACTCACTGTTTTACCTTCCATCCTCTCTTGAACACACTTTAATCAAGCTTTTAACTTTACCATTCCACTGAAATTTATTCTTGTTAATTTAGAGTCCAAGTCTTAATCATTCCACTACTTGACTTCTCAGAAGGTTTAATTAGTTCAATCTTTTCTTACTTCAAACACTGTCTTTGGCTTGCTTGCAGGACATCATATGCTCTTCTAGTTTTCCAGTGAACTCACTGGCAGCAATTTATCGGTCTCTGTGGCTACTTCCTTTGCCTCTTTCATTACTCAATTTTGAACTTCTTCTCTATCATCGAGTTTCTTGCTTTAAATATTTATAAACATGTAAAATGTTTCATCTTCAATTCCAATCTCTCCCCTAAACTCCAGACTTGCTTATTTAACTTACTGCTAGATATTTCTACATAAATTACCTTTCTACATAAATTTCTACATAAATTTACAACATGATATATTTTCTTATTACTGAAATTGTTGGGAAGTAGACACAAAGTAAGTGGCCATTGAACATTACCTAGGCCTCCAAGGTTGAACTTACATCCTGTGTGAGTTCTGATGGCATAATAGTTAAGAGTTTGACAGCTAACCAAAACCAAAATTTTGGCAGTTCAAATCTACCAGCTGCTTCTCAGAAACCCTATGGAACAGTTTTAATTCTGTTCTAAAGAGTCGTCGTGAGTCAGAATCAACTCGGCAACAAGTTGTGTTGCATTTTCACCCACTTTAAATTCTGAGCCCTTTCATTTGTCAAATGCCACCGTCCACACTTACCTGTTGGCTTCTTTAATCTCCATCTCATGAGAGATAACCCTAGAACTCTCCACTCTGTCTGATACTCTTGGTGGGCAGGTGGGACAGACTAGAGAGTCCAGGACTTTTGCCTACACTGGTAAGACCATGTTGGAAAGTTGAGCTGGTGCAGCTTGACAGCCAAACATTACCAATCTTTATGTCTTTTGGGACTAAAAGGAATGTGTCTGGACCTTGGAGACTGAGTTCCCAGAGTTATTCATTAGCAGCAAATCTGGAGAAGTTTTCCAGTGAGAAAATTGCCTATAGATGAACTAAACTGAAGAGCTAAATTAAAAAACTAAATTAATAATTAAACAGAAATCCAATGACAACATTTATTTGGCAGTGAAATCAGGAAGATTAAGCTCACAACCCCTTTCTAGTCACTGCTTTGCCTCCTAAAATCACTAAAGATTAACAAGGTTAATATATGGTCATAACATTTCATGGTCTTGATAGAAGTCACTGTTATCAATATATACATTTGGATCGTCCTTTTCTAAATACATACAGATTCACATACTCAGGTGGCCAATTTGACATCTCCCCTTAGATATTTGACAAGCATATCAAACTTTATCCAGATGTGAGCTTCATTCCAATCTCTCTCCTTGTTTCCATACAATATTTGCCCATTTGAATAAATTACTGTATGACACATCTGTTTGCTGAAGCCAGACAGAAATTCATCTAGATTTCAGTAACAGATACCGACATTATAGAGTTTTAAACAAGTAAAATTTTTTTATTTTCTCTTATGCAAAAAAATTTCAGTGTATGAAGTGGTTTCTCACTGTGGCTTAGATTTACATTTCCCTGATGGCAATTGGCAAACCCTGGTGGTGTAGTGGTTAACTGCTATGGCTGCTAACCAGAAGATCAGCAGTTAAAATCTTCCAGGTGCTCCTTGGAAACTCTGTAGCGCAGTTCTGCTTTGTCCTATAGGGTTACTATGAGTCGGAATCCACTCAATGACAATATGTTTGGTTTGGTTTGGATGGTAAATGACACTGAACTTTCTTTCATGTGCTTCTATATCTTCTTTGGAGTAATGTCTATTCAAGTCTTTTGCCCATTTTTAAATTGGATTTGCTGTCTTTCAGTTGTTAAATTTTAGAAGCTGTCTATTTGTCTATCTATCTTACTAGAGTGGCTCAACTGCAGATCTGAATACTTATTTTAAGTTGCCAAATGATGGTTAGCTTGTGCATTCTGCAGTGTTGCTTTGAGCTGCATTTGTTGTGTTCTCCTGTGCCCCTGTTATAGATACAGCTGACCTATGTTGGAAACATAATTGGTGTTTAGAGACAGGAGTGTGGGATTGAGGCCCTCCTTAAAGTGGCTTAAGGTCATGTGACTTTATCATATCTGTTTGTATGTCTTGTGTATCTCGACTGAAGCATAAGCTATGACTGATGCTTGGTTTAGGAGAAAAATTTTTACTTTTTGACCATTGTGGGTTTCTAACAGGCATCATCTCTTGTTACGCAGAGTGTTCAAGGAAAAGACTGCTAACTCATGCAAAATATGCGCCCATTAGCTGGCCCCTTGTGTGGAGAAAGAGCAGTTATTCTATGGCATGATAAAGCCATATTCTTACATGCAGATGGCTCATTTCAACCCTAATATATAATTTTGCACCTGCTACCACCTATGTCTCTATTGTCAGAAAGATCATGACTCTGAGGGTTATATGGAAAAATACTCATATCATCCTATGGCACAGTGACAGAATACAAAACTGAAGTCTGAGGTTCTTAAACTGTACATAACCACCATTGCTATGAAATTCTGTAGTGAAAGAAACTTACAAATGCGAGCAGGATAGAGAGAATGCCTCTACCACTGTTGAATTAAAAGGAACTAATAGAACAAAAACAGATTCAAAAGGAGGAAACAAACAAAACTAATCAGAGGTCTGTAATTTGAGCCGGGTCAGAATCTAAAATTTACTGAAAGGATTTATACAACAAAAGCTAAGTGATGATCAGTTTTTGTGCCCATACAACATAGGTTTTGAACTAACTTCAGTCCATCTGTTGAAATGTACCAATTGGCAAACTTCCATGGCCTTAATCAATGCTGGGGTTTGCCATACAGTTTTTCCTGGGGATTCCATTAAATTTAAACATAATATTCCCTATAGTTTTAGTGGAACCATTGAATATAAACTAGCCAAGCCAAAGAGAAAAGTAAATATGCTCTACCTTAACCACCAGAACTATTGCTTTGCCTAAATTCTCCTTGGCCATAAAACTCATTGTCCTGAGAGATCTCATAATGGTCGTGAATGCTCTGACCCACTAAGTAGTAATTTAAAACTAAGCCGTTGACACTTAAAATTGGCTTCACAAAGGGACCCCATGAACCTACTCACCCTCAAGCTCTGGTTAAAACATTTAATGTATTCTGAGGTAAATTGAAACAGAGCCTTCAAGAATTGAAATCCATTAATTAAAATTTATGTAGACAAGGGAAACCCTGGTAGAGTAGTGGTTAAGCGCTATTATCCAAAAGACTGACAGTTTGAATCTGTCAGGCGCTTCTTGGAAACTCTGTGGGGGCAGTTCTACTCAGTCCTATAGGGTTTCTGTGAGTTGTAATTGACTCGAAGACAGTGGGTTTGTTTGCTTGTTTTGATATTTAGAGAAGTAATTGTTTACACTGCTCTTCATTTAACAGCACAATTTGCTCTGTTCTTAAACTTGGAAATACACATTTGTGAAGGAAACAACCTTCAATTAAAAAAAGGATTTGTGATACTGAGGAGCTCTGGTGGCACAGGAGTTAAGACTACAGTTGCTAACCAAAACACTGGCAGTTTGAATCCACCAGATGCTATTTGGAAACTCTGTGGGGCAGTTCTATTCTGTCTTATGGGGTCACTGCAAGTCAGAATTGAGTAGATGGCAGCACGTTTGATTTTTTTGTGTGTATTATGTTAATTAATGTTGAAATTTCATTAATCAAATAATTTTAGTAGGAATTTGGAATTCTAATTATGCCTAAGATATGAATCTCATACAGCATTATTCTTAAGCACCATAAACATTGGAAACCCTGGTGGTGTACTAGTTAAGTACTGTATCTGCTAACCAAAAGGTCAGCAGTTCAAATTTTCCATGCACTCCTAGGAAACTCTATGGGGCAGTTCTATTCTGTCTTAGAGGATCACTAAGAGCTAGAATCAACTGGACAGCAGTGGGTTTGGTTTTTCTCATTCCTTAAGCATTGTGTCTCTATTGTGGTTACCTATTGCTGTGTAAGCAATCACCCCAAAACTTGAAGACTTAAAACAACAGTTTATTATTATCCCTCTAGTACGATTAGGCTCAGTTAAATAATTGTTACTTGGAGTCTCTTATGCAGCTACAGGAAGATGTCAGCTGTGATGTAGCTACAATTATGTAATGAGTTGGATACCCCAAATGATTTACTCACCAGCTGTTGGCTGAAAACTTAACTGAGGCATCTATAGCTTCTACACATGACCTCTCCTTGTGTGTTGGCATCTCATAATATGGCAGTTAAATTTCTAGAGGTAGAGTTCACAGAATGAGCATTCCAACAAACCCAAGTAGGAGCTGAAAGACTTTTCTGACCTAGCTTTGGAGGCTATAGAACATCCAACCTGGTATATGTATCTATCACCGGTTCAGTGACCAGAGCTTAGCCCGGCTTGGTGGGAGTGGTTCTTGGGAGTTCTTTGCTCCACCTTCTGGACTCTTGGTTCTACACATGTTCTTCATTTTCTGTAAGAAGTGGCCTATGTTTGCAAATGAGTAGCTATTGCATCCTGTTTCCTGCCTACGATAGTTGAGGGCCAAGTGATATCTTTTCATTTTAAACTTACTCTGTCTCTTTCAGCACAAACTGGGTAGAAAGCATTTTAAAAATGAATTGTATGTCAAGTCATATTTTCATATATCAAATGATAATCCATTGTATCAGACAAAACTCAAATAATTTCTTTTCCTGAGTCAGGTCCTTTCATATCTTAGGCCAACTGTGAGGATGAAATGGTACAATGACCTTATGATTCTTAATAGTTGCCCAATAAAGACTATCTACCAGACACTCCCTAACAGCTTTATTTTCTCAGTAAAAGGTCCCCAAACCAGACCCTTCACTTCCTCTTTATCTGGAGATCACTGGCAATGTCCTGGCCTTTATTTGGGCCCATGGGTTGTTTCATATTGTGTGTCATTTATTTGAGCTCAGATCCTTTTATGAATCACAGAAACATACACACACACACCTATGAATATACGTATATAACATCAGAAACCAAATCCACTACTCTCAACTAAGCTCCGACTCATAGTGACCCTATAGGTCAGAGTAGAACTGCCCCACAGATTTTCCAAGGAGCACCCGGCAGATTTGAACTGCAGACCCTTTAATCAGCAGATGTAGCAGTTACCCCACTATACCACCAGGGTTTCCATATGTATATACACACACACATACACACACATATACATAGTCAAAACAAAAATCTCAATAGATGATGTGAATATAATGAGTACAGCTAAAGAGAAAAATTAAATTTTCAAAATAGACCTAAAACTTTCTTTAAGAATATGGTATAAAGTATTAAGTGCTGAAAAATAATAAAATAAAATGAAATGAAGTAAAATAAATAAATATAACATAATGGAAAGTTCCAAATCTCACCTAATACATAGTGTCTTAGGAGAAAAGAGGGATAAAAAGCTTATTGAATACAAAAGAGAAAGATATTTTCCAGTGTTTAATAAAGACAATGATCCACAGATTGAAATATCATACCGAAATGCAAATAATGTGAATAAAGAATTTTTTGGGTGGTGTAAGTTGAAAGGCTGAAGGTTCAAGTCCACCCAGAGGTACTTTGGAAGAAAGATCTGAGGATCTGTCTCTGAAAACTCAGCCACTGAAAACCCTGTGGAGGGATGAAAAAAAAGGAGTAGTTATTGAGGCTGCTTACATACAACCAAACACCTCATTGGATTTGGTTTCTTGATTTGGAAGATTAGGGTTATAGTTTCCTGGGTCATCCCACTTAATTGGACTAATAATGTGTTTACAGTTTCTACTCTATCCCCTAGCTCATTGTACAGTGCCTGGGGTCTTAAAAACTTGCATATGTCTAGTCAGACACAATTGGTCTCTATTCATCTGGAGGAATAGAGGAATAAGAAGAGTCAGGAATAGGAGGACAATATGAAATGTGTGACTAACGTCTCTGTGAATGACAATCTCCTTTTACCATGAGACCAGAAGAACTGGATGGTGCCTGATTAGCATTACTGACCATTTTAAACAAAGATTCTGTAGAATGAAAAACAGGAAAATATAGAAGAGAATTTCAAATTCTTATAGGCTCTAAGCTTTCTGTGGGCCATGAAGGGTGGATGTATCCCTGAAACTGTTGCCATTTAAGCCTTAAACCAAAATGCCCTGAAGTTTTCTTAAAACCAAACCATAGTTTGTTTAGCTTAACTAGTAAAAATGCCACTAAGTCTGTTAGTTTGTCATACTATGGAGCATTGTGTGTAGTTGTGATACTGGAAGCTATGCCAGCAGTATTCAGACACTAGCAGGATCAGGTTTCAGCTGAGCTTTCAGAGTACGACAGACTAGGAAGAAGGACCTAGAAGTCTACTTCTGAAAAGAATTAGCTAGTGAAAACTTTATGTATATTATGTATATTATGAATGTTAATATATTGCTGGAAGATGAGCTCCCAACTCCAACCCCAAGTTGGAAGACTCAAAAGACAACTGGGGAAGAGGTGCCTCCTCAGAGTAGACTCACCCTTAAGGACATGGATGGAGTCAAGCTTTCTAGATCTTCATTTACTGATGTGGCATGGCTCAAAATGAGAAAAAACAGTTGCAAACGTCTGTTAATAATCAGAATCTGTAATGTATAAGGAGAAATCTAGAAAAACTGGATACCATTCAGAAAGAAGTAGAATACATAAACATCTGTATCCTAGGCATCAATGAGCAGTAATAGACTGATATTGGCCGTTTTAAATTGGATGATCAAATGATCTACTATGCCAGGGATGGCAACTTGAAGAGGAATGGTGTTGCATTCATTGCCAAAAAGAATACTTAAGAATCTATCTTGAACTACTTTTCTGTTACTGATAGAGTAACATCCATACACCTATAAGGGAGATCAGTTAAAACAATATTCAAATTTACACACCAACCACTAGGGCCAAAGATGAAGAAACTGACGGTTTTTTACCAGCTTCTGCAGTTTGAAATTGAACATGCAATTGGCATGCATTGGTGTTTCGAATGCAAAAGTTGGAAACAAAGAAGAAGGACCGGTAGTTTGAAAATATAGCCTTGGTGATAGAAATGATGCTGGACAACACATGATAGAATTTTGGAAGACCAAAGACTTTTTTACTGCAAATACTTTTTTCACTAACATAAATGGTGGGTATATACATAGATATCAGCAGGTGGAATACACAGGAATCAAATTGACTTACATCTGTGGGAAGAGATGATGGAAAAGCTGAATATTATCAGTCAGAATGAGGCTGGGTGCCAATTGCAGCACAGAAAATCACTTGCTCAGATGCAAGTTCAAACTGAAACTGAAGAAACAAAAAGTCCACGACAGTGTAGGTATCATCTTAAGTATATCCCACATGAGTTCAGAGACCATCTCAAAAATAGCTTTGATGTGTTGAATGCTAATGACTGAAGACCAGATGAAGTTAAAGAATTACATCAAAGACATCATACATGAAGAAAGCAAGAGGTCATTAAAAAGACAGGAAAGGAAGAAAGATCAAGTTGCATCAGAAGAGACTGAAACTTGCTCTTGAATACTGAGTAGCTAAAGCAAAAGGAAGAAATGATAAAGTAAAAGAACTGAATAGAAGATTTCCAAGGGCAGCTTGAGAAGACAAAATAAAATGTGACCACATATGAAGAGAGATGGAAATAGAAAACCAAAGGGAAGAACACATTGTGCATTTCTCAGGCTGAACTAACTGAAAGAGAAAAATCAAGACTTGAGTTGCAACAATGAAAGGTCATACAGGGAATACATTAAATGACACAAGAATTATCTTCCACACAGAAGATGGAAGGAATACACAGAGTCATTATACCAAACAGAATTTGTTGATGTTCAACCACTTCAAGAGGTATCCGTTGATCAGGAACCAGTGGCACTGAAGAAAGAAGAGGCTGTATTGAAGTGCTGGTGATAAAAATGTCTCCAGAAACTGATGGAATATCAATTGAGATGCTTCAACAAGTGGGTGAGCATTGGAGATGCTCACTCATCTATACCAAGAAATTTGGAAGACAGCCACCTGGCCAATCAACTGGAAGAGATCCCTCTCTGGAGTAACAGCACACTCCTCCCTTCCATTCCATATTTCCCACGTCCATTCAACTAGCTTCCATCCTCTTCTTTGTTCTTGTCTCATGCTGGGTTTTCTAGGGAAACCAAACCAGTAACATGTGTAGGTACAAGGAATATATAGATAGATACATAGATAGAGATATAGGAAACAGCTCATGCAATCACAGCTGAATGTCCCAAGTCCTGGCCCAAACCTTATGTGGCCACGGAAGCTGATGAACCCGAAGTCAGCAGGTCAGAGACCAGAGTTCTAGATCACCGGTTGTGTAGGGGTGGATCCCAAGCTGGAGGCGAGATGGAGTGGCAGAAGCTGGTGAACCTAGGATTGGCAGGTCGGGAAGCAGGACTCTCAAGTGCCGACTGCAAGGATTGATGAATCCAACAGCTTCTAGTTCAAGTCCAGGAACCAGATGCTGGAAGAAGACAGCAGGAGCTGGTGGCTACGTGAGCAGACCAGCAGTAGTAGTGGAAGGTTGAGAGATAAGAGCTGAGGGGCGGGAAGCCACCACTGACCCCACCTTGCCACTTAATACAGCAGCCAAATGTGGAGTAGTCAAGTTGACATAATCCTGACCACCACACTTCTCATCTCGCCTCTGGACAGGAGCTTCCCAGTTAGTTTCCTGTGTCTACTTACTTATACCAAGAAGCACACTCATCACCAGCATCATTTTATGTCTTACAGACCAGACTGATCTTTGTCTAAGGAGTTGGCTTCTGGAGTGGTTTCTGTTCCAGGCTACCAGAGAGTTCCTGGGTCACGTCTTCCAGTCTGTCAGACTATTAAGTCTGGTCTTTTGACTAGCGTTTGAGTTCTGACACCACATTTCTCTCTGTCCAGTAAAGACTCTTTGTTGAGTTCCAGGTAAGGGGGAGTCATTGGTGGCTGGGTGCCATTTAGTTCTTCACGTCCCGTGCTGACGTATTCTCTGGATTATGTGGCCCTGTCTCTTGGGCTCATGTTTTCCTTATTTCATTGATGTTTTTCATTCTTTTTTGCTCAAGGTGTTTTGAGACCAGTTGATCATTCCTAGATAGCTGCTTGCTAGCTTTTAAGATCTCAGACGCCACTCACCACAGCAGCATGCACAATATTTACTTAATACATTTTGTTATGACAATTGACCTAGATATACCCTGAAACCATAATCCCCAGGTCCTTATCCCTGCCTCTCCATCCCTTGAAGTGTTTGGTTGTGTTCAGAAAACTTCTTAGCTTTTGGTTTAGTCCAATTGTGCTGATTTCTCCTCTGCTGTATGTTAGTCCCTCCCTTTACCTAAAATATCTCTTGTCTAATATCAAACTAATAAATATTCCTCTCCCTCCCTTCCCACCCTTGTAACCATCACAGATTCTTTCTTCTGTGTTTAAACCTTTTTCTGAGTCCTTATAATAGTGGTCTTATACAAAAATTGTCTTTTTATGCCTGACTATTTTCAGTCAGTATAGTACCTTCCAGATTCCAACACATTGTGAGATATTTCCCAAACTCAGCATTATTCTTTATCATTGTGTAGTATTCCATTGTGTGAACACACCATAATTTGTTTATCCATTCATCCATTTGTAGCCACCAAGGTTGATTTCATATTTTTACTGTTATGGATAGAGCTGCAATAAACACTGGTGAATGTGTCTCTATTTGTGTGTCAGTTCTCATTTCTTTAGGATATATTCCAAGAAGTAAAATTGCTGTATTGTATGATATTGTTGTTTCTAGCATTATAAAAAAGTGCCAAATTAATTTCCAAAGTGGTTGTATCCTTTTGTATTCCCACCAGCTTTGTGGAAATGTTTCAGTCTCTCCACAACCACCCCAATATTTATGACTTTGTGGTTTTTGGGTTAATGTCATCCTTGCTGAAGTGAGATGGTATCTCATTGTAGTTTTGATTTAGATTTCTCTAATGGCTGGTGATCATAGCTGTTTGCTCACATATCTGTTAACCACCTGAATGTCTTCCTTGGTGAAGTGCCTGTTTGTATCGTTTGTCCATTTTTTAATTGGGTTATTTGTCTTTTTTTTCTTGTTGAGGTTTTGAAGCGTCATGTAGACTTTAGAAAATGATCCAATCAAATGCAGAAAGTATCTAACAGAATTGTTAATATCACACACAAGTAAAATTTTGCTAAAGATTATTCAAAAGCAGCTGCCGGAGTGTGTTGGCAGGAAACTGTCAGAAATTCAGGCCAGATTCAGAGGAGGGTATGAAATAAGTGATATCACTGCTGATGTCAGACAGATATTGGCTTAACGCAGATAAAACCCCAAAAGATGTTTATCTGTGTTTTACTGACTATGCAGAAGTTTTCTGCTGTGTGGATAATAAAACATTGTGTATAACATTGTAGAGAATGAGAATTCCAGGACACTTAATTGTGCCCATGAGGAACCTGTAAATGGATTAAGAGGCAGTTGTTCAAGCAGAATGAGGGGATACTGTATGGTTTTAAGTCTGGAAAGATGTGGATTAAGACTGTATCTTTTCACTGTAACTATTCAGTCTGCATGCTGAGCAAATCATCCAAGAAAGTGAACTATATGAAGAACAGGATATCAGGATTGGAGGAAGACTCGTTAACAACCTGTGTTATGCAGATGACAAAACCTTGCTTGAAGAAAGTGAGGAGGACTTAGAACACTGTTGAAGATCAAAGACCACAATCTTCAGTATGGATCACATCTTAACATCAAGAAAACAGAAATCCTCACAACTGAACCAGTATGCAGTATTTGGATAAAAGAAGAAAAATTAAGACTGAAGAAAATTAAGAAAAATTAAAATGATTTCATTTTACTTGTTTCCATAATTAGTGCCCATGAAAGCATCAGTGATAGCCACGATGGAGTTCACAAAGTTGAGTCTCACTGGCAACAACAGAATAAATAGGAGTGCATCCTGAGATCTCCAATAAAAGACTGCAATTGATGGTCCCGGGGCTTCAGGGTTCCCCTGGGAGCGTGGGCCCTGGCCCTGATGCTGCCCCTGTCCATAAATCATAATGAAGGTCAACTTTCCCGACAGCAGTGTATTGGACTTGGTGACATAGAATGACTGTATCTTGTGGGAATTTTATGGTTGTATGCATCTATAAGATGTCATCCTGCTGACCTCTTGCTGGAGAAAGGGGAGTGGGTGGAGAGGAGGGGATAGGAGACTGTTGGGAAGATAAGACATGTATGAAGCAGAGAGGAGGGGTGTGCTGTCACCAGGCAGGGAGAGCAGTGGGAGCTGCATATAGGTGAGCATGAAAATTTATATGAGAATGTACATTTTCATTCAATCATCATCATAATAATAAATAAAAAATCCAAAGACAGTTGCATTGGAAAAAAGTGTTCCAAAAGATATTTTTGAAGTGTTGAAAAGTAAAGATGCCACCTTGAAGACTAAGGTACGTCTGATCCACATCATGATATTTTTCAATTGCATCATATGCATGTGAAAGCTGAACAATGAATAAGCCAAACAGGAAAACTGATGCCTTTGAATTGTGGTGGTGGAGAAGAATACTGAATACCATGCACTGTCAAAGAGTGAACAAATCTGTCTTGGAAGAACCTCAACCAGAATACTCCTTAGAAGGAAAGACTTCAAAATTACATCTTACATAGTTTGGACATACTGTTAGGGAGGATCAATCCCTGGAGAAGGACATCATGCTTGGTAAAGTAGAGGGTCAGTGAAAAAGAGTAAGATCCTCAATGAGATGGACTGATACAGTGACTACAATGATAGGTTCATGTAGATCAAATACTGTGGGCATGGCACAGGACCAGGCAGTGTTTTATTATGTTGTACACAGGGTCATTATGAGTCGATGGTACCTAGCAACAACAGTGAAGAATGTCATCCTTGATCTTTATGCTTTTTAAAAACTATCTATATAGTTGATTCTTGTTTTGTATCCAGTTTGACAAGCACTTCTTTTTGATTGAACTGTTACATTCATTCATATTTAACATTATTATTGCTGGAGTTGTGTTTACATCTTCAACTTTGCATTTTTTCTGTTTGATCCTTTTTTGTTGTTTCTCTGTTGTTCATTTTCTTCCTTCTTAATTTTCAGTGTACATTTTTAATTTTAAAATGATTTTAAAGTATTTTTTATCAGGTATTTGTGGTTGCTCTAGGACTTAAAAGGTGCATGTTAATGTTTCAGGATCTATGTAGAATAGAAGCTCACTTAACTATGGTGAGACACAGAAGTGTAGTCCCTATACATCTATTCCCTTACCTCTGGTTTTTAATATGATTGTTACATATATTGATCTACATATTACCAATCCAACAATTCACTGTGGTAATTATTACTTTACATAATTTTGTTTTGCCTACTAAGGTAGCTGAGAAATGAGGTATGCATCTTAAGAGTTTACTATAATAACTTTTTTTATTTCGAATTCTCTTTATTTCTTCCTGTGGATTTGTGTTAACATCTGCTATCATTTCCTTACTTCTTTGTAGCTTTATTCTAACTCGTATTGTTTTTGATATAATTGTCAAATATTGAACATTTTTATATCTTACAGACCCACCAGTACAGTTACTTACATATTTTATGCATCACTCTTTAAATCAGTTAAGAGAGGATAAGAAATATTCTATTACACTGCCATTTTTAATTGCCTACATAATTACATTCACTGACATTCTTACTTTTCATGGAGATTCAAACTACTATCTAGTGTCACTTGCTTTCAATCTGAAGAACTTTCTTCAGTATTTCTGTTAAGTAGACTTGCTTGCAAGAAATTACCTGTTTTTCTTATCTGAGAATTTCTTCATTTTATCCTCATTTTTGAAAGATAGTTTTGCTACATATGAAATTCTTTCTCAGTAGGTTTTTCTTTTGACACTTTTTCAATTTGTTATCCTATTGCCTTGCTGCCTTCCTTGTTTATGGTAAGAATAGAACTCAATTTTATTTTTGCTTATATGCAGTGGGTGATTTTTCTCTTGTACATTCAAGATTTTTCCCTTTGTCCTAGACACCACTAGACACCCTGCAGGAAAAGATAAGCCAGTCTGCTTCTGTAAAGATGTATAGCCTTGGAAACCCTTTAGAAAACTTTTACTCTGTCCTGTATAGTTACTATGAGTTGGGATCAAATTGACATCTACAAGTTTGGTTTGTTTTTGGTTTGTTTTTTTGGTGTGATGGCAATCAATCATCTGGGATGAATCCTCTAAACATCTTTTCTTTAGTTCTTTGCACAAACTTTGATAGATACTTTGACGTCTTAATTTGCTAAGTTCAGCATCTGTCTCATTTGTGGAAACTTCTTGTTGCCTGCTTTTTGGACTCTGTATAGGTCACACTTTCCTATATGATTGCATATCTCAAATTTTTTTGTTGAAAACCACATGTTTTAGATAATTTACTCTAGGAACTTTAGACACTGATTCTCTTCCACTCCTGGATCTTGTTGTTATTTTATTTTGCTTGCTTATTTATCTAGTAACTTGATTGAACTAGTGCAATGAAGTGTACTTATTCCACAATGTAAAGCTTCTGGTATCTCTGCTGATTTTTTTCTCTCCTTTTTCTTTTATGTTTGTTTTCCTAAGATCTCTCCAGAATCAGCAATGTTTAGTGGTCGACCACAGATTGGTTAAGAGGTGTGCATGAGTCCCTGAACAAAAAAGATTTTTGTTTATTTACGCTGAATGTATGTGAGACTTGGAGACTGCTTTCTCTGTTTAGAGAATTTATGAGTTTGTTCCATGTTCAGCCAGTGAATAGTAACTAAGAAGTACCCCCTTGGTTAGTTCTTTGAAGGCACAGCCCTTTTAGATGACCAGGGATTAATTTGGTTTTAGCTGGGTTCTCTTTGACTGTCTCTTTTCTTTATCTTCTGTTAAGTTTATGGCTGAACTGCATGTACTGGTGTTACACAGAGATCTTAACCTCCACTAATAGTAGTCTGTTTTCTATCTTGTTTTCAACAACGTACTGAGACACTTAAACATATTAGTATTCCCCATGCTGCTGGAACACAGTCATACAATGACTGTTAGTAATAAGATTAACATTACTTTTGTAATTACGCCCAGCTCAATATAAGTCGAAAAAAAAACCTCTGAACTTTGCACAAAGTTAGGTTTCTTTCTTCATCCAAATCAGGCCTATTCAAAGCTAGGGGTCTTCAGAGAGTGTAGAAGCTATTGCTATATTTTAAATTTACCAGTTTCATACTTATGTGCCTTTTCTCGCACTTTCTGGATTGTCCTGACTCCTTAGTGTGGAAGCTGGGGAGGAAGGA
Source organism: Heterohyrax brucei (assembly GCA_028571685.1). Lineage (NCBI taxonomy): Eukaryota > Metazoa > Chordata > Mammalia > Hyracoidea > Procaviidae > Heterohyrax > Heterohyrax brucei. The sequence goes on along the minus strand of CM053144.1, from coordinate 45,916,512 downwards.
GAAGAGAAGGGCAATAATGATTGTATTTAACTAGCAGAATGACTTGCTTTGACATGTTTCTTCTGGGTTTGTCAGATATTTAAATCCAAAACTTTCTGCTTAGGGCACTTCCATGAGCCTATTGATGACGTCCCAATATTAGAAAACTCTTTAGCCACCTCCTTGAAATATCAAATGTATCTCTTTACAATTTGAGAACAAAATAAGAATATCCGCTATTACTATTTAATCGACATTGTCTTGTGGTTCCTAGCTAGCACAAAAACGAGAAAAAGAAACAAAAATTTTAAAAACTAGAAAGGAAATGGAAAAATGAAATCAGGGATTTATAAGGCTCTATTAGAATTTATAAGTAAATTTGCAAGATCACTGCATATAAGGTCAATGTAAAAAAAAATTATCTTTCTAAATACGGTCACAAAAGTAGACAATGAAATTTAGCAACAACATCAGATACATAGATAAAAGTCTAATGAAATGTGTACAAAGCCACTACACGGAAACTATGTACTGTTTCTGAGAGAAATCTTAGAGACTTCAATACATATAGGAGAGTATTGCGTTCACGGATTAGAAGATACAATCGCTGAAAGAAGACAATTCTTTAATATTTGCTTTTCTGATTAAATGTAATTGCAGTCAAAATCTTGGCAGATATTTTTTGAAAGTTGAAAAACTGATCTTAAAATTATATGGCTCTGATAAATGTCTATAGTAGCTCAGAAAATCTGAAAACAAATAGCATTAGGACATTTAGGAGAGCAGATATTAAATTATTATGAATTTACAGTAATTAATCGAACTAGCTATTGTAAGAAACTTAGTTGAACACGAACACATAGATCAAATGAACAGATTACAGAAACCCACACATACACAGTCACTTGATTTATGACAAGGATTTTGTTTCTTCAATTAATAATGGTGATTTAATTGGGTATCTGTTTAAATAAAATTAGCAATGACATCTACCTCACTTCATAGGCAAAAATTATTTTCTATGGATTTGGGAGCTAAATATGAGAGGTAGAACAATAAAACTTTTAGAATATAACAGTAGTATTATTTTTAAATATCTTTTTCTAACTTGATATTTTAAAAAGTTCTGTCTTTGTAGCCCTATAATTTCAGTATTATATAACTATACACAAATTCATTATATTTAATTGACAAGTTTTTGTTGTGCTTCTCAAACATGAAGACCTGTGTATTTATTAATTTTGTAAAAAGCTTTAGAAGTTATTTTTTTGAATATTGTCTGTCACCCATTCCCTTAAAAAATGGACAAACTTAATCGATATTCCTTTTTAGAACTATTAGTAGATAAATTTTGCACTTTCCTTTTTCAGAACTCAAATATATTTTTCATGCTTTTTAAAATGACTTCATTTACTTTCATTCTGTCTGTGGGAAAAAAATTTGGATCATCTTTCAGTTTACCGATTCCAGTTTTCTTTGTGTTTCATCCACTGCATAATCCATAAGAGGAGTTTTAAATTTCAATCACAATCCATTTTACATTATTTTGCTTATTTTTCAAATGCACCTTTTTTCATAGTGCATTATTTTAAAAATATTGTTTGTATTTCTGCTTTTATTCATTTTATGATTGAAAAATGTATTTTAGAATGTCTTTCGGGTTGTTATGAGTCTGCTCCGACTCGACGGCACTTGGCTGGCTTTGGCTTCAGGTTGTAGCATTAAATTACCCGTAGATGTGACAAAGTAATCCATTGCATCTCAAGAGGCGATATCAATTATATAATGAGAATTTTCAGTGGTGACGTTTGCCTATTACTGACTGTAGCACTGATTGTGTTTCCCTGATAGAGTGAAACCTTTATAGAATCTTAGAAGATCTCTAAATTCCCAGAGAACATTGAGCTAGGTGACTCTCCTTACTGCTTGTGTATTGTGTAATACTCCAAGCTGCAATGTAACTTATGAAAAAATGAGGAAGGAATCTCAAATTGACTAGGGTTTTCTGTCATTCCGATGAAAATGGGTAGGGAAGGGAAATGAAGTTTGAATACATAAAAATTAAAAGAAATTTATATTTTTCTGTACCTGGCTTCATAAGGTGAAATTTAAATCTACTGTGTTAACATGAGTAACTTGAAATATGATTCCGTGTTCCAGCATCTCTGTTGTTCAGTAACAGTTCATTTATTTAATAACTGTCCCTCATATAAGTTCTTTATTTGCTTTATTTTCTTGATCGGCTCTGTTATGTCCTGCCAAAGTATTTTGAATTTCTCTCCCAACTGGGAATTAACAGATTTGTTTCCGCAAAACAGGTAAGATTTTTCTTTCTTTAAAAACCTTTCTAAGAGCTGCTTTCATGGCTTTATTCCTCAGGCTATAGGTCATTGGATTGAGTGTTGGGGGCACAACAGTGTAAAAAACAGTGAACAAAAAGTCTAGCTCAGTTGGAGAGTCAGAAGGAGGCTTTAGAAACTCAAAAACCCCAGTAGATATAAATAATATGACAACACATAAATGGGGCAGGCAAGTAGAAAAGGCTTTCGCTTTGCCTTCAGTAGTTGGGATCCTCAGTACAGTAGAAAATATTTTTATGTAGGAGAGGCCAATAGAGATGAAACAAAGAAAGGCTACCAAGGACAGGAACCCAGTGACTCCAAGCTCATTGATGTAGTCATTGGAACAAGAGAGTTTCAGGAGCTGGGGGACATCACAGAAAAACTGATGAATGATATTGGCACCACAGAAGTGGATGGAGAAAGTAGCGGCAGTGTGCATGACTCCAGAGATGACCCCACTGATCCAGATGGCTAAGACTCCATGAACACAGCTGCTGACATCCATGATGATTTCATAGCGCAGGGGAAGGCAGATGGCCACATAGCGGTCATAGGACATCACTGTGAGCATGGCCATCTCAGCAGAACCACAGACAGTGAATGCAAAACATTGCAATATGCACTCCCAGAGAGAAATATTGCCACTGTGCATGTAAGAGTTGCAAATAGACCTTGGTACAGTCACAGAAATATAGCACAGATCCAAAAAGGAGAGATGTTTCAGGAAGAAATACATAGGTGAATAGAGACTGTGGTCCATGGAAGTTGCAATAATAATGAGAATATTACCAGTTAAAGCTACTAAGTATAAGACTGAAAACAAAGAAGCATGTACAATGTCTATCTCAGGACTGCCAGAAAAACTCATGAGAAGAAATCCACTCACTGCTGTCAAGTTAGCCATATTCTTTCTCTGTTTCCAAGAGTGATACTGGCTGTAAGACAAGACAGATACCCACAGAAAGAAAATTTTTTTGTTTAGTGGTAGAATCCACTTATTCAGTTAAGGTGGGAAGTCAGGCCAACCAATTCATTGTGAAAAGTAGCTTCAAATATTGATAATTATGCTGAACAATCTTAAATGATGTTGACTCAGGATTGGACAAATTAGCTTGTAAATTTTCCTGTCACTGATTTCAAGTAAAAGGAAGGAAACCATATATAATTTTGTCAATGATACATAAAGAACATCAAAATTTTATATACATTAAAAGTTTCATTCAGTTTATAGATGCATTTATTGAGTAGTTTCTGAGGTACTTATTCTTTCCGTTAGTCTCTGTTTCTTTGTATATACTACCACTGCAATTTTATAATTTTGTTTTATGTGTGAGAAAACATATTCTTATTTCTTTCTAAACATTTATTGGAAAAATAGAAAAAATTAAGAGAACACTGTGTATTGATAATATCTATTCAATGATTATAATATATCAAAAACACTACCTTTAGCATGTAACATCATATAATTTGATCTGAAAAATTCTCAGTTTCTATCAGAAAAAATGGCAGTCCAGACTTTTCTCAGTGTATTCTTTAAACTGGCTAGTAAACACGTAAAACAATGTAAATTAAAACTGAATTAAATAAAATTTAAAGCCATAGTGTGATAATCTTTGTGCTGATCAGATTTGCTAAAATTTAAAAATAAAATGCTCAGAATCATTGAATATGAAGCAAAACAAAATGTAAAACATACAACTAGAATAGTCAACTTTGTACATACTTCTTAAAAACAGCATCTCGTTGAACAGGAGAGTTAAAACAGTCCGTAGTATAAATCAACTAAATTTATGCTAAATATTTTAATTAAATCATGTGAACAAAGGTTATTAAGAAAAAACACACTTATTTGGAAATATTACGGTAGTAAAAAAGTTGAGAGCTCTTACAATGTTCAAATCAAATGTTATCCATTTAATTGCGTACATAGTAATATTTAAATGGCTTTGAAAATTATGATTGTGAAGTAGGATAGTGATCATTATTTTGACTTAATTATTACGGACTACGCACATTGTGTGCAAATATGTATGAATAAATACAGAACAAAGAATCTAAGGAAATATAGCATGTGATGTTAACTATTTCTAGATGGTTTAAAGGTTTATTATCTCGAATTCCAGAGACTCCCTTTTCATTCCTCAGCATAGCTTATACAGCTGAAAGTGATGAATGTTTTTGTGTCTTTTATATGCTCTGCAATTATAAGTTGTTAAAGTCCAATATTTATAGAGGGCACCTGGACCTGAAGAAACAGTTACCATCACCATCTAATTTAATCTGTATGAAAACTGACTCAGCCTTGTAGTGTGTGTGTGTGTGTGTGTGTGTGTGTGTGTGTATGTATTAACCAGACATTTAAGATGATACTTCATGCCTCTAGAGATATTAATGGCAGTTTTAGGAGCCTCTGGTTGGCACAAATCATTAAATGCTCTAACTGAAAGTTTGCAGATCTGAAATTACCAAGAGGCGCTTTTGAAGAAAGCTATCTACATTCCAAAAGTCACAGTCACTGAAAATCCTACCTAACACAGTTCTACTTTGACACACGTGTGGTCACCTTGAATTAGAATAACCATTTAGATACTTTCTCTTGCAATGGTAACTCCCTTCTTGATGTTTTCAGGGACTCTGAAAGCTTCCATTTCTAAGTTGGTGGGAGAATGTTGGAAAACCAGGTGGCACAGCAGTTCAGTGGTGTCTTTGGTAATCAGAAAGTCGGCGGTTCAAGGTGCTCCTTGAAAACTCCATTGGCAGCTCTGCTCTGATCCATAGGGTCACTATGAGTTGGAATCAACTCAATGGTAATGGCTTTTTGGCTTGGAAGAATGTTAGTGATTTTTATGTCACATAACCCAACAGAAAGACATTCATTCCGTGTATATGGAAATATTTTCTGTTTTACCTGAAAGTTACCCTATTTGGTCTTTTCAGGATTTTCTTTTGTTTCATTTACATCACGATTTCTTTCTAAAATAGAAGAGATTGGAAGCCTGGATAATCAGTTGACACAGAAAACATGATCTTTCTTATATGTTTCTTACAATCTTTATGTTCTTAAATTCTTTCAGTGGGATCTTTTTATCTTTATTTTGTGATGGAAAATAAGATTATTTTTCTGACATAATATTTTGATCTAGCATAATTTTTATTTCATTTTTCTACCATATGTAAATAATTTATCTGTGATCTCTACTATGGGAAGGAACGCCTATATCTTACAAACCATTTTAAGGTCAATGAATAATAAGAATACAAGAAATATCAAATTATGCCATTCCAAATGTCTTCTTCAATAGTCACACAAAGGAAACTTTGCTGGCAGACAAGAACTGCATTCTATACAAAGTTCCCTAGTTAAACAGATTTCAACTTTCTTTTTGAATTCCTAATTTCCACTGAAACAATTTACATTTGATGCTGTTTTAATTTCAGGTTTTATGGATCATATGACAATTACTGACTTTATCATATCTACTCAAGTTGTGTAGTTTACGGGATTTCCCATTATTCAGAATAATCTTCTGTTAAGAGTCCAAAAACAAACTCACCAGAGCACATCCAGGATCTTCCACCCTAAACTAAGGGAGAGGTAGCAACAAGAGGAGCTACCACTAAGCAATGGCTCAGATCTCTGCAACTCACCCACTTTCTGTAAAATCTGGTCTGTAGAGAGAAGAAAAATAAGGTCATTTTAATCTTCCTTTGGTCCCTGGAGGTTAGACTATGTTGTTCCTCTGACATGAGGAGAGAAGTCCCCGGGTGCTCTGGGCATTGGCTATGAATACCTTAGGACAAAAACCTACAGTCACACAGAGTTTTCTGTGGAGTGTTTTTCTGTTGAGTTAATGATCACGTCTAGCTACTGAGAATTTTATCTTGCTCAATGGACAAAAATGTCAAAAAGTATTGTAATTTGTTGTTTAGATCAAAGGACTTCCAACAAAATGGGTTGTCTCCCTTTGTCTACATATTCATTGTGAAGCAAATTCATGCTTAAGGTAATAGTGTCCATTTCTGGCATCACTACAAAGCGAAGATAACTTGGATTACATAATTTGCATGCTTATAGTTGAGATATTATTATAAATTCAAAAAATCTTAGAGTTGGAAGAAGCTTTAGAGATCATCTTGACTAATGTTATACTCAAATTATAAATTAATTTGTCTACTTCTGTGTAGATCATTATTTATCCTTTGCTTGAACACTCCGTTACAGAACCTTGGATACAATTCCCAAGAGATCAAGCGGTTGCTTTGTGCAGCTTCTAAAATTATTAAGAACAGGCCTCCTGGACAGTATGCTAGACTAGAAGATCCCTAAGAATCTTAAAGACATCCTAGTAGACTCTTTCAAGTGGATAAAATTGTTTCTAGGATTCCTACAGTCCCATATTGTCTTGATATTCAGCCTAAATCAGAGAGGGATCAGTATCAAAGAGATTTGTGGAAGTGGCACTTGTCTGGTAGGAGAAACATCAATAAGATTGTAAAATCCTAATGCATTTTAAAAAGAATTTTGTTGGCATCATAAATTTTAACATCATCTCCTAGACCATAAAGAACAGAATTTGGAAAGCTTCCCTAACTGCAATTAAAAATTGCTATGTGCCTCTTAGGTGCCTATCATTTTCTCTTTATAGAATGAGACTGTCTAGTGTGGTCATCCTATATCTGTTTCACCATTGTGCATTTAGTGTGGGATGAACAGGTAATTCGACCCTTCAGTGTAAAGTTCTTCTGTTCAAATGAAATCATGTTTTAGGAACTACACACAAGAAGCTCCATCTGCACTTTCACCTGATTTAGGTGAAAAGATCTAGACTTTGAACTGCTACTATAATGAGATGGTATTTTTGGATTAGTAGGAAGAGAAGTAGGTGTATTTGATTGGTGGGAACAATGTAGATTATTTGCAGCAGGAGGTGGAACTGTGTTGGAGTAAGGATGTCCACAAAATCTTGATTCTCCTTGAGAAAAAAACTAGTCATTGTTGGGCTAACTCTGACTTCTGTCTACCATATGTGTGTCAGAGTAGGATTGTGCTCCATAGGGTTTTCAGTAGCTGATTTCTTTTGGAATTAGATTGCCAGACTTTTCTTCCAAAGTGCCTCTCAGTGCACTTGAACCTCCAATCTTTCAGTTAGCAATTGAGAGTGTCGAGACTATTGTTAACCATTTGTACCATCCAGAGTGTCAGATGGAGGGTTTATTTTCCCCTAGCTTGAAGTTGAGTAGGCCTGGCATTCATTTGACTAATAGAGTAAGGAACAGGTAACGTTAATGTCATCTCTGTACCTAGTAGTTAAGACATCTGGAAGCTTTTGCCTTAGTCTGTTAGCTCCCAAGCCACTGCTGAGGCCTGTCACCCACAGAAGCCTCTGTAAGCAAAGTCTCACGCCTATGTGATGGTGGACAGACGCATCCCACCCCTGACATATTTTTTGGCCAGGGTCTCCCTGATGATATTTTGCAACCTAATTAAACATTCCTCAAAAATACCCCCTTATCTCCCACACAAGGAACAAAGAAGATGCCTTCTAAAAAGGGTTTTACAACCCCCTTGGCTTAATGAATTCCAACACAGCATGCCCAGCCCGGGAATACTGAGGCCGGCCGGGCTCCACTTGCTTCCCCCAACTGCACTTCCCCCTCTACATGTGAAATACAAGATTGCAGGAAGACCCTGGGAAGCTCCCCAGTGACGACCCCCCCCCCGCAGCCCTTAGAATATAGACATTCCACTCCCTACATCAGGAAGACAGAAAGGCTTCCAAGTTTATTATATTTGGTATGGCAAATAGACAAATACTAAAGAAATACCCTTCTTAGAACAGCTTAAGAGAGGCTTAGAGTGGGGGACGGTGGGCGCTTACTATCCTCACGGGAAGAGATAAAATAAGAACAAAGGAGGAACAAATAGAGACAGCAAGATAATGAGCTTTGACCTTGAGGCATGGATAGAGCTGATTAAGCTGAAGGCATAGCTTTATTTTCACTTTTGATTATAATCACAATATATTTGTCTTGGGCCATTACCTAAAAGGCAATAATGATTAACATGAAAAAAGACCACAATGTATCAGTTCTTTGCTAGCCAACAGAGAGGACCCTAATGATTAACATGAAAAGAGACCACGAAGTATCAATCCCTTACTAACCAACAGTTTACATGGTCAAAAGGGCAGAGTGAAATCATGTCACTGATTATATAAAAAATAAAGAAAGGCGAACCCTGACGGACTGCCGATCTCCAGATTCCTGGTTGTCTCAGTCTCATTTCTTTCTTCGCCAACGCCACCCGTCCCTCTATGATCCCAGACCCTGCCGAGGCTGGCTCCTGGCAAGCCACTATGTAAAGAATCTGCTCTCAGACTTCTTTGCTGAAGGGTAACATGCTGACCACACTGACAAGCTGGAGAGAGAGAAAGAAAGACTTTTGTCAGATTCTTCCTTTTCAATACATCTCTACTGAGGCTTCAGACATGATTGGATGAAATCAATTCTTTCAGGTATGCTCTTCTCAATTTTTGATCCACAGTATTATACAACTTTTTTAGCTACTAAACTTTGGGGTATGAGTTTGCTAGGCAGCAATAAATAATTAGAACTGCATGAGATTCTCTGTAGTTCGCTGTCTCTCTTAGATTATGATATATGACAAACTCACCAACAAAAATGGAAGCAGAAATAATGTATTACTGCTATGTGGAGACTGTTCAGAGTGGAAAGTGCTTTCTCCACACAAACTTCCTCTCATCAACAAAGATATAATTGAAAGTCCAAAGTAGGCGAAATTGAAGACAGAAAAAGCAGAAGACAGAGTTCAGAATCAAAATTTTTGGATTTGCAAAAGTGAATGTGAGACTTTGAGTAGCCAGTTCACTGATTCAAAGGATCTTTTTATAGTGCTGTCTGTCTATTTTAATAGTTATAACTGTTGGCACCTCTCATTCTTTCAGAGACTGCAGGCTCTTCTAGGTACTCAGCAACTAGAACTTCAATATTTTCAGTTAGGATGAGGTTCATTTCAAGAAAGAAAAACAAATGGAAAATGTGATGCCTTGTTCATATTTTATCTGTGTGACATCATATTACAGTTTTTCCAAAATGCGGATAGATACAGGAAAAAAATTTAAAAAGTAGGAAGGATTTTGAAAATCATCATATCTGCCAAGGAGAAACTAACACACTAATGAGACAGAAAGAGATTTCTGAGAAATTTTTTCCACCTGACTCCACTTTATATCAGAGGAATGATTGACAGTTTGGCCAGTTGACTCTGATGGTAGAGGTGCCAGAACTCTTTAGATGAGCCACTAAGTTTTTTTTCTTCTTTTAATGTGAGTTAGTAATTATTATTCATTTGTTTTAATTATCTGTTTGCCTTCTTGTATGGCAAATAAGAGATTATGTCATTCCTCTAAAGAATTCTTACTTATATGTGAATGAATATTAACTTTTATAATTAAATAACCCTGACCTTAAATTGAAATTATCAAAATACAAAAGCACAGTAATTTTTATTGTGCATCTTAAAATGTGTTACACTAAAAGGATCACATAAATAAACAAACCTGAATATTATCCATAAACCCAATACATGAGTAATAGAGGCATATTTCTTTTTTTAATATACTTTTTAATTATGATTTAGTGAGAATATACAATCCCATATAAATTTGTATAGTCGCCAGTGAGTGGCTCCCACTGCTGTCCCTGCCCGGTGACAGCACAACCCTCTTCTCCATTCTGTGCATGTCTTAACAGTCTCCTGCTCCCTCCTTTGCAGCCTCTCCCCGGCGTCCAGTAGGAGGTCAGCTGGATGACATCCTATAGATGCATAGAACCATAATGTGCACACTTGATATGGTTGCTTTGTGTTACCAAGTCCAAACCATTTGTGCCCGAAAAGTTGACCTCCATTGTGATTTATGGACTGGGGCAGCATCAGGGCCTGGGGCCATGCTCCCAGGTGAACCCTGAGGCCTCTGGACCGTCAATTGTGGTCTTTTATTTTCATGTTGGGCCTATTTTTATACCTGATTTCACACAAGAAGCATTAGAAAATACAATAAATCAATTATATCAGATGGTAACTGTGGGCATCTTGGCCGCGGTTGGGGTAGGCATTGTGGCCTGGGTACAGGGTTTGTAAGTCTGGAATGAATGAATGCAGAACAGCTGCAAACGGCTGGAGTGTTATGACCTCACAAACGATGGGTCTGACCCACTGAACGTGACCGTGGTACCCACGCCCAGGCCTAAGTGATTTCCCTCCTGGAGAGGTGAATTCACCTGAGGAAGTGGCCTTTGTTACCTTAGTTAGACAGGAAAACAGCCATTTACTTTGTGAGGAACTGTCCATACCCTATTCAAATTAATTACTGCAGGTACACCTGTTTCATTCCCTAAATAAAAGGGAGCTGGATGATCCCCAAATTGTTGCTGGGGCGTCAGAGATACGAGCTTCCCTCCTCACCACCAGTACTTCTTGTGTGGTATTCTTCGTCGGCAGCGATCAACTATGGACAACACAGACCTCTGGAACTCAACTGATCAGTATGGGCAATACAGACTCGCGGGGGGACTCAGCTGATCAGCCGGGGGCAATAGAGACTCACGAGACTCAACGATAACCAAAAAAAAAAAAAAAAAAAAAAAACCACACGATTCAACATGGAGGCTCCATGGCTGATACGCAACTTCTTGTTTAAGTTTCATTTATATTACCTATCTACTACACTGGACTTTATCATTCATATTTACTTTACTCAGTTTCACTTTAACATGTATTCTAAATGATTGGGGAAGCAGTATAAATTCAATTCTGAGCTTTCTCACTGCCTACCTATTTATGCCTCAGAAGAGTTCTCTAGATTTCTCAACTCACAGCTTCCTTCTGATTGCCCTTATCAAAGCCCTCTTCACTTCCTTGTTCCTCAGTGTGTAGATCAATGGATTTAACACAGGAGTGACCACAGTGTACATGATAGCAATGTCTCGATCCTGGTCCATGGAGCTTTCTGAGACAGGATGACTGTAGATGAAGAAAACAGGAGCATACAGAAGAACGACTACCATGAAGTGGGAGGCACAGGTGGACAGTGCTCTGTGAAGCATGCTACATGCATGGGTCTTGAAGAAGAGGTATATGATAATATAGAAATAGGACAGAAATGTAAGCAGAAAGGAGCCCATGGCAATGGTCCCTATGACAGTATTGAGCAGCCACTGGTTGAGGTCAGTGTTCCCACAGGCCAACTCTAGCAATGGTTTAATATCACAGAAGAAGTGATGGATTTGGTTGGGACCACAGAAGCTCAAGTCAGAGGTCATTATGGAATGCAACAGGGCATGGAAAAACCCAGTGACCCAGATTATGCTAGCCATCTGGATACAGCGCTGATGATTCATGATGACAGTGTAATGAAGTGGTTTGCAGATAGACACAATGCGGTCCAAAGCCATCACAGCCAACAACATCACCTCTGTGCTGCCCAGAAAGTGAAAGAAATGAAGCTGGCTTATGCATCCCACAAAGGAAATTGCTTTGTGTGTAAAGAGGAAGTTCTCCAGCATCTTGGGCAGTGTCACTGTGGAGAAGCAGATATCTAGACAGGAGAGGTTTCCCAGGAAGAAATACATAGGTGAATGGAGTCTTGGATCAGAGATGACAATCATCAGGATAGCTCCATTCCCAGCCACATTAGCCAGATAGAGTGTGAGGAACACTGCAAAGAGAAAAGGCTGCAGTTCTTGGATGTCTGTCACTCCTAGGAGGAGAAATTCATTAACTGAGGTTTGATTCATCATCCCTTAAAAGAAAAGATAAAATAACATATGGAACACTTGCTCTAATGAGAATCTGAATCCTCCCAACCCAGGATCTTCTAACCAAGATCAAATGTTTTGAAAGAGAATATAGTTGTTTGGAGGGATCCTGGGCAGTGCAGTCTGTCCTTCACTACCAGCAGACAAGTTGGTGGTTTGAATCCACCCATTGGCTCCATGGAAGAAAGACCCGGTGATCTGCTTCTTTAAAAATTACAACAAAGAATATCCTATTGAACACAGTCCTAGTTTATAACCCATGGAGATGTTATGAGTAGAAATCTACTTGACGACAACTAGTTTTGTTTTTATAGCTGTTTTACATGATTCAAACATCAGAAGTTTTACAGAATATAAATCATTAAAAAGTAACATACTAAGGTTGCATGCCAGTTGCTTGGCCGAGTCAATCTTATTTATTTATTTATAATGTATCATTAATTTTTGACTCGACAGCACTTGGCGTCACTTGGCAGAGATCTAGACCATGTTTTCAACCTCCCATTTCTCTGCTTGTGAACATTTACATTGTGGTAACACTTTGCTTTCATTACCTATAAAAAACAAACCAAAAAAACCAAACCCAGTGCTCTCGAGTCCATGCCCACTCATAGCAACCTTATAGGACAGAGTAGAACTGCCCTATAGAGTTTCCAAGGAGTGTCTGTCAGATCTGAACTGCTGACCTTCTGGTTAGCAGCCCTAATGCTTACCCACTATGCCACTAGGGTTTCCTATAATTAGATGCAAATTTTGAGTACTCCACAACACTGCTGTCTCTAAAGCTACTATGAAGCTACTTGGAAGATTCTTTTTTAATGAAAATAAACAGAGAACTCACTCAGTTCTTGAAAGACCACAAAGTCTTTAAAGAAGCAAATAAAGTTCATTAAAATAAAAGTAACAGCTTTTCCTTATCTTAGAAATTAAATTGGCCTAAGGATATCTTCTTGCTGATCCCTTTCTAGAAGAGCTGCATCCATAGGAAGGTAATAAAGTCTTAGCTGGTATAGGAAATGAGCCTACATTAATCAGATATTATTAGCCTTGGGTTTATTTGAAATTTGTTATTGAGATGTGTGCTGATAAGCTTAGTTTATTCCTATAATACCGGCCTTAATATTTCCTCAAAGTAGTATTGTCAAATTATTTTATTCTCCTTAGTGGTTCCATTTTCTAGCTGTTCTGGGACTCTTTTGTCCTTATTATTTTCCTGAATCCGTGGATAGGTAATGTTCTTCCATCAACGGACTCATCAGTTTCTCTCTTAGGTCATTCTCTACTGATATCTCTTCAAAGTGTCCATGTCTTCAGTCCCCTTGAGTCCTGTCTTCTCTTGTGATTTATTTCCTTAAGTCTTTCTTTCCCCTTGCCTGCAGTGCCTTCACTCTTCAGATAATAAGGAATATTCTGCCTGAAGTGAAATTCATCACATTCACTTCTAGCTTCATTAATGTGACATTGGCAATCCTGTTGCCGTCCATCACGCCAAAAGGCTGTCTACAGCTCATCAGCTCTCTTTAAAGTCCGTACAAACTTCCAGTTCTTCCTAAAACACATGTTTTGTCTTTTTGCTCTTTCCATCAAACAGACTTTGTTTTCTACTAAAGAAGCACATTAGTTTTCATTTCACTCACAGAACTGAAATAGGAGTTTTCTTCACTGAATGTTACAACACTTGATAAAATTTTAACTATGTTAATTTTCAAAAAGTTTTATGTTTGACTAAACTCAAACTGTTTAGTAAGAGGCTCTGAGACTTTTTAATTTGTTTTATTTCTTCTATTATTTGAACAGTTGCAGCTATTAGTTGCCTTTGGGTTGATTCCAACTAATGGCATCCTTATGTGTAACACTGAGTGTGTTCCATAGGGTTTTCAAGGCTGGAAACAGAGGTATAGCACATAAGAGGAGTCCAAGAGAGCACTTGCTTGAAGTGCAAGTCCAAGAGGTCACCAGACGAGGCATAGAATGACATCTGAGATGTAAACATATGAAAGTAACCTGACTGAGGCAGCTATACAAGAACAGGGAAAGTGTTCTGGTGATGTGTCACAGCTACCAAAGTCTATTTTTCTTGAAACTGGGTAGGGGAAAACATAGAGATTGCCCCTGGGTGTTTGTTTGCTTTTTTACCGCACTGGAAATAGATGGCCAGTCCTTAATTTTGAAGTGGCTTTGGGTGATTTTGAACCACCAAACTTTTGTTTAGTAGTCCACAACTTAACCTGTCTCCTTTTGGTACAAAAGGAGATATTGTTTTGTGAAATATCTTCCTCTTTGTTCCTTTCATTTTCAGTTGCAGTAGATTAGCTTTTGCTCATCCCCAGGGAAGAAACAACAATACAGTGAAAATTTACAGCAGTAAGGGGAAGGACAGAAGTGTCAGAACTGTAATAGAGATGTAGATTGGATAGTTTCCTATAACGGAGGAACCATTTAAGGTTGGAGGAACTTCTGATTAAACCAAAAAACCAAACCCACCACCACTGAATTGATTGCAACTCGTAGTGACCCTATAGGACAGAGGAGAAATGCATAAGACAGAGCAGGTAAAGCTGACTGGAGGCGAGTGAGAGTGAAAAAGCAGATGGTTTAGGAATTTAGGAAACACATTTAGTGAACTCAGGAGATTCTAAGTTTTTAACATGTGGAAGTAATTTTGACAATTTAACCTCTACAACACTTTCGTGAAGAACTACCACCAAACTGTTGAAGGTAACTTCTTTGACAGCCACGCATACTTTGTGTTTAAAGTATTTGAGTGTTGCTGTTTAAAATATAGATGACATGCCAAATAACATTTTTGATTCTCTAGCCCACAAAGTAGTACTGCAATAAAATTATGGGAAAATAATATTCTTCCTGTCTTAAAAAATGTTAGAAATCAGACTCATTTGTTACAAAGAAAGGATTTAGTTCACTGAAATTTTAATGTTTAGAGATTACTGAGCTCCTTTGAAGGATGTGTAGAGAACCAGGCTTTTTGAACTGAGAATAAGAATGGCAACAACAAAAACATAGACAGTAATATGTCTTCGTAATCCATAACTGCAATACATTCATAAAAATACAACATTAGTTTTCAATGCTAGGCAATTATCTTTACTACTTCAAGTGCAAATGAAGAAATAAAACTGTCCCTGTTTATAGATTTGTGATGCTAAGAAAACCCAAAAGACTCCAGGAGAAAACTACTTAAACTAACAGGAAGATTCCGCAGAGTAGAAGGATACCATGTAAACGTACAAAAGTCAACTGAATGCCTATACACCAATAAACACAGCAACAAAAAGTCAATCAGGACAACAGTAACATTTATATTAGTCTCCCCCAAAATAAAATACTTAGGAACAAATCTAATCTGGAGTGCAAAAGACCTATGCAAACAAAGCAACCAAATACTACTGCAAAGCTGAAAGAGTTCTACAAAAGCAGAAAAACATGCCGTGTTCACGGATAGGTATACTCAACATTGTGAGAATGTCACATCTACTCAAAGCAACCTACAAATACAATGTAATTCCAAACCAAATACCAAGAGCATTGTTTCAAGAGATGAAAAAGCTAATTACTAACTTCACATACCAAGGGAAGAGGCCCTAAATAAATAAAGCACTATTGAAGAAGAAAAATAAACTAACTGAACTCAGATCCTATTACATAGCTACAGTAGTCAAAACAACCTAGTACTGGTAGAATGAGAGATGCATTGACCAGTGGAACAGAACCTAGAATTCAGATGTAAATTTGTTTACCTACAGTCACCAGGTCGCTAACAAGGGTCCAAATCCCACCAAATGTGGAAAAGACAGTCTTTTTAACAAATGGTGCTGGTAAAACTGGATGTCCATCTGTGAGAAAAAAAAAAAAAAGAAGCTGGACCCTTACCTCCCACTATACACAAAAACTAATTCTAAATGTATCAAAGACCTAAATATAAAACCCAAAAGTATAAAGATCATAGAATAAAAACAGTATCAATGTTAGAGACTCTAATACATGGCATCAACAGAGTAAAAACCGTAATAACAACACACAAACTCCAGAAAACAAGTTAGACGACTGGGGTCTTCTGAGAATGAAACACTTACGTTTGTGAAAAGACTTCATCAAAAGAGTAAAAAGGAGAATTGACAGACTGGGAAAAAATTTTAGCTACGACAAATTCAGCTGAGTTCTAATCTCTAAAATTTACAGGAAAATCTAACACCTCTACAACAGAAAGACAACTAACCCAATTAAAAAAAGACCAAAGGAAATGAACAGACCCTTAACCAAAAAGAATTCAAGTGGCTAACTGACACATAAGGAAATGCTCACTATCAGTAGCCGTTAAATAAATACAAATCACAACAATGGCATACTGTCTTATCCCAGTATTAGTGGCACAACAAAATAGAAAATAACAAATACTGGAGAGGCTGGGGAGAGACTGGAACTCTTACACACTGCAAGAGGAAATGTAAAATGGTACAATCATTTTGGAAGATGATATGAGTCTTCCTTGGAAAGTCAGAAATGGAAACACGATATGACCCAGCAATCCCACTCACAGGAATATATCCTTGGGAAATAAGGTCATTGCACAACTAGACATGTGAATATATATGTTCATTGCAGCATAGTTCACAATAGCAAAAAGAGGGAAACAACTGAGATGCCATGAACAGGTGAACGAAAAGGCAAACTAGGGTACATATGCGCAATGGAATATTATGCAAAGACAAAAAGCAATGATGAATCAGTGAAGCATCTCACAACATATAAGAATCTATCTGGAGGGCATTTTGCTGAGTGAAATAAGTCAATCACAAAAGGACAAATATTGTGAGATGACTACTGCAAAAAGTCACGAAAATTTTCATGAATAAAATTCAATGATCTTTTATTGTGATGAGAGGGGAGGGATGTGGATGGGAAAACACCAAGCAGACGTGGGATGATTGGTGACATTGGTTGGGGGGTTGGAAAGTGCATAGTGCTGAGGAAGCCAGCCCATCCTGTCCAGGGCAGGGCCATGGACATTCCACGGATGTATGTGGACTTACTGAGGGACTGAATTGCTTTGCTGGAAACTTTGGGGATCATGGTCTCAGGGAACATCTGGCTCAAGTGGCATAAAGTAATTTGTAAAGAAAGTGTTCTACGTGCTAGTTAGGTGAACAGCATCTGGGTTCTTAAATCTTGTGATCAGGTATCTAAGATAGTCCATGGGTATCACCTTGTCCAGAGCAAGGAAGAATGAAAAATTCCAAATACACAGGGAGAGATTGGCCCAAAGGAGTGATGGATCACAATTTTCACAACCTCCACCAGCCTGAGTCTAACACAGCAGAATGATGCCTGGCTGCTACCACGGGCTGCTCAGATGACGATCACAATGGAGAGTCCCTGACAGTGCTGGAGGAAAATGTAGAACAAAATTCTGTTCATACACACACACACACACACACACACACACACACACACACACACACACACGCACACGCACACAGACAGACAGACAGACACAGACAGACAGACAGACAGACACAGACAGACAGACACATGATCAGACTTGCTGATGGTCTGACAGAGACTGGGAGAACCCCAACGTTTTAGTTGACTAATGAAGTCACTTTTAGTTGAGTAATGAAGTCACTACTGAGGTTCACCCTTTGTCTAAAGCTTAGACAGGCCCGTGAAACAAAAGCAGACCACTGGAGAACACCAACCTCAAGGTAAGGAGTAGAAGGCGAGAGGGGACAGGAAAGCTAGTAATAGGGAACTCATGTTTCAGAAACGAGAGTGATGGCATGTTGAAGGGTTGCTAATCAGTATCATAAAACAATATGTGTACTACCTATTTAATGAGAATCCAGTTTTCCCTGTAATCCTTCCTCTAAAGTACAATAAACAAAACAAAACAAACAAACAAACAAAAAACTAGCAAGCACAGCTCACACATTAAGAGATGGAAAATAAAGACAACTTTGCAACCTGTTTCCTATTTCATCTTCTTACCTGATACAGTTTTCAGATTTATAGGTATGAAAAAATTTCATTTTCCAGGTGTACATTCAAGTAATTACCGAGAGAAAAATATCTGAAAGAAGAATTCATGTTGGCATTGTGCTATAAGCCTTTTATCTTCAAAATTCTTTTTCCCTTCCTGAAATTCCACCTGTCCTTTTTGAGCCACAGATCTCTAGAAACAAGGGTCCTGAGAGACAGTGTCCTCTAGGTGCTGAGAAGAAGCATTTTAAGAATAAACAAGATAATTTTCCACTAATATGAAGAAGTAGCTTTGGGGAATTTCTACCTTGAGTTCCACTTAATTTTTTTTTCTTTTCCTATTCTCTTGCTGTACTATGTTAGTTTGTTAGTTTCAGAATCATGGACTATCGCCCAAATGTCCATTGCCTAATACGTTTCTTTTTATTTACTAGGGAAGAGGTATGGATTCACTTTCTCATCTTAGGTAGGGTGGTCTGTGGGAGGTACTTTGGTGTATAAAGCAGAACAAAACCGAGTCATGACTATTAAGGACCAGTTATATCCCATTAACAAGTAAATAAAGACAATGATCTTTAATATTTTGTTTACTTATTTCTGTGCTTCTATAAAAGCCAAAGTATAAAGAGAGGTAGTATTGCTTTTTATTTCTTCTAAATATGACTCTTCACTTTTGGTAATAACACGAAGCTATTTTCTTGAGTTTTGGGGTCTAAAACCTCACACTTACCTCTGCTTGGCAGGTTGATGCTAGTGTCTCCAATCTGTATCCTGACTTTTTGCTGTATCTTTTAGGTGAGAATATTCAATTTTGCATTGGGAAAATCTGCTGTAAAAGACCTCTTTAAAGTATTGAAAAGTAAAGATGTCACCTTGAAAAGTAAAGATATTGCCTGACCCAAGCCATGGTATTTTCAATTGCATCATTCACATGCAAAGATGGATAATAATGAATAAGGAAAACAGAAGAATTGACACCTTTGAATTGTGGTGTTGGAGAAGAATATTGAATGTACAACGGAATACCCCCCCCCCCCCAAAAAAGAACAAATCTGCCTTGGAAGTTCAACCAGAATGTTCCTTAGAAGCAAAGATTTCAAGACTATGTGTTGGACAGTTTGGACCTATTTTCAGGAAGGATCAATCCCTGGAGAAAGACATCATGCTTGGTAGAGGGCCAGCGAAAAAGAGGAAGACCTTCACTGAGATGGATTCTCACAGTGGCTGCCACAATAGGCTTATGCACATCAATAATTGTGGACATGGTGCAGGACCAGGCAGTGTTTTACTCCATTATAAGTTAGTGGTACCTAACAACAATAAAGAATGTCATCTTTGAGCACTATCCTCCTTTAAGAGCTATCTTGAAAGATTAGCTAGTTATCCTAGGACGCAATGAGGTTATGTTAACAGAGGAGGAACAACTCAGGAAAGTAAGGTGAAAATGGGTTGAAGACTTGAAGAATGTGATCAGTTGTATATTTTCAGAGTAATACATGTGCAGCCTATTGAATCGATGTAGGTTTTGGCACACACATTCTCAACAACAGCTACAGGGATTACCCTGTGGAGTACAATTCTTCTGTGACACACATGGGATTACCATGTATCAGAGTCACTCGTAGACAGCATATAGTTGATTCTTGCTTTGTGTCCAGTTTCAAAATTACTTCCCTTTGAATGAATTTTTAAATTCATTCTTATTTAACATTACTATTGATGTGGTGTTTACATCTTTGATAATGCGTTGTTTCTATTGTCTTATCTTTTTTGGTTCCCTTGTTCCTTTGCTACCTTCTTAATTTCTAGCATACATTTTAATTCTTGTAATGATTTTAAAGTATATGTCTCTGGATGTTTGTTTATGGTTGCTCCAGGACTTAAAAATGTACATTTTAATTTATCAGGATCTACCTAGAGTAGATTCTCAATTATTGTAAAGTACAGAAGCTTAATCCCTACTCCTCTATTCCCTTACCCCCAATTTTCATTTTTATTGTTGTATATATTGATCTATATGTGTTACAAATCCAACAATACGTTGTGGTAATCATTAGTTCACATATATATATATATATATATATATATATATACATTTTGCCTTAGTCTATCAAACTTAGTTGTTTTAAGTGCTACATAACTTCTTGCTGAGTATTGCTACCATCACCTTTGAAGTACTCCCTTCGAAGTTATGCACCGAAGCCAGTGCCTTGTCCACCCTTCAAAGCAAATTTCTTTCTGGAATGGCCGTTGCATACAGTGGCATGGTGGCAAGTTGTGAACTTAATTGTATAGTCTGTCAGTTCTTAGCCAGTAAACAGCTGTATTGGAACACCCTCACTTCTCAGCTGAGTTTCGAGACAACCACAAGAACAGATTTGATGTGTTTAACACTAACTACTGAAGACTGGATGAATTGTGGAATTATATAAAAGATATCATTTGTGAAGAAAGCAAGAGGTCATTAAAAAACGGGAAAGAAGGAAAAGACCAAATTGGATGTCAGAAGAGGCTCTGAAACTTACTCTCAAATGTGGAGCAGCTAAAGAAAAAGAAGCAAATGATGAGGTGAAAGAAATGAATGGAAGTTTTCAAAGGGCAGCTCAGGAATACAACATAAAGTATTGTAATGGCATATATAAGAACTGGAAATAGAAAACCGAAAAGAAAGAATACAGTGTCCATTTCTGAAGCTGAAAATACTGATGAAAAAAATGAAGCCTCGAGTTGCCACGATGAAGGTTTCTGCAAGGAAAACATTAAATAACTCAGGAAGCGTCAAGAGAAAATGGAATGAATACAGAGTCATTATACCAGAAAGATCTGGTGGATGTTCAGTCATTTGAAGAGGAAGCATATGGTTAGGAGCTGAAGGTATTGAAGAAAGAAGTAGAAGATTCACTGAAAGCACTGATGAAAAAGAAGGCTCCAGGAATTGATGGAATCTCAACCAAGATATTTCAGCAAATACATGCAGCACTGGAAGAACTTACTCATCTATGCCAAGAAATTTGGGTGACAGCTAGCTACTTGTTCAACTGACTGGAAGAGATCCATATTTATGCCCATTCCCAAGAAAAGCCATCCAACTGAATGTGGAAATTACCAAACAGTATCATTACTGTGACATACAAGTGACATTTTGTTAGAGATCATTCAAAAGTAACTTCAATGATATATTGACAAGGAAGTACTAGAAATTCAAGCCAGATTCAGAAATGGACATGGAACCAGGAATGGCCTTGCTGATGTCAGACAGATCTTGGCTGAAAGCAGAGGATACCAGAAGGATGTTTACCTGTGTTCCATAGACTATGGAAAGGCATTCGACTGTGTGTATCATAAAAAATTATGGGCAACATTGTGGAGAGTGGAAATTCCAGAATACTTAATTGTGCTCACAAGGAATCTGTATATGGATCAAGAGGCATTTATGCAAACAGAACGAGGGGACACTGCGTAGTTTACAGTCAGGAGTGGTGTGTGTCAGGGTTGCATCTTTTCACTACACCTTTTCAATCTGTATGCCAAGCAAATTATCTAAGAAGTTGGATGTTATGAACAAGAACAAAGCATCAGAATGGAGGAAGGCTCGTCAACAGCCTTTGTTATGCAGATGACACAACCCTAGTTGCTGAAAGTGAAGAGGGATTGAAACACTGGTGGCAGTCAAAGACCACAGTCTTCAGCATGGATTACACCTCAACGTCAAGAGAACAGAAGTCCTCACAACTGGACCAGCAAGCAACACTACGATAATTGGAGGAAGAAATGTTGATTGTCAAGGATTTCATTTTATTTGGCTGTGCAATCTACATTCATGGAAACTTAAGTCAAGAAATGAAAACACGTGTTGTGTTGGGAAAATCTGCAGCAAAGAATCTATTTAAACTGTTAAAAAGATGTCACTTTGAAGACTAAGGTGTGCCTGAACCCAAGCCATGGTACTTTCACTTGCATCATGTGTATGTGAAAGCTGGACAGTGAATAAGGAAGACAAAAAAAGAATTGACATTGTTGAATCGCGATATTGGAGAATATCGGCTGTACCATGGACTGCCAAAAGAACAAACAGTTCTGTTCTGGAAAAAGTACAACCGGAGTGCTTCTTGGAAACAAAGATGGCGAGAATGCATCTTACATACTTTAGCTATGTCCTCAGGAGACATCAATCCCTCTAGAAGGACATCATGCTTGGCTGAGTGGAGTGTCAGGGGAAAAAGGAAGACCCTCGACAAGATAGACTGACAACATGGCTGCAACAATGGGCTGAAGCATAAAAATGATTGTGGGCATGGTCCAAGACTGGGCAGTGTTTCATTCTGTTGTGCATAGGTTCACTAGAAATCAGAACTGACTTAATGGCCTGTAACAACAACGTGAGAATTTATAAGCCAATTTGCAAGATCACTGCATACAAGGCCAGTATGAAAAAATCAATTGTCTTTCTAAATATGGCCACAAAAATGGACTATGAAATTTAACAATAACATCGAATAGAGGAAAATCTAATGAAATATGTGCAAAGCTGCTACCCTGAAACTACGTATCATTTCTGACAGAAATTTTAAAGACTTAAGTAAATATAGGAGAGTACTATGTTCTTGGATTAGAGCATAAAATCTCTGAAACAAGACAATTCTTCAATATTTGCTCTGTTGATTAAATGTAATTCCAATCAAAACCCTGGCAGGCAATTTTTGAAAATTGAAAAATTTATCTTAAAACAACATGGCTATTATAAAGGTCTAGTGCAGTTTAGAAAAATCTGAAAAAATAGCTGTAGGAAATTTAGAATAGCAGACACTAAATTATTTTAAACTTACTGCATGTAATAGAACTCACTATTATAAAAAAAATAATTGAACATGAAAATACAGATCAAATGAACAGATTACAGAAACGCACAGTTATACAGTCACTTGATTTATGAGAAAAATACCACTGAAATTCAGTGGGGAAAATATTTTGTTTCTTCAGTTTATGATGCTGGTTTAACTGGGTATCTATTTGCATAAACCAAGCAATGACGTCTACCTCACACCATACACAAAAATTATTTTCTATGGATTCAGGAGCTCAATGTGAAAAGTAGAACAATAAATCTTCTAGAATATAACAGTAGTATCAGTTGTAAATCTATTTTTCTATATTTAAAATTTTTCTTTGCTGTTCTATAATTTTAGTATCATGTACCTGTATATAAATTCATTTTATTTAATGAACTAGCTTTTGTTGTGCTTCTCAAACCTGTAGACCTGTGTATTTATTGATTGTGTAAAAAGCTGTAGAAGTTATTTCTTTGAATATTATCTGTCACCTACTCCCTTAAAAAATGGACAAAATAGATCAGCGGATGTTTCTAGAACTATTAGTAGGTAAATTTTGCACCTTCCTTTCATTTTGAAACTCAGATATATATTTCATGCTTTTTAAAATAACTTCATATGTTTGCATGTCTTCTGTGGGAAAAAACTTGGATCTATCTTCCTTTACCAGTGCTGGTTTCCTTTGTGTTTTATCTGCTGTGTAATCCATCTGTAGAGTTTAAATTTCAATCATAATCCATTACACAATATTTTGCTTGTTTTTCAAATGCACCTTTTCTTTTACCGAGCATATTAGTTTTTAAAATATTTTTTGTATTTCTTCTTTTATTTGTCTAAATTCTTTTAACTCTGATTAAGTAAAACTTTACAGTCCAACTCAATTCACCATATAAAATGAAGTACCTGCTTCTCTGCAGCTCTAGCTGCTCTCTCCACCCTGTAACAGCACACTGTTCTTTTTCACTCTTCACTTTCAGTATCCACTCAAACAACACTTGTCCCCTCCTCTCTACCATCTCCTCTCTCGTCTGAAAATAAGCCAGTAGGACAGCCTCATGTATGTATTAAACGATGAAGCACACATACCACATGCATCACTCTGTGTCCTCAAGTCCAGTTCATTTTTTGTCTGAAGTGCTGTCTTCAGTAACGCTCTTGGCTTGCAGCATTTCTAGGGGCCATATTTATGGGGGACCCTTCAGGTTGATGGACATCAATTCTTTTCTTTTAAGAAAGTTCTTGATCTGCACACTTCTTTTTCTCGTGCTATGTCGGAGACTGTACATTGTGTTTCGTATCAGGGCTGTCTTTGGTGGTGGCTGGGCACCACGTCATTCTTCTGGTCTCATGAGGATGCAGTCTCTCAGTCATATAAGTCCTTCTGTCCCCTGGGCTCATTTTTGCCAGTGTCTTTGATGTTCTCAGTTGTCTGTTTCAGGTGGGTTGGGATCAACTGACGCTTCATACATAGCAGTTGCTGGTTTTTAAGACACCAATGCCACTCAACGATAAAGGGTGCAGAAGACTCTTTTAGAAAAAGACTGTTGTTGTTAGGTGCTGTTGAGTCAGCTCCAACTTATGAGTACCCTGTGAAAAATAGAATGAAACACTGCCTGGTGTTGTACCATGTCCACAATAGTTTTTATGCTTAAGCCCACTGTTAATGGCCACTGTGTCCATCAATCTCTTTTTCACTGATCCTCCACTCTACCAAGCATGATGTCCTTCCCCAGGAAATGATCCTGTCTGACAACATGTCCAAAGCATGTAAGACACAGTCTTGCCATCTTTGCTTCCAGGGAGCATTCTGGTTGTCCTTCTTCCAGAACAGACTTGTTTGTTCTTTTGGAGGTGCCTGGCACATTCTTCTCCAACACCACAATTCAATGGCATGAATTCTTCTTCTGTCTTCTTTGTTCCTTGTCCAGCTTTTGCATGAATATGATGTGGTTGAAAACACCATGGCTTTGGTCAGGCACATTTTAGTCTTCAAGGTGCCATCTTTACTTTTGAATACTTTAAAGAGGTCCTTTGCTATGCCAATTGACCTTAGTATCCCCTGGAAACATAATTCCCAGACCCTTGTACCGCCTACAGTGCCCTTTGAAATGTTTGGTTGAATTTGGAAAACCTTTTAGCTTATGATGTAGTCCAGTTATGCTGACTTGCCTTCTACTGTGTGCTGTCTCTCCCCTCACCTAACCCAATTCCTGTGAATAACCCTCTCTGCCCTCAAAACATATTGTTGTTGTTGTTGTTGTTGATATTTTTCAGTACCTTCTAGATTATGGAAATTAGACATTGATCAGACACACAGTTGCTAAATATTTTTTCCCAGTCTGTAAGCAATCATTATACTGTCTTGATAAAATGTTTGGATGAGCATAAGTGTTTAATTTTTAGTAACTCTCATTCATCTATTTTCTCTTTTGCTGTTTAGTTTGTAAGTAAGATTTTATAGTCTGAGTAAGATTTTTTCTAGTCTGTTTAAGCTGTGTATTAGAACTTTCAGTGTGGCCATACTTTTTCTCCCATAGTTTTTATTGTTTTAGATTTCTATTTAGGTCTTTGATCTTGTTTTCACTTTACAATTGAAAAGTGTGCATTTCAGAATATCTTTCAGATTATCTACACAAGTGACAAAGTAATCCATGCACTTCAAGACGCAATATAGAAGATACGAGACTTTTCATTGGTTACCTTTGTCAACTACTGATTGAAGCAGAGTACAACTTATGAAAAAATGAGGATGGAATCTCAAAGTGACTGGAATTTTCTGTCACTCTGATGAAAATGGGTAAGGAAAGGAAATTAAGTCGGAATCCATAAGATTAAAAGAAATTTATGCTTTCTTATACCTGAATTTTTAAGGTGAAATTTAAATTTACTGTTAATCTGAATAACTTAGAATGTAATTCTATATTTCAACTGCTCAGTAACAGTTCTTTCAATGATAGTAACTTTTCCTATTATATGTTCTTTATTTGCTTTAATTTCTTGGTTGGCTTTGTTATGTTTTGCCAAAGTATTTGAATTTGTCTCTCAACTAGGAATTAACAGATTTGTTTCAGCAAAACAGGTAGTATTTAAAAAAAAATCTGTCTTAGAGCTGTCGTCATGGCTTTATTCTTCAGGCCACAGATCATTGGATTGAGGGCTGAGGGCACATTTACAGCATGGTAAAGAACAGTGAACAAAAAAGTCTAGCACAGTTGGAGAGTCAGAAGGTAGCTTTAGAAACTCAAAAATGCCAGTAAAGATAAATAATATGATGATACATAACTGGCGAAGGCAAGTAGAAAATGCTCTATCTCTACCTTGAGCAGTTGCGATCCTCAGCACAGTAGAGAATATGTGTACCTATAAGACGCTAACAGAGACTAAACAAAGGAAGCCTCCAAGGGCAGGAACCTAGTGACTCCAAGCTCACTGACATAGTCATTAGAAGAGAGTCACAGGAGCTGGAGGACGTCACCGAAGAACTGGTGAATGATGTTGGCATCACGGAAGTGGAAGGAGAAAGAGCAGCTATATGCAGCTATATGCCGTGAGCACAGCTGCTGACAACCATGATGATTTTATAGCGCAGTGGAAGATTGCCACATAGTGGTCATAGGACATCACTGTGAGCATGGGATCTCAGCAGAACCACAGACAGTAAATGTAAAACATTGCAATATGCACTCCCAGAGAGAAATATTGCCACTATGCATGAAAGAGTTGCAAACAGACCTTGGTACAGTTCCAGAAATATAGCACAGATCTAAAAAGGATGAAATGTGAAGGCAAATAGAGACTACTGTCCACGGAAGCTGCAGTGATGAGAATATTACCAGTAAAAGCCACTAAGTATAAGGCTAAAAGCAAATAAGCATATAAAATTTTTATGTCAGATTTGCTAGAAAAACTCATGAGAAGAAACCCACTCATCATTGTAAAGTTTGCCACATTCTTTCCATGTTTCCAAGAGTGATGCTGGCTGCAAGACAAGATGGACACCCACATAAAGAAAATTTTTATTGTTTTACAATAAATAAAGATTATGGAATAAAGATTCAGGTAAGGCAGGAAGTCAGGAAAACCAGTTCAGTGTGTGAAGTAGCTTCAAATACTAACAATTATACTGAACAATCTTAAATGATGTTGAGTTAGGACTGGATGAGGTATATAGCTTATAAAGTTTCATGTTACTCATTTCCAATAAAGGGAAGGAAAACATGTACAATTTTGTTAATGGGCCATACCACAAAACAAATAAATAAATCCCAAATTCACTGCTGTCAAAGTGATTGCAACTCACAGCAACCTTATAGGACAGAGGAGAACTGCCCCACAAAATTTGCAAGGAGTGGCTGGCAGATTTGAACTGCTGATCTAGCTAGCAGCCATAAAACTTAACCACTATGCCACCAAGGACACAGAAACTACCAAAATTTTATATACATTAAAAGTTTCGTTTAGTTCATAGATGTATGTGTTTGTTGAATAGTTTCTGAGGTACTTATTCTTTCCATTAATCTTTCTGTCTATCCATATACACAACCAACACACTAATTCTGTCACTGTAATTTTATAATTTTATGTGTGAGAGAAAAAATTCTGTTTTCCTAAACATTTATTGGAAAAATAGATAAAATTAAAATAACATTGTATATTGATAGTGTCTATTCAATAATTATGATACATCAAAATTATTACTTTTAACATGTAGCGTGTACATTGATATGAAAAATTCTGCTTCTGACAGAAAAGCGATAGAGCGGACCTTTTTCAGTATATTTTTAAAGAGAAAATAAAATGGTTAGTAAACACATGAAACAATGTTTATTACAACTGAACTAAATGAAACTTAATGCAGCAATGATATAACATTTGTGCTGATCAGATTTGATAAACTTCAAAAATAAAATGCCCAGAGTCAATGAATATGAAGCAAGACAAAATACAAAACATGAAGCTAGAATGGGAAGATTTGTGGACACATCTTAAACGTAACAACTCATTGACCAAGTGTGTTAAAATAGTCTGTACTTTAAACCAATTA
This sequence comes from Heterohyrax brucei, assembly GCA_028571685.1. Classification (NCBI taxonomy): domain Eukaryota; kingdom Metazoa; phylum Chordata; class Mammalia; order Hyracoidea; family Procaviidae; genus Heterohyrax; species Heterohyrax brucei. Next base: position 45,888,481 of record CM053144.1, on the reverse strand, counting down.
AATTTATGCTAATATTTTCATTACATCATGTGAATAAAGGGTGTTAAAATATACTTATTTGGAAATTGTACAGTAGTAAAAAAGATCTTACAATGTTCAAATCAAGTATTATCCAATTGATTATTTGCCTAATAATATTTATGTGGTTTTGAAAATTATGATTATGAAGTGAGATAGTGATCATTATTTTGGTTTAAGTGAAATATTATGGATTATGCAAACATATGTGAATAAATATAGAAAGAAGAGCCTAAGGGAATAGCGCAGGTGGTGTTAAATATTTCCAGGTGATTTAAAGGTTTATTATCCTGACCTCCAGAGATTCCGTTTTCATTCCCAAGCAGTAAGTCCATAGATGTTTGTAGAAAACATTATATAGAGGAAAGTGATGGATGTTTTTGTGTCATGTAATATGCTATGCAATTGTAAGTTAAGTCCAAGATTGATAGAGGGCACCTGGACTGGAAGAGGTAGTCACCAGAACCATCTAATCTAATCTATATGAAAAACTGACTCAGCTTTGTAGCATGTGTGTGTCTGCGTAGACATTAATCAGATATTGAAGATGACCTTTATGCTTCTAGAGATTCTGTGGCGTATTTAGGAGTTCTTGGGAGGAATAAATGTTAAGTACTTGAACATTTTATGCTTCTAGAGATTCTAATGGCACGTTTAGGAATCCCTGGGTGACACAAATCTTTTAATGCTCTAATTGAAAATTTGCAGAGTTGAATCCAACAAGAAGCACTTTTGAAGAAAGCGATCTACATTCCAAGGTTCTCAGTCACAGAAAATCCTATGTAACACAGTTCTACTTTGAAACATATGTAGTCACCATGAATTTGAATACTCACTTAGATGCTTTCTCTTGCAAGAGTAACTTCATTGGTGATGTTTCCAGAGGCTCTGGAAGCTTCCATTTCTAAGGTGATAGAGGAATGTTGGAAACCCTGGTGGTATAGTGGTTAAGTGCTACCATCAGAAGGTTAGCAGTTCAAATCTGCCAGATGCTCCTTAGAAACTCTATGAGACAGTTCCACTCTGAACTATAGGGTCACTATGAGTTGGAATCAACTTAGCAATAGTGGCTTTTTGGCTTTTGGGAGAATTTTGCTGATTTTTCTGTCATGTAACCCAACAGAACAGACTTCACTCCATGTATATGAAAATATGTTCTGTTTTATCCAAAAGTTACCCTATTTGGTCTTTCCAGGATTTTCTTGTGTTTTATTTACATCAGAATTTGTTTCAAAAATAGAAGAGACCAGAAATCTGGATAATCTGTTGACACAGAAAGCATGCTTTTTCTTATATTCTTCTTACAATCTTTATGCTCTTAAATTCTTTGTCAATGGGGTCTCTTTTTATCATTATTTTGTGATGGAAAATAAGGTTATTTTTCTGACATTACAATATTTTGATCTAGCATCATTTTTTGTTTCATTTTTCTGTCATATTTGAATAAGGCATCTGTCATCTCTGGCACGGAAAGGATCTCACATCTCTTACAAGCCGTTTTAAGGTCAGTGAATAATAAGAATACAAGCCAAAGCCAAGTGCCGACGAAAATATCAAATTATGTCATTCCAAATGTCTTCTCCAATAGTTACACAAAGGAAACTTTGCCGCTCTGGAGACAAGAACTGCATTCCATACAAAGTTTCCATAATTAAACAGTTTTCAACTTTCTTGTTTGAATTCCTAATTTCCGTTGAAACAATTTACATCTGAAAATGCTTTAATTTGAGCTTTTATGGATTAAATGACAATACCTGGCTTTATCACATTTACTCCAACTGTGTAGTTCACTGGATCTCCCATTATTCAGAATAATTTTCCCTTAAGAGTCCAAAAATAAACTTAGCAGAGCACATCCAGGATCTTCCACTTTAAACTAAGGAAGAAGTTGTCAACATGAGGAGCCACTACTAAGCAACAGCTCACCCACTATATCTGTATCTGGTCCATGGAGAAAAGAAAAATAAGTTCATCTTATATGGCTGGCTTGGCAATCTTCCATTGGCCTCTGGAGTTTTGTTCTTCTGACATGAGCAGAGAAGTCCCTAGGAGTTCTGGGCATTTGGAGCTCCTTATAAATACCCTAGGACCAAAACTGGCACTGGTGCAGAGTTTCCTGTGGAACACTTTTCTGTTGAGTTAAAGATCCCATCTAGCTACTGAGAAATTTAGTTTATTTTGTCCATCAGACAAAATATTGAAAAGCATTGTACTTTGTCACTCAGATCCAAGAACACCCAACAAAAAGGGGTTGTCGCCCTTTTTCAACATGTTTATTGCAAAGTAAATTTGCTCTTAGGGCAGTAATGTCCACTTTTTGTATCACTACAGAGCCAAGATAAGTTGAATTGTATAATTTGCATGCTTACAATTTAGGTATTATTTTAAATTCATAAAACATTGGAGTTGGAGGAAATTTTAGAGATCATCTTGACTAACATCCTACACAAATTATAAATTAATTTTTCCACTTCTGAGTGTGTTGTTATCTATCCTTTGCCAGAACACTCAGTTATGTACCCTTGGTTAAAACTTCAAAGAATTAAAAGGGCAGCTTTGTATAAACCCCAAACCCACTGATGTCGAGTCAGGTCTGATTCATGGTGACGCCAGAGGTCAGAGTATAACTGCCCCATAGAATTTCCAAGGAATGCCAGCCGATTTGAACTGCCAACCTTTTGGTTAGCAGATGTAGCATTTAACCCATTACACCACCAAGGTTTCCATTCAGATGAACCATTAGTTTTTTTTTCAGTTAATTAGTATTATAGTTCATTTGTTTTAATTACTTATTTGCCTTACGTCTGGCAAACAAAAATTGTGACATACCTCTTAAGAAGTCTTACTCATATGTGAATTAATATTTGTTTTTACAATTAAATAAACATGGTCCTAAATTAAAATTCCCAAAATACAAAAGCATAATGATTTTATTGTTCATGTTAGAATGTGTTAACTTAGAGGGATTGCATAAATAAACAAACCTGAATATTATCCATATACCCAATACATGAGTAATGTAGGCATATTTCTATACCTGATTTCACACAAGAACCGTGAGAAAATACAATAAATAAATTATATCAGCTGGTAACAGCAACAACAGCAAAAGATTCAGCACGAGGCTTCCATGGCTAGTGTGCAATTTGTTCAAGTTTATTTTATACATCCAATCTGTTCAGTTTCACGTTCATACGTATTCAAAATGATTTGAGAAACAGCATAAATTCAAATCTCAACTTTCTCATTGCCTGCCTATTTATGCTTCAGAAGAGTTCTCTAGATTTTTCAAGTCATAGCTTTCTTCTAGTTGCCCTTATCAAAGCGCTCTTCACTTCCTTGTTTCTCAATTTAGGATTTAGGACAGGAGTGACTACAGTGTACATAATGGCAATGACCCGATCCTGATCCATGGAGCTGTCTGGAGCAGGGTGACTATAGATGAAGACTACAGGAGCATAGAAAAGAACGACTACCATGAAGTGGGAGGCACAGGTGGACAGTGCTCTGTGAAGCATGCTGCACGAATGGGTCTTGAAGAAGAGGTATGTGATAATGTAGACATAGGAGAGAAGTGTGAGCAGAAACAAGCCCATGGCAATGGTTCCTGTGACAGCGTTGAGCAGCCATTGGTTGAGGTCAGTGTTCCCACAGGCCAACTCTAGCAATGGTTTAATATCACAGAAAAAGTGATGGATTTGGTTGGAACCACAAAAGTTCAAATGAGAGGTCATGATGGAGTGCAATAGGGCATGAGAAAACCCAATGACCCAGATTATGCTAGCCATCTGGATACAGCACTGATGATCCATGATGACAGTGTAATGAAGTGGTTTGCAGATAGACACAATGCGGTCCAAAGCCATCACAGTCAACAACGTGGCCTCTGTGCTGCCCAGGAAGTGAAAGAAATGAAGCTGGCTTATGCACCCCACAAAGGAAATTGCTTTGTGAGTAGAGAGGGAGTTCTCCAGTGTCTTGGGCAGTATCACCGTGGAGTAGCAGATATCTAGACAGGAGAGGTTTCCCAGGAAGAAATACATAGGTGAATGGAGTCTTGGATCAGAGATGACAATCATCAGGATAGCTCCATTCCCAGCCACATTAGCCAGATAGAGTGTGAGGAACACTGCAAAGAGAAAAGGCTGCAGTTCCTGGATGTCTGTCACTCCTAGGAGGAGAAATTCATTGACTGAGGTTTGATTCCTCATCCCTTAAAATAATACATGGAACACTTGCTCTAATGAGAATCTGAATTCTTCCAACCCAGGATTTTCTCACCAAGGTGAAATTGTCTTGAAGGAAAATATAGTTGTTTTGAGGGATCCTGGGTGGTGCAGCCTGCCCTCCACTCCTAACAGGAATGTTGGTGTTAAATGTTGGTTAAATCCACCCAGTGACTCCATAGAAGAAAGACCTGGTGATCTGCCTCTGCAAAAATTACAACAAAGAAAATTGTATGGAACACAGCTCTATCGTGTAACACATGGAGTCACTATGGGTAGAAATCTACTTGATGGTGACTGGTTTTGTTTTTACAGTTGTTCTACATGATCGCAAACTCAGAAGTTTTATTGAATATCAGTCATTAAAAAGTAACATGTTAAGGTTACATGCCTGTTCTTTGACTGAGTCAATCTTGTTTTTTTTTATTTGGTTTGTCATTAATTTTTCTTTCTCTCATAGATATAGACCATATTTTCAACCTTACATGTCTCTGCTTGTGAACATCTATATTGTGTTAGCACTTTGCTTTCATTACCTATAGTACGGTGCAAATTTTAAGCTCTCCACAACGCTGCTGTCTCTAAACCTATCATGAAGCCACTTGGATGATTTTAGCTTAATGAAAATAAGCAGGGAAGAACTCACTAAATTCTTGAAAGACCACAAAGTCCATGAAGAAACAAATAAACAAATAAATACCCTTAAAATAGCTTTTCCTCATCTAAAAATGAAATTGTTCTCAGGATATCTTATTACTGATGCCTTTCTGAGCCACATCCGTAGGATGGTAACAAAGCCTTAGCTGGTATACAAACTGATGCCCCATTAACCAGATATTATTAACCAGAGGTTTATTTGAAATTTGTTACTGAGACATGTGCTGATAAGCTTAGCTTGTTCCTATAATTGTGAGCCTTAATATTTCTTCAAAGTAGAATGTTTAAATTACTTCTTTCTTCCTAGTGCTTCCATTTTCTAGTTGCTGCGGCACTCTTTTTTCCTTATTTTGTCCCTTAATCCATGGATAAGTAATGTTCTTCCATCAATGGACTAATCAGCTTTTCCCTTAGGTCCTTCAGTACTGATATCTCTTCAAAGTGTCTACGTCTTCAGTCCCCTTGAAGTCCTGTCTTCTTATGTGATCTATTTCCTTCAGTCTTGTTTTTACCTTGCCTGTGGTGACTTCACCCTTCAGATATTAAGGAATATTCTGCCTCAAGTGAAATTTGTCACATTTACTTCTAGTTTCATTAAGCTGACTTTGGCAGTCACCTTGCCTTCTATCACCTCAAAAGTCTATCTACTGTGTATCAACACTCTCTAAAGTCCCCATAAATTTCCAGTTCTTCTCATTCAAAAAATGTTTCATCTTTTTTACTTTTTCATCAAATAGTTTGTTTCCTGCTAATGAAACACATAAATTTTCCTTTCACTCACAGAATTGAAAAAAGAATTTTCTTTAGTGGATGTTAAAATACTTGATACAATTTTAAACAAGGTAATTTTACAAACTACAGTGTTTGATGGATAAACAAACTGGGGTGTATATATACAATGGAACACTACGCAGTGATAAAGAACAATGATAATTTTAGGAAACATCTCAACCTGGAATCAACTGGAAGACATTGGGCTGAGTGAAATCAGTCCGCTGCTAAAGGACAAATATTGTATGAGACCACAATTACAAGGAGTTAAGAAAAGACTTAGAAGAAAAGATTCTTTGATGGCTACAATGGTGGTGAGGGAGGGAGAGGGTTATTCATGGATTAGATAGTCAATAGGAATTCAGGTACATGAAGGGTGTGATCAGACATCTAAGATAGTCCACTGGTGTTGCCCTGTCTAGAGTAAGGGAGAATGATGAAATCCAAAGAGATGGGGGAAATTGGTCCAAAGGTCTAAGGGATCACAACTTCCAAAGCCTCAACAAGCCTGAATCCAACAAAACTAAATGGTGCCCGCCTGCTACCACTGACTGCTCTGATAAGGATCACAACAGAGAATCCCAGACAGTGCTGGAGAAAAAAGTAGAACAAAATTTTACTCACGCAAGCAGACAAGAAGACCAGACTTGCTGGTCTGACAGAGACTGGGTAAACCCTGAAAATGTCACTGGAACACTCTTTTAGCTTAGTAATGACGTCACTCTTGAGGTTCACCCTTCAGCCAAAGGTTAGACAGGCCCGTAGAACAAAAGCAGACTATTGGTGATCAGCCTCAGAGCAAGGAGTAGAAGACAGGAGGAGACAAGAAAGCTAGTGACAGGAAACTCATGTTTGAGAAACGAGAGTGCTGACATGTTGAGGGGTTAGTAAGCAGTGTCATAGGACAGTATGTGTACTATCTGTTTAATGAGAAGCTAATTTTCCCTGTAAACCTTCCTTTAAAGTACACTTAAAAAATAATAATAACAAACAAACTAGCAAGGACAAATCACACACGAACAGACAGAAAATAAGGACAACCTTGCAACCTGTCTCCTATTTTATCCTCTTACCTGACACAGTTTTCAGATTTATAGGTATGAAAAATTTTCATATTTCAGGTGTACATTCTAGTAATTACTTAGAGAAAAATATCTGAAATAAGAATTCATGTTGGTATTGCAGCATAAGCTTTTCTTCTTCAAAATCCTGTTTCTGCCTTCCTGAAATTCTGCCTGTCCTTTTTGAGCCACAGATCTCTAGGCATAAAAGTCCTGAGAGAGTGTGTCCCTTAGGAAATGAGAAAAATTCTTTTAAGAATACACAAGACACTTTTCCACCAATGCGAAGAGGTAGCCTTGGGGAGTTTCTAACCTGAGTTCCATTGGAAAAAAAAAAAATCATCTTATTCTCTTGCTATACCTTGTTAGTTTCTTAGTTTCAGAATCATAGAGTGTTCATTGCCTGTTATGCTTCCTTAGTGAAACTTCCTTTTATTTCCTAGGACAGAGAGGTAGATTCACTTTCTTATCTTGGGTACCTGGAAGGTACTTTGGTGTATAAAGTAGGACAAAAATTTGTCATGAGGAATGGGAGCCAGTCACATGCCATTGACTGGTAAAGAAAGACAATGATCTGCAATATTTTATTTACTGATTCCTGTATTTCTGTGAAAACCAAAGAATAAAGAGAAGTGGTATTGTTTGTCATTTGTTTTAAAAATGACTGTTCACTTTTGGTAATAACACAAAACTATTGCCTTTAATTTTCGGGTATAAAAACTTACAACTCTCTCTGTCTGGCAGACTGATACTGGTGTCTCCAGTCTGTATCCTTACTTTTTTGCTGTGTATTTTAGGTATGAAAATTCATCTGATTTTAAAAGGAAAACCTCTATGTGGTCTATCACGTGTCCAAGCTTTCTAATAATGGTTGTCAATGCAATGTTCTTTGTCCATCTTTCTATTGGGTGTCTATTCTTTTTGCTTGGCAGGATTTCATTATCTATTTATCATGTTAATACTTTCTTGTTATCTTACATTGCAAACATACAAATAAATAATATTTATTGTATGATTACTCCTTGTAAGGTATTTTTCTGAGATTTTACATGTATTAAAACCAAAACTAAACCTGTTACCATCAAGTTGATTCCAACTCATAGCGGCCCTATAGTTTCAGAGTAGAACTATGCCATAGAGTTTCCAATCTGACAGTTGGTAGATTCCAACTGTAAACCATTTGGTTAGCAGCTATAGTTTTTAACTATTATACCTCCAGGTTTCCCTTATGTATATTAGCTCATTTTATTCTTACAAAGACTCAGGGAAGGAAATATTAAAATTATTTCCATTTCACCGTGAGAAAACTGAAGCTCAAAAGAATTAAGCAAATTTCCCAGGATCTTGTGATAAATTGATGAAATTATGATTACAATTGAAGCTCTCGTGAGTCCTTATTGACTTGTTCTTCAACTGCTTGTTCTCTATACATGCTGTTTGGCACATCAATATGGCTGTCCTCTCTACTCTGGCCCCTAGGGTCGCCATGAGTCAGATCTGACTCAATGGCACTTGGCTTGGCTGGTTAGGGTTTAAACCTGAGACAGAAGGACTCAGGCATTTTCCTCCTAAGATGCGAAGTAGAGCTTGCTTGGATGAGCTCTGCTGGTCCCTACCCTGTTCATTCTGTGAGTAATCCACTCTTGTTTGTCATGCCATTAGAAGACTGTCTGGTATCTGTGCTCTGCTCCGAATGGTCTTTGCTAAGAACTTGTGAATACAGCACATCCATCGTTCAGTTTATTGATACTCTTCTTTGCTGTTCTTTGTTGACTAAAAATATCTTATCAATAATACTTATATTTTCTTCTTTATGCTTTGTCTTTCTGGAGTCTTAGTTAAGAAATAATTTTCCTCCTCAAATTATAATGATAATTGTCTTTTATGAGCAAGGGCAGCCTCACTGGAATGTGGTCCACCCCATGAGAACTCTGTGCTCAGAAGGGCCCCCCATTTAGTTTAATGCTTTGCTGTTGCCATCTTGGAATTCTTAATAATTTTTTTTTTAACAAGAGGCTTTGTATTTTTATTTTGACCCACAAATTTTGTAACTGTTTCTCTTCACTGAATGTAGACTTTTATATTTGAGCTTTAGTCCTCTAGTCCTTTAGGGAAACACTGGTTGCATAGCGGTTAAGCACTACAGCCACTAACCAAAAGGTCAGCAGTTCAACCCTGTGAGGTGCTCCATGGAAACTCTATGGGGCAGTTTTACTCTGTCCTGTAGGTTTATTACGCATCAGAACCAAATCAACTGGCAGTGGGTTTGGTTTAGTTCTGGTAGTCCTTTTAGTGCTGCGAAATAATCAAAGCACAAAAAAATTAAGACCCATATGGTTTACTTAAGGCAGTTAATCTGACCTTGGTTTTCAGAAAAAAGCAGACTCACATTAGGTTAGTTACAATGATTTTTTAAGGGGGGAAAAGTAGGCAACATAGAGTAAAAAAATTAACTACTGGATAATCTTAGCATGATTAATTGAATTATGCTCTCCTCTTTAAGATCAACTGAAATCAGGCCCCCAAGTGAATTTTTGTGTTCTGGCCGGTCTCCATTAACTCACACAAGTTCTCACATGCTTTCCAGTGGTTACAAATGATAAAGCCACCTCAGCTACTCAGTATGTTCCAAGGGTTATTTTTCAAGAAGCACAAAGAAAGAGTAAGTTGCTTTGAGTCAAGTTAAACTTTTGTATAAGATAAACTCTGAGCAAGTTGACAGTTAACAGAGATTCCTCTCTGTTGGCACAAAAAGTAGTCAAGGTTGGTGTTTGAACTTCCACACTGGTGCCTTGAAACACAGGCCTGGAGATTTGCTCTCATAAGGTCACAGCCTTGAAAATCTAGTTCTACCAGAGCTGTTCTCCCCTCACCATGTGGTCTCCATGAGTAGGAATCAATGTGATGACAGTGAACCACGATATGGTTAATGTGTCAAAAATAATTAAAGCATAAGGACATTGAAACATAAAGTTTATGCCTGTCCTAGAGTAAAATCATCAGAAAGTTACAGTAAAGTAAAAAGAAAGATTTTATTCACAGCCTTCAGTAAAGACAGTCAGGAAGGACTTTGCTAATCCAACAAATCTTACTTTTTATTAAATGTTAATAGAACACGAAGAACTCTGGTGGCATAGTGATTAGCTCAAGGACAATGGGAATAGAAAATACCAGAGTGGAAAATATTGTGGGTCTTTTGTGTTCTGTCACCACGGAGTCCATTTCCACTAACAGCAACCCTAGCGGACAGAGTAGAGCTGCTCCATGGGGTCTCCCAGGAGCAGCCATAGGGTTCAAACTGCCTACCTTTTAATTCATAGCCAGACAACAACCACTGTACCGCAAGAGCGCCTCTGTCTAAGACTTGTTTCTGTGATAAATTCCCTAGAAGATGTTTTCCACGATTGTCCTAGCTACTGTTTTTATACTTCAGAGCCCAATGGACATGTCCGTGTAAATCTTGAAAGTCCATCTGCAGCTGGGTCACATTCTTTATGCTCACGGACAGGGAATAATGGCTCCAATTTCAACCGCTAACTCATTCTAGCAATCATTCTACGGGGACTCAGGTAGATTATTTTGTTTCTAAAAACAAGTAGCCTGAAGTAGGCTAGTTTCAAGTGTAAAAAAATTAAAAGAATGATATTTGACTGTTTTATGATTTAAAGAACATTTTCCAAAGTGACCTGAAAACTGGAAATTTCACAGAAGCCTAAGTGCTTTTTTCTTAATTAGTATAGGTTTCCATGGCAACCAAGTACTTAATAGTATGCCAGGTGTCCTGAGTCTGATCTGACTCATGGCGACCCTAGAGGCCAGAGTAGAACTGCCCTCTAGAGTATAAGTGAAGTAAAAAGGCAGTATCTAGCTCAGAAGATTTAGACCTTTACCCATTGGTAGGTGTGAAACCTCTTGATGTTAAAACCGAGGAAGCACAGTCTTTTGAATGAAATCATGAGGTAATGAGTATATTACTTACTACCCTTTTCTAACCAGAAAGACAAATTTACAGGGCTGCAGAGCAGCTTCTGGTGACTGAAACAAGTCAATGGTTTTGCACTTTGCAGCAGGATTTTTTACGGTTTATTTGGTTTCCTGTGTGAAAAAAAAAACCTTATGATCAAAGTAAAATGTCTGCTGTTAGTTTTTTTTTTCTTCCGTCTCTGTCACAAAATGGGATTTGTGTGGTTTCATATCACTGTGTCTCTTTGTTCGTTTATCTGTTTCTAGGTGCATTCCATATCAGTCAGTGACTTGTGTGAATTTTCCTATGTACTCAAAGAGAAATCTATCAACCCTGTCCTCAGTTTCTCCTTTTTTAACAGAGTTCACATTGACATACGCTGTGAGATAATCAGTCAGAATTGGCTCTGCTTTATTTTTCCGTACTCTAATTAATGATTCTTTCTTCCCAGATACAGGATGCCATCTTTTTATTATTTGAAGGCAAATAATCCAATAGAAAAATGGGTTAAACTCTTAAATAGAGAATCCGTGAAAGAACATCTAAATGACCTATAAACATATTAAAGTGCTTAGCAAAATGGAAATTAATACTATAATGTTATCCAATGTGTTTTTGTTCCTAGCTGTCTTCCAGTTGGCCTCTGACTCATGAGGACCCCATCTACAACTGAACAAAGTGTTCTCAAGTTTTGTGCCATCCTTGTGGTCAGTTTCAGATTGCTTCTGTTGTGATCCTTATGGTTTTTATTGGACAGTTTTCAAAAGCAGATGATCAGGCCTTTCTTCCTAGTCCATTTTAATCTGGAAGCTCCACTGAAGCCTGATCAGCATCATAGTGGCATGTAGACTGTAACTATCAGATGGGTAGTGGCTATGCATGAGGTTCACTGGCTGGAATTGAACTTGCTTCTCCTGTATGGAACCACTGAAGCTTCACCAGAAATGAAACATAAACTAGTTGAAGTGACTCTGAGTCATGGTGACCCACACATGTCCAAGTAGAGCTTTGTTCCACAGGATTTTCAATGGCTGTGTTTTCAGAAGTAGATTGTCAGGCTCTTCTTCTAAGTAGACTCTAGGTGGACTTGAACTTCCAGTCTTTCTGTTAGCAGCTGAATGTTTAAAGCGTTTGCACAACTCAGGGACTCAAATGGAGTATATGAACTTTTCCCCTGAAGCTAGGTTGGCCTGTGACTGCTTTGACTAATAGAGTAGAAATAATGTTAATGCCAGTTCTGGGCCTAGTATAAGACAACTGGAAGATTTTGCTTTGGTCTCTTGGTACCTGAGGCACCATGCAAAAAGTCTGCCTTTTGGGGCAACTCTAATGAAGAAGTATATGCAAACCCACATGGAGAAGCTAGAGAGAGGGAAAGAGGAAAAGAGAAAGACTTCGATTAGCTTGCATCTATTCAATACCCAGCTGTTCAAGTTATTCCAGATGAGGAACCAGACATTAGAAAGTCAACCCTTTCAGGCTGTGTGTTCCGTATTTCTGACCCACAGAATCATGAAATTTAATTAAAGGCTTAAAGCCACTAAAGCTTTCAGGGAACTAGTTTGTTAGGCCCCAAGAGATCACAGAACTCCACATGGTCATCTGTAGTTCACAGTCTCCATGCAGACTGTGTCATGTGACAAATTCTTACCAAGAGAAATGAGAGCAGACATGGGTTACTGCTCCTGTGTGACAGCTCAGAGTTAAAGTGACTTTTTTTACACACACTAATTCTCATCAGTAAAAATAGAATTGAAAGACCAAAGAACATTAAGTTGAAGACAGAAAACATGCCAAAGAGAGGGCAGAACTAACTTAACATGGGTTTACAAAAGTGAATGCAAAGACTGAATCAGTTCCCTAGTTGAAAATATACTTTCATAGTGTTGTCTGTCTTTCTAAATAGTTATAATTGCTGGTACCCTACCATTCTGTCATGGACAGTGGACACATCTATGTACTTAGAAAGTGAAGAATATAATTTGTCTATTAATTCAAGAAGTGTCTTGGCGACTTAGACTTCATTGTTTTTACATTAGTGGGAGTACACACCAAGAAAGGAAAACAAAACGTTTGGATGAATTCTTCCTCTTATACCTGCCTTATTATATAACAATCTGTCAAAAAAAAAAAAAATACATGGAGGAGAGAAACAGGAAAACAAAACACAAAAGCAGAAAACGTACTGAAAGTCATTGAAGTCATTGTCCTCGATTACTAAATGCTGAAGGAAGAACAACACACGTATAACAGAGAAAAAGATTCTTAGGATTTTTTTCAACCTGATTCCACTTTTAACTATATTTCTCAGTAATTCTTTTTTTTATTGCTGTAAATATTTATATAACACAACATTTGCCAATTTTACATTTTTCAGTTGTACACTTTATTGTTATTATTAAGTCTATAGAGCCAGTTCCAACTCACAGTGACCCTATATAAAGCGGAACAAACCACTGCCTGGTCTTGTACCATGCAATCAGTCATTTTTATGCTTGAGCCCATTGTTGCGGCCACTGCATCAATGCATCTCTTTGCAGGTCTTCCTCCTTCTTGCTCACCTTCTGTTTTATCAAGCATGATGTCCTTCCTCAGGGATTGATGCCTCATGCCAACATGTCCAAAGTATGTAAGACATAGTCTCAACATCCTTGCTTCTAAGGAACTCTCAAGTTGTACTTATTCTATGACAGATTGGTTTGTTCTTTTGGCAGTCCATGCTATATTCAGTATTCTGACCAACCCCACAACAGAAAAGCATCAGTTCTTCTTTGGTCTTCTTTATTCATTGTCTAGACTTTGCACGTGTATGATGATGTGATTAAAAACACCATAGACTGGATCAGTCTCACCTTGATCTTCAAGATGATGTCTTTTCTTTATAACACTTTGAAGATGTCTTTTGCAGCAAATTTTCCAAATGAAATGTGTCTTTTTGTTTCTTGACTGATGCTTCCATGGAGGTTGACTGTAGATTCACATAAAATGAAATTCTTGGCAACCTCACTGGGTTACGTATTGGTCTAATTGTGAGGATTATTGTTTTCTTGATGTTGAGGTGTAATCCACTGTAAAGGCTGTGGTCTCTGATCTTCATCAGTGTTTCAAGTCCCCTTCACTTTAAGCAAGCAAGGTTATGTCATCTGCATAATGCGGGTGGTTAATAAATCTTTTTCTAATCGTGGTGTCTTGTTCTTCTTCATAAAGTCCAGTTTCTTGCATCATTTTCTTAGGATACAGATTTCACAGGAATAGTGAGATTATACAACCCTGATTTGCACTTTTCCTGACTTTAAATCACGCAGTGTCTTCTTTCTTTGTTCACACAACTGCCTCTTGATTCAAGTACAGACTCCCAATGAGCACAATTAAGTGTTAAGGAATTCCCATTCTCCACAATGTTAGCCATAACTTATTATGGTCCACACAGTTGAATACCCTTGCATAGTCAATAAAACACAAATAAATATCTTTCCAGTATTCTCTGCTTTCAGCCAAGATTCTCCTGAAATCAGCGGTGATATCCCTGGTTCCACATTCTCTTCTGAATCTGGCCTGAATTTTTGGCAGTTCTCTGTCAATATACTGCTGCAGCCACTTTTGAATAATCTTTAGCAAAATTTTACTTGTACATGATATTAGTGATATTGTTCACAATTTCTTCACTTGTTTGGATCACCTTTCTTAGGAATAGGCATAAATATCAGTCTCTTCCAGTCAGTTGGCTAGGTATCTATCTTCCAAATTTCTTGAAATATATATGAGGTCTCACAATTAAGTCAGTGAACTTAATTGTGTTAAGTGCTACATACCTCATTTTTGAATACCACTGTGGTCACCTTTGAAGTACTCCCCTTGGGAAGCTATGCATTGATGCCAGTGACTATTCTACACTTCAGAGCAATTGTGGAGCTCTTTCTGGGACTGCCATTGCTCGTGGTGGCACAGTGACAAGTTTGCAAACTTAATTGTATAGATGTCTGTGAGGGAGTTTTTAGCCAGTAAATAAATTACTGTATTATAACACCCTCCCTAATCACCTGATCTGGCCACCAATAACTTTTTTATTTATCCGAAGATAAAGTAAATATTGAAAGGAAGACATTTTGATGACGTTCAAGACATCAAGGGTAATACTATAACAGCTCTAATGGCCATTCCTGAAAAAGAGTTCCAAAATTACTTTGAAGGGTGCACAAGGTATTGGTATCTGTGCATGGCTTCCAAAGGAGAGTTTTTCGAAGATGACCATAGTGCTATTGAGCAATGAGGTACGTAGCACTTTTTCTAGGATGAGTTCGTGAACTTAATTGACAGTCCCCGTAAGTGATCACTTCCAGTACTGCATCCATTTGTTAAAACATCTCAACTGATTCTCCATCAGTCCCTAGAGCCTTGTTTTTTGCCAGTGCCTTCAATGAAGTTTTGACTTCTTTCAACACCATCAGTTCCTGATCACATGCTACCTCCAGAAATGGTTGAACATCAGCCATGTATTTTGGGGATAGTGATTCTTTATATTCCTTCCATCTTCTTTTGATGTTTCCTGTTTCACATAATATTATCTCTGTAGAATCTTCAGCATTGCAACTCAAGACATGAAGTTTTTTTCATTTCTTTCAGTTTGAGAAATGCAGTGTGTTCTCCTCTTCTAGTTTTTCTATCTCCAGCTCTTTGCATATGTCACTGTAATATTTTGTCTTCTCGAGATGCCCTTCAGAATCTTCTATTCAGTTCTTTTACTTCACAATTTCTTCCTTTTGCTTTAGCCACACAGTATTTAGGAGTAAGTTTCAGAATCTCTTCCGACATTCAATTTGGTCTTTTCTTTGTTTCCTTTATTTTTACTGACCTCTTGCTTTCTTCATCCATGATATCATTGATGTCATTCCACAACTCATCTGGTCTTTGGTCATTAATGTTCAGTGCATCAAGTCTTTTCTTAAGAAAGTCATATCTTGGCCTTGTGGACTTTTTCTAATTTTCTTCAGTTTCAATTTGAGCTTGCATGTGAGCAGTTGAAGTGTGTGCTGTAATTGGATTCTGGTCTTGTACTGACTGATGATACTGAATTTTTCCATAGTCTCTTTTCACAGATGCAGCTGATGTGATTCCTGTTCATCCCATTTGGTGATATGCATATATATAGTCACCGTCTATGTTGGTAATAAAAGATATCTGCAGTGAAGAAGTCACTGACCCTAAAAATTCTATAATGAGATCTCTGGTATTATTTCTATCACCAAGGCCACATTTTCCAACTACTGACTCTTTTTTCCTACTTGGCTTGGCTTTTGTATTCTAATCACCAGTGATTATCAATGAATCTTAACTGCATGTCTGATAGTTTGAGACTGCAGAAGCTTGTAAAAGTTTTTGATATCTTGATCTTTGGCTTCAGCGGTTGGTGTATAAACTTGAACTAAATTATTAATGGGTCTTCCTTGTAGGTGTAAAGATATTATGCTGTCACTGACAGCAATGTACTTCAGGATAGGTCTTGAGATTTTTTTTTGACAATGAATGTGGCATCAGTCTTCAAGTTGCCATTCTCAGTATTGTAGACTATATTATCGTTTGATTCAGAATGATCAAGAACAGGCTACTTGGATCCCACTAACATCTAGGGTATAAATGTTTATGTATTCTGTTTTATTTTTGACAGCTTCCAATTTTACTAGATTTATACTTTGTACATTCCACTTTCCCATTATTCATGGGTGTTTGGAGCTGTTTCCTCCCATTTTGAGTCAAGCCACATCAGTAAATGAAGGTCCTATCCATATAATTAAGGCTGACTCTACTTCCCAGTCATCTGAGTGCTTTCCAACCTGGGGCTCATCTTCTAACACTTGGCCAGACAGTGTTCTGCTGCTATTCATAAGGTTTCCACTGGCTAATTCTTTTAAAAAGTAGACTGCCAGGCCCTTTTGCCTAGTCTGTCTTGGTATGGAAATTCACCTGAAACTTGTTCACCATGAGTGGTAGTGCTGGTATCTAAACACTGGTGGCATAGCTTCCAGCATCTCAGCGACACGCAAGTCCCCACAGTAGGGCAAACTGACAGTCACAGTTTAGTGACATCAGTTGCATTAATCATGTTGAGGTTGCTAGTTGAGTCAGTTAATTTGTTTAGATTTGTTTCGTTTTTTAGATGACCATGCTTGCAGCTTTATTTATTTTACTTTTGTGATATTTTATTGTGTTTTTATACAGCAAATTATGTTCCTATTCAACAAGTTCTACACAAGCTATTCAGAGATATTTGTTATATTTTCCACAGCTTGTCAATATTCTTATTATTTCCATTCTGGCTGTTTCCTTTTCATTAATCTGGCATCCCTGCCCCTCTCACTTACCTTCTTGTCTTTGCTTTAGTGTAGATACTGGCTATTTGCTTTCATAGAGATGATTTTTTTAGAGGAGCATAATACTCATGGGTGATACTATTTATATTGTGAGCAAATTGTCATCCGGCTGAAAAATGACCTCTATGAGTGGATTCTGTACAAAACTTAACAGGACTTTCATGACATAGTTTCAGGGGTTCCTCTAGTATGTCTGATCTTGTTAAGTACTTGAATTTTGTTCTACATTTTTCTCCTATTCTATCCAGGACCAGTTCCTAGTAACAATGTTTATCCCCTGACAATGGGAACTTTAATTCAATGTTGTGCTGGAAGTTCTAGCCAGAGCAATCAGGGAAGATAAAAAAAAAAGGGGGGGCATTGGTACTAGTAAAGAAGAGACAAAAGTATCTATTTGCAGATGCTATGCAGAAAACCTTTAAGGATCCATAAATAAACTTCTGGAACTAATAGAGACATCAGCAAAGTATCAGGATATAAGAGAAACATAATAAAACAGCAGCATTACTTTACACCAAAAAAGACACCATCAAAAAGAAAATCACCAAATCAATACCATTTAAAATAGCCACCAAGAAAATAAAATATCTAGGAATATACCTAAGCAGAGATATAAGAGACCTATACAAAGAAAACTACAAGACTCTATTGCAGGAAACCGAAAGCAACTTTTGAGTGGAGAATCCTAACTTGCTCGTGGGTGGATAGGCTTAATGTTGTGAAAATGTCTCTTCTACCCAAAGCAGTCTATGTATAAGATGCAATCCAAATACAAATTTCAAATTTTTAATCACCAACCTCGTTTGGAAAAGGAAGAAACCCCGGAGAAGTGAAACACTACTGAAGAAGTGGAACACAATGGGAGGCCTCTCATTACCTGATCTTAGAAACTATTACATTGCCACAGTAGTCTAAACAGCCTAGTTTTGGTAACAAAAACAGATACATAGACAAATGGAACAGAATAGTGAATCCACAAATATAATACCATCACCTGTAAACAGCTGATGTTTGACAAAGGCTCAAAGGCTGTGAACTGGGGGGAAAAACAGTTTCTTTAACAAATGGTGTTGGCATAACTGGTATCTACCTGAAAAAAACCTGAAACAAGGCCTATATCTCACACCCTACACAAAAACTAACTCATAATAGATCAAAGACCTAAATATAAAATCTAAAACAGTAGTGGTTACAGAAGGAGAAATAGGGAAAACACTAGAAGATCTAATACACGGCTTAAATAGACTACAAAATATTACCAACAATACACAAATAGCAGATGAGAAAATAGATAAACAGAAATGATTAAAAATCAAACACTTATGCTCATCCAAAGAGTTCATCAAGAGATTTAAAAAAATGCATACAGACTGCAAAAGAATATTTGGCAATCACTTATGTGACTGATGGCTAATTTCCATAATCTGCAAGATAGTTGTTAACTGATTTGGGTCCATGCCCTGGATCAGTCGAGACAAGAAAACATACTTCAAGTTAGAAAGAGGAAAAGAATTTAGTAGGAGGTGTGATACCACTGGACACTTGACAGCAACACAGTCTGCTCTCCATGGACTCTCAAAAGACAATTTTTACATCAGAATTTACATATCATTTCAACAGGAAATACTTCATGTTTTTGCGCACATAGCCCACAGATAACTGTGTGCATCGCAAAGTAGTCAAAAGAAACTCTTCATTAAACTACAGATATGTATGTCAGACATCTAGACTCTAATCTGCATGTTTGTAACAGGCAGAGACAAAACTTATACAAAAATTTCTCAGCTAGTGAAACTAGCCTGCCAAGTCCACTCTGAGTTAAAGAGGAAGAAAGAAAGTTGTAGACACACAAAATGCATACTTTCTAGCTGCTGTTTTCCAGGCTGAAGGCTATTTCTCAGGAAACTAAAGAAGAGGAGGGAGACCAAGGTTACAGGAGCTGAGGGGGCTCTGCATCCTTATGGAAAGAGGCCAGTGTAGCTGGTACAGTAAAAAACACTTACAGATTACTTAGGGTATCATTATGGCATTAGTTATGTGAAGCTCTCAATTATACACTTTGAAAAGGGGAAAATATATTGCAAGGTATTAGGGTTACATAGTATAACATATCAACAAGAAAAAGACAAAAGAAGCAATTAAACAATGGACAAAGGTGATAGACACTTCACCAAAGAAGACATTCAGGCAGCAAAAAGACACATAAGGAACTGCTCACAATCATTAGCCATTACAGAAATCCAAATCAAAACCAAACTGAGATACCATCTCACCCAGCAAGGTTGGCAATAATCGAAAAGCACAAAACAAATGTTGGAGAGGCTGAAAAAAAGATTGGAACTCTCCTACACTGCTGGTGGGAATGTACAATCATACAATCTCTTTGGAAACCAATTTAGTGCTTTCTTAAAAAGCTAGAAATAGAAATGCCACATGAATCAACAATCCCACTGATTAGAATGTATCCTACAGAAATAAAGGTGGTCACATGAAGAGATACATGCACACGAATGTTTATTGCAGTACAGTCCACAATAGCAAAAAGGTGTGTACTTTACAGTTTAATATTGAAATGAGGCTGTCCTCCTGGTTTCTTTTTAGAAGAGAGAGGAGAGGGTGGAGAGGAGAGATAAGTGTTGGTTGAGTGGATACTGGAAGTAAAGAGTGGAAAAGAAGAGTGTGCTGTCACAGAGTGAGGAGAGAGGTAAAGTTGTAGAGAAGTGGGTACTTGGAGTTTTATATGGCAAATTGTCTTAGACTGTAAACTTTCACTTAATCACACACACAAAAAAGAATACTCAGTAGTGGCAGTCATACACCATTTAAATCTGTTCTTGAGATAGAAGTGACAATGGTTTGTGTAGACTATTCATCCTATAATTTAATTTCTTTTTTGAGTCTTTGTTTGCCTTCTTTCTCTTTTGCTCCAGACCAGTAGATTCCAACAGTTGTATTTTAGATGACTGCTTGCAAGCTGTTAAGACCACAGACACTACTTACCAAGCTAGATGGAGAACCTAACCTTTGTGAATTATGCCAAATGATTCAGTTGTCCAATGAAACTATGGTCCTAAGCCTTAAAACACAATAAACCAGTCCCACAAAGTGTTTTATCATGTATTGGAAGAATCCATTAGTGTGCCCACTGTGTATTTTGTTATTCATATGAATATGTATATAACATACACAAATATATATACATGTATGTCTATAGATATATCCATATATTCACATGTATATATGTACAGATACTTTACACATACATGTATACCTATACAACCACAGACATATTTTATGTTTATCATTACAAAATTGTATATGTTGTAGCATTTAACAAAACACGTTTCTTTCCTTGTGTAATTTTTTAGTGTCATTATTTACCTTGGTCAGGTTGTGCATACTTCACTTGCACTGAGTATTATCTTTCACCCAGTAGATGTTTAAAAGATCTTTTCAGAAGTGGGCAACTTTATTTCTGTTGATTAGTGATTATAGTTCACTGATTTTAACTGCAGATTAGTGTTTGCTTGATTAACAAGAAACTATGGCACATCTCGTAAGAATTCTCCTTAATCCATGTGTGAGTTTGCGTTTAATAATGAAGTAACCATGATCCTTAAAATAATCTTCAAAATGTAAAAGCCTAATGATTTTATTGCTCATATTAAAATATGCTAACCTAAAGGAATCACACAGATAAATCAATATAAATATTATCTATTTACCCAAATGTGGGTAGTATAGGCATACTTATATAACTGATTTCATACAAAAGCACAGTAGACTATATAGCAAATCAATTGCATCAAGCAATATCCACAAAAAACTCATTCAGCTTGAGGGTTCCATGGCTAGTGTTCAATTTGTTTAAGTTTTCTTTATACTACCTACTTACCTATCCAAGAAAACAATTGTGAGGATGGCACAGGATGAGGCAATGTTTCATTCTGCTGTCTGCAGGATTGGTATGAGTTCTGAAAAACTGGATGGCACCTAACAACAACAAAGTCCACTAGACTTGACTCTACCATTTGTATTTACTTTATTAAGAGCTTGCTTTCATACGTATTCTAAACAATTTGAGAAGCAGTATAATTTCAAATCTCAGTTGTCTCATTGCCTGTTTATTTGTATTTCAGAAGAGTTCTCTGTATTCTTCAAGTCATGGCTTCCTTCTGATAACCCTGATCAGGGCCCTCTTCACTTCCTTGTTCCTTAAAGTATAGATTAGTGGATTTAGAAGCGGAGTAACCACAGTATACATGATGGCAATGACCCGATCCTGGTCCATGGAACTGCCTGAAGCAGGACGAATATATATGAAGACAACAGGAGCATAGAAAAGAATGACTACCAAGAAGTGGGAGGCACAGGTGGACAGTGCTCTGTGAAGCATGCTGCATGAATAGGTCTTGAAAAAGAGGTGCATGATAATGTAGAAATAGGAGACAAGTATGAGACAGAAGGGGCCCAGAGCAATGGTCCCTGTGACTGTGTTCAACAACCACTGGTTGAGTTCAACATTTCCACAAGCCAACTCCAGCAATGGCTTAACATCACAAAAGAAGTGATGGATTTGGTTGGAACCACGGAAGTTCAAGTGAGAAGTCATAATGGAGTGCACCAACGCATGGAAAAACCCAATGACCCAGGTTGCACTAGCCATCTGGGTACAGCGCTGATGATTCATGATGGCAGTGTAATGAAGTGGTTTGCAGATAGCCACAAAGCGGTCCAAGGCCATCACAGCCAACAACATGGCCTCTGTGCTTCCCAAGAAGTGAAAGAAATGAAGCTGGCTTATGCATCCCACAAAGGAAATTGCTTTGTGTGCAGAGAGGAGGTTCTCCAGCATCTTGGGCAATGTTACTGTAGAATAGCAGATATCTAGACATGAGAGATTTCCCAGGAAAAAATACATAGGTGAATGGAGTCTTGAATCAGAGGTCACAATCATCAGGATAGCTCCATTCCCAGCCACATTGACAAAATAGATGATGAGGAACACCACGAAGAGAAAAGGCCAGAGTTCTTGGATGTCTGACACTCCTAGGAGGAGAAATTCTGAGGTTTGATTCAACATCCCTTAAAAGAAAAGATAATATATGGAATACTTTCTCTAATGAGAATCAGAATCCCTTCAGCCCAGGATTTTCTTGCCAAGTCTAAATGTCTTGAAGGATAATATAGTTGTTTTGAAAGATCCTGGGTTGTACAGTTTACCCTCTACTACTAAAAGAAAGGTTGGTGGTTTAAACTCACCCAGTGACTCCATAGCAGAAAGGAATTGCAGCCTGTTTCTGTCAAGATTATAAGCAAAGAAAACTGTGTGGAGCACAGTTCTATTCTGTAATGCGTGGAGTTGTTATGAGTAGAAATCTAGTTGATGGCAACTGGCTTTGTTTTCATAGTTGTTTTACATGATCCCAACCTCTGAAACTGTATAGAATATCAACCATTAAAAAGTAACATACTGAGGTGGGACCAAGATGGAGGACTAGACACACATCTTCTCAATTCCCTCTGAGAACTAAAGCCTGGATTGATAATGGAATGGAGCACTCTTGACACCCAGGGAGCCCTAGGAGACAGCATGGAGTTGTCAGATTGGACTAGGCATCACAAAACAGGAGGCTGCCTCTCTCTGGCATGAGCCAGTGCACTCTGAGCCCCACTCCTGCTGGCTCTCTGCTTGGGCAGACTGCAAGTATCTATGCTTGTTTTGTTTTATTATCTGTTTTGTTATCCAGGAGACTGGAGATGGGCATGAGCTGGCAAATGCACTGAACTGCAGTGTGGAAGTACATGGTGTATAGTGCAGCAGAGAGACAGTGGATGAGATAGCCACATTTTGGGAGCCCAGCTGCTGACTGAGGGCACCACTGTCCCTCCATCATTTCTTTTCTGAGTTCCGCAGTAGATTCTGCTGCTTCATGGCAGAAAGGACAGTTTGGCTGGGATACCATCTTGGTAAGCTGGGAGGTGGAGTCACCCAACCAGAGGCCTCAATAGGGGCTAATTCCCAAGCTGAGAAGCAGTGCCAGTCCATGAGACGCTTTTCTGACAGAAAGGCTGTGTTTAGGACAGTACTGCCTCACAGATGGGGCCTTGCTGAGGATGGCAGCAAGGCTATAACCCCTCTGTACTTTGAACTACGTCATAGTATCTGGGGAAGGCTGAAGAAGTGCTTCCATTGTTAGCCAGAAGGCAGGACCTGATCTTAGCAGCTGATGGACAGCTCCCAGGTTTTTAAAATAAGACTTCCTGGAGAAATAACTGCTGAGTGCCTGGCAGCATCTCTTCCAGCCTTTACTGACCTGTTTCATGGGGTTGGTTGATGGCCCCCAGTGACTCCATAAATAGGGCTCTATCTTTGTCAGCCAGGAGGTGAAGCCTGTTACCCAAGACAGTTCACTGGGGCCAGTCACTAGAGTACACACAAGTGGCTAGTGACCAACTCCCTTCTCAGAACTACACCTCAGCTTCTGCCGAAGTAACACCAGAGAAGTCAAACGGCATCTAGATGGCCTGAAGGCAACAAACAATTGCTAACCATTTGAAGAAACAGTCCACTCCGGCTCTGCAAAACTCCCAAAATAAAGAATCAAAAAACTTCCTAGATGAAGAAATCTTTCTGAAATTATCGGAGGTCATGTACAGAAGAATTATATACACAGTTCTGTAGAGATTAAACAAAATGCAGCAGAGCAAAATGAAAAATTAAGCAAGCTATTAGAATAGATGGAACATCAAAGAGATGAAACCTAGCAGATCAGTAACAGAATTACAGAATTAGACAATTCAATCCCAAGTCAAAAGAGCAGGACTGAGGAAATGGAAGTCAGACTTAGGGATCTTGAGAATAGACCAACTGACAGCACCATTCATGAGGACAAATCAGAGAAAAGAAATAAGAAAACTGTGGGACTCTATTAAGAGGAATAATCTATGATTAATTGGAGTTCCTGAACAAGGAGGGATAGCTGATAACACAGAGAGTATTGTTGTTGAGTTGCTGACAGAAAACTTCCCTGAAATTATGAAAGAAGAGAACATAGATATCTAAGACATGTATTGAATGCCACAAAAACTAGATTCCACAAGAAAGACATCAAGTTTAATAAAATTAAATATAAACAGAGTCTCTTAAAGGCAGCCAGGCTCAAAGCAAAGCTAATAGTCAGAGGAAAACAGCATAGGCTTCATTTGACTTCTCAGCAGAAATGACATTGGCAAGGAGGTAGTGGGATGACACATTCAAAGCCTTGAAGGAGAAAAACTTCCAAGCAAGAATTACACATCCTACAAAACTGTCACTCAAATATGAAGATGAAATTAAGACATTCACAGATAAACAGAAACTTAGAGACTTTGCAAAAACCAAATCCAAACTACAAGAAATACTGAAAGCAGGTCTTTTCTTAGAAAAACAAAACCATTAAGTGTCTATTTAAGGAGGCAATGCAAGACACAGCATGCAGAAACCTACTCAGTTAGGGATGCTACAAAACTCAATCAAAGCTACAATATTAAAAGAAGACAACCAGTGATGACATCACAAAAACCATGACACCATAACACTAAAAAGAGGGGCATACTGCAGTAGTTATAGTCTTTTAAGATGGATAATAAGTTAAAAAGATAAAGCCAAGCCAAGTGCCGTCGAGTCGGGTATTAAGGGTGGTCATAGGGATAGCCACAAAGCACAATAGCAATGCAACATACCAAAACAAGAAATATAATACAGAAGTCTCAACAAACACAAAGCCAACACTGAAAAACATGAAAAGTCAACCCATAAAGAAGATTAAACGAGAAGAGAATATGAAGAGAGACACAGAAAACACCAACACAAAAATACATCAAAATGACAGCACTAAACACATACCTACCTAATTAACTGAAGGTACATGGACTGAACACTCCAACCAAGAGATGAGTGACATACTGGATCAAAAGACACAATGCATCTATACGTTGCTTACAAGAAACAAACCTTAGGCTCAAAGATGTGAACAAACTGAAAATTAAAGGATAAAATGATATATACCAAGCTAATAACATACAAAGAAGAGTAGGTATGGCAATACTAATCTCAGATAAAATAGATTTTCGTGTAAAATTCACCATCATGGACAAGGATTGTGACTATTTATTGCTGAAAGGTTTGATTCACAAGCAGGGCTTAACAATATTAAATATTTATGCACCCAAAACACTCAAAGACTGACCACATTGAAAAATGAGATGGATCACTCAACAATAATAGTAGGAGACTTCAACACCCACTTTAAGTACTGGACAGATCTTCTAGCAAACATCAAACACTGACCACATTGAAAAATGAGATGGATCACTCAGCAATAATAGTAGGAGACTTCAACACTCCACTTTAAGTACTGGACAGATCTTTTAGCAAACAGCTCAGTAAAGACACAGAAGATCTTCCTGCAACAGTTAACCAACTAGATCTCATTGAAGTATGCAGAACTTTTTATTAATCAACAGATAAGTATATCTTCTTCTCTAATGCACATGGAACATTTTCTAATACAGACTATATGTTAGGACATAAACCAAGTCTCAACAAAATCCAAACCACTGAATTATTGTAAAGCATCTTCTTAGACCGTAAAGCCATAAAAGTCAAAATCAACAGCAGTTCCAGTAGAAATTGGAACTCATGGAAATTGAATAACACCTTGCTTAAAGCCATAGGTTACAGAAGAAATCAAGGACAAAATAAAGAAATTGATGGAATTAACTGAGAATGAAAACACATCCTACCAGAATCTGTGGGATATAGCAAAGCAGTGCTCAGAAGTGAATTTACCTCTATAAATACACATCCAGAAGGAAGGAGGGACCTAGACCAAAGAATTAACCTTACAGCTTGAACAAGTACTGAGAGCAACAGATGAGCCCCTCAGCCACCAGAAGAAAACAGATAATAAAGATTAGGGAAGAATTAATAATAATAATAAATATAATAAACGAATTGGAGTAGAAGAACAATTGAAAAAAATTAATAAATCAAAAGCTAGTGTTTTGAAAAGATAAACCACTGGCTAAACTTACAAAAGAAAAACGGGAGAGAAAACAAATAACTCAAATAAGAAGGGAGATGGAAGATGTCACAATAGACCCAAATGAAATCAATAGTATTATGTCATGGATTGAATTGTGTCCCCCCTAAAATGTGCGTAGTAACTTAGCTGGGCCAGAATTCCATATATTCTGTGACTGCTATCCATCATGTGATTTTCTGATGCTGTAAATCCTAATCTCTGCCTGTGGCTAATAAATAAGATGATTATGTAAAAAGAGGATTAGGGTGGGACTGCACCACCCTTGCTAAGGGAATTCCCGTGGAGTATGACTTGCACCACCCTTTATACTTCCATCCTATAAGAGATAAAATGAAATGGAAGCAAGGATAAAATTAGGAACTTCGCACCATTAACAAAGCAGCACTGGAAGAAGAGTGCATCCTTCAGACCTGAGATTCCTGTGCCAAGATGCTCCCTGAACAAAGACTGGTAACAATACAAGGTTTTTCTCTAGAACTGACAGAGAGAAAGCCTTCCCCTGGAACAGACCCCTGGAATTCAGACTTGTAACCTACTGGACTGTGTAAGAATAAACTTTTCTTTGCTACAGACATCCACTTTGTGGCATTCCTGTTATAGTAGCACTAGTTGACTAAACATTATCATAACAGAATACTATGAAAGACTGTACTCTAACAGATTAGAAAACCTAGAGGAAATGGACGAATTTCTAGATTTATATTACCTACCAAAATTATCACAAGGAGAACTGTAACAACTTAATCCACCCATCACAAAGGAAGAGATTGGAAAAGTCATCAAAAAACTACCAACCAAAAAAAAGCCCTGGCCCTGATGGATTCACTGAAGAATTCCACCATTCAGAGAAGAGTCAGTACTACCATTACTAAAGGTATTCCACAGCTTAGGAAAAGATGAAATACTCTCAAATTCATTCTACAAAGCCAGTAAAACTCTGATACCCAAACCAGGCAAAGACAGCACAAGAAATGAAAACTACAGACCACTGTCTCTCACGAACTTAGATGCAAAAATCCTCAATAAAATTCTTAACAACAGAATTCAACAATACGACCAAGTAAGATTCATACCAGGGATCCTGGGATGGTTCAACATTGGAGAAATAATTATTATAATCAACCACATAAACAAAACAAGAGGCAAGAACCACTTAATTTTGTCAACTGATGTAGAAAAGGCATTTGATAAAGTCCAACACCCTTTCGTGTTAAAAACTCTCCACAAAACAGGAATAAAAAGGGCATACCTCAACACAGTTAGGGGCATCTACACAAAACAAACAACCAGCATCATCCTAAATTGAGAGAAGTTGAAAACATTCCCCTTGATAACAAGTAACCGATAAGGATGCTCATTGTCACTACTTTTATTCAACATTGTAATGGAGATCCCAGCCAGAACAAACAGGCATGATAAAAAATAAAGGGCATCCAAATCAACAATGTTATCAGAATACAAAATAAACACTCATAAATCACTTGGGTTCCTTTGCACCAACAGACAATCAAAGAGGAAATCTCAAAATCATTGCCATTTACTGTGGCTCTCAAGATGATAAAATACATAGGAATAAATCTATACAGAGATGGAAAATACAGGTTCAAAAAAAAAAACCTACAAGACCCTACTGCAAGAAATTAAAAGAGACTTATATAAGTGGAGAAACCTACCCTGGTCATGGATAGGAAGATTCACTATTGCAAAAATATCTGTTGTACTCAAAGTGATCTATACACACAGTACAGTCTCAATACTAATTCCAATGATATTTTTAATGAGATGAAGAAGCCAGTCACCAGCTTCATATGGAAAGGTGGAAGCCTTGGAAAAGTAAAACTTACTAAAGAAGAAGAACAAAGTAGGAGACCTCACTCTATCTGACTTTAAAACCTGTTACATTGCCACAGTAGTTAACACAGTCTAGTATTGGCAAAAAACAGACCCATAGACCAATGGATTGTAATTAAGAATCTAATTTCATGCACCTGTGAGAGGCTGATATTTGATAAAGCCCCAAAGGCTGTAAACTTGGGAAAAGAAATAACAGTCTCTTTAACAAGTGTTGCTGATGTAACTGGATATCCATCTGCAAAAAATGAAGCAAGACCTGTATCTCATACCATGCACAAAAACTATAAGTCGGATCCAACTCGATGGCACTTGGCTTGGCTGGCAAACTGGATCAAAGACCTAAATATAAAAGATAAAACAACAAAGATCATGGGAAAAATAAAATTGAGATGACAGTGGAATCTCTAAATCACAGCATTAACAGTCTTAAAAAAAAAAAATCACCAACAACCCACAAACACCAAAAGTGAAAATAGATGATTGGGAAATCTTAAAAAATGAACACTTAAGCTCATCCAAAGCCTTTCTCAAGAGAGTAAAAGGACTACCTACAGAGTGGGAAAGAATTTTTGGCTATCACAAATCTGATCAGCGTCTAATCTCTCTAATCTACAAGACACTTCAAAGCCTCAACAAGGAAAAAACAAACGACTTGGTTAAAAATGAGCAAAGGACATGAATAGGCACTTCACCAAGGAAGACATCCAGGGTGCTAAAAGATACATGAAGAAATGCTTGCCATCACTAGCCATCAGAGAAATCCAAATCAAAACAGCAATGAGATAACATCTCACCCCAACAAGGTTGGCATTAATCAAAAAAACACAAAATATTAAATGCTGAAGAGGATGTGGAGAGATTGGAACCATTCTACACTACTGGCGAAATTTTAAAATGGTACAACCACTGTGGAAATTGATTTGGTACTTTCTTAAAAAGCTAGAAATAGAAATACCACACGATCCAGCAATTCCATTCCTTGAAGTATATCCGAGAGAAATAACAGTTACTACACAAACAGGTACATGCACATCAATGTTTATTGCAGCTGTCTCCACAATAACAAAGATATAGAATCAACCTACATGCCCATCAACAGATGAATGGTTAAAGAAACTATTGTATATTCACACAACGGAGTACTACCCAATGATAAAGAATAATGATGATTTTGGGAAATACCCAATAGTATAGAACCATGTGGAGGACACTATGTTGAGTGAAATTAGCCAGATGCAAGAGGATGAATACTGTATGAGATCATTATTATAAGGATGCAACAGAAGATTTAAGCACAGAAGAACATAATCTTTGAAGGTTTACAAGGGTGGGTAGGGAGGAGAGGGATTTCTATAAATGAGACTGCAGTTAGCATTCAGGTTAGGTGAAAGGTGTGACAACATGAACTAGAAGAGAGGTATGCACAATTGGACTACATCAAAACTATATCGTTTCCTAAACACAACCCAACTTTTGGGAAAGGCAAAGTAGCAGAGACAGGGGCTGGAGGACCATGGTTTCAGGGGACACATAGACTAATGGGCTCACTCAGATTTGTTTGTTTTCCTTTTTTCTAAAGAAAATATTCGGCATACAACTTGAGTGGTATAAAAAGGGTGGCATCGGGGGTCTTAAACGCTAACAAGCTGCCATCTAAATAGCATCACTTGGTCCCAATCTACCTGGAAGCAGTGAAAAATGGAGGACATTAAGGACAGGAGGAAAATATGAGCCCAGCAGATGAAAGGTGCCACATGATCCAGACACTACATCAGCATAGGACCAGAAGAATTAGATGATGCCCGGCCGCCATCAATGAATGCCTTTATGCAGTTCACAGTATAGAGTCACTGATGTAGCAGGAACAAAATAACTGTGCAGAACTAGAACTCTGTCAAACAACCACACTTGATGGTCTGTCAGCCTAGAATTTCCCCTGAGGACACGGGCCCAGACTCCTTATTAACTCTTAGCTGCAGTCATCACTGAAGCCAGCTCTCCAGACAAAGACTGAACTGGATATAAGAAATGATGTAACCCTGGCTATAAACAACTTTCTAGGCCTAAATATATACCTGGGGCTGTCTGAGAAGCTTATCACTGGAGGCAAGATAATAGGGTGAGGGAACACAGGACTTGTTCAAATGGACATGGGAAGTTCAGGGTCAAAAGGGGGAGTGTGCTGTCACCGGGGTGAAAGGAGGGGTGAGCAGTTAGAGTAGAATAGCAGTGTGAGCTCCAGGAATTACATGTCAAATTGATTTGTATTGTAAACTTTTACTTAAAATACAATAATATAAAAATACATGTATTTTAAAATGCAACATATTAAGGTTGCATGTTTGTTTTTTGACTGACTGAGTCAATGCTGTTTTTTCTTTATTTGATTTATCCTGGAAACCCTGGTTGGGTAGTGGTTAAGCACTGGAAAAACTAAGAAACAGAAAGATTAATCATTAACTTCATATGAAAAGGGAAGAGGTCACAATTAAATAAAGCACTATTGAAGAAGAAAAACAGTAAGAGGACTTTCACTTGCTGACCTCAGAACTTTCTCTATAGCTACAGTAGTCAGAACAGTACTGGTATAACGGCAGATGCATTGACCAATGGAATGCTATCGAGAATTCAGATGTAAACGCGTCTATCTAAAGTCACTTGGTCTTCAACAAGGGTCCAAACTCCATCAAATGTGGAAAAAAACAATCATTTTAACAAATGGTGCTAGCAAAACTGTTTGTCCATCTGCAAAAGTAAATAAATAAAAATAAACATAAAGATGAAACAGGACTCATACCTCCCACCTTATGAAACTAATTCAAAGTGGAACAAAGAGGTAAACATGAAACCCAAAACTATAAAGATTATCAAAGAAATATCAGGAGCAATGTTACAGGCTCTAATATACGACATTAACAGAACACAAATTGTAAGTAAAAGCACACAAACTCTGCAAAATAAGCTAGATAACAAGAATTTTTAAAAAATTAAACAATGCTCATCAAAGACTTCATCAAAAGAGTAAAATAGAGAATTGGCAGACTAGAAAAACATTGTTGGTTATGGCAAATTGAACAAAGTTCTAATCTCTAAAATTTACAGGAAGATCCAACACCTCTACAACAAAAAGACAATGAACCCAATTAAAAATCAGGCAAAGGAAAGGAACAAATACTTCACCAAAGAAGGATTCCGATGGCTAACATTCAGGATCTATAGCCACTATGCCAAGCCAAGTGCAAATCAAAACCATAATGATGTACATCTTATCCCAACATTACTGGCATCATCATCAACATAATAATAAAAGCAGAAAATAATGAATGTTGGAGAGGCTGCAGGGAGATTGGAACTGTTATATACTGCTGGCGAGAATGCAAAATGGTAAAACCATTTGGAAAATGATGTGGTTCTTCCTTAGAAAGGTAGAAATAGAAATACCATATGATCCAGCAATCCTACTTCTAGGAATATATCCTAGGGAAATAAGAGTTATCACTTGACTAATGCACATCTATGTTCATTGCAGTATTGTTCATAACAGCAATAAGGTGAAAACAATCTAGATGTCCACAAAAAGATGAATTAATAAACCAGCTATGATACATACACAAGGTGGAGTACTAGGCAATGATAAAAAAAAAAAAAGATGAATCTCTGAAGCATCTCAACAATATAGATGAATCTGGAGGGCATTATGCAGAGTGAAATAAGTCAATCACAAAAGGACAAGTATTGTGTCAAATCACCACTATAAAAGGTCAAGAAAAATTTTACCGGCAAAACACAACAATCTTTGATTGTTATGAGGGAAGGGGATGTGGATGGGAAACACTAGATAGACATGGGATAAGTGGAAACTTTGCTTGGGAGATGGGACAATGCACAGTGCTGAGGAGACCAGAGCAGGGCCACGTAGACTCCACGGGCATATCTGGGCTTCTTGAGGGATCAAATTGCTGAGCTGAGGGCTGTGGGGTTCATGATCTTAGGTAACATCTAGCTCAATTGGCATACTACAGTTTGTAAAGAATATGTTCTACATTCTACTTTGGTGAGTACCATCCGGGGTCTTAAAATCTTGTGATGGGCCATCTAAGATAGTCCACTGGTGTCATCTGGTCTGGAAGAAATTGAAAGACACAGGGAGAGATTTGTCCAGAGGACTAATGGACCACAACATTCACACCCTCAACCATCCTGAGTCCAACCTAAATTAATGGTACCTGGTTGTCACCTCTAACTTTTCTGAGAAGGGTCACTATAGAGGGTCCCAGACAGTGTTGCAGAAAAATGTAGAACAAAATTTTAACTCATTAAAAAAAAAAAAAATAAGGCTTGCTCGTCTGACAGAGACTGGAGAAACCCTGAGAGTATGGCCCTGTGGACATTGTCTTAGCTGAGTAATGAGGTCACTCCTTAGGTTCACCCTTCAGCCAAGGCTTAGGCCCATGAAACAAAAGCAGACTAACTGGGAAACATCAGCTTAGAGGCAAGGACTGGAAAGCAGGATAGGACAGGACAGCTGGTAACAGGGAACTCGTGTTTCAGAAAGGAGAGTGCTGGCATATTGAGGGGTTGGTTACCAATGTCGTAAAACAGTGCATGTACTATCTAGTTAAAGAGAGGCTAGCTTTCCCTGTAAATCTTCTAAAGTACAATTAAAAAAAAAATCTAACAAGCACAGATCACACACTAACAGACAGAAAATATGGACAACTTTGCAGCCTGTTTCTTTTTTCATCCTCTTACCTGTTGGAGTTCTCAGATTAATAGGTATGAAAAAATTTTCATTTTTCAAGTGTACTTTCAAGTAACTACCAATAGAAAAATATTGACATGAGAATTCACGCTGGGATTGCAGTATAAGCTTTTTATCTTCACAATCCTCTTTTCCCTTCCTGAAATTCTGCCTGTCCTTTTTGAGCCACAGATCTCTAGGCATAAAAGTCCTCAGAGGGAGTGTTCCCTAGGAACTGAGAAGAATTATTGTAAGAATAAACAAGATACTTTTCCACCAATGTGAAGAAGTACCTTTGGGGAATTTCCATCTTGAGTTCTATTTTAAAAAAAAAAAATACTTCCTCTTTTCTAGCCATACTATGTTAGTTTCTTAGTTTCAGAATCACAGACAGCAACACAAGTACCCATTACCTAATATGTTTTCTTAGTGGAAAGTCCTTCTATTTCCTGGACAGAGGTATGGATTCACTTTCTTATCATGAGTGGAGGGTACCCCGGAAGACTCTTTACTGTATAAAGCAGAACAAAAATTGGTATGACAGTTAAGGTATGGGGCTAGTCACATCCCACTGACAGTAAAGAAAATTATGTTTAGTTTTTATTCACTTATTTCTGTGTTTCTATTAAAACCAAAGCAATAGTATTGCTTTTTATTTTTTCTAAATATGACTCTTCACTTTTGGTAATAACATGAAATGATTTCTTCTAATTTGGGGATTGAAAACCTCACAATTCTCTCTGCTTGGCAGATTGATGCTAGTGTCTCTAATCTGTATCCTCACTTTTTGCTCTGTCTTTTAGGTATGGAAATCCATCTGATTTTAAATGAAAAATCTCTGTGTGATCTGCCATATGTTCAAGCTTTCTAGTAATGATTATCAGTGCAATGTTCTTTGTTCATCTTTTTATGAAGTTTCTATTCTTTTTGCTTTGAGGGGGTTCATGATACATTCATTGTGTTAATAATTTCTTGTTATTTTATATGTTGCAAATATAACAGAAATAAATAACGTGTGCTCATTCCTTGTATTTTTCTGAGTTCTTTATATGTGTTAGCTCATTTGATCTTACAAAGGCTCAGCAAAGGAAGTTCTAAGATCATTTCATCTTGCCATGAGAAAACTGAAGTTTGAAAGAATTAATTTCCCAGAGTCTTGTGATAAGTTGGTGAAATTTTTAATTAAAATTGAGGCTTTCATGAGTTCTAATCGACTTAATGGCAACTAACAGCAGAACAACAAATTCTAGAGACAATTGCCGTGTGGTCACTGCTTGGTGCACAGGTGTGTTATATATACCATGACTTTCCTCTCTCGGTCTCCCTAGCTGCTAATGGATGTAACGACTTCTAATGGACACAACGTATAACATGTGCCTTAAGGGGAAATGACTGCCTTTGACAAAACCCAGAACTCTGTTAAACTGTCTCAGAGGAACAAAGAGGAAAGGAATGCTCTGGACACTAAGTGAACCTAGACTAGCCATCAGGAAATGACAACTCTCCTCCTGCCTTGCTCCTACTCAGGAGCAATGACTAATGTCCATTGGAACTGATCCATCCTGTGGTGACTATGGCAGAAGAGTCCCACACTTGGTTTAATTTCATCACCATCTTGAAAATCTTAATCTTTTTTTTACAAGGGACTTTGCATTTTTATTTTCCTCCACAAATTTTGTAACTGTTTCTGTTTATTAAATGTTGAGTTTTATATTGGATATTTAAATCTCTACTCCTTTCAAGGTTGTCGGAATAATCAAAGTACAAGAAATTAAGGCACATAGGGTTTATTTGAACAGTTAATCTGAATGCATATAGGGAGATTTCTGTGTTCAGAAAAAAAACAATTCTCTCTTAGGTCAGTTACAATGAGTTTTTAAGGGAGTAAAAGGAGGAAATGCAGAGTAAAAAATTAACTGTTGGATAATCTTGGCATGATTAATCGAATTACATTGCCTCCTTAAGATCAATTGATGCCAGGCCACCAGGTGGGTTTTTGTGGTCTGGCCAGCCTCCATTTATTTGCACAAATTCTCAAGAGTTTTCAGGAGGTTACAAATGATAAAAGCATCTCAACTACTCACAATGTTCCAAGGGTTATTTCTTAAGATACCAGAAGAAAGACTAAGTTGCTTTGAATAAATTTAAATTATTTGCACAAGATAAACTTTGAGCAAGTTTATAGATAACAGAGAGGAATCCCTGTCTGTTGCTAGAGTGTTAGAGGGTGGTGTTCAGACTTAAGCATACTCACAGATGCTTTGAAAGACAGGCCTAGAGATTTGCTTTTGTAACATCACAGCACTGAAAAACCTGCGCGGCAGTTCTACCCTGAACACATGGGATCTCAGTGACTCAGAATCAACTTGATGGTAATAAACAGAAGCATGATTAACACATGTGTCAAAAATAATCAAAACTCAAAGAAGTTGAAACATAAGATTTATGCCTCTCTTAGAGTAAAATCACCACAAAGTTATAGTAAAGCAAAAGGAAAAGATTTCAGTCACATATATTCCAAGAAGCAAAAGTGGGAAATGGGTAAGGAATCTGACAGAGTTACATTTGAGTCAGAGGAATGTTAAAATAGCAAAAATTGGAAACTGACAAGCATGCTGC
Source organism: Heterohyrax brucei (assembly GCA_028571685.1). NCBI lineage: Eukaryota > Metazoa > Chordata > Mammalia > Hyracoidea > Procaviidae > Heterohyrax > Heterohyrax brucei. The sequence continues at coordinate 45,853,113 of CM053144.1, read as the reverse complement.
CTGAGAAATCTGTTGAAGTCTGAACAGCACTCAAGAACCATCAGTATATCTGATTACCTGGACGGTCCCCTAGGAACATGGCCCCTAGACTTGCTGCTAGCCTCTGAACACCAGTACTGAAGTCAACAAAGAATGGACTGGACTTGGGGTGTGTACTTTATGGTTTAATATATATGAGGCTGTCCTACTGGTTTCTCTTTAGAGAGTAGAGACATGGATGAAGAGGAGGGGACAAGTGCTGGTGGAAGGGATACTGTAACCAAAATGTGAAAAAGAAGAGAGCGCTGTCGCAGTGTGAGATGAACAAATAGACTTGTACAGAGGTGGGTGCTCGAGTTTTATATGGAAAATTGACTTGGATTGTAAACTTTCACTTAATCACAGTAAAAAAATTAAAAGTAAAGAAAAACCATCAGCATATATTAACATTATAAATGGTTAAAGTCATTGAAAGCATCATCTTTTCACAGATTAGCTAAGAACTGCTAGATCATTGTGATTTTATACTTCAAATAGTCTTTCATAATAATCATTGGTACAGGATTCAGTAATGACAGTCAGGAGAGTTTTCATTAGGCCAACCAATCTTATTATCTACTAAACGCTAATGAAAAAGAGGAGCTCTGGTGGCACAGCGGCTAACTCAAGGGCAATGGCAATAGAAAATGTAACAGTAGGAAAACATGTGGGTCTCTTGTGTTCTGTCTGTCAAAAAACCCCAAACAAACCTGCTGTCGTAAAGTCTATTCCTAACAATAGCAACCCTATAGGACTGAACAGAGCTGCCCCATAGGCTTTCCAAGGAGCAGCTAGTGGATTCAAAGTGACAAGCTTTTAGTTTGTAGACAAACAGTAACCACTGCACCAACACGGCTTCCCTGCCTAAGATTTGTTTCCATGATAAGTTCCCTAGAAGACGGTTTCCAAGATTGTCCCAGCTATTTTTTTTGTACCTCGTGGTCCAGTGGATGCGCTTTTGTATATCCTTGAAAGTCCAGCTCCCACTGGGTCATATTCTTTATGCTCAAGGAAGAGGGATTAATGGCCCCAATTTTAACCCTTAAATCAGTCTAGCAATCATTCTATAAACACAGAGAGATTACTTGGTTTCTGAAAACAAGTAGCTTGAAGTAAGCTAGTTAAAATTGTAAAAAAAAAGAATTACAAGAATAGTGTTTGACTGTTTTATAATTTAATGAACAATTTTCAAATTTCCAGATGGGGGAACAGAGTCTTCCTACATGATGGAAATGAGGAAAAAGTGAAGCTCCTGAAAAGTGGTGGTTTCACAGAAGCTTAAATATTTCTTTCTTAAGGAAAACAGGTTTGCATGGTGACCAAGTACTTAATAGTATGAATGAAGTAAATAAACTGCAGCTAGCTCCAGAAGATTTACCCCTTTACCCATCTACAGTTGTGAGACCTCCTGAAATTAAAATTGAGGAAGCTCAGTCTTTTTCGTGAAATCACAGAGTAATGAGTTCATTGCTGACTACCCTTGTTGCATCCACTGTCAGTCGATCTCATTGAGGGTCTTTCTCTTTTTTGCTGATCTTCTTTATCAAGCATGCTGTCCTTCTCCAGGGACTGATATCCCCTGACAACAAGTCCAAAGTGTGTAAGACAAAGTCTTGCCATCCTTGCTTCTAAGCACTCTGGCTGTACGTCTTCCATGACAGATGTGTTTGTTCTTTTTGCGCTATGTACTATATCCTTTCTCTAACATCACAACTGAAAGGCATCAGTTCTTCTTTTGTCTTCTTTATTCATTGTCCAGTTTTCATGTGCATACAAAGTTGGACAATTGAAGTTCACAAACTCATCCTAGAAAAAGTGCTATACACCTCTTTGCTGAATGCCGCTACAGTCAACTTAAAGTACTCCCCTTGGGAAGCTATGCACCAATGCCAGTGCCTTGTCCACTCTACAAAGCAGTTTTGGAACTCTTCCTGGAATGGCCATCAAAACTGTCATTGTATTATTCTTGATGTCCTGAATGTCAGCTAAATGTCTGCCTTCAATATTTATCTTTGAGTGAAGAAAAATGTCATAGGGAGCCAGAACATATAAGTAGAGAGGGTATTCCAATACAGTCATTTATTTTCTGCCTAAAAACTCCCTCATGGACAGTGGCAAGAGAGCTGAGCTTGTGCATTATGATGCAGGAGCCATTAGTCATTGGCAAAAACTTCAGGTCGTTTTTGTCTAACTTTTTCACCAGCCTTTTCAGCACTTCCAAATAGCAAAGTTGGTTAAATGTTTGTTCAGTTGGCACAAATTCATAAGGAACAATCCTTCTAATATTGAAAATGGTTAGCAACATCGTTTGGCCCTTGATTTGGGCTGCCAGAACATTTTTGGGTGTGGAGAATTGGGTGCCATTCTGCACTTTAATGCTTTTTTTCAGGGTCATATTGGCACACCCATGTATTTTCACTAGTGATAAATGCAGCCCTAAGTAACGTCTCTCCAAAAAGTGTTGGCAAACTTTGACTCTCCTTTGCTTTTGTTCATCAGTTAGCTACTTTGGGACCATTTTTACTTACATCTTTCTCATGCCGAAATTTTCAGTTAAGATTTTCCTTACTGTTTCTCTATAGATGTTTACTAAGTCAGCTATGCTTCTTATAGTCAGCCAACAGTTCTGGCACACAATTCAACAAAATTTTGCGATGTGTTCATCAGTTCCCCTTGTTACTGGTGACCCTGAACTCTCTTCATTGGTGATGCTTTCTCTCCCCTCAGAAAAATGTTCAATCCATTTGTACACTGCCATTTTCTTCATGGCATTGTCTCCGTAAACTTGGATCAACATGTCCCTAATTTCACTTCAAACACTTACCAAGTTTGACAAGAAATTTAATGTTCGTTCATTGCTCTAATTCAAGCTCTGATATTCTTACAAGGGCACACAAAAACATGCAACAACAATAATGAATGCCTCTCAGCAAGACACTGCGAGACATCAACCAAAACAGCTGTAAGACACTGATATACCAAGATTATGAAACCTTATCAAGTTATTTGTGCAGTGCTACCAATGTAAATGCATGGTGGCAAGTTCGTGACCTTAATTGCAGATCTCGAATGATGAGATTGAAAGTAGCACGGCATGAGTCAGGTACACCTTGATCTTCAAGGTGACATCTTTGCTTTTGAACACTTTGAACACGTCTTTTGCAGCAGATTTTCCTAATGCAATGTGCCTTTCTTGATTTCTTGATTGCTGCTTCCATGGATGTTGATTGTGTAGTCAAGTAAAATGAAATCCTCAGCGTCCTTGATCTTTTCTCCATGTAACTTGATGTTGCTTATTGGTCCATGTAGTGGTCAGGATTATGTCAACTTGGCTACTCCATATTTGGCTGCTGTATTAAGTGACAGGGCGGGGTTTGTGGTGGCTTCCAGCCCCTCAACTTTCATCTCTCAACCTTCCACTATGACTGCTGGTCTGCTCACGTAGCCAGGAGCTCCTGCTCTCTTCTTCCAGTGTCTGGTTCCTGGACTTGAACTAGGAGCTGTTGGATTCATCAATCCTTACAGTCAGCACTTGAGAGTCCTGCTCCCTGACCTGCCAATCCTGGGTTCGCCAGCCTCTGCCACTCCATCTCGTGACCAGCTTGGGATCCACCGACCTACACAACCAGTGATCTAGAACTCTGGTCTCCGACCTGCTGACCTTAGGTTCCTCAGCTTCTGTGGCCACGTGAGGCTTGTGCCAGAATTTGGGACATTCAGCTTCTGTGATTGTGTGAGCTGTTTCCTATAATCTATATCTATCTATTTATGTTATAAATCTTTCCTTGTACCTACATATGTTACTGGTTTTGCTTCCCTAGAAAACCCAGCCTAAGACAGTCCAGTTGTGAGGATTATTGCTTTCCTGATGTTGAGGTGCAATACATAGTGAAGGCTGTGGTCTTTGATCTTCATCATTGTTTCCTCTTCACGTTCAGTAAGCAAGGTTATATCACCTGCATTACGCAGGTGGTTAATAAGTGTTCCTCCAAACTTGATGTTCTGCTCCTCTTTACATTGTCCAGCTTCTCAGATTACTTGTTCAGCATGCAGATTCAATAGGTTTGGTGAAATGATACAATGCTGACACATACCTTTCCTGAATTTAAACCATGCAGTGTCCTCTTGTTCTGTTCACATGACTGCCTCTTGATCTGTGTACAGATCCCCTAAGAGCACAATTTGTTAGCCATAATTTGTTATGATCTACATAGTTGTATGCCTTTGCACAGTAAATGAAACACAGGTAAACATCTTTCTGGCATTCTTTGCTTTTAGCTAAGATCCTTCAGTTTTCAGCAACGATGCCCATCTGAATCTGGCCGGAATTCTTGCAGTCTCCTATTAATATTCTGCTGCAGCTGCTTTTGAATAATTTTTAGCAAAATTTTACTTTTGTATGCCAGTAATGATACTGTTCATAATTTCTGCATTTGGTTGGATCACCTTACTTAGGAATAGGTATAAACATAGATCTCTTCCAGTCATTTGGCCAGGTAGCTCTCTTCCAAATTTCTTGGTATAGGAAAGTGAGCTTTTCCAGTGCTGCATCCATTTGGTGAAATATCTCAATTGATATTCCATCAGTCACTGGAGACTTGTTTTTTGCCAATGCCTTCAATGACACTTTTACTTCTTCCTTCAGTACCCTTGGTTCCTGATCACATGCTATCTTTTGAAATGGTTGAACATCAAGTGTTTTGGTGATAATGATTTCCTGTGTATTCCTTCCATCTTCTTTCAAAGCTTCCTACTTCATTTTGTATTTTCCTTGTGGAATCCCTCACTGTTACAACTCAAGGCTTGAAGTTGTTTTTTAGTTCTTTCAGGTTGAGGAATGCAGAACTTATTCTTCCCTTTTAGTTTTCTATCTCCAGCTCTTTGCACAAGTCATTATAATACTTTACTTTGTCCTCTCAACCTGCCCTGTGAACTCTTCCATTCATTTCTTTTACTTCATCATTTCTTCCTTTTACTTTAGCTAGTCAATGTTTAAGATTAAGTTTCAGTCTCTTCTGGCATCCAATTTGGTCTGTCCTTCCTTTCTTGTCTTTTTAATGATTTCTTGCTTTCTTTATACATGATATCTTTGATCTAATTCTATAGTTTCATCTGGTCTTTGGTCATCAGTGTTCAGTGCATCAAATCTAATTCTTGAGATGGTCTCTAAACTGAGGTGTGGTATACTCAAGGTTGTATCTTAGCGCCCACGGATGTTATCTAATTTTCTTCAGTTTCAGTTGGAACTTGCACCTGAGCAATTGGTGTGTGCTGCAATCAGCAACTGACCTTTTCCTGACTGATGATACTGAATTTTTCCATCATCATCCTGTGTATTCCACCTGGCAAGATGGATGTGTATAGTCACCTTTTTTATTTGTGTTAGAACACATCTGCAGTGAAGAAGTTGTTGGTTCTGTAAAATGCTATCATGAGAGCTTTGGCATCATTTCTTTCACCCAGGTCTTATTTTCCAGGTATTGATTCTTCTTTTTCCTAACATTTGCAAGCCAGCCAGCAGTAATTATCAATTAATCCTAACTGTATGTTTGGACAGTTTCATACTATGGAAGCTGGTAAAAATCTTCAATTTCTTGATCTTTACCTTTGGTGGTCAGTGTATAAATTTGAGTGATAGTATTAACTGGTCTTACTTGTACCTGTGTGGTTATCATCCTATCACTGACAGCGATGTACTTCAGGACTGATCTTGAAGTGTTGTTTTTGACAATGAAAGTGACATCATTCCTCTTTGTCGTTCCTGGCATAGTAGACTATATTATTGTTCAAGTCACAATGGTTAATACTAGCCCTTATAAGTTCATGGATTCTTAGGATATCAATGCTTATACAAGCCATTTTATTTTTGTCAACTTCAAACTTTCCTACATTTATGCTTTGTACATTCCAAGTTCCTATTATTAGTGCATGTTTGCAGCTGTTTCCTCTCATTTTGAATCATGCTGCACCAGCAAATTAATGTCCCATCCGTATCATTAAGTCAACTCTACTTTGAAGAGACAGCTGTTTCCCAGTCATCTTTTGAGGGCTTCCAGCCCTAGGGGGCTCATCTTCTGGCACTTTATTAGACAGTGTTCTGCTGCTATTCAAGGTTTTTGCTTTTTAATTCTTTTCAGAAGTAGACTGCTGGATCCTTCTTCTCAGTCTATCCTAGTATGGAAGTTCAGCTGAAACCTGTCTCCATGGGTGATGTTGCTGGTATCTAAATACCTGTGGCATAGCATCCAGCACTACAGCAAAACACAAGGCCCCACAGTAGTATAAACTGACAGATACAATTTAGTGGTACCACCTACATTAACTGAAGTTGCTACTTGAGTCAACTGACTTTCTTTTTCTTTCTTCTTCTTTTTTTTTATTATGACTAAGTGAAAATGAACATTCCTGTATAAATTTATATGCCCACCTATATGCAGCTTCCATTGCACTCCCTGCCTGCTGACAGCACACTATCCCTCTCTGCTCTATACATGTCTCAACCTCCCAACAGTTTCCTTTCCCCTCCTCTCCACCCACTCTCCTTCCTCCAGCCAGAGGTCAGCAAGATGATATCCTATAGATGTATAGAACCATCAAGTACATCCAATATACAGTCACTTTACATCACCAAGTCCAATCCATTCGTGTCCAAAGAGTGGGCCTTCATTATGATTTATGGGCAAGGGCAGCATCAGGGCCAGGGGCCATGCTCCTAGGGGAACCCTGAAACCACTGGACTGTAAATTGAGGTCTTTTAGTGGAGATCTCAGGGTGCACCCTTATTTATTCTTGTGTTGCCAGTGAGACTCAACTTAATGAACTCCATCGTGGCTATCACTGGTGGTGGCCACAATCAACAGAAGAGAAAATAGATAAATGGGAACTATTAAGAATCAAACATTTTTGCTCATTGAAAAACTTTATTAATAGAATTAAAAGCACTACCTACAGAATAGGAAAAAATATTTGGCAACTCTATGTCGGACCGACGCCTGATCTCCATTATCTATAAGGTACTACAAAATATCAATAAGAAGAAGATAAATCATCCAATTAGGCGATGGGCAAAGGAGATGGACAGACATTTCTCTAAAGAGGAGATCCAGGCAGCCAAAAAACACATGAGATCATGTTCATGACCTTTAGTTATTAAAGAAATTCAAATCTCACCCAACAAGTTTGGCCATGATCCAAAAAACACAAAACAACAAATGCTGGAGAGGCTGTGGAGAAAGTGAAACTCTTCTACACTGTTGTTGGGGTTGCAAAATGGTCCAGCCTCTTTGAAAAGCAATCTGGCACTTCCTTAAAAAAATTGATATAGATATACCATTTGACCTAGTAATTCCACTACTTGGAATATATCCTACAGAATCAAGGCCTTTCACACCAAAGGACACATGCACAAGAATGTTTATCACAGCACAGTCCGTGATAACAAAAAGATGGAATCAACCCAGATGCCCAACAACAGAGGAATGGATAGGTAAATTGTGGTATGTATACCCAATGGAGCACTATGCAATGATAAAGAATAATGATGATTCCAGGAAACATCTCATAACCTGGTTTCTTTTTTTCTTTTTTTTGAGACAGTCCTACTTGCAGCTTCATTTATTTTATTTTTGTAGCATTTTATTGTGTTTTGACATAACAAATTATGTTCCTATTCAACAAGTCTTATGCATGTTATTCAGAGACATTGATCACATTTTACACAGTGTGTCAATATTATTATTTCCATTCTGTTTCTGTCCTTTTCATTAGTCTAGCATTCCTGCCACTCCCATTTAACCTTCTCAACTTTGCTCTAGTATAGATACTGATCACTTTGTCTCATAGAGATGATTTTTTAAAGGAGAGTAATACTCCTGGGTAATGCTGTTTATTTGATGAATCAAACTGTCACCCAGCTAAACAATGACCTCCAGGAGTGAATTCAGTACAAAAATTAAAAAGGCTTTAATGGTGATAGTCTCAAGGAGTTCCTCTATTAACTTTGACCTTTTTAAGTATCTGAGCTTTGTTCTACACTTTTCTCCTATCCCATCCAGGACTATCTATTGTGTTTTTAGTAAGAATATTCAGTAACGGTAGTCAGATACCACCTAATTCTGTTCCCAGGATAGAAGAGGCCATGGTTTGTGTGGGCTGTTAATCCTATAAGTTAATTTCTTTTTGACTGCTTTTTGCTACAGACCACTAGATTCCAATAGTTGTATTTTAGATGGCTGCTTGCAAGCTTGTAAGATACTAGACAATGCTTACCAAACTAGATAGGAAACTGGACTCTATGAATTATGCTATGTTAGCTGATTGAGTGTCCCATGAGATTATGGTTCTAAGCCTTGAAACTCAATAAGCCAGTACCACCAGGTATTTTTTCATGTCTAGGAGGAATCTGTTAGTGTGCCTCCTGTGTGTTTTATTATTCATATGAATGTATGTATAGTACACACACACACACCTGTGTCTACAGATGCATGTGCACATGTATATACGCACATATACTGTACACATACATGCAACAGATATGTGTCTACCAATGCAATCACAGACATATTTTGTTTATCATTGCAAAATTGTGTCTTATAGCATTTACTCAAAATGTCCCTTTTTTGTGTAATTTTTAGTATCATAATTTAACTTGGTCAGGTCATGCAGATCTCTGGAGATGGAGATGCCTAATCTTCGTAGAAGACTGGTCAGATATTTCGTTTCTGTTGATTAGTGATTATAGTTCATTTATTTTAACCACAGATTTGTCTTTACTTGATGAACAAGAGGCTATGGCATACCTCTTAAGAATTCTCCTCAGTCCATATGTGAGTTTTCACTTGCTTTAATAATTTAGTAACCATGACCCTTAAAATAATCTTCAAAATGTAGAAGCCCAATGATTTTATTACTCACTTAAAAATGCGCTAACCTAAAGGTATAATACAGATAAATCAACCTAAATATTACCTATTTAACCAATACATGGATAAATAAATATATTTCTATACCAGATATCATACAAAAACACAGCAGAACATCTAACAAATCAATTATATCCCAACATAATCCCAGACTCATTCAGCATGAGGGTTCCATGGCTAGGGTCCAACTTGTTGAAGTTTCCATTATACTACCTGCTCACCTAGTCAAACGTAACAAAGACTGTGAGGATGGGACAGGACCAAGCAGTGTCACATTCTACTGTACATAGGGTTGCTATGAGTTGCAAACAACTGAATGGTACCTAATAACACCAGAACTTACTAGGCTGAACTTTACCATTCATATTTACTTTATTTAGTCCCTACTTTTCACACATATTCTAAACAATTTGAGAAGTAGTGTGAACTCAAATCTCAACTGTCTCATTGCTTGCTCATTTATGTCTAAGAAGAGTTGTCTAAATCTTTCAAGTCATAGCTTCCTTCTGATAGCCCTGATGAAAGCCCTCTTCACTTTCCTGTTCCTTAAAGTGTAGATCAATGGATTTAGCACAGGAGTGACCACAGTGTACATGATGGCAATGACCCGATCCTGGTCCATGGAGCTGCCTGAAGCAGGACGAATATATGTGAAGACAACAGGAGCATAGAAAAGAATGACTACCATGAAGTGGGAGGCACAGGTGGACAGTGCTCTGTGAAGCATGCTACATGAATGGGTCTTGAAGAAGAGGTATGTGATAATATAGAAATAGGACAGAAGTGTAAATAGAAAAGAGCCCATGGCAATGGTCCCTGTGACAGTGTTGAGCAGCCACTGGTTGAGGTCAATATTCTCACAGGCCAACTCTATTAGTGGTTTAATATCACAGAAGTAGTGATGGATTTGGTTGGCACCACAAAAGTTCAAGTGAGAGGTCATTATGGAGTGCAACAGAGCATGGAAAAATCCAATGACCCAGGTTGTGCTAGCCATCTGAGTACAGCGCCAATGATTCATGAAGACAGTGTAATGAAGTGGTTTGCAGATAGCCACAAAGCGGTCCAAGGCCATCACAGCCAATAACATGGCCTCTGTGCTGCCCAAGAAGTGAAAGAAATGAAGCTGGCTTATGCATCCCACAAAAGAAATTGCTTTGTGTGTAGAAAGGAAGTTCTCCAGCATCTTTGGCAGTGTCACCGTGGAGTAGCAGATATCTAGACAGGAGAGGTTTCCCAGGAAGAAATACATAGGTGAATGGAGTCTTGGATCAGAGATGACAATCATCAGGATAGCTCCATTTCCAACCACATTGAGAAAGTAGAGTGTGAGGAAAACCACAAAGAGAAAAGGCCACAGTTCTTGGATGTCTGTCACTCCTAGGAGGAGAAATTCAGTGACCGAGGTTTGATTCAGCATCCTTAAAAAAAGAAAAGGATAAAATAAGATGTGGAAAACTTTCTCTAACGAGAATCAGAATCCTCCCAGCCCAAGATTCTCTCAGCAAGAAAATATGTCTTGAAGGAGAGTATAGTTGTTTTGAGGGATTCTTGGTGGTACAGTTTGTACTCCACTACTAACAGAAAGTTTGGTGGTTGGAACCCACCAAGTGATTCCATAAAACAAAGGCTGGGCAATCTGTTTCTGTAACGACTGCAACAAAGAAAATCCTATGGAGCACCTTGAGCCATTATGAGTAGAAATTTACTTTGATGGTGACTGATTTTAATTTTATGAGATTTGACAAACAAGTTTGTGAAGTTATCCTAGAAAAAGTGCTATATACCTCATTGCTGAATGTCACTATGGTCACCTTCAAAGTGCTGCCCTTGAGAAGCCATGCGCTGATGCCAGCACCTAGTCTACCCTTCAAAGCGATTATGGAACTCTTTCTCTGGAATAGCTGTTGTTGTATTACCCTTGATGTCCCAGATTTTATCAAAACTTCTTCCTTTCAATATCCCCTTTATCTTTGGATAAAGAGAAAAGTCATTGGGGGTCAAATCAGGTGAGTAGGTAGGGTATTCCTTTGCAGTTATTTGTCTACTGACTCAGAACTCACTGAGAGATAGTGCCCGGTGAGCTGGTGCACTGTCGTGACATAACAGCCATGAGTTACTGGTGAAAAGCTTATGTTGTTTTCCTCTTTTTCATGCAGCCTTTTCAGCACTTCCAAATAGCAAACTTGGCTAACTATTTGTCCAGTGGTACCAATTCATAATGAACAATCCCTCTGATATAAAAAAAAGCTTACTAACATCATTTTGACTCTTGATTTGGACTGATGGATCATTTTCGGTTGTGAAGAACTGGCTGACTTTGATTGTGCACTTTAACACTTTGTTTCAGCTTTGCATTGGAGCATTCGTGTTTCTTCATCAGTGATAACACAGCCCAAAACATTGTATTGCTTCTCTAAAACGTCACAGCAAACTTCAACTCTCCTTCGCTTTTGTTCATTGGTGAGTTCCTTTGGGACCATTTTTTGCATGCACCTTTCTTATGCCAAGATTTTCCGTGAAGACTTTCCTAACTGTTCGTCTACAGATGTTTATTTGGTCAACTATGTTTCTCACAGTCAGCCAATTATTTTGGTGCACAGAATGTCAGATTTTTTTTTACAAAGTTTTCATAAATTTTGCTTACTTCTGGCTTCCCTGATATCTCTTCATCAGTGATGCATTCTCTCCCCTCAGAAACTGTTTAACCCATTTGTACACTGCCATTTTCTTCATGGCATTATCCCCATAAACTTAGACTAACATGTCCCTGATTTCAGTTCTGCTTTTGTCAATTTGAACAAGAAATCTAATGTTTGTTTATTGCTCTAATTCAAGCACTGACATTCTCATGATGGCACACAAAACATGCAAAAACTGTAGTAAACATCATTCAGCAAGACACTGCCACATGTGGACAGGAACACAGCTGTGAGACACTGATATACCAAGGTTATGAAACTTTATTGTGTTGTTTGTACCGGGCTGCCAACATACGTGCACGGTAGCAAGTTCACAAATTTACCTGTCAGATTTTGCATAGTTGTTTTACGTGATCCCAACTTCAGAAGTTTTACTGAATATCAATCATTAAAAAGCAAAATGTTAAGGTTACATGGCTGTTCTTTCTCTAACTCAATGTTATTTTTTCTTTATTTAATTTATCATGAATTTTTGCTTCTCCCAGAGATTAGAGCACGGTGTCAGTCTCCTGCTTTCTCTACTTGTGAACATCAACACTATGCTAAAAATTTTCTTTTATCTTTCTATGTCAGCTATTATAGGGTGCTAATTTTAAGTACTCTACCACACTGCTGTGTCTAAACCTACTGTAAAGCAACTTGGAATATTTTACCTTAATGCAAATATAAGGACTGCCAGTTAAGTTCACAAACTCATCCTAGAAAAATTTCGACATACTTCATTGCTGAATATTACTATGGTTACCTTTGAGGTACTCTCCGTGTGAAGCCATGCACCGCTGTCCGTGCCTAGATCCCCTTCAAAGCAAGTTTGGAACTCTTTTTCTGGAATGGACATCAGAGCTATCATTGCATTACCCTTGATGTCTTGAATGTCATCAAAATGTCTTCCTTTCAATATTTCCTTTATCTTAAGCTAAGTGTTGTCGAGTCGGATCTGACTCCTTTATCTTAAAGTAAGTAAAAAAGTCACTGTGGGCCATTTCAGGTGCGTAGGTAGGGTTTTCCTATGCTGTTATTTGTTTGCTGGTGAAAAATTCCCTCACAGAAATTATACAATTTAGTTCGTGAACATGCCACCTTGCCACTGTGCACAATGGCCATTCCAGAAAGAGTTCCAAAATTGTTTTGAAAGGTAGACTAGGCACTGGTACTGGTGCACAGCCTCCCAAGGCGACTACTTTAAAGATGACTTTGGTAATATTCAGCAATGAGGTACATAGCACATAGAACAATTAAGTTCACAGACTTAATTGTCCGATCTCAGAAATAGGAAGAACCAAGTTCTTGAGAGACTGCAAAGTCTTTGAAGAAGAAAATAAACAACAACATAAAAGTCCCTTAAAATAGTAGTAGTACTTTTTCCTCTTCTTATTGGGCTAAGGGTATCTTCTTACTGATCCTTTTTTGAACCACATTCATAAATGGGCAATGAAGCCTTAACTGATATGGCAAAAGAAGCCACAGTAATCAAGTATTACTAGCCTGAGACTTATTTGAAATTTATTATTGAGACATATGCTGATAAGCTTAGTTTATTCCTGTAAAAACAACAATGACCACAACCAATATTTTTTCAAAATAGAATTTTCATATTACTTGTTTGGTGGCAAATGGTATACTGCTTCCATTTTCTGGGACTCTTTTCTAATGATGTCCATGGGTAAGTAAAGTTTTTCCTTCAATGAACTCATCAGTTTCTCCCTCAGATAACCCCAGACTGACCTGTCTTCAAATTGGCTATGTCTTCAGTCCCATTAAAGTCCTGTCTTCTGCTGTGATCTTTGACACAACAGACATCGTGATCTTTGACACAACAGACATTGACATTTGAAAATGTCAATCCTACTCTATTTCCTTAAGTTCTGCTTTCATCTTGCCTGCCATGACAACATTCTTCAGATGTAAAGGATTATTCTGCCTCAAGTGATATTCACCATGTTTGCTTCTAGTTCCAGTGATTTGACACCAGCAGTCACGTTGCTTTTCATCACCCCAGAAGGTTCTCTGCTGTGTATCAGCTGTCTCCAAACTCCCCACAAATTTCCAGTTCTTCTCATTCAAAAAACATATTTTGTCTTTCTTGCCATTTTCATCAAATCAAGTTTGTTTTCTACCAAACACCTTAATTTTCATTTCATTCACAGAATTGAAATAACAGTATTTCCTCCAGTGAGTATTAAAACACTTGTTAAAATTTTAAATAAATTAATTTTCAAAGAGTTTAATGCTTGACTAAACTCCAGCTGTTTACCAAGAGGCAGTGACCCTTTTGAGTATTTGTTCCATTATTTGAACAGTTTTTGTTATTAGTTGCCTTTGTGTTGATTCCAACTAATGGCATCCTTATGTGTACAGAGTGGATGTGCTGCTCCATAGAATTTTGAAGGCTGTGACCTTTTGGAAACAGAAGCATAGCATATAACAGGAGTCTGAAGAGATACTTGCCCCAGGTTTAAGTCCAAGACACCAGAGGAGACACAGAATGACATCTGAGGTGCCACAAATATGAAAGGGATCTGACTGAGGGAGCTGGAGAAAGGAAAGCAAGGTGTTCTGCTGATGTGTCACAGTTACCAAAGTCCTTTCATCCTGAAATTGGTAGGATGGAAACTGGGAAGTTGCCTCTGGTGCTTGTTACCCTTGCTTTGCCTTTGTTTGGAAATAGATTGTCAGGCTTTCACTCTGCAGTGCCACTGGGTGGTTCCAATCACCAACCTTTTGGTTAGTAGTCTACAAATTAATCTATTACCTTTAGGTACAAAAGGAGACATACTTTTTAGAAATAACTTCATCTTTTTTCTTTTCATTTCCAGATGTAGAAAATTAGCTTTGTTTATTGCAAGGAAAGAAGCAGGAATATAATGAAAATTTATAGCAGTGGGAGACACTGAGAGAAGTATAAGAACTGTAATAGAGACACAAACTGAATAGGTTCCTGTAAAAGGGGACTCAATTATTTGAGGTCGGAGAAACCACTGATAGGTAAAAATAACTGGGGTGAGTAAGAGTGGAAAGGAAGCCCTGGTTGTATAGTGGTTAAGTGCTATAGCTGCTAACCTGGAAGTCAGCCATTCAAATCTTTTGGGTGCTCCTTGGAAACTCTGTGAGGCAACTCTACTCTGTTCTATAGGGTCTTTATGAGTTGGAATTGACTTGATGGCAGGGAGTTTGGTTTTTGGTTAAGAGTGAAAGAGTGAATGAATTAGGAAACATTTTCAAGGAGTTCATGACATTCTAGGTTTTTAAAATGGGGAAGCAGTTTTGAGAAATGCCTATCCCTATAACACCTTCATGAAGGGCTGCTTTCAAACTGCTCATTGTAGCTTTTTCGACAACCATGTATGTTTTATATATTTGAATATTGCTGTTTAAAATACAGATGACATGCCAAATATTATTTTTGATTCTCTGATCTTTGAAACAGGATTGCGTAAGAAATATAGGAAAATAATAATCTTCGTGTCTTAAAAAAATAAGTTAGAAATGAGACTTCTCTGTTCTAAATAATATCTCTCTCACTGAAATTTTAACACTAAGAGTTTACTGGTGTGCTTTGGAGGATGTGCAGAGAACCAGGCACATTGAACTGAGAACGAGAATGGCACCAACAAAAATGTTGGCAGCAAAGTGTCTTCATAATCCACAACTGCAATACATTTATGAGACAGGACATCTGTTTTCAGTGCTGGACAATTATATTTAATACTAGCAAGCACAAATGAAGAAATAAAACTGTTCCTGTTTACAGATGTTATAGTACTAAGAAAACCCAAAAGACTTCATGAGAAAACCACTGAAACCAACAGGAAGATTAAAACAAGAAGGAAACAAGATAAACACAAAAATCAGTCGGATTCCTGTAGACTGACAAAGAGAATAGTGAAAAGGAAATCAGGAAAACAATACAATTTATGATAACCCCTAAAAACTAAACTCAGAGCGAATGAAACCTATTGCCATCAAGTCGATTCTGATGCATAGAGATCCTGTTGACAGGGTAGAACTACCCCATGGAGCACCTAAAGCCAACCTTCTGATTAGCAGTCACTTCACTTAACCACTTTACCACCAGAGTACTTAGGAATAAATCTAATGAAAGATGTAAAAAACCTATACAATGAAAGCTACAAAACACCACTGCAAAACCGAAAGAGCTCTACATAAGTGGAAAACCACACCATACTCATGGATAGGTATAATCAACATTATGAAAATGTCAGTCCTACTCAAAGCAATCTGTAAATACAATTCCAAACCAAATACCAACAGCATTCTTTAAAGAGATGGAAAAACTAGTCATCAACTTCATATGGAAAGGAAAGAGGCTCCAAATAAATAAAGTACTATTGAATAAGAAAAACAAAGTAGGAGGACTCTCAATGACCTCAGAACTTATAACATATGAGATCTGATATGTAAGTCCACAAGCTTAATTGTTCTAAGTGTTACATACTTCCTTGCTGAATACCACTGGAGTTACCATTGAAACACTTCCCTTGGGAAGCTATGCACTGTCACCAGCACCTAGTTCACCCTTCAAAGCAATTTTGGACTTTTTTCTGGAATGGCCATTGCAAACAGTGGCATGGTGGCAAGTTTGTGAATTTAATTGCACAGTTGTCTGTGAGGGAATTTTTAGCCAGTAAGCAAATAAATGTATTAGAACATCTTCCCTACACACTGATCTGCTCGCTCCGCCCCAATGACTTCTTTTCTATACCCAGAGATAAGAGAAATATTGAAAGGAAGACATTTTGATGACATTTAGGACATCAAGTGTAATACAAAGAGTTCCAAAATTGCTTTGAATAGTTGACTAGGTGCTGGCATCAGTGCATAGCTTCCCAAAGGAAGTACTTTGAAGGTGACTGTAGAGATATTCAGCAGTGAGGTATGTAGCACTTTTTCTAGGATGAGTTCATCAACTTGATTGTCAGACCTTGTAGCTACAGTAGTCAAAACAGCCTGGTACAGTACAACAAAAGACACATTGAACAATGAAACAGAACCGAGACTTCAGGCTTCAGGTGTAAATTTATCTATCTTCAGCCATCTGGCCTTCAATTTGGGTACAAACTCCATCAAATGTGGAAAAGACAGTTTTTTTTTTTTTTTTTTTTTTTTTTAGCAAATGGTGCTGATGAAACTGGATGTCTACTTGCAAAAAAATGAAGCAGGACCCATACCTCACACATTACACAAAAACTATTCAAAATGGATCAAAGATCTAAATATAAAACAAAAAACTAAATCACAGTAGAAAAAATGCAATCAATGCTAGAAGCTCTGTTGTTGTTAGGTGCCATGGAGTTGCTTCCGACTCATAGTGACCCTATGAACAACAGAACGAAACACTGCCTGGTCTTGTGCCACATCCACAATCGTTTTATTTGTAAGCCCATTGTGGTGGCCACTGTGTCGATCTATCTCATCGGGGGTCTTCCTCTTTCATTGACCCTCCACTGTTCTAAGCATGATATGCTTCTCCAGGGACTGATGTTGCCTGACAGGATGTCCAAAGTATATAAGATGTAGTCTTGCCATCTTTGCTTCCAAGGAGCACTCTGGTTGGACTTCTTTCAAAACAGATGTTTGCTCTTTTGGTGGTCCATGGCATGTTCAAAATTCTTGTCCAACACCACAATTCAAAAGCATCAATTCTTCTTCTGTTTTCTTTGTTCATGGTCCGGCTTTCACATGCATATGATGTGACTGAAAATATCATGGCTTGGGTAAGACGCAGTTTAGTCTTCAAGGTGACGTTCTTACTTTTGGATACTTTAGAGAGGTCCTTTGCAGCAGATTTTCCCAATGCAGTGTATCTTTTGATTTTTTGACTGCTGCTTCCATGGGCATTGATTGTGGACTCAAGTAAAATGAAATCCTTGACAACCTCAATCCTTCCTCTGTTTATGACAATGCTGCTTACTGGCCCACTTGTGAGGATTTTTGTTTCCCTAATGTTGAGGTGCAATTCATACTGAAGCCTGTGGTCCTTGATCTTTATCAGTAAGTGTCTCAAATCTTCATTCCCAGAAAGTAAGGTGGTATTGTCTGTGTAACACAGGTTGTTAATGAGTCTTCGTCCAATCCTGATGCCTCGTTCTTCTTCGTATAATCCAGCTTCATGGATTAGAAGCTCTAATGATGGCATTAACTGGGTATACACTGTAACTAACAACACACAAGCTCCAGTAAACAAGCTAGATAACTGTTATGTTCTAAAAAGTAAACACTTAGACTCATCAAAAGACATCATCAAAAAAGTAGAAAAGAGACTGACAGATTGGGGAAAAAATTTGACTGTGGCAAATACAACAATGTTCTAATTTTTAAAATTTACAGGAAAACTCAACATCTCTACAACAAAAAGACAACTAACTCAATTAAAATACAGACAAAGGAAATAAATGGTCACTTCACTGAATTTGAGTTGCTAACTTACACACGAGAAAATGCTCAGGATTACTAGCTGTTTTAGTCATCTAGTGCTGGTTTACCAGAAATATCAAAAGTGGATGACTTTTAAAAAAGAATTTTATTTGTCACAGTCCAGTAAGTTAAAAGTCCAAACTCAAGGTGGCAGTTCCAGAGGAAAGCTTTCCCTTCTGTTCTGGAGGAAGGTCCTTGTCATCAATCTTCCCCTGGACTGGGAGCTTCTGAATGCAGGGATGGTGGCCCTTGCCAAAGTACACCTTCAGCTTCCTGGCACTTCTTTCTTTCTTGATGGTATGAGGTCCGTCAATTTCTCTGCTCTGTTCCCCCCTTTATATTTAAAGAGACTGCCTCAAGGCACAAAATTATCTTACACTTGAGCCCTGCCCCACCCACACAACTGCTGCCCATCTTCCCTCATTGACTTCATAAGAGGAGGGTTTACAACATAAAGGAACGTTATAGAATACCAAGAATCATGGCCCAGCCAAACAACCATGTATATTTTTTAGAAACACAATTCAATCCATGACACTGGCCATTAGAGAAATGCAAATCAAAATGACAATGTCATACCGTCTTATCCCAGCATTATTGGCACAAATTAAAAATAAATAAACAGCAAATGTTAGAGAGGCTGTGGAGAGATTGCCACAACCCTGGTGGTGTAGTGGTTAAGTGCTACGTCTGCTAACCAAAGTGTTGGTGGTTCAAATCTGCCAGACTTGGAAACTCTATGGGCAGTTTCTACTTTGACCTGTAGGGTTTCTAGGAGTCTGAATCAACTGTATGGCAATGAGGGAATTCGAAGTGGTCCAACCATTTTGGAAAATGATATGGCCCTTCTTCAGAAAGCTAGAAATAGAAATGCAACATGATTCAATCCCACTCCTAGAAATATATCCCAGAAGAGTAAGAGTCATCACACAGTCAGACATATGCACAACTATGCTCACTGTGGTATTGTTCACAATAGCAAAAAGATGGCAACAACCTAGATGCACATGAACAGATGAAGGAATAAACAAAGCATGATACATATGCACAATGGAGTACTACACAATGATGAAAAGCGATGATGAACTGCAAAGCATTTCACAGCATAGATGAATCTGCTGGGTATTGTACTGAGTGAAATACATCAGTCACAAAAGGAAAAATATTGTATGAGAACACTAGTATAAAAACTCTTAAAAACTTTTGAGCAAAAAATGAAACAATCTTTAATTGCTATGAGAGAGGGGAAGGGTATGGAGGGAAAAACACTAAATAGACATAGGAAGAGTGGTGACATTGGTTCTGGAGTGGGACAGTGCACATTATTGGGGAGGCAAATGCATTCTGTCCAGGACAGGGCCATGGAGGCTCCGTGGACACATCCAGATTCCCTGAGGGACAGAATTACAGGGCTGGGAGATGTGGGGGCCATGGTCCCAGGGAACACCTAGCTCAACTGGCATTCCATAGTTTGCAAAGCAACTGTTCTACATTCTACTTTGGTGAACAGAATCAGAGATCTTAAAAGCTTGTAGTTGGACATTTCAGATAGTCCACTGATGTCATCCCATCTGGAGAAAGGGAGAATGAAAACATTCAAAGACTTAGAGAGAGATGGATCGAAAGGACGAATGGATCACAACTTCCACAGCCTCCACCAGCCTGAGTCTAATGCAGCTGAATGGTGCCTGGCAGCCACCACTGACTGCTCTGACATGGATCACAAAGGAGGTCCCACTAGAACTGGAGAAAAAAATTAGAACAAAATTCTCACTCTCTCTCTCTCCTCCCTCCCCTCAGCTCCCCAAAGACCAGACTTGCTGGTCTGACAGAAACTGGAGAAACCATAAGAGTACAGTCCTTGGACATTCTTTTAGTTGAGTAATGAAGTCACTCCTAAGGTTCATCCTTCAGCCGAAGCTTAGCCAGGCCCCTAAAACAAAAGCAGACTATCTGGGGAACACTGGCCTAGAGCCAAGGACAAGAAGGCAGGAGGAGACAGGAAAGCTGCTAACAGGGAACTCCTGTTTGAGAAAGGAGACTGTTGACATGTCAGGGCTGGTAACCAGTATCGTAAAACAAGATGTTTATCAATTGTTCAAAGAGAATCTAGTTTTCCCTGTAACCTTCCTCTAAAGTACAATTAAAACAAACAAAAGGACCAGCCAGCACAGATCACAGACTAACATACAAAAACTATGGATGACTTTGTAGCCTGGCTCCTATTTCATCCTCTTACCTGATACACTTTCAGATGTACAGGTATAAAAAAATTTTCATTTCTCAGGCGTACATTCAAGCAATTACCACTAGAAAAATGTTTGAAGTAAGAATTTATGTTTGGATTGCAGCATAAGTTTCCCATCTTCAAAATTCTCTTTTTCCCTTCTTGAAATTCTGCTTGCCCTTTTTGAGTCACAGATCTCTAAACATAAAAGTCCTGAGAGAAAGTGTCCCCTAGGTACTGAAGAGAATTATTGTAAGAATAAACAGATAGTTCCCCACCAACGGGAAGGAGGAGCCTTGGGGAATGTTAGCTTGAGTTCCATTAAAAAAAAAAAAATCCTTATTTTCTTGCTGCACTACATTATTTTCCTAGTTTCAGAATCATGGACGGCAGAGCAAGTGTCCACTGCATAATATGTTTCCTTAATCAAATGTCCTTTTATTTCCTAGAAGAAGTACGGTTCACTTTTTTGCCTTGGGTGGGGTCCTCTGCAAGATACTTTGGTGTATACACGGTCTGACAACTAAGTCCACAAATTTAACTGTTGTAAGTGCTATACACCTCGTTGCTAAATATCATTACAGTCACCTTTGAAGTATTCCCCTTGGGAAGCTGTGCTCTGATGTCAGTGCCTAGGCCACCCTTGAAAAAAATTTTGGAACTCTGCCTGGAATGACCATCACCCATGGTGGCACAGTGGCAAATTCATCAACTTCGTTGTATAGTTGTCTGTGTGGGAGTTTTTAGCCAGTAAACAAATAACTGTCTTGGAACACCTTTCCTACTCACCTGATCTGGCCCCCAATGACTTCTTTCTTTACCCTAAAGAAAGGAAATATTGAAAGGAAGCCATTTTGATGACATTAATGCCATCCAGGGTAATACAGTGACAGCTCTGATGGTCATTGCTGAAAAGGAGTTCCAAAACTGCTTTCAGAGTGGACTAGGCACTGGTATCAACGGATAACCTCCCAAGGGGAGTACTTTGAAGGTGACTGTAGTGATATTCAACAATGAAGTACGTAGCACTTTTTCTAGGATGAGTTCATGAACTTAACCGGCAGTCCTCATAAAAGTAGAACAAAAATTGGTCGCTACAGTTAGGGAACGGGGGCCAGTCACATCCCATAGACTAGTGAAGAAAATTATCTTTAGCATTTTATTCACTTATTTCTGTGTTTCTATGAAACCCAAAGACTAAAGTGTTGATTTTCATTTCTTCTAAATATAACTCCTCACTTTTGGCAATAACATGAAACTGTTTCTTTTAATTTTGGGATTCTAAACTTTGTAATTCTTTCTGCTTGGCGAATTGATGCTAGTGTCTCTAATCTGTATCCTCACTTTTTACTCTGTCTTTTAGGTATGAAAATCCATCTGATTTTAAATGAGAAATCCCTGTGTGATCTGTCATATGACCGAGATTTCTAATAAAAATTGTCATCACAATGTTCTTTGTTTTTCCTTTTATCAAGTTTCTATTCTTTTGGCTTTGTAGGAGATTATGATATAGTCATTGTGTTAATAATTCCTTGTTATTTTATATGTTGCAAATATAATAGAAATAAATAACATTCTGTGCTCTTTCTTGTGTTTTTCTGAGTTCTTTATACATATTAGCTTATTAACTCAATGAAAGAAGTTCTAAAATCATTCTCATTTTACCATAAGAAAACTGAAGTTCAAAGAAGTTACATAAATTTATCACAGCTTTATGATAAATTGGTGAAATTGTGATTAAAACTGAGGCTCTCATGAGTCATAATTGACTTGATGACAACAGCACAACAATAAACTCTAGAGACAATGGCCATGTGGTCATTGCTAGGTGCACAGGTGTGTTATGTTATAATTGCCCTCTCTCTGTCTCCATAACTGCTAATGGATGTAATGATTTCTAACTGACACAAAGTACAGTACCAAAACTCTATTAAACTGTTTCAGAGGAACAAAGAGGATAGGAATACTCCTGACACTAAGTGAATTTAGAATAGCCATCAGGAAATGATGAGTTTCCCATGTCCTGCTCAGGAGCAACGACTAATATCCATTACCCCACAGGAGGCCTTCCACTTTTATTAACTCTTCTATTTTACCTTTTCTTACCATCTTAGTCTGTACATTCTCTACACATGCTGTTTGACACATCAGTATGGCTGTCTCAGTGGTGGTTAACCCCAAGAGAATGACTTAGATGTTCTCCTTCCAAGATGCAAAGTGGGGCTTGCTTGGATGAGTTCTACTCATCCTTGTCTTGTTTATTCTGTGAATAATAAATTATTGCTGACTATGCAATTAGAAGAATGTCTGCTCTGTATTCTGCTCCAAAGGGTCTTGGCTGAGAATCTGTGAATAGAGCACATCCATCATTCTTCTGAAATGTCACTATCTCAATTTTATCAACACTTCATTTGTTGACTAGAAATAAATTATTTTACCAAGTCACAGCAAGCAACTTTTCTTCTTCATGTTTTCTCTTTCTGGAATCTTATTTATGAAGTAATGTTCCTCTTCAACTCATAATGAGATTGTTTTTCATAAGCAAGGGAAGCTTCATTGAAATTAGCTCATCCTGTGAGGTCTCTGCTCAGAAGAGGCCCACACTTGGTTTAATTTTTTACTATCACCATCTTGAAAATATTAAATTTTTTTTTACAAGTGACTCTGCATTTTTATTTTGCCCCACACATTTTGTAACTGTTTCTGCTTATTAAATGTTGAGCTTTATATTTGATGTTAAGTCTCTAGTCCTTTCAAGTTTGTCAAAATAATCGAAGCACAAAGAAATTAAGACACATAGGGTTTATTCGAGCAGTTAATCTGAATGCATATAGGGTGATCTCTGTGTTCAGAAGAAATAGATTTCTCCTAGGTCAGTTACAATGAGCTTTAAGGGAGTAAAGGGAGGGAATGTAGAGTCAAAAATCAACTATTGGATAATCTTGGCATGATTAATTGAGTTATACTCCCCTCCTTAATATCAACTGATACTAGGCCACCAGGTGGGTTTTTGTGGTCTTGCCAGCCTCCATTCATTTGTACAACTTCTCAAGAATTTTTAGGAGGTTGCAAATGGTAAAGGCACCTCAACTTCCCACAATGTTCTAAGGTTATTTTTCAAGATACAAAAAGAAAGACCAAGTTGCTTTGAATAAATTTAAATTGTTTGCACAGGATAAACTTTGAGCAAGTTTGTAGACAACAGAGAGGAATCCCTGTCTGTTGGTACAGTGTTAGATGGTAGCATTCAAACTTACATACACTCGTAGATGCTTTGAAAAACAGTCCTAGACACATTCTTCCATAAGTTCACAGCCCTGAAAAGCCTGTGGAGCAGGCTTGAACACACGGGGTCTCAGTGAGTCAGAACTGACTTGATGGCAATAAACAGAAGCATGATTAATACATGGGTCACAAATAATCAAAACTCAAAGAAATTGAAACATAGGGTTTATGCCTCTCCTAGGGTAAAATCACCACAAAGTTATAGTAAAGCAAAAGGAAAGATTTCAGTCACATTATGTTCTAAGAAGCAAAAGTGGGAAATGGATAAGCAATCTACCAGAGTTATGTCTGTCTGAGTATGGGGAAAATTAACGAAATATGCAGAAATGGGAAACTGACAAGCATGCTGCCAGAGATATCTGTCGAAGTCCAAACAACATTAAAGAGTCACCAGTATATCTAATGACACCTGGAGGGTCCTCTGGGAACACAGCTAGTCCAGAGCTGAAACCAGTAATGAAGCCAACACTTCAGGCAAAGAATAGACTGGAGTTGGAAACACAGAGTGACTCATGCAGCATGCATAGTTCATGGTTTAGTATACATGAAGCTGTCTGACTGGTTTCTTTTGCGGGTAGAGGCAAGGGTGGAGAGGAAGCAACAAGTCCTGGTTGAGTGGGTACTGTCAGTAAGGAGTGGACAGGAAGAGTGTGCTGTCATAGGATGAGGAGAGCAGACAGAGTTGCACAGATGTGGGTATTCAGGGTTTTATATGGAAAACGACTTGGATTGCAAACTTTCACTTAATCACAATAAGACAAATTAAAAATAAAAAAGAACCATCAGTATATATTAACATTAAAAATGGGTAATGTCATTGAAAGCTTCATCTTTTCATGGATTAGCTAAAAACACCAAATCACTGTGATTATGTCTTTCAAATGTTTTTCCTTAATAATCATTGGTACTGGTTTCAGAAATGACAGTCAGGAGCATCTTCACTGAGCTAACAAATCTTAATGTTTACTAAGTGCTAATAAAAAAGAAGAGCTCTGGTGGCAGAGTGGCTAACTCAAGGGCAATGGCAATAGAAAATATAAGAGTGCGAAGATACATGAGTCTTTTGTGTTTGTCTGTCCAAAAAAAAAAATCCTTCCGTAGAGTCCATTCCCACTAATAGGAACCCTATAGGACCAGACAGAGCTGCCCCATAGGCTTTCCAAAGAGCAGCTAGTAGAGTCAAATTGACACATTTTTAGTCTGTAGACAGACAATAACCACTCTGCCAATACAGCTTCTCTGCCTGAGATTTGTTTCTGTGATAAGTTTCCTAGATGTTTTCCAAGATTGTCCTAGCTATTGTTTTTATACTTCAGGGTTCAGTGGATGTGCCCTTGTATATCCTTGAAAATCCAGCTCCCGTTGGGTCACATTCTTTATGCTCACAAAAGTGGGATGAATGGCTCCAATTTTAATTCCTAAATCATTATAGCAGTCATTCTGTATACACAGAGACATTGCTTTGTTTTTAAAAGCAAGTACCTTGAAATAGGTTACTTGAAATTGTAAAAAAAATAATAAAAAATAATATTTGACAGTTTTATAATTCAATGAACAGTTTTCAGATTTCCATATGGGTGAAGCAGAG
Organism: Heterohyrax brucei; assembly: GCA_028571685.1. Classification (NCBI taxonomy): domain Eukaryota; kingdom Metazoa; phylum Chordata; class Mammalia; order Hyracoidea; family Procaviidae; genus Heterohyrax; species Heterohyrax brucei. The sequence goes on along the minus strand of CM053144.1, from coordinate 45,827,937 downwards.
TTTCCCTACAAGAAGGAAATGAAGAAAAAGTGAAGTTCCTGAAAGCTGGTGATTTCACAGAAGCTTAAATATTTCTTTTTTAAGGAAAACGAGTTCACATAGTGACCAAGTACTTAATAGTATAAATGAAGTAAGCAAATTGTAGCTAGCTAGCTTCAGAAGACTTAGCTCTTTATCCATTTGTAAATCTGAGACCTCTTGAAATTGAAACTGAGGAAGCTCAGTCTTTTTCATGAAATCACAAGGTAATGCATTTATTACTGACCACTCTTGTTGCTGCCACTGTGTCAGTCCATCTTACTGAGGGTCTTTCTCTTTTTTGATGATCTTCTGCTTTAGCAAGCATGATGTCCTTCTCCAGGGATCGATGCCTCCTGACAACACATCCCTAGTATATAAGTCATAGTCTCGCCATGTTTGCTGCTAAGGAGCACGCTGGTTGTACTTCTTCCATGACAGACATGTTTGTTCTTGTGGCCATCCATGCTGTATTCAAGGTGCTTTCTCCAGCACCACAATTGAAAGACATAAATTCTTCTTTTGTCTTCTTTATTCACTGTCCCGCTTTCATTTGCATATGAAGTGTGACAATTGAAGTTTGAAAACTCATCCTCGAAAAAGTGCTACATACCTCTTTGCTCAGTATCACTACAGTCACCTTCAAAGTATTCCCCTTGGGAAGCTATGCACCAATGCCAGCACCTTGTGCACCCTTCAACGTTATTTGGGAACTCTTTCTGGAATGACCATCAGAGCTGTCATTTTATTACCCTTAATGTCCTGAATGTTATCAAAATGTCTTCTTTTCAATATTTTCTTTATCTTTGGGTAAAGAAAAAAGTCACTGGGGACCAGATCAGGCGAGTAAGGAGTTTATTCTGATACAGTTATTTGTTTACTGGCTAAAGACTCTCTCACAGACAGCGCTATGTGACCTGAGCTGGTGTACTGTTGTGATGCAAGAGCCATGAGTTGTTGGCAAAAAGTTTGGGTCATTTTCATCTAGCTTTTTCAGCACTTCTAAGCAGTAAGCTTGGTTAATGGTTTGTCTAGTTGGCACAAATTCATAACGAACAATCCTTCTGCTATTAAAAAAGATTAGCAACATTGTTTTGACTCTTGATTTGGACTGACAGAACTTTTTTGGTCGTGGAGAACTCCTAACTTTGATTGTGCACTTTGACACTTTGTTTCTGGGTCATACTGGTACACCTGTGTTTCTTTACTGGTGATAACACAGTCCCAAACACGGTCTTGCTTCTCCCAAAGGTCTGGGCAAACTTTGACTCTCCTTTGCTTTTGTTCATCAGTGAGCTTCTTTGGACCATTCTTACACACAACTTTCTCATGTCAAGATTTTCAGTTAAGATTTTCCTTACTGCTTGTCTATAGATGTTTACTAGGTCAGCTATGCTTTTCAGAGTCAATCAATGATTTTGATGCACAATTCAATGAATTTTTGCAATGTTTTCATCAGTTCTGCTCTTTACTAGCTGCCCTGATCTCACTTCATCAGTGACACTTTCTCTCCCCTCAGAAAAAAGTTTAATCGATTTGTATACTGCCTTTTTCTTCATATTATCCCCATAAACTTGGGATAACATGTCCTTGATTTGACTTCCACTTTTGCCAAGTTGAACAAGAAATTTGTTGATTGCTCGTTGCTCTAATCCAAGCTCTGACATTCTTGCAAGGGCACACTAAAACACACAACAATAACAAAAGCTTCTCAGCAAGATGCTGCCACATATCGACATGAACACGGCTGTGAGACACTGATACACCACGGTTATGAAACCTTACTGAGTTGTTTGTGCAGTGCTACCAACATCAGTGCGTGGTGGCAAGTTCATAAACTTAATTGCAGACCTCAACTGGTGAGATTGAAAGTAGCATGACTCGGGGCAAGCACACCTTTATCTTCAAGATGATATCTTTGCTTTTCAGCACTTTGAAGAGGTCTTTGGCAGCAGATTTTCCTAACGCAGTGTGCCTTATGATTCCTCGACTGCTGCTTCCATGGGTGCTGATTGTGCAATTAAATAAAATGAAATCCTTAACAACCTCAATCTTTTTCCCATTGATCTTGATGTTGCTTACTGGTCCAGTTGTGAGGATTATTGTTTTCCTGATGTTGAGGTGCAATTCATACTGAAGACTGTGATCTTTGATCTTCATCAGTAAGTATTCCCTCTTCACTTTCAGTAAGTGAGGTTGTGTCATCTGTACAACTCAGGTAGTTAGTGAGTCTTCCTCCAGTCCTGATGTCCTGTTCCTCTTCACATTGTTCAGCTTCTCAGAATACTTATTCAGCATGCAGATTCAATAGATATGGTGAAGTGATACAACCCTGACACATACCTTTCCTGTCTTTAAACCATGCAGTGTCCTCTTGTTCTGTTCACACAACTGCCTCTTGATCCATGTACAGATTCCTTAAGAGCACAATTAAGTGTTCTGGAATTCCCATTCTCCACAATGCTAGCTATAATTTGTTATGATCCACACAGTCGAATGTCTTTGTACAGTCAACGAAACACAGGTAAACCTCTTTCTGCTATTCTTTGCTTTTAGCCAAGATCCTCTGGCCATCAGCAATAACATCCTTCTGAATCTATCCTGAATTTCTTGCAGTTTCCTGTTACTATGCTGCTGCAGGTAGTTTTGAATAACCTTAGCAAAATTTTATGTGTGTGTCAATAATAATACTGTTCATAATTTGTGCGTTTGGTTGGGTCATCTTTTTTAGTAATAGACATAAATATGGATCTCTTCCAGTCAGTTGATCAGGTGACTCTCTTTCAAATTTCTCGGCATAGGTAAGTGAGCATTTACAGAGCTGTTCATTTGTTGAAATGTCTCAGCCGATACTCCACCAGTCTCCAGAGGTTTGATTTTGCCAATTTCCTTCAATGATGCTTTGACTTCTTCCTTCAACACCATTGGTTCCTGATAACATACTACCTCTTGAAACAGTTGAACATAGACCTAGTGTTTTGGGGATAATGATTTTGTGTGTTCCTTCCATCTTCTTTTGAAACTTCTTTCTTCGTTTTGTATTTTCCCTGTAGAATCCTTCCTGTTGCAAGTTAAGTCTTGAAGTTGTTTTTCAGTTCTTTCAGGTTGAGAAATGCAGAAATTCTTCTTCCCTTTTGGTTTTCTACCTCCAGCTCTTTGTACATGTAAGTATAATACTTTATCTTCTAGAACTGCCCTGTGAAATCAGTTCATTTGCTTCATCATTTCTTCCTTTTGCTTTAGCTAGTCAATGTTTAAGAATAAGTTTCAGAGTCTCTTCTATCATCCAGTTTAATCTTTCTTTCTTTCTCCTTACCTCTTGCTTTATTCGTGCATGATGTCATTCCACAACTTATCTGGTCTTTGGTCATTAGTTTTCACTGCATCAAATCTATTCTTGAGATGGTCTCTAAATTCAAGTGGGATATACTCAAGTTTGCATCTTGACTTTCATGGAAATTTTCTAATTTTCTTCAGTTCACTTGGAACTTTCACCTGAGCAATTGGTGAGTACAACAATCAGTAGTCAGTTTGATTCCTGTGTATTCCATCCAGTGAGATATATGTGTATAGTTGCCCTTTGTATTTGCACTGAGGAAGTTGTTGGTCCTGAAAATTCTATCATGAAGTCTCTGGCATCATTTCTTTCACCAAGGCCATCCAGGTACTGATTCTTCTTTTTTCTAACTTTTTCAATCCAACCAGCATGTTTGGCCAATTTCATGCTGCAGAAGCTGTGAAAGATCTTCAATTCCTTGATCTTTGGCTTTAGTGGTTGGTGTATAAATTTGAATAATAATATTAACTGGTCTTCATTGTATGTATATGCATATTATCCTATCACTGACAGCAGAGTACTTCAGGATAGATCTTGAAATTCTCTTTCTGACAACAAATGTGACATCATTCCTCTTCAAGGTGTCATCCCTGGCATAGTAGACTATATTATCGTCCAATTCAAAATGGCTAATACCAGTTCATATGAGCTCACTAGTGCCTAGGATCTCAATACTTATGCATTCCATTTTATTTTTGACAACTTCCAAATTTCCTAGATTTATCCTTTGTTCTTTCCGAGTTCCTATTATTTATGGGTGTTTGCAGCTGTTTCCTGTCACTTTGAGTCATGCCACACCGACAGATGAGGGTCCTATCCATATCACTAAGGTCAACTCTACTTTGAAGAGGCAGCTCTTTCCCAGTCATCTTTTGAATGCCTTGCAACCTGGAGGGCTCATCTTCTGGCACTCTATCAGACAATGTTCTGCTGTTATTCATATGGTTTTCACTGGCTAATACTCTTCAAAAGTAGGCTACCGGGTCCACCTTCCTAGTCTATCTTAGTATAGAAGTTCAGCTGAAACCTGTCCGCCATGGGCGATATTGCTGGTTTCTAATACCTGCAGCATCACAGGAAAATGCAGGGCCCCACAGTAGTATGAAATGACAAACACAGTTTGGTGATATCAATTATATTAATCACGTTGAGTTTGCTAGTTGAGTCAGCTGATTTTTTTTGAGATGGCCTTGCTTGTAGTTTTATTTTATTTTTGTAATATTTTATTGTGTTTTTACACAACTTATATTTCCATTCAACAAGTACTATACAAGTTCTCCAGAGAAATTGGTTACATTTTTTGCAGTGTGTCAACATTCTTATGTTCACTTTCCCTGTTTCCTTTTCATTAATCTAGCACACCTGCCCCTTACAGCTACCTTCAAATCTTTACTTTAGGGTAGATACTGAACATACGGTCTCATAGAGATTATTTTTTAAAGGAGCTTAATACTCCTGGGTAAAAATGTTCATTTAAAGAGCTATAACTGTCATTTAGCTGAAAGATGACCTCCGGGACTGAATTTTGTACAAAATTTAAAACGACTGTCACTGTGATAGTCTCAGGGGCTCCTCTGATAAATCTGATCTTTGTAAGTATTTGAGTTTTGTTCTATATTTTTCTCCTATCTTGTCCAGGGCCATTTACTGTATTTTTAGTAAGAATTTTCAGTAGTGGTAGTCAGACACCACCTAGTTCTGTTCCTAGGATAGACGAGGCCTTGGTTTGTGTAAGCTATTAATCTTATAAATTAATTTATTTTTTGACTCTTTGTTTTCCTTCTTTCTCTTTTCTGCAGACCAGTAGATGTCAATAGTTGTATTTAGATGGCTGCTTGCAAGCTTTTAAGATCACAGACAATACTTACCAAATTCAAGAGAATACAGACTTTATGAATTATCCTACACTAATTGAGTGCCCCATAAGACTTTGGTCCTCAACCTTAAAACACAGTAAACCATTCCCACAAAGTGTTTTATCATGTCTAGAAGGAATCTGTTAGAGTTCCCCTGTGTGTTTCATTATTTATATGAATATATGCATAGTACACACACGCACGCGTGCACACACACACACATACATGTCTACAGATATACCTATATGTGCACATGTAATAGACACATACACTTTACACATACATACAATAGATACATCTTTACCTATGCAACCACAGACATATTTTATGCTTATCATTGCAAAATTCTATGCTATAGCATTTTTCCTTTTCTTGTGTAGTAATTTTTAGTATCGTTATTTACCTTGGACAGGTTGTGTACACTTCACTCACATTTATTATTGTCTTTCAGTCAGTACACTTTTGAAAGATCTCTGGAGATAGAAATGCCAGATCTTTGTAGAAAACTGGTCAGCTATTTTATTTCTGTTGATTAGTGATTACTGTTCATTTGTTTTAATTACAAATTTGGCTTGGCTTGGTGAACAAGAAATCATGGCATACCTCTTAAGAATTCACCTTAATACTTATGTGAGATTTCACTTGGTTTAACAATTTAGTAACCATGACACTTAAAATAATCTTCAAAACATAAAAGCCTAATAATTTTACTGAACACTTAAAAATGTGCTAACCTAAAGTGATCATACAGATAAATCAACCTAAATATTATCTATTTAACCGATATATGGGTAAATAAGCATATTTCTATACCTGATTTCATACAAAAACACAGTAGAATGTAGCAAATCAGTTATATCAGTTAATATCTCTCCAGACTCATTCAGCATGAGAGTTCTGTGGCTAGTGTCCAACTTGCTGGTATTTCCATTACACCGCCTGCTTACCTATTCAAGCATACCAACAGTTGTGAGGAAGGCACAGAAGCAGTGGTGTTTCAATCTTCAATCTGTTTATATACAATTGCTATGAGTTGCAAACAACTAATGGTGCATAAGGACAACAGAACCTACTAGACTAGACTTTGCCATTCATATTTACTTTATTCAGTTCCTACTTTCATACATGTTCTAAACAATTTGAAAATCTCAACTGCCTCATTGCCTGCTTATTTGTCTCAGAAGAGTTGTCTAGATCCTTAAAGTCATAGCTGCTTTCTGATAACCCTGATCAAAGCGCTCTTCAATTCCTTGTTCCTCAAAGTATAGATCAGTGGATTTAGTAGAGGAGTGACCACAGTGTACATGATGGCAATGACCCGTTCTTGGCCCATGGAGCTGCTTGGAGCAGGACGAATATAAGTGAAGACAACAAGAACATAGAAAAGAATGACTACCATGAAGTGGGAGGCACAGGTGGACAGTGCTCTGTGAAGCATGCTGCATGAATGAGTCTTAAAGAAGAGGTATGTGATAATGTAGAGATAGAAGTATGAGAAGGAAGGGGCCCATAGCAATGGTCCCTGTGACTGTACTGAGCAACCACTGGTTGAGGTAAGTGTTCCCACAGACCAACTCCAGCAATGGCTTAATATCACAGAAGAAGTGACGGATCTGGTTGGAACCACAGAAGTTCAAGTGAGAGGTCATTATGGAGTGCATCAGGGAATGGAAAAATCCAGTGACCCAGACTGTGCTAGCCATCTGGGTACAGCGCCTATGATTCATGATGACAGTGTAATGAAGTGGTTTGCAGATAGCCACAAAGCGGTCCAAGGCCATCACAGCCAATAACATGGCCTCTGTGCTGCCAAAGAAGTGAAAGAAATGAAGCTGGCTGATGCATCCCGCAAAGGAAATTGCTTTGTGAGTAGAGAGGAAGTTCTCCAGCATCTTTGGCAGTGTCACTGTGGAGTAGCAGATATCTAGACAGGAGAAGTTTCCCAGGAAGAAATACATAGGTGAATGGAGTCTTGGATCAGAGATGACAATCATCAGGATTGCTCCATTCCCAGCCAGATTTACAAAGTAGATGAGAAGGAACACTATAAACAGAAATGGTCGCAGTTCTTGGATGTCTGTCACGTCTAGGAGGAGAAATTCTACAAACAAACTTTGATTCAGCATCACTTAAAATAAAAGATAAAATAATTTTTGTAGTACTATTTTGAATGAGAATCGGAATTCTACAAGTCTAGAATATTCTTGACAAGACAAAACTTCTTGAGAGAGTATAGTTGTTCTGAAGGATCCTGCATGGCACAAATGATTTGCTTTCACTAATAATGGAAAGGTTGGCAGTTGAATGCCACCCAGTGACTCCATAGAAGACAGAACTGGTGATCTGCTTCTGTAAAGATTACAGCAAAGAAAACACTATGGAGCACAGTTTTACTCTGTAATGTACAGAATCACCATATGTCAAATCTACTTGATAGCAACTGGTTTTACTTTTATAGTTGTTTTACGTGATCCCAATGTCAGAGGTTTTATAGTAAGTTTGTTTTATAACAGGTTTTATATCCTCAGTCATTAAAAAGTAACATATTAAGGTTACATGTCTGTTATTCATCTGACTCAGTCAGTATTATTTTGTCTGCATTTGATTTATCATTAATATTTTACTTTGAGATGTCTAGAGCATGTTGTCAGCCTCCTGCTTTGTCTTCCTATGCACGTCTGCACTGTGATAGAAATTTTCTTTTATCTTCCTAAACCAGTTCTAACAAAGTGCAAATTGTAAGTACTCTACTGCATTGCTATCTCTAAATGTACAGTGAAGCCACCTGGGTGATTTTCACTTAATGAATGTAAATAGGAAGAACTAATCAAGTATTTTAAAGACCACAAAGTCTGTAAACAAACAAAACCTCTCACAATAGTAGGAATATTTTTTTCTCATCTTAGAAGTTAAATTGGGCTATGAGTATCCTCTTACTGATCTCTTTCTGAGCCACATCTGTAGGAGGGTAAGCCTTAGTTGGTATAGAAAATGAGGCTACATTAATCAGATATTATTAGCCTGCGGTTTATTTGAAATCTACACATGTGCTGGTAGGCTATTTATTCCTATAACATGAACCTCAATATTTTCTCAAAGTAGAATTCTCAAATTATTTCTGTGGTGGCAAATGATAAAGTACTTCTATTTTCTAGTTGCTCTGGTGCTCTTTTTTTTTTTTTTTCCAAATCATATCGCAGAAGCCCTGGGTAAGTAAAATTCTTCCTCTAATGGGTTCATTGATGTCCCCTTTAGATTTTCCAATACTGGCCTCTCCTCGAAGTATCTGTATCTTCAGTCCCTTTGAATTCCTATCTTCTCTTGTGATATACATCTTTAAGTAGACATGTCTCTTCAGATACTGTAGAATATCCTGCCTCAAGTGAAATTCATCAGTTCACTTCCAGCTTCATTAATTTGACATTGGCAGTCAAGTTGCTTTCCATCATCCCAAAAGGGTATCTGATGCATATCAGTGCACAAATTTCCAAGTTCTTCTCACTCAAAAAAATATGTTTTGTCTTTTTTGCCCTTCCCATTAACTAAGATTTCTGTTTTCTACTGAAGAATCACATTAATTTTCATTTTACTTGCAGAACTGAAATAGCAGTGTTTTCTTCAGTAAATGTTAAAATGCTCGATAAAATTGTAAATAAGTTGATGTTAACAAAGTTTAATGCTTGACTGAATTCAGACTGTTCACTGAGAGGCAGCAAAACTTTTGAATATTTTTCCTTCATTTTTTGAAAAGTTGTTTTTGTGTTCAGTTACCTTCAGGTTGATTCCAATTCACTGCTTTCTTATATGTGCAGAGTGGATCTGCTCCATAGAATTTTCAAGATTATGACCTTTTGCAAGCAGAGGCACAGCAAGGGAGAGGAGTCTGAGGGAGGAACTTGCCTCCAAGTTCAATTCCAAGAGGATACCGCATAGGGTGTGAATGACATTTGAAGCGCCACAAATGTGAAAGGCTCCGGATTGAGGCAGCTGGACAAATACGGGAGAGGTGTTTTGTTGACATGTTTATCATGGAATGAACTATGTCCCCCCCAAAATGTGTGTAGCTATTTGTCTGGGCCATGGTTTCCAATAGTTTATGATTGTCCTCCATTTTATGATTTTCTTATGCTGTAAATCCTAATCTTTGCCTGTGGTTAACATAGTGGATTCCGTTAAAGAGGATTAGGGTGGGACTGTAAATCTCTTCATAAAATCACACCTCTGCTCCACTGTAAAGGGAGTTTCCCTGGAGTATGGCTTATACTACCCTTTACCCTTTCATCCTACAAGAGATAAAAGGAAAGGGAAGCAAAAAGAGAGCTGCGAACCGCATACCATCAAGAAAGCAGTACCAGGAGTAGAGTACATCCTTCAGTACTGAGGTTCCTGTGCCAAGATGCAACCTGAACAAAGACTGATATAACACAGGGACTTTCGACGACAGCCGACAAGAGGCAAAACCTTCCCATGGAGCGGACAACCTGAATTTGGACTTGTAGCCTACCAGACTGTGTAAGAATAAACTTTTCCTTTGTTAAACTCATCCACTTGCTAGTATTTCTGTTAGAGCTCTAGTAGCTGACTAAAACAGTGTTTTAGTCAACTATTAATAAAACTATTAACATTTATTCATCTTGAAATTGGGAAAGGCAGAAGTTGGAGATTGGCTCTGGGTGCCTGTTATCCTCTGGAAACAGATTGCTGTGCCGTAATTCCAAGGTGAGGAATTCCAGCCTCTAGGTGAGGTTGGACCACCAGCTTATGATTAGCAGTCGAGCACTTAAACTATTTCGTTTAGGTATACTGACAAAAGCAGATACATCTTTTTGTAACAGCTTCCTCTTTATTTCTTTCATTTCCAGACGTAGTGGATTAGATTTTACTCACTGGGAGGGAAGAAGGGAGGATCTTATGAAAATTTATAGCAGTGGGAGGCACCTGGAGAAGTGTAAGAATGCTCATGTGGATGCAAATTGGGTAGTTTCCTATAAAAGGGGAATCATTCAAGGTTGGAAAAACTACTGATAATAGGTGAAAATGACTTGAAGTAAGACTGAAAAAGTGAATGACTCAGGAAACACTCCTAGGGAGTGTTTTTATTATGTGGAAGCTATTTTGAGAAATTATCTCTATATAACACCTTTATGAAGGACTGCGTTCAAATCACTCAGTGTAACTTTTTAAAATAGGCAGGCAATCTTTATGTATTTTAAATAATCATTGGTGTTTAAAATACAGATCACATGCCAAATATCACCTTTGATTCTCTGGCCCACAAGGCAGTATTGCATAAAAAATGTATTTAAGAAAATAAAACTTACTGCCTTCAAAAAAGAAAAAGGAAATCAGAGTAATCTGTTTTAAATCATTTCTTTCACTGAAATTTTAAGAGTTAGAGATTACCGACTTGCTTTGGAGGATGTCTGGGGAAACAGGCTTCTTAAACTGAGAATGAGAATGACAACACAAATTTGGACATTAAAATATCTTTATAACATACAACCAGAAGACATTTATAAAACACAAGATCTGTTTTCAACCCTGGGCATTTATTTTTATTACTATAAACACAAATCCTTCACTAAGAGTTACAAAATGTAGACAACTTTGCAGCCTATCTCTTATTTTATTGTCTTACCTGTTACAGTCTTCAGATTCATGGGTAAGGAAAATATTGACTTTTCAGGTACACACTCAAAGATTGCAAACAGAAAAATATTTTAAGTTGGATGTCATGTAGGGATTACAAAATAATCTCTTCATTTTCAAAATTTCCTTTTCCCTTTCCTGAAATTCTGCCTACCCGTATAAGAGACAAAGGTTTTTAGGCATAAATGTCCTAAGAGAGTATGCCTCCTAGGTAATGAAATTAATTATTGTAAGGATAAACAGGATACTTTTCTGCACCTGTAATGTGAAGAAGGAGCTTTGGGGAATTTCTATTTTGAGTTCCATTTAAAAAATCTTTCAATTCTTTTGCCTTGGTTCGTAGTCTTCGGTTTCAGAACCATGGACAGCAACACAAGTGCCTATTGCCTAGTATGCTTCCTTAGTCAAATTTCCTAGGACAGAGGTATGGGTTCCCTTTCTCATTTGAGGGAGTTTCTAGGTGTATAAAAATTTAATAAGTGGTATCTGACTTTGATTTTACAATTTTTTTTTGTCCTTACCCAGTGACATGGATTGAACTGTGTCCTCCAAAAAAACAAAAAATTGTGTGTAGCCATGTGGCTGAGCCATGATTCCCCATATTTTATGATTGTCCTCCATTTTGTGATTTACCTATGCTGTATGTTAGAGGATTAGCATGGGTTGGCAAATTCCTTTATAAGATCACCTCTCTCCTCTACCGTAAAGGGAGTTTCCCTGGAGTGTAGCTTGCACCACCGTTTGTCCTCTCTTACTGCAGGAGATAAAAGAGAGAGAAGCAAGTAGAAAGCTGGGAACCCCACACCATCAAGGAAGCAGCACTGGGAGAAGAGCATGTCCTTAAGAACTCAGATTCCTGTGTCAAGATGGTCCCTGAGCAAAGACTGATGAACACAAGGACTTTCCTCCAGATCCAACAAGGGGGAAAGCCTTCCCTTGGAGTGGCATCCGAATTTGAACTTGTAGTCTACCAAACTGTGTGAGAATAAACAATTCTTTGCTAAATCCATCCACTTGTAGTATTTCTGTTAGAGCAGCACTAGTTGACTAAAACACGCAGGTAACCAACAATTAATCATGAAAAAGCCTAACCAAAAGTGCAGAATACTGATTTCTTTCTTTCAGCAGAAGCTACTCTGGAGCATTGTAAACTTGTCTTTCTGGTAGAAAAGGGCAACCAATAATAAACCCATTACCTTGTGATTTAACGAAAAAGAACTTATGCTTCTTCAATTTTATTTGTATTGTATTTTAGTTGAAGTGTTACAGAACAAAGTAGATTCTCATTAAACAGTTAGTACACATATTGTTTTGTGACTTTGGTTATCAAACCACATTTGTGATTTCCTCAATCTCTGTCAGACTGTATGGCTGGTTTTTGTTTCTAGTTAAAATGTTGTTCTATATTGACCTCCAGCTCTATTCATGACTCTCTATTGTGATTCCTGTCAGAGTAGTCAGTGGTGGTAGTCAGGCACCATCTAGTTATGCTGGACTCAGTCTGGTAGAAGCTGTAGTATTCGTGGTCCATCTGTCATTTGTACTAACCTTTCCCCTGTGTCTTTGGTTTCCTTCATTTTCCCTTACTCTACATGGAATAAGACCAGAGGAGTACCTTAGATGGCTGCTCTCAGGCTTTTAAGATCCCAGATGCTACTCACCAAAGTAGAACGTAAAACATTTTCTTTATAAACTATGTTGTTACAGTTGAGCCAGATGTTCCCTCAGAACACGATCCCCCCACCCACCCCCGAGTCCAGTCGTTCAGTTCCTCAGGGAGTTTGAATTTGTCTATGGAGCTTTCATGACCTTGCCTTGGAAAAGTTCTGCTGGCTCCCTCATTATTGTGTCCTATCTTACCCTTCACCCAAGTTACCACTTATTTATTATTTAGTGTTTTTCCATCCCCACCCCTCATCACCCTTGTAACCATCAGAGATTGTTTCTTTTAGTGTATAAGCCTTTCATGGGTTTTTATAATAGTGGTCTCAGACAATAATTGTCCTTTTGTGCTGGACTTATTTCACTCAGCAAAATGCCCCCCCCCCCGATTCATCTATGTTGTGAGATGCTTTGCAGAGATCATTGCTCTTCTTCATTGTGTAGTACTCTATTGTGTGTGTGTGTACTATAGGTTATTTATCTATTAATCTGCTGATGGGCATCTGGGTTGTTTCCACCATTCTTGCTATTGCTAACAATGCCACAATGCACATATGTCTGTAGTGAGATAGCTTTTTCTCTAGGATATAGTCTAATGAGTGGAATTGCTAGAGCACATGGTATTTCTGTTTCCAGCTTTCTAAGGAAGCTCCACATCATTTTCCAAAATGTTTGAGTCATTTTGCATTTCCACCACCAGTGCCTAAGAGCTCCAATTTTGCTGCAGCCTCTCTAACATTTGTCATTTTCTATTATTCTTTTTTTCATGTCATGAATGTCAGTAGGAGATGGTATGTCATTGTGGTTTTTAATTTACATTTCCCTAATGCCTAATGATGGCGAGGGTTTTCTCAAGTGCTTATTAGCCACTTGAATGTCTTCTTAGGTGAAAAGTCTGTTCATTTCTTTGCACATTTTTAACTAAATTACTTGCTTGCTCCCCTATCCCTTGTCTGTTTGTCTGTATGACATACTGTGGGGGTTTGCATGTTGCTGTAATACTTGAAGCTATGTTGCCAGTATTCAAACACCAGCAGGGTCACCCATGGTGGACAAGTATAGCTGAGCTTCTAGACTAAGACAGTGCACTGAAGAAGGACTTGGAAGTCTACTTCTGAAAAGGTTTATCCAGTAAAAATATTGGAAATAGTTACAGGCTATTGTTTGATATATTGCTGGAAAATTATTCCCTTAGATTGTAAAGCAGTAATTACATGACTAGGGAAGAGGTACTTCTTAGAGTTGACTTTAATAATTTATATGGAATCACACTTTTGAGGCCTTCATTTGTTGATGTGGCACAACTCAAAATGAGAAGAAACAGCTGCAAATATCCATTGATAACCAGAATATGGAATGTATGAAGTATGAATCTAAGAAAGCTGGAGTTCATCAAAAATGAAATGGAATGCATAAACAATGATATCCTAGGCATTAGTGAACTCCAATGGACTGGTATTGGCCATTTTGAACTGGACAATCACTTGGTCTACTATGCCAGGAATGACAACTTGAAGAGAAATGATGTTGTGTTCATCATCCCAAATAACATTTCAAGGTCTGTCTTGAAGTACTTTGCTGTCAATGATAGGATAATATTCATACTCCTACAAAGATGATCTATTAATATGGCTATTATTCAAATTTACACACCAACTACTAAGGCCAAAGATGAAGAAATTGAAGATGTTTTACCAACTTCTGCAGTATGAAATTGATCCAACATGCAGTTAGGATGCACTGATAATTATTGGTGATTGGAGTGTCAAAAGTGGAAATGAAGAAGGATTGGTAAATGGAAAATATGACCTTGGTGAAAGAAGTTGGCAAGATAAACAACTTCTTCTTTGCAAAAAGCTTTTTTCCACCAACGCAAGTGATGACTATACATGTGAATCTGGCCAAGTGGAACACACAGAAGTCAAATCAACTATGAAGAGATGATGGAAAAGTTAAACATCATCTGTCAGAACAAAGCCAGTGGCCACTGCAGCACAGACCATCAATTGCTCAGATACAAGTTCAAGATAAAACTGTAGAACATTGGAAGAAGTTGATGAGAGCTGAAGTATGACCTTGAATGTATTCAATCTGAATTTAGACACCATTTCAAGAATAGGTTTGATGCATTGAACACCAATGACTGAGGTCCAGACAAATTGTAGAATAACATCAAGGACATCATATGAGGTGAAAGCAAGAGGTGATTAAAAAGGTAGGAAAGAAAGACAAGATCAAAAGAGGTGTTAGAAGAGATTCTGAAACTTGCTCTTGAACATCAAACAGCTAAAGAAAATTAAAGAAGTAATGAAGTGAAAGAGCTGACCAGAGAGCTGACCAGACTATTTAAAGGCTATCTTGAGAGCACAAAGTAAAACATTATAATGGCATGTACAAAGACCTGGAAATGGAAAACCAAAAGGCAAGACCACCCTCTGCATTTCTCAAGATGAATGAACTGAAGAAAAAATTGTAGCCTGGAGTTGCAATATCAAAGGATTCTATGGAAAACATAAAATTACTCAGGGCACACCAATAGAAGATGGAAGGAATGCACACAGTCATTATACCAAAAAGAACTGGTAGACATTCAACCATTTCAGGAGGGACCTAGTCAGCATGTATCAATGGTGCTGAAGGACAAAGTCCAAGCTTCACATTTACACCAATGTTTATTGCAGCACTGTCCACAATAGTTAAAAGATGGAATCAACCCAGAAGTCCATCAACAGATGAGTGGATAAACAAATTACGGTACATATACTCAATGGAATACTATGCTATGATAAAAACAATGTAGATTTTAGAAAACATCTCATAACATGGTTTCAAATGGAAGATACTATGCTAAATGAAATCAGTGTCAAAAAGACAAATACTGTATGAGACTTCTGTTACAAGGGCTTAAAAATAGAATTTTCTACAGAAGAAAATAACTTAGATGGCTACAAGAGCAGGAGTGGTGGTCAAGATTTATCATAGACGAGATAATTGACAGAAGTTAGAAATTGTGTCATTTACTGTAATAAGTAAACTAATGTGAAAAAAACAGCTGTTGCCTAGGAAATAAATAAATAAATAAATAAATAAATAAATAAATAAATAAAACAAAACAAGGCTCCAGAAACTGAAGGAACACCAATCGACATGTTTCAACAATGGATGTAGTGCACGAAGTACTCACTTGTTTATGCCAAGAAATTAGGAAGATAGCTACCTGGTTAATTGACTGGATGAGGTCTATATTTATGCATATTCTCAAGAAAGGTGATCCCAATAAATGCGAAAGTTAGGGAACAATCTCATTAATAGCACATGCAAGTAAAATTTTGCTGTAGATCATTCAAATGCAGCTGCTACTGTACATCAACAGAGAACTCCCAGAAATTAAAGCTGAATTCTTTTTTTAAAAAAAAATTTTTATTTAATATAATTGAGTGAAAATGTACATTCCTGTATAAATCTACATACCCACCTATATGCAGCTTCCACTGCTCTCCCTGCCCGGTGACAGGACACTATTCCTCTCTGCTCCATACATGTCTCGTTCTCCCAACAGTCTCTTTTTTCCCTCCTCTCTACCCACTCTCTTTCCTCCAGCCAGAGGTCAGCAGGATGACATCCTATAGATGTATAGAACCATAAAGTGCATCCAATATATGGTCACTGCATTGCCAAGTCCAATCCGTTCCTGTCCAAAGCTTGGACCGTCATTATGATTTATGGTCAAGGGCAGCATCAGGGCGAGGGGCCATGCTCCTAGGGGAACCCCAAAACCACTGGACCATCAATTGAGGTCTTTTAGTGGGGATCTCAGGGTGCACCCCTTTATATTCTTGTGTTGCCAGTGAGACTCAACTTAGTGAGCTCCATCGTGGCTATCACTGGTGGTGGCCGGGCACCATCTGGTTCTTCCGGTCCCAAGTCAATGTAGGCATCCACTGCTGTGGGTCTCTTTGTCTTCTGGGTTGTCTTTCCCCCATGTCATTTTGGTCCTCGGTGAGCATCCATTCCTGCTGAGTTGGGACCATTTGCTGTGCCCTTGGATGGCAGCTTGGCAGCTTTTAAGACCCCAGATGCCACTCACCAATGTGGAGTGCAGAGAGCCCTCTTAGCAAAATGCTGGTTGTGCCAATTGGCCTCACTTTCGCCTAAGAGCATGGTCCCCCGCCCCTCCGCCCCAGCTACTCTATCCTTGCAATATTGGGTTAAGATGGAAGGAGTACTCATGTTATGTTTAAGTCCACTTAATAATGTTCTTGTTTCTAATGTGTGCTATCACTGATTTCACCCAACCAGATACCTAGCAACTATCTAACCTATACTCTCCCCCTCCCTCCCTCTCTCCTCTCCGTTGGAGCTGTCAAAGAGTCTTTTCTTCTATACACAAGTCTGTATTTGAGATCTTATCGTAGAGGTCTCATACAATATTTGTCCTTTTGTAAAGCTGAATTCTTAAGAGAGCACAGAACCAGGGATATCATTGCTGATGTCAGATAGTCCCAGCTGAAAGCCAAGAATACCAGAAAGATACTTACCTATGTTTTATTGACTATTCAGTGGCATTCATTTGTGCAGATCATAACATATTATGGATAGAATTATGAAGAATAGGAATTCCAAAACATTTATTTGTGCTTATGAGAAACCTGTACATAGACCAAGAGGCAGTTTTTCAAACCCAACAAAAGTGTGCTGCATGGTTTAAAGTCAGGAAAGGTGTGCATCAAAGTTGTATAGTTTCATCATAACTATTCAATTTCTGTATGCTAAGCAAATAATCCAAGAAGCTTTACTATTTGAAAAAAAGAAAGAGGTATCATAATTAGACGAAGACTCATTAACAACCTGTGTTATGCAGATGACACAACACTGCTTGCTGAAGATGAAGGGGACTTGAAGCACTTGAAGAGGAAGATCAAAGGTCACATCCTACAGTATGCATTACACCTCAACGTAAAGAAAACAAACATCCTCACAACTGAACCAATAAACAACAGCATGATAAAGGAGAAAAGATTGACATTGTCAAAGATTTCATTTTACTTGGCTCCTGAATCAACAGTTACTGAAGCAGTAGTTAAGACATCAAAAGATGGAATATGGCTAGTAGCCAGAGCCATCCTTCAATTCCTGTAACAACATAGACCCAGGAAAACTGCTTAATGGATTAAAGAGGACATTCTTGGAGCTCTGCTCACCAGGGGAACTCTGGGAGAATGAACTGCCCAGCAGAAAGGGAAGAGTGGTTGCAGCGTAGCCTAGAGAGTAGAGTTGGCAGCAGTCCACACTCTTCAGGAAGACCCCTGTGCCAGCACTGCAAACATAGCTGTGTTTTCTCAGGAAAGAAGCTGAGCTTCAGACAGATATGCCTACAGAATGGCAGCATTCTTCCATTTGTACACAAAAAGATAAATCTGTACAGTCGTGTGTGAATCAAACTTTTTCTCTGGGGCACAAAAATCTCTCCCTCTCTCCAGTGCTTCCCATCCCATTTTTTTCTGTGATGTGCTGGGCCCCTGATTCTGATGCAATACCTGAAGCCACAGACAAGTAGCTTAACAAGGGGAGAAAAATGAAGTCTACCAGTGCTGCTGAGTGGGAAATTGTATTCAGATCTGTCAACCATTCACATTTCTGAGTGCAAGCAGGCACTCTGCCTTTCATAGCACGTGTACCCCACAACTTGAGCCCACACTAATTAATAGTTTCCCACAGACACTGCACATTTGGTGGCCAATGGACTGGGTGCTTGGGCTGAAAAAACACAAGAAAAGTAAGCTAACACCAGGTCCCCACTGCCTAGGTACAGGACTAACCACCTGGTGACAGGAGTTTGAAAATTCTGCTACTCCAATTAACAAAACACTGCACTTGACTACTCAGACACTTAAGAAACTCTGTGTGTGTGTGTGTGTGTAGATAAAATACACATACACAGACTGGAATACAATAACTGAAATTAAAAGTCTTCTCATGGTTCAGAGGCAACAATCTGTTTCAGATCATTTAAAGAAGCAGACTACTGTGGCTTCAGAAAACTCCCAAAACAGTTAAAAAAAACTTTCCAGATGAAGAAATCCTGCAATCATCAGAAGAAGAATACAAAATAGTTATGCTTTTAGCTGTCATAGACATAAGAAAGGAAATTAGACAAACAGCAGCAGAGCATACTGAAAAATTAAACAGGCTTCAGGAAATACTTTAGCAACAATGATCTGAAATTCAGCTGATTAACAATAAAATTACAGATTTAGACAATGCCACAGAAAGTCAAAGGAGTAGAATTGAGACAATAGACTATATAATCAGTGAGAATGAAGATAAACTGACACCAACATATGGGAGGAAAAATCGGACAACAGATTTAAAAAATATATGAAGAATCACTGAGAGTTATGTGGGACTCTATCAAGAAGAATAGTTTACAACCAATTGAAGTTCCAGAACTAGGTAGGGGTTGGGGGCAGGGGGTAGAAAATACAGAGAATGGTTGAAGATGTGTTGATAGAAAATAGAGACTTGTTGAAATGTGTTGATAGAAAATTTCCCTGATATCATGAAAGACAAGTAGATAGCTACCCAAGTTGCTTATTGAACTCCACACAAGGTAGATCCCAAAAGAAAGACACCAAGATATATTATGCAGTAAGCAGGACAAACTAGTGTATTCACAGCTCTTTTAGACTGAGGGGAAGTTAAGACGATGCAATGAAATTAAAGACAGGTTTAAACTTACAACATAAGAGATAAACATATAGACAATCACAATGAAAATTAACAATCCTACAAGTCAAAACAAGAAACAAAATCAAGAAGTCTCTGCAGGTAAAAACCAACAACAATGAAACTGACAAAAAGAAAACTCACAATGAAAAACTACACAACACTGAAAATTAAGCAGAACAAATGGCCTGACACCCTGGAGTGTCCCCCCAAAACATGGCCCATGGACTCAGTGCTAGCCCAGAGATGAAACCAACACCAAAGACAGCACTTCAGACAAAAATTGGACTGGAGTGTAAGATATGCAGCTGTTCAAACAGCTCCCCTGTAGAAACAAGATGGGAGGATGGAAAGGAAGGGACAGAAATTGGTTGAATGGATATGGGAAGTACAGAGCGGAACAAAAGGAGTGTACTATCACAGAGTTGGGAGAACAGCTAGAGCTGCATAGAGATGTGTATTGGGTTTTATATGGCAAATTGACTTGGATTGTAAATTGTCGGTCACAATAAAATACTTCTAAAAAAATCAAAAGATGCACTGCATTGGGAAAATCTGCTACAAAAGACCTCTTTAAAGTGCTGAAATGCGAAGATGTCACTTTCAAGACTAAGGTAAGCCTGACCTAAGCCATGGTGTTTTCAATTGCCTCTTAAAGATGTGAGAACTAAAAGGTGAGTAAAGAAGACCAAAGAAGAATTGACACCTTAAATTGTGCTGGAGAAAACACTGAATGCAACATGGACTGCCAAAAGAACAAACAAATTTGTCTTGGAACAAATACAACCAGAAAGCTCCTTAGAAGTAAAGATGGTTAGACTACCTCTCACATACTTTGGACATATTGACAGAAGGTAACAGTCCCTGGAGGACATCGTGTTTGGCAAAATAGATGGCTTGACATAACGGCCATAACAATGAGGTTAACAAGAATGAGGGACTGGGTGGTGTTTCTTTCCTTTGTATATAGGGTTGTTATCACTTGGAACTGAATTGATGGCACCTAACATCATTTGTCTTGTTTTTGGATTTTCCTGTAGATTTTAGAGATTAGAAGTTTGTTAGATTTGTCATAGCCAAAATTATGTTCCCAGTCCAGTGTTCTCTTTTTACCCACTTGAAGTCTTTTGATGAACATAAATGTTTAATTTTTAGAAGACCCCAGCTATCTAGCCTATTTTATAAAGTTTGTGTGTTGTTATTTTATAGTTTGTATTGAATAAACGCCTCATAAAATTTATTAAGGCCTCTAGTGTTGATTCTAGTTTTTCTTCTATCGTACAGTTTTTGGTTTTATACTTAGGTATTTGATCCATTTTTTAATTAGTTTTTGCGTATGGTGACATATATGTCTTGTTACTTTTTTTTTGCAGATGGACATCCAGTTTTGAAAGCGTAATTTCTTAAAAAGACTGTGTTTTCCCCCATTTGATGAACTTTAGGCACTTATTTTTGTATCAGTACCAGGATGTTTGGACTACCAAAACTGTATAGCATTTTCTGAGGTCAGTAGTGTGAGTCCTACTACTTCAGTCTTCCTTAGTAGTGCTTTACTTATCCCAGGCTTCTCCTCTTTCCACGTAAAATTAAGGATTGCTTTTTCCATCCATTTAAAGAGTGCTGTTGCTATTTGCTTTGTGATTGCATTGTATTTGTAGATTGCTCTGAGTTAGACTAACAGCTTCACAATATTGAGTTTACTTATCCATGAACGTGGTGCATTTTCTCATTCATATAAATATCTTCTGGTTTCTTGCAGTAGTGTTTTATAGTTTTCTTTGTACTGGTCTTTTATATCTCTGGCTACATTTGTTTGTAAATATTTTACTTTTTTAGGGGCTGTTACAAATGTTTTTGTTTTCTGATTTCCTTGTTGTTGATCTCTTTACAGGTGTAGAGTAATCCAACTGATTTTTGTGTGTTTGTCTCGTATCAGTGCTATTCTACTGAAAATTTCTATTAGTTCCTGTGGTTTTCTCACAGAGTTTTTTTTTGAAATTTTCTATGTACAGTATCATATCATCTGCAAATAGGGACAGTTTGACTTCTGCATTACCAGTCTAGAATTTCTTTTTCTTTTCTTCTTTTTTTTTTTTGTCTTACTGTTCTAGTTAGGACTTCCAGTCTAATGTTACACAGGAGTGGTGATAAAGGACTTTCTTGCCTTGTTTCTTTTCTTAAGGAGAATGTTTTCAGGCTCCCTCCCCAAAGACTGATGTTGCTATTGGTTCACTGTAAAATCCTTCATTTAATTTCATCTTTAGGTTATTTGTGTCATGTTTTGTTTTTCTTTGTCAATCTGGCCTATGGTGTGTTAATATTGTTGATTATTTCAAAGAATCAACTTTGGGTTTTTCTATTGTCTATTTTGTTTATTTTGGCTCTGATCTTTATTATTTTCTTTCTTTTGTGGTTTTGGCCTTCTTTTGCTGGTCTATTTCTTTGAATTGCGTAGGCAATGTTTTGATTTTGTCCCTTTCTTCTTTTTTGATGTGTGCATCTGTTGCTAAAAATTGACCTCTCAGGACTGCCTTTGCTACATCCCAAATGATCTGGTATAATAGGTTTTCATTCTTGTTTGATTCTAGGAATTTTTTTATTCCATCTTTCATTTCCTCTATTACCCAGTAGTTTTTAAGAAGGGTGTTATTAAGTTTCCATGTGTTTGATTTCTTTTCCCCATTGCTCTTACTGTTGTTAGTTTCTACTTTGATGGTTTTGTGATCAGAGAAGGTACTTTGTATTATCTCAGTGTTTTGGATTTTGTTGAGGATTGCTTTGTGGCCTAAGATATTATCTATCCTGAAAAATATTTCAAGTGCATTGAAAAAGAACATGTACTTTTCAGCTTTTCTTTCAGTGGAGTGTTATATATATTTCTAGTAGGTGAAGTTGGCTGGTTGTTGTCTTTAGATATTCTGTGTCTTTGTTGAACTTCTTTCTAGATGTTCTGTCCTTTACCAAGAGTGGTATATTGAATCTTCTATAATTATTTTGAAACTGTCAGTTTCTCTTTTCAATGCTTTTAGAATTGTTTATGTACTTTGGAGCCCTACCATAGGGTGTGTAGATATTTATTATGGCTATATATTACAGTAGCATAGTGGTTAAGTGCTATGGCTGCTAACCAAAAAGCTGGCAGTTGGAACCCACCAGGTGCTTCATGGAAGCTCTATGGAGCATTTCTATTCTGCATTATAGGGTCACTATGAGTCAGAATCAACTCTAAGCAAATCGATTTGGTTTTGGTTTTTTGGGTATGCTTATACAATGTGCTTCTTTGTCTTCTGTGGTGGATGTTGTTTTAAAGTTTATTTTATCTGAGACTAGTATTGCCACTCCTGATCTTTCTTGGTAGCTATTCCCTGGATAAATTTCTTCCCATTCTTCAGTTATTAATAAATATACATTTTTGTTTCTAAACGGAGTCTTTTACAGACAGAATATTGATGGATCTCATTTTTAAAAATCCACTCAATCACTCTGCCACTTTATGGGTGCACTTAGGTCGTTAATGTTTGGTGTGATTACTGATAGGTGTGAGTTTATTGCTGTCATTTTATAGTGCTCTTTCTGTGGTGCTGGTGTTTTCTTTGTTCCTTTTACTCTCCTGTGCTGAATTATTGGTTGCAGATTTTTTGTTGTTGTTTCTTTTGTTTTTGAACATTTCATGTTTCTGAGGCTTTATGTTTCCCTTCTTTATTTTGATGAGTAGGTTTGTTTTTCTTTGTGTTACCTTGAAATTTATCCTTGCAGTCTTTAGTTTAACTAGTGTTTTATTACTTGGTATCACCTTGCCTTCTTTTCCACTTCACAGTTCTATATGTACACTTTTTTATTCTGATACGTTTTATTCTTATGCATTATCACTTACTGATTAACCTCTCTGGTTCCTGTTTTAATTCCATTAGTTTTGATTAATCCTTGAGTGTTCATTATCTGAGTTGGTATCTAGTTGATGTGTTCTTGAATTGCAGATTCACACTGTCATATGATGTAGTTTGTTGTCTAATCAAAGGACTCCTTTTAATAATTCTGGTAAGTCTGGTTTTGTTTTTACACATTCCCTTAATTTCTGTTTATCTGGAAATGTCATAAATTCACCATAGTGTCTGAGTGAGAATTTTCCAGGATATATTATTCTTGATTCACAATTTTGTTTATTCAGGTTTCATGTATGTTTTAGATATTTATATAGGTCATCCCAGTGTCTTCCTGTTGCATTTTTTCTTTCATGATATTTGGAAGTTTTCTGTCATTATTTTTTTCAATGATCCTCTCTGTGTTTCCCATTTTCCCACACTGTTGTGGAAATTTGATCACTTGAGAATTTTTGCTTTTGATTGGATCCCACATCATTCCCAGAGTTTCTTTCTTTTTTCTTCATTCTTTTATCTGATTTTCCCTCAAAGCAGTAACCAAGTATTCATCTTCAGTTTTGCTGATCTTGTCTTCCATTTTTTCAAGTCTGCTTCTCAAACTTTCTATGACACTTCTGAAAATTTTGTTGTTTATCTTTGAGATTTATAATTGTTGATTTTGTGTGATTTCTAGTTATGAATTTAGTTTGACATTCTTGTTCTGTATTATTTTCCTCATTTTTTCATGGCTCTGTTTTTTCCATGATTTATTTTTTTTCCTCATTTTTGTCTGTTTTTTCCTTTAACACTTGTGTAGCTCTGAATATTAGAATTTCCTGTCAGTATTTCCAGTGCCTTTTGCTCTACATCTAGGTCATCTTATTCCATTTGCGGGGTGGGGAGGGGAGTGCCTATTGAAACTATCTTGTTCTTTTTTTTTTGTATGTTTTGATATTATCTGTTGTCTTCAGGAATTTAGTAGTTACTTTATTTGTTTATTAATTATAGATTTGTTTGCTTCCTCTTCTTTGTTTTATTCGGCTGTGTCTGAGCAAGCAAGCTGAGTATTCTTTATTGTTTGTGCATCTGTGGACACGATATTTCTTAGTACTTGTCCACTGGACAGAACCACTCTCTCAGCTATGGTGAAGCAGAGCAGGTCCAGCAAAAGGGGAGTGACTTGGGTGGGTCTTTTGTGACTCATATAGTAGTAGATAGAGTGGGCTGGTGGTCAATGTAGGCAGATTTCTTTAGACCATGACTGTGATGCATGGGGTCATAATGCTGAGTGCATGTTACAGATAGGCAAGAGGGAGAGAAGACGTTGCGGTGCATAAATCTGAGTGAATGTGGGAAAGAAGAGAAAGAGGAGAGAGAAAAACCAGGGCCAAAAAAAAAAAAAAAAAGCTGAGAAAGCCTAACATTTCCATTGCATATACGCAAGCAAGCTGTGTATTAGTTACTTTCTAGCCACGAGGCTGGCCAGTGTGGGCAGGACAAATCTAAGCAGCAGGAGACAGTACCTCCCAGCCACACGATATTGGCTCCCAGAAAGCAGAGGATGAGCAGAGGAAAGAAGGGTGAGATGTGTGAATGTGTGTATTGCTGGTTACAGGTACTCCGTCTCCCTCTGGGAGCTCCTTGAAACTGTCTTTCTATATTACCCATCCATTCTTCTCAGTGGCTGAGGAGGCCAAGATGCCCAATCTATGAAGCATTAGCTGACAAGGGACCTAACATGGGTATCTCTCCTCACTTTCTGTTTCCTGTCACCTTCTTATTCCATTTGGTGCTTCATTGAATTCTTCATGTCTTCGTTTGATTCTTAGGATTCTAAGACTGATGTTTGTCTCTGTTTCACTTAGTTTTTCAGGTCTTTGCTGTGGAGGGACTGCTTGGTGTTTCTTTCTATATCACCATGTTAGCTCTATAGCCTAAGTTTCTTCAATTTTAATTTTAAAAGGTCTCACAGCTACAACTACATGATGCACAAAATTTCAGGAGCTATCTTTGACATTAACTCAGTAACCATTAAATTCTTGGTCACCATGGAAACTTGTGCTTATTAAGCAAAACATATTTAAACATCTATTAAAATCTCCAGTCCTCAGGAGATTTCTTTTCATTTTCTTTCTTTTTTTTTTCATTTCTTTCATGTAGGAAGATTCCACTCCCCTTACTTAGAAATTATTTATTAAATTATGGAACAGTCAAATATATATATATATATATATATTTTAATGACTGTAGTTAACTTACTTTGAGCCACTGTTTTCAGAAACAATCTCCCTGCACGCACACAGAATGACTGCTAGGAATCATTTAGGAATTGAAAGTGGAGCCTTTATTCCCTGTCCTTGAGTATAAAGTACATGACTCAGCAGGAGCAGGACTCACAAGAACACGTCAACTGAGCCTTGAGGTAAAGAAACAATAGCTACGACAATCTTGGGAAACGTATTTTAGGGAACTGTCTTAGTCACCTAGCATAGCTATAACAGAAATACCACAAGTGGATGGCTTTAACAAAGAGGTTTATTCTCTCACGGTTCAATAGGCTGGAAGTCCAAACTCAGGTCACCAGCTCAAGGGGGAAGGCTTTCTCTCACTGCCAGCTTTGAAGGAAGGTCCTCATGATACTTGTGTCTTATCTTGGTCCTGGAGCATCTCAGCACAGGAACCACAGATCCAAATGACTTGATCCTAGCACTGCTATCTTGGTTACATGAGTTTCCCATGTCCTTGCTTACGTGTCTCTTTTAAACTTCAGAAGAGATTGGCTTAAGATACTATCTGATCTTGTTGATTTCATCAATAAAACTGTCACTGTCTCTTCAAATTGTTAAAAATGCTGGGACTCCACCAGGTTTTCAGGGATAGCAGACACATCTAGGTTCTCAGAAAGTGAAGAACATAATTTGTCTATTAACTCAAGAAATACCTCAGCAACTAGGACTTCACTGTTTTCACCTTAGTGAGAGTTTTGTGCCAAGAAAGGAAACTAAAACAATATTTGGATTAATTCTTCCTCTTCCACCTGCCTTATGTTATAATAATCTGTAAAGAAAAAAGGAGGGGAAGGTAGTGAGGCAGACAGAAATAGAAAAACAAAACACAAACAAAAAAAATATTGAAAGTCATTTTCAGTCACAAAAATTCTGAAGAAAAAGTAACACCTGAATGGTGCTGTTGAGTTGGTTCCAACTCATAGCAACCCTATGTACAACAGAACAAAGCATTACCCAGTCCTGTTCCATGCCCACAATTGTTTTTATGCTTAAGCTTATTGTTACAGCCACTGTGTCAATCCAATGTGTTGAGGGTCTTCCTCTTTTTCACTGATCCATCACTTTACTAAGCATGCTGTCCTACTTCAGGGATTGATTCCTTCTGACAAAGTGTCCAAAGTATGTGAGACTTAGTCTGGCCATCCTTGATTCTAAGGAGCACTCTGGGTATACTTCTTTCAGGACAGAACTGTTTGTTCTTTTGGCATGTCATAGTATATTCGATATTCTTCTCTAATACTATAATTCAAAGCTGTCAGTTCTTCTGTCTTCCTTATTCATTGTACAGCTTTTGCACAACTATGATGCTATTGAAAACAAAATGGCTTGTGTCAGGTGCACTTTACTTTTCAAGATGATGTTTTTATTTTCCAAAACTTTAAAGAGATGTTTTGCAGCACAGTGTCTTTTGATTTCTTGAGTATTGCTTCTATAGGCATTGACTGTGGGGCCAAATAAAATGAAGTTCTTGACAACTTCAATCTTTTCTCCATTTATCATGATGTTGTTTACTGGCCCAATTGTGAAGATTTTTGTTTTGTTGAGGTTGAAGTATAATCTGTACTGAAGATTGTGGTCTTTGATCATCATCAAATTCTCTTTGCTTCCAGCAATCAAGGTTGTGTCATCTACATAATGCAGAGTATTAATGAGTCTTCCTCCAATCCTAATGTCCCATTCTTCATATAGTCCATATTTTCAGATTATTTGCTAGGCATACAGGTTGAATAGATATGGTGAAAGAATACAATTCTGACCCACACCTTTCCTGACTTTAAACCTGCAGTGTCCTCTTGTTCTGTTGGAATGACTGCCTCTTGATCCATGTACAAATTCCTCATAAGTACAATTACATGTGATAAAATTCCCGTTCTCCACAATGTTATTGATAATTTGTTATGATCCACACAGTCTAATGCCTTTCATTGTCAATAAAACACAGGTAAACATCTTTCTGGTATTCTCTGCTTTTAGCCAAGATTCAGCTGACATTAGCAATGATATACCTGGTTTCATTTTCTTTTCTGATGAATGACATAGGAAACTAATATTGACATTTTGTTCAATCTGACTCCACTTTTAACTATATTTCACAGTAATAATTTTTTAATTGTTGTAAGGATGTATAACAAAATGCTAGTTTTGCACTGCCTGTTGTACAGTTTAATGACATCAGTTACATTAATCATGCTGTGCTTGATAATTCCATTTTTTTTGAGATAGCCCTTCTTGCAGTTTTATTTTCTATAATATTTTATTCTGTTTTTACCCAACAAATTAGTTTCCATTTCAACAAGTTCTTCACAAGTCGTACAGGGACGCTTATTACAGTTTGCATGTTGTGTCAACATTGTTACCATTGCCATTCTGATTGTTCCCTTTCCATTAATTTAACTTTGTTGACCCTTCTCTTTACCTTCTCATTTTTGCTTTAGGGGACATATCAACCATTTGGTCCAATGTAGATATTTTAAAGGAGTATGATACTCATGGGTGATGTTGTTTATGACACAATTTGTTATCTAGCTGATAGATGAGCTCCAGGAGTGGATTCAGTACAAAATTTCAAGGGTATCTCAGGGCTATAGTCTCAGACGTTCTTCTAGTATTCATTGGTCAGTAGGTTTGAATTCTTTTTATAATATTTGACTTTTATTCTATGTTTTCTCCAGTTCTCTCCAGAACCATCTACAGTGTTCCTGGTCAGAATAGTCAGTAGTCATAGTTGGCCACCATCCAGTTACTCCATTCTCAGGATAGATGAGTCCATGGTTTATGTAGGTAATTAGTCCTATAGACTAGTTTCTTCTTTGAGTCTTTGTTTTTCTTCTTTCCATTTTGCTCCAGATTAGTAGTCACCAATGGCTGTATTTCAGATGGCTGACTGCAAGCTTTTAAGACCGCAGACACTACTCTCCAAGTGAGATGTAGAGCCTAAACTCTATAAACTATACTATGTCAATTGACTGAATTGTCCCATGAGACTGTGGCCCTAACCTTCCAAACCCAGCAAATCAATCCCGCAATTTTTTTAAGTCTAGGAAACATCTGTTACTGTGCTCCCATGTGCTTTATTATACATATACGAATACATATCTTGCACACACACACACACACCTACATACATATATGTATGCCTACAGATAGACCTCTATATGCACATGTATATGCACACATACCTTACTTTAAACATATGTGTTGCTACTTATGTAACCACACATATATTTTATGGTTATTATCTCAAAATTATATATGTTATAACATTAACCCCAAATGTCTGTTTTCTTGTGTACTTTTTAGTATCATCATTTACCTTGGTCAAGTAGTGCACACTTCACCATCATTCAATATTGCCTTTCATCCAATATGTTAAAGATCCATGTAGATAGAGATGCCACACCTCTTCAGAGGAAAACTTGCCTCTTTTTATTTCTGTTGATTAGTGATTCCAGTTTGTTTGAATTACTGATTTTCCTCTACTTGGTAAACAAAAAATCGTGACACACTTCTTGAGAATTCTCCTTAATTTATATGTGAGCTAGTGTTTGCTTTAACAATTAAGCAACTGAGGCCCTGAAAACAAATCTCTGAGATGTAAAAGCATAATAATTTCATGGCTCACATTAAAATGTGCTAACCTAAAGGGATCACACAAATAAAGAACCCTAAACGCTATCTGTTTACTCAGTACATGGGTAATACGAGTGTGTTTCTGTACTTGTTTTCATAAAAGAACACAATAGAATATGTAATAAATCAACTGTATCAGTTAATATCTCCCAAACTCATTCAATATGATGGTTCCGTGGCTAGTGTCCAACTTAAGCTTCATTTATACTACCTACCAACCTGCTCAAGTGTGACAACATTGGGAGGATGGCTCAAGATGAGATAGTGTTTCCTTCTGTTGTAAATAGGGCCTTTGTGAATTGGAACTGACTCAGTGGCACTTAACAACAACAACACATACTAGATTGGACATTACCATTTATATTTGTTTTTTCTGTTCCTATTTTCATACATAATCCAAACAGACTGAGAAGCAGTATAATTTCAAATCTCAGCTTTCTCATTGCCTGCTCATTTATGCCTCAGAAGCATTTTCTCTAGACACTTCCAGTTATAGCTTTCTTCTGATCATCCTGATCAGGGCCCTCTTTACTTCTTTGTTCCTTAAAGTATAGATTAGTGGATTTAGTACAGGCGTTACCGTAGTGTACATGATGGCAATGACCCGGTCCTGATCCATGGAGCTGCCTGAAGCAGGACGAATATAGGTGAAGACAACAGGAGCATAGAAAAGAATGACTACCATGAAGTGGGAGGCACAGGTGGACAGTGCTCTGTGAAGCATGTTGCATGAATGGGTCTTGTAGAAGAGGTGTGTGATAATGTAGAAATAGGACAGAAGAGTGAGAAAGAAGGGGCCCAAAGCAAGGGTACCTGTAACTGTATTGAGCAACCATTGGTTGAGCTCAATGTTTCCACACGCCAACTCCAGCAAGGGCTTAATATCACAGAAGAAGTGATGGATTTGGTTGGAACCACAAAAGTTCAAGTGAGAGGTCATTATGGAATGCAACAGGGCATGGAAAAACCCAATGACCCAGATTGTGCTAGCCATCTGGGTACAGCGCTGGTGCTTCATGATGACAGTGTAACGCAGTGGTTTGCAAATAGCCACAAAGCGGTCCAAGGCCATCACAGCCAGTAACATGGCCTCCAGTAACATGGCCTCTGTGCTGCCCAGGAAGTGAAAGAAATGAAGCTGGCTGATGCATCCCACAAAGGAAATTGCTTTGTGAGTAGAGAGGAAGTTCTCCAGCATCTTTGGCAATGTCACTGTGGAGTAGCAGATATCTAGGCAGGAGAGGTTTCCCAGGAAGAAATACATAGGTGAATGGAGTCTTGGATCAGAGATGACAATCATCAGGATAGCTCCATTCCCAGCCACATTGGCCAAGTAGATGATGAGGAACAGCACAAAGAGAAAAGACTGCAGTTCTTGGATGTCTGTCACACCCAAGAGGAGAAATTCAGTGACTGAGGTTTGATTCAGCATCACTTAGAAGAAAAAAAAAAAAAAGATATGGAACACCATCACTGATGAGAATTTTGTTGCTGAGACAAAAATGTCCTGAAAGAGAATTTAGTTGCTTTACATGATCTCAATCTCAGAGGTTTAAACAGAATTTGGACTATTAAACTGTAAAATATTGAGGTTACATGTCTGTTACAGACTGTGACTTCCTTAATCTTTCTTTAAAAATTAGATTCATAGTCAGTATTTATTTTCTTTCAGAGATCCAGAGCAAGTTATCAGCCTCCCACCTTCCTTGTATGCTAATATCTATGTTAAGAAAAAATGTGCCTTTTATCTTCCTAAGTCATCTTCATAGGATGACTTTTTGAAGTATTCCATCACACTATCCCTAAACCTAGAAAGAAATCCATCCAAAAGAACTGTAACTTAGGTAAAACAGAGAGGGTTAAATTCATTACAACCACAAAGTCTTCAAAGAAACAACAACAACAACAAGACCCTTTAAAGCTTAGTATTTTCTCATTTTAGAACATAAACAATCCTGTTAGCGATCCCTTCTTGAGACACATCTATGGGGCCATAATGCAGCCTTTGCTGAGATAGAAAAAGAGGCCCCACTGTTAGCCAGAGGTTTACTTAAAATTTTTTATCATTGCTGTATCTGCTGATAAAGCCCTGGTGGGGTAGTGGTTAAGACCTCTTCTGTTAACCAAAAGTTAGCAGTTTGAATTCACAGCTGCTCCTCAGAAACCCTAGAGGCTAATTCTACTCTGTCCTATAAGGTGGCTGTGAGTCAGAATCAACCAAAGGGCAATAGATTTGGTGTGTTTGTTTGTTTTTTTCCTTTTGGTAGATCTTCTGATAAAGTTAAGTCACTCTTATGACACAAGCTTTAATATTTTTACAAAATAAGACCCTCAAATTGCTTCTTTGATGACAAATTGTATAGTGTTTCTGTTTTCTACTTGGTCTGGGGTATTTCATTTTACCATATCCTGAATTCCTGGGTGAGACTCAAGAGTTTCTTCCTTATATCACTTTATACTGATCTTTCTTTGAAGTATCTATGGCTTTAGTCCTCTAGAAATCTTACCTCTTTCCTTAAGCCCTATGTTTTCTTTGCTTGAAATTACATCACTCTTCAGTTACCATGGGTCCCTGGTTGTACAGTGGTTAAGTGTTTAGTGGCTAACAAAAAGGTCAACAGTTGGAATCCACCAGCCATTCCTTGGAAATCCTATAGAGTGGTTTTACTCTGCCCTGTAGGGTCACTATGTATTGGAATCTACTCAGTGACAATAGGTGTGGTTTTGGTGTTCTTCAGTTATCAGGAAAGATTTCACTTCAAGTGAAATTCACCTTCTTCACGTCTAGTTCCGTTGATCTATCACAGGCAGTCCCATTGCCTTCTATCAACCTGGAAGGGTGTGTGCTCTCTCCAAAGTCCTTAGAAATTTCTAGGGATTCTCATTCAAAAAATAAGTTTTCTATAAAGCTATTGTTTTCTACTAAATGAGTGCACTAGTTTTCATTTGACTTGCAGATTTGAAATAATAGTGCTTTCTAAAGAAAGAAAAAAAATAGTGTTTTCATCTATGTTAAAACACTTGAGGAATTGTAAATAAGTCCTTTATAATAAGGTTTACTATTTGACCAGATATAGGCTATTTAGTGAGAGTCAGAAAAGTCTTTTAATCCCCTTTCCTTCATTCTTTGAAAAGTACCTGACATTCTCTCTTTGGGGTAAACTGACAAAAGCAGACATATTTTTGTGTAATAGCTTTTTTTGTGTGTTCCTTTCATTTCTGGATGTAGTGATTTAGCTCTTCCAAAGAGCATCTTTGGGAGAAATGAAGTAAGGGAGTCAGAGAAATTTATAGGGATGCAAGGTGTTGAGAGAAGAATAAGAAATATAAGAAAACCTAAAGAAATGCAGATACTGAGGAGTTTCCTGTATAAGGTGAATCATTGAAGGTTGATAAAACACTGACACAAGAAAACAAGATGGCTAAAGTAAGAAAAGTATCTGAACCAGGGAGTATTTCTCGAGATCCTTTAGTATTCTAGGTTTTTTATAAAACCCCCAAATCAAGCCAGTTGCCATCAAGTCAATTCCAGGGCAACGCTATAGTAGGCAGTAAAACTGCCCCATAGGGTTTCCAAAAAGCAGCTGGTAGGTTCAACCTGCCAGTCTTGGTTAGCAGCTGAATTCTTAACCACTGTATCACTAGGGCTCTGTGGTTGCCTACAGTTGTTAGCAATTCTGAGGAATCTTGTAATCACAGCTATACTTTCATAAAGGGCTGCCTTCAAATCATTCAGAACTGTTTTTCTGGATAGCCATATATATTTTGTGTATTTTTAAAATTTTCTTTCTAAAATAACAAATAAATTTTGAAAATGCCTATTTACTGCACAAGTGGCATGTCAAATGCCATTTTTGATTCTCAGACTCACAAGAAAACTTGTAGCATTTTGGGGAAAAGGTTTACCTAACTTTTAAAGACTATTAGATATTAGAAATAATATTTTTCACTGCAATTTGGATATTGAGAGGTTTTGACTTGCTTTGGAGGATGAGGCATGATGCAGTAAGACTGAAGATGGCAGCAAAAATGTGTGAAGTAAAGTGCCTTCATAATGCACAACTGCAATGAGGAGTCTCTAATGAAACATGACATATGCTTTGGCATTTACCTTTAATACAATAAACATGCAGACCTCTTACTAAAACACAATATGGCCAATTTCCTAGCCTATTTCACCTTACCTGATAGTGTTCAGGTTTACAGGTAAGAGAACTTTTCAGCTTCAAACTTGCAATGATTATGAATAGAAAAATATTTGAAGAGATAATTCACGTTGTGATTGCAGCATAAAGTCTTCGTGTTCAAAATTCTCTTTTTACCTTTCTAAAACTCTGCGTGCCTTTTTATGAGCCAAAGATCTCCAGGCATAAAAATCCTGAGGGGGAGTGTCCCCTGGGTGCTGAGGAAAACCTACAACATGAGGGAGTGCCTTGGATAACTCCCATCTTCAGTTTAATATTTTTTTCTTTTTAATTCTTCCCATTCCCTTGCCTTGCTATGTTAGTTGCTTAGTTTCAGAATCATGAACAATACAAGTCTCAATTTCCAAATATGTTTCCTTAGTCAGATTTCTTAAGACAGAGCATAGATTCACTTTATTATTTTAGGGGTCCCTTGGAAGATACTCTTGAGTTTAAAGTGTGAAGATAATTAGGCATAAGTGTTAAAAACAGAGAACCATTCATACCATCCTCAGAACAGAAAGATAATTATCTTTAATTTTCTATTTGTTTATTATTGTGATTCTGAAGAAACCAAAGAAAGAGGAACAAAGAGGAGTAAAACAGCCTTTGTTTCCTCTGAATCTTACTCTTCACTTTTGACATTAGTATCAAACTATTTAATGTGGGGTTCAAAAGCTCTTATTTCTTTCTGTTTGGGAGAAGAATACTGGTGTCCCCAGTGAGGATCCTCACTTCTTGATGTGTCTTTAAGTAAGGAAGTTATGACTGATTTCTCTAAGAGATATCTCTGTGTGATCTGCCACAAATACAATCTTGATAACAGTTACCAGTGTTCTTTGTTCTTCTTTATATTGAATTTCCATTCCCTTTGCTTTGTAGGAGTTAATTATATATAGGTTTAGCACACTAATAATACCTTTATGCTGAAAATATAAGTAACATTAACTGTGAGTTCAAGAAAGTACTAAAATGGTTCCCATTTTATCATGAGAGTCAGAGAGGTTAAGTAAATTTCCAAGTTTCTTGTGATAAGCTGTGAAACTAAGATTCAAACTGATCTTGCCTAAATCTAGAGACAACTACCATATGGTATCCACTTTTTCAAAATGTCAGCCTTCTTAATTTTACCTACAGCTTCCTTTGTTGACATCAAAATTCTCTCTTTTGATGAGCTCATGAACAGCACATGCCTTTCTGTGGTCTTATTCATGAAATTACTTCCTCAAGTCATAATGACATTGTTTAATTTTTTTGTTGTTGTTAACAAGGCTAGCTTCATAGGAATGTAAAACTCCGTATTCAGAAAGCTCCCCTGCTTAGTTTAATGTTTTGTCTTGGAATTTCTAGTAATTTTTGAGCAAGAGACTGTGAATTTTTATTTTACTTCATAAATTATGTAGTTCTTCTTATTAGAGTTTTGTATTTGCTATTTAGGTTTAGCCAAGCCAAGCCAAGTGCCGTCGAGTCAGATCCGACTCATGACGACCCTAGGGGCACATGTACATATACTGTGGCATAGTCAAAATTGGCTCTACTTCATCTCTCTGTAATCAGAGAGATTTGCTCTTCTTTTTTCTCAGATGTGTGATGCCTTCTCTGCAATATTCCATGTGCCCATAAATACAGAAGCTGTTCCTGTATTCTTTTCTTTGTTCTATTTATTTGCCTTTTTTCATGTTGGTAACGACTTGTATTTTCATCAAGATGACCTTATTGTAGATCTGAATACATTGTAGATTGAATCCGAACTTGATGCTATTTTTGTGAAGATAATTTCAGGAGTTTTAAACAAATGTTTTACTTATATTTGGTGGCAATATTTGCATAATTTCATATGTTCTATATGAACACTTTTGTTGGGAGTCATGGCCCACATACCTCCTGTAAGCCTTAGATCTCACTGCCTGAAAAATGGCGTCGTGCTGCAGGGCCACACCCTTGTTTACCCCGCTTGATGGCCTGCCCAGTGTAAGGCTTTGCCTGGAGACTAGGCAAGCCCCCCTGTGATTGGATATTGTTTGCCCTATCAGAATACAGCAGGCAACACTATTTAAGCCGTGTGACCAGGAAATAAAGAAGAAGAAGGATCTTGAAACCGCGTGTGGTGGTCCGTGTGTCTGTTCTCTACCTGCTGGACGGGTGGGGTCTCGGACACTCTTTAGCAACATTGATATATACTTAACATTGTGTCATCACCCTTACTATCTCTGCTCATGTTGTTTCAGCACCATCAATGTAGGTCCCTGCCTTTTAACATTTTCATTTGTGCTTTAGACGAACTGTTGTCAGATTAAAATCCTATAGATAATTATATATAAAAGTGCTGTACTCAAGGTAAACTTTTTTTTAATTGGGTTAAACTGTTGTTTAACGTAACCATAATTTCATATGGTAGTTTCAGTTTAAAGTTTCTAGATTATTTCTGGGCACTAATTTTGGAGATTCAATAAGTCTGCCTTCCATATAAACTTGAAGTTTTGTCTCATGCTTGTCTTCCGTTTGATCAAGGTCCATCTGCTGGTACCCTTGATCAAAATGTTCAGTAATGGGAGTTGGGAACCATCCATTTCTTCTGGTCTCAGGGTAATGAAGGTAGTAGTTTATGGAGCCAATTAAACCTGAAGAGTTTTGACAGCTCACTTCCCAAGGACTTTCAATGATAAAGAAAATTTTCTTCATGAAAGAAAAGACTTAAGGCCAGTACAAAGCAGTAAGTTAAAATTAAGAGCCTTTGAGTAAAGTTAGGACTTTTGCAGCATAATTGTGTAGTGACAGGGAGGTGATAGACAAAAGTACATCCACCAACAGAGGATCTTAAAAAAAACCATCCAATAAAACTTTCTTTTTCATAGCTTTGATTCCATCAGCTTGAGACTAGAACTAGATGGTGCCCAGCTACCAGCAATAACTATCCTGCCTGGGAGCACAGCAGAGTCCATGATGGAACAGGAGAAAAATGGAGTGTAGAACTCAAAGTGTAATAAAAAGACCAGACTTGATGATCTGACTGAGATTGGAGGGGACCCCAAGAGACAAGGCCTCTGGATTCTCTGGTTGCCCAGAATTAAAACCATTCCAGAAGCCAATTCTTTAGACAGAGATTAGATTTGTCTCTAAGGCGTAGAATGGCATTCATGAAGAGTGTGCTTAGCGCAAGTAGATACATGAGATTGAATGGACAGTTCTTGTCCAGGGCAAAATGAGAAGGCAGAGACAGGAGATGGCTGAATGGACACAGGAAATCCAGGATGGAAAGGAGAAGTGTGCTGTCCTGTTATAGGGAGAGTAATTAGGGTCACATAAGAATGCATGTATAAATTTTTGGATGAGAAACCAACTTGAACTCTACGCTTTCACTTTAAACACAATACAAAAACATTAGTCATTAAGAGACTAATAGATCCAATAAGTAGAGAATGTCTCTTGACAAGAATGTTACTGTTCACATGGCTAAAGTCTTTACTAGCTTCTGCTGAACTGACATTTTAGTTAATTTTTTCCCAACTCTTCTAATACACTCAAAAAACCAAACCCACTGCCCTTGAGTCAATTCTGACTTGCGGAAACTCTATAGAAACAGTAGAATTGCCCCCAGAGAGCTTCTGGTGAACTTGAACTGCTGACCTTTAGGTTATCAGACATAGAACTTAACCACTATGCAATCAGGGTTTCCAGAGTATGAAAATTTTATGTAATCAAAATGTTTGTGATTAAAGAGGTCACTGAATTTAAGTGAAATACTGTATGTGCTCAATTAACTTAATTTCTTGTTAACATTTGTTCATTTAAAATCATGTAAGGTTTTAAGAACATAATTTTTACAAGTTTCAGGGTTAAATAAATTGGAAGAACCCAAGTGTATTTGTATTAATCAAAAGGCATTATTCATCAAATAAAAAGGTAAACCACTGAGTGGAAGAATATATTTGCCATCTGTCTGATTGAGATTTTTTTATTTAGATTCATATGGCATCAAATCAATTAAAAAGACAGACAACCTGATGGATAAAGGATAAAACACTTAAATAGGCAATTGATGAAAGATAGTATCCAAATAACCAATAAATATGTGGAAAATGCTTAATTAAGTAATCAGGGAAATTAAAATTAATGCTGCTATGTGATCCATTCACTAAAATAATAACAATGAAACAGACTATAACAAATGTTAGTAATGATGTGGAATAACTAACTGGAACTCTTAAGTCACCGGTTGGAAACTGGTATGACCAATTGGCAAACCTGTTTAGAAGTATCTGACAAAGCTGATAGATGTATTCCTGTTACCCAGTGATTTTTTTTTTTTTTGTGTGTGTGTGTGTGTATTCAACCAAAAACCAAAAGACTAAATCCAGTGCTATCAAGTCAATGCCAACTCATAGTGACTCTATAGGACTTAAAAGTGAAGAATTTCTCCCATCATATGACACGAGGATTTGCTCAGAGTAGAACTGCCCCGTAGAGTTTCCAAAAAGCTTCTGGTGGATTTGAACTGCTCAGCCTCTGGGTTAGTAGCCATAACACTTAACCCCGTGCCACCAGTGTTTCCATATTCAACAGGGATATAAATATTCAACAGGAATATATATATTCACATGCACACACACACACACAACCACACACACACATACTCAAAAGAGATATGTATGTATGCTCATTAAGCTACATTTACAAGAGTGTAATACTTTT
This sequence comes from Heterohyrax brucei, assembly GCA_028571685.1. Classification (NCBI taxonomy): domain Eukaryota; kingdom Metazoa; phylum Chordata; class Mammalia; order Hyracoidea; family Procaviidae; genus Heterohyrax; species Heterohyrax brucei. The sequence continues at coordinate 45,790,035 of CM053144.1, read as the reverse complement.
GGTAACACCCCCCAAATGGAAACATCCAAGATATTTGTAAACATGCTGCCAACCTTAAGAATCTAAAAAATAAAATTAGACAAAAAAGGACATTATGTATAAATAAAGACATTCAAAATCATTCAAATAAAATTCATACTAAATGATATCATGATAATGGGGGAGATATTGAAAGGTAAGTGCAAGAGGAAGATTTCTGGTTATCTGGTAATATTTTGTTAATCTGAGTACTGATTACACACATGAAAATGTATTGTGCTTTTGTCTTATGATCCATCTTTTTTCTGAATTTGTATTATACTTGAGTTAAAAAGAATAAAATTAAAAACCTATAAAGCTTAAAAAATACTAATAGCTCCTCACAGAAGGAACTCCTAAGCAATTAACTTCAGAACAGAAGAAATTAAACCACAAAGGAAAGACTGGCATGTAAATAACAAGGATAAGTAATAAAAATTAGTTATATGTGGTAAGTTAATCAAGCAATAAATGCATAGAACAACAGCAGTAATGACATATTGTTCAATACAGAGTGTATGAGCATAAACCCAAGGTGCAAAAAATATATTGGGCAACAAAAAGATAAGTGATTGATATACTGGAAGTAAAAGTTTCTGAAGTTCTTGTATTTATGTATTTCAGAAGGTAGATTGTTATACTACTATCATACTTAAGCAATTCTAAGATAGAGAAGGCTACTACCTGATGATAAAATAAGTTGTTTATCAAGGAGATACAGTAATTGTTTGTTTCCTAATAGCATAGTCTTAAAATAGAATTTGCAGAATTATAAAAATGCATTAACTAACCCACATAGTGGGAGAATTTGCTGCATATCCTTCCATAATTAGCTGACCTACCAGATAAAAAGAGCCAAGAAAACATTGAAAACACAAAACTTGGAGGAATAATGTTGTTGTTAGGTGCTGTTGAGCTGGTTCTAACTCATAGTAACCCTTTTTATAACTGAATGAAACACTGCCTTGTCCTGTGCCGTGAGCCAAATCATTTTTATGCTTAAACCCATTGTTGCAACTGCTGTGTCAGTCCATCTTATTGAAGGTCTTCCTCTTTTAAGCTAACCCTCCACTTTACCAAGCCTGATGTCCTTCCCCGAGTACTGATCACTCTTGACAAAATGTCTAGAGTATATGAGACATAGTCTTATCATCCTTGATTCTAAGGAGCACTCTGGTTGTGCTTCTTCCAGCACAAATCTGTTTAATCTTTTGGCAGTCTGTGGTGCAGTCAATATTCTTCTCTAACACCACAATTCAAAGCTGTCAGTTCTTCTTCTGTCTTCCATATTGATCAATTTAAGTGCTGGAAATTAAAATGTAATTCTTGGTGATTTCCCCATATCTACACGTGATCTTGGCTTCTTCATTCCTTACGTTACTTATACTCCAAAAATCTTGTCCTTCGGTGCTGATTTCTCTCATGAGCTTACATTAAACTAATTACTTTACATCTCCACTTGGATATATAACTTAGCCTGTCTGAAAGACCTGCATTACAAAGATCCTTCTTGTGGAAGACAGAATAAGAACATCAAGAGATGCCCAAATCCTAATCCCTGGAACCTGTGATTATTACCTTACATAGCAAAAAGGTCTTCGTAGATATTATTAAGATTTGGCTCTTGAAATGGTAAGATTACCCAGTGTTGTCCATCTGGGTAGGACAAACCTAATCACAGGAGTCCGTAAAAGTGAAGAATCTCTCCCATCATATGATACAAGGATTTGCTGATGGCTGATGGCTGATGGCTTTGGAGTTGGAAGAAGAGGGTCTCAAGACAAGAAATTGCCTCTAGAAGTTTTCCTCAAAATTATGTGAGCACATAGTTGTTAAAATTATGTTCAGTGACTTTCACCACATTGCAACAAAACAAATATTTAACTGGATAAAAAAACAAATTTAAAATATGAAAGCAAATTAACTTTTGATAGCATCTTAGTACGGAGGAATAAAACCAATGAAGCATATATATAAATATGGAGAGGTTTACTTCAAGGAAATAGCTCATACTTCTGTGAGAGGTGGCAAGTTCCAAATCTGTGGATAAGATGACAGACTGAAGACCTCTGCTGGCTCATGAAGTTGCAGAGACTGATGAATACATAATATTCAGGTCAGGCAGCAGGCAAGAGAATTCTGCAAGCTTGTGATCCAAGAACTGGAGATCAGGCAATGATAAGAGTGTGGTATAGACAGAAAGAGAGAGAGTGAGGTTTACCAGAACATTCTTTGATGGGAGAGTAGGCCACATCATCAAAGAAACTTCCCTTTTGAATGACTGACTGCTCTCATCAGATTACAAAATGGATGATTACACTATGGAAGAACACATGCTAAAACACAGAGAATCACAGTCTAGCCAAGATGACACATAACATTGGCCATCACAGTCAAACTCTTATCAATTTGGCAACTTCACACATCTTAAACCATACATAATCTCCAAATAAAGACAATTACAAAGTTATAACCACTAACACAATTCAACTAACATGAGTACAACTAAAAACCCACTTTTAACTCCTTTTACATTTTGTATTTTATAATATGAGTAATGGGATAAACAGAACCCTGATGGCTCAATGACTAAAAGCTTGGCTGTTAACCAAGAAGTTGGCAGCTCGAATCTACCAGCTGCTCCACAGAAACCCTAAGGAGCAATTCTACCTGTTCCATAGTGTCTCTGTCAGTGGAAATCAGCTTGATGATCACAGCAACAAGTTACATAAAGGAATAAAACAAAGATTTTAGATATTTATACATGCACGAGCACACACACACACACGACATGGAAGAAATACTTGTAACAATTACAGTTTGATTTCTGCAACTGGTCACCTAGTATTTAGAACTACCTTCTTCTTCCACTACCCATTTTGTATTCCATTTTCTTTCAGCAAGCACCTCATCTGGTCATAGTTTTTCCAGGTAGAGTGACCCAAGACTTCATTTTTGAAGTTCTGGACCATTATCAGTCATTTAGGAATGGAGTTGCTGTAGTTTTCCATTGACTTTACTCACAGGACATATAAGTACTAATAGATGCCCTAAGGCATTGGCTATATTCCAGACATACTCTTCTTTACCTCCATTCTATAAAAACAATCTGATTTTCCCTTGTTAACCATTATCAGTCACTCCAGCCAATACGGCAACTCCTTTCTTTGCCTGTTGTGCTGGAGGAAAGAGGAACCCAAAATGTGTGGGTGACATCCTTAACTTCTAGTTCAACAAGATCTGTGTTGTCTCTCCTGGTGGGGACATTCTTCACTCTGGAAATAAGACCTCTAGACCAGGAGAGTGTAGGACCATGGGGACTGGAAGCAGAAATTTTTTGAGTGGCTAGGGGAGATATGAGTGATGCTAAACCTGTTTTTGTCCCTTGGTTTCTGTACTGGTTACTGTCAGCTATGAAAGAAATAGCACCTTTGGATGCTTGTTTAGAGTACGAGGTCCAACAATTAAGTCTGTGAACTTAATTGTTGTAAGTGCTACATACGTCATTGTTGTATATCACTACAATCACCTTCAAAGTACTCCCCTTGGGAAGCTATTCACTGATGCTAACTTCTAGGTCACCCTTAAAAGCAATTTTGTAACTCTTTCTGGAATGGCCATTGTACACAGTGGCACAATGACAAGTTCACAAACTTAATTGTACAGTTGTCTGTGAAGGAGTTTTTACCCAATAAAAAATAACTATTTTGGAACATTCTCCCTACTCACCTGGTCTGGCCCCCAGTGAATTTTTTCTTTACCTGAAGATAAAGGAAATATTGAAAGGAAGACAATTTGATGACATTCAATGACAGCTGTGATGGCCATTCCATAAAAAGAGTTCCAAAATTGCTTAAAAGGGTGGGCTAGGCACTTGCATTGGTGCATAACTTCCCAAGGAGATACTTCAGAGGTGACCATAATGATATTCAGCAATGAGGTGTACAGCATTTTTTCTAGGATCAGTTTGTAAACTTAACTGGTAGTCCTCATATATACAGCATCATGTAGAACATCGGTCCAGTCCTGCGAGATTTTGTCTTGTAGGTAGTACCATAATTGTGTCTTTAGAATGCCATTTCATTATTCTTTCAAGCCAGCTGATTCAGGACAGTGAGAAACATGGTAAGACTAGTGAACTTAATGAGAATGGCCCATTGTCACACTGCATTTTCTGTGAAGTGAATCCTTTGTCCTGAGGCAATGCTGTATGGGATACCATGATGGTGGATAATCCATTCTGTAAGGTTATGAGTGGTAGTTTTGACAGAAGCACTGCATTCATGGAAGGTAAGTATGTGTTCAGAGTAAATGTTACCCAGTGAGAATACTGTCCTTTCCAAGATAGAAGCATCTAATGTAATTGACCTGCCACCACGTTACTGGCTGCTTGCCTCAAGGTATGGTGCCTTATTGGGAACTCAGTGTTGGTCTCTCCTGTTGGCTGGCTGAACATTCAGCAGTGGCTGTAGCCAGGTTGGCCCTGGTGAATGAAAGTCCATGTTACTGAACTCATATGTAACCTCCATCCCTGACACCATGGCTACTTTGTGCATGAGTCCATTGGTCAATGCCAGGAATGGCTTAGAAAAGAGGCCAGCTTATACTCACAGAATACATCATTCCATTTGATTTTTAAAATCTTCTGCTGAGGTCGTCCTTTGGTGAACATTCACGAGAGAAACAAATATCTTCAGATATTTTAGCCCATTTAGAGAGGTCTGTGCACATAACTCTTCCCCACCCCTCCTGGTGACCAATTTTCCAATCATGTTCCTTTCAAATCCCTGACTATCTAACCAAACCATTAGCCATAGTTCATGAATGTAACAGGCTGCAAGAAAGCATACAGCAGCAAGGCTTAGAAATTCAGAAAATTAACAATAAAATTACAAACTTAGGCAATTCAATAGAAAGTCGAAAGAGCAGAATTGAGGCAATAAAAGTCAGAATTAGTGAGACTGAAAATAAATCCCTTGGTATCAATGTATTTGAAGAAAAAGTCAGATAAAAACTTAAAAAAAATCAAAAGACACTAAAAGTTATGCAGGACTCTATGAAGAAGAATAATCTATGAGCGATCAGAGTGCCAGAACTGGGGGTGGGGTGGAGGTGGGGTGACAGAGAATTCTGAGAGAATTGTCAAAGATTTGTTGACAGAAAACTTCCTTGATATCATGAAAGATGAGAAGATACCTATTAAGACACTCATCAAACTCCACACAAGTTAGATTCCAAAAGAAGACACCAAGGTATATTATAATTAAACTTACCAAAACTAAAAATAAGGAGACAATTTGAAACCTAGCTATGGATAAACAAAAAATAAACTACAGAGGAGAATCAAGAAGACTAAGCTTGGACTAACCAGCAGAAATCATACAGACAAGAAGGCAGTGGGATGGCATATACAAAGGCTTAAAGGAAAATGCTTGACAGCTGAGAATGATTTGTCCAGCAAAACTGTATCTCAAATAGGATGGCTAAACTAGGACTTTCACAGATAAACAGAAATTTTGGAATCTGCAAAAACCAGACCAATAGTACAAGAAATGCTAAACAGAGTTGTTTGCTTAGAAAATCAGTAATATCAGGTGAAAATACAAGACTATAACACAAAACAGAACAACCAGATACAAAAAGAAAAAAGAAAATCAAAGACAAAACACTGAATATAGGGCAATAGATATGTCATTATGTGAACATTATTTAAAAAAAAGAACTTAAAATGTAGTCTCAGATTTTTTTATATGGAGAAGAAGTCAACATGATACAAAGAAATTAAAGACCAGTTTAAATTTAGAAAAACAGAGACAAATATTAAAGTAACGGCAGAGGAAACTATCAGTCCCACACATCAAAATAAAAAAGAAGAAAAACGTGAAGTCTCAGCAAATACAAAACCACCAATAATGAAAAAGATGAAAACATGTGAAAAAAAGGCTTGGCACAGAAAGTTAAATGTAACAAAGGAATTGTCTACAGTGCACACACACACAAAAAAATTCGAGTGACAGTACTAAACTCATATCTATCTGTAATGAGGTGGAATGTAAATGGATTAAATACACCACTAAAGAGATGGAAAGTGGCAGGCTGGATAAAAGAAAACACCACTCAACTGTATGCTTCCTACAGGAGATACATCTTAGACTCAAAGATATGACCAAACAGAAGCTCAAAGGATGGAAAATATGTGTGTATACATATATATATATATATACACATACACATATATACATATCAATGAAACAATATTCAAAAGGAGCAGAGGTGGTAATATTAGTCTCTGGTGAAACAGAATTTAAAGTAAAATCTACAACATTGCATAAGAAAAGACACTATATAATGATTAAGGGTCAATACTCCAGGAGAACATAACTATATTAATTACCTACGCACCCAATCATGGAGCTCCAGAATACAAAAGAAAACTCTAATTGCATTGAAAACAGAAATAGACAGCACCATGATAATAGTAGGACACTTCAACACATCACTTTCAGTAAAGGACAGAACATTCAGGAAAAAGTTCTATAAAGACACAGAAGATCTAAATGCTACAATCAACAACTTGACCTCGTAGACATATACAGAACACTCCACTCAATAGCAGCCAAGTATATGTTCTTTTCCAATGCACATGGCACATTCTCCAGAGTTGATATTAGGCCACAGAGCAATCCTTAACAACATCCAAAGCATCAAAATATTGTAAAGCATCTTTTCAGGACACAAGGCCATCAAAGTAGAAATCAGTAACAGAGGACAGTAGAAAAAAAATAATTAAGCACATGCTCAAAAACCACTAGATTACAGAATAAATCAATGACAGAACAAAAAAATTCACAGAAGGAAATGAGAAGGAAAACACATCATAGCAGAACTTCTGCAACACAGCAAAACAGTGCTCAGAGGTCAATTTACCTCAATAAATGTACATACCCAAAAGAAGGAAGGGCCCCAGTCAAAGAATTAACTCTACAACTTGAACAAATATAGAGAGCAGCAGAAAAACTCCTTGGGAATAAGAAAGCAAATCGTAAAAATTAAAGCAGAACTAAAATCAGAGAACAGAAAAATGATTGGAAAAGTTAACAAGATTCAAAGCTTTTAATTTATTTATTTTTTTTAAAGATCAACAGAATAAATAATCCATTGCTCAAACTGACAAAAGAAAAACAGGCCCAGAAACAAATAGTAAGAAATGAGATACGCCATACCACAAGAGACTCAAGTGAAATTAAAATAATCATAATAGAATACTATGAAAAACTGCACTCTAATAAATTTGAAAACCTACAGGAAATGGGCATATTCCTAGAAACACGCTATCTACCTAAACTAACATGAACAGAGTTAAGTAAACTCATCACAGAAATGATAATTTAAAAATTCCCAACCAGTACAGTCCTGGTGCTGACAGCTTCATTGGAGAATTCTACCAAACTTTTAGAGAAGAGTTAACACCACTGTTACTAAAAGGTATTGCAGAACGTAGAAAGGGATGAATACTCTCAAACTCATTCTATGAAGCCAATATAACCTTAGTACCAAAACCAGATAAAGACAGCACAAAAAAGGAAAATTACAGACCGGTATCTCTCATGAACTTAGATGCAAAAATCCTCAACAAAATTCTAGCCAATAGAATTCACCAACAAGTCAAAAATATAATTCATCATGACCAAGTGGGATTCATACTAGGGATGTAGGGATGGTTCAACATTAGAAAAGCAGTAATGTAATCAACCACATAAATAAAAGACAAGAACCACTTGATTTTATCAGTTGATGCAGAATAGACATTTGACAACACACATGTCTAACATGTCTAACGTGTTAGACAATGTCCAACACACATTCATGTTAAAAACTCTCAGCAAGAATAGAAGGAAAATTCTTTTAACATAATAAAGGACATCTATATAAAGTCAACAGCCAACATCAACCTAAATGGAGAGTTTGAAAGCATTCCCTTGAGAATGGGAACCAGACTAAGAAGCCACTTGTCACTACTTTTATTCAACACTGTGCTAGTGATTAGAGCCAGAGCTATCAGGCAAGATAAAGAAATAAAAGCCAAGTGCTATCGAGTCAGATCTGACTCAACCACAAGGTCAGCAGTTCAAATCCACCAGGTGTTCCTTGAATACTCTGGGGTCAGTTCTACCCTGGCCTCTAGGGTCGCCATGAGTAAAGAAATAAAGGATATCCATATTGGTAAGGAAGAAGTAAGAGTATCTTTGTTTGTGAATAATACGGCCTTATACACAGAAAACACTAAAGAATCCACAAAAAACCTACTGAAACTAATACAAGAGTTCAGCAAGGCACTGGAATATAAGACAAACACGCAAAAATCATTGAATACCTTTACTCCAAGAAACAGACTATCAAAGGGGAAATCACAGAATCAATATCATTTACAGTAGCCCCTAAGAAGACAAAATCCTCAGGAATAAATCTGACTAGAGGTGTAAAAGACCTATACCAAGAAAATTACAAGACTGTACTACAAGAAACCAAAAGAAACCTACATAAGTGAACAAAACTATCTTGCTCATGGATAGGAAGATTCAATATTGTGAAAATATCTATTCTACCCAAAGTGATCTATAGACACAATGCAATCCTTATATAAATTCCAATGCCTTTTTTTAATGAGATGGAGAAATAAATCACAAGCTTCATATGGAAAGGGAAGAAGCCCCAGATCAGTAAAGTATCACTGAAGAAGTAGAACAAAGTGGGAGGCTTCACTCTACATGACTTTAGAACCTATTACACTGCCACAGTAGTCTGAACAGCCTGATACTAGTACAGAAACAGATATATAGACCAATGGAAGAGAATTGAGAATCCAAATATAATATTGTCTGCCTACAAGCAGCTGATACTTGACAAAGGACTAAAGTCTGTAAACTGGGACAAAAAAAAAAATCTGTTTAACAAATGGTGTTGGCATAACTAGATATCCCTCTGCAAAAAAATGAAACAAGACACTTATCTCACACCATGAAGGAAAATTAACTCAAAATGGATCAAAGATCTATATATAAAATCTAAAATGATAAAGATCAAGGGAGAAAAAATAAGGACAATAAGGGCAACCCTAGTACACAGCAATACAACACATTAGTAACAGTGCACAAACACCTGAAGAGAAAATATATAACTGGGAACTCCTGAAAGTCAAACATGTTCACCTAAACACATCACCAAAAGAGTCCAACGACAACCCACAGACTGGCAAAAAATTTCGGTTACCACAAATCTGATCAATATCTAATCTCAATAATCTACAAGGTACTGCAAAACCTCCACAAGAAAAAGACAAATAACCCAATTACACAAGGGATAAAGGATATGAACAGACACTTCATCAAAGAAGACGTCCAGGAAAATATCAGATACACAAGAAAATGCTCATGATCACTGTATGACATCCTTATTACAAGCACTCAAGAAAAGTCTTAAGCACACCAGAAAACAGTGTTTGATGTTCCAAGAAGTGAGGGAGGTGGAGGGGAGGAGAGGGGTATTCATTGATTAGACGGTGGATAGGAATTGGATTAGGAGTGACAGCACACAGAGGTCAACACAACTAGACTATACCTAAAGCTAAGAGGTTTCCTAAGTATAATCCAACAATGTGAAGGACAAAGTAGCAGAAGCAGGAGTTCTGAGGACCATAATTTCAGGAACATTTAGGTCAATTGGTATAACTAAGATTTTTTTTTTTTTAAGAAAATGTTCCGCATCCCTCTTTGGTAAGTGGTGTCTAGGGTCTTAAAAGCTATCAAGCCACCATCTAAGTAGCATCAATTGATCCAAATCACCTGGAGCAGAGGAGAGTGAAGGAAATCAAAGACATGAAGAAAATATGAGCTCAAGAGACTGAAGTGGCCATATAAACAGAGACTACATCAGCTCAAGACCAGAAGAACTAGATAGTGTCTGGCCACCGCCATGACTGCCCTGAGAGGGAATGCAACATAGAGTCTCTGATGTAGCAGGAGAAAAACTCTAGTAACTAGAACGCTATTAAAATACCAGACTTGATGGTCAGATAGACTGGATGGTCCCCTGAGGACATTGTCCTAGGACGCTCCGTCAGCCCAGTACTGAAACCAGTCCTGAAGCCATCTCTCCAGACAAAGATTGGACTAGACTATAAGACATAGAGTGATGCTGGTGAAGAGTGTGCTTCTTTGGTTAAGTACGTACATAAGTCTGCCTGAACAACTCCTGTCCAAACATGGGATGAGAGCGTGCATGCAAACAGGAGCTGATTGAATGGACATGGGAAATACAGGGTGAAAAGGAAGAATGTATTGTCAGAAGGCTTTGTATGGCAAATTTACTTGAATTGTAAACTTTCACTTAAAGCACAATAGAAGATTTTCAAAAACAGAAACAAAAGAATTAAAGCCAGTAATCAGTGTAAAAATGTCCTCAAAATAGTACCTGAAAACAACCTTACGTCTACGATTGTCCACTAAGAAATCCGTCAAGAGTGAAGGCAAACAAAAAGGAGTGTTTTCAGGTAAAAACGATGTGACATTTACCACCAACACATGTTCACTAAGAAACTATAAAAAAGTGCTCTGTAAAGCAGGAATATAATCTTTCTAAAGAGCCTCAAAGAGTTAGAGGTAAAATTGCTAAAATACAGAGAAATCTAAAGGTATATTTCAAACTGTAAGCCCTGATGTCATAATGCTGAAGGGTTTAGCTGATAACTGAAAGGATGACAGTTTGAATGTACCAAGTGGCTCCATGAGAGAAAAGACCTGGCGATTTGCGCCTTAAACATTAAGCCTACTGCCACCAAGTCAATTTCACCATATAGGATCTCACAGGATTTCCAAGGCTGTGTATCTATATGGAAGCAAACTGTCACATTCTTCTCCTGTGGAGGCACTGGTGATTTCAAATCTTTCAATTAGCAGCCAATCACTTTTTAAAATCCTTAAATATCATAGCCAGAATATATAGAGGCGCCTCTTAAGAGTTGAAACTCGACTCAATAGCGTCTACAAAAACATTCAAATAATAAAAGAAAAAAAAATAACGATGTCTAATTTGTGGTGTGTCTTTATTAAGTTTTTCCCCAAAGCAGATCTTGTCAAATGTTCCTAGTATAAGTAAGTTTTACTGGAGTTGATCCCAGAAAACCCTAGTAGAAGAATGGGAGACTGAGACAAATAAAGGAAAGGTAAGGAATCTGCAAAACAGTGCTTTTCAAGCAAGTTATCACTGTAGGCAAGCAGAACATAATCTTGAAAAGGGATTCTGAGAGGCAGTATGTATAGATATGTATACCTCAGGGTATCCTGCCTGAGCACCAAAGAAGCTGGCCAGCTCTAATCAGCCATTACCTGAGGGCTTCTCCTAAGGGTTTTAATTACCAAGCACTTCAATTGTCCTGAACTCAGACTCCACAGTCAGTCTGAGAAAGACAAGATTATTGGAAGACAGGAGTCCAAGTTATTAGTATCTAGAGTCACCAAGAACTGAAACTGGAAAAGCATTAATGAGTATGACACGGAGTCAGGAGATAAAGTTGGGCAATAGTAGAGTACTGAAAGGGCACATCCGCCTCAGAATATGTCATTCTAAAGGTTCACTTAAAATAGTCCATTTATTTTATACATTCAAGTGTAATAATATTATGTATCAAGCATGCTGTTTGTTGTGGAGTCTCAAACTCTGTTGGTGATATCCCTTTCTTTGATTTATTTTTCTTTATTTCCTTACTATCTGAGATTCTGCTCAACTCCAAACTATGGCTTGTTGGGACAAACTAGTAAGTGAATTTAATGCTACATTTTGTGGGTACACACTGACCATTGTTTTGGCCCTGGCGAAGTAATTTGCCTTTCTCCTACATCCTAAAAACAATAGACGTGACATTCAATCATTCATGTTCTTTATTACTGGGACACAGACAGTGTCTATTATTTCATATAAATATTACAAATTAATGTGTGTGCAATTTATCATTACATACAATAAAAACAAGGACAAAGAAATATCCTTTTTTATTACAGGCTGTTACTACAGCTAATATAAATCATATACTGAAAATGGAACAGTCTGAGTCTCGAAGCACTTTATTAGTAGTCTTTTTGTTTTTCCCTCTAAGGCCATTGGCTTCTAGTTGAAACATTGGAAAACAGCCAAGGTCTTCGCCTAGTGGGACAAGATTTTCTAAAGATTCCCTGGTACATATTTGGAAATATTGCATTCACATGCACTCACAACATATTCTTTAAGAAAAGAAAGCTTGTTTTAGCATTGTAAACATTGCTGCCCACAAGGTAAATTCCATTATCCTGTTTTTCAAGTAACTCAAAAAAATGTTTTAAATGCTGTATGAAAGAGTATAGTGAGCTTATGTTACAAAAATTTCTATTTTTTCTACATCTTTTGATTAGTAGTTGGTGAGGGCAATCAGAAATTTTTCCAGCAACCATATTGCTATTTCTTCTGTTGTATCTTGATATTTATATCATTATTTTTGTTTGATTCTTTTCTTTCTTCTTGTTTGTCCCTTTTTCCATTCTGCTGGGGCTTTGGCTATCTTAGACCACGAGATCAAGAGCACAATACATGAACAGTAATAGACTCTGGAAAGAGTCTACACACCTGAGGATTTCATGAAGTAGAATCTTCACACTCACTGTAGGCTGCCTATCTATAGAATCATTTTCTTTTAATTAAGGTGAATTTCAAATAACCAAGGAATTTTTACACAGAAAAATACATTTCCATTTTTTTTATTGTTTTAAATAAAGTTTACATTTTCAGTCAGTTTCTCATACAAAACTTACACACACTTTGTTATGTGACCCTAGCTACACTCCCATACTGTGACAGCTCGCTCCTCCTTTCCACCGTGTATTTTGCCCGTCCATTCAACCAACTCCTGTCTGTCTCTGCCCTCTTATCTTTCCTCTGGACATGAGCTGCCTGAATATTCTCCTGTATCTACTTGAGCCAAGAAGCAGATTCTTCGCCAGTATCATTTTATGTCATATATACATTATACATACCAGTTCAATCTTTGTTTGAGGAGTTGGCTTTGGGAGTGGTTTCAGCTCTGGGCTAACAGACTCCAGGGACTCTCCAGTCTATAAAGACCATCAAGTCTGATCTTTTTACTAGAATTTGAGTTCTGTACCCCACGTTTCCTGCTCCATCAGGGACTTTTTGGTGAATTCCCTGTAATGGCAAACATTGGTGATAGCCAGGCACCAAATAGTCTTTTCAATCTCATGCTGGTGTAGACTCTGGTTTATGTGGTTCCTTAGGGAAACCCTGATGGTGTAGTAGTTAAGTGCCACATCTGCTAACAAAAAGATTGGTTGTTGGAGTCTGCCAGGAGATCCTTGAAAACTCTATGAAGCAATTCTACTCTGTCCCATAGTTTTGCTATAAGTAGGAATCAGCATCAATGGTTTTTTTTGTTTTGGTTTATACCTCTTGGCCTCATATTTTCCTTATGCTTTTGTTATTCTTTGTTCTCCTTTGCTGCAGGTGGGTTGAGAACAAGTAATGTTTCTTAGATGGCCTCTTGCTAGCTATTAAGACCTCAGATGCCACTCACCAAAGTGGAATGCAGAACATTTTTTTAATAAACTTTGTTATGCCAATTAACCTAGAAATCTCTTGAAGCTTTCCAGACTCCTGCCCTGCTATTCTGTCCCTCAAAGTATTTGGAGATTTCCAGATTGTTAAAGCTAGTATCATCTTGCCTGTTGCCTCAAATGGCCTCTATCTTATCAACAAACGGAATTAAGGGTAAGAGATGATCGGTAGAAAATTAACTTTTTTCATTGAAAAGCTAAAATTTGCTACTTCTTTAAAATATGGGTGTTGTTTTGCTTATCTTATATTTGACAGCTAGTTTAAAGATATGAAGAATGAGAACACAGCAAATCTGTTTCCAAGTTATGTTGCTTATAAGTCAACTTTGGTTTCCCATATCTAAACGGGTGAGTTTTAACTATTTTCATTGTTTCTCTTTCTCAATGCTGAATTTTGGTGTTAACAAAAATTCAGTTCCTGGCTTTCTTATTTCATTCTCTGAAGTCTTTAGTTTCATGAGTCAGATATTATCTTTATTCCAAACAGCCAGCCAGCCAAGTGCCATTGAACTATTTAACTTCTTAGAACCAGTGCAATATATTCAAGTGATTTCAGAGGCTTGTAGATGACAACAATGTTAATAATAACAGCTAACAACTATCTGGCACTTTCTATATGATAGTTGCTGTGCCTTATATGCATTTTTAAATTTTAACTGTATTTAATTCAGTGCATTGAAAGCTCCTCAAAACCAATCTTGTTTAAAATTCACTCAGTTACCAAGATTAACTTTACCTTTGAATTTAGACATTTTAGTCAGTGGTACCACCAGTTTCCAAATTTTTATTCTAAAATGTCACCTTCAGGTCTTCTTTGGCTCTTTTCTTTGTTCTAAAAGTAATTGTGACAGTAAAACTTACCTAAATTTTTCTTCAAAATGTTTTTAACTTTTGTGTTTTCCAGTATCACTTTTATTCTTTCTGTGATCAAGCCCTCTTCACTTCACAACTATATTATTTCACTTATCTCCAGGAAGCTTTCTTTGCCTTTAAAATTCCATGTCAAGAAAACCCAAAGCACTACTGAAGACAAAGAACACACTAGGAGGCCTCTCACTATCTGGCTTTAGAACCCATTACATTGCCAAATGTTGTCAAAACAGCCTAGCACTGGTACAAAAAGAGTCATATAGACCAACAGAACAGAATCAAGACCCCAGAGATGCCACCATCCTCCTATGAACAGTTGATATTCAACAAAGGCCCTCAGATTTTAAACTGGGAGTCAAAACAGTCTCTTTAATAAGTGGTGGTGGCAAAATTGGATATCTATCTGCAAAAAAATTGGAACAAGACTCATATCTCACACCTTATACCAAGCCAGCCAAGTGCCATCCAGTCAAATTCGACTCATGGTGACCCTAGGGTTGCCTTATACAAAAATCAACTCAAATTAGATAAAAGACTTAAATATCAAATCTGAAACAATAAAGCTCATCCAAGAAAAATAGGATCAATAATGGAAGTTTTAATATACAACACAGACTTCAAAATCTGACAAAACATGATCAACAGAAGAGAAAACAGATAAATGGAAACTACTAAGAATCAAACACTTTTGCTCATCCAGCCAAGGACTTTATCAAAAGAATTAAAAGTCTACCTGCAGAATGAGAAAAAATATTTGGCAACTATATACTAAACTGATGTCTGATCTCCGTAATCTACAAGGCACTGCAAAATATCAGCAAGAAAAGGATAATTAATCCAATTAAGCAGTGGGCCAAGGAGATAGACAGACACTTCTTTAAGGAAGATATCCAGGCAGCCAAAAAACACATGTGGAATTGCTCACAATCATTAGCTATTAAAGAAATTCAAATCAAAACTATGATGAGATATCACCTCATTCCCCCAACAAGGTTGGCCATGATCCAAAAAACACAAAACAACAAACACCAGAGAGGCTGTGGAGAAATTGGAACTCTCCTACACTGCTGGTGGG
Organism: Heterohyrax brucei; assembly: GCA_028571685.1. Classification (NCBI taxonomy): domain Eukaryota; kingdom Metazoa; phylum Chordata; class Mammalia; order Hyracoidea; family Procaviidae; genus Heterohyrax; species Heterohyrax brucei. The sequence continues at coordinate 45,774,417 of CM053144.1, read as the reverse complement.
ATTGCAAAATGGTACAACCTCTTTGAAACAATCTGACACTTCCTTAAAAAGCTGGAAATAGATACACTATTTGACCCAGTAATCCTACTGCTTGGAACATACCCTACAGAAGCAAGGGCAGTCACACGAACAAATATATGCACATGAATGTTTATTGAAGCAGAGTCCACAGCAGCAAAAAGATGGAATCAACACAGGTGCCCAACAACAGATGAATGGATAAATATACTGTAGTATATGTATTCAATGGGACACTATGCAATGATAAAGAACAATGATGATTTTAGGAAGCATCTCATAAGAGATTCTGTTACAAGATGGCAGAGTAAACAGATGTCTCCTCACTTCCCTCTGAGAACTAAGGCCTGGATGATACTTTTCGTGGATCATGGAATATCTGGGGAGCCTTAGGACCTAACATATTTGACTGGGCAACAGTATCAGACTAATCTTCTCCTCTCAAAAACGATCCAGTGATCGTCTGACCTCTGCTTCTGCTGCTTCATTGTAACAGAGAACTGCAGCTTCTGCAAACAGCCAGTAATGGTAACATACTTTTATTATAAGCTGGCAGGTGGAGTCTGCTGCTCCTGACTGTCTGTTCAGGCCAGCCTGTTGGACAGATCCCAGCTCCCAGTTCAGCACCTGGACAGCTCCCTATATAGAAGTGCAGTTTACTTTTAAGGCTGAGAGGCTTGTATTTTTCCCTGAACATTTATTTCTCTATTGAAAAGCCTCTTTTCTCTCACTCACGTTGCAAGATTGGCTGACAGCCCCCAGTTTCTCCATAAACAGAGCAGCCTCTTTGCTACCCAATAAGCAGAGTCTTCCACCCTTAAGAGTCCACCTGGGGCAAATAGAGACAGCAGGTGACCAACAATTCTCTTAGACCCATTATCAGAGAAATCAAATAGTATCTAGATGGCACACAGGCAGCAGACCACAATTAATCGTTTAAAGAAACAGTCTTCAAATGCTCCAGAAAATTCCCTAAATAAAGACACAAAAAATTTCCCAGATGAAGAAGTCTTTCTGAATCTAACAGAGGTTGAATACAGAGTTTTATATAAAATGCTTCTAGAGATTAAACAAAATGTAAAAGAACAAAATTAAAAATTTGGTAAACTATTCGAAATGCTAGAACATCAACGATCTGAAATACATCAGATTAATCACAAAATTACAGAATTGGGTAATTCTATCCAAAGCCAAAATAGTAAGATTGAACAGATGGAAGTCAGAATCAGTGACCTAGAAGATAAAGTAACTAATGCCAGCATTTCTGAGGTGAAATCAGAGAAAAAAAATAAGAAAAATGAAAAAGTATTAAGAAACATGTGGAACTCCATGAAGAAGAATAATTTACATTTAATTGGAGTTCCTGAACAAGGGAGGATTAATGACAACATAGAGAGTATTGCTGTAGAGATGGGGACAGAAAATCTTCCTGAGATTACGAACAAAGAGAACATAGGTATCCAAGATGTTTATTGAATACCACAAAAGTTAGATCCAAAAAGAAGGATGCCAAGACATATTATAATTAAGCTTAATAAGCTAAAACACAAACAGATGCTTCTGTAGACAGCAAGGCTCAAGTCAAAACTAACATTCTGAGGGAAACTCTGAGGGAAACTCATCTGACTTTTCTGCCAGTACAACGCTGGCTAGAAAACAGTGGGCAGACACATTCAAAGCCCTGAATAAGAAAAACTTCTATTCTAGAATTATTTATCCTGCAAAATTGTCTATCAGATATAACAGCGAAATTAAGACTTTTGAAAATAAGAGAAATTTAAAGACTTCATAAAAAGTCAGATCCAACTCGATGCTGGCTCATAAAAACTAAACAAAAATTACATGAAATATTGAAAGAAGCTCTTCCCTAAATATATGTTTTAGATGATAATTCAAGGCACTTCATCTAAATTTCTAGTCAGTTATGGAAGGCACAAAACTTCACTAAACCAAGCCAAAAGCTACAGTATTATAATAAGGTAATCCATGATCATATCATGACAACTATAATACCATCACATTAAAAGAGGGATACACTACAATAGTTACAGTTGTTTTTGATGCAGAGAAAGTTTCAGACTTGTAAAATAGCTAAAATTGATTTCAATAAATATATGTTAAGGGGAATAATACATGTAGCCATAAAGCAGATTAACAACATATTATTTGAAATTAAGAAATGCAATACAGGAGTCTCAACAAATATAAAATCAACACTCATACAACCCATAAAGAAGAATGTCCCAGAACAGATTAATAAGAGCAACAGAGAAAACATCAACACGAAAATAAACATATCACCAATGACACCGCTAAATGTATACCTATCAATAATCACATTGAGTGTAAATGGACTGAATGCTCCAGTAAAGAGACAGTGAGTGATATCCTGGATCAAAAGAAATGACCCATCTATATGTTACTTACAAGAAACACACCTTAGACTTAAAGGCAAGAACATGTTGAGAATTTAAGGTTGGAATAATATACGCCAAGCCAAGTGCCGTCGAGTCAAGCTAATAATACACAAAAAAGAGCAGGTGTGGCAATATTAATCTCAGATAAACTAGATTTTAATGTAAAATCCACTACTGTGCACAAGGTTGGTCACTATTGCTGAAACGTTCAATACTCAAGCAAGACTTAACAATATTAAATATTTATGCACTGAATACCAAAGCACCTAAATACACTGAACAAATATTGACAACACTGAAAAATGAAATTGATCATTCCACAATAATAGTTGGGGACTTTAACACTCCCCTTTCAGTTAAGGATAAATCATCCAAAAAACAGCTCAGTAAAGATACAGAAGATCTTATTGCAACAATCAACCAACTTGACTTTATCGACATATACAGATCTTTTCATCCATTAGCAGATAAGTACACCTTCTTCTCCAAAGCACATGGAACATTCTCCACAATAGACCATTGATTTATTGCAAAGTACCTTCTTGGACCACAGAGCTATAAAAGTTGAAATTAATAACAGAAAATTCATGGGTAGAAATTCAAACTTGTAGAAACTGAACAACACTTTGCTCATAAAGCCTTGGGTTAAAAAAGAAATTAAAGAAATTTATGAATTCAAATGAGAATGAAAACACATCCTACCAGAATTTATGGGATACAGCAAAAGCAGTGATCAGAGGTCGGTTTATCTCTATAAATGTACACTTCTGGAAAGAAGAAAGAGCACAAATTAAAGAATTAACCTCACAGCTTGAACAAGGAGAAAGAGAGCAACAAAGGAAGCCCTCAGGCACCAGAACAAAACAGATTATAAAGACTAGAGCAAAACTCAATGAATTAGAGAACAGAAAAACAATTGAAAAAATTAACAAAACCAAAAGCTGGTTCTTTGAAAAGATCAACAAAATTGATAAACCATTGGCTAAACTTACAAAAGAAAAACAGCAGAAGATACGAATAATCCTATTAAGAAATGAGATGGGAGATGTTACAACAGACCCAAGTGAAATAAAATATATCATAACATAATACTGTGAAAAGCTATACTCTAACAGGTTTGGAAACCTAGGGGAAATGGAGAAATTTCTAGATTCATATGACTCACCAAGACTATCACAAAGAGAAATAGATCAGCTTAATAAATCTATCACAAAGGACAAGATTGAAAAAATCATCAAAAATCTACCAACCAAAAAAAGTCCTGGCCCAGATGGCTTCACCAGAGAATTCTTCCAAACTTTTAGAGAAGAATTAGCTCCAATACTATTGAGGCTATTTCACACCGTAGAAAGAGATGAAATACTTCCAAGTTCCTTCTATGAAGCCAGCATAACCCTGATACCAAAACCAGGGAAAGATCCCACAAAAAAGAAAATTACAGACCAATGTCACTCATGAATCTAGATGCAAAAATCTTCAACAAAATTCTAGCCAATAGAATTCAATAGCATATAAAACAATAATTCATAATGATCAAGTTGGTTTCATTTCAGAGATACAAGGCTGGTTCAGCAGTAGAAAAGCAATTAATGTAATCAACCACATTAATAACACAAAAGATAAAAATCACCTGATTTTGTCAATTGATGCGGAAAAGGCATTTGACAAAGCTCAACATCCATTCATGCCGAAAACTCTCAGAAAAATAGGAATAAAGGGGAAATTCCTTGATATAATCAGTAGCATCTATGCAAAGCCAACTGCTTTCATCATCCTGAATGGTGAAAGACTGAAAAAATTCCCTCTGAGAACGGGAACTAGACAAGGATGCCCTTTCTCACTACTTCTATTCAACATTGTGCTAGGATTTCTAGCCAGAGCAATTAGACAACTCAAAGAAATAAAAGGCATCCATATTGGCAGTGAAGAGTAAAGATTTCCCTCTTTGTAGATGATATGATTGTTTATACAGAGAGTCCAAAGAAATCCATAAGTAAACTACTTCTGCATCAGCGAAGTATCAGGATACAAGATAAACATAACTAAATCAATATGATTCCTTTATATCAACAGTGAAATGATTAAAGAAGAAATCACCAAATCAATTCCATTTACTATAGCCCCCAAGAAGATAAAATACCTATGAGTAAATCTAACTAGAGAAATAAGAGATCTTTACAGAGAAAACTACCAGACCTTACTACAAGAAACTAGGAGAGACTTACATAAGTGGAATAATCTGCCCTGCTCATGGATAGGAAGACTCAATATTGTGAAAATGTCTATTTTGTCCCAAACAATCTACTTATATAATGCAATCCCAATACAAATTCCAGTGACATTTTTTTAATGAGATGGAGAAACAAATTATCAGCTTTATTTGGAAAGGGAAGAAGCCCCGGATAAGTAAAGCACTACTGAAGAAGAAGAACACACTGGGAGGCCTCTCACTACCTGACTTTCAAACCTATTACACTGCCACAGTAGTCAAAACAGCATGGTACTGGTACAAAAAGAGACATATAGACCAATGGAACAAAGTAGAGACCCCAGAGATACCACCATCCTCCTGCGAACAGCTGATATTTGACAAAGGTCCTAAGATTTTAAACTGGGGTAAGAACGGTCTCTTTAACAAATGGTGCTAGCATAATTGGATATCTATCTGCAAAAAATTGAAATAAGACTCGCATCTCACACCTTATACAAAAATCATAACCTAGTTTCAGTTGGAAGACATTATGTATGTAGAGTGAAATTAGTAAGTGGCATAAGGACAAATATTTGTACAAGACCCCTAGTGTAAGGACTTAAAAACAGACTCATGTACAGAAGAAAAACTCTCTGATGGCTGCAAGGGTAGGGAGGGAGGGAGAGAGGGGGTGGTTATAGATTACATAGTTGATAGAAACTTGATTGGGTGAAATCAGTGACAGCACTTGTTAGAAAGAAGATCGGTTTAACTGGACTTCAGTGTAACCTGAATACTCTTCTAATCTTAACCCAATATTGAAAGAACAGAGGAGCTGGGATGGGGGTTCAGGGACCATGCTGTCAGGGGCCATCAAGGCCAATTGGCACAACTAGTGTATTGTTAAGAAGTCTTCTCCACCCCATATTGGTGGGTGGTGTCTGAGTTTTTCAAAGATAGCAAGCTGCCATCTGAGGAACACCAAATTTTCCAACTCAGCAGGAACAGATGACCACCAAGAACCAAAATGACATGGGGGAAAGAGAACCCAAAAGACAGAAAGACCCACGTGAATGGCTGACTATATCAACATGTGACCAGAAGAACCAGATGGTGAATGACCACCACCAGTGATAGCTGTGGTGGGGCTCACAAAGTTGAGTCTCAGTGGCAACATGGGAATAAAAAGGAGTGCACCCTAAGAACTCCACTAAAAGACCACAATTGATGGTTTGAGGCCTTGGAGTTCACCTAGGGCTATGGCTCCTAGACCTGATGCTGCTCCTGTTCATAAATCATTACTGAGGTCAATTCCTCAGACATGAATGGATTGGACTTGATCATACAGAGCGACCATGTTGTGTGTGCACTTTATGCTTCTATGCATCTATGGGATGTCAGCCTACTGGCCTCTTGCTGGAGGGGAGTGGAGACAGTGGAGAAGAGGGGACAGGAGCTTGTTAAGAGGATATGACATATATAGAACAGAATGGAGGAATGTGCTGTCACCAAGTGAGGAGAGTGGTAGGAGCTACTCATAGGTGGGCATGCATTAAACGTGATTGTACACTTTCACTCAATCACAATAAATAAATAAAATTAGAAAAAGAAAAATATAGAAAGAAAACCCTGCATACTGTCCTTGTATTAATTTTTTAAAATTGTACTTTGTATGGTTTGCAGAACAAATTGACTTCTCATTGAACTATTAGTAAACACATTGTTTTGTGACATTTGTTACCAACCCCATGACATATCAACATTCTCCGTTATCAACCTTGGATTTCCTTTTACCAGCTTTCTGTACCTTCCTGCCTTCTAATCCTTGCCCTTGGACTGGTTTAGTCTCATTTTGTTTCATGGTCCTATCTAATCTTTAACTCAAGGGTAAACTTCAGGAGTGACTTCAGTACTGAGGTAAAAGGGTATTTGGGGGCCATACTCCTGGGGTTTCCCTCTCTGCCCTGCCAATAAGTTTGATTTGTTTTTGTAAGTCTGAATTTTGTTCTATGTTTTTCTCCAACTCTGTGTGAGACCCTGTGTTGTGATCCCTGTCAGAGCAGTCAGCAGTGGCAGCTGGGCACCATCTACTTGTGCTGGACTTAGCTCGGTGAAGATTGTGGTAGCTGTGGTCCATCAGTTCTATGGACTAATCTTTCCTTTGTGTCTTTGGTTGTCTTCATTCTAGTCCTTGGATTAATCTTGAAATAATGTTTTGGTTCCCCAACCTCCCATCACTCTTTTAACTCTTAAATGATTCCCTGTTGCTTATTTCTTAACCTGAAATTCTGTCACTTAAGTTTTGTCCAGAATTTTCATGCAAAGATTGAAACATATTTATTAGGTAAGATTAAGAAGAGGTTACTGATTTGGAAGTGATGTTAGACCAACTATCTGAGGGAGGGTAAGAAGCTCTGGACTTTTTTATCCTGTGTGACTTTGAAGTGGTTCAAGACTTATGAGGGTCTCAGTTTCTCTTTAAGTGCTTTTCCAGATCCAATACTTTCCAGTGAGTTTATTACACTATGCTGATTGAAACAAGTCAACTTTTCTTCCTCATCAAAAGACATAATGCAATCAAAATCTCCTTTTGGTCATTGGAAGATGGGTGGTGATGATAAATGGTACACGATGGGTTAGGGGTGGTTTAAAGGATGAAAACTTTCCCCATCCAGTCTATTTATAGGTAAGGTCTTTATCAAGTGATCATTGATAGTTACAGAGTTCACTTGAGACTTTTTTATTTTTATTTTTTATTTTCATTTAACATAACTGAGTGAAAATGTACATTCACATGTAAATTTACATGCCCCCCCATATGCAGCTTCCACTGCTCTCCCTGTCCGGTGACTGCATACTATTCCTCTCTGCTCCATACATGTCTCTTCCTCCCAATAGTCTCCTTTCCCCTCCTCTCCGTCCACTCCTCTTCCTCCAGCCAGAGGTCAGCAAGATGATATCCTATAGATGTATAGAACCATAAAGTGTTTCCAATATATGGTTACTCTGCATTGCCAAGTCCATTCCATTCCTGTCCAAAGAGTGGACCTTTGTTATAATTTATGGGAATGGGCAGCATCAGGGCCGGGGGCCATGCTCTCAGAGGAACCCCAAAACCGCTGGACCATCAATTGAGGTCTTTTAGTGGAGATCTCATGATGCACCTCTTTTTATTCTTGTGTTGCCAGTGAGACTCCTCTCTGTGAACTCCGTCATGGCTATCACTGGTGGTGGCCGGGCACCATCCGGTTCTTCCGGTCCCAGGTCGATGTAGGCACCCACTCTTTGGGTCTCTCTGTCTTCTCAGTTGTCTTTACCACATGCCATTTTGGCCCTCGGTGAGCATCCGTTCCTGCTGAGTTGGGACCATTTGCTGTGTCCTCGGATGGCAGCTTGGCAGCTTTTAAGACCCCAGACACCACTCACCAATGTGGGGTGCAGAGAGCTCTTTTAGCAAAATGCTAGTTGTGCCAATTGGCCTGGAATTCGCCTAAGAGCATGGTCCCTCGTCCCCCGCCCCAGCTACTCTATCCTTGCAGTATTGAATTAAGATGGAAGGAGTACTCAAGTTATGCTGAAGTTCACTTAATGTTGTTCTTGTTCCTAATGTGTGCTGTCACCGCTTTCTCCCAAGTAGATTTCTAGTAACTACCTAAACTAAACCCTCACCCCCTCGCCCTCCCTCCCTCCCTCCCCTCCCTTGCAGCTGTCAAAGAGTCTTTTCTTCTATACACAAGTCTGTTTTTGAGATCTTATCGTAGAGGTCTCATACAGTATTTGTCCTTTTGTCGCTGACTACTCTCACTCAACATAATGTCTTCCAGTTGAAACCAGGTTAGGAGATGTTTCCTGGAATCATCGTTATTCTTTATCATTGCATAGTGCTCCACTCAGTATATGTACCACAGTTTACCTATCCATTCTTCTATTGTTGGGAATCTGGGTTGATTCCACCTTTTTGCTATTGTGGACTGTGCCGCGATAAACATTCTGGTGCATGTGTCTGTTGGTGTGAAAGGCCTTGATTCTGTAGGATATATTCCAAGTAGTGGAATTATTGGGTCAAATGGTATATCAATATCCATTTTTTTAAGGAAGCGCCAGATTGCCTTCCAAAGAGGCTGGACCATTTTGCAACCCCACCAACAGTGTAGGAGGGTTCCACTTTCTCCACAGCCTCTCCAGCATTTGTGGTTTTGTGTTTTCTGGATCATGGCCAATCTTGTTGGGGTGAGATGGTATCTCACTGTTGTCTTGATTTGAATTTCTTTAATAACTAAAGATCGTGAACATGTCCGCATGTGTTTTTTGGCTGCCTGGATCTTCTCTTTAGTGAAGTATCTGTCCATCTCCTTTGCCCATCGCTTAATTGGATGGTTTATCTTCTTCTTATTGATATTTTGTAGTATCTTATAGATTATGGAGATCAGGCGTCGATCTGACATAGAGTTGCCAAATATTTTTTCCCACTCTGTGGGTGTTCTTTTAATTCTATTAATAAAGTCTTTGGATGAGCAAAAGTGTTTGATTCCTAATAGTTCCCATTTATCTACTTTCTCTTCTGTTGATTGAGGTTTCTTTGACAGATTTTGGAGTCTGTCCTCATTGTGTAGTAAAACTTCCATTGTTGTTCCTACCTTTTCTTGGATGAGCTTTATCGTTTTAGGTTTGATATTTAGGTCTTTTATCCAGTTGGAGTTGGTTTTTGTATAAGGTGTAAGATGTGGATCTTGATTCAGTTTATTGCAGATGGATGACCAATTCTGCCAGCACCATTTGCTGAAGATATCACTTGAGACTTTTCTATCTCAACTCTCCGATGAAGCACGCCCTTTGTAACTGAGTGTTGACACATAGCTAATAAGGCTTGGCTTTCATTAAGTGTTTCTAATAGTATAGAAACCCAAGAGACAACCACTCTTTATTCACTCCAGGAGTCCATAAAAGCAGCCTCATGCTACGTTCTGGGAATTTGAATTTTAACATTTACTCCTATGTTTACTTTTCTAATACAGGCAAGTATTTCGCTTCTGTTGTTGGGGTCTTAATACTTATGTTTTTCTTCATCCATGCTACCTGGATAGACTGGTTAGGAAAAGAAAGAATTAAAGATCACATGGAGCTCCAACGGAAGACAACGAAGGTGTCTGTCTCAGATCTGGGTGCTCTGGTCAGTTCAAATGTGAGGACTGTGTGCCTCACTTTAGGGTGAATTTTTTTTTTTTTTTTTTTTTTTTTTTTAGCTTCCGGAGAGGAAAAAATGTCTGGCTTTCCGATGTATTTACTTTATTTGTTCTACTTACGTTTAGGATACTTTTAATAAGGGACAAATATCTCTGTAATAGTGAAAAGACAAAAGTCCCACTGGATGATAGAACAAATTGACGTTGGCTTAGAAGTTGTTATCAGATCCTCGTTACATAAGAACTTCTTTATTCTGGAGAATCTAAGTTTCACATAGTAGTCTTTTATGTAGAAGAGGAATCAAACTTTACCTGTGGTTTCAGAAGGCAAACCTGAAATTCAACAGGTAAAAGAATAATAACATCTTTTTTTGTTATTGTGATATGCTAAGCATATATTATTGGGATTATGTCATTTAGTGTTCAAAATTTTCCTATAGGAAACATATTATTATTTTAATGTAGGGAGGAAGAATTTTATAACTTGCTTGTGGTCACATAGCTAGTATGTGGAAAAACTGAAATTTATAGCGTTCAGACAACTAGTAAGTGGAAACGCTTGGGTTTATCCACCCTACAGGTTATGAAGATTAAAACACAAGAAAAATAGAAAAAATTTTGTAACTCTGTCTTTGGCTAAAAATGGAATAGATTGCCCATAGAGGTTTTGCATCTAGTCTCAATGAAGCATTCAGTCTTAGGCTGGATTATCACTTACTAAACAACTGTAGAAGGTATTTCAGTGACCGCAGAAGATGACTTTGAAGGCTCCTTCCAAATCAGAGATTCTAAGACTACAATTCCCTGTCCTGTAAGTTTCCTGAGACGTGGTCCAAAATATGATACTGAATTTTCAGCCCCAGGAAAAATGCCTAGCACTCGAAACGTGCTTACTGATTATGTAAGCAGCTACTGTTAGCACTGGCTTTGTCAAATTTCACTGTTGGAAAGTGGAGACTGGTGGTGAAGGAGATAAAGACTAAGAGTGGGATCTCTCAGGATTTCTACTCTTGTTGAATTTTCAGTTGATGATCACAGTGTTTCAGTTTCAGAAAATTCACTGATAATGGGAACTATGCTCAAGTCTTGTGTTCAGGACATAAAATTGTGTACAATCTTATGTCAGTTTTGAGTATATATGCATAGACAATTTATTGGAAAGATGTATGAAGTAATTTAGCAGTCAGAGAAATTAAGAATAATTCTTAGCTTATTTCTTCATAATTTTCCTTATTTTTCAAGTATTCTACAATTAATGTATCTTACTTTTATAAGAAAAAATACACAAACCAAAAAGTTAGGATGTAAATGTGAACCCTGACCAGTTTCTAGAAAAGAAAAATAGAAAACTGTTATTTAGAAATGATGCTAGTTTTTACCTATAGGTTTAATTAAAAATATTTCTCCATCCTAAACCACTGTACAACCTGGAAAATTAGTTTGCAGTGACTCTAAGCATTCTGTTGGTTTAGAGGAAATGGTGGAAGATCATCAACAACAGAGGTATTTTATGTTTATATAAAAAGCTTATGACTATTGACCTATTTTGAGAATAATTGAAAGGTTTATCCAGCAATGGGATTGAGTCAGACTGAATTAACATGATATTTGGATTACTTTCTTTTGCAACCAAAAGCTTATATTAGCACAGTTAGGAAGTTAGTAGATATTTTTAACAGAGATGATTTATCAGATATGATGATGCAGAATGGTTGATCTGAGTCAGTCTTATGTTCTTGAAGACTGAAAGAAAAAATGTTTGGGAGGAACTTGGAAGTACATGGCTAGGAAAGTCTAGTGAAGGATATTGGAAATACACAGATTTAGTGACTCTTATGGCTTGGCATAATCTTTGTTTGAAAAGACTACACCAGTTAGAGAGTAGCTTTACTTTAAAATTATGCGGTCTGATTTACATACCTCTGAAAGTAAAGTAGCATCATGATGTTATACAATGTTGGGAAATATACTTTTATATTTATATTCTCTGAACTCTTATTTCTTCCCTGAGTCAAACCTTGCATACTTCTCCAAACATTGACTGAAGAGGTCATTACGCTTTAACCAGACCTGGCATTTACAATGGGACATAGTTTGCATTCTATGTGGTAGGAAGAGGACAGGCTGTTTGAACCTGAGAGGAGACCAAATATTTGTCATGCTTTATCACCAAACCTGGGACATAAAAAAATATTAATTTTTCTATTCTTAAGTGTTCTGTCTACCAGAAAGTTCCTTCAATGATGAATTCTGCTGACACTATCTCTTTTTCAAGTCTAAGAGCCATGGATTGTAAGAATCTGCTCCTGGATACCACCATGGGTTATTTTGTGAATTTCTTCAAAGACATATCCTGGTACTACCTTGTTTTTCACATCCTCACTTCTTCTCTCACAACTCTTTGATATATAATTTATTATTTTATAAAAACCATAAAAAGCAGTCTTTAAGAGGTAAAGAGAGGACAAGGAGGCGTCACACGGTAAGACTCCAAGAACTTCACGACTCCTACACAAACTGGTGATGACCCTCATCGATCATCTGTGAGATACAATGGGGTATGATAGAAGCCCTTACATTGCTATATGTGGACTCTTTAGCACTTATTTTTGCTTGCAAACTTCCTGCTAATGTTTTTGTAAGAGATGAGTCCCACAGGAAATGTTAAATATATGAGCTTTTTGCGTGATGCTTGGTGAATACCATAATAATTGTTCATGGATTCTATAAGCCCTCATGTTTATCTGGATGCAGACGTTTCTTTTACTTATAAAGGTTATCTTTTCTAATTTTGTAAATTATTGCTGTTGCAGTACATGAATACTATACTTCGTGCTGCACTTCTCTCTGTTCCCAAGAGAACACATTATGGAAGGACAAAACCAAACAGCTCTGGCAGAATTTATCATCATGGGATTCTCCAACCTAAATCATTTGGAATTTTTACTCTTCAGTATATTCTTTATGATCTATGTCTGTACCCTGGGAGGTAATACCTTCATTATTTTGGTAACCTTGGCTGATCCCCGACTGCATACCCCCATGTATTTTTTTCTGAGAAACTTGGCCTTTCTTGACATCTGCTACACCACTACCAATGTCCCACAGATGATGGTGCATCTCCTGTTAGACAATAAACGTATTTCCTATGGGGGTTGTGTAACTCAGCTTTTTGCATTCCTTTTCTTTGTGGGGGTAGAATGTCTTCTGCTGGCAGCAATGGCATATGATCGTTACATTGCAATTTGTAAACCATTAAGGTATTCAGTTATTATGAACAAGGCTCTTTATAGCCTGTTAGCAGCCTGCTGTTGGATTACTGGTTTTCTCAACTCAGTGTTGCACACAGTGTTGACCTTCCACCTGCCCTTCTGTGGTAACAATCAGATTAATTATTTCTTCTGCGACATTCCCCCTTTGTTGATCTTGTCTTGTGGGGATACATCTGTCAATGAATTGGTGCTACTCATTGTTGGAGTCTTCATTGGATGGGCTCCTTTCCTGGGTATCATTTTTTCCTATGTCTGTATCATCTCTACTATCCTGAAAATCCGCTCTTCATACGGGAGGCAAAAGGCCTTTTCTACCTGTGCCTCCCATCTAGTCATTGTCCTTTTGTACTACGGCAGCTCCATCTTCACATATGTACGACCCATCTCGTCTTACTCGCTGTCAAAAGACCGACTGGTCTCCGTACTGTACAGTGTTGTCACCCCCATGTTAAACCCCATAATTTATACTTTGAGGAACAAGGACATAAGAGAGGCCTTCAGAGCCGTGGCAGGAAAAGCAGCAGCCTCCAAATGTCAATTCTCTTGAAATGTAGCTTTTATTTTTCTGTATTTGTACAAATATTACAAAATTACTTGTTCTACTGGTACTGTGTGTTACTTCTTGTGAACATTACTGATAAAACCTTTTAAGAGTTAATTTAGTAAACAGGGCAAAAGGTTAGCAATAGATGAATTTAGGCAAAGTGTATGTAGATGGTCTTTGTACTCTTTTTATTCTTGAAATATCTCTGTTTGAAGTTATTTGTAAATAAAAAGGTTTGCAAAGTTAATTAGAAGTTCATGAACATAACTAAGTGATGTGCTTATCTCTACATTGTGCATGAATTTTTCTTAAATTACTTGCTTTACAGTCTTGTTAATAACGTTTTTCCATTAATCTGTTACTTTTAATTTGTGCTCTTGTCCTAAGGTGAACTGTTCATTGACTCGTGCTTCTGTTTCTTAAACATTGGACTATAAATTGTCTTACTTTGTCACTTTTCTTCTTACATTTACCATAGTTTCAAAATTATGGGAACATTTTCTCCCAGGGAATTTAGAGTCCTCGTAATTTTCATGCACCATCAACAAATTTTTCTACTGGGACTATCCAAGTAATGCTTATCTCTATATATTCTAATTTATATTTTATAAAATGATCAGTTCATTTCAACTTTGAACAGAACTGTAATAAAGTTGCTGAATTCTACATTTTGCCCGGAGGAATGAAAACTCCAATATAATTGCATAAATCATGATGAAATGAGTTCTGTCAATTCCAACTCTGAGGATATGTCAGGGTTTTCACTAGATGCATGAACCAAAGTCTGATTTTCTTTCGTTTGGAAAAGAACTTGTCCTAGTCTCTCTACTCCATTGGTATTTTTCGTCTCTCTAAATGTGTCGTATGAAATTTTCTAGATAACTATTTTTCACATTTTTATACTTTAGCACTCAAGTTATGACACATTTTTGTAAAAGCAACCTTATGTGACATTTAGAAGAATGAAAAACATCTTAATTTTTCCAAAAGAATACAAATTTTGGTTCACATTTCTTGAAATTTAGGACTGAGAACTTAACATCCATTTATGAAAGAATGCAAGTATATGGCTTTTAGTGCTATGTTGTTTCCAGGTAAGAAATAGTGAGACTGAGAATATGATTTAAGAGGGGTGCAAGGAAAAATCAACAAAATAGAGAAAAGGGTGAGAGGAGAGAAAACAAACAGCATGGAAAGGAGCAAGAGAAATTAAGGACAGGGAAATGACCTAGAGGGATAAGAGACCTAGAGTCACCCACAAAACGGGATAGGAGAGAAAAAGAAAGGAAAAAAATGGCTAACTGAAAGAGATACGCAGCAGATGTTGCTATAGAACTTTTCATTGTCTTGTTACTCTTGACTTCACTACCATCCCAGCTTAGGCCCTTGTTTCATTTTTAGGCCTTTGTTTCATTTTCATTTTAATGGCTTTTCCTGATTCTTCTTTAACTTGTTCTAATTCATCATAAACCCACTTCTGGGCAATCAACCTAAAATTCTGCATCTTCAGTGAAGCACCCTCCATCACTAGAAAAATTGGCTTTTCTCAGAATTTAGTTATCACCAGCTCCTAAGCAAAAGTTTTTCTACCTAAAACAGCACTCCAGTGTCTAATTACTTTGTACAACATTGCTGTTTACTCTCTCCATAGTGCTATCAGAATCTATTACTGTCTCATTTATTCATTTATTTGGTTACTTTGTGTTTTACCCACTAAAATATGAACTACAGTCAGGAAGGGATCTTGGCTGACTTATTCACTAATATATTCCCAATGCTTATAACAGTGTCAAGGGCAGTGGTGGTTCACTGGCAGAATTCTCACCTCCCAATGTGAGAGACCCAGATTTAATTCCCAGTCACTGCAAATTAAATGCAGTCCATTCGGTTGTGCTTGTTCTTCTCCCTTTAAAAAAAAAAAAAATTATCTTCGTACAAGGAGTTAAGTCCGATAGGGAATTGCATGCCCGCATTGACAGCATTACTCCCATTTATGGAATCATGAAGGGGAATAGGCTAATTTTTTAAAAAGCTTTTGTCCAAGCCAGTTTACTGAGAGTTATTTCACTGAGTCTAATCTGCAATTATTATGTGTATTATTCTGCCTTTAAGTCATACCATGAGTATCAAAGACAGTTTTGAAACAAAAACTTAGACAATATTGCTAATAAATCATGAAATGGTTTTTGAGGAATTGAAAGAGAACCCAGGAAAGACATCATTTTTCTATTTACATTCAGAAAGAATGTTTGTCCTAGCGGTGCTAAAAATGAGTTCAAATGCCTTCTGTTATTTTCATTTTATTGTGTTTTAAGTGAAAGCTTACAAACTGAGTCAGTTTCTCATACAAAAACTTACATACACTCTGTATGTGATCCTAGCTACTCTCAATACACTGACAGCACACTCCTCCCCTCCATCGCGAATTTTTCATGCCCATTCATCCAGCTGCTGTCCCCTTCTTTCTTCTCATCTAGCCTCCAGGCAGGAGCTGTCCTGTTAGTTTCCCGTAGCTACTTTAGCCAAGAAGCACACTCTTCACCATGTTCTGTATAGACCAGTTCAATCTTTGAGGAGTTGGCTTCTGGAGGGGCTTCAGTTCTGAGCTAACAGAGAAAGAGTCGAGGGGTCATGTCTTCTGAGGACCCTCCAGTATGTCAGATCATCACTTTCGGTCTTTTTACTAGAGCTCAAGTTCTGCACCCCACATTTCTCTTGCTCCATCAGGGACTCCTCACTGAGTTCCCTATAAAAGGGAGTCCTTGAGTCTCACTAGCAACAAGAGACTAAATAGGGGTGTACCCTGAGATCTCCAATAAAAGACCATGATTGATGGTCCAGGGGCCTCGGAGTTCCTCTGGGAGCATGCCCCCTGGCCCTGATGCTGCCCCCGTCCATAAGTCATAATGAAGGTCAACTTTTCGGACAGCAATGGATTGGGCTTGGTGACGCAGAGTGACCGTATCTTGTGGGAATTTTATGGTTCTAGGCATCTATAGGATGTCATCCTGCTGATCTTTCGCTGGAAGAAGGGGAGTGGGTGAAGAAGGGATAGTAGGCTGTTGTGAGGATAGGACATGTATGGAGCAGAGACGAGGAGTGTGCTGTCGCTGGACAGGGAGAGCAGTGGGAGCTGCATATAGGTGAGCATGTGAATTTATATGAGAATGTACATTTTCATTCAATCATAATAAGAACATAAATTAATTAACATAAAAAAAGGGAGTCCTTGGTGGTAGTTCGGTACCCTTTTGTTTTCCTGGTTTCGTGTTGATGTAGTCTCTGGATTAAGCACATGTTTCTGGCTCTTGGCTCATATTTTCCTATGTCTTTGATGTTCTTCATTCTCTTTTGCTCCATTTGGGTTGAGACTAGGTGTAGTTTCTTAGAATGCCCCTGCTAGCCTTTAAGATCACAGACACCATTCACCAGAGTGGAATGCAGAATATCCTCTTAATAAACTTTGCTACGCCACTGAATTTCCCCTGAAACAATGGTCCCCAGACCCCTAGCCCTGCTTCTCTGCCCTTCAAAGTCTTTGGTTGTATTTAGAAAACATCTTAGCTTTCAGTGTAGCCCAGCTGTTCTGACTTCATATCTACTGTGTGTTGTCCCTCTCTTCACCTAAAATAATTATTGTCTCTTCCTCCCCTGTCTTGTAACAGTGAAATACTCTTTTCTTCTGGGTTTAAATCTTTTATTGAGGCTTTATAATAGTGGTCTCATACGATATTTGTCCTTTTAGGACTGACTAATTGCACTCAGCATAATGCCTTCCATATTTCTCCATGTTTTGAGATCTTTCCCAAATTCGTTGTTGTTGTTTATCATTGCATAATATTCCATTGGGTGACTATGTCATAGTTTGTCCATTCATCCTTTGTTGGCACCTGATTGATTCAATCTTTTTACATTTCAGGCAGTACTGTGATGAAAAATGGTGTGCATGTATCTATTGTGTGGCAGTTCTTATTTCTTTAGAATATTTGAAACGGGATTGCTAGATAGTACAATAGTTCTATCTCTATCTTTTTAAGAAAGTGCCAATCTATTTCCACAGTGGTTGTACCTTTTTATACTCCCAGCAGCAATATAAAACTGTTTCAGTCTTTCTGCAGCCTCTCCAACAGTTATTATTATTTTTAATTAATGCCAGCCTTCTTGGGATTAGATGATATCTCATTGTAGCTTTGATTTGGGTTTCTCTAATAGCTAATGTTCAAGAGCATTGCACCATGTATCTGTTAGCCACATAAATGTCTTTTTTGATCAAGTACTTGTTCATATCCTTTGCCCATTTCTTAATTGGGTTATTTGTCCTTTTTTGTGGAGCTTTTGCAGTGTCTCATAGATTTTAGAGATGAGATGCTCATTGGAGTTGTTTTTCCCAGGCTGTGGATTGTCTTTTCACTGTGAAGTTTGACTTGCCTTAAGTGCTTGATTTTTAGGAGATCCCAGTTATCTGTGAAGTTTGTGCATTGTTATAATGTTTGTATTCAGTTTATACTGTGTATTAAAGTTCCAGTGTTGTCCCTGTATTTTAATTCCATGATCTTTATAATTTTAGACTTTATATTTAGGTTTTTGATAACTTTGAGTTAGTTTTTGTGGATGGTATGAGGTGAATCTTGTTTAATTTTTTTTATAGATGTATACCCAGTTATGCCAACATCATTTGTTAAAGAGACTGCCTTTAAAAAAATTTGTGGATTTGTGACTTTGTCAAGTATCAGTTACTCATAGGTGAATTCAGGTAGCATGAGGTCTCTTACTTTGTTCTTCTTCAGTAATGTTTACTTGTTTGGGGTTTCTTCCTTTTCCATATGAAACTGATGATTTGTTTTTCCATCTCATTAAAAAACAACAATGGGGTTTGTACTGGAATTCCACTGTGTCTATAAATCACTTTAGGTAACAGACATTTTTGTGATGTTGAGTCTTCTTATCCATAAGCAAAGCAGGATTTTCTGCTTATGGATCTCTCTTGGTTTCTTTCAGTTGTGTCTTGCACGTCTTTTATGCCTCTGGTTACGTTTATTCCTGGTTTATTCTTGGGGGCTATTGTGAATGGTATTGATACTGTGATTTTCTCTTTGATATTCTATTTGTTGGTGTAGAAGAATCCAAGTGATTTTTGTATATTTATCTTATATTCTGAGACTTTTTTGAACTCTTCTATTAATTCCAGTAGTGTGTGTGTATGTGTGTGTGTGTGTGTCTGCATTCCTTAGCACTTTATGTCTATAAACTCATAAACACACACACAGACTTTCATCAAATCAATTCTGACTCATAGAGACTCTACAGGACAGAGAAGAACTGTCCAATAGGGTTTCCAAGAAGCACCTGTTGGACTCATACTGCCAACTTTTTGGTTAGTAGTGGTGGCTTTTAACCACTATGTAACCAGTGTCTCTCTATAAGATCATGTTATTTACAGGTAGAGATAGTTGTACTGCCCCCTTACCAGTTTGGATGTCCTTTCTTTTTTCAGCCTGATGGCTCTGGCTAGAACCTACAGGACAATGCTGAATATAATTAGTGATGAAGGACATCCCTGTCTGCTTCCTGTTCTCGAGGGGGATGCTTTCAAATTTTATCCAGTTAGAATGATGTTGACTGTTGGCTTTGTATAAGTGCCTTTTATAACACTGAGGACTTTCCATTCTATTCCTATTTTGCTGAAAGTTTTTAACATGAATTGGTGTTGGACTTTTTTTTTTTTAATTTCTATTTAACATGACTGAGTGAAAATGTACATTCACGTATAAATTTACATGCCCACCTATATGCAGCTTCCACTGCTCTCCCTGTCTGGTGAGTGCACACTAGTCCTCTCTGCTCCATAGATGTCTCATCCTCCCAACAGTCTCCTTTCCCCTCCTCTGCACCCACTCCCCTGCCTCCAGCCAGAGGTCAACAAGATGATATCCTACAAATGTATAGAACCATAAAGTGCTTCCAATATATGGTCACTCTGCATTGCCAAGTCCAATCCATTCCTATCCAAAGAGAGGACCTTTGTTATAATTTATGGGAAAGGGCAGCATCAGGGCCGGGGGCCATACTCTCCGAGGAACCCCCAAACTGCTGGACCATCAATTGAGGTCTTTTAATGGAGATCTCATGTTGCACCTCTTTTTATTCTTGTGTTGCCAGTGAGACTCCTCTCTGTGAGCTCCATCGTGGCTATCGCTGGTGGTGGCCAGGCACCATCCGGTTCTTCTGGTCCCAAGTCGATATAGGCACCCACTCTTGTGGGTCTCTCTGTCTTCTCGGTTGTCTTCACCACATGTCATTTTGGTCCTCGGTGAGCATCCGTTCCTGCTGAGTTGGGACCATTTGCTGTGTCCTCGGATGGCAGCTTGGCAGCTTTTAAGACCCCAGACGCCAGTCAGCAAAGTGGGGTGCAGAGAGCTCTCTTAGCAAAACGCTAGTTGTGCCAATTGGCCTGGAATTCGCCTAAGAGCATGGTCCCCTGCCCCCTGACCCAGCTACTCTATCCTTGCAGTATTGAGTTAAGATGGAAGGAGTATTCAAGTTATGCTGAAGTCCACTTAATGTTGTTCTTGTTTCTAATGTGTGCTATCACCGCTTTCTCCCAACTAGATTTCTAGTAACTATCTAAACTAAGCCCTTTCCCCTTCCCCTCCCTTCCTCCCCTCCCTTGCAACTGTCAAAGAGTCTTTTCTTCTATACACAAGTCTGTTTTTGAGATCTTATTGTAGAGGTCTCATACAGTATTTGTCCTTTTGTCGCTGACTACTTTCACTCAACATAATGTCTTCCAGTTGAAACCAGGTTAGGAGATGTTTCCTGGAATCATCGTTATTCTTTATCATTGTGTAGTGATCCACTGAGTATATATACCATAGTTTACCTATCCATTCTTCTATTGTTGGGCATCTGGGTTGATTCCATCTTTTTGCTATCATGGACTGTGCTGCAATAAACATTCTGGTGCATGTGTCCGTTGGTGTGAAAGGCCTTGAATCTGTAGGATATATTCCAAGTAGTGGAATTATTGGGTCAAATGGTATATCAATATCCATTTTTTTAAGGAAGCGCCAGATTGCCTTCCAAAGAGGCTGGACCATTTTGCAACCCCACCAACAGTGTAGGAGGGTTCCACTTTCTCCACAGCCTCTCCAGCATTTGTGGTTTTGTGTTTTCTGGATCATGGCCAATCTTGTTGGGGTGAGACGGTATCTCATTGTTGTCTTGATTTGAATTTCATAAATAACTAAAGATCGTGAACATGTCCGCATGTGTTTTTTGGCTGCCTGGATCTCCTCTTTAGTGAAGTGTCTGTCCATCTCCTTTGCCTATCGCTTAATTGGATGGTATATCTTCTTCTTATTGATATTTTGTAGTATCTTATAGATTATGGAGATCAGGCATCGGTGTGACATAGAGTTGCCAAATATTTTTTCCCATTCTGTAGGTGGCCTTTTAATTCTATTAATGAAGTCTTCGGATGAGCAAAAGTGTTTGATTCTTAATAGTTCCCATTTATCTACTTTCTCTTCTGTTGATTGAGGTTTCTTTGACAGATTTTGGAGTCTGTCCTCATTGTGTAGTAAAACTTCCATTGTTGTTCCTACCTTTTCTTGGATGAGCTTTATCGTTTTAGGTTTGATATTTAGGTCTTTTATCCAGTTGGAGTTGGTTTTTGTATAAGGTGTAAGATATGGATCTTGATTCAGTTTATTGCAGATGGATAACCAATTTTGCCAGCACCATTTGTTGAAGAGACTGTTTTTACCTCAGTTTAAAGTCTTAGGACCTTTGTCGAATATCAGCTGATCATAGGACGATGGTGTCATCTCTGGGGTCTCAATTCTTCCGTTGATCTACCTGCCTGTTCTTGTACCAGTACCAGGCTGTTTTGATCACTGTGGCAGTGTAGTATGTTTTAAGGTCGGGTAATGAGAGGCCTCCCAGTGTGTTCTTCTTCTTTAGTAGTGCCTTACTTATCCGGGGCTTCTTCCCTTTCCAAACAAAATTGGTGATTTGTTTCTCCATCTCATTAAAAAATGATGCTGGAACTTGTATTGGGATTGCATTATATAAATAAATTGCTTTGGGTAAAATAGACGTTTTCACAATGTTAAGTTTTCCTATCCATGAGAGGGGTAGGTTTTTCCATTTATCTAAGTCTCTCTTAGTTTCTTGTAGTAAGGGCTTGTAGTTCTCCTTGTAAAGGTCTGTTGTTTCTCTGCTTAGATTAATTCCTAGGTACGTTATCTTCTTAGGGGCTATCATAAATGGTATTGATTTGATAATTTCCTCCTTAACAGTCTCGTTGTTGGTATAAAGGAATCCTACTGATTTACTTATCTTTATCTTGTATCCTGAGACCTTGCTGAACTCTTCTGTCAGTCTGAGTAGCTTACTTATAGATTCCTTGGGGTTCTCTGCATATACAATCATATCATCTGCGAACAGGGAGATTTTAACTTCCTCTTTGCCGATGCAGATGCCCTTTATTTCTTTGTCTTGTCTAATTGCTCTGGCTAGAACTTCTAGCACAATGTTGAATAGGAGAGGTGAGAGTGGGCATCCTTGTCTAGTTCCTGATCGCAAGGGAAAGTCTTTCAGTTTCTCTCCATTCAGGATGATGTGGGCAATTGGCTTTGTATAAATGACCCTTATTGTGTTGAGGAATTTGCTGTCTATGCCCATTTTGCTAAGAGTTTTTAGCATGAATGGCTGTTGGACTTTATCAAATGCCTTTTTGGCATCAGTGGACAAAATCAGGTGATCCTTGTCTTTTGTGTTATTTATGTGGTTAATCACATTAATTGTTTTCCTGATGTTGAACCAGCCTTGCATCCCTGATATGAATCCCGCTTGGTCAAGATGGATTATTTTCTTGATATATTTTTGTATTCTGTTGGCAAGAATTTTGTTGAAGATTTTTGCATCTAGATTCATGAGTGATATCGGTCTGCAGTTCTCTGTCTTTGTTGGATCTTTCCCTGGCTTAGGTATCAGGGTTATGGTGGCTTCATAGAATGAGTTTGGGAGTTCTCCATCCCTTTCAGTACTGTGAAGCAGTCTCAGTAGTATTGGGGATAACTGTTCCCTAAATGCTTGGTAGAATTCTGCCGTGAAGCCATCTGGGCCCAGACTTTTTTTGCTTGGCAGTGTTTTGATGACCCTTTCAATCTCTTCGATTGTGATGGGTTTATGAAGTTGTTCTGCTTCACGTTATGATAATTTGGGTAGGTGGTATGAGTCAAGGAATCTGTCCATTTCCCCTAGGTTTTCAAATTTGTTAGAGTACAGTTTTTCATAGTATTCTGTTATGATATTTTTGATTTCTATTTCATCTGTGGTGACAACTCCCCTCTCATTTCTAATTTGGGTTATTTGTTTCCTTTCCTGCTTTTCTTTAGTAAGTTTAGCCAGTGGTTTATCAATTTTGTTGATCTTTTCAAAAAACCAGCTTTTGGTCTTTTCAATTTTTTCAATTGTTTTTCTATTCTCTAATTCATTTAGCTCTGCTCTAATCTTTATGATCTCTTTTCTTCTGGTGCCCGAGGGGTTCCTCTGTTGTTCTCTTTCTACTTGTTCAAGCTGTAGAGTTAGTTCCTTGATTTGGTTTCTTTCTTCCTTCCAGATGTGTGCATTTATGGAGATAAACAGACCTCTGAGCACTTCTTTGGCTGTATCCCATAGGTTCTGGTAGGAAGTGTTTTTGTTCTCATTGGAATCCATGAATTTCTTTAATTAATCCTTGATTTCCTCTATAAGCCATGTTTTTTTGAGTAAGATGTTGTTCTGTTTCCAAGAGTTCCACTTTCTGTCTATGTTTTTTCTGCTATTGATTTCAACTTTGATGCATTTATGATCTGAGAAGATGCTTTGCAGTAATTCAATGGTATGGATTTTGTTGAGCATTGCATTATGGCCTGTCACGTGGTCAATTCTGGAGAATGTTCCATGTGCACTGGAAAAGAAGGTGTAGTTGTCTGCTGATGGGTGGAAAGTTCTGTATATATCAATGACGTTCAGTTGGTTAATTGTGTCAATGAGATCTTCTGTATCTTTACTGAGCTTTTTTCTAGATAATCTGTCTAGTGATGAGAGTGGAGTGTTAAAGTCTCCCACTATTATTGTGGAGTCATCTAACTCTCTTTTGAGCATAGTCAGTGTTTCTTCGACATATTTAGGTGCTCTGACATTAGGTGCATAAACATTTAATATAGTTAAGTCTTGCTTGTGTACTGAACCTTTCAGCAATAAATAGTGTCCATCTTTGTCCACGATGGTGGATTTGGCATTAAAATTGATTTTGTCTGAGATTAGAATTGCCACCCCTGCTCTTCTTTGTTCATTGTCAGCTTGATATATGTTCTTTCATCCTTTAATTTTCTGTTTGTTCCTGTCTTTAGGTCTCAAGTGAGTTTCTTGTAGACAACATATGGATGGGTCGTGTCTTTTGATCCAATATGACAGTCGGTGTCTCTTTACTGGAGCATTCAGTCCATTCACATTCAATGTAATTATTGATAGGTATGTGTGCAGTGCTCCCATTGTGATATGTTTATTTTTATGTTGATGTTTTCTTTGTTGTTCTTATTAGTCTGTTCTGGGACACTCTTTTGTGAGTTGATTTTTCACCTTTTTCAGCGCTGGTTTTATAGTTGTTGAGACTCGTGTGTTAGATTTCTTGAAATGGTATGATACATCTTTGTTGTGCTTTACAGCTGCCCCTATGAACCCCCTTAATAAACTATTTATAAACCCAATTTTAATTACTATCAGTCTTGTCATCTTCCTCTCCATCTGGAAGGACTATAACAACTGTAGTGCATCCCTCTTTTTATTATGATGACACCATAGTTTTCATGATGATCACTGGATTGCTTCTTTCCATATCAAAGCTGTGAATTACTTTGGGGCCTTCCCTAAATGAGTAGAGTATTGAGTAGTGTGTCATTCTAATACATAAAGTTAGTGGTTTTGTTCTTCTAAGCCAAAGCCAAGAACTTCTTTCAGTATTTCTTGTAGTTTGGGTTTGGTTTTCACAAAGTCTCTCAGTTTCTGTTTATCTGGGAATGTCTTAATTTCATTTTCGTATTTGAAAGATAGTTTTGCAGGATATATAATTCTTGGTTGGAAGTTCTTCTCCTTCAAGACTTTGAATGTGTCGTGCCACTGTCTCCGTGCCGGCATGGTTTCTGCTGAGAAATCTGACGAGAGCCTACAGGGTTTCCCTCTAAATGTTAGCTTTGCCTTGAGTCTTGCTGCCTTTAAGAGTTGCTGCTTGTGTTTCATTTTGTTAAGCTTGATTATAGTATGTCTTGGAGTCTTTTTTTTGAGATCTATATTGGGTGGCATACGATATGCATCTGAGATGTCTATTTTCTCTTCCTTCATGATTTCTGGGAAGTTTTCTTTCAGCAGCTCAGCAACAATACTCTCTGTGTTCTCAGATGTCTCACCCTGTTCAGGGACTCCAATTAATCGAAGGTTGTTCCTCTTAATAGAGTCCCACATGCTTCTTAATGTTTCTTCATTTTTCTTGTTTATTTTTCCTGCTTTCTGCTCATGGACGCTGGCATCAGTAGCTCTGTCTTCCAAGTCAGAAATTCTTTTTTCCATTTGTTCCATTCTGTTTTGTTGGCTTTGAATGGAAGTTTCTATGTCTTTGATTTTCTTCTTGATCTGTTGGATTTCAGAGTACTGGTGTTCCATCAGATTGAACAACTTGTTTAATTTTTCATTTTGTTCTGCTGCATTTTGTATAAGGTCTAGAAGGGATCTGTATATAATCAATTTGTATTCACTTCCTGATGCTTTCATAAAAGTTTCTTCATCTGGAATACTCCTTGCTTGCTTTGTTTGGAAGCCTTCTGAAGCCATGAGTGATTGATTGTATGCTACAATTGTCCATTGCTTTTTGGTTCCCATGTGAGTATATAGAGGCTGGAAGAGGTACTGTGAGGATGGATTGCAAATGTTTCTCTAGGCTGTCTTCAAATGTAAAGCAAAAGGTATCTGACCAGTTCACAAGTCAGTTAGGTTTTCAGGTGTAGAGGTCTCTCTTCTCATCTGACAAAGTAAGCACCACTAT
This sequence comes from Heterohyrax brucei, assembly GCA_028571685.1. Taxonomy (NCBI): domain Eukaryota; kingdom Metazoa; phylum Chordata; class Mammalia; order Hyracoidea; family Procaviidae; genus Heterohyrax; species Heterohyrax brucei. The sequence continues at coordinate 45,748,707 of CM053144.1, read as the reverse complement.
ATCCAACCCCAGTTGATAACAAACTAGTTCAGAATACAGCAATGCTCCTGCCCTGTTGGCCTCTGCTGACAGGACCTAGCCTTAGCCAACACTGCGTCGAGTACTGGTTTTGTGATAGAAAGGTGCTCTCCTTTGGGCAGGCTCTGGCTCCCAAGCTAAGAATTAGGGCCAGCTGTAGCCACCGTATCCAAGATGGCGTCCTCCACCCAGGCTGGAGACAGAGGGGCTAAAGGTGCCGAGAGGTAGTGATTCCTCTTCTTCTGTTACAGGGCCCCCAACGTGGGCAGCACTGTGGAAAATCACTTCTTTTCTGTCGGTGAAGCGCTGTCCTGTTTGCAGGTGCTGGCTCCCAGGCTAAGAACAAGGTCCAGCTAAAATCTTGGTACCAACATGGCGTCCTGCACACTGACTGTGAAGCTCCGCACAAACCCCACTGAGGCAGCTACAAAATGAAAGGCTCAAAGTGGCTAGATTAACAGAGTCCCGAGCCTGGCTCTCAGAATATGGGAATTTCCCCTGTATATCCCCCCAGCAGCGCGTTTGAGTCCAGTCTCCAGGCAAGACCCAGCTCCGCCCGCCGGCCAAGACAGAGGAAAAAAAAGTCAAAATGGTGCGTTTACCTTCCGTCCGTGAGAGCTGGGGCTAGCCAGGAGCGGGAGTCAGTGAAAGAAAGGAGGTTTTTCGCTGAGTGGTGTGAAGTCCCAATTAACAGCTCTGTGCCGTGTCCTGAGGCTGATTAGTTGATCAGAAGGCTCTGTTTGATTGTCAGTTCAGGTCTTTGTTTCCAGAGGGATATAAGTAGACGTGGGCTTAGTCAGCCATCTTGACTCCGCCTCCCCTCAGTGTCGGACTTTTTCAAAAGCGTTTGGACTTTTTCAAAAGTCTTTTCTGCAACAATTGATGCAATCAAGTGGTGCTTGTTTTTTGTTTTATTTGTGTGGTTGATTATATTGACTATTTTTCTCATGCTGAACTACCTTTGCATCCTTGATATTAATCCCACTTGGTCATGGTGAGTTACTTTTTAACATGTTGTTGAATTGTATTGGCTAGAATTTTGTTCAGGATTTTTGCATCTAAGTTCACAAAAGATATTGATCTGCAATTTTCCTTTTTTCTGCTGTCTTTACCTGATTTTAGTATCAGGGTTATGCTGACTTCATAGAGTGAGTTTGGGAATATTCTAGGCTTTTCTATGCTCTGAAACACTTTTAGTGAAACAACCCTGGTGGCATAGTGGTTAAGGGCAGTTCAAATCTGCCAGGTCCTTCTTGGAAATTCTATGGGGCAGTTCTACTCTGTCCTATAAGATTGCTGTAAGTTGGCATTGACTCAGTGGCACTGGGTTTGGTTTGGTGTTAACTCTTTTTTGGAAGTTTGGCAGAAATCTCTGGGGGCGTCTTCAGGGCTAGTTCTTTTCTGGTTGTGATTTTTTTTTTTAAATTAATTTATTTATTTAACATGACTGAGTGAAAATGTACATTCCCATATAAATTTACATGCCCACCTATATGCAGCTTCCACTGATCTCCCTGTCCAGTGACAGCACACTATTCCTCTCTGCTCCATACATGTCTCATTCTCCCAACAGTTTCTTTTCCCCTCCTCTCCATTTTTTTTTTTGAATTACGTTTTCAATCTTTTCTCTTGCTGGAGGTTTATTTAATTGTTCTACCTCTATTTGTGTTAGTTTAGCTAGATAGCATGTTTCTAGAAATTTGTCCATTTCCTCTAGGTTTTCACATTTGTTAGAGTACAATTTTTTATAGCCTTCTGTTTTGATTTTTGAAATTTTTGTTAGATCTGTTGTGATATTGCGTATCCCATTTCTTATGAGATATTATGCAATATTTGCGATATTGCATATCTCATTTCTTTTGTCAGTTTGGCAAGTGGTTTATTGATTTTGTTCATCTCTTCAGTGAACCAGCTTTTGTTATTGTTAATGCTTTTGATTGTTTTTCTATCTTCTAAGTCATCTAGTTTTGCTCTAATTTTTATTGCTTGTTTTTTTCTGGTGCCTGTGGTCTTCTTTGGCTGCTCTCTTTCTGCTTCTTTGAGTGTCTGAGTCATTTAGTGCTGCTATAACAGAAATACCACAAGTGGAAGGCTATGACAAAGAAATATTCACTTTGTAACTGTTTGGTAGGCTATAAGTCCAATGTAAGGAATCAAGTGTCAGTAGAGGCTTTCTCTGTCATCTCTGCAGGAGTGTCCCTTGGACTGGAAGCTACTGAGGTGCAGGGAGCTCGAGGCCTTTCAAAACGATGTGCTGTGCTCCTGGTCCTGCTTCTTGGTGGTATGAGGTTCCCAACTCTCTGCTTGCTTCTCTTTTCTTTGTATCCCAAGAGATTACATCAAGGCACAACACAGTCTTACACAGTGAGTTCTTTCCCACCAACACAGCTGCTGCCCATTCTCTCTCATTAACATCATAGAGGTAACGTTACAGCATACACGAACATCATGTAACACCAAGAGTCATGGCCTATCCAAATGGCTACACACATGGACGGGAGCACAATTCAATTCATGGTATAGTTAATGCTTTGCTTTGTGCCTTATCTCCTTTCTGGATGTACGCATTTACTGAAATAAATTGACCTCTGAGCGTTGCTTTTGCTGTATCCCAAATATTCTGATAGGACGTGTTTTCATTCTCATTTGATTCTGTGAATTTCTTTGTTCTATCCATTATTTCTTCTATAATCCAGTTTTTGAGCAAGATATTGCTCAGTTTCAATGTGCTTGATTTTTTTTCTTCCTTTTTCTACTTTTATGGCATTGTGGTCTATAGTATTTCAATGTTTTAGATTTTCTTAAGGCTTGCTTTATGGCCTAATACATGGTCTATTCTGGAGAATGTTTCAGAAAGTATACTTGGCCACTGTTGGTTTGATTGTGCTATATATTGCATGTCTGTGAGGTCAAGTTGATTGTGGCATTTTGATCTGTGTCTTTACCAAGTTTCTTTCCGGATGTTCTGTCAGTCAGTAGCGGTGTGTTAAAATCACCTGCTATTATTGTGGAACTCTTTATTTCTCTTTTTAATGCTGTTAGAGTTCATTTTACGTATTTAGGAGCTCTATCACTGGATGTGTAAATATTTAATATGGTTATGTCCTCTTGGTGCCTTGACCCTTTAATCATTGCATAGTATCCTTCCTTATCCATTGTGGTGGATTTTACTTTAAGGATTGCTTCATCAGTAATAAACATTGCCACTCCTGTTCTTTTTAAAATGTTCACTGTATATGTTTCTTCTATCCTTTCAGTCTTAGTTTGAGTCTTTATGTCTAAGGTGTATGTCTTATAGGCATACTATGTTTTCCATTCTGCCATTCTCTGTCTCTTTATTACTGATTTAATCCGTTTACATTCAGTATAATTATTGATAGGCATGGGTTTAGTGCTGTCATTTTGACATCTTTGTGTGCATTGTTGATAATTTCTTTGTTCCAACTAATTTTCTGTGATCAGTCATTTTTGTCTGTGTTTTCTTTCAGTCTTTTTCTCTGTTGTTGGTTTGCATTTGGTGATACCACATTTTTCTTGCTTTTTTAAATTTTTATGAGTAGGATTTAGTTTCCTTTACCTTTAATATTTACTATTTACCCTAAATTTAATCCTGTCTTTAACTTTTTTGTGTTGTCTTGATTTCTTCTCCATAGAAAAGATCTGTGACTAAATATTTTAGTCTCTTTTTTGTTGTAGTGTTGTCACCATTCACATACTGACATCTCTGTTTCACTATTTTTAGTGTTTTAGGTTTGATTTATTTCTGTGCTTTCCCTAATATATAATATCTGGTTAGTCTGCCCCGCATTCTAGCCCTGGGTTGTTATCTGATTCTAGTAATTTTCTAACTATAGGACTCCCTTTAGTATTTCTTTTAATTCTGGTTCGGCTTTTGCAAATTCTCTCAATTTCTGTTTATCTGTTAATTTCCTGATTTTGCCATCATATTTAAGAAATAGTTTTGCTGGAAATATAATTCTTGGCTGACCTTTTTTTTTTCCTTCAAGACTTTGTATATGTCACCCCATTACCTTCTTGCCTGAATGGTTTCTACTGAAGAATCTGAGTGCAGTCTTACTGATTTTCCTTTGCAGGTTTTTTCTGTTTACCTTTAGCCACATTTAAAACCATCTCTTTATATTTGGTTTAGGTAAGTTTTATTATAGTGTGACTTAATGTCTTTCTTTTGGTATCTACTTTGTGTATAGTTTGATGAGCATCTCACATGAGTATATTCTTGTCTTTCTTGATATCAGGAACATGTTCTGTCGACAAATCTTCAACAATTCTCTCTGTCCATTATACCCATTTTCTGGCATTAAACCACTCATAGATTATTCTTCTTGATAGAGTTCTACATAATTCTTAGTGTTTCCTCATTAAAAAAAAATTTTTGTTGTCTGAATATATTTGTGTCAAGTGTTTTATCTTCAGTCTTGCTAGTTCCGGCTTTCATTACCTCAATTCTGCTTCTCTGGCTTTCTACAGAGTTGTTTAATTCTGGAATTTTATTAATCTGCTGAATTTATGATGGCTGTCTCTCAGGAATTTCTTACGATCTGTTCAGTTTGTCATTATGCTGTGCTTATTTTGCCTGTCATTCTTCCCAATATCTTGAAGAGTTCTAAATCTTAATCTTTCATATTTTACATCCATTAATTCCAAGAAGTTCTCTTCATCTTGAAAATTTCTTGATTCTTTGCTCTGGGAGCTTTCTGAAATCATTGTAGTCTGCCTCTTTCAGTGACTTGATGTTAACTATTGTCTCTTAGTCATCAGTAAGTTGATGGATTTATTTTATGTTTACTGTATTCTAGCTTCTTGTTTTGTTTTGTTTTGAAATGGCAAAGCAAGCTGGTCATAAGAGCTAGCTTGATTATTGGTGCTTTTGAGGCTCTAAAGTCCTCTCACCAGATAATTAGAGGTGTTACTAGGCGGTGACCCAGGGTGTACGTTTACATTTCTGGCAGTAGTCAGCTCAGGTATCTAGGTAATCAACACCAAGTGTGTGGTGCAGGCTCTCCCTTGTGGTTCTAGATGTGCTGTGGTGATCGGTGTAGATACAGATATCTGGTTGCATGTGTTCAGTAAGGCAGGAGGCTGACAGCCATCAGTGAATGTCTGGGAGAAAGGTGTGACCTCTTATGTCTGAGCCTAGGCAAAGGAACTCTCTCTGCCTAAGTTTCTGTCTTACAGGAGCCCACAATTTATTTTAATTATTTGTTTGTCCCCCTTATTTGTTAAATTATTCCTTTTCCTAATCTAGGAGAATGGTTTTGTGTATGATTAAGAGTCCTATTTCTGGCCTACGTAATAGCATCAGACTATGGAGCTTGGTGCAGTGCAGAGAAGGGAGTGGAAGTGTTGCAAAAAGGGAGAGTGGTTTATCCCAAAGGAAAGCTTCAGATCCTCATGTGTTAGACTAGATACAATCTTTGTTGTTAGAGGGGTCACACAAAGTATCTATGCCACCATCTTAGCCCCCCTCCACTTTGTGTTATTCCAACAGACTCCAGAAAGTTGCTTCTGTTTAGAGTTTATATGAACACTTCGTTCTTAAATGCAAGTTAATCAAATTGATCACCACTGCTCAGTCTTCCATGTTTGACCATCATTTGTCCAATATTTTATTTTTTTGTGTTTGTATAACTTGTAATTTATCAGTTTTGGCTTTGACTCTTTCTCTCTAAATGATATGACTTTCTGCTTCCTTTACATGTTAGGTTTCCCAGGAACAGATGTATCTGCTCATTCTTTTATATTTTCTTGGCCCCATTCTTCTGGTGACTGATACAGAGCTCTGATCAAATATTACTATTTTTAAAAATCAATGTAGTGTCCTCATAAGCATTACAAAGAAGGGAAATAAATTGAACTTTTCACAAGAGAAATATAGAGTAAATAAGACCTTGGAGAGGAAATCCCAAGACATTAATGCCCAAGATGCCACTGGAGAAATTTACAGAGAATTCAGTCTGTATTTTTTTTTTCTTCTGGTTAGAATAAGAGATTTCTGCTGAGATTCGGTCTTACCCATGTGTATAGACTATCTATAATAAAAGTGAAAATAATGGGCTTTACTCAGCAAGCACCCTCTCTGATAATTTTATTCCAGTACACCTGATCCCTGATTATTTTATACCCTTTTTGAGCTAAAAGATTATATTCATTCCAAGGTATGTACAGAGAGGGAAGTTCAAGGTAAATTAGCTTAGAAAATAAATAGAAAACAAACAAAAGATTAGAGGAGTAATTTTCCTCTGAAAAGTGGCTGAGATCATTGAAATAGGTGAGTGTGAATAACGGTGCAAGCTCTTTGAGTTCAAGCTCTGGAAATCGTGGAACAGCAAGTGTGTTCAAACCACAAGTAGTTATCTAGAAAACATGTGTTTATGAATCATTTTTTCCAACAATATTTTTGTTTTTTTTCAGGGTAGATTCTCTGTGTGATCAAATGTAGATGTTATGTTGTAAGTAAATGTCTGAGTGGTTTTTTTGTTTCATTTATTTATTTATTTATTTTTAGTGATTGTGTGTGTTAGAGACAGAGAGGATATAGAGGGGAAAAAAGTGAGGGGAAGAGAAAGTAATTCAATAATGTTTTCATGAATGTTAAAATTAACAATCATAAAAGTAGCAGGTTCCAGTTTTGGTGTTGGATTGCATCTAATGTTAGAAAATTACACACCATTGTAGTAGTGCTGCTCTTAGTAGAGTTGATATAGCGCTATTGTCTAGGATAAGAAAAAAAATTCAGAGCTATAGTATAAAGTGTGTGTGTGTGTGTACACAAAATATGAAGACTTGGTTGCACAGTGGTTAAGAACTTGACTGTTAACTAAAAGATCAGTAGTTCAAATCTACCAGCCACTCCTTGGAAACCTTGCGGGGCAGCTCTACTCTATTCTGTAAGATTGCTACATGTCAGAATTGACTTGATGAAAAGGGGTTAGTATAAAGGATCTACTTATATTGTTTCACACAGATACACACTAATTCTTGATGCGTGCACCAGTTATAATGTCCTTCAATTATGTTTATGATTCCTAAGGTTATCTGTCTTTCCTCCACTATCAACAGTTGCACATAGAATATCTCTTCTGTAACCATATCTGTGGGATGCAGCTCCTAGTCTTCTATTTCCCTTTACCAATCATAACTTTCAGATTTAACATATTGCTTACATACACTGATTAGTCATTAAGAGTCATTAGCATCACAGAAAACACTTTAGTCCAAAAGTGAAATGCTGAAACAACTGACCTTATGTACTAAAAACAATTACTTAATCTACAAATATACACTGCTCACTTTCCATGTTGCCACACGCTCTGGTAAAAGTGAAAGAGTCCCTTGTGAGTATAGCATTATGTTCAGGAAAACATGTTGATAGATTATTGATTGGAATACTTAAAAAATGAAAATTCTGACTTTATGAGAGTAGTTTTTACAATAAAAAAGCATTGGGTGAATAATACCCACCTATCTGTTAATGCAGTAAATGCAGAGAGTACCTACAACGTACCAGGAACTCTTATAGGCACTGCATGTGCAATGCTGAATAAAAGTTCTTCTACAGAACTTCTGCTTGAATAGGAGAAAAAAGAAAGTATATATAAGTAAAAGCCAACATATCAGATTAAAATAAGTGCTACTGACTCGACGGCATTTGGCTTGGCTTGGCTTGGACTGATAACAACAAAACAAAGCAGGGAAGGGTGATAGAAAGCTTTTAAATTAATTAATTTGTAACTTAATATAGGCAATCAAGGAAGATAACACTGAAGAGGTGGCTCGAAGGCAAAGATCTAAGAAACACGTGGAGTAAGAGTTTTCAGCAATTTAAAGAATAGATTCTGGCTGTTGATATAAATTTGGGAAGCATCGGAGAACAGAAAGCATAGAAAGTCATTAGCCTGCTTGAGATCATCAAGGGAAGATGTCAGAGAAGAGACAAAAAAGAAAGGAGTTCCAATAAGTATTCAAAAACTAAGATACAAGGAGTTGCTAAGAAATGAACAATAAAAATGGGAGTAGTTAGTGGTCAGGAGAAAAAAACAAGAGAGTGTGGTAACCTAGGAGTCAAGTGGTGAAAGCATTTTGAGTTCACATGGTATTGAAAGATCAAATATAATGAAAACTATGATTTTGTCTTTTGATTAACAGTGTAATTGCTATTGATGACTTTTATAAAAGAAATTTTAGTGACTGTGAAGGCAAAATCCTGATTAGTGTTAAGTTTAAGAGAGCACAAAAAGTAAAGAATCAGTGAGAGTAGATACAGAAAAGGAAAAATAAAGAAATAGAATAAATGTGGGAGTCTATTAGAGAGGAAAATCAGTGATATAAGAGAAGGAATGAATAACTGGAGTAGTTTTTGAGAAGATAGGAGGGAATGAAATCTAGCACACTCATGGAAGGATAGACTTTCATCCCAAGGATCAAACATTAAACCACTGTAACTGCACTGAAGGAGGAAAATATAGGCACGGCTGTAAAATATAGGTGTACAGGTACATGCTGAGAGGAAGTTCTCCTGGCTGCCTCTACTACTTCAAGAAATAGGAAACAAAGTCCTTTACTGAGAGCCAGGATGGAGAAGAGTTAGAGGTTTGCAGTGGAAGGGGAAAAAGGCATACATGATAGCTTGACAAGTGAGCATGTGTGTTTTCATCCAGCTATGTCCAGCTGCGAATATGTAGATGAACAATAAGTGGATGGTGGTTTGGATCTGGGAAGACAAGGATGTTAACTACAAGTTGGTCAAGGAATTTGAGGGGGTATGCAAGGGCCACTATGCAACCAGGCTGTTTGTATGAAAGCTAGTGACTATAAATGTGCATCGTGGAATTTAAGGTGAGTCATGAAGAACTCGGCATCGGAAATGGAGGAAGACTCGTCAACAACCTACTCTATGCAGATGATGCAATCTTGCTTGCTGAAAGCAAGGAAGACTTGAAGTATTTTCCGATGATGATCAAAGACCACAGACTTCAGTAGATTATACCTCAACATGAAAAAGCCAAACATCCTTGCAACTGGATGAATAAACAACATCATGATAAATGAAGAAAGCATTGAAGTTGTCAATGATTGCATTTTACTTGAATCACAATCAACACCAACGGAAACAGAAGAAAAGAAATCAGAAGAAGTACTACATTAGGCGAATCTGCTTCAAAAGATCTCTTTCAAGTGCTAAAAAACAAAGATGTTACTTTAAGGACTAAGGTGCTCCTGACCCAAGCCATGGAAACTTCATTCACCTCACATACATGTGAAAGCCGGATAATGAGTAAGGAGGACCGAAGAATTTACACCTTTGAATTACGGAGTTAGCAAAGAATATTGAATACACAAAAGAATGAACAAATCTATCTTGGAAGATGTACACCCAGAATGCTCCTTAGGAAAGAAGATGGGGAAATTTCATCTTACATTCTTCGGACATACTATCTATCAGGAGGCACCAGATCCCAAAAGACATCATGCTTGGTATAACAGAGCATCAGTAAAAAAGAAGAACCTCCATGAGATGAATTGACACAGTAGCTGCAGCGACGGGCTCAAGCATAGCAAAGATTATGAAAATGGCTCAGGACCAGGTACTGTTTCATTCTTTTGTGCCTAGGGTAGCTAGGAGTCAAAACTGACTTGACTGCCCCTAATAGCAATAACAAGGAAAAACAAACAATGGTTAAGCAGTTGGCCACTAGCTGAAAATCTGTAGTTTAAATTCTCCAGCTGTTCCTCAGAAGAAAAGACCTGCTGATCTGCTCCCATAGAGGTTACAAGTTAGGATATCCTATGGGGCGGTTCTACTCTGTCAGTGACAGTCACTGTGACTAAGAATCCATTCAAAGACACACAGAAACAACAAAAGAGGAATAGGATCACATGTTGGTAATGAGAGACAAGAAAAGGAGCACTGAAATTTAGGACTGAAGACTTTAGTATTTCTTGTATGGACATGGCAGGTTATGAAGTTAGTTGATGGTTAGAGTCTAGGATGTTTGATACTGAAATTATGACAAGTTGTAATTTTTAATAATGATAAACTTTAGGATAATGTCTTAGCCATCTAGTGCTGCTGTAGCAGAAATACCACAAGTAGATGGCTTTAACAAAGAGAAGTTTATTCTCTGACAGTTCAATAGGCCAAAAGTTCAAACTCGGGGTGTCCACTTTAGATGCGAAGCCTTTTTCTCTGTGTTAGCTTTGGAGGAAAGTCCTTGTGTTGCCTCAGTCTTCCTTTGGTCTGGAAACATCTCAGTGCAGGAACCTCAGCTCTAAAGGATGTACTCTGCTACTGGTGCTGCTTTTATTGATGATATGAGGTCCCCTGCTCTCTACTTGCTTCCCTTTCCTTTTATCTCTTATAGAATAAAAGGTTGCACAGGCCACGCTCCTTGTAAACTGCCTTTACATTGGATAAGAGGGGTGACCTCAGTAAGCATGTGCAGTTGAGTTATTGAAGTTTTTAAAATAGAGAATCTATGTCATAACACAAATTTTTAAACAATCCTTCTGGTTGCACTCTGAAGCTTCAATCACGATTGTAACGATGTGGATAAAGAGAGATAAATCTGAAAGCTATTTAGGGGAAATACATGACTCAAAGACTGATCTATAACAGTGAATGGAGGTGAGACAGAAACCAGTGTAGCTCTCAGTTGTCTGGTTTGAACAGCTGAATGGCTCTTGTTCTGTTCACTAAATCGAGGAAGGCTGGAGAAGGAAAATGTTTGGAGAGATCATAAGCTCTGTTTAGATATGTTGACTTGTATAATTCACTGAAGCTTCAAATAAAAATTCAGGTACAAAGTAATATAAACAAGTCAGTAACCTTGTAGCTTAGGGTGACAATCTATCTTTTAGATGTCACACAGTCAAGATTAAGTTTATGTTTTGAACAAGTTGAATGCAATTACATTGTAAAAGTCATCTGTTCAAACTGAACTGAAGATATTACTATATGCCCTTCTTTCAACTTTGGATTTAAGTTTGTTTGTAATTTATCTTATATCTACTATTAATTATACTCAATTATTTATTCCAATAGTAGTTTTTGAGAGTACCTGGATTGCCAGAAAAAGCAGCCAATTTAAATACTTTTTTTCTACATGATTATGCTATTTTTATACATGACAAAAGAACTAGGATATGAAGAGTAAGATTCTGTGTATCCAGACATGTAAACCTCTGCCTCCACAATCAATGCCTATGGAAGCAGCAGTCAAGAAATCAAAGGATACACTGCATTAGGAAAATCTGCTGCCAAGGACCTCTATCAAACACTGAAAAGTAAAGATGTCACCAGATGAAGGTGTACCTGACCCAAGCCTTGGTATTTTCAATCACCTCATACGTGTGTGAAAGCTGGACAATAAACAAAGAAGACATTGATGCCTTTGAATTGTGGTGTTAGAGAAGAATGTTGACTGTGCTATGGACCGCCAAAAGAACAAACAGATCTGTTCTGGAAGAAGTACAACCTTAGTGCTCCTTGGAAGCAAAGATGGCAAGAGTGCGTCTTACGCACTTTGGACACACATGTTGTCAGGAAGGGCTTGGTAGAGTGGAGGGTCATCAAAAAAAAAAGAGGAAGGCCATTGATGAGACGAATTGACACAGTGGCCACAACAGTGGGCTTAAACATAAAATCAGTTGTGGACATGGTGCAAGATCAGGCAGTGTTTTGTTCTGTTCTTCATAGGGTTGCTATGAGTTGGAACCGACTCGATGATACCTAACAACAACATAGAAATAAATGACACGATGCCTTAAATTTGATGAAGCATTAATTAGCTCTTTTTATTTTTACATTCTGAGAACCCTCATTCATGACAATGAAAATCTTTGCTTTATAGATGGTAAATTATGTAATTATATTTCATTGAAAACTGTATAATACATAGACTAAGTATAATCTTTGACTTAACTCCAAATTCCACAATTAAAAACTGACATAAATGAAACCAAGTGAAAGATATTTAGATGATCACTACAATGCTCTCTTTTACCACTATATTGAACTTTTTGCATGATACAATGATACCTACTTTTGAGTCAAATTATTTTCTTCGTATTTTGAATAGACAGTGTAAAAACATGGTATAAAATTCAAAAAATACTGAAAAGTAATTATTCTTTCTACCTTTTTCCCTATGCCAGTCACTTTTTCTTCCTGGATATAATCAGTTACCAGTTTCTTTTGTACTCATTTAAGGGTAATAATACTTACAGAAGAAAGTTTAAACATAAATTTTAGCATACTTATTGTACTGCATCTTGCTTTTATTATTTAACAAATCATCTTGAAATTTACTGTATCTATCTTACCTATGTATCAATGTATATATGTACTTACCTATCTAATCTGTACAATATATGCACTTTGTGTGTTTCTATGTATGTGCACATTAAAGATACATATTTCATTTATAGATGTAATAATTTAGTCTTATACTTCTGCTATTTAGAGTCTTTCAACATTTTGCCAGCAAAACCATGAAATAAATGCTATGATACATAATTTTCTTATGTATATCTGCAGGTAGTTCAAAATATGTGATTGAGATCTTCAATTTCAGTAACTACTGGAAACTTACCCTCCATATAAATGATAAAAATTGAAATCACCAGTAGTTCCTAATTTGCTTTCTATTTTACTACAGTGATGTCTCTTTTTTTAAATTTTAGCCATTCTGGGAAATATTTGTGACAATTTATTATGATTGTAATTTGCATTTCCCTGATGAATAATGATGTTGAACATCTTTCCATGTGTTTATTTGCCATTTGTATATTCTTCTTGTAAAATGTCCATTCATGTTATTTGCTCATTTTATAATGGAATTTTTTCTTCTTTTCTTACTGTTGAGTTTTGAGAGTTCTTTTTTTAGTCTAGATACCAGTCTTTTGTCTGACACATGGATTGAAAATTTTTTCTAATAATCTGTAGCTTATCTTTCCATGCTGTTAACATGACATTTTACAGAGCAAATCTTTTTTATTATCCTAAGCTCCAATTTTTAAATTTTTTGGCTTGGTGGATTGGGACTTAGCTATCTTCTTCCTTTGATTCACAATTTTACTTTATATATTTACGTCTATGGTCCTCTTTGGGTTAATCTGTGTATAAGGTGTGACATTTAGATTAAAGTCAGTTCATTGATTGATTGATTCATTCATTCATTTTTTTGCTATATATATCCAATTGCCCTAGTTCCATTTGTTGGAAAAACAATCCTTTCTCCATTTAATTGCTTTCACACTTTTGTCAAAAATCGGATCGGTCCATCTGTGTGGGCCTACAAGTATCAATGAATACTCAGTTCTGTACCAGTGAACTATGTGTATATCCATTCGGTAATACCCACTATCTTGATAACTATAGGTATATAATAAGCCTTCAAATAGGATAAAATGATTTATTCCACTTCATAGTCCTTTTTCAAAAATGTTCTTAGTTATTTTAGTTCCTTTGCCCTCTGATTCTTATTTTTCTGTTTATCTTTTATTGTCTTCATGTGGTTTAACATTTTTAGGGTTCTGCCTTGAATTTGTTTATAGTGTTTTTGATTTTATCTCTTTGAAGATTTTTATAGTTGTTACCACATCCATTATAATACACATATTTAAATTTCATCTAAATTTTCAAATTCCTTGGCATAAAGTTGTTCACAAGAGTTTCATATATACATATACCACATTCTAAGTGAAAGTCTGCACTTCAAATTAGTTTCTAATACAAAAATGTATACACTCATGGTCACATGATCCTGGTTCCTTTCTGTAGAATGCGATAGCACACTCTTCTTTTCACCCTGGATTTCTTGTGTTCACTCAGCCAGCTCCTGTCTCTTTTTGCCTCCTCATCTTGGCTTCTGAACAGGAACTGCCCAGTTACTCCAGTGTAGCTACTTGAGTCAAGGAGCACACTCTTCATGAATACGATTTTATGTCTTGTAGTCTAATCTAAGCTTAGTCAGAAGAGTTGGCTTTGGGAATGGTTTCAGTTCTGGACTAATAGTCTGAGGGCCATGCCTTTCAAGTTTCCTCCAGGCTCAGTCAAACAATTAAGTCTAGTCTTTTTACCAGGATTTGAGTTCTGCACTCTACTTTTCTCCTGCTCCATCAAGGACTCTCTGTTGTGTTCCTTGTCAGGGCGGTGGTAGTTGGGTACCATCTAGTTCTGGTCTCAGGCTGATGGAGTCTCTGGTTTAGGTGACCCTTTCTGTCTTTTGGCCTAACAGTTGCCTTGAGTTTTTGGTGTTCTTCATTGTCCTTTGTTCTAGGTGGGTTGGGGCCAATTGATGCATCTTAGGTGGTGCCTCATACCTTTTGATATCCCAGATACCACTCACAAAAATGGAATACAGAACATTTTCTTAATAAACTTTGTCATGGCAGTTGATCTAGATATCCCTTGAAATGGTGAAGTGTCTGTTAATTTTCTTCATCTATTTTTTACCTGATTTATTTGTCTTTTTGATGTTGAGGTTTTACAGTATCTTATTTATTTTAGAGATTAGGCACTGGTCATATTTGTTTTAGCTAAAAATTTTTTCCCAGTCTGTAGGATGTCTTTTATTCTTTTGGTGAAGTCTTGGCTGAGAATCAGTGTTTGGTTTTTAGGAGTTTTCAGTTATCTAGTTTCTCTTCTGGTTTTTGTGCATTGTTAGTAATGTTTTTTATCTTGTTTGTGCCATGTATTAAGGCCTCTAGTGTTGTCCCTATTGTTTCTTTAATAATCTTTATCATGTTAGATTTTATATCTAGGTATTTGATCCATTTTGAGTTAGCTTATGAGGCATGGGTCTTGTTTCCTTTTTTAAAAGCTGGATATCCAGTTATACCAGCACCATTTGTCAAAGACTGCTTTTTCCCCGATAACAGACTCCGGGCCTTTGTCAAATATCTGCTGTACATAGGTGGATGAATTTACATCTGTATTCTCAATACTGTTCCATTTGTCTATGTATCTCATGTGTTTTGATTGCTATGGGAGTATAACAACAACCTCGTAACTTTTAACAAGGGTAGGATCTGTAATGGCATTATCTTTTTTTTTTATTGTGATTGAGTGAAAGTTTACAATATGATTCAAATTTACATGAGCGCCTATCTGCAGCTCCCTCTGCTCTCTTTGCCTGGTGACAGCACACTTCTCCTTTCAGTTCCATACATGTCATATCCTCTTAACAGTGTCCTGTCTCCCTCCCTCCTCTCTACCCTCTTCACTCCCCTATAGAAAGAGACCAGTAGCATGACATCCTGTAGATGTGTGGAACTATAAAGTGCATGTACAGTATGTTCACTCTGTATCCCCAAGTCCAATACATTTGTATGTAAAGAGTTGACCTCATTGGAAATTTGATTTTGTTTCTTCTCTCTCATTCTCTCTAGCAGTCTAACAGTCTTGATGGACTTGATCACTCACAGTAACTTTTTGACCTTTTGTAATTTTTTTCTATTAAATATTTTGTTTTACATTTCGGTAACAAATACTTATTATTTTATGATTTCCTTCTACTTTCTTTGATCTTACTCGGCAGCACTTGGCTTGGCTCTACTTTCTTTGAGTTGCTAGTTTTGTTTATATTTTATTTATTCAGTTGCTTCTTGAAATGGAAGCTTAGGTTATTGATTTTCAACATTTCTTCTTTTCTACAAAAATAGATTTAAGGTTAAGAATTTTCAAGTTTATCACTTGAGCTGCATGTCAAAAGCTTTATGTCTTAATTTCATTGCCATTCATTCAAAATATTTTCTAATTTCTACTTTAATTTCTTCTTTTACCCATTAATTATTTATTTAAGTATGTATTACTTAATTTCAGACGCTAAGTAAGCTTATAGAAACTTTTAAGCTGTTTTCTAACTCCACAGGGGTCAAAAAACATTCTTTGAATGACTTTATCTTTGAGAACATTTTGTAACTTTTTTGTTGTTGTTTTTAGATACTCAGAATATGCTTGCTGTTGTAAATGTTCCATTCCCCCTTGAACATAAAGTAAATTCTTTTCTTTTGAGTCTGGTGTACTAGATAGGTGAATTAGTCAAATTTGTAAATAGTGTTGTTCAGATTTGCTAGATCTTACTGACTTTTGGAGTGATTCCTCAAGCATAATGATTGTGGATTTCATTATTTCTTCTTTATTTCTACCAACTTTTGAAGCTATTTGATTGGGACCTTAGATAGAACTATGATGACTGACAGAGGAACCTTAATATTGGAGGGTGGGGAACATAAGAGTAGCTTTTCTAATTCCTCACCTCATGAACTCCCTCTCCTGTTGGTACAAGGATAATTTTTTTCTTTTATAAAGGGAAATGCTTTCCTTGTTTCACTTACACTTACTGTGCCTTTTCTGTGTTCCTCAGTGCTGGTGCCATGCCTTGCTTTTGAAAAAATTGTCCTGCACATATTTCCACTTACTGTGAAGCACTGTCTTTCTGGGACTGAAAGTTTTATTTTGTTCTTTTGGGAGGGGTGAGGAGAGCTATTTTTAAAATTCTCCTATTAATAGGACTACTTACCATTATGAAGTTTTTTTCTAAAAGACCTACCGTAACACTCAAATAGTGCAACCCTGCGACTCCAACATTATGATGCTGTTTTTGTGTCTGCTTTGAATGTTTTTAGACTTTGGTCAGCAGGTTTTGAATCCAGCAGGCACTCCTTGGAAACCCTATAGGGCTATTCTACTCTGTCCTGTAGGGTCTCTGTGAGTAGGAACCAACCCAATGGCAACAAGTTTGATTTTGAAAAGTCTTCGTGGAAGCAGACTACCATATCTTTCTCCTGTGGGAGGACTTTTGGATTTGAACAACTGATCTTTCATTTAGCCGCTGAGTGTTAACCATTGTGCCTCCAACTCATCCCTAGGTGTCTCCAAATGATAAACTTACTTTACTTAACCCCTAGAATATAAACTTAAAATTTCTGAAAAACTAACTCCTTGTTACTTTTCTATTTGCTCCCCAAAGCAATGGAGAATGTTACCACAGTGAATGAGTTTCTTTTACTTGGTCTGACTGCTGTTCAGGAGTTACAGCCCTTCTTCTTTGTGTTTTTCTTTATTATTTACCTGATAAATTTGGTTGGAAATGGAGTTATTTTAGTAACTGTTGTCTTGGAGTCCAAACTCCACTCCCCTATGTATTTTTTTCTGGCAAACCTTTCTTGTCTGGATATTTGCTATTCTTCAGTGACACTACCTAAGGTACTTATTAACCTCCTCTCCACTCGGAAGGCCATATCCTTCCTAGGCTGCATAGCTCAGCTCCACTTCTTCCACTTCCTGGGAAGCACAGAGGCTGTCTTACTAGCTATGATGGCCTTTGATCGATTTGTGGCCATCTGCTACCCACTCCGCTACATGGTCATCATGAATGCCCACGTGTGCATTCTGCTGGCAGCTGTGGCCTGGTTCATCAGTTTTTTTAACGCCCTATTGCATTCAGTCATGACTGCACACTTAAACTTTTGCCACTCTCGGAAACTCAACCACTTCTTCTGCGATGTCAAGCCCCTCTTGGAACTAGCCTGCAGCAGCACGCTACTCAATCAACAGCTTCTTTCCATTGTCACAGGTAGTGTATCCATGGGAGCTTTCTTTCTGACTCTTCTATCCTACTTTTACATTATTGGTTTCCTTCTGTTCAAGCATAGGTCTTGCAGTATACTCCACAAGGCTCTGTCCACTTGTGCCTCCCATTTCATGGTTGTCTGTCTCTTCTACGGACCTGTGGGCTTCACATACATTCGTCCCGCTTCAGCTTCCTCCATGATCCAGGACAGGATGGTGGCCATCCTATACAGTGCAGTCACCCCAGTGATGAATCCAGTGATATATACTCTTAGGAATAAAGAAGTGATGTTGGCTCTGAAGAAACTCTTTGGGAGGAAGTTGTTTAAAGACTGACAACAGCACCACTAGGACTAGTGGTACAAATATCTTGTTTCCATTAAGGCCTTTATCCCCTTGTGTACGATAAATGAATATTCTACCTGATTTCTATTTTTCTCTCTGTAATGTGCATCACTGTAACTCTGTTCTGTATTGATTTGTGTATGATAACTCAATTTTTACTCATCTGTTCATCTACCTAAGAGGTAGCTATTGTAATATGTCAAGCTGTGTAATAGGTGCAGGAAACACAGACGTGAATGAAACAAAGTTTACAATCTCATGGAACTTCTGTTGGTACAGCAGAGGGACACACACAAAAAACAAACACGTGTTAGGGTAGTTACGTACTGTTGGTAGCTGCCATCCAGTCAGCCCCAACTGGTGGCTCCCTCATGTATCAGAGAACAGACTATTGCGTGGTCTTGCACCATCTTTGTGCTCGTTGGTATGTTCAGGTCTGTTGTTGTTGCCACCGTGCAATTTGAATGACTTCCAGTACAAGGGTTCATTTTCTAGCAGGCTATTAGGAAATATTCTATTGTACCTTATAGGGTTTTATATGGTGGTGGTGCATTGAGTTGGTTTTGACTCATAACAACCCTGTGAACAAAACAACAAAACACTGCCCAGTCCTGCTGCATTTCCACAATTGTTTTTATGCTTAAACACATGGTTGCAGCTACTGTACCAGTCCATCTGCTGAGGCTATTCCTCTTTTTCACTGACCACCTACTTTACCAAGCATGATGTCCTTCTCCAGGATTGATCACCCCTGACATGACTGAAGTATGTAAGACGCAGTCTTGCCACCCTTGCTTCCAAGAAGCCCTCTGGTTGTGCTTCTTCCAGAACAGATCTGTTTGTTCTTTTGGCAGTCCAGTTTACAGTCAATATTCTTCACCAACACCACAGTTCAAAGGTGTCCATTCTTTTGTCGTCCTTATTCATGGTCCAGCTTTTGCATACATGTGGTGAGATTGAAAATACTGCGGTTTGGGTCAGGTACACCTTAGTCTTTAAGGTGAATGTTTGCTTTTCAATACTTTAAAGAAGTCCTTTGCCGCAGATTTTCCCAATGCAATGCATCTTTTGATTTCTTGACTGCTGCTTCCATGTGTTTTGATTGTGGAGCTAAACAAAGTGAAATCCTTGACAACCTTAGTCTTTTCTCTATCATGATGTTGTTTGCTGGTCCAGTTGTGGGACTTTTGTTTTCTTGATATTGAGGTATAATCCATACTTAAGGCTGTGGTCTTTTATCTTAATCAGTGTTTCAAACCCTTTTCACTTTCAGCAAGCAAGGTTGTTGTGTCATGTGCATAATGCAGATTGTTAGTGAGATTTTTTCCATTCCTGATGCCTCATTCTTCTTCATATAATTCAGCTTCTCAGATTATTTACTTGCCACACAGATTGAATAGGTAAGTGAAAGGAAACAACTTTGATGTACACCTTTTCTGACTTTAAATCTTGCAGTCTCCCCATGTTCTGTTCACACAACTGCCTCTTGATCCATGTAGATTCCTCATGTGCACAATTAAGTGTTGTGGAATTTCCATTCTCCACAATATCATCCGTAATTTGTTGTGATTTACACAGTCGGATGTCTCTGTATAGTCTCTGCTTTCAGCCACGATGCATCTGACATCAACAGTGATATCCTTAGTTCCCTGTCCTCTTCTAAATCTGGCTTGAATTTCTGGCAGTTCCCCGTCAATGTACTGTTGCAGCTGCTGCTGAATGATCTTTAGCAAAATTCTACTTGCATGTGATATTAATGACATTATCTGATAATTTCCACATTTGGTTGGACCACCTTTCTTGGGAATAGGCACAAACATGGATCTCTTCCATTTGGCTGCCGAGGTAGCTGTTGTCCTAATTTCTTGATGTAGTTGAGTGAGCATTTAAAGTGCTATAGCTGTTTGTTGAAATATCTCATTTGATATTCCATCAGTCCCTGGAGCCTTCTTTTTTGACAGTGCCTCCAACACAGCTTCGCCTTCTTTCAGTACCATTCCTGATTATATTCTACTTCTTGACATGGCTGAACATTGACCAGTTCTTTCTGATGTAATAACTCTCTGTGTTCCTTCCATCTTACTTTAGTGTTTCTGAGTCATTTAATATTTTCCCTGTAGAATCTTTCACTATTGCAACTCAAGGCTTGATATTTTTCTTCAATTCTTTCAGCTTGAGAAATGCAGAGCCTATTCTTGCCTTGTGGTGTTCTATCTCCAGTTCCTTGCACACGTCATTATAACACTTTACTTTTTTTTCTCAAGCTCTCCTTTGAATTCTTCTGCTCAGTTCTTCTACCTTATCGTTTCTTCCTTTTGCTTGAGCTATTTGATGTCCAAGTTTCAGAGTCTCTTCTGACATCCAATTTCTTTCTTGTTTTTTTAATGAACTCTTGCTGTCTTCATGTATGATGTCTCTGATGTTTTTCCACAGCTCATCGGGTCTTCTATCACAAGCACTCTACACATCAAACCTGTTTTTAAGATGGTCTTGAAACTCAGGTGAGATATACTCCAGGTAGCATGGGTGAGATATCCTCAAGGTAGCACTTTGGCTCTCATGGACTTTTTCTAACTGTCTTCAGTTTCAGTCTGAACTTGCATACAAGCAGTTGATGGTCTGTGCCACCATCAGCACTTGATCTTTTTCTTACTGATAACATTGAGCTTTGCCATCGTCCCTTTCCACAGATGTAGTTGATTTGATTCCTGCATGTTCTCTCTGATGAGGTCCACATGTGTAGTTGCCATTTATGTTGGTGAAAAAATGATATTTGAATGAAGAAGTAATTGGTCTTGCAGAATTGTGTCGTGTGATCTGTTACATTGTTTCTTTCACCATAGGATTTTCGTTGGTTAGATTTAAGATGTAGATTACTAGATCTTTCTTGCTAATTTGTCTTAATCTAGAAGGTCTTCTGAAGTCTGTCCACCACTGGAGACCTTGCTGGTATTTGAAATATAGGTGGCATAGCTTCCAGTATTATAGGAACACGAAGCCACCACATAGGAAGGACAATAAGCTAAAATTTCACACAATAAGCCTACATAGTTACATATAACAACTATAGCACAAATGAACTGTCATTCTCACAAGGAAGATAAAGACAATGCCCTACACTATTTTGCACCCTTCTCCCACCACTGGGTTATAAAAGAGGGAAGGAAAAAAGTGACTAATGACCAGGGTCTAAATTTGGAATTTGAGAAATTAATCAAAAGTTGATATATATGTTTTATATGTACATACGTGTATATATATATATATGATTTCTTTCAGTGTCTACCTATTGGTATTTTTACTCTTGTTGTGAGAATATACACAGCAAAAATACATTAATTACATTCTTTGAGTTGTGCAATGATGTTCGCCTTCTGAGTTGTTCCTCATCCATTAACATAAACTCCTTACCCCTCCCAGTTTCTATCTAATCTTTTGAGTTGCTGGTGTCACTCTGGTCTCATATAGATAGTTCTTAAAAGAGTGTAATATTCAAGAATTTTTTGTACTGGTTAAGATAGACTATTATTTGGTTTTAAGAAGATTTCATTGGATGTTTTTAGTCTAACGTTTAAAGATTATCTAAGGGCAATAGTTTGAGGCATTCATCCAGTTTCCATGGCTCAGAAAAATCTGGAATCCATGACGATTGGAAATTGTCTGCTGCATTTCTCCCCTATTTGATCAGGATTCTTCAGCAGAAACTTTAATCAAGTGTTCAATAATGGTAGACAGATACCATCTAGTTCTTCTGGTCTCACGGCTAAGGAGGCAGTTATCCAAGGAAGCAATTAGTCACACATTTCACATCCTCTTCCTAATCCCTCCTCTCCTTCTTCCTCTGTTACTAATAGAAACAAGTTGTCATGCTTTGGATAGCTATTTCAAGCTACTAAGACCCCATGTGCTACACAATGAACTAGGAGGTAAGACAGAGGCACTAAATATATTATTAGGCCAATTAACTACTACATCTCCTGAAAGCATGATCCTAAACATTCAGAGGAACCAAATCCCACAAGCTGTTTGGTTGTATGCAAGCATCCTTAGCAACTACTTTTGCTATTGTTTTCCCTGAAGATGTGTCTGTCAAATTTTTGCTAATTCAACTTCTTACAGGTATACAGTTTGTTGACAAAATTACAGTAATCGATTGTGTGACTCGATCATTAAACAATGTAATTTTTCCACCACTGTTACCACTCCCATATTTTGTCCTCCCCCTACCTCTGGTAACCACTAATAAACTTTGGTTTCTGTACATTCACCTTTTCTTTTTATACAGGTTATGTCATACAATATTTGCCCTCTTGTGATCAACTAGCTTCATTCAGCATAATGTCTTCAAGCTTCATCAATATTGTAGCATGTAACAAAATTCTGTTTCTCTACTGGATGAGTAGAATTCTATTGTGTGTAGGTACCACATTTAATCTATTCGTATGTTGGTGGCGTATAGTATATTTCACATTTTGACTATTGTGAATAGTGTCATAATAAACATTGATATAAAAGTTTCTGTTTGAATCTCTGCTGTCAAGTTTTGTGGGTCTATACCATGGAGTAAAATTGCTGGGTAATCTAATTGAAATTTGATTGCATTACCTTGGTCCTCCAGCTGTGATAAAGGAGAAATTGAAGATGGTAAGCAACTACTTCAAGGCTTTGGTGTTAATAAATGCTGGAACTAGGATTATAAATCAAGTCATCCTAAGTATAAATGCTGTGTTTTTAGCTGTGGCGTCATCCAACACAAGATCAGAGTATTCTGACTCTGAAGAGTCTAGAGAAAACTGGAAGAGTAAAATCCTGTTGTTCTCCGATTTCACTGGTTTTAACTCAGTTCATTTAACCACAGTAAGAATCAAGAACTTGAGTGCATGAAGTCTGAAGCTCTCTGTAGGACAGTGAAAAACCTGTTTAACTCCCAACGCTCTTGTAAGACTTAGTTTCTTTACCACAACAGACCACCATAGTGGCAATTAGTTTCCTGAGAATGAACTAATCATGACCTGTGGGTATCTATTTTGTCTGGAAAGTCAGTGCCTTCTGGTTCCCGTAATCAAGTTATTAAGGTAGTCACTTTGGAGAACGCCTTTTGTGAGACAATGTAATTGTATGTCCCAAATGGCATCATTAAAAAACAGGCATGTAACTGTGTATTACACAATCGTACATTATAAGTTAATTGGTTTCCATGAGGCCAAAATGCTTAAATCTTTTTTTGCAGTGTTGAAACCTTTTTTCTCTGAGGAGCTCGGAGACCCCACGGGCCACCCTGTAGTCCTTTTCAAAACATTTTTCAGGTGTTGCTTTTCTAGAAATTCCCTTGTGTTATCGATGAAACTTCGACTGGCAAGTGAATCAAACCCTGCCTGTATGGGCAGGCAACCTAAAAAGCAGCTTTGAAAGAAGCCGTCAGAGTAAGACTGCCAGATCGAGCAAACTTACTACTTCACACAGTGCACAAGTTTTATGATCAACAAGAGAGTCTTATGGCTTGAACAGTGTTTCCCCCCCCCCAAAAAAATCTGTATTTCAATTTAGATAGGCCATGATGTTCCTCCTTGTAGTAAATGCTGCCCTTTGGTGCTAATGAGGGAGGATGAGGGGCAGCTGTGTTGGTGGGGCAGGACTGAACAAGGAAGACTGCTTTGTGCCTTGAGGTAGTCCCTTGAGATATAAAAGAAAGAAGCTAGCAGAGAGATTTGGGGATCTCACATCACCAGGAAAGAAATCAGTGCCAGAAGTTGAGTGTGTCTTTTGGAAAGGACCAGAGTGTCTGGACCTCAGGAGCTCCTAGGCCACAGGAAGACTGACAAGAAGGACCTTCCTCCAGAGCCAGCAAAGAAAGCCTTTGCCTGGAGCTGATGCTCTGAATTTGGACTTTTAGCTTACTGGACTGTGACAAAATAAAATTCCTGTTTTTAATGCCATCCACTCATGATATTTCTGTTAAAGCAGCACTAGCTGACTAAGACACAGGGTTCCTGTTATTACGAAGAGAGGAATTTATGAAACCTTCCTAGGTGTAGAGTGTGTCTCTAATCAGAATGTAAAAATTGTATAACATTTAGAACTCTACAACATGCTCATAATTATTACAGTATACACTGATTTATTCAAACACTGAGTTTTGTCTGCTCTGTCAGATAATTTTTGTAATGATGACAAAGTCTCATTACAAACCAGTCTCCTATTTGCACTGCTGTAACTGAGCTCTGGAGGACATAAGCAATCCTGACTGTTTTCAAGGACTGCTGCTAGTGCAGCAGTTCGGCACTAGTCTGCTAACTAAAAGGCTGATAGTTTGACTTTACTCAGAAACTCCATGAGACAAAGACTTGGCAATCTTTGTCTGCTAAGATTACAGTGTAGAAAACCTCACAGGGCCATTCTTCTCTATCAACGCAGTCACTGGTTGAGAATTGACTCTAGGGCACCTAACAATAAATCATCAAAACACACAAGGCAGAAACTGATGGAGCTGTAAGGAGAAATAGACGAAATCACTGTTACACACGAAGACTTCAACATTCACATAATAGGAACTGACAGATTCAGCAGGTAGAAAATTGGTAACAACACACTTACACTGAACAGCACAAGTAATCAACTGGATTTAACTGACATTTCTAAAATACTTCATCTAAAACAGTCAAATACATGTTCTTCTCAAGCTCTCATTGAACACCAAGCTAGACCACATTCTAGACAGTAAAATACACTCTAACAAATTTAAAAATGTAGAACTCGTACAGAGCATGCTCCCAGATCACAATGGAATTAAACTACAAATCAAAAGCAGAAAGACAGTAGAAAATCCTCAGATATGTAGCCATTAAACAACACCCTGAAGCCCCAGCGGTGTAGTGGTTAAGAGCTAAGACTGTTATCCAAGAGACTGGTAGTCTGAATCTACCAGGAGCTCCTTGGAAATCCTATTGAGCAATTCCACTCTGTCCTATACCAACTCTGTGAGTCAAAATTGACTCACTGGCAGTGACTTTTTTAAAAAAAAAACAGTAAAACAACAGCCTTCTTAATAACAAATGAGCCAAAGAAGCAGTCTTAAGAGAAATTAAAAATATTTTGCACTGAAGGAAAATGGAGTATAACACTATCAAAATTGTGGCATACAGTGAAAGCCTACATAAAGGGAGGTAGCAATAGTGTTGAATACATACATTAGGAAAGAACAGTTGAAATCTCATAGCCTAAAATTCTGTCATGGAAAACCAGAAAAGGAAGAAAAATCAAAAGTAAGGTAAACTAATGAAATGATAGAAATTAGAGCATAAATCAAAGAAAAATAATGCAGCCAAAACAGGTTCTTTGAAAAACAATCAATAAGATCCATAAACTTCCAGCCAGGCTAACCAAAAAAAAAAAAAAAAAAAACAGAGAGAGAGAGAGAAACCACAAACTGCTAATATCAGAAATGAAATTAGGCCATCACTGCTGATCCCACGAACATTAAAGGATAGTGACAGAATATTGTAAACATCTCTATACCCACAAAGTTGGTAACCAAGATAAGCAGTCTAAATTCTTGAAGGAAAAAAAATTTATCAAAACTCACAGAAGGAGAAGTGGATACTGTGAGTAGGCCTGTATCTGGTAAAAAAAGAACAAGAAGAAAAAAGCCTGAAAATTAATAATCTTCCAAAGCAGAGAGCACTACAGCCAGAGGTTTTCACTGCTGAATTCTACAAAACCTTTATAAGGAAATATTCTGTGCATTTTGTTCCAGAAAACAGAAACTGTGGGATGCTGTCTAACTTAATCTAAGGGGCCTTCCTATTATCAAGACCAGACCTTACAAGAAAGGAACTCTGTAGATCAATATCTCCCATAAACATAGATGCAAAAATTCCCAACAAAATATTTGTAAATCCAATTTGATAATGTCTAAAATGAGTTATATGCCACAGCCAAGTAGGATTCATTCCACGTTGGCAATGTTCGGTTTTTTGTTAAATAAAGCTCAATTTGCTCGTAACAGCACGCACACACAGAAAATGAATATGTTAATATGTATGGAAAGAAAAATAGAGAAAATAAGCCCTTTGAAAGGAAAGCCCCAGACATATGTGCTTGGGATGACACTAGGATATTCAGAGGGGACTCAACTTGTTTATTTTCTGGTTAGAAGAAGAATGAAGGCAGTCTTCTGAGATTTATTCTTTTGCTTAAATATACAATGTTTGTCACACGAGACTTTCAGCAGCCAAAACTGTCCTCATTGCTTTTGTTCAGAGATAAGCAAGACATTCCAGCCCTGATTCCTGTATCTCCTTATGCATCAAAAAGCTGTTTTTACTGCAAGATGTGTAGATAGGAGTGACAGCAGGGTGAACTGGCACAAGTAGTAGTTAGAACAAAATGGATTAGATTAGATTAGAAAAACACCTTTTTTTAATCGAAAGGAATTGAAAAGGTAGGTGAGAGTAATCAGGAAATCTCTTTGAAATTAGGCTGTGGAAATCTCAGGAAGGAGACAGCAATAAGCTCATGGCAGATGCAAAGTCCATCAAGAAAAGCTTTGCATTTTCTGGCCTGCTTTAGCATTCTTTGTTTAAAGCAGGTATAGTTTAAAGTAGATATGTGTGCATTTATGTGTGTGCAGTATCTGTGTGTATTTACGTGCACATATTTGTGAAGTTTTCTTGTGCATTTGTGTGGCTAAGTACAGTATATATAGTGCTGCCTCATTTAAGATTTATTCATATTGAAAATTATTTAACCAGTGCCCTATGCCTAGAAGTTTTACTTGTTTCTAATTCTTTTTGGTCTTGCAGTACTTAAATGAATATGTAAATGAATGGTGCATATGTAATTTTTGACGTATGTAAATGCATCTGAAGAAGCAATTCTAGGAAGTAGAATTACTAGTTCGAACTCCACGGGCATTTTCATTTTTGGCAGTTATGACAATTGGCCTTTAAAGGTTGAATCAAAGGGCATCCCCACTGATGTAAACAACCACCTCTAGCAAATACAATGTCAATCACAAACATTTTAGTCTTTGTCAAAATCCCATTTCATTGTTTTAATTTGCATTTCTCTTTTCATATTTGTGTATTCTTTGTTCATTTAAAAAATTCCAATACAGCTGCAATTTGGAAAATCATGCCGTTGCTTTCCTGTGCTTCACGACAACACTTTTCAGATTGTTTTCTGTTCAGAAATTATATTTTTGTACTTTCAAATCAATACAGAATTTCTTCCTATATATTGTTCACATTTTAACAAGTTTTATTTTGGAGGACAAGTTATTAGCAGGTGTCATGGATTGGATTAGGTCCTACCAAAAGTAGGTATTAGTAATTTTGCTGGGCCATAATTTTTAGTATTATGTGATTTTCCTGTATGCTGTTAATCCTGCTTCTGCTATGTTAATGAGGGTGGTGGGCAGCAGTTGTGTTGTGAGACAGGACTCAGCCTATGAGCTAGGATTCTTTCTTGAGGCGATCTCTTGAGAAATAAAAGAGAGAAATTAGCAGCGAGACAAAGGGACCCCTATACCATCCAGAAAGCAGTGCTGGGAGCATAGAGCTTTCTTTGGACTTGGGGTCTCTGCACCTGAGAAGCAACTTGACCAGGGGAGTATTGAAGACAAAGACCTTTCTCCAGAACCAACATAGAAAGACTTCCCCTTGAGCTGATGCTCTGACTTCAGACTTTGAACCTACTTAACTGCAAGGAAATAAATTTCTTTTTGTTAAAGCCCTTCACTTGTGGTATTTTCTGTTCAAGTAGCACTAGATGACGAAGACAGCAGGGGATTCCTATGGGCAGAGGAGATACGGTAGTTTTGCCAGGTTTTTGTCTCAAAGGCCCCCCTTCATTGTCACGCCTTCTATCTCTTTGTAGTCAACAAGGCTTTCTTTCCAGTTCTCTGAAATCTGCACCCTGCCGTGGTCTTTTCTGTTACTCCCGTAGCATATCACACTCAGTGGTAGGGGAGAGTGGCACTCTTATTTCTATGGTAGGTTACTTTCTGGTGTTTTCAAAATTATCCTACTGCCGGTACTACTCAGGAGTTTGGTTTCTTCCTTCCTGGGTGTGCAGCCTTGCCTCTGTGAGGCACTGTGGTGACGATCTATGCCAATTCTGCTAATTTATACCCTCTCTGTCTACACATTATTGGAAGCTGATAAGTGTTACTTATTTGTTTATTTAATGTCTTCTACCTTCAATGAAGATTTAAGTTCTGGAAAATTTATTCTGCCTTTCTTAAATTTATTTCATGGTGTCTTTTTTTGTCAAGTGGCAGGAGATAACACTTCTAGGCTACTACCATGCATCTAGCAGGATCCAACAATAATAACTGTTTCTGTCATCTCCATTTAAATACTTTCTCTAACTGTGTTTTGGACAGAATTTAATTAGATATGTTAATTTTAATGCTGGAGGTGAGACCACTCTTGAGCCCAGCTCTTCTCACTTTGTAACAAGAATATCTGAGTTTATTCTTTATGAGCTGCTTTTTAGGTTCAACTAACCATTCTGAGTCTCTTTTTTACTTATACCCATCACTTACATCACATTGACTCAGAATTTATCCTGTGTTTGTTTCTCTTAACTCCAGCATTCCTGAACATTCTGCTCACACAACTCATTCTTATACCCTCCTAGAAGATAAACTTGCTTCTCCTAACCTGGCAAAGTAGACTGAAATTGATTTGCTAATTTTCATTGTATGTTTCCTTCCCAGAGCAATGGAGAACATCACTAGAGTAAATGAGTTTTTTTTTTGCTTGGACTGACCTGTATTCAGGAGCTGCAGCCAGTAATCTTCGTGGTATTTCTCCTTCTATACATGATCAATCTGTTTGGAAATGGGGCCATACTAGCGATTGTCATCTCAGAGCCAAGACTCCACTCCCCTATGTATTTTTTCCTGGGAAATCTTTCTTTTCTTGACAGCTGCTACTCTTCAGTGACACTGCCCAAGCTCATGTCCAATCTCCTCTCCACTCGCAAGGCCATCTCCTTCCTAGGCTGCATCACCCAGCTACACTTCTTCCACTTCTTGGGCTGCACTGAAGCCGTGTTGCTGACCATCATGGGTTTTGACAGATTTGTGGCCATTTGCTGCCCCCTCCGATACATGGTCATCATGAGACCCCGAGTGTGCACTCTGATGGCAAGCGTGGGCTGGCTCACCGGCTTTTCTTATGCTCTGATGCATTCGGTCTTGACTGCACGCCTGAACTTCCATTGCTCTCAGAAACTCAATTACTTCTTCTGTGATGTCAAGCCTCTCTTAGAAGTGGCTTGTGGTGACAAGCAGCTCAATCAGTGGCTAATTTTCACTGTCACTTGTGGCATAGCCATGGCAGCTTGCTTCCTAACCCTTCTCTCCTATTTTTACATTATTGGCTTCCTTCTGTTCAAGCACCGATCCTGCAGGGCACTCCACAAGGCTCTGTCCACCTGCGCCTCCCATTTCTCGGTGGTTTGTCTCTTCTATGGGAGTGTGGGCCTCAACTACATCCCCCCAATCTCTGCCACCTCTGTCATACCGGAGCGGTTTGTGGCTGTCATACACACCTCTGTCACACCAGTGCTGAATCCACTAATATACACTCTTAGGAATAAGGAAGTGATGTTGGCTCTAAGAAAAATCTTTGAGTGGAAGCCGCCTAAAGATGGTTCACGGCAACACTGCAACAAATAAGAGTTACATGTGATTTTTATAGCACTCATTTTCTCCTCTCAGATGAATGCATTTCTGGAATTTTATTTCCTTTTAGGTTCGTACCATTGTAATAATTAGGTTTTTCACACATATGATTCAGTTTCTATTCATTTGGTGCATTTATTCTTTCAAAATATTCTTTGAGCAGAAAATTTTCAGTTATGATAGAGACTATGATATTAAAAAAAAGTCTGTAAATCATGCCATGAGGACTTAATACAGCCATTAAATTGTAGAGGAGGAAGTGCAGTATAAACGAGATAAGTAAGTGTGTATTGCTGATGTCGCTGTCAGAAGTTGATGCACGTTATAGGAGCTAAGTAAGAACTGTACTGAGACTGGCATTACTTTATATGGTTATGTCTACAAAGTCTTCTCCAAGAAGGCGACTTTTGAACATGATTCTGAAGGAAATGAGGGAGTGAGTCAGGCAAGCATCTGAGGCTATATTAACCTCTGAATATCTGACTTCCTTCTTTGCAGAGCAGCAAGTGAAAGAACACTGCATGCAAGCAGAAGCAAAATGTCCAATACGCCTAGAACTCAGTGGGCAATGTATAAGTGTTTGAAAATAATGAATTTTTTTTTAATTTGGCATTTACACTGAGGGATATAGGATAGCATTATGCTATTTGTTCAATGACCTGAGTTGATACAACTTCTGTATTGAAAGAATCACAGTTGAGAATAAAGAATAAGGGAGCAAATGGTTCTTGTGTGCCATCCAGTCACTTTTGACTTACAGAGACCCTGTAGGACAGAGTAGAACAGACCTGTAAAGTTTTCTAGTCTGAAATCTTGCAGGAGGAGGTTGCCAGGTCTTTACTTCTGTGGAGCAGGTGATGGGTTCAAATTGCTGACCTTTCAGTTAGCAGCTGAGAACTTACGCATTGTGCCACCAAAGCTCCTTGGAATTGGTGAGGATCCCTTCACTGTCCTTTAGGTAAGAACTGACGGTGGCTTAGATCAGGGTAATAGTGATGGAGCTACAAGAGGCAGCTACGTTCTGGATGTATTTTGGAAACATAACTTAGTATTTACTGACAACTTAGATGTGTGCTACAAAAGCTCAGCATCAAGGATAGTTCTCAGTTTTTATTTATTTGTGTTAACGCTCAAGAAACAGTTGCAGGACAAGTGGATTAGGTTATGGACATAGCAAAGATAACGTAGACTTGGATTTGCTCTTTTCATAACGGGTTGGCTTGAATTAAGACACTCCTTCCTACTAAGCAGCCCTCTTTATGTCCCCAACCACATAGCTTGATTTAGGAAACCTCGGTGGTATAGTGTTTAAGTGCTATGTCTGTTAATCAAAAAGGTGGCTATTCAAATCCTTTAGGCACTCCTTGAAGACTCTGTGAGGCAGTTTCACTCTGACCTATAGGGTCACTATGAGTTAGAATAGACTCAACAGCAGGTTTTTTTTTTTTTTTTGCCTGAGGATGCAGTCTTTACTGTCAAAGACAACTTTATGACAGTTTAACTTGAGCATAGTTCAGTCAATTTGTCAGATAATAAGAATACTAATAAATAAAATATAGTCTTAACTTTTGGGGAGTTTATACTTTATTAAGAGACACTGACAAATGGCAGTGACAAACATGTTAGACAGAATGTGTAACTAAAGGTACAACAGAGGGTAATTGAGATAAAAATCTATGCTGAATAGAGAATGTTTGTCTCCAGTAAAAGTAATGTTTTATTAGATATCTGATGCCATTATCACAAAGGTATAACAGTCTAGGTAACACCCAGGCCCATAAGATACTAGTGATGGGAAAATGATCATCAATATTGTTAAGTAATAAAAACTCCTCATGTATTTTCTTTTATATTTGAACTGCTCTCAGATACAATGGTTGTGTCTTTATACACAATTAAAATGTTGACAGTTATTTTGTGTTTCTGTATATATGATACCAAAAGACCGACTCAGCCATTTACTTTTTTCAGTAAATGTATTGATTTGAAGAGATGTTAGATCATTATCAATACTCAGCACCTCTAATTTTCTCTTCTGTTTACAGAATAACTTGATCTTTCTGTACATCTTGGTATTGTTTTTTCTCTCAGCATTTTTCACTTGCTGTCTCCTAAACATTGTATTCATTTTTATAGAAGTGACAGTTTGAAAAATTTCTGCTAATAATGTATATGCATATTTTTAGCTAATTAGTGATGGAAAGATAATGTGTTCATTCATAAAAAATGTGATTTATAGAACTCTGTGGAGATTTCCTAAATATGTTTGAACTAAATAAATAAACAAATATTTCCTCTTATTAATGCATGTTTCTGTACCTAGAATTGATTGGTTTGCACATGAATAAAACATGATAATAGAAACCCCTTATATTTCACACAAATGTAAGTTTTTGAGTGCTATTATGCAACTTTTTACCAATGGCAGTTTCATTTTTTCATACAAAAGTCAATGTATTTTTTACTCTAAAAGTACAAAAATAGATGAATCTAACTGATGCCATTAGAATCAGTTTTTTACTAGTTAAACTAAACTACTATTTGATTTTAAGAACACTTTAGGGGATAACTTTGGTTTAAGATTTAAAGATTACCTTAGAGCAATAATTGCAGTGGTTCATTCAGCCTGTATGGCTCCAAAAAATCTAGAGTTGATGAGGATTACAATGTTTTTCTGCATTTCCCCATTTTGATCAAGACTCTTCTACAGAAACTTTGATCAAATGTTGAGTGGTGATAGCCAAATACCACCTATTTCTTCTGGTCTGATGGCATATCCTCCTCCTAATCCTGACTCTCCTTCTTCATCTGATGCTCTAGACTAACAGAAGTCAATTATCATGTACTGAATAGCTGCTTCAAGCTACTGAGAGCCCAGGCACTACACAAGGATACTAAACACCCAAACCAAGGAACAAGTCCCATGAGCTGTGGGGCTGTGTACAAGCCACCTGAGCAACTAGTCTTTCTGTATGTCACATTTTTGTCAGTTCAGCTTTTTACAGATGTACAATTTACTGACATAATTGTAAAAGTCAGTTGTGGAACTCTGTCTTTAATTAACCCAATTTTTCCTCAACCGTTACAACTCCTCCCTTTTCTCCTTCCCCGTCTGTCGTAATCACTAAAAAATTTTAGTCTCTATACATTTGCCTTTTCTAATCTTTTTATATAAGCAACATCATACAATATTTCCCATCTTGTGATGGATTTATTTCATTTGACATAGCATCATCAAGCTTCATCAATATTGTAGTGTGTATCAAGACTGTTTGTCCGGTTGCCTGAGTTGTATTCTATTGTGTGTATGTACCACATTTTATTTATCTGTTGATGGGCATGTAGGTGTTTTTCTACCTTATGACTATTGTGAATAAGCTGCAATAAAGTTTGGTATACAAGCTTCAGAGTCTCTGCTCTCAGGTTTCGTAGGACTATACCAAGTAGAATTACTGAGTAATCTCGATGAAATTTGTTGCCATTATCTTAGTTCTTCAGCTGTGAAAAATGAGAAATTGAAGATGGTAAACCACTAGTTCAAGGTTACATGTGGTGGAGCTAGGATTACAAATCAAGGAACCTTGAATACAAATGGTGTGCTTTCAGCTGTGGCATGACCCAAAAGAAGAGCAAAGAGTATTTAGACTTTGATAAGTCTATAGAAGACAGGAAGAGTAAAATCATGTAAATATTGAGATTTCATCCATTTAACTCAGATCCTTTAACCACAGTAAAAGGAGAAACTTGACTATGTGAAGTCTGAAGCTCACGCCAGGACAAAAGAGAAAGGAACTCATTTAACGCTCAAGGCTCTTACAAGACTTTTTGTCTTTACCACCACAGGCAGCTACACTGGTAATTTGTTTCCTGAGACCAGAACTAACCACAGCCTATGGGTATCTGCTTTGTCTGGAAAGTCAGTGCCTTGTGGTTTCTGTAATAGTGTTATTAAGGCAGTTACGTTGGAGAATGCCTTTTGTGGGATAATGTAATTGTATGTCCCAATAGGTATCATTAGAAAGGAAGCATGTAATTTTATTGTAACTGGTTTCCAGGAGGCCAAAATACTTAAAATTTTTTTCCCTGTGTTGCAACCGTTTTTCTCTGAACAGTTCAATAGGCCCACAGGCTACATTAAACTCCGTTTCAAGACATTTTCCAGGAGTTGTTTTTCTAGAAATTCCCTCATGTTACCAATGAAACTTTGACTGACAATTGAATCCAGCCCTGCCTGTATGGGAAGGCAACCTCACAAGCAGTTTTGAAAGAAGTATCCATAGTAAGGCTCCCCAGCAGGAGCAAGCTTATTACTTTACACAATGCACATGTTTCATGATTAAAAAGACAGTGTCCTGGATTGAATTGTGTTTCCCGCCAAAAACCTGTGCTTCAATTTAGCTAGGCTAAGATGTTTCTCCTTGTAATAAATCCCTCCTTTGTGATGTTAACAAACTAGGATGGGTGGCAGTTGTGTTGTTAGGATAGGACTCTAGGTATAAGATTGCTTTGTGCCTTAAAGCAATCTCTTGAGATACAAAGGAAAGAAGCTAGCAGAGAGATTTAGGGACCTCATACCATCAGGAACGAAAGCAGTGCCTGGAACTGAGTGTGTCCTTTGGAAAGGACTGAAGTCTCTGCACCTCAGAAACTTCCAGTCAAGGGGAAGACTGACAAAAAGAGCCTGCCTCCAGAGCCAGCAAAGAAAACCTTCATCTGGAGCTGACAGCTCAGATTTGGGCTTTTAGCCTACTGGACTGTGACAAAATAAAATTTTTGTTTTTAAAGTGATCCACTTGTGGTATTTCTGTTAAAGCAGTGCTAGTTGATCCGACTCAGTGGCGCTTGGCTAGCTGACTAAGACAGAGGGTTACTGCTACTGAAAAGAGAGAGGCATTTATGAAAACTTCCTAGACATATATTGTGTCTCTAATCAGAATGTAAAATCTGTATAACATTTTGAGCTCTATAACATGCTTATGATTATTACAGCATACATTGATTAATTCAAACACTGAGTTTTGTCTGCCCTGCCAGACCATTTTTGTAATGATGGCAAAGTCCCATTACAAACCAGTCTCCCATTTGTACTGCTGTAACTGATCTCTGGTAGACATAAGCAATCCTTGCTGTGTTTGCAAGGCGCTCTGCTAGTGCAACAGTTATGTTCTCAGCTGCTAACTGAAAGGTTGGTAGTTTGAATCCATCCAGCAACTCTATGGGAGAAAGACTCGGGAATCTTTGCCTGTTAAGATTACAGTGTAGAAAACCTCATGGGACCGTTCTTCTCTATCACTGAGGTCACTAGTTGAAAATAGACTCTATGATACCTAACAATAAATTATCAAAACATATGAGGCAAAAATTGACGGAACTGCGAGAAGAAATAGATAAATCTGCTGTTATACATGAAGACTTCATTCATTCAACAGGAATTGACAGATTCAGCAGGTAGAAAATCATGAACACTCTTATACTGAACAGCACAAGTAATCAACTGGATCTGACATTTCTAAAATATTTCACCTAACAACTGCCGAGTACATGTTCTTCTCAGGCTCTCATGGAACCCCAAGCTCGACCACATTCTGTACAGTAAAATAGATTCTAACAAACTTAAAAGAATAGAAGTAAAAAGCACGCTCTCAGACTGTTGAGGTCCTGCAGCTGATTGGACCCCAAGTGACCTCGTTTGGTTTTGGGAGATCAGGCCACCAAGTCCAGTCTCCTGATGGGTGGCAAATTAGGCTCCCCTTCTCACAAGGCAAGGGGATATGATCTTTTTGGTGGCAAATGGTGGCAAATTTTATTAAGGGAAATTGTGCTCCAGAGAGGGAACAGGTAGTCTGGCAAGTGGATAAAGATCTTGTACAGGGCTTGTGGGTTTCCTTATATAGCAAAAGCAGGGGATGATGTCACAGAAGGAGGTGAGAGGTAGTGCTATGGTTCCTGGTTCCAGGTTTGAGACTTCCAGTTAGCAACTGCGTGATGGGTCCTCTGCTGGAGAGCATGGCTCTGATATGGAGATGGGAGGGAAATGAGGGCTAGGTCATTTCGAGGTCATAGTTCTAAGGTTGTGCATGTCAAACTTCCAGGAGAATTGTTATATCTGTATCACAATTGCCAGGAGGAACTGTTTTATTTGCATCGCAAACTGCCAGAAAGAAATGTTACATCTGTAATTATCCATCTCAAGCATTGATGCGATGAGGCTATTAGGTTCTCTCGCTAACCTGTCAAGACCGTAGCAGAATTAAACTACAAATCAAAAGCAGAAAGATAGTTGGAAAATCCCCAAATATGTAGCAATTAAACAACACCTGGAATCCTGGTGGCATAGCGATTAAGAGCTAAGGCTATTCTCCAAGAGGTTGGCAGTTTGAATTTACCAGGTCCTCCTTGGAAACTCTATGGGGCAATTCTACTCTGTCCTATAGGATCACCATGAGTGCGAATAGACTCAACGGCATTTTTTTTTAAATACTTTTTTAAAAAATAACAAATGAATTGAAGAAGCAGTCTCAGGAGAAACTAAAAATGTTTTGCACTAAAGGAAAGTGAAGTACAATGTTATCGAAATTGTGGCCATGCAGTGAAAGCCTGCATAGAGATATCGACAGCATTGAATTAATGCTTTAGGAAAAAACAGTTGAAATATCAACCTAAAAAAAAAAACCAAAAGTAAGCAGAATGAATGAAATGATAGAAATTAGAGCATAAATCAAAGTAAAAACTGAATATCTCATTCTTTGAAAAACAATCGGTAAAATTCAAAAACTTCTAGCCAGGCTAACCAAGAACAAAAGAGAAATTACAAACTGCTACTATCAGAAAAATGAAATAAGGCCATCAGTACTGATGACATGGACATTAAGGGATAGTGAAAGAATATTGGGAACACCTCTGTGACCACAAATTTGGCAACCAAGATAATCAGACCACATTCTTGAAAGAAAAAAATCTATCATAACCCACACAAGGAGAAATAGATACTCTGAGTAGGCCTATGCCAACCAGCCAAGTGCCGTCGAGTCAATCTATTACAAAAATCAACTGTTGATTAACAAGCCTCCAAGACAGAGAGCACCAGTGCCAGATGTTTTCAATGGTGAATTCTACAAAACTTTCGTAAAAAAATATTCTTTGCCTTTTGTTCCAGAAAATAGAAGCTGTGGAATGCTGTCTAACTTACTCTAAGGGGACCTCCTGTTATCAAAACCAGATAAAGACGTTACAAGAAAGGAGATCTACAGATCAGTATCTTTCATGAACATAGATGTGAAAATTCCCAACAAAATATTTGCAAATTGAATCTTTTGATGTATCAAAGGAGTTGTATACCAAGACCAAGCAGGATTCGCTCTGGTTAAGCAAGGTTGGTTTCTTTGTTAAATAAAGCTCAATTTCCTCATAGGAGCGCACACACACGTGTGCGCACACATGCATACACACAATAGAAATAAATAAATACGTACGGAAAGAGACTCATGGCTAGGGTCGCCGTGAGTCGGATCTGACTCGACAGCACTTGGCTTGGCATGGAAAGAGAAAAGTAGAGAGAACAAGCCTTTGAAAGGAAATCCCCAGGTATCTTTGCCCAGGGCAACACTGGGATATTCAGAGGGGACTTGACTTGTTTATTTTCTGGTTATAAGAGGAACGAAGGCAGTCTTTGGGATTTATTCTCACACTTAAATAAGAGTTAGTAGATATTTGTCACAGGAGGCTTTGGGCAGCAAAAACTCTCCTCATTGCTTTCATTCAAAGAGACAATCAATACATTCCAGCCTTGAACCCTAAATTTCCTTACACATCAAATAGCTACATTTATTCCAAGATGTAGAGACAGGAGTGAGAGTAGGGTAGTAGGCAGAACAATAGGTTTGAAAGACACTTTTTGGATGGAAAGGAATTTAAAAGGTAGGTGAGAGTAACTGGGAAATGTCTTTGAAATTAGACTGTGGAAATTTCTGGGTGGAAACAATATATATGCTCATGGCAAGCACAAAATCATTCCAGAAAACCTGTTTGATCATTTTTCGTTTAAAGTAGATATAGTTTAAAGTCAGTGTAGTTGCATATGTGCATTTATGTATATGCATTTGTGAGATTCTTTTGTGCATGTATGTACAGTATCTACAGTGCTGCCTCATTTATTTTGAGATTTCTTCAAATTGATAATTTTCAATTACTTATTTAACCAATTAAGATAATTTTCCAATTTAACCCATTAAGATAATTTTCAATTAACTTACTTAACCAGTCCTCTATGGGTGGACATTTTGTTTCTAATCTTGTTTTATATTAATCTTTTTTATATAAATGAATGGTAAATGTGTAATTTTTGACATGTGTAAATACAGCTGAAGAAAAAATTCTAGGAAGTAGAATGGTTAGTTCAAAGTCTGAGCATTTTTATTTCTGATAGTTATGAAAATTAGCCTTTAAAGGTTGAGTCAGTGGGCATCCCCATTTATGTAAACAACAACCACCGCAAGCAAACATCAATCACAAACATTTTGATCTTTGTCAAAATGCCATTTAGTTGTATTTTAATTTGCATTTCTCTTTTCCATATTTGTGTAGTCTTTGTCCATTTAAAAAATTCTAACACAGCTGCAGTTTGGAATATCATGCCATAGTTTCCCTATGCTTCACTATAACACTTTTCGGATTTTTTCTGTTGAGAAATTAAAATTTTTTCCTTACTGTATCTTCATATCGATACAGATTTTTTCCCTATATATTGTTCATATTTTAATAAGTTTTATTTTGGAGGGCAAGTTATTAACTGATGTCATGGACTGAATTATGACCTCCAAACAATGGCTGCTATCAATTTTTCTGGGTCATGATTCCCAGTATTGTGTGATTTTCCTGTATGTTGTAAATCCTGCTTCTATGTTGTTAATGAGAGGGCTGAGCAAAAGTTGTGTTAGTGAGAAAGGACTCAGTCTACAAGGCTAAGACTGTATCTCGAGGCAATCTCTCAGACATAAGAGAAGTTAACAGAGGGACAGAGGGACTTCTGCAATCAAGGAAGCAGTGCTGGGAGAACAGTATATCCTTTGGACTCAGGGTCCCTGTGCCTAAGAAGCTCCTTGACCAAGGAAATTTGAAGACACAGATCTTCCTCCAGAGGTACCCACTGCCATAGAGTTATGTCCAAATCGTAATGACCTTATAGGTCAGAGTGGAACTGCCCCATAGAGTTTCCAAGGAGCACCTGGTGGATCGAAATTGCCAATCTTTCAGTCAGCAGATGTAGCACTTAATCCACTACTACACCAGGGTTTCCTCCTCCAGAGCTAACAGAGACAAAAAGATTTCCCCTTCAGCTGATGCTCTGAATTTGGACTTTTACTGTACTTAACTGTGAGGAAATTACTTTTTCTTTGTTAAAGTCATTCATTTGTGGTATTTTCTGTTATATCAGCACCAGATGACTAAGAAACAGGAGATTCCTAGGGTAGAGGAGATACGGTAGTTTTGCCAGGTTTTTGCCTCAAAGACCCTCTTTCGTTATCACACCTTTAATCTCTTTGCAGTCAGCAAGTTTTTCTTTCTATTTGCCTGAGGTCTGTACCCTGCTCTTGTCTCTTCTGATATTCCCATAGCATATCACACTCAGTGGTGGGCAAGAACGGCACTCTCATTCCATGCCTGGTTATTTTCTGGTGTTTTCAAAATCAGCCCACTGCCAGTAGTTCTCAGGAGTTCGTGTTCTTTCTTCTTGGATGTGCAGCCTTGCTATTGTAATGCATTGTGGTGACTATCCATGCCATTCTAATTTGTAGCCTCTCTGCTGACATGTTATTTGAAGCACCTAAGTTTTACTTATTTATGTATTTATTTAATACCTTCTAGCTTCAACGAAAGCTTAGGTTCTGGGAATTTTATTCTGCTTGTTTTGTTTGTTTTGTTTCTTGCAAAGTAGCAGGAGACACATGTCTAGGCTACTATTATGCATATACCAGGACCCAGAAATAATAATTGTTTCTCTTATCGCCATTTAAATATTTTTTTATAATTGTGCATGTGCTTCTTCTTCTTTTTTTATTTAATGTGACTGAGTAAAAATGTAGATTCCCGTATAAATTTACATGACCACCTTAGATATATCAATTTTAATACTGTAGATAAGACTACTGTTGAGTCTACTCTTCTAACTTGGTAACATGTCATCTCTGAATATCTGATTTACTCTTTATGAAGTGCTTTTTAGGTTTAACTAGCCATTCTGAGTCTCCTTTTTACTGATATGTGTCTTCTATATCACACTGACTCAGAATTTATCATGCATTTGTTTTCCTGAACTCCAGCATTCGTAATCATTCCACCCACTACAGCTTATTCCTATACCCGCCCAGAACATTAACTTGCTTCACCTAACCTTACCAAATAGACTGAAACTGATTTGCTAATTGTCACTGTTGTATTTCCTTCCCAAAGGAATGGAGAACGTCACTAGAGTGAATGAGTTTCTTTTGCTTGGACTGACCCATATTCGGGAACTGCAACCAGTAATCTTCGTAGTATTTCTCATTCTATACATGATCAATCTGTTTGGAAATGGGGCCATACTAGCGATTGTCATCTCAGAGCCAAGACTCCACTCCCCCATGTATTTTTTCCTGGGAAATCTTTCTTTTCTCGATATCTGCTATTCCTCAGTGACGCTGCCCAAGCTCATGTCCAATCTCCTCTCTACTCGCAAGGCCATCTCCTTCCTAGGCTGCATCACCCAGCTGCACTTCTTCCACTTCTTGGGCTGCACTGAGGCCGTGTTACTGACCATCATGGGCTTTGACAGATTTGTGGCCATTTGCTGCCCCCTCCGATACATGGTCATCATGAGACCCCGAGTGTGCATTCTGCTGGCAAGCGTGGGCTGGCTCACTGGCTTTTCTTATGCTCTGATGCATTCAGTTTTGACTGCACGCCTGAACTTCTGTCGCTCTCAGAAACTCAATTACTTCTTCTGTGATGTCAAGCCTCTCCTAGAAGTGGCTTGTGGTGACAAGCAGCTCAATCAGTGGCTAATTTTCACTGTCACTTGTGGCATAGCCATGGCAGCTTGCTTCCTAACCCTTCTCTCCTATTTTTACATTATTGGCTTCCTTCTGTTCAAGCACCAATCCTGCAGGGCACTCCACAAGGCTCTGTCCACCTGCGCCTCCCATTTCACGGTGGTTTGTCTCTTCTACGGGACTGTGGGCCTCACCTACATTCCTCCTGTCTCTACCACTTCTGTCATACCAGGGCGGTTTGTGGCTGTCATACACACCTCTGTCACGCCAGTGCTGAATCCACTAATATACACTCTTAGGAATAAGGAAGTGATGTTGGCTTTAAGGAAAATCTTTGGGAGAACACTGCTTAGAAATGGTTCATGGCAACACTAGAACAAATAAGAATTACATGTGATTTTCGTGACACTTGTTTTCTCATCTATGATAAACACATTTCTGGAATTTTATTTCCTTTTTGGTTTGTACCCTTGGTCATTAGGTTCTTCATATATATATATTCAGTTACTATCCCTTTGATCATTTATTCCTGCAGTCATTTTTTCAAAATATTCTTTGAGCAGAAAATGTTCAAGGATATAATAGAGGCTATGATAGTAACAAAAAGGTCTTTAAGGCATGCCACGAGGACTTAAAGTGGGTATTAAAATGTAATAGAGGAAGGGTACTAGAAGGAGATAAGTAAACACATGTTGCTCTCAGAAGGTGATACACGTTATGCAAGGAGAGGCACAAATAGTATGAAAAGCTTTTTTTTTTTTTTTTTTTTTTATGGTGAGTCAACCAAGTGTTCTCCAAAAAGGTGACATTTGATCATAATACTGAAGGAAAAGAAGGAATAAGTCAGGCAACATCTGAGGCTACATTAGCATGTAAATAACTGATTTCACTCTATGCAGAAAAAGCAACAAGTGGAAGAGCATTGGGGTGAGGTATATTTGTTGCATGTGAGGAGAAGCAAGATGTCCAACGTGCATAGAACTCAGTGGGCAATGGGTAAGTGTCGGAAGATGAAGGCAGAGATTTGGCTATGTCACCGGAGTCTCACAATTTGTTTTTAACTTGACATTTACACTGAGTGATAATAGGATGGAATCACGGTGTTCGATCAACAAACTGAGTTGATATAACTTCTGTGATGAAAGAATCATAGGAAGTGCTGTGTTGAGAGAACAGAGCATGGGAGAAAATTGCTTACTGTGTGCCATCCAGGCACTTTTGACTTACAGAGACTATAGGACAGAGGAGGCCTGCTGCTTTAGAAGGTTTCTAGGCTGAGATCTTAAGGGAGGAGGTTGCCAGGTTTTTGCTTCCTTGGGGCTGGTGGTGGGTTCAAATTGCCGACCTTTCAGTTAACTGCCAAGTACTGAAATGTTGTGTTACCAGGTCCCTTCAGAATTAGTTAACATTCTTTTATTGTCCTTTAGGTGACAACTGATGGTGTCTTAGATCAGGCTGATAGTGGT
Organism: Heterohyrax brucei; assembly: GCA_028571685.1. Lineage (NCBI taxonomy): Eukaryota > Metazoa > Chordata > Mammalia > Hyracoidea > Procaviidae > Heterohyrax > Heterohyrax brucei. The sequence goes on along the minus strand of CM053144.1, from coordinate 45,706,563 downwards.
GGAGCTAAGCAAGGTAGTTCGATTCTGGGTGTATTGATTTAAAAATTATTTGCTGACAACTTAGATTCGTGCTGTGAAAGCTAAGCATCAAAGATTATTCTCAATTTTTATTTATCTCAGCACTTGGCTTTGTAGCTTTTTATTTATCTATGTTAACACTAAAGAAACGGATAGTATGAACAAATTAAGCTATGCACATAGCAAAGATGATGTAGATTTGAATTTGCTCTTCTCATCATGGGTTGACTTTAACTGAGACAATCCTTATTAAGCTATCCTTCCTATGTCTTGAATCAAATATTTTAGGACCATTAATTTGGGATAAAGATGCAGTCTTTACTGTCAAAGAGAACTTTATGAAAATTTAACTTATTTGAGCATAATTCAGTTAATGTTTCAGGTAATGTGAGTAATTATAAATAAAATGTACTCCTAACCTTTGGGGAATATATACTTTATCAAGAGGAGTTAAAGAAGAGTAGAAATGACCATCACGTTACACAGAATGTGGTAACTAAAGGAGATATTATAGAGGGTAACTGAGATGAAATCTAAGGTAAGTAGAGAATGTTTGTCTAAAGAGAAATAGTATTACGTGCGATATCTGATACCACTATCCAAAAGATATAGCAGTCTAGGTTATACCTAGGCCTACACAATATTAGTGATGGGAAAATAATCATAAATATTATAAATAAAAAAACCTCATATATTTTATTTTATATTTGAACTGCCCTCAAATATACTGGTTGTATTTTCACATGTGCATACACACATGCCATTAAAATTTTGACAATTATTTAGTGTTTCTGTGTATATGATACCAAAGGACCAACTCAACTATTTATTTTTTCCATTAAATGTATTGATTTGAACAGATATCAGATCATTATCAATATCCAGTACCTCTGGTTTTCTCTTTTATTTACAGTATAGCTCAGCCTGTCTCTACATCTTGGTATTGCTTTTCCTCTCTGTCTATCTTGGTGGTTTTTTAATTTCCCCTCTCTTGTGCTCTCTTAAATACCATATTCACTTTTATAAAAGTCACAATTTTAACAATTTCTGTTAGTAACCTATGTTTGTTTTTAGCTAATTACTGATGGAGAGGGAATTTGTACTTTCATTAAATTGTGATTTACAGAACACTGTGAGGTTCCAGCTATAAATATGTGTATGTATTTGAACTAGAGTGATAAATAAAGAATATTTCCTTATATTAATGTATGTTTTTGTACCTAGGATTGGTTTGTTTGCACATGAATATAACATCCTAGTGGAAATTTATCAGACTTGACATAAATATAAATTTTGGGGTGATTTTATACAACTTTTTGCCAATTTCAGTTTTATTTTTCCACACAGGAGAGTCAGTTTATATATGCAGTTTACACATACAGTGAAAGGACACAGTAAGTTTAAAAAGCTAGCTACCTAAAGCACAAAACTAGGTGAATTTCACTTATGACATTCAAATCAGGATACTGATTGCTTCTGGGGTAGGTGTTCTAAAAAAGAACACAAGAAGGACTTTAGAAATCACTGATAATATTTTGTTTACTGATTGGGAGACTGGTTGCATGGGTGTGTTGACTTTATGAAAATGCATTGAGTTATGCAGTTATGACAAGTACAGTTAAAATCCAATAAAACATTTAAAATATAACTTCCTGAGTGTGATAAAAGCTCAAACAGTGTAGAAGGCTGCAAGCAAACATTCCTTTTATCCCTGTTTCTCTGTGCTTGTCCTAGCCTGAAGGTAGTTATTTGATGTGGTCAGACAACGCCTACATTCCTGATCTGGAATCTCTAGAAGTCACAGGAACCACTGCCAAGTCCACTACCATAAAGTTGATTCTGACTCATAATCATCATACAGGTTGGAGTAGAACTGCCCCATAGACTTATCAAGGAGCACCTGGCAGATTTGAACTGCTGACCTTTTGGTTACCAGACACAGCACTTAACTGCTATGCCACCAGGGTTTCTGGAAGTCACAGTAGACCCCATTAATTATCTTGAGTTAAGAAGAGACTTGTCAGAATGCTATTACAGCTTCAGCATAATATCCAAGTTTAGGGCTCCTTACACTTGTTGTATAGCCACTCACTGCAAAGTGCTCCCTGGCAGTTATCCTCCATAATCATCTAGTTCTCTTGGTTGATTCAGAGTGTATAATATACTAAAGGTCATCAAAGCATAATAAATCAAGTGATAATGAAGTATTAGATCAGAGAAAAGTATCTGCATTAGACTACAAAGTTGCTCCTCAAAAGGGCATTTAATCTTACTTATGCCTGTAGTCACCTTGGGTCAAGAGTGATTTCCTCAGGGCTGTTTCTGTCTAATCTGTGGGGCATTTCTACTCTGTCCTATTGGGTTGCTGTAAGTTTGAATTGATTCAGTGGCAGTGGGTTTGGTTTTTGATTTTGGTTTCTGCCTACATTTTTCCATGTAAGCTCCACTAATTGCAGATTATTTGCTGTATTGTTTTCAGTAATTCCAAGGGTTGGGGGGATGGTGGTGGTGGTGGTTGTGGTGGTGGTAAATTGCTCCTCAGGGTAATCTGATTAAATGTGAACTTCACTGAAGTGTGATTTCCAGGTCAATGTTGGAAATTTGTTCTGACTCCAGTGGGTTCCTCCCCTCTGTCTCTCTTGCACGTTCTCTGGTGTCCTCCATGCAAAATTTCTGAATCAATGACTCTGATACCTGATACAGAGACAATGATGTTGTTAGGTGCCATTGAATCTACTCTGACTCATAGCAGCCCTATGAACAACAGAAACACTGCTTGGCCTGGATCCTTCTTCACAGTCATGGATACGTTTTAGCCCATTGTTGCAGCCACTATGTCAATACATTTCCTTAAGGGCTTCTCTCTTTTTCACTAATGCTCTACTTTACCAAACATGATGGCCTTCTCCAGGAGCTGGTCCCTCTTGATAACATGTCCAAAGTATGGAAGACACAGACTCTATCGGTGCTTCTAAGGAGCATTCTCACTGTACTTCTTCCAAAACAGATTAGTCCATTCTCCCAGTAGTCCATGCTATATTCAATATTCTTTGCCAATCCTGCAATTCAAAGGCTTCAATTCTTCTTCACTTCGCCTTGCTCATTGTCCAGCTTTGACACGCAATGTGAGGAAATTAAACAAGCAAATAAGCTTGGCTTGGATCAGGTCCACCTGAGTCCTCAAAGTGACATCTTTACTTTTCCATGCTTTACAGAGGTCTTTTGCAGATGATTTGCCTAAGGCAACATTTGATTTGATTTCTTGATTGCTGCTTTCATTGGTGTTGACCACGGATCCAATTAAAGCAAAATCCTTGACAACTTCAATCTTTTCTCCATTTATTATGATGCTGCTTATTTGTCTAGTTGTGAGAACTTTTGTTTATGCAGAGATGTAATCGCTGTTGAAGGCTGTAGCCTTTAATTATTATCAGTCAGCAAGGTTTTGTTATTTACATATTGGCAGGCTGTTTATGAATCTTTCTGCAATCCTGATTCTGCATTATTCTTGAAGTAGTCCAGCTTCTCTGGTTATTTGCTCAAAATACAGGTTGAATAAGATGGGGAAAGGATACAGCCTGATGCACAACTTTACCGAGTTTTAACCCACGAAGAATCTCCTTGTTCTGTTTGTATGACTTTCTCTTGGTCTATGTACAGGTTCCTCATGCGTACAATTAAGTGTACTGGCATTCCCATTCTTTGCAGTGTTATATATAATGTGTTATAATCCACACGGCCAAATGCCTTTTCATAGTCAATAAAATGCAGGTAAACTTACTTCTGGTATCAAATGCTTTCAGCCAAGAGTCATCTGACATCAGTAATGGTATCCCTTATTTCATGTCCTTTTCTGAATATTGCTTGAATTTCTGGCAGTTCTCTGTCAATCTACTGCTGCATTTGCTTTTGAATTATCTTCAGTGAAATTTTACATGCTTGTGATAGTAATGATACTGTTTGATAATTGCTACTTTCTGAGGCAGCTGGTGAGGGTGAGTGGGCACAGCCTGGGGAGGCAGCACTGGAAACTCACATGCTCCAGATAGCTGCTGTTGGGGAGTGAGTATGGACTAGGGAGGCAGCGCTGGAGAGCTCATGTGTTGGACAGCTCATATGCTTCAAACAGCTGCTGTGGGGGATTTTGTGTTGCTTTGGGAAGCTGTACCAGACAGCCCACATGCTCCAGATAGCTGGCAAGGGGGAATGGGCACAGCCTAGGGAGATGGTGCCAGACAGCTCAGGTAGCTGTTGTCAGGGACTGAGTGTGGCCTGAGGAGGTGGCACCAGAAAGACCATGTGCTCCATGTAGCCGGTGCAAGGGAGTGTGTGTGGCCTAGGGAGGTGGTGCCACAGAGCCCACGTGATTCAGGAAGCTGCTATAGGGGAGTGAGTACAGCCTGGGGAGGCAGCACCAGAGAGCTCACTCACTCAAGGTAGCTGATGTTGTTGCCAAGTTGTGAGGTTGGCTCAGGGAGGTGGCACCAGAGAGCTCACACACCCCAAGTAGCTGTTTCAGGGAGTTAGTACACCAGGAGAAGCAGTGCCAGGGAGTACACACAGTCTGTAGAAGAGGGGCCAGGAAATGAGTATGGTCTGGAGAGCCACACTGCTGAGCTCGTGCCGCCTGTTTAGGTGACACAGGAAGTGAGAGTGGCATAGGGAGGTGGTGCTGGGGAATGCACATCATCAGTGGAGGAGGTGCCAGGGAGCACACACAACTTGAACTAGGGAGGAGTTACAAGGGAGCAAGTATGACCAATGATGCACATGGCTAGGGAGAAGGTGCGGGGAGTGAGTGGGCTGGACTAATGTGAGACCAGGTGGGCAAATGCTGTGGCTGGATACCCTGTACCAGACAGTAGATCACAGTGCATAAGGTAGCAGGGCAGGTTATTGAACCTCCAGGAGTAACACTCAACTCCAAAAGAGCCAAGCAGGACAGGTCTTCCAATTTATTGACGCTCCCCAAAACAAACCAAGTCAAACAACTTGAATATCTATAGATATAACTTAAAGCATTATAACTAAAACAGTAAGTTGTAATGGCTTTCAGATGGTGTGGTAGCATGGAGACAACAATCAACTTCTAAACATCTAAAGAAACAGGATATTCTGCCTTCTGAAAACTCCCAAAATAAAGAGTCAACAGGTGCCCGAGAGAAAGTCTATCTGAAACTATTTGAGGCAGAATATAACAGAATGATGTACAGGATTATCTAAGATATATCAGGAAAGAGACTGGCAAAGTGCAGCAGAGTACTCTGAAAATTTAAACACTCTGGGAGAAATACTTGAGCAGCAGCTGTCTGAAATTAAACAGATTAACAATAAGTTTACCAAGCTGGACAACTCAATAGACAGTCAAAGGAGCAGACTGAGGAAATGAAATGCAAATTAGCTAGACTGAAGACAAATTAAAAAACACCAGCACATATGGAAAAATCAGACAATAGATTCAACAAAAATGAAGAATCAGAGTTATGTGGGATTCTGTCTAGAGAAATAATATACACATAGTTGGAGTACTAGAATAATGGGGGGATAACTGAAAACACAGAATTGTTGAAGACTTGCTGACAGAAAACTTTCCTGATATCATGAAAGGTGAGAAGTTATCCATCCAGGATGCTCATCCAACCCAACTCAGGATACGTCCCTAAAGAAATACACCAAGGCATATTATAATCAAACTCAGTAAGACCAGAGATAAGGAGATATTACCGAAGGCAGCTAGGCTTAAACAAAAAATCACCTACAAAGGGAATGCATTAAGTTCAGATTGCTCAGCCAAAACCATGCTAGCAGGAAGACAATGAGGTGATATATATAATTACCACTTTCTGTTGGATCACTTATCCTAGAAATGAGCACAAATATGGATCCTTTCCAGTCAGCTGGTGAGGAAGATGTCTTCCAAATTCCTTGGCGTAGATGAGTGAGTGCTTCCAGTATTGCATCCATTTGTTGAAACATCTCACTTCAACTTTATCAGTTCTTGGAACTTTGTTTTCCCCCAGTACCTTCAAGGCAGCTTGGACTTCATCCTCCAGTACCAGTTCTTGATCACACATTACCTCCTAAAATCATTGAACTTAGAACAATTCTTTTTTGGTACAGTGGCTCTGTATATTCTGTCCATCTTCTTTCGAAACTTCCCATGTCGTTCAATATTTTGTGCATACAATCCCTCAGTATTGCAACTTGAAGCTTGACATTTTTCTTCAGTTCTTTCAACTTGAGAAATGCCGAGTGAGTTCTTCTCTTTTGGTTTTCTAATTCTAGGTCTCTGTCATTTTGTTATATTTTGTTTTCTCAAGCCAGCCTTAAAAATCTTCTTTTCAGCTCTTTTGTTTCACCATTTCTTTCATTTGTTTTAGCTGCTCCACATTCAAGGGCAAGTTTCAGAGTCTCTTCTGACATTTGTATTTGTCTTTTTTTTTCTTTTTCTTTGTTATATATATTTTTAGTATATTTTTTTTGCTTTCATCATGTATGATTTCCTTGATAGCATTTCACAACTTATCTGGTCTTTTGTTGTTAGTGTCCAATGCATCAAATCTCTTCTTGAGATGATCTCTAAATTCAGATGGGATATACTTTCAGTCTCATGGACAATGGTGCCCCTAGTGTCAGATTTTCTGCTTAAAAGGCTGTGTGCTTATTGGGTATGGATGTGCAGTAGCCTCAGTCTTCTCAGCTTGATTCTCACAGTGTGTTATCAAAGACTACAAATTGTAGCAATGGCAATTGGCCCCCATATTCTCAGTGGTGTCACACTCAATATAGAGGATCCACACAACCAGTGAGGATTGAGTAAAAACTTGTAACCCCTATCTCAGCTGTACTCACGCTAATATTAGATACAACAACAGAGATCTGATGCCAGGATGAGAAATGCTGATCTCTAGTCACTTAATATTGCCACGCCTGCTCTGTTTTAAATGTTGCCTGCTTGATATAATTTTTCCAACCTTTGAGTTTGGGAAATAGTCCTTTAATGGGAAGCTGGGACAAGATCGAGCTCTGTGCTCTTAGCTGCATTAATGCGGAGTGGTGATTTTTTCTCACTGAGCTGGAAACAGGAATGCAGAAAATAAGTCCTGAGTCGAACACCACAGACTTCTGTCATTCTTACCAAGTTCTGGTAAATTTTCTTGAATAAGTATTTCTTCTTTTGCTGCATGTGCAGGGCCATTTGTATATATGCAAACATAATAAACACTTTCTAAATGATTATACATATGATAATTCCCCATTTATATATATATATTCCCCCCAACTCAGTAGCTTAAAATAACAGAAATCTAATTTTTGTTCATGCTGTATATTCCGGTGAGGTTTGGTAAAGAGCTTTGGTTTGCACACTGATTTGGAGACTTGAACAGACTGACATGATCCAGTTGGAAAAATTTTGTTCATGTATGATATTTTGCCTGCTTGTTGTATAAGTAACTGAGAAATGCACATCAAAATGTCTTCCACTGTGGTTGTGACTGATAGTTTCTTTTGATTCTATTAATTTTATTTTATATTATTTGAGGTTATATTACTAGTTGTACAGAAACTGATAATAACATTGTCTTTCTGGAAGATAGACCCCTTTATCTATATGATCTGTACCTCTAGTAGTTACGCTTTTTTTCCACAGTTCACTTTATCTGATGAGATCATAGGTGTCTACCAAATGTGGTACTGTTACAGTTGTCTACTAGATTAATTTTGATTATTGTTCACATGATATTTTGTTGTTCTTCTATTTTTACTCATTTTGTTTTCTCTGTTTAAAGTGTATCTTTTTCAAGGAGACTGAAGTTAGTTTTTCTGATGTATCCTGAAAATATTTGTCTATTGATTGGAATACTATTCTATTTTCCTTTAAAATATTAACATATATATGTAAATTTAAATATACATCCCCAATGTACTTTCTGTTTATCTTTTCTAGTTTTATTTTCCTTTCTCTCTTTTCTTGAATTCTTATGTATAAACTGTGAAACAGACATAGTCTCTTTATCAGTTCATTGGATATACCTATTTATTATTCTTTTAACCATTATCCTAAAATTTACAGCACATATCCTTGATTTACTAAAATACTGTGTAAGTTTGTATGCTTACTACTTTCCTAATAATATAAGGAAGTTAGAGTGCTGAACTTCACTTGCTTCTCTCCTGACTTATATGTTACCTTTTTTATTTAAACTAATTCTATATGTAGGCTAGACTTCAGGACATTATAATTAATGAATTACACATCAATATTAATTCACAACTACAGCTATATTTCTTATTGCTGTTCATTTATCTTTTGGGCCATATAAGGTAATATGATCACAGGAGCAATGTCTCATCGTATACATGTATGCTATCCACACTCAAGGTGAGGAGATAAGACGAAGGTGACAGTCACTAAAAGTTATCTTAGAAGTCCACCTACCACATGCAAACTTAACTGAAAAGTTATTTTCTGGCAGAAATGAGACAAATAGGTATAACAATATAATGAGACTTACGCAATTTAAATGCCTGCAATTATATGATAAGGCTGATAATTAATGTTATTTATAATAATATTTCCATCAATATCCAATATTAAGGAACAAAAATTATTGTGGAAACTGATCATTCTTATGAATTTATTTTATTATTTTTTAAAAAGTTTGTCATTCTCAACAATTTTATAATACACCCTTATTTTCAGTAAGATTCTCAAAGTCCCCAAGGTATTTGTCATTGTTGTTTAGAGAAAAGTAATTAGATTTTCACTAGAGAATGGTGTGTGGAGAGGTTTTTAGTTAGACATACAAATTGAGGGAAGAGGGAAGACAGTGGCAACTTCTTGCTACAGTCAGGGTGGTTCCAAAGACAAGTGGGTAGGGATGGTAGCAAAATAAACAAATACATAAAGAGGATTCCAGTTTTGTTCTCACATAGTGAGGAAGAAGATGCTTTCTCCTTGCCAATGTGACGGTATTTTTCCTCAAGACAACTCCTGGTTGAATCATCACCACCGAAGAACAAACTGAACTGAGTAAGTGGGAAGAAATTAAGCTGTGTTGATAAAACAAAGAAGTTATCCTACATTTTAGTTCATATTCAGTTTGCTTTTGGCACTAAGGAATTTTAAGTTTTCCAAATCAATTTCTAGTGAAGAATTATCCTGAAAACTGATTCTCCATGGAACAAACATTCATTGTGTTCGGATACATTGTAGGTACCTGGGATACATTATTAACAAAACTGGCCAGTACAACAACGTCGTGAAGCTTATATTCTGGTGGGAGAACACACAATAAATAACATAATAAATACCTAAAGTATTTGGCATCTTTGTTGTTGTTATTAGCTGCCTTAAAGTCAGCTTCCTGACTCATAGCCACTCCATACACGGTGAGATGAAGGGCTGCTCTATGCTGCACCATTCACATGACTGGCTACAGCTAAGACTGCTGTGATCCATAGACCAACAAAGATCAGTGAATCACTCTCTCAATGTTGATCCATTCACTGTTTATTTTGCTTAGTGTTTCACCAAGAATTTCTCATTGAAGTCTGATCTCTTGAGATCATAAAATTGAACACGAAGAAGTAAATTAACCCAGGTTATTATCTTGAAATAATACTTGAACAAAATACTTGTTCAAATACTTGAACAAAAAAGTGATACGTTCATTTAATCATTTGATTTTTTTTTAAGTCTTTCATTACAATAAATAACCAGAGGAATCAATTAATTTTGTCATATAATCAAAACGATTTTCTGTAATTCTGGAGTCAACACATTTCCTTACTTTTACAAATGAGTCCTCTGAGTGTCAGCAAGCCTAAGTGACTTTCCCAAGCTGAAAATGTTAATTGGTGATAAAAATAGTGACAAATACTATGGCCTCCTTACTCTGTCACTCTGCCTCTTTCAACCCTGCTATATGGTCTAAGATCAACCAGTGCAATCTTTAATGCTGTTCTCTTTGGTGAAACATCAAAAGATTATAATACGACCATTACCACCAAAATCCAAAAACTGGTCCCTTTCACCCATTCTAGGAAATTATTTTCATAAAATACTTAAAGAGGAACCTGAGGATATTTGTTATTGTCACTTGTTCATATGTTCATTATAACAGCAAAACTTTGATAAAACAGATACTAAGAGGTACAGTACTTCTGCATAATGGAACCATGTAATACTCCAAAAAATTATGTTTAAAGAGAGTATTTATTGACATGCATGTCAAGGAAAAGACAAAAACCAATATATTAATTGAAGTCTCCTCTGGTGCTGGGATAATGGATGCTTATAACATGTATTTTTCTGCATTATCCACACCTATTACTCTTATAATCTGGAATCCTAGTGACACATGGTTAACTTGACTGCTAAATAAAAGGTTGACGATCTGAACTACCTAATCATTCCATAAGAGGAAGATCTAGTGAACTTCTCCTGTGATGGCTACAGCCTAGGAACCTTTATGAGGCAGTTATACTCTGTCATATTGGCGTCACCATGAGTCAGATTGGACTGAATGGCACATAATAGCAACAACTTTTATAATTAAAAAAAATCTAAGCCAATTAATTTGGGGAATACAAACTGAGCATGCTCATTGAAGAATGTCTTCTTAAAAAAATATTTTATTGTATTTTAAGTGGAAGTTCACAATTCAAGTCAGTTTGTAGTGCAAAAACTTACTCTTTGTTATATTGCTCTAGTTGCTGTCCCCACACCGTGACAGCACACACCTCCTTTCCACCCTGTATTTCCTGTGTCCAGTCAACCACATTTTGTCTCTCCCTCTGCCTTATCATCTCACCTCTGGAAAGGAGCTTCTTAGTTAGTCTCATGTATTTACTTGAGCCAAGGTGCAAACTCTTTGCCAGTATCATTCTATGTCTTATACTTTAGCCCAATCTTTGTCTGAAGAGTTGGCTTCAGGAATGCTTTAAATTCTGTTCTCTCAGACAGTCAGGGGACCCTCCAATCCGTCAGACTGTCAAGTCTTATCTTTTTAATAGAGTTCAAGTTCTGAACCCCATTTCTTCTCCCACGCTTGCCAGAGACTCTCTGTTGTGTTTCCTATAAGGGTAGTCATTGGTAGTAGCCAGGCATCATCTGTGCCTTCTAGTCTCATGCCAATGTAGTCTCTGAATTACGTGGCCCTTTTTGTCTCTTGGGCTCATATTTTCCTTATGTCTTTGATGATCTTTATTCTCCTTTCCACCATGGGTTGGGACAAATTGATGCATTTTATATGGCTGCTTGATACCTTTTAAGACCTCAGATGCCACTCACCAAAGTGGGATGCAGAACATTTTCTTAAAAAACCTTTGTTATGCCCATTGACCTAGATGTCTCATGAAACTATGGTACCCAGATCCTTGCTCCTGCAATTCTGATGCTTGAAGTGTTTGGTTATATTTAGGAAACTTTTTAATTTTTTACTTATTCTGGTTGTGTCGACTTTTCATCTACCGTGTGTTCTCCCTTCCTTAACTTAAAATAATTCTTGCTATTATCTAATTACTGAACACCCTTCTTTCCCTCCCCACCTTCATAACCATCAAAGACTGTTTTCTCCTTTGTTTAAACCTTTTCTTTTTAGTATAGTGGTCTCATACAGTATTTGTCCTTTTGCAACTAATTTCACTCAGCATAATGCCTTCCAGATTTCTCCTTGTTATGAGATGTTTCTCAAATTCATCATTGTTTTCTATCATTGCATAGTACTCCATGCCGGGAGTGGGCCCCCCTCTCCCGACATGAGGTTCAAGGAGGTGCCTTCTGAGAGGGGCTTCACAACCCCTCAGTTTATGAGATTATATTGGGACAGTCTGACTAGGAACTTCTGAGGAATAGAGATCAGAGAAATGGATTTCAATGCAGCATGCCTGATAGCAGTGAGGCCTGCCCAGCTTCACTGGCTTCCCCCTAATTGCATTCGCCCCTCTCCTTTCTCCACATACACAGGTTTACAAGCTAACCCTTGAGAAGCTCTCAAGGACAATTCTCCACATAACCATTAAAACTACACCAGCATCTCAACTGATAACACTAAAGAAACATCTGTCTTAGTGCAACTGGCTTGATTAGAGAATGGCAGACTCTTACTATCTGCACAGGAAGATATAAATAAGAACTTAGAGAAACAAATAGAGACAGCCAAATGGTTAGGCCTTGAGAAGTTTACCCCTCCATACGTTCCACTTTGAGGCACCCATAAAACCATTAATTGTGTTCACTGACATTTATCACCACTGAACACCTGGTTTAGACAATTATCCAAAAAGGGCCTTGACAATTAATTAGAAGTAGAAGACCACGAGGGGTCACTTTTTTGTTAGCCAATGATATTAGGTTAGTTTCTTGGTAACCAGTAGTCTATGTGATGAAGAAAATCGGGTGAACATTACATCACCTGACCTATAAAAAATAAAGACGACAGCTCTCGACACACAGAAAGATCTCTTGCTCTCTGGGTCGGGCTGCCTTAAACCAGAAAAGCCTTTTCTGTCTCCTTTGTTCATTTCCCGCAGCACCTTCCCTCCCTCCGTGCGGGACCCTGTAAAATGTTGGGACCAGCTCCCGGCAACTCCACTGTGAGACTATACCATAGTTTGTTTATCTGTTTATTTGTTGATGGGCATCTAGGTTGATTCAGTCTTTTTATTGTTGTGGACAGTACTGCAGTGAACATTGGCTTGCATATATCTATTCATGTGACAACTCTTGTATCTCTAGGATAGACTCTAAGCAGTGGGATTGCTGGATCACATGGTATTTCTATTCCTAGCTTTTTCAGAAAACGCAAAATTGATTTTCAAGTGGCTGTAACATTTTACATTCCTACTAGCAACGTTTATTATTTTTTGTTTATTAGATTAATGCTAACCTTGTTGGGATAAGATGATATCTCACTGTAATTTTTATTTACATTTCTCTAATGGCTAATGCTTGTGAGCATTTTCTCATGTATCTGTTAGCCACCTGAATTCCTTCTCTGATGACATGCCTGTTCATAGATTTGTTCATTTTTTAAACTGGGTTATTTGTCCTTGTGTTGTTGAGGTTTTGCAGTATCGTACAGGTTTTAGAGATTAGACACTGATTATATTTGTCATATCCAATATTTTCCCCTAGTCTGTTGGTTGTTTTGTTACTCTTTGGATGAGTGTGTTTGATTTTTAGGCGTTTCTAACTATCTCTTCTCTCTTCTGGTGTTTGTGTATTGTTAGTAATGTTTTGTATTCTGTTTATGCAATGCAGTAAGACCTCCAGCATTGCCCCTATTTTTTCTTCCATGATCTTTATTGTTTCAGATTTTATATTTAAGTCTTTGATCTATTTTGAGTTAGTTTTTATGCATAGTGTGACATATGGGTCTTATTTAAATTTTTTTTTTTTTTTTTTTGCAGAAGGATATACAATTATGCCAACACTATTTGTTAAAGAGGCTATTTTTTGCCCAATTTATGGACTTTGGGCCTTTGTCAAATATCAGTTGCTCTTAGGTGAGTGATTTTATGTCTGAGTTCTCAATTCTGTTCCATTGGTCTGTGTATCTGTTGTTGCAACAGCCTTTTTTGACTACCATCGTAATGTAATGAGTTCTAAAGTCAGGTAGTGTGAGGCCTCCCACTTTGTTGTTCTACTTCAGTAATGCTTTACTTACACATGGCTTCTCCCTTTCCATATGAAGTCTGTGATTTGTTTCTCTGTCCCTTTAAAAAATGTCACTGGAATTTGTGTTGGGATTGCACTTTATCTACCGGTTGCTTTGGGTAGAAGAGACATTTTCACAATTTTGAGTCTTATCTATGAGCAAGATATGTTTCTTCATTTACATTGGTCTCTTGGTTTCTTGCATTAGACTCTTGTGGTTTTCTTCTTATAGGTCTTTTACACCTCTGGTTAGATTTATTCCTAAGTGTTTTATCTTCTTTGGGATCACTGTAAATGGTATTGATTCAGTGGTTTACTCTTTGATGTTCTCTTTCTTGTTATAAATGAATTCAACTCAAACATTTTTAGTATGTTAAACAGTAATATCATTTCCTTTGATTGACACTTCCGTCTTGCGTGTACAATTTACAGAGACTAATTCCGCTTTCCCCATCACTTTGCTATCTGGAAAACACATTCTACAGCAACTCTAATTCTTGCAACAGTATGGGACAAAAGGGAAGTCAGCAACAAATAATGAATCAGATACTTATATAGCCACAAAGGTAAATCTGTTAATCTATTTTCAAGATAATTTGTATGTCTATCTAATAAGGTGGTTGGCCATGCTGACTTTGTCAGTTTTTGTTCTAATGTCCTTTGCCTCCTTTCCTTTTGCTAGTATAGCTACAGAGTTATTAAACATATTTAATAAACATGATGCTGATATGATTGCCACTGATTTGTAATGACCAGCATAACGAAATGGGCTCCAGAATATGGTTGGTTCACATTCCTCATGACTGAGAAGAGGTGTTCAAAATGTCAGTAGCAAAAGAGAGGACAATTTCAATAGCTAATTTTATTGATCATATTCTCATTTTCTAAGTCTGATTTTCCTTTGATAGGAATTTCTCCTGAAAAATTAAATTTGTGTGTGTGTGTATGCGTGTGTGTGTGTGTGAGAGAGAGAGAGGTTAACAAAAGCAAGAGCAACAAAGAGAAAAGGACAGAGGCTATATTCTGGGAAGTTTTATAAAAACTATGCTCCAGAAAATACACCACTGGATTAAAAATGGTTGAATGACATATGCTATAGGTTTAGTTATGAGGTGAGATATTATTTACCCACACAGTTATAAAGCAGTATCTATCAATAGACCTGAATTGACAGGTAGGATAAGACCCATTTGTTGTCTTATGTTGTTGGAAGTGCTCAAGCTATAAGCACAGAACCTAATTAGCTTGAAATCATTGAACTGGTGATTATTCGTTATGTGACCTTTCATGAGCATCAACTGTCTATATGCAATTATCTATAATATGACAATTTATCTATATATAACTGATTATTATCTACATGTAATTGACAATTATGTATATGTATTTGACAATTACTTGTGTGTAACTGACAATAGATAATTGATGTTCACAGGATGTTCTTATTGATTTTTGCTGAATATTTGTATTTTTAACCAAACTGTGAAATCCAGTTGTGATTTAACAAAATCAAACTATGAATAAATGCTTGAATGCTACCCTGTAACAAATAAGTCACTGTATCATTAGTAAATACCATGGCTGTTCATTGATATTTTTGTATTAATAAGTGAGACAAAAGTAAACCAATGGAGTTACATGTCTTAATTTCATTTACTCATGACACTAATGACATTTTTGGTAAAGCACATAACAGTTTTTGAATACAAGAAGAAAATTGTCTAATTGCTTTTCTTTCATTTACTCTTTTTCTTTTTATTTAATATGACTGAGTGAAAATGTACATTCCTGTATAAATTTACATGCCCACCTGTATGCAGCTTCCACTGCTCTCCCGGTCTGGTGACAGCACACTATTCCTCTCTGCTCCATACGTGTCTCATCCTCCCAGCAGTCTCCTTTCCCCTTCTCTCCTCCCACTCTCCTTCCTCCAGCAAAGTGCATCCAATATATTGTCACTCTGCATTGCCAAGTCCAACACATTCGTGTCCAAAGAGTGGACCTTCGTTGTGATTTATGGGCAAAAGCAGCATCAGGGCCAGAGGCCATGCTCTCAGGGGAAACCCGAAACCTCTGGACCATCAATTGAGGTCTTTTAGTGGAGGTCTCAGGATGCACCCCTTTTTATTCTCGTGTTGCCGGTGAGACTCAACTTAGTGAGCTCCATCGCAGCTATCACTGGTGGTGGCCGGGCACCATCTGGTTCTTCCGATCCCAAGTCGATGTAGGCACCCACTCATGTGGGTCTCTCTATCTTCTGGGTTGTCTTTACCCCATGTCGTTTTGGTCCTTGGTGAGCATCCGTTCCTGCTGAGTTGGGGCCATTTGCTGTGCCCTCGGATGGCAGCTTGGCAGCTTTTAAGACCCCAGACGCCACTCACCAATGTAGGGTGCAGAGAGCCCTCTTAGCAAAACACTAGTTGTGCCAGTTGGCCTTGATTTCACCTAAGAGCATGGTCCCCTGACCCCCACCCCAGCTACTCTATCCTTGCAATATTGAGTTAAGATGGAAGGAGTATTCAAGTTATGCTGAAGTCCACTTAATGTTGTTCTTGTTTCTAATGTGTGCTATCACTGATTTCTCCCAACCAGATTTCTAGCAACTATCTAAACCCTGCCCCCCTTGCCTTCCCTCCCTCCCCTCTCTTGCAGCTGTCAAAGAGTCTTTTCTTCTATACACAAGTCTGTTTTTGAGATCTTATCGTAGAGGTCTCATACAATATTTGTCCTTTTGTCGCTGACTACTTCCAATCAACATAATGTCTTCCAGTTGAAACCAGGTTAGGAGATGTTTCCTGGAATCATCATTATTTTTTATCATTGCGTAGTACTCCATTGAGTATATGTACCATAGTTTACCTATCTATTCTTCTGTTGTTGGGCATCTGGGTTGTTTCCATCTTTTTGCTATCGTGGACTGTGCTGTGATAAACATTCTTGTGCATGTGGCCGTTGGTGTGAGAGGCCTTGATTCTGTAGGATATATTCCAAGTAGTGAAATTACTGGGTCAAATGGTATATCAATATCCATTTTTTTAAGGAAGCACCAGATTGCTTTCCAAAGAGGCTGGACCATTTTGCAACCCCACCAACAGTGTAGGACGGTTCCACTTTCTCCACAGCCTCTCCAGCATTTGTTGTTTTGCTCATTGCTTTTTGAATTATTCACAGTGTAATGGCTTTGGACATAATACATCTTAAAGTTTCATCAGCATTATTAACTTTTTTCCCCACCATGCTTCTTAAGCTTGCAAAGTCAACAAGATCATGAATCATGGTACAAATATATCTACCGTGACCAGTTTCAACCATGTCCCTGAACATGGATTTGTGAAGTGACATGTAGGAGCAATTACTATATGTCGTTTCCTTCCTGTGCATCAAATAATAACAACAGTATCAAAAGCATTGTTGTTGTTAGGTGGCATTGAGCCCATTCTGACTCATAGTGATCCTATGCACAACTGAACGAAACATTGCCCAGCCTTGCTCCATGTCAACAGTTGTTTTTGTGTGTTAGCCCATCGCTGTAGCCACTGTGTCAATCCATGTATCTCATCAAGTGTCTTCCTCTTTTTTGATGACCCTCATTCTGCCAAGTATGATGTCCTTCTCCAGGGACTGATCCCTACTGACAACACATCCAAAGTATGTAAGACATAGTCTCACCATCTTTGCTTCCAAGGAGCATTCTGGTTGTACTTCTTCTGCTTGTTCTTTTGCCAATTCATGGCAATCCAATAACAGCCCATGGCACTTCAATATTCTTCTCCAACACTGTAATTCAAAGGCATCAATTCTGTCTTCCTTGTTCACTGTCCAGCTTTCGCATGCATATGATGTGGTTTAAAATACCACAGCTTGGGTCAGGTGCACTTTAGTCTTCAAGGTGACATCTTCACTTTTCATTACTTTAAAGAGGTCCTTTGCAACAGATTCTCCTAATGCAATGCATCTTTGGATTTCTTGACGCTGCTTCTGTGGGCATTGACTGTGGACCCAAGTAAAATAAAATCCTTGACAACCTTAATCCTTTTTCCATCCATCATGATGCTTATTGGTATAGTTGTGATTTTTATTTTCTTGATGTTGAGGTGCAATCTACACTGAAGTCTACAGTCTTGGATCATCATCAGTAAGTGTTTCAAATAGTCTTCACTTCCAGAAAGATGGTGACACCTGAGTAATGCAGGTTTTTAACGAGTAGTCCTCCAATCCTGATGCTTCATTCTTTTTCATATAATGCAAATTCTCAGATTATTTGCTCTGCATACAGATTAAAAAGGTATGGTGGAAGGATACAACCTTGACGCAAATGCAAATTCTCAGATTATTTGCTCTGCATACAGATTAAAAAGGTATGGTGGAAGGATACAACCTTGACACATAGCTTTCCTGACTTTAAACCATGCAGTGACCCATTGTTCTGTTTGAACGATTATCTCTTGACCCCCATACACATTCCTTAAGAGCACAATTAAATGTTCTAGAATTCCTATTCTCCACAAAGTTGCCATAATTTGTATGATCAACACAGCCAAATGTCTTTGCATAGTCAATGAAACACAGTTAAACATCTTTCTGGTATTCTCTGCTTTCAGCCAAGATCCACCTGGATATCAACACTAATATCCCTGGTTTCACGTCCTCTTAAATACAGTTTGAGTTGGTAGTTCCTTGCCACTATACTGTTGCAGTCACTTTTGAATGATCTTGAACAAAATTTTACTTGTGTATGATGCTAATGATATTGTTCAGTAATTTCTGCATTCAGTCGGATCACCTTTCTTTGGAATGGGCATAAATGTGGATCTCTTCCAATCAGTTGGCCAGGTAGCTGTCCTCTAAGTTTCTTGGCATAGACAGGTGAGCACTTTCAGTGCTGCATCTGTTTGTTGAAATATCTCAATTGATATTCCATCAATTCTTGAAGCCTTGTTTTTCACTAGTGCCTTCAATGTAGCATCAAAAGCATGGATAACAGAAAAATGTAAAATGATTAGGAAGTGAAGAGTTTTGTGTATTTGTTACCTTTGGTTTTAAATATATTTTATTTGATCATGAGTTTATGTAATTTCATTTTTATTAGTGGCAGTGCTGAATAATAAGTTTACAAAATTCTTCAAATTTAACAAAGGGCTCTCATGAGCCAGAATGATTTCAGGAATACAAAATAGATGGTCCTTTCCTTCCTCTCATCAGCAGATTGTCCTTAAAGTATATGTAGCATTTTATGGTTTGAAGTTCAGAGCTGCCTGTTCTGTTCCTTTTAAGGAGTTTGACCTACAGATGAACAGATGTGTTTATATTTATGCTGGATACAAGATGAAGGGATTCATTTGTTGTGGGATTGTGGATTTTTACAGCCACATCTGATACTGTTATTGATAAATAACTTTCCTTTTTTATCTGTGAAGTGTTTTTTCTTGTTTTTTAGGCTACTTCTGGAGCAGTACATGATTACAGAAAACACTGTTCCCTTGTTCCTGATTTCAGAAAGCAAAGCAGAGCCATATTACGGAAGGAGAAAACCAAACAGCTTTGTTTGAGTTTATCATCTTAGGATTCTCCAACTTAAATGAGTTGCAATTTTTACTTTTCACCATCTTCCTTGTAACTTATATCTACACCTTGGGAGGAAACACTTTCCTTATTTTGATGATCAAGATTGATACACGTCTACATACACCCATGTATTTTTTCCTAGAAAATTTAGCATTTATTGACATATGCTACACCACCACCAATGTCCCCCAGATGATGGTGCATCTACTGTCAGAGAAGAAAAGCATTTCTTATGTGGGTTGTTTGGCTCAAGTTTTTGCATTTATTTTCTTGGTGGGATCAGAGTCCCTGATCTTGGCAGCAATGGCATATGATCATTATGTAGCAATCTGCAAACCCTTAAGATATTCAATCATTATGAACAAGGCTATATACAGCCAGTTAGCAGCCTTGTCATGGGCTGGTGGGTTCCTCAACTCGGTGGTGCACACAGTACTGACCTTCCGCCTGCCCTTCTGTGGGAATAATCACATTAATTATTTTTTCTGTGACATCCCCCCTTTGCTGATCTTGTCTTGTGGGGACACTTCTCTCAATGAGCTGGTGTTGTTGTCTATGGGAGTCTGCATTGGTTGGACTCCTTTCTTGTGTATCATTCTTTCATACCTCTATATCATTTCTACCATTTTAAGGATCAGTTCTTCAGAGGGAAGGCAAAAGGCATTTTCTACATGCGCCTCCCACCTGATCATTGTCCTTCTCTACTATGGAAGCTCTATTTTCACGTACGTACGACCCATCTCAGCTTATTCACTGGAGAAAGACAGGCTGATATCAGTATTGTACAGTGTTGTAACTCCCATGCTAAACCCTATAATCTATTCTTTGAGGAATAAGGATATTAAAGAGGCTGCTAAAGTTATTGGGAGAAAGCGGCAGGCTTCTATTTCTCTCGCTCTTCATGTATAAATGTGACTTTTTTTGAGGAAAATCATACGTATCACAAAACTGTACATCTTACTTACAGGAGCTGAGTTTTACTGATGATGTTTCAACAAAATTAAAAGATGACTTAAATTTTCACTTCCAGTGAAAGTGGACTAGTTGCTTTGTACAAGAACCTCTGAAAAATAATCTATATGAAATATTTTTAAAATATCTGCCCCCAAATCAATGAAATAGAAAAATAGAAATTATTAGACCAAGAATGGACATAAGAAAATAAAGATGTGAAATGGGCATTTAAGACTCTTTTTTGCTAGGACATTTGTAGACCTTGAAGAAGTGACTGAAGTTCTGAATAGCATTTTGGTACTTTTGTAAGTTTAGATGGACTCTGGGCCTTTGTCAAACATCAGCTGCTTATAGATGAGTGAATTTATGTCTGGATTCTCAATTCTGTTTCATTGGTCTTTGTGTCTGTTGTTGTACTGATACCGATTTTTTATGACTACCATGGCAATCTTCTGAGTCATTCACATGATTCAAAGCCTAGGTGTAATCTAGATAAAGACTAGTTATTTCTTGTCCAGCCCTACAACTAGGGTGCAGCCCTTCAGATTCCCACTCCTAAGTGTATTGTGATGTATTAGGGGTGCCCTCTTGGCAAGCTCAGGATCCCACTGTTCACCATAGTTGTATACCCAACTGCAAAGAAATAGAAATATAATATAATCCAAAAGTCCTACTGTTTGGAATATATTCTAGAGAAAGAAGGGCTGTCACATGAATAGATGCATGCATTCCAATGTTTATTGCAGCACTGTCCACAATAGCAAAAAGATGGAATCAACCCAGGTGCACATCAACAGGTGAATGGATAAACAAGCTATGGTATATTTACACAATGGAATATTATGCAATGATAAAGAACAACGATGATCTTGGGAAATATTTGATAACACGGAGTCACCTGGAATAAATTATGCTAAGTGAAATTCGTCAGTTACAAAAGGAGAAGGGTATTTATAGATTAGACAGTAGATAGGAGTTGTGTTAGGTAAAAGGAGTAACAACACAACAGTAGAAAGAAGATCAGCAGTGCTGATGTATACTAAAAGTTAAGAGATTTCCTATATACAATCTGACTCTTCAAAGGATATAGGATTTGGGCAGGGGTCTGTGAACATATCTAGGCCAATTGGCATAACTAAGTGTCTGAGGTCTTAAAAGCTAACAAACTGCCATATAAGTAGCACCAACTTGTCCCAATTCACCTGGAGTGGAGAAGAATGAAAGATATCAAAGACATGAGGAAAGCATGAGCCAGGAGACAGACAGGGTCATATGATCCAGAGATTACATTATCATGAGATCAGAAGAACTAGACGGCTCCCAGCCATCACCAATGACTGCTCTGACAGGGATCACCATGTAGAGTTCTTGACACAGCAGGACACAAGCAGGTGTACAGAATTAGAACTCTATTAAAAGACCAGACTTGATGGTCCTACAGACCAGAGGATCCCCTGAAGACATGGCTCACTGTCTCTCTGTTATCCCAGAGCTAAAGCCAGTACCAAAGCCAACTCTTTAGACAGTAACAGTTCTGGAGTATGGCACATAGAGCGACACTGATGACGTGTGTGCTTCTTGGCTTAAATATATACACGACACTGAGCAGCTCCTGTCTGGAGGTAAGATGAGATGATATGGGAGGGGACAAGAACTGATTGAATGGATGCAGCAACTCTAGGGTGAAAAGGAATTGCTGTCACACAGTGAGGAGACCAGCTAGAGATGCATAGCAGTGAGTATGTTGGCTTTTGTATGCTCAGTTGACCTGGATTGTAGATCTTCACTTAAAGCAAAATAAAATACTTTAAAACAAAAACGGCAGCACTAAATTCATAGTTATCAGTAATCATACTGAATGTAAATGGATGAAATGCACCAATAAAAAGACAGAAAATGGCAGATTGGATTTTAAAAAAATAACCCATCTATGTGCTGTCTACAAGAGACATACTAGACTCAAAGACACAAACTAAAACTCAAAGGATGGGGAAAAATATATTAAGCCAACAACATTCAAAAAAGAGCAGGAATGGCAATATTAATCTCTTATAAAATAGACTTCAAAGTAAAATCTACCACATTAGATAAGGAAAGACACTGTATAATACTTAAAAGGTCAATACTCCATAAATCCATCACAAAAGAAGAGATTGAAAAGATAATTAAACTCCCAGTGTAAAAGAGCCCTGGCCCTGTTGGCTTCACTGGAGAATTCTACCAAACTTTTAAAGAAGAGTTAGTACCACTATTACTAAAAGTATTTCAGAGCATAAAAAGGCTAAAATACTTTAACTGACACCAAAACCAAACCCAGTGCCATTGACTCAATTCCAACTCTAGAGATCCTTCTCTACAGAGTAGAACTTTCCCATAGAGTTTCCAAGAAGCACCTAGTGGATTTGAACTGCTGACCACTTGGTTAACAGCTGTAGCACTTAACCACTACACTACCAGGGTTACCAAAACCAAGTAAAGACAGAACAAGGAAGTAAAATTATAGAGCAATGTCTCTCATGATGCAAAATGCTCAACAATATTCTAGCCAATACAATTCAACAGTGTATCAAAAAAACCATAATTGACTGTGACCAAGTGTCATTCATACCAAAAATGCAAGGGTGGTTATGCATTAGAAGAACAATGAATGTACTCAACAGTATAAAAGACGCATTTTGCCAAGTCCATCACCCACCTAATGTTAAAAAACTCTCAGCCAAATAGGAATAGAAGAGAAATTCGTCAATATAATAAAGGACATTTTATACAAAGCCACTGGCTAACATCACCCTAAATGGACAGAGTCTGAAAGCATTTCCTGTGGCAACCAGACAAGGAGACTCATTCTCACCACTTCTGTTCAACATAGTGCTGGAGATTCTAGCCGGAGAAATCAGGAAAGATAAAGAAACAAAAAGCATCCAAATTGGTAAGGATGAAGTAGAAGTATTTTTATTGGCAGATGATATGACCTTACACACAAAAAACCCTAAAGAATCCACACACACACACACACACAAAATACTGAAACTAATAGAAGGTTTCAGTAAAGCATAAGTATGTAAGATAAACATTAAAAAAAAAAATCAGCTGGATTCCTTAACACCAGCAAAGAGAACATGAAAGAAGAAATCACCAAATCAATATCATTTAAAGTAGCTCCTAAGATGATAAAATACTTAGGAGTGAATCTAACCAGAGATGTAAAAGGACAAAGAAAATTATAAGACTGTTCTGCAAGAAACTAAAAGAGACCTACTAAGTGGAGAAAACTACCTTGCTCATGAATAGGAAGACTCAACACTGTGAAAATGTCTATTCTACCCAAAGTGATCTATAGATACAACACAATCCCAATACAAATTCCAGTGGTATTTTTTAATGAGGTGAGAAACAAATTACTAGCTTTAAATGGAGATGGAAGAAGCCCCAGGCAAGTAAAGCATTACTAAGAAGAACAAAGGGGGAGGCCTCAGTTACCTGATTTTAGAAACTATTGTATTGCCACAGTAGTCAAAAGAGCCTGGCCCTGGCACAAAAACAGGTATGCAGACCAACAGAACAGAACTGAAAATCCAGATACAACATCATTTGCCTAGGAACAGCTGATATTTGACAAAGATCAAAAAGTCTGTAAACTGTGAAAAAGACTGTCGCTTTAACAAATGGTGTTGAAATAACTGTATCTCCATTGGTAAAAAAATGAAACAAGACTCATATCTCACACTTTGCACAAAAACTAACTCAAAATTTATTAAAGAGCCAAATGTAAAATCTAAAACAGTAAAGCTCATGGAAAAAAAATAAGGAAATTGCCATGAGTCCCAATAGATGGTATAAACAGACTACAAAACAATGTACAAACTCCAGAAGAGAAAACAGATAACTGGGAACATCTAAAAGTCAAACATTTATGGTTATCCAAATATTTCACCAAAAGAGTACAAAGATAACCTAAAGACTTTGAAAAACTTCTGGCTATCACACATCTGGTCAGTATTTAACCTCAATAATCTGCAAGATACTTCAAAACCTCAACAAAAAAGACAAACAACCCAATTAAAATATGAGCAAAAGATATGAACCTGCAAGAAGACATCCAGGAAGCTAACATACATGAGGAAATGCTCAAGATCATTAGCCACTAGAGAAATCCGCATCAAAACTACAACGAGATGCCATTTCACCCCTACAAGGCTGACATTAATCCAAAAAACACAAAATACTAAATGTTGCAGTGGTTGTGGAGAGACTGGAACACTTCTACACTGCTGGTGGGTGAGTAATAAGGTACAATCACTTTGGAAATTGATTTGGCACTTTCTCAAAAAGCTGGAAATAGAAATAACATATGATCCAGCAATTCCACTTCTTGAAATACAAGTTCCAACAATTAAGTCCAAGAACTTCATTAT
The DNA here is from genome assembly GCA_028571685.1 of Heterohyrax brucei. Taxonomy (NCBI): domain Eukaryota; kingdom Metazoa; phylum Chordata; class Mammalia; order Hyracoidea; family Procaviidae; genus Heterohyrax; species Heterohyrax brucei. The sequence goes on along the minus strand of CM053144.1, from coordinate 45,681,948 downwards.
TCTAAGTGCTAGATACCAGGTTGCTGAATATTACCACAGTCACCTTCAAAGTACTCCCCTTGGGAAGCTATGCACACATGCCAGCACCTAGTCCACTCTTTAAAGCAATTTTGAAACTCTTTCTGGGATGGCCATTGCACATGGTGTCATGGTGGCAAGTTCACGAACTTAATTGTGTAGTTGTCTTGGCTTATGAAGGAGTTTCTAGACAGAAAACAAATAGGTTTATTGGAACACTCTCCCAACTCACCTGATCTGGCCCCCCATGACATTTTCCTTTACCTGAAAACAAAGGAAATATTAAAAGGAAGATATTGTGATGACATTCAGAACACCAAGGGAAAGATGATGACAACTTTGATGGCCATACCAGAAAAAGAGTTCCACAACTGTTTTGAAATGTAGACTAGATACTGGCATTGGTGCATAGCTTCCCAAGTGGAGTACTTTGAAGGTGACCATAGTGATATTCAACAATGAAATATGTAGCAATTTTTCTAGGTTGAGTTTGCAAACTTGATTGGTAGTCCTCATATATCCTAGAGAAGAAGGATTGTTGCATGAATAGATACATGCACACCAATGTTTATTGCAACACTGTCCACAGTAGCAAAAAGATGGAGTCAACCTAGGTGCCCATCAACAGCTGAATGGGTAAACTATGGTTTATTTACACAATGGAATACTAAGCAATGATTAGGAACAATAATGATTTTCTGTAAACATCTCATAACATGGAATAATCTGGAAGACATTGTGCTGACTGAAATTAGTCGGTTTCAGAAAGAGAAATATTGTATGAGACTACTATTGCAAGGACTCAAAAAAAAGTTCAAGCACAGAAGAAAATAGTCTTTAATGGTTACAAGTGTGGGGAAAGTACTCACTGATTAGATAACTGATAGGAATTAGGTTAGCTGAAGACAGTGACAGCACACAACAGAAAGGAGGTCACAGAGCTAGGCTATGCCAAATGCTAAGAAGTTTCCTAAATATAACTCAACATTCAAAGGACAGAGTAGTAGTGGCAGAGAAGCTAGAGTTGCAAATTTGTGTGTGTGAAGGATTTTATATGGCAAATCAACTTGGATTGTAAACGTTTACTTAAAGCTCAATAAAAGAAAAGAAGAAAGGGCTACCTTAAGGATTCTGATGACATGAAATGACCTTAAGGATTCTGATGACATGAAATTGACCCTCAGAGATCTAGGGTCAATTTGGCTGGATAACACCAGTGCACATGGTAGTAGAAAAGTAAGCACCAACAGTTAATCAAGTCATCACACCGGTCAATCATCCTTACTCCTCTTTCTTTTCGTCCTTCTGCTCATACAGTGACTAATCAGATGGCCAAAGACAGATTGAAAGGTTCATCTCTGTCAAAAATGATGATGTCATTATAACTCAAAAACCAGTTGCTGATGGGTTGATTCCAATCCATGGCTACCCTATGCATGTCTGAGTAGAACTGTACTCCTTTTGAAGACAGATCACCAAGACTTTCTTCTGAGGCACCTCTGAGTGGCCAAACTTTCAGTTATTCATCAAGCACTTCATTGTACCACCCAGGGGCTCCAAGATGATACTATTAAACTAAACAGAATTTGAACTTTCATACATTTTCTCCACGGGAGCCAAGGAGAACTGTACCTATAATCAAAGAGTTGAATCTACCACTGGTTTGACAGAGTTTACCATGATGGCTAGAAAATAAAAAAAAAAATACAGAGAATGGAAAACAAATCCATGAGGAACTCAGAGGTTCTGACAAGGATGATAATGATTAAATACCACTGAGTCACACCTGCATCACAAATGACAAATTTAAGAGAAAGACTACTAACTGAAGAAGAACAAATGATCAGAAAAGCAGATATTAGGAACTGAATTGTGTCTTTCCCTAAATTGTGTGTCAACCTGGCTAGGCCATTACCATGGACTGAATTGTGTTCCCCCCAAAGTATGTGTAGCAAAGGCTGGGCCATGATTCTCAATACTGTGTGGTTACCTTCTATTATGTGATTGTAATTTATGTATATGTTGCAAACCCTAACCTGTTCCTGTGAGCAAGTTTGAGTTATGTTAAACAGGATTAGGGTGAGACGATAACAACCGTGGAAACCCTGGTGGCATAGTGGTTAAGTGTCAAGGCTGCTAAACAAAAGGTCAGCAGTTCATATCTGCCAGGCACTCCTTTAGAAATTCTATGGGACAGTTCTACTCTGTTCTTTAGTGTCACTATGCATCCCCGTTGACTCATCAGAACTGTGTTTGGTTTTTGTCTTTATTGTAACATCCTTGCTAAGGTTACATCCTTGAGCTAGTGTAAATGGAGTTTGCCTGATGTGTGGCTGGTATAAGCTCAAGATATAAAAGGAAAAGGAAGAAAACAGAAAGTTGAGGAACCTCATACTACTAAGAAAGCGACGCTGGGAACAGAGCATACTCTTTGGACCTGAGGTTTCTGTGCTGAGATGCTCCCAAACCAAGAGAAGACCGATGCTGCATCACCAAGACCTTTCTCCAGAGCCCAAAGAGAAAGAGAGCCTCTCCCTGGAGCTGGTGCCCTGAATGTGGACTTCTGTCTTACTGGACTATGAGGCAACAGACTTCTCCTTGGTTTTTCCATTATAGCCACACAAGGTGGCCAAAACAGCCATGATTCCCAGATTTTGTGATTGCCTACCATTCTCTCACCTGATATGATTTTCTTATGTGTTATAAATCCTACTTCTGTGATGTTAATGAGGTAGATTATCCACAATTATGTTAATTAAGCTGGACTCAATCTACAAGATTAGATTTTTGACTTAAATCGATCTCTTCTGAGATACAAAAGAGAGAAGTAAGCATAGAAACATAGGGAACTCATGCTACCAAGAAACAGCCAGGAGAACAGCATATCCTTTGGACCTGGGATCCCTACACTGCAAAGCTCCTTAACAGGGGAAGATTGATGACAGGGACTTTCCCTTAGAATCAAGAGAAGGATAAATCCTCCTCTAGAGCTGGCATCCTGAATTTGGACTTCTTGCCTCCTAAGCTGTGAGAGAATCAATTTCTCCTTGTTAAAGCTATCCACCTGTTGTGTTTCTGTTACAAGAGTGCTGGTGTTAACTAAGGTAATCCCACCTGACTCCCAGGCACTTCCAAGGCCAGGAGAGAGTTGTCAAAAAATTTGCATTCTCTTTAGTTGTCTGGGGTGGCAAACGTTCCTAGATATGTTGCAATCAGGAATGATGGAACTGTATTCTAAAATCATTCTGTGACATTAGGGACTAAATTGATTTGAAATAGCTTAAAAGCATAACATGCAGAAGGAAAGGTGGAATGAAAGTGATCAGTGGGGAAATAATCTTCCAAAATTTTTATTCCGGAGACAATTTTATTTTTAAAAACGAAGAACTTTATAGAACCTCTGCTTCAAAATACTGTATATCTTACAAAATGTTACAATATATCTCCATTCTAACCGAGTCCTCTAAGGCTAGAAGAAAATCTGTGTGTATCTGCTATTCATATCCAAAGGGAAGGTGATAGGTTACCAAGTTACGCATAACTTGCAAAGTAATGGACATTTATAGGATTGATTAGGTGGTTGAAGAGGATTTCTTTGGTGAGAATCGGTGTGCTATAAAAGTTCACCCCACCTACAGAAGGAAATGTGGGTTCTTCCCCTTAACTTATGCTGGGAGAGAAAAAGAGAACAAGAGAGTTTGATATCTACCCTGGACCTTTAGAGCCCAAGGACTGATAGGCCAAATTGTGGTAGAGCAGAAAGAAATTAGAGGATTCCATTGGTCAGATACGGGCCAAAAAGGAAGAGTTCGTCTGGAGCAGTTTTGATTCTGTACAAGACTTCCTGAAGCAGAGCGGTGATGGCCGCAAAGCGGTGAGACACGGGAGGACAATAGACACTCAAGGACTGAGGCAGAAATCAGAACTAACAAGTCAGGACTTGTGCTTAGTGGTTCCAGTGGGGTGCCTCTAGGGCCTTGAGAAGGGACCCACATGATGTGGGGATTTCTGCATCCAGAGGGCATTGTCCTTTCCCACTCCAGTCCTGTGCCTTCAGGCTTTCAGGGGACCTTTGGCATTCAACCGGAAGGCCCCTCACTAAGGGAGACTCAGGCACAGACTCTCTAGGGACTATTACGTACCACTTTCTTGTGTTCATAAAAGCAAAGTCACATCAGGCTTCAGGTATCTGAGTGGTAACTTTTGTGCTTTCACTATATATTCTGTCACAGGCAAGTGAGTATTTTTTAAATGTTTAGCTATAGTCTCATTGCTGTTGGCGATATACTTTCTATGCTTTGATCTTTGGATGAGAGACTAAGTAAGTGGGAGAGGAGAATATTCTGAGCTGTTGGGTTGCTGGGGAAGGGATAATCGAGCTGTCTGTCCCATGTTCTAAGTGGCAGGAATAGGCTGGGTGTGTGTGCACCAGGGAGTTTCCTTCATTGTCAGCAATTCCAATATTATTCAGAAGAGCTATCAGCTGATTTACTGATTCTTTCCTTTTCTCTATTTTAAAAAAATAATTCATCTTATTTTTGTCATTGATAAAAATATACAGCAGAACATGGACCAACAATTTCTACATTTACATTCTATGGCGATGTTGATTGCATTCTTCAAGTAGGACAGCCATCCGTACCTTCTTTTTCTGAGTTGTTCTCCCCTTCAGCATAAACTCACTGCTCCCCAAGTTTCCTATCTAGCCCTTTAAGTTGTTACCAATTTGATCTCATGTAGATAATTCACAGATTGTTTATTAAATAAAAGGTAGTGTATTTCTTTCTGTCTATGTACTTTTAAAAAGAGACTAAAATGTTACTGGACTGCAGAGCATAGTATCAGAAACACTTTTGTGTGACTCTCACAATAATTAGTCTTTCAAGTGGATCTAATATCTTTGCATGCAGCTATGGTGCCCTTGTTATGTTCATTTTACATCTTTGTTGTGCAATTTCAATTATAAGCAAAGGACTGCACAGTGTCTTTGAAGATTATTGCAATTTACAATTTCTTCATTTTCTGAGTCCATTTTTTGTTTTTAAGAATGCCCTCTTAAAAAGAGGCAATGAAACCCTTAAATCAAGTCCCTGGATGATGTAAAGTTTGCATTCCTCTAAAAAAATTAACTGCAGATTGGCAGTTTGAACCTACTGAGTGGTGCTGTGGGAGAAAGGCCTGGTGGTTTGCTTCTGTAAAAATTGCATCCATAAAAATCCTAAGAGCTCAGTTTTATTCGGTAACGCATGGAGTCACCATGAGTTAGAATCAGCTCAGTGCCAGCAGGTTTAGTTTCAGTTTGGATGCCTTAGAAGGAAGTTTTCTTGGAAGGAAACAAACTTCTTCCTTAGTTTTCTGGTGGTTTCTCCTTCTGGGACCTTCCCAGCCATTCTGAAGATCTTATAACGTGAGTTCGTGAAAACATTTTCTTTTTTTTCCGTGTATTGTATGAGGTTTCTTGGTAATGAGTAAAGGAGGTAACAACTAGATTTCCGTATCTTTGTGTAGAATGATCTGTGTTTCACATGAAGAATTATGGGATATCTATTCTGTGTTTGGCACAATTTTATGCCTGTAAGAGGTAACCATCAACTATGTAAAATTTTGGTAGATACTGTTCTAGATTTGGAGACAGAAGAGTATTTTTTTTTTAACTCTTAGTTTCAACACTTGTTAATTGTGCAGTCTTGTAAGAGTCAGCTGAGCTGATTTCTACAAGCATAACGATAATATTTTAGATGGGAATGCTTTTTCCAATTTGAACAGCATTGTGACATGTAAAAAGGGAAGACATCTCATTTTTGTCTTGGAAAATCTTCTACACAGTATTTAACATTAAACAGCAGTGATCCATTACTGAATGTTAAGCTATTATGTATTTAAGTATTTACTAATCTTTTAAGGAATGAAGGATTAGCTAGGGTAAATATCTTCAAAAATTTATAACCAAGTGGGTAGTGTAAATCACAAAAAATAAACATGTTATATGTTAAGTGCCGTAGCTGAGATCTAAGCAAACGGCCATAGAGTTTTCAGGAAGAAAGTTTTCATGAAAGGAAAGATGGCCCTTGAGCCAAATGTTGAAGAAAATGAAATTTGGCAGGCAGACGGGGGCTAAAGAAAGGCATATAGATTGAGTGAATACAAATGACTAAAATGATAGGGCATATTCTTTAAAAAATGGAGTGGAGAGGGTGGAGAAGAGGGTTTCTTTTTGTGAGACATGAATGACACAAAGCATGTAAAATGCTTATTTTATAGATAGAAGGAAAAAAGACAAAGAGGGATGGATGAAGGAAGGGTGACAGGGAGGGAGGGAGGGATGCTAGACGGATGGTTGGGTGGGTGGGTGGATGGACGGATACATGCTTACATAGATATATATAGACAGCCAAGTGCTGTCGAGTCAGATCCGACTCATGGCGATATATATAGATAGCTGTTGTTAAATCAGCTCTGATTCATGGTTACCTTATGTGTAGCAGAACAAAACATTGCCCAGTCCTGTGTCACCCTCAGGATCACCAGCATGTTTGAGTCCACCCTTGTGGCTATTGTGCCAATCTGTCTCACTGAGGGTCCCTTGCTCTTCCTGGTGCTGCTTCATTACCATGTGTTCTATACCCCTCTAGCAACTGAGCCCTCCTGAGTATGTGTCCAAAGCAAGTGAGTTAGTCAACTTTCTGTTGTGATCCGTGGAATCTTCATTTGTTAATTTTGAAAATACGTCACTGGGCCTTTCTTCCTACTGTCTTAATCTAGAAGCTTCCAATGAAACCTGTCCACCACAGGTGATCTTACTGGTATTTGAACTATTAGCATGGCTTCCAGTATCGGAGAGACATGTAAGTATGGCAAACCGGCAGACAGTTGTGGCCTTATTTCACAGTAAATATTTAATATTTGCCGATAATGTTTCTTAACATGCCCATTTCCAGCACTTCATACCCAAATTGTGTAGATTGTATCTCCTAATCTTTCCCAAGTGCCTTCACTTCTTCCCAAACCAGCTCTTACCACTCTAGTCTACACTACCAGAAAATATTTTTTTTTGGCATGAACAACCAAAACAGTGAACTCAGTGAACTTATTTTATCTTTCTGTCTTCCAATTCATCATTCATTTTATTTGTCAGAGAGACTTTTTAAAGTATAGAATACAAACATCTCACATACCTGCAGTATCTCCCCATTTCTATTAGCTCCTCAGTGATTCCACTGCTAACAGAAAATGCTCCTCTCACTTCTTGCGCTCCAGGCTTCTGGACACCCTTTAGGTGTTGTTATGTTACCTGCGAGCTCAGGATATTTGCACAGGCTCTTCTTTTTGTCTGGGAAATTCTCCATATTCAACTTATTTTCACTTAATTAACTTCTATTCATTTTTGGTTTTTTAACGCATGTTTTCTCAGAAAATATTTTTATTGAAATTCTTGAAATATATTTTTTGAATAAAATGAATACCAAGGGTTAGCTTAGTGGGTTGGTCTTCTTTCTCTTCAAAAGTAAACGGAAAGAGTAAAGAAAAAAGTGAAGGGAAAGTAAAGGATTAAAAAAAGTGAAGCTATTAAGAGTGGGGAAAAAGATGCATTAAAGGACAAGATTGCAAGATGCTTCTGTTGGTGGAATGAAAGTTGCAACAGAGAAGTCATTTGGTCCTGGTAAAGCAAAGTGTTCTATTAAGAGAATTTAAATCTCCATCCAACATGTCATATCTTTCCACTGAAAGCACTAGTTCACAAGGAAAGAAGATAGCAACTAAAAGAAAAACAAATAAATCTTGCAAATTTGGAATTCAAAAGTGTGTTTGTGTGGTGCTCAGGGCATCCAATGAAGAATATTATTTATATGGATATCTCTAGTTTCTATGATTTGTCTCAAACACCAAATCACAGAATTATTTTTTTTCCTTTAACTAGAACTTGGGCATTTTAAACCAAGGAGTTCTCACTATAGCCATTCTAATTTTGTCAAGCATTTTTACTGACTGACTTAAACTATGCTCTGGAATACTACCTTATAAGAATGTAAACTTGAATATTTTAGTTATCTACAGCTGGGCCAGGAAATAAGCAACTGTACTAATAAACCTATTCAAGCAGAACTCCTAATTTTTAGTAATAATTACCATAAAGGTATTGCAAGAAATAACACTGCCATCAACAGACAGCAACACAGGTCATAAAAGTTAGTAACTAATTTAAAAAATCTGACAGAAGAAACCAAAACTATATTAAAAATCAGAGAAGTATTTTTTTAGGAGTATTCTACACATATTCTTCTCTTACTATCTCATTATCTGATTATTTCACATTTACAATAAAGGTAAAAAAAATCTCCTGTATGATTATGTTGCACATTAATGACTTATGTCTGGGAGTAACAAATGCAGAGATGTGAGGCAAGAATAATGCCAGCTGTGATGGCTAAATTTATGTGCCAACTAGACTGGGAGCTATGGTCTGTCAAGTGGTGCTGCTCCTCCAGGTTTGATTCTAATGTAGATGGTAATGATTTCTTTTTTTAACATTTTTGTTTTCTTGTTTTGCAGACCATTGCTACTCCAGCACATGATTACTGTAATCTCTGCCTCCTTTGTCCAGAAAACCAAAAAACCAAGCCCACTGATATTAAGTTGGGTCTGGCTCATAGTAACTCTAGAGGTTAGAGTAGAACTGCTCCATAGAGTTTGCAAGGACCGCCCAGCATATTTGAACTGCCAACCTTTTGGTTAGCAGATGTAGCACTTAACCCATTACACCACGAGGGTCTCCTTTGCCCAGGAAAGCAAAATCATGGAAGGAGAAAATCAAACAGCTGTGTCTGAATTCATCATCTTGGGATTCTCCAACTTAAATGAATTACAGTTTTTATTATTTGTCATCTTCTTTCTGACTTACATCTGTACTTTGGGAGGGAATATTTTCATTATTTTGATGACTCTGGCTGATCCACATCTGCACACACCCATGTATTACTTCCTAGGGAACTTGGCCTTTCTTGACATCTGCTACACCACCACCAATGTCCCCCAGATGATGGCACATCTTCTCTCTCAGAAGAAAAGCATTTCCTATAAGAGATGCATGGTTCAACTTTTTGCATTTATTTTCTTTGTAGGATCAGAGTGTCTTCTCCTGGCAGCAATGGCATATGATCGTTACATTGCAATCTGTAAACCCTTAAGATATTCAGTTATTATGAACAAAGTACTATGTAACCAGCTAGCAGCCTCATGCTGGACTGGTGGCTTTCTCAACTCAGTGGTGCACACGGTACTGACATTCCGCCTGCCCTTCTGTGGCAACAATCATATTAATTATTTCTTCTGTGACATCCCTCCTTTGCTGATCTTATCATGTGGGGACACATCTGTCAATGAACTGGCATTGCTTTCCATTGGAGTGTTCATTGGTTGGACTCCTTTCTTGTGCATCACCCTTTCCTACCTTTACATAGTCTCCACTATCTTGAAAATACGATCATCAGAGGGGAGGAAAAAGGCCTTTTCTACATGTGCCTCCCACATGGTCATTGTCCTTCTCTACTATGGCAGTGCCATCTTCACGTATGTACGACCCATCTCATCTTACTCACTGGAAAATGACAGGCTGATCTCAGTATTGTACAGTGTTGTAACTCCCATGCTAAATCCTATAATTTATACATTGAGGAATAAGGACATCAAAGAGGCCATGAAAGTTGTGGGAAAGAAGTTCCCTCTTTTGATACATAACCTTCACTGATCCATGATCAACATTCTTGTGTTAGAAGATTAACTATTTACCAATTGAAAACCAAGAACCCAGTGCTGTCAAGTTGATTCCAACCCATAGAGACTCTATAGAACAGAGTAGAACTGCTCCATAGAGTTTACGGGGAGCACCTGGTAGATTTGAACTGCCAACATTTAGGTTAGTAGATGTGGCACTTAATCACTACTCCACCAGGGTTTCTGTTTGCCAGCTGGTGACATCTCATTTGTAAGCTGATTGCAATGATGAATGGATGTTGAACTGTTGACACACTCAAATCTGTCTGCATTCTTGAGCTTTTGTTAGTTCTATGGCAAGAGACAAAGGTACTGTCATAGACTGAATTGTGTTTCCTCTAAAAATCTGTGTAACAATTTAACTAACCCATGATTCCTGGTACTGTGTGATGTCTTCAGTGTTGTAAATCCTGCCTCTCTGATGTTAATGAGGGTGGATGGGCAGCAGCTGCATTGGTGGGGCAGGACTCAGTGTGTAAGATCTTTTCATGCTGTGAGGCAGTCTCTTGAGATCTAAAGGAAAGAAGCTAGTGAACAGATTGTGGGACCTTACCCTGCCAAGAAGCAATGCCAAGTGCAGACCACATCCTTCAGAAAGGACTTGGTTCCCTGCACATCAGAAGCTTCCAGACCAGGGGGAAGATTGACAACAAAGACCTTCCCCCAGAGCCAGTACAGAAAGCCTTCCCCTGGAGCTGACACCTTGAATTTGGACTTGTAGTTTACTGAACTGTAACAAAATAAAATTCCTGTTTTTAAAGCCATTTATCTGTGTTATTTCTGTTAAAGTAGCACTAGATGACTAAGACAGATGCTATCTTCTTTCCTCTTTTTAAATGCTACCTTCTTATCAATGCTTTCATTCCTGAAGTCTGTATCAAAAAGATGGTACCCCTCTTTCTTGTAATATTTGTTTGACGTGCTTCACCTCTTGGCACTTTCCTTCCTTCTTCATATTATTCCTGGTATTTTGGGAACAAGTGAAAGACTTTCTCCTCATAACCCCCTTATATGTTAATCATATTTCTGTATTTTTAAGTCATACTTTTGACCTTTCCTTATTGTTGCTGTTGTTGTTAGGTGCCCTTGGGTCAGTTTTGACTCTTAATGACCCCATGTGCAACAGAAAAAAACACTGCCAGTCCCATGCTATCTTCTAATTGTTGCTACATTTGTGCCCATTGTTACAGTCACTACATCAACCCATCTCTTTAAGCATCTTCCTATTTTTCTACTGAGCCTCTACTTTACCAAGGATGGTATGCTTCTCCAGGGACTGCTCCCTCCTGGTAACATGTCCAAAGTACATAGGACATGCTTCTTAATAAAGCATAATTAACAATAGGTTGAATTCATGTATATTCACATATATATACACTGAATTTGACAGAAGTGTGTGAATTATGAAGTGATGGTGGTTTTCCATATATGCTGGTAATTCATTTTAGTTTTATTATCTAGCACATAGGCCAAAGGCAATTTATCTTCATGTTAGAAGGAATATAGCCATAGTTTCTCAGTTCCACCAACCTTGCTCACTGTGTCTAAAAGATAGAATTTCCTAGGAGGATTGTACCAAGAATAAACCCATAGGACAAATTACTATTTTATAGAGTACCTTAACTTTAGGAAACTATTTTCTGAATGTTTAGAAAACAACAAACAAATGAAAAACAGAAACCAACATAATTTTTTTAGGAGAACAAAAAGTCTGCCACACATTAACTAAATTTAGAAAAGAAAGTAGGAATTAAATATACAAAAAATAAAAGAAATAAATTACTTCTTTTGTACATTATTTACCATGTAAGGGACAATTATGAAGACAAAACAAATGAATGAGAAGACAAAGTGGCAAGAGTGAAAGAAATGCAGAAAAGGGAGAGAAATGTTATAGACGATATGGGTGCTAACCCGCAATGCAAGAATGTAAGAGATTGAAAGACAGGAAAGCAGAGGCTCATAAGCTAAAAGAGATAAGCAATCTAGTGTCTTCCTTCCCAGTTCTCTTAATATTGTCTTCTTCTCCTTATACCTATTGCCTTCTTATCATAATGCCAGTTTTTTGGCTTACGTAGTCTGCTGCCTCAGTATTCATTAATTCTACTTAGTTGTCCTTTCAACCACCTTCTGACACAGCCTTTCCTGTTTTGTCACACAGCCTTTTGACAGCTGTCTCTAAGCTTCCTATTTGGGCCTTGTCTCATGTTATCTTGAGATAAAAGCTCACTGCTGTCTAGCAACCTAGTCTCTTAACAGCCGTAGTTACCCTTCCTGATGATACCCGATTTCCTGTGATAATCTTTCTATCTTTTCCTGCACAAATGCATTATAAATCTTTTAAGTTTACCAATAAAACTTCAGTACATGTGAACCTTGAGATTCAACCAACTTTCCCTATGTCAGCTCTCTCCTACAATGTCAGCTTGTAGGTGCTTTGTACTTGGGTGCTCCCCCTTGTGTGGCCATGTTGTCGTTTTCTCTCTGGGGCCCGTGAGTGCTAAATTCTATTTGTTTTCTGCCTTCGTGTGTAGAGTTCACTGTCTTATACTGCATCTGAAAGACCATTCAACACACCCACAAACTTTTTTGAGTCAAACTTAAGACCCCAGTTTAAGTCTCCATTTTTCTCCCATTCATATGTTGTTGCCACAGTCTTCTAAAAGAGTTCTTTGTCTCCATTCTTTTTCTGCTTTAACGTACCCTGTACATCACTTTCGAATAAACTTTTTATCAATGGTATTGGGATCATTCTTCTGCCATTTTAATGTGTTTAAAAAAAAAAAGGTCTCTGTTGGCTTACATTATTTTTCAGCTAATTCTTTCTATTTGTTATCAGTGTAGCCTCATTTTTTTTTTGTTGTTGTTGTTGATTACTGTGGAGTTGGTTCAGCTCATGATGACACCATGTGTGCAGAGTAGAACTTTTCCATAGGATTTTCAATGTTGCAACTTTTCAGAAGCAGGTCACCAATCATGTCTTCCAAGGTGCCTCAGGGTGGATTCAAACCATTGACCTTTCAAGCATTTAACCATTTTTGCCACCCAGAGATTCCTTTCATCTACTTTAAAACCCTCAATAACCCTTCTACATGTAGAACTAGAAGTCTCCTCCCTCCATCCTATCACTATGACCATTGCATTAATTTGAATTTCATATCCCACAATAATTTGTTCAAAATTCTATCCATTCATTATAGTCTTGTTCAGAATTTACTTTCTATTCATCTTCCCATTACCGCTCCAACTAGAAATGTTTTCTCTGTCTTCTTAAGTCACACGGCACTGCCTGGAATGGCAGTGGTGGTTGGCAAAGATCCTTGTCTAATGTAAAGTTCCATCCTCTCTTCACCTCTAGTAATATGATAGGATCTGTCTGTGTTTTTCTTTCCAAAGCACTTATCCAAGGTGTGTTACCTGATTTATATACGTTATTCACCTTTTTAGGAGTTCTGGTGGTGCAGTGTTTAAGAGATCAGCAGCTAATCACAGGTTTGGTAGTTTGAATCCACCAGCTGGTCCTTGGGGGCAGCTCTACTGAATAGAATCAGTGTCAGTCAGAATTGACTTGAAGACAGTAAATTATTCACTTCTTTATCTTTGGGTCCTAGAATAATACTTGGCTTGCAGTCAGTGCTACGTAAATACTGTTGAGTAAATACATGAATGTGCCAGACTTTCATGACATGTGGGATTTCATATTCTGTGATATTTGTGCATGACCTTTTTTTTTTTTTTGCTTCCAGTGAAAATACGTCGTATAAAAAGTACCCCCCAAAAAGCATTGCCATTGAGTTGATTCTGACTCGTGGTGACTCCATGTGTTACAGAATAGAACTGCTCCACAGAGATTTCTTAGCTGTAATCATTAGGAAAGCAGATCTTTCTTCTCCACTGTCACTGGATGAATTCAAATTACTAACATTTAACTGAATGTGTACATCTTTGCATTCCTTACAACTCGTAGTTTGATTTTTCATTCACCTTAAGATACTATTCCAGGACATTATTTTTTGTACTAGATTCAGGGTATGATTTAGTCATAAAGTTGAAGTCAATGTGTCCAATTTCATCTGTTCTTTACTTGATCAGACAGTTGCAGTTTTTTTAATTAACATATATTATTTACCTGTATATTAAAATTAATTCAAATGAAGACATAAATATGAAACCCAAAACTGTAAAGATCGTGGAAGAAAAAGAAAGGTCAATGCTAGGGGCCCTAATATACAATATAAATAAGAAACAAACTGCCACTAACAATATACAAATACCAGAAGATAAGGTAGATAACTGAGATCTTCTAAAATTAAACTCTTATGTTCATCAAACCAAAAGCCCAAACCCACTGCCACTGAGTAGATTCTGACTATAGGACAGAGTAGTTTTGCTCCATAGAGTTTCCAACGAGTGCCTCGTGGATTTGAACTGCTGACCTTTTGGTTAGCAGCTATAGCACTAAACGACTATGCCAGTAGAGTTTCCTAAGTCTATCCAGCAGTTATTTATTTATTGTTTTTTTGTTCTAAATTTTCCATTTAGTTCTTCTTTATATCCTCTGTTCTTCTGCTGAAACTTTCTCTTATCACATCTGTTTTAAGAGTGTCACAAATTGCTTGCTTAAATATTTTTTGTCTGATAAAAACAAAGTATCTGACAAAACAAGTAATCTAAACACGTGTCTCTTAAACATTATCTTCCTTTCCCAGGTAAGCTGAAAATTTCATGGTTCTTTGTATGCTAGAAAATTTTGGACTGTATCCTGGATGTTCTGAATATTACATTGTAAAACTTCAGGTCTTCCTTAAATTCTGTGTAGAATATTCTTAGCTTTCTGCCTTGTCCAATGATCAGTCTGGTTAAGTTCAGGACAGGTTCCAGCCTTCTGTTCATTCTTCAAAGTCTTTGTAGTGTTTTTGTGATCCTTCCCACTTTTGTAACACTGCGTGATCTGTCTGGGGCTTGGAAGTTTTCTTCTCAAAATATTTGCTATGTTATTTAGGATTAGACTCATTTGTGCACCACATGAAGATAGCTTCCCTGATTACACACCTCTCTGTAATCTCCATGATCATTTATAGTTTCTTGATATCTCCTTTGGTATGTGGCTTGAAACCTGGAGCTGTAATTACCTTACTCTGCCATGTACCTTCCTAATTACTGTTACTCTGAGGACAAGAAGCAGGAGAACAGAGAGACAGAGGGAAAAAAATTAATAAAGTTGACTCTATTTTCATCTAACCATGGATCCCCGGAATGGAGTAATAGATTCCTTTCCACCAGAGTTTGACTCTTGTCATTTCCCTCTGTTTATTGCTACTGCCAGTGCTGCCACAAAATTGACTGGAACATGAGAGAACAGAAAACAGGATTTCCTCACTTTCTCTGAGTATTCAGAATGCTTTTCTGTGCTTCTTGAGCTGCAGTTAGAGGGCCTCTCCTGAGCTCTCTGTCTCTGCTGTCATGTTAACTGTTATTACTTCTATGTTTCTGGCCGTGTTGAACTTAGGCTGGGAGAATCTGGAGGGTGAAAACTGGTAAACTCATTGCCAGTGAAAAAGTGTTTTAAATGCTGGTGGTTTTCCCAAATCTACCTTTTCCTGCTTTTCAGGTGCAGAATACTTATCTTCTCAATGTGTTCTGCTCAGGTTTTACAGCTGCTTTCAGCAGTAGCCCTGGTGGCACCATAGTTAAGAGCTCACCTGCTAACCAAAAGGTCAATGGTTTGAACCCACCAGCTACTCCTTGGGATAAATATGTGGCCATCCACTTCTCTAAACACTACAGCCTTGGAAATCTTACAGTTCTACTCTTCCTATAAGGCTGATAAGAGAAGCAAGTCAACCTGCGGCAATAGATTTGATTTTTTTGTTTGTTCATTTCAGTAAGAGAGACAGGATGAATGTGATTTCTCCATTGTACTGGAAACAAGAATACCTTTAAATTTAATTAACCTTAAGTGAATGCTTACTCTTTCTAGAGGCAGTATTATGCCTTATATTCAATCCTGTCAGTATTGGCAGGAGTTGCCTGACAACAGCAATTGCAGACAGTGTGGAGATAGCTGAAAGGCAGTGGAAGTGCCACTAGATTCCCAATCAGGAACCCTGAGTTATAAGTTGGACACTGCCATTAAATACCAGTGTAATCTTAGTCAAGTCCACTGTGGCTTCTGATCTTTATTTTACTTTTATAAGATAGATGTAGGGCACAGAATCAACATGTCACAGTAGCCAGATG
Source organism: Heterohyrax brucei (assembly GCA_028571685.1). Taxonomy (NCBI): domain Eukaryota; kingdom Metazoa; phylum Chordata; class Mammalia; order Hyracoidea; family Procaviidae; genus Heterohyrax; species Heterohyrax brucei. The sequence goes on along the minus strand of CM053144.1, from coordinate 45,665,919 downwards.
AGTCCTGTGGTCCCTTTTACCACAAAGACTTGAAAAACACAAATGAATCAATTACATATGACAATCTGGGAGTCCTGAGCATCAAAAGCAAAGTTTAATAGAGGAACTGGTTATTGACGGGAGGAAGAGATGCATCAGAAGCAGCAAGGAGTTGCTGAACCTGACTTTGCAGAAAGTGGAACCCCCCTGGGGGATACGCTGGTGTGAGCTTGATTAACCAAGCAGTGACACTCTAGACGCATTTTCACATCAGCAGAGATTGTGTGGTAGATAGTCCACTCATGCCTACAGAATTAGTAAAAAATGGCACTTGATTGGTAAAGGTAAGTAACTCATGTTTACCCTGTGGCGAGGATCAAGAATATCCCTTGGGAAAAAAAAATTTCTCTCCTATTTACATACTCCCAACCTGCTCTGCACTGGTTCTGAGCTAGCATCAGAGATTGACACATCCCCTGGGCTGGAAGTATGACCCACCAAGCCCCCTAAGCCATTCTCCTAGCTTTGCAGAAGGAACAAATTAACAAACAGGAAAAAGTAATCTGCTAGCTCTCTTAATCTGGGAAGACAGGGCAATAACAGTTCCCTTGCCTAGGCACAATCAAAAGAAGTCAACAGACACTGAATGCCCTTTACCCTTGTGTAGACCTTTGTGGGCCCATTTCAATGGCACAGCACAACAGTATATATCGGAAGTCTAACACTGACCGTTTCAGCTATCTGGTGGAGAGGCAGTTTTGTGACATTTGATACTACTCTGCCTATCAAGAAGGATCCTTACCTACACACATCAGAGCCTGAGGACTGGTAGCTCCATCTAAGCCATGCACACACCCAACACAGGGGTCCAAGAATAAGAGATGTTTCCTAGTCCTTACAGCAAAAAACATGTGCCCATATTCCAGCTGCAAAACACACTGATCTACATACCTTAGGAAACATACTTTCCTCCCTGAGTGTCTACTCAGGGGCAGCTACCAAACCCCTGTCATGCTTAACATGTGCTCCCTGTGACAGCCAGATACTTGTACCTACATCAACCACCCCTCCCTGATTAGGACTGCAGGTGACAGCCTGGGCCACAAACTTGGTAATAGACTACTTGGATACCTGAGCTGAAGCTGAACAAGAAATCTAAATGGACTCCTGGCCTCACATACCTAGGTGAACTCTAAACACCTGGTGTCAGGATGTTAGAACTTCAAAGGCCTTAGTAATCGAGTAAGCTCACGCCTAGTTTGGCATATCAAAACAAAACAAAATGAAAATCTAGATCACAGTACATGAACATAAAACATATATAGTATAACTTATTGATCATTTCAAGACAACAGTCAGTATCAATCACATATGAAGGCAGACAGCAAGCAGACATAAAACATAAATGCAATAACTTATTGATGGCTTAGAGGTAACAGTCAATAACAAACCACAAATAAAGGCAGGCTATGATGGCTTCAGCAAGCTCCCAAAACAAACAATTAAGGAGTCTTCTGGAGGAAGAAAGCTTCTTGAATTGCTGGAAGTAGAATTCAAAAGATTAATATATGGAGTGCTTCAAGAGATCAGGAAGATCAGGTAAAATACAGAATGAGCCAAAAAAAGACACAGACCTACAGCCTTTGAAGAACTTAAGCTTAGATCAGAGCATAATGATGAATCAAACAGGTTTCAAGAGTCCACAGCAAATGGAAATTCATAAGATTGACAATGAAAATTTAGAATTGGACAACTCAATAGAAAGTCAAAAGAGCAGAATTAAGGCAGTAGAAGTGAGAATTAGTGAGACTAAAGACGAAGCGCTTGACACCAACACGTCTGAGAAAAAAATAGAAAAAGCAATTTTAAAGAAAGATGTAACCCTAAGAACTATGTATGACTCTTTCAAGAGGAGTAACCTACCAGTGACTTCAGTACCAAAACAAGTGGCAGGTGGATAATAGAAAACGTAGACAGAACTGATAAAGAAAATTCCCTTGACATCGTGAAGGATAAGAAGATATTTACCCAAGATGTTCATTGAATTTCACACAAGAAAGTCACCAAGACATATTATTATTAAACTTCCGACTGGACGGCACTTGGCTTTTGGCTCCCAAAACCAAAGATAAGAATAATTTTAAGAGCAGCTAGGGACGAATAAAAAATAATTGTACAAGCCAGGCAAATGCCATCAAGTCAAATCTGACTCAAGGAGAGTCAGTAAGACTAAAGTCAGACTATTCAGCAGAAACCATTCAGGCAAGAAGAAGGCAATGAACTGACACACATAAAGCCTTGAAGGAAAACAATTATCAGCTAAGAATTATATATCCAGCAAATCTATTTCTCAAATGTGATGGCAAAAGAAGCCTTCTTTCTAGTCTGCTTTAGTTTGGCAGCTCAGCTGAAACTTCTCTACCATGGGTGACCCTGTTGTTACCTAAATACCAGTGGCATAGCTTCCTGCATCACAGCAACAAGCAAGCCTCCACTGACAGACAAGTGGGGGCTGCTCACTCCATCCTTACCTGATGGTGTTACCCTGCTTACCTGATGGTGTTGCTCTGCTTACCTGATGATGTTACGCACCTTACTTGATGCTGTTACTCTCCTTGCCTGGTGCTATTACCCTTCTCACCTGATGCTGTCATCCTCCTTACCTAAACAGCATCAGGTGAAGAGGATAAATATAAAGTGAAAAGGATTCAGGTTGGGTGTAAGATGTACACCCTATCATGTACTAGAAAAGAGATACCCACAACTGCTCTACTTCAAAATTAAACTGTTCCCTAAATGTAACTACCCCCCCCCCCTTCTTTAGAAAGACAGAGTAACAGAGTCTGGAGTCTGGGGACCACGTTTTCATGGAACATTCAGACTAATTGGCATACCCAAGCTTTCCTTCTTTTTTTTTTCTCTTTGGAAAATGTTATGCCTACCACCTGGGTGAGTAGTGTCTGGGGTCTTAAAAGCTACCAAGCTTCTATCTAAGTAATATCAATTGATCCCGATTCATCTGGACTAGATGTACATGGTGGACATCAAGGACAGGCAGAAAATATGAGTCCATCAGATGGATGAGGACATATGAACCAGTGTCAGCTTCAGCAAAAGACTAGAAGAACTGGATGATGCCCACCCACCACTAATAACTTCCCAAAGGGGCCCACGGTAGGGAACCCTGGACACAGCAGAAGGACGGTTAGAGGGCAGATCTAGAACTCTACTAGCAGACCAAATCTGGTGGTAAGTCAGACTGGAGGGGCCCCTGGGAGTGTGGCCCCTGGACTCTCTAACCCTAAAACAAATCCGGTACCACCACTAGCTTTCCTGACAATGAGCAAACTGGACTATACAAAACAAGGAACATGGTTGGTGATTAACAAACCTTTGGACTTTAATCTGTATATGGGGCTGTTCTAGATGCTCATTACCCGAGCCAAGATGATAAAGTGTAGGGAGACAGATCTTGCTCAAAGGATCATGGGAAGTTCTGGATGAAAGGAGGAGGTGTGTTGTCATGGAGGGTGAGGTAGTTTGGCAGGGGAAGAGCAGCAGTTAGAATACAGAAGAAGGTTTCAGGTGTTATATAGCAAATTGATATAGACTTAAATCGTTCTTAATCACAACAAAATCTGTTTTAAAAAAAGGGATAAATGCAAATCAAAAGTACAATGAGATACTGTCTCAGCCCAAAAAGGCTAGCATAAATCACAAACATGAAATAATAAATGTTGGAGAGGTTGTGGAGAGATTGAAACACTTCTACACTGCTAGTAGGTATATAAAATGGTACAATCACTTTGAATATAGATTTGGTACTTCCTTAAAAATCTAGGAACAGGTGCAGCAATCCCACTACTTGCAATAAATTACAGAGAAATAAGACCTGTCACACTAATGGATATAAGTAAATCTGTGTTCACTGGAGCACTGTTCACAATAGCAAAATGGTGGAAACAGTTTAGATGCCCAAGAATGGATTAATAGATGTCCAAGTGGATAAACAAATTATGGTATACTTACACAACAGATAAAGAACACAATGATAAAGAACAACGATGAATTTGGGAAACATCTCTCAATATAGAGGAATCTGGAAGGCATTATGCTCAGTGAAATTTTAATCACAAAAGGACAAATGTTGTATGAGACTATAATTATAAGAACTCAAGAATACTTTTAAACACAAAAGAAAGCATTCTCTAATGGCTGTGAGGGCAGAGAGGGTTATTCGCTAATTAGACAGTACCAAAATAAAACCCAAACCCACTGTGACTGAGCTGATTCTGACTCATAGAGACGCTGTAGGACAGAGTAGAACTGTTCCATAGAGTTTCCAAGGGCTGCCTGAAAGATTTGAACTTTGGATTAGCAGCTATTGCACTTAACCACTATACCATCAGATTTTCCAACTTGATAGCAGACCAGTATTATTTCAGATGAAAGGAAGAATAACATACAATACAGGAAAAGAGAACACAGCTGGACTAAACCAAAAGCTATGAAGTTTTGTGAATACAACCAAACACTTCAAGGGACAGAATAGAAGGGGCAAGGGCCTGAGAACTGTGGTTTTAGGGGACATCTAGGTCAACAGTATAACAAAGTTTATTAAGAAAATATTCTGTATCCCACTTGTGTGAGAGGTGTCTGGAGTCTTAAAAGCTTTCAAGAGGCCATCTATGAAGCATTCACAACCCACCTGGAGCAAAGGAGAATGAATAACACTGAAGACACAAGGAAAATATGAGCCCAAGAGACAGAAAAGACAACACAACCAGAGATTACATCAGCATGAGACTAAAAGACCTACATGGCACTTGCCTGCGACCAATGGCCACCCTACAAGGAGTCCCTGAAGGAGCAGGAAAAAGATGGGGTGCAGAACTCAAACTCTACTAAAAAGACAGGACTTGATAGTGTGACAGACTGGAGGGTTCCCAGAAAATATGGCCCTGGACTTTCTGTTAGCCCAGAACTAAGAGCCTACTCTTCAGACAAAGATTCCAAACAAAAAAACCAAACTTACTGCCATTGTGTCAATTCCAATTGACCTAACGGACAGAGTAGAACCATGACATAGGGCTTCCAAAGAGTGTTTGGTGGATTTGAACTGCAGACCTTTTCATTAGCAACTGTAGCTCTTAATCACTACACCACCAGGGTTTTTAGACAAAGATGAGACTGGACTGAAAGAAAAAAACGAAACAAACCCACTGCCATCAAGCCTACTCTGAGTCATAGTGACCCTATAGAACAGAGTAGAACCTCCCCATGGAGTTTCCAAGAAGAACCTGGTGGATTTGAACCATTGGTCTTTTGGTTAAAAGCCATAGCATTTAACCACTATGCCACCAGGGATGGACACATAAAATTATACTGGTAGAGAGTATACACTTGGAAACCCTATGGGGAGGTTTTACCTTGTCTTACAGGGTCACTATGGATTGGAATCAACTTGAAAGCAGCGGGTTAGAGTGTGCTTCTTGGCTCATGTAGATAGATGAAACTAAATGGGCAGCTCCTGACTAGAGGTGAGATTAGAAGGCAGAGCGTGACAATAGTTGGTTAAATGGACCTGGAAAATACAGGATGGAGAGGACCAGTGAGCTGACACATTGTAGGGAGAGCAACTAGGGTCACATAACAATATGTGTATAAGTTTTTGTATGACAAACTGACTTCAATTACAAACTTTCACTTAAGCACAATAAAAAAAGCATAAGTTTTAAAAAGCATATATGTAAAAGTAGTTCATAAAATAAATAACTATGGAAAAGCAACACACACTCCTGTTAGGAGTAGGATGATGAGAGATAATATTTAATGTATGCTTAGTATGTGTGATGTTATTTCAAGTGATTAGCATATATTAGTAAACCCTGGTGGTGTAGTGGGCTAAGTGCTATGTCTGCTAGCCAAGAGGTCAGCAGTTCAAATCCACCAGGCACTGCTTGGAAACTCTATGGACAATTATACTCTGATCTCTAGGATCGCTATGAATCAGAACCAGTAGTGGTGGTGGGTTTGGGTAGCATGCATTAACCCATTTATAGTGACAATAATCACATGAAAGGAAATATTACAACTAGTTTATTTTTTCAGACTGTAGAGTTGTGGAACTGTACAATTTTTGAGCTGTAGAAATGTTAACCAGATTTCTTAAGACCACGTATCAAATAAGTGATAGGACTCTTGTTCAAGCTCTATCAATATGATTTCAAATTCCTTGTTCCTAACTGGTGTATCCTATGTTGGTAATTGGTGGGATGATTTATTGGCTTTATGAAACAGTTAAATAAAAAAAGAGAGCCACTGAGTCTATTTATTTTGAATATTTCGTTGGATTATTCCAGTTCTTTTAATCACACACACAAAAAGAAGAACTTAAAATTTTGAAGTTTGAATCCTTTTTCCTAATGTACACAGTAGGAAGGAGAATACATTTGGAGACTCCTACAGGATTTATTCCCTCTCTGAGAGGACAGTGCACAGCACTCATTAATCTATGCTAAAGGCATATGTTTTCAGGGACCTACACCAGCAAACGGTCCACCCATTTTACACAGAGCAAGCAGCAGCTGCTGAAAGCCTTCGTTTTGTAGTTTCCATGCAATTAAAACTGGTCTCCTTGGAAATTGACTGTTGTCAGCAAGGTCTTGTTATACCAGTAGGTCACCTGTGGGCTTATTAAAATGCTTACAGATAATTGCATTATTAAAAGGTTATAAATGTTTTCACAGAGTCAGTGAACTACATAATTGTTTGGTGCCTCAAAACTATCATCTCCGAAGATCCTGATGAATCATGAGGACATACACATTAACACTTCCAACATTGTCTCTAGAGGGGCCAGCTTCTTGAGGCAGTCACTGATACTTCTCTGTCAATTTTACCTGGTGGTATTAACAATTAACTCTGCAAGAAGTCTCTGGGGACAGGCTACTTAACAAGCAATATTGAGACAAACTTTCTTCAAAGTTTAAGTCTTCCCCGGGGAAAAGAGACAGGTAACTGAAAACAAAGCATTCAACTGTAAAGCAGAAGAGTTATTCCAAAATAAAATCATCCATTACTGTTAAGTCGATTCTGACTCATAGCGACCCTATAGACAGAGTAGAACTACCCAATAGAATTTGCAAGGAGTGAGTGCCTGGTGGATTTGAACTGCCAACCTTTGGGTTAGCAGCTGTAGCACTTAACCACTGTGCCACCAAGGTTTCAAGAGAGTTATTGCTATCAGGAAACTGCTATGTCTTTTATTTTTCCTCCAATGGCAGCTAATGCTAGAATGAATGAGAACTCGATCTTTGTTAATACCAATTATATATATTAATTCAACCATTTATTCACTTGCTTCATTCAATCAGTTATCTTGATATACTGGATCATTGCTATAATAGTGTTCCATATTCAAAGTTGTAATTGAAACACAGATTGGAGGGGGCCAAAGTCAAGATGGCAGACTAAATGCACGTCTCCCTAAATCCTTTTGGAAACCAAGATCTGAAATGAAAATTAAATGGAGCCTTCTGGACACCTAGTGAGCCCTCGGATGCAGCACAGGGCTGTTAATTTGGACTTCATACTAGCCAAGCCACGCCAAGTGCCGTCGAGTCGGATCACCACAAAACCTCTTCTCTTTCACTGACCCTACTCTCGGTGAGCACAGGCTTGCTCAGACAGAAAAATTTCGATTTTTTTTTCTTCTGTCTTGGCTGGCGGGTAAAACCGGGGCTTAAGTAGCTGCTGGTCTTGGACATAACTGCTGGTGGGACCAGCAAGCATAATTGCCAGGTTCTGAGAGCCTGGCTTTGGACTCTATATACCTCGGCTCCTCTGGCCTATCTTTCTGCCTCCACCATGTGGTAGCCGTACAAATGTGCTTGTGTAGGATGCCATACTGATCCACTGGGAAACAGAGAAGCCCAGGCAGAGGCTTGGTTCTTAGGCTGCGAGGTGGTGCCTGCCAGGGGGAGAGTGCTTTACTAACAGGGAGACAGTGTTTTGCACAGCATCACCTGGGGCTGGGACCCAGTGACAGAGGCTGTAGATTCTGCCCATTTGGGCACTCTTGGCCTCTTTCCACCGGGAGCCTGGTCCTGGCCAGCTAGCGAGCTTGTGCCGGAAGCTGTCTTATTTTACTGGGAGGCAGTGCCTACCCAGAAGAGACTGCTTTTTCAGAAGAAAAGCAGAATTCTACACAGTATAGTCTACAGCTAGGGCCCAACAGCAGAGACCAGCAGACCAGTAGCCTTTCTGTATTCTGAGGTAGTTTATAACATCTGAGGTTCAACACAGAGGTGCTTACTTTGCCAGCTGGGAAGAGGGATATACACCTTAAAATCTGACTGACTTTGGAAGTTGTCAAATACTTTTTACTTCTCATTTTAAGACAGCCTAGAGAAACAACTGTAGTCCATCTTCACAGCATTTCTCCCAGCCTCTATTGACTCACATGAAGCCCAGAAAGCAACAAATGTTGGAGTAGACGGTAAGCTGGAAAACCCCTGAAAGAAACCACCTTGGAACTTCCCCAATGAAGAAGCTTTTCTGAAACTGTGAGAAGGTGAATACAAAAGAATTATATAGAGAGACTTCCTAGACCTTATACAAAATGCAGCAGAGCAAAATGAAAAATTAAGCAATGTGTTTGATCTGATGGAACATTCATTATTTGGAAATCCAACAGATCAAGAACAAAATCAAAGACATAGAAACTTCAATTCAAAGCCAAGAAAAAAGAATGGAACAAATGGAAAAGAGAGTTTCTGATTTGGAAGACAGCTACTGACTGCAGCATCTATGAGGAGAAATCAGAAAAAAGAAAAATGAAGAAGCATTAAGAAGCATGTGGGACTCTATTAAGAACAATTTACGATTAACTGGAGTTCCTGAACAGGGCAAGACACCTGAGAACACAGCCAGTATTGTTGCTCAGCTGCTGACACAAAACTTCCCAGAAATCATGAAAGAAGGGAATATAGATATTTGAGATACATATCGAACACCACTCAATATAGACCCCTAAAGAAAGACTCCAAGACATATCATAATCAAGCTCAACAAAATGAAACATAAGCAGCAAGACTCAAAGCAAAACTAACATTCAGAGGGAAACCCTGTAGGCTTTTGTTGGATTTCTCACTGGTACGGAGACAGTGGCATGACACACTCAAAGCCTTGAAGGAGAAGAACTTCCAAACAAGAATTATATATCCTGCAAAACTATCTTTAAAATATGAAAATGAAATTAAGACATTCGCAGATAAACAGAAACTCAGAGACTTTGTGAAAATCAAACCAAAGCTACAAGAAATACTGAAAGAATCTCTTGGCCTGAAATAACGAAACCACTAACTTTGTATTTTACAAGGACACATCATCCATATTCCTGCTCAGTTAGGGAAGGCTCCAAACACAATCAAAGCTATAATAGTGAAAGAAATGATCTAGCGATCATATCATGTAAACTGTGATATCATCGTATTAAAAAGAGGAATGTACTACAGTCATTATAGTCCTTCCAGATGGAGAAGAGGTTGACAAGACTGGTAGCAATCAAAATTGGGTTTATATGTAGTTTAATAAGTGGGATCATAGGGGCAGCCATAAAGCATAATAAAGAAGCAACATACTATATCAAGAAATGTAATACAGGAGTCTCAGCAACCACAAAACCAAACCCGAAAAAGGTGAAAAATCAACTCACAAAGAAGAAGGTCACAGAACGGATTAATAAGAACAACAGAGAAAACATCAACACAAAAATAAACATATCACAATGGCAGCACTGAGCACATACCTACCAATAATTACATCAAACCACAAACTGGATAATAAGTAACATGAGAATACCCCGGTGTAATGCATCTCTGCCACATGCAATCATTTAGTTAGTTAGTGAACAGATGTCACTTTCACATATTTTAAAAAGTGTACAATATCTCCTTATACCTTTACCATAGCCATCTACTTCCTGCCAAATAAACATTGCTCCTAGTTTCATAATGGACAAAAGAAGGAAAACAATTAAAAACTTCAATTAATCAGAATGTGTTAATAAAAAGACCCAAATGAGTTTTTTTAAAGGCCAGCATATCATTAAATTTGGTAAGAACTGTTGTCTTGTTTTGGGCTTCCTTTAAAGCGGAGTCTAGAACGAGAACTATGTAGTTAACTTGGGAGGTGATCTCTGGAAGAAAAAGCAACAATTTTTGCCATAAAGTTGAGTCTCACTTGTGAAGACCCTGCGTGTTACAGAGTAGAACTGCTCCATAGAGATTTCTTGTCTACAGTCTTTATGGAAGCAGACTGCCAGGCTTATCTTCTGTAGCTCCAATGGGTGGGTTTGAACCACCAGTCTTTAGGTGGCAGATGAGTCCAAACTGTTTGCACCACCAAAAGACTTTAGTCAAAAATGTTGGGGAAAATGAGACTAAGAGGTACTGGTAGTGAAATATGTATTAATTATGGGCTACTGTATTTCAGTTATGGTAAGCACTCTTTGAGGCTAGAGGAGAGTATTATGCTAAGCACCCTCTTAGAATAGTAGAATATTCAATTCAGAATTTTCTTTCTAATGTGTGGTGGATTAGATTGTGTCCCCCCCAAAATATCTGTATCAATTTGGCTGGACCACGATTCCCTGTATTGTATGATTGCCCTTCATTTTGTGATTTTCCTATGCAATAAGTCCTAATCTCTGCCTGTAGTTGATTGAAATAATGTTAAAGAGGATTAGGGTGGGACTCTAAGACCCTTCCTAAAGGAGTTTTCCTAGAGTGTGGCTTGTACCACCTTTTATCCTTTTACCCCAGTAAGAAAAAAGGAAAGGGAAGCAAACAGAAAATTGAGGGTACCTCATGCCATCAAGAAAGCAGAGCCAGGAGCAGAGTGCATCTGTTCAACCTGAGGTTCCTACACTGAGATGTGCTCAGACCAAAGAAAGACTGATGGAACACAAAGATCTTCCTCCAGAGCCAACAGAGATGAATTCAGACTTCTAGTCTACGGAACTACGTGAGAATAAACTGCTCTATATTTTCACGATTAGATATCAGTTTTTTAGTGGGCTAGTGCCCCTGTGTTGTGACTTTTGTAACTACTTCTCAGGTTTCTTTCCCCCTTGAGTCAGACAGAAAGGCTAGAGTTGGCTAGAGTTGGCTGGGCATTTTTCATTCTCCTTGTTGGCTGGGGCCTTGGTAATTTCCCTTGAGAGAAGACCTTCAATGTAAAGAATCCTCTGGAATATTTCAAAATGGTTGCCTTTTACACTCCCCCTAACCAAACAGGAGGAGAGTTTTCCTCTGATCTTTATTGTCAGAACCTCATGGGGCTCCTGAATGCAAAACCGACAAAACTGCAGTGTTCCCCTTAGACTGGGCCCCATATAAGATTTAGCTATCCAACTAGTCCATCCTCAACTTTTGGCAATTTGTTGATGTTACCATTTAAGCATTTCTCCCAGTTATTGCCTTCAGCAGCTTCTTCTTTGGGTAAATTTATCTCAGATAAGACCTGTCTTCACCTGTCACTCCACTTTTCAAAGTAGTGGTCTGTGCTGTGATGTCAATTCCATGATGAATCTAAGGAAACATATTGACTTCTCAGTGTTTCACATTTGTCTTGTTGTGAGGGTGGGAGTAATGTCTTGGTAACTCTACTTGTATGAGCATAAATCAAAAGTCTCATTTATTTTTTTATATTAATCTTTTCTCAATTTCCTTTTTTCCTGATTTTTTTCACTTTTATTTCCTTAATTTTTTTTTTAATTTACTCTTCCATTTCTACTTTCTTAATATTAAAGACTGATTTGAGATTTTTCTTCTTTTCTAACACAAGTAATAAATGCTGAAAGCTTTCCTGTAAGCACTACTAAGTTGTGTCTCACACACCCTTTGATATATTGTATTTTGACTTTCATTTAATTTTCTTTGGCTCAAGTGTTTGTAGAGTATTGTTAACTTTTGAAATACTTGAGAATTGTTAACTTCTGAAATAGCTTTCTGTTAACATATTTTTGTTTATTTTCATACTGACGTTGATTCCCCTCTGGAGTTACTAATGAATAAAGTTGCTCTCTCTGCTTAACTGGGTAATTTCTAGCAGTCTATTTTCAAGTATACTGACTACTTTCAATGAGTTAAGTCTATCTAGTGAATTTTTTCTTTCTGATACTGTACGAATCCATAAATTTGATTTAATTTTTTATGCACTGATATTTCCCACCTGTTTGTTTATGATAACCGTATTTTCCTTTAAATCCTTGAATATTAATTGTCAAAGCTCTTTTAAAATACTTGTCTGCGAGTTCCAATACCTAGGTGATCTTTTAATTTGCATCTACTCATTTCCCCCACTCCTGGGTTATGGTTCACACATTCCTACCCCTTTCCTTAACTAGTAATATTTGATTTTATATTTTATATTATTGATGGTACATTGTTGAGTATATACATTTGTCATCCTACTTTAGATAACATTTTATTCTACAAGCAATTAATTTACTAATTCTTTTTAAGGCTTGTCTGACTTGGTTGGCTTTAAATTTTGTTAGGATGTTTCTGGAAACTGTTGTGGTGTGGTGGTTAAGTACTACGGCTGCTAGCCGAGAGATTGGCAGTTCAGATCTACCAGGTGCTCCTTGGAAACTCTATGGGGCAGTTCTACTTTATCTGTAGGGTTGCTATGAAGTTGGAATTGACTCAACAACAGCAGGCTTGAGTTTGGGGTTTAGGATGCTTCTAGGGTAGGCCTTACTTCAGAATAAAGTGGTCCTATTCATAAGACAGGTATCCTGGAGGCACAGTGATTAAGAGCTATAGCTGCTAACCGAAAGGTCAGCAGTTTGAATCTACCAGCTACTCCTTGGAAATCCTATGGGGAAGTTCTGCTCTACTCTGTAGGGTCATTACAAGTCAGTATTGACTTCACAGCAAGGGGTCTGGTTTAAGGTTTAACTCCTAAAACGTGGCTCTTTGGGAGTATTAAAGGAGAGATGAAGATATTCATTGAGGTTCCTCTGTTTTTTGTTTTTATTTTTTATTTGTCAGATCTCCTAAACCTACCACTCTGCAACTTCTGGAATCTCAATTAATTACACAACTTCCCAGCAGTTGTTTTCTACAAGCTTCATGGTGTGTCACTCTGCAGCTGCACAGTATTGCATTTGGTCTAATGCTGAGGGAACACCATGCGTATTTCAGAACTCCTCAGCATACCTCCCTTTCTTTGGCTATTCTTCACTGAAAATTCCAGCTACCCAAGGAGCCACAAAATCGAACCTTTGTCTCCTCAGCATCAAGAAATCTCTCTGAGGAATAGTGTGCTGTCACCGGACAGGGAGAGCAGTGGAAGCTGCATATAGGTGGGCATGTAAATTTATACGGGAAAGTACATTTTCACTCAGTCATGTTAAATAAAAAAGAGAGAGAGAGAGAAAAAAAAGAAACCTCTCTGCTCTCCTCCAGTTCTATGTTTCTGCATCATTGTCTAGGAAATGGCGGAAAGCTGGGTTGACTCTGAGGTTTACCTCGTAAGTTTTCTCTTTCCAGGATCATTGTCCTGTCTATCTGTTAAACAAATTCTGAAAACAGTGAAATCCTTTATTTTTCCAGTTTTAATTTGTTTACAGCAGGCCTGTTAGTTGACTTGTTCTGTCATGGCTTTCTCATTTATTTTTGAATCTTTGCTATATTTATGTTTCCTTTTACATCTTTTAATATATGTGTTTCACACCTTTTCTAATTATAACTTGATTAATTTTTCCATAGGCTTTTCAATAGGCACAGGAGGGAGTGAGATCCCTGATACTTTCGTATAACAAAATTCCCAGTGGAAAATGATCTCTTTGTCCTCTCCACACTCTTACTATTTTTGTGCAATGGGATTGATTACCAATCTGTGTGTTTTTTCTTAAGAGCTTCTTCCTTGTACTGCTGGAATCTACCTTGCTTGCCTGTAGGCCAGAACTTGAGCATAGATTACACTTCAACATGAAGAAAACAAAAATCCCCACAACTGGACCAAAAAGCAGCATTGTGATAAAGAAAAGACTGAAGTTGTTAAAGATGTCATTTTACTTTGACCCATAGTCAGCACCTATGGAAGCATTAGAGAAATAAATAATGCATTGCATCGGGCAAATATGCTGTAAAAGACCTCTTTCAGGTGTTAAAAAGCAAAGATATCACTTAAATGATTAAGATCTGCCTGCCACAAGCCATGGTATTTTCAGTCACCTCACACGCCTACAAAAGCTAGACAGGGTACAAGGAAGACTGAAGAAGAAATAATGCCTTTGAATTATGGTGATGGTGAAGAATATTGACTATGCCATTGACTGACAGACAATCAAGCAAATCTGTCCTGGACAAAGTGCAGACAGAATGCTCCTTGGAATTGAAGATGGTGAGATTTCATCTCACTCAGTTTTGGTTATCAAATCAAGGGGTCATTAAAAAAGGCGAATGACCCTCAACAGGATAGACTGACACAGAGACTGCAATGTCAGGTTCAAACATAGCAATGGTTGTGGGATGGCACAAGACAGGTCATTGTTTCATTCTATTTTACATAGGGCCACTGTGAATCAGGGCTGACTCGACCACACTTAGCAGCACCAAATCTGTACAGAAGCAGATTGCCACAGTTTTCTCCGCAAGTGGCTGATGAGTTTAAACCACAAAGCTTTCAGTTGGTTCTTGAGTGCTTTACCGCTGTGCCACTATGACTCCTATCCAGATCAATTACTTACACTTAAATCCTTGTCTCAGGATTTGCTTCTATGAGAAACCAAACTTAGCCATACACCGAAATTCATAGACTTTTGTTTGTTTTTGAAGGACAGACTGAGGTTTCCTAGTATCAACACCAAAATTTGGATAATGACACAGCATGATGGGTTCTGAAAAAGAACTGGGGCAAGATGTTGCTGCAAACAAAAGCTCTGGAATGTGTCTGTTTATTTGAAATACTGAAAAACAGAAGAGAACAGAAAAAGTTATTCAGTCCTTGCTTTCTTTAAATTGACTAAGAAAGATTGTGTAGATAATTTGAAACATAACATGTTGTAAACAAATGTATGACATTTCAACCTATCCCTAGTTTCTTCTTGAAGTTAATGACATCACTGAACCGTAAAGTTGCCAAAAAATATGGAGGACTGTTATAAATTGAATCATGTGCCCTCAAAATATGTGTCAGTTGGGCTAGGACATGATTCTTAGTATTGTGCAGTTGTTTCCATTTTGTGATCTGATGTATTTATCCTGTGTTGCAAATCCTAACCTGAATGATGTTAATGAGGCAGAATTAGAGGCTGTTATGTTAATGAGGCAAAATACAATCTATAAGACTAGGCTGTATCTTGTGTCAATCTGTTTTGAGATATAAGAAAAAGAACTGTGCAGAGCGAAGAGAGACCTCATTTCCACCAAGAAAGAAGAACCAGGAGCAGAGTGTGCCCTTGAGACTTAGAATTCCTGTGCTAAGAACCTCCTACACCCACAGGAAGATTGATATAAGGACCTTCCCTATAGCCAACAGAGAGAGAGAGCCTTCCACTGAAGTTGGCATGCTGATTTCAGACATCTAGTCTCCTAAACTGAGAGAACACACTTCTGTTTGCTAAAGCCATCTACTTGTGGTATTTCTATTATAGCAGCATTAGACAACAAAGAATTTTTTCTAACTTTACAGGCTACGTTTCATCATTCCTGAATCCAACTTATTCAGGTTATTAAATTAATTCTACTTTTGATAACCTTTCCTTCATATCTGCATCTAACTCAGAGATTTTCTTGATCTCACTTCTCTGAATTATTTTGAAACTCACTGTCTCTACCATAGGAACTATCACAAATATCTACTGAAGAGTTTAAATAAGTAAATAATAACAAAGTGGATGAGCTCTGAGTTAAAAGCTGGGAAAACTGAGCTAGGTAGCCATCTTATTTCTCTTACTATTTTCTTTATCCTCTCTGGAACTTTTTTTTTTTTTTTATTAAGTAGCAAGTGTTAGGGATTGGAACAAAGCATAAATCTAGACTAAATCCACAGTTGTTTGATAATCACTATACGGGTATATAATACAGTGGCTCAGGAAAACCAATTTTAGGGTCACTGTCTTTGATACATATACCTAGATTCAGAAATGAGTTCAAATTCCCAAGATAGCTGGAGACTATTACATTATGCAAAAGTTCAGGGTAGAAAAGATAAGTGGGTAGAAAAAGAGTCATAAAGCAAATACTTCTCCAGAAGTAAGTAATGAGAATGTTGAAATTTTACTTGAAAACTTAGAAAAGTCACCCAATGCAGTCAAATCATTTTCACCTCATAGTAACCTCATAAGAAAGAGTAGAACAGCTTCCTAGGGTTTTCAAGCTGATAAATCTTTATAGAAGCAGAACAGCACATCTTTCTCCTGCAGAGTGACTGGTGGGTCTTAACTACTGACCTTTGGGTTAGCAGCCAAACACTTTAAGCACCGCTGTCTGAGAGCTTCTTTGGGCAAGTTAGAAATATATAATATCATTGCTAATCTACAATTAATATTGTCTTTCTCCTGAACGTTCAGTAGAAATGCTAATTAACTAAACATCAAATTCAGTTTAATCTTAGTGAAGCTAACAATTCAAACAGAAATATACAGTCTAACCTTTGGGTAAAATACTTAGTTGCTCAAAAAGCCACTCATTCCTCTCAGTTCTTAAGATATATTCAAGTGTGTGAATGAGGAAAACTTGTATATATTATTGGATAAAGGGTGAAGTTTCATTTTAGAAGTGGTGTTCTTTTTCACTTGTGTGGCTTTAACTTAATTTCCTTTGAAGACCTGGTTGCTGCTTGACCTGATGGCACTAGCAGATGATGTCTGCTACTGAAATAAATCATGAGTTTAGCACCTGTGGCTTGATCAGACCATAATGGTACTCATTGAGTGACTAAGTCTCCCCTTTGCACCTCTGTTCGCAGAACTGTGTGTCTCACACATCTCTACCAAGTTACTTGCTCAAGTGGCTCATTTCCACATCCTACTGTGGGGCGAGAGTGGTCAGTCTCCTAATTTTCTGTTGTACGGAACCACACTTGCTGAAAGCGAAGAGGACTTGAAACATACTGATGAAAATCAAAGACTACAGCCATCAGCATGGATTACACTTGAACAGAAAACAAAAGTTTTTACAGCTAGACAAATGAGAACATCATGATAAAAAGAGAAAGGACTGAAATTTTCAAGGATTTCATTTTACTTGGATCCATAATCAACCCATGGAAGCAGCAGTCAAGAAATTAAACAGTGTGCTGGGCAAATCTGCTGCAAAAGACCTCTCTGAAGTGTTGAAAGCACAGATGTCACTTTAAGGACTAAGGTGTGCCTGACCCAAGTCATGGTGTTTTCAATCGCCCCATATGCAAGTGAAAGCTGAACAGTGAATAAAGGAAGTCTGAAGAAGAATTGATGCCTTTGAATTATGGTGTGGGCAAAGAATATACTGTGGACTTGAAGAAGAACAAGCAAATCTGTCTTCGAAGAAGTAGAGCCAGTACGGTCAATAGAAATGAGAATGGTGAGTTTGTCTCACATACTTTGCACAAATTGTCAGAAAGGACTAGTCCCTGGAGAATGACACGATGCCTGGCAAAATAGAAGGCAAAGTTGAGGAAAACCCGCAACAAGATAGATTGACACCATGGCTGTAAAGTGGGCCTCAAGCATGTAAACCTAATATCTTGCAACATGTTTTTCCCTTTTCAAAATGTGTGATTGAGAGCTTTACATAACTAATGTCATAATGATACTCTGAATAATCTGTTAAGTGTCTTTTACTGCACCAGCTGCTCTGGCCTCTGCACTGGCCTTTTTCCAAAGCATGCAGAGCCCCCTCAGCTCCTGTGACCATGGTGTCTCTCATCTTCCTTGCTCTCCTAAGAAATTGTCTTCAGCCTGGAAAACAGCAGTTAGGAAGGCTGCCTAGCATTTTGTGTATCCACAATTTTCTTTCTTGCTCCTTATCTCAGAGAGCACTCAGAAGTCTAGTTTCAGTAGCTGGAGAATTTTTGTACAAGTTTTCTCTTTGCTTGTTATAAACATGCTGACACACATATCTATAGTTTAATAAAAAGTTTCTTGTGACTATTTTGTGATGTATATAGTTATCTGTGGGCTATGTACTTCTTGTTGAAATGATATATAAATTCTGATGTAAAAATTGTCTTTTGAGATTCCACGGAGAACAGCCTGCTCTGCTGTCGAGTCCCCAGTGGTATCGTACCTTAATAAACCTTCTTCCTCTTTCTAATTTGGTGTATGTTTTATTGGCTCGACTGCTCCAGGGCATGGACCCAAATTAGGTAATAAACATAACAGTGATATGGAGGATGGCACAGGACTGGGCAGTGTTTTGTTCTGCTGTACATTGGGTTTTTATGAGCTGAAAAACAACAGCAACATGACACCACGGTGTGCCCATCAGCTATCAACTCAGCAGCGGTGGCTGAGAGTTCAATCAACTCAGGTGTCCTTAGGCCTTACCACACAGTGCAGCCAGGTATACTTTGATGTGGTTCTTGTCCCGATTAGACACAGCAAGCTCTTTTCTCATTATTACTCACCATATCAACTTCCTATCTGAGATTATCCCAGAAAGGGGATATCAGAAGAATGTATGTGATCTCAGTGATCTTCATGTTCTGTCTCCTCCTCCTGTCCAGCTCTTAGTATCTTAGACTAGAAAATATGCAGGGTTTTTCTCTAATTTTCCCTATTATATTTCCTTTTTTTCTGAATTCAGTTAATCATTACTGTCAGGTAATGATCTTAACTATGCACAATGAGAGAGAGAACCGCATGAACTGTTAGGAGTCAAAACTGACTTGAGGACAGCAGGCTTGGTTTTCATCCTAATTTATAGTTCAGTTTTTCACCTTTTTTCCCTCTATTACAAGTTGTTACCACTATTCAAAGATACGGATGCATAGAACAGATTAAGAATGAGGATTGCTCACATTTATTTAGCACTTACTACATGTTAAGTAGAAGGATCCTGAGTGGCACAAGTAGTTTGTGGTTTGTTGCTAACCCAAAGGTTGTGGTTCAAGTCCACTCAGTGACTCTGTGAAAGAAAAGGTCTAGCTGAATCCCTTTCTTAAAGATTACAGCCAAGAAAACTCTATAGAGCAGTTCTACTCCACAAGACATGAGGTCACCATGAGTCCAGGGTGACTCAATGGCAGCCAATGACAACACGTGTCAAGTACAATTTTGATTGTTCTACATGCTTTAACATTTAATAGGCACCAACAGCATTACGAGAGAAGTTACTAAACTTATTATTAGCCTGACTATACAGGTGACGAGACTGAGGCACAGAAAGATGAAGCAACTGTCAATGGTAACTCAACTAGCAAGTAGGGAACCAGCCTTTGTACCTTCGGCATCCAGATTAGAGTTTTTGCTCTAAACCATTATAGTAGTCCTTAGGGCAAAAGAATTCATTCTCAACATAAAAAAGATAAAAATGTATTAAAACATTGAAAATATTACCTCACACGGACACGTACTTGGTTGCAGCAGAGTACTGTCAGATCTACTATACCAAAGTGAAATAGATTCAACATTTTCTATACCAGAACCTGAGCTACTCTTAGGCCAAGCCAGCTTTATTCCGTAATCAACTGGGAAAGGGCATGACATATGCCAGACTCATGATTTTAAATGAATCCTTGAATGATTTTCTGAGTAAGAATTATGTATTTAAGAACACCCTTCAATGACGTCAAGTGACACAACATGAAGCCTCAAACATATCAAAATCATGGAAATGGCACAGGACTGGGCATTGTTTCATTTTGTTACACAAAAAATTGCCACAGCAGCTACTAACAACATTTGAAAATGAGCTAGTCTATTTATGAATTTAAAAACAGAGACTCCATGTGATTGTAATAAATTATATATATATAATTATATAGGTTATAATAGAATTACACAGACCATTATGTAGATACTAATGGAATTATATGGAAAACACCAAGAAGTCAGTTATAAGAATTATTTACAAATCAAGAAAGTGGCTGGGTTTATCTCATGTAAATCAGTGTATTCATTTTTAACAATTGTATCTCTCAGATTTCTTAGCTGCATATACAGAGCCATTTCTATGAGTGTTGGTCACATTTCTCAAAAAACAAAAAAACCTTTTGCTACAGAGCCAATTCCAACTGACAGTGACTCTATAGGACAGCAAAGAGCTGCTCCACAGGGTTCCCAAAGAGCAGCTAGCTGGGTGAATTTGAACTGCTGAACTTCTGTTTAGCAGCCAAGCTCTTAATCACTCTGGCACCAGGGCTCCAGAGACTCTTAGAAGGCCTGATAATCAAGTTTAAAAGCTGTGAACCCAGAGTAACACATTGACATTTTGGTTCCCACTAGTGATGCTGGTCACTGAGTTCAGATTCCACTGCTTCTGCTACCCAAAGCTAAATGTTTCAACCAACAACCTCAGAGGAAATGGATTCCGCGTGGTGCCTGCTCTCTTATATTTCTCTTCTTAAATTGAAGTCGCATGCTGCAGTATCTAATCTTAGAGCCCAGGTGCATCCTGGTTGCAAGGGAGATTCAGAAAGTTAATTTTTGTTTTCTGCCTTTGGATGTAGTATTAGTAATGTGGGAATTCCCATAATTTAACATGATGTTCAAGGATGATTAATTGCAATGCATGTTTGACATGAATAAAAAATGAGCCAGATTTATATTAATTATCAAAAAACAAAACCAAACTCAGTTCTGCTGAGTCCATTCCAGCAACCTTATAAGGCAAACTAGAATTGCCCCATAGAGCTTCCAAGGAGCACCTGGTGAATTCAAACTGCCAACCTTCTGATTAGCAGCTGTAATACTTAATCACTACATCACCAGGATTTGCCTATTAACTGAAGAGAGGTAAAATTATAAACGTATTGAGAAATGTCGCCATGAGGCGGATCCGACTTGACAGCACTTGGCTGGCTTGGCTATTGAGAAATGTGAATTACTTTTATAAGAAGAATTACCAAAATTTGATTTAGTGCAAACAGAACAATCTGAGTATTTGCTGCTGAAAACAAATTATATAATTTTACAGAGTACAACATTTCTCAGGTTAATTTATTAACATTGGATGATTGGATCATCTCAAGAAAACACAATACGTACTAGAACGGATGGAGAGGTTTAAAAAACTCGTTTGTGAGAATTAAGAAGACAATAAAAATACCCATAGATCAAGGCATGGTTCTACTATCCAAAATATTGCAGCAAACAATAATTATATTATTTAACTTGCATAGGTATCTAAATATAGGTTAATAATAATAATAAAAATAACTGAAAACATAGGACTAGAAATGAAAATAGTTACACCAGGAGGTTTATTAAGATAGTAGTTAAATAGCTAAATTATTTTAGAAACTATGCTAAAATATTTAATTGGTGCCCAACTTAAAAAGAAAAACACGTGATTTACACAATGCTGCAGGTGGTCTGAATAGTCTAATACCTGTGGAGAAAATAAATCTGAAAATTAACCATTTAAAACAGTCTTGATAGCCTAAATTTTATTACCACAACCTTTAAAAGCACGTATTCAATGTATAAGAGATAAGGTTTTCATAGGGAAAAAAAAAAAGCCTGAGAATGAAAGAGGGACTTAGAAAAATTCATTCTAGCACTGTAAAGCACAGAATTCTAACATTTATAAAAACTTTTTCTAAAACTGACAAAGAAAAAGAAACATAAAATTTAAATCAATAACATGAAAGAGAAATAAATACTAAAGTCATATTTAATCTCTTTCATTGTTGCAAATTTTTTAGAAATTATAAAAGGTGAAATTTTGCTGCTGTAAAAATAGTAAAAATTTAAACCCTCCACAATATCCAATGTTGTGTATGTCTTCCGCACTTTTGTGGTTCAGTCACCTGGTAGATTAAGAACGTTTATTGTCTGAACTAATAAAATTATATGAAACCTGTAGGAGAAGTGATACGGCCATACACTGCTAATAGCCACACGAAAAGGTATAATAGTCTTTGGAAAGCAATGTAGTCATATACATTCATGAGACTTGAACTTTTCATATACTTTAATTTAGCAATCCCATTCCTTAGAATTATGAAGAGCAGAACCTGTTTTCACATTTTTTTAAAACACTAAAAATTGGAAATAACTTATATGTATAAAATAGGTAAATGGTGAAATTTATTATGATATGAATGCCCTTGAATGTTGTGCATATGTGAAATTATGAAAGTAAAGCTACATAGCTGAACATAATAATGATATATAAATATGTACCAATATACAAAATTGGTCTGCATGAAGACAAGAATTAGAATGAACAGGTGAAATTAAACGATTGAAATAAAAAGAGTTCATTTGATTTTTTGGCGAGGTTGTGGTTAATTCATCACTTTTTAAAATTTCTTTTTGTTGTAATACGCATATTCCCTATTCAGAATAAAGAACAAAAACTCGTGCTTATGTTTGTTGGTTTGCCTTGATATGCATTTGTGCCTATGTGTATTGAGAGGGAAAGAAAAGTAGTGAGCTTATATTAAAAGATTACAATTGTCTATTTTCTCCTAATTTGAAGGAATGAACAAATGGTTTCAATTATTAAAGAGATGTATGAATTACATGAAAAGTTTCCCTAGCAATAATGGTTATATTACATAGTTAATCCACAGGGAAAAATTAATTCGTCGCTTTTCTTCAATGCCACATATTCAAGGAATTCAACATTATTTAAAACATTTCTTACATACATACGGAAACCCTGGTAGTGTAATGGTTAAGCGCTATGGCTGCTACCCACAAAGTCAGCAGTTCAAATCCACTGGGTGTTCCTTAGATACATGATCAGACAGTTCTACTCTGTCCTGTAGCGTTGCAGTGAATGACCATTGACTTGACAGCAGTGGGTTTGGTTTTACATATAGCGTAAAAGAGCCATCAACAACAGGACAAATTTTTTTTTTTCCTAGTGAATTCTTCACCCAACAGCAACTTTCTGAAAGCCCCCTTGATGATCTCATTCCTCAGGCTATAGATAATAGGATTGAGTGCTGGAGGCGTTATTGTATAAAAGACAGAAACGATAAGGTCAAAAGCAGATGGAGAATCTGAAGTTGGTTTCAGAAACTCAAAGGCACCAGTGGAAATAAAGAATGAGACAACAAAAAGGTGGGGCAAGCAGGTAGAGAAGGCCTTGTAACGGCCCTCAGCTGCAGGTATTCTCAGAACCGTGGAGAAGATGTGCATATAGGAGAGGACAATGGAGGCAAAGCAGATGAATGCGATCACAGACATAAAGGCAGCCACTCCAATGACTCCAAGGTAATCATTGGAACAGGAGAGTTTTAACAACTGGGGGACATCACAGAAGAATTGGTGAATTATTTTGGCTCTACAGAATGTGATAGAGAACGTGGTTGCCGTGTACAAGCTGCCAGAAATGTTTCCACTTAGCCACACCGCTATCACCGCCCGCTTACACTTGCCAGGGTGCATGATGACCTCGTAGTGCAGTGGGAAGCAGATGGCTGCATAGCGATCATAGGACATCACTGTGAGAATGGCCACCTCAGCCCAAGCCAAAGATGTGAAAAAGAAAACCTGGAGTACGCACTGGCCATGAGAAATATAGCCATCATCCATCAGAGAATTGTCAATAGACTGGGGGACCGTGACAGAAATGAAGGCGAGGTCCAGCAGGGAAAGGTGCTTCAAGAAGTAATACATTGGGGATCGGAGATGCTGGTCGAAAGTGGTGATGATGATAATAACGAGGTTACCTGCCACAGCTAAAAGATACATCACCAAGAACAATAAAGCATGTAGAATCCGCATCTCACGACTGTCGGAAAATCCCATGAGAAGGAATCCACTCATTGTGGTTACGTTTGTCATAACTGCTTTTAAGATACCAATTGTGATGACAGCTGGAAGAAAAGGGGATGTGGAAAATGCGGCAGAAAGATATTAAATTAAATTTTCATTCACTTACCCATCATTGCTTATTAAAACAATTATTTATCAAGTGCTTGCTGTGTATCAGCTGTGCCCAAGATCCTTGGTATCAAAGAAGAAGAGATGTATTTATTATATTCACAGAACTTACAGTCTATAGCAGTAAACCAGTAAGTAAAGTTAAATGTATTAAAGTTGCTGGGCCTGTCATGGACAAAGAGTTTGCACTGTGAAATTTTTTGTATCATACACACAAACCACTCTCCTTTTCACTGTCAAATCCATTGCTTTACTTCAAGTTAATAACAGAAAAGCTGAGATCAGCTCTTGAATAAAGATTTTTGAAAACTAGATGGAATGCATTTGTGTATAGTACACTATCCTAGATCAGTAGATGGAATGACTTGTTAAAGAAAACATGATATCGAGAATTGAAACATGAGTTACATGTTTTTGGATTGAATAACATCCAAGTTCTCTTCCAGTCAAGCAATTGTGTCATTATAGCGAAGGCCCTTGCAATTGTAGAACCAAGTGCCCAATTGTGTAGTGTTATTACGCTTCCAATTGACACTTTACTTAATGGACAGGACTGTTCATTGAAGCGAGAATGAATATACTTTTGCAAAGGAAATACTTACATGGTACTTTGAGATTCAGCATCTACTTTGATCGACTGGAGTATCATCCGGTATCTAATAATCTTTTCTAAACCTTCATTTACTCACCCTTTCGCAACATTTCTCTTTAGTTCAAGTCATCAAATATTTATTAACCATTCACTACACACAGAGGCATTTGCAAACAGGAGAAACGTATAGTGATTGCTCTTAGGTAGTTTAAAATGTGGAAGAAAAATATTTAAATACCCAATATACTACTTCAGAAAGAGAATGTGAAGAAGTATAAAGTTATATATCCATTTCAGAGAAGGGAAAGAAAAAAAATTGACATGTTTTCCAGTATTTGGTTTCGGCAACTCTGTGGGAGAGAAATCACCAAGAGTTCTCCTGTCATTAAAATATTCATTAGTTTGTGAGGACTGAAGAGTTCTAGAGACTGTGGGTTCTAGAGAACAATGGGGAAAAGTGCTGTATCAGAGCCTCCTTGAGCTTTATTCCCAGCCGTGAAGCCTCTCCAGATGATTCCTGTATCTTTGTAATTCATCTGCTTAGAAATGAAATTCTGAACTTTGAGGCCAGTAGTTCCTCCCCATTCATTATCATTCTGAGAGACTTTTGTTAGTCAATTCCATAACTCTCATTTGCTTTGTCTTTCTGATGTCAGACATCCAGACTTATTCCACTTCTTGTACTTCTCCTCTGCAAAGAATGAAGTTAGCATTGGAACATTCTATTTCTACACCTGCTGTCTGGCAGGAGTCAGTGATTTTTGGATTTACAGTGAAAACAGATATTAAATTAACCACACTGTCAAGAAGTTTTATTTTGGCTACTCAGTTTGAAAGCCTCTTTCTCTTACTCTGTAAATGTAAACCACAAGTTTAATCTATCTGCAATTTCCCCAGCTTTATCCATTTTCATCAAGATCGCACACAGCATAATAGAACATGGGAGGTATTACAGAGCAAGGGTGTGCTTCTGATGTATTTTCTCCATTTCCATGTCCTGTGTTTTTTTATCCTTTTTCCTTGAACCAACAAAATGGTCAACAGCATTATTGTCCATACTTAATTTGGACTTTGGCTCGTTAAATATTTTAATTTGCCTAATCTGCACAAGTATTTACCAATAGATAGGGAAGTTAAAACTAAGCAATTTCAGTGTTTATTTTTATAAGAGATGTACTACCCTAGAAACCCTCCTAAAATGTGTCTTATTTAATACACATCCACTGTTATCTATTATAAATTATTCTAACCTCAATTTTTTCTTTCCTTAGGAAAAAATTAAAGTTAGTGTAATTAAATGCAGCATTGAGACACAAGCCACAAACTCTTGTCCTGTCCAATTCATACTGCTACAGGAGCATAGAAGAAAGCCACTATCACACTGGTAGCGTATCTGTTCAAGGCTCTGTCTCTCACAGTTTCCAGGAATTGTTCAAAGAAGCGTTTAACAGTTGTTTTACTGAATATTTATATAATCGTATAAAACAACATTTCTTAACTAACTGATTTTCCTTAAACAGCTCATTATTATAATACAGTTATATAAATTGAGTATTTGGACTTTAAACCTGCTTATTTTCAGGGCAGTTAATTTCCGTCTTCATTAGAATTAAGAGTCTTGCTTTTTCAAACTCAATTTGAAGGCTGTAAGATTCTATCAAAGTTTCCATAAAATTTTTCCTTCTTTCCTTATCCATGTTCGAGAAACTCACCAAGACTGTCTTTGGTGTGTGGGTAGCTATCAAAACTGATCACCAAACCTTTGTTGCCTGTAATCCAACAGATCCTTTTAAACATTCTGTTTCCCTTGAGAAAAACCCTGGTGACATAGTGGCTAAGTGCTATGTTTGCTAACCAAAAGGTCAGCAGTTTGAATCCACCAGGCGCTCCTTGGGAATTCTGTGGGGCAGTTCTACTCTGTCCTGTAGAGTCACTAAGTCACAACTGACTTGACAGCAGTGGGTTTTTGTTTTTTCCCTTGAGACTACAGTTTTTTTTTTCTTTTGATTCTTTTCCTAATGGAAGCCTAAACTGAACGATAAAGACATTTCAACTTCTCTGTCCCTCTGGAACCTGGGACATGGAGTCTTAGTACCTTTCACTCAGAGGGCAAATGGTTGAGTGGTCTAGTAAGCTGTGGGTGTTTGTTGTCCCTAGCTCAGTGGTTCTGAAACACAGCAGATGTATGATTCCACTTTGTTAAAGGAGAGTTTGTTAAAACACAGATTCAGAAGCTCCATGCTCAGAAATTTTGGTTTGTTAGGTCTAGTGGGCATCCAGAGACATGGACTTCTAAAAAGTTCAGGTGATGCAGATGCTGCTGGTACAAGGGCCGTACTTGGAGAGCCACCATCCTAGTTAATGCATGTCTTTCTGAAAGGGATACAGAAGTATTTACACTTCTCTCTTTCTCTTTCTCTCTTTCTCTCTCACTAACAGATGAATCTTTGAAGTTATGTTTCAAGAAAAACTAGAAACTGGTGTTTTTGGTGGATCTGTATGTTAGAAAATTGGGCCTAATCTCAGATTTGAAGCATCTACCCAATTTTTTCATTACCATCTCTACTAATCATCAAAATGTCTACTAAAAGACTCCAGAACAAATATCACGCTAGTAAATGGAAGCTTTATAAATAAATTATTAAAACCTTTGCAACAACCTTCTAAGTACGTAGGAATATGAGATCTGACAATTAAGTCCGTGAACTTAATTCTTCTAAGTGCTGCATACCCTGTTGCTGGAGTACCACTGCAGTCGCCTTCTAAGTACTCCCCTTGGGAATGATGCCAGTGCCTAGCCCACCCTACAAAACAATTTTCTTTTTTTTTTTTTGGATCACTGGGTCATTTATTAAATAAAAAAAATGAAAGTGTACATATTTTGTGCTTACAATACTGAGTTAAGAGAGGAGGAGTACACAAGTTGTGTCAAAGTCCCATTAATACTGATCTTCTTACTAATGTGTATTATCACCAATTTCACCCTACCAGATTTCTAACAACTATCTAATCTAAACCCTCGCCTCTTGCCTTCCTGCCCTTCCACTTTCCCCACCCTTGTAGTAATCAAAGAGTCTTTTCTATTATGTATGAGTATGCTTTTAAGATTTTTTTTATTTAACATGACTGAGTGAAAATGTACATTCCCATATAAATTTACATGCCCACCTATATGCAGCTTCCACTGCTCTCCCTGTCCGGTGACAGCACACTATTCCTCTCTACTCCATACATGTCTCATCCTCCCAACAGCCTCCTTTCCCCTCCTATCCACCCACTCTCCTTCCTCCAGCCAGAGGTCAGCAGGATAATACCCTATAGATGTATAGAACCATAAAGTGCATCCAATATATGGTCACTCTGTATTGCCAAGTCCAATACATTCCTGTCCAAAGAGTGGACCTTGGTTATAATTTATGGGCAAGGGCAGCATCAGGGCCAGGGGTCGTGCCCTCAGGGGAACCCTGAAACCGCTGGACCATCAATTGAGGTCTTTTAGTGGAGATCTCAGGATGCACCTCTTTTTATTCTTGTGTTGCCAGTGAGACTCCTCTCTGTGAGCTCCATCGTGGCTATCACTGGTGGTGGCCAGGCACCATCCGGTTCTTCTGGTCCCAGGTCGATGTAGGCACCCACTCTTGTGGGTCTCTCTGTCTTCTAGGTTGTCTTTACCGCATGTCATTTTGGTCCTCGGTGAGCATCCGTTCCTGCTGAGTTGGGACCATTTGCTGTGTCCTCAGATGGCAGCTTGGCAGCTTTTAAGACCCCAGACGCCACTCACCAATGTGGGGTGCAGAGAGCTCTCTTAGCAAAACACTAGTTGTGCCAATTCGCCTCGATTTCGCCTAAGAGCATGGTCCCCTGCCCCCTGCCCCAGCTATTCTATCCTTGCAATATTGGGTTAAGATGGAAGGAGTACACAAGTTATGCTGAAGTCCACTTAATGTTCTTGTTTCTAATGTGTGCTATCACTGCTTTCTCCCAACCAGATTTCTAGCAACTATCTAAACTAAACCCTCCCCGCCTCCCCTGCAGCTGTCAAAGAGTCTTTTCTTCTATACACAAGTCTGTTTTTGAGATCTTATCGTAGAGGTCTCACACAATGTTTGTCCTTTTGTTGCTGACTACTTTCACTCAACATAATGTCTTCCAGTTGAAACAAGGTTAGGAGATGTTTCCTGGAATCATCGTTATTCTTCATCATTGTGTAGTGCTCCATTGAGTATATGTACCATAGTTTACCTATCCATTCTTCTGTGGTTGGGCATCTGGGTTGATTCCATCTTTTTGCTGTTGTGGACTGTGCTGCGATAAACATTCTGGTGCATGTGTCCATTGATGTGAAAGGCCTTGATTCTGTAGGATATATTCCAAGTAGTGGAATTACTGGGTCAAATGGTATATCAATATCCATTTTTTTAAGGAAGCGCCAGATTGCTTTCCAAAGAAGCTGGACCATTTTGCAACCCCACCAACAGTGTAGGAGGGTTCCACTTTCTCCACAGCCTCTCCAGCATTTGTTGTTTTGTGTTTTCTCAATCATGGCCAATCTTGTTGGGGTGAGTGCTTTTAAGTTTTTATCATAGGGGTCTCATATAATAATTGTCCTTCTGTTGGTGACTAGTTTCACTCAATACAATGTCCTCCAGTTGAGACCAAATTGAAATATGTTTCCTGCTATCATCGTTGTTCTTTCCCAGTGTGTAGTACTCCTTTGAATATATATACCAAAGTTTACCCATCCATTCTTCTGGTGTTGGGATCTGGGTTGATTCCAACTTTTTGCTATCGTGGACTGTGCTGCAATGAACATTCATGTGGATGTAGCAGTTGGTATGAATGGCCTTGATTCTGTAGGACGTATTCCAAGGAGAGGAACTGCTGGGTCAAATGGTATATCTATATCCAATTTCACCATTGTATTTGACAGATAACTTAGCGGAATAAATTATTCAGGGATGGAAGTTCTTCTCATTCAGGACTTTGAATGTGTCTGCCCACTGTTATCTGGTCAGTATTGTTTTGGCAGAAAAGTCAGATGAAAGTCTACAGGGTTTCCCTCAGAATGTTAGTTTTGATTTGAGCCTTGCTGTCTTCAGAAGCATCTCTTTGTATTTTAGCTTGTTAAGCTTAATTATAATATGCCTTGGCGTTCTTCTTTTTGGATCTAACTTTTGCGGTGTTCGATAAACATCTTGGATATCTATGTTCTCTTTATTCATAATCTCAGGAAAGTTTTCTGTTAGCATCTCTACAGCAATACTCTCTATGTTGTCATTAATCCTCGCTTGTTCAGGAACTCCAATTAAACATAAATTATTCCTCTTCATGAAGTCGCATATGTTTCTTAATGTTTCTTCATTTTTCTTATTTCTTTTCTCTGATTTTACGTCATAAATGTTGACATTAGTTACTTTGTCTTCTACATCACTGATTCTAACTTCCATCTGTTCAATCCTACTCTTTTGGCTTTGGATAGGATTATCCAATTCTGTAATTTTGTTATTAATCTGATGTATTTCAGATTGTTGATGTTCTAGCATATCAGATAGTTTACCAAATTTTTCATTTTGTTCTATTGCATGTTATTTAATCTCTAGGAGGGTTTTATATATAACTTTTTTGTATTCAATCTCAGATTCAGAAAGGCTTCTTCATCTGGGAAATTTTTTGAATCTTTATTTAGGGAATTTTCTGGAGCATTTGAAGACTGTTTCTTTAAATGATTAATTATGGTCTGTTGCTTGTGTGCCATCTAGATGCTATTTGATTTCTCTGATAATGGATCTAAGAAAATTGTTAGTCACCAGCTGACTCTAATACTGTAGTGATTTGCCTCAGGTGGACTCTCAAGGGTGGAAGACTTTGCTTATTGAGTAGCAAAAAGGCTGCTCTGTTTATGGAGAAACTGGGGATTTTCAGCCAATCTTAAAATGTGAGTGAAAGAAAAGAGGTTTTTCAATAGAGAGATTTCCAGAGAGAAAATACAAGCCTCTCAGCCTTAAAAAAGTAAACCTTAAAAGTAAAAATAAACTGCACTTCTATGCAGGGAGCTGTCCAGGTGCTGAATTGGGAGCTGGAAGCTGTCCAACAGGCTGTCCCCAACAAGCAGTGGGGAACAGCAGCCTTCACCTGCCTGCTTATAATGAAAGCATGTTACTGTTACTGGTCGCTAGCAGAAGCTGCAGTTCTCTGTTACAATGTAGCAGCAGCAGTAGAGGTCAAATGGTTGCTGGATTGTTTCTGAGAGGAGATCAGTCCAATACTGTTGCCCAGCCAAATATATTAGGTCCCAAAGCTTCTCAGGTATTCAGTGCTCCATAAAAGATATCAGAGGAAGATGAGGAGACGTCTGTTTACTCTGCCGTTTTATAACAGAATCCACAATTTTCTTTTGTTTATTTGTTTTTAGGTTTTCTTATTTTTTATTGTGATCAAGTGAAATTACACAATCCAAATTAAATTTGCATGCCCCCCCATCTGCAGCTCCTTCTGATCTCTTTGCCCAGTGAGAGAACACTCTTCCTTTCCATTCTATACATGTCATATCCTGTTAACAATCTCCTGTCCTCTCCTCTCCCTTCTAGTAAGAGGCCAGTAGGATGGCATCCTGTAGATACATAGAACTATAAAGTGAACACATCATATGGTCACTTTGTGCCCCTGAGTTCAATCCATTCCTGTCTGAAGAGGTGTCCTCAGTAATGATAGATGATCAGGGGCAGCAGTGCTTCTAGGGACCATGCTTCTTGGCCTTCAGACCATCAACTGCAGTCTTCCAGGGGAGCTCTTGAAGTGCACCCCTCCTTTTTTTGTGTTGTTGTTGGGACACAACATTGTGTGCCTCATCACAGCTGTCCTTGGTGGTAACCAGGCACCATCTGGTTCTTCTGATAATATGTTGATACAGTCATCCATCCACGTGGGTCATTCTGTCTTCTGGGCTCTTTTTCCCTTGTGTCTTTGTTGTCCATGGTGATCATCTGATCGAGCTGAGTTGGGACATTTGGTGTACCTCAGATGGCAGTTTGCTAGCTTCTAAGACCCCAGATGCCACTTACCAATATGGAGTGTGAAAGACTCTCTTATCAATAGGCTAGTTATGTCATTTGGCGTCAATGTCTCCTGAAGGCATGGTCTCCAGACCCTTGCTCCTGCTACTCTATCCTTATGATATCAAGATTAGAAAAGTTTTCAGTTTATGTTGAAGTCCAGTTAAGTTGACCTTCTTTCTAATGTGTGCTGTTGCTACTTTTGCCCAACCAAATTTCTATCCACTATCTAGTCTATAAGCAACCCTCTCCCTCCCTCCCAATGCTTACAGCCATCAAAGAGTCTTTTCTTCTGTACATAAGTCTGTTTTTAAGTGCTTATAGTAGGGGTCTCCTATACTATTTGTCTTTTTGCTGCTGACTGATTTCACTCAGCGTAATGTCTTCCAGTTGAAACCAGGTTATGAGATACTTCCTAAAGTCGTCATTGTTCGTTATCATTGCATTGTGTTCCATTGAGTATATGTACCATAGTTTGTTTATCCATTCATCTTTGTGGACTGTGCTGCAATATACATTCATGTGCATGTATCTGTTCATGTGACTGCTCTTGCTTCTGTAGGATGTATTCTGAGCAGTGGGGTTACTGGGTCAAATGGTTTATCTATTTCCAGCTTTTTAAGGAAGTGCCAGATTGTTTTCCAAAGGGGTTGTACAGTTATTGCAATCCCACCAGCTGTATAGGAGAGTTCAATCTCTCCACAGCCTCTCCAGCATTTGTTGTTTTGTGTTTTTTGACCATGGCCAACCTTGCTGGAGTGAGATAGTATCTCATCGTAGTTTTGATTTGGATTTCTCTAATAGCTAATGATTGTGAGCATGTCCTTATATGTCTTTTGGCTGCCTGGATGTCGTCTTTGCTGAGGAGTCTGGCCATCTCCTTTGCCCATTGCTTAATTGGGTTATTTACCCTTTTCTTGGTGATATTTTGCAGTTCCTTTTAGATTATGGAAATCAGACATCAATCCAACCTATAGTTGCCAAATATTTTTTCCCATTACATGGGTGGTCTTTTAATTCTCTTGATAAAGTCTTCAGATGAGCAAAAGTGTTTGATTCTCAGTACTTCCCATTTATCTATTTTATCTTCTGTCAATTGTGCTTTGTCAGATTTTGAAGTCTAAGTTGTGAATGAAAACTTCTATTGTTGGTCAAAGCAATTTTGAAACTCTCTCTGGAATGGCCATTGTGCACAGTGAACTTAATTGTATAGTTGTCTGTGAAGAAGTTTTTAGCCAGTAAACAACTCTGCTGGAATACCCTCCCTACTCACCTGATCTGGCCCCAGATGACTTCTTTTTTTACTTGAAAGTAAAGGAAATATCGAAAAGAACTCATTTTGATGACATTCAGGGCTTCATGAGAAGTAAGATGACACCTCTGATGGCCAATCCAGAAAATATTCCGAAGTTGCTCTGAAGGGTGGACTAGGCGCTGATGTCAGTGTATAGCTTCCCAAAGGGAGTACTTTGAAAGTGACCATAGTCATATTCAGCATGAAGTATGTAGCACTTTTTCTAGGATGAGTTCACAAACTTAACTGTCAGACTGCTTAAATACTGCATAAGTTTGCAATGTTGTTTTCTAATTACTGAGTTCTTTTACCATATTTTATAAAAGTATTAATATTTTCAAGAATAATGGTGTCTATAAATTTATTACCTTTATTTTACAAAGATTTCCTCTGAAGTTCAGTCGATATTTATTATTTATATTTTAAAGGGTACGTAGTATCCTGCCCATTATGACACACTTTGTAAACAAAAATTCTGTTCACTCAGGACTCGGCGTCAAGGAGTGATCACATCATGTGTGCATCTGATGGTTCTATGCATCTATAGAATGTTGTCCTACTGGCCTCTTACTAGAGGAGAACGGAGATGGTGGAGAGAAGGAAACAAGAGATTATTAAGAGAATATGACACATGTGGAAAGGCAAAGAGGACTGTGCTGTCACTGAGCAAGGAGAGCGGAGGGAGTTGCAGATAGGTAGGTATGCAAATTTGAATTGTATTGTAAACTTTCATTCAATCACCATTAAAAACAAATAAAAAATTCTGTTCATTCATAAACCTAAACTCAAACTCGTTGCTATCAAGTCAATCCCAACTGATAGCAACCCTAACTATTTACTCGGTGTTTGTTGTGTACCAGGCATTTTTCCAGTTTGTCACTGGTTCACATAGCACTAGTCCCTGGTTTTTGTAGTGCAATGGTTATCACACTCATTTAAACATGAGTCGGATCCTACTCAACGGCACTTGGCTGGCTTGGCTGTAGTTTCTGATTGTCCTCAAATTTATTCCAACTCATGATGACCCCATGTGTACAGAGCAGAAATACTCCGCAGGAGTTTCAAGGCTGTGACCTTTCAGAAGCAGATCACCAGATCTGTTCCCAAAGGCACCTATGGATGGGTTCAAATTGCCAACCTTTCAACTAGTAATCAAGGGCTTAACTGTTTGTGCCACCTAAGGACTCCAGACAGGTGTAAACAGCTCTATTAAAAAGTGTTGGAATAATCATTATTTTAAACTTTGAATTTCATGCATTTGATTTTTTCCCCTAAAATAATAAGGATGATGAAAGTTTTCAATTTAAGGTTATGAAAACAATTGTATGAGTTTTCAGTATTGCCAAATTCCTTCCTAAAATTATTGAGAAGTTTTACAGTGTTCCCAGTATTGTTTGTCTACTATCTTGCTAACATGAGGAATCTATAATTTTTCTTTTTTATGCCTAAAAAGGTAGAAAATTAGTATCATATTTAAGCATGCAGCCACTGGAGTCAGACTACCCAGGATTAAATCCTGGTTCTGTTTCTTTTATTTTTGAAGTGACTTTGATCAGTTACTTCATCTTTCTGAACCTTTGATTTCTCATCTGTAAAATGATAATAATATTTATTAAAAGATTTGTGTGTTCAGCAAATGACTGGAAAATAAGCACTTAATGATGTTAGTGTTATCACATTAATGTTTCACTTAAAATTTTATCACATAAAATCTTGCAGGTGATGGAAAATAAGCCAAGCCAAGTGCCGTCGAATCCGATCCGAACATGTCTAATATATTTTATGAAGTAACTATATCCTCGATATAAACTATACCCTCAATATATACCCTCTGACAAAGATACCATATACACACACCAAAAAAAAAAACAGAAAAAGAAAGAAAGGAAGAGAAAAACTCCATGCAGAGAAAAATGTTTTTTTAATTTAACATCCATTCCAAATAAAAACACTAAATCCTTGAGCATATTCAGATAAGAAGAAAACTTTTGATCTGATGAAGAGAACTCCTCTAGCCTCAACAGGTCAAATAATTCTACATTCCTTAATAATTTGTGGCTCTGCCCCACATTTTTATCCCTTTGTATTAGGATTCATGTATTATGTTCCTGATCAGAATATTCAGGATGGTAGCCAAGCACCATCTAGTTCTTCTGGTATCAGTATAGAAGAGTATCAACATTGGTTTCAGTAGTATCGGGCATCATCAGAGGAAGCTTCAGGGTAACAGGGTAGAGGCAAGTCTTCACCATTGATTTTGAGAGTGTTTTAAGAGAAAGTAATTCCAGTGAGTTTGGTAGACAGTGAAGAAAAGTGAGAGAAACTCTCACTGAGGTGGATTAACACAATAACTGTAACAAGGTACTCCAACATACCAGTGGTCACAAAGATGGTGCAGGTCTGAGCAACATGTCATTCTGTTATACATGAAGTCACCATGAGTCAAACCCAACTTAACAGCAGCTAATAACAACACAAATGCCAGTGAAATGACACAGATTTTGCTTTTCATTGCTTTGGAAAGAAGACAAAGAAAAATATTAAATCAAGGGTTCAGATAAAATATAATTATTTGCTACTCCAAAGATACAAGTTAAAAATAATAGCTCATTTAATTACTCTGTGTGAGAAAAATGCTTGTTGAACTCTGACAGTAGATCTTGATGTACTGTGTTTATCACTGTCATGGATTGAACTGTGTCACCCAAAATATGTATGTGACAATTTGGCTGGGCCACGATTTCCAGTATTGTGGGATGGTGCTCCAGTTTGTGATTTTTCTAAGACTGAGGCAACACAAGGACTTTCCTCCAGAGCCAACAAAGAGAGAAAGCCTTCACCTGGAGGGAACACCCTGAATTTGGACTTGTAGTCTACTAGACTATGTAAGAATAAACTTTCTTCATTAAAACCATTCACTCGTGGTATTTTGTTTAGAGCAGTACCAGATGACTAAGACAATCACTATAGAATTCTGTACCTGTAAGGGCAATCCATTCAGGAGATGAATTGCAGGCAGAAACAGGAATAGAAATGTCCTAGGGACTAATAAACGTCTCTGTACATTGTGTTTTTGAAAACCTTATATTGAAGCATAATGTATGTACAGAATAAGTGCACCCATGTCATACTTAATGTTTTTTACATAAAGTGAACACGTCTATGTAACTAGTACCTAGATAAAGAAATCTAGAACATTTCTAGTGCCCCAGAAGCCAGTTTCTCTGGAACATAGCTTGCACCACCTCCTGCACTCTTCCAGCCATCAGCTTTGAGTTAGTTGTGCTCTTGTCTTTGCTGCATTTTATCCTGTAAGATTGTGAAAGGCTCCTGTCTCGTATTTATGTAATGTGTGTTTGTTCCATTTTCCCCCACTCTCCCTTTCTTGTCTCTGATTCTTCCCACTACATGAAACAGTTTGAATGTTCAATGTGTCTTTTTATTATATGTCTTCTTATGATTTAGTGCTTTTGTGCCTATACCAAAAAAAAAAAAATGCTGCCATCCAGGGAATTCCAACTCATGGCAAACTCACATGTTGCAGAATTGAACTGAGCTCCATAAGGTGTTGCTGACTGTAATCTTTACAGAAGCAGATCACCAGACCTTTTTTCCGCAGCACCCACTGGGGGAATTTGAACCACCATTTCAACTAGTAGCCAAGTGCAAGCCATTTGTGCCACTCACGAACTTCTGTACACAGAGTACTTTTTAGTTATGCAAGAACTATGATTTATAGAATTCAAACTTTCTTACCCTTTAAAACAAACACAGTGCTTTTAACATTCATCAGTGTTGCTATATGCATATTTTATTCATTGTTTGTAGTGGATGCATAGTAGTTGTTGTGAATTGAATTGTGTGTCTTCCAAAATACATGTTTAGTAATTTGGCTAGACCATGATTCCTGGTATTGTGTGATATTTCTGTATGTTGTAAATCCTGCCTCTAGGATGTTAATGAAGAAGGGTGGGCAATGGTTGTGTTACTGAGGCAGGACTCTACCTATAAGAGTAGGCAGTCTCTTTGGATATAAAGGAAAGGGAAGTGAGAAGAGAGTTGGAGGCCTCTTACTATCAGCAAAGAAGCAGTGCTGAGAGCACAGTGTGTCCTTTGGACCTGGGATTAGTGCACCTCAGAAGTTCCAGGACCAGAGGAAGACTGACAACAAAGAACTCACTCCAGCACCAACAGAGAAAGAATTCTGCTGGAGCTGATGCCCCGAATTTGGATTTTTAACCTTCTTTTCTATGAGAAAGTAAATTTCTTTTTATTAAAGCCATCTACTTATGGTACTTCTGTTATAGCAGCACTAGAGGACTAAAACAGTAGTCAACATTGTATATCTACCACAATCTACTTTTCCATTCCTCCAGACACACTGCTGTCCAGTTGATTCCAACTCACGGTGACCCTATAGACAGAGTAGAACTGCACCACAGGGTTTCCGAGGAGTGCCTGGTGGATTTGAACCCAATGTTTTGGTTATCACATGTAGCACTTACCCATTATGCCACCAGGGTTTCCTCCATTCCTCCAGAGATGGATAAAAGATTACCTCCAAATCTCTTTCATTTACAATAAGTGTTGCAATAAAAATTTTCCCATATATCCCCATACATGTGAGAATTTTCCTAGGATATACACACAGGAGCATAGTGACTGACATCACAGACTGGACTCTCTGGTAAGCAGATCTTCATGTGGAGTTTAATGTGAAGGATGTTTATTAGTGAGTGCCATTGGAAACCATGGAAACCCTAGTGGTATATTGGTTAAAAGCTATGAATGCTAACCAAAAGTTTGGCAGTTTGATCTACCAGGCACTTCTTGAAAACCATATGGGACAGTTCTACTCTGTTCTATAGGATCACTGTGAGTCAGAATCAAGTGGACAGCAATGGGGTTTTATTGGGGCCCATACCTGTGGTACGCGGGGAGTAGACAAGACCATGCAGAGGGAGAAATCAAACTGTGATGCAAGCCTGACAGCTTCAGCCCACGACATGGGATATTCTAAATCAAAAATAGCCCACTCAAGTCCTTGTGTGTTTGGCTGAAAAGGCAGGGTCTTCGGATATTTGATGTGAACTTCACTAAAAGGGTGTGACCTTGGGCAGGTGGCTTTCTGCAACTGAGACAACTGTGGAAGACCCGACAGCTAAAGGTTGTCTGTTAAATGCACTTTAAGCAGCTGAGGCAACACGTTCTTCCTTGAGTAGGAATCTGGGCAAAGTAATCTTGTCTCTCTCATGTTTGGTCTTAGTGAATGTGTTTGCATAATTGTCAAAGTACTGGCATATTTCTCTGAACTATTCTACATTTTAACTAGTAACACAAAAACAAAAAGGCAGAAAATAATGAGATGACAGAAGAACATCATATAAAAAAAAGAGACAAAAGAACCTAATAAGGATGTAAGGCAATACTCTAACTTATTATTAATCAGCGAAATATCAAATCACAATAAAAGTTCACATTAAGAATACAAGCAGTGTTTCTGAAAAACTTGTGTAGAAATTGTTGACTGGGATCCTAAATTGCTGTGAGAAACTTCACCAAAAACAGAATAAAATCTTATTTGGCAAAATTAATGTTACACTACTGATACTGGTGAAATTCAGTAATATAGGTAAATAATGCCAGCAAGACTTGAATAATGTCAAGAGATGGCAAGTTTATTACTGATTTGCAGTTTTCAAATATTCCATAAATTATTTCATAGTTGGTTTTAAATATTGCAAATAACTTCCTCTAATCTATCATCTGAGTGACAATTTATTCTAAGCTATCCAATGTTGAAATCTTTAATTCTGATTTAACCAAATGTATCTTTTGATCTTTTTTCCCCCTTATGGGCTGTGCTTGGGAGAGTTCTGTATACCATTAGATGACAATAGTGATAAAAACTATGATGATGATAAAGATAATAATGATGGCAGTTAATTTATTCTACATTTAAAAGATAAGAACTAAGTTTGACTTACTCAAAATGAGTCATGTCAGTAATTATTATGAGGCATAACCAGCATACTAATTTTAAAAACAAAATAACAACCCATCTGCCTATAGATAGAGCAAGCACAATGGAGCAAAAATGGAGAGCAAACCAGATGATGCCTAGCTACCAACAAAGGCTGCTGTGATGCAGGACACGATGTAGAGTCACTGAGGCAACACGAGTGAAAGAGGCGTGCAGTTTAAGAACTCTACTAGAAGATTGGAATTGAAAGGCCAGCCACCTGGAGGGTCTCCCAGGAACATGGCCCCTAGACAAGCTGCTGGCCCTGACCTGAACCAGTACTGAGGTCAACTTTTCAGAAAAGAAAGGACACAGTGTGAGCATGTGATGTGTGTACTTGATGGTTTTATACATTTATAGGAGGCTGTCTCACTGGTTTCTTTCTAAATGGAAGAGAAAAGAGTGAAGAGGAGGGGACAGGTACTTGTTAAGAGGATACTAGAAGTACAGAGTGAAAAGGAGAAATGTGCTGTCATAGGGTGAGGAGTGCAGATGGAGCTGCAATAGACAGGCATGCAAAATTGATTTGGATTGTATACTTTCACTTAACAATAACAAATATATATATATATATATATATAAAATGGAGAGCAAGTGTATGTATCTAGTTACCACTTGCATAAGAAAGAGTCCTTTTTCCCTCAGCACAAGTTCCCCTGATTGAAAAGGCCCTTTCTGATCTCTATTGAGAATCCCATTTCCCTCGGATACCTGTGCTCTGTGGTACG
Organism: Heterohyrax brucei; assembly: GCA_028571685.1. Taxonomy (NCBI): domain Eukaryota; kingdom Metazoa; phylum Chordata; class Mammalia; order Hyracoidea; family Procaviidae; genus Heterohyrax; species Heterohyrax brucei. The sequence goes on along the minus strand of CM053144.1, from coordinate 45,626,191 downwards.
TACTGTTTAACAGCAGTTGACCTCAAACAGAAACCAGGAAGATATAGAGAAGTTAGAATGATGGATTCCCCAGTACCAAAGATCTTGCCTCTGTTGCAAGATTAAATGACAAAAATGTGATACTCATCCACGTGTAATTTCCCCCAACACTGCTCCTCCTGCCACCAAAGAGTTGATGGAGCAGCATTAAAAAGACCCCAGCACTGGAAGCAATGTGGTTTCATCTCAGCATTTGCACATCTTTTACAAAATAAGAGAAAGGAAAATAGTACTCAGTTGTTTTAAGCTAAAGTTCTTGGAAATGTTCAGTGTGGTTACATTTACATGTCACTGAACACAAGGAAAGCCATGAACCCATAGGAAAATGTATCATATCTTTTCAGTTTTCCACATCCTCATTCCTTAGGTCAATGTTTAGTGCATCACAGCAAGTGTGATATATTGAGAAAACAATTACAGGGCAATAACTAAAAACAGAGAAGTTTCTTTCTAGAGACAATTTATCATGAGATATTAGACAAAATATAGAGTAAACAGATGTTGACGAATTCACCAAAAGGATAAGTTGTATTTGCCACTCAAAAAAGTAGTCTTTACAGGAATTTAAAAGCTACTCAGTAACAGCATCTAACCACTTGAGCCAGCTGCTCGTGGAATGATACATCAAGAATAAATAACAGAAAAAATATCTGTATTTAACTACTGTAATTTGGGCATTTTAATCTCTTTTCAGAGTTGCTAAGGGGACAAAATCAAAAGCCTGGATTTGTTTCAGAATCAAGACATGACATGCCTTTTAGAAATATAAAGGAGGAAATTTTGGGAATTAAATCTGGGTCTTCCCAGGTAGGATTCCTGTATTCCATGACTAAACCACATCCCATCATGGATGTTTCTGATGCTTCAGATTGTTGACCAAAAATTCTACCAACCTGCATATTTATATAGTTTATTCTAGAATACTTGTTCCAAGTAATAAGAAAGTTGGAAGTAATGACTAGTAGAGACATGGAAATGGGAATAAAATAAGCAATAGGTGAACAGGCAGGTTGAGTAGCTAAAGGTTTTGCCTCTGTCTCTGGGTGGAGAAAACAGAAGAGGCTAAGAAGAGAACTGAGAACTTTATGCATGCAAATTATAAAATCTACCATTCGTTATATCCTTTCACCTGTCTCTGTTCTCATCCCAGTCTTTGGTCAAAGAAATAATTCTTTAAGCTGATTTGCGTAACTCCTGGTAACAAGACTGTGCTAATAAATCAGGTCTTCATGAGAAGAGAAACTTGTCTTTAGGTCATCCAGTGGACCCAGAACAGACCTCATTCAAAAGCAGTTGAAAATTGTCTTACAATGGATTGTATACATAATATTCAAAAAAGTATCATACTGGTGTATACACACATATATACATGTATATGTGTGTGCATATATATGTATATATACACACATGCACACACACATGAAATAGCTCAGACAGCTCCGATATACTGATATAAAGTCTATCTTGAGAAGAGTGGAATCATCTTGAATTGTGCTCTGAGAATTACATTTAGATCACAGAGCATCCTTCTTTAGTCAATCACTGTCTTCCTGCCTAACATATTAACATCTAAACCTGACACTAAACTGGGTGATTAAAATAGTTACCTATGGGAAAAAAAAGATGATAAAGAAACAAATCCAAACTCACCGGTCATAACTCCTTTTAGAAAAAGGCTTTTGCTGACTTGCGATGACATTTAAAAGTGTTTCAAAATACTTAGGCTTTTGATATATTTATTTTAGTTAATAAAATGTGTCTTATTAACCTGAGGCTTTTTATTTCAGGTAGTTTGACACATCTATTTTGATACTCCCAGCATCTATTAATTTAATCGGTACATGGACATGCCTCCCAAGTAGGAGAACACACTTAAAAATTCCACCCTAATTTAGGGTAGTTAAATTGGAGATGCCGGGGATCGAACCCGGGGCCTCATACATGCAAAGCATGTGCTCTACCACTGAGCTACATCCCCAAAGCTGTAAGACTGCTTTTCATTTTGATTGTTGTCTAATAGTATTTCTGAAATATTATGATTCAGACCTGAACCACTCCAGGAGCTTTTGCTATCTGCATTCGTAGAAATAGAATCAGGTCGGCTTAACAAATGCTTATTTTCCCTGAATGTAATTTAGCAGAATTTAAAGTCTAAAGCTTCTTTGCTCATTTAGGGTTCAGCTAGAATGCTCTGTTTACTTCCCAGCGTCAGTTCTAGCCTTTGAGGCACATCACGCTGCCGACAGTGCCCCGCCCGCCTAGCACTCCTGCTCTCCTCCTGCGGGCCAAGTATGACGCTCAGGGATTCTATTCTTCATCTGTCGCATCCTTTCTTCCTGGTTGCAGATTCCCTGGCCCTCCCCAACTTTCAATGGTTGGAACAAGCCGTGGTCTGGCTCCAGCTGGACCACTGTCGGGGCTTCTGGAGCGCTTGAGGTCTCTTAGAAAGCATGCCAGGGAGCCTTGCATTCTCCCAGACCGCTACTCACACAGCTGTGCTGGGAAAGGAAGAGAGAGTGAGAAAATAATAGGATGTTTAAAAAAGAAGAAAAGAGAAAAGGACGGAATAAAAGGCAAATGCTAAGGTGAAACGCTTGGAATAGAGAAAGGCACAACATTCGCAATCGATTCCAACTTATGTCGACTCTATACGACATAAAATTGCCCATAGGGTTTCGAAGTCTGCAGTTTTTACAGTAGCAAACTGTCACATGTTTCTTTTGCAGAGCGGCTGACGGACCGCTGACTTTTCGGTTGGCAGCCGAACACTTGATTCACTGCTCCACCTGGGCTTGCTTTAATATCAGCAGGAGTTCATAAACCAGTTGCCCTATGGTGGATCCGGACGCACGGTGGATCCGGACGCACGGCGACCCCGTGCGAGTCAGAGTAGGACTGGGCTTCACAGATTTTTCTGGCAGGAACGTCTGCGTAGCCACCATCCAGTGATCTGAGTTATTGTCAAGTGATGTCGGTGACAGCACGGCCAGATGCCTCTTCCCGCTGTCCCCTAGGTAGATTTTCGTTGGGTCTCCTGTTTTTGCGTCTCCACACCGTAGAGCTCAGTTCTTCCAACTCACCACCCGAAGATGCTCTGAGCGGCAATGGGTTTTTTTGTGCAGGAGCGACAAGGAGTCGGGAAAGCCTTGGATGTTCTCGCCCTTGGCCGCGCCGTACGCAGGTAACAGGCATCGGTGCCGGCTCCCGCGTCTGTCGGTCAGTCGGCTCTGCAGCTCAGTCCCGGGCGCTGTGCTGTGAGCTGAGCCGGCACCTCGGCGCCTCTCCGAGATTCCTCGCCGCGGACGAACGGTGCGCTCTTGTTCCAGTCCAGCAGAACAGCACTGGAGTCTACCTTACTGATTTTCTAACTGAGGCAGTGATTAGGAGCGGAGGCAGGTGACGCGCCTGTGACACTGCCAGCGGCGAATTTCCTGGATCCGCGCAAGACACACCAGAGCAAGAGTCCAGGACGAGTTCATTCATCAGTAACGGAGGGCAGAGAATCTAAGACCTCCATCCCTTACTCACTGCCTCCTTAAGGGCGCACTGACCCGCCTTGCAAAACAAAGTCTTTGTATTTTGGTAGGAGAAGACTGTTAACAAATCACAAAGCTAAAACTGAGAAGGACTGACCAAGTGCGCAGCCTGCTGCTTGACAGTGTGCAGCGCGCGAAACCTCCCAGACGCCTGCAGAGCTGCGAAGTCGGTGGCAGTCTGTGGAATCAGGGACTGGTGGTGCGTGGCCAATTTTAGTACGGGAGTGATTTGTCTATGAATTCAGATAAGGAGACTCGGACAAGTACTATTACATGACCCTGGAAAGGTTGAAATCCCCGAATTCTTAGTGATCTAGTCACTGAAGATTTGATGAGAGAACTGATTTCCTTCCTTCCTCTAATTCCTTACTCCCATTCCTGTGGCTCGGTGGCAGCGTATCTGCTTTGTACATATGACATTCTGAGTTCAGTCCTTGGTGAGCCTGGCTACATCCCATCTAGGTATAATAAAAAGAAACTCAAGCCCACTGCCATCCAGTCAATTCCAACTAGTATCCATAATAAGCCAACCAACAAAACAAACAAAAAACCCAAACCCCGGGTCCTCGAGCCAATTCCGATTAATAGCGATTCTGTAGTACAGAGTAGACGGCTCCATAGATTTTCCAAGGAGCACATGGCGATTTTGAACTGCCAGCCTTTTGGTTAACAGACTTAGCACTTAGCCCCTAGGCCACCAGGATTTTCTTATCCATAACAGATGTGCTGGATTCCTACTTTGTGCCCTTTGCCGATCTTTTCTCTTCCCTTTCCTTTTCTTTGTGTGGCTAGTGAGTATTTTTTTAACATCCACGAAATTTGAAGTGTCAAGAAAAATGTCCACTGCTGTCAGTACTTTTCATTTTTTAATCTTTTTTCAAATGTATACAAGGTGTTTCATAAAAGCATAAATTCAGAAACAAATTTCCTCTCATATATTTAAATGTTTATTTTATAAACAGCTATAAAAATAATTGAAACCTGAAGTGTCAATTGATTTTTCCTTTAAATGCTAGAAGCACGTTACCAGAATCAAAAACCGAACCTGCTGCCAGGGAGTCAGTTTTGACTCATAGTGACACCTTTGGGTCAGTAGCTGAGCACTTAACCACCGCACCAGCAGGGCTTCTTCTGGAAACACCTTAGTACTGTTACTGCACAGTAAATGCCACATTGATCAAGACCTTACTCGCAAATCGCGGTGGAGTCTAACTCATAGCGACACTGTAAGACAGAGCAGAACTGCCCTGTAAGGTTTCCAGGGAGTGGCTGGTGTATTTCAACTGCTGACCTTTTAAGGTAGCAGCCCTAACTCCTAACCAGTGTATCACCACGGCTCCATCAGTGCCTTTACACTAGTGCTTTTTGAAGTGTAGAATCACGTGCAGGACTTATCAAAACACAACTTGCTGAGGCCCATCTGCCACAGTTTCTGATTTATTAGGTCTAGGGTGGGTCCAAGAGTTTGTAAGAGGATCCAGGTGATACTGACACAGCTGGACCAAAGACCACACTTCAAGGATCACTGCCTTACGCTAAAACTCATTTTGAAAGTGTTATATCCTGAATTTACGTTGGAATCTTCAGCATGCCTCTTACACTTATTATTTCCTGAGGCGTTTTAGTCAGCTAGTGCTACTCTAACAGAAATATCACAGAGCGAATGGCTTTAACAAAGGATAGTTTATTCTTACACAGCCTGGTAGGTTGCCATGAATCGGATTCCACTCGATGGCACTTGGCTGGCGAGGTGGTAGATACTGATGAATGAATATGTTTGGTTTTAGCACTTTTGATATTCCTAAGCATTTTAAACTTGAAATAGGTAAGTGAGGTTTTATCATCCTGCATCCTAGTTTGAAAGACAAGTGTGATGCTGCTGCAAAGTCTTCTGTGCTTACACTGTCAACATCTCTCAGACCCTGATGCTATATACAATCTTTCTTTGTAGGAGCAGGGGATTGAGAGAGGAGGTTAGGCAGAAAAATTGATTGGTTTCCATTCCTACCCTTTTCCCCTTACAACTCTTATTTTTGTCACAAGTGCATCTATGCTCCCAGCCATAAACAAATATTTTGCTTCTTATTCCTTTTCTTTTGGATGAGATCATATTTTAAGTTAAGTGGTGAGTATGAACTACAATAATAATCTAAGTGAGTAAGAATCGGTTGCTGTTGATTCTGACTGACAGCAACACTGCAGGACAGAGTAGAATTGCTCTAAAGGGTTTCCAAGGAGCAGCTGGTGGATTCAAACTGCCAACCTTTTGCTTAGCAGCTGAGCTCTTGACCACTCTGCAACCAGGTTTACATAAGTCAGTAAAAGTTATTGGTTGACTGCCTGGAAGAAGGTAAGGAGAAGAAACTGTAGGCGAAGAATGGTCTCGCAAGCAAGAGGCAAGTTGCTTAGAAATGGATGCAGAGAGGAAGGACTTTTTATCAGCTGCTCTTTTGTGCTTTGTGTAAGCTAGCAAAAACTGCTTGTTTAGTAATATCAAGGACATAGGCTGTAATGTTCTCTAAAATCATGAGCTTAGACAATTTACTCTTGAAAATCATGTTAGTGACAACAGAACACTTTTTTAGTGTCTCTATGATATAGAGACTAAGTCTTGATTTCAAACCAATTCTAGAGTTTCATAAAATATTTCAGGCATATCTTTTAATCTTTATCTTCACTCTGTAGTTTAAGAAAACAGGATCGTAAGTCCTTGTCTCAGCCAAGGCCTGATGCTAACCAATTTATCCACATCTTGGCTTTGCTTTGATTCTATTCGATTTGGTGAAAGCCAACACTTTTAATTTGCATTTCTCCTTTGTCTAAGTAAGGATAAATTAAGCTTTTATGTGTTAAGGTTGAGCAATTGTGATTTATTGAACATTTTGAATATGGAATCTAAAACCGTGCCATCCTCTTAATTTTTGCTGCGTTTGAGCCCATTGCTGTAGCCACTGCATCAATTCGTCTTGTTGAGGGTCTTCCTCCTTTTTGCTTACCCTCTGCTTTACCAAGCATGATGTTCTTCTCTAGGGAGTGGGCCCTGCTGATAAGATGTCCAATTTCTTTTTTCCCCCAGGACAGCATTTAGAATTAAATGTATATTGAAAGCTTTGAGCCAGCCAAGCCAAGTGCCGTCAGCTTTACCACGTAAATTTCTTGAAAAAAGTTTATTCATTTGTTCATTCGGTACTATGTTAATTCACTTTCTCTTTCTCCCTCCTTCCTCCCCTTCCTCCCTCCTTCTTCCCTTGCTTCCTTCCTTGTTACATTTACCAGAAACTTTCAATGAAGATTTTTTTTCTACTCTTTGGTTTTTAATGAATATACATACTTCTAAAGCGTGTCTCTTACAGACAGCGTAGTGATGGATTCTGTTTTCAAATCTATTCTGTCACACTCTTTCTCCTTATGGGTGCATTTAGGCCATTCACATTCAGTATAATAATTGATAGCTGGAAATGTATTGCTGCCACTTTGTAGTGCCCTTTTTTTTTTTTTTGGTGCTGACATTTTCTTTGTTCCTTTTATTCTCCTGTGCTTAATTCCTTGGATTGTGCATTTCTTTTGTTATTGTAGATTTTCTTTCTGTTGCAATTTTACGTTTTTCTTCATTTTGATGAGTAGGTTTGTTAACTTTCTTTGTGTTTACCTTGAAAATTATCCTTACTTTCCTATGTTCAAACCATTCTATTATTACTTGGTATCACCTTGCCATCCACTCAGTTAGAAAGTTCTGTAGCTACACCATTTATTCCTTCTTTTGTTCTGATGTTGTTGCTATATATAAATTAACTTCTCTGGTACCTGCAGTAATTCTTTTAGTTTTGAATAGTCGTTTAGAGTTCATTTCCTAGGCTAGTATCTGGCTGGTACAAATTTGCATTATAGATTCTGGTTGTGGTCTGATGTTATTTCTTCTCAGGCTGAAGAATTCCCTTTAATAATTCTCATAATTTTGTTTAGTTTTTACATAATTCCTTAATTTGTGTTTATCTGGAAATGACCTAATTTCACCACTATATTTGAATGAGAGTTTTGCAGCAATATATTTTTCTTCGTTGGCAATTTCTTTTTTTCCCCAAGGCTTTATGTATATCACCCTATTGCCTTCTTGCCTTCATGGTTTCTGCTGAATAATCAGAGCTTAGTCTCATTGTTTCTCCTTGTATATGACTTCTAGTTTTTCTTGAGCTGCTCTCAGAATTCTTTGTCTTTAGTTTTAGTGAGTGTGATTATGATATGCCTTTGTGATTTTCTTTCAAGGTCTCTCCCATATGAGTCCATTGAGCTTCTTGTATGATCAGCTGATTTCATCTTTCATGACATTAGGGAAGTTTTCTGTCAGTAATTCTTGAATGATCTGCTCTGTGTTTTCCATTTTCTCCCCATTCTGGAACTCCAATTACTTTCCAATTTTTGCTTTTGACTGCATTTCACATAATTCTCAGGATTTCTTTATTCTTTTTCTGACTTTATCTCAGAGTTGTATCCAAGTATTTGTCTTCAGTTTTTCTGATCCTGTCTCTATCATTTCAAACCTGCTCCTTAGCCCTTCTGTGATGCTGTCCATTTCTGAGATCTTGTTTAACTTTTGGATTTCTAATTGTTGTTTTTGCATGACTTGTAGTTGGGAATTTATTTTGGCATTCTGTTCCTGTGTTATTTATATGAATTCCTCCATGAATTTGCCTATTTTTTCCTTGTTTTTTCTGCTTTTTACTTCAACTCTTGGATAGCTCTGAATATTAGAGATTTAAATTCCTAATGCCTTTTCATCTACTGAAAAGTCATCTGGCGATTTATTTTGAATACCTACTGTAAACTTCCTTTTTGAAAAACTGTGTTTTGATATCATCTGCTGTCTTCAGGACATTCAGTAGTCAACTTATTTGTTTATTGATTGTAGATCTCTGTGTCCTGTCATGGTTTTTTGCTTTATTTGGTTATGTCAGAGCAGATGGGCTGTGTATTCTTTGTTATTTTTGTCTGTAGTCATGGCATTTTTCAACTCCTTGTTCAAAAGGCAAGGTGAATTGCTCAGCTATGGTACAGCAGAGCAGGTCTACCTGAATGGGAGAGTCTGAGATGGGTTGACTGTGGCATGTAATAGCTCCAACAGGGAAGGCCAGGAATCACTGCTGGGCAGGTTCTAATAGGCTGTGCCAGCACTGCTCAGGAGTGTGATGGTCAGCACACAGTGCAGGTAGGCAGGAAGGGGGGCTATAGTATGTGGAGCTAAGATGGTATGGGATAGAGGAGAGGCACAAGAAATAGGAGCCAAAAACAAATAAACAAGAAAGTGCTAAGAGAGCTTACCATTGGAGTAGAAATATGAGAAACTGAGAAATGGATGAAAACAAAAATAAAAAAAAAGGAAAGGGGATAAGAAAAAAAATAGATAAAAACTCAGAATAGGAAAAAAGAAAAGGAAGGAAGGAAAAGAAAGAAGAGGAAGAGGAAGAAAGAAAAGAACAGGCCTCTAAAGGTCTTGCCAGTACTGCTATGAAGACCAGGGAGGTGTTTTTCAGGTTGTGTGATCTAGCCTGGTTAGAGGAGGTGTAGATCACACACACGCACACATACAGCATATTCAAGAGATAGGAAGAAAAAGTGAGCATGGAGAGATGAGAACTGAGAAATGAAGAAAGATGGGAAACAAAAAAAAGGAAGAGGGAAAAATGCCATCAGGGATCCCTGACACAGGTGAGGGACAGAGGATGTGGATTCTAAGCCATACAGTACAGCCCTGCTAGAAGGGACTTCCAAGCCATGAAGAGAAAGCAGACAGAACAAAACACAGCAAAGCACAACAAAGCTTTAAAAATGCGAGAGGAGGCGAGAATCTTAGCAGCGCGGTGTTACAGCCCTGGCTGAGGAGGGGCTTCCCTAGTTTACAGTCTTTGAAGAAGAGGCAAACATGGCAAATGTAGTCAGGTGTCCAGGAGAAAGGAGAGGGAGGTGGTGGGAGGCACCAACGAAAAAAAAAGGAAAAAGCAATGCCAGCTACAGACAAACAGCACTCAGGAGTCGGTAATGTGGTGAAAGGGGCAAATCCAAGCAGCCAGGGCCAAAGAACTTTCCTTCTGTCCAACAGACTATGACTGGCAGGAAGCGGAGGCCCATGACTGGGGAGGCTCTCAACTGACACCTAGCCTACCCCATGGAGTCTTTGGTGGTTTAGTGGTACAATTCTTGTTTTCTATACTCAAGACCTGTGTTTGCTTCCCAGCCAAAGCACTGCACGTGCAGCCACCACTGCCTGTCAATGGAGGCTTGTGTGTTGCTCTTGTGCCAAATAAGTGTCAGCAGAGCTTCCAGACCAAGACAAAGAAGAAAAACCCAGCTATTTGTTTGGAAACTATATAAACAGCCTTTCCTGAAACCAAAAACCAAATCAAACCAAGCCCACTGCCGTTGAGTCAATTCTGACTCATAACAATGCTATAGACAGAGTAGAACCACTCCATAAGTTTCCAAGGAGCAGGTGGTAGATTTGAACTGCTGACTTTCTGGTTAGCAGCTGTAGGTTTATTAAATGGCCAAAGAAAGGGAATGATAGCCATACAAAACTCAACATGGTTATGGATTGCATTGTGTACCCCCAAAATATGCTACAAATCCTAACTTCTGTACCTGTGGGTGTAATCCCATTTGGGATAGAGTTTTGTTTGTTACGTTAATGAGGCCATTATCGGTGTAGAACGTGCTTTAAAGCAATCACTTTTGAGAGATAAAATTGCAGATTAGGCACAGAAGCAAGCAAGCACATTGGGTGAAGATAGATGCCACACCATATGATGATCACCAAGGAACACCTCAAAGAGACAAGGACTTTCCTCCAGGGACGACAGAGAAAGCCCTTCCCTAAAGCTGACACCCAATGTGGACTTCTAGCCTTCTGAGAAAAAACATTGGTTTGTTAAAGTCAGCTACTTGTTGTCCGTCTGTTGTAGCAGCACTCAAAAACTAAAGACAAACATGTAGAAGTAAAATATGACATTAATTGGTCTCAACCCACTTGGAGGAAACCATAAAGAAGAGCATCAGTGACAAGACAAAAATGTGAGCTGATGAGAAATGGTAACATACAACAGACAACATCAACATAAGACCAGAAGAACTAGATGGTGCAGAGCCACCACCAAGACTACCCTTACAGGGAACTCAACAGAGTCCCTGATGGAGCAGGAGAAATATGGGATGCAGAATTCAAAATTAGAAAAAAGCTCAAACTTGGCCTGACAGAGTAGAGGGACCCCAGAACACATGGCTCCCAAACTGGATTCACAACTCAAACTATTCTGGAAGCCGACTCTTCAGACAAATACTAAACTGACAGATAAAACGCAAAATGATTCTAGTGAAGACTGTGCTGCTTGGCTTGGTCACATACAGGAGACTAATTGGATAACTCCTGTTTGGAGGTGAGAGGACGTGACAGAGGGGTGCAGGAGCTGGTCCAGTGACATGAAAAATGTGACTTAGAGGGGAGGGATGTACTACACTACAGTGTCAGGAGAGTAGCTAGGGTCAGGTGGCAGAATGTAAGTTTTTGTATGAGAAACTGACTAAACTTGCACTTAAACACAATAAAAAGGAAAATGGTTAAAAAGGAAAAATAGTAACATATATTCCCAAAATACCTCGTTTCCTTAACACCGATTTGTGATTTACTCTTTACTGATTTACAGAAGTTAGAGATTTCTTTCAGTTGTTTATGTACACCCATGGGTTTAAGAAGGTCAGTGGACACCTTGAAAGTATATGCAAAATTTATTCATATGTTCTTTTGTATAGTCAGGGCCAAAGTTTTCATTAGATAATGAAATAAGCTCATGCATCATATAAATTTTATAACTATTAATCTTAAATCATACTGGATACTGTTTGCTTTCATAGATATCTGGTATTTAAGACCAGAACTGACAAATGAAAAATACTGAATTTGAATTCTAGCTTGATTATTTACTAGCTGTGCAATCTGGGCAAGTTACTTCACTTTTCTCCAATTTTCAGCTTCCTATCTATAAAATGTACATAATAATGGTTACTTCTGAAAGTGTATCTTGAGATTTAAAGTAGTAGGTGAGAATGTACACAGAACACAACACAGTAAGGTGTTCAAGAAATGGTAACCATTTTTCATCTATGATTTAAAAGTGCTTAGAGTTTAAGACACCAGCAGAATATGTTTCTAAATGGTTTGCATTTAAGGTTTTTCCATTTTATGTTAGCAATTGTTGATTCATGATTTAGAACCCCCAAAACCAGTTAAATCCAAATATATTCGTGTGATAGACCACCTGCACACAGCCTGAGTGTTGAGCATATTGGAATGAGTGAAATTTGGGAAGAACACAGCACCAAGCAATGGATTTGACTTTGTGATTTAAGGTTAACTTCATACTACAAATTGAAACATATTTTCTCCTAAGTCAATAGATCAGTTTTACAGTGGAGACAGCTGAGTGCTCAGTGTGGAAGAAGGGACCAGAGACCAAGCCTTTCTTATTTTCCACTGATTGTAGTAATTTAGAACCATTAATTGAATAAAAGTGAAGTGGACAGTTTTCCCAGTAAATCTGAACTTTCACCAAATTAATGACACTCCCGGCCCTTGGGAGATAGCATGTTTGCATGATGAAAAACAAACAAACAAACAAAAAAAGATCTTTGACATCATTTTTGCTTGAGATGTCCAGGAAAGGGCTTGGTCAGGGCTCACTTAATGGTTTTATGATTCATATTTCAAACTTATTCCTTATTCCTTGCCTGAGGCTACCATATGTGAGCACAGTAAAACTGCTCCACAGGGCTTTCAAAGCTGTGACTTTTCAAAAGCAGACTGCTAGGCCTGTCTTTTAAGGGACTTCTGGAAAGGAGTGGGGGGCAGATTGCATTGCCAGCTTTTTTTGTAGCTGAGCAATTAACTTTTACATCACCCAGGGAATCTTCTGGGTCTGATAAGAGCTCTTGAATCCTTAAGTCTTTTTTAATTTCCCTCTTGAGTCAAAAGTCTGGCATTGCCATTTTCAATCCCATTCAGAATTTTTTTTTTTTTTTTTTTGTGAATATGAACTTATTTTCTCATTAACCAGGATGGTTACTTTTTAACTTATTACACATTTAAAAAATTGCTGTGCATATGGCTACCCTTATTACTTCAGTTAGTTACTATATATTTAGTGAGTTTCGAAAGCACCCCCAAAATCATAATAGACCAGGAATCTTGACATTTTGAAATCTTATTAGCCTAATTGTGTATGATCAGGACTGTGTAAATTTTAGGCACAAAAGTACAACCAGAATGACAGTATTTATGGTACAGTACTGTTCAAGTAGGGGTTCCTGGTAGAACAAATGCTTTGTACTAGACTACTAACCTAAAAGTTGTTGCTATGAATCCATACAGGGGTACTGTGAAGAAAGGTCTGGTGATCTGCTTCCATAAAAATAAGGCCAAGAAAACCTTATGGAGGAGTTCCACTTTCAACATATGGGTTTATCATGAGTTGGAACTGACTCAACAGCAAAGGGTTTTGTTGTATTCTTCAATAAGAGTGAAATTAGTGAGTACTTACTGTGCATCAGGTGCAGAAAGAATACAGCTATCTACAGGACAGCCGCAGACGATAAAATACTGAACAAGACATTTTAATGAATCACATTGTTGATTCAGTTCCCAACTTATGTCCTATACCTATTGAAGACATTGAAGCAAAAATCAAGAACCTTTCGAAACAGAAGCACAAGGCCCAGAAGGTTTTAGCAGTGAGTTCTACTAGACATTTAGAGGAGAAACTATACCAATCCTACCATCTATTTTCAGAAAACACAAACAGAAGAAACACTACTTAATTCATTTTATGACAGTAGTATTACCCTAATACCTGAAACAAAGGCATTACAAGAAAGTATAGACCAATCTCTCTCATAAACACAGATGCAAAAGTCTTCATCAAGATATTAGCAAACTGAATCCAAGAAGAGATAAAGACAGTTACTACTCAATGACCAAATGGGACTTATTCCAGATAGCAAAGATGGTTCAACATCTGAAAAACAACACAATTCATCTCATCAAAAGGTACAGAATAAAAATCATATGATCTCATCAACAGATGTAGAAAAATTACTTGATAAAACTCAACATCCATTCACAATAAAAACTCTCAGCAAACTGGGAATAGGAAGAACTTTTCAATTTTATAAAGAACACCTACAAAAAGCCTAAGCTGCTATCATACTTAAAAAAGGTGCTTTCCACATTAGAAACAAGAACAACACTAAGTGGACTCCAGCATAACTTGAGTACTCGTTCCACCTCAACTTGATATTGCAAGGATAGAGTAGCTAGGTCAGGGGGCAGGGTACCATGCTCTTAGGCGAAATCGAGGCCAATTGGCACAACTAGTGTTTTGCTAAGAGGGTTCTCTGCACCCCACATTGGTTAGTGGCGTCTGAGGTCTTAAAAGCTGCCAAGCTGCCATCCGAGGACACAGCAAATGGTCCCAACTCAGCAGGAGCAGATGCTCACTGAGGACCAAAATGACATGGGGTAAAGACAACCTAGAAGATAGAGAGACCCACATCAGTGGGTGCCTACATCAACTTGGGACTGGAAGAACTGGATGTGCCTGGCCACCACCAGTGATAGCCACGATGGAGCTCATAGAGGTGAGTCTCACTAGCAACACAAGAATAAAAAGAGGTGCATCCTGAGATCTCCACTAAAAGACCTCAATTGATGGTCCAGCAGTTTCGGGGTTCCCCTGAGAGCATGGCCCCCGGCCCGGATGCTGCCCTTACCATAAATCATAACGAAGGTCCACTCTTTGGACAGGAATGGATTGGACTTGGCAATGCAGACTGACCATACATTGGATGCACTTTATGGTTCTATACATCTAGAGGGTATCATCCTGCTGACCTCTGGCTGGAGGAAGGAGAGTGGGTGGAGAGGAGGGGAAAGGAGGCTGTTGGGAGGATGAGACATGTATGGAGCAGAGAGGAATAGTGTGCTGTCACTGGACAGGGAGAGCAGTGGAAGCTGCATGTAGGTGGGCATGTAAATTTATATGGGAATGTACATTTTCACTCAGTCATATTAAATAAAAAATTTTAAAAAAAAGGTGCTTTCTCTTTAAGATCAAAAACAACGCCACACGTCTCAGCTAATGCAATTAGATAAGAAAAAGAAATAAAATGCATATAGACTGGGAAAGAAGAAAACCGGCTTTGTTCACAGGTGGTATATTGTCTACATACAAAATCTTAAAAAAAACTGAAAAATAGTTCTAGAACAAACAAATGACTGTTGTAAAGCTGCAAGATACTTTTATCGCTTTCCCATAGTAGCAATGTACAACTGACATTTGAAGTAAAAAATATAACATCATTTATATTAGCACTAAAACATGACACAGGCATAAATCTAACAAAATATGTACAAGATTTATGAGGAAAACTACAAAGCTCAGATAAGTAAATGATATATGTAAATGGAGAATTATTCCATGTTTATAGATAAAGAAAATACTAAGATGTCAGTATTTCTCAACTTGATCTACTGATTCAATACAATCCCAATCAAAATCTCAAGTGATTTATGAATATGAACAAATTAATCATAAAATTTACCTTGAAATGCAAAAGATTCAGAGTAGTCAACATAATACAAAAGAAAAATAGCTGGAGGACTGACACTACCTGATTTCAAGTGATCAAGACAGTAAGGTATTGGTGAAAGAATACACAAATAGATATGGAACAGTACAGAAAGCCCACAAATATAGTCAACTGACTTTTACAAATGAGCAAAGGCAATTCAATGAGGGAAATGATAATCTTTTCCACAAATGGTGCAGCAACCAATGGGCATCCATGAGCAAAAAAACAGTATCTAGATAGAGACTTTACACATTTCACAAAAGTTAACTCAAAAGGGCTCATAGATCTAAATGTAAAATGCAAAACCACAAATTTCTAGCAGAAAAGTTACTCTAGGTGACTTTGGCAATGACTTTTAAAACACAACACCAAAATACACACTATGAAAGAAAAACTGGGTAAATTTGACTTTATTAAAATTAAAAATTTTTGCTCTGTGAAAGACATGGTTAAAAGAATACAAATACAAGCCACACACTGGGAGAAAATATCTGTACAACACTTATTGGATAAACAATTTGTATGCAAAATATACCAAAAAGAAAAAAGTTGCTGTTGAGTCAATTCCAACTCACAACAACCCTACAGGACAAGAAAACTGCCTCCCAGTTCCTGCCTCACAGGAACGCCTGGTAGATGTGAACTGCCAAACTTTCAGTAAGCAGCAACTGGATTTAGCTACACCACCTGCGTTTCCAAAGAGCTCATAAAACTCACTAATAACCCAAATAAAAAATGAATAAAAGATCTAAACAGAGGCTTCATCAAAGAAGATACACAAATGGCTAAGAAGCACACAAATATGATGCTCTGCATTATATGTCATTAGTGAGTTGCAAATTAAAACAACTACTACACAGTTATTGTTGTTTTAGCTGCCATTGTTTCTGACTCAAAGGGAAACTACATACAAGGCAATGAAACACTGCCAAGCCCTGCCTTACCCTTCCAGTTGTTGCTATGCTTGAGCCCACTATAGCCACTGAGTCAGAATTCATCTAGTCAGGGTCATCCTTTTTTGCTGACCCTCTACTTTACCAAGCATGATGTCCTTCTCCAGAGACTGGTTCCTCTTCAGAACATGTCCAAACTATGTGGAACAAAGTCTCACATACCTCGCCTCTAAAAAGCACTCTAGCTATACTTCTACCTAGACAGATTTGTTCATTCTTCTTATAGTTTATAGTATATTCAATGTTCTTCATCAACACTGTGTTCAAAGACATCTATTCCTCATTAGTCTTCCCTATTCACTGTCCATCTTTCACATGTATACACAGTTATGAGAAAGGATAAATGTCAAAACACTGACATCAAATGCTGGTGAGAATGTGCAGCAACAGGAACTCTCTCCTTCAGTGTTGGTGAGAATGTTAAATGGTACAGCCACTTCAGAAGACAATTTGACAGCTTCTTGAAAAGTTAAAAATTAGCTTAGCATAAAATCTAGGAGTCATGCTCCTAGGTATTTACCTAGACAAATACTTACCCAAATGAGACCACACTACCTGGCCAAATTTTTAACCCTTACCCACCCCTCCTAAATATTTCTTCACTTGACCCAAAATCCCCTTCCCTAGCCTACCTCACCACTCAAATTCATACACCACTGAAACAAAGGAACAATAAATCCATCTGTTCCCAAATTTACTCTTTTGTGGAAACATACAATCCAACACACCATTAATCCCTGGATCCTAGCTTTTTCATTACCCTAATATATGTCTTATGTTGGAAAGGAGTAAAGGAACTACTGTTCCTCACTGGAACAATAAGAAAGACAGCATTGAAGGTTACAATTAGCAGACATCTGAAATAATTAGTCTTCCTTTTTCACTGGCTTGGAGAAAATATATTCAAAGTGGCCATAATTGTGCTTTAGTATACTATGTCAATTTTATACCAGTAATTTTTATTCATCATGTGCACAGTAAAATAAGGCTTTTCTCTTGCTTTGATCTATAGCGGATGAACTCTTACTTGGTTGTCTCCTTTAAAGAATGCAGTGTCTCTGAAGGCTTCAGCATTTTGAATGATTGACCCCCTAAATTTGAGTTTAATCATGTTTCCTTTTCACTTTAGTGGTCTCGTAACTAAGACTTCAAATTATTCTGTGGTCACAGCGATCAGTCTACGAAAGCGTACTCCACAAGCTGCATGGTTCTGACATCACATAATATCTAACCAATAGCAGCTCTGCATTCTTTTTCACAAACTACACAAGGTAAAAATCTTGGTCTATTTTTAGGAGTTTTTTATTGGCCACCTTAAGAGTAATAAAAAGCTTCTCTTCAGTATCACTACTATCTGCTTGAGTCTCAATGTTTTCTTCATACTGGGCTCTTGAGTATTTTTTAGCTCTTTGTCAGCTTGGTCTGATTCATTTTCTTTCTTCAGTCTGGCAACAAGTTCTACAATTAACTGTCAATGAGACGTGCCCAGTTTTGCTTCAGGGATAAATGTACCTTCACACGGATTCTGCTGCAAGTGTCTGTGATAGAGCTGAATGTGGGTCATCTGAATGAACCATGCAAGTTCAGCCCTGTGTGATGAGTTGTTACCTTGTAACCAAGAGATAATCCTATTTTGGATATCCACATTAGTTTTTTCTATAGAATTTTGTCTTTAGCAGGTGTGAGGCTGCCCGTGGACTATTTTCAACTCTGGCCAAATATTACTGAATTCACCAACAATCTGGTTTGAAAAGTCTCTCCCATTGTCAGACTGTAAAACATGAGGTATTCTAATAATTGCAAAAAAAACATTCAAGACAGCATGTGCAACTTCTTTGTGCCTTTTAAATTTTAAGGACTTAAAAAAAAAACTTATCTTTCTACGAAGGTCCTGATAAAGTATAATAAATTTATACTTCCTGTCTTAGGCTAGGTTCTCTAGAGAAGCAAAACCAGAGAAGTATATGTGTGTGTATACAGAGAGAGGCAGAGAGAGATTTATTTTAACAAAATGGCTCATGTGGTTGCAGAGGATGGCAAGTCCCAAATTTGTGCATCAGGCATAAGGCTGGAGGCTTCTTCTGATTTATGTAGGCATAGGGACTGAGGAACCCACAGTTGACAAGTCAGATGACAAGCTGTCAGCTCACTGGACTGTGGAAGCCACTGAATTTCCAAATTGGCAGGTAAGCTAGCAGGCTAGTAGGTGATGTCCCAAGAAATGGAAGTCAGTAGATGATGAGTGAGGTGCAGGATCCAGAGCAAGGGACAGCCTTGTCAGAGCTTCCATATGTACATATACATACATATACATTAGATGCAGGTCATTTGCCAAGAAAATTCTCCTTAAATCAGTGTAAGGGTGTGAGTAGGGGTATAACTTGAGTAAGAGCATGACTTAAATAAGCGCAGACTCAAGATACATCCCACACCAATCCTGCCTCGTTAACATGTATCAGTTAGCACTTATAACACACAATGGAGGATAGTAACATCAGATCACAAAAATGGAGGACAACCCCACAATACTGGGAATCATGGCCTAGCTAAGCTGATGTATAACACTAACCATCACACATGCCATCAGGATTTAAATGCATGTCTGTGAGATCCACTTGGCATCTTGTATTAATGTCCTTAATTGGCTGTGATGCTAGAACTTTCTTGGGTTTGGGATTTTTCTGTTGGCATGGTTTGCAGAGTGTCAGGTACAGCATGATAACCTCTTTTGTGATGTTCTTGTATTTTGCTTGCAATTCTTTTTCCATGCGGGTGCGTCCTCCATGTCCAATACTGAGATGTGTGTCATGTAGGATGTCAAATAAGTCCTCACTGGGTAAATAATATCGTATTTTACCTGTTTCTCCACTTACAGCCTCAATCAGTTTCTCGTTTCCTTGCACTAGGATCACATCAAATCTAGCCAAGCGCCGGTAGTCAAGTGATTCCTTTTTTGCCTTAGCTTTAGCCTCTTTCACTTCCCTTATTAGTTGACAGTACTTTGCTTTAGAAAATATCTTAGGGTTATTACTTTTGTTTTCCAGTAAAACTGCTAAGCTTCTGAAGAACTTTTCTCTCATGTTCTCGGGTTCAATTTCTGCTTCATTAGCATCTAAGTTACTAAGATTATCTTCACCCACACCTTGGGACATCATAGAAAGCCATGAAAATGACCCTAAAACATAAAGAAAAAAATAGATCAGGTTATTTAGGAACATACTTTAAAATACACATATTACTCAAAAACCACTACAGCTTGGGATGCAAGTATGGGCTATGGATACAAAAACATGTGTACATAATTTTATTCAGGTTGTCCAACCCTGGAGAGTGAAGAGACAGTAAATGAAGAACTCCATCCAGAAATAAAAATTTCTGACACAATTAAGACAGGAGATGACTTTCCACAGCAGTATCTGGAGTCAGCTGTAAAAATTTATGTAAACTCTGTTTTATGTAAAACAGGAAGCAAATTAATGTTACTTTACAATTTTATTATTCATTTATTTTTTATTTTCTTTATTAATTAAGATAAGAACATTTTTTAGGGGGAAGGCCAGGAAAGCCTCAGCAGCATGTCAACAGATTCTTTTTTTGAAGTCCCTGATTGCACCACATTTTCTGGTTTTAGTCAGGTTAGCTGTTGGCTTTGGCTAGCTGTTATATCACCATCTGAAGTTTAAGTTGCAATATAATACACTCATGAAACCACAAAGCCAATACAACTATCCACACTACCAATTTCAGTAAGGGAGAAGTAACACATGTGCCCGAACTAACGAAAAAATTTTTACTTAATAAAGCATATTAAAGGAAATGTTTACAACATATTCATAGTTACAGATAATGAGAATAATTCAAACTTAGCTTACTAAACTTTAAGAAAAATGCTTTGGAAAAATACAAAGAATAATTTGGAACGAACACATCACCTGCACATAGTCTTACAACTGCTTATAAAAAATATATTTTTCTTAGGTAACACTGTTTACCCTACCAATTTATATCCTGAATGTTAAACTGGTAATTTAAATCAAACAAACATTGATAATTTCTAAAATTAGGTTCAAATTGTGATATGTTACTACATGTTTTAGCCTTTAATTCCCACCGGTTTCAGAAAGGCTTCCTTGATCATTTAAGCTCATAATAAGTTCACCTTTCCATAAAGCCATAAAAAGGGAAACACAAAAAAGGGAAAAGAAATCAAACAGATGGAAACTGAACAACACCTTCCTCAAAAACTACTGAATTACAGAAGAAATCAGGGACGGAATAAAGAAATTTACTGAAATCAAATGAGAAGGAAAACACATCTTACCAGAATCTATGAAATATAGCAAAAACAGTGCTCACAGGTCAATTTATTTCAATAAAGGCACATATTCGAAAAGAAGAAAGGGCTCACATCAAAGCATTAACCCTATAACTCAAACTAGTGGAAAGAAAGCTGCGAAAGAACCCCATTTGGCATCAGAAGACAGCCAAATAACAAATAACAAAAATTGGAGCAGAAACAAATGACTTAAAGAGAATAGAAAAGTGACTGAAAGAGTTAACAAGACCAAAAGTTGTTGTTTCAAAGGATCAAAATTGATACACCAGTAGGCAAACTTAGAAAAGGAGAGGAAGCAAACAAGTCAAATAAGAAATGAGATGGCTGATATAACAACAGACCCAACTAAAATTAAAAGACTCATTACAGAATACTATGAAAAATATTTGAAAACCTACAGGAAATGGACAAACTTTTGAAAACACACGACCAACTCAAACTAACGCAGACAGAAGTAGGACAAGTAAATAAAACCACTGCAAAAGAAGAGCTTGAAAAGATAATTAAAAAACTCCCAACCAAAAAATGCCGTGGTGCTTTACTGGAGAATTCTCCAAAACTTTTAGAGCTAATACTACTATTATTAAAGGTATTTGACAGCACAGAAAATGAATACTCCCAAATTCATTCTATGAAGTCTGTATAACATGATACCAAAACCAGGTGAAGACAGCACAAAAAAGGAAAATTACATAACAGTATCTCTCATGAACACCCTCAACAAAATTCTAGTCAACAGCATTCAGCAACACATCAAAAAAAAAAATTCGCTATCATTTTCATACCAAAGATGGAGGGATGGTTCAACATCAGTAAAAGAACTAATGTAATCAGCCCTATAAATAAAATAAAAGACAAGAGCCACTTGATTTTATCAATTGATGCAGAAAAGGCATCTGACACGCCCAGTCATGTTAAAAACTCTCAGCAAAACAGGAATAGAAGGGAAATTCCTTAACAAAATAATGGGCATCTATGCAAAGCCAGCAGTCAACATAATCCTGAATGGATAGAATCTGAAAGCACTCCCCTTGAGGACACAAACCACACAGAGGTGCCCAATATTACCAGTTTTATTCAACAGTGTGCTAGAGGTTCCAGCTACAGCGATGAGGCAAGATAAAGAAATACAGGGCACCCAAATTGGTAAGGAAGAAGTAAAAGCATCTCTATTTGCAGACAATATGATCTCATACACAGAACATCCTAAAGAATTTGTGCAAAAAAAAATACTAGAACTAATATATAACTTCAGCAAAGTGTCAGGATATAAGACAAACATACATACAACAGCTGGATTCCTTTATACCTACGAAGAGACCATCAAAGAGGAAATCACCAAATCAGTACTACTTACAGTAGCCCGTAAGACAACAGAATAGTTAGGAATAAATCTAACCAGAGATGTAAAAGACCTACATAAGGAAAATTACAAGACTCTACTGCAAGAAACCAAGAGACTTACATAAGTGGAGAAACCTACCTTGCTCATGGATAGAAAGACTGAATATCATGAAAATGCCTATTCTGCCCAAAGCAATCGATAGCTACAATGCAATCCCAATAGAGAGTCCAATGTCATTTTTTAACGAGATGGAGAAAAATTACCAACTTCTAATGGAAAGGAAAAAAGCCTCAGATAAGTAAAACACTATTAAAGAAGAAGAATAAAGTGGGAAATCTCATACTACCTGACTTTACAACCTATTCATAGTCAAAATAGCCTGGTACTGGTAACATACAGATCAGTGGAGCAGAATTGAGAAATATAAAATATAAAAGCATAACTGATATGCATCTGCAAAACAATGAAACAAGACCCATATCTCACACCCTGCACAAACTAACTCAAAATGGATCAAAGTCTTAAATATAAACCTAAAACAATCAAGACTATGGAAGAAAAATAGGGACAACTGTGGGAGCCCTAATATATGGTATGAACACACTACAAAATATTATCAACAATGTACAAACAACAGAAGAAAAAGCAGACAACTGGGAGCTCCTAAAAATCAAATGGTTATGCTTATCCAAAGACTTAAACAAATGTAAAAAGACTGTTCTACAGACTGGGAAAGATTTTGCTACCACTAACCTGATCAGCATCTAATCTCCATAATCTACAAGGTATTGCACAACATGAATAAGAAAAAGGCAAATAATCCAATTAAGAAATGTGCAAATGGTAAAACAGGCACTGCACCAAAGACAACATTGAGGCTGCTGAGAGATACAATTGGAAATATGCACAATTATTAGCCATTAGAGAAATCCAAACTAAAACTACCATGAGATACCATCTTACCCAACAAGGGTGGCATTAATTCAAAAAACACAAATTAATAATGTTTGAGAGGTTGTAGAGAACCTAGAATTTTTCTACACTGCTGGTGGAATGTAAAATGGTACAATCACTTTGGAAATCAATTTGGCACTTTTTTAAAAAGCTAGGAAAAGAAATGCCATATGATCCGGCAATCCTCCTTCTTGGAATATATCCTAGAGAAATAAGGGCTGTCACACAAATAGATACATGCACACCAATTTTTGCTGCTGCACTGTTCACAACAGCAACAAGACAGAACCAACTTAGGTGCCCATCAACAGATGAATGGATAAACCAGCTATGATGTATTCATACAGTGGAACACCACGAAAGGATAAAGAACATGGATGATCTTAGGAAATATTACTTAACACAGAGGAGTCTAAAAGACAATATGCTGAGCAAAATTAGTCCAGCTGCAAAAAGAAAAATATTCTATGAGACTACTATCGTAAGGACTTATGAAAAGGTCTAAGCACAGAAGAAAATAATCTTTCACAGTTACAAGGGTGAGGCGGAAGGGAGAGAGGTATTCATAGATTACAGACAGGAACTGTGTTAGGTAAAGAGAGTGACACCAAGCAGTAGAAGGGAGGTTAGCACTGCTAGACTATACCAAAACCTAAAAAGTTTTCTAAATACAATGCAGTATTTTGAAGATCAAGGTAGCAGGGACAAGAGTCTGAGGTCCATGGTTTCAGGAGACATCTAGGTCAACTGCCATAATTAAGTTTTTTTTTTTTTTTTAAGAAAATTTTAAGTATCCCACTTCAGTGAGTGGTGTCCAGGGTCTCAAAAGGTAGTAAGTAGCCATCTAAGAAGTATCAATCGGTCCCAGTCTACGTGGAGCACAGGAGAACGAAGGACATCAAAGACACAAGGAAAATATGAGCCCAGGAGACAGTAGAGGCCATGTGACCCTTAGACTGCATTAGCATGAGACCAGAAGAAGCAGGTGGTGGCCAGCTGCCATCAATGACTGTCCTGACAGAGAACACAATGTAGGAGTCCCTGACATAGCAGGAGAAAAATGGGCATGCAGAATTAGAACTCTATTAAGACCAGACTCTAATAAAAGAACACACTGGACGGTACCCTGAGGACATAGCCCCCAGACTTTGTGACCCAGGGCTGATACCAGTACTCAAGCCAACTCTTTAGTCACAGACTAGACTGGACTATAACACACAGAGTGATACTGGTGAAGAGTGTGCTTGGTGGCTTAAATATATACATAAGGTTGTCTGAGCAGCTGCTGTCCAGACGAGAGATGAGACAGTGGAGAGGGACAAAAGTTGGTTGAATGGATATGACAAGTACAGGGTGGAAAGGGGAACAGTGCTGTCACAGAGTGGGGAGAGCAGTTAAGACTGCATAGCAATGTATACGTGGGGTTTTATATGCCAAAGTGACCTGGGCTGCAAGCTTTCACTTAAAACACAGTATTTTTTTTTAAAAAAAGAACTAGAACCTCACTGCTTATTTAACTCCTTTGATAACATTATACCACACTAACTGACTTTTCCTTCTATGAGCTGCTCCTTGGAAGCCCTATGAAGCAGATCTCCTCTGTCCCCTGGGGGGCTGCTCTGAGTCAGAACCAACTCAATGCAATGGATTTGGCTTTTTTCATATTTAATAGAAGCTGAAATGGAATGAAGTTGGAGAATTCTTGAATAACTTGATTATTCCCTCCCCCAATTCTCATCGTGTTGCCAAGGGTTAAATTATCCTCACCATTATCTTGAAGTAGATATGGCTCTGGAAATTCACATTCCATTCTGCCCACCACAGGATGGAGCTGGGCACCTAAAGACTTCTTTCCAATGTCCAGAGGGGTTATTTCTTCCATAGGAACTTGCTGTCTGTATGTGCCTGGTGGAACCTGGGGACAAAGAGATACACTTAG
This sequence comes from Heterohyrax brucei, assembly GCA_028571685.1. Classification (NCBI taxonomy): domain Eukaryota; kingdom Metazoa; phylum Chordata; class Mammalia; order Hyracoidea; family Procaviidae; genus Heterohyrax; species Heterohyrax brucei. The sequence continues at coordinate 45,601,419 of CM053144.1, read as the reverse complement.
GAATCAATATAAGTAAACAATTTACAAACCATAGCTAAACTTCAAAATCTCAAAAAGTATGATTCCACTGAAATAGAATGTATAAGAAGAAAAAAAAATCTGTCCCCTTTGAATTCTTAACAGTAGCAAAACACAAAATAAGAGAAATGAGAAATGCTAGGAGTCATAAAATGCCAAAGTCATAAAACAGAAATTGTTTGCACTGGACAGGAGTTCATATCTTCCTGCAATTTCAGTTTTGGGGAGAAAAAAGGCAGTAGAAATACACTAATCTTTCCTGACTTGTGATAACTGAAAAAATATAAGTTTCAGTGTGAGCAGTTAAAAGTAAATATTTGGGGGAGAAATGCACATTACATAAGAGAAACCAAAGAAGGTACCTAACAGCTGTTTTACAACAGCTGTGAAAAACTTAGCTAGTGTGTTTATGGATGAAAAAACCAATCAAACTGGGTAACTGTAAGGTAGAAAACATTATTCTCTTTTTTGACTTTACTCATCTAGTATATGGTTTACCTCACTTGTCTCCAAAATTTATTTTATGATTTGCTTTTTTAAAAAAATATCCATGATCCAATTAGTGTTATTGCATTGTTTTTGTTACTGTATCTTTTGTTTCTTTTAATCTAGTTTCCTGTTTAATAAATAAATAAATAAATAAGATGCTGAAGCATCAAAACCAACTGTGATGTAGAATATACCATATTATGAAACTATTTCTTGAACACAGTTTCTGGCTCAACATTCTTTGAAGAATGCTACATAACTGACCTGTGTTTATTGTGTCACATCACAGGGAACATGTTATCAGGTAATTTTGTTGTTGATACTGATAAATTTGATCATTTGGTTATAGCAGTGACCATGAGATCCATCTACCCTAAAAGTACACTTTCCCACTAAAATTAATAAATCAGCTATGCTGTAATAATTTGGAGCTATATGAATATCCTATTCTGTAATAGTCTCAACAGCTTTAGCACTCATTGTTTATTGCCTGAATCAATTTTTGCAATGAGTATACCAAAACAGTAACTTCCTACTTTTGTAATTCCTTCTATGTTCATTAGCTAGCAATTTTCTATAAAGAGCTTTCCATCCCTCTCCCTTTGTATCTTTTTAATTATCAATACAGACTTATTTTATAATCTATTCCATCCTTATTTATCTTGATGCACAAATTTGGCCAGTGGGTACCCCTTCAAGCTGGAACCTGCATCCTCTCATATGATCGCATTAGTTCTTTGGTATATTCATCTTTTCAGCAACACGACACTATACAAGACCAACCTTGTATTTTCCCCATCCCAGCCATGGTTCCAAGTAGTTTTTCTAAGAAGCCCTGTTCCCTTTCAGATGGTAGTAGTGTTTCGTTATACAGATGTGGCTCACTGTTAAGGAGGTCCCTCTGCCTCTAGGTCTTTTCACAGAGACAGCTAAGAAATATATTTTATAAAGTATCATGAGTTCCATTCAACACCATAGGGTTTTTCCTCATCTTTCCCTATTCCATATTTGTATCTTGCTTCTCTCACACTGAGGGGCAAAAGAATCACAATGTAAAACACCCATTTGCTTTGACCTACAATAAACACAAAAGTTTCAGAATCACAACACTAAATCTGTGTTACAATACACTTCCAACAATATACCTACTAAGTAGAATTCAGTGTAAGTCTGCAGCATTTTTTTGTTCACAGACAAGATCCCATTAAGGGTTTACAGTCAAAATACTGTATTTGAGTTACCCAAATTGTTTTATGATTGTTATTAATTTGATACACTGTCAGGCTCCTTTTTTAAAAAAAAATCCTATTTAATTTAATGTTTTCGTTTTTAAAATACTTGAAACATTTACTTGGTATCAAAAAAATTAAAATATATGTTCTCAGAGAAGTCTTGCTCATAACTACACATCCTGCATTTTACTCCTACCCTCACTCACTCCTGTAAGAAATTCTTTGTTGGCTGATATTCCGCCTTTTTACAAAAGTGCCGATTATATACACACATTTATGTGCACATGAATATATGCTTGTGTGTGTATATGTATGAATACAAATGTGTATACAATTATTTTTGTACATATATATAAAACATGTAAAAACCAATTAGAGATGCCTCTTCATGTAAATATATAAAATGTGGTGTGTGTGTGTGCATGTATATTATATATTAAATTGAAAGGAAGGCATGAAATATATATATTTACTGTGAGGAACACAGTAAACTAGTTTTTACCTATTGAAAATAATTCTAAGGGAATTACTGCATTAGGTAATAATTTAATGATATGTTATTATACTATATCTTGATCCACAGCCAAAGCTTCTGCACTGCTTAGAACCCACTTACATATAAATGGAAATTCACAGAAATTTCTCTCTCTGTATCTGCACACACATACACATATATTTAATATCTTCCTTTTCTACTTAATATAAAAACAAAATCTGGAAATAATTTCCTACCAGTTCATAAGTATCTTCCTTATTTTTTTTTTTTTTGATGTTTGCATAGTACTGCATTATACTGATGTACTCAAGTTTATTCAATTGCTTTCCATGGATGAGCTGTTAGGTTGTTTACAATATTTTCCTTTTACAAGTTAAGGCTACATTGAAAAACTAAGCCTGTTATTTCTTGGAAACTCTCTTATTTATACACATGTATTTTCAAAGCAAATTCTCAGATGTGGTACTGCTGAGTCCAAGGGGTAAGCACATAAACAAGTTTGTTGAATGATGCCCAAGTATTCTTTGTAGCAGCTGTACCATTTTATACTTCCACCAGCAGTGTTAAGGGAGGACCTGTTTTCCCTCAAACAGGCCCAGCAGTCAAGTTTTTGAATTTTTGTCAGTCTGACAGGTGACAAATGGGGCTTTAGTGTAGTTTTAATTTGTTCTTATTATGACTGAACTTGAGTATTTTTCATGTAGTTAAACAAGTCATCCGCTCATATTTCTGAAAATTACTCATCTCTTAAGCATTTTTAATTACATTTCTATTTAAATTAGCTTTTATCCATCACATATTTTGCAAATATTTTAAGCTTATAATCTTTTAACTTTGCTTGTGGGTTTTTTTCTCCTGCATTTTTTTAATGTATAAAAATATACTGTTTTTTTCACATTACTTCTAAATTTTGAGTTATGGTTAGAAAGACTTGCCAGACACTCAGAAGCCATTTACATGTTCTCCTAGTATCTGCATGGTTAAAATTTTGTATATTAAATTCCTAACACATTTGAAGTTCTTTCTGGTATATGGTACAAGGTATGAAACTAATTCAGTTCTTTTAAAAATGGCTATCCTTTGGTCCCAACAGAACTCATTTAAAAGCCCATTTTTGCACTCAGTGGTTTGAGATGATACATTTAGTATATTAAACTCCCCTATGTGTTTAGGTCTACTTTTATAACTGTCATCTACTTTTGTAATTGTTTCATTGATTTGTCTATTCATGTGACAGTATCAGTTTTTACTTAAAGAGGCTTTCTGATATGCTACCATCTAGTAGGCCTATACCCCCTTCTTTATTCTTAAAGAGTTCTTCCTAGCTATTCTTCCATATTTATTTTTACATATGAAAAAAATTTGTTTTACCCCTTTTCTTCTCATAACCAAGCACCTGTTTGTTTTTCCTGCGCCGGTGGGTAGAAATTTATTTTCTATTAAATTTGGTTTCTAAGCAGCACAGCAGCTTTGGCTATGGATCACGTTATAATACAGTAACATCTCATTGTTATCTAATACAACAATTCCCTTAGAATTATTTTCAGTGGGTAACAGCTAGTTTGCTGTGTTCCCCAGCTTCCCTGGCTTCTCCTTACTTCTGTTAGCAATCAACAGAAGGTAATTTTTCCTGGACCCTTATGTTACAAAAAGACATGGTGAAATGTGTTTTTTATTTAAAGAGGAGAGGGCAACAACAGTCCCCCAAAAGTTTACATCGCAGGAACATTCAAAATAAGAGTTATCACACCTAGCTTTGAAAAAACGAACAAATCCACTATCATCAAGTTAATTCTGACTCATAGCAACCCCACAGGACAGAGTAGAACTCCCCATAGAATTTCCAAGGAGCACCTGGAAGATCTGAACTTCCGTTCTGTTGGTTAGCAGATGCAGCACTTCACCACTACACCATCAAGGTTTGCTAACTTTGAAAGATTGTTATTGTTGTCAGGTACTGTCGAGTTGGCTCTGACTCAGCAACCATATGGACAACAGAATGGCATATGACCCAGTCCTGCACCATCCTCAGAATCATTGCTATGTTTGAGTCCACTGTTGGAGTCACTGTGTCAATACTTCTTATCGAGGGTATTAGGCTTTTTCACTGGCCCTTCTGCTTTACCCAGCATGACATCCTTTTCCAGGGACTGGTTCCTCCTAGTAACATGTCCAAGGAAAGTAAGATGAAGTCTTATCATGCTCACTTCTAGGGGACATTCTGGCTGTACTTCTAAGAGATTTGTTTGTTCTTGTGACAGTCCATGGTACATTCAACATTCACCAAGACCATAATTCAAAGGCATCAATTATTTTCTATCTTCTTTATTCACCATCCAGCTTTCACATGCATGTGGCAATTAAAAATACCATGGTTTGAGGCAGGCACAACTTAGTGACATCTTTACTTTTTAACACTTCAAAAAGATCTTTAGTAGCAGATACTGAAAGTATACTTTAAATATTCAACATGATTTTTCTATTTAAATAAAAAGTGTGAAATAACTAGACCTTGCAATAATACCAAATGACTAACAAAAGAGTGCCTAAATCACTGCCTTTAATGTTGAGATCCTGTTCATCTCTAAATTACCCATATGGTACTCTTTATTTACCAGTGTTTGATCAGGTTTCACTTTGGGGGGAAAGCATAAGCAAGAATGGATTTAAATCTGTAGTGTATTCTTTCTTTAAGCATTTCTGTATGTCAACTTATTAAATCTTTCTAAAATATGGGTCTGTAAATTTGATTATCTCACCATCTGATATGTTTTTCTGGACTGTGTTATAGTCTACTATCTGATTGTGCCAAGTTGGGAAACAACAGTGAGTGTACAATAGAAGAAAAACCCACTGCCGTTGATTCCCACTCAGTGACCCTACAGATCAAAGTAGAACCATCCCACAGAGTTTCTAAGGAGCAGCTGGCAGATTCGAACTGCCTACCTTTTGGTTAGCAGACGCAGCACTTAACCACTACAGAGCCTATAAAAATTTAGAAGTTGGCCATTATGGGTTGAGTTGCATCTTCCAAAAAAGTTACACTGAAGTTCCAACCCCCAGTATCTGGAATGTGACTTTATTTGGAAATAAGGTCTTTTCAGAAGCAATCGAGTTAAGATTGTTCACAATGTTGTCCTTATAAGAAATGGAGAAGAGACACAGACATGAATGAAGGCCTTTTGAAAATGGAGACAGAGATTGGAGTGATGCAGCTCCAAGTCCAGGAATGCTTCATTTGCCACTCCATCAAAATGAGACACATTTGTCTTAATACAATTTTTTATTGAAGCATTATAAACTCAGGGGGAAAAAAGTGCACAACTCTTAAGTACAGAGTTCAACGAGTTATCACAAAGTGAACCAGGTTAAGACACAAAATTTAATCAGTATCTTAAAAGGTTACCCTATGTCTTATGCTGGCTTCTCTAGAAAAGCAAAACTGTAATGATGCATTTTCTAAACTGCTTCTCAAGTCTGGTTACTCTTAAAAGATGTTGATAACTCTGATATCAATAGTAAAAAGTGCATTCCTAATCCATGGCATGAGGTTGCAACAGAAATACACAAAACATTACTATCAATAGGAAGGCAAAGCTCTGGGTGATGGTCTGTTTGATACTTTTCTACAATTTTGTCAGAATGAAAAGTATAATGAAGTTGGTTAGTTGGTCCAACTTTTGCTAAGCGATGTGGTGAAAGAGCTATCTTAGGGCTTCAGAGTCAAAGCTGAAGTGCCACATAAGTGACCTCACAGTTGCTATCTGTGCCCTGAAAGGTCTTTTTTCTTAGAGCAATAGAGCTGATACTGCTGAAAACAAATCCAGAGTCTTACCATAAGACTGGCTGATACACAATACCAATTAAATTCCCAAACTCAAACAGTGTCTGAAGTTAAAGTGAGGGCACTGCTTGGGAAGAAATGGGATGAGGGCATATGGGTAGACAATCAGCAAGATGAGGACCTACCACGACCAAGAAAGAAGAGTCAGTGGCAGAGCACATCCTTTGGACCTGGGGTCCCTGCAATGAGTAATCTTTTAGACCCAGGAGAAGACTTACGAGGACCTTTCCCCACAGCAGGTAGACAGAGAAAGCCTTCCCCTAGAGCTAGCACCCTGATTTCAGACTTACAGCCTCCTAAATTGTGAAACAATAAATTTCTGTTCATGAAAACCAATCACTTGTATTTCTGTTACAGCACTACTAGACAACTAAAACACCTTGTGAACCATCCTCGTCCCCAAAAGTAACCACTATTCTGTAAGGAAACAACTGGAACTGGCATCAACTGATAGATTCATTCAGCCTTTTAAACTTTACATAAACGGAGTCATAAACACTATGTGTTCATTTTTGGCTGGCTTCCTTTCCTCATCATTATTTGTGTGATTCATCCAGATTGTTGAACACAGGAGTTCTCCACTCATGTTCATTGTTCTATAGCATTCAACTGTATATGTATGCCATAACATATTCCATTCTTAAACAGCATATGAGCTGTTTCCAGTTTTTGACAATTATAAATAATGCTGCTATGAATATTCTCTGACATGCCTTTGGGTACGTTTCTGTTACATATACACATGGTAACAGGTTTGCTGTATTATGGAGTATGAATTCTATAGAGGAGGTATTTCCAAAGTAGTTATAACAAGTTACTCCTTCCAACAGCACAGAAGAGCTCCAGTAGTTTGAAATTCTCACCAAAATGTGGTCATATCTGCACTTTTTATTTTATTACTTCTGGTAAGAATAAAACGGCATCACAGTATTGTTTTAATTTTTCTGACATCTAACTGTAGCAGGAGTCATCATGATGCATTCCCCACTGTCAATCACCTCCTCCACCACAGAGCACAGACACACACACACCTAACCTGCCTGATACAAGGCAGGTGGGCTTGGTCTTGGAAGAACAGGATGAATTCCACTTCTGCCCATCCCATAGAAGTTTGAAGAGTATTCTGCAATGACAACAGCAAATTCCAAAATTGAAATTATTTCAAGTGGTTATGATGGTTACGTCTTTCACTATGGAAACCCCTGTAGCATAATGATTAAGTCCAATGGCTGCTAACCAAAAGGCTGGCAGTTCAAATCAACCAGATGCTCCCTGGAAACTCTAAAGGACAGCTATACTCTGACCCTAAAGAGTCATTATGAGTTGGAATCTACTCAAGGGCAACAGGAATATGATCACTGGTTTGATTAAAAAAGAAATTATTATTAGAGATTCTTGGTTGTGAGTCAGATCCAACTTGATGGTGCTTGGCTGGCTTGGCTGGTTGTAGGTGCTATTCTTGGTTATAGATTCTTGTTGTTAGGTGCTACTCAGTTGGTTCTGACTCATAGCAACCCTATATACAACAGAACAAGAAAGTGCCCAGCTGAATGCCATCCTCACAATCATTGCTATGCTTGAGTACAGTGTTGCGGCCAATGTGTCAATCCATCTCATTGATAATATTCCTCTTTTTTGCTGAGTAAATATGCTTATCTTCCTTATAAATGCATATATTTACCAGTAACAGTATATTAGAACTCCTAACTTTCAGCAGCTTAAATGAACGGGTGTTTATTCTTATCATAAAACAAGAACGCCAGAGAAAGGAAGTTGCTGGCATTTACTCACTTAACTAAAGGTGTTGTCTGGGACCTTAACTCTCTTTGTATTTCTGTTCTGCCATTTTTAGCATATTGATAGTTACCCTCACACTTACCATCACATGTTGACAAGAGGGCTACCACAACTCCAGATATCATATTCATATTCAAAGCTACAAAAAACAAAAACAAACCCACTGCCATCGAGTTGGGGCCAACTCATAGTGACCCTTTAGGTCAGAGTAAAACTGCCCCATAGAGTTTCCAAGGAGTGCCTGGCAGATTTGAACTGCTGATCTTTTGGTTAGCAGACATAAGCACTTAACCCACTACACCACTAGGGTTTCTATATTCAAGACAGGAGGTGAGAAAAGACAAAAGCAAACACATCCATTCCATTTTACCAAGAAAATAAGTTTTTCCAGAAAAATATGTTTATTTATCACTGGCAAGAACTATGTAGCATGGCCAACTCTAGTACAAGGAAGGTTGAAAAAGTATTTAGTTAGGTACATTGTCAACATGAACAAAATGAATGTTCTGTTAGGAAGAAAGGGGACGGTAAGACATTAGGTGGGCAGCTAAAAGTGTCTGCCAAAACAGTATTTCCGCCTTTTCTCAGAAATCATCCAAAGGAAAAATGAGAATCATTATGTAAACCTATGTTCAATAAGACCAGAAAATATCTATAAGCCAGAGCCATATGACAAACTATCAAACATAATCAGGGTATAACACTGGCATTGCCCAGGCAATTTCATCAAATGCAAAGTCCTATGAGTGGCTGCACTTTAACAACAAAGATTGAAGAGGAAATTCTAAAGTAAAAGACACATTTGAAGGAGAGGAAAAGATATGTATTCTTTAGCTGAAACAAAGGGAAAAGAACATGCTAGACAGAGGTGAAAGATTGCCTGTAGAGGCATCTGCATTATAAAGTAAAATATGTACCCATAAAAAGCCAATTTCTATAAAACAGCATATTTAAAATATACATATTTATGAAGAAAACAGGTTTACAGAGTGGACTATTTAAAAATCAACACAACTTTGCCACCAGAGTACTAATAAAACTGTAACAATTATAGTAAAACTAGAAAAATGTTTTGTTAGAAGACTTAACTAAATGGCCAATAAATATTACAGTAGGTATAGGATTTGGTACCAGCCGGGTCATCCATGATAGACAAGTTTCAGCTGAGATTTTAGACTAAGCCAGACTAGGAAGAAGGACGCAGCAGTCTACTTCTGAAAAGAATTAGCCAGGGAGAACCTTATGAATATCAGCCAGACTTGTCAGTTATGGTGCCAGAAAGTAAGCCCCCACGTTGGAAGGCACTCAGAAGACAGCTGGGGAAGAGCTGCCTCCTCACAGTAGTGTCGACCTTAACGACGTGGATAGAGTACAGCCTTGGGATCTTCATTCACTGATGTGGCATGACTCAAAATGAGAAGAAACAGCTGCAAATATCCATTAATAATTAGGACATGGAATACACACAGTATGAATCTAGGAACACTGGAAATCATCAAAAATGAAATAGAACCCATAAAGATCAATATCTTAGGCATTAGTGAGCTGAAATGAACTGGGTTTGGCCATTTTCAATCCAACAATTCCATGGTCTACTATGCTGTGGATGAAAACTTAAAGAGGAATGATGTTGTGTTTATCATCAAAAAGAACACTTCAAGATCTGTCCTGAAGTAAAATGCTGTGTTATCATCAGATAATATCCATATGCCTAAAAGGAAGGCCAGATCATACAACTATTATCCAAATTATGCACCAATCACTAAGGCCAAAGCTGAAGATATTCAAGATTTTTACCAGCTTCTACAGTCTAAAATTGATTGAACATGCAATGAAGACATACCGATAATAACTGGTGACTGGAAGGCAAAAGTTGGAAACAAAGAAGGATTGGTAGTCGGAAAACATGGCCTCAGTGAGAGAAATAACGCCAGAGACTGCATGACAGAATTTTGCAAGACTAATGACTTCTTCACTGCAAATATCTTTTTTAACCAACACAAATGGCCACTGTACCCATGGACCTCACCAGATAGGATGCACAGGAACCAAACTGACTACACTGTGGAAAAAGACAATGGAAAATTTCCACATGAGCAGTCAGAAAAAGACCAGGGGCTGACTGTGGCACAGATCATCAATTGCTCATATGCAAATTCAAACTGTAATGGAAGAAAATTAGAACAAGTCAATGAGCGTGAAAGAATAACCTTGAGTATATCCCTCCTGAGTTTAAAGACCATCTTAAGAACAGATCTGATGTGCTGATCACTAATGACTGAAGACCAGACGAATTGTGGAATAACATCAAAGACAGCGTCCATGAAGAGAGCAAGAGGTCACTGAAAAGACAAGACAGACAGACAATACCAAATTGGATGTCAGAAGAGACTCTAAAACTTGCTCTTGAACATCGAGCAGCTAAAGCAAAAGGAAAGAATGGCAAAATAAAAGACCTAAAGAGAAGATTCCAAAGACCAGCTCAAGAAGACAAAAGAAAGTATTATAATGACATGTGCAAAGAGATGGACATGGAAAACTAGAAGGGAAGAACATATTCTGCATTTCTCAAGCTGAAAGAACTGAAGAAAAAATTCATGCCTTGAGTTACAATAGTAAAGGATTTTACAGGTAAACTATTAAATGACTTAGGGAGTATCAAAAGGAGATGGAAGGAATACACACAATGATTATACCAGAAAGAACTGGTCGTTGTTCAGCCATTCGAGTAGGCAGCATATTATCAGGAACCAACAGTACCAAAGGAAGAAGTCGAAGCTGCATTAAAGGCACTAGCAGAAAACAAGGCTCCAGGAATCAATGGAATATCAATTCAGATATTTCAACAAACAGACACAGCACTGGAAGTGTTCACTCGTCTATGCCAAGAAATTTGGAAGACACCTACCTGGCAAACTGACTGAAGAAATCCATATTTATACCCATTCCAAAGAAAGGTGATCCAACCAAATACAGAAATTACTGCACCATATCATTAATACCACACATAAGTAAAAGTTTGCTCAAGATCATTCAAAAGTGACTTCAACAGTATATTGACAAGGAACTGCCAGAAATTCAAGCTGGATTCAGAAGAGGACGTGGAACCAGGGATATCATTGCTAATGTCAGACAGATCTTGACTGAAAGCACAGAATACCAGAAAGACGTTTACTTGTGTTTCATCGACTACGCACATGCATCTGACTGTGTAGATCATTAATAAGTTATGGCTAACATTATGGAGAATGGAATTCCACAATACCTAATTGTGCTCTTGAAGAACCTGTACATGGATCAAGAGGCAGTCATGTGGAAGAACAAGGAGGCACTGAATGGTTTTAAAATCAGGAAAGGTGTGCATCAGGCCTGTATCCTTTCACCACACCTTTTCAACCTATATGCCCAGCAAATAATCTGAGAAGCTGGATTCTACAAAGAAGAAAGAGGCATCCAGATCAGAGTATGACTCATTAACAATCTGTGTTGTGCAGAGGACATCATCTTACTGGAACTGAAGAAGATTTGAAACACTTACTGATGAAGATCAAGGACCACAGCTTTCAGTACGGATTGCACCTCAACATCAAGAAAACAAAAGTCCTCTGGACTAGTAAGCAACATTGTCGTAAGTGGAGAAAGGACTGAGGTTGTCAAGGATTTCATTTTACTTGGGTCCACCATCAACATCTATGGAAGCAACAGTCAAGAAATTAAAAGATGCACTGCATTGGAAAAATCTGCTGTCAAGGACTTCTTTCAAATACTGAAAAGTAAAGGTATCACCTTAAAGACTAAGGTGCACCTGACCCAACCCATGGTTATTTCCAATCACCTCATACACACGCAAAAGCTGGACAACGAACAAGGGAGACCAAATAAGAACTGATGCCTTTGAATTGTGGTGTTGCAGAAGAATGCTAAACATACCATGGACCTCCAAAACAACAAACAGATCTGTTCTGGAAGAAGTACAACTAGAGTGCTCCTTGGAAGCAAAGATGGCAAGACTGTGTCTTACATACTTTGGACATGTTGTCAGGAAGGATCAGTCCCTGGAGAAGGACATCGTGCTTGGTTGAGTGGAGGGTCAGCGAGAAACAGGAAGACCATTGATGAGATGGATTGACACAGTGGCCACAACAAAGAGATTAAGCATAAAAATGATTATGGATGTGGTACAAGACCAAGAAGTGTTTCGTTCTGTTGTTCATGGGGCGCTATAAGTTGGAACTGACTCAATGGCACCTAACAACAACATAGGATTTGGTGATGGTATCTGGCTGGAAAGAGTTGTGAGGAAAAGGTGAGGCAAGGGTCAAATGACATCATCATTATAAACTGAGGTACAGGCACATTTGCTGCTTTCTAAGATATGTAGTGATGGTTCTGGCTCATCATCTTATCTTCATTTCCTTGACATTGGCTTATACAAAGATACACAGTTTTTGCTGTTGTTAGATTTCCCTTCTTTCATAAAGAAGCCAGTGATATGGCTCCAAACAGGATACTATGCCACAAAAGACAATCCTGCTGCATTCTGCATTGTAGTCATTATTTCACCAACGGCAAATGCTTCTTTATCTTATGGCAGTGGGTAACTGAGAAGTGAAAAGTTCCAGTGGGCAGCTTGCTGAACTTCATCATCTTCCATGTCTCTGCAACTAGTGCTCGCACTTTTGTGTAAAAAGATCCTCTGCATGATATTGCAGCAGTTCTTTAATGTCCTCACCCCCAATTTCTTCAAATCCAACCTCCTTTGTAAGAGCAATACAACTTGCTTTGATTTGAGGGAGCCCTTTGATAGTTACAAGTCTTTAAAATCATGAATTAAATCAGGGAGAGTTTTATGCCATGCCCTACACAAATAGTTTTTGTGACATCATTCTAGGCCCCTACCAAAGCAGGCATCTGCTTTTTGAAAGTTTGCCCTCCAGCACTTTGCATTTAGGAAAGACCTACATTAATTAGTACCTGTTTTCACTAACAAAAAGAAAATCAAAGAGAATTTCTGCTTTGATGAAAAAAGGTTAAAAGCAACAACAGTAGTTGCTTTTCAGCAAGTCATTTAATAACAGGCAGAGCACACTCAGCAGCAAGGGTGACAGGTAATGTGGGAGTTATAGGCACTAAAACCCCTCCAAACAGCAGCAGATGCTTCTTGAGGTGACTATGCAAGTAAGTACTTCCAAGACAGAACCTGTGGTGAAAATGAGCCAAGAGAAAGCATAAAGGGATAGACTGGAATGAGGTAATGCACAGTATGACTCCACAACTTGCTGCATTCAGCTATAATCATATACTTTGTATTCAACTGTTCTTATTCGGCCCAAAAGATGAACTTGGTGGGAAAACTCACATAGGAGTCAGCACAATTTCAGCATTATACTGACTCATTTTCCTGTTCATCAATATCATATTAGAAATTTTGCATTCCAGAAACATGTTTTAGCAGGCTGGATAATATATACAAAGCAGTTACCTTAAAAGAGTTTGGAAAATCTCAAAAAGAAAAAGACAACCCAATTAAAAAATTGGCAAAGAATAGGAACAGGCACTTCACCAAAGAAGACATCCAGGATGCTACCAGATGAATGAGGAAATGCTCGTGATCATTAGCCATTAGAGAAATTCAAATCAAAACTCAAAAAAGGCTTCATCTCAACCCAATAAGGCTGGCATTAATCCAATAACCACAAAATAATAAATGTTGCAGAGGTTGTAGAGAGACTAGAACTCTTCTACACTACCAATGAAAATGTAAAATGGTACAACCACTTTGGAAATTGATTTGACACTTTCTTAAAAAGCTACAAATACAAATACCACATGATCCAGCAATCCCACTGCTTGGAATATCCCCTACAGAAATAAGGGCTGTCTCATGAACAGATACAAACACAAATGTTTACTGCTGCACTGTACATAATAACAAAATGATGGAATCAACCTAGGCACTCATCAACACATGAATGGATCAATAAACTATGCTATACTCAAACAATAGAATACTATGCAGTGATAAAGAACAATGATTTTAGGACACATCTGATAACATGGAGTCATCTGGAAGGCATTATGTTGAGTGAAATCAGTTGCAAAAGGACAAATACTATATGAGACCACTATTACAAGGACTTAAGGTTTAAGCCCAGAATAACCTTTGATGGCTATGAGTGTGGGGAGGGAGGGAAAGAGGTATTCAGAGATTAGACAACAGATAGGCACTGGGTTAGGTGAAAGGACTAACAACAAACAGTACAGGAGGTGAGTGTAAATGGACTAGACCAAAAGTTAATAGGTTTTCTAAATACAACCCAATATTTTGAAGGACACTGTAGCAGCAACAGGGATCTGGAGACCATGGTTTCAGGGGACATCTTGGCTGACTCACATAACTAATTTTGTTTCTTTTTTTAAAGAAAATGTCCTGCATACCCACTCAGTGAGTGGCATGTGGGGTCTTAAAAGCTAGCAAGCTGCCAATCTACTTGAAGCAGAGGTGAATGAAGGACACCAAAGATAAGAGAAAAATAAGAGCACAGGAAGACAGAAGGTGTCACATGATCCAGACACTATCATCATGAGACCAGAACTAAATAGTGCTGGCCACCACCAATGACTGCCCTGACAGGGAACACAGTGTAAAATCCCTGATGTAGTGGGAGAAAAATGGGTGCGCAGAACCAGAACTCTAAAAGATCACACTTTACGGTCCATGATACTGGAAGGTACCCTGAGGACACGGCCCTTGGACTTTCTGTTAGTCCAGAGCTGAAACCAGTATCAAAGCTAACTCTTCAAAGGCTGGACTGGACTGTAATACACAGAATGATGCTGGTGAAGACCATACAATTTGGCTTAAATACATACATGAGGCTGTTTGAGCAGCTCTTGTCCAGTGGTGAGATGAAAGAGTGGAGGGGGACAGGAGTTGGTTGAATGGCTACAGGAAGCACAGAGTAAAAAGGAGAAGTGTACTATCAAGTAGGAGGAGGGACACATCCAACAGCTGCATAGTGGTGAGGGTGCAGGGTTTCATAAAGCAAACTGATTTGGATTGTAATCTTTCACTTACAGCACAAAGAAGCATTTTTAAAAAGTTTGGATAAGTATACAGAGAATATCATTATAGAAACATATGAGTATCTGACAAGATTCATAATGTCCTTAAATTACTGTCACAGAAGGTAAGTACACTCTTAAAAATAACTTTAAGGATAACGGTAAAAAGAGAGTACTGGACTAAGCACACCTCAAATACCAATGACTCTAGGTACTGAAAAGTACCAAAGAAATAATTATATGAATGAAGATATTAAAGCCAGGAAAAAGTGTGATATGCCTAATGTTAAGCAGCTAATGAGTGGCTGAGTCTATCACAAAACGCAGATCACATGATTCATCTTTCCTGAGATTTCCACTAAGTTTTGCTGCTTCTTTATTTGCCTCACCTAGAAGGTAGGATTTATTTTCATATATGGTAAAAACAGTGGACACGATAAGGAAAGGGAGTTACATGACATTAGCTTTTTTTTTTTTTTTACAATTTCACGTAATCTAGCTCTTTAACCTTACAGTGACTAAAGTATCTTTTCCACTGATTAGCAATACATCAAATTTTCCCATTCAGTTAAATCACCCACTTGTATCAGCTTATCACTAACAAAGACTATTATCTGTCAGCATGGACCTATTAATTACACATCAGTGCTAAAATAAACGTCACCAACCAGAGTTTGCCGTCACGAGTGTGAACTCTACCCCATTTACTTCATTCTGGAGATCCATGAACCCTAAATCTCCACAGATGACACCTCCAATTTCTCACCTGCTGTCTGGGTTCATCAAGCTCCCTCTCCAAATCTTCCAAAACAGTCACCACCTGCTCTCCGCTCTCAGGATTACGCTCCCGCACCCAAGCCTGGAGCTCCTCGGGCAGGATGGTCAGAAACTGTTCCAGCACCAACAATTCCAGGATCTGTTCCTTGGTATGTATCTCTGGGCTCAGCCACTGGTAACAAAGTTTGCGGAGTTGACTCAGAGCCTCTCTGGGTCCAGGTGTCTCCTGATAGCAGAACTGCCTGAAGCGCTGACGAGAGAATTCCCTGACATGAGACAAATTCCTCTGCAGGCAGGATCCCTGATCCCAAATATGATCTTCTTCTTTAACCCTTACTTTGATAATCTCTCCTTGTTCTTCTGAAGCCTGGCTACTCAAGGTAGGGAGGGCCCCGGAGGCTGTCGCCATCCCGAGCTTAGCTCAGAGGAAGGTTCCCTCCAGTTGGGGTCCAACCAAATGGATGACTTTTGAGTTTCCCCCTTGGTCAGGAAAGTTTTCGCTATTAAGCAAAACACTAACACTGAAAAAGTACAGAGGCAGTGAAAAAGGATTTGTCTCCGTGCCAACACAGGGTGGTAGAAGAGTAATTCAACAAAGTGAAATCATACGTGACAAGACCGGAAAGAAATGAGCACACAGCTAACTACTCACTAAAGCTGCAGGGTCACAAACTGCGCAGCAGGTAACTTCAGAGACAGAAAACTAAGGTTACTAAGAACACGCTGCCCCAAAATACCATCGGGGTATATGGGCCCAGGCAAGGAAACGAAGTAAGAGTGTCGTTCTAAAGGCCGTAGCTCCCTGCAGCCTGGGCCCGGACGGCGAACCGAGAAGCGTTCCTCCCACACCACGAGCTGTCTCCAGAAGAGGTCAGGCTGTCACCGTGCACACGCCCTCTTCCCCCGAAGCAGGTTACACAGACACTATTCCTCGGGCCACTATTCCTGGACGGAACGGTCTGCTACACCAAGACACTCGCCGCACAATTCCACACGTTCCGGCCGGGGCTGAGAAGCTACATTCACTTCCGGGTCGCTCTAGGATTCCGGGTGGTGCAGTCGTCTCGGTGGTACCGCGGACTGGTAAATTTGGGGACAGCAAGTACTCTGGAAAATTATAAAAAAAAAGAACTCCTGAGTTACCTCGTTAACCGTTGTTCTGATAAAAAGAATTTCACGCTGTGATCAGTGCTGATGTAGAGACTGCTCTGAGTTTTTCTTTTACCACCATAAACCTTTTCTGGCATTCAACAGCACCCTACCCCGAGCCCCCTGGAGGTCATCGCGACATACTGTAACTTAGCTGAAGGAAGACATCCTTGCAATAGTTACAAATAGGCTAATCAATGGCCTCTTCTTTGACCTTTACTCTTTGATTTCGAACAACCTTCTCATTTCCCAGTTAACATGACCATGAGATCTAGTCCAATCTTCCCACGGGAAAAACAAGATCCTTGAAGGATGGTGTCATGGTTGGAATTGTGTCCCCCCAAAAATGTGTGCAGCCACGTGCCTGGGATATGGTTCCCAGTATCTTGGGACTGTCCTCCATTGTGTGGTTTTGCTAACCTGTATGTTAAAGGATTAGGGTGGGGCTGTGAAATCCTGCAGTAGGGGGAGTTTCCCTGGAGTATGGCTTGCCCCACCCTTAATGCTTTTAGCTTGCAAGGAATAAAAGGAAAAAGAAACAAAGGACAATTTGAGAACCTCGCTACCATCAAGCAAGCAGCACCGGGAGCAGAGCATGTCGTTCAGATCAGAGGTTCTTGCGTGAGGACGCTCCCTGGACAAAGACTGATGCAATACCGGACTTTCCTCCAGAGCCGACAAGGGGAAGTCTTTCCCTGGAGCGGACACCCTGAATATGGACTTGCAACCTACCGGACTGTGTAAGAATAAATCTTTCTTTGTTAAAGCCATCCACTCTGTGGTATATATGGTAGAGCAGCCCTAGCTGACTGAAACAGATGGGCTTCCCTTTAATGTGACTGTAAGCGACTGTGGGTAACTGGCCCCAAGAAACTAACAAGCAAAATCTGGACGAGTTCCCTCAGGAGCTCCCCGGTAGCTCAGTAAGTGAGAGCCACGGAAGCTAATCAAAGGGTCGGCGGATCAAATCTATCAGCCTCTCCCTGGAAACACCGTGGGACAGTTGTACTCTGCAGCTGTGAGCTGGAATCCATTTGATTCCAACGGGTTCAATCTTGATTTGGGTTTATGCTCCTCCAAGCAGCCTGTGCTTGCAGCAAGGTGGAATATTTGAAGGTGGACTAAGCCAGCGGTGCTAGAGTGTACGAAGTTACCAAGGAGAGAATGACTGTTGCAAGGGATGCAGGCTGTGTGGCTTCCGGATGGCACCAGAGGTCTACGAAGGCAAGAATCATCACTAGTGCCGACCTTGTATTCCTCCTCCTCCTGCTTACCTCAGCCTGCCCCACAAACCAAAAAAACCAAACCAGTTTGCCTTCTTGGCTGATTTTTCTGTAGATAGACAGGCCTTTCTTCCCTGGCTCTTCTAGGTGAACTCAAACTGCTTAACTTTGTTTTGCCCCACCCAGACACCCAGCCTGCCCCATACTAGAGTGTTTGAAACATACTAGAGGTCCAAGGAACTAATATATGTTGAATTCCTGAATGGCCTCCCCTCTCCATTCTTTCTTTCCTGCTACCTTAGTCCCTATTGGTTACTTTTTTGTCGGTTCATATTACAGAGACTTTGATAAATGAGAACATTTCTTTTGGAAATCTCAAAATCAAAATATCTTATCCCAGAAATGGTCTTGAGTGACTTGTTATACTGAATGAAATTGTATATATAATTTTAATCTATGTGCCCAGAAACCACACTTCACAAAATACTGCTGTCAACTTAAAACATTCAAACGAATAAAAGCAAAACAATTATTTTTATAAATATAACAAATGTTATTGTAATAAAAGAAATGCAAATTAAACTGTACAATACTACTTTTCACCTACTAAGTTAACAGAAATCCCAACTGTCACAAAAACACCACGCTGGGGAGATTGAGGGAAGATAGAAAGTTTAATAAGACTGTAGATGAATAAAATCCATTTAGGGGACAGCTTGGCACTATCTATAAATATTAAAAATGGATATATCACAGGGCATAGCAAGTCTACCTCTAACAAGTATATTACAGTATCATAAATGCACATACTCAAAATGATGTAACTTCTTCCTAATGCAGCATAGTTTGTAACGGCAAAAAAAGAGGAAAAACCTACATACCAATCAATAGAGGGCTAGTTATGTATACAGTAACCCATACATTGGAATAGTGTGCAATCTGAGAAAAGAATAACTGGTTACTTCTTGTGATAGGGAAAGTTCTCCAAGATATATTGGCTATAGGGAAGGGACACAGGCGAGACTGACATGCATAGTGTGCTATCATTTCTGTTATTTCTTTTTGACATAAAAAGAGGAGTATGTTTTATACATTCGTGTGTGCTTTATAGGCTCCTGGGAGAAATTAGTAGCAGTGATGGCATAGTGGTAAAGTTTTGGGCTGCTAAGCAATAGATCAGTAGTTCAAATCTACCCTGGAAACACTAGGGTTAATTCTTTTTATCTTCTAGGGTCATTGTAAGTTGGAATCATTTCAAAAGCAATGAGTTTTGTTTTATTGTTATTATTTTTTAATCCATAGGGAACAATTAGGTGGATGAGGAATAGGGTGGCTGCAAGATTTTACTATATAGCTTTTTATAGTTTTTGGACCATGTGAACGTAGTGCCTATTCAAAACCTTGAATAAAAGGAAGAAATACACAGTTTTTCCTGAAGTCTTGACAAGATAGAAATCATACATAGAAACTCACAATACTGACATTTTTCTTTGTCTTGCTAAAAAAGAAATTACTTAGTATAACTGTTGTATGTGATATATTTTTGTTCACCATGTCTGTAAGCAGAAACACACCCTCTTCTTCAAAGCTAGGGACCTTTAGACAATAATGTTTGAATGTTTTATTTTGAAGTTATCATACCTGGTGAAAATTGTTAAAACTAGGCTGAAAATAATCCATGATGTATGGCATAGGTGATTCTACATATCTCTGTGGGCAATTTTATCATGTACTTTAAGTTTGTTAAATAACTTCTCTATAGCCACAACTAATTATTCAGTTGCTTCCTCAAGAAACCTGGGGATTCTGTGGTGAGTATAAATATGTCTCCTACACTCAGGGAGGTTAGTCTAGAGAGGAAACGGAAATACTACTCAAAAGATTTTGCTTCTAACTTAATTTACAATTCTAAGGGCTACGGAGGAGCAGTTGTCCCTAGGTTTCAAAGGCTATCTCAATGAATGTTGAATTGGAAAGTCAAATTTGAGCAGTTTGCTCAAAGGAACTAACCAAAGGTAGATACTGAGCAGGTGGTGATCTGACTTGATGTTTTGGTGTGGGAAGCAATAGGTCAAAGAAAAGCTTCACTGATGAACTCACGACGAGGGTGGGATTCGAACCCACGCGTGCAGAGCACAATGGATTAGCAGTCCATCGCCTTGACCACTCGGCCACCTCGTCAGACACAAGTGACACTCATTTATTTTCTTGCTACTTGATGTTTGCTTTGTAGTAATTAATAATCATCCTTTTTCTGGACTAATCCTGATTCAATCCTCAGCCACACTCAGTGTCAAGTACTTCTTTAGGTATATTTCACAGGCAACCACAAAAGTAATAAAAGACTCTTAGAATTACCTGGCGCACATACAAGGAAGAAGTAAAATTAGTGCACTTAAGTACCAAAAAAATCCTTGTTGAACAGGTGACTGAATCAACATAGCGGCAGCGGCACCAGTTGGGGGCCCCCGTCTTCTTGCACGGATTTACAGCAGTCTCTCGGCTGCAGCACTCTGCATTCGAGGTTTTAACTTCCTGCCTACTGAACAGAGTTGCTCCTGCTTTCTGGGAGATACAGGGAACAAAGAAATCTGGCTCTATGATTCCCTTTCGTTTGCTTCTGGAGTACGCCCAACAGCCAGGACACACTTTTATTTCTCCTTGTTGCCTTCTCTATGTGACTTGTCAAGCAATGGTGAGAACTTGGTTGGGAAAAAATGCAAGAGCTCTGATAGGACCGTCTTGAATCAGGAGTGAGTTGGAATATTAAAGCATAAAATTGATTTACGAGTAGAACTGAGAAGGGTGATGTAAGGTGAGGGTGGTGAAATCCCCACTGGTCCACTGGTGCAGGGGTCAGGATACCTGAGTCCTGGTTGCCATTCTGTCTCAGGCAACAGTGTAAATGTGGACAGGCTGCTTCACCCCTACTGTCCCCACTTCTTCCATCCCCGCCCCTACAGCTTCATCATCTTTCCAGGAGAAGGCTGAACTTGGCAACTTCAGATAAACTCAACAACAGGAAACCCCTTCTCTCACCAGAGTCTGTCTGCTTTCTTACATTTAGTGCAGAATTTTGTAGAGCGATTTGGAGAGAAAAGTCACTTTCTTGCCAAAATGTATTGTGTTTTTCCTCTTGTGTAATCCTTGTTCCTAGCTCTCACAGAAGGGGGCCCTCTCTTCTCCCCGTTTTATGTTCCTTCACTGAATTCCATACACACATTCAACATACAACTAGCTCTCGTGGAAAATTACCTATAATACCTGCATTAGAAGACTAAAGGGGTTATTCATTTAGTGAATCAAAACTTATTTATTTCTTCAAATGAAGTCAGTTGCCACATCACCTTTTTTCTTTTCTAAACATTCTCCCAGTGTTTTTCTGTTTGTTGTTGGATTCTGGAGTTCCACAAAAACTGATTTCAACCTTTTTGTCCGCTGAATCACTGCTTCGGTGGAAGGGCAGAGAGTTCTGGGGTTCCACTATTTTCGATGTCAGCTTCTTTCACTTTTTATAATCCCAAATTAAACCCTAAAATTAGTATTATTATTTCATTCGGACACCAATTGCTCAGATTTTCTTACGTGGTCATGTGTTATTTGTGTGGTATTCCTTCTTACATCTCAGACTGGTATCATTTTTCTTTTTTTGAAGTATATCATTTATAAATGCTTTTAGTAATAAATTTTTCATTTACCTTTCCTGTGTTAAAGTTATCAATAAATTATTAAGAAAAGTACTTCTTTGTAGAATAGTTACACATAATGAATGCAAAAGAAATGTTAAAATATTTTAATCATCATTTTGTGATCTTTATCTTATAATGGATCTAAGCAAGGATAATCGAAGAATGCTATGGTAAATGGATTTAACAACCCATAATATTTGAATGGAAACCCTGGAAGCGTAATGGTTAAGTGCTATGTCTGTTAACTAAAAAGTCGGCAGTTCATATCTGCTAGGGGCTCCTTGGAAAATCCATGAGGCAGTTCTACTCTGACCTATAAGGTCATTGTAAGTCAGAATTGACTCAATGGCACTGAGTTTGTTTTTTTAATATTTGACTGCACTGAATAACCTTAACTGGAAATACCTATATTATATGCCATCTGATGTGATGCTGTAGGAAATACACAGTAACAGCCAGAATATATTCTAGCTAGCCTAAAACAATTGTGTAGAAATAAATTACATATTTGGGTGAAGAAATTTGCTGTATTATCTTCTCTCTCTCTTTTTTTTGTTTTGTGTGTGTGTAAGTTGTTGGATGTTTTTCTACGTAGGCAAATAGTTCTGGAATTAAGGAATTTTTTTCTATAGATTTTATTTATATTCTTTTTCCTAACACACTGACATAGATCAGAAGTACAGTATGCTCATTTCACATTTAGATCTCACAAAGATTTGGACATTTCTAGGAGTCATTTAAAGTAAAGACATATTGTCTTTAAGCTGATTATAGATGACTTGCAGTCCAGGTCAGGATGATTAGAAACCAAAGTTATAAAGATAGGAGTTCACCCTGGAATGTCTGGAAATCAGAGCTTAAGACCCCTTGCCATCAAGCTGAATTTGACTCATAGTGACCTGATATTGCAGGGTTGGTTTTTTTGTTTGTTTGTTTAGTAAACAAAATAAAAATTGTTACAAAATCTAGACTGTTTATGAATGTTACAAATTTTTGGTTTCAATTTTTTTTTTTTATGTTTCCCTAAAGAAAATATTCCTATTACCGTTGAATTGGCTGTAATTCATAATGATACCACAGGACAGAACTGTGCCACAGGGTTTCCAAGAAGCCTGGAGGGTTTGAACTGCAAATCTACTGGTTAACAGTCAAACTCTTAACCATTATACCACTTAGGCTCTCTAGAGAACTGAAAATTACGTTCCACTTCTCTCCTCTTTTCTTCTTCCTTCCTTTCTCCTTTGCTTTGCTTTGCTTTCCCACTCTTTATCCACTTCATTTTTTCCCCTATAATTTCTGCTATAAACTACATAATGCTGTCAATTATGAGATACTTTCACCCAAGATAAAGAGAAAAATAAATGTGCTCACAAAAAGGAATGTATTCCCTGTGCTCTATTCACATGGTGTCTCACTAATATATTCCTGCCCATTTATACATCAAAATGCAATGGTATGTTCACTAAGACCATGAATACAAGCTCCCCAAAGCTTGAGGCTTTAACCAACAAATGCCGAGGAAACAGATTTCACATAGTGCCTGCTTTCTCACATTGGTGTTCTTAGGTAGAAGTGTCACACTGCAGCATCTAATCCTAGACCCCAGGTCCTATGCTCACATTCTAGCTGTAAAGGAAACACAGAAAGTGAGTTTTTGTTTTCTGCTCTAGAAGGTAGTATCAGTAATGTGAGAATTCCCATAATTTAAGATGCTGTTCAAAGATGCTTTGTAACTGCAATGCATGTTAAATATGAATAGAAAATGAGTCAGATTTGTATCAATTACACAAATGTAAACCTACAGAGTAAGCCTAATGAGAAATGTGAATTAATTTCATAAAGAGAATTACCAAAATTTGACTCGGTGCAGACAACAAAAGTTTAGTATTTATTGCAGAAAACAAATTTTATAACTTTGAAGAGTACAACATTTCTGAAGTTGACTTATTGAATGATTTAGTCACCTCAAGAACAAATACAATATTTATTGGAATACATAAAATGGTTAAAAATTTATCCATGAGAATAAGAAAAAATAAACGTATTTTATTGATCAATGAATTGTCCTACTACCCGAAGTAGGTCCAAAAAAAAAATCAAAACAAACCTTACTGCTGCTGAGTTGATTCCAAGTAGTAGTGACCCTATAGGACAAAGTAGAATTGCTTCATAGTGTTTCCAAGGAGCACTTAGCTGATTTGAACTGTGAACCTTTTGATCAGAAGAAGTAGCACTTAACCACTACACCACCAAGGTATCAAAAGCAGGTCCGCAAAACAATAATTACAAAATCATTTAACTAGCATAAGTCGATAGATACAGATTAATAAAAAATTCAAAGCCTAACACTAGAAATAAAATAACTATACTCTTAATAAAAAAATCTGATTTATGCATTACTATAGATGGACTGGTGGACCGTGAATACTCTGGGGGTCAGTTCTACCCTGGCCCAACTCGACAGCACTTGGCTGGCTATAGATGGACTGGGCAGTCTACAAAATAGTTAAAGAGGAAACAGTTCTGAGTATTAAACATTTAAGCCTGTGATTTGATAACCTAAGCTGGTTAAACTTTATTTCCACAACCTGTAGAACACAGACTTAGCATAATAAGATATACGAGGTCTACCAATTAAGTTAAGCGAACTCATCCTAGAAAAAAGACTACATATCTTATTGATGAGGATCTCTGTGGTCATCTTTCAAGTACTCCCCTTGGGAAGCTGTGAACTAACGTCAGTGCCTAGTACCCATTTCAAAGTAATTTGGGAACTCTTTTTCTGGAGTGGTTATCAGAGCTGTCGTTGTATTACCCTTGATGTCTTGGATGTCATTAAAATGTCTTCCTTTCAATATTTCCTTTATCTTCGGGTAAAGCAAAAGTCACTGGGGGCCAGATCAGGTGTGTAGGGAGGGTGTTCCAGTACAGTTATTTGCTTATACAAGTTCACGAACTTGCCACCATCCCACCGTGTGCAATGGCCAGTCTAGAAAGAATTGCAAAATCGCTTTGAAGGGTGGTCTAGGCTCTGGCATTTGTGCAAGGCTTCCCAAGGGGAGTACTTGGAAGGTGACAGTAGTGATATTCAGCATCGGGGACTTAATTGTGGGGCCTCATCAGATTTGCATAGAAAAAAGCAGCCTGAAAGCTAAAGAGAAACTTTGAAAAATGTTTTAACCATTAGAAAACACAGACTTCTAAAATTTATAAAACATTTGATAAAATATAAAAACATGTGAAGTTGAAACGGATACCACAAAAAATAAATATTAGAACATGTTTCATCCCTGGAGCTATCAAGAATTTTTAGAAAATTATAAAACATAAGATTTTGCTGCTGTAAAAATAGCAAAAATTAAAAATACAATATCCAGTGCCGTGAATGATCTTACACACTTTTGTCTTCTATGCACCTAGTCTGATTTCAATCACCTAATGGGCTCTCTATGAATATTTCTTGTGTAAATTAATAAAACCATGTGAAACATGTAGGAACTGATGTGGCCATGCCTGGCTAATGGCCACATAAAATGCTTTAATCTGTTGAAGAAATTTGAGCTTTTCATACAATTTGATTCAGCAGTCCTATTCTTTGGAATTATGAAGAGCAGAACTTCCATTGTCAGCATTATTTATAAGATTTAAAAGTTGGAACTAACCTATATGTTTAAAACAGCTGACTGTTTACATGTACAGCAAAACCTATGACAGCCAAACTCAAAGGGACTGCCTTGTTTTCCAGGTCTTGCAAGTACTCTGCCTTTGACAGTGTGTAGGCTTATTATTCTTCTAGTTCAGTGGAAAGTATTTGAGCTTTCTTTCTCTGGCAGGTTTCCACCTTACATAGATGCCAGCTTTTGCAGGTTTTACCATAATGTGGATTTATTGGATATCATGGAGTGCACATCATGTTTGGGTGCATCGAAGTCAATTTCCAGTGTACAGGGACCATATTACAAAGCACAACTACCCTACAGGGCTTTCTAGGCTGTAATCTTTACAGAAGCAGATCACCTGGTCTTTTTTTCTCAGGGCCGCCAGATATGTTCAGGCCACCAAGCTTCAGCGAGTAGCCGAGTTCTCAATCACTGCACTGTCAGGGGTCCTTGCACCAACATGCAAAACTTGTGTGTATAAAGAATTAAAATGGATATGTGAAATTGAAGAAATGAAGGAAAAGTGATTTGATTAATTGATAGGATTGTGGGCAAATCATTACCATTTCATTTCTTCCTTGTTGTACTGTTGCCTACATAGTGAAAAAGTAGAAAATATGCTTATAATTATTGGTTTGTCCATGTATGTTTGTGTCTGCATTTATATGTATTAATTTAACATATAAATAAAAATTTAACATATAAGTAAAAAAAACGTGGGACTATGTTAAAAGTTTACAGTTGTTTATTTTCTCTAAATTTGAAAGAAATTACAAATGGTTTTAATTACTGAAAAGCAGTATAGAAAATGCATGAAGAGCTTCCCTAATAAGAATGGCTACCTTACATGATTAATCCACACAGAAAAATTCTTCTTGCTTTTTCTTAACGCCACATACTGAAGGAATTCAGTATTATTTAACACCAGGACAAAAAAGTTTTTCTCCTTCCAATTTCTCTACCTAACAGTAACTTTCTGAAAGCTCCCTTGATAGCCTCATTCTTCAGACTATAGATAATAGGGTTAAGTGCTGGGGGCATTACTGTATAAAAGATAGAAATCATAAGGTCAAAAGTAGTTGAAGAGTCTGAAGGTGGTTTTAGAAACTCAAAGATGCCTGCGGAGACAAAAAATGTGACAACGAAGAGGTGGGGCAGGCAAGTTGAGAAGGCCTTGGATCGGCCCTCAGCAGAGGGCATTCTTAGGACTGTAGAAAAGATGTGGATATAGGAGAAGACAATGGAGGCGAAGCAGATGGATGCCATCACAGACATGAAAGCAGCCACTCCAATCACTTCAAGGTACTCACTGAAGCAGGAGAGCTTTAGCAACTGGGGGACATCGCAGAAGAATTGATGAATTATTTTGGCTTTACAGAATGTGACAGAGAATGTGGTTGCTGTGTACAAGATTCCAGAGACAATTCCGCTTAGCCATACAGCTTTCATAAGCCACTTACACTTGCTAGGATCCATGATGACCTCATAGTGCAGTGGGAAGCAGATGGCTGCATAGCGATCATAGGACATCACTGTGAGAATGGACATCTCAGCCCAAGCCAAAGATGTAAAGAAGAAAACCTGGAGTATGCACTGGCCTCGAGAAATATAGCCATCATCCATCAGAGAATTGTCAATGGACTGGGGGACCACGACAGAAATGAAGGAGAGGTCCAGAAGGGAAAGGTGCTTCAAGAAGTAATACATTGGGGATTGGAGATGCTGGTCCAGTGTGGTGATGGAGATAATGATGAGGTTACCAGCCAAGGTTACTAGATATATGACCAAGAATAGCAAAGCATGTAAAATCTGTAGCTCACGAATGTCAGAAAATCCCATGAGCAGAAACCCAGCCATTGTGGTTATGTTTGCCATAACCATTTTGAAGACACCAGTTGTGCTGGCAGCTGGAAGAAAAGGGGATATGCAAAATGCAGTAGAAAGATGTTAAACTAAATTTCCATTCGTTTACCCATCACTGCTCTTAAAAACAATTACTTGTTGAGTACCTGCTACGTTTCCTCTGTGCCCTTGGTGTCTGGAGTCCAAATATGTAGCTGATAGTTTTCACTATTAAACGTGTAACTATAGGTAAAGGTACTGGTCCTGCCAGAGAAAAATAGTTACATATGCACTACTGTAAAACCCACCAACTTCCATTTTCACTAATGAAATTCGTTGCTTTTTTAAAGTCAACAACAAAAAAACAATGATCAGCTGTTGACTACAAATTTCTGAAAACTGAGTACATTACATTTCTGTACAGCTCACTACTACTGTAAATGCAATGGCTTTTCAATTCTTTTCATAGTAACAGGAATTGAAAAAGGATAAAATGTTGGACAGGGTAATCCCTAAAGCCCTTTTCTACACCAAACAACTCTGTCATAGGGGAAACCCCAGTGATTCTGGAGAGAAGGGTCAAATTGTCCACCATTAATGCTCTTCCAGTTAATAGCTTATTTAATGACCCAAGAACAAAAACACTTTTGCAAAGGAAATATGTGTCATTCTCAGATTCAATGTCTCATTTTGTGTGTTTTCTGATATTTCAACTTTACTTTCTCTTTGAATCTTCATTTCATTCGCCTGATGTTCCTATTATTTGCAATACAAAAAGAAAATAACAAGAAGAATAAAGTGATATGTATTTTTCAGTAGGAAGAAAAGTTTTGATTTACTGCCCAGTGTTTTGTGCTTTGTGGAAGGGACATAAACAAGATCTTTCTCTTCATTAAGACATTTATCTGTACACGAGGGCTGATGTGTCACTTCATTAGGAGCTGTTCATACTCCTGGATTTTTCTTCCTTCTGTCTGTGAGTTGCAGGCAGCAACTGGAAGAGCTGCTGTATCTAACAACGTCTCTGGGAATTTGTCTATATCATGGGACATCTTACCACTTTTTCTCTATGTGTGTCATATAATTCACCTGCATAGAAATGATAATTAGGAGAATCCTAAATCTTGAAGCTAGCGCTTTCTCTCCACTTTTTGTCATTTTGAGAGAGGCTTTTATTGGTCAATTCAGTAGTTCTTTCATCTGCTGTATTTTTCTAATGTCTGATGTCAGCCTCTCCCACTGACGCTGGAGACTGACTCTGCCTCCTGTGCTTCTTGGCATCCCTGAAAAATGAAATTAGCATTGGCATTTGAGCTTTCTATTTGTACATCTCATTGATTGATGTGGGTCTGTGATTTTAGATTTATAATACAGACAGATAATACCTTAACTGAAATGTTAAAACACTTTTTTCACTGCTGTATGTGAGGGAACTCTGGTGGCGTAGTGGGTTAAGTGCTATCTTCTGCTATCCACAACATCGGCAGCTCAAATCTGCCAAACTACTCACTCCTTGCGTCAGTTCTGCTCTGACCTCAGGGTCACTGTGAGTCAGACCGACTCAACAGAAGAGTTTGTTTTATTTTTTTGGCCCAGTTTAAAGTGTCGTTTTTTTTTTCTTACTTTGAGAACATAAATCATGAGACTAATCTGTCCAGAATCTCCCAGCTTTATCCACTTCCATCAAAACCTGTGCGTTGTGCTTTGTGCTTACCTGTGCTCACACCAAGTAAGAGAAAGCAGGGGGAACTACAGAGCAATTACATTGCTTCCAACGTATTCTCCCTCTGCATGTCTTTTCTTCCCCCCCCCCCCAGCCTCTTTTTTCTTGAATTGGAAAATGATAAATAGCATTATTGTCCATACTTAATTTTTATGCTGCTGCATTAAATATTTTAAATTTCCAGATTTGTACAAGTAATTATCTTCAGGCAGGAAAGTGAAAAACTAAACATTTTTAAGAGTTCGTTTTTATGAGACAGATATCACATTAGAAATCATAAATAAATAAATTTTATTTAATTCACACAGACATTTTTAGCTTCTAGGAGTTAAGCCCCCCCCCTTTTTTTTTTTGGAAAAACTAAGATTCAGAGTATTTAAGTAACAGAATTAAGATCTGAGCCCCGAACACTTAGCTTTATAATTAACACTGCTAAGTTTCATCTAAGTAAATCTTTAAGTGTTGATACGAGGCATACAGGAGCACTGAGGAAAGCCACAATTACACTGAAAACATATTCTGTCTCTCACAGTGTTATCAGGAATTATTTGAAGAAATATTTCACAATTATTTTACTGAATGCTTACATAATTGCATAAATATTAACATTTTTCAAGTAACTGATTTTCTTTAAAGCGCTCATTATCATGATGCATTTATATAAATTTAATATTTGGATTTCTTTAATCTGCTCACTTTCAGGAAAGTCAGCAGCTTCCTTGCTAGGATTAACAGTCTTGTTTTTTCAAATTCAATTTGAAGAATGTAAGGTTCTGCCAGAGTTTCCATAAAATAGTTCTCTCCTTAAGTAAGATTGGAAAACTCACCACAGCTCTTTTTGGTGTATGGGTAGTCATCAAAGCTGATCACTGCTTCAAACGTTTCTTTCACATAATCAGATACATCTTTTTAAACCTGCTATTTCCCTTGAGAACCCAGATTTTTTTTTTTGTCATCTTTAGTAATGGCAGCCTGAACTGAACGATAAAGATGTTCTATTTCCTCTACCCTTCTGGCACTAAGAACCAACACAACTAAAATCCACACTCCAATTTCTACAAAATAATAACAATTAACCATTTGTAGTAGCTAATTCCAAAATTTTTTAAAGCCATAACTCATTAAGAATAGAATTTGTTTCTCTTTGTACACCACCCCAGGGTCCTTTTCCTACTTCCCTATTTCCCCAGAAGGACACCACTCGAAATTCTCCAAGGGGCCAGGGTTTTCTGTTTCATGTCTAAACTCCTCTACACAAAAAATACGACATTGTTCCAAAGTAGTTTAGCAATGCACACCTCCATCAAGGGTTCCCATAAATTTGCATACTGATCTAACTGGTTGCCATGAGTAGGATTCAACTCAAGGGCACTTGGTTGGCTAACTTGGTGTTTCTCGGACAATAAATGTAAGTGTAAAATGAGAGTACATCGTAATTTTATTCTTTGAAATTTTCATTAAAAATATTTTCTTTTTAAGAAGATAAACCACCCAATTAAGCGATGGGCAAAGGAGATGAACAGACATTTCACTAAAGAGGAGATCCAGGCAGCCAAAAAACACATGCAGACATGTTCACGATCTTTAGTTATTAAAGAAATTCAAATCAAGACAACAATGAGATACCATCTCACCCCAACAAGATTGGCCATGATCCAGAAAACACAAAACAACAAATGCTGGAGAGGCTGTGGAGAAAGAGAAACCCTCCTACACTGTTGGTGGGGTTGCAAAATGGTCCAGCCTCTTTGGAAAGCAATCTGGCACTTTCTTAGAAAAATGGATATCGATATACCATTTGACCCAGTAATTCCACTACTTGGAATATATCCTACAGAATCAAGGCCTTTCACACCAACAAACACATGCACGAGAATGTTTATCGCAGCACAGTCCACGATAGCAAAAAGATGGAATCAACCCAGATGCCCAACCACAGAAGAATGGATAGGTAAACTATGGTACATATACTCAATGGAACACTATGCAATGATAAAGAATAACAGTGATTCCAGGAAACATCTCCTAACCTAGTTTCAACTGGAAGACATTATGTTGAGTGAAAGTGGTCAGCAACAAAAGGACAAATATTATATGAGACCTCTACGATAAGATCTCAAAAACAGACTTGTGTATAGAAGAAAAGACTCTTTGACAGCTGCAAGGGAGGGGAGGGAGGGAGGGTGAGGCGGGGAGGGTCTAGTTTAGATAGTTGCTAGAAATCTGGTTGGGAGAAAGCAGTGATAGCACACATTAGAAACAAGAACAACATTAAGTGGACTCCAGCATAACTTGAGTACTCGTTCCACCTCAACTTGACATTGCAAGGATAGAGTAGCTGGGGCAGGGGGCACGGGACCATGCTCTTAGATGAAATCGAGGCCAATTGGCACAACTAGCTGAGGGAAATCATGTTAAACTCTCTTGACATAAGGTCAGCCATCTTGGATGCTGAACCGTTACTTCAACTCTATATAACCTCTTGTACTGTTTGTGTACTGTAACCTAGAGGCGATCTGGGAACACCTCCAAGCCCTTGGCCCGAACATGTGGAACAATGTATGACCGAAACTGTAAACACCTGACTTAGTTACTGTATTTCAGTTCCTTGTATACTGAGTTACCAAGAAAGTATAAGCACTCTAATAAACCTTTGCTGTGAGCTCTCGGCAATGGATAGCTATTAGCCCCCTGATCCCAAACTGTTCTATGTCTGTCTTTCTTTCTCAGTTGTCAGCGCAAGCCTACTCCAACCACGTTCGTCGGATGCGGGGTTGGTCCGCGGGAACCTGTAAAACAAGAGGGAAGCCCTTCTCCAGCCCCACGCTCGAGCGCCAGATATCGGAGATCAGAGGTCACTCTGACGAACATGGTTGGAGGAGGCTTGCGTTGACAAGTGAGAAAGAAAGACAGACAAAACAGTTTGGGATCAGGGGGCTAACGGCTATTCATTGCCAAGAGCTCAGAGCAAAGGTTTATTAGAGTACTTACACTTTTTTGGTAACTTAGTATACAAGGAACTGAAATACAGTAACTAAGTCAGGTGTTTACAGTTTCGGTCATACATTGTTCCACATGTTCGGGCCAAGGGCTTGGAGGTGTTCCCAGATCGCCTCTAGGTTACAGTACATAAACAGTACAAGAGGTTACACAGAGTTGAAGTAACGGTTCAGCATCCAAGATGGCTGAACTTATGTCAAGGGAGTTTAACATGATTTCCCTCAACTAGCATTTTGCTAAAAGAGCTATCTGCACCCCACATTGGTGACTGATGTCTGGGGTCTTAAAAGCTGCCAAGCTGCCATCCGAGGACACAGCAAATGGTCCCAACTCAGCAGGAACGGATGCTCACTGAAGACCAAAATGACGTGGGGTAAAGACAACCTAGAAGACAGAGAGACCCACAAGACTGGGTGCCTTCATCGACTTGGGACCAGAAGAACCAGATGGTGCCTGGCCACCACCAGTGATAGCCACGATGGAGCTCACTAGGTTGAGTCTCATTGGCAACACAAGAATAAAAAGGGATGCATCCTGAGATCTCCACTAAAAGACCTCAGTTGATGGTCTAGCGGTTTCGGGGTTCCCCTGAGAGCATGGCCCCCGGCCCTGATGCTGCCCTTTCCCATAAATTATAACAAAGGTCCACTCTTTGGACAGGAATGGATTGGACTTGGCAATGCAGAGTGACCATATATTGGTTGCACTTTATGGTTCTATACATCTATAGGATATCATCCTGCTGACCTCTGGCTGGAGGAAGGAGAGTGGGTGGAGGAGAGCAGACAGGAGGCTGTTGGGAGGATGAGACATGTATGGAGCAGAGAGGAATAGTGTGCTGTCACCGGACAGGGAGAGCAGTGGAAGCTGCATATAGGTGGACATGTAAATTTATATGGGAATGTACATTTTCACTCAGTCATGTTAAATAAAAAATAATAAATAAATAAATAAATAATATTTTCTTTCTATTAGTGTGCCTATTGGCCATGTTGCACTTGTTCATGAACTTTTGCTTATTTTCAGGTGAGTCATTCTCTTTTCCCTATTGATCTGCAGGAATTATTTGTATCTTCAAACTACTATTCTAAATCTTGTCAATTGTTTGTTGTCGTTAGGTGTCACTGAGTTGGTTCTGACTCGTAGCCACACTTTGTACAATAGAATGAAACACTACCCAGTCCTGAACCATACACACCACCTGCTATGCTTGAGCCACTTGTTGCAGCCACTGTGCCAGTTCATCCTACTGAGGATCTTATTCTTTTCCTTTGACCCTCTACTTTACGAAGCATGACGTTTCTCCAGGAACTGACCCCTCCTAAGAATATGCCCAAAGTATGCAAGCTATCGTCTCCTTATTCTTCCTTCTAAGGTATCCTCGGGTTGCACATCTTCCAAAACTGTCTGTTCAAACTTTCGGCAGTCCATGGTATATTCAATATTTTTTGTCAACACCACGATTGAAAGGTGTCAATTCTTCTGTCTTCTGTACTCACTGTCCAGCTTTCACATATGTATCATGTGACTACCACGACTTAGGTCAGATGCACTTTAGTCTTCAAGGTGACATCTGTGCCTATCAATACTTTAAAGAAGTCTTTTGCAGCAGATTTTTCCCAGGGCAATGATTCTTTTGATTTCTTCACTTCTGCTTCCATTTACTTTGATTGTGGATTAAAGTAAATAAACTTCTTGACAGCCTCAATCTTTTCTCCATTTATCATGATGTTCCTAATTGGTCCAGTTGTGAAGACTTTGTTTTCTTCATGTTGACATGTAATCCGTACTGAAGGTATTTGATCTTCATCAGTAAGTCTTTCAAGTCTTCTTCACTTTCAGCAAGCAAGATTGTGTCATCTACATAATGCCAGTCGCTGATGAATCTTCTTCTAATTCTGATGCCCTATTCTCATATAACCCACCTTCCTGAGTTATTTGCTTGGCATACAGGTTGAATACGTGGTGAAAGGATAGAACCCTGGCACACACCTTTTCTGACTTTAAACTATGCACTGTCCCCTTGTTGTATCTGAACAACTGCCATGCACAGGTTCTTCGTGAGTGAAATTAAGTGTACTGAAATTGCTGTTCTCTGCAATGTTATCCATAATTTGTTATGATCCATACAGTTGAATGCCTTCGAATAGTCAATAAAACACAGGTACACATCTTTCTGGTATTCTCTGCTTTCGACTTGGTCCATCTGACATCAGCAGTGACATCTGTGGTTCCACGTAATCTTCTGAACCTGGCCTGAATTTTTGGCAGTTCCTTGTCAATATACTCGGGCAGCTGCTTTTAAATGATCTTTAGTAAAATTTTACTTAAGTGCAATGTTAATGATATTGTTCAGTTATTTTTGCATTTGGTTGGATCACCTTTCTTGGGAATAGAGCACTTTCAGTGCTCTCTCAGTGCTCTGTCCATTTGTTGAAACGTCTTAATTGATACTCCGTCAGTTCAATTCCTAGAGCCTTGTTTTTGCTAGTGCCTTAAGTGCAGCTTAGACTTCTTTCATCGGCACCATCAGTTCCTGATCATAGGCTACCTCTTGAAATTGTTGAACATGGAAAAATTATTTTTTATATAATGACTCTGTGTGTTCCTTCCATCTTCATTTGATGCTTCCTGCATAATTAATATGTTCCCCGTAGAATTCTTTACTACTGCAACATAGGGCTTGAATTTTTTTTCAGTACTTTCAGCTTGAGAAATGCAGTGTCCTTTCCTTTTTGTTTTCTATCTCCAGCTTTTTGCATATGCCGTTATAATATTTTATTTATCCACTCTATGAAATCTTCTATTCAATTCTCTTCATCATTTCTTCCTTTTGCTCTAGATATTCAGCACACAAGAGCAAGTTTCAGAGTCT
This sequence comes from Heterohyrax brucei, assembly GCA_028571685.1. NCBI lineage: Eukaryota > Metazoa > Chordata > Mammalia > Hyracoidea > Procaviidae > Heterohyrax > Heterohyrax brucei. Next base: position 45,566,541 of record CM053144.1, on the reverse strand, counting down.
CTTCTGACATCCATCTTGATCATTTTTTAAAAATATTTTATTGTGCTTTAAGTGACAGTTTACAATCCAAGTCCATTTGTCATGTAAAACCTCACACCCACACCACTATGCACTTCTAACTGCTCTTCCTACTATATGACAGCACACTTCGACTTTCCAATATGTACTTCCCGTAACCATTCAACCAACTTCTGTCCCTGTCCCACCCTCTCATCTCACCTCTGAACAAGTGCTGCTCAGACAGTGTCAGGTATATATTTAAGCCAAGAACTACATTCTTTGCCAGTATCACTCTATGACTTACAGTCAAGTACAATCATTGTCTAAAAAGTTGAGTTCAGTACTGTTTTAAGCTCTGGGCTAATAGAGAGTCCAGAGACCATGCCCTCAGGGCAACCTCTGGTCTGGCAGAACATCAGGTTTTGTCTTTTCATCAAGTTCTAGTTCTACACACCCATTTTTCTCCAGGTACGACAGAGACTTCATATTGTGTTTCCTATCAGAGGAGTCATTGGTGGTGGCTAGGTACCATCTAGCTCTTCTGGTCCCATGCTGATGTAGTCTCAGATTATATGGCACCTTCTGTCTCCTGGGCTCATATTTTCTGCATGTCTTTGAAGTTCTTCATTCTCCTCTGCTTCAGGTGGATTGGGATCAATTGATGCTACTTAAATGGGCATCTGCTAGCTTTTAAGAACACAGATGCCGCTCACCAAAGTGGTAGGCAGAAATATTTTCTTAAAAGAGAAGGTTAATTATGCCAATTAGCCTAGATGTCCTCTGAAATTATGAACCTCAGACTCCTGTTCCTGTGATTCTGTCCTTAAAAACATTGGGTTGACTTATGAAACCTCTTAGCTTTTAGTGTAGTCCAGCTGTGCTAACCTCTTTTCTACTACATACTGTCACTCTGTTCACCCAGTTTCTGTCAGCTATCTCTCCCACTCCCATAACCATCAAAAATTATTTTCTTCTGGCTTAAACCTTTTCTAAAGTACTTATAATAGTCATCCCATACAGTATTTGTCCTTTTGCATCAGACTAGGTTCACTCAGCATAATATCTTCCAGATGACTTCATAGTGTGAACTGTTTCCTAAGATCACTGTTGTTCTTTGTCATTACATAGGATTCCATTGTGTGAGTTTAGCATAGTTCGCTTGTCCATTTTATTAGTTGACAGGCATCTAGGTTGACTCCATCTTTTTGCTACTTTAGATAGTGCTGCAATAAACACTGGTGTGTATGTATCTATTCATGTGACAGCCATTATTTCTGCAGCATCTATTCCAAAAGCAAGATTGTTGGAGCATATGGTATTTCTATTTCTAGCTTTTTAAGAAAGCTTCAAGTTAATTTACAAAGTGGTTTTACATTTTATATTCATCATCAGTAGTGCAGAAAAGTTTCAGTCTCTCTATAACCTCTCCAACATTTATTATTTTGTGCCTGCCGTGTTGGGGAGAGATGGTGTCTCATTGTAATTTTTATTTGGATTTCTCTAATGGCTAATGATCACAAGCATTTCCTTACACATCCATTAGCTACCTAGAAGTCTTCCTCGGAGAAGCGCCTGTTCATATCCTTTGCCCATTGTTTAATTGGGTTATATGTCTTTTTTGCTGTTGAGATTTTACAGTATCTTGTAGATTATGGAGACTAGATGCTGATAGGATTTGTGGGAGCCAAAAATTCTTTTGCAGTCTGTAGATAGTCTTTTTAACCTTTTGGTGAAGTCTTTGGATGAGCTTAAGTGATTTCTAGGAGTTCTCAGCTATCTATTTTCTCTTCTGAAGTTTGTGCATTGTTAGTAACACTTTGTAGTCTGCTTACACCGTGTATCAGAGTTCCCTATTTTTGTTCCCATGATCTTCATTGTTTTAAATTTGATGTTTAGGTCCTTGATCCATTTTGAATTAGTTTTTGTCCATGGTGTGAGATATGGGTTCTGTTTGATTTTTTTGCAGGTGGATATCCAGTTATGCCAACACCATTTGTTAGACAGCCTGTCTTTTCCCCAGTTTCTGGACTTTGGACCTTTGTCGAATATCAGCTGCTCATAGCTGGATGATGTTATACCCAGATTCTCAATTCTATTCAGTTGGTCTATGTATCTGTTTTTATACCAGTAGCCAGCTGTTTTGACTACTACGCCAGTGTAATAGGTTCTAAAATCAGATAGAGCGAGGCATCCACTTTTTTCTTCATCTGCAGTAATGCTTTACTTATCCAAGGCTTCCTTCCTTTCATTTGAAATTTGTGATTTGTTTCTCCAGCTCATTAAAAAGCACCATTGGAATTTGTATTGAGATTACATAGTAACTGTAGATTGCTTTAGGTAGCATAGATATTTTCACAATGGTAAGTCTTCCTACCCATGAACAAAGTAGATTTCTTCACTTGCAGAGGTCCCTTTTGGCTTCTTGCAGAAGTCTTGCAATTTTCTTTGCATAGTACTTTTACATATCTGGTTAGATTGATTCCTCAGTACTTTATCTTCTTGAAGGCTATTGTAAATGGTGTTGATTTGGTGATTTCTTCTTTCATGGTCTCTTTGTTGGTATAAAGGAATCCAATTAACTTATGCATGTTTATTTTACATCCTGATACTCTGCAGAACTTTTCTATTAGTCCCATTAGTTTTTGCTTTTTTTGAGTATTCTTTAAGGTTTTCTGTGTAGATCATGTCATCTGCAAATAGAGACACTTTTACGTCTCCTTACCAATTTAGATGAGCTTTACTTCTTTACCTTGCCAATTTGCTCTGGCTAGAACCACTAGGAGATAATGTTGAATAAAAGTGATGACAATCGACATCCTTGTCTGGTTCCTGTTCTCAATAGCAATGTTTTCAGACTCCATTTAGGATGATGTTGGCTGTTGGCTGCATAGACGGCCCTTATTATGTTGAGGAATTTCTATGCCTATTTGTTAAGAGTTTTTAGTATCACCGTGTGTTGGAATTTGTCAGATGCCTTTTCTGCATCAGTTGATAAAATCAAGCCAGTCTTATCTTTTGTTTTATTTATGTGGTGATTACATGAATTGTTTTTCTAAAGTTGAACCATCTTGCGTTCCTGGTATGCATCCCACTTGGTCATACTGAATTATTTTTTTGACATGTTGTTGAATATGATTGGCTAAAAAGTTTTGTTCAGGATATCTGTATCTAAGTTCATGAGAGACATTGGTCTGTAATTTTTGTTTTTTTGTGTGTGCTGTCTTTACTTGGTTTTAGTATCAGAGTTAGACTGGCTTCATAGAAAGAGTCTGGGAGTATTTTATTTGTTTCTGTGCTCCAGAATACCTTTAATAATAGTGGTGTTAACTCTTCTCTACAACTTTGGTAGAATTCTCCAGTGATGCTATCAGGACCAGAGCTTTTTTTAGCTGAGAGTTTTAAAATCATCTTTTCAATCTTTTGTGATGGGTTTATTTAGTTGTTCTACTTTTGTTTGTGCTAGTTTTCATAGGTAGTGTGTTTTTATAAATTTGTACATTTCCTCTAGCTTTTGGGATTTATTAGAGTACAATTATTATTAGAATATTCTGTTATGATTCTTTTAATCTCAGTTACTTGCTCCCTTTCCTGTTTTTCTTTTTTTAGTTTGGCCATTGGTTTATCACTTTTGTTGATCTTTCCAAAAAGCCAGCTTTTGATCTTGTTAATACTATCATTTTTCTATTCTCTAATTCATTTAGTTCTGCTCTAGTTTTTATTATTTGCTCTCTTTGGGTGCCTATGGGGTTCTTTTGCTGCTCTCTTTCCACTTGTTTGAGGTGTAGTGTTAATTCTTTGATATCAGTCCCTTCTTCTTTCTGGATATGTGTATTTATTGAGATAAATTGACCTCTAAGTACTGCTTTTGCTGTGTCCCATAGGTTTTGGTAGGATGTGTTTTCGTTATTATTTGATAGTATAAATTATTTTATTCCATTCTTGATTTCTTCTTGAACTCATTTGTGTTTAAGCAAGATATTAAGTTTCCATGTGTTTGATTTTTTTTCTTCTTTTTTCTGTTGTTGATTTCTACTTTTATGGCTTTATAGTGTGAAAAGATGCTTTGTAGTATTTCAGTACTTTGAATTTTGTTAAGGATTGTTTTGTGGCCTAATACATGGTCAGTTCTGGGGAATGGTCCATGTGCACTGGAAAAGGAGTACACTTGGCTGGGTAGGGTGGATTGTTCTGTATATGTTTATAAGGTCCAGCTGATTGATTGTGCCATTTAGATCTTTCATGTCTTTGAAACTTTTTCTAGATATTCTGTCCTATCCTTCAATGAAAGTGACTTGTTGAAGTTTCCTGCTGTTATTTTGGAGGTTTCTAGTTCTCTTTTCAAATGGAATTAGTGTTTGCTTTATGTACCTTTCAGCTCCATCGTTATGTATATGTCCTTCTGGAGTATTGATCTTTTAATCATTATATAATGTCTTTCCTTATCCAGTGTGGTAGATTTTACTTTAAGGTCTATTTTATCAGAGATTAATATTGCTACTCTTGTTCTTTTTTTGAATGCTGTTGGCTTGGTTTTTTTTTCTGTCCTTTGAGTTGAAATTTGCTGATATCTTTAAGTATAAGTAGGCAGCATACAAATGAGTCTTTTTTTTCTTCCTTAATCCAATCTGCTACTCTGTCTTTTTATTGGTTCATTCAGTCCATTTATGTTCAGCACTATTATTGGTAGGTATGAGCTTAGTGCAGTCATCTTGATGTCTTTTCTGTGTGTGTTGTAGACAATTTGTTCCCTTAAATTTTCTGTGCTCCTTCTTTTTTCTTTGTGTTTTCTTTTATCTTTTTCAATGTCGGTGATTTTGTATTTGCTGAAACTTCATATTTTTCTTGTTTTTTATTTTGAGGCACAAGAACAATAGTGTCCTTTTCAGTTACCTTAGTATTTACCTCTAGTTTTCTAAATTTAAACCAGTCTGTAATTTCTTTATATTGCCTTGAATTCCTCCCCATATGAAAGATCTATGGCTACATTTTCTTTTGAGTGCCTCTGTTTTGTTATAATGTTTACATGACAACATCTCTATTTCCCTATTTTCAGTGTTTTGCCTGTGATTACTTTTGTGATTCTCCTGTTTGGCTTGGTACTCAATTGTTCTGTTTTCTGGTCTTGGTTGTTACCTAGTGTTACTGATTTTCTAACCAAGGGACTCCCTTTAGTATTTCTTGTAACTTTAGTTTCGTTTAGTTCGGAAGCACAGCTGAAAGCTGTCTACTATGGGTGACCCTGCTGGTGTCTAAATACTGGTGGTATAGCTTCCAGCACCACAACAGGCAAGTTCCCACAGCTGAACAAACTGATGGACACTTATGGGGAGTAGTAAACATTCTCTCCTATTCTGTGCTTCATTTTTCACTCCAGGACTTTCTTTGTTGTACAATATTATAATTGTAGTTTATGGAACTACTAAAATAAGCATTTCCTTTAAGATAAACACATTTTATGTCCTTTGTTATGAAATCATTTCATATTCCCAAGGATATGGAAAACATCCTTGAAGTAACTTTTAAAAGTTTCCATTTTAATATTTAAGTCTTTGATCTTACTGGGATTGTTTTTTGGATATGAAGTTAGGTAGATTTCAAAGTATTTGTTTTTCTGTCTTTAATATGGATGACTAAATGTTCTGGTACAATTTACTGATTTAGAATTCCTGTGCATATAAGAATCTCTCCTGGGCCCCTTGTTCTCTTCCGCTGGTCTACCTGGTACTATCTGTTAAACAGCACCAAACCCCAAACCCATTGCTATGTTATGGAGTCAATTCTGACTTATTATTACCCTATAGAACAGAATAGAATTGCCCTATAGGGTTTCTAAGGATGCTCTGTTGGATTAGAACTGCCAACTTTTTGATTAGCCCCCAAGCTTTTAATCACTGTGTCACCAGGGCTCCTTTACTTTGGTAGTTGTTTAAAATCATACTGCCACTGTTTTTTTTTGGTGTGTAGAAATAAATTTTACATTTAAGCCAAAAATATTGCTAACTATTATGTTTCTTTAATGCTTTTTCTGTGGACTCTTGCAGATTTTTCTTTATAGGCAAATATTTCTTCTGTGATTAAGCCGTTTTTGTTTATTACTCCTATTTAAATTTACATAGATTTTCTTTCCTTAGTGCAATACAATGGATTATGTAAAAATTAAAAAATAATTTGCTCAGCAGAAGGATGCCCAGCCCCCCAGTACAAAATAAAAAATTAAGACCCAGGAGGTTGGAGAAAAGAATTTGTAATAGAAGTACTGCCAGTTAAGTTCACAAACTCGTTCTAGAAAAAGTGCTACATACCTCATTGCTAAGTATCATTATGGTTACCTTTGAATTATTACCTTTGGGAGGCTACATACTGACACCAGCACATAGTCCATTCTTCAACAAATGAATTTTGGAACCATTTTTTCTGGACTGACCATCAGAGCTGTCACTGCATTGCTCTTGATTTCCTGTATGTCATCGAAACATCTTGCTTTCAGTATTTCCTTTATCTTTGGGTGCAGAAACAAGTCATTGGGGGCCACACCAGTTGAGTAGTAAGGGTCTTCTAATATAGTTATTTGTTTACTGTCTAAAAACTCCCTCACAGACAACTAGACAATTAAGTTTGTGAACTTGCCGCCTTGCCACTATGTGCAATGGCCAATCCAGAAAGAGTTCTAAAATTGCTTTGAAAGGTGGACTAGGTGCTGGCATTGATGTAAAGCTTCCCAAGAGAGTACTTTGAAGGTGACTACGATGATATTCAGCGATGAAGTATGTAGCACTTATAACAATTATGTTCATAGACTTAATTGTCAGATTCTGTATTTATATATCTGAAAAATGCTTAATCCAGAATATGTTGATCCCACTGCCATTGAGTTGATTCTGACTCATAATGACCCTATAGGACAGAGTAAAATTGTTCCATAGAGTTTCCATAGTGTTTGTGGATTTGAACTGCCAACCTTTGGGTTAGCTGATGTAGCACTTAACTGCTATGCCACCAGAGTTTCCACATGAATATATATGAGGTCTGACAATTAAGTTTGAGAACTTAATTGTTGTAAGTGCTACATACATCATTGCTGAATATCACTATGGTCACCTTCAAAGTACCTCCTTTAGGAAGCTACACACTGATGCCAGCACCTGGTCCACCCCTCAAAACAGTTTTGGATCTCTTTTTCTGGAATGGCCATCAGAATTGTCACTGTATTATGCTTCACATCCTGAATACCATTAAAATGTCTTCCTTTCAATATTTTCTTTATCTTTGCATAAAGAAAAAAGTTGCTGGGAGCCAGATCAACTAAGTAGGGAGAGTGTTACAAGACAGCTGTTTACTGGCTAAAAACTCCCTCACAGATAACATACATTTCAGTTTGCAAACTTGCATAGCTTCCCAAGGGGAGTACTTCAAAGGTCATATAGTGACAGTCAGCAATGAGGTACACAGCACTTTTTCTAGGATGAATTCACAAACTTAATTGGCTGTCCTTGTACACATGTACGTGTATGTCTCACAGCTCAATAACATAAAAACCTGCAAGCCACCTGAAAATCGGGAAAGAATTTTGAAAAACACTGCACAAATTACGATATATAAACAGATCATAAGCCCATGAATAGATGCCAGCCCCATCAGTCATTAGGGAAATACAAATTAAAACCATGTTGATATAGCATTACAACTTATTCTATCAAAGCAAAAATTAAAAATACTGACAATACCAAATGTTTGTGTGAATGTGGACTATTTGTACTCTTATGCACTACTGGTACATTTTATGATGAAATGTAACATGGAACAAACACTTTGAAAATCACCTAACAGTTTATTTAAAAATTAAACAAACATCTACTGTACATTCAGTTGTTCTATTCCTAATAAAAAGCCCTAGTAGCACAGCAGTGTATTTAGCTACTAACATAAAAATCAGCAGTGTGAATCTACCAGCAGCTCCATGACAGAAAGACGAGATGGTATGCTTCTATAAGGACTTACAGTCTTAACGAACAAACCTTTGGACTTCAATATGTATGAGGGGCTGTCTTAGAGGCTCCTGGCTGGAACTGAGATGATGGGGGCGGGGTGGTCAGATCTTGACCAAAAGGTCACAGGACTTCCAAATGAAAGAGGGAAGTGTGCTGTGGGATGGGGCGCAGAAGGGTATAAGCAGTTAGAATAGAATAACAGTGAAAGTTCTGAGTATAACTTGGCAAAATGATGTAGGTTATAAAATTGTTCTTAAATCACAATAATATTTATTTTTTAAAAAAAGATTTACAGTCTTAAATACACTATGGGGCCAGTTCTATTCTGTCAGTATAGGTCAGAATCAACTTGATGGCAATGTGTGGTTAGTGGTCTTAAGTATTTATCAGAAAAAAGAAAGAAAACAAAGTGTATCTCAACAAGATGACCTGTTGGTAGTCATTAGTGTTTATAATAAATAAATAAGTGAAAACATATGTCAACAAAATGACTAGTACATTATTATTAATGAAAAGTTTATTGAAATAGCCCCAAGTTAGAATAACCCAACTGTTTATGAACCAGTGGACAAATAAATAACATGTGATGTATCTGTATGATGAAATACAATTCAACAACAAAAGAGAAGCCAGCTATAAATCAATCTCAAGACAATTATGCTCAGCAAAAGAAGCTTTACATCAAAGATGTATATGATTTCGTTTATATAAAATTCTAGAAAAGACAAATTAACATATAGTGGCAAAAAGTAGATTAGTAGTCTTAGGGACAAGGAACAGAGGAAGGAATGAACTATAAAAAGAAGAAAGAATCATTAAAGGGCAATGGAAATGTTCAGTTTCTTGATTGTGGGTAGTAGTTTAATCAGTATAAGCAACTCCTAGCGGCATGGTGGTTAAGAGATCTTCTGCTAACCAAAATATCAGCAATCCCAATCTACCAACCACTCCATGGAAACCCTATGGTACAGTTCTTGGATGTCCTATAGGTTTGCCGTATTTTGGAATGACTTGAAGGCAGTGAGTTTTGTTTTGGGAGGGTTAGACTATAAATAGATGCAATGAAATTGATGAAAATGGAAAAGAGAAAAAAAAAACCATCTTCAAAATAAAGATTATATTTCCAGTAGGATCTGACTCGACGGCACTTGGCGTTTGGCTTGGCTTCATTAAAAATAGAAGCTTTATGGGAAACAGTTATGAGGCTGTTCCAATGGGCCAGTCTGGGATAATGTTTGTCTGGATCAAAAAGATGACACAGAAATAAAAGATGCAATCAATAGTACTGACTGATCGGATGTGAGAGTTGGGAAAAAGGAAATTTAAAAGGATCTGGCTTCAATAGCAGGTGGAGAAAAGAACTATTTACTGTGATGAGAAAACTGGGCTAAACAGAACATAGTGCAATGTTAATTATCTTTATTTAGTATCACTTTTTCTCTTTCCCTTGAGAATTTTAACATTCTTTTCATGAGAGAAAAACATTCTATGCAATTAAATTTAGCATTAACACATTGCATGGGATTTTTTCTCTTTTAAAGGAATTAAAGCAGAGGATCACTGAACACCCATGGAGATGTAAGGATCTGCGAACTACACGTGGGAGATGGGAAAAGGAAGAAAAGGCTATTCTACTGCTAAGAGTGTGTTCTAAGGAGCTTATCATACATATACACAAATACGTCTGTGAATTAAGAAGTTCATCAAAGCATTGCTTAGAGTAATGACAATGGAAATGAAAATATTCTAAATGGTGTAATAAAACATACAGTCATTACAATTATTTTACATTATTTCAGTGAAACACTTTAGCAATCGTAATGTACAGGGAGATTACATTCCATTACTCATCAGTGGATTATAATAGCTTATGTTTATTTTTATAGAAGATGCACACACATTCATATCTGAGTAAAAAGAATGCAATGTATAGAGGTAAATAGATAAGCTCTGAGTCAGATGAGTATCAGTCTGAGTCATCTCCTTATTGTTTTTTTATTTCAGAAATCTCAGAAAAATGAATTCATGCGTCCTACATCTTGTGTCTTCATTAGTGAAATAGCAACAAGATGAGTTTTGGGCTAAGGTTAAAAGCAAAATTTGTGTAAAACACCAGAGAGATTGGGTAAATTGTGGAAATAACAATTATAATACTAGGGAAGAAAACTTAATAGGGGTAAGAAACTAGGAGACCATTTAGCAATCACATGGATGCGTCATGCATATGCTCACACATGAACACAGTCATCCTCACCTGAAACTATTTGTTAAAGCCAACTATAAATTATGCTAGTCAGTCTGTAGACTAGCTGTGAATTCCCATTTATTTCAGAGAAATTCCCAAAAGATGTCTTAAAAAGACATTTTAATTGAAGGAGGAAGGCCCAACATCATTAAAAGCATAACATTTTTAATTCTGAAAAAAACTGAGGATTTGAGAATAGAAGAAACATTAGAAGAGAGGTCTGAGAAGAAATCAGATTCACCGTTTTAAATATCTAAAACATATTAACAATGTCTTTTATTCATAAAGTTCCTTAGAATTTAAAAATGCCTTTTAAATCTAGCTTTCTCTGAGCAAATTCTTCTTTTGACAGCACCTTTCTCAGGGCTGCCTTCATGGCTTCATTTCGTAAACTATAGATGACGGGATTGAGTGCTGGAGGTATCACAGTATAGAATATGGAGAACGTGAGGTCCATAGCTGATAGAGAATCAGAGGGTGGCCTTAGAAACTCAAAGCCTGCAGCTGAGAGGAAGAGAGTGACCACAAATAGATGAGGTAGGCAGGTGGAGAAGACCTTGGTCCGTCCCTCAGCTGATGGAATTCTCAGCACTGTGGCAAAGATGCGGACGTAGGAGAGCACAATGGAGATCAGGCAGATAAATGCTGTTGTGGTTGTGAATGCAGCCACTGCAATCTCGTTAATGAAATCGGAAGAGCAGGACAGTTTCAGCATCTGAGGAATATCACAGAAGAACTGATGTATCACTCGGTCCCCGCAGAGAGGTATGGAGAAGTTAACAGCTGTGTGCATGAGCCCAGAGAGGCCCCCAGCAAGCCACACAGCTACTACTGCACGTCTACAAGCATGGGGATCCATAATGACCTCGTAGTTCAGCGGCTGACAGATGGCCACATATCGGTCGTAAGACATGACTGTGAGGATGGCTACTTCTGATGAGGCCAGAGCTATGAAAAATAAAACTTGAAGAATGCACTGACCAAGGGAAATGTAACCATTGTCTGTAAGTGAGTTTGCAATAGACTGGGGTACCGTGACAGAGATGAAGCAGATATCCAGAAGGGAGAGGTGTTTCAAGAAGTAATACATGGGGGAATGGAGACGATGGTCAAAGGTAACAACGGTGATAATGAGGAGATTGCCTGTTAAGGCCAACAGGTATGTTGCCAAAAATAGCAGTGCATGTAAAACCTGAAGACTATGGTCACCAGAAAACCCCATGAGGAGGAATCCACTCATTGAGGTCACGTTGGCTGTCATCATTTTGAAGATAGCAAGTATGATCCTATTTGGGAAGCCAAAGCTGTGCTGGGAGAGAATGTGTGATAGTTAATACGTCTCTATGTTGGGTAACTCAGTGTCCTCAGTATTCAGCTCAGAAAAACCTTTAACCATGTTGTTAGTTGTCATCAAGTCAGTTCAGACTCACAGCAACCACATAGGTTCAGAGTAGAAGAACTGCTCCATAAGGTGTTCAAGGCTGTGACCTTTCAGAAGCAAATCACCAGGTCTGTCTTCCAAGGAACGCCTGATGGATTTGAACTGCCGACCTTTCGTTTAGCAGATGTAGCACTTAACGCACTATGCCACCAGGGTTTCCAAATGCTTGATACCCACTCCTCAAAAACACCCAAGCCCATTGCTATCCAGTTGATTCTGACACATAGTGACCCTATAGGACAGAGTAGAATTGTCCTATGGGGTTTCCAAAGAGCAAGTGGTGGATTCAAACTGCTAACCTTTTGGTAAGCAGTCTTTGATACTACGTTTTACGTAAATCTAGGACCAGAGTTCACGCAAATCTAGGGGAGCTGTTAACACTAAGGATAATCAAATTCTTTGCCTCTGAAATGTTCTTAATATTTTTAGAAGATGAATTTAATTGGAAAAGACTTCTTAGAGTAAGCTTGAAGAGTGAAATGTGTCAAAATTGTAATATGCAAGTGTCACTGAAATTTCATGGAACCACTTGTAACTGACAGTTTGCTGTCTGCGGAAAACTTTATTTAATTACCAAAATACTTGAAATGACTTTGGGTTGGACATTTCCAATCAAATTTATTTTGAGCAATTAACAAAATTTTCTAAAATATATTTGATCCCCACTATGTTGCAGGAAGAATGCTAGGTAGTGGAGTAAGCAAGAACAAACAATTCTTTATTCCTTTCCTCTAGGAAAGTATTTCATTTTCTAGGAATGTATTTCATTCCTAGAGAAAAGGAATAAGTACATTCAATAGTAGATACAAATTCTTTAAACTATACCAACAAACCAAACAAAAAACTTGCTAAAAGATGAAACAAAATTGTTAGGGAAGCTGTTGGGTATTGCATTTTCTACTTTAGTTTAAATGTGCTATTGTCGGACCCAACTTGACTGCAGTGGTTTTTGGGTATTGTAGAACCACAGAGTCACTGTTTAGCAGAATCACTACGTTGATATTTGCTTCTTTTTTTAAAATCTGTGAATTTGTTGAAAAGTCAATTATTATTGTTTTCACTGTGTTTCCTGACGGCAAAGACAATGCCTTGATCATTTCTGTCCATTCCTCTATCTTTGACAATGGTATCTAGCATAGTAAGGCAAACTAGTTGCTGATCAGCCGGTTACAACTCAAGCAAACTCGATATGTGTCAGAATAGGACTGTGTTTCACAGGGCTTTTGATGGCTAATTTTTTGAAAGTAGATCTCTAGGCCATTCTTTTGAGTTCTTTCATATTGTCTCCATTCTTTTGAGTGAACTTGAACTTCATTCTTATTCCTTTGCACCATCCTTATTTATTTGTACCCCTAGGGTCGCCATGAGTCGGATCTGACTCAACTGGCACTTGGCTTAGTGAACATATATGCACTAAGTAAATATTTCTTTAACTGAGAACACACACAACCGATTTCAGTCTTATACAGGCAAATAGTTATCAAGTCATTCTGAGTTACTCCATTAGATATTGATGTTTGTTCCACTTCCACCTAACCAACAGGAGCCAGAAGCCCTGGCTAAATCACTGCGCTGTTTGCTATCTGAAAGGTAAACTGTTTGAAACCACCGGGCACACCATGGGAAGAAGATGTGGCAGTCAGCTTTGGAAAACCATATGGAGCAGTTCTACTCTATCCTATAGGGTTGCTGTAAGTGGGGCACATTTTATGGCAATTTTTTGTTTTTTGGTTTTTTTTTGGTAAAGACTGGGAAAAGGCTGCAAATGTCTTAAGTTAGCATCTCTGTTTTTGCTCAATTTATTTTGAGAACTCACTGAAACTAATTTTTTAGGAGACCTGTTTTCTTTAGAAGGAACAATCCCAGGACTGGACAGTCCCTTGATTTCCAACTCCTATGGTCCCAGGCCCCTGCTTCGCTGAATGTGGCAGCAGGGGTTAGAGGGAGGCAGGTTTTCTTTGTTCCAAAGGGCTTCTGTAGCCTTCTTGCTCCTACTCTTTTCCTGTTCCTCCCACAAGTATAACTTAATCCCCATGGCTACCAAGCCTAATGTTTGGTTTGCCTTCCCCACAGCATTAGACAGCAGCTTTGGAACTGAAAATAAAAGAAATACATGAAAGTAATTAAATTATATTTTAAAGTGTGTTGTTATTGGATCGAAAATCAAAGACATTATATTTTCTACTTGTAATGCACAGTGTTAGTGTAATTTGTGCAAGAAATCTCCCTACTTTAGCCTCTACATTAAGGTTTCTTCATAGAAGTTAGGAGTAGGAAAACTACAAAACAAGGCTACACACACACACGCACCTGACCTTAACAACTCCCCTTGATACATTTGTATTATTATCATTTTAATTTCACTCTTTATAAATTGTATTTATTCATCACTTCTCAAACGGGAGGGGAGGGAACCCTATCTCTATAGAGGTATAATTAATGTTATTAATACTTCTATTTCCCCCTGTTGATGATTATTTATCTAACAGTGGAATTATAACTTATTTTTGAAAGTGTGGTGTCTTGTTTGTACATTATTTGCTTCCCAAAGGGATTTTTTCCTTCCTTCACTAACACTTATTTGCAAATTGTACTTTATCCTGTGAAATATTTGAATACTTTGTCCCCTATTTTTGAACTCCTGTTTGTTGAAACTCTACATTTTCCTGAAAGTAGTTTTTCTCATTCCAGAAAGATTCTAATTTATCACAGAAGCTGTTGATAAAGTTCAGCATTCTTGAAGTGGCCTTCTCATTGCTTTCCTTGTTGTTTCCTGGGAGGTAGATACTGATCACCTCAATGAGAAAATGTAGCTAGTTAAATATGAAGTCCCACAGTTTTCTATTGATGTACAAATAAAATTATGTCCACAATTTTTTAATTGTGCCCCTACTCTTAGGTTTCAAACGAAGAGAGGAGAGAGCTCGTTCTTCTTTTCAGGTCGGTCACTCCTCCCTTTGGCTCAGCCTTGCATCAGTGGCAATCTGCTCCCGTGTAAAAGGGAAAGCTCTAACTCTACTTTCAGTTCTTTCATATTTTCTCCGTTAGCCCTGGTGAAGCATGCCACTTAAGAGCTGAGGCTGCTAAACAAAAGGTTGACAGTTTGATTCCACCAGCTTCTCCTTGGAAACCCTATGGTGTTGTTCTGCTCTATATTGTAGTGTCTCTGTGAAATAAAATCAACTCTATGGCAATGGTTCTCTTTACAGCCGTGCTCCTGAAGAGAATAATGTACAATTTCTGTTTTAACTCTAACATCTCATTCATTTTTGATCCATGATCATCATACTTCCATCCCTGTGAGTATTCCCAAGTAGTTTTAGCAAGTCACACATGACTATCTCTATAGTAAATTCGGTGTGCTCTATTACTATTTCAAATTTTCTTTCTCGAGTATATAGTACTACTGTACAGTTTTTCCTTCTAGAACATCTCTCTTCCTTTGGTCTATGATGCCACTCACTTCTCATTCACTCCTTCTTTGTATATTCTTTCTCAGTCGCTTTGTAAGTACTCTATGTATAGGTATTGAAATTTGATGATATTCAAAACTCGGCCTTTAATTTCCTTTTATCCTTTTTATTACTAAAAATATTTTTATAAGGGCCATTTAAAGGAAACAAGTTAACTTATTGGGTGTGAGTATTTCAAATCCATAGATCTGTTTAGGATTCTCATATCCACCTTCATTGTTTTTACAAAACTACCCCCCTCATGGGTCCGTCAAACTGGAACCTATATTTTTCTCCTCCTCATCTTCCTGACACCGTTCTCTAGTTGAAAGTTTGGCATACTGAATCAAGCATCAAAGTTTTATCTGTTCATTGTGTCTTACAGTTATTGCCTTCTGTTACCGTATTTCTACGTTAGTTCTCATTTTCATCATCTCTGACAATATTATTCTTAAGTCCCATGTCCCTTCCATCTAACTTTCATGCTCTTGCCAGGATTACTTCCTGTTACATTTCTCATTTTGTTTTATTGGCAATATTGATTATGTAATAACGACTAAAATACTTAAGATGGTGAACGTTTTCCATAGTATGCTGCCTGACTGTCTTTCCTCTATTATCGCTCATTGTAACTTTTCCAGCTCCATGTGAAAGACATACTTTAGTAATGCTGAATTATTTAGATTACTCTTAATATACCAATCATATTAGTACACTATGCTCAGTTAACAAAATATTTTTTAGTCACAATATTCTTTCTTTATGGAATTTTTACCACTAGATACTGTCTTCATTTGTTTGGCAAATATTTATCTTTCAACACAGTTACATTGTTCTCCTTTTAAAAAGTCTCTTGAGTTTACCTACCAATCCAAGAAGAATGAAACACTAGCTTTTGAGATTCCTTCATATTCCTTCTAATTTATATAAATGTTATTATACGCATATATTTGCATCTGTTTCTTGACCTACTTAAGCTATTCATAATTTGGGGACAAATATTTTATCTCACGCAGGGTTATATTTACAGTGTCTCAGGCACTTGAAAGATGCTACATAAATGTTATATAAATTTCATTAAACTTCCAAAAGTTACACTCACCAGAGATGATCTTAGTCAGCAGGAACAAATCTCAGTTAATCCTGAGATTAAACATTGCTGTCTGGGAATTGAGCTGGTAGTCCAGTCTGTAAACTTTTCATGTAAAGGAAGGACTGAGATGCTTTCATACACAACTAAACAGTAAGGATAAATTTGGGGCCATTTAAATTCTTCATTAAGCCCATGGTACCTGGAATGAAGCCAGTGCTGCCCAGGCACTAGGGAACAAATCTTTCCATCATGATTTGAGTTCCAGGTCAATACTGTGAGTTTAAAGACCAGGAGCTCTCCCTCATGAAATTATCTCACTGGAAAGCAGTTAATTATCATCTATGTTTAACTGAATCTTATAACCTATACATTTCAGTGAGGGGAAAAAAATGTATACTGTTCTTCTCTGTGATGTGAATTTATGAAGTTTTTTTTTTCATACGTTAAGATCTCAATTTCTCCAGCCCCGGGAAAACCTTGGGTGTTTGTATAGGCCTTAGGTAAAAAAGGGAATATTTAGTAATTATTTTTACATAAACTTACACAAACTTGTCTTGGCTACACGAAATTACAGAATCAAAGAATCATAGACTTAAAGTAGTAAAGGTCATTTAGTCCAAGCTTCATCCAAACACTGTTTCTTTTTCAGAATAACTCTGAAGGTAATAATCCAGTCTCCATTTTAATAGTCTCTAAATGAGTGCTTTTTCTCTAAAAGTAAATGTTTAAATCCATATGATTGTGTAACTATATATTTTTAATTTAAAAAGGTCACTTCTAATCTTTACAAATTAAATACCATTTGTATTTTGTTAAAAACCATATAGAAATAGCTGTAAAATCCACAGCACTTATATATTATTCAAAATATTTTGGTCTTTTTAATTTAAGAAACTGAAAAGTCAAAATGACTAGGAGTCCCACTGGTGCTGCTGTGAAGATCAGGCTGCGTGGTATAGTTTGGCTAGAAGGTGCATAGATATCACACAGTGTCAGGTATTCTAGAGACAGAAAAAGACAGTGAGCATAGAGAGACAAAAACTGAGAAATGTAGGGCAGGGTGCAAAAAAAGAGACAACCAGGGGGGAAAAATGCTCACAGGAGTCCTAACTGCAGGTGTGTAGACTGGGGACTTGGGTCCTAAGTCGCATACTATAACCTGACTAGAAGGAACTCTCAAGCCGTGAAAAGAAAAATAAAACAAACAGACAAAACAAAACATAATACAGTAAAACAAAATGAAAACAGCCCTGAAGCTCCTACCGGTGTGGTGTCAGAGCCAGGAGAGAGGGGTTCGTCAGCTGAGCAATGCTTCACAGGCTTTCAAGAAGATGTAAGGATGGCACACAGAGCTAGGTGTTCAAGAGAAAGGAGGGGGAGGTGGTGGAAGGCACGGAAGAAACCAAAAAATACTGGTGTAAAAGCAACATCAAATACTGAAAAATGGCACTGAGGGAGCCAGCCAGTGTAGGCAGGACAAATCCAAGTGACACAAACACTGTGCTTTCTGACTGGTTGAGTCATTGCAGCTAGTCAGGGTCACTGAAGGTAGAGCAGCGGGCAGAAGATGAGAGTGGGAATGTGTATTTCTGGTTACCAGGTGATTTGTCTTCTGCTGGGATTTTTTGTGAATCTACTTTCCCATGCTCCATTTCTGCCAAGAGTCCAAGATGGCAAATATGGTTATGTGACAGGGGACTTCTGCTTATATCTCTTTGGCTCTCTGTTCAATTTCTTATTTTACCTGGGATTTAGTTGAGTTCTTTATTTCTTCATTTGACACTTTGGGTTCCAAGATTTACATTTGTCTTTATTTTACTTCTTTTTAGGGGGGTCTTTGCTGTGGAAGGACTTCTATCTTTGGTGCCACATTTCCCAGACGCCCAGTGGGTAAGATAGGGTGTAAGCTGTTTATTCCATTTTACTGACTTTATTAATTTCCTGTGGCTCCCATACAAATCAACACACAGCAGGTTTCTTGAAAGAATAGAAAAAGAAAAGAAATCTATTTTCTTGTAGTCCTGGAGGCCAGAAATCTGAAATGGAAGTGTCAGCAGAGCCACACTCTCCAGAAGCTCAAAAGAAGAATTTGTTCCTTGCCTCTTTTAGCTTCTGGTGGCTTGAAGAATTCCTTGGCTTCTTACCTTATCATTTTAATTTCTACCTTTGTCTTCACATCTTCTCCTCTGTGTACCTATGTCAAGTATCACTTTGCCTTTCTCTCACAAGTATAATTGTAATGGCATTTAGGGACCAATGGAATAATCCCCTTGCCTTAGGATCCTTACTTCAATTTGCAAAGAACTTTTTCCCAAATAAGATAGAATTCAAGGTCTAGGGACTAGAATATCAATACACATTTTTTTTTTTGAGGCATTATCACCTTTCCAGAGTGGAATAAAGGTATTCACCTTTATTTATTCAGCTGATCTTGAATTTAGGAAGTGAAGTGTATTTTCCTTGCTTCATTTTTGATCCATGCTGGTCAGTTTATCAAGCTGTTAGACGTGAGCTGACTGCAAATACTTCACTATCCTCTACCTTCTCCTCTTCTTTCTTAGTTTTCTTTCTGTTTACCTTCCTTTTCCTCCTCTTTCTCCTTCTTCTTATCTCACCAAAATAAAGTTTTGTTTTACAGTCAGATATATTAAAAAAAAAAAAAAGCAACCGAGTCTATTTAGGCTTCATACTGTTTTCCCAATATTTTAAAATTTTTTGCTTCTATTTTCTAGTGTTAAGAAAAGTTTGGAAACCCTGGTGGTGTAGTGCCTAAGAGTTACAGCTGCTAACCAAAAAGTCAGCAGTTCACATCCATCAGGTGCTCCTTGGAAACCCTATGGGGCAGTTCTAATCTGTGCCATAGGGTTACTATGAGTCTGAATGAACTTGACAGCAACTGTTTTTTGTTTTAAGAAAGGTTTAGGGCATAGGATTTAAAGTAAATGTAGGAGTACAATTAAGGTCAGGGTTAATATTATAGTATCTAGTACCTGACTTTCTGGGATCACATCCCGGTATGTGAATTTTGGATAAATTAAGTGCTTTTCTCTCCCTCTCTAGCTCAGGTTGTTTACTTATATTAAGGAGATAATGCTATTAAAATCTATTTCAATGTGTTACAGGAAAGAATAAATAATGTCTTTAAAAAAAACTTAATACCAAGCCTTATATGAGTTAAGACCTTAATCGAGATTAGTTCTGTATCATTGTGATTATTAAGGTGGTTGCTAAGGTGCCCACAATACAGGTAGGCTATAATAGGGCTTCAGATCAGAACTATTTAACTAGAATTGACGATTACTTTACTGCACACTGTATGGGGGCTTCAGATCAGAACTGTTTGGCTAGTATTGACTATTTCTTTACTCTTTACATGATTTTAACTTCAGGAAATTCTATCGATAAGGGTCACAAACAAGTCCCAGGAGGACCAGTGCCAGGCCACTAGGCATGTGCAGACAGATTGGAAAATTCACACCAAGTAACCTAAAGACTCACTGTAAGGAAAGAAATGCCACTGGACTTGCGCCATTGGGCAATAGCTGAGCCACTAAGATGTGAATGGTCCGTCAAGCACTCCCTTCAGATTCCTAGGCCTGCGCCACCATGAATAATCAGCAAGGAATCATGAATATGTCTAACTTCCTGATTCTGCTATCTGTATCAGTCCCATAAAAGCTGACAACCCCTCACACCTACCCCCACTTTCAGAGATCCATCTTGGTGACACAGGTCCTGGTGAGCTCTTTTACTTGACCAACTAAATGAATGCTTTCATTTTGCCCTAACAGCAGTGTCTGCTTCTCCACTTAGACATGCTGAGCCAAGCAAGACCTGCAACTGATTCAGTCCTATTCCAGTTCAAGTGGTTACTTTATTATGTTTGCTGATACATTTAAATACTGTGATTTAAATATTGCAATTGAACAAATTTGGGGTCCTATTTTTTAATTAAACGTTCTGAAGTTTTAGTATTTTCTGTTGGGTGTTTGCACTTACCTTTATCATCAATATTTAATAAAGTGTTCTACAGTCACTGTTAGTTATAAGACTGTTAGCAAGTTAGAAAGTAGTATACTCAATCCAATGACAACCCAAACCACAACTTCATTCAAAGTTAAGCTTCTCTTCTCTTCCACCTCAGGTGCATTCCAGGCTGGAAGTCTTCAGAAGATAATAGGAGTCATTGCCACATGTTCTATACTTATCAGCCACGTACTTTATCCCTTGCCTGTACTTGCAAGGCTATCTCTGATCTTCGCAGGGTTCAAGTAGGGGAAACAGTAGACAGGAGGCGCAACCAGGGTCGTATTAAACTAGTAGAACAACTTGCTTTGGCATCTTTCTTTTGGCTGTATGAGATATTTAAAGTCAACTCTTTCATCTTTGGGCACATTCCTGAGCTCCTTGGAGATAGATGCCGCAAAGACGACATCCTTTTTGGAAGCCTCTTTTAAACAGTGAATATAGTTTCCCTTTTAGGGGAACAAAATAAGAATATCCACTATTACCACTTCTGTTCAGCATTGGCTGAGACTTTCCAGCCAGGGGAAACACACACGCGCGCGCGCGCGCACACACACACACACACACACACACACACAACTGGAAATGAAATAATAAAACTCTTTATGCACACACAGCATGACATTCACATACAAATTTAAATTAACTCAAAATGGCCTATTAAAATTTATAAGTATATTAAGCAAGGGTGCTGACTATAAGTATACAAAAATTATATGTCTAAATATTGGCCACAAATATTAGATAATTAAATTTTGAAAGCATAATTTGTAAAAACATCAAATGCATGGAAATCAATCTAACAAAAACTATTTTAAAAAAGCCATTGTAGTGATAACTTTGTCATTGGTAAGAAAATTTTTAGACATTAAATAAATGTAATAAAGATTGGAAGCCAAACAATTAAAGAAGGCAGTTCTCTTTAATATATAAAGTCAATGTAAACCCAATCAAAATTTCAGCAGGTATTTTGTGGAAATTAAAAAAATTGATCCTAAAACTTATGTGGATATATAAAGGATATAATAGCCCATAAAGCTAGAAGAACAGAAAAAGAAGATTTAGAATATCAGATTAAAAGAAATAATACTGCAAAGATTCAGTAAGAAAGTTTGATATTATAAGCACAAAGACATACATGAATTGAACAATTCATGGGCTGTAACTGATTAGTGACTCCCATGCAAATACAGTCACCTAATTCATTACAAGTATATCATTGTAATTCAGTGGGAAAAAGACATTGTTTTTCAGTTAACCATACTAGTTAAACTGGATATCCATATGAATAAAACAAACAATAACTTACGTATCACACCATAAACCAAACCAAACCTACTGCCCTTGAGTTGGATCAGACTCATAGCAACCCTACAGGTCAGAGTAGAACTGCCCTGTAGAGTTTCCACAGAGGGCCTGGATTTGAAATGCTGACATTTTTTAGCAGATGTAGTAGCACTTAACCCACTACACCACCGGGGTTTCCATATCACACCACAGACATAAATTATTTTCCAATGGATTATAGAACTAAACGAAAAAGGTAAAATAAGAAAGTCTTGCTATGACTCTTAAAAATTTATATCTTCGTTTTGTTGTAGTTTTGGTATAACCTAAATGCTTGTGAATTCATTTTACATATACTAATTTTTATTGTACTCTGAAGCCTCAAAATTAGTGCCTTAGTATTATGAAAAACTCTTTAGTAGTTATTCCTCTGAATATTTCCTGTGGCCCATTCTCCCGAAGCACGGAGAAATAGATCAATAGATCTTTTTGAAACTTTTATATAAATGTTGACTCTTCATTTTTTTATCCTTTGTGACTTAATATCTTTTTCATGATTTCACATTTCATGCAATTTTTTCAGTATACGGGAAATAGATTATTAAATTATGAAATACATTTAAAAACACTTATTTCAGACACTATGAGATTGCTGTATTGTATACGCTTCTCATCTTGAGTGGCAAGGTAATATATTGCATGTGAAGAGGCAATGTAAATGTATCATGAAACTTTCCCAAAGTTATCTCTAGACTATTACTGACTGAAGCGCTGAGAGGCTGGTAGAACCTTAGTGGACCTCCAAACGATCAGATGACACTAGAAGCAGGTAGCTCTCAATACGTGAATACCACGTAATACCATGAATGCCAGTATAACTCAGGCAAAAATGACAAAGTACTCTCAAATCGACTGACCTTCTCATCATCCTGATGAAAATGAGAAGCCGGGAAGGAAAATCCAGTGGATTCTTTAAAATGAGGGAAATTTACTTTTTTTCCACACTTTTGTGGAGATATTCCACAGTTTTCTGGAGATTTAAATTTATGGTATTTACAGGAATAATTTACATGTAACTTTACATTTCAGTATTTTTATTGCTTAGTGATAACCTAATCCCGTGACAACTTTCCCTGCAATAAGTTTGTTATTTAGCTTTAATTTCTTGTTCGGCTATGTTATGCTTTTCTGTTATATTGTGAACTTGTCTCCTAACCAAGAATTAATAAATGTGCCTCAATAAGGCTTTCTTTCCTCTAAAAACCTTTCCTAAAGCTGCCTTTATAGCTTTGTTTCTCAAGCTATAGATCATTGGATTGAGTGTTGGGGGCACGATAGTGTAAAGAACAGTAAGCAAAAAGTCTAGCACAGTTGGAGAGTCAGAAGGTGGCTTTAGAAACTCAAAGAAACTAGTAGAGATGAACAACATGACAACACATAGGTGGGGGAGGCAAGTAGAAAGGGCCTTGGCTCTGCCCTCAGCAGATGGGATCTTCAGCACAGTGGAGAATATGCGTGTGTAGGAAAAGCCAATAAAGATGAAACACAGAAACGCCACCACAGACAGGAAGCCAGAGACCCCAAGTTCACTGACGTAGTCATTGGAACAAGAGAGTTTCAAGAGCTGCGGAACATTGCAGAAGAACTGGTGAATGATGTTGACATCACAGAAATGGATGGAGAAAGTAGCAGCTGTATGCATGACTCCAGAGATGACCCCACTGATCCAGACGGCTAAGACTCCACGAGCACAGCTGCTGACATCCATGACGATTTCATAGCGCAGTGGAAGGCAGATGGCCATGTAGCGGTCATAGGACATCACTGTGAGCATGGCCATCTCAGCAGAACCACAGACAGTGAATGCGAAACACTGGAGTATGCACTCCCAGAGAGAAATATTGTCATGATGCATGAAAGAGTTGCAAACAGACTTTGGCACAGTCACAGAAATATAGCACAGATCCAAAAAGGAGAGATGTTTCAGGAAGAAATACATAGGTGAGGAGAGACTATTGTCCACGGCATTTGCAATGATAATGAGGCTATTGCCAGTTAAAGCCACAAAATATAAGGCTAAAAACAAAGAAGCATGTAAGATTTCTATCGCAGGATTACCTGAAAAACTCATAAGAAGAAACTCATTCATTGCAGTGAAATTAAACATATTCCTTCTCTATTCCCAAGACAGATGTTGGCTGCAAGACAAGCTGGAAATGCATAGACAGAAAATTTTTATTACTTCACAATCTAACACACCTACTCGGTGAAGTTAATGAAAAAAATCAGAATCACCACTTCCTCATTGTAAATATGAAGTAGCTTTATATACTAATTATCATCTCGAGCAATTTTAAATGACTTTGACACAATCACACAAGCACTGGGTGAGGAAGATTAAAAATTTTAGTGTTACACATTTCGATTAAAGTAAAGGAAATTATATGTTTTACAATAAATAACATAGATGTATTTTATTAATGTGACATATGAAACATCCAATTTTTATTAATATTAAAAATTTTATTCAGTTCATACATAGAGATGCCTGATTTATAAATTTCTGGAATGATTGTTTCTAATTGCACTTTCTATCTGTATATTCCTACTATCACACTATTTTATTATTGTAATTTTAATTTTATTTTATACATGACGTTAAAAAAATCATTTTTTCTTCTTGCTAACCGTTTCTTGGAAAAATAAATAAAATTATAAGCAACAGAGAGAGCGGTAGAAGCTGCGTATAGGTGGGCATGTAAATTTATACAGGAATGTACATTTTCATTCAGTCATAATAAAAAAAATACTAATGCTAATGTTCATTGCCATGGCTTTGATTCCAACTTCTAGTGACCCTATAGGACAGAGTAGAACTTCTGCCTTAGGATTTCCAAGGAGTGCCTAGATTGAAACTGCTGAATTTTTGGTTGGTAGTCTGAGCTTTTAACCACTGCACTACCAGGACTCCAGTTCCTAACAGAAACAGTAAAAGAACAGGCATTTACCAATGTATTTTGTTTTATTAATGAAACAATATTATAAACAAACACATGAAAAAAAATGATTGCTAATTCTTAACTAAACAAAATTTAAAGTAACAATAAGATACAATTTTTGTACCCGTCAAATTTGCCAAGATCCTAAAATGAAATCGTGCTATTCTGTATGAAATTAGACGAAACCTAAAGTATGCAGCTAGGATGGCTAAATTGGAGCACACTTTCTGAAGAGAACAAATCATTCAACAGGAGCCTTAAAACAGTTTGTAACCTAAACAGTTTGTGACCTATTTCTAGATAATATTTTAATTAAACCATCTGATTTTATGTGTGTGGGTAACATGTCAGGATGACACTTGGGGCTTCTGGAGATGATGATGGTGCACATACTTAGACATTTTCTCGTGCAGCTATAACTTAACTGCGTGAGATTTTTAGAACCTCTAAAAGCTTACATTTCTACGTGTGTGGGAGAATCTTGCTTGTTTTACTGTTCTGTAACCCCCAAAATGGACTTTATCCCATGTATGTGGAAATATTGTTTGATTTACCCAAAAGTGTCTGTTTCCTCTTTCCGTTAATTCATATCTACTACTGATACTAACACAGTAGTCATACAGTGAAATTACATGCAGTTTTTAGTTTCTTATGCCTTTCTGTGTTTTTGTTTTCCTCCTGAATAGGTATGCATACATATGTTGGTTTTGTGTGTGCCACTGAGTCCATTTTGACTCACGGTGACCCTATAGGAAGGAGTAGAAGTGTCCCATAGGATTTCCTACGGTATAATTTTTAGAGGAGCAGATCACTTGGCCTTTGCTCCTGTGGAGCAATTGGTGGGTTTGAACCACTGATCTTGAGATTAGTAGTCAAGAGCTTAACCATTGTACTACCAGGGCGTCTTATGCATACATATATAACAATAATAACAGCAAAAATCTACTGTTGTTGAGTCACTTTTGACTCATAGTTACTCTACAGGACGGAATAGAACTATGCCATAGGGTTTCCAAGGCTGCAAATCTTCAGAGAACCAGACTGTCACATTTTTCTTTTAATATAATTTGTATATTAACATGTCTATATATAATACATAACTTCATTACATCATCAGATATAAATATCTAACACTTTAAATATACTATGGGATCACTATGAGTCAGAATCAACTTGATGGCAACGAGTTTTTTGTTTGTTTTGTACACTGGTTGCCGTATTTATCTGTCACACCATAAGCAGAAGCAAGTAAATAAACGGACTTAGAATACGTCGTTGTTTGGTACCTAGGTATCCAAACAAAGCATTGCTTTTCTTTGTAAGATTTCAGTATGTTATAAAGCTGAAGACCATAATTTGTAATCTCACTTTCTTAACAAAGAAGATAAAGATGATCACTTTTATTCTTCAATGAAATTCCAGAGCGATTCTAGCTTTCTACTTTGAGCATTAATTCAGGATTTTACATTAATTTTACTTTTTCAGTGTTACTATCTCTTTCTCTCCAGCTTATTAATTGCCTTGTGGTAAAAGGAACATTTAAAAGCCTATAACTCTATTGTAATTTGAGATGACTATTGATGTTTCTTAAATATGAGAAGTATTACATGAGGAATTTATTTTTTACTATTTATTTTTGGTTGGAAATTATTTTCCCTTTGTTTTTCCAAAATACAGACTATAAACAGACCAACTCAGAATTTTTTTGAATTTCCTTTATATCAGAACGTCTTCTTAAGAAATAGAATACAACAGGAAGCTAGGAAGACTAGTTTTGACAGGAAACAAGTTGTCCCACTATACTGTTACAATATATTCCTGTGATTTTTTTAAAAATTGATCATTACTTGTGAAGATGGTAAACATGGTTAGTTGGCTCTGTTATGTACCATTTTTTTTCAGTTTTTTATGCCATATTCAAACAATTTATCTGTGGTATTTGTATGAAGGATCTCACATCTTTTATAAGACACTCAGGATCAGTGAACAATGAGAAGACATGTATAAAGGTGTCATCTGTCCTCCGTTCACCCTCAATTACCCATGTGATGGTTGCACAAGGAATGCCTCTGTTGGGAAGATGGGAACTGCACTCCGCAAATTGTTCTAGAAGAAAAGGTGGTTACAACTTTCTCTCCCTGATGTCTAACTTCCAGTAAAATAATCCATAACTCATTAATTTTTATTGCAGTTTTTATGAGGTACATTATAATGACTGATTTTATCCTACCCATCCACATTTAGTAGCTCCTTGGAATCTTCCTGTTTAGAGCCCAAAGAAACTCACCAGAGCACATCCAGAAACTTCTTAATTAAGCTTAGGGAGAAGCTCTCAGTTCTAGCGGCAAGTTCAGGTATCTGAAATTCAGCTACTTTCTGTAAAATCTAGTCTGTGGGGAGGAAAGACAAGACCATTTGAATCCTATTTTACCTACTGGAGATTAGGCTATGAAGCTCCTCTGACAAGGCAGAGAGGTCCTGGATGCTCTGGTATTTGGGGATCCTTGTAAATACCTTGGGACCAAAACTTGCAATTATATGACATTGCTGTGGAGTATTGTTTTCTCTTGAGTTCATCTGATGATCACACCTACCTGCCTGGAATTCAGTTTATTTGTGTTCGTTGGACCAAATTATTCCAAAGGGTTTAATTGCATTTTCAATTTGTCTACTGCAGAATAAATGCAGTTGAGGTTGAACGATGTCCCTTTTGTGTATCACAACAAAGAAGTGGTAACTTGAATTACGTGATTTTTTTTTTAATGCTTATAATTTAGATACTGCTATGAACTCATAAGGATCTCTGGTGGCACAATATTTAAACACTGGGCTGCTAACCAAAACGTCGGAAATTAGAACTCACCAGCTGCTCCATGGGACGATGATGTTGACACTTGTTTTCCTTAAAGATTAAAGCCTAGGAAACCCTATGGGAACAGATCTACCCCTATAGGGTCACAATGCATTGGAATAGACTTGTTGGCAACGCGTTTATAAAATCAGACTCTTAAGGAGATTATAAGGAATTAGGAGAATTTTCAGAGACTATCTTGGCCAACATTCTGCCCAAATATAAATCCACTTTTCCACTTTAAATAGGTTTTCATCCATTCTGTGCTTAAATACTCCAGTTACAGGACCCCTATATGTCTTTGTTGTTGTTTTAGTTAGGTGGTGCCATTCAGTTGGTTTCTAGTCATAGCAACCCTATAGGGCAGAGTGGAACTGTCCCAAAGGGTTTCCAAGCAGTGCCCAGTGGATATGAACTGTTGACCTTTTGGTAATAGCTAAGCTGTTAACCACCACACCTCCCTATTCTAGGACTTAACACATAAAAACTTTTTAGGGTTCCTTCTTATATTGAGTGAAATGTTCTCCTACTTTACTATTTCTAATCTTAATATTTGAAAGTATTAATCTGGTTCCTTTTATACAAATAGTCCTTTAGATATTTAAGATACGCACACAGAATTTTCTGAAACAAATTAATTAAATGGATTTTTAAAGATTCTGATTTTTTTACTTTTTCTCATACTTAATCTGTATCTTCTCCTTCATGATGTCAACAATTTGCAAATCGTCACCCTAATTTCTAAATTCTTATTATTTTAGAAGAACATATATTGTTGTTCTTGTCTCACATCCTCAGAGAATCTTGGATTGTTTTCCCCCATTATTTAATTAGGATGAATTACTTTTCCAATTTAGGAGGACAGAAACATGTACTGAATGAAGGACTTTACTGTCAAGATCAAAAGGACAACATACAGTGACAGCATTCTTTAAAGCATTGGGAAAAAGAAACCTATTGCCATCCAGTCCATTTCTACTCATAGAAACCCTATAGAATGTTGGGTTTCCAAAGAACACTGGTGGATTCCAACTGCTGAATTGCTGGTTAGCAGTCATAGTTCCTAACCTCTGTACCACCAGGGCTCCTTGGAAATTATATCTATATATTTTTTTATTTTGATAAAGTTCACATTCAATTTTTTGTTTTGTTTTGTTGCTTATGCTTTTGATGTCACATCTAATAATCAGTGGACCAATTAGAGATCTTGTAGATTTATCTTTAAGTGTTTCTTTCAAGTGTTTTATAGTTTTAACTCTTACAGTTAGGTCTTTCATTCATCTTGAGTTAATTTTTGCACATTATGTGAGGTAAAGTTTCAATTTCCTTCTTTTACAAGTAGATATACTATTTTCTCAGCATCAGTTTGAGAAGATCCTTTTTTCCTCATTGAATGGTCTTTGCACCTTTGTCAAAAATCAGCATATGAGTTTCTTTCTAGACTCTCAATTCTATGCCATTCATCTACCCTGTTCTATACAGCTGTTTAGCTTCACTCTTTGCTGGTTGATTGCCCTTTTGTTTTCAATAATGCCCTGGGGCATGAATTGCTTAAATGACTGTTTCATTGAACCTCTGGTGTACTTTGGAAGAAGAATTTCCAGATTAATGTTTAAGACTTTCTGACTTCAGATGCCCTTTCTTGCCAGTTGCCTCTTTCCTGATCTCTGGAAAACTGGAAAGCCTATTGTTTAGCCTGTATCTCTAAGAATTCATCAATGTTCTCCCAATTGCCTTTCAACACACTTTCACTACTTTTGAAAGTACACTTTAGCCTGAATCTCTTTACATTCTATCGAAAATAGAGTGTAGGGAGGTATTTTGAGCTATCCATTCTATGGTCTACTTCGTTTTTGAGGTAAAATCTCTGGTACTGGAGGTGAGGACATCGCTTACTTCTCTCTGGGTGTTACTCGCATTTCAGTAGCTGAGTGATGAATGGGGTGAAAGAAAACCTCAGGTATCCTAGGCTTATTCCTTCTTACCGGCATAAAATCCCTGCAGGGTAAGAGGAATAGGTGTTTCAGTATTCTTACAAAGCTATCATCCTTCCTGTAATTGGAGGTCTGATGGAAGAAAGGCATCCAACCTTTTGGTCACACTTGCTGAAAACGCTTTAGTAACAAGTAGCTAGGTGGATGTTGGAAAATTACTAACATTTTAACTTCTCCTGGGAATGTCTAATTAAAACATCCAGTGCCACTGATTCTGACTAACAGCAATCCTTAAGACATAGTAGAACTGCCCCATAGCTATTCCAAAGCTATAAATCTTTACAAAGTCAGACTGTGATGCCTTTGTCCCATGGAGCAGCAGGTGTTTTCCAATGGTCCACCTCTCTTAACCAGTGCTCCATCAGGGGAGCTGCAGGGAGATGAAATCCTATGTTCTTGGCTGGAGTGGAGTTTCCATCTCATTGAACTGGGGAGAATGACAGAGGCTTAAGTTTTGGGTCAATTACCACAGAATCTCTCAGTTCTTCATGAGTTTTATTATTATTATTATTTAAATATTTTCTTGTGCTTTAAGTGAAAGTTTACAATCCAATTCAATTTGTCATACAAAACCCCGTGCACACTATGGAACTCTAGCTGCTTTACCAATGCTGTGACAGCACATGTCTCCTTAACACCCTGTATTTCCTGTATCCATTCAACCAGCTCCTGTCCCCCTCCACCATCTCATCTCCCCTTCAGTCAGGAGCTGCTCAGTTAGCCTCCCATATACACTTAAGCCAAGAAGTGTTTCTGGACAGAACTTCAGATTCTTGTTACCTGCCCCCAAATGCTAATCTCTGAGACAGGTATTTAGGTGAGTGATCAAAGACTTTTATTAACTTGTGTTCTGATGTCAAGAACATGGGGGATAGACAGCACTTTCTCCAGGCCTGTCCAAACTGGTCAGGCAAATCCAAAGTATTTAAATGGGAAAACTACACGCAACTGAGGGAACAATGTGGGCACACTCTTCACCAGTATCATTTTATGTCTCACAGTGTAGAACAATCTTTGTCTAAAGAGTTGGCTTTGGGTCTGTTTTCAGTTCTGGGCTAACAGAAAGTCTGGGGGCAAAGTCTTCAGGGGACCATCCAGTCTGTCGGACCATCAGGTCTGGTCTTTTCAGGGAGTTCTAATTCTGCACACCCGTTTTTCTCCTGCTACATCAGGGACTTTATGTTGCATTCCCTGTGAGGGCAATTGGTGGTGGTGACCAGACACCATCTAGTTCTTCTGGTCTCACAGTGATGTAGTCTCCTCACCATATGGTACCTTCTGTCTCTTAGGCTTGTATTTTCCCAATGTCTTTTATGTGCTTCATTCTCCTCTGCACCAAGGGGCTTGTGACCATTTGATGCTTTAGATGAGCACTTGCTAGCTTTTAAGACCCCAGATACCACTCACCAAAGTGGGATTCAGAACCCTTTCTTAAAAATAAATTAGGCCAATTTACCTAGGTGTTCCTTGAAACCATGGTTCCCCAACCCCCGCCCCTGCTACTGAGTCCTTTGAAAAGTTGGGTTGTATTTAGGAAACCTCTTAGTTTTTGGTGTAGTCCAGCTGTGCTGACCTCCCTTCTACTGTGTGTTGGCACTCCCAATGATCTCGAGCAAAATTTTACTTGCAAGGGATATTAATCATACTGTTTGGTAATTTCTGCATTCAGTTGGATCATCTTTTTTTAGAACGGGCATAAATATGGATCTCTTCCAGTCAGTTGACCAGGTAGCTGTTCTCCAAATTTCTTGGCATGGACAAGTGAGCACTTCCAGCACTGCCTCTGTCTGTTGAAATATCTCAATTGATACTGCATCAATTCCTGCAGCCTTGGTTTTCACCAGTGGTTTCAAAGCAGCTTTGACTTCTTCCTTCAGTGCCATAGTTTCCTGATCATATGCCATCTCTTTAAATGGTTGAACATTGACCAGTTCTTGCTGGTATAATGACCCTGTGTATTTCTTCCATTTTCTTTTGATGCTCCTTTTCCCTGTAGAGTCCTTCACTATTACAACTCGATGCTTGAATTTTTTCTTCAGTTCTTTCAACTTGAGAAATGCGGAACATGTTCTCCTCTTTTGATTTTTCTATTTCCAGCTCTTTGCATGCATCCTTGTAATACTTTGTCTTCTTGAGATGCCCTTTGAAATCTTATGTTCAGTTCTTTTACTTTATCATTCCTTCCTTTTGCTTTATCTGCTTGATGTTTGAGAGCAAGTTTCAGCCTCTTATGACATTCAATTTGGTTTTTTCTTTCTTTCCTGTCTTTTTAATGACCCCTTTCTCTCTTCGTGGATGATGTCATTCCACAATTCATCTGGTCTTCAGCCAGTAGTGTGCTAGGTTGCTAAACCTAGGTGGCATATACTCAAGGTCATAGTTCCCTGGACTTGTTCTAATTTTCTTCAGTTTCATCTTGAATTTGGATATGAACAACTGATGGTCTTTGCTGTAGTCTGCTCCTGGTCCTGTTATGACTGCTGACGTGGAACTTTTCTATCATGTTTTTCCACAGATGTAGTCAATTTAATTCCTATGTATTCCGCCTGGTGAGAAATCACACTCAAGTAAAATTTTGCTCAAGATCATTCAAAAGCGAGTGCAACAGTATATTGACAAAGAACTGCCAGAACTTCAAACCAGATTCAGAAGAGAATGTGGGATCAGGGATATCATCACTGGTGTCAGATGGATCTTGGCTGAAAGCAGAGAATACCAGAATGATGTTTACCTGTGTTTCACTGATTATGCAAAAGCACCAACTGTGTGGATTGTAACAAATTATGGATAATATTGCACAGATTGGGAATCCCAGAACATTTAATTGTACTCTTAAGGAATCTATACATGGATCACAAGGCAGTTGTGTAAACAGAACAAGGGAACACTGTGTGATTAAAACCAGGAAAGGTGTGCATCAGTGCTGTATTCTTTTGCCATAGTTTTCAATCAGTATGCCAAGCAAATAATCCAAGAAGCTGGATTATATAAAGAAGAACAAGGCATTAGGACTGAAGGACAACTCTTCAACAATCTGCATTATGTAGATGACACCACCTTATTTGCTGGAAGTAAAGAGGATCTGAAACACTTAGTGACTATGATCAAAGACCACAACCTTCAGTATGAATTGCACCTCAACATCAAGAAAACAGAAATCCTCACAAGTGGATCAGTAAGCAACATTGTCATAAATGGAGGAAGGACGGAGGTTGTCAGCCCATGGAAGAACCAGTCAAGAAATCGAAAGACAAATTGTGCTGGAAAAATCTGCTGAAAAGAATCTGTATGAAGTATTGGTAAGAGTAGGATTATATCTTTCACCTTGCTATGTGTTTTTTATTTGCTTCACCTGTTTTGTTCTATTTAAACTTTTTTCAGCCCTGTTTTAGGCTTATCTTTCATGATATTTCCTATCTTTTGTTGATTTATTAACTAACTTTTTAATACTTCAGTGGTTGCTTTAGCGTTTATGCTACCTATCTTTATCACTTTCTACTTTCATGTGGTATTTTATCTATTCACATACAGTACAAGATATTTATAGTGATGTACTGGCATTTATCTCTTCCCAGCTTTTGTGGTATTATGGTCAAACATTTCCTTTTACATTTATTGTAAGCTCTGCATCACATTGTTATTTAAAGAGATTTAAGTAATAAAAATATCATTTGCCAATGCAGTTACCTTTTCTAGTGGTCTTCCTTCATTTTTGCTGATCTAAACATCTGTCTGGTACCATTTTCTCCTACTCAAAGAGATACATTTAACATTTCTTACAGTTTGAATCTGCTGGTGGTTAATTATCCCAGCTTTTGGTCTAAAATATAGATATTAGTTGTGCCTTCATGAGTTGAGGCAGAATTTTTCTAGACAATTATATTCCAGATTGACACATTTTGCTTTCAGTACCTTAAATACCTCAATCCACTGTCTTCTTCAATGAGATTTTGGGATCTTTTGTCTCTTCTTCTGCACATACAGTGTCATTCCTTTCTGGCTAGTTTTAAGCTTCTCTCTTTATAAGTGGTTTTGAGCAGTTTGATTATGATGTATTATGTAGTTTTCTTCATGTTTCTGTGTCTGAGTTTTGTTGAGATGGTTGTATTTGTGGGTGTATAGTTTTCAACAAATTAAAAATTTCTAGCCATTAGTTTGTCAAACGTTTTTGTCTTCCTCAGTCCCTGCATACATGCTTATGGACTGTAATTACATGTTGATCAGATAGCTTGAAGTTGTCCCATAGTTCAGTGATACTCTGTTCATTCATTTTATTCTTCTACAGCAGCAAAACGGCAACTTAAGTAATTCTACACTCACATCATCAGCACAAAAATTATTTGAGGACTCATGTTTTCTTTAAGAATTTATACAACTTTCACATCATGTCTATGTTAGTTCCAATACAAAGTAATAGGTTAAGTTATTTGTTAGATTACTTTGAAATTTATCTAAACTTGTGATTAAAACCATCAAACCCAGAAAGATGTATAATTTTTGTTTAACGATCTAATATCCTGAGACATTTAACCTATTTGAGAAGTACATTGGTTTAAAAGAATGAATAAATCAATATAACAAACTGTATACTTGGTTTCATACTGTTTTGAGGTTTAGTTTAAAGTAAGTGATAAGTTGTGAGAAGGACTGTGACCAAAAAGATTTTGCAACACCTAGGATCCTTTCCCAGATTACATTAGAAATGAGGAAGTAGTCTCTTTTCCTTGTATAAACAAAGGCCCTTTATTTTTCTAAGAGTCCTTTTCTCTGTGTTCCAGGTTTATCTTTATACCCTTTGAGATCCTTAGAAAATGGAAGTACTCATTGCTTTCCATCAGCAGGAAATGAATTTTGCACTGCTCTTTTTAGAAGCAGAAAGGGATGTAGTAGTGTTTGAAAAGAGAAAGATAGCTCTCTATCTAGTTACTTTGGGAATACTTACGAAGCACCTACTACATCCATATTATGCTGCTAGGCAATGTATAGGATACAAATACGAATATTTCATGTTCTTGGGATGAATTTCTATAGAAAAGCAATGCTAAATGATGAAGTGTTCAAATAAGACACATCTGAAAGAGGACACCTCATTTGGTTAGGGCTTATTAGTGTTGTATAAAGAAGCAATTTTAAGACACAGCTGAAGATGCTGAATTAGAAAGACCCGAATTCATGCTGCCATGTGGGAAGTAAGAGAAAGTTCATATGACATGTGGTAATCTCAAAGTATCATAGTATATTATCTTTATACAGAAGTTTTATGCATGTTTCATATTAGATCCCATCGTCAATATTTGTAATTTCCAACATTTATAATTTTTGGCAGAATGTTGAAATCGTATGGGTGGTTACTATTCCGGTCCTAGGCAGATAGTGTTGCCGTAACAGAAATATCACAGGTGGATGGCTTTAACAAAGAGAAGTTTATTCTCTCACAGTCCAGCATCTTGTAGGTCTACATTCAGGGTGCTGGCTCCAGAGAAAGCATTCTTTCTCTGTTGGCTGTGGAGCATTGTCCTTGTGATACATCAATCATCCCTTGCTTTGAAAGTGTTTCAGTGCAGGGAACTTTGGGCCCAAAGGATGAGCTGTGCTCCTGGCATTGCTTTCTTGGTGTTATGAGGTCCCTGTGTCTCTCTGCTCACCTCTTTATTACATCTTAAAAGAGGCTGGCTTAAGACACTATCTTGTAAACTTCATCAGTGTAAGTGCCACTAATCCATCTTATAAATCGTATGATAGAATTTATAACACATAATAAAATCCTATCAAATGATGGACAATCACATCATATAAGAACTCATGATGTAACTGAACTTAAAAAGCCATTCTACACACAATTATAGGGGGGATTAATTCAATCATGACAGTTCCCAGCCCAATATTTTCAGCATATTTATTATATAAAAAAAGAAGGAATCTGGAGGATTTTCAGAATATTGTTCATGTTTACCAACACCTTTTTAAAGAAGCCTATTCCATTGTTTTGAAATAATTATACGAAATTGAATTTAGTAAAAGTGATTAAATGTATTTATGGATGAATGGCACTTTGGAGAGGGTAATTTTATTTAGGAAGTTTGGGGAAGTATGTAAAGGGAAGAATGTAATATAGCACTTGTGTTGATAACTCAGAATAAGTGATTTCATGAATCACCAAGCATAAAATGTTGTGGATATGAATTTAACATAAACATTGTATTGCTCATTAATTGCTTATTGCGCATAGAACTGCAACATTAAGTTCAATGTCCTGTGGGAGAAATAACTAAAAGCACTTTCAAATATTATCAAGTTTTCCTTCTCTTTCTCTCTTACACACGCACACACACACACACACACTGTTGTCTGAAGTTATGGTAACTTTCCTTCATGATATTATTAATTTATTAATTACCAGCTTTTATTCTTCAAACATTTTGCTGAAAATTGACGTTTTAATCCAATTCTTGAGTAAGCGATTTTAAATCTCTATAATTAGTTTTATATTTCAGTAATTTTTGCTGTCATCTGCTTCACTTTCTTACCAGCACTTAGTTGGAAATTTTTATTGTTATTGCTAATTTTTAAGTTGGATACATGGTTTGTAGATGTTTATAATATCCTTCTTTTCTACTCTAAGTATGTAAGGCTGTAAATTATCATCAAAGTATTAGTTTAGCTGCTTATCACCCTTTTGATAAACAATACATCATTGAATTTCAGATGTTTCTGATAGTCTCTCATTGCCTGGTAATTTGCATTCTCTGGGTATTAGCAAGATGAGACTCCTTTTAAACCTTTATCAAAAATTCATATTTTCATAGAATTTTAAACATTTTCATATAAATATTCAGTTGTCCTAACACAGTTTATTGGAAAGATCACTACATTATAGTGGTTTATACTGGTCATAAATCTAGCAATGGTGCTATGTGTGAGTTTGGTTCTGGATAATCTATTCTGTGCCATTTTTCTTTTTAATTATCATGGCTTTATAATATTTTTTGATATATGATATTCAAACTAAGAAAGGTATTAGTATTCCCATTTGGCAACAAGTAAACTAACCAAAGATAATGAAGTATATCCCCTCCCCTACTGCAAAATACACAGTTTGTGCATCACTGTGTTGATGGAGCTACGCACATCTATTAAGAAAGTATGAGAGTTGAAGATGAACTTCTGCTGAACTGATACTCTATTTTGTCTAGACATCTTTGGATATTGTTTCTGTTATGCAGTTTTTAGTCAGTGGCTACATACCACTTCACCACCAGGGTTTCCATAAAATACGTGGTTTTATTAAGTAAAGCTAACAGATCAACCAAGATTTTGAAACTGGACATGAAGTTCTTAAAATACCTATGTTGAAATTTGAATAACTTGCCCACTCAAATGGCAAAGGAACCTTCCACGTCAAATATGTAAATCACTGGTAACTTAGTATTCTGAATTTAAAGTTTTTTTCTGCCTTAGATATTTCCGCCACTTTTCACTGTCCAGAGCACTTTATAGTTTCATCTCTCCCTGCAGAGTAAGTTCTAGTCATATTGCCTCCACCTTATCATTGTTTAATATAAAAACATAAGACTTACCAAGGTTTGTGAAAAGACCAAGTTAATGTTAAAATCCCCAACTCTAATTTTCTCAAGGATATTCACTTCCATATTTCTAGCTCGTATTTTTTTTAACTAATTGTCTATTGATTTCAGTTGTTCTTAAGGCTTAAAAAAAAAGTTTTGTTGTGCATGCAGTTGGTTCTGATGCATAATGACACTACAGGGCAGAGTACAACTGTCCTATATGGTTTTCTAGGCTATAATTTTTATTGTATCTGGTTGACAGGTTTTTCCTCCCATGGAGCCGCTGGTAGGTTAGAACTGCTGACCTTTTGGTTAGCATTTGAGTGCTTAATCATTATACCGCCAGAGCCCCTTTAAAAGCGCCTTGAGTGGATAATATAGCCAGACACTGAATGTCAGCAAATGACTAGATTCTGTCAACCTGTACTGATTGTAGTTAATTCAGAATAGTAGTGGCATGCTTTTTTAAAAGACATGCTTATTTTTAATTTACTTAGGATTCATTTAAAAATAGTCATCCAGTATAGAACATTGTATATCTTTTTCTGGACATGTTACACTATTTCTCTTCTGAGACTAAGATTAATTGATGACTAGCTTCAGGAAGAAAAATGACGTGACTTGATGGGATTCCACTTTGTAAAACAAGTAATTCCCACAAGTGTATTAGCTATATAAAATTATTGATTTCTTAGTCCTATTTGACTCATGAAATTTATGCCAGTAGATATCACATTCCTTATCACTTCCATGTCCCAAATCTTTGTTGAAAGGCAAATATATTCATTCTTGCATCTTAGGTTTTCTTTTCAGAGACAATCTTGTCTTGACCCAAAAGTCCTTCTTCAGTGTCCTTTGAAAGGCAGCTTTTACATCCTTGTTCCTCAGTGTGTAGATAAAGGGGTTGAGGGTAGGTGTGATAATGCCATAGAAGAGAGCCATGATTTTCCCTCTGTCACGAGAATAACTAGAGGGAGGCTGGACGTACATACTGATGGCTGTGAAGTAGAAGAGGGAGACCACCAACAAATGAGAAGCACATGTATAAAAAGCCTTCCAGCGACTCTCTGCAGAGTGGATTTTCATTACTGCCTGAGCAATGAACATATAAGTGCCTGTGATGAGGACGAGGGGCACCAAGAGCAGCAAAGCCCCAAGAACATTGAGCTCAGCCTCATTAACATGAGTATCTGTGCAGGCTAGTTTCAAAAGCGCAGGAACTTCACAGAAGAAATGATCTATCACCCTCTGTCCGCATCTTGGGGTGAAGACGGTCAGAGTGGACTGGACACAGGAGTTGGCAAAACCACTAATCCAAGTTCCAGTGGCCATGTGGATACAACGTTTGTGGTTCATGATGGTTGGGTAGTGGAGGGGCTTGCAAATAGCAGCATAACGGTCAAAGGCCATAATGGCTAGAAGTATACACTCAGCGGAACCCAAGGCCAAGACAATGTATAGCTGAGCAATGCAACCACCATAGCTAATGGTTTTTTCTGGTCCCCTGAGGTTGACAAGCATTTGTGGGACAGTGCTAGTGGTATAGCACAGATCTAGAAGGGACAGATTTGAGACAAAAAAGTACATGGGACTGTCAAGGTGAGGATCCAGGTGGGAAAGTAGGATTATGGAAATATTCCCAAATAGAGCAAAGACGTAAGCTACCAGAAAGATTACAAAGAGTGGTGTCTCAAGCCAAGGGCGATCAGAGAATCCCAGTAAGATGAAATCCTTTAATGAGCTCTGATTGTTGAGCCACATTTTGACTTTGTTTAATTAAATTCCAGCTAAGACCTCTCCATATCTACTACCTGAGATGAAAATCAATGATAAAAAGAATCCATTGGGAATTAAGGATGAGAAATGTTGATATGAAACTCTCTTTTGTCCAATAATCTGTGTCTATATCCTAATTGCAATTGCACGATATCATTTTTATCTATTTTCTGATTATGATAAAATGCTAAATCAAAATTGTCAGTGTAATATAAAATATTGTTCAGAAAATAATAAAGAGAACACAAGCAAAGTAGATGGGAAATTTCGTTCACTTCATGGGTATTCTCCTGGTTAACTACTTATTCTATTAAGATTTTGATGTCTTCTCTCCTAAAACATTACAACAGTACTGCCACCAGCCTTTTATGTCATTGATATTTAATGGTGACAATTCAGTGCATACTAGAACAAACTGGGGGTGGGGATAGAACTTCCTAAATACAGGGCAACAGTTGAACTTTATGATGGCTTAACGGTGGATCAGCAACAGAGGTAAGAGCCAAGGCATCTTGGCATTTTCATCTTCCCATTGACCCTAGTCAAAGCGTTGTGAACTCCAGCACTTCAGTATGTCTCTACAGGAAAGGATGGAATGCAGGGACTCCTTTTGCTCCTTCCAAGCTTTCATTCTATTTTTAAATTTCATGAGATTGAAACAAAGAAAAAGAAAACAGTAACAAGGATAAAAATATATACACATGCACCCCAAAAAATCAGTCTCAGAGTGTTGTTTGCTGTGAAAACGTTATTTAAGATATCTCAGTAAGCTTAGGAGATTTTTAATCTCTGAGTAAAATCGCCAGAAAGTTTCAAATATTTGGCACCCTATAATTTGGTGCTGTCAACCAATTTATAACTCCTTAGGTAGTCATCAGTGCATGTATACTTAAACATTTTCCCTTAATTTTCTCTTACATACTTCTCATTTCTTTCACTTTAGTTATACTGTTTCTACCACCTTAGGTACTATCATACTCGTCATCTCTACAAATCACGTTTAAGTCCTTTATGACATAATATTTGAAGAGTTAACTCTAAAGACTTGTTCTTCCTTCGTATAAATTACAAAATGTCTTTTGGACTCACGTATTGTGGTAAATCTGTCTTGTATATTTCTGCAGATTTTTTAAAATTTATTTTTAACAGCAGGGATAATCTTTCCTTTTTCAAATTCCAGTATTTCGTTTACTAGCTTTGAATCTTTGGAGACACCATTTAACCTTTCTGTGCTTCAATTTCCTCATCTTCAAAATGCACATAACTATACCCAGTTTGTATAATGATGTGTGAATTAAGTGATATAATGAAAAATTCATATACATCTCATTTCTTCCCACATAGTTCAATAACCAACTATTTTTCTTTATTTTTCATGTCAATCATGAGCTTCATAGACTGTTGGACTTGTCTTATTTTGTGCATCTCTTCAAAATGAAAGGAAATAAATAGATAGAAACTGTTTATTGTGGTAGAGTAAACATAGTATAACTACTAAGGAATCAGCCTCAGGATTTTTGATGGTTTCTTTTACTGATTCTCTTAGCTGCTGCTACATCAGATTCTTCTTGTATTCCTAATATAGTGGAATTAACAGACTTAGTTGGCTAACTCTATTTTTTTTCCCCAAATGTTTGTGTCTATCTTAGCTATGGAATTAGACAGTGTGGGAAAGATGAGTGACAGCCCAAACATTTAAATTACTAAATCCCAAATGCAAATCATTGTCTACCTCTTCAATTTATTATTTGTGGCATAACAGATCCTGTTATTTTCCAATTCAAAATGGCCAATACCAGTCCATCTCAGTTCACTAATATTTAGAAAATCTATGTCTCAGTGTTCCATTTAATTTTTAACAGTTTTCAGTTTTCCTAGATTCATATATTGGGTATCACCTTCCAATTACTAATGGGTGTCAGCAGTTATTCTCATTTCAAATCTTGCCTTATCAGCAAATGACAGTACCCAAAACTTTACTCCATCCACACTACTGAAGTCAACTTCAGTTTTGAGGTAAACTCTTCCCCAATCCTATTTTGAGGACCATCCAGCCTGAGAGGTTCATCTTCTGGCACTGCGTTAGACTATGTTCTGCAGCTCTTCATAAGGTTTATAATGGCCAGTTTTTCACAAGTAAATGCCAGATCCTTTTTCCTAATCTATGTTAGTCTGGAAATTGTTCTTAAATCTGTCCACCATTGATGACCCTGATGGTATTTCAAATATTTGAAGTATCGGTGGCTTAGCTTCCAGCACTACAGCAGCCCAGAAGCTACTATCATGTTACAAATCAACAGATTATTGGTGACTGTGTTCTAACATTGTATAAAATACACCCTTACATTTAGGACCTTATGTAACAATGGTTAACCAGCCTAATTTCCCACTTTCCTCTGTTTATGCTAATGCGAACCTCCATTGTTATTATACATCCTTTACTGATCATATCAAGTACAAAAATGCTAAATATTTCCTGCTTTCCTTCTTTACGACACTACTTGTTTTACAATTCCTTTGTGATGCCTTACACATTTTATTATGTGTGTGTGTGTCTATACTTCTTTTTCCTTTTTCTTTTCTTCCTTGATCTGTTTTCCTGACTACATTGATTATTCTTTATGAGTCAGCTTCTAATTGGTAGTATAAGAATACATTCAGCATTATAAGCATTTATTGCGTATTAATTAATTGAGTTTAGTTGAAACTAGCAACTATCAAACCCTTTCCTTTGGTGTTCTGATGTGGGAGATTATTTTAGTGTCTTGATATCATTATTTCTTTCATCTATGAGCTAAATCAATTTAACAAATATTATCTGATATTTCATGACCTTCAAACTCAGATAGAAAAGCCCAAGAGCCAAAACAAATTAAAAATGTAATCCGCTTTGCTCTTAACTTTGGAATGTTTTAAAGGTTTTGTTATTAATTCGCGAGTGGATTTAACTCATCAATTAATAAATACATTTATTCACTAAAAATCAATACTCTTTAAATGTCATTTCATATCATTATGACTTAGTTTATTCACCTAGACAATGATAACCAAAATACTTGCATATAAATATCATAGTGCTTCAATGAGATCTGAGAATGAATTTGCTTTGCAAATTACAGGTAAAAAATATATATATATACAAATACATAATAAAAAGAATTATAACCATAGCTGCAACATCAGTAGTATTATTAGGGTGGTAAAATTGCATAGTAAGCATGATGAAAATTTTCAGGTGCTGGGAACTTTTATGGAAAATCTAGTTATTTTTTTGATACTTCTTTCTATAAATCGTATGTATCTTGCCTCTATAAAGTAGCTCATCATTTTCAAACAGATCCTATCCAATTTATTTTCTTCTTTCATTTGTTATACTGTGGTAGTGAGTCTTTAGGAATAGCGTCTTGGAAATTTGATTATGTATTGTATGATATTATATTCCCAAATAAATACAATAAATACGATTACCAACTGATGAGGATTAGCATAGACATTAATAATTTCTTGATTCAATACTGAGAAATGATTCCTTTATATGTATTTCTGCCCCAAATATTGTGTAAACTACTAGGGTCAAAGGAAGACCTCTCCTGTGTTCTAAGATTGCTTAGAAAAGGACACCCTCTAGTCAGTATTAACATGCAAGTTATTCTTTATCCAATAAAGGGCAATTGAAAAATGTTACCACATTTTAACTTGATTATTTTTTTGCTATAGAATCTTTGAAAATCCCATTATTTCACCATCTGTGCTCAATTAATGTTTTTCTAAGTCTGAAGAAAGCATTTTCCCTGCCTAATCTCAAAGAGTACTATCATTTCATTTTTGCAATCTTTATCTTTTTTTCCCTACAGTTTCCCTCAAATGGGCAGAACATACTACTGAGTTTTTGAAATAAGCTTGGACTATGTCATGGATTGAATTGT
This sequence comes from Heterohyrax brucei, assembly GCA_028571685.1. Taxonomy (NCBI): domain Eukaryota; kingdom Metazoa; phylum Chordata; class Mammalia; order Hyracoidea; family Procaviidae; genus Heterohyrax; species Heterohyrax brucei. The sequence continues at coordinate 45,523,898 of CM053144.1, read as the reverse complement.
GTCCCCTCAAAGGTACATGTAGCCATGTGCCTGGGTCATGATTCCCAATATTCTATGATTGTCCTTCATTTTGTGATTTTCCTATACTGTAAATTAAAGGATTAGGGTGAGATTGTAAATCCTTTCATAGGATCACCTCCCTGCTCCCCTGTAAAGGGAGTTCCCCTGGATTATGGCTTGCCCCACCCTTAATCCTTTCACCCTGCAAGAGAGAAGGAAAGGGAAGCAAGCAGAGAATTGGGAACCTCACACCATCAAGCAAGCAATACCAGAGAAAGTGTGCATGCTTCAGACCTGAGGTTCCTGGCCAAGATGCTCCCTGGACAAAGACTGATGCAACACTGAACTTTCTTCCAGAGTCTACAAGGGGAAAAGCCTTCCCCTGGAGTGAACATCCTGAGTTTAACCTTCCTTTGTTAAAGCGATCTACTCTGTGATATTTCTGTTAGAGCAGCACTAGCTGACTAAAACAGACTATTACAAAGTAAGTTAAAACACATACTTCAGGGGAACAGTAAAAGCATTCAAGAGGAGTATATAGCACACACCTTAGGTTTTCCTAACTTGTGATCCAAACCCATTGCTTTTAGTCAATTCCAACTCATAGCAGTCATACAAGACAGAGTAGAACTGACCTACAGGGTTTCTATGGAGTGGCTCATGACTTTGAACTACTCACCTTTTTTTAGCAGCCAGATTCTTAACAACTGCAATGTCAGGGCTTTGTATAACCCAAGATTTAACAAAACAAAAAACCCAAAACCATTGCTGTAGAGTCTATTCCAACTCATAGTCACCTTATAGAACAGAGTAGAATTGCCCCCTAAAGTTTCCACTGAGTGCCTGGTAGATTCAGACTGCAGATCTTTTGGTTAGCAACCTTACCTCTTAACTGCTAGCTCACCAGAGTTTCTATAACACATGACAGCTTGCCTAAGTATCGAACATTTAGGAGTACATAGATTATAGGAGCATGAGAAGCAGAGATTATAGAAGCATGAGAAGAAAAATTGAGTAAAAATGACATGACAACAATAGCAGTAAGGAACTCAGAAAGTAAAGCCAATGGAGAAAAAACAAATGGAGCCCCCACCCCAAAAAAGGTGACAGAGAAAAATGATAAATATATAAAGATATCAGTGTTGAGTCTAGCATACTTAGTTAAGCATCCTTATTTAACAAAGTATATGGCCTACTTAGTTAAGTATACTTACTTAACTTAGTATACTTAGTTAAGTATCTGTTGAACACATGAATACAGAATGAGAATAAAGATGATTAAAACAAAAAATAATGTTAAACCAATATTGGAAATTGATTTATTTAACATATTGTTTTCAAATTAGGGTAATATTTCAACTGAAAAAAAATTGCCAACTAAAGGGTTAAAAATATTCCAAAGATGACTTCAAAGATATTTACACCCCAGTTTCTCATGAATAAAACAACTTGAGATGACTAAAATTCCAGATAGCATTGTCTTGAGGAACAACTCAAATAAGTACTGATTAACCCTAAAATTTATCTCTGACCTGACCTTTGTGGTTTCTGTGTCTTCAAACTAACTACACACATAAATAATCCTTTAAAAGAGCTCAATGCCTAAGCCAAAATGGTCTTCACCTACCAGCCAGAAGACTGTTTGACTTAAAGGTGAGTTTTTAGGAGATCAATTTCTTCAAGGCTCAAAGTTCAAAGATCAACTCAAGATGATAGCTTGGGTGGGTCACCCCAACCTCCATGGAAGCCAGAAATCTGAATTCTATGAGAAGTTGTTTCTCAAAATGAAAGAGTGAGAAAAATCCTATAATAATTCAGCTTATTTGTCTGGAAAGGGCAATTAAGTGTTCTTGCATTGCTGGCTGTATAAGAAATGTATGGTGATTAATAAAGCTTAATTTATTTAAAAAGAAAGTAAAGAAAATGTTGATGAGTCTCCCTAAGTGTGAGAAACTTGGAAGGCGAAGGCAAGAGCCTCAAGCAGACAGCATGTATAAAGTAATGAAGCCAGAGAAGGGAGCTGGTATCCGATCACATTGTTTTAAATAATCACAACCTAATGCACTCTTCAATAACTTTCTAAGCAGATTCTGATATAATACTTAAATAAGACAAAATAGAAACTATATGGAGATGTTTACTATGCCTCTTATTTACTACAAATATTTATCCTTAGTGTTATTGTCTAAAGAATTTTGTTACAGTTTTAATCTCATATTCTCTGTCAGATTCTCTTCTGAATTGTCATCAGTTTAACCAATCTTTCATTTATCTGAATGGTGAGACTTTCAGAGTTAAAATGGTTTCTACACAGAATTATTATCTTGTTGTCTATAAGCTTTATAGAGCAAAGAGCAGCATGAATCTAGATGAAATGTATAAAAAGCACTTCTGAAATCATTTAAATGAAAGTGCAAGGTTCTAAAGGTAAATAGCATAAATAGTGATGTTCATGTTTTCCCATTACTTTCTTTATATGAATTAATGTATAACCAAGATTTCTAAATATGAGAATGTTCACATTAACTTTAGATAAACCTACGTAATAAACCTTATATATATATAAAAATTCCTTTCATATATACAATCCCCTTAGCTATGTTATTTTCTTCCCATAGTAGTCATGTAAAGTAAACTTTTTTTAACATTAGAAAAGAGGAAACTCAAGCTCCAAGAGGTACCAGAACACATCCGAGTTTTATAGAGTAAATTTGGAAGCAAATTACTTAAGTAGGATAAAAATTTGAATCCTAGGTCAGCACTCTTCTCAGTCTCAGTATTTGTGTCTCATGGAATTAACTTTTTAAAAATATTTTAGTTTGTTTACTTTATAGTTCTGCCCCCGAAGTTCCTTTCACTCCATCCTATGAAGAAATGACAAAACAACATGACCTTTGGTTTTGGCTATCCTTCTGACTTCAAAACCCTCTGAAGTTACCCAGCATGGGTTGCAGTCCAGCAATTTGTCCAGTATGTGCCTTAGAGATGAAGAAGGATGGAAGACTGACCTGTGGCTTCAACACTAATACCCAGACACTGGCTTCCTGTTTAGATTTCCTCTCAATTCTCGGTAGATATAGCCAAGCTTTCTCTAATTTACTAAAGAGTCAAATCCAAGAAATCCATTCCAATTTATGGCCATCTACAAAATCAGTAAGCCCATAGGGAGCTTTCTCATGAGTTTTTAGGCCATTACCATACTGGCCTCATCCTTCAGTTTAAGCCCTGGAGATCCAGTATAAATTAGCACCTCCTGTTGCTAGGGTTGCCATGAGTCGAATCCAACTCGATGGCACTTGGCTTATTATTATATCTCACGTGTGTCTTGTTTGATTGAGCTCAGCTGAGAAATTCTTTCATGCAGGTCAGAGCAGATATCAGTCATGGCTGAACTTATCTGAAGACTCAACAGAGCTAAATGTCCAAAATGAGCCATTCATTTAATTGGCAGTTGCTACTTGCCTGTTAATTGAAAATTTAGCTTTACTTGTATGTGGCTTATCCTTTTGGGTTATGTTTTCACAACAAGGGAGTTAGGTTTCAAGAGGGAGGTTTCCAAGTGGAAGCTGCAAGAATTCTTATAACCTAGACTCACAATCTTCAGGATGTCACCAGGGGCATACGGAGGACAATAAGTGCCAGCCAAGTGCCGTCGAGTCAGATTCGGCAGTGGAGCAATTTCTAAATTGCACCCCTCCTTTATTTTCAAGGCGAATATATACTGATAGCAGATACACATCAGCAGCAGTACTTTCCCCTGTCAACTGCCTGACTCAGTTGGATGTCTTTCATATTTGTGGCATCTAGGAAAGTCGTTCTGTATCTCACCTGGCCCCTTCTTGGACTTGTACCCAGGGACAAGTGTACTCCTCTGCTCCCCTTCTCCTCCCACTGCACCTCTGTATATCATACCCACTGCACTCGCTCAGTATAGCAAGTCACTGAGCCCAACTGATATTTAAGATCAGGAGAATTAACTCCACCACTTGACATGAAAAATAGCAACACATGCTAAGAAGGAAGGAATGAAGTCATTTTGGGAATTTGTCTACCCTGACAATTGAAATTCTTGCCTCTCTTGTCCATCTCATTTGCAAAGTATGCTGTGCTACCCTTTTGATGAAGAGCCCTTAGTGGTGGGATGCTAACTGAAAATCAGCTTTTGGAACTTACTAGCAGGCTCCAAGGGGGGAAAAAAAAAACATAGTAATCTGTTGCAGCAATCATTACAGGCTAGGAAGCCCTATTGGGCAGTTCTACTGTGTCTTCTAGGGTCTCTATGAGTTAGAACTAACTTCATGGCAAATAGTAACACCCTCCCCATTCTTCAATGTGTCTTTCATTAAGAATTGGCTCTAAGTCCAAGATACAATTTATACCATCTCCAAATACAGGTGAGGCTCATCAAAAACTGTCTTTAGTTTCAAGTGATCAAAGTAAAAACTTGTGAACTAAGTCTGAAAACTTGTGAAACAAAGAGGTATATTATCTCCACCCTATACATCTGGCATATGCTGTTGAAATAAGTATAGAATAACTGCAATGAAAATCCTTTTTTAAAATGAGTTGGAGAGAGAATGTACACAGCAGTCATTGGCATCTAGCAATTCTGAAACTTAACCTTCATATATAGCACTAGTTCTGTGTTACTTCATGGATGTGGTTCTCTGTAGTGCTTGGCACACCATGCACTCTTGATTTTGTTAACATAAAACACAGGTGTAAGCCACCCTCCACAAAGCTAATACTGAGATAGGGGTAAAGTAAATGGCCAAGAGGTTTATTACATGCCAGCATGCAAGAGACACGGGAATTTTGGCCCTCAGGACCTGTCTGTCTTCTGCATTTGTGCCAAGAATTTATATTGGGTAGCTAAGGGTAAATATTAGGTGTGAGCGACAGAAAAATGTGGTCAATTGAGGGGGTGCCTGGTGAGGAGATATGCATCTGGTACTGGAGAAGGTTTTGTTCAGAGGCAGACCTCTAGGGTCTGGAGGCTGTCCGTGGTGGTCATCTGGGTGCAGAGTTGGTGACTGGTGCCTCCACTTGTTTTGATTATTCTAAAAAAAAAAAGATTTTTTTTCTAGATTTTATGTCGGTGACTCCCACAAGAACAGGTAGTGCTAGGAAGCCAGGCCTTTTAGGTAAAACAGGTAAAGAAATGGTGTTTGTCCTGACTGCCCACTTCAATTCCACACTCATTTTTTACTTTCCATAAAAAATGGCCTATGTCTGTATATGAACAGTTATTAGGTATTCAGTTTCTTGCCCACTGCAGACTGAAAGTTGAGAGAATTTCTTTCATCTTAAATTTCCTGTCCCTTTCAAGGAAACCCTGGTGGCATAGTGGTTAAGTGCTACAGCTGCTAACCAAAAAATTAACAGTTCAAATCCACCAATTGCCCCTTGGAAACTGTCTGGCAGTTCTATTCTGTGCATAAGGTAATTATGAGTCACAGTCAACCTCACAGGAAGGCATTTGGGTTTGGGGTTCCTTTCAGAGCAAAATGGTATAATTTCTTCAAAGATTTGTTAAAGATATAATTCATAATTCCCCCATTTAAAAGTATGCAATTCAATGGTGGTTAGTATATTCAAAGATATTGTTGCTAAACCAAAAGCAAGTTCTTTCTGCCTGTCACTGTTGCTGAGAAAGACTAGGTAGAGAGATAGGATGAGACCAAAGTTTTAGAGGGTGGTATGGAGCCAGTTATGTATAGGATCTTAAAATCTGACTTGGTAACAGAGCTGTGCATGTATGAAGGTTATTCTGGTTCAAATAGTACTCTTTTTGGTATTTGGTATAGTAATGTCCCAAATGTCTCATGTAACCAACCTGACTATTTCTTTGGTATATATTTTCAAATCAACAATATAACCAATTCTAAGTCCTTGGCTTTATGTTTTTGTTTAGTTTTGAATGCTTCTTAGATGACAACTTGCTAGCTTTTAAGACCCCAGACACCACTTACCAAAGTGGGATTCAGAACACTTTCTTAAAAAGAAATTAGGCCAGGGGTGGAGTTAAGATGGTGGATTAAATGCACGTCTCTCTAAATCCCTTCAGAAACCAAGACCTGAAATGATAATTAAACGGAGACTTCTGGACACCTAGTGAGCCCTGGGATGCAGCATAGGGCTGTTAATATGGACTTAATGCCACTGAACGCAAAACCTCTTTTTCACTGACCTCACTCTTGGCAAGCACAGGCTTGAACAAGCTGAAGGTAACTCATCATTTCGATTTTTTTTTTTCCTCTGTCTTGGCTGGTGGGCAGAACTGGGACTTGACTAGCTGGTGGTCTCCTATGCACTGCTAGTGGGACCGGCAAGTGTAATTGCCAGGTTCTGAGAACCTGGCTCTGGGCTCTAAACACCTTGGCTTGTCTGGCCTATCAGGAAAAGGAGAAACCCAGGCAGAGGCCCTGGCTGGACTTGGTTCTTAGGCTGGCAGGTAGTTCCTGCCTGGGAGAGAGTGCGTTTCTGGCAGGCAGGTGGCATTTTTGCACAGTGTCACCTGAGGCTGGGGCCCAGAAGTGGAGGCTATGGACTCTGGGCACTTCACCACTCTTGAACTCTGTTCCTGCCAGGAGCCTGGTCCCTGCCAGCTGGCCAGTTTACATGGGACGCCATCTTGGTTTGCTGGGAGGCAGGGTCATCCATACGGAAGCCTCAGCTGGACCTAATTCCTGGGTTGGGAGGCAGTGCCAACCCAAAAGAGAGCGCTTTTCCAACAGAAAAGCAGAATTCTACACAACATCACCTACAGCTGGGGCCCAACAGCAGAGGCCAGCAGGCCAGTAGCCTTTCTGTTTTCTGAGCTAGTCTATAACATCTGGTCTTCAATATAGAAGTGATTACTTTGTCAGCTGGGAAAAGGGATGTATACACCTGAAAACCTGATTGACTTTGGAAGCTGCCAAATACTTTTTACTTCTCATTTTAAGACGGCCTAGAGAAACTGGCTAGAGAAATAACTGTAGTCCATCTTCACAGCATCTCTCCCAGCCTCTATTGACCCACATGATGCCCCCAAAGCAGCAAATGTTGGAGAGGGTGGTAACCCGTAGTCACCCATGGCATTAGAAGGCCCCCAAAAGAAATCACCTCAGAACTTCCCAGACAAAGAAGCTTTTCTGAAACTATCAGAAGGTGAATACAAAAGGATTATATAGAAAGCCCTCCTAGACCTTATACAAAATGCAGCAGAGCAAAACTAAAAATTAAGCAAATTGTTTGATCTAATGGAACATCAGTACCCTGAAATCCAACATATCAAGAACAAAATCAAAGACATAGAGGCTTTAATTCAAAGCAAAGAAAACAGAATGGAACAAATGGAAAAGAGAATTTCTGATTTGGAAGACAGAAGCATTAAGAAGCATGTGGGACTCTATTAAGAAGAACAACCTTCGATTAACTGAAGTCCCTCAACTGGGCAAGACACCTGAAAACACAGAGTACTGTGGCTAGGCTGCTGACAGAAAACTTCCCAGAAATCATGAAAGAAGAAAATATAGATATCCCAGATGAATGTCGTATACCACCCAATATAGATCTCAATAGAAAGACTCCAAGACATATTATAATCAAGCTCAACAAAATGAAGCATAAGCAGAAACTCTTAAAGGCAGCAAGACTCAAAGCAAAGCTAACATTCAGAGGGAAACCCTTTAGGCTTTCTTCAGATTTCTCAGCAGAAACTATGCTAGCATGGAGACAGTGGCATGACACATTCAAAGCCTTGAAGGAAAAGAACTTCCAACCAAGAATTCTATATCCTGTAAAACTATCTTTCAGATATGAAAATGAAATGAAGACATTTGTATATTTACAGAAACTGAGAGACTTTGTAAAATCCGAATCAAAGCTACAAGAAATACTGAAAGAATCTCTTCGCTTGGAAGAACAAAATCGCTAACTTTGTATTTTAGAAAGACACATTATCAAGAATCCTACCCAGTTAGGGAAGGCTCCAAATACAATCAACACTATAATAGTGAAAGAAATGATCTAGTGATCACATCATGTAAACTATAATATCATCACATTAAAAAGAAGGGTGTACTACAGTTGTTACAGTCCTTCAAGATGGAGAGGAAGTTGACAAGACTGATAGCAATCAAAACTGGGTTACATATAGTTTACTAAGGGGGATCATGGGGCAACAATAAAGCACAGCAAAGATGCAACATACCATATCTAGAAATGTAACAAAGGAGTCTGAGCAACTACGAAACCAGCTCTGAAAAAGATGAAAACTCAACTCACAAAAAAGAATCTTCCAGAACAGACTAAAAAGAACAACAGAGAAAACATCAACACAAAAATAAACATATCACAATGGCAGCACTGCACACATACCTATCAATAATTACATTGAATGTGAATGGACTGAATGCTCCAGTAAACAGACATCAAGTGATATCTTGAATCAAAAGACATGACCCATCCATATTTTGTCTACAAGAAATTCACTTGAGACTTAAAGATATGGACAAAATGAAAATCAAAGGATGGAAGAATATATATCAAGCTAACAATGAACTAAGAAGAGCAGGTATGGCAATTCTAATCTCAGATAAAATCAAGTTTAATGTAAAATCCACGATTGTGGACAAGGATGGACACTATTATCGAAAGTTTCAATGCACAAGCAGGACTTAACAATATTAAATATTTATGCACCTAGTATTAGAGCACCTAAATATGTTAAAGAAATACTGACTACCCTCAAAAAGGAGATAGATCACTCCACAATAACAGCAGGAGACTTCAACATTCCACTCTCAATATTGGACAGATCTTCTAGGAAAAAGCTCAATAAAGACACAGAAGATCTTATTGCCACAATTAACCATCTAGACCTCATCAGCATTTACAGAATTTTCTATCCATCAACAGATAACATCTTCTTCTACAGTGCACATGGAACATTCTCCGGAATAGACCATGTGTTAGGACATAAAGCAATTCTCAACAAAATCCATATCACTGAATTAATGCAAAGTATCTTCTCAGATCATAAAGCCATAAAACTCAAAATCAATAGCAGAAAAAGCATAAATAGAACGTGGAACTCATGGAAACTGAACAAAAACTGCTCCAAAAGCCATGGGTTATAGAAAAATCAAGAATGAAATAAAGAAATTTATGGATTCCAACAAGAATGAAAACACTTCCTACCAGAACCTATGGGATACAGCCCAAGCAGTGCTGAGAGGTCAGTTTATCTCCATTAATGCACACATCTGGAAGGAAGAAAGAAACCAAATCAAAGAACTGACCCTACAGCTTGAACAAGTAGAGAGAGAACAACAGAGGAACCCCTCAGGCACCAGAAGAAAACAGATCATAAAGATCGGAGCAGAACGAAATGAACTAGAGAATAGAAGAACAACTGAAAAAATTGAAAAGACCAAAAGCTGGTTTTTTGAAAAGATCAACAAAATTGACAAACCATTGGCTAAATTTACTAAAGAAAAACAGGAAAGGAAACAAATAACCCAAATAAGAAATGAGAGGGGAGTTGTCACAACAGGTCCAGCAGAAATCAAAAATATCATAGCTGAATACTACAAAAGACTGCATTCTAACAAATTTGAAAATCTAGAGGAAATGGACAAATTCCTTGATCCTTATCACCTGCCAAAACTATCACAAGTGAAACAGAACAACTTAATAAACCCATCACAAAGGAAGAGATTGAAAAAATCATCAAAAAACTGCCACCCAAAAAAAGCCCGGGCCCAGATAGCTTCACGGCAGAATTCTAGCAAGCTTTTAGAGAAGAATTATCTCCAATACTACTGAAACTATTTCACAGTATAGAAAGGGATGGATTACTCCCAAATTCATTCTATGAAGCCAGCATAACCGTAATACCAAAGCCAGGGAAAGATCCAACAAAAAAGGAGAACTACAGACCGATATCACTCATGAATCAAGATGCAAAAGTCTTCAACAAAATTCTTGCCAATAGAATACAACAACATATCAAAAAAATAGTCCATCATGACCAAGTTGGATTCATACTAGGGATGCAAGGCTGATTCAGTATCAGAAAAACAATTAATGTGATCAACCACATAAATACCACAAAAGACAAGAATCATCTGATTTTGTCCATTGATACAGAAAAGGCATTTGATAAAGTCCAACACTCATTCATGCTAAGAACTCTCAGCAAAATAGGAATAGACAGCCAATTCCTCAATGCAATAAGGGCTATTTATACAAAGCCAACTGCCTAAGTCATCCTAAATGGAGAGAGACTGCAACAGTTTCCGTTGAGAACAGGAACTAGACAAGGATGCCCACTCTCACCTCTCCTATTAAACATTGTACTAGAAGTGCTAGCCAGAGCAATTATGCCAGACAAAAGAGTAAAGGGCATCTGCGTCAGCAAAGAACTAAAAATCTCCCTATTTACAGATGATATGATTGTATACGCAAAAAATCCCAAAGAATCCATAAGGAAACTACTCAGACTGATAGAAGACTTCAGCAAAGTCTCAGGATACAAGATAAATATAAGTAAATCAGTAGGATTCCTTTATACCAACAACGAGATTATTAAAGAAGAAATCACCAAGTCAATGACGTTTACTATAGCCCCTAAGAAGGTAAAGTACATAGGAATAAGTCTAACCGGAGAAATAAGAGAGCTTTACAAAGAGAACTACAAACCCTTACTACAAGAAACTAAGAGAGAGTTACATAAATGGAGAAACCTATCCCACTCATGGGTAGGAAGACTTAACACTGTGAAAATGCTTATTTTACCCAAAGCAATCTACTTATATAACGCAGTGCCAATAAAAGTTCCAGTGACATTTTTTAAAGAGATGGAGAAACAAATTACCAACTCTGTCTGGAAAGGCAAGAAGTCTCGGATAAGTAAAGCATTGCTAAAGAAGAAGAACACACTGGGAGGCCTCTCACTACCTGACCTTAGAACCTATTACACTGCCACAGTACTCAAAACAGCCTGGTACTGGTACAAAAACAGACAGATAGATCAGTGGAAGAGAATCAAGACCCTAGAGATGACGTCATCTGCCTATGAACAGTTGGTATTTGACAAAGGCCCTGAGACATTAAACTGGAATAAAAACAATCTCTTCAACAAATGGTGCTGGCAAAATTTGATGTCCATCTGCACTAAATTAAAACAAACCCATATCTTACACCTTATACAAAAACCAATTCAAACTGGATAAAAGACCTAAGTATCAAATCTAAAATGATAAAGCTCATCCAAGAGATAGTAGGAACAACAATGGGAGGTTTGATACACACCGTAGACAGACTTCGAATCTGTCAACTAAGCCACAAACAACAGAAGAAAAAATAGATAAATGGGAACTATTAAGAATCAATCACTTTTGCTCATCCAAAAACTTTATTATAGAATTAAAAGGCCACCTACAGAATGGGAAAAAGTATTTGGGAATTCTATGTCAGATCGTAGCCTAAGCTCCATAATCTATAAGGTACTACCAAATGTCATTAAGAAAAAGATAAGTCATCCAATTAAGCGATGGGCAAAGGAGATGGACAGACACTTCTCTAAAGAAGAGATCCAGGCAGCCAAAAAACACATGCAGACATGCTCACAATCATTAACTATTAAGAAATTCAAATCAAAATGACAGTGAGGTACCATCTCACACCAACAAGGTTGGCCATGATCCAAAAAATGCAAACCACTAAAAGCTGGAGAGGCTGTGGAGAGATTGGAACTCTCCTACACTGTTGGTGGGATTGCAAAATTGTGCAACCTCTTTGGAAAGCAATCTGCCGCTACCTTAAAATAATGGGTATAGATATACCGTTTGACCCGGTAATTCCACTACTTGGAATATATTCTACAGAATCAAGGCCGTTCACATCAACTGATACCTGCACACAAATGTATATTGCAGCACAATCCACAATAGCAAAAAATGGAATCAACCCAGATGCCCAACAACAGAAGAATGGATAGCTAAACTATGGTATATATACTCAATGGAACACTATGCAATGATAAAGAACAACGATGATAGCAGGAAGCATCACTTAACCTGGTTTCCACTGGAGGACATTATATTGAGTGAAAATAGTCAGCAACAGAAGGACAAATATTGTATGAGACCCCTAAGATAAGACTTGAAAGCAGACTCATGCATAACAGAAAAGACTCTGACGGCTGCAAGGGTGAAGAGGGTGGGAGTGCAATGGGGGAGGTTTTAGATTAGATAGTTGTTAGAAATTTGGTTGGGTGAAATTGGTGACAGCACACATTAGTAAGAAGTTCAATATTAACTGGACTTCAGCACAACCTGTGTACTCCTTTCATCTTAACCCAACAGTGCAAGGACAAAGTAGCTGGGGCAGGGGGTAGGGGACCGGGGGCCGTGCTCTCAGGAGAAATAGAGGCCAATTGGCTCAACTAGCATTTTGCTAATGAGGACTCTCTGCACCCCACATTGGTGAGTGATGTCTGGAATCTTAAAAGCTGCCAAGCTGCCATCTGAGGGTATAGCAAACGGTCCCAGCTCAGCAGGAACAGATGATCACCAAGGTCCATAACGACATGGTGGAAAGAGAATCCAGAAGCCAGAGAGACCCACATGAGTTGATGCCTACATTGACTTGTGACCAGAAGAACCAGATGGTGTCCAGCCACCACCAATGGTAGCCACAACGGAGCTCACAAAGTTGAGTCTTACAGGCAACAAGAGAATAAATAGGGGTGCACCCTGAGATCTCCACTAAAAGACCACAATTGATGGTCCGGGGACCTTGGAGTTCTCCTAGGAGCAGGGCCCCTGGCCCTGATACTGTAACCCTGACCATAAATCATAATGAAGGTCAACATTTCGGACAGTAATGGATTGGACTTGGTGATGCAAAGTGACCACATTGTGTGGTCACTTTATGGTTCTAGGCGTCTATAGGAGGTCATCCTGTTGACCTCATACTGGAGGAAGGAGAATGGGTGGAGAGGAGAAGATGGGAGACTGTTGGGAAGATAAGACATGTATGGAGCAGAGAGGAAGAGTGTGCTGTCACCGTGCAGGGGGGAACTTGCAAATTTATACGGGAATGTACATTTTCATTCAATCATAATAATAATAATAAAAAGAAGAAATTAGGCCAATTTACCTAGGTGTTCCTTGAAACCATGGTTCCCCATCCCCTGCCCCCGCTACTGAGTCCTTTGAAATGTTTGGTTGTATTTAGGAAATTTCTAAGCTTTTGGTATAGTACAGCTGTGCTGACCTCCCTTCTACTGTGTGTTGTCACTCCCAATGATCTCGAGCAAAATTTTACTTGCAAGGGATATTAATGATATTGTTTGGTAATTTCTGCATTCAGTTGGATCACCTTTTTTTTGAATGGGCATAAATATGGATCTCTTCTAGTCAGTTAACCTGGTAGCTGTCCTCGAAATTTCTTGGCATGGACAAGTGAGCACTTCTAGCACTGTCTCTGTTTGTTGAAATACCTCAGTTGATATTACATCAGTTCCTGCAGCCTTGGTTTTCACCAGTGGTTTCAGTGTAGCTTCAACTTCTTCCTTCAGTACCATAGGCTCCTGATCATACACCATTTCTTTAAATGGCTGAACATTGACCAGTTCTTTGCGGTATAATGATCCTGTGTATTTCTTCCATTTTCTTTTGATGCTTCTTAAGTCTTAATATTTTTCCCTGTAGAGTCCTTCACTGTTAGAATTTGAGGCTTGAATTTTTCTTGACTTCTTCCAACTTGAGTAATGTAGAACATGTCCTTTTCTTTTGATTTTCTATTTCCAGCTCTTTGTACATGTCCTAATAGTACTTTCTCCTTGAGATGCCCTTTGAAATCTTCTGTTCAATTCTTTTTTAAAAATATATATATATTTTAATTTAATAAGACTGAGTGAAAATGTACATTCCCATATAAATTTACATGCCCGCCTATATGCAGCTTCCACTGCTCTCCCTGTCCAGTGACTGCACACTATTCCTCTCTGCTCCATACATGTCTCATCCTCCCAACAGCCTCCTTTCACCTCCTCTCCGTCCACTCCCCTTCCTCCAGCCAGAGGTCAGCAAGATGATATCCTATAGATGTATAGAACCATGAAGTGCTTCCAATATATGGTCACTCTGCATTGCCAAGTCCAATCCATTCCTGTCCAAAGAGTGGAACTTTGTTATAATTTATGGGAAAGGGCAGCATCAGGGCCAGGGGGCCATGCTCTCAGAGGAACCCCCAAACCGCTGGACCATCAATTGAGGTCTTTTAGCGGAGATCTCATGATGCACCCCTTTTTATTCTTGCTTTGCCAGTGAGACTCCTCTCTGTGAGCTCCATCGTGGCTATCACTGGTGGTGGCGGGGCACCATCCGGTTCTTCCGGTCGCAAGTCCATGTAGGCACCCACTCTTGTGGGTCTCTCTGTCTTCTCGGTTGTCTTTACTGCATGTCATTTTGGTCCTCGATGAGCATCCGTTCCTGCTGAGTTGGGACCATTTGCTGTGTCTTCGGACGGCAGCTTGGCAGCTTTTAAGACCCCAGATGCCACTCACCAATGTGGGGTGCAGAGAGCTCTCTTAGCAAAACGCTAGTTGTGCCAATTGGCCTGGAATTCACCTAAGAGCATGGTCCCCCACCCCTCACCCCAGCTACTCTATCCCTGTAGTATTGAGTTAAGATGGAAGGAGTACTCAAGTTATGCTGAAGTCCACTTAATGTTGTTCTTGTTTCTAATGTGTGCTTTCACTGCTTTCTCCCAACTAGATTTCTAGCAACTATCTAAACTAAATCCTCCCCCCTCCCCCACCCTCCCTCCCTTCCCATGCAGCTGTCAAAGAGTCTTTTCTTCTATACACAAGTCTGTTTTTGAGATCTTATCATAGAGGTCTCATACAGTATTTGTCCCTTTGTCGCTGGCTACTTTCACTCAACATAATGTCTTCCAGTTGAAACCAGGTTAGGAGATGTTTCCTGGAATCATGGTTATTCTTTATCATTGCGTAGTGCTCCTTTGAGTATATGTACCATAGTTTACCTATCCATTCTTCTATTGCTGGGCATCTGGGTTGATTCCACCTTTTTGCTATCGTGGACTGTGCTGCGATAAACATTCTGGTGCATGTGTCCGTTGGTGTGAAAGGCCTTGATTCTGTACGATATATTCGAAGTAGTGGAATTACTGCATCAAATGCAACCCCACCAACGGTGTAGGAGGGTTCCACTTTCTCCACAGCCTCTCCAGCATTTGTTGTTTTGTGTTTTCTGGATCATGGCCAACCTTGTTGGGGTGAGATGGTATCTCATTGTTGTCTTGATTTGAATTTCTTTAATAACTAAAGATCGTGAACATGTCCTCATGTGTGTTTTGGCTGCCTGGATCTCCTCTTTAGTGAAGTGTCTGTCCATCTCCTTTGCCCATCGCTTAATTGGATGGTTTATCTTCTTCTTATTGATATTTTGTAGTATCTTATAGATTACGGAGATCAGGCGTCGGTCTGACATAGAGTTGCCAAATGTTTTTTACCATTCTGTGGGTGTTCTTTTAATTCTATTAATAAAGTCTTTGGATGAGCAAAAGTGTTTGATTCTTAATAGTTCCCATTTATCTATTTTCTCTTCTGTTGATTGAGGTTTCTTTGACAGATTTTGGAGTCTGTCCTCATTGTGTATTAAAACTGCCATTGTTGTTCCTACCTTTTCTTGGATGAGCTTTATTGTTTTAGGTTTGATAATTAGGTCTTTTATCCAGTTGGAGTTGGTTTTTGTATAAGGTGTAAGATATGGATCTTGATTCAGTTTATTGCAGATGAATAACTAATTTTGCCAGCACCATTTGTTGAAGATACTGTTTTTACCCCAGTTTAATGTCTTAGGGCCTTTGTCTAATATCAACTGTTCATAGGCAGATGGTGTCATCTCTGAGGTCTCAATTCCGTTCCATTGATCCATCTGTCTGTTCTTGTACCAGTACCAGACTGTTTTGACCACTGTGGCAGTGTAGTATGTTCTAAGGTCGGGTAATGAGAGGCCTTCCAGTGTGTTCTGCTTCTTTAGTAGTGCCTTACTTATCCGGGGCTTCTTCCCTTTCCAAACAAAATTGGTGATTTGTTTCTCCATCTCATTAAAAAATGATGCTAGAACTTGTATTGGGATTGCATTATATAAATAAATTGCTTTGGCAATGCAGAGTGACCGCATATTGGAAGCACTTTATGGTTCTATACATCTATAGGATATCATCTTGCTGACCTCTGGCTGGAGGAAGGGGAGTGGATGGAGACGAGGGAAAAGGAGGCTGTTGGGAGGATGAGACATGTATGGAGCACAGAGGAATAGTGAGCAGTCACCGGACAGGGAAAGCAGTGGAAGCTGCATATAGGTGGGCATGTAAATTTATATGTGAATGTACATTTTCACTCAGTTATGTTAAATAAAAATAAATAAAATAAAATAAAAATAAAAATAAATTGCTTTGGGTAAAATAGACATTTTCACAATGTTAAGTCTTCCTATCCATGAGCAGGGTAGATTTTTCCATTTATCTAAGTCTCTCTTACTTTCTTGTAGTAAGGGCTTGTAGTTATCCTTGTAAAGGTCTGTTGTTTCTCTGATTAGATTAATTCCTAGGTACTTTATCTTCTTAGGGGCTATCGTAAATGGTATTGATTTGATAATTTCCTCCTTAACAGTCTCGTTGTTAGTATAAAGGAATCCTACTGATTTACTTATGTTTATCTTGTATCCTGAGACTTTGCTGAACTCTTCTATCAGTTTGAGTAGCTTACTTATAGATTCCTTGGGGTTCTCTGCATAGACAATCACATCATCTGCGAACAGGGAGATTTTAACTTCCTCTTTGCTGATGCAGATGCCCTATATTTCTTAGTCTTGTCTAATTGCTCTGGCTAGAACTTCTAGCACAATGTTGAATAGGAGAGGTGACAGTGGGCATCCTTGTCTAGTTCCTGATCTCAAGGGAAAGTCTTTCAGTCTCTCTCCATTCAGGATGATGTGGGCAATTGGCTTTGTATAAATGACCCTTATTGTGTTGAGGAATTTGCCGTCTATGCCCATTTTGCTAAGAGTTTTTAGCATGAATGGGTGTTGGACTTTACCAAATGCCTTTTCGGCATCAGTGGACAAAATCAGGTGATCCTTGTCTTTCGTGTTATTTATATGATTAATCACATTAATTGTTTTCCTGATTTTGAACCAGCCTGGCATCCATGGTATGAATCCCACTTGGTCATGATGGATTATTTTCTTGATATGTTGTTGTATTCTGTTGGCAAAAATTTTGTTGAAGATTTTTGCATCTAGGTTCATGAGTGATATTGGTCTGTAGTTCTCTGTCTTTGTTGGATCTTTCCCTGGCTTAGGTATCAGGGTTATGGTGGCTTCATAGAATGAGTTTGGGAGTACTCCATGCCTTTCTATACTGTGAAATAGTCTCAGTAGTATTGGGGATAACTCTTCTCTAAATGCTTGGTAGGATTCTGCCGTGAAGCCATCTGGGCCCGGACTTTTTTTGGTTGGCAGTGTTTTGATGACCTTTTCAATCTCTTCCTTTGTGATGGGTTTATTAAGTTGTTCTGCTTCACGTTGTGATAATTTGGGTAGGTGGTATGAGTCAAGGAATTTGTCCATTTCCCCTAGCTTTTCAAATTTCATAGTATTCTGTTATGATACTTTTGATTTCTGTTGCACCTGTGGTGAAAATTCCCCTCTCATTTCTAATTTGGGTTATTTGTTTCCTTTCCTGCTTTTCTTTAGTTAGTTTAGCCAGTGGTTTATCAATCTGGTTGATCTTTTCAAAAAACCAGCTTTTGGTCTTTTCAATTTTTTCAATTGTTTTTCTATTCTCTAATTCATTTAGCTCTGCTCTAATCTTTATGATCTCATTTCTTCTAGTGCCCGAGGGGCTCCTCTGTTGTTCTCTTTCTACTTGTTCAAGATGTAGTTAGTTCCTTGATTTGGTTTCTTTCTTCCTTCCAGATATGTGGATTTATGGAGATAAACAGACCTCTGAGCACTGCTTTGGCTGTATCCCATAGGTTCTGGTAAGAAGTGTTTTCATTCTCATTGGAATCCATGAATTTCTTTAATTCATCCTTGATTTCCTCTATAACCCATGTTTTTTTGAGCAAGACGTTGTTCCGTTTCCAAGAGTTCCACTTTCTATCTATGTTTTTTCTGCTATTGATTTGAACTTTTATGGCTTTATGATCTGAGAAGATGCTTTGCAGTAATTCAATGGTATGGATTTTGTTGAGCATTGCATTATGGCCTGTCACATGGTCATTTCTGCAGAATGTTCCATGTGCACTGGAGAAGAAGGTGTAGTTGTCTGCTGATGGGTGGAAAGTTCTTTATATATCAATGAGGTTTAGTTGGTTAATTGTGTCAGTGAGGTCTTCTGTATCTTTACTGAGCTTTTTTCTAGATGATCTGTCTAGTAATGAGAGTGGAGTGTTAAAGTCTCCCACTATTATTGTGGAGTCATCTAACTCTCTTTTGAGCATAGTCAGTGTTTCTTCAACATATTTAGGTGCTCTGACATTAGGTGCATAAATGTTTAATATAGTTAAGTCTTGCTTGTGTACTGACCCTTTCAGCAATAAATAGTGTCCATCTTTGTCCATGATGGTGGATTTGACATTAAAATTGATTTTGTCTGAGATTAGAATTGCCACCCCTATTCTTCTTCGTTCATTGTTAGCATGATATATATTCTTCCATCCTTTAATTTTCAGTTTGTTCCTGTCTTTAGGTCTCAAGTGAGTTTCTTGTAGACAACATATGGATGGGTCATGTCTTTTGATCCAAGATAACACTCGGTGTCTCTTTACTGGAGCATTCAGTCCATTCACATTCAATGTAATTATTGATAGGTATGTGTTCACTGCTGCCATTGTGATATGTTTATTTTGTGTTGATGGTTTCTCTGTTATTCTTACTAGTCTGTTCTGGGCCACTCTTTTTTGTGAGTTGATTTTTCACCTTTTTCAGAGCTGGTTTTATAGTTGTTGAGACTCGTGTGTTAGATTTCTTGAAATGGTATGATACCTCTTTGTTGTGCTTTACAGCTGCCCCTGTGAACCCCTTTAATAAACTATTTATAAACCCAGTGTTAATTACTACCAGTCTTGTCATCTTCCTCTCCATCTGGAAGGACTATAACGACTGTGGTACAGCCCTCTTTTTATTATGATGACACCACAGTTTTCATGATGATCACTGGATTGCTTCTTTCCATATCAAAGCTGTGATTTACTTTGGAGCCTTCACTAAATGAGTAGAGTATTGAGTAGCATGTCATTCTAAAATATAAAGTTAGTGGTTTTGTTGTTCTAAGCCAAAGACAGCAACTTCTTTCAGTATTTCTTGTAGTTTGGGTTTGATTTTTACAAAGTCTCTGAGGTTCTGTTTATCTGGGAATGTTTTAATTTCATTTTTGTATTTGAAATATAGTTTTGCAGGATATATAATTCTTGGTTGGAAGTTCTTCTCCTTCAAGACTTTGAATGTGTCATGCCACTGTCTCCATGCCAGCATGGTTTCTGCTGATAAATCTGACGAGAGCCTACAGGGTTTCCCTCTGAATGTTAGCTTTGCCTTGAGTCTTGCTGCCTTTAAGAGTTGCTGCTTATGCTTCATTTGGTTAAGCTTGATTATAATATGTCTTGGAGTCTTTCTTTTGAGATCTATATTGGGTGGCGTACATACGCATATGAGATGTCTATATTCTCTTCCTTCATGATTTCTGGGAAGTTTTCTTTCAGCAGCTCAGCAACAATACTCTCTGTGTTCTCAGATGTCTCACTCTGCTCAGGGACTCCAATTAATCAAAGGTTGTACCTCTTAATAGAGTCCCACATGCTTCTTAATGTTTCTTCATTTTTTTGTTTCTTTTTACTGATTTCTGCTCATAGACGCTGGCATCAGTAGCTCTGTCTTTCAAGTCAGAAATTCTTTTTTCCATTTGTTCCATTCTGTTTTCTTGGCTTTGCATGGAAGTTTCTATGTCTTTGATTTTCTTCTTGATCTGTTGAATTTCAGAGTACTGGTGTTCCACCAGATCGAACAACTTGCTTAATTTTTCATTTTGTTCTGCTGCATTTTGTATAAGGTCTAGAAGGGCTCTGTATATAATCAATTTGTATTCACTTCCTGATGCTTTCATGAAAGTTTCTTCATCTGGAAAACTCCTTGGTTGCTTTGTTTGGGAGCCTTCTGAAGCCATGAGTGATTGCTTGTATGCCACAACTGTTGCTTTTTGGGTCCCATGTGAGTATATAGAGGCTGGAAGAGGTACTGTGAGGATGGATTGCAAATGTTTCTCTAGGCTGTCTTCAAAGGTAAAGCAAAAGGTATCTGACCAGTTCACAAGTCAGTTAGGTTTTCAGGTGTAGAGGTCCCTCTTCTCATCTGACAAAGTAAGCACCACTATATCCAACCCCACATGACAACAAAGTAGTTCAGAATACAGCAAGGCTACTGCCCTGTTCGCCTCTGCTGACAGAGCCTAGCCTTAGCCAACACTGCATTGAGTACTGCTTTTGTGATAGAAAAGCGCTGTTCTGTGGGTAGGCTCTGGCTCCCAAGCTACGAATTAGGTCCAGCTGCCGCCACCATATCCAAGATGGCGTCCTCCACACAGGCAACAGACAGAGGGGCTAAAGGTGCCGAGAGGTAGTGATTCCTCTGCTTCTGTTGCAGGGCCCCCAATGTAGGCAGCACTGTGCAAAATCACTACTTTTCTGTCGGAGAAGCGCTGTCCCGTTTGCAGGCACTGGCTCCCAGGCTAAGAACGAGGTCCCGCTAAAATCTCGGTACCAACATGGCGTCCCGCACACTGACTGCAAAGCACCGCACAAACCCCTCTGAGGCAGCTACAAAATGAAAGGCTCAAAGTGTCTAGATTAACAGAGTGCTGAGCCTGGCTCTCAGAATATGGGAATTTCACCTGCCTATCCCCCCAGCAGCGCGTCTGAGTCCAGCTGCCAGGCAGGACCCAGCTCCGCCCGCCAGCCAAGACAGAGGAAAAAAAAAGTCAAAATGGTGCGTTTACCTTCCGTCCGTGAGAGCCGGGGCTAGCCAGGAGCCGGAGTCGGTGAAAGAGAGGAGGTTTTTTGCTGAGTGGTATGAAGTCCCAATTAACAGCTCTGTGCCGTGTCCTGAGGCTGATTAGGTGATCAGAAGGCTCTATTTGATTGTCAGTTCAGGTCTTGGTTTCCAGAGGGATATAAGGGATGTGTGCTTAGTCCGCCATCTTGACTCCGCCCCCCTGATTACGTGTTTTTAAATAATATTTAGCAGTTTCAGGGGGAATGAATTTGCAGAATGCCTCAGGCATTCTCATATATCAGATTATAATCCACTACATTTGAAAAAAGCCAACTCAATGTTTAGGATATATCCTAAACGTATATCCTCTTGTTACCCTAAGACCTCACTATATGTTTTCTGCTTTTCAAAATGGATCATTAAAAGCTTTATATAAATAATGCTATAATGATAACCTAAGTAATCTATAAGGGTTTTTTATTGCACTGGTCTCTTTCTGGGAAGCCCTAGTGGCATAATGGTTAAGTGTTATGGGTGCTAACCAAAAGGTCAGCAATTCAAATCCATGAGGTACTCCTAGGAAACTCTATGGAGCAGTTCTACTCTGTCCTACAGGATTGCTGTGAGTTGGAATCCACTAGACAACGGGGAGTTTGTTTGTTTTTGATTTGGATCCCTTTCCAAAAGGTTGTGGAACCCCCTTGGTTCTTGAAACTTTGGTCTTCTTCCTCTTCTTTGTTCTCTGGGGAGACAGCCTTCAAACTACAAGAAAGCAGCTAAAAAGGCTTCCTGGCTCTTTTGGTCTGCAGCTTTCTTTCTTGCTCTTTATCTCACTCAGAGCAGACTTGGCATGCCACTTCTACTAGCTGAGAGATTTTTATGTAAGGTTTTTTTCCTTGTCTGTTACAAACATATAGATTAGAGTTCAGATGCCCAACATGCATATCTTTAGTTTAATAAAGAGTTTATTGTAGTTGTTTTGTGAAGTATATGACCATCTGTGGCCTATGTGCTGAAAAACATTAAGTAATTTTACCAAAATGGTATACAGGCTCTGATGTGAAAATTACTTTTGAGGTTCTCCATAGGCAGACAGCAAGCATTGCTGTTAGGAGCTCCTGTTGGTGAACCACCTTCTAAATAAAACTTTCTCTTTCTGAGTGGAAATAATTTTCATTGGTTTAGTTGCTCCAGGATACCAACTCTAATCAGGTAACGCTCTTGCTGTAGGAAATCACTTCTTATTATGAAGGAACCCCTTTATCTCGAATAATATTTTGTTCTGAACTCTACTTTCTGGGCTGTCACTGTGATCACTTTTGTTTTCTTTTGCATAGTTTTAACATGGTATATACTTTTCAATTCTTTTCTTTGAACCTACTTTCTTTTCTATCCATGTATAAAGTATACTTGTAGATAGGTTTTTTATCCAGCATGACTATCTTGTTTGGGGGTGTCATGGATTGAATTGTGTCCCCCCAAAAATATGTGTAGCCATGTGGCTGGGCCATGATTCCCCGTATCTTGTGACTGTCCTCTATTTTGTGATTTTCCTAAATTGTATGTTAAAGGATTACGGTGGGACTGTAAATCCCTTTATAAGATCATCTCCTTGCTCCACTGTAAAGGGAGTTGCCCTGAAATAAGGCTTGCCCCACCCTTTATCCTTTCCTCCTACAAGAGATAAAAGGAAAGAGAAGCAGGCAGAGAATTGGGAATCTCATACGATCAAGAAAGCAGCAGCGGGAGAAGAGTGCATCCTTCAGACCTGAGGTTCCTGTGCCAAGATGCTCCCTGGACAAAGACTGATGCAATACCAGACTTTCCTCCAGAGCTGACAATGGGGAAAAGCCTTCCCCTGGAGCAGACACCCTGAATATGGACTTGCAGTCTACCAGACTATGCAAGAATAAACTTTCCTTTATTAAAGCCATCCACTCTGTGGTGTTTCTGTTAGAGCAACCCTAGCTGACTAAAACAGGGAGGTTGGGCCATTTCAGTTTAATATGATTGTTGATAAGAGTAGGATTATGTCTTTTATGTTGCTATGTGTCTTTTATTTGCTTTGTCTGTTTTGTTCTATTTAAATTTTTTTCAGTCCTCTTTTAGGCTTGTCTTTCATGATATTTCCTATTTTTTGTTGATTTATTAACTGTTATAACTTTCTAATACTTAGTGGTTGCTTTAGCATTTACACTACATATCTTTAGCTTATCACTTTCTACATTCATGTGATATTTTATCTATTTACATACAGTATAAGATATTTGCAATGATATACTGGCATTTATCTCTTCCTAACTTTTGTGGTATTGTGGTCAAACATTTCCTTTTACATTTATTGTAAGCTCTACATCGCATTGTCATTTAAAGAGATTTAAATAATAAAAATATCTTATTATTTGTCAATGTAGTTACCTTTTCTAGTGATCTTTCTTCATTTCTGCAGATCTAAACATCCACCTGGTACCATTTTCCTTTATTCAAAGAGATATATTCAGTGTTTCCTACAGTTTGAATCTGCTGATGGTTAATTCTTCCAGCTTTTGTGTCTAAAATAAAGGTACTAGCTGTGCCTCCATGGGGGAGGGGAGCAGAATTTTTCTAGGCAATTAAATTCCAGATTGACATATTTTCCTTTCAATACCTTAAATATCTTAATCTACTGTCTTCTTCGATGAGATTTCAGGTGAGATCTTTTCTTTCTTCTTCTGTACATACTGTGTGATTCCTTTCTGGCTAGTTTTAAGCTTCTCTGGCTTTTATAAGTGGTTTTGAGCAGTTTGGTTATGATGTGTCTTGTAGTTTTCTTCATGTTTCTGTGTTTGGGTTTTGTTGAGTTGGTTGTATTTGTGGATATATAGCTTTCAACAAATTAAAAATTTCTAGCCATTGGTTTGTCAAATGTTTTTGTCTTCCCCAGTCCCTACATATGCCCTTACAGACTATAATTACATGTTGATCAGATGGCTTGAAGTTGTCACATAGTTCACTGATACTCTGTTCATTCATTTTTTCTTCTACAGGAGCAAAATTGCAATGTGAATAGTTCCACACACATCATCAGCACAAAAATTATTTGAGAACTCATGTTTTGTTTAAGAATTTATGTAACTTTCACAACTTATCTGTATTAGTTCCAACATAAAATAACAGTTTGTTAGATTACTTTGAAATTTGTCTAAACTTGTGATTAAAACCATAAAACCCAGAAAGACATGTAATTTTTGTTTAATGATCTTAACATCCTGAGGCATTTAACCTGTTTGAGAAGTACATTGCTTTAAAAGAATGAATAAATCAATATAACAAACTATACTTGGTTTCATACTGTTTTGAAGTTTCTTTTAAAATGAATGATGAGTTGTGAGAAGGATTGCGCCCAAAAAGGTTTTGTAATACCTAGGATCCTTTCCCAGATTACATTAGAAATGAGGAAGTAGACTCTCTTTTCCTTGTATAACCAAGGGCCTTTTGTTTTTCTAAGGGCCCTTTTCTTCATGTTCCAGGTTTATTTTTCTATCCTTTGAAATCCTTAGAAAGTGAAAGTACTCACTGCTTTCAGGAAGTACTCCTGCTTTCAGCAGGAAGTAGAATTTTTGCCCTGCTCTTTTTGGAAGGAGAAAGGGATGTAGCAGTGTTTGAAAACAGAGATAGCTCTCCATCCAGTTACACTGGGAATACTTACTAAACATCTGCTATATCCAAATTATGCTGCTAGGCAATACATAGGACACAAACACGAATAGTTCATGTTCTTGGGAAGAATTTCTGTAGAAAGGCAATGCTACATGATGAAGTGTTCAAATAAGACCTATTTGAAAGAGGACACCTCACTTGGTTAGGGCTTATTAATGTTGTATACAGATGCAATTTTAAGACACAACTGAATATGCTGAATTGGAAAGACAAGAAGTCATGCTGATATGTTCATGTGACGTGGTAATCTCAATGTATCATAGTATATTATCTTTATGGAGAAGTTTATGCATGTTTCGTGTTAGATCCCAGCTTCAATACTGGCAGTTTCCAACATCCATAATTTTTGACAGAGAGCTAAAATCATATGAGCCAGAGCCAAGTGCCATCATAGGTGATTAATATTCCTGTCCTAGGCATATGGTGTTGCTGTAACAGAAATACCACAGGTGGATGAGCTTTAACAAAAAGAAGTTTATTCTCTCACACTCCAGGGTCCTGCAAGTCTACATTCCACGTGCTGGCTCCAGAGAAAGCATTCTTTGTCCGTTGGCTGTGGAGCATGGTCCTTGTGGTGTGTCAATCTTCTCTTGCTCTCAAAGTGTCTCCATACAGGAACCTCAGGCTCAAGGGTGTTAAAAGGTCCCTGTGTTTCTCTGCTCACCTCTTTATTATATCTCAGAAGAGACTGGCTTAAGACACTATCCTGTAGACTTTGTCAGTGTAACTCCCACAGATCCATCTCACTAAATCATAGTGATAGAATTTATAGCTCATAAGAAAATCCTATCAAATGATGGACAATCACATAATATAGGAACTAATGATGTAACTGGATTGATACACAGTTTCTGGGGAGATATAATTTAGTCATGGCAATTCCCAGCCAAACAACTAGTTCAGATCCCAGAATTCACACTTTCAACATATTTATTATTACAAAAAAAAAAAATTGAAGGAATCTGGAGGATTTTCAGAATGTTGTTCATGTTTATCGATACCTTATTAAAGAAGCCTAATCCATTATTTTGAAATAATTAGAGGAAACTGAAATAAGTAAAAGTAAGTAAAAGCATTTATGGATGAATGGTGCTTTGGAAAGGATAATTTTATTTATAAAGTTTGGGGTAGTACATAAAGGAAAGAATATGATACAGCAATTATATTGATGACTCAGAATAAGTGCTTAATTCATGAATTCATAAATCACCAAGTAGAAAATGATATGGAACTATATGAATTTAACATAAACATTGTATTGTTTATTAATTGCTTATTGGACATATAACTACAACATTAAATTCAATGTCCTGTGGGAGAAATAATGAAAAGCATTTTCAAATATTATTCAGTTTTCCTTCTCTTTCTCTCTCTCACACACACACAAACACACAAACACACACACAGCTGCCTGAAGTTATGGTAGCTTTTCATTCATGATATTATTAATTTGTTAATTACCAGATTTTATTATTTTATTTTACTGCAAATTGATGTTTTAACACTATTTTTGAGTAAAAAATTTTAAATCTCTGTAATTTTTAGTTTTATATTTCAGTAACTTTTGTTGCTATCTGCTTTACTTCCTTACTTGCACTTAGTTTGAGATTTTTATTTTTATTGCTGGCTTTTAAGTTGGATACATAGTTTGTCAATGTTTAGAATATTCTTCTTTTCTACTCTAAGTATGCAAGACTGTAAATTATCACCAAAGTATTAGTTGCTTCTCACCCTTTCAAAAAATAACACATCATTAAATTTCAGATATTTTTGATAGCCTCTCATTACCTGATAATTTGCATTCTCTGGATGTTAGTAAGATAAAACTCCTTTAAAATATTGATCAGCAACTCATATTAGTTGTCCTAAAACAGTTTATTAGAAAGACCACTGCATTGTAGTGATTTATTGACCATAAATCTGGCAGTGATGTGTGAGTCTGGTTCGGGATAATCTATTCTGTGCCATTTTTCTTTTTAATATCATGGCTTTATAATATATGTATTTCTATTTTGTATTCAAATTAAGACAACAATTAGTATTCTCATTTGGTAGCAAGTAAACTAATCAAAAATAATGAACTATATGCTCTTCTCTACTGCAAAATACACAGTTTGTACATCATTATGCTGATGGAGCTACACACTTCCATTAGGAAAGTATGAAATGTGAAGATGAACTTCTGCTGAACTGGTACTCTATTTTGTGGAAGCATTTTTGGATATTACATTTCTGTTATGCAGTTTTTGGTCAGCAACTATATACCACTATGCCATTAGGGTTTCCATGAAATGTATGTTTTTTTTTTAAACACAGCTAACATACCAACCAAGATTTTGAATTGGACGTGAAGTTCTTATAAAACCTACACTGAAATTTGAGTAATTTGCCCACCTAAATGGTGAAGGAAACTTCCACGTCAAACATGTCAATTACTACTAACTTAGAATTCTGCAGTTAGAATTTTTTCTACCTGACATTTTTCCATCACTATTCACTGTCCAAAGCACTTTATAGTTTCCTCTCTCCCTGCAGAGTAAGTTCTATCAGTATTGCCCCTGCCTGATCACTGTTTAATATAAAAGTATAAGATTTACCAAGGTTTATGAAAAAACTAAATTAATGTTAAAATCACCAACTCTAATTTTTTCATGGATTTTTCACTTCCGTATTTCTGCCTTATATGTTTTTAACTAACCATCTATTGGTTTCAGTTGTTCTTACGGTTTTAAAAAAAAAGTCTTGCACCCAGTTGGTTCTGATGCATAGTGACAGTATAAGACAGAGTACAACTATCCTACATGGTTTTCTAGGATACAGTTTTTATTGGATCCGGTTGAGAGATCTTTCCTCCCATGGCGCTGCTGGTAGGTTGGACCTGCTGACTTTTTGTTAGCATTTCAGTGCTTAATCATTGCACCACCAGGCCACCTTTAAGAGCACCTTGGGTGGATAATATAGTTGGACATCGAATGCTGGAAAATGACTAAATTCTATCAACCTCTACTGATTGTAGTTAACTCAGAATAGTAGTGGCATGCTTTTCTAAAAGATATGTTTGTTTTTAATTTACTTAAAAATAGTCATCAAACATAGAACATTCTATATGTCTTTTTCTGGATATGTTACACTATTTCCCATTTGAGACTAGATTAATTTGTTACTAGGGTTAGGAAGAAAAGTGACATGACTTGATGGGATTCCATTTTGTAAAACATGTAATTCCCACAAGTAGACTAGCTATATAAAATTACTGATTTCTTAGTCATGTTTGACTTGTGAAATGCCACTAGATATCCTATTTCTCATCACTTCCATGTCCCACATCTACATCAAAAGGTAAATACATTCATTCATTCATCTTAGGTCTTCTTTTCAGAGACAATCTTGTCTTGACCCAAAAGTCTTTGTTCACTGTCCTTCGAAGGGCAGCTTTGACATCCTTGTTCCTCAGTGTATAGATAAAGGGGTTGAGGGTAGGTGTGACAATTCCATAAAAGAGAGCCATGATCTTCCCTCTGTCACGAGAATAACTAGATGGAGGTTGGACATACATACTGATGGCTGTGAAATAGAAGAGGGAGACTACTAACAAATGAGAACCACATGTATTAAAAGCCTTCCAGCGACTCTCTACAGAATGAATTTTCATTACTGCCTGAACAATGAGCATATAAGTGCCTGTGATGAGGACGAGGGGCACCAGGAGCAGTAAAGCACCAAGGACATTGAGTTCAGCCTCATTAACATGAGTATCTGTACAGGCTAGTTTCAGAAGGGCAGGGACTTCACAGAAGAAATGGTCAATCACCGTGCGTCCACATCTTGGGGTCAAGACTGTGAGAGTGGACTGGACAAAGGAGTTAGCAAAACCACTAATCCAGGTTCCAGTGGCCATGTGGATACAACGTTTGTGGTTCATGGTGATTGCGTAGTGGAGGGGCTTGCAAATAGCAGCATAACGGTCAAAGGCCATAATGGCTAGAAGAATACACTCAGTGGAACCCAAGGCCAAGAAAATGTAGAGCTGAGCAATGCAACCACCATAGCTAATGGTCTTTTCTGGTCCTCTGAGGTTGACTAGCATTTGTGGGACAGTGCTAGTGGTATAGCAGATATCTAGAAGGGCTAGATTTGAGACAAAAAAGTACATGGGACTGTCAAGGTGAGGATCCAGGTGGGAAAGTAGGATTATGGAAATATTTCCAAATAGAGCAAAGATATAAGCTACCAGAAAGATTACAAAGAATGGTGTTTCGAGCCAGGGGCGGTCAGAGAAGCCAAGTAAGATGAAATCCGTTAAGGAGCTCTGATTGACGATCCACATTTTGACTCTGTCTAATTAATTTCCAGCTGAGAACGCACCATTCCTACTAGTAGATGAGTATCAGTGATAAAAAGAAGCCATTGAGAATTGCAAACTCAAAATGCTGACATGAAATTCTCATTTGTCCAGGGATCTGCATCTATATCCTAATTGTGGTAACATAATGTCATTTTCATCTATGTTCTGATTATGATAAAATTCTGAATCAAAATTGTCAATGTAATATGGAATATTGTTCAGAAAATAATAAAGAGAACACCAGCATTGTTCAGTTTATGAGTATTCTCCACGAGTCGGCTCCGACTCAACGGCACTTGGCTGGCCTGGTTAGCTACTTATTCTACCAGGATTTAGATGTCTTCTCTTCAAAAAGTTGCAACAGTACTGGAACCAGCCTTTCATGTCGTGGATGTTTAATGGTGACAACTCAGTGCATATTAGAACAAACTGAGGGTAGGCAGAACTTCCTAAACACAGGGCAACAGGTGAACTTTATGATGGCATAATAGTGGATCAGCAGCAGAGGGCAGAGCCAAGGCATCTCGGCATTTTCATTTTCGTACTTAGCCTAGTGAACGCCATTGCGAAATCCAGCACTTCAAAAAATCTCTACAGAAAAGGATGGGATGTGGGGATTCCTTTTACTCCTTCTAAGCTTTCATTCTATTTGTAAAGTTCATGAGACTGAAAAAAAGGAGGAAAAAAAAAGGATAAAAACATATACACACGCACGCAAAAAAATCAGTCTCAGAGCGTTCTTTGCTGTGAAAATGTTTCTTGAAATATCTCAGTAAGCTTATGGGACTTTTAATCTCTGAGTGAAATCACCAGAAGGTCTCAAATATTTGGCTCCCTGTAATTTGGAGTACTCAACAAATTTGTAATCCCTTTGATAGCCATCAGTACATATATACTTAAACATATCCCCTTAATTTTCTCTTATATAATTCATACTTCTTTCTCATTAGTTATACTGTTTATACCACCTGAGGTACCACTATTTTACCCTTCATCTCAACAAATTATGTAAGTCCTTTATCAGATAATATTTGAACAGATCTGTCTTGTATATTTCTGCAGATTTTTTAAAATTTATTTTTAACAGCCGGGATAATCTTTGTTTTTTCAAATTCTAGTCGTTTTGTTTACCAGCTTTGAAACTTTGGAGATGTCATTTAATCTTCTTGTGCTTCAATTTCCTCATCTTCAAAATGGCATAACTATACCCAGTTTGTAGTAATAACATGTGAATTAAGTGATATAATGAGAAGTTCACATGCATCTCATTTCTTCCCACATAAGAATAATTCAAAAACTATTTTTCATTATTTTTCATGTCAGTCATGAGCTCCATACAACGCTGAACTTGCCTTAATTTTGTGCATCTCTGCAAAATGAAAGGAAATAAAAAGATAGGAACTGTTATTGTGATAGAGTAAACATAGTGTAACTACTAAGAAATCAGCTCCAGGATCTTTCAATAATTTCTTTTTCTGATTCTCTTAGCTGTTCCTACATCAGATTTTTCTTGGACTCCTAATACAGTAAAATTAGCAGACTTAATTGGTTAAGTCTCTCTATTTTTTTTCCCCCCAAATGTTTGTGTCTATCCTAGTTATAGAATTAGACAGTGTGGGGAAAATGAGTGACACTCCAAACATCTAAATTACTAAATCCCTAATGCAGCTCATTATCCACCCATCCGGCACTTTTAACTTCCTCTTTAGTTTATTATTTCTGGCATAACAGATCCTGTGATTATCCAGTTCAAAATGGCCAATACCGTCCATCTCAGTTCACTAATGTTTAGGAAATCAGTGTTCCATTTAATTTTTAACAGTTTTCAGTTTTCCTAGATTCATATGTTGTGTACCAACTTCTAATTACTAATGGATGTCAGCAGCTATGTCTTCTCATTTTGAATCTTGCCTTATCAGCAAATACAGTACTCAAAACTTTACTCCATCCACATCATTGAGGTCAATTCCAGTTCGGGGGGAAACTCTACACCAGTCCTATTTTGAGCACCTTCTAGCCTGAGAGGTTGATCTTCTGGCACTGTATTAGACTATGTTCTGCTACTCTTCATAAGGTTTACACTGGCCAGTTTTTCACAAGTAAATGCCAGATCCTTCTTCCTAATCTATGTCAGTCTGGAAGTTGTTCTTAAATCTGTTCACCATGGATGACCCTGATGGTGTTTCAAATATTTGAAGTATCGGTGGCATAGCTTCCAATACCACAGCAACCCAGAAGCTACCATCATGGGACAAACTGACAGATGATTGGTGACCATGTTCTAACACATTGTATAAAATGCACCCTTATATTTGGGACCTTATGTAACAATGGTAACCAGGCTAGGTTCCCACTTTCCTCTGTTTATGCTAATGCAAAACTCCATTGTTGTTATACATCCTTTAGTGGTCATATCAAGTACAAAATTGTTAAATATTTCCTGTTCTCCTTCTTTACTGACGCTACAGTAAAAAGCTGTTTCACAATTCCTTTACGATGCATTACACATTGTAGTGTGTGTGTGTGTGTGTGTGTGTGTGTGTGTGTACTGCTTTTTTCTTTTTCTTCTCTTGCTTGACCTGTTTTCCTGACTACACTGATTGTATAGTCTTTATGAGTCAGCTTCTGACTGGTAGTATCAGAGTACATTGAGCATTATAAGCATTTATTACATATTAGTTAATTCAATTTAGTTGAAACTAGCAACTATCAAATGTTTTCCTTTGGTGTTCTGATGTATTAGATTATTTTAGTGTCTTGATATCATTATTTCTCTCATCTATGAGCTAAATCAATTTAACAAACAGCATCTGATATTTCATCACAGTCAAACTCAGATAGAAAAGCCCAAGAGCCACAACAAAGTAAAAATATTATCCATTTTACTCTTAACTCTTGAATACTTTTAAGGTTTTATTACTAATTCCCAAGTGGATTTAACTCATCAATCAATAAATACATTTATTCACTAAAAATCAATATTCTTTAAATATGTCATTTCGTATCATTATGACTTAGTTTCTTCACCTAGACAATCATAATCAAAATGCTTGCATATAAATGCCATAGTGCTTCAGTGAGAACTAAATATGAATTTGCTTTGCAAATTACAGGTAAAAAAAAAAGACTATACAAATACATAATAAAAAGAGAATTACAAACCATAGCTCCAATATCAGTAGTATTATTAGGATGGTAAAATTACAAAGGGAGGATGACGAAAATTTTCAGGTGCCTGGGACCTTCTATGGAAAATCTAGTTGATTATTTTTTTGACACCTCTTTCTGTAAATCTTATATATCTTGTCTCTCAAAGTAGCTCATCATTTTCAAACAGATCCTATCCAATTTATTTCCATCTTTCATTTCTCATCCTATGGCAGTGAGTCTTTAGGAATAGAGCCTTGGAAATTTGATTATGTTTGTATGATATTATATTCCCAAATAAGTAGGATAAATATGATTACTAACTGAGAAGAGGATTAGCATAAAAATGAATAATTTCTTGATTCAGTACTGAGAAATGATTTCCTCTTTATACATATTTCTGCCCCAGATATTGTGTAAACTACTAGGGTCAAAGGAACACCTCTCCTGTGTTCTAAGAGTGCTTACAAAAGGATGTCCTCTAGTCAGTATTAAAATCCAAGTTATTCCTTATCCAATAAAGGGTAATTGAAAAATGCCACTTGCATTTTCACATGATTATTTTCTTGCTATAGAATCTTGGAAAATCTCATTATTTCACCATCTGTGCTCAATTAATGCTTTTCTAAGTCTGAAGAAAGGAGTTTCCCTGCCTGTCCTAGATTACTGTCACGTCATTTATGCAATCTTTATTTTTTTTTCCCCTAAAGTTCCCACCAAATGAACAGAACACACCACTGAGTTTCTGAAATAAGCTTGGACTATGTCATAGACTGAATTGTGTCCCCCCCAAAAATACATGTAGCCATGTACCTGGGCCATGATTCCCAATATTCTATGATTGTCCTCCACTGTGTGATTTTCCTATGCTGTATGTTAAAGAATGAGGGTGGGACTATAAATCCCTTCATAGGATCACCTCCCTGCTCCTCTGTAAAGAGAGTTTCCCTGAAGTATGGGCTGCCCCACACTTAATCCTTTCATCCTGCAAGAAGGAAAGGGAAGCAAGCCAAGAATTGGGAACCTCACACCATCAAGCAAGCAGCACCGGGAGAAGAGTGCATTCTTGAGACTGGAGGTTACTGCTCCAAGATGCTCCCTGGACAAAGACTGATGCAATACTGGACTTTCCTCCAGAGCTAACAAGGGGGAAAGTCTTCCCCTGGAGCAGACATCCTAAATTTGGACTTGTAGCATACCGACTGTGTAAGAATAAACCGTCCTTTGTTAAAGCCGCCTACTCTGTGGTATTTCTGTTAGAGCAGCACTAACTGACTAAAACAGACTATTACAAAGTAAGTTAAATCACATACTTTAGGGGAACAGTAAATGTATGTAAGAGGAGTATACAGCACATACCTTAAGTTTGTCTAACACATGATCGAAACCCCTTGCTTTTAGTCAATTCCAACTCATAGCAATCTTATAAGACAGAGTAGAACCACCCTACAGGGTTTCTATAGAGTGGCCCATGACTCTGAACTACTTACCTTTTTTTTGCAGCCAAGTTCTTAACCACTGCAACACCAGGGTATCGTATAATCCAAGATTTAATAAACAAAAAACCCAAACTGGTTGCTGTGAAGTTCATTCCAACTTGTAGTCATCTTATAGAACAAAGTAGAATTCCCCCTAAAGTTTCCACAAGGTGCCTGGTAGATTCAGGCTGCAGGTCTTTTGGTTAGCAGCCCTACCTCTTAACTACCATCTCACCAGGGTTTCTAGAACACATGATAGCATGTCTAAATATTGAAGATTTAGGAGTATATAGATTATAGGAGCATGAGAAGCAAAACTGAGTAAAGATGACATGATAACAATAGCAGCAAGGGACTCAGAAAGTAGAGTCAATGCAGAAAAAACAAATGGAGCCAAAAGGAAAAAAAAAAAAAAGATGACAGAGAAAAATGATAAATATATAAAGAGATCAGTGTTGAGTTTGGCATACTTAGTTAAGTATCTGTTGAACACTGGAATACAGAAAGAGAATAAAGATGATTAAAACAAAAATAACACTAAACCAATATTGAAAACTGATTTACTTAACATATTATGTTCAAATTAGGGTGATATTTCAATTGAAAAAAAAGCTTTGCAAACTGAAGAGTTAAAAATATTCCAGAGATGGTTTCAAAGATGCCTACACCCCACTTTCTCATGAATAAAACAGCTTGAGATGACTAAAATTCCAGACAGCATTGTCTTGAGGAAAAACTCAAATAAGTAAGTGCTGATTAACCCTAAAATTTACCTCTGATCTGTCCTGTGTAGTTTCTGTGTCTTCAAACTAACTACACACATAAACAATCCTTCAAAAGAGCTCAGTGCCTAAGGCAAAATGGTCTTTACCTATCAGACAGAAGACTGTTTGACTTAAAGGTAACTTTTTAGGAGATCAATTTCTTCAAGGCTCAAGGTTCAAAGATCAACTCAAGATGATAGGTTGGGTGGATCACCCCAACTTGCATGAACCCCAGAAGTCTGGATTCTGTGAGAATTAAACTCTGTTTCTCAAAATGAAAGAGTGAGAAAAATCCTATAATAATTCAGTTTGTTTGTCTGGAAAGGGCAATGGAGTGTTCTTGTGTTGCTGGCTGTATAAGAAATTTATGGTTATTAACAAACAGAAATTTATGGTGATTAACAAACAGAGATTTATGGTGATTATTTAAATAGAAAGTAAAGAAAATGTTGATGAGTCCCCCTAAGTGTGAGAAACTGAAACCGGGGAGACAGAAGGCAAGAGCCTCCAGCAGACAGGATGTACAAAAGAACAAAGCCAGAGAAGGGAGAGAGTGTCTGATCACATTGTTTTAAATAATCACAACTTAACTTTCTAAGCATGATTCTGATATAATACACAAATAAGACAAAATAGAAACTATATGGAGGTGTTTACTATGCCTCTTCTTCAGTATAAATATTTATCCTTAGTGTTACTGTCTAAAGACTTTTTTTTATAGTTTTAATCTCGTATTCTCTGTCAGATTCTCTTCTGAATTGTCATCAGTTTAACCAATCTTACATTTATCTGAATGGTGAGATTTTCAGAGTTAAAATGGTGTCTACACAGAATTATTATCTTGTTATCTGTAAGTTTTATAGAGCGAAGATCAGCATGAATCTAGAAAAGAGGTATAAAAAGCACTTCTGAAATCATTTAAATGGAAATGCAAGGTTCTAAAATTAGTGTAGTGATATTCATATTTTCCCATTACTTTCCTCATATAAATTAATGTATAACCAAGATTTCTAAACATGAGAATGTTCACATTAACTTTAAATAAACCTAAGTAATAAACTTTATATCTGTATATAAATTCCTTTCATATATACAATCCCCTTAGCTATGTTATTTTCTTCCCATAGTATGTGTCTTGTGGAATTAACTTTTTAAAATTATTTTAGTTTGTTTACTTTACAGTTCTGTCCCTAATGTTCCTTTCACTCTGTCCTATGAAGAAATGACAAAACAAGGTGACTTCTGGTTTTGGATATCCTTTTCTCTGCAGAACCCTCTGAAGTGACCCAACATGGGTTGCAATCCATCAATTTGTCCAGTATGTGGCTTAGAGATGAAGAAGGATAGAAGACTGACCTGTGGCTTGAACATTAATATCCAGACACTAGCTTGCTGTTTAGATTTCCTCTCAATTCTCAGTAGATTGAGACAAGCTTTGTCTAATTTACTAAGGGTCAAATCCATTCCAGTTTATGGCCATCCACAGAATCAGTAAGCCCGTAGGGAGCTTTCCCATGAGTTTTTAGGCCATTACCATATTCCTCATCCTTCTGTTTAAGCCCTGGAGATTCAGAATAAATTAGCACCTCCTGTTGCCAACACATCCAGGAGAGAAAAAATCAGAGGGACTGGAAGGCAAAACACCCTCAGAAGCAATCAAGAAAACGTTACTAATGGAACACAAGCTTTGGGTTTGCAAGTTAGATGAGCCATCTCAGAAGAAACCAAATTAATTCTCAGAAGTTGTCAAGATGATTTTTATACTATAGATTATGAAATAGTTAAAATTCAACTTTTACAACTGGGCAGCTCCTGTCCAGAGGTAAGATGAAAGGGCAGAGGGGGACAGGAGCTAGTTGAATGGACAGAAGAAAGACAGCGTGGTAAAGAGGAGTATCCTGTCACAGTGTAGACAGAGTAGCTATAATATAGAGACTGAAAAATTTTCCTTCCCCCCCCTTGCCGTTCCTGCACCCACCTAACCCCCCTTCATTTCACAGCAGCTCTCGCCAGACAAGGACACTCTCCTTTGATAAGCCCAACACCTACTCACCAGGACACTTCCCGTCCCTGCCGCACGTGTGCCGGAACCGCTCCACTCAGCCCTCTTCCCATCTCTTTGATAAATCTCACACCTGCCTGATAAAGATGATCCCCATTTCAAAGCCTCCCACCCACCTAGCAGGATGCCCCCTCCTCAGAACTCTGCCCACTCACCCCACTTGTCTCAACCACCACTGCACTATAACTAGCGGCTCAAAACTTGACTTGGGGCCATTTTGTTGGAACCTGCAGAGGTCCCATTTGGCCCGTCGATGTAATAAGCTGCCCCTTGCCTCCTCCTGGGTGTCATTTGCTTCATTTTTCTATAACAGCTAGACTTACATTGCAATGTGTGTGTAAGTTTTGGGATGACAAATTGGCTTGCATTATAAATTGTCTTTAAAGCACAGTGGAATGTTTTTTTTAAAAATTCAACTTTTACATGTGTTCACTGTCCTGAGAAAAATAGGACAATTTCATGTGGTTGTGAAAGTAATCTTTCTCAAATACTCTTTTTATTTCCCATTTCTGAGGTAGGTCTTAATTCTATTTCCTTATCTGTATTTCTTACAATTTCTGGCTTCCTAGCACCACCTAGCCCCACAAATCACACATTAGCTTGTAGGAGCTACTAAGATAAAACCTTCACACCCTTTTCCTTAGAACCATCAAATAAGTGGAAGTACCAATCAACCACTACCCAGTTCCAGATGCATATCTCCTCACTGGAGGCCTGAATTGCCCACATTCTTTCTTCCTTCTCACCTAATATTTACCCATAACTATCCAATAAAAACCCTGAGTTTCATTAAAGGACTAAGGGACAGGTTTTTATAACCCAAATTTTCCCTGTCCCTTACATACCACCATGCAATAAACCTCTTGAGCATTTATTTTAACCCTGTCTCAGTATTGGTTTTTGTAGGAGGTGGCTTAAACCAATGCTTTGTGGTAACATTTCCTCATAATGGCTCCTTATTCTCCCTCTATATGTGTGTTTACCATGCAAAATATTTTATAAATATAAAATATATTTTAATTTATGTGATAGTGATAGCCACTGAATAAATTGAGAAGATGTATTATTTAGCAGATGATATATTTAGCTCATGCCAGCCAAGCCAAGTGCCATCAAGTCGCAAATTCTTAAACTCAGAAAAATCAAATAATTTGAGCAAGGTCACAGATAGGTCAACCAAGAGAACAAACCAGAGCATCCAAATTTTGTTTAGGTTTTCTTTCTTTAAGTTGTTCAGCATAACTAATCTAGACTCTTTAGTTTCAAGGTCAGTTAAAATATGATTAGGCCCCAGTGTTTCTATTACATCAGCCTCTCTTTTTGCTTTTACAATATCTTTAGCCAGCCAAAGCCAAGTGCCATTGAAAGAGTAGTGGACGTCAAACTGCTAAAATTGTTTTTGAATAGGAAACCTATGATCATGGACAAATCATTCCAAATATCACTTTGTACTTTATTATTATAAAATCCGGTGTTTATTTGGTCTAAGATTATCATAGAAAATGAGGTTTTTGAAGATTTTTTTTATCATACTTCAGAAATAAACTCAGGCATGCACAGAGATTTACTTTATTGTAAATGTGGAATTTCATATTATTAGGAAACAGGAAAACTTTTCAACAGAAGGAGGTTGTCCTAACTGATTTAAAATCAGGGAAGAAAAATGAAAAAATTATATTTTCATCAACTCCCAAACCAAAATTCATTCTAAAATAATATAACAAATTAAAAGGAGAAACAAGATCTCTGAAAAGTCTAAGATTTCCCAAAAGATCTAAGTTTATTCAGAATTTAGAGGTCTTAAGAAGATTGACAGATTCGACGTATAAAAATTTATTTTGGACAAAGAAAAGTATAAATCAAAGATAAACAAAAACCAAGTGTCAACCTTAAAATAATTATGAATCATGTGGAAAACAAAAAGTTAACTTCCTCGATATACAAGGTTTGACAATTATGTTCATGAACCTGCTACCATGTGCTTACGTTGGCACCATTGTGCAAACAACTCAATAACGTTTCATAACCTCAGTATATCAGTGTCTCACAGCCGTGTTTGTGTCGATGTGTGGCAGTGTCTTGCTGAGTGGCATTCATTATTGCTGTTGCATGTTTTTGTGTACTGTTGTGAGAATGTCAGAGCTTAAATTAGAACAATGAACAACCATTATATTTCTTGTTAAACTTGGAAAGAGTTAATATGAAATCAGGGACATGTTAATCCAGGTTTATGAGGATAATTCCATGAAGAAAACAACAGTGTAAAAATGAATTAAACATTTTTCTGAAAGGAGAAAAAGCATCACTGATGAAGAGACAAAAACATTGCAAAAATTTGCCAAACTGTGTTAAAAATATTAGCTCACTGTGAGAAGCATAGCAGATAAGGTAAATATTGATAAACAGAAAACTTTTACCTGAAAATCTTGGCATGAGAAAGGCGTGTGCAAAAATGGTCCCAAAGGAGCTTACTGGTGAACAAAAGCAAAGGAGAGTCAAAGTTTGTGAACACCCTTTGGAGAAGCAAGGTGATATTTTAGGCCATGTCATCACTGGTGATGAAACATGGGTATATGAATACAACCCTAAAGCAAAGCATCAAAGCACACAATGGAAAGTAGCCAATTCTTCATGACCAAAAGAGTTCCATTAGTCCAAATCAAGAGTCAAAATGATGTTGCTGAGTTTTTGATATCAGAGGAGTTGTTCATTGTGAATTCGTACCAACTACACAAACAGTTAAGCAACTTTACTATCTAGAAGTGCTGAAAAGGCTGCGTCAAAAAAGTTAGACAAGAACAACCTTAAATGTTTGACAACAACTCATGGCTCTTGCATCACAATAATGGACCAGCTCATATGAAATTGTGAGGCAGTGATATCCATTCAGGGGTCTCTGGGATCTTTTGAAGATATATGCATCAGCAGCAGGAATCCAGATTGCTTTTGGTTGCCATCTGAAGCATGGGGTTCTAGATGGTGCCTGGTGTCTTCCATTTGGTTCCTTGTCTGTTTTGATGTTTCTAGAAAAGCTGTGAGAAACCTCGAAGACATTATTTCCACAGTTCCTGTCAGTTAAGGCATGACTTCCTGCCAGCGCCTAGGTGAAAGAAACCAGGAATTTTTAAGAGAAAAAAACAAGTAAAAAGATCAGTCCTAAAAAACAGTGAAAAGTTAGTTGCATCTGCCCACTCCAGTTCTCTGTTTTAGAGGAAAATGACATTTCTCAGTTGCAGCTTGCTGAAAGGGCAAGGCTTTTGTTCCTTAAGCATTGCGTCTCTTTTCCCTCTCTATTGTTGTTATATAACAAAGCATCCCAAAACTTAGTGACTTAAAACTTCAATTATTATAGCTCGTGTACGTCTGGTTTGATTGAGCCCAGCTGAGAAGTTCTTTCATGGGATCTTTCATGCAGTTCAAGGCAGATGTCAGTCATGGCTGAAGTTATTCTGAAGACTCAACAGACCTGGATGTCCAAACAGCTTGTTCATTTAATTGGCAACTGATACTGGCTGTTAACTGAAAATTTAGCTTTACTTTCATGTGACTTCTTTTTGTGAGTTGTGTTTTCGTGACAAGACAGTTAGGTTTCAAGAGGCAGATCTCCCACGTGGAAGCTTCAAGATTTCCTGTGACCTAGAAACAGAATTTTCAGGATGCCATCAGGGGTGTAGTGAGGATAACAAGTGCTGAGGAGAAATTTCCAAATTGCACCCCTGCCCTTATTTTTAAGGCAAATAGATACTGACAGCAGCTACACGTGAGCAGCAATGCTTTCCCCCTGTCATCTGGCTGCCTCAGTTGGGTGTCTTTCATATTTGTGGCACCTAGGAAAATCATTCTGTACCTCACCTGGCACCCCCTGTACCTGGAATCCAGGGACAAGTGTACTCCTCTGCTCCCCTTCTCCTCCCACTGCACCTCTGTGTGCCATGGCAACTGCACTCTCTTAGTACAGCCAAGTCACTAAGCCCAATCAAGACTCAAGATCAGGAGAATTAACTCCACTGCTTGACATAAGAAATAGCAATACACACTGAGAAGGAAGGAATGAAGTCATTTTTGGAATTTGTCTACCCAGACTATTGAAATTCTTGCCTCTCTTGTCCATCACATAAGCAAAACATACTGTACTATTTTTCTGATAAAGAGCCATTACTGGTGGGCTTCTAACTGAAAATCAGCTCTTGGAACATACTAGCAGGCTCCAAGTGAGAAAAGATGCCGTGATCTGTTCCAGTAAAAATTACAGGCTGGAAAGCCCTATTGGGCAGTTCTACCCCATCCTCTAGTATCTCTATGAGTTAGAATGAACTTCATGGCAAACAGTAAAACCCTCCCCATACTTCAATGTGTCTTTCATTAAGAGTTAGTTCTAAGTCCAAGATGTAATTTATACTATCTCCAGATACAGGTGAGGCTCATCAAAAACTGTCTTTAGTTTCTAGTTATCAAAGCAAAAACTTGTGAACTAAGTCTGAAAACTTGTAAAACAAAGATATATTATCTCCACCCTACACATCTGGCATATGCTGTTGAAATAAGTATAGAATAACTGCAATGAAAATCCCTCTTCAAAATGAGTTAGAGAAAGAATAACACACAGCAGTTACTGGCATATAGCAATTCTGAAACTTAACCTTTGTGTATAGCACTAGTTTTGTGTTACTTCTTGGATGTGGTTCTCTGTAGTGCCTGGCACACTATGGACCCTTGATTTTGTTACCATAAAACATTGGTGTAAGCCACCTGCCATAAAGTCAATACTAAGATACGGGTAAAGTAAATGACCAAGAGGTTCATTACACATCAGCGTGCAAGAGACAGGGGAATTTGGGCCCTTAGGACCTGTCCATCTTCTCCATTTGTGCAAAGAATTTATATTAGGTAGCTAAGGGTAAACATTAGGTGTGAGGGATAGAAGAATGTGGTCAATTGTGGGGGAGTGCCTACGTATCTAGTACTGGAGAGGATTTTGTTCACAGGCAGGCCTCTGGTCCGGAGGCTGTCAGTGGTGGTCATCTGGGGACGGAGTTGGTGACTGGAGCCTCCACTTGTTTTGATGATTCTAAAAGAAAAAAAAGTAAAGGCTGCAAAGGTTTTATCTCGGCGACTCTCACAAGAACAGGTGGTGCTAGGAAGCCAGGCCTTTTAGGTAAAACAGGTAAAGAAATAGAGCTAGTCCTGACTGCGTACTTCAATTCCACATTCATTTTTCACTTTCCATAACAAATGGCCTATGTTTGTATATGAGCAGTTGTAAGTACTCAGTTTC
The DNA here is from genome assembly GCA_028571685.1 of Heterohyrax brucei. Taxonomy (NCBI): domain Eukaryota; kingdom Metazoa; phylum Chordata; class Mammalia; order Hyracoidea; family Procaviidae; genus Heterohyrax; species Heterohyrax brucei. The sequence continues at coordinate 45,482,051 of CM053144.1, read as the reverse complement.
TTGCCCACCGTAGACTGAAAGCTGAGAGAACTCTTTTCATCTTAAATTTTCTGTCCCTTTCAAGGAAACACTGGTGGCATAGTGCTTAAGTGCCACAACTGCTAATCAAAAAGTTAACAGTTCAAATCCACCAAATGCTCCTTGGAAACTCTGTCTGGGCAGTTCTTTTCTATGCATAGAGTCACTACCAGTCACAATCAACCTTACAGCAGGGGGTTTGGGTTTCTTTCAAAGAAAAATGGTATAATTTCTTCAAATATTTGTAATTCATAATTCCCCCATTTAAAAGTATGCAATTCAATAGTGGTTAGTATATTCAGAGATATTGTTGCTGAACCAAAGGCAAGTTCTTTCTGCCTGTCACTGTTACTGAGAAAGAGTAGGTAGAGTGATAGGATGAGACCAAATTTTTAGAGGGTGGTATGGAGCCAGTTACGTATAGGATCTTAAAATCTGACTTGGTAACAGAGCTGCGCAAGTATGAAGGATATTCTGATTCAAATAACACAACTTTTTTTGGTATTTGGTATAGTAATGTCCCAAACTTCTCATGTAACCAGCCTGAATATTTCTTTGGTATATGTTTTCAAATCAACAATATAACTACTTCTAAGTCCTCATTTTTATGTTTTGTCCAGTTTTGAATGTATTTGTGTTTCAATTATTAGTTCTTTTTCCAACAACTCAATAGGTCATTCAGGGACACATAGAAATGAGTACCTTTTTAATTGTGACTCCATCACACATCAGACATAAGAGTTGACTTCATCAGACATAAGAGTAGTCACACAGTCTCACTTGGAGAGTGCGCCTATTAGAGAATTTAAGGTAGACAAATTTGCCTTCTTGTCTAAGATAAGTTTAATTTCTTTATTTTCCAAGTCTACATCAAGTGTCACTCTTAGCTCTCCCATGGAGATGTTGATGGTATGGCCAAGAGGCAGATGGGCCTCAGGGCCCCTGTCAGTGGTTAGCCTCTTTAAACTCCACTTCTGAGAGAGTCCAAGAGAGCCTGTTCATCTGGGCCTTTGGCAAAGTCAATTGGGCATCCTGTTTTAGGGCACTCAGGATACTCCACCTTCCAGTAGTCTCATTTTGTTTACAGTACCTGTATTAAATGGGGTCCACACTCATTGGCCAGTGAGGTGACCCAAGTCCTGATCTCCAGTGGCTAAGCAGGCCAAGCAGGTTACCTTGAGGTGAACCATGGAGAGTTATAGCTAACTACTGGGCACTTTTCCAGTTTATTGTCTCTAACACCAAAATCTCTTGTTATTAAATACCTTAAAGTACTCCACCACCAATCAGGAGAGTGGACTGAGGTTCTGCCTTGAACTTTTGCAGTTTTTGTCTTATGTCTGCTGTGGACTAGGGTATAAAATATATGGCCATAATGGCTTTCCCGTTTTCTATTTTGAGGATTGGTACTGATATATTTTTAAGGATTTGGTGAATCTAGAGAGAGCAAGATAGCTGGTTTCTCTTAAGGTCTGTGGCTAAAACAGAGTTTGAGAGTGAGTCTTTACTCTCTTCTGGTGTTTATAAGACACTTGGCTTTTATGTATGGGCCCTGATAGAGGGCCATCAAATTCTGTATATAAGGGATTTACTTCCATTTGTCCTTATGAAGCATAATGTCCAGAGTAATACAGTACACCAGTTTATCTGGACCATTCTTTGACCAAGGTGCCTTGAGCAACTAGTTTAAAAGGAAATCTAAAAGCACTACCCTGTGTGGGCAATCTTGATCTCCACAAAAGTCAGAAATTTAGGTCTTAGAAGTCTTACACATACCTTTGATGGCTCTCTCTTTTAGATCATGATCTTATTATAAAATCTTCGATCAAAAATGTTCAATAAATGGTAACTGAACACCACTATATTTTGAAGACCTCAGACATCATAGAGTGAACTAGGAAGTGGAATAGAAACACTAACAAAATTAGGCCAATTATCTGAAATAACCAGTGGAATTATGACTCTAAGGTCTCTGGAAGAGACCTATATAGTATATAGATAAATTTATAGGCAAATAATATGAATTTTCCAGTCAAAGCACTGGCTTTTATGATGTTAGATTAAATGAAATAATATAAGCAAGTTAGCAAGTAAAACCAAAAGGTCTGCAGTTCAAATATACCACTCCTTGGAAGCTCTATGGAGTAGTTCTACTCCATCCTTGAGGGTTGCTATAAATCAGAATCAACTCCAGAGCAGTTGGTTTGATTTGGTTTTACTTGCTAACCAATTTGTAACCAGGGATGCACTCTACTCCCAGTGCTGCTTTCTTGATGGCATGAGGTTCCCAACTCTCTGCTTGCTTCCCTTTCCTTTTATCCCTTCTAAGATAAAAGGTGGTGCAAGCCAGACTCCAGGGAAACTCCCTTTACAATGAAGCAGGGAAGTAACCCTAGGAAGACGTTTACAGTCCCACCCTAATTTTCTTTAACATACAGCATAGAAAAATCACAAAATGGAGGACAATCACAAATACTGAGAATCATGGCTCAGCAAAATGACCACATACTTTTTTGGAGGGCACAGTTCAATCCATAACACGGGTGTCTAACATAGGTAACATTAACACTGCTAATGACAAGACAAGGAAGTCCAGGCAAGGCATATAAAACTCAGACTTAAATGACACACTCGGCAGGCACACATCATTTTACAGAGACAGAAAGGGTAAATAAGACAACACTGAGGCAAAACAATTCTGAGGTTTAAATGACCAAATGTGTGATCTGGGGCCATACAACAGTTTCTGAGACTAACACAATTTCTTAGACACCTGCCACAGAAAATTACAAACCTGGGCTCCCTGCAAACAGCTTGTGCAAGTACAGATCAGTACAGCAATGAAAAAGATGTTTTCAAAACCTCACAAAGGCAAATACAAAACCATGCTATAAATGCATTTATCATATCAAATACACACACGAGGCCTCACTTTTTCAAAACACACATACAAAGCTTTACTTTTCCAAACACACACATGCAACCTGCTTCTTTCTTGATTAAAGTGAGCTCAGAGAATACTCCTAATTTTCACTCTCTGTGCCTGTTTTACCTTGAGATGCTCCTCCAGATAACTTTTGAGTGTGCCCAGTCTCCTACAACCTCTGCTGCCAAGTCTCGTATTCATCAAACTATTCCCAGAAACGTACCAGGATCTGGTGGCGAGTCTGATATAGCTATGGGTTGGCACAGTGGTGGAATAGTTGCCACCAAGCCAGCTGTGCCTCTCATCTGGGCAGTTTTGGGGACCCAAGCACGGATGCAAACACTGATGCAAGGGCAGGGACACACTCACAGCATTTATCTCAAACAAAATCATGTTCTTTCATACTCACTTCAAACAGGCGTTGGATCTTGTAACTCATTAAGTGCATGCACTCACCAACTGTACTCACCTACCAAGATCCTAGGATCCCAAGAGCCCTTCAAAGATTGTCCTACTCATGAAATTTGGTGCCTACAGGCTAACTCTGGGAAATCCTTGGGAGCACTGGGCCCTTGAAATTATCCAGAGAAGAGACTAATCCTGGGAAAACCTGAAAGCACTGGACCCAAGAAACATCTGTGAGAAAGACTAACCCTGGAAAAATTTGGAGGTACTAGGCCCCCAGAACCATCCAGGAAAAGCAGGCTAGCACCTTGGGCCTGGTATTGGGCCCCTACTGGATCCTGCTCCCCAGCTTGGCCCTGAGTGCAACACGGGGAGGAGGTAAAGACTCATATCAAACTTCAGAGGATTTTTTTTCCCCAATCAATGTCTTGTATCTCTTACTTTGGGAAAGAATGTGTGGTTTCTGAGACCAGTGGTGTCATGGCAGTATGGTATAGAGTGACATTTTTTTCAGTGCCATCAAGTCTTAAGGTGGCTGTGCCCCAGACAAGTGCCCAGTTTATTACCATAAAACATGGGTTTAATCCACCTGCCACAAAAGCCAACACTGAAACAGGGGTAAAGTCAATGCCTAATAGGTTTATTACGTGCTGGCATGTAACGGATAGATGGAATTTGGGTCCTCAGAGCCTGTCTGAGTTCTTTGGTCAAGTAAGAGGCTTATGTAGGTAAGAATAAACATTAGGTATGAAGAAAGAAAGGATATGGCAATTGGTGAGGGATGAGGGTGTCTGGTGATAAGATACGCATCAAGAAGTGGGGTATGGAGGATGAGAGGATATGCATCTGGAACTGGGGTCTGGAGGGTGAAGGAACTAGGATATGAAGGCTCTCAGTTGTCACCTGAGCAGGTGGTTGTCAAATTGGTGCCTCTACTTGTTTGATAATTCTAACAAAAAGGTGGTAATTGCTACAAAGATATTATTTTAGTGGCCCTTATAAGTTAACGTGTGATTTATGGGGTCAGGTAGTGCTAAGAAGCCAAGAATTTTAGGAAAAACAGGTAAAGGAATGGAGTTACTCCAGACTGCATACTTCAAAACTACCTTCATTTTGGTTAGCAGCTATAGCATTTAGCTAATAAGTCACCAGGGTTTCCAACATTTCTTATGTATTCTAAATGCAAGGCCCTCAACCGATACAGATTTGTAAACACTTCATCTATTCTATATCACTGTACATTTTTTTTTATCTTGATAGCGTTCTTTAAAAAACCTAATTCAAACTCACTGCTGTTGAGTTGTTTCAAACTCACAGCGACCCTATAGTACAGAGTAGAATTGCCCCATAAACTTTCCAAGGAGCACCTGGTGGATATGATGGTAAATGTAAAGGCCTAACAAACCTCACGTAGGTTATTAAGTTACATTCTACTCTCTGCCTTAATAACCTCCCTCAGCCCAGACTAGCAGGTCTACATTCCTCTTTCAAGGTCACTGAGGTTATTAGCTACATTCTAGTCTCTGCCTTAATGACCAGCCCTCAGGCCAGACTAACAGGTCTACACTCCTCTTTCTGATTCACATTATTTGTTAGATGTAATGAAACTCTGTGACTCCTAACTATTGTTCTGTGACAAACCCCTACTTCTTTGAATTCTGGCTATAAAAACCAGCCACTAGAAATATAACCCAAATTGGGACAGCTTTGGCTACTGTCTCCCAGACTGCTAGCAGATCTGCCAATAAATTAATCCCTGAACCTCGCACTGTCTCTGAAATTTCAGCTACAGTGACAGGCAGAACGAACTTGGTTTCAGCTTTGGCAACAGATTAGAACTGTCAATGTTTTGCTTAGTAGCTGTAGCACTTTAGCAATTATTCCACCTGGGTTTCAAAAGAAAAACAAAAAACATCAAATCTGTTGCAAGTTAGTCTGTTTCTAACCACAGCATCCCTATAGCACATTGAGTTTCCAAATAACGCTGATGGATTTGAATTGCTGGACTTATGGTTTGCAGCCATAGTTCTTAAACATTGTACCACCAGGCTCCTTGGAAACATAGGTTTCTTTTTAATTTTGATGAAGGTCACAACTTATCTATTATTTTTTACTCTTTTGTTGCTTATGTTTTTGTTTTCATGTCTAATAATCAGTGAACAAATCAGAGGTCTTGCAGATTTATCTGTTTCTTTCAAGTGTTTTATAGTTTTAGCTCCTTCAATTAGGTCTTTCATCCATTTTGTATTATTTTTATATATTATGTGAGGTAAAGTTCCAATTTCATTCTTTTACAAGTGAATATCTTGTTCTTATATCATTTGTTGAGGTCATTCTTTCCTCGTTGAATGCGCTGGCATTCTTCCCAAAAATCCGCATGTAGACATTTGAGTTTATTTCTAGGCTTTCAATTGTATTCCATTTATTTACATGCCTCTACAGTTGATAAGCTTCATTTGTTGCTGGTTGGTTGCTCTTTTGTTTTTAACAATACCTGGGAGCATGAATTGCTTCAAAGACTGTTTCACTGAAGCTCAAGTACTTTGAAGGAATAATTTCTGAGGTTAGTGTTTAAAACTTTCTGACTTCAAAAGGCCTCTCTTCCAGTTGTCTCTCTCCTCATTTCTCTCTGGAAAACCAGCAGGCCTGTGGTTTAGTCTGTATCTCTAAGAATCATCAGTGTTCAACACACTTCTGTAACCAGAAAACACAGCTGGTTACCACAAACCCAGAGGTAGAGACAGGGAGGGATTGTGCTTTATTCAGATGGCTGGAAATCTGAGAAGATGGTGCGTTTGAGAAAGGAAGGCCTGAAGAATCACAGCCTTTCCGAAAAACAGCAGAAGCCTGAAGGACTCAAACCTGATGAGTCATGGCTTTGTTAAAAGCACCAGGCGCCTGGAAGCCGGGCACAAGAGAAACCCCCACGCAAGTGTTTCTTGTGAAAAGTTCCATCTCGAGAGAAAGGAGAGCCCCCTCCTCACAACTTAAGAATTTGCTTATCTTTGTAGCCATGTTAATAATAGTTAGATGGTAGAATGATAATTTATAAAACTACTAACACCAATAGGAATGCTGTGTGAAAATTTGTTTGCACTTTCTGTAAAGGTATATCAACTCTGGAATTTGCCGGGACGGGGAAAGCAGCGTTTTCTGGACACAGTCCACTGCTTTCTGCCAGCAACAAAGCCCCTTCCTCTGACAATAAATGTGTTCGGAGTGATCCTTGCTCGCCGGAGCTTTGTGTAACGGTTATCTGTAAACTCCTGCTTTTCCTGCAACGAGTTAGCACCGTGACAATCATCTTCACATCTCATCTCAAGCTGGAGGATTTTTATAGGAAGAAGGAGCAAGGGTTACAGAAAAAAAAAAGAAAAAAGAAGGATGTTACTCAAGTGCCAGGGCAGGGGCGAGGGAGGGTGCAGGGAAATTGTAGCTTTCTCAGATCCCCGGGCAAGATGTGCAGTCACAAGGTGGGTGATGTCACTTAGGCACTATCTTAATGTCTCATCTCAAGCCAGAGGATTCGATAGTCATTAGTCACTAGTTGGGTGACAAAATCAGCCAGAGTTACAGAGGGTTGTTAGAGAAACTGTGATGTTATTTGGACTCTTTTGCTTTTTCTGTAGCTTTTCTTGAGAGAGGAAAGCCTAAAGGATTGCAGCCTTTCCTAAAATACTAGAGGCCTGAAGGTTTCAAACTTGAAGAGTTATAGCCTTGTTAAAGTCTGGAAGTGTGGCACCAGGGAAACCCCCACACAAGTGCTTCCTGAGAACAATTGGACCCCAGAGAAAGGAGAGCCCCTCCTCTCAACTTAAGAATTTGCTTATCTTTATCTTTCTAACCATGTTAACACAAGTTAGAAGATAAAACAATAATCTGTGAAACTGCTATGCCAATGAAGCTGCAACATGAAAATCTGTAAACCGGTAGTTGCCAATTGGAAGAATGTATGAAAATTCCTTTGTTTGCTTCTTTGAGAAAATATATAAATAAGGATGGTTGATAACAGAATGGAGTGGGCGGCTACTTTTCAGACTTGAGTCTGACTGCCCGGCGGCAGGTAATAAATCCTCTTCCTCTTAAAAGACAAACCGGTGTTTAAGGTGTTTTCTGCTCTGTGAGCAGAACTTGTCTTTCTCCTGCAACATTCTGGGCAAGGTGGATGATGTTATCTGGATCAAGTCCCCATTCAAGATCTGAAATAAACCTCACAGTCTCTAGGTTAGTCACTGTAATTTCTCTAGTTGGTCTCAGAGATCAGGCAAGGATTTTTAATCAGTACTTTACAGTTATTAGCCCTTTCATTTCCACTATTTTTAAGAGTACACTTTAGCCTTAATCTCTTTACATTGTATCTCAAATTAGTTCTTTGAGGGAGGAATTTTGAGCTCTTCATTCTATGGCCTGCTTCTTTTCTAAGGTAAAAATCACTGAATCATGGCTGTGGTGCCGGAGGTCAGGACAATGGGATATTTCTCTCTAAATCACATTCCCATTTTAGGAGCTGAGTGTTAGATGGATGGGATAAACAGAAACTCCAGGTATTCTGGGTTTATTCCTACTAGCATAAAATCCCTGCAGGACCAGAGGAACAGGGGTCCTAGTATTTTTTATAGAACTGGTTTCCTTCTTATAATTGGAGGCTTTATGGAAGAAAGGCATTCAACCTTTTGGTCACACTTGCCAGAACAGCCTTAGTAACAAGTAGCTGGATGCAAGATGGGAAATGTTAACATCTTACTTCTGGGAAAACCAAATTAAAACGTCTGTTGCCATGGATTTAGACTGGTAGTAATCCAATAGGACATGGTAGAACAGTCCTGTAAGGGTTCCAAAGCTATAAATCTTCACAAAGACCACTGCAGTTGTTACATGCAGGGGGGTTGGGGTGGTGGTAGGGGAGGTGTTGGTGAATATAAGAATTTAACAAATGTCACTTAGGCTATTAAACTACCTTCCATCCTCTGTCTCAGTTATCACCCCAGACTGGATTAGCAGGTCTTCATTCCTCTCCGTATCTCCAGGAAAGTAAAATTGATTAAGACCTCAGAGAGATAATGAAATTCTGTGTAATTTACACTGGCAAGACGTAATGACATCTCTGACTCCTGGCTATTGTTCTCTGACAATTTTAAGATGCTAATCCCTTTGAAATCTGGCTACAGAAATGTAGCCTAGGGGGGCGGAGTCAAGATGGCGGACTAAGGACACGTCTCCTTCTATCCCTCTGGAAACCAAGACCTGAATTGACAATCAAACAGAGCCTTCTGATCACCTAATCAGCCTCAGGACACGGCACAGAGCTGTTAATTGGGACTTTATACCATTCAGCAAAAAATCTCCGCTCTTTCGCTGACTCCCACTCCTGGCTAGCCCCGGCTCTCACGGACGGAAGGTAGACGCACCTTTTTGACTTTTTTTTCCTTGGTCTCGGCTGGCGGGCGGAGCTGGGCCTTGCCTGGCGGCTGGACTCAGACGCGCTGCAGGGGGGATAGGCAGGCGAAATTCCCATGTTCTGAGAGCCAGGCTCGGGACTCTGTTAATCTGGACACTTTGAGCCTTTCATTTTGTAGCCGCCTCAGTGGGGTTTGTGCGGAACTCTGTGGTCGGGGTGCAGGACTCCATGTTGGTACCAAGATTTTAGCGGGACCTCGTTCTTAGCCTGGGAGCGAGCGCCTACAAACGGGACAGCGCTTCTCTGTCAGAAAAGTAGTGATTTTGCATAGTGCTGCCTACATTGGGGGCCCTGCAACAGAAGCAGAGGAATCGCTGCCTCTGGGCACCTTTAGCCCCCCTGTCTGCTGCCTGTGTGGAGGACGCCATCTTGGGTACGGTGGCCGCAGCTGGACCTAATTCTTAGCTTGGGAGCCAGAGCCTGCCCACAAGAGAGCGCTTTTCTATCACAATACCAGTACTCGACGCAGTGTTGGATAAGGCTAGGCCCTGTCAGCAGAGGCCACCAGGGCACTAGCAGTGCTGTATTCTGAACTAGTTTGTTATCATCTGGGGTTGGATACACTGGCGCTTACTTTGTCACACGGGAAGAGGGACCTCTACACCTGAAAACCTAACTGACTTGTGAACTGCTCAGATACCTTTTGCTTTACATTTGAAGACAGCCTAGAGAAACATTTGCAATCCATCCTCACAGTACCTCTTCCAGCCTCTATATACTCACATGGGACCCAAAAAGCAACAGACAATTGTGGCATACAAGCAATCACTCATGGCTTCAGAAGGCTGCCAAATAAAGCAACCAAGGAATTTTCCAGATGAAGAAACTTTTATGAAAGCATCAGGAAGTGAACACAAATTGATTATATACAGAGCCCTTCTAGACCTTATACAAAATGCAGCAGAACAAAATGAAAAATTAAGCAAGTTGTTCGATCTGATGGAACACCAGTACTCTGAAATCCAACAGATCAAGAAGAAAATCAAAGACATAGAAACTTCCACGCAAAGCCAAGAAAACAGAATGGAACAAATGGAAAAAGGAATTTCTGACTTGGAAGATAGAGCTACTGATGCCAGTGTCTATGAGCAGAAATCAGAAAAAAGAAACAAGAAAAATGAAGAAACATTAAGAAGCATGTGGGACTCTATTAAGAGGAACAACCTTCGATTAATTGGAGTCCCTGAACAGGGTGAGACATCTCAGAACACAGAGAGTATTGTTGCTGAGCTGCTGAAAGAAAACTTCGCAGAAATCATGAAGGAAGAGAATATAGACATCTCAGATGCATATCGTACGCCACCCAATATTGATCTCAAAAGAAAGACTCCAAGACATATTATAATCAAGCTTAACAAAATGAAACATAAGCAGCAACTCTTAAAGGCAGCAAGACTGAAGGCAAAGCTAACATTCAGAGGGAAACCCTGTAGGCTCTCGTCAGATTTCTCTGCAGAAACCATGCTGGCACGGAGACAGTGGCAAGACACATTCAAAGTCTTGAAGGAGAAGAACTTCCAACGAAGAGTTATATATCCTGCAAAACTGTCTTTCAAACATGAAAATGAAATTAAGACATTTCCAGATAAACAGAAACTCAGAGACTTTGTAAAAACCAAACCCAAACTACAAGAAATACTGAAAGAAGTTCTTGGCTTTGGCTTAGAAGAACGAAACCACTAACTTTATATTTTAGAACAACACACTACTCAATACTCATTTAGGGAAGGCTCCAAAGTAAATCACAGCTTCGACTGGGAAAGAAGCCATCCAGTGATCATCATGAAAACTATGCTGTCATCATAATAAAAGAGGGATGTACTACAGTCGTTATAGTCCTTCCAGATGGAGAGGAAGATGACAAGACTGGTAGTAATTAAAATTGGGTTTATAAATAGTTTATTAAGGGGGTTCATAGGGGCAGCTGTAAAGCACAACAAAGATGTATCATACCGTTTCAAGAAATCTAACACACGAGTCTCAACAACTATAAAACCGTTCTGAAAAAGGTGAAAAATCAACTCACAAAAAAGAGTGTCTCAGAACAGACTAATAAGAACAACAGAGAAAACATCAACATAAAAATAAACATATCACAATGGCAGCAGTGAACACATACCTATCAATAATTACATTGAATGGGAATGGACTGAATGCTCCAGTAAAGAGACACCGAGTGTTATCTTGGATCAAAAGATATGACCCATCCATATGTTGTCTACAAGAAACTCACTTGAGACCTAAAGACAGGAACGAACTGAAAATTAAAGGATGGAAGAATATATATCAAGCTAACAATGAACAAAGAAGAGCAGGGGTGGCAATTCTAATTTCAGACAAAATCAACTTTAATGTCAAATCCACCATCGTGGACAAAGATGGACACTATTTATTGCTGAAAGGTTCAGTACACAAGCAAGACTTAACTATATTAAACATTTATGCACCTAATGTCAGAGCACCTAAATATGTCGAAGAAACACTGACTATGCTCAAAAGAGAGTTAGATGACTCCACAATAATAGTGGGAGACTTTAACACTCCACTCTCATTACTAGACAGATTATCTAGAAAAAAGCTCAGTAAAGATACAGAAGACCTCATTGACAGAATTAACCAACTAAACCTCATTGATATATACAGAACTTTCCACCCATCAGCAGACAACTACACCTTCTTCTCCAGTGCACATGGAACATTCTCCAGAATTGACCATGTGATAGGCCATAATGCAATGCTCAACAAAATCCATACCATTGAATTACTGCAAAGCATCTTCTCAGATCATAAAGCCATCAAAGTTGAAATCAATAGCAGAAAAAACATAGATAGAAAGTGGAACTCTTGGAAACTGAACAACATCTTGCTCAAAAAAACATGGGTTATAGAGGAAATCAGGGATCAATTAAAGAAATTCATGGATTCCAATGAGAACGAAAACACTTCCTACCAGAACCTATGGGATACAGCCAAAGCAGTGCTCAGAGGTCTGTTTATCTCCATAAATGCACACATCGGGAAGGAAGAAAGAAATCAAATCAAGGAACTAACTCTACAGCTTGAAGAAGTAGAAAGAGAACAACAGAGGAACCCCTCGGGCACCGGAAGAAAGGAGATCATAAAGATTAGAGCAGAGCTAAATGAATTAGAGAATAGAAAAACAATTGAAAAAATTGAAAAGACCAAAAGCTGGTTTTTTGAAAAGATCAACCAAATTGATAAACCACTGGCTAAACTTACTAAAGAAAAACAGGAAAGGAAACAAATAACCCAAATTAGAAATGAGAAGGGAGTTGTCACCACAGATGCAACAGAAATCAAAAACATCATAACAGAATACTATGAAAGACTGTACTCTAACAAATTTGAAAACCTAGGGGAAATGGACAAATTCCTTGACTCATACCACCTACCCAAATTATCACAACGTGAAGCAGAACAACTTAATAAACCCATCACAAAGGAAGAGATTGAAAAGGTCATCAAAACACTGCCAACCCAAAAAAGTCCGGGCCCAGATGGCTTCACAGCAGAATTCTACCAAGCATTTAGAGAAGAATTATCCCCAATACTATTGAAACTATTTCACAGTATAGAAAGGGATGAAGTACTCCCAAACTCATTCTATGAAGCCAGCATAACCCTGATACCTAAGCCCGGGAAAGATCCAACAAAGACAGAGAACTACAGACCGATATCACTCATGAACTTAGAAGCAAAAATCTTCAACAAAATTCTTGCCAACAGAATACAACAAGATATCAAGAAAATAATCCATCATGACCAAGTGGGATTCATACCAGGGATGCAAGGCTGGTTCAACATCAGGAAAACAATTAATGTGATTAACCACATAAATAACACAAAAGACAAAGATCACCTGATTTTGTCCATTGATGCCAAAAAGGCATTTGATAAAGTCCAACACCCATTCATGCTAAAAACTCTTAGCAAAATGGGCATAGACGGCAAATTCCTCAACACAATAAGGGCGATTTATACAAAGCCAATTGCCCACATCATCCTGAATGGAGAGAGACTGAAAGACTTTCCTCTGAGATCAGGAACTAGAGAAGGATGCCCACTGTTACCTCTCCTATTCAACATTGTGCTAGAAGTTCTAGCCAGAGAAATTAGACAAGAGGAACAAATAAAGGGCATCTGCATCGGCAAAGAGGAAGTTAAAATCTCCCTGTTCGCAGATGATATGATTGTATATGCAGAGAACCCCAAGGAATCTATAAGTAAGTTACTCAAACTGATAGAAGAGTTCAGCAAAGTCTCAGGATACAAGATAAACATAAGTAAATCAGTAGGATTCCTTTATACCAACAACGAGACTGTTAAGGAGGAAATTATCAAATCTATACCGTTTGTGATAGCCCCTAAGAAGATAAAGTACCTAGGAATTAATCTAACCAGAGAAACAACAGACCTTTACAAAGAGAACTACAAGCCTTTACTACAAGAAACTAAGAGAGACTTAGATAAATGGAAAAACCTACCCTGCTCATGGATAGGAAGACTTAACATTGTGAAAATGTCTATTTTACCCAAAGCAATTTATTTATATAATGCAATCCCAATACAAGTTCCAGCATCATTTTTTAATGAGATGGAGAAACAAATCACCAATTTTGTTTGGAAAGGGAAGAAGCCCCAGATAAGTAAGGTGCTACTAAAGAAGAAGAACACACTGGGAGGGCTCTCATTACCCGACCTTAGAACATACTACACTGCCACAGTGTTCAAAACAGCCTGGTACTGGTACAAGAACAGACAGACTGATCAATGGAACAGAATTGAGACCCCAGAGATGACACCATCTGCCTATGAACAGCTGATATTCGACAAAGGCCCTAAGACATTAAACTGGGGTAAAAACAGTATCTTCAACAAATGGTGCTGGCAAAATTGGTTATCCATCTGCAATAAACTGAATCAAGATCCATATCTTACACCTTATACAAAAACCAACTCCAACTGGATAAAAGACCTAAATATCAAACCTAAACCGATAAAGCTCATCCAAGAAAAGGTAGAAACAACAATGGAAGTTTTAATACACAATGAGGACAGACTCCAAAATCTGTCAAAAAAACCTCAATCAACAGAAGAGAAAGTAGATAAATGGGAACTATTAAGAATCAAACACTTTTGCTCATCCAAAGACTTTATTAATAGAATTAAAAGAACACCCACAGAGTAGGAAAAAATATTTGGCAACTCTATGTCAGATCGACGCCTGATCTCCATAATCTATAAGATACTACAAAATATCAATAACAAGAAGATAAACCATCCAATTAAGCGATGGGCAAAGGAGATGGACAGATATTTCACTAAAGAGGAGATCCAGGCAGCCAAAAAACACATGCGGACATGTTCACGATCTTTAGCTATTAAAGAAACTCAAATCAAGACAACAATGAGATACCATCTCACCCCAACAAGATTGGCCATGATCCAGAAAACACAAAACAACAAATGCTGGAGAGGCTGTGGAGAAAGTGGAACCCTCCTACACTGTTGGTGGGGTTGCAAAATGGTCCAGGCTCTTTGGAAGGCAATCTGGCGCTTCCTTAAAAAAATGGATATCGATATACCATTTGACCCAGTAATACCACTACTTGGAATATATCCTACAGATTCAAGGCCTTTCACACCGACGGACACATGCACCAGAATGTTTATTGCGGCACAGTCCACAATAGCAAAAAGGTGGAATCAATCCAGATGCCCAGCAATAGAAGAATGGATAGTTAAACTGTGGTACATATACTCAATGGAGCACTACGCAATGATAAAGAATAACGATGATTCCAGGAAACATCTCCTAAACTGGTTTCAACTGGAAGACATTATGTTGAGTGAGAGTAGTCAGCGACAAAAGGACAAATACTGTATGAGACCTCTACGATAAGATCTCAAAAACAGACTCGTGTATAGAAGAAAAGACTCTTTGACAGCTGCAAGGGAGGGGAGGGAGGCAGGGAGGGTGAGGGGGGGAGGGTTTAGTTTAGGTAGTTACTAGAAATCTAGTTGGGAGAAAGCGGTGACAGCACACATTAGGAACAAGAACAACATTAAGTGGACTTCAGCATAACTTGAGTATTCCTTCCATCTTGACTCAGTACTGCAAGGATAGAGTAGCTGGGGCGGGGGGCGGGGGACCATGCTCTTAGGCGAATTCCAGGCCAATTGGCACAACTAGCGTTTTGCTAAGAGAACTCTCTGCACCCCACATTGGTGAGTGGCGTCTGGGGTCTTAAAAGCTGCCAAGGTGCTGAGGAGACAGCAAATGGTCCCAACTCAGCAGGAACGGATGCTCACCGAGGGCCAAAATGGCATGCGGTAAAGACAACCGAGAAGACAGAGAGACCCACAAGAGTGGGTACCTACATCGACCTGGGACTGGAAGAACCAGATGGTGCGCGGCCACGACCAGTGATAGGCATGACGGAGCTCACAGAGAGGAGCCTCACCGGCAACACAAGAATAAAAAGAGGTGCATCATGAGATCTCCACTAAAAGACCTCAATTGATGGTCCACCGGTTCTGGGGTTCCTCTGAGAGCATGGCCCCCGGCCCTGATGCTGCCCGTTCCCATAAATTATAACAAAGGTCCACTCTTTGGACAGGAATGGAATGGACATGGCAATGCAGAATAACCATATGTTGGATGCACTTTATGGTTCTATACATCTATAGGATATCATCTTGCTGACCTCTGGCTGGAGGAAGGGGAGTGGAAGGAGAGGAGGGGAAAGGAGACTGTTGGGAGGATGAGACATGTATGGAGCAGAGAGGAATAGTGTGCAGTCACCGGACAGGGAGAGCAGCAGAAGCTGCATATAGGGGGGCATGTAAATTTACATGTGAATGTACATTTTCACTCAGTTATGTTAAATAAAAATAAAAAATAAAAAAAAAAGAAATGTAGCCTAAAGTGGGACAATTTTTTGGAGAAGTTATTCTGGCTGTTCCCCCAGTTTTGCCAGTTTATCTGATAATAAAACATTCCTTGAACCTCTCACCATCTCTGTATTTCTGGCTACAGTGACAGGGAGGATGAACTTGCTTTAGTTCTGCAGAGGAATGAACTTGCTTTAGTTTGGCAGCTGGGGTGGTCTTCAGTTACTGAAGACACTCTTGTCAGACCCATGAGAAATTATCACTCAGGGAGATTTGGTTGGCCGACTAGAGAAAGCATTATTAGAAAACGAAAGCACTTTGAAGTGGGGCAAGAGCAGAGCATGTAGTACTCCAGCAGGTTACGCCACTGAGCAAGTTCAAGGTTGG
Source organism: Heterohyrax brucei (assembly GCA_028571685.1). Classification (NCBI taxonomy): domain Eukaryota; kingdom Metazoa; phylum Chordata; class Mammalia; order Hyracoidea; family Procaviidae; genus Heterohyrax; species Heterohyrax brucei. The sequence continues at coordinate 45,465,942 of CM053144.1, read as the reverse complement.
ATTTTTATAGACCATGCATGTCCAGGATATAGCTAGGGACAGCAAATCAGTGATGGCCATCTGAATTATTTCCTTTTTTGGCAGGCAGTGGCTTGACTGTGCATGCGTGCGTGTAGACTTCAAAATGGTTTCTTCCATGAGGGTTTCTGGGACTAGTAGCAGGACTTATCATGGGGTGTTATGAATGCCATTGTCTTGGTCCCTTGGTCTCATTTGCTGGTCCTGATTGCACCGCTCTGATGCTTCCACTGGAAGGACATGTAGCAGTCGAAATGGGATTTTCTGCACATGACCCTGCAGTTGATTTCATCTGATTCCTTTGGAAAAACAACCTTGAGGAAGTTTACACAATTGTTTGGGAACTTATCTCAGTGTCCCAGGATGTAGTTAATCATTGGATCTTTTTATCCCTTATTGCTTGTTGATATGATCAGTCACCCTATTTGCAGGTTCCCTGTCTTAACTATGCGTTGACTCAAAAGAGGTTTTCTTTCCATAGGGTTTCCAGTGTACGTTTCCCACAGACTATTCAGCCTACCTCACAATGCCTTTGTCTTGTGCAATAGTGGGTGGTTTCCAAAGGCCAGACTTTCAATGAGCAGCCAAGCTCTTAGCCACTGCTCCACCAGGGGAGCTGCAGGGAAAGGAAATCCCATGTTCTTGCTTTTATGAATTTGGAGTGGAGTTGCCGTTTCATTGAACTGGGAAGGATGAAGGAGTCTCAAGCCTTGGTTTAATTACCGTAGACTCTTTCAGTTTTTAGTGAGTTTTAGTAAGTATTATTTTTATTTTTAAAAAAAGGCTTTATTGTGCTTTAAGTGAAAATTTATAATCAAAGTCAATTTGTCGTATGACTCCCCACCCACAACACCACTATGCAACTCTAGCTGCTCCCTGCACCCTGTGACAACAGATATCTCTTTACTAACCTGCATTTCCCCTGTGCATTCAACCAGCTCCTATCCCCTTCCACCCTTCTTATCTCGCCTCTGAACAGGAGCTGCTCTGTTAACCTCATGCATGAGGACTGCCAATTAAGTTCATGAAGTTGTCCTGGATAAAGTGCTACATACCTCATTGCTGAACATCACTATGGTTACCTTTGAAGTACTCCCCTTGAGAAGCTATGTACCAATCTCAGCACCTAATCCACCCTTCAAAGCAATCTTGGAACTCTTTTTCCAGAACTGACATTGCATTACCCTTGATGTCCTGAATGTCATCAAAATATCTTCCTTTCAATATTTCCTTTATCTTCAGATACAGGAAAAAGTTATCACAGCCTTGATAAGTAAGAAGGGAGGGTATTGCAGCAGAGTTATTTGTTTACTGACTGAAATCTCCCTCACAGACAGTGCTGTGTGAACTGATGCATTGTCATGACATAAGAGCCATGAGTTGTTGGCAAAACTCTAACTTGTTCCTGAAGCCTTTTCGGCACTTCCAAATAGTCGATTTGGTTAACTGTTTGTCCAGTTGGCACAAATTCATAATCAACAATTTCTCCGATACCGAAAAGCTTAGCAACATTCTTTAGACTCTTGATTTAGACTGACAGAACTTCTTTGGTTGTGGCTACCTTCTATTGTGCACTTTGACATTTGTTTCAGGGTCACATTGGTACACCCATATTTCCTCACCAGTGATAACTTGGCCCAAAACATCCACCTGCCTCTCCAGAAGGTCTTGGCAAACTTCAACCCTCCTTTGCTTTTGTTCATCAGTGAGCTCCTTTGGGGTCATTTTTCACACCTCTTTCTTATACCAAGATTTTCAGTTAAGATTTTCCTGTTCCTCTATCAATGTTTACTTGGTCTGTTATGCTTCTCACAGTCAAATGATGATTTTAATGCACAAATTGATGAAATTTTGTAATGTTTTTGTCAGTTCTGCTTGTTACTGGCCACCCTGAGCTCTCTTCATCAGTGACACTGTCTGTCCCTTTGGAACAATGTATAATCATTTGTACACTGCCACTTTCTTCATGGCATTATCACTATGAGATTGGATTAACATGTCCTTGATTTCACTTACACTTTTGCCAAGTTTGACAAGAAATTTAATGTTTGTTTGTTGCTCTAATTCAAGCTCTGACAGCACACAAAAACGTGCAACACTAATGAACACCACACAGCAAGATACTGCCACATATTCACACAAACACAGCTGTGAGACACTGATATACCAAGGTTATGAAACCTTACCAAGTTGTTTGTACAGTGCTGCCAGTGTCAGTGCACAGTAGCAAGTTTGGGAACTTGTCAGGTCTTGTATGAGCATCTGGTTATGGATAATCTATTCTGTACCATTGCTATTTTTAATTATCATGGCTTTATAATATTTTTAGATCTTCAACATTCAAATTAGAGAGGCATTAGTATTCCCATTTGGTGGCAAGGAAACTAATCAAAGACAACAAATTATACCTCCTCCTTAGCTACAAAATACACAGTTTGTACCACATTCTGTTGATTTGCATTTGAGAAAATGAAGACAAGATTCTGCTGAACTAATGGTCTATTTTGTGTAGGCGTCTTTGGATACGAGGTATTTGTTATGCAATTTTTAGCCTAGGAGTATAAAATGTACATTTTTTAATAAAGCTAAGAGAGCAACCAAAATTTTGAATAGGACATAAAGTTCTTGTAATACCCACACTGAAACATGAATGACTTGCGAAGTCAAATGATGAAGGAAACTACCTTGTCAAACATGTAGATCACTGGTAAGTTGATATTTTTAAGTCAGAATTTTTCTACCTTGGATATTCCATTACTTTTCACTGTCTAAAGCATCCTGTAGTTTTTTCTCTTCCAACAGAGTAAGTTCTATTCATATCACCTCTACTTCATCATTGTTTAATACAAAGCATAAGACTTACCAAGGTTTATGAAAAAACTAAGTTAATGTTAAAATCGCCACTTGTAATTTTTTCATGAATTTCTGCTTCTGTGTTTCTATCTTATGCACTGTTAATGAATTGTCTATTGATTTCAGTTGTTCTTAATGGCTTTAAAAAAAAAGTCTTGTGCGCCTAGTTGATTCTGATGTATAGTAACACTATAGGACAGAATACCACTGTCCTATAGGGTTTTTTAGACTGTAGTTCTTAGCAGATTAGGTTAATAGGTTTTTCCTCCCATGAAACTGCTGGTAGGTTGGAACTGCTGATATTTTGGTCAGCATTTGAGTGCTTAATCACTGCACCACCAGGGCTCCTTTAAAAGTACCTTAGGTGGATGACGCAGTTGGACATTGAATGTTGGAAGATGACTAAATTCTGTCAACCTGTACTGATTCTAGTTAACTCAGAATAGTAGTGCCATGTTTTTCTAAAAGATATGCTTATTTTTTCATTTACTTAAGATTCATTTGTAAATAATTTAAGTGACATATAAAGCTTTCTAAATACATTTTTCTGGACATGTTATACTATTTCCCCTCTGAGACTACATGAAATTGTCACAAGGGATAAGGAGAAAAGTGACATGACTTGAAGGGATTTAATTTTGTGAACAGATAATCTGCATCAGTGGATTATCTATATAAAATTGTTTATTTCTTAGTCCTATTTGATTTGTGAAATTCACACCACTGGATACCCTGTTCCTCGTAACTTTCATGTCCCACATCCTTGTTAAAAAGCTAACACATTCATTCTTGTATCTTAGGTTTTCTTTTCAGAGATTATCTTGTCTTGGCCCAAAAGTCCTTATTTAGTGTCCTTCAAAGGGCAACTTTTACATCTTTGTTCCCCAATGTATAGATAAAGGTGTTGAGGGCAGGTGTGACAAATCCATGGAAAAGAGCCATGATCTTCCCTCTGTCACGAGAATAAGTAGAAGGAGGCTGGACATACATACTGATGGCTGTGAAATAGAAGAGGGAAACCACCAACAAATGAGAAGCACATGTATTAAAAGCTTTCCAACGACTCTCTGAAGAGTGGATTTTCATTACTGCCTGAGCAATGAACATGTAAGTGCCTGTGATGAGGATGAGGGGCACCAGAAGCAACAAAGCCCCAACAACACTGAGCTCAACCTCAATAACATGAACATCTGTACAGGCTAGTTTCAAAAGGGCAGGGACTTCACAGAAGAAATGGTCAATCACCCTCTGTCCACATCTTGGGGTCACCACTGTGAGCGTGGAACGGACAACAGAGTTAGCAAAACCGCTAATCCAGGTTCCAGTGGCCATGTGGATACAACGTTTGTGGTTCATGATGGTTGGATAGAGGAGGGGCTTACAAACAGCAACATAATGGTCAAAGGCCATAGTAGCTAGAAGTATACACTCAGTGGAGTCGAAGATCAAGAAAATGTAGAGTTGGGCAATGCAACCATCATAGCTAATGGTCTTTTCTGGTCCTCAGAGGTTGACTAGCATTTGTGGGACAGTGCTAGTAGTATAGCAGAGATCTAGAAGGGATAGATTTGAGATAAAAAAGTACATGGGACTATCAAGATGAGGGTCCAGGTGGGAAACTAGGATAATAGAAACATTTCCAAATAGGGTAATGATGTATGCTACCAAAAAGCAAAGAGTGGTGTCTAAAGCCAGGGGTGGTCAGAGAAACCAAGTAAGATGAAATCCTTTAGTGAGCTCTGATTGTTGATCCACATTCTGACTCTGTGTAATTAAATTCCAGCTGAGACCTTTGTATACTTGCTAATGGAGATAAGTATCAATGATAAATGATAAAAAGAATCCACTGAGAATTAGGGACCCAAAATGCTGACGTGACATTCTCATTTGTCCAGTAATCTGTAGCTATATCCTGATTATGGTAACATAATGTCATTTTCATGTATGTTTTGATTATGAAACAATGCTAAATCAAAATTGTCAGTGTAATGTTGGAATACTGTTGAGAAAGTAATAAAGAAAACACCAGCAAAGTAATTGGGAAATTTTTTTCAGTTTGTGGGTATTCTCCTGGTTAGCTACTTACTCTACTAGGATTTTGATGTCTTCTTTTCTAAAAAGTTACAACAGTACTGCCATCGCTTTTCCTGTCATGGATATTTAATGGTGACAACTCAGTGTAGTTCAGGACAAACTGAAGGGAAGTGGAACTTTCTCAATACAGGCCAACAAGTGAACTTTATGTGGCATAAAGGTGGACCAGCAGTACAGGCAGAGCCAAGGCATCTTCACATCTTCGTCTTCACGTTGACCCTAGTCAAAGCGTTGTGGAACTTGAGCACTTTAGAAAATCTCTGCAGAGAAAGGATGGTATGCAGGGACTCCGTTTACTCTTTCCAAGCTTTCAGTCTATTTGCAATTTTCATGAGATTGAACAAAAAGGAAAAAACAATAATGAAGGATAGAAGCACATATACATGCATGTAAAAAAATCAGTCTCAGAACACCGATTTCTGTGAACATGTTTTTTAAATTATCTGGCTAAACTGTATGGGATTTTTAACCTCTGAGTGAAATCACCAGAAAGTTTCAAATATTTGGCTCACTGTAAATTCGGTGCTCTAAACCGGTTTATAATCCCTTAGATAACCATCAGCACATATATACTTATACATACATATATACTTAAGCATTTCCTTTTAATTTTCTCTTATCCAATTCTCCTTTCTTTCTCATTAGTTATACTGTTTCTACCACCTGAAGTATTACTATCTTATTCTTCATCTCTACAAATCACACAAGTCTTTTATGACATAATATTTCAAAACTAACTGCACTGACTGGTTTTTTCTTTGTATAAATTACAAAATTTCTTTTTGACTCCCATATCATAGTAAATCTGTGTTTTCTATTTCTGCAGATATTTTAAAATTTATTTTTAAAATCACAGTCTTCATTTAATAGGTTTGAAACTTTGGAGATCCCATTTAACCTTCTTGTGCTTCAATTTCTTCATCTTCAAAATGAGTATAACTACACCTAGTTTATAGTAATAATGTGTAGATTAACTGATATAATGAAAATTTCATATACATCTCATTTCTTGCCACATGTTAATAATTCAATAACCAACTGTTTTTCATATCAACTGTGAGCTCCATAGAATGTTGGACTTGTTTTAACTTTGTGCATCTCTCCAAAATGAAAGGAAATAAATAGATAAAAGATGTTTGTTGTGGTATCGTATACATAGTATTTCTGATTCTCTTAGTTGCTCCTACATCATATTCTTCTTGTACTCCTAATGTAGTAGGACTAGTGGACTTCGTTGGCTAGGTCTTTTTTTTTTTTTTTTTTTTTAATGTTTGTGTCTATCTTAGTTATGGAATTAGCCTGTGTGGGGAAAATGAATGACAGCCCAAACATCTGAATTACTAAAGCCCAAATGCAGTTCATTGTCCACCCATCTCTCACGTTTAACCTTCTCTTCAATTTGCCATTTCTGGCATAAGAGATCTTATGATTTTCCAATTTAAAATGGCCAGTGTTAGCGCATCTCAATTCACTAATGTTTAGGAAATCTGTTTTCCAGTGTTCCATTTAATTTTTAACAATTTTCAATTTTCCTGGATTCATACATTGTGTACCACCACCTAATTTCTAGTGGCTGTCTTGCAGCTATTTCTTCTCATTTTGAATCTTGCCTTATCAACAAATGACAACACCAAAAACTTGACTCCATACACATCATTAAGGTCAACACTGCTTTATGGGGGAAACCCTTCCCCAGTCCTATTTTGCGTGCCTTCCAGTCTGAGAGGCTTATCTTCTGGCACTGTGTTAGACAGTGTTCTACTGCTCTTGATAAGGTCTACATTCACCAGTTTTTCAGAAGTAAATTGCCAGATCCTTTTTCCTGATCTGTATTAGTGTGGAAGCTCTGGTTAAATCTGTCCGCCATGGATGACTCTGCTGGTATTTAGATATTTGAAATATCGGTGGTGTAGCTTCTAGCACTGCAACAACTCAGAAGCCAACATCATAGGACAAACTGACAGATGATTGGCGGCTATGTTCTAATACACTGTATAAAATGTACCATTACATTTAGGACCTTGTGTAACAGTAGTTGAAACCACAAACGTATTCACTAATCTAGCCTCACTTCCTGTTTCCCTCTGTTTACATTGACGAGAAACTCCATTGTTGTTATCCATCCTTTACCAATCATATCAAGTTCAAAAATAGTAAATATTTCTTATTTACTGATGCTACAAATAAAAATTGTTTCACAATTCTTTACTGTTCGTTCCAAATTTTATTATATCGATGTATGTGTATGAACGTGTGTGTGTGTATTTCTTCTAATTCTTCTCCTCCTTGGACTGTTATCTTGACTACATGGGTTATACATTTTTTCAGAGTCAGGTTCTGACTCGCAGTATCAGAATACACTGAGCATTACAGGCATTAACTACATATTAATTGAATTTATTTGAAACCAGCAACTATCAAACTCTTTTGGTGTTCTGATGTGTTAGATTGTTTTAGTGTCTTGGTGTCATTATTTCTTTCACCTATGAGGTAAATCAATTTAACAAATGTCATCTGACATTTCTTCACAGTCAAACTCAGATAGATCACTGCCCCAGAACCTAAACAAAGTAAAAATATAGTCCACTTCCTCTTAACTCTTGAACAGTTTAGAGGTTTTATTGCTAATACTCAGGTGGATTTAACTCATCAATAAATAAACAGTTATTTTGTTTACTAAAAATGAATTTTCTTTGAATATGTCATTTCATATCATTCTGATTTAGTTTATTCACATAGACAATGAGAATCAAAATACTTGCATATAACTCCATAGTACTTCAGTAAGAACTGAACGTGAATTTGTGTCTCAAATTGCAGGAAAAAAATCTATACAAATATATAATACAAAGAGAATTACAAACCCTAGCTGCAATATCAGTAGTATTACTACCCAGTGCCATTGAGTTCAACCCTAGAGGTCAGAGTAAAACTACCCCATAGAGTTTCCAAGGAGCACCTGGCAGATTTGAACTGCCAATCTATTGGTTAGCACATCTAGTGCTTAACCCACCAGGTCCACCAGGTCCACCAAGTCCACCAAGTCCACCAGGTCCACCAAGTCTACCAGGTACACAAGGTCGACCAGATCCACTAGGTCCACTAGGTCCCACCAGGTCTACTAGGTTCCACCAGGTCCCAAATAAATGGGATAAATATGATTACCAATTGATAAGATGATTAGTATAGAAATGATAATGTTTTGATTCAATACTAAGAACTAATTTCATCTTTGTACATATTTCTGCCCCAAATATTGTATAATCTATTAGGGCTAAAGGAAGACCTCTGCTATTTACCTATTATATATGTGTATATCCAAAACATTCAAGAAGACATCAAAGATTCTTTTCTTACTAAAGAATGTTTGAGACTCTCATTATTTTGTTATCTGTAGTCAGTTACTGCTTTTCTAAATCTAAAGCAATTCCTCCTCCTGTCTTCAAAGATTGCTGTCATTTTATTTTCACAATATTTGTTTTCTTCCTACAATTCCCCCTAAATGGACACAGCATGCTAATGAGTTTCTGAGATAAGCTTGCACTGTTATAAATTAAGTTAAATCACATAGTCCAGGGGAATAGTAAAATTATTCAAGAAGAGTATGTAGCATGTATCTTAGGTTTTCATAACATATGATCCAAACTTTTTGTTTTTGAGTTCATTCACACTCACTGTGACCCTACAGGACAGAGTAGAACTGTCCTATGGTGCTTCCAAGGGGTGGCTCATGGGTTTCAACGACTTATCTTTTGTTTAGCAGCCAAGTTCTTAACCACTGCTTCACAAGGGTTCCGTACAACACAGTTTAAAAAAACAAAAACAAACCACTTGTTGTGGAGTGATTATAATGACACTACATGACAGAGTAGAGATGCCCTGTAGGGTTTCCAAAGAGTGCCTGGTAGATTTAGACTGGACCTTTTAGCTAGCAGCCCTAGCTCTTAACTACTGTATCATGAGGATTTCATAACACATGATAGCTTGCCTAAATATTGAAGATTTGTAGGAACATAAGAAACAAAAATGAGTAAAGATGACATGATAGTAATAACAATAGTAACTTAGAAAGTAGAGTTAAAGGAGAAAAAAATGAAGAAGAAAATAAAGAAAAGTGATAAATATATAAGGCTATCAGTGTGAAATTTAGCACATAGTAGACGCTTTGGTAAGTCTCTGTTGAATACATGAATAGCCAGCCAAGTGCCGCTGAGTCGATTCGACTCATGGTGACCCTAAGGACAGAGAAAGAATAAAAATGGTAAATAAATATTATTAAAACAATATTAAGCCAATAATAGAAATTGATTGATGTTTATTTAACATATTATTTTCAAATTGGGGTAGTAGTTCAACTTAAAATAACAAACAAACACATTGCCAACTAAAGAATCAAAAATATTCCAAAGAGAAGACTTCAAAGATTCTTACATCCCACTTTATCACGAGTAAAGCAGACTGAGGTCACCAAGAGTCCATAGAGCATTGTTCTGAGGAACAATTAAAGTAAGTACTGATTGACCCTAAAATGAAGCTCTGGTCTGACCTTTGTAGTTTCTGTGTCTTCCGACTGACTGACTACACATAGATAATTCTTCAAAACAGCAGACTGCCTAAAGCGAAAGTAGCCAGACTACTGCTTGGCTTAAAGATGACTTTTTAGGAGATCAGTTTCCTCAAAGCTCAAGGTTCAAAGACCAACTCAAGATGATAGTTTGGATGGGTCACGCCAACCTCCCTGGAACCCAGAATCTGGGTTCCATGAGAACTGAAATCTGTTTCTGAAGATGAAAACAGTGAGACAAAATCCTATAATAATTGAGTTTATTTGCCTGGAAAGGGCTATGACGTGTTCTTGCATTGCTGGGTGCATAACAGTACTATGGGGATTAGTAAAGCTTGATTTACTTAAATAGCAAGAAAAGAAAATGTTGAAGAGTCCCCCTGAGTGTGAGACACTGGAACTGGGGGGACAGAAAGATGCAGGAATCTCAGGCAGATAGGATACACAGAGGAATAAAGCCAGTGCAGGGACCAGGTATCTGACCACAAGACTTGAGAACAGTAGAGCTCATTATTTTAAATATTTGCAACCTAATATACTCCTTAATATCTTTCTTAGTGTCATTCTGATGCAATACTTGAAAAAGACCAAATAGAAACTATACTTAGATGTTTACTATACCACTTATTTACCATAATTATTTATTCTTAATGTAATTGTCTAAAGACCTTTGCTAAAGTTTTAATCTCATATCCTCTGTCAGATTCTCTTCTAAATTGTCATCATTTTAATCAATCTTTCACTTCTCTGAATGGTGAGACTTTCAGAGCTAAAATGTTTTTATACAAAATTATTATCTTGTTATCAATAAACTTTATAGAGCAAAGGGCAGCATGAATCTAGAGGAGAGGTATAAAAAAGCACTTCTGAAACTATTTAAATGAAAATGTAAGGTTCTAAAGGTAAATAACATAAATAGTGTTACTTGTATTTCGCCATAACTTTCCTCACATAAATTAATACATAGCAGATTTCCAAATGAGAATGTTCATGTTAACCTTAAATAAACGTAAGTAATAACTCTTACATGTGTATGTAAATTTCTTTCATACATCTATGTAACCCCCTTAACCTATGCTTATTTTGTTCAGTAGTCATGTAAATCAAAACTTTCTTTTAATGTTAGAAAAGAGGAAACTTAAGCATCAAGAGATTCCAGAACTTGCCTGATTTTTACGGAGTAAATTTAGAAGCAAATATTTAAATAATATCAAAATTTGAATTCTAGGCCAGTATTCTTCTCAATACCATTATTTGTCTCTTAAACAAAAATATACTAGTCTTGTGGAATCAGCTTTTTAAAATTATCTTAGTATCTTTATAATTTTACCCCTAATGTTTCCTTCACCCCATCCTATGAAGAAATGACAAAGCAAGATGACCTTTGTTTTGGGATCCGACTCCACAGCCCTTGGCTTGGCTCTCTCTTCAAAGTATTCTGCATTTACCTAACATGGGTTGCAATCCATCATTTTGTCTAGTATGTGGTTAACATGTGTAGAAGGATGAAAGGCCAACCTGTGGCTTGAACATGATACCCAGACACTACCTTGCTGTTTAGATTTCTTTTCAATTCTCTGTAGAATCAGCCAGGCTTTCTCTAATCTACTAAAGGGTGAAATCCAAGGAACCCACTCCAATTTATGGCCTTCCATAGAATCAATAAACCCACTGGGAGATTTCCCACAAATTTTTTGGCCATTACCATCTTGGCCTTATCTTGTCTTCTATTTAAGACTCTGAGATTCAGAATAAATTAGCATGTCTTGTTGCCAGCGTGTCCGGGGACGAAAAGCCAAGATGATTAGAAGGCAAATCACCCTCAAAAGCAATCAAGAAACTGTTCCTAACATAACACAAACTTTGGGTATGAAAGTTAGGTGAGCCATCTCAGAAGAAACCAAATTAATTCTCAGGAGTTACTAAGATGATTTTTATATTATAGATTATGAAATAGTTACAATTCATCCTGTACAACTGGGCAGCTCCTGTTCAGAGGTGAGAGAGGAGGGTACAGTCTGGCAGGAGCTAGCTGAATGGACAGGGGAAATACAGGGTGGAAAGGAGGAGTGTGCTGTCACAGTGTGGGGAGAGTAGCTTGAGTTACAAAGTAATGTATGTGTAAGTTTTTGCATGACAAAAAGACTTGGATTGTAAACTTTCCTTAAAGCACAATGAAATACTTTTTAATAATTCAACCTTTACATATGCTTACTGTTCTGAGAAAAACAGGACAACTGCACATAGTTGTGAAAGTAATTTTTTTCAAATACTATTTTTTTCTCCTGTTTCCTCATAATGGCTCCTTATTCCTTGATTACATTTATGGTTATCATATAAAATATTTTATATGTACAAGATAGGTTGATTTATTTGATAGCTGTAGCCATTGAATTAATTAAGGAAATACACTCTCAAGTTGACGATATAATTAACTGATGAAAATTCCGATACTCAGAAAAATCAAATAACTTGTCCAAGATCATGGGTGGACCAAGAGAACAAAGCAGAGTTTCCAAATTTTATCTGTTTTTTTTTTTTTTTCTGCAAGTTATTGAGCATAACTAGACTCTTTAGTTTGAAGGTGAAAGTTAAAATATGATTAGGCCTAGTGTTTCCATTATACCAGCCTTTCTTTTTGCTTTCACAGTATCTTTGGAGTAATAGAAAAAGTAATGGACAACAAACTGCTAAAATGGTTTATAACTACCAAGCCTATTTTTAAAACTAAGACACAAACAATTCCATTGTTGAGGAAGAGTGCAGTAAAGATTCAAGTTGTTAAGATAAAAGGCCCCAGGAAACTTAGCAGAGAAAAACAGGAATTACCATAAATAACTTAACACCTGACACAAAACAGAACCCTCAGACAGCCTTGAAGCTTAGAAACAGCCTTACAGATAACCTCTTGACCCTGGACCACAATCAGCAAAGAAAACATTCCTAATGACTACAGTTTACAAACTACAGAACTCCAGGTGGCCTCAACCAATCAATGCAAGGGTCAACTCTCCCTCCCTGCTTTGTAGGCTCACAGCTTATAAATACTGTGTGAAAAAGTTACTCTGGGCCGCCTCCCGCTTTGTGTAGTTTGGAGTGCGTCCCTGGTGCACCAGCCTTTTTTTACTGGGCATATTTTTAATAAAACCTCAATAAAGATACTACTGCGTTGTGTCTTGAAGCCCGGTCCCTAACACCTATAATATTGGATAAGCTACTTCAAATATCACGCTTTGCACTTGATTATCATAAAAATCTACTTATTAAAATCCTGCATTAACTTGGCCTTAGATTTTCACAGGAAATGAGATTTTTTAAAGGATTTTCTCTCATGCTTCAGAAATAAACCCATATATTTACAGAGATTTATTTTTATCATAAATACAGCGTTTCTTATTGTTAATAGGAAAACTTTTCAACAGACTGAGGTTGTTCCACTTAAAATCTGTGGGAAAAAAATACAAAAATTAGATTCTCTCCTAACTCCGAAGTCAAATTAATTTTAAAATGATATTAAAAAATTAAATGTAAAATCAACAGCACTCTAAAAGTCTAAGATTACTCAAAAGATCTATGTTCTTTCAGAATTGGGAGGTCTTAACATGATTACCGCATATGATAGATAAAAGTATATTCTTGGCAGAGAAAAATATAAATCTAAGTGAAACAAAAATGAAGGGGCCAACTTCAAAGAGAAAATCATGGAGCATGTGAAAAACAAAAGCTAAATTCCTTAATATATGTGAGGACTGGCAATTAAGTTTGCAAGCTCATCCTAGAAACAGTGCTACGTATCTCACTGCTGAATATCACTACGGCCACATTGGAAGTACTCCCCTTGGGAAGCTATGCACTGATGCCAGCTCCTAGTCCACCCTTCAAAGGAGCTTTGGAACTCTTTTTCTGGAATGACCATCAGTGTTGTCATTGCACTATCCTTGATGTCCTGAATGTCATCCGAATGTTTTCCTTTCAATATTTCCTTTATCTTCAGGGAAAGAAGAAAGTCACTGGGGACTAGATCGGTAAGTGGGAAGGGTGTTCCAGTACAATTATTTGTATACTGGCTAAAAACTCCCTCACAGACAACTATACAGTTAAGTTCATGAACTTTCCCCTGGGCCACCATGAGGAATGACCATTCCAGAAAGAGTTCCAAAACTACTTTTAGGTGCTGGCATCTACAGGAGTATTTCAAAGGCGATAGTATAGTGATATTCAGCAATGAAGTATGTAGCAGTTAGAACAATTAATTTCACAGACTTAATTGTCAGATCTTGCACATGACTAAGTTAGTATGGAAAAGACCAAAAATCCAACTGACAAAACGGCAAAGGGCCAGGACACGGACTGGTATCTGACTTTTAGACTTATGATTTAGAAGGATTTATTCTTGGAGGAAGGGAAGTGAGTGGAGAGGAGGGGATAGGAGACTGTTGGGAAGATAAGATACGTATGGAGCAGAGAGGAGGAGTGTGCTGTCACTGGGCAGGGAGAGCAGTGGAAGCTGCATGTAGGGAGCATGCAAATTTATATGGGAATGTACATTTTCATTCAATCGTAATTTAAAAAAATATTTATTCTTACAAATACAAGAAATGTGGATTAAAATCACATGGACCCCAATTTTACCTATCAAATTGGCAAAAAGTGAAATATTTGACTTTAGATCATGCTCTCATGCTTTCATGCCAGTTTGCTCTGGTCTGCTTGTAGAGCAATTTAAAATTGGATAACATATGTAATACTGAGCATGCCTATCGTCATAGCAATTCCGTTTGTTAGCATTTACCTGAGAGGGCTTACCATTTATATGTACAGAAATGGAATGTATAAAGGAATTTCACTGCAGCTTGATTTGCATTAGAAAAGAGTAAGAAACATAAATCACCACAACTCTTGATGTTGTTAAATACATTTTTATAGTGTAATATTATGCATTCCAAAATAACAAAGAAAATCTATATCTACAAAATTGGAATGGTATCAAGGTATACACTTAAGAGGGAAAACCACTTTACAGGTGAGTATATGATGGGAGTTCCTGCATGGTGCAATAGCAGCTGCTGCAATAACAGTATCAGCTGCTAACCAAAAGGTCGGACATTCATGTCTACCCAGCGCTGCCTCAGAAGAAAGGCCCATTAATCTAGCTCCAAGAAATCAGCTGTTGAAAACCCTATGACTCACAGTTTAACTCTGACACACATGAGGTTATCATAAGCTAGAGTTGACTCAGTGGCAACTGGTTTATTCATAACACGAGATATGTTAAATCAAGTGGAAAGTTGATGGCGACTCAGAGTAGGGTGTTAGCAAGAGAACTGATAACTATTCTGGATATGTGTTGAGGGTAAGGAAACCCTGGTAGTGCAATGGCTCATGGTCATGGATATTAACCAAGTAGCAGTTCAAATCCACCAGGTGCACCTTGGAAACTCTATGAGGCGGTTCTACTCTGTTTTACAGGGTCCCTATGTGTAGAAATCAGCTGCATGATAATGAATGGAATATTCCATTGCAAACATGCAGCATCTATCTTTTAAGGAGTCTATATATCAGTAGTGGGCTGTGCTAGCATCTTCTATGTTTTGTTTTCCTCTGAGTGATTGTAGGATAATGCTGTTCAGCTATATGCACCTTCTGCAATGGAGTTAGTTTTGCTCTTCTCCAAAGCAAGCTGGGGACGAGCTAGGGTGAAATGCCAGGTCAGGATCCCAGGAGAGTGGGCCAGGAGAAAAGGTCCAGGAACACTTTGTCAATAAGAAGAGAAACACCTGGGCCTAAAGAAATAGTCCCAGAGAATGCTGGTACCAAAAGACTTAAAAGGAAAATAGTAAGTTCTAGCCTAGCCAAAATGATATTTAATCTCATGCTTTTTGTTAGACAGCAGCAAGCACTACAAGTGGCAGGCTACCTACTTAACGTCCTGTAGGCAAATTCTCGCTGAAAAAAACACCTGTGTGTCTCCATCGTGGTTCCAGAGTCTTTCTTCTGTATCTGAGAAACGTAGCAAACCTTGGGTCCAGACGCCAGGGAGTTTTTACATAACCATGATAAATATAACATGATGCACAAATTATTACTAATTGAGTGAATAACAAACAACTTATTTGTGCTTTTGTCTATGCCTTGATCCTTCAGTTCTTAGTACAGATGATTTAAAGGCAGTTCTTAAAGGTCTGCTTTCTCTCATATGAACTTATTATTGATTGACTTTTAACATACATATTTTACTTTTAAGGAATTTAACAGTAATGTGGAAACAGAAAAGAGCGACCTTTAATGTGAGGAATTCAGCAGGTGATGTTTCTTCAGGTCTCAACAAAAGTGGTGAGCCTCTTTCTTATCTAAGACTTTTCTAATATTTTGTGCTCCAGATAAAAACTCACACATGTACAATTTCCAGCCAGGTGAGGCTAATGACTGGATAGTTCAGTCAGAAGAAAAACAACAGCAGTAACACAGCGAAAAATGGCTTCTAACATTTTGCTAAAGTGTGTAGTCAAGACTAAAAAGGATGGAGACTGTTTTAGTTGTCTGGTACTACTTTAACAAAAATAGTACAAGTGCATGGCTTTAAAAAGAGAAATTATATTTTGACCTATTCCAGTAAGCTAAAAGACCAAATTCAGGATGTCAGCTCCAGGGAAGGCTTTCTCTGCAGGCTCTGGAGGAAGATCCTTGTTATCTACTTTGCCCTGGCTGGGAGCTTCTGAGGCACAGAAACTCTGGTCCTTCCCAAAGGACTTTCTCTGCTTCTGGCACTGCTTTCTGTGTGATATGAGGTCCCCAAATCTCCCCTTGCCTCCATTCCCTTTATATACCAAGAGGCTGTCCCAAGAGAAGACAATCCCACACATTGAATCTTGCCTCACTAACACAACTGCTCCCCTCGTATCCTCCCTCACTAATGTCATAGGGACAGGGTTTACAACAGAAAAGAACATCATGCAATACTGGAATCATGGATCAGTCAAATTGCTACACATTTTGGGGGGGACACAATTCAGTCCATAACAGAGACTGACAAATTGTACAGCACATGACCTCCCTCAAGGAAATAAATGTTCAACTCCAGATGATCAAATTATTAGGCATTAAGTCTCATGATTTAAAATATTCAGTCTTCAAGAGAAGCTAGGTTTTTACAAAAGTACACTGATCTTTAAAAATAAATTATTTCATGTACATAAAGGTAAAGAACTCATTAAGGTGCAGCTTGATGAATCATTACAAAATGAATGTACCTAGTCAAGAAGTAAAACGTAAAGAACCATATAGAAGAACCCTCAATTCTCTTTCTATGTATTGCTTTTTCCTCTTTCCCCATGTAACCAGTATTTTACTGTTTTTCAAATACATACAAATGAAATTATGTGATATTATTTCTGTTACATCTGTCTTCCTTTGCTACACATTAAGCTTGTCAGATTGATACATGTTGGCACACTTAACAGTGGAGCATAATTTGTTTTGTTGCATTGTATTTTCTAATGTGAGTATGTCACAGTCCATTAACCCCTTGTAGTATTTATGAACACTTGGACTATTTCTAATTTTTGTGTTTTAGGGATAATGCTGCTATGAGTGTTTCTGTGCCTATCTTTCAGTGAGCAAACAAACTTACGTAGGTATTTCTCTCAGAAATGTAACTTGAATAACCCTTTACCATCCAGTTGATTTCAGCTTGTAGTGACCCCATAGGACAGAGTAGAGCTGTCCTATAAGGTTTCCAGCGCTGTAATTTTTATGAAAACAGACTGCCACATCTGACGGTCTACAACTGCCAAACTTTCCACCTTTCTGTTAGCAGCTTAGTGCTTAGCCACTGCTCCCCAGCGTTCTTTTCAACTTAATCCAACCAAAACCCACTGCCATCCAGTCAAATTCAACTTACAGCAACCCTATAGATAGAACAAAACTGCCCCACAGAGCTTCCAAGGAGTGTGTGGTGGATTTGAACTACTGACTTCTTGGTTCACTTAACCACTACACCACAGCTTTAATAGATCCCACCAGTTCTGCAAAGTGCTTGTATCAACTTACACTTCCACAAATAGTGTGAGAGTTCCAGTTGCTACTTATCTATGGTAACTTTCAGTGTTTTCTGTCCTTACAATTTTAACCGTTTTGTTGGCGTGTAGTGGGAATCTCACTGTAAGACTTAATTTGTCCTCCTTTAATAAATTAATGGACCTGATCATATTACCACATGCTCATAGGTCTTTTAGAGACCTTGTGTGTAGTACCTGTTTAGATGTCTAATTGTTATGTAGTATGTCTTTAAATATTTTGGATTCAATCCCTTTGCTAGTTATGCATTTTTCACAATAACTTTTTTGTCTTTGTAGTTAGATGAGCAACTTTCTGATAATATTTTTCAATATTTGCATGAAGTAGAAAAACTGAAGTAAAATGCAACTTACTAAATACAACAAAAGAAAAATTTCCACTGGCCTTATGATAGATAGATAAATATTACTATTGCTACTCATTGCTGTTGAGTCGATACTGATTCACAGTGGTGCTATAGGGCGGAGTAGCACTGCCCCATAGCGGTTCTAAAGAGCATCTGGTAGATTTAAACTGCTGACCTTTTGATTAGCAGTTGTGGCATGTAACCACTACGCCACCAGGATTTCCGGTTAAATAAATATAATCTGTAATTTAAAACTTTCACTCAAATAACACCTCCAGGTGATGATATTTTCTCATTATTGTCTATATGGTTTCATCTATTTCTGGATATTTTATGTAAGCAGACTTGTACAATATGTGTCCTGTGATATCTGATAAACTACACTTAGCATAACATTTTTGAGGTTCATCCACATTGTGGTATGTATCAGTACTTGATACACTTTTATGGTCTAATAATATTTCATTGTATGGATATGCCATATTTAAGTGTGTATTCATCTATTGATAAACATTTAAATTATTTCAACTTTTGGCTACTGTGAATAGTGCTGCTGTGAGTATTTCCATACAAAGATTTGTTTGAATATCTGTTTCCAATTTGGGGATATATATCTAGAAGTTTTTATTTTTTTTCCTGTCTTGTATCAACCTATTACTGAGTGACTTTTAATGTATATTTTTTACATTCTAAGAATTTGGCAAGTAGTGTGAAATAGAGGGGGAAGAGAGGATTTGGGGACAATAAAACCTAAATATTAGGAAAAACAAAAATATGGATAATCACATGGTTTAATAATGGATCATAGCTTTTCAGGAGAACTTTGCCAATAAAAACTTCATTTGTTTTGGGTAACAGGTAAATCCAGTTTGTAGGAGGTAAACAATATGACTAAAATTAGAGCAAGCTTAACGTTTTGATAAGGATAACTTCGTTTAGAATTTGTGTTTTATCTTAGTTGGGGAGAACACATTTTCCTTCATACTCTGGGAACAGGAAACCACAGAAATCAAAGCAAGAATCAAATGTCATAGTTGAGTTAAAATCGTTAGATCACAGTAGAATAGTTGGGAAGTATTGGCTTGTGAAAAAATACATCTTTAAATCAATTAACAAACTTACTGGACTAGATGCCAAAAGACACTGGTTTCGTTACCACAAGTGAACTTACTCTAGTTAGCTAACATGGAGACACCGCAAATTCATGGTGACCCCAAGCACAAAATGACAAAACACTGCTTTGTCCTACACTATTCCCCTAATTCGTTGGGGACTGGACTACTGTGACCCACAGAATTTTCATTATCTGATTACTGGAAACAGATTATCAGCCTTTTCTTCTTAAGTGAACTTAAACTGAAAAAAAAAGTCAAGAGGTTGTGGGAAGCACAGTCGCTGTGGAATAGGTTGTGAGGCTTGGTGACCGCATGTGTGCAGTGTGAAACGGAGCTCCACAGGGCTTTCCAAGCTGTGCCTTTTGAAGCAGCCTTTCTTTCAAGGCATCTCTGAGTGGGGTGTATTTTATATCAAGGACACTCAATACAACACCACTTAAACGAGCCCATTGCTGTCCAGTTGATTTCAGTTTGTCACAACACATAGAAAAGAGTAAAACTGCCTTGTAGGGTTTCCAAGGCTGTAAATCTTCACAGAAGCAGACTGCTGTATCTTTCCTCCTGTGGAGTTCAGTTTCACATTACACACATGGAGTTGCCAGCATCAGAATTTATTCCACAAGCAACTGTCTTCCCCTGTGCACCTCAACTTTCTAGAGTTTCCGAGGAGAACCTGATGGATGAGAACTACCACTGTTTTGGGTTAGCAGATGTAGCATTTAACCACTGTGCCACCAAGGTTTCCGAAAAGAGAAGGCAGGCCAAAGGAAAGCACAAGAAGAAAGAAGAGGAGAATTAATGTCAATAATAGAGAGCTAAACAGTGGGAAAACAGTGTTTTACAAAAGAATCCTGGGGAAGAGATTGCAGAGGATGGATCGTTCTGAGGGCAAGCGAAATATTATAACATAGATAGTGAAGATCATATTTATTCTTTATAGCTCAATAAAGTTCTTCAGTGAAATATTGTACAAGATCCTCAGGATTTATTTTTGTCACAAAATCTGACCACTATGTACTTTGCTTCATTGTTCATAGGCTTAGGTCTCTGTGAAACATTCTCCTCAATGCTTCTTTCACATCTTTGTTTCTCAGCGTGTAGATGAGAGGATTGAGGGCTGGAGTCACCACTGTATAGGAGAGGGAGATAAATTGTCCATGAACATAGGCATAAGAGCTGTTGGGCTGGATATAGATAGCTGTGATGGTCCCATAGAAGAGGGAAACTACCATCAAGTGAGAACCACACGTCCTCAGGGCTTTGTGATAGGCCTCGACTGACCCTATCCTGATGACTGCCCTGGCTATATTTCCATAAGAAATCAATATCAGTGTCAGGGGCAAGAGGAGCAAGACCAGTGAAGCAACAAAGAGCTGGATCTCATTGGCATGGATGTCCACACATGCAAGCTTAATCATAGAGGGTACCTCACAGAAGAAATGATAGATCCTCTGGTGTCCACAACGAGGCAACCAGAGGGTGATGGTGCCCTGGATGAGAGCATTTCCTACTCCACACAGCCGTGCCACACCTGCCAGAGTCTGACACAGCTGCGGGTTCATCACAGCTGCATAGCGGAGGGGTTTGCAAACAGCAGCATAGCGATCAAAAGCCATCACAGTGAGGAGAACACACTCGGTGGAGCCCAAGGACAGGGAGACGTACAGCTGGACAGCACAGCCCAGGGGTGTGATGGTCTTGGCAGGTCCTCTTAGGTTCCATAGCAGCTGGGGGACAATGCTGGTTGTAAAGCAGATATCAACTAGTGAGAGATGAGTGAGGAAAAAGTACATGGGTGTTTTAAGTTTGGGATCTATGAATGAGATGAAAATGATGACTGCGTTTCCTACCAGTGTAAGAAGATAGGACACCAAGACAACCACAAAGAGTATCTTTTCCAGCTGTGGCTGGTGGGAGAAGCCAACCAGGATGAAGTCATCTCTGAAACTGCTGTTGGTCATTCCCATTACCCTGCTCAGAAAAACGAGGAAAATACTGTAAGAATTTGGAGAGAGGGAAAGGTATCAGTGATTGGTCACAGCATCATCCTTTAAAGTAACTGTTTGAAATATTAATCTTAAGAAAAATCACAGTGAACATGGAATAAATTTTGACACATTTTTCCGTCAGAAGTTGCAGCATATGATGTTTAGAAGACTGTACAGAGAAGCACATGAAGTCTAATTGTGACAACAGAGTTTTCTTGAAAGATAACTCTCAGAAACAGATAAAATTTCTCTTACATGTGAAGCAAAACAGGTTTCAAAAAAGAGGCCAGAGGAATAAAATACACTTAGTTAATTTATGACTTTGATGAGTCATTCAGATTAAAGAAGGAAATTCAATAATATGGATAACTAGTACATTAGAACACAGTGTGTAAATATTTCCATTCTTCAACCACAAAGTTTTAGATGGAAATTTTTTTTTCAAGGAGTTTCATTATGTGAATGGCTGCTGGCTTCTGGAGATTTAAAAGATAATTATTTTCTATTAAATGGCAAACATTTGGCTATGGAAAGTAATATTAATAGTTGTATCTAAGTGTTAGCATGTATAGTCACTATGCCCACACAGTGTCAGAAATGTATTTCCTTTAAGAATCCACTAACTCATTCACTCCACCATTAGTGACAGAAATTCACGCAGTGCATTCAGAACAAGTCTCCTTGCTGCCCTTAGTGTGTGCTTTTGAGGGAGGAAACTAGCCTTCTGGTCTTGCAGGTTCAGGGAAGAGGCCACTGAGCTTGAGTAGAGTGAATGAGCATCTGAGAAAAGAGAACACTTCAGCTGAATAAAAGGCTGCTATTCAACATTCATCAAACCCACACAGAATTCTAACATCTAGACAGTTAAAGGTGTCAAGATTCTTAATGGGCTTCTAAAAGTCTGAACATCCATAAAAGTGTGAGTTTATAAATATATTCACAGACACAAAGAACATAACCTAAAACCATGGACTGTACCTCACTGATCCGACTCGATGGCACTTGGCTGGTACCTCAAGTTAGAACAAGCACTTACTACATATCGTTAGCTAAAATCACTCGTCTTAAAATTTTGTTCTAATAATTGCATATTCTGAAATTATTTGATTACTTGATTTTAAAAATAATCAGGGATATGCATTAAGTTATTCTCAATAATTAGTCCCTTATATTTATTTCAGTTTTCATGTAAAAATCTAATTAGCAAAATTCAATGAAAATGAAATGAAGTCAAGTGAAGGGTCAAATGAGGGATTTGGGCATCCAGTATCAGCATGCCAGCCAAGTGCCGTCGAGTCGGATCCGACTCATGGCGACATAAGGCCCCTCAAAATTGAGTCACTGTTGTGTGCTGTGGAGTCGTTTCTAACTCACAGTGACCCTGCAGTACAGAGTAGAACTGCCTCATAGGGTTTCCTAGTCTTTATAGAGCCCTGGTGGCACAATAGGAAACCTTGGTGGCCTTAGTGGTTAAGAGCTAAGTCTGTTAACCTAAAGCCGCTACTTGCAAACTGTGTGGGGCAGTTCTATTCTGTCCTATAGGGTTACTCTGAGTTGGAATTGACTTAGTGGCATGGTTGGTAGTGCGGTGGTGCTATACAGTGGTCAAGTGTTTCTCTGCTAACCAGAAGGTCAGCAGGTTGAGTCCACCAGCCTCCCTGGAAATTCTGCAGAACAGTTTTGCTCGAAACTGTCACTCATTTTTAGGTTAGCAGCTGAACACTTGAACCATTCCACCACCAAGGCTCCTTCCTGGGTAAAAGGAGTAGCATAGGAAGAAAAAAAAAAAAAAAACCCACTATAGAACAGAGTAGAACTGCTCCACAGGGTTTCCAAGCAGTGCCTGGTAAATTCAAACTGCCAATCTTTTCTGGTTAGCAGACACTATGAGAAGGACCTTAAGGGAAAAAATAATTTATAATTTTTTTTCAAAATTCTAATGAACGCACTTACAATTACATGCATTGATGCAACAACTTTTTCCATCCATTCAGTATCAGTTTCCATCCTAAACTAAAATGCATTCCTGTTTCTTCTATCAAAGGGATAATATAAAGTAAGACCCATGTTACTATCCTTCTATAATCTTTAATGCAGCCTGTAGGTTACTTCCTCGTGCACCCCAGTCAAATGAAAATCTCTGTGTGCTTTGATCTTATGCACGCACACAGACAGACACACACTTTTACAGCAAAATGTTTGCCATGTGAAGTCATGTCACTGCTTGAACTGGTTTCTTATTTACAAAGGTATGTTCATGTTAAACTTGTAGAAGAATAATATTTCACTATGGCACAACATTTAAAATCATATTTGCATCACATTATTTTCCTCTCTGAGATTAACATCAGATTTAAACTAGAATCTCAATTTAATATTAAAAGGTGAGACTCAGTGGCATGATAAATCATCCTGGTGTATGTATACAATCCTATGATGGCACAAAAAGAAGTGAATAAATTAGAAGAGAGGAGATTTTCCAGAGTTCTTTTGTACACAAATAGTCTATTTTACATATGAAAAGAATATTTAAGTCATCAGGTACAGACTGCTATTACCTTTGAAGTGACTTGTCAGTGCCTGCATGATAGTTGGAGGGGCCAGTTATTTGAGTGGAGAGCCTTGAAGATCGGCCAGCCACAAGAGACTGGGAAAGGACACGGGACACTGAACCCGAAGACATCCTAGGCAAGCAGTTCTCCCAGTATGGCAGTTAATATTGAGTGCTGCAGTATCCAGACATGAATTATCCCAGGAGATCGTTCCAGCAGAGATACTTCTGCCTCTCTAGTCTCTCAATATTGTTTAGATCAAGGCAAGTTGCACAGCTCTCTATATTCTGTCCTTGTATCCTACTAAAGGTGAGCTGTTTTCTCAATTCTGCCTTAGAAGAATCTGAATATTACTCAGACTTGCTTAATTTTTTTCAACAATTGTGTATATAATGTATCTATAACACATAAATGAATATAAGCCAAGCCAATAAGGGACTACATATATTATATGTATTTTATATATATAAAGGATTTTTCAAAATTATATATTATATGTAGGTAAAGATGCAGCTTGATGAATAATTACAAAGTGAATGCATTTAATCGAAAACAAAACATACAAAACACTCTAGAAGAATCTTTAAGTCTCTTTCTGTCCACTACTTCTTCCTTTCTTCCTTGTAACCATTACATTGATTACTTAGGAACGACATATAAGTGATCATACAGTGTTGATTGTTTTGTTTTTCTCTGTATTTTCTCAACATGTTTATGAGATTCATTCATATTGGTATGTGTCACAATGGAGTATAATTATTATTGCTGCACTGTATTACATTTATGAGTATGCCACATCTTAATTATTCATTACACTGTTGATGGACGTTACACTGTTGATGGACATTTGTGTTGTTTTTAATTTTTTTCTTTTATAAATAACTCATGAATATTTTTGTTCATGTCTGTCAATGAGTAAGTGAACTTACGTAGTTATTTATTTTAGGGCTTATCTTGGAGTAGAATTCTTCAGTCATAAAGTACTCATATGTTCAGTTTTAGTAGATTATCACCAATTTGGCAAAGTGAGTGTATCCACTTAACTTGTTGCTTTGGAGTGGATTCTTGCTCATAGCAACCCCATAGGACAGAGGAGAACTGCCCCATGGGTGTTTCCGAAGAGTAGTCGGTGTATTTCCAAATGCCAACTGTTTTGCTAGCAGGTGAATGATTAACTACTGTGGTATCAGGGCTTCTGTATCAACTTCCAAACCACTGAATTGATTCTGACTCTCAGGGATGCCAGAAGAGTCAGAATTAACTCAATGGTTTCCACAGCTGTAAATCTCTCCCCAAGCAGACTGCCACCCACATCCTTCTCCTGCAGAGCTACTGCTGATTTCAGACCTCCAAACTTTCTCTTAGCAGTCTACCTCGTTAACCACTGCACCCCAGGACTCCTTGTACCAGCTTATCCTGCCTCAAATAGTGTGAGTTCTAGTTGCTGCACAACTATGTTTACACTAAGTGTTTTCTGTCCTTCTGATTTTTAGCCATTCTGGTGCTGTTCAGTGGGAACCTCATTGCAAACTTGATCAGATTATCTTAAGTTTAGATGTCACCTAGAGACCTTCTGTATAGTACCTTTCAGGAGTCTAGGCTTTTTTAAAACTGACAGGAGGGAAATCTTTAAATACGCTGGCATCAAGCCCTTTGTTAATCTGTGTTTCACAATAATTTATTTAATTTTGTCTTTTGACAAAAAAGTTTGCTAATATACCTGAGTATTTTGATGGAGTGGAAGAAATTCGAGTATAGTGCTGCTTGTTAAATCTGAGCAAAAAAAAAAAAAAAAAAAAGAGAGTAGCAATTTGAGTATTCTTATTACAGTTACAGAAGTAGAATCTGTAAAACTTTCCTCCATCTTACCTCCAAGCCATGTTTCCTTTATTGTTGAGACAAAATTTTTAAACACCTTGCGTATGTTAAACACGTTGCATATGTTAATTTATCCCTCACGGCTGAGCAGCGGCGAGCTTGAACTGAGGAACATAAAAGAGAGGAGTGAACAGAGACACAGGGACAGTAAACCACCCGGAAAGCAGTGTTGGAAACAGAGTGTGTCCTCTGGACCAGGGGTTACTGAGATTAGAAGCTCTTCCTGAGAAGATTGAGGACAAGGATCTTCTTCTAGAGCTGCCAGAGAAAGCCTTCCTCTACAGATGCCACAGAAAGCTTTCCTCTAGAACTGCCAGGGGACACCTTTCCCTGGAGCTGGCACTCTATATTTCGACTTCCAGGCTGATAAACTATAGGAGGATAAATTTATCTTTGTTAAAGCCATTCACTTGTGGCATTTTTGTTACAGCAACACTACATGGTCAAGACAGTTGATTGTACAGGGTTGGCAGTAGAAGTGCAAAAGACAGGGGGACATGAATGCTTAGATTAACCTAAATATGCAATATTAAATGGGCTAAGTAATCATTGTCTCATCTAACAGAAATCAGAAAGAATAATGGATAACACTGAGTAGTGGATATGAAAAATAAATAGAGTAATATATTTTGTGTTTTTTTTGCCTCATAGACAAAGTGGAATACAATAGTGTTTTTTACAGCTGATCAGAGAGTGAGACAGGATGTGACATAGATGAGTTTCCATATACAGGGAAGCAAAATACTTTTATAATTTTCTTTAACAAATAAGTTGTGATTATTTGCACACTAAATTTTACATTTCTTAGCCGGGAGCCAGCCCCAGCAGGAGTTTCAGGAACACAAAGGGCTTGGGGGTTGGGCATCAGTGGAGGAAGAAATGAGACGGAGACAGGAGTTTTAGAGAAAGTGGCAGCCCGACAAAGGTCTGTCTTGCTTTATTTTTTTATAGATGAGGTGACGTGATTTTCACCCTATTTTTTTCCATCGTGTAAGCTATTGGCTAACAAGAAACTAACCCCTCGTTATTGGCTAACAAGAAACTGACCCCTCGTGGTCTTCTTTTTCTAGTTAATTGTCAAGGCTTTTTCGATAATGACCTGAGGCAGGTGTTTGTGGTGATAATTGTCAGTGAAGACAAAGTTAACAGTGAAAACAAAGTTATGCTTTGAACTTAATGGTTCTATTCGTACCTCAAGGTGAAAGGCACAGAAGGGTAGACTCCTCAAAGCTTCATTATTTGACTGTCTCTATTTGTTTCTATAAGTTTTTATTTTATCTCTTCCTGTGGAGATAGTAAGTGTCTACCATCCCCCAACCCAACCCAGCTGCTTTAAGAAAGATGTTTCTTTAGTGTTTATTCATTTGTCATGTCAATTATAATAAACTTGGAAGTTTATCTATCTTTCTGCTGTTGGGAGTGAGATGCTTGTATAGCTTTAAGGGCTGTGTGTAGAATTGTCCTTGGGAAGCCTTTCAAGGGTTTTTCTGCAAACTTGTATTTCATATGTGGAAAAGGGAGGGGGGAGACACAGTTGGGGGAAGCCAGTGGAGCTAGACAGGCCTCAGTGCTTTCAGGCCTGTTGTATTGAAGTTCATTCGTCCGAGCTCTTTTCCCTAGAAGTTCCTGGTCAGATATTCCCAATATAATTTCATAAGCCAAGGGGGTTGTAAAGCCCTTCTTAGAAGGCACCTTCCTTGATCCCTGTACCAGGGGATAACAGGGTATTTTTGAGGAAGATTTAATCAGGAAGCAAAATACTATCAGGGGCAGTAGGCTAAAAAACATATCATGGGTGAGATGTCTCCACCTGTCATTTACAGAAGTTTGTGACTTTGTCTACAGGGGCTTTTGTGGATGGCAGGCCTCGACATTTCTTAGTGGAAAAAAGATATTTGTGGTACATGCAATAAGAACATACAGACATACAACTCAGACATGCGCACATACATGAAGTCAGATGATCACAAAATGTTCCTGATGAAATTACATTAAAAAATCATCTACAGGCACTCATTTAGTTAAAGACAGGGTATTGGCATTTTGTAAAAACATTAAAAGGCAAAATATGTCTTTGTCAACTCATTTTACATTGTTCTGCACAATAAAAAAGTATAGAGTCTGTATTTTACCGTGTCTGTACTTACTGTTTTCTGTATGATCATTTTCTTACTCCTCAAATTATCTGCAGCTAATAAAATATTTGATTGAATAGCTTACTTTTAGGAGTACTGAGTAAAAGCATAATATATCTTCTTACTTGGGTTTCTTGATATTCCAAAAATATATCCTAATGTTGTGTCTTAAATGCAATGAATAAATTTGATTTTTTTTTATTATGGAGTGAAGAATGTTTATATTATTTTAGCTAATAAAATGCTCTATTCAGATAACCCAGAAATGATGTTATATAGGCTTCTATGTGCTGCTTGGTCATAATACTGCTTAACACAAAATGCTTATTTATCCGTATCAATGTGCTTTAATTTTAGAGATTAAAAAAGACATGTTTCAGTTAATTTCAACAAATGCTATTCTGATCTAATGGAAAAAAGTTCTTCCCATAACTTCCAGAGTATAAAACTATAGGTAACTACTGACTTACAACAAACTTTAGTTACAAGAACCTCACTTATGACTGTAATTTTTTTTGTTTGTTTTTTGTACATCTTATGGTAAGTAATACGAACTACATACAATGCTGCCACATGTTACTTCCTGGTGTTCTCATGCTCTGATACAACGTTTACAGCCCCTGAAGACAAGATTGGATTTAAAAAGTTACTAATGATAAATGGCAATAATAATGAAAGTAAACAAAAACAGAGATATTCAGTTTACATCAGATGCTACTTATCACAGAGTAGTCATTCTAATGAAACCTCATCATAAATCAGGTACTACCTGTACTTTAAAAAACTTAGAATCTATGTTCAATTTAAATCCTTTCAGAATGTAATTTCTCCCTAACTATAAGTTTACATTTTCCAACCTTCCTAAGCAGAAATCTAAGAATTACTAGTTTTCTAATTTGGTATCAAAAATCAAAGTCTCATGATGGAAGATGGTGTTAGATTTGAAAGCAACTTTGAAAACAATATCATTTAGCTTCCAAATTTTACAAAGGATAAAAAAATTATGTACATTGTGAGTGTACTGTTGTAGCTGTAGAGTCTGATCCTATTGACAACAGAATGAAATACTGTCCAGTCCTATATGATTCTCACTGTTGCTTCTGTGGTTGAGCCCATTGCTGCAGCCAGAGTCAATCCAACTGGCTGAGAGTCTTTCTTTTTCACTGCTTTACCAAGCATGCTGCCCCTCTCCAGGAGCTGATCATTCTTGATAGGAAACATGTCTAAAATATGAGAGACAAAGTCTTGCTACCCTTGCTTCTAAGGAGCATTCTGGCTGTACTTCTCTCAAGGTAGATTTGTTCTTCTGGTAGTACAATTAATATTCTTCACCAATACTACATTTCAAAGATACCAATATTTCTTTGGTCTTCCTTACTCATTATCCAGCTTTTGTATGCATATGAGGCAACTGAAAATACCATGGTTTAGGTCAGTCTCGTCTTAATCTTCAAAGTGATAGCTTTGATTTTCAACGCTTTAAAGCAGTCTTTTGCAGCAGATTTGCCTAATGTAATACTTCCTTTGATTTCTTGACAGCTGTTTCCACGGGTGTTAATTATGGATTCAAGCAACAAAGAAATCCTTGACAACCTCAGTCCTTTTTCCATTTATCATGATGTTGATTGGTAGCCCAATCGTGAGGCTTTTTGTTTTCTGGATATTGAGATGCAATCCACACTGAAGGACCCTGAATAGTCCTCATAAAAATGTAGTATTAAAGATCTTGCTCAAAACTGGGTCTTAGACGTACAGTGGGGGAAAAAAATTGTTCCAAATTTCACATTAAAAAAAGAGATTTCTCTGTTTCAGTAAGCACCACTAAATTACTGTCTTCTAAATTTTATTTATTTTGTGGTTGTTGTTGAGAATATATGCAGCAAAACATGCACTGATTCAAGAGCTACTACCGGTATAATATAGTGCCACTGATTACATTCTTCCAGTTGTGTAACCGTTCTCGCCCTCATTTTCTGAGTTCTTCCTCCCTCATTACTATAAATACACTGCCCGCTAAGGCTCTTATTTCATCCTTGGAGTTGCTGGAGTCCTTCAATCCCAGATAGATCGTTCTTAAAAGAGCATAATACTAGAGGTCAACTTTTTTTCTTTTAATTACTTAAGCCAAACTATTGTTTGGTTTTAAGATGTTTTCAGGAGATATTTTTAGTTTAAGGTTTAAAGATTTTCTCAAGCAAGTAGTTTCAGGGGTTCAAAGCCACCCAATGGCTCTACAGGAGAAATACCTGGTGATCTGCCTCTATTAGGATTATAGTCAAGAAAACTCCACGGGGCAGTTCTACTCTGTCACATTCAGTCACTATGAGTCAAAATCAACTCAAAGTCACCTAATATAAACAATAGAATTCCAAAAAACATGAAAACTCACCATGGTTTGCAAGGTAAGTCATCTGGATTGTTCCCCTAAATGAATTCTAGCCGTATAACTTCCAAATTAAACACCTCACAGGAAGGTTTTCCACTCTTAGGAGAAAACATGTAAATCTAGTTGTAAACATTGACTTGACTGTGTAATTTCTGATTGGACGTTCCAAGGACCATAGCTGCATATCTTTTCCATACCTTTAAATGACAATAGGAAGACTCATTTTTCCCCCCCATGCCTAAATACCAACCTGTTACTGAGAAGAGTAAAACATACATACGTGTGTGTATATGGGACACTGCTGCTTACTGAAAAACAAGAGACTTATATAATCACTTAACCTATTTAGCCTATGGAAAGTCAAAGATTACATTTAACTAGTTTTCCATTTCTGACTTTCTGCAGCAGTTTTTGTAAAAAATGTGGGTTTCGGTTAACTTCCAAGCCCTACATTTAGATATAGCACTGGACTCTTTATAATCCGTACTAGCATAAAAGCTCACTAACAAGATCACTTGTATAAACTTCCACTTCTATTGTCTAAAGAATTGGAGATCTTTTTTTAATATTTTAAGTTGATTACAAAGTTTCTGGTTGGGAGCTCAAAATCCAAGTCCAGTTTTATTTTGTAGTTAACATTTTTAAGAACAGACACTAAAAGCGTTATAAAGCTTCAGAACTTACGTATTTAAATCATTTACTGAAATGATTCATAAAATAAACTTTGCTTAAAAAATTCTAAAAACTTTTAGAATTTCTTTTAATTAAAAAAATCATGTTGTTTAATCTGCTTCTAACTTTGATCCACATCATAACAAACAAGTAAATTTTCTTTTGGTTCAGCCCACACAGATTTTGTTTATTTCCCTTCTGCCCTCGAATTGCTAAGGTTAGCCTACATGAGAGAAGCAGGGAAGAAGCTGGATTTACAAAAAATTAGAGGGCAAACCCCAAATAACGTAACTGAGCTTGAGCGCAATATTGGGGAAGAGACTAACTTGAAAAAAACAAGATATTGTTTTAAGGAACAATTAACACAACCCAGTGCCATCAAGTCAATTCCAGCTCATAGCAACCCTATCAAGTAACAATGAAAGACAACGAAAAATTCAAGTGTAACAGATCTTATTTTTTTTGTTAAACCCATTGCTGTCGAGTCTATCCTGACTCACACAAGTGAGGGACCCTATAGGACAGAGCTGAATTGCCCTGTGTTTCCTGATTACAGTGTTTCCAAAACTCTAATGTTTACAGAAGCTGACTGCTACACCTTTCTCCCAAGGAGAGGCTGGTGAGTTCAAATGGCTGACCATTCAGTTAGCAATCCAGAGCTTAATCACTGTCCCACTAGGGATTCTTTTGTTTATGTTACAGAATAATAATAAACATAATTTTGACAATATTAGAGTGTAGTCAACTTTTTTTGTTGTTTTAAGTTGTAAAGCCAAAATAACAATTGGATATGCTTTGAAAGCTTGATTCATAAACTTTAATTTACATTTTAAAGAAAATTAAGTGTTTACTAAATTCATGCCACAAGTGGTTATCTTTCCAAAAAAATAAAAATATGATAACTCTAGACTCCCAGGTCAATGGATTGCATTATGGTGTCAGAGGAATACATTCACGTGTCAGTGAACACGATGGAATAGCTGAAGGTTGGGCTCTTTCTACCTGGTCAGTTCCATAAACCATCATCATGCCTGGAAGAGCCCTCTTTAGGAGCAAGAGGAGGTGAGGAACTGTATTATCTTAGTACCTTTCATGTTTAACGTTCCTCTCCCTCATTCTTAAACAGTCCTGACTGCTCAGAGTTTCACACATGTATAGAGTTTCTTTTGAACAGTAAGTATCAGTTGTAGGTGCTAGATTTACAGAGAGAAGTAATAAATACATGAATTCTTTGCCTTATCCTCCATTCTCTGAAAACCAGTTCATAAACTGGAGGTGAGACTGGATGCATTTGCCTTCTCCCCCGTTCAAGTCTGACATCTGTAACATGAGGGAAGACTCCTTATACGATCTTAGGAGAATGATCAGAGATGGAGTCTGAGAACGTGTGGGGTGGTTGTGTGATTTGAGCCCATAAAGATTTTGAAAATCTGTATTCCCATCCTGATATCTTTCCAAATCTAAATACAGAAAAAGACTATGAAGTACTTTTTGGAGGAGAAACTCTTTTCCTTTTGGCAAATAAAAATCAATAACTTTCTCTTCCCCATGCATGTTTCCAATTCTTCTTGTGATATGAATAATTATATTTGAGATAGATGAACAGAACTTGGATGTATAACAATCTCCTGAGCAAGAATCTATTGGAGTGACAAAGTGGATAATTCAGTGACTTAGCTGAGTTAGCAAAACTTTGAGCAGTGTAACTGGAGGCACTTCAAGAAGGAAGACAATATGATAACATAAGAAAATAAGACTGGATGCTTACATTTGCTAAACTGTCCCTCTTCTCAGTTTTAGCTTTGCCAGAGTCTAGAGAAGATGATTGGTGATGTGACTTTAACATACTAAGAGTTTTGTTCCTAAAGTCAATGTTACATCCAGGAGCTAGATGAAAGCAAATATTTCCAGCATAACAGTCCCTGGAGGAAAAACAGATTAAAAAGAATGAAAGATACATAGTTTACAGATTCAGTCAAAGCTTTGGGGGTTTGTATCTCCAAGTTGCTAATTAACATGGAATAGTATGGTGTCCAAAACAGAAATATCTTGAGGGAGAAGCAGGAAAAAGGGCATTTCTCAGCTGGACATTCGCTGTATATCTTAGACAAAATCATGGGCCAAGTATCCCATTCATACCCAAGCCCCTCAGCATATACATTCCTATATTCAATTCTATGAGGTGAAAGAGAAAAAAAGCAAAATCTTTCATATTAGTAATTAGCTATGTAATTGGGTAAAGGAGACCTCTTTTTCTTTGGCAACCAGTTATTTCCATTAAGTGGTATACACACTGTTTTCTATGTCAATAATTTCTAACAGTAACACAAAATCCAAAACCCATTGCCATCAAGTTGATTCAGACTCATAGCGGCCCTGCAGGACCGAGTAGAACTGCACGACGGAGTTTCCAAGGCATCGAATCTTAGGGTAAGCAGACTGCCGTATGTTTCTCTGGCTGAGTGGCTGGGGGATTCCAACTGCCTGCCTTTTGCTTACTAGCCCTGACTTAACCACTGCTCCACCAGTGGTCACACCCATGCTCATTGCCATCCAGTCAATTCTGACACATAGTGTCCTATAGGGCACAGAAATGCCCTGTAGGGTTTCCAATTGCTGTAAGTCTTCATGGAAACAGTCTGTCACAACTCTCTCCAAACAAGAAGCTTGTGGGTTTAAACTCCTGACCTCTGAGGCAGTGGGGAACTTTAACCATTTGGCAACCACGGTTAACATTAAAAAAACAAACCCACTGCCCACCAGTCAATTCTGACTCATAGTGTCCTTGTAGGACAGAGTAGAACCGCCCCATAGCATTTCCAAGGAGTGCCTGGTGGATTTTAACTGCAGACTTTTTGATTAGCAGCAGTAGCATTTAACCGCTGCCAGGGTTTCCTGGTTAACATTAGTGCCTGAATAATGCTCCATTATAAAGTGTATATCACAATATTTGAACAGATTTCATATTATAAGCAATTAAATTTGTTTATAATTTTACTGTGAATTAAAAACTGTCTTTCTAAATCTTTTTATTATGGTTAAGTGAAAGTATATAATCCAAATCAATTCCACCTGCCCACCTATCTGCAGCTCCCTCTACTCTCCTCCCTTTGTGTTTTAGTCAGCTAGTGTGGCTCTAACAGAAATATTTCAAAGTGGATGGCTTTAACAAAGAAAGATTTCTTCCTACAAGGACACTATGAGTCAGAATTGACTGGTGGGCAGTAGGTTTGTTTTTCAATGTTAACCGTGGTTGCCAAATGGTTAAAGTTTTCCACTGCCTCAGAGGTCAGGAGTTTAAACCCACAAGCTTCTTGTTTGGAGAGAGTTGTGACAGTCTGTTTCCATGAAGACTTACAGCATTTGGAACCCCTATGGGGCATTTCTGTGCCCTAAAGGATGCTGTGTGTCCTCGTAACCCAGTAGGCTGCAAGTCCAAATTCAGGATGTCTACTCCAGGGGAAGGCTTTCTCTCTTGTTGAGTCTGCAGGAAAGTCCCTGTGCTGTTATTAGTCTTTGTTCGGGGAGCATCTTGGTGCAAGAATCTCAGGTCTGAAGGATGCACTCTTTTCCTGGTGCTGCGTTCTTTGTGGTATGACATTCCCAATTTTCTGCTCTCTTCCGTTCCCTTTTATCTCTTGTAGGATAAAAGGATAAAGGGTGGTACAAGCCATACTCTAGGGAAACTCCATTTACAGTGGAGCAGGAAGGTGATCTTATGAAGGGTTTTACAGTCTCACCCTAATCCTCTAACACACAGTATAGGAAAATCACAAGATGGAGGACAATCATAAAATATTGGAAATTGTGGCCCAGCCACATGGCTGCACAAATTTTGGGGGAGGACACAGCTCAATCCATGACACCTTGTGACAGTACATTCTGCCTTTGCACCCCGAATTAGTATCTTCTTAATGATTGCCTAGCCCCTCTTCTCTACCTTCTTCTCTCCCGTCTAGAAAGAAACCAGTAAGACAGCCTCCTATGAGTGTATAAAACCGTGAAGTACACTAACCATATTCTCACAGTGTGTCTGTGAGCCCAGTCTATTCTTGTCTGAAGAGCTGACCTCAGTATTGGTTTCAGCTAAGGGCCAGCAGTGAGTCTAGAGGCCATGTTCCCAGGGGACCCTCCAGGCTGTCAGACCATCAGTTCTGGTCTTTTAGAAGAGTTCTTGAACTTCAAATCTCTTTTTCTCATGTTGCTTCAGGGACTCTACATTGTGTGTCCCATCACAGTGGCCTTTGGTGGTGGCTGGGTACCATCTGCTTCTTTTGGTCTCATGCTGAAGCGGTCTCCCATTCATACGGGTCCTTCTGCCCCCTGGGCTCATTTTTCCTCATGTCTTTGATGTTCTCGGTCCTTTGTTCCAGACGGGTTGGGACCATTTGGTGTATCTCAGATGACAGCTTGCTAGCTTTTGAGACCCAAGATGCCACTCTCCACTGTTGGGTACAGAAGACTCTCTTAGCTAAAGACTAACTAAGCCAATTGACCTCTATGTCCTCTGAAAACGTGGTCTCCAGACCCCTGTCCCTGCTATCTCTATCCTTCAAAATGTTGGATTGAGTTTAGAAAACCCTTCAGTTTATTGTGTAATCCACTTATGCTGATCTACTCACTACTGTGTGCTGTCATTCCTTTCACCTAACAAAATTTCTATCGACTATCTATATGACCATCCCTCTCTTTCCTCCCTAATTTTTAGCCATCAAAGAGTCTTTTCTCCCTTACTTAGATCCATTTTTAAGTCCTTATAGCAGAGGTTTCATACAATACTTGTCCTTTTGCTGCTAACTGATTGGACTCAGCATAATGTCTTCTAGTTGAAAGCCAGGTTATGAGATGCTTCCTAAAATCATCATTGTTCTTTATTATTGCATAATGCTCCATTGGATATATGTGCCATAGTTTGTTTATCCATTCATCTGTTGACTGCATCTACATTGATTCCATCCTTTTGCTGTTGTGGACTGTGCTGCAATAAACATTTGTGTGTGTATCTGTTTATATGACCACCTTAATTTCTGTATGATGTATTCTGAGTAGTAGGATTGCTGGATCCTATGGTATTTCTATTTCTACCTTTGTAAGGGAAGCTCCAAATTGCTTTCCAAAGAGGGTATAACATTTTGCATTCCCACCAGCAATGTAGGAGAGTTCTAGTCTCTCCACAGCCTCTCCAGCATTTGTTGTTTTGTGTTTTTTGGATTATTGCCAACCTTGTTGGAGTGAGCTGGTATCTCATCGTTTTTATTTGGATTTTTCTAATAGCTAGTAATCATGAGCATTTCCTCAGGTGTTTTTGGTTGCCTGGATGTCTTCTTTGGTAAAGTGCCTGTCCATCTCCTTTACCCATTACTTAATTGGGTTGTTTGCTTTTTTTTGTCGATGTTTTGCAGAACCTTGAAGATTATGAAATTAGACATCAATCTAATACGCAGTTGCCAAATACTTTTTCCCATTCTGTAGGTGGTCTTAACTCTGTTGATAAAGACTTTGGGTGAGCAAAAATGTTTCATTGTCAGTGGTTCCCATTTATCTATTTTCTCTTCTGCTATTTGTGCATTGTTGGTCAGATTTTGTAGTCTGTTTAAGCTGTGTATAACAACTTTCATTGTTCACCCTATTTTTCCTGTATGATCCTCATCATTTTGATTTGGTATTTAGGTCTTTGATCCATTTTTGAATTAGTTTTTGTGTAAGGTGTGATATATGGGTATTCTTTCAGTTTTTTGCAGATGAATATCCAATTTTACTGACACCTTTTGTTAAAGAGATTGTTTTTGCCCAGTTTACAATCTTCGGGCCTTTGTAGTATAGAGAACGATGATATTTCTGGGTTTTCTATTTTATTCCGTTGGTCTATCTGTCTCTTTTTGTACCAGAACTAGGCTGTTTTGACTACTGTGGCAGTGTAGTAGATTTTAAGGTCAGATAGCATGAGGTCTCCCACTATGTTCCTCTTCTTTAGTAGTGCTTTACTTATCCAGGATTTCTTCCCTGTCCAAACAAAGTTTGTGATTTGTGCCTCCATCTGATTAAAAAATGACAGTGGAATTAGTATTGGTATTGCATTATATATGTAGATCATTTTGGGTAGAATAGACCTTTTTGCAATGTTAAACCTTCCTATCCACGAGGAAGATAGATTTCTCTACTTATGTAAATGTCTTGTGGTTTATTACTGTAAAGTCTTGTAATTTTCTCCGTATAGGTCTCTTCTCTCGTTAGATTTATTCCTAGGTGTTTTTTCTTCTTGGGGGCTATAGTAAATGGTACTAATTTGGTGATTTCCTTTTTGATGGTTTTCTCATTGGTGTAAAGGAATTGTGCTGATTTACTTATGTTTATCTTGTATCCTGACACTTCACTGAACTCTTCTAGGTTCCAGTATGACCATATTACATGCACATAGGGATACTTTTACTTCTTCTTCAACGATTCAGGTGCCCTTTATTTCTTTGTTTTGTCTGATTGCTCTGACTAAAACCTCTAGCACGATGTTTAAGTGATGACAACAGACATCCTTGTCTAATTCCCATTCTCAGGGGAAATTCTTTCAGTCTCTCCCCATTCAGGATGATGCAGGTGGTTGCCTTTGTGTAGATGCCCCTTACTGTGTTGAGGAATTTTCCTTCTGTTCCTATTATGCTGAGGATTGTTAACATGAATGGTTGTTGGACTTTGTCAAATGCCTTTTCTGTATCAGTTGACAAAGTCAGATGATTCTTCTTCTGTGTTATTTATGTGGTTGAACATGTTAATTGCTTTTCTGATATTGAACCAGACTTGCATCCCTGGTATGAATCCAACTTGGTCATGATGAATTATTTTTTTGATATGTCGTTGAACTCTCTTGGCTAGGATTTTGTCGAAGATTTTTACATCTAGGTTCATAAGTGATATTGGTTGACAATTTTCTTTTTTTGTGGGATCTTTCCCTGGCTTTGATATCAGGATTATGCTGTCTTCATAGAATGAATTTGGGAGTATTCTATCCTTTTCTGTGCTGTAAAATATCTTCAGTAGTATTGGAATTAACTCCTCTCTAAAAGCTTGATACAATTCTCTGGTGAAGCCATCTGGGCTAGGACTTTTTTGGTTAGATTTTTGATTTTTTGTTTTACTTTTTCAATCTCTTCTTTTGCAGTGGGTTTAAGTTGTTCTACTTCTCCTTGTGATAATTTTGGTAGGTTATGTGAATTTAGAAATTTGTCCATTTCCTCTAGGTTGTCAAATCTGTTAGAGTACAGTTTTTTGTACTATTCTGTTATGATACTTTAGATTTCAGTTGGGTCTGTTGTGATATTTCCCATCTAATTTCTTATTTATTTCCTCTCCTGTTTTTCTTTTGTAAGTTTAGTCAATGGTTTATCAGTTTTGCTGATCTTTTTGAAAAAACGGGCTTTGGTTTTGTTAATTCAGTTGTTTTTCTATTCTCTAATTCACTTATTTCTACTTTAATTTTTTCTTATCCGTTTCCTCCTGGTGCCTGAGGGGATTCTGTGTTGTTCTCTTTCTACTTGTTCAAGTTGTAGGGTTAATTCTTTGCTTTCGGACCTTCCCTCATTCCATATGTGTGCATTTGTAGAGATAAATTGTTCCTCTGAGCACTGGTTTTATTGTGTCCCAGAGGTTCTTGTAGGATGTATTTTCATTCTCATTTGGTTCCATGAATTTATTGCATCTTTGATTTCTTCTATAATCTATGACTTTTTGAGCAAGGTATTGTTCAATTTTCATGAGTTCAAATTTCTACCTATGTTTTTTCTGCTATTGATTTCAACTTTTATGGGATTGTGGTCCAAGAAGACGTTTTGCAATAATTCAATAGTTTGGATTTTGCTGAGACTTGCTTTACAACCTAATATGTAGTCTATTTTGGAGAATGTTTCATGTGCATTAGAAAAGAAGATGTACTTATCTGCTGTTGGTTAAAAAGTTCTGTAAATGTCAATGAGGTCTAGCTGGCTGATTGTCACAGTAAGATCTTCTGTATCTTTATTGAGCTTTGTTTTTGTTTTTTTTTTTTTTGGATGATCTGTTCATTACTGAAAGTGGAGAGTTGTAGTCTCCTACTATTATTGTAAAGCGATCTATCTCATTTTTCAATGCTGTCAGTGTTTATTCGATGTATTTAGATGCTCTGGTTGGGTGCTTAAGTATTTAATATTGTTTTATTCTGCTTATGTTTTGAATCTTTAAGCAAATGAATAATGATTATTCTTGTCCACGATGATGGATTCTACATTAAAGTCTATTTTATCTGAGATTAGCATGCCACTCCTGCTCTTCCTTGCACATTGTTAGCTTGGTATGTTTTTCCACCCTTTCATTTTCGGTTTGTTAATATCTTTGAGTCTAAGGCATGTTTCTTGTAAGCAGCATATAGACAGATTGTGTTTTTGATCCAAACTCTTACTCTCTGCCTCTTAATTGGAGCATTCAGTGCATTTGCATTCAGTGTAATTATTGATACATATGTGTTTAGTGCTGTCACTTTTGTTCCTTTATTTTCATGTTCTTGACATTTTCTTTGTTCCACTTAATATTCTCTTCTGGGTTGGTTTTTTGGATGAGTCTTCTTTCTATCTTTTTCAGTGTTGATTTTGTTTCTGTTGAGACTCCTATATTATGTTTCTTCCATTTACATGTAGCATTCTTAGTTTCCTTTGTGGCAACTCCTTTATGTTGTACATTTAAACCAATCTTTAACTTCTATAGGTCTCCTTAACCTCGTCTCGATCTGAAAGGGCTCTAACTACTATAATATATCACTTTTTATAGTGTGATGATATCATAATTTATATGTTAAGATCTCTGGTTACCTTCCTTCAATATTTTAGGTCATGGCCAATCTTGTTGGAGTGAAATCATATCTCATTATAGTTTTGATTTGAATTTCTTTAGCAGCTAATGGTAATGATCATGAGCATTTTCACAGTGTCTTTTGGCCGCCTAGATATCCTCTTTAGAGAACTGTCTGTTCATCTCATTTGACCAATGCTTAATTGGGTTACTTACCTTTTCTTGTTGATATTTTGCAGTACCTTGTAGATTATGGAGATCAGATGTTGGTCTGACAAATAGCTGTCAAATATTTTTTCCCATTCTGTAGATGGTCTTTTAATTTTTTTGATAAAGTCTTTGATTCTTACTAGTTCCCATTTATCTATTTTCTCTTCCCTTCATTGTTCTTTCTTTGCCAGATTTTGAAGTCCGTCTAAGTTGTATATTAAAACTTGCATTACTGACTCTACTTTTTCTTGCATGAGCTGTATCATTTTAGGTTTGATATTTAGGTCTTTTATCCAATTTAAGTTGGTTTTTATGTAAGATGTGAAATATGGGTCTTGTTTCAATTTTTTGCAGATGGATATCCAATTTTGTCAACACCATTTGTTAAAGAGACCATTTTTACTCCAGTTTACAAGCTTAGGGCCTTTGTTGAGTATCAACTGTTTATAGGAGGGTGGTGGGATCTCTGGGGTCTCAACTCTGTTCCATTGGTCTATATGTCTCTTTTTGCACCAGTACCAGGCTGTTTTGACTACTGTGGCAGTGTAATAAGTCCTAAGGTCAGGTAGTGTGAGGCTTCCCAGTGTGTTCTTCTTTTTCAGTAGCGATTTGCTTGTCTGGGGTTTCTTCCCTTTCTAAACAAAGTTGGTGCTTTGTTTTTCCATCTCATTAAAAAATGTCTCTGGAATTTGTATTGAGATTTCGTTGTATAGGTAGATTGCTTTGGTAAAGTAGACCTTTTCACAATGTTAAGTCATCGTATCCATTGGCAGGGTAGGTTTCTCCACTTATGTAAGTCTCTCTTAGTTCCTTGCATTAATATGTTAGCTTTGATTGACTTCCCTAACTGAGTAGGACTCTGTATGCTGTGCACTGTACTAAATCATTGAGTAAACGTCTAATGTTACTGATTTTCTAAATGAAGAACTTCTTTCAGTATTTCTTGCAGTTTTGGTTTTGTTTTGCAAAGTCTCTAAGCTTCTGTTTATCTGAGAATGTGTTAATTGCACCAACATATTTGAGAGATAATTTTGCAGGATATATAATTCTTAGTTGGAAGTTTTTCTCCTTCAAGGCTTTGTATGTGTCATACCACTGTCTCCTTGCCAACATGGTTTCTGAGGAGAACTGAGAAGGCAGCCTACAGGGCGTATGTTTGTAGGTTCCTTTGTTTTAAGCCTAGCTGTTTTCAAGAACTTCTTTGTATGTTTCTTTCTATTAACTTGGTTATAATGTGTCTTTATATTTTTCTTTGGGGTCTACCTTTTGTGGTGTTTGACATGCTTCTTGAAGAGCTAGGTTCTCTTTGTTCATGATGTTGGGAAAGTTTTCTGTTGGCAACTCTTTAACAATTCTCTCTCTATTTTATGCTATTCTTCCCTGTTCAGGAATTACAACTATCCTTCTTGATAGAGTCCCACATGCTTCTTCATTGTTCTTCTTTCTTTTATCTGATTTCTCCTCAGAAATGCTGGTGTCATTTGTTTTATCTTCAATCAGATTTTAAGACATGTTACAAGGCTGCATAGTAATAAAAACATAATAATGATCAAGTGTAGGAAAAGCCAAATAACTTATAAGATACGATAGAAAGAGAAAAAACAAAAAAACAGACCTAGGGAATTACTATGTTATAGGAGATCACCAAAATCAGTGGACAACGTGCACTTGAGCTTAGAAATATTGACTGATTGTCACCATGAGTCCATGAGTTGGATCTGACTCAACGGCACTTTGGTGGCTGGGCATATAGAAAATAACTAAAGCTGTATTCACAGCTCACTGTCTCCATAAATCTAACAACTACACCTGAAAGGCACAAATATAAAGGGACAAAGATGGGCAAAAAAATCTTTATTGCATACTGTAGTACAAATATTCTATGTTTTTCTTCTCAAAAGAGTATGTTTCTTTCTCCCTGTCTTCTGCCTTCCCTCTTTGACTTCTAAAAACTAGAAAATAGTTTATCACAAGAGTTAAAAGGCCACCTACAGAATGGGAAAAAATATTTGGCAGCTCTATGTCAGACCAATGCCTGATCTCCATAATCTGTAAGGTACTACAAAATATCAATAAGAAGATGATAAATCATCCAATTAAATGATGAGCAAAGGAGATGGACAGACATTTCTTTAAAGAGGAGATCCAGGCAGCCAAAAAACACATGCGGACATATTCACGATCTTTAGTTATTAAAGAAATTCAAATTAAAACTACAGTGAGATACCATCTCACCCCAACAAGGTTGGCCATGATCCAAAAACACAAAATGGCAAATGCTAGAGAAGCTGTGAAGAAAGTGGAACTCTCCTATACTGTTGGTGGGGTTGCAAAATGGTCCAGCCTCTTTGGAAAGCAATCTGGCACTTTCTTAAAAAAATGGATATAGATATACCATTTGA
Organism: Heterohyrax brucei; assembly: GCA_028571685.1. Taxonomy (NCBI): domain Eukaryota; kingdom Metazoa; phylum Chordata; class Mammalia; order Hyracoidea; family Procaviidae; genus Heterohyrax; species Heterohyrax brucei. The sequence continues at coordinate 45,423,842 of CM053144.1, read as the reverse complement.
TCCAGTAACTCTGCTACTTGGAATATACCCTACAGAATCAAGGCCTTTCACACCAATGGACACATGCACCAGAATGTTTATCGCAGCACAGTCCATGATAGCAAACAGATAGAATCAACCCAGATGCCTAACAACGGAGGAATGGATAGGTAAACTATGGTATATATACTCAATGGAGCACTATGCAATGATAAAGAACAATGATGATTCCAGGAAACGTCTCCTAACCTGGTTTCAACTGGAAGACATTATGTTGAGTCAAACTAGTCAGAGACAAAAGGACAGATATTGTATGAGACCCTTACGATAAGAACTCAAAAACAGACTTATGCATACAAGAAAAGACTCTTTGATGGCTGCAGTGGAGGGGACGGAGGTAGGGTGAAGGGGGAGGATTTAGATGAGATAGTTGTTGGAAATTTGTTTGGCTGAAATCGGTGACAGCACACATTAGAAACAAGAACAATATTAAGTGGACTTCAACATAACTTGAATACTCCTTCCAACCCAATATTGCAAGGACAGAGTAGCTGGGGCAGTGGGTAGGGGACCATGCTCTTAGGTGAAATCAAGGCCAATTGGCACAACTAGCATTTTACTAAGAGAGCTCTTTGCATCCCACATTGGTGAGTGATCTCTGGGGTCTTAAAAGCTGCCAAGCTGCAATCCGAGGGCACAGCAAATGGTCCCAACTCAGCAGGAGCAGATGCTCTTTGAGGACCAAGATGACAACTCAGAAGACAGAAACTCTCATGGGTCAGTGCCTACATCAACTTGGGACCAGGAGAACTGGATGGTGCCCAGACACTACCAGTGATAGCCACGATGGAGCTCACAAAGTTAAGTCTCACAGGCAATGCAAATATAGAAAGGAGTGCACCCTGAGATCTCCACTAAAAGACAGCAATTGATAGTCCAGGGGCTTTGGGGTTCCCTTGGGAGCATGCCCCCTGGCCCTGATGCTGCCCTTGCCCATGGATCATAATGAAGGTCCACTCTTCGGACAGCAAGGGATTGGACTTGGCGATGTAGAGTGACTATATATTGGGTGCACTTTGTGGTTATATGCGTCTATAGGATATCATCCTGCTGACCTCTGATTGGAGGAAGGGGAGTAAGTGTAGAGGAGGGGAATGGAGACTGTTTGGGGGATGAGACATGTATGGAGCAGACAGGATTAGTGTGCTGTCGCTGGGCAGGGAGAGCAGTGGAAGCTGCATATAGGTGGGCATGCAAATTTATGTGGGAATGTAGATTTTCACTCAGTCATAAAAAAAAGATTTCTTCTTTCTTAGTCACTAATTTTTAGTTTTAAATCTGAAGAATTAGAAAATGGAATGCTTGATCAGTGGTATAACTGTACATTGCACAAATTTTATTGTAATATTTTTATGATTTATTTTTATGGAAATAATTTTATATTCTATACTCAATAAAATAAAATTTTCTCTTGTTGCTCTTCTTTTCTGACCATTATTATTATTTCATTTTTAGGATTATTTCTGAAAACAGTTTTTGTACACAGAGGAGAGATTTAAAAATAGTCTCCTCTAGGTGCTAAAGAGTGTACAGTATAATGAAAGAAAAACATACACATACAAAGAAATAGTAACATGAGATGCTGTCAACCATACAAAAAACTAGAATCTACCAGAAGTCTGTTGGGGGCTGAAAACTCGCATATAAAAATGAATACATAAAAATGACATTAAAGTTTTTCTGAACAAAAAATACTGAATACAATACCATAATGAAACAACAATTTCAACATGTTAAAAGAAGATTATCTCCTGACAAGACTTATTTTCTCAGACAAAATATAAATCAAATAAGTATGATAAGGTAATAATGGAATTTTCAGACACAAAGGATCTCATTTTCTTCTTGTCCAGTATTCTCATGATGTTACTGGCTATACTCCACCAAAGCATGGAGAAAACTAGGAAATCTAAAAGCATGCCTTCAGCAAACAAGGGATTAAACACAACAAAGGGAGGACATACTTCTCATACTCATAACTTTTCTTGCTTTATGCTAATGAGGTACCTATCCCATCTGCTCCATTCTCTGTTTTGTACCTCAAGAGAGACTGACTCAGGATACAACCTAATCCTGTAGACTGTGTCCAGCCTCATAAACATAATTGCCTCAGATCTTGTCACACAGATTAAGATTTACAACACAGTATAATCACAGGTTGCAAAATGGTGGCAGGCCCATCACACAACACTGGGAATCATGGCCTAGCCAGGTTCACATTTTGGGGGAGCACAATTCAATCCATTACAATGGATAAGTAAAATGATCTAATACATATGATGGAATGTTACTCACCCAAAAGAAGAAGTCCTGATACATGCTAAAACAGGAATAAATTTTGAAATCATAATGCTGAGTGAAGCAACTCATTCACAAAAAGACAATTTGCATGAGTTTACTTTTGTGAGATATCTATAATGGCTAAATGTAGTGTGATTGTTGGTGAAAAAAAAGCATTTAACACACTAAAAGTTAGAGAGTTGAGTCCACCCAGATTGCCTGGTAAGGAAGACCTGGCGATCTATTCCCAAAATATCAACCACTGAAACCCTAGGGAGCACAGTTCTAATCTGACACACGTAGGGTACACACTAGTTGGAATTGACTTAAAGGCGACTGGATTAGTTGAGTTGTTACCTTTATATAATTACTGCTGTATTGAAATTTGTTAACTACCACCTTTCAATATGCTTTCTAGTTGTCTAATCTGTGTATTAAACAATTTCCTGCATGTATGGATTGACAATCAAATATTATTTTATTATCCTCTTTCCTCATATATTTACTTCTCTGAAATACATTATTTTATTATTCTCTTAATGGCTAACCTAGATAGTACAATATGTATTTGTTACTTAATATAGGCTAATTTAAGTTAGTACATTTCATTTACCAGTTTGTTTTTTCTATGAATGTATCTTGAAGTGGTTTTCAGAAAATGTTGCTAAGTAAAAATAATCAAAGTAAAAACTATATATAGGAGGCCACTACTCAAGGAAGAAATTAAGTGGTAACACAAAGCATGCATATCTGCTTATTTGGGTTAAAGAAACTCAGTAAGGAAAAACTAGAAACTAAAGAAAGTGGTTCCCTACAAGGGAAGGGTAGAAAAGAGACAAAAGACAGAGGAGAATAGGAGCATGTTAACAGGCATAAGAAGTGGTAACACTTTTCTGATGTATGTATTTGTATAGCTCTCACTGTTGCTGTTGTGTGCAGCCAAGTTGGTTCCACCTTACAGCAACCTTATAGGACAGGGTAAAACTACCTCACAGTGTTTCTAGATTGAAATCTTTACAGTAGGAGTGGATAACCAGATTCTTCTTGCAGAGCAGCTGATGGATTTGAGTCTTTCATTTAGCAGCTGAGTGCTGTAACCACTGAGGAACCAGGGTTTGTCTCTGACTCCTAAAACCATAGTAAAGTTTCATGTACTCCCCTAAAAAGAATCAATCAGGGTGTTGGTGAAATCCAAGTGCAACACATACTGCAATAAAAGCCAAGCGAGAAACGTAAATTATGTAAAAGAACTATCACAATCATATTGAAAGGATGGGGAAGAACTGTGATAGCTTTAGAAAATATTATTTTGACTGGACACAGTGAAGTAAAGATAGGAAGAATGCTACACACTGTGCTGTAGTTAGTAAACTACTCACCCTTTGAAACTAATAAAACGACTTCGTGCATTTACTAAGACTGAAAAGCTAAATGTCTTAGTCAGCTAGTACTGCTTTAACAGAAATACCACAAGTGGATGGCTTTCAAAATAGAAATTTTATTTTGTCATAGCCCAGTGGGCTAAAAGTCCAAATTCAGAGCATCCGCTCCAGAGGAAGACTTTCTCTACTGGCTGTGGAGGAAGGTCTTTGTCATCAGTCTTCCCCCCGACTGGGAAATTCTGAGGTGCAGAGGCCTTAGTCCTTTCCAAGGGACAAGCTCTGCTCCCAACACTGATTCTGTCCTTTGGTATGAGGTCCAAACTCTCTACTTCCTTTTCCTTGATATGCCAAGAGATTGCCTCTAAGTACAATACAGTCTTACACACTGAGTCCTGCCTTACCAATACAACAGCTACCCATGCTCCCTCATTAACATCACAGAGACAGGATTTACACTTTATGGGAAAACCACACATTTTGGAGGGGGACACAATTCAGTCCATGACATTTGCACATTCTGGTTTTGACCACTGAGGAAAAACATGTGTTCCTCAAAAAAACGTATCTGTTAGTCTAGAATTCTGACTAAAATTAGATAGCATGGTCAGTATATAATGTCTCTGTCTCACAAACTGCAATGTAATTTCCCTTTTCCTGAGTCACATGTATTTCATATTTTTCTCTAACCCAGATCATCTGACACCAGCCTTTTCAAAGCCCACTTAAAGTCTTTGTTTCTCAAGGTGTAGATCAAAGGATTAAGGGAGGGAGTCACCACAGTATAGAACAGGGTGAGGAATTTACTGTGCTTCTGTGTGTACTTGCTCTTGGGTTGTATGTAAACAGAAATGATAGTTCCAAAGAACAGAACTACAACAATCATATGAGACCCACACGTTCCAGCTGCTCTCCTTCTGCCTTCAGCTGATTTTATCCTCAGCACACTCCACACAATGCAGCCATAGGAGACCAAAGTAAGTCCCAGAGGTATCACTACATAGAGGACACTAGCTACAGACAGCTCAGTTTCCAGGAAGGTTGTGTCCACACAGGCAATTTTAATGAGGGCAGGCTCCTCACACATAAAATCATTCACCATGTGGCGGCTACAGAGAGGCAACTGAAAAACACGGATGGTCTGAACCGTGGACTCCACAAAACCGCTGATCCAGGCCACAGCTGCTAGTTGCTGAAGAAGCTTGAGAATGCCATAGAGAAGGGGTCGACAGATAGCACTGAAGCGGTCATAGGCCATAACGGTCAGGAGGATACACTCCGTGGAGCCCAGTCCCAAAATAATGTATAGCTGGATCACACAACCGGTGTAGCTGATGGTCTTCTGAAGGCCCCTGAGATTCCAAAGCATCTGTGGGACAATACTGGTAGTGAAACAGAGGTCCAGAAAGGAGAGAATAGACAGGAAGAAGTATATGGGGGTGTGGAGTTTGGGGTTCAAGTATGAGACCAGTATGATGGCTGTGTTCCCCAGCAATGTCAGAATGTATATGCTAGAGATGACCAGAAGGAGAACCATCTCCTACTGGGGCTGGTCAGAGAAGCCTAGAAAGATGAAACCTACTGCATTGCTAATTTTTGTCCCTTTCATGGCTTCTTCACTGTGAACTGCTTTTCTTGGTCATTCCTACCTTATTCCTGCAAGTGGAGAATAGGGTACCATAAAAAAATGAAAAAAAAACCGAAAACAATTAGAACTTGAGCATTTGGAGACAATAAATATACAGAGGAACAACAGATAAAATAATGCCAAAAACTATGCCAGATTGATTTGTTACACAGGAAAAGAAATACATAAAGTCACAATGAACATCAAATGCATTGAAAGAAAACATAAATGTAGAATTAGCATTAGAAGCATATACTAACAAATGTTTGAGGTATACACCAAACTACCCAAAGATGAAGTATCTAGACTGACAGTGTACATAATATGAAAAGCCAAAGACCTTGAAAACACAATGTTTACTACATATATAGATACATAATAGTTAGGTAATAAGTAGAAAAGATAAATTGAAAGATGCATGGAGTGAACACGGGTAAGAAAGAGGGTTTATGCAGTTACAGACACAGAAACAAAATAAGAATAGTTAAAAATACTTAAACAGGAAGAGCTAGATATGACTAGCAGTAATATTCACTTACTTTGCTGCTTTCCTAGGAAATAATTAACTACTGAAGTTTGTTATTGATATTAGGTGCTGTCGGGTCAGTTCCAACTCACAGTGACCCTATGCACAACAGAACAAAACACTACCCAGTCCTGCGCCATCCTCACAAGCATTACTATGTTTGAGGCCACTGTTGTAGCCGCTGTATCACTCCCTGTTGAAGGTCTTGCTGTTTTTAGCTGACCTTCTGCTTTACCAGATACGAAGTTCTCCTCAGGGGACTGCTCCAACCTGGTAAGATGTCCAAAAATATTAAATGAAGTCTCACCATCCTTGTTTCTAACGAGTATCCTGACTCTGCCTCAGAGACAAATCTCTTCATTCTTCTCACAAGTCCATGATATATTCACTGTTCTTCACTAACATCATACAAGCTGCTGTGATCTCCCTGCCTAAGTTGCTGGTCTTCTATCTTTATAAATGTTGCTCTCTGGAAAAATCAAATTCACAGTCTCCAGTTATCACCTCTCAGTGGCATCCATGGCCCACACACTTTAGGACCCTTTTATGACAATAGCACATGAATTTAGTCACGTTATATGTGTAGTGGGTTAAGTGCTGCAACTGCTAACCAAAAGGTCGGCAGTTCGAATCCACCAGACACTCCTTGGAAACTCTACAGGGCAGTTCTGCCCTGACCCCTAGAGTTACTAAGTATGAATCAGACCCAACTCAGTGGCAGTGGGTTTGGTTTTATACAATCCACTAATATTTCACAAGATAAACCGCATAGAATTTGAAAGTGTAGTTTGAATAATTTCTGACTTTCCTTTAAATATCCTAATTAGAAAACATGAGACAACAACTTACTTCTAAGACTTCCGGGTCATTAAACAGGACGTCAGGCAATTGTTGAATAGTTGAGCTGAAAGAGAGTATGTGGTACATTTTCTTTGATATTCGTGACAAAGATCAATTGCATTCCGAAATTTTGCCAAGATGAAACTATTAAGTGCTCTGAGTGAAAGAGAATCCTCTGTCCAGAATTACAACAACCAAAGGAAATTAACACTAGTGGTCACATTGTTGAGCAACCATCACCCAGTATTTTGGTGATAAAATAAAAACTCTTGATGCTGTAATGCACTGGAAGTGTCACTGACTTTAGCTGGTTACATTTCCTCAATTCTACAGTAAAGGGAGAAAGAACTATGCTGTTGAAAGTTTGGATTTCTACTGGGAGAAAGACAGTGTGGCCTCATTTTGCACCATTTAACTCTACATTGCCAAGATTCTTTGGTATATCGATTATTGCATCAAAGTAGAATCAGTATTTTCCAAGAAACTTCACCCTGAAGCTCTTACTTTTGCATTTCACATTCCTGTTAATCGAGAAGCATAAGCGGATTTTTGTTTACAAAGAGAAGAAGACAGTCCATTTTCCATGACTATGAGTTTAGGTAAGACTGGGTTATAGCTGAAAAGTAGCTTCTGTTCAATGCAAAAGGGAACCAGATCTCCATATCGCCAAATTTTAGAAAACTACTTCCTTTTTTTATTCATAACATAAGAAAGAAAGGCTACTTTCCAGGAAGTATGATAATCCAGGAACAGCGGGCGTTGGTAGTTTTGACATATTCACTGTCCGTCAGTGTTTCAGGACAGGTAATAGAGGAACCTGTTATTCACATTCTTCCATAGTAGTTTCACTCAAACTGTCTTCAGGTGGATGGTGTTCGCATTATTTATTCAACACATGCCTCTGGAGCTCTGCTTCCTAAATGACTTCCCATAGCTGTATTGGAGAAGAAGATAGGTCTGGAGGGAGAGAAAAACCTCAGAGACTTGTTTTCTGTTTCTGCTAGAAGGTAATCAGTTTCATACTAGTTTCTAAAAAACCACCTGCAGACACGTGCACGATGCACTTTTGCTATAGAACTTTTCAGAACAGTTGAAATTTCAAGGATGAGAGTATTCATCAGTTCTACTCAAAATGAACTTGCAAAGCTGGTTATGGCATTCACTTACATTCTATCACATATGCTATTAAAGTTATCAATATTCTTGGTAGCTTCTTAGTAGATTTATTTTTTATTTTAAAGTTTCTTGTTTTGGAACTTCTGTGTGTTGTTTATATGTTTGCAAACATATACATATCTATATCTGCACAAATGAAGTTAAAACACAAATAATGAGCTTGGAAAGAAGAAATGATAGGAAGGGAAGTGTACTCTAGTATTCAGTATGAAAGTAGAGATGGCAAATTAATTGCCTTATTTTCAGAAATGGTTTGAAGTAAATCATACTACAAAGTAAGTATGATGTACACATAGCACTGCTATCATTTCTTAAAGAATAGACAATGCTTTTATAACAGTCACCAAAGTAGATGGAATATGTCCTAAGTTTTCTGCAAAGTGATCCACTGGGGAGCAAGAAGGACATACTAAAAAATTTACGTACATTTATTTTGAAGACTTTATAACTTCTCTTTCAGCTAATATTGTACAAAGGCTATAAATATGTGTATAAGTGAAAAGGCTTGAAGCACTTGCAATGAGGATTAAAAACCACAGCCTTCATATTACACCTTAACATCAAGAAAACAAAACTCCTCACAAATGGACCAATAAGCAACACCATGATAAATAGGAGAAAATATTGAGGTTGTTAAAGATTTCGTTTTATTTAGATCTGCAACCAACACCCATGGAAGCAGTAATCAAGGAATCAAAAGGGTCATTTGGGTCAACTGACCGCAAAAGACCTCTTTAAAGTGATAAAAACGAAAGATTTTATCTTGAGGTGAAAAATTGGCAATGAATAAGGAAGACAGAAGAAGAACTGATGCCTTTGAATTATGGTGTTGCCAAAGAATGCTGAATGTACCATAAACTGACAGTAAAAGGAACAGGTTTGTCTTGGAAGAAGTACTACCAAAATGCTCCTCAAAAGCAAGGATGGTGAAACTGTGTCTCAAGCACTATGGACTTGTTAACAGAAGTGATCAGTCCCTGGAGAAGGATGTCATGCTTGGTAAAGTAACGAGTCAGCAAAAAAAGATGAAGACACTCAACAATATAGATTGATACAGCAGTTGCAACAATCTGCTCAGTATAGTAACAATTGTGAGGATGGAGCAGGATTGGGCAATGTTTCATTCTGTTGTACATAGGGTTGCTATGAATTAGAAATGGCCCAATAACAGCAACATATAGAAATAACATACTGTGATGATTAAGATTTTGTGTCAACTTGGCTGAGTGATTATTCACAGTGATTTGACAGTGATGATATAATTTGGCAGTCATATAATGTTATGGTCACCTCCCATGATGAGATTTGATATAGTGTGATCACCTCCATGATTGCATCTCTTCTGAATAGCCAACAGGTTGAAAGGGAGTTTTTTTGGAAGTGTGGTTTGCATATAATGTAAGTGGACACTCTGGCAAAATTCCAGGGTTTTGTTTCCTCTGGATCTGACAAGTACCTTCTGTTTCTCTCATCTGAATTCTGAGGACTTGAGCAGGCAGCTTGCGTGTTCTTGTCTTGGGACTCGTTGATCTTCAAAGCCTGAGAGCAGAACTTTGCCCTTAACATGTTGATCTTGAGTTTTCCAGTGCCTGTGGCTTCTGGAATCAGGACAAGCATTTATCTTGACCCACAGGCTTGGCACTTTCTAACCAGGGTAACTGCATGAGCCATTTCCTTGATATATATCTTTTTCTACATATTTTTATAGGTTTTACAGGTTTTGCATTGTTCTTTTGGCAGTTCATGATATATTCAGTATTCCTTTCCAACATCACAAGTCAAAGGTGTCAGTTCTTCTTAGGTCTTTCTGATACATTTCCTGTGCATATAAAGTGATAGATAGTTTGGGTCAGGAGTGCCTTACTCTTGAAGGTGACTTTTTTGTGTTTTAACTTTAAAAGGTCTTCTGCAGCGTATTTGCCCAATATAACATGCTATTTGATTTCTTTACCACTGCTTCCATGGATGTGAATTGTAGATAAAACATCTGACAATTCAGAAGAATTCTACCAAACTTTTAGAGGAGAGTTAATACCACTATTATGAAACATCCTCAACAAAATTCTATCCGAAAGAATTCAACATCTTAAACAACAACAAAAAAAATTTCACCATGACCAAGTAAGATTCATACTAGCAGTGCAGGGATGGTTCAACAATAGAAAAACCATTAGTGTAATCAACCACATAAATAAAACAAAAAACAAGAACCATTTTATCAACTGATATATAAGAAAAGGCATCTAACGAATTCTAATACCCACTCATGCTAAAATCTCTGAGCAAAATAGGAGTAGAAGGGAAATGCCTCAACATAATGTGGGGTATTTATGGCAAAGCTAACAGCAAAAATCATCTTAAATTGAGACAGTCTGAAAGCATTCTCCTTGAGAATGAAAACCAGATAAGGATGCCCATTGTCACCACTTTTATCCAACATTATTCTGTAGAAATGATGCAAGACAGAAAAAAGGGCATCCAAATTGGTAAGGAAGAGGTAAAATTATCTCTATTTACAGATGATATGATTTTATACACAAAAAACCTAAAGAATCCACAAAAGCCTTCTGGAACTGATACAAGAGTTCAGCAAAGTGTCAGGCTACGAGATAAACACACATAAATCAACTGGATTCCTTTACACCGTCAAAGAGGAACAATACCAAATTAGTACCATTTACAATAGTCCCCCAAGAAGACAAAATACCTGGGAATAAATTTAACCAGAGATGTAAAAGACCTCTACAAAGAATACCACAAAACTCTACTACAAGAAACCAAAACAGAGTTACATAACTAGAGAAACCTACCATGCTCAAGGATAGGAAGAATTAATATTGTGGAAATGTCTATTCTACTGAAAGTGATCTATAGATACAATGCAATCCCAGTACCAGTGTCAATGTATTTTTAAAAGAGATGGAAAACAAATCATCAACTTCATATGGAAAGAGGAAAAAGTCTCACTTAAGTAGAACATTACTGATGAAGAAGAATAAAGTGGGAGGTCTCACTCTATCTGACTTTAGAATCTATTACACTGTCGTGGTAGTCAAAACAATCTCATACTGAACAAAGACAAATGGAGCAAAGTTGAGAATCCAGACATAATATCATCTATCTATGAGCAGCTGATATTTGACAAAGGTCCAATGTCCATAAACTGGGGAAAACACAGTCTATTTAATAAAGGATTTTGGCATAACTGGATATCCATCTGCAAAAGATTTATAGATACATACCTCACACTGTACACAAAAAACAACTCAAATGGGATCAAAGACCTAAATATAAAATCTGAAACAGTAAACATCATGGAAGAAAAAAATGAGGACAACACTGGGAGCCCTAGTACATGGCATAAACAAAATACAAAATATTGCTGCCAAGGCACAAACATGAGAAGAGAAAACAGATAATTGGAAATTCCTAAAATTCACGCTTTTGCTTATCCAAAGATTTCACCAAGAGTGAAAAGCTTACCTACAGACTGGGAAAGAATGTTTGCCTACCACAGATCTTATAGATGTCTAATCTCTATAATCTACGAGGCACTGAAATCCTCAACAAGGAAAAATAATAACACAGTTAAACAATGGGCACAGGTTATCAACACACACTTCACCAAAGACATCCAGGCAGCTAACAGATAAATTAGGAAATGCTCTCAATCATTAGAGAGCCATCAGAGAAATCCAAATCAAAACTGCAATGAGATATCATCTCACCTCAACAAGGCTGGCATTAATCCAAAAAACACAAAATAATAAATATTGGAAAGGCTTTGGAGAGACTGAAACTTGTCAGCACTGCAGGTGGGAATGTAAAATGATACAACCACTTTAGAAACAGATCTGCAGCTTTCTTAAAAAGCTCTAAATAGAAATATCATATGATCCAGCAGTTCTACTTCAGAGAATATATCCTAGAAAAATAAAGGCTGTCACAAGAACAGATATATGCACACCAATGTTTGTTGCAGAACTGTCCACAGTAGCAAAAAGATGGAATCAACCTAGATGTCCATCAACCCATAAACTATGGTACATTCACACAATGGAACACTATGCAATGATAACGAACAATGAAGATCTTAGGAAACATAGTGTGGAATCATCTGGCAAACATTATGCTGAGTTAAATTAGTCAGTTGCAAGAGAATGAATATTGTATGAGACCACTACTATAAGGACTTAAGTTTCAAGCACAGAAGAAAATAATCTTTGATGGCTACAAGGATGGGGAGGTAGGAAGAGGAGTATTCACAGATTAAATAGTTGACAGGAGTTGGGCTAGGGAAAGGGAGTGATAGCACACAGCAGTAGGGAGGCTAGCACAGCTGGGCTATACAAAAAATTAAAAAGTTTCCGATATAGTCCAACAGTTTTAAGGATAGAGTAGCAGCAACAAGTGTCTGAGGACTGTGTTTGAGGAGACATCCAGGCTAACTGACATAACTAAGATTTTGTTTTGAGAAAATGTTCTACATACCACTTTGGTGAGTGGCATCTGGGGTTGTAAAAGCTAGCACACTGTCATGTAAGTAGCAAGAATTTCTCACAATCCACTTGGAGCAAGGAGAATGAAGGACATCAAAGACATGTGGAAAATATGAGCCCAGGATACAGAACATGCCAAATGATCTGCAGATTTCATCAACATGAGATCAGAAAAACTAGATGGTGCCCAGACACTACCAATGACTGCCCTGAAAGGGAACACAACATAAAGTCCCTAACTTAGCAGGAAAACAATAGATTTGCAGAACTCTATTAAAAAGACCAGACTTGATGCTCCATTGGACTGGAGGGTCCCCTTAGAATATGGCCCCTGTTAGTCCAGAGCTAAAACCAGTACCAACGCCAGCTCTTCATACAAAGAGTGGACTAGACTATGAGACATACGGTGATACAAGTAAGCGCACACCTCTTGTCTTAAATATATACATATCTGACTCGATGGCACTTGGCATGGCTATCTGAGCAACTCTTGACTGAAGGTGAAATGAGAGGGTAGAAGGGGATAGGAGTTGGTAGAACAGATACTTGAAATATACGTTCTAGAAGAGCATTGTGCTGTCACAGGTTGGCAAGACCAGGTAGAGCGGCATAGCGGTGTCTGTGTGTATGGGGAGGGGGGTTATATGCAAATTAACTTGGATGGTAAACTTTCTCTTAAAGCACAATAATATGTTTTTAAAAATTTTTCCTCCATGTATGCGTTTATAATTAACCCAATGTTTTATTATCCACTTTCCTCACTTAATTTCTTTCAAAATATATTATTTTATTATTCTTTTAGTGGCTATCCTAGATATTACAAAATATATTTATTGTTTGTCATAGGCTAATAAAAGTTAGTGCTTCTACCAGATTGTCTTGTCAATGAATGGATATTTGAGAGATTTCCAGGAAATGTTGATAAGTAAAAATAATCAAAGTAAAAACTTTATTTACAGGAGGCTACCCTTTAAGTAAGAAGTTAAGTGACAATATGAAGTACGTGTGTCTGCTGATTTGAGTTAAAGGAACATAGTAAGGAAATACTAGAAACTAAAGAAAGTGGTTTCTCAATAAGGAAGGTTGGTAAAGGGATGAAAGAAAGAAGAGAATAGGAGCATATGAGTAGGTGTTATGTTACCGTAAGACACAGGTTCAAGCCACCTGCCGCAAAGCCAGTACTGAAACAGGGATAAAGGAAATAACCAAGAGGTTTATTTTGCACGCCTGCATACCAGGAATGGGGGTATTCAGGTCCTCAAAACCTGTCTGCCTTCTTCAGTCAGGCTGGGGTTTTAATTGGGTAGTTAAGGGTAAGCGTTAGGTGTGAGGGATGGAAGAATGTGGGCAATTGGAGGGTCCCCAAGAGGGATGAGATGGGCGTGCAGTGAGAAGATATGCATCTGGAACCGGGAGAGTCTGTCCAGAGGTAAGCACCTGAGTCTGGAGGAGATACGCATCTGGAACTGGGGGTAGGGAAAGGAGTCATCTAGAGGCGGCTTTCAGTGGTAACCATTAGGACAGGGGGTCAATGGCTGGCATCTCTACTTGTTTTGATGATTCTAAGAAAAAAAAAATGCTGTAAAGCCTGTAAAGAATTTCTCTCAGTAGCACCTACAAGTTAATGTGTGATTTCCAGACGTAGGTATTATTAGGAAGCCAAGACTTTCAAGAAAAGAAGCCATACATGGAAAGAAATGGAGTTAGTACTGGCTGACTACTTCAATCCCCTCTTTTCATGTAGCCTTCACAGTCATGGGAAACCGGACTCTGGCTGTTTCTTGTTGACAGATTTGTACCACACTCTATGGAGTTCTCAGGCTCCCTGTCTTGTTTTCAATTGTTGACTCAAAATAAGTACCATATTTTCTATGGGATTTCCCCTGTATGTCTTCCCACAGACTATTTTACCTGTCTCAACTTTCTCTTGAGAGATTTCATACTTACAACTTACGGGAACATGGATGGAGGTCTCTTCTTCTGTATCTTATTTGTGCTGAAAGGGATGTAGACCTGTTTGTCAGAGTAGAAATCTCTCACTCACTGCATTAAGGATCTATAAGGGCAAGAATGACCACCACTGGTTATCAGTTAGAACTTATGGAACATCATTAATTTAATTGGAACTTTGTAACCTGGAAGATATGAATCTTAATTTTTTTCCGAACTTACTATAGATGGGGTTACTGAGAAAGACTATGTAGAATAACAGGATAGGACCAAATCTTTAGATGGTAGTATAGAGTCAGTTAGTTGCAGGATCTTAAAACCTGACTCAGTAACAGAGCTGCACATGTATGAAAGATGTTCTGGTTTAAACAGCACAAACCTTTTTGGTATTTGGTATTGTAGTGTTTCAAATTTTTGATGCAACCAGACTGAGTAATTCTTTGGGGCATATGCCCTTTTGATTTCACAATATTATCCAACAATATAAGCAATTCTAAGTCCTCATTTTTGTGTTTTGCCAGCTTTTTAAATGCATTCATGCTCCAATTAGTAATTTTTGTCCCAGAAACTCAACATTCATTCAGGAATACATAGAAAGGAGTGCCTTTTTAACCATGACTTCATCAGACGTAAATGTAAACTTTGCATAATCCTGCTTGGAGAGTGGGCCCATTAGGTAGTTTAAGGTTGAGAAAATGGCCCTCTTTCTAAGATAAGTTTAATCTCCTTGCCTTCCAAGTTTACTTTGAGTATAACCCTTAGCTGTCTCATGAAGATGTTGATGGTGTGGCCAGAAGCTAGATGGGCTGTAGGGAGCCCCATCATTTGTTGTTCTCCTTAGACTCCTCTTTGGAGAGAGTCCAGAAGGGCCTGTCCATCTAGGCCTTTGGAGAAGTGAACTGGCTGCCCTGTTTTAGGGTGCTCAGGATACTCTGCCTTCCAGTGACCTCATTTTCAACAGTACTTGTGTTAATTGGGGTCATTATTCACTGGCTAGTGAGTTGATACAGATCTTGCTCTCCAGAGGCCAACTGGGTTACCTCCAGGTGGACCTCAGAGAGCTGCAGCCAACAACTGGGCCTTTTTTTCATCTTTTTTCTTCTCTGCCACCAAATCTCAGCTACTACACACATTAAAGGTCTCCTCTGCCAACTGGAAGAGTGTGGTCCGAGGTTTTACTTCGAGCTCTTGTAACTTTTGTCTTATATCTTATGCAGACTAGGATATAAAATGCATGGCCATAATGGCATTTCCTTTTCTATTTTCAGAATTAGTACTGATACATATATTTTTAAGAATTTGGTGAGCCTAGAAAGAGCAAGACAGCTATCATCAGTTGCCTGGCTAAAAGGGAGTTTGAAAGAAAGACTTTACTACTTTTTTTTTTCTTTCTTTTTTTTTTTTATTATGATTGAATGAAAATGTACATTCCCATATAAATTCACATGTTCACCTATATGCAGCTCCTACTGTTCTCCCTGCCCAGTGACAGCACACTCTTCTTCTCTGCTTCATACATGTCTTATCCCCTCAGCAGTCTCCTATCCCCTTCCCTCCACCCAGTCCCCTTCCTCCAGCAAGAGGTCAACAAGATGACATCCTATAGATGCACAGAACCATAAAATTCCCACAAGATGCGGTCACTCTGTGTCACCAAGTCCAATTCATTGCTGTTGGAAAAGTTGACTTTCATTATGATTTATGGATGGGGCAGCATCAGGGCCAGGGGCCATGCTCCCAGGGGAACTCTGAAGCACCTGGACCATCAATCATGGTCTTTTATTGAAGACCTCAAGGTACACTCCTATTTATTCTCTTGTTGCCAGTGAGACTCCACCTTGTGAACTCCATCGTGGCTATCACTGGTGGTGGCCAGGCACCGTCTGGTTCTTCTGGTCACGAGTTGATGTAGAGATGCACTCACATGGGTCCCTCTGTCTTCTGAGCTCTCTTTTCCCCATGCCATTCTTGTCTTCGGTGATCATCTGTTCCTGTTGAGTTGGAACCATTTGCTGTACCCTCAGATGGCCACTTGGCAGCTTTTAAGACCCAAGATGCCACTCACTGATGAGGGGTGCAGAGAGTCCTCATTAGCAAAATGCTAGCTGTGCCAATTGGCCTCGATTTCACCTGAGAGCATGGTCCCCAGCCCCCCTCCCCAGCTACTCTGTCCTTGCAATATTGGGTGTTGAAGTCCAGTTAGAGACTTTACTACTTTTGATGGCTTTTTGGTCTGAGTCCTGATAGAAGACCATAAAAGTCTCTACATATGGGATTTCTTTGCCCTTGTTTACAGAATGGAATGCCCAGAATGAAACAGACAGACTAGTTTATCTAGACCGTTATTTGACTCAAGGTGGCTTGAGGAACGGGTTTTTTTAAGGTCACAGTTTAAAAGGATATCTAACAGCAGTAGCTTGTGTGGGTTACATCGATTTCCATGAAAGTCAGAAATTTAGATCTTAGAAGAGTTCATATATTTTTCATGGTTCTCTCTTTTGCATCATGATCTTACTATAGCATCTTCGATCAAAAATTTTCAATAAGTGGTAATTGAACACCACCAATTTTTTAAGATTTCAGGTACCATACAGTAAACTAGGAAGTAGAATAGAAACACTAACACTATTAAGCCAGTTATCTGAAATAACCTATGAAACCATGACTCTAAGGTCTTTGAAAGAAGAAACAAACTTTATGAGGTGTTTATGTGTAGGTATCATCAGTAACTTTTTCACGTGTCTGAGCAGCAACTGCATTTGTAAAACATCAGATTTCTTGTCAACGTAAATGCAACACTGTTTATCTGTTAAAACTCAAACTGTTTCTCAGTAGAATAGGAAATCTAATATTATTCTAATATGTAAAATTATAGCTAAAATTTTAGACACTTCTCTTATTATGGCACTTACAGTTTTGCCAAGTTTACCAATAGGAATTTCTAAATGGAGAATTATAATATCTAAACCCATTAGTTAACTAGAATTGCTGGGTTTACCCACTGGAATTTTTAATTGGAGAACTACAGTATCTATACCCATTAGTTAAATAATTTAGGAGGAAGGAAAATGATTTCATATATCTAGAAAGCAGGACTTTAAAAAATCAGCAATATTTCCACACAAAACCCACGGTATACTTTTTTTTTCTTCAATTTTGTTTTGTTTATTAATTACAGTAAAAGAATACAATTTCTAACATCTATCAATTATCTCCTCTATTATAAACCTTCACCACCCCACCCTTGTAGCCAACAGAGTTATTTTCTTCTGTAGATAATTCTATTTTTAAGTTCTTATAACAGGGGTCTCATATAATATTTGTCCTTTCGACACTGACTGATTTCACTCAGCATGATCTCTTCCAAATGAGACCATGTTGTGAGATACTTTCTAAAATCGTCATTGTTTTTTATCATAGCATAGTGTTCCATTCAGTACATGTACTGCAGTTTGTTTGTCCATTCATCTGTTGATGGGCATCTGGGTTAATTCCATCTTTTAGCTACTGTGGACTGTGCTGCAGCAAACATTGATGTACATTTGTGTGTTCATGTGACGACCTTTGTTTCTGAAGGATAAATTCCAAGCAGTGGAATTATAGGATCAAATGGTGTATCTATTTCCAGCTTTTTAAGGAAGCGCCAGATTGCTTTCCAAAGAGGTATTGCCATTTTACAATCTCTCCAGCAGTGTAGTAGAGTTCCAATTTCTCCACAGCCTCTACAGCATTTGTTGTTTTTCTGTGTGTTTTTTGGATCATGACCAACCCTGTTGAGGTAAGATGGTATCTCGCCACAGTTTTGATTTGAATTTCTTTAGTAGCTAATGATCATGAGCTAATTCTACATATGTCTTTTGGCTGTCTGGGTATTCTCTTTAGAAAAGCGTCTGTCCATCTCTTTCACCCATCATTTAGTTGGATTATTTATCCTTTTCTTGTTGATATTTTGTAGTACCTTGTAGATTATGGAGATCAGACATCAGTCTAACATACAATTGCCGAATATTTTTTCCCATTCTGTAGGTGGTCTTTTAATTCTTTCGATAACGTCTTTGGATGAGCGTAAGTGTTTGATTCTTACTAGTTCCCCTTTATCTATTTTTTCTTCTGTTGATTGTGCTTTGTTTGTCAAACTTTGAAGCCTGTCCACATTGTGTATTAAAACTTCCATTGTTGATCCTACTTTATATTGCATGAGCTTTATCATATTAGATTTCATATTTAGGTCTTTTATCATAGTACATTTTCATTTACTCAGCCTTATGTAATTGTTTCTCTGTTTCATCTGATTCTAAATCAGCGGCAGTCTGTGACGCAATCAGGTATTGCATAACAGTTTTGGATATCTCTGAGTCAGATCTGACTCGACAGCACTGGGCTGGGCCACTCATAGTCCTCTTTACAAGTTTAAAATCTTGGTTGAAATACTCTGGTCAAAACTGTAGATGATCCAAACTTAATATGACGAAGATTAATAAAAATAAATACTCGTAATAATGGTAGAAGTTAATTACAAGCAGAATGTAAAAATAAATAAGTCTGCTCTGCTAGAAAACTTGAGACAGTAACGTTTCTAAGTGTAATCATTATTCATGCTTTTAAGGAACTTCAGAAGCCACAAATAATAATCTTGGGGCATAATGCCACACAGTCAGGATATAGATTTATAGGTAACTAATTTGAATTCCCTAGTCAAAGCATTGGCTTTGATGATATTAGCTTAAGATAGTAATAATAATAAAGTTATAGTCAAGTTAGCTAGTAACATTACATCAAGCCACTGTTGTGGAGATGATTCCTACTCATAGAGACCCTTTAGGACAGAGTAGAATTGTTCCATAGAGCTTCCAAGGCATGATTGACAAAGGGACACTTAACCACCATGCCACCAGGGCTTCTCCAGCTAGCACTTTAGAAATAATAATAAAATTATGACTTAATTTTATGTACATTTTAGGCAACATTAGGCAAAAGCATAACAGAAAATAACTAATACAAAATTTAACCCAGTGATAATCAGGTATTTTTTTTATTTTAATCCATGCCAAAACCTTTCAGCCCTTTCCCTTTAGAAAAGGATATTCATGGCTTTCTGTGAAGTTTCTGAGTTGTCCAGAAGAGTTTACTACAGGCTAATGAGAAACAATGCTCGAGTTATTTAACTAAAGATCTTAAAATAAGAAAACCTTTGCTTTCTCTCCTTTTCTAAGTCTTGTGGTTTGGTTTTTGACTTAGGATAGGTCAAATCTTATCCTTTAAGAGAGATTACATAAGGAACAAATTAACTGTTTAGTCACAGAGAAAATGCTTTTATTAACAGCAAAAAACCAATTTTTCCTAACATTAGTGTTCTTAAAAATCTCATAAATTAAATCATTAAATTTTTGCTAGACAAACAAAAACCTTTGACTGTATGAAATATTTTTAACAAACCTTTACAGTGTATCCCTTTAAACAATAAAAATGAACTCATTCATTAAGACCTATATATGTCTTTTCTTATTCCTTGAAAAGCAAAAAGTATAAAAATTTAAATTATAACAAATACCTATTAATTAAATTTAATATCAGTAATTTACCTAACAGAAAACCTGGTGGCTTAGTGGTTAAGTGCTACATTTGCTAACCCAAAAGTCAGCAGTTCAAATACTCTAGGAGCTCCTTGGAAACTCTGTGGAGCAGTTCTACTCTGTCCTGTGGGGTCACTATGAGTTGGAATCTACTCTATGGCAGTGGGCTTGGTTTTAAGTTACCTAAAAGGTCCTGGAAATTATTTTAAGCCTGTAACTGAGATCAAGTTTGTTTCAACATCCCAGGTTTCTATTTATTTTTTACTATGTCTCTTATTTTTCCCAATCTAATTTTAACTCATAAAGTTTTATTAACTGGCTTTGTAAATTACAAAGCCTCTGTTCAAATGACTAATTATTGATACAAATATAACTTTAAATCTCTTGTTATGGTCAGCACAATTTTCAAGCCATTTCAGATGTGTCTCAGAGCTCCCTTACATTAAAGAAAACTTGCTTGCAGTTTGGATTTACTCAAATTTTGATAATTAAAGTACCATTTTTAATCTGTTTTCTCTCTTGAAAGGTCCACTCAGTAGTAAATGCTTTTTAACAAAGGCTCCCTGGAGTGCTATGACCTTGAATTCTGGGGAAACAGGAAGGTCTGATAGCGCCCTGTCACCTATTTTTTAACTCATGGAAGACACTTACATATGTTTAAGGTGACCTAGGAATCTTAGAGGGCAAAAGGTACTTAATTTCTCTTTCATTGTCCTGGAACTGTTACTTTTACTTTAAGACAAAACTGTTCTTTTTGACCTGCCAAACAAGTTGTCCGTCTCAAGGAATTTAAACAAAAATATCTTAAAATAATACTGGCTGAGGATATCTGATACAAGTAAAGCCCACATTGGCAACGGCAAGACAGAAAGTCTGGACAAGACCTGTAAAGCTCAAGACTCAAAAGAAACACTTAACAGGGTAACACTGTTCTACAAAAATAGAAATGGTGAATAAGGCAACACTGGGGAGAAACAATTCTGAGGCTGAACTGGTCAAATGTGTGGCCCGAGGCCACACAACAAGCCCTCAGTCTATAAGAATAGCACAATTTCTCAGACACTCTCCAAGGAATATTACAAATGTGGGTCTCCACAACAGCTTGTGCAAGTACGGATTAGTACAACAATGAAAAAGACATTTCCAAAACCGTCAAAAGGCAAATATGAAACCGTGCTAATAATGTATTCACTTTAACAAACACACGCACACAGCCAGCGTCTCTCTCTTTCCCCCACACTGGGGGGAACCACAAGGGTGGCCAGCCATTCATACACCAAAACCCTAGGGTAATTCATGGAGTCTCTTTTAGGCAATCCTGATCATGAAGTTGAATGTCTGAGACCACTCCAGGGACATCTGAGGCACTAGTCACCCCAGGAGCCATGTGGAATGCTGCTTATCTCAGGAACATCTGGGGTGCTAGTCACCTCAGGAACATCCAAGATGCAGCTTGGCTACCTACTCCATGATTTTTCCCCATAAGTCTGTCAGCTCCAGCCCTGAGTGCAAGAGGGAGGGGAATGCAGTCTCATATCATACCTCAGAGGATTATTTCCAGACAGATGTCCAGGGTCACTTACTTTGGATGAAAGTACAGATTTGGGGACTAGTGGTACCACAGCAGGCACGAGACTGATTGATGTACTCCTGGAGGCAAGTGGGACCTCCCGCGACCGCTTTCTGTAATAGTTAACAATTGATCTCAGGGCTGTACCACAGGGCCATTGAGTCTCAAGCTGACACATCCTGGATGAGCCCTCAATTTGTTATTGCAAAACATGGGTTTAAGCTGCTTGCTGCAAAACCAATAATCAGAGAGGGGTAAAGTAAATGACCAAGAGGTTTATTTTGCATGCTAGTGTGCAACAGACAGGGGAAGTTGGTGTCCTCAAAGCCTGTCCAGCTTCTTCAGTTAGGCTTTTACTGGGTAGTGAAGGGTAAACATTAGATGTAAGAGATGGAAGAATGTGAGCAATTGGGGTTTCCCAAGACAGGTGAGATGGGCATCCAGTGGGGAGATATGTATGTGGAATTGGGGGAGTGTCATCTGGAGGAGGCTCTTGGTGGCAGCCACACGAGCAGGGGAGTGTTCACTGGCATTTCCACTTGTTTTTGATGATTCTAAGAAAAAATTGCTCTAAAGGCTAAAAGATGTTATTTCAGTGGCTCTTATAAGTTGACATGTGATTTCCAGAGCTAGGTAGTGTTAGGAAGCGAGAACTTTTAAGAAAAGCAGGTATACAAGGAAAGAAATGGATTTATTCCTGGCCAACTAATTCACTAAGGAATGGTGGCACATTTCTAAGTATACCTGTTTGTGTAACTCTCACTGTTGTTGTTGTACGTAGTCTAGTTGATTCCAACCGATAGCAACTGTATAGGACAGGGTGAAACAACCCCACAGGGTTTTCTAGGCTGAAATCTTTGCAGGAATGGATCACCAACTTTTTTCCCTGCAGACCAACTGGTGAGTTTGAATGTTTCAATTAGCAGCTGACTCCTGTAGCCATTAAGGCACTAGGGTTTGTCTCTCTTATAACCACAGTAAAGTCTCACATAATCTCCCAAAAAGAATTAGCCCAAATCAATCAGGATGCTGGTGAAACCCAAATGAAATACAAACTGTAATTAATACAAACTATATAAAAGAAATAACATAACCATATTGAAAAGGTGGGGAAGAAAAGAACTGAGATAGCTTTAGGAAACATCATTTTGATTGGATACAGTAAGGTTAAAGACAGAAAGAATGCTACACAAACACCGTGCTCTAGCTATCAAAATACTCCCCTCTGAAACTACTCACGCATTTACCAAGATTGAAAAACTGAGCAACAAATTTGTCAAGGATGAGACCCAGGTTTCTCAGTGTGAAATCAGGAAAAGGGGAAGGCCTAAAAGGAGTCCTGTGGTGTTAAATTTAAATACTTGACTCTGCATGCTGAGCAGGCCTAGAGACAGTGACTCTCTGGTTGCTGTTGACAGCCAATACAGCCAGGAGCTAGTTTAAAAAAAAGAAAGAAAAAAAAGTCATTGCTACCAAGTCAGTTCTAATCCTATGGACAGAGTAGCACTGCCCCATATGGTTTCCAGGGAGAGGATAGTGGATTTGAACCACCAACCTTTTGGTTAGCAGCCATAGCTCTTAAACACCACACTGCCAGTGCTTGGTAAAACATAAGCGATATATAAAAATATTAATTTTCTTTTTAATTCTTAGTGTGGGTGTTCAGACACTTCTTGGAAACTCTATGAGGCAGTTCTATGCTGACCTATAGTGTTGCTATGAGTGGGAATTGCCTTAACGACAATGGGAATGGTTTTGATTTGATTTAGTGTGAGTGTGAGAATATCAGTATTATTATTTTCTTAATTTTTTCTGTTTAAATTACAAGAAGACTTAAATTGATCTACGTAATTGTACTGATTATATTTGGCTGCCATAATCCATGAATGAAAATTTAATTTGACTATGCTCTTATTATTAATATATCAATGGCATATTTATTGAAGTCAATCAAATTATGTTTTATGAACAGATAAATACAAGGTCTGCATAGACAACACCTAAATTATTCCTGTAAAGGATCTCTTCAAAATATTGAAAAGTAAAGATATCATCTTGAAGCCTAAGGTGCACCAGACTCAAGCCATGGTATTTTCAGTCACATCACATGAATGACTGTGGGCACGGTGCAAGACGGAGCAGTGTTTCGTTCTGTTACACATAAGGTTACTCTGAGTCAGAATTGACTCAACTGCCCTTAACAACAACAAGTTACCTGAAGAATATCTTTCTCACTAAAGCATGGTTTTCTTCTCCAATGTGTGTGTGTGTGTTTTATTTTTTAACCACTCTGTTCAACACCGTAATATATTCACAGGACTTGATTGTTTGCATTAAAATGATTCTCTAGGAACAACTTCTGTTACCCATTTATTTTTTATAAGAAATAATCTGTAAAGTATAGCATACATCAAGTACGCCTAAGCAGACTGTAGTGTCAGAGACAATAAAACCCACTGTTGGGGAGCAAATGGCACAAAACAGAGGCAGAGACACACCAGTCCTGGGATTCAGTGAAGTTTTCAAAGAGAAAGAACGTGGGGTCTGAGCTGACGGTTGGTTCAGTGCCCTTGAAGAGAAAGAGAAAGGGCAGTGAGCCGAGGGTCGCTGTGAGACTGGAAAACAATAGGAAGTATTCTTAGGCAAACTCAATTCCTACAGCTGTGATCCCAACCCTACCTCCATGAAGTAGAAGATTCACTTTTATGATCTGAAAATATGTTTGTCACAACTATGTCAGTCATGTCATTACCATTCTCTATAGCAAAAACCCTAGGATTATCAAAGTACACAAAGATAGGCACGTGAACATACCTATAGATATTTTTTGACATGCCATTTATTAAGTAGGCAAATAGGACACGTAACATTTCTAGAAAAGAAGAAAAGAAGGATTGAGAGTAGGTAATGTTAGAACGGCGTTACAGAGGATACTTCACACCTACTTTTCCTTAGGTGACTTAGCTCTGTTTCTCTTAAATTAAAGAAGAAATCACAGTGAGATGTAGTTCAAACTTCCCAGTACTTGAGGAATTGCAGCAGCACGCTGTAGAGAAAAAACTTTAATGGTGTTTCAAGTTAAAACAGAGAAGTTTATTAAAGTTTTAAAAGAACTACAACTGGGGAACCACATAGCCTATATAGGAAACGGAACTAGGTAGTCCTGGACTAGTTTCATTATAGAAGTACTCTTGTGGGGTAAACAGAGGG
Source organism: Heterohyrax brucei (assembly GCA_028571685.1). NCBI lineage: Eukaryota > Metazoa > Chordata > Mammalia > Hyracoidea > Procaviidae > Heterohyrax > Heterohyrax brucei. Next base: position 45,399,173 of record CM053144.1, on the reverse strand, counting down.
ACCAAACCATAAGGAGGACAATTACAGGAAAATAAACATTGTAATAATCACACTCTGATTGGTTGCTTATTATTAACAGCATAGTTAGTGATTACAGATAGTTTCACAGAATTCTTATGTCATGGCCACAAAATGTTTGTGTTTTTAGTTTATTTGTTTTTGTCTATGTTGTGAAAAGAAAAAATACTTTGTTGGCACCAGAACTCATACAGCACTCTTCCTGAATACAGGTATTTTGAGACAGACAGAGGGTCACTTGGTTAAGACTTCTTGGAGCATATCATTTCTGTCTTAGTCATCCAGTGCTGCCACAAGAGGACGGCATTAACAAACAGAAATTTACATTCTCACAGAAAAGTAGGCTCAAAGTCCAAATTTGGGGCACCAGCTCCAGGAGAAGTCTTTCTCTGTTAACCCAGGAGGAAGGTCCCTGTTGTTAACCATCCCAGGGGACCGGGAGCTTCAGAGGCACAGGGACTCTGGGTCCCAAGGATGTGTCTTGCTTCTGGTGCTGCTTCTTTCTTAATGCTAGGAGGTTCCCAGCACTTGTTTGTTTCCCTTTCCTTTCTGTCCCAAGAGATTGCTTCAAGGCACAATACAATTTGACAGACTGAGTCCTGCCTTAACAAAACAACTGCCACCCATTCTCCCTCGTTAACATCACACAGGATGTAAGGCAGGATTTATAGCATGAAGGAACAGCACACAGTACCAGAAATCATGGCCCAGACAAACTGAAACACAAACACAATTTGATGCAGGATGTTTGCACGTCCTGAGGAAAAACAATTTTTTTTAAAGAAACATAGCTGTCAGTCTAGAACCCAGATTAAAATTAGGTTACATGGGCATCATATTATGACTTGTCTCACTGACTACAGTGAAACAAGTGTGTTTCCCATTTCTCCCTAACTGGGGTCACTTACCAGCAGCCTTTTCAGAGCCCCCTTAAACTCTTTGTTTCTCAAGGTGTAGATCAAAGGATTAAGGAAGGGAGTCACTACAGTATAGAACAGGGTGAGGAATTTGCTGTGCTTCTGTGTGTACTTGCTGTTGGGTTGTATATAGACAAAAATGAGAGTCCCAAAGAACAAAACCACAACAATCAAATGAGACCCACAGGTTCCAAATGCTTTCCTTCTGCCTTCAACTGATTTCATCTTCAGCACAGTCCTCACAATGCAGCCATAGGAGACTAAAATAATTCCCAGGGGTATAACTACATAGAGGACACTAGCTACAGACAGCTCAGTTTCTAGGAAGGTTGTGTCCGCACAGGCAATTTTAATGATGGCAGGCTCCTCACACATAAAATCATTCACCATGTGGTGGCTGCAGAGAGGTAACTGGAAAACAAGAATGGTCTGAACAGTGGACCCTGCAAAAGCACTGATCCAGGCCACAGCTGCTAGTTGCTGAAGAAACTTGGGGTGCATGGTAACGCTGTAGTGAAGCGGTCGACAGATAGCATTGAAGCGGTCATAGGCCATAACGGTCAGGAGGATACACTCTGTGGAGCCCAGTCCCAAAGCAACAAATAGCTGAATCACACAACCAGTGTAGCTAATGGTCTTCTCAGGGCCTTTGAGATTCCACAACATCTGTGGGACAGTACTGGTAGTGAAACAGAGGTCCAAGAAGGAGAGATTAGACAGGAAGAAGTACATGGGGGTGTGCAGTTTGGGGTTCAAGTATGAGACCAGTATGATGGCTGTGTTCCACAGCAACGTCAGAACGTATGTGATAGAGATGACCGGGAGGAGAACTGTCTCCAACTGGGGCTGGTCAGAGAAGCCCAGTAAGATGAAACCTGATGGGTTGCTAACATTTGTCCCTTTCATAGTTTCTTCATTGTGAATCACCCTTCTTGGTCATTCCTACCTCATTCCTGTGGGAAGAAAATAGGGTACCATAACCAATGGAAAACTAAGTTACCAATTAAAACTTGAGCATTTGGAGATAGTAAATACAGGGAGAGAAATAAAAGATAAAGTTATGCAAAAGTATGATAATTTGATTTGTGATGCAGACACACCCATCTGTAGTCATGAAAATATCAAATGCACTGAAAGAAAACACATAAAAATAGAGGAAAAAAATTAGAATTATATCTCAAAGCTGACGAGATATATACTAAACTCTTGAAGATGAAATGCACAAACTGGCAATATACATAGTGCAGAAAGGCAAAGATACTGAAACTAAAATGACTGTTATGAGTATAGCTATGTCATAGGCAATAAATGTATGTTAAAAAATAATAAAAACTCCGTAAAATTAGAACACAAGGTATATTCCAAGCAGCTATACTATATACAAATAGATAGATCATTTCAGTTCCAAAAAAAGCAAATGACTTAATGAAGCTAGGTATAATGAAGCTTTTAAGGAGAAGAGAGAGAAATATGAAAAAGATCAACCACCTTAACATGCCTTAACATGATTGACTAAACCCTGCTCTCCTCCTTTTGCTAAGATCAACTAGCACCAGATCACAAGATGATCTGCCCTTCTACTCAGAATTTGTTTTGTTGAGGAATTTCTTTCTGGTGAATACCTGGTTTTCTAGGTAAGAAAACCTTAAAAGCAAAGCAACAGGATTGTTATTAACCTTTCTTTATTTGTAGATATAATAAATAAGGTGAAAGGCACAAAAAAATAAATGGACAGATTTGAGAGAGGATATAGTGAGTTGTACACATAGAGGCAAAAATAGTTGGAAATACTTAAACAGAAACAAATATAACTATTATTACCAGTCATTGCATTCCTGTGAAGTAAACAACTGCTGAAGGTAGAACTGGTAACAGAGCTAAGAAAAACTACTGTTATTTGAGTCAGTCTTTACAAATGTTGCTCTCTGGAAGACTTGAATTTACAAACCCAATTACCAAGTTTTCTTCCCTATTCCACAAATTCACTCACCTAATACAATCCACTGAAGCCTGCTAGCACGGTAAGAGACGGCCGCTAACCAAGAGGCCAGCAGTTGGAATTCACCAGCACCCACTCTTTGAGACAGAAAACCCTTTGAGATAGTTCTGCTCTATCCCATAAGATCACTATGAGTGAATATCAACTCGTTAGCAACAGGTTCTTGTTCTAACGAAATCCCCTGACCTTTCATACAGTAAATTGTGTAGAATTAAGAATGTATTTTAAACTATTAATTTGCAAAGATTAGGAGATGCGGTTGTGTGTATTTGTACTCCTGAACTGTCAATTCACCAAAATGATTGAAGGAGGTTGATTGTCTGTGGAACTCAATTCTAAATAAAGTCCTTTATAAAGAAAACAAAATCAAAAAAACTCTTTAATAAAATATCTGCTTTTCCCTCGTATCCATCAATTTTTATAAACTGTATAGAATTAAAAAGTATATTCTGATTTTCCTTCAAGTATCCTGACTAGAAAACACAAAACAAAAACTTACTTTTAAGATTCCTAGGCCATTAATCTACAGGGTCGCTGTGAGTCAGAACTGACTCGACACTGCTTAACAACAACTGGCAACAACAACAAACCCTTAAGCTGGATCTCAGGCAATTATTACATGGTCTGGTTTAAGAGAATACATAGCACATTTTCTTTGATATCCACTGTAATGATTCTGAAATTTTGCCAAGATGAAACTACTATGTGTTTTGAGGAGAAAATAACAAAGTGTCTGGAATAATAATAAGTGAAGGAAACACTCTAGTAGCCAAATTTTTCAGCACTTGTCTAACTGGCCAAGTATTTTCAAGGTTAAGTAAAATTACTCAAGGCTATAATGCAGTGGTATGGACATTGACCTTAGGTGGTTAAATTCCCTTCACTATACTGGAAACTTTGGTGGTGTAGTGGTTAATTGCTGTATCTGCTAACCGTGAAGTTCAGCAGTCTGAATCCACCAGATGCCCCTTGGAATCTCTATGGAATAGTTCTAGTCTGCCCTACAGGGTTGCTCTGAGCCAGAATTGACTCAGTGACAGCAGGTTTTGTTTTCTGGTATACAGTAAAGGAAACCTTGGTGGCATAGGGAGTGCTATGTCTGCTAGCCATAGAGGTGAGCAGTTCAAATCTGCCAGGTGCTCTTGGGAAACTCTATGGGGCAGTTCTACTCTGTCCTATAGGGTCACCATGAGCTGGAATTGACTCAGTGGAAGTGGGTTTGGATTTTTGGTTACAGAGTAAAGAAAGAACTGTGTTGTTAATGGATTAGATTTCCACTGAGAAAAAGACCATGGGTGAGTGGTCTCTTCTTTTTTTATCTTATAATGAATGCTACATCATCATGTTTCTTTGACATTTGACTTTGTATTTCCAAAAATCACTAGTGTTTTCCAAGAAGACTCCACTGTGAATCTCTTCCTTTTCCATGTCACATTCTTTTAGTCGAGGTGAGAACGAGGCATTTTATGGTTGCAAAGAGAAGCTGGTCAGTTTTCCGTGACTGTGGTGGCACAGCAGTTAAGGACTATGCCTACTAACGAAAGAGTCAGCAATTCAAATCCATCAGGAACCCCTTGGAAACTGTAGGGGGCAGCCGTATGTTCTATAGGGTTGCTACAAATCAGAATCAACTTGACAGCAATGGATTTGGGGGGGAGGGTTATGAATTCAGTAAATATTGAGTTATATGTAAAAAGTGGCTTCTATTCAAGACAAAAGAGAACAAGCTCTGCATTTTCTCAACTTTTAAAACAATACTTCCTTTATTTTTTCCATAACATGAGAAAGAAAGGCTACCTTCTAGGAAGAATGAGAATCCAGCTGTAGGCGACACTGATGGTTCTGATGAAGATACAATCTTGGTTACAGTTACTGTACAGGCAGTGGAGGAAACAAATATGGGTAATCCGGTAGCCGCTCTGTCCTCTCTGCCCTATATCCCCTTTACTCAAACTATATTTAGGTGGATAGTATTCGCTTTGTTTACTCAGCACATGTCTCTAGAGCTCTCCTTCCTGGATGACTCCTCGTTGTTATGTTGGAGAGGAAGATGGTTCTCTAGAGAGATAGCCACAGAGGCTTGTGCTTCTGTCTCTTCTGGGAGATCAGTTTTATACCATTTTCTAAACATACATTTGAACACATGACTTTTGCTATGTTTTTGTAATAGAAAGCACAAAAACGTTTCTGGAGTAGAATATCCTTCAGCGTCTTTAATGAACTTGTAAAACTAGTTAAAGTTTGTATGTTTCTTGCTGTTTTGACAGCTTCATTTTTAGGGGGGCGGATTGCATGAAAGTGTACAATCCAGTTTAAATTTGCATGCCTGCCTATGTGCATCTTCTACTGCTCTCCTTGCCCGGGGACGGCATATTCCTCCTTTCTGTTCTATACATGTCATATCTTCCTAACAACCTCCTGTCCCCTTCGCTCAACTCTCTCTATTCCTCTCTAGTAAGAGGTCAGTAGAACCCTGAAGTGCACACATGATATAGGCATTCTGTGTCACCGAGTCCAATCTATTCCTGTTCGAGTAGATGACCTCAGTAATGATTTATGGACAGGGGCAGCATCAGGACTAGGGGCCATGCTCTCAGGGACACCCTGAGGCCTTTGGACCATCAATTGTGGTCTTTTGGTAGGGCTCTCAGGGTGCACCCCTCTTGATTCTCTTGTTGCTATTGATAGCTTCTTAGTAGATTTATTTTTTAATTTATTTTTAAAATTTTTGTTAGTGAGACTTCTGGCCAGCACAGCACACCATAGACAGAAGCAGCACACTACACTGTCCCTCCACAGCAAAGATCTCCAAATCTAAATAAAACAGAGACAGATGTCAATTCTGGTACCTGGACTGTCAAGTGAAGAAATAAAAGTATCAACCAAATGTCAAATGACATAAGAAACTGACAGAGAAGAGACAGCAGAAGACATAGGAGAAGAAGTCTTCTATTAGCTATCCCAGTATGGGTTTGCCATCTTGAACTCCTGTCTGAGGCTGGTAGACAGGGAACATGGGAAGCAGCTTTATGGAAATCCTAGCAGAAGACAAAGTAACTGGTAACTGGTGAGAAATGTTTTCCTACCCCTCATCTTCCCTTGTTGCTCTGCCTCTGATACTTCCTGGGGTTCTCAACTACCAGGGGAGTGTGGTGTCCCTGGTGCTTGGATTTGACCCATCCACACTGAGTATTAGCAGATGGGGCAAGGATTTGAAAGCACCTTCAAGAGTCCCAAGCAGAATACAGATCACCAGGTAACTAGTGATGTATACTTTCATAATCTCACAGCTCCCACCTACCCCATCCCCTCTTCTGTTTCCCACCAGCTACAGTCTCCTGACTGGGTGGAAACTCCTTTGGCCTCAGTCACTTGGATTTCCCACCTTTCCCCACTGGCAGCACACTGAGTCCCATTGTTGTTTTACTTTGTATCTTTTGGTTTTCTCTGTGCTCCCTACCACCTCCCCTTCTTTTCTTGCTGTCAAGTAAATTCTGACTTGTAGCAACCCTATAGAATATACAGTTGCCCCCTACAGTTTCCAAGGAGTTCCTGGTGGATTTGAACTGCTGACTCTTTTGTTAGTAGGCATAGCCCTTAACTGCTGTGCCACCACAGTCACGGAAAACTGACCAGCATCTCTTTGCAACCATAAAATGCCTTGTTCTCACCTTAACTAAAAGAATGTGACATGGAAAAGAAAGAGATTCAGGGTGAGGTCTTCTTGGAAAACACTAGTTATTTTTGGAAATACAAATTCATTATTGTTTTACTTTGTGTCTTTTGGTTTTCTCTGTGCTCCCTACCACCTCCCCTTCTTTTCTTAAACATCTGGCTCCATGTGCTGTCTTTCCCTTTTGTTGAAAGACTATGATGCACTGCTTAACTGGAGAACTACTTCCTTGATGTGTGAAATCTTAGGGTTTTTTTAAAATTTGTTTTCTTTGGTTCTGTTTTGTTTTGTCTATTTCTCTGATTTTTTTTTTTTTCTCTCTTTGTGACTTGGAACTCCCTGCTAGCCATGCTGTATTGCATAGCTTAGGACCAAGTCCCCAGACTGCCCACCTGTGTCAGCGGGATCTTTGGAGGCATTTCTGTCTCTTTTTTCTCCTCTTTTTTCCTCTTTTTTTGCTTCCTATTTTTTTAATTTCCCAGTTCTCATCTGTCTATACTTACCTTCATTTCCTGTCTCCTGAATTCCTGATACTATGTGACATCTATACCCAATAAAGCTATGCTATTCAATGCAACATGGTAAATAGTTTCCTGGTCTTTGTATCAGCACTGATGAGACCTTTGGAGGCCTTTCATCATGTTTTTATCCCCAAACTTTTAACTAGTTTTTTCCCCTATTTATCTTCTTCTTTTCTTTCTTTCTTTTTTTTAATCTTTTTATTCTTCTCTATTTCTTAACTCCTCATTTCTTCACTCCAACAGCAAGATCCTTGGCACACGTTTTGTTTTTGTTTTTCACTTCTATTTCTGTGTCCTCTTACACATACCAACTTCAGCTCCACACATGACCACACCCCTGCTCCTTCTCACTGAATATCACATCCCTGGGCAGCACAAGTATGGCCTGCTGGAATCTTCACTGATTTCTGGTTCACTCTATCACACTTACCTGCCTTGAATCTTCATCTAGACCTGCCCTGCCACATCACTGCTGAGCAACTGGCCATGCCCACTGGACAAGGAGGTGAAAAGTACTGTGATCACACAGAAGCAAACAACGAAGAATACACAGCTTGCCTGTTCTCACATAACCAGATAAAACACAAAAGCAGGAAGAAATAATAAACAATCAAGAAAATAACTACCAAATGCCCTAAAAATGGCAGAAAACACCAAAATTTATGAAAAAGAGAGAGAGGAAGTTTCCAGCAGGGGTCAAAAATAAAACACCAGGTGACTTTCCAGTGAAAGAAAAGGCACTAGATTTGACTGACAACAAATTCAAATCTCTGCTATTCAGAGCTGTTCAAGAGTTAAAGCAAAAAGCAGGTGAAAATGAGGAAAAAACAGACAAATTCATGGAAAAGACAGAAAAATTCATGGAAGAATTCAGGAATATATTAAAGGAAAAGAATGCCAAAATACATTCACTACTGAAATCATACAGAAACAACAATTATAAATCCAAAAGATAAACAACAAGATTCCAGAAACAGACAATGTCACAGAAGGGCGAAAGAGCAGGTTTGAAATTATGGAAGACTGGATCAGTGAAATTGAAGACAAGCACTTAGACACAGCTCTGTTTGAGAAAAAAATCATAAAAAGGAACAAAGAAAAATGAAGAAACCCTGAAAATTAAGTGGGATACAAACAAAAACAAAAATTTACAAGTGATAGGAGTTCCAGCACAGCAGAGAAAAACAGAACACACCAAGAGGATCACTGAAGATTTGCTGACAGAAAATTTCCTTAATATCATGAAAGATGAAAATCTGAACATCCTTAGGAAGCTCAACAAATCTCATATAGGATACATCCTAAAAGAGAATCACGAAAGTATATCATAATTATACTTGCTAAAAGCAAAGATAGAGAAAAATTTTTTGAGAGCAGCTCAAGGAGTAAAAAAGGCCATGTGAAGAGGAGAAACAATAATACTAAGCACTGATGACTTCACAGAAACTATGCAGGTAAGAAAGAAATGAAATCATCTGTATATAAAATCTTCAAATAAAAAATTTGCTGACCAGTAATAGCATATCCTGTAAAATTCTCATGCAAATATAATGGTGAAATTAGGACACTTCCAGGTGAAGACAAATTAAGAGAATATGTAAAAAGCAAAGCTAACTTACAAGAATTATTAAAAAGTGATCCTGCAGTCTGAAAATAAGCAACAACAGACCACAGTCTGAATCTAGGATGCAAGATTGTTCCAACCAGATATCAGCCTATGAAATGAGCTTTCAAGGACTATCCAAAATCAAAAGAATTACAAAAGGGAATGAAGGAAATGAATCTGTATATGACAATAACATCAGAACAATAAAAAAGGGAATGAATGATGTAAATATAGAACTTTCTAAAGAGAAAGAAAGCAAGATGATACTAAGTAATGATAGACTAGATTAAACCAAGGAAGATATGGTTAAATTTGAAGGTAATCACAACAACACTTAACAAAGCTACTTATCAAAATAAAGAAGCAAAACATAAAATCTCAATAAAAACAAAATTTACAAAAAGAAAATAAATGGAAAAGAAATCCACAAACCAAAAGAAATAAGCACAGATTAAAAACAACAAAGAAAATGTCAGTACCACAAAAAAGGCACTACAAAATAACAGCAATAAACTCACACTAATCAATAATTGCATGAATGTAAATGGCCTAAATGTACTCATACAGAGATGGATTAAAGCAAAGCAGGACTCATCAATGTGCTGTTTACAGGAGTCAACCTTAGAAACAGATGTAAATATATTAAAAATGAAAAGCCGAGAAAATACATCCAATAAATATCAAACCCACTGCCACCAACTTGATGTCTATTCTTAGTGCCCCTATAGAACAGAGTAGAATTGCTCCATAAAGCCTCCAAGGAGCACCTGGTGGATTTGAACTGCGACCTTTTGGTCAGCAGCCACAGCATTTAACCACTACACCACCAGCGTTTCTAGAAAGAAAAAGGGGGGAACAGAAGTGACAAAACTAATATTGGATGAAATAGGCTTTAAAAGAAAATCCACCATATAACAAAAGAAGAGCACTATATAATGATTAAAGAGACAATCTATCATGAAGACTTAACTGTAATAAACATCTACATGGCCAATGATAGTTCTCCAAATTACATTAAAAAAAAACCTCTAACAACACTTAAATGGGAGATTGACAGTTGTACAATATGGGAACTTACTTAAGGGCTTTGCTATTGTGTATGCTATTCATAGATGAAAATACACCTAACTAGTAAATGCATCAGAGACTGCTCCTGGTATGAGCTTTGATAAATGAGGCACAGAATGCTGTGCTTCAAGGAAGGATGGAAAATCTCCCTGAATGCCCTGCCAGACTCTGAGAACACCTTAACCTATACTTCAGCTTCCTTGTAGAAAGAAAAATGTCTTGCATGAGCTAATATCACCTCATGGTTATTGTTCTCCTTTCTCCCCTTCATTTTACAATAAATATGTGGGACCACAGGGAAACTGGGCTCTCGACCTGGAGGGTTGTTAGCCCTCTCACCCCACTTTTACTTATGCTTGTCTCTGTTTTCTTATCTTCGGCATCACCCCATCTTTAGCCCTCTTTGCTGGGTAATTCCTCTGGAGCACAATTATAATAGGAGACTTCAACATACCACTGTTGATAAAGGACAGAACATCCAGAAAGAAACTCAACAAAGATATAGAAGGGCCAAGGTCACAATCAGCCACCGTGACCTCACAGACATACACATAACACTCCAGCCAACAGCTGCAAAGTATTCATTCTTTTCCAATACATATGGAATGTTTGCCAGAAGAGACCACATTTTAGGCCACAGAGCAACCCTGAACAAAATCCAAAACACTGACATAATGCAAAGTATCTTCTCTGACCACAATGCTGTCAAGTAAAAATTAACAACAGGAAGAACAAAGAGAAACAATCAATTACATGGAAATACTATAATACCTTGCTTAAAAACTAAGGGGTAATAAAAAAAATTAAAGGTAGACTCAAGACATTCCTAGAATCAAATGAAAATGAAAACAAACCATACCAAAGCCTTTGGAACACAATAACAGTAGTCCTCAGAGGTCAGTTTATAACAACAGGCACCCACATCAAAGAAGAAACAGACAAAATCAAAACATTAGTTGCACAACTCAAACAAGAACAGCAAAAGAATCCCACAGCCACCAGAATAAAGGAAATAATTAAGATCAGAGCAGAAATGAGTGAAAGAATTAACAAAACCAAAATTTGATATTTTTAAAAGAATCAACAAAATTAGCAAACCACTGACCAATTTGAGAAAAGAAAAACAAGAGAGAATTCAAATGCTCCAAATAAGAAATGTCATGGGGGACCCGAAAAAAGACCTAACTGAAATAAAAAGATTCGTAACAGAGTATTAAGAAAAATTATACTCTAACAAATTTGAAAACCTAGAGGAAATGGACAAATTTCTAGAATCACTGCCTACATAAACTAGCACAAAAAGAGTTTCAAAATCTGAACAGACCCATTACAAGAGAAGAGAATGAAGAGGTAATTTAAAAATTCCAACAACAATGCCAAAAAGCCATGGCTCAGATGGTTTCACTGGAGAATTCTACCAAACATTCAGAAAAGAGCTTACACCAGTACTATTTCAGAACATAGAAAATGAAGTGATACTTCTGAAATCATTCTATGAAGCCAGTATAACCCTGATACCAAAAACGAGACAAAGACACCACAACAAAACTGCAGACTGATGTCTGTCATGAGTATAGATGCAAAAATTCTCAGCAGAATCACAGCCAACAGAATTCATCACCATGTCAAAAAAAATATTACATCATGACCATGTAGGATTCATGCCAGGTATGCAAGGATGATTCAATATTATAAAATCAATCAACAAAATCCACCAATAAATAAAAGAATCACATAATCAACTCTACCAATGCAGGAAAGGCATTCAACAAAGTCCATACCTAGTTTAAAAAAAAAAAAAAGAGCTCTGAATAAACAGGTACAGGAGATAAATTTCTCAACGTAATAAAGGGCATCTACACAAAACCAACAACCAATGTCATTCTTAATGGACAGAAGCTGAAAACATTCTTTTTGAAAACAAGAACAAGACAAGGATGCCCTTTATCACCAGTCCTTTTTAACGTAGTGTTGGAAGTCCTAGGTATAACAATAAGGCAAGAAAATGAAATAAAAGCTATTCAAATTGGTAATGAAGAATTAAACTGTCTGTACTTGCAGATAGTGTGATACTATATAGAGAGAATCCTAATGACTACACAAGAAAACTACTGGCATTAATAAAAAGTTCCAGCAGATAGCAGAATACAAGATGAACATTTAAAAATCAATTGGATTCCTGTTCACCGATAAACAGACCAATGAAAAGGAAATGAAGAAAACAATTTCACTTATATTAGTCCCTAAAAAATAAAATACTTAGCAACAAATCTAACTAGGATTATAAATGACTTATACAAAGAAAATTATAAAACACTACTGCAAGAAACCATGACAGATCTACAAAAATGGAAAAACATAACATGCTCATGAACAAGTAGGTTCAACGTTATGAAAATGACAATTCTACCCAAAGTGATTTCAAACACAATGCAATCCCAATTCAAATACCAATAACATTCTTTAAAGAGATGGAAAAACTTTAATTAACTTTATATGGAAATGGAAGAAACTCTGGATAAATAAAGCGGTACTGAAGAACAGTGAAGCAAGTGGATTCAGATTATATGACAGCAGAACCTGCTATTTAGCTACAGTGGTCAAAACAACCTGGCACTGTTAAAATAACAGATATATTGACCAGTGGAATAGAATTAAGAAGCCAGAGATAAAGCCATCCATGTATGTGGGTCAGAATTAACGCAATGGCAACATGTTTGGTTAGGTTGGATTTACGGTTACCTGATCTTTGACAATGGCTCAGAGTCTATCAAAAGGGGAAAATGCCTTCTTTTTAATAAATGGCACTGGCAAAACTAGCTGCCCTTCTGCAAAAAAAATTGAAATAAGACCCATACTTTACACCATATACAAAAGCTAATTCAAGGATATAGGAAATCCAGAGTGGAAAGGAAGACTGTGCTGTCACAGAATGGAAGACCAGCCAGGGTTACATAGTGTGTGTGCAAGATTTGTATAACAAATTGAACTGGATTTTAAACTTTAATTTAAAGCACAATAAAATACATATTTTTAAAAAAGCTAAATCAAAATGGATCAAATGTCTAAATATGAAGCCAAAAACTATAAAGTTCATGGAAGAAAAAATAGGATCAATGCTAGAAGCAGTAATACATGGCATTAGCAGTATATAAACCATAACCGAAAACATACAAACTCCAGAATATAAGTTGCATAATTGGGGTCTCATAAAAATTAAACATTTGTGCACATCAAAAGACTTCACCAAACAAGTAAAAGGAGAGCCTACAGAGTAGGGGAAAAAACTGCCTTTTATAAATTAGATGAAAGTCTGATTTCTACAATCTACAAGAAAATCCAACACTTCTAAGACAAACAATCCAATCAAAAAATGGTCAAAGGAAATCAAAAAAAGACAAACAGTCCAATCAAAAAATGGTCAAAGGAAATGAACAGACACTTCACCCAAGAAGACATTCAAGTGCAAGTCACCAACAGACACATGAGGAAATATCACTAGCCATTAGAGAATTGCAAATCAAAATGATATTGAAATATCATTTCTCTCCAGCATTACGGGCACAAATCACCAAAACAGGCAATGACAAAATGTGAAGAGGCTCCAGGAAGATAAGAACTCTTATGCACTGCTAGTGGGAATGCAAAATAATGCAACCATTTTGGCAAACAATGTGGCACTTCCTTACAAAGCTACAGATAAAAATACCACATGATACAGCAATCCCACCCTTAGAAGGATATTCTAAAGAAATAAGTCATTTCACAAATAGACATACAAGGTCTGACAAGTTCACAAACTTGACACTGTGTGCTTACATTGGCAACGCTGTACAAACAACTCAGTAAGGTTTCATAAGCTTACTGCATCAGTGTCCCACAGCTGTGTTCATGTTGACCTGTGGCAATGTCTTGTTAAATGGCATTCATTATTATTGTTGCGTGATTTTGTGTGTCATTGCAAGAAAGTCAGCGCTTGAATCAGAGCAAAGAACAAATATTATATTTATTGTTAAACCTGGCAAGAGTGGAAGTGAAATCAGGGACATGTTAGTCCAAAGTTTATGGGAATAATGCTGTGAAGAAAATGGCCATGTACAGATGGATTAACCATTTTTCTGGGGGTAGAGAAAGTGTCACTGGTGAAGAGAGGTCAGGGCAGCCAGTAATGAGAAGAACTGGTGACAACATTGCAAAAATTTGTCAATTGTACATCAACATTGTTGGCTGACTATAAGAAGCATAGCAGACCATGTAGACATCTATAGAGAAGCAGTTAGGAAAATTTTGACTGAAAATCTTGGTATGAGAAAGATGTGTGCAAAAATGGTCCCGACGGAGCTTACCCATGTACAAAAGCAAAGGAGAGTCAAAGTTTGCAAAGACCTTTTTGAGAAGCAAGATGATGTTTCGGGCCATGTTATTACTGGTAATGAAACACAGGAGTACCAATAGAACCCTGAAACAAAATATCAAAGGCACAGTGGAAGTCAGCCAATTCTCCACTACCAAAACAGTTCTGTCAGTCCAAATCAAGAGTCAAAATGATTTTGCTAAACTTTTTTGATACCAGAGGGATTGTCCGTTATGAATATATACCAACTAGACAAACAGTTAACCTAGTTGACTGTTTGGAAGTGCTAAAAAGGCTGCATGAAAAAGTTAGACCAAAATGATGCAAACTTTTCACCAACAACTCATGTCTCTCACATCACAACAATGCACCATCTCACATGGCACTGTTCATGAGGGAATTTTTAGCCAGTAAACAAAAACTGTATTAGAATACCTTAATCACTCACCTAATCTGGACCCCAATTACTTTTTTATTTACCCAAAGATAAAGGAAATATGAAGCACAACAATTAAGTCCTAAGAGCTACACATCTCATTGCTGAATATCACACAGTGACCTTTAAAGTACTCCTCTTGGGAAGCTATGCACCACGGCTAGTGCCTAGTCTACCCTTCAAAGCAATTTTGAAACTCTTTCTGGAATCGCCACTGTGCACAGTAGCACATTGGCAAGTTGGAGAACTTAATTATGTGGTTGTCTGTGAGACAATTTTTAGCCAGTAAACAAATAACTCCCTAGTGACCTGATCTCACTCCAATGACTTTTTTCTTTACTGAAGATAAAGGAAATATTGAAAGGAAGACATTTTGATGACATTCATTTTATCAAGGTTGTAAGATGACAGCTCAGATGGACATTACAGAAAAAGAGTTCCAAAATTGCTTTGAAGGGTAGACTAGGTGCTGGTGTCAGTGGATAGCTTCCCAAGGGGAGTCCTTCAAAGGTGCAATGAGCTTTGTACCCTCTCGTACCCTCTCGTATGACCTCTGAACAGGAGCTGCTCCAACAGCCTCATGCATATATTCAAGTAAAGAAGCATACACTTCCAGGATGAGTTCACAAACTTAATTAGCAGACCACTTCCATGTTCACCCTAGAATTGTTCATAGTAACATTAAGCTGGAAACAACCTAGATGTCCATCAACAGATAAATGGATACACAAGCTATGGAACATACACACAGTGGAGTGAAAATCAAACCTACTGCCTTCAAGTCGATTCCAAATCATAGTGACCCTCTAAAACAGAGTGGAACTGTTCCATAGAGTTTCCAAGTAGTATGTGGGGGATTTAAAAAGCCAAACTTTTTATTAGCAACTGTAGCACTTAACCACTATGCCATCAGGGTTTCCCAATTGAGTTTTAAGCAACACTGAAGAGCAACGATGAATCTGTGAGGTATCTCATAACATAGAGGGAACTGGAGGGTGTTATGATAACCGAAATAAGTCAATCAGAAAAAGAAAAAATAATACTGTATGAGGTCACTGCTGTAAAACCTCATGAAAAGGATTGCAGAAAAAACGCATAACCTTTGATGGTTATCGGAGAGGGAGAGGTGGGAATGTAAAAGCACTAAATAGACAACAGATAATTGATAACTTTGGTGAACGGTAAGTGAATAATACTGGGGAAACCAGCACAAATTGTCCAAGGCAAGATCATGGAAACTCCAACACACATACCAACTCCCTGAAAGCTGTGGGAACCATGATCTCAGGAAACATCTTACTCAAGGGTCATAACATGGTTTATGAAGAAAATGTTCTACATTCTTCTTTGATGAGTGACGTCTAGAGTCTTAAAAGCCTGTGAGTGGCTGTCTAGGCTACTCCATTGGTCTTATCCCTTTGGAAGAAAGACTGAATGAGGAAAATTAAAGAAACAAGGAAAAGATTAGTACAAAGTACTAATGGACCATATCTGTAACAGTTTCCACCAGACTGAATTCAGTACAACTAGATAGTGCCTAGCTATCACTACTGACAAGGACCATAACAGAGGTTCCAAGACAGAGCTGGAAGAAAATATAGAATAAAATTCTAGTTCACAAAGGAAGACTAGACATTCTGGCCAGACCGAGAGCAGAGAAACTCTTAGAGCATGGCCCCCAGACACTTATTTATCTCAGTAATGAAGTCATTTCTGAGGTTAAACTTTCAGCCAAAGATTGGACAGATTCATAAAACAAAGCAAAACTTCAAACAGCTTTTCAACCCAGCGGCAAGGACTGAAAGGAAAGAGGGGACAGGAGAGCTGCTAATAGGGAACCCAGGGTGGAGAATAGAGAGTGTTGACCTGTTGTGGTGTTGTATACAATGTCACAAAGCAATACGTGTACTAACAATTCAAAGAAAAATTGTTTTGTTCGGTACTTCTTCATTTAAAGTATGATAAACTTTACAAAACTGAAAAAATATTTTTATTAGTGAAGTTTCTGTGTGTTATGCATACATACAGTCATGCACATATCTGTGTATACACGCAAGAAATTAAAACACAATTATGAAGCATTTAACAACTGTTGTACAGACTTCAGGGAAAGAAAAAATGTTGGGAAGGAAGTGAAGTCTGATACCAAGTATTAGTAGAGCGAAATGCAAATAATTAACTCTTTTTTAGAAATGATTGTCATATCATAAAGTAAGCGCACTTTTATGCTCTATGTACATAATTGCTATCACTGCTTTTATATAGAGAGAGAATTTATATTTCTTTTTATTATTATCTTTTTAATTGTACCTGGTTATTTTTAAAAATATTTTATTGTGGTTTAAGCAAAAGTTTACGATACAAGTCAATATGCCACAATACCCTGCACAGATACTGCTATACATCTCTAGTTGTTTTTCCTATGTTGTACTTCTTGCATTCATTCAACTAACTTCTGTGCATCCCTCTCCACCCTCCCATATGGCCTCTGAGCAGGAGCTGCTCCAACAGCCTCATACGTGTATGTAAGCAAAGAAGCATGCACTTCACCAGCATCACTCCGTGTCTTATAGTCCGGCCCAATCTTTGTCTGGAGACTTGGCTTTGGTACTGGTTTGAACTCTGGGCTAGCAGACAGTCCAGAGGCCATGTTCTCAGGGGACCCTCCAGGATGCTGTACCATCAAGTCTGGTCTTTTGAGTTCTGGATATTCACCCCCATCTTTCTTTTGCTACATCAAGGAATCTACTGTTGTGTTCCCTGTCAGGGCAGTCATTGGTGGTGGTCGGGCACCACCTAGTTATCCTGGTTTCATGACGATGCAGTCTCCTGGTCATATTGCCTCTTCTGTCTTCTGGGCTCATATTTTTCTCACGTCTTTGATGTTCTTCGTTCTCCTCTGCTCCAGGTGGACTGGGAACAATTGATGCCACTTTGATGGCTGCTTGCTAGCTTTTAAGACCCCAGACGCCATTCACCAAAATGGGATGCAGAACATTGCTTAAAAACAGGGAAACCACCTTATTTATGCCAATTGACCTAGATATCACCTGCTACTCTGACCTTGGAAATGTTTTGTTGCATTTAGGAAACCTCTTAGCTTTTGGTGGAGTCCAGCACTGTTAATCTCCCTTCTACTGCATGCTGTCACATCCTTCACTTAACCCAACTCCTATCTACTATTAGAATTATGAATACCTGTATCTTTCCCTTCCTTCTCTTGTAACCATCAGAGATAATTTTCTTCTGTGCTTAAACCTGTCATTGAGTCCTTATAATAGTGGTCTCATATGATATTGTCCTTTCCTGTGACTGACTAATTTTATTCAGCATAATGCCTTCCAGATGACTCCATGTTATCAGATGTTTGCCAAGATCATAGTTATTCTTTGTCATTGCATGGAATTCCATTGTGTAAATACACCACAGTTTGTTTATCCATTCATTCTTTTCCGAGAGCCACCTCCTCAGTCTACCATCTCCTTCCTAAGAATTGTGGCTGGCCTGGTTCTCTTGGGCATGCTGGTTTTGGAGCTGTGGTGGCTGTGATCTTGAGGAAGAAGATCTCGGGTAGAGACAGGAGTGGGGCCTGAGTTTTCTTCTCCCACTGAAGGGTTACAGCCCTTTTAGGGATTGAATTGTGACACCCCAAAAATGTGTGTAGCAATTTGGCTAGACCATCTGTCATGGTTGGAATTGTGTCCCCCCAAAAATGTGTGCAGCCACGTGGCTGGGATATGGTTCCCAGTATCTAGGGACTGTCCTCCATTGTGTGGTTTTGCTAACCTGTATGTTAAAGGATTAGGGTGGGGCTGTGAATTCCTGCTGTAGGTGGAGTTTCCCTAGAGTATGGCTTGCCCCACCCTTAATGCTTTAACTTGCAAAGAATAAAAGGAAAAAGAAACAAAGGACAATTTGAGAACCTCGCTACCATCAAGCCAGCAGCACCGGGAGCAGAGCGCGTCCTTCAGACCAGAGGTTCTTGCGTCAGGACGCTCCCTGGACAAAGACTGATGCAATACCGGACTTTCCTCCAGAGCCGACAAGGGGAAAGTCTTTCCCTGGAGTGGACACCCTGAATATGGACTTGCAACCTACCGGACTGTGTAAGAATAAATGTTTCTTCGTTAAAGCCATCCACTCTGTGGTATTTCTGTTAGAGCAGCCTAGCTGACTAAAACACCATCATTCTTGGTATTATGTGATGTTCCTACATGTTGTAAATCCTGCCTCTGTGATTTTAATAACAGAGTGGTGTGAGAAGTTATGTTGGTTAGGCAGGATTCAATATATAAGACTGTATCGGGTCTTGAGGCAATCTCTTGGGATATAAAGGAAACAGAAACAAACAAAGAGCTGGGGACTTCATACCATTGGGAAAGAAGCAGTTCCAAGAGCAGAGTGTGTCTTTTGGATTGAGAGTCCCTGTGCCTCAGAAGTCTCAATCTTAGGGAAGATTGACAATAAGAACCTTCCTCCAGAGTCAAAAGAGAAAAACTTTCCCTGGAGCTGATACCCTGAATATGGAATTGCAGTCTACTGGAGCGTGACAGAATAAAATTTCTGTTTGTTTAAGCCATCCAATGTTGGTATTTCTATTACAGTAGCACTAGATTTACTAAAGCAGATTATATCCATTATCATCATTAAATTTTTTTTGATCACTGAAATATGTTTAAACTTTTAATTAATTCTGTAATTTTCTGTATTCTTTAAAAATTACATTTTAGGAGACTAAGCAGACTAGACCAAAACAGCTGCAAACATCCATTAAAAATTGGCACATGGAGTGTATGAAGTATGAATCCAGGAAACCATACAATATTGCCCTTTCAAAAATAAAATGGAATGCATAAACATTGACATTCTAGGCATTAATGAGCTGAAATGGACCAGTCTGGGCCATTTTTAATCCAACAATCATATAATCTACTATGCTTAGAACAAAAACTTGAAGAGGAACGGTGTTGCATTAGTCATCAAAAAAAACATTTCAAGATCTGTCCTAATGCACAATGCTATCAGTGATAGGATAATATCCATATGCCTACAAGGAAGGCCACTATTCAAATTTATGCACCGACCACTAAGGCCAAAGATGAAGAGGTTGAAGATTTTTACCAGCTTCTGCAGTGTGAAATTGATCAAACATGCAATCAGGATGCTTTGATAATTACTGGTGACTGGCATGCAAAAGTTGGAGACAAAGAAGGATCAGTAGTTGGAAAATACGGCCTTGGTGATAGAGATAACGCCAGAGATTGCATGATAGAATTTTGCAAGACTAATGACTTTTTCATTGCAAATACTTTTTTTAACCAACACAAATGGTGACTGTACACATGGACCTCATCAGATGGAATACAGAGGAATCAAATTGACTACATCTTTGGAAAAAGATGGTGCAAAAGCTCCATGTCAGCAGTCAGAACAAGACTAGGTGCTGACTGTGGCACAAATCATCAATTGCTCATACACCAATTCAAATTGAAACTGAAGAAAATTAGAACAAGCCCATGAGAGCCAAAGTATGACCTTGAGTATAATCCATCCTGAATTTAAAGATCATCTCAAGAACAGATTTGATATGTTGATCACTAATGACCGAAGACCAGGCAAATTGGGGAATGACATCAAAGACATCTTCCATGAAGAGAGCAAGAGGTCATTATAAAGACAGGAAAGAAAGGAAAGACCAAATTGGATGCCAGAAAAGACTCTAAAACTTGCTCTCGAATGTCAAGTAGCTAAAGCAAAAGGAAGGAATGGCAAAGTAAAAGACCTAAACAGAAGATTTCAGTGATCAGCTCGAGAAGACAACAGAAAGAATTATAAGGACATGTACAAAGAGCTGAAAATGGAAAACCAGAAGGGAAGAACACAGTCTGCATTTCTCAAGCTGAAAGAACTGAAGAAAAAATCCAAGCCTTGAGTTGCAATAGTGAAGGATTCTGCAGGGAAACTATTAAACGACTCAGGGAGCATCAAAACAAGATAGAAGGGATACACAGAGTCATTATACTAGAAAGAACTAGCCGATGTTCAGTCATTTGAAGAGGTAACATATGATCAGGAACCAATGGTACTGAAGGAAGAAGTTGAAGCTGCACTGAAGGCACTGGCAAAAATAAGGCTCCAGGAACTGATGGAATATCAATTGAGACAGTTCAACAAACAGATGCAGTGCTGGAAGTGCTCAATCGTCTATGCCAAGAAATTTGAAGGATAGTCACCTGGCCAACTGCCTGGAAGAGATCCATATTTATGCCCACGCCAAAGGTGATTCAGTCTAATGTGGAAATTACCCAACAATATCATCAATATCACATGCAAGTAAAATTCCGCTCAAGATCATTCAGAAGTGACAACAACAATATATTGACAAGGAACTGCCAGAAATTCAAGATGGGTTCAGAAGAGAATGTGGAACCAGGGATATCATCATTGATGTCAGACGGATCTTGGCTGACAGCAAAGAATACCAGAAAGATGTTTACTTGTATTTCATCAACCATGCAAAAGCATTTGACTATGTGGATCATGCTAAATTATGGCTAACGTTGTGGAGAATGGGAATTCCGGAACACCTAATTGTGCTCCTAAGGAATCTGTATATGGATCAGAGGCAGCTGTGTGAACTGAACAAGGGGACACTGCATGGTTTAAATTCAGGAAAGGCATGCATCAGGGTTGTATTCTTTCACCATACCTTTTTAATCTGGGTGCTGAGTAAATAATCTGAGAAGCTGAATTATACGAAGAAGAACGAGGCATCAGGATTGGAGGACGACTCATTAATAACCTGCATTATGCAGATAACACCACCTTACTTGCTGGAAATGAAGAAGACTTACTGATGAAGATCAAGGACCATAGCCTTCAGTATGGATTGCACCTCAACATCAGAAAAACAAAAATCCTCACATCTGGACAGATAAGCAACATTGTCACAAATGGAGAAAGGATTGAGGTTATCAAGGATTTCATTTTACTTGGGTCCACAATTGATGCCCTTGGAAGCAGCAGTCAAGAAATCAAAAGATACATTGCACTGGCAAAATCTGCTGCAAAAGACCTCTTCAAAGTATTCAAAAGTAAGGATGTCACCTTGAAGACTAACACATGCCTGACCCAAGCCATGGTATTTTCAATTGCATCATATGCATGTGAAAGCTGGACCATGAACAAAGAAGACAACAGAAGAATTGATGCCTTTGAATTGAAGTGTTGTTGAAGAATATCCATTGAATGTACGATGGACTGTCAAAAGAACAAAGAGATCTGTTCTGGAAGAAGTCCAACTGGAGTGCTCCTTGGAAGCAAAGGTGGCAAGATTGTATCTTACATACTTTGGACATGTTATCAGGAAAGATCAGTCCCTGGAGAAGAAGTGGCGTACTGATCTCAGACAAAATAGACTTTAATGTAGAATCCATCATCATGGACAGGAATACTCATTATTTATTTGCTTAAAGGTTCAAAACATAAGCAGAATAAAACAATATTAAAGACTTAAGCACCCAACCAGAGCATCTAAATCCTGACAGCACTGAAAACTGAGATAGATCACTGTACAGTAGTAGTAGAAGACTGCAACTCTCCACTTTCAGTAACGGACACATCATCCAAAAAAAAAAAAAAAAAGCTCAATAAAGATACAGAAGATCTTATTGTGACAATCAACCAGCTAGACCTCAGTGACATATACAGAACTTTTTACCCAACAGCAGATAAGTACATCTTCTTTTCCAAAGTACATGAAACATTCTCCAAAATAGACTACATATTAGGTTGTAAAGCAAGTCTCAGCAAAATCCAAACTATTGAATTACTGCAAAACATCTTCTTGGACCAAAATGCCATAAAAGTTGAAATCAATAGCAGAAAAAACATAGGTAGAAATTTGAACTCATGAAAATTGAACAATACCTTGCTCAAAAAGTCATAGGTTATAGAAGAAATCAAAGATGCAATAAAGAAATTAATGGAATCAACTGAAAATGAAAACACATCCTACCAGAACCTCTGGGACACAATAAAAGCAGTGCTCAGAGGAACAATTTATCTCTACAAATGCATACATATGGAATGAGGGAAGGTCCCAAAGCAAAGAATTAACCCTACAGCTTGAACAAGTAGAAAGAGAACAACACAGAATCCCCTCAGGCACCAGAAGAAAACACATAAGAAAAAATTAAAGTAGAACTAAATGAATTAGAGAATAGAAAAACAATTGAATTAATAAAACCGAAATCCGTTTTTTCAAAAAGATCAGCAAAATTGATAAACCATTGGCTAAACTTACTAAAGAAAAATGGGAAAGGAAATAAATAACTCAAATAAGAAACAAGATGGGAAATATCACAATAGACGCAACTGAAATCTAAAGTATCATAACAGAATAGTACAAAAAACTGTACTCTAACAGATTTGACAACCTAGAGGAAATGGACAAATTTCTAGATTCACATAACCTACCGAAATTATCACAAGGAGAAGCAGAACAACTTAAACCCATTGCAAAAGAAGAGATTGAAAAAGTAAAAAAAAAAAAAAAAAGAAACACGAAAATCTAACTAAAAAAGTCCTAGCCCAAATGGCTTCACCAGAGAATTCTATCAAGCTTTTAGAGAGGAGTTAATTTCAATACACTGAAGATATTTTACAGCACAGAAAGGATAGAATACTCCCAAATTCATTCTATGGAGACAGCATAATCCTGATATCAAAGCCAGGAAAAGATCCCACAAAAAAAGAAAATTACAAACCACTATGCCTTATGAACTGTTTTAGTCAGCTAGGGCCGCTCTAACAGAAATACCACAGAGTGGATGGCTTTAACAAAGAAAGATTTATTCTTACACAGTCCAGTAGGTTGCAAGTCCATATTCAGGGTGTCCGCTCCAGGGAAAGACTTTCCCCTTGTCGGCTCTGGAGGAAAGTCCAGTATTGCATCAGTCTTTGTCCAGGGAGTGTCCTTACGCAAGAACCTCTGGTCTGAAGGACGCGCTCTGCTCCCGGTGCTGCTGGCTTGATGGTAGCGAGGTTCTCAAATTGTCCTTTGTTTCTTTTTCCTTTTATTCCTTGCAAGCTAAAAGCATTAAGGGTGGGGCAAGCCATACTCCGGGGAAACTTCCCTCACAGCAGGAATTCACAGCCCCACCCTAATCCTTTAACATACAGGTTAGCAAAACCACACAATGGAGGACAGTCCCAAGATACTGGGAACCATATCCCAGCCACGTGGCTGCATACATTTTTGGGGGGACACAATTCCAACCATGACATGAATCTAGATGTAAAAATCTTCAACAAAATCCTAGCTGAGTTCAACAGCATATCAAAAAAAAAAAAATAATTCATCATGACCAAGTTGGTATACCAGGGATGCAAGTCTGGTTCAATATCAGAAAAACAATTAACATGTTCAACCACATAAATAACACAGAATAAGAATCATCTGACTTTGTCAATTGATACAGAAAAGGCATTTGACAAAGTCCAACAACCATTCATGTTAACAATCCTCAACATAATAGGAATAGAAGGAAAATTCCTCAACACAATAACAGGCATCTACATAAAGGCAACCACCTGCATCATCCTGAACGGGGAGAGACTGAAAGAATTTCCCCTGAGAATGGGAATTAGACAAGGATGTCCACTGTCACCACTTCAGCATAGTGCTAGAGGTTTTAGAGCAATCAGACAAAACAAAGAAATAAAGGGCACCTGCATCGTCCAAGAAGAAATAAAAGTATCCCTATGTACATGTAATATGGTCATACTGGAACCTGGAAGAGTTCGGTGAAGTGTCAGGATACAAGATAAACATATGTAAATAAGCACGATTCCTTTACACCAATGAGAAAATCATCAAAAAGGAAATCACTAAATTAGTACCATTTACTATAGCCCCCAAGAAGAAAAAATACCTAGGAATAAATCTAACCAGAGAAGAGACCTATATAGAGAAAATTACAAGACTTTACAGCAATAAACCACAAGAGATTTATACAAGCAGAGAAATCTATCTTGCTCATGGATAGGAAGATTTAACATTGTGGAAAGGTCTATTCTACACAAAGTGATCTACATATATAATGCAATCCCAATACTAATTCCACTGTCATTTTTTTAATCAGATGGAGGCACAGATCACCAACTTTGCTTGGAAAGGGAAGAAACCCTGGATAAGTAAAGCACTACTAAAGAAGAGGAACACAGTGGGAGGCCTCATGCTATCTGACCTTAAAATCTACTACACTTCCACAGTAGTCACAACAGCCTAGTACTGGTACAGAAAGAGACAGATAGACCAATGGAATAAAATAGAAAACCCAGAAACATCATCGTCCTTATGGATTGAATTGTGTCCCCCTAAAAATGTATGTGTTGATTTGAATTGGTTTGGCGTTCCAACATGGTGCCCTTCCTCCCATGTGTTGTGAATCCTGCCTCTGTGATACTGATGATGAAGAATGGTTTGCAGTTGTGTTAGTGAGGTAGGACCCAAGCTACAGGCTTGTGGAATATAAGGGAGAGAAGTGAGCAGAGGAAGTTGGGAACCTCATACCACCGAGGGAGAAGCACAGAGAACAGAGCACGTCCTTTGGACCCGAGGTTCCTGTGCCGAGATGCTCTCACTGGATTTAGACTCAGCCTACCAGACTGTGATGATTTCTCATTCTGAATGGACTTACAACTTTTTACTGGATTTGTGGTTTACCAGACTGTGACAATAAAGCTTCTCTTCTTGAAACCTTCCACTCGTGGTGTTTTCCGTTAGAGTGGTACCTGGTGACTAAGACAACTACAGAGGCCCAAAGGTTGTAAACTGGTCAAAAACAATCTCTTTAACAAATGGGGTCGGTAAAATTGGATATCCAGCTGCAAAAAACTGAAAGAATACCCATATATCACACCTTACACAAAAACTAATTCAAAAATGGATCAAAGATCTAAATACCAAGCCAAAATGATGAAAATCATACAGGAAAAGTAGGGTGAACAATGAAAGTTGTTATACACAGCTTAAACAGACTACAAAATCCGACCAACAATGCACAAATAGCAGAAGAGAAAATAGATAAATGGGAACCACTGACAATGAAACATTTTTGCTCATCCAAAGATTTTATCAACAGAGTTAAGACCACCTACAGAATGGGAAAAAGTATTTGGTAACTGTGTATTAGATTGATGTCTAATTTCATAATCTTCAAGGTACTGCAAAACATCAACAAGAAAAAGGTAAACAACCCAATTAAGCAATGGATAAATGAGATGGACAGACACTTCACCAAAGAAGACATCCAGGCAACCAAAAACACCTGAGGAAATGCTCATGATTACTAGCTATTAGAAAAATCCAAATAAAAACAATGAGATACCGGCTCACTCCAACAAGGTTGGCAGTAATCCAAAAAACACAAAACAGCAAACTCTGGAGAGGCTGTGGAGAGACTAGAACTCTACTACATTGCTGGTGGGGATGCAAAATGTTACAACCTCTTTGGAAAGCAATTTGGAGCTTCCCTTACAAAGCTAGAAATAGAAATACCATAGGATCCAGCAATCCTACTATTCAGAATACATCATACAGAAATTAAGGTGGCCACATGAACAGATACACACACAAATGTTTACTGCAGCACAGTCCACAACAGCAAAAGGATGCCCATCAACAGTTGAATGGATAAACAAACTATGGCATGTATACTGAATGGAACATTATGCAATGATAAAGAACAATGATGGTTTTAGGAAGCATCTCATAACCTGGCTTTCAACTAGAAGACATCATGCTAAGTGCAATCAGTCAACAGCAAAAGAACAAGTACTGTATGAGACTTCTGCTATAAGGACTTAAAAATGGATTTAAGTAAGGGAGAAAAGACTCTTTGATGGCTAAAAATTGGGAGGAAGGAGAGGGATGGTCACATCGATGGTCGACAGAAATTTATCAGGTGAAAGGAGTGACAGCACACCATAGTGAGCAGATCAGCATAAGCGGGTTTTCTAAACTCAATCCAACATTTTGAAGGATAGAGTAGCAGGGACAGGGGTCTGGAGACCACGTTCTCAGGGGACATAGAGGTCAACTGGCTTAGTTAGTCTTTAGCTAAGAGAGTCTTCTATACCCAACAGTGGAGAGTGGCATCTGGGGTCTCAAAAGCTAGCAAGCTGCCATCTGAGATACACCAAATAGTCCCAACCCATCTGGAACAGAGGACCGAGAACATCAAAGACATGAGGAAAAATGAGCCTAGGGGACACAAGAACCCATATGAATGGGAGACTGCTTCAGCATGAGACCAGAAGAAGCAGATGGTACCTAGCCACCACCAAAGGCAACAGTGATGGGAGACACAAGGTAGAGTCTCTGAAGCAACATGAGAAAAAGAGGTTTGCAGTTCAAGAACTCTTCTAAAGGACCAGAACTGACAGCCCCGAGGGTCCCCTGGGAACATGGCCCCTAGACTCGCTGCTGGCCCTGAGCTGAAACCAGTACTGAGGTCAGCTCTTCAGACAAGAATGGACTGGGCTCACAGACACATATGAACGTATGGTGAGTGTACCTTATGGTTTTATACATTCATAGGAGGCTGTCTTAATGGTTTCTTTCTAGATGGGAGAGAAGAAGGTAGAGAAGAGGGGATAGGCGATCATTAAGAAGATACTAGTTCAGGGTGCAAAGGTAGAATGTGCTGTCACAGGGTGTCATGGATTGAGCTGTGTCCTCCCCTGAAATGTGTGTAGCCATGTGGCTGGGCCACAATTTCCAATATTTTATGATTGTCCTCCATTTGTGACTTGCCTATACTGTGTATTAGAGGATTAGGGTGAGACTGTAAAACCCTTCATAAGATCACCTTCCTGCTCCACTGTAAATGGAGTTTTCCTAGAGTATGGCTTGCACCACTCTTGATCCTTTCGTCTTACAAGAGATAAAAGGAAAGGAAAGCAACCATGAAGAAAGCAGCACTGGGAGAATCATGAAGTCTACAGACCTGAGTTTCCAGCTCCAAGATGCTCCCTGAACAAAGACTAATACAACACAAGGACTTTCCTGCAGACCCAACAAGGGGGAAAGCCTTCCCCTGGAGTGGACAACCTGAATTCAGATTTGTAGCCTATCTGACTATACACCTAAATGGATGCCACTTTGAATCTGTGAGGGGATAGAAGACTCAGAAGTAACCAAGGAGAAGTGTTAATGCTAAAGAAGGCATGTGTCATGGGTTGAATTGTGTCCCCCCCAAAATATGTGTAGCCACGTGGCTGGGATCTGATTCCCAGTATCTTGAGACTGTCCTCCATTGTATGGTTTTGCTAAACTGTATGTTAAAAGATTAGGATGGGGCTGTAAATTCCTGCATAGGATTATTTCCTTGCTCTGCTGTGGGGTGAGTTTCCCTGGAGTATGGCTTGCCCCACCCTTAAACCTTTCAGCCTGCAAGAAATAAAAGGAAAGAGAAACAAAGAGGGTCGGGAGCCTCGTTACCATCAAGAGAGCAGCACCGGGAGAAAAGTACATCCTTCAGACCCGAGGTTCCTGCGCCAAGATGCTCCCTGGACAAAGACTGATGCAATATTGGACTTTCCTCCAGAGCCAACAAGGGGAAAGCCTTCCCCTGGAGTGGTCACCCTGAATATGGACTTGCAATCTACCAGATTGTGTAATTATCCTGAATATGGACTTGCAACCTACCGGACTGTGTAAGAATAAACCTTCCTTTGTTAAAGCTATCCGTTTGGTAGTATTTCTGTTAGAGCAGCCTTAGCTGACTAAAACAGCATGGATGTTGAGAAACAATAGCAGAGGACCAGCAGCAAGGCAGTAGCAGAGCCAGACCCAGGCGAGACAGTGCTGGAGCTGACCCATGGAGTGAGACAGCTGAGTGCCTATACACAGATGTTTCCTAGTGGAATGGGGTGCCTGTGGGCACTTGAATCTGTGGAGCTAGGCTTGCTGAGCCCCAGAGTGAGAAAGCTGAGTGCCTGCGTGCAGGAAGCTTCCTACCAGAGTAGGGTGCCTCCAGACACTTGAATCTGTGGAGCTACAGAGCTTTGGAACACTTGCTCCTGCAGGGCAGATGCAGACCTGAGACCTGGGCTATGAGGCCGTAGGAAGCAGAAGCCGAGGACACAAAGAGCATCGGAAGCTGAGCTGCCTCCATCTCAAAAGGTATGGCCATTACCTCAAGGATTTAAAAGGGTGGAGCCAGGGCTCTCTGTGTTCAGGGATTTAAAACGGTGAAGCCAGGGCTTTCTGTGTTTTAAGGGTAGAATTATCACTCAGTTGGGCTTATGGTGCACTTAAAGCTGAGGGGACAGAGTTGCTGTCCAAGTGGGCCTAGAAGACACAGGGCTGGGGGTCTTCACTCAGAATCCAAAAGTGTGAACAATACCTAGCATCTGGGTGGCAAAGCTATTGTATAAATTGTTTCAGAGAACAGAAGACTGTTTTCAAGTCTTTGAGGACTAA
The DNA here is from genome assembly GCA_028571685.1 of Heterohyrax brucei. NCBI lineage: Eukaryota > Metazoa > Chordata > Mammalia > Hyracoidea > Procaviidae > Heterohyrax > Heterohyrax brucei. The sequence continues at coordinate 45,370,090 of CM053144.1, read as the reverse complement.
TGTCATGTGTTCTGTTGTCTTGTTTATTGCCTGTTTTGCCTTTCTTCTCCTGTTTCTAATGGAAATGTCTAGTTTGTGCCTGCCATTGTACCTCTGGAAGCAAATAGCTTGTATTCTAGTTTTCACAGATGTAGAAGAGTTTTTACATTTTGAACTTGGAACTGATTTAAGACTTCTATCATATGGGGTAGACATGTTTTTGCTATGACTTTTGCTATGATGGGATGATTGTGTTACGTGTTTCAAATATGTGATTTTTGGAGTTCCAAAGGGTGCAGTGTTATAGACTGAACTCTGTGCCCCCCAGAAATGTGTGCAGCCATGTGGCTGGGTCACAATTCCCAATATTTTGTGACTGTCCTCCATTTTGTGATTTTCCTATGCTGTGTGTTAGAGGTTTAGGGAGGGACTGTAAATCCCTTCATGAGATCACCTCCCACAACAAACCAAGTGCCGTCGAGTTGGATCCGACTCATGGCTACCCTAAGGGTCCCTACTCCACTGTAAATGGAGTTTCCCTAGAGTATGGCTTGCACCACCCTTTATTCTTTCATCCTACAAGAGATAAAAGGGAAGGGAAGCAAGCAGAAATTTGGGAACCTCATACCATGAAGAACGCAGCACCGGGAGAAGAGTGCGTCCTTGAGACCTGAGATTCTTGCACCAAGATGCTTCCTGAACAAAGACTAATACAGCACAAGGACTTTCCTGCAGACCCAACAAGAGAGAAAGCCTTCCCCTGGAGTGGACATTCTGAATTTGGGCTTGTAGCCTACTGAGCTGTATAAGAAGAAATCTTTCTTGTTGAAGCCATCCACTTTGAAATATTTCTGTTAGAGCCACACTAGCTGACTAAAACACAAGGTGAGGAGAGTAGAGGGAGCTGCAGATAGGTGGGCAGGTGGAATTGATTTGGATTATATACTTACACTTAACCATAATAAAAAAAAAAAAGATTTAAAGAGTTTTTAATTCACAGTAAAATTACCAACAAATTTAATTGCTTATAATATGAAATCTGTTAAAATAATGTGGTATACACTTATAATGGAGCATTATTCAGGCACTAATGTTAACCAGGAAACCCTGGCAGTGTAGTGGTTAAATGCTACTGCTGCTAATCAGAATGTCTGCACTTAAAATCCACCAGGCACTCCTTGGAAACCCTATGGAGTGGTTCTACTCTGTCCTATAAGGACACTATGAGCCAGAATTGACTGGTGGGCAGTGGGTTTGTTTTTTTACTGTTAACCATGGTTGCCAAATGGTTAAAGTTCTCCACTGCCTCAGAGGTCAGGAGTTTAAACCCGCAAGCTTCTTGTTTGGAGAGAGTTGTAACAGTCTGTTTCCATGAAGACTTACAGCATTTGGAAACCCTATGGGACATTTCTGTGCCCTATAGGATAGCACGTGTCAGAATTGACTGGATGGCAATGAGCATGGGTGTGACCACTGGTGGAGCAGTGGTTAAGTCGGGTCTACTAAATAAAAGGCAGGCAATTGGAATCCCCCAGCCACTCAGCCAGAGAAACATGTGGCAGTCTGCTTACCCTAAGATCTGATGCCTTGGAAACTCTGTCATGCAATTCTCCTCTGTCCTGCAGGGCTGCTATGAGTCTGAATCAACTTGATGGCAATGGGTTTTGGATTTTGTGTTACTGTTAGAAAATTATTGACATAGAAAACAATATGAATACTGGTTAATGGGAATAACTGGTTACAAAAGAGAAACAGGTCTCCTTTACCCAATTACGTAGCTAATTTCTAATATGAAAGATTTTGCTTTTTTTTTTTCTCTCTCTTTCTACTCACAAAATTGAATATAGGAATATATATGCTGAGGGGTTTGGGTATGAATGGGATACTTGCCCATGATTTTGTCTAAGATATACAGAGAATGTCCAGTTGAGAAATGCCCTTTTTCCTGCTTCTCCCTCAAGATATCTCTGTTTTGGGCACCACCCTACTCCATGTTAATTAGCAACTTGAAGATACAAATCCCCAAGCTTTGACAGAATCTGTAAACTATGTATCTTTCATTCTTTTTAATCTGGTTTTCCTTCAGGGACTGTTTTTCCAGAAATACTTGCTTTCATCTAGCTCTTGGATGTTGGGCAGTAACATTGACTTTAGGAACAAAACTCTTAATATGCTAAAGTCACATCACCAATCATCTTCTCTAGACTCTGGCAAAGCTAAAACTGAGAAGAGGGACAGTTTAGCAAATGTAAGCATCCAGTCTTATTTTCTTATATTATCGCATTGTCTTCCTTCTTGAAGTGCCTCCAGTTACACTGCTCAAAGTTTTGCTAACTCAGCTAAGTCACTGAATTATCCACTTTGTCACTTCAATAGATTCTTGCTCAGGGGATTGTTATACATCCAAGTTCTGTTCATCTATCTCAAATATAATTATTCATATCACAAGAAGAATTGGAAACACGCACGGGGAAGAGAAAGTTATTGATTTTTATTTGCCAAAAGGAAAAGAGTTTCTCCTCCAAAAAGTACTTCGTAGTCTTTTTCTATATTTAGATTTGGAAGGATATCAGGATGGGAATACAGATTTTCAAAATCTTTATGGGGCTCAAATCACACAACCACCCCCCCCCCACATTCTCAGACTCCATCTCTGATCTTTCTCCTAAGATCGTATAAGGAGTCTTCCCTCATGTTACAGATGTCAGACTTGAACGGTGGAGAAGGCAAATGAGTCCAGTCTCACCTCCAGTTTATGAACTGGTTTTCAGAGAATGGAGGATAAGGCAAAGAATTCATGTATTTATTACTTCTCTTTGTAAATCTAGCACCTACAACTGATACTTACTGTTCAAAAGAAACTCTATACATGTGTGAAACTCTGAGCAGTCAGGACTGTTTAAGAATGAGGGAGAGGAATGTTAAACATGAAAGGTACTAAGATGATACATTTCCTCACCTCCTCTTACTCCTAAAGAGGGCTCTTCCAGGCATCATGATGGTTTATGGAACTGACCAGGTAGAAAGAGCCTAACCTTTAGATATTCCATCATGTTCACTGACACGTGAATGTATTCCTCTGACACCATAACGCAATCTATTGACCTGGGAGTCTAGAGTTATCATATTTTTATTTCTTTGGAAAGATAACCACTTGTGGCATGAATTTAGTAAACACTTAATTTTCTTTAAAATGTAAATTAAAGTTTATGAATCAAGCTTTCAAAGCATATCCAATTGTTATTTTGGCTTTACACCTTAAAACAACAAAAAAAATTGACTGCACTCTAATATTGTCAAAATTATGTTCATTATTATTCTGTAACATAAACAAAAGAATCCCTAGTGGGATGGTGATTAAGCTCTGGATTGCTAACTGAATGGTCAGCCATTTGAACTCACCAGCCTCTCCTTGGGAGAAAGGTGTAGCAGACAGCTTCTGTAAACATTAGAGTTTTGGAAACACTGTAATCAGGAAACACAGGGCAATTCAGCTCTGTCCTATAGGGTCACTCACCTGTGTGAGTCAGGATAGACTCAACAGCAATGGATTTAACAAAAAAAAATAAGATCTGCTACACTTGAAGTTTTCATTGTCTTTCATTGTTACTTGACAGGGTTGCTATGAGTTGGAATTTACTTGATGGCACTGGGTTGTGTTAATTGTTACTTAAAACAATATCTTGTTTTTTTCAAGTTAGTCTCTTCCCCAATATTGTGCTCAAGCTCAATTACATTGTTTAGGGTTTGCCCTCTAATTTTTTGTAAATTCAGCTTGTTCCCTGCTTCTCTCACGTAGGCTAACCTTAGCAATTCGAGGGCAGAAGGGAAATAAACAAAATCTGTGTGGGCTGAACCAAAAGAAAATTTACTTGTTTGCTATGATGTGGATCAAAGTTAGAAACAGATTAAACAACATGATTTTTTTAATTAAAAGAAATTCTGAAAGGTTTTAGAATTTTTTAAGCAAAGTTTATTTTATGAATCATTTCAGTAAATGATTTAAATATGTAAGTTCTGAAGCTTTATAATGCTTTTAGTGCCTGTTCTTAAAAATGTTAACTACAAAATAAAACTGGACTTGGGTTTTGAGCTCCCAACCAGAAACTTTGTGATCAACTTAAAATATTAAAAAAAGATCTCCAATTCTTTAGACAATAGAATGGAAGTTTATACAAGTGATCTTGTTAGTGAGCTTTTATGCTAGTACCGATTATAAAGAGTCCAGTGCTATATCTTAATGTAGGGCTTGGAAGTTAACCGAAACCCACATTTTTTACAAAAACTGCTGCAGAAAGTCAGAAATGGAAAACTAGTTAAATGTAATCTTTGACTTTCCATAGGCTAAATAGGTTAAGTGATTATATAAGTCTCTTGTTTTTCAGTAAGCGACAGTGTCTCACATACACACACGTACGTATGTTTTACTCTTCTCAGTAACAGGTTGGTGTTTGGCATGGGGGAAAAAATGAGTCTTCCTATTGTCATTTAAAGGTATGGAAAAGATATGCAGCTATGGTCCTTGGAACTTCCAATCAGAAATTACACAGTCAAGTCAATGTTTACAACTAGATTTACATGTTTTCTCCTAAGAGTGGAAAACCTTCCTGTGAGGTGTTTAATTTGGAAGTTACACAGCTAGAATTCATTTAGGGGAACAATCCAGATAACTTACTTTGCAAACCATAGTGAGTTTTTATGTTTTTTGGAATTCTATTGTTTATATTAGGTGACTTTGAGTTGATTTTGACTCATAGTGACCGAATGTGACAGAGTAGAACTGCCCAGTGGAGTTTTCTTGACTATAATCCTAATAGAGGCAGATCACCAGGTATTTCTCCTGTAGAGCCATTGGGTGGCCTTGAACCCCTGAAACTACTTGCTTGAGAAAATCTATAAACCTTAAACTAAAAATATCTCCTGAAAACATCTTAAAACCAAACAATAGTTTGGCTTAAGTAATTAAAAGAAAAAAAAGTTGACCTCTAGTATTATGCTCTTTTAAGAACTATCTATCTGGGATTGAAGGACTCCAGCAACTCCAAGGATGAAATAAGAGCCTTAGCGGGCAGTGTATTTATGGTAATGAGGGAGGAAGAACTCAGAAAATGAGGGCAAGAACGGTTACACAACTGGAAGAATGTAATCAATGGCACTATATTATACCTGTAGTAGCTCTTGAATCAGTGCATGTTTTGCTGTGTATATTCTCAGCAACAACCAGAAAATAAATAAAATTTAGAAGACAGTAAGTTAGTGGTGCTTACTGAAACAGAGAAATCTCTTTTTTTTAATGTGAAATTTGGAACAATTTTTTTCCCCGCACTGTATGTCTAAGACCCAGTTTTGAGCAAGATCTTTAATACTGCATTTTTATCAGAACTATTCAGGGTCCTTCAGTATGGATTGCACCTCAATATCCAGAAAACAAAAAGCCTCACAATTGGGCTACCAATCAACATCATGATAAATGGAAAAAGGACTGAGATTCTCAAGGATTTCTTTTTTGCTTGAATCCATAATTAACACCCGTGGAAACAGCTGTCAAGAAATCAAAGGAAGTATTACATTAGGCAAATCTTCTGCAAAAGACTGCTTTAAAGCGTTGAAAATCAAAGCTATCACTTTGAAGACTAAGATGAGACTGACCTAAACCATGGTATTTTCAGTTGCCTCATATGCATACAAAAGCTGGATAATGAGTAAGGAAGACCAAAGAAATATTGGTATCTTTGAATTGTAATATTGGTGAAGAATATTAATTGTACTACCAGAAGAACAAATCTGCCTTGAGAGAAGTACAGGCAGAATGCTCCTTAGAAGCAAGGGTAGCAAGACTTTGTCTCTCGTATTTTAGACATGTTTCCTATCAAGAATGATCAGCTCCTGGAGAGGGACATCATGCTTGGTAAAGCAGTGAAAAAGAAAGACTCTCAACAAGCTGGATTGACTCTGGCTGCAGCAATGAGCTCAACCACAGAAGTGACAGTGAGAATCATAGAGGACTGGACAGTATTTCATTCTGTTGTCAATAGGATCAGACTCTACAGCTACAACAGTACACTCACAATGTACATAATTTTTTTATCCTTTGTAAAATTTGGAAGCGGAATGATATTGTTTTCAAAGTTGCTTTCAAATCTAACATCATCTTCCATCATGAGACTTTGATTTTTGATACCAAATTAGAAAACTGGTAATTCTTAGATTTCTGCTTAGGAAGGTTGGAAAATGTAAATTTATAGTTAGGGAGAAATTACATTCTGAAAGGACTTAAATTGAACATGGATTCTAAGTTTTTTAAAGTACAGGTAGTGCCTGATTTATGGTGAGGTTTCATTACAATGACTACTCTGTGATAAGTAGCATCTGATGTAAACTGAATATCTCTGTTTTTGTTTACTTTCATTATTATTACCATTTATCATCAGTAACTTTTTAAATCCAATCTTGTCTTCAGGGGCTGTATCAGAGCATCAGAACACCAGGAAGTAACATGTGGCAGCATTGCATGTATTTCTTATCCCTTACCGTAAGATGTACAAAAAAAAAAAAAAAAAGACAGTCATAAGTGAGGTTCTTGTAACTAAAGTTTGTTGTAAGTCAGTAATTACCTATAGTTTTATACTCTGGAAGTTACGGGAAGAACTTTTTTCCATTAGATCAGACTAACATTTGTTGAAATTAACTGAAACATGTCTTTTTTAATCTCTAAAATTAAAGCACATTGATATGGGTAAATAAGCATTTTGTGTTAAGCAGTATTATGACCAAGCAGCACATAGAAGCCTATATAACATCATTTCTGGGTTATCTGAATAGAGCATTTTATTAGCTAAAATAATATAAACATTCTTCACTCCATAATAAAAAAAATCAAATTTATTCATTGCATTTAAGACACAACATTAAGATATATTTTTGGAATATCAAGAAACCCAAGTAAGAAGATGTATTGTGCTTTTACTCAGTACTCCTAAAAGTAAGCCATTCAATCAAATATTTTATTAACTGCAGATAATTTGAGGACTAAGAAAATTATCATACAGAAAACAGTAAGTACAGACATGGTAAAATACAGAATCTAAACTTTTTATTGTGCAGAACAATGTAAAATGAGTTGACAAAGACATATTTTGCCTTTTAACGTTTTTACAAAATGCCAATACCCTGTCTTTAACTAAATGAGTGTCTGTAGATGATTTTTTAATGTAATTTGATCAGGAACATTTTGTGATTATCTGACTTGATGTATGTGCACATGTCTGAGTTGTATGTCTCTATGTTCTTATTGCATGTACCACAAATATCTTTTTTCCACTAAGAAATGTCGAGGCCTGCCATCCACAAAAGCCCCTGTAGACAAAGTCACAAACTTCTGTAAATGACAGGTGGAGACATCTCACCCGTGACATGTTTTTTAGCCTACTGCCCCTGATAGTATTTTGCTTCCTGATTAAATCTTCCTCAAAAATACCCTGTTATCCCCTGGTACAGGGATCAAGGAAGGTGCCTTCTAAGAAGGGCTTTACAACCCCCTCGGCTTATGAAATTATATTGGGAATATCTGACCAGGAACTTCTAGGGAAAAGAGCTCGGAGGAATGAAGTTCAATACAACAGGCCTGAAAGCACCGAGGCCTGCCTAGCTCCACTGGCTTCCCCCAACTATGTCTATGCCCTCCCTTTTCCACATATGAAATACAAGTTTGCAGAAAAACCCTTGAAAGGCTTCCCAAGGACAATTCTCCACACAGCCCGTAAAGCTCACTCCCAACAACAGAAAGATAGATAAACTTCCAAGTTCATTATAAGTGGCATGACAAATGAATAAACACTAAAGAAACATCTTTCTTAGAGCAGCTGGGTTGGGTTGGGGGATGGTAGACACATCTACACAGGAAGAGATAAAATAAAAACTTATAAGAACAAATAGAGACAGTCAAATAACGAAGCTTTGAGGAGTTTACCCTTCTATGCCTTTCACCTGGAGGTAGGAATAGAACTATTAAGTTCAAAGCATAACTTTGTTTTCACTGTTAACTTTGTTTCCACTGACAATTATCACCACAAACACCTGCCTCAGGCCATTATTGAAAAAGCTTTGGCAATTAACTAGAAAAAGAAGACCACGAGGGGTCAGTTTCTTGTTAGCCAATAATGAGGGGTTAGTTTCTTCTTAGCCAATAGCTTATATGATGGAAAAAATAGGGTGAAAATCACTTCACTTCATCTATAAAAAAATAAAGCAAGACAGGCCTTTGTCAGGCTGCCACTTTCTCTAAAACTCTTTCCTGTCTCAGTCTCGTTTCTTCCTCTGCTGATGCCGAATCCCCCAAACCCTTCGTGTTCCTGAAACCCCCGCTGGGGCTGGCTCCCGGCAAAGAAATGTAAAATTTAGTGTGTAAATAATCACAACTTATTTGTTAAAGAAAATTATAAAAGTATTTTGCTTCCCTGTATATGGAAACTCATCTATGTCACATCCTGTCTCACTCTCTGATCAGCTGTAAAAAACACTATTGTATTCCACCTTGTCTATGAGGCAAAAAAACCCACAAAATATATTACTCCATTTATTTTTCATATCCACTACTCAGTGTTATCCATTATTCTTTCTGATTTCTGTTAGATGAGACAATGATTACTTAGCCCATTTAATGTTGCATATTTAAGTTAATCTAACCATTCATGTCCCCCTGTCTTTTGTGCTTCTACTGCCAACCCTGTATAATCAACTGTCTTGACCACGTAGTGTTGCTGTAACAAAAATGCCACAAGTGAATGGCTTTAACAAAGATAAATTTACCATCCTATAGTCTAGCAGCCTGGAAGTCAAAATATAGGGTGCCAGGTCCAGGGGAAGGCATCCTCTGGCATCTCTAGAGAAAGGCTTTCTCTGGCAGCTCTAGAGGAAGGCTTTCTCTGGCAGCTCTAGAGGAAGATCCTTGTCATCAGTCTTCTCAGGAAGAGCTTCTAATCTCAGTAACCCCTGGTCCAGAGGACATGCTTTGTTTCCAGCACTGCTTTCCTGGTGGTTTACTGTCCCTGTGTCTCTATTCACTCCTCTCTTTTATGTCTCAAAAGAGACTGACTTAAGACACAGTCTACTCTGCAGACTGAGTCTGGCCTTATCGGTGTAACTGCCTCTAATTTCATCTCATTAATATCATAGAGAGTATTTACAACATACAGGTAACTCGTATCAGATCACAAAATGGTGAACAATCACACAGTACTGGGAATCATGCATTAGCTGAGTTGACACATATTTTAGGGGGGATATAATTCAATCCATGACATTACCCAAACTTGAAGCTTTTCTTCTTTTTTAGTAGATTATCTTCAGTAATGTTTTAGTCATCCAGTTATGCTAGAACAGAATTATGGCATGTGGATGTCACTAATAAAAAGAAGTTTATTCTCTCACAGTCCAACAGGCAAGAAGTCCAAAATCAGCATACAGGCTCCAGGGGAAGGCTTTCTCTCTCTGTTGGCTCCAGGGAAGGTTGTCATCAGTTTTCCCTTGGTCTGTGAGCATCTCAGCTCAGGAACCTCAGGTCCAAGGACCTGAGGCACTTCTCACCACAGCACTGCTTCCCTGATGAAAAGAGGTATCTCCTCTGGCTTCTCTCTTTTAATATCTCCAAAGACACTGGCTAAAGACACTATTGAATATCATAGACCTCATCAATTAACTGTTGTTAATCCATTTTATTAAGTCACATTGATAGAATTTACAACAGGAAAATTCCAGCAAATGACCGAATGTTGGATAATCATACAATTCTGGGAATCATGGCCCAGTCAAATTACACACATCTGGAAAGAGGATGGTATACATAATTCAGCCCATGACAAATAATGATTGTCAATAAATGGGAAATAAAAATGGTTGTATGAAGAAAGGCAGATGGGTTGTATGTTTATTAAGAACTATGTTGATATAAAAGAATGTATCTGATGCAAGTCTATATTTTTAATATTTTTTCCTTCTCTAAAAACTCACTAGTTAAAAAACAAAATGAAGCAAAAACTTCATCTAAGAGTTTACCTGAAGTATAGTCAGCAAACAGAAAGATGTTTCCCTCTATTGATTCCCCTATGCCCATTTTTCCTGTATCTTAACCGACTGATGGAGAAAAGCAATAAAGTTTCTGGGGTAAATTTTATTTAGCTTGGATTCTCAGATCAACCGGAATTGGAGATAGTCCTTTTTGTGATAGTCTTGCTATCCTATCTTCCAACACTTGTGGGCAACACAGCCATCATCCTGCTCCGCTGTCTGGACCCCAAACTCCATCCACCTGTACATTACTTTCTCAAGAATCTCTCCTTTCTTGACCTTTGCTTCACTACCAGCGTTGTTCCCCAACTATTGTGGAACCTGAAGGGACCAGCCAAGACCATCACACTCACTGGCTGTGTCATACAACTCGATGTGTCCTTCTTTTTAGGGTCCACTGAAAGTGTGCTCCTTACTATCATGGCATTTGACTGCTATGTGGCTGTCTGCAGACCTCTCAATTATGCTGCCATCATGCACCCATCGTTTTGTAAGTCCTTAGCAGGAATAGGACGGCTAAGTGGAGTAGGAAATGCTCTCATCCAGAGCACCATCATCGTTGAGCTTCCCCGATGTGGGCACAACCACCTGCACCACTTCTTGTGTGAGATTCCTGCCAAGATCAAGTTGGCGTGTGTTGACATCCATGTCAATGAAGTCCAGCTTTTTGTGGCTACATTAGTTCTAATTCTTCTTCCTATGTCACTGGTCTTGCTTTCCTACAGACTCACTGTTCAAGCAGTGATCAAAATTAAGTCAACACAAGCATGGCGGAAGGCCCTAGGAACCTGTGGCTCCCACTTGCTAGTGGTGTCTCTCTTCTTTGGTACCACCTGTGCCACATACATCCAACTAAAGCGATCTTATGGCCCACAGCCAGGGCAAGTTTCTCACACTTTTTTATACAGTTGTGACTCCTACCCCGAATTCCCTTATATACACTATGAAGAACAAAGATATACATGGAGCTCTGAGGAGATTGTTGAGGACAGAACAAAATCTATAAGGAAGAATCAAAGAAACAGTGCCTCTGCATGCTGAACAACTATTTAAGAAACATTGCATTAAATAACCACTTCCAAGTATAATAGCATGAGTGTTGCTTACCTGTCTGGCTGTATCTACGTAGAACATGGCTAAAAAGGTCTGAAAAAAAAGAAACCTGTTCAGATTTAAATTGCATAACTCATGGAGTCCTTTTTCGTATTTGTGTGTGAAAGAGGGAAGCACAAAGAAGAGACACACAGAGATAAATCTTTTCACATATACTTTTATGAAATGTTTTTGAAGGACTGGAACATATAGCGAGACTGGGGAATTTTGCAATCGATTTAACAGGTATGTGCCTATGTATTTCATTAGGCAGTTGTCTAATTTTCAAGTATAAAATTGAAAAATATATATTAACGTGAGGAAAGTACTGTGTAGTACCCTTTGTAAAAGAGCCCTGATACAATATTTCAAATGTTTTGCATACATTACTCAATTCTTTCAAGAAACAAACACTAAAAATAAAATTTGAAAGAAACAAAAATTTGTGTGTGTAAATAACAAGATCTGATCTGAGAGTCACTTGATATGTTGTTAAGGCAAGAAAATATTTTGAAATAAACATTATGTCACTAAATATTCGTAATTAGCTAGTTTCAAATGGATCCATATCTTTTTGCCAAAACTGTATATGCAATCTTATTGGACCCTGGATTATTTTTACCAGTGTCTCTGTGGTTGTTAACTGTTAACACCTGGATTCAGGAGCTAGATTTCCTTTGTTTGAAATTCTGCTGTTCCATTCACTAGCTTTATATGCGTCTGCTCTGTATCTAAGCTAGGTGTTCCTCAGTTCAAGCTCGCCGCTGCTCAGCCGTGAGGGATAAATTAACATATGCAAGGTGCTTAAAAACCACTGCCTGGGACTGACAAGTGGTGAATAAACACTAACAAGGACTAAAATGCTGTTTTGAAACAGTTCTATGCAACAGTACTGTGTCCAGAACCCTCCAAATTCTTCACTCATCCTCCATCATTCCTCATGTATGCTTCATTGCTTTGTTTTCTGTTTTGCAGGTAGCCACTTAAAATCTATTTGCGCTATTCTGCATCTCTTTGTATCATTGCAGTTTTCATTTAATAAGTAAAAATTTTGACCAAACAATCTGTGCTCTAAAGAACCTGGTTAATGCTTAGTTACCCATGGTAGATTTTAGCTGAGCTTCCAGACTAAGACTGGGAAGAAGGACCTGGTGATCTACTTTTGAAAAAATCAGCCAATGAAAATTTATGAATAGCAGTGGAACATTGTCTGATACAGCCTCTCATGTTAGAAGGTACTCAAAACACACTGTGGCTACAACAATGGACTCAAACATAGCAGTGATTACAATGATGGTGCAGGACTTGGCAGTCTTTCATTCTGCTGTACAAAGGGTCACTATGGGTTGGAAGTTACTTGATGGCACATAAAGACAACAACAAATAAGTTATTTAAGAAATCATCACTGTTGTGAGGTCGGGAAGACAGTTTTTCCTTTCATGACTGGATCTCAGTCATTTAGAAATAATGTTTATGGATGATGTGATTTAGTGGTCACCTTTCTTTTTTTTCCCCCCATATTAGTAATTAATTATTTCAACACTATGTGTTTTTTCATTCACTTGAAATGCCAACTTTGTTTTCAGTGAAGGGTCCGTATATAGTATGTATTTTATCTGTTCTATTCCTTTAATCTATGTATCATTCCTTGTGCAAATATCACACTTCCTTATATACTTAGGATTTATATTACCCCTTGATAGACACTACAGTAGGTCTTCTTATCTTGTGTTTTCTCTTCAAGGATGTCTTGATGTTATTGATACTTTTCATTCCAATATAAAATTTTGAATAATCTTATTAATTTCCCACAAAAAATTAATATATTTATAGAGGTGGGCTTAAATATATACATAAAAATAGAAATAAAAGATATAACTTTTACATACCCATAATTCTGAACCTTCTAATACAAAAATAACTGTAGTCATCCAATTATTTGTCTTTTCAAAATTCTCTCAATATTTAAAACATTGTTTATAGTGACACTACACTTCCTAACATTTGTCCTAGCATTTTATTTGTTGTTCCTATTGTATTATAATTTTACAAAATGATAGTTTTTAATTGTTGCTGGTTTACAAAAGTGCATCTGAATGTTCTATGCTGATCATGCAAAATATGGTCAATTCAAATAGTTTATATCTTGATCCCTTTGGATTTTTTAAGTACACAATTGTACTTGAATAGTCACAGCAGCACTATTTACAATAGCAGCAAAAAATGGAAACAACTCAAATGTTCATCAACAAATGAATTCATAGACAAAGCTGGTACTTCTATATAATGAAATATTACCTGGCCATAACAATAAATGAAGTACTGATGCATGCTACCATATGGATGAACTTTAAAAACATTATGGTAAACATAAGAAGTCAAAACAAAAGATCACAGCTTATATGATTCCACTTACATAAAATGCTGAGACTAGATACAATCACAGAGACAAAAAAGCAGATTAATGGTTGCCAGGGGCTTGAGTGGACAAATAAGAGTGACTGCTTAAATGGTTCATGATTTTGTTTTGGAATGGTGAAAAAATTTTGAAACTTGGTTGGGGTGGTGGTTGCAGAGCATTGTAAATACATTAAATACTACTAAATTGTGCAATTTTAAAATGATAACAATTGTGTCATGGCAAATTTTGTCTCAACAATAAAGGAAACATGGCTTGGAGGTAAGCTGGAGGAAAGTTTTACAGATTCTACTTCTTTAACTGTAATAAGAATACTCAAATTGCTTCTCTCTTTTTTTTTGCTCAGATTTAAGAAGCAGCACTATACTCGAATTTCTTCCACTCCATCAAAATACTCAAGTATATTAGCAAACTTTTTTGTCAAAAGACAAAATTAAATAAATTATTGTGAAACACAGATTAACAAAGGGCTTGATGCCAGTGTATTTAAAGATTTCCTTCCTGTCAGTTTTAAAAAAGCCTAGACTCCTGAAAGGTACTATACAGAAGATCTCCAGGTGACATAGAAACTTAAGATAATCTGATCAGTTTTGCAATGAGGTTCCCACTAAACAGCACCAGAATGGCTAAAATCAGAAGGACAGAAAACACTTAGTGTAAACATAGTTGTGGAGCAACTAGAACTCCCACTATTTGAGGCAGGATAAGCTGGTACAAAGGAGTCCTGGGGTGCAGTGGTTAACGAGCTAGACTGCTAAGAGAAAGTTTGGAGGTTTGAAATCATCAGCAGCTCTGCGCGAGAAGGATGTGGGTGGCAGTCTGCTTGGGGAGAGATTTACAGTGGTGGAAACCGTTGAGTTGATTCTGACTCTTCCGGCATCCCTGAGAGTCAGAATCAATTCAGTGGTTTGGACGCTGATACAGAAGTCCTGATACCACAGTAGTTAATCATTCACCTGGTAGCCAAAAAGTTGGCATTTGGAAATACACCGACTACACTTTGGAAACACCCATGGGGCAGTTCTCCTCTGTCCTATGGGGTTTCTATGAGCAAGAATCAACTCCAAAGCAACAAGTTAAGTGGGTACACTCACTTTGCCAAATTGGTGATAATCTACTAAAACTGAACATGTGAATACTTTATGACTGAGGAATTCTACTCCAAGGGAACTCCTAAAATAAATAACTACATAAGTTCACTTACTCATTGACAGACATGAACAAAAATATTCATGAGTTATTTATAAAAGAAAAAAATTAAAAACAACACAAATGTCCATCAACAGTGTAACATCCATCAACAGTGTAATGAATAATTAAGATGTGGCATACTCATAAATGAAATACAGTGCAGCAATAATAATTACATTCCATTGTGACACATATCAACATGAATGAATCTCATAAACATGTTGAGAAAATGCAGAGAAAAACAAGACAATCAACACTGTATGATCACTTATATGTAGTTCCTAAATAATGAAAATAATGGTTACAGGGAGGAAAGGAAGAAGTAGTGGACAGAAAGAGACTTAAAGATTCTTCTAGAGTGTTTTGTACGTTTTGTTTTTTGATTAAATGCATTCACTTTGTAATTATTCATCAAGCTGCATTTTTACCTACATATAATATGTAATTTTTAAAAATCATTTATATATATAAAATACATATATGTAGTCCCTTATTGGCTTGGCTTATATTCATTTATGTGTTATAGATACATTATATACACAATTGTTGTAAAAAATTAACCAAGTCTGACTAATATTCAGATTCTTCTAAGGCATAATTGAGAAAACAGCTCACTTTAGTAGGATACAAGGACAGAATATAGAGAGCTGTGCAATCTTGCCTTGATCTAAACAATGTTGAGAGACTAGAGAGGCAGAAATATCTTTGCTAGAAATGATCTCCTGGGATAATTCATGTCTGGATACTGCAGCACTCAATATTAATTGCCATACTGGGAGAACTGCGTCCCTAGGATGTCTTTGGGTTCAGTGTCCCGTGTCCTTTCCCAGTCTCTTGTGGCTGGCCGATCTTCAAGGCTCTCCACTCAAATAACTGGCCCCTCCAACTATCATGCAGGCACTGACAAGTCACTTCAAAGGTAATAGCAGTCTGTACCTGATGACTTAAATATTCTTTTCATATGCAAAAGAGACTATTTGTGTACAAAAGAAAGCTGGAAAATCTCCTCTCTTCTAATTTATTCACTTCTTTTTGTGCCATCATAGGATTGTATATATACACCAGGATGATTTATCATGCCACTGAGTCTCACCTTTTAATAGTAAATTGAGATTCTAGTTTAAATCTGATGTTAATCTCACAGAGGAAAATAATGTGGTGCAAAAGTGATTTTAAATGTTGTGTCATAGTGAAATATTATTCTTCTACCAGTTTAACATGAACATACTCTTGTAAATAAGAAACCAGTTCAAGCCGTGAATTGACTTCACATGGCATTCCTTTTGCTGTAACAGTGTGTGTCTGTCTGTGTGCGTGCATAAGATCAAAACACACAGAGATTTTCATTTGACTGGGGTGCACAAGGAAGTAACCTACAGGCTGCATTAAAGATTATAGAAGGATAATAACATGCCAAGCCAAGTGCCGTCGAGTCGGGGGGTCTTACTTTATATTATCCCTTTGATAGAAAAAACAGGAATACATTTTAGTTTAGGATGGAAACTGATACTGAATGGATGGAAAAAGTTGTTGCATCAATGTACGTAATTGTAAGTGCATTCATTAGAATTTTGAAAAAAATTATAAATTATTTTTTCCCTTAAGGTCCTTTTCATAGTGTCTGCTAACCAGAAAAGATTGGCAGTTTGAATTTACCAGGCACTACTTGGAAACCCTGTGGAGCAGTTCTACTCTGTTCTATAGTTTTGTTTTTTTTTTTCTATGCTGCTCCTTTTACCCCATTTTGAAGGAGTCCTGGTGGTGGAATGGTTCAAGTGTTCAGCTGCTAACCTAAAAATGAGTGAGAGTTTCGAGCAGAACTGCTCTGTAGAGTTTCCAGGGAGGCTGGTGGACTGAACCTACTGACCTTCTGGTTAGCAGAGAAATACTTGACCACTGTATAGCACCACTGCACTACCAACCATGCCACTGAGTCAATTCCAACTCCGAGTAACCCTGTAGGACAGAATAGAACTGCCCCATACAGTTTGCAAGTAGCGACTTTAGGTTACCGACTTAGCTCTTAACCACTAAGGCCACCAAGGTTTCCTATTGTGCCACCAGGGCTCTATAAAGACTAGGAAACCCTAAGAGGCAGTTCTACTCTGTACTGCAGAGTCACTGTGAGTTATAAACAACTCCACAGCACACAACGGTGACTCAGTTTTGAGGGATCTCATGCTGGTACTGGATGCCCAAATCCCTCACTTGACTCTTCATTTGACTTCATTGCATTTTCATTGAATTTTGCCAATTAGATTTTTACATGAAAACTGAAATAACTGTAGGGGACTAATTATTGAGAATTACTTAATGTATATCCCTGATTATTTTTAAAATCAAGTAATCAAATAATTTCAGGATATGCAATTATTAGAACAAAATTTTAAGACTTGAGTGATTTTAGTGAACAATATATAGTAAGCGCCTGTTTGTCCTAACTTGAGGTACCAGCCAAGTGCCAGCGAGTCAGATCAGTGAGGTACAGTTAATAGTTTTAGGTTATGTTCTTTGTGTCAGTGAATATATTTATAAACTCACACTTTTATAGATGCTCAGACTTTTAAAAGCCCATTAAGAATCTTGACACCTTTAACTGTCTAGATGTTGAAATTCTATGTGGGTTTGATGAACGTTGCCTTTCATTCAGCTAAAGTGTCCTCTTCCTGATGCTCATTCACTCTACTCAAGCTCAATAGCCTCTTCTCTGAACCTGCAAGACCAGAAGGCTAGTTTCCTTTCTCAACAGCAGACACTAAGGAGAGCAAGATTTGTTCTGAATGCACTGTGTGAGTTTCTATCACTCATGGTGGAGTGAATGAGTTAGTGGATTCTTAAAGGAAATACATTTCTGACACTGTGTGTGCATAGTGACTGTATATGCTAACACTCCGATACAACTATTAATATCATTACTTTCCATAGCCAAATGTTTGCCATTTAATAGAAAATAATTATCTTTTAAATCTCCAGAAGCCAGCAGCCATTCACATAATGAAACTCCTTGAAAAAAAATTTCCATCTAAAAATTTGTGGTTGAAGAATGGAAATATTTACACACTGTGTTCTAATATACTAGTTATCCATATTATTGAGTTTCCTTCTTTAATCTGAATGCCTCATCAAAGTCATAAATTAATTAAGTGTATTTTATTCCTCTGGCCTCTTTTTTTTAACCTGTTTTGCTTCACGTGTAAGAGAAATTTTATCTGTTTCTGAGAGTTATCTTTCAAGAAAACTCTTTGTTGTCACAATTAGACTTCCTGTGCTTCTCTGTACAGTCTTCTAAACATCATATGCTGCAACTTCTGACGGAAAAATGTGTCAAAATTTATTCCATGTTCACTGTGATTTTTCTTAAGATTAATATTTCAAACAGTTATTTTAAAGGATGATACTATGACCAATGACTGATACCTTTCCCTCTCTCCAAATTCTTACAGTATTTTCCTCGTTTTCCTGAGCAGGGTAATGGGAATGACCAATAGCAGTTTCAGAGATGACTTCATCCTGGTTGGCTTCTCCCACCAGCCACAGCTGGAAAAGATACTCTTTGTGGTTGTCTTGGTGTCCTATCTTCTTACACTGGTAGGAAACGCAGTCATCATTTTCATCTCATTCATAGATCCCAAACTTAAAACACCCATGTACTTTTTCCTCACTCATCTCTCACTAGTTGATATCTGCTTTACAACCAGCATTGTCCCCCAGCTGCTATGGAACCTAAGAGGACCTGCCAAGACCATCACACCCCTGGGCTGTGCGGTCCAGCTGTACGTCTCCCTGTCCTTGGGCTCCACCGAGTGTGTTCTCCTAGCTGTGATGGCTTTTGATCGCTATGCTGCTGTTTGCAAACCCCTCCGCTATGCAGCTGTGATGAACCCGCAGCTGTGTCAGACTCTGGCAGGTGTGGCATGGCTGTGTGGAGTAGGAAATGCTCTCATCCAGGGCACCATCACCCTCTGGTTGCCTCGTTGTGGACACCAGAGGATCTATCATTTCTTCTGTGAGGTACCCTCTATCATTAAGCTTGCATGTGTGGACATCCATGCCAATGAGATCCAGCTCTTTGCTGCTTCATTGGTCTTGCTCCTCTTGCCCCTGGCACTGATATTGATCTCTTATGGACATATAGCCAGGGCAGTCATCAGGATAGGGTCAGTCCAGGCCTATCACAAAGCCCTGAGGACGTGTGGTTCTCACTTGATGGTAGTTTCCCTCTTCTACGGGACCATCACAGCTATCTATATCCAGCCCAACAGCTCTTATGCCTATGTTCATGGGCAATTTATCTCCCTCTCCTATACAGTGGTGACTCCAGCCCTCAATCCTCTCATCTACACGCTGAGAAACAAAGATGTGAAAGAAGCATTGAGGAGAATGTTTCACAGAGACCTAAGCCTATGAACAATGAAGCAAAGTACATAGTGGTCAGATTTTGTGACAAAAATAAATCCTGAGGATTTTGTACAATATTTCACTGAAGAACTTTATTGAGCTATAAAGAATAAATATGATCTTCAATATCTATGTTATAATATTTCACTTGTCCTCAGAACAATCCATCCTCTGCAATCTCTTCCCTAGGATTCTTTTGTAAAGCACTGTTTTCCCACTGTTTAGCTCTCTATTATTGACATTAATTCTCCTCTTCTTTCTTCCTGTGCTTTTCTTTGGCCTGCCTTCTCTTTTTGGAAACCTTGGTGGCACAGTGTTTAAATGCTACATCTGCTAACCCAAAACGGTGGTAGTTCTCATCCACCAGGTTCTGGAAACTCTAGAAAGTTGAGGTGCACAGGGGAAGACAGTTGCTTGTAGAGTAAATTCTGATGCTGGCAACTCCATGTGTGTAATGTGAAACTGAACTCCATAGGAGGAAAGATACAGCAGTCTGCTTCTGTGAAGATTTACAGCCTTGGAAACCGCACAAGGCAGTTTTACTCTTTTCTATGTGTTGTGACAAATTGAAATCAACTGGACAGCAATGGGCTCGTTTAAGTGGTGTCGTATTGAGTGTCCTTGATATAAAATACACCCCACTCAGAGATGCCTTGAAAGAAAGGCTGCTTCAAAAGGACACAGCTTGGAAAGCCCTGTGGAGCTCAGTTTCACACTGCACACATGCAGTCACCAAGCCTCACAACCTATTCCACAGCGACTGTGCTTCCCACAACATCTTGACTTTTTTTTTTTTTCAGTTTAAGTTCACTTAAGAAGAAAAGGCTGGTAATCTCTTTCCAGTAATCAGATAAGGAAAATCCTGTGGGTCACAGTAGTCCAGTGCCCAACGAATTAGGGGAATAGTGTAGGACAAAGCAGTGTTTTGTCATTTTGTGCTTGGGGTCACCATGAATTTGCAGTGTCTCCGTAGTAGCTAACGACAGTAAGTTCACTTGTGGTAATGAAACCAGTGTCTTCTGGCATCTAGTCCGGTAAGTTTGTTAATTGATTTAAAGATGTATTTTTTTTAACAAATAAGCCAACACTTCCCAATTATTCTACTGTGATCTAATGATTTTAACTCAACTATGATGTTTGATTCTTGCTTTGATTTCCGTGGTTTCCTGTTCCCAGAGTATGAAGGAAAATGTGTTCTCCCCAACTAAGATAAAACTCAAATTCTAAACGAAGTTATCCTTATCAAAACGTTAAGCTTGCTCTAATCTAGTCATATTGTTTATGTCCTACAAACTGGATTTACCTGTTACCCAAAACAAATGAAGTTTTTATTGGCAAAGTTTTCCTGAAAAGCCATGATCCATTATTCAACCATGTGATTATCCATATTTTTGTTTTTCCTAGTATTTAGGTTTTACTGACCCCAGATCCTCTCTTGCCGCTCTATTTTTCTAGTCACTCTTCTCCATTTCACACTACTTGCCAAATTCCTAGAACGTAAAAAATATACATTAAAAGTCACTCAGTAATAGGTTGATACATGACAGGAAAAAAAATAAAAACTTCTAGGTATATATCCCCAAATTGAAAACAGATATTCAAGCAAATCTTTGTATGGAAATTCTCACAGAAGCACTATTCACAGTAGCCAAAGGTTGAAATAATTTAAATGTTCATCAATAGATGAACACACACTTAAATATGGTATATCCATACAATGAAATATTATTAGACCATAAAAGTGTATCAAGTACTCATACATAACCACAGTGTGGATGAACCTCAAAAATGTTATGCTAAGTGTAGTTTATCAGATATCAAAGGACACATATTGTACAAATCCACTTACATAAAATATCCAGAAATAGATGAAACCATATAGACAATAATGAGAAGATATCATGACCTGGAGGTGTTATTTGAGTGAAAGTGTTAAATTACAGATGATATTTATTTAACCAGAAATCCTGGTGGCATAGTGGTTATATGCCACAACTGCTAATCAAAAGGTCAGCAGTTTAAATCTACCAGATGCTCTTTAGAACCGCTATGGTGCAGTGCTACTCCGCCCTATAGCACCACTGTGAATCAGTATAGACTCAACAGCAATGAGTAGCAATAGTAATATTTATCTATCATAAGGCCAGTGGAAATTTTTCTTTTGTTGTATTTAGTAAGTTGCGTTTTGCTTCAGTTTTTCTACTTCATGCAAATATTGAAAAATATTATCAGAAAGTTGCTCACCTAACTACAAAGACAAAAAAGTTATTGTGAAAAATGCATAACTAGCAAAGGGATTGAATCCAAAATATTTAAAGATATACTACATAACAATTAGACATCTAGACAGGTACTACACACAAGTTCTCTAAAAGACCTACGAGCATGTGGTAATATGATCAAGTTCATTAATTTATTAAAGGAGGACAAATTAAGTCTTACAGTGAGATTCCCACTACACGCCAACAAAACGGTTAAAATTCTAAGGACAGAAAACACTGAAAGTTACCATAGATAAGTAGCAACTGGAACACTCACACTGTTTGTGGAAGTGTAAGTTGATACAAGCACTTTGCAAAACTGGTGGGATCTATTAAAGTTGTGGTGTAGTGGTTAAGTGCTATGGCTGTGAACCAAAAAGTTAGTAGTTCAAATCCACCATACACTCCTTGGAAGCTCTGTAGGGCAGTTTTGTTCTATCTATAGGGTTGCTGTAAGTTGAAATTGACTGGATGGCAGTGGGTTTTGGTTGGATTAAGTTGAAAAGAACGCTGGGGAGCAGTGGCTAAGCACCAAGCTGCTAACAGAAAGGTGGAAAGTTTGGCAGTTGTAGACCGTCAGATGTGGCAGTCTGTTTTCATAAAAATTACAGCTCTGGAAACCTTATAGGACAGCTCTACTCTGTCCTATGGGGTCACTACAAGCTGAAATCAACTGGATGGCAAAGGGTTATTCAAGTTACATTTCTGAGAGAAATGCCTACGTAAGTTTGTTTGCTCACTGAAAGATAGGCACAGAAACACTCATAGCAGCATTATTCCTAAAACACAAAAATTAGAAATAGTCCAAATGTTCATGAATACTACAAGGGGTTAATGGACTGTGACATACTCACATAAGAAAATACAATGCAACAATACAAATTATGCTCCACTGTTAAGTGTGCCAACATATATCAATCTGACAAGCTTAATGTGTAGCAGAGGAAGGCAGATGTAACAGAAATAATATCACATAATTTCATTTGTATGTATTTGAAAAACAGTAAAATACTGGTTACATGGGGAAAGAGGAAAAAGTAATACTTAGAAAGGGAATTGAGGGTTCTTCTATATGGTTCTTTACGTTTTACTTTTTGACTAAGTACATTCATTTTTGCAACGATTCATCAAGCTGCACCTTAATGAGTTCTTTACCTTTATGTACATGAAATAATTTATTTTTAAAGATCAGTGTACTTTTGTAAAAATCTAGCTTCTCTTCAAGACTGAATATTTTAAAATCATGAGACTTAATGCCTAATAATTTGATCATCTGGAGTTGAACATTTATTTCCTTGAGAGAGGGCATGTGCTGTACAATTTGTCAGTCTCTGTTATGGACTGAATTGTGTCCCCCCCAAAATGTGTAGCCATTTGACTGATCCATGATTCCAGCATTGAATGATGTTCTTTTCTGTTGTAAACTCTGTCCCTATGACATTAGTGAGGGAGGATGTGGGGGGAGCAGTTATGTTAGTGGGGCAAGATTCAATGTGTGGGATTGTCTTATGTCTTGGGACAGCCTCTTGGGATATAAAGGGAATGGAGGCAAGGGGAGATTTAGGGACTTCATATCACACAGAAAGCAGTGCCAGAAGCAGAGAAAGTCCTTTGGGAAGGACCAGAGTTTCTGTGCCTCAGAAGCTCCCAGCCAGGGGAAAGTAGATAACAAGGATCTTACTCCAGAGCCTGCAGAGAAAGCCTTCCCTGGAGCCGACATCCTGAATTTGGTCTTTTAGCTTACTGGAATAGGTCAAAATATAATTTCTCTTTTTAAAGCCATGCACTTGTACTATTTTTGTTAAAGTAGTACCAGACAACTAAAACAGTCTCCATCCTTTTTAGTCTTGACTACACACTTTAGCAAAATGTTAGAAGCCATTTTTCGCTGTTTTACTGCTGTTGTTTTTCTTCTGACTGAACTATCCAGTCATTAGCATCACCTGGCTGGAAATTGTACATGTGTGAGTTTTTATCTGCAGCACAAAATATTAGAAAAGTCTTAGATAAAAAAGAGGCTCACCACTTTTGTTGAGACCTGAAGAAACATCACCTGCTGAATTCCTCACATTAAAGGTCGCTCTTTTCTGTTTCCACACTACTTGTTAAATTCCTTAAAAGTAAAATATGTATGTTAAAAGTCAATCAATAATAAGTTCATATGAGAGAAAGCAGACCTTTAAGAACTGCCTTTAAATCATCTGTACTAAGAACTGAAGGATCAAGTCATAGACAAAAGCACGAATAAGTTGTTTGTTATTCACTCAATTAGTAATAATTTGTGCATCATTTTATATTTATCATGGTTATGTAAAAACTCCCTGGCGTCTGGACCCAAGGTTTGCTACGTTTCTCAGATACAGAAGAAAGACTCTGGAACCACGATGGAGACACACAGGTGTTTTTTTTCAGCGAGAATTTACCTACAGGACGTTAAGTAGGTAGCCTGCCACTTGCAGTGCTTGCTGCTGTCTAACGAAAAGCATGAGATTAAATACCATTTTGGCTAGGCTAGAACTTACTATTTTCCTTTTAAGTCTTTTGGTATCAGCATTCTCAGGGACTATTTCTTTAGGCCCAGGTGTTTCTCTTCTTATTGACAAAGTGTTCCTGGACCTTTTCTCCTGGCCCACTCTCCTGGGATCCTGAGCTGGCATTTCACCCTAGCTCGTCCCCAGCTTGCTTTGGAGAAGAGCAAAACTAACTCCATTGCAGAAGGTGCATATAGCTGAACAGCATTATCCTACAATCACTCAGAGGAAAACAAAAAATAGAAGATGCTAGCACAGCCCACTACTGATACATAGACTCCTTAAAAGATAGATGCTGCATGTTTGCAATGGAATATTCCATTCATTATCATGCAGTTGATTTCTACACATAGGGACCCTGTAAAACAGAGTAGAACTGCCTCATAGAGTTTCCAAGGTGCGCCTGGTGGATTTGAACTGCTATTTCGTTAATATTCACAACCATGAGCCATTGCACTACCAGGGTTTCCTTACCCTCAACACATATCCAGAATACTTATCAGTTCTCTTGCTAACACCCTACTCTGAGTCACCATCAACTTTCCACTTGATTTAACATATCTTGTGTTATGAATAAACCAGTTGCCACTGAGGCAATTGTAGCTTATGATAACCTCACGTATGTCAGAGTTAAACTGTGAGTCACAGGGTTTTCAACAGCTGATTTTTTGGAGCTAGATTAATGGGCGTTTCTTCTGAGGCAGCTCTGTGTAGACATGAATGTCCGACCTTCTGGTTAGTAGCTGATACTGTTATTGCAGCAGCTGCTATTGCACCATGCAGGAACTCCCATCATATACTCACCTGTAAAGTGCTTTTCCCTCTTAAGTATATACCTTGATACCATTCCAATTCTGTAGATATAGATTTTCTTTGTTATTTTGGAATGCATAATATTACACTATAAAAATGTATTTAACAACATCAAGAGTTGTGGTGATTTATGTTTCTTACTCTTTTCTAATGCAAATCAAGCTACAGTGAAATTCCTTTATACATCCATCTCTGTACATATAAATGGTAAGACCGCTCAGGTAAATGCTAATAAACGGAATTGCTATGACGATAGGCATGCTCAGTATTACATATGTTATCCAATTTTAAATTGCTCTACAAGCAGACTAGAGCAAACTGGCATGAGAGCATGAGAGCATGATCTAAAGTCAAATATTTCACTTTTTGCCAATTTGATAAGTAAAATTGGGGTCCATGTGATTTTAATCCACATTTCTTGTATTTGTAAGAATAAATCTTTTTTTAAATTACGATGGAATGAAAATGTTCATTCCCATATAAATTTGCATGCTCACCTGCATGCAGCTTCCACTGCTCTCCCTGCCCAGTGACAGCACACTCCTCCTCTCTGCTCCATACGTGTCTTATCTTCCCAACAGTCTACTATCCTCTCATCTCCACTCACTTCCCTTCCTCCAAGAATAAATCCTTTTAAATCATAAGTCTAAAAGTCAGATACCAGTCCGTTTCCTGGCCCTTTGCCATTTTGTCAGTTGGATTTTTGGTCTTTTCCATACTAACTTAGGCATGTGCAAGATCTGACAATTAAGTCTGTGAAATTAATTGTTCTAACTGCTACATACTTCATTGCTGAATATCACTATACTGTCGCCTTTGAAATACTCCTGTAGATGCCAGCACCTAAAAGTAGTTTTGGAACTCTTTCTGGAATGGTCATTCCTCATGGTGGCCCAGGGGAAAGTTCATGAACTTAACTGTATAGTTGTCTGTAAGGGAGTTTTTAGCCAGTATACAAATAATTGTACTGGAACACCCTTCCCACTTACCGATCTAGTCCCCAGTGACTTTCTTCTTTTCCTGAAGATAAAGGAAATATTGAAAGGAAAACATTTGGATGACATTCAGGACATCAAGGATAGTGCAATGACAACACTGATGGCCATTCCAGAAAAAGAGTTCCAAAGCTGCTTTGAAGGGTGGACTAGGAGCTGGCATCAGTGCATAGCTTCCTAAGGGGAGTACTTCCAAAGTGGCCATAGTGATATTCAGCAATGGGATATGTAGCACTGTTTCTAGGATGAGCTTGCAAACTTAATTGCCAGTCCTCACATATATTAAGGAATTTAGCTTTTGTTTTTCACATGCTCCATGATTTTCTTTTTGAAGCTGGCCCCTTCACTTTTGTTTCACTTAGATTTATATTTTTCTCTGCCAAGAATATACTTTTATCTATCATATGCAGTAATCATGTTAAGATCTCTGAATTCTGAAAGAACATAGATCTTTTGAGTAATCTTAGACTTTTAGAGTGCTCTTGATTTTACATTTAATTTTTTAATATCATTTTAAAATTAATTTGACGGGAGTTAGGAGAGAATCTAATTTTTGTATTTTTTTCCCACAGATTTTAAGTGGAACAACCTCAGTCTGTTGAAAAGTTTTCCTATTAACAATAAGAAACGCTGTATTTATGATAAAAATAAATCTCTGTAAATATTTGGGTTTATTTCTGAAGCATGAGAGAAAATCCTTTAAAAAATCTCATTTCCTGTGAAAATCTAAGGCCAAGTTAATGCAGGACTTTAATAAGTAGATTTTTATGATAATCAAGTGCAAAGTGTGATATTTGAAGTAGCTTATCCAATATTATAGGTGTTAGGGACTGGGCTTCAAGACGCAACGAAGTAGCATCTTTATTGAGTTTTTATTAAAAATATGCCCAGTAAAAAAAGGCTGGTGCACCAGGGACGCACTCCAAAGTACACAAAGCCGGAGGTGGCCCAGAGTAACTTTTTCATACAGTATTTACAAGCTGTGAGCCTACAAAGCAGGGAGGGAGAGTTGACCCTTGCATTGTTTGGTTGAGGCCACCTGGAGTTTTGTAGGTTGTAAAACGTAGTTATTAGGAATGTTTTCTTTGCTGATTGTGGTCCAGGGTCAAGAGATTATCTGTAAGGCTGTTTCTAAGCCTCAAGGCTGTCTCCAGGCTCTGTTTCGTGTCAGGTGTTAAGTTATCTATGGTAATTCCTGTTTTTCTCTGCTAAGTTTCCTGGGGCCTTTTATCTTAACAACTTGAATCTTTACTGCACTCTTCCTCAACAATGAAATTGTTTATGTCTTCTTTTTAACAATAGGCTTGGTAGTTATAAACCATTTTAGCAGTTTGATGTCCATTACTTTTTCTATTACTCCAAAGATACTGTGAAAGCAAAAAGAAAGGCTGGTATAATGGAAACACTAGGCCTAATCATATTTTAACTTTCACCTTCAAACTAAAGAGTCTAGTTATGCTCAATAACTTGCAGAAAAAAAAAAAAACAGATAAAATTTGGAAACTCTGCTTTGTTCTCTTGGTCCACCCATGATCTTGGACAAGTTATTTGACTTTTCTGAGTATTGGAATTTTCATCAGTTAATTATATCGTCAATTGAGAGTGTATTTCCTTAATTAATTCAATGGCTATAGCTATCAAATAAATCAACCTATCTTGTACATATAAAATATTTTATATGATAACCATAAATGTAATCAAGGAATAAGGAGCCATTATGAGGAAACAGGAGAAAAAAAATAGTATTTGAAAAAAATTACTTTCACAACCATGTGCAGTTGTCCTGTTTTTCTCAGAACAGTAAGCATATGTAAAGGTTGAATTATTAAAAAGTATTTCATTGTGCTTTAAGGAAAGTTTACAATGCACATCTTTTTGTCATGCAAAAACTTACACATACATTACTTTGTAACTCAAGCTACTCTCCCCACACTGTGACAGCACACTCCTCCTTTCCACTCTGTATTTCCCCTGTCCATTCAGCTAGCTCCTGCCACACTGTACCCCCTTCTCTCACCTCCTGGGAGCTGCCCAGTTGTACAGGATGAATTGTAACTATTTCATAATCTGTAATATGAAAATCATTTTAGTAACTCCTGAGAATTAATTTGGTTTCTTCTGAGATGGCTCACTTAACTTTCATAGCCAAATCCTCTAGATTCATGCTGCCCTTTGCTCTATAATGTTTATTGGTAACAAGATAATAATTTTGTATAAAAAACATTTTAGCTCTGAAAGTCTCACCATTCAGAGAAGTGAAAGACTGGTTAAAATGATGACAATTTAGAAGAGAATCTGACAGAGGATATGAGATTAAAACTTTAGCAAAGGTCTTTAGACAATTACATTAAGAATAAATAATTATGGTAAATAAGTGGTAAACATCTAAGTATAGTTTCTATTTGGTCTTTTTCAAGTATTGCATCAGAATGACACTAAGAAAGATATTAAGGAGTATATTAGGTTGCAAATATTTAAAATAATGAGCTCTACTGTTCTCAAGTCTTGTGGTCAGATACCTGGTCCCTGCACTGGCTTTATTCCTCTGTGTATCCTATCTGCCTGAGATTCCTGCATCTTTCTGTCCCCCCAGTTCCAGTGTCTCACACTCAGGGGGACTCTTCAACATTTTCTTTTCTTGCTATTTAAGTAAATCAAGCTTTACTAATCCCCATAGTACTGTTATGCACCCAGCAATGCAAGAACACGTCATAGCCCTTTCCAGACAAATTAACTCAATTATTATAGGATTTTGTCTCACTGTTTTCATCTTCAGAAACAGATTTCAATTCTCATGGGACCCGGATTCTGGGTTCCAGGGAGGTTGGCGTGACCCACCCAAACTATCATCTTGGGTTGGTCTTTGATCCTTGAGCCTTGAGGAAACTGATCTCCTAAAAAGTCATCTTTAAGCCAAGCAGTAGTCTGGCTACTTTCGCTTTAGGCAGTCTGCTGTTTTGAAGAATTATCTATGTGTAGTCAGTCTGAAGACACAGAAACTACAAAGGTCAGACCAGAGCTTCATTTTAGGGTCAATCAGTACTTACTTTAATTGTTCCTCAGAACAATGCTCTATGGACTCTTGGTGACCTCAGTCTGCTTTACTCATGATAAAGTGGGATGTAAGAATCTTTGAAGTCTTCTCTTTGGAATATGTTTGATTCTTTAGTTGGCAATGGGTTTGTTTGTTATTTTGAGTTGAAATACTACTCTAATTTGAAAATAATATGTTAAATAAACATGAATCAATTTCTATTATTGGCTTAATATTATTTTTGTTTTAACAATATTTATTTACCATTTTTATTCTTTCTCTATTCATGTATTCAACAGAGACTTACCAAAGCATCTACTGTGTGCTAGATTTCACACTGATAGCCTTATATATTTATCATTTTTCTTCATTTTTTTCTCCTTTAACTCTACTTTCTGAGTTACTATTGTTATTACTATCATATCACCTTTACTCATTTTTATTTCTTACGTTCCTACAAATCTTCAATATTTAGGCAAGCTATCATGTGTTATGCAATCCTGGTGATACAGTGGTTAAGAGCTAGGGCTGCTAACTAAAAGGTCCAGTCTAAATCTACCAGGCACTCTTTGGAAACCCTAGAGGTCATCTCTACTCTGTCGTGTAGTGTCACTATAATCACTCCACAACAAGTGGTTTGTTTTTGTTTCTTTAATCTGTGTTGTATGGAACTCTTGTGAAGCAGTGGTTAAGAACCTGGCTGCTAAACAAAAGGTAAGTCGTTGAAACCCATGAGCCGCCCCTTGGAAGCCCTATAGGGCAGTTCTACTCTGTCCTGTAGGGTCACAGTGAGTGTGAATGAACTCAAAAACAAAAAGTTTGGATCATATGTTATGAAAACCTAAGATACATGCTACATATTCTTCTTGAAGAATTTTACTATCCCCCTGGACTATGTGATTTAACTTAATTTCTAACAGTCCAAGCTTATCTCAGAAACTCATTAGCATGTTGTGTCAATTTAGGGGGCATTGTAGGAAAAAAATAAATATTGTGAAAATAAAATGACTGTAATTTTTGAAGACAGGAAGAGAAATTGCTTTAGATTTAGAAAAGCAGTAACTGACTCCAGATAACAAAATAATGAGAGTCTCAAACATTTCTTAGCAGGAAATAATCTTTGATGTCTACTTGAATGTTTTGGATATATAAATATATAATAGGTAAATATGAGAGACAATATTAAAGAATTTGTTTAGTCTGACATCTTGAATGAGAGGCAATTATAAGTCAATGATTAGGTTATGAGTATCAAGAAAATTGTGGTTCTACAAACAAAACGAAACTAGAAGTCATTCATTTCCCCCACACTGTCTAATTCTGTAACTAGGACAGGCACCAAATAAAAAACAAAAAGAGACTTAGGACTAAGTCCGCTAATCCTACTACATTAAGAGCATAAGAAGAATATAATGTAAGAGCAACTAAAAGAATCAGAAAAATAAGCCATCAAAATATCCTGGGGCTGATTTCTTAGCAGCTACATTAGGTTTACTATTCCATAATAAACGTCTATCATCTGTTTATTTCTCTTCACTCTGTATAAATGCACAAAGTTTAGACAAGTCCAACATTCTATGGAGCTCATACTTCACATGGACAATAACGAAAAATGGTTATTGAATTATTAATATGTGGCAAGAAATGAGATGTATATGAAATTTCCATCACTTAATCTGCACATTATTGCTCTGAACTGGGTATAGCTATGCTCATTTTAAAGATGAGGAAATTGAAGCCCAAACAGGTTAAATGGCATCTCCGGAGTTTCAAAGTTAACCAATGCAATGACTGGGATTTGAAGAAAGTAAGATTATCCCTGCTATTAAAAATAAACTTTAAAAATTTTATAGAAACATACAAGGCAAATTTACCATAACATGAGAGTCAAAAATAAATTTTTAATTTACACAAAGGAAAAACAAGTCATTGGAGTTAGACCACAAATATTATATCATAAAGGATATTATATCATAAAGGCCTTGTGTGGTTTATATAGATGAAAAGTAAGACAGCAGTACCTCTCTTACAGCCTAACTAATCAGAAAGAAATGACAAGAAGCAAGAGAAAGTGAAGGGGAAATCTTTAAGTATATATGTCCTGATGATTATCTAAGGGATTACAAACTGGTATAGAGCACCAAATTACAGGGAATTAAATATTTGAAACTTTCTGGTGATTTCACTCGGAGGTTAAAAATCTCATAAGGTTTATCCAGATATTTTAAACAACATTCTCACAGCAAGTAATACTCTGGAACTGATTGTTTTTGTAAGCATAGGTATATGTTTTTGTCTTTTAGGCTTTTTTTCTCCTCTCCCTTTTT
Source organism: Heterohyrax brucei (assembly GCA_028571685.1). Classification (NCBI taxonomy): domain Eukaryota; kingdom Metazoa; phylum Chordata; class Mammalia; order Hyracoidea; family Procaviidae; genus Heterohyrax; species Heterohyrax brucei. Next base: position 45,338,984 of record CM053144.1, on the reverse strand, counting down.
TTAATTTTGTGAAATTTACAATTAGAATGAAAGCTTGGTAGGAGTAAAAGGAGTCCCAACATTCCATACTTTCTCTGTAGAAATTTTCCGAAGTTCTCCAGTTCTGCAATGCCTTTATCCGGAGTCAGTGTGAAGAAGAAGAAGATGCCAAGATGCTTTGGCTCTGCCCTCTACTGCTGATCCATTTTTACGGCATCACGAAGTCTGCTTGTTTGCCTGTATTTAGGAAGCTCTGCCTTCCCTCTGTTCAAATCTACACTCATTTGTCACCATTAAACATCCATGACATGAAAAGCTGATGGCAGTATTGTTGCAACTTCTTAGAGACATCAAAATCCTAATGGAGTGAGCAAGTAGCTAACCAGGAGAATATCCATGAACTGAACAAAATTTCCCAACTACTTTGCTAATGTTCTTTGTATTATTTTCTCAGCAATATTCCCATGTTACATTAACAGTTTTGATTCAACATTTTATCATAATCAAGACATAGATGAAAATGACATTACATTACCATAATCAGGATATAGCTACAGATTACTGCACAAATGAGAATTTCATGTCAGCATTTTGGATCCCTAATTCTCAGTGGATTCTTTTTATCATTTATCACTGATACTTGTCTTCAGGAGTAGGTTTGCAGAGGTCTCAGCTAGAATTTAATTAAACAGAGTCAAAATGTGGATCACCAATCAGAGCTCACTACAAGATTTCATCTTACTGGGCTTCTCTCACCACCCCTGGCTTGAGACACCACTCTGTAAAATTTCTAGTAGCATGCATGATTGCCCTATTTGGAAATATTTCCATCATCCTCATTTCCCACCTGGACCTTCACCTTGGTAGTCCCATATACTTTTTTTAAATCTCAAATCTATCTCTTCTAGATCTCTGCTATACCACTAGCACTGACCTGCAAATATTAGTCAACCTCAGGGGACTAGAAAAGACCATTAGCTATGACGGTTACATTGTCCAACTCTACATTTTCTTGGTCTTGGGTTCCACTGAGTGTATACTTCTAGCCATTGTGGCCTTAGACAGTTATGTTGTTATTTGCAAGCCCCTCCACTACCCAGTCATCATGAACCACAAACATTGTAACCACGTGGCCACTGGAACCTGGATTAGTGGTTTTGCTAACTCTGTTGTCCATTCCACTCTCATAGTGGTGACCCCAAGATGTGGACAGAGGGTGATTGACCATTTCTTCTTGGAAGTCCCTACCCTTTTAAAACCAGCCTGTACAGATACTCATGTTTATGAGGCTGAGCTTAATGTAGTTGGGTTTTTTGTGATCTTGATGCCCCTCATCCTCATCATGGGCACTTGTATGCTCATTGCTCAGGCAGTAATGAAAATCCACTCTGCAGAGAGCCACTGGAAGGCTTTTCATATATGTGCTTCTCATTTGTTGGTGGTCTCCCTCTTCTGTTTCACAGCCATCAGTGTGTATGTCCAGCCTTCTTCTACTTATTCTCATGACAGAGGGAAGATTATGGCTCTCTTCTATGGATTTGTCACACCTACCCTCAATCCCTTTATCTATACACTGAGGAACAAGGATGTGAAAGCTGCCCTTCAAAGGACACTAAATAAGGACTTTTAGGTCAAGACAAGATGATCTCTGAAAAGAAGACCTAAGAGGCAAGAATGAATGTGTTTGCCTTTCAACAAAGATGTGGGACATGGAAGTGATGAGGGACAGGGTATCCAGTGGTATAAATTTCACAAGTCAAACAGGACTAAGAAATAAACAAATTTACATAGCTAATACACTTCAGGGATTATCTGTTTTACAAAACTGAGTCCCTTGAAGTGATGTCACTTTTCTCCCTAGTCACAGTTTAACATAGTCTCAGAGGGGAAATAGTGTAACACGTTAAGAAGATATTTAGAAAGTTCTATATTTGACTTAAATTATTTATAATCAATCCTAAATAAATTAAAAATGCCAACCAAGTGCTGTCCAGTCGGATCCGACTCATGGCGACTTTTACAAAAACACACCACTACTATTCTGAGTTAACTAGAGTCAGTACGGTTTGATAGAATTAGTCATCTTCCAGCATTCACTGTCCAAATATATTATTCACCTAAGGCATTTTTAAAGGAGCCCTGGTGATGCAATGATGAAGCACTCAAATTCTAACCAAAATATCAGCAGTTCCAACCTACCAGAAGCTCCACCAAGGAAAGATCTTTCAACCAGATCGTATAAAAATTACAGCCCAGAAAACCTTATAGGACAGTTGTACTCTGTTCAATAGTGTCATTATGCATCAGAATCTGCTGAGTACACAGCAACACTTAAAAAAAAAAAGAACAACTGAAATCAATAGACAGTTGAAAAAGCACATAAAACAGAAACATGGAAGCAGAACCCCACGAAAAACTAGTGTTGGCAATTTTAACATTAACTTAATTTTTTCATAAACCTTGGTAAGTCTTATGCTTGTATTAAACAATGATGAGACAGAGACAATATGATGAGAACTTACTCTATTGGAAGAGAAAAACCTATAGGATGATTTGGACAGTGAACAGTGATGGAAAATCTAAGGTAGAAAAATTCTAACTTAAAAATATTAAGTTAACAGTGATTTACATGTTTTAAAAGGAAGTTTCCCTCATCATTTTACTTGTCAAGTTATTCAAATTTCAGTGTAGGTGTTATAGGAACTTCACACCCAGTTCAAAATCTTGGTTGATCTCTTAGCTTTATTAAAAAATGTACATTTTATACACCCTGTTGAAAAAATTCCATAACAAATGCATAGTATTCAAAGATGCCTAGACAAAATAGAGCATTAGTTCAACAGAATCTTGTCTTCATTCTCTCAAATGCAAATCAAATCTCACGCATTCCCAATAGATATACGTAGCTGTTTCAGCAGAGTAATGTACAAACTGCATTTTCTAGTGAGGGATGGGGTATAATTTATTATCTTTGATTAATTTCCTTGCAACCAAATAGGAATACTAATACTTCTCTTAATGTGAATGTCAAAGACAGAAAAATCTTATAAAGCCATGATAATTAAAAATAGCAATGGGTGTCAGGGCCAAGACGGCATATTAGATACATGTCTCTTTCATTCCTTCTGAGTACTAACGCCTGCGGTGATAATTGAACAGTGCAGCGTGGACAGACTAGGAGCCCTGGGATTTGGCTTAGGGTTGTCAGATTGGACTAGACTCCAGTAAGGAAACAACTACCTATCCTGAAGATGAGACAGCAGCACGCTGAGTCCTGATTCCATTGACTCGCCGTCTGAGAAGATTGCAGGTACTGATGCCTTCTTTGTTTTCTTGGAGGTGGAGGGGACTGGCTAATATGCTGAACTGCAGTGCTTAAGTAAACAGCATATAGGGCAGAGAAAATTACAAGACCCTATGGCAAGAAACCAAAAGAGACTTACATTTCTATCTGCTCACAGATAGAAAGACTTAACATTGTGAAAATCTCTATTTTATCCAAAGTAATCTACATGTACAATGCAATCCCAGTACGAATTCCAGAGACATTGTTTTGAGGAGATGGAAAAACAAATCACCAAATTAATTTGGAAAGGGAAGAAACCCCTGATAAGTAAAACACTGCTGAAGAAGAGGAATATAGTGGGAGGCCTCATACCATCGGACCCTGGAAACTATTATGCTGCCACAGTAGTCAGAATAGCCTACTACTGGTACAAAAAGAGACATATAGACCAATGGAACAGAGATGAGAGCCCGGAGATGTCATCACTGTTAGAGATTTTCAGATGCAGTGTCTCCCCGCCCCGCAGTCTAAACCAAACTTCAAAACGATGTTGCTAAGCTATTTGACATCAGAAGCATTGTTTGTTAAGAATTTGTAACAGCTGGACGAACAGTTAACCAAGTTGACTATTTGGAAGTGCTGAAAAGGCTACAGGAACAAGTTAGACAATAACAACCTGAACTTTCTGCGAACAACTCATGGCTCTTCCATCCCGACAATGCACCAGCTCACACAGCATTGTCTGTGACAGCGTTTTTAGCCAGTAAACAAATAACTCTATTAGAATACCCTACCTATACACCTGAAGTTTCTGTTTACCTCATCCATCAAACACTCACCTCCTAAAATAGGAGGGTGACTCAGACAGAAGTTCCCCACTGTCCCTACCTCCAGCACCAAAGCCATGACTCAGCGATTTTACCTTAGAAAAGAAGTAGACCATAGAATGAAGAACTCAAAATTCCTCCTTCAAAGAACTAATTTGACTTGCAATATAAGGTAAAGAGATTAAGCCTAAAATGTGCTTTCAAAAATAGTGGAAGTGACAGGGCTAATAATTGCAAAATATTATTTAAAAATCCTTGCCTAATCTCTCTGCCAAAGCCAAGTGTCGTTGAGTTGGATCCGGCTCATGGTGACCCTAGGGGCCAAAGCAGAACTGACCCCTGGTGGACTAGAAATGTTACAGTGACTAGTCTGGAGACTGGGAGGTTTATTTCAGATCTTGCCCAGGGGCTTGATCCAGATAACATCACCCACTTTGCCTGGGGCCCGAGAAAGCTACAGAGTCTGAATAACACCACAGTTACTCTAACAACCCCATGACTCTGGCCCACCTTGTGACCCACCATTGTGACTAATAACTCTAGAAATCTCTGTCTTCAGATTAGACATTAAGATAGTGTGCAGGTAATATCACCCACCTAGTGACTCCAAACTTTGCCCAGGTACCTAAGAAAGCTACAAGTCTCTCTCCCCTGCCTTGCCACCTGAATGATACCATCTTCAGTCTGCCCGAACTATCCCAAATAGAAAAGAGGCTTGAGTTCTTTCCACCTGACTCCTCCCATTTTAACAAAGAATTCCAGTGTCTAACTAATCTTACAATCTCATGTGGCAGGACCTTTACGTTACATGCTCGTCCATGACTACGCGAGTGGAAAAGGCTCACATTTGGTCCACAGCCATGGCCTTTGCTGATTTGCTTCATACCCAAAATCATAACCCTCATAGCTGACTCACCCAACTTCCCCGCTTTGGCTCATCTTGTCACTTCTGTCCTAAAGGGGATGGAAAAGGCGACACAAAGTGCTGAGCTATGACAAAGTGAAAGAGGTCACCCAGAAGGCAGACGAAAATATGGCCGCCTACCTAAATAGACTCACAGAAGCTTTAATTAAATACACTAACGTAGATCCTACTTTTGACACAGGACAACTCTACTTAGACACCCACTTTATTTCCCAGTTCACCTCAGACATATGCAAAAAACTCCAAAATCTTCAGAACAGTCCACAGACTCCCTAAAAGGGATCTTTTAAAACTGGACTTTAGGGTCTTGAATAACCCAGAGGAGAAGGCTGACAGGGAAAAACAGACAAAACAGCAAATGCTGGCCTCAGCTTTTTGAGAAAAACATGGAGACTGCCAGATGACCTACCAAAAAACCCAACATAGCTCCTCACAGCCTTCAGATCCTTGCTTCAAATGTGGGGAGGAAGGCAGCTGGGCCCGATTCTGCCCAAATCCTAGAGCTCCATCCATCCATGTGCTGCTTGTGGTGTCCCATGACCATTAGGAGGATGAGTGTCCTCGAACTGCTGGATCTAAGGCCACCCCTTCAAAATCGGTGGCTGAGCCAGAGTTCACCCTGCCAGATCTCCTCGGGGTGGCCACCAAAGACTGAGGAAGCTCAGGTTCTGAGGCCCCTGCCTTCAACGCCTCACTGTCGGAGGCTCAGGTTTGTCTTCAGTTTGCCCATAAGCAAATCTCCTTTCTACTGGATATGGGCACTGCCTGAATTTTCAGGGAAGCTTCGCTCCTCCTTCATTTTGGTTGTTGGTGTAGATGGAATCCTATCAACCCCCCTTGAAACTCCTTCTTTAACCTGCCAATTAGATCACTTAACTTTTCCCTACACCTTTCTAGGAACCCCTAAATGCCCCACTCCGTTATTAGGCAGAGAGCTCCTTAGCAAGCTCCAGACAACCCTCTGTTATATCCATCCAACCTGGATGAACATATTCAACTCCCAGCACTTCCAATTCTATCCTCCTTTAACCCTAGAGGGACTTCTAACCCACAAGACAAGCCACGTATCTGTCGTCCCGCACCTTCTCTGAGTACATTCTACAACCTAATCTTAAACTTACTTCCACCCAACTCACCAGAAACAAACTTCTGAAACTTTACTTTCTCTTGTCTAGGACTGGTACGTACAGGAAAAAACCACTGATTATTTATGACAGAAAATCTCCCAATCATTACAAACAGGCTCCCCTACCTCTTAATAATCACCTGCCTCTTCATGGCCAGCCCCTTGTCTACCAAGGCCTCTACACATACAACCCCCTACCTACTTAACACCCTTAACTTACTAGTTAGGTGTATTTTCATCTACAAATAGCACCCACAATAGCAAAACCCTTAAGTAAATTCCCACATTGTACAACTGTCAATCTCTCATTTAAGTGTTGTTAGAGTATTTTTAAATGTAATTTGGAGAACTGTCATTGGCCACATAGATGTTTATTATAGTTAAGTCTTCACGATAGATTGTATCTTTAATCATTATACAGTGCTCTTCTTTTGTTATATGGTGAATTTTGCTTTAAAGCCTATTTTATCCAAAATTAGTCTTCTCACTTCTATTTCCTTTTTTTTCCCCTAGAAACACTGGTGGTGTAGTGGTTAAATGCTGTCGCTGCTGACCGAAAGCTTGGCAGTTCAAATCCACCAGGTGCTCCTTGGAGCCTTAATGAGCAGTTCTACTCTTGTACAGGGGCACTATGAATAGACATGAAGTTGGTGGCAGTGGGTTTGGTATTTACTTGATATATTTTCTCTGTCTTTTCATTTTTAATATATTTACATCTGTTTCTATGTTTGACTCCTGTAAATAGCACATTGATGGGTCCTGCTTTGTTTTAATTCATCTCTGTATGAGTATATTTAGGCCATTTACATTCATGCAATTATTCATAAGTGTGAGTTTATTGCTGTTATTTTGTAGTGCCTTTTTTGTGGTACTGACATTTTCTTTGTTGTTTTTAATCTGTGCTTATTTCTTTTAGTTTGTGGATTTCTTTTCCATTTATTTTCTTTTTGTAAATTTTGTTTTTATTGAGATTTTATGTTTTTCTTCTTTATTTTGATGAGTAGCTTTGTTAGCTGTTTTTGTGATTACCTTCAAATTTACTCATATCTTCCTTGGTTTGAACTAGTCTATTATTACTTGTTATCATCTTGCTTTCCTCTCCTTTTGAAAGTTCTATATTTACATCATTTATTACCTTTTTTATTGTTCTGATGTTATTGTCATATACAGATTAATTTCCCTGGTTCCCTTTTGTAATTCTTTTGATTTTGAATAGCTCTTGAAAGCTCAGTTCATAGGCTGATATCTGGCTGGAACAATCTTACATCCTAGATTCAGGCTATGATCTGTTGCTGATTATTTTCAGACTGTAGGATCACTTTTTAATAATTCTTGTAAGTTAGCGTTGGCTTTTATGTATTCTCTTAATTACTCTTTTCCTAGAAGTGTCCTAATTTCACCATTATGTTTGTATGAGAGTTTTATAGGATATGCTATCCTTGGCCAGCAAATTTTTTATTTCAAGATTTTATATGTAGATGATTTCATTTCTTTCTTGCCTGCATGGTTTCTGTGAAGTAATCAGTGCTTAGTATTATTGTTTGTCCTCTTTATACGGCCTCTTTTACTCCTTGAGCTGCTCTCAGAAATTTTTTCTCTGTCCTTGCTTTTAGCGAGTATAATTATGACATGCCTTTATGATTTTCTTTTAGGATCTATCCTATATGAGATTTGTTGAGATTCCTGAGGATGTTCAGATTTTCATCTTTCATGATATTAGGGAAATTTTCTGTCAGCAAATCTTCAGTGATTCTCTTGGTGTGTTCTATTTTTCTCTGCTGTGCTGCAACTCTCATCACTTGTAAATTTTTGTTTTTGTTTGTATCCCACTTAATTTTCAGGGTTTTGTCATTTTTCTTTGTTCCATTTTCTGATTTTTTTCTCAGAGCTGTATCTAATGCTTATCTTTAGTTTTACTGATCCATTCTTTCATAATTTCAAGCATGCTCTTCTGCCCTTCTGTGACATTGTCCATTTGTGGAATTTTGTTGTTTATCTTTTGAATTTATAATTGTTGTTTCTGTATGATTTCAGTAGTGGATGTATTTTGGCATTCTATTTCTTTAATGTATTCCTGAATTCTTCCATGAATTTTTCTGCCTTTTCCATGAATTTGTCTATTTTCTTCTCATTTTTCACCTGCTTTTTGCTTTAACTCTTGAACAGCTCTGAATAGCAAAGATTTGAATTTGCTGTCAGTCAAATCTAGAGCTTTTTCTTCCACTGCAAAGTCACTTGGTGTTTTATTTTGGACCCCTGCTGGAAACTTCCTCTCTCTTTTTCATAAATTTTGGTGTTTTCTGCTATTTTTAGGGCATTTGGTAGTTGTTTTCTTCACTTTTTATTATTTCTTCCTGCCTTTTTGCTTTATTTGGTTATGTGAGAACAAGCAAGCTGCACATTCTTTGTAGTTTACTTATGTGTGATTACAATATTTTTCAACTCCTTGTCCAGTGGGCATGGCCAGTTGCTCAGCAGTGATGTAGCAGGGCAGGTCTAGATGAAGATTCAAGGCAGGGAAGTGTGATAGATTGAACCAGAAATTAATTCAGATTCCAGTAGGCCATACTTGTGCTGCCCAGGGATGTGATGTTCAGTGAGAAGGAGCAGGGATGTTGTGATGTGTGGAGCTGAAGTTGGTACGGGTGAGAGGACACAGAAACAGAAGCCAAAAACAAAAGCAAAATAAAAAGTGTGCCAAGGGTCTTGCTGTTGGAGTGAAGAGATGGCCAGCCAAGCCAAGTGCCGTCGAGTCAGATTGTGAAGAGATGAGGAGTTAAGAAATGGAGAAAAATAAAAAGATAAAAAAAAAAAACCAGAAAGAAAAGAAAAAGAAGAAGAAGATAAATAGAGAAAAAACTAGTTAAAAGTTTGGGGATAAAAACAAAATGAAAGGCCTCCAAAGGTCTCACCAGTGCTGACACAAAGACCAGGAAACTATTTACTGGTTGCACTGAATAGCACAGCTTGATTAGGTACAGATGTCACATAATATTAGAAATTCAGGAGACAGGAAATGAAGGTAAGTATAAAGAGATGAGAACTGGGAAATTGAAAAAATAGGAAGCAAAAAAGAGGAACGAAAGGAAGAAAAAATGAAAAAAGAGGGGAAAAAAGAGAGAGAGAAATGCCTTCAAGGATCCCACTGACACAGGTGGGCAGTCTGGGGACTTGGATCTGATCCTAAGCTATGCAGTACAGCCTGGCTAGCAGGGAGTTCCAAGCGACAAAGAGAAAAAAAATCAGAGAAATAGACAACATAAAACACATCTCAACAAAACAAAATAAAACAAATTAAAAAAAAAAAACCTAAGATTTCACCAATGTGGTGTCACACGTCAAGGAAGTAGTTGTCCAGTTAAGCAGTGCATCACAGCCTTTCAACAAGATGGAAAGATAGCACATGGAGCAAGATGTTTAAGGAAAAAGAGGTGGTAGGGAGTGCGGACACAGAGTAAAACAACAACAGCTACAGAAAAATGGTACTCAATGAGCTGCCAGTGGAGAAAGGTGGGAAATCCAAGTGACTGGGGCCAAAGGAGTTTCCACCCAGCCAGGAGACTGCATCTGGCGGGAAACAGAAGAGGGGATGGGGTAGATAGGAGCTGTGAGATTATGAAAGTATACATCACTAGTTACCTGATGATCTGTATTCTGCTTGGGACTCTTGAAGGTGCTTTCAAATCCTTCCCCCATCTGCTGATACTCAGTGTGGATGGGTCAAATCCAAGCACCAGGGACACCATACTCCCCTGCTAGCTGAGAACTGCAGGAAGTATCAGAAGCAGAGCAGCAAGGGAAGGTAAGGGGGAGGAAAGCATTTCTCACCAGTTACCAGTTACTTTGTCTTCTGCTAGGATTTCCATAAAGCTGCTTCCCATGCTCCCTGTCTACCAGTCTCAGACAGGAGTTCAAGATGGTAAATCCATACTGGGATAGCTAATAGAAGACTTCTTATCCTATGTCTTCTGCTGTCTGTTCTCTGTCAGTTTCTTATGTTACTTGGTATTTGGTTGAGATCTTTATTTCTTCATTTGACAGTTGAGGTACCAGGATTGACATCTGTCTCTGTTTTATTTAGATTTGGGGATCTTTGCTTTGGAGGGACAGTGTAGTGTGATGCTTCTGTCTATGGCGCTGTGCTGGCCAGAAGTCTCACTAACAAAAATTTTAAAAATAAATTAAAAAATAAATCTACTAAGAAGCTATCAATAGCAACAAGAGAATCAAAAGGGGTGCACCCTGAGAATTCTACTGAAAGACCACAATCAATGGTCCAACAGCCTCAGGGTTCCCCTGAGAGCATGGCCCCTAGTCCTGATGCTGCCCCTGTCCATAAATCATTACTGAGGTCAACTCCTGTAACAGAAATAGATTGGACTTGGTGACACAGAGTGACCATATCATGTGTGCACTTTAGTGTTCTACTGGCCTCTTACTAGAAGAGAACAGAGAGGGTCGAGAGAAGGGGACAAGAGGTTGTTTGGAGGATATGACATGTATAGAACAGAAAGGAGGAATATGCTGTCCCTGGGCAAGGAGAGCAGTAGAAGCTGCACATAGGCAGGCTTGCAAATTTAAACTGGATTGTACATTTTCACTCAATCACACACACAAAAAATGAAGCTATCAAAACAGTAAGAAACAGATGAACTTTAACTAGTTTTGTAAGTTCATTACTAAAGACACTGAAGGATATTCTACTCTGGAAACGTTTTTTATGCTTTCTTTTACAAAAACACTTACAACAAAATTCATGTGTGCAAATGTGTGTTTAGAAAATGATATAAAACTGATCTCCCAGAAGAGACAGAAGCACAAGCCTTTGTGGCTATCTCTCTAGAGAACAATCTTCCTCTCCAATATGACAATGAGGAGTCATCCAGGAAGGAGAGCTCTAGAGACACGTGTTGAGTAAACAAAGTGAATATTATCCACCTAAATATAGTTTGAGTAAAGAGGATATAGGGCAGAGAGGACAGAGTGGCTACCTGATTATACATATTTGTTTCCTCCACTGCCTGTACAGTAACTGTAACCAAGATTGTATCTTCATCAGAACCATCAGTGTCGCCTACAGCTGGATTCTCATTCTTCCTAGAAGGTAGCCTTTCTTTCTCATGTTATGGAAAAAATAAAGGAAATATTGTTTTAAAAGTTGAGAAAATGCAGAGCTTGTTCTCTTTTGTCTTAAATAGAAGCCACTTTTTACATATAACTCAATATTTACTGAATTCATAATCCCCCCCCAAAAAATCCATTGCTGTCAAGTTGGTTCTGATTTGTAGCAACGCTATAGAACATACAGTTGCCCCATACAGTTTCCAAGGAATTCTTGGTGGATTTGTACTGCTGACTGTTTTGTTAGTAGGCATAGTCCTTAACTGCTGTGCCACCACAGTCACAGAAAACTGACCAGCTTCTCTTTGCAACCATAAAATGCCTCGTTCTCACCTCGACTAAAAGAATGTGACATGGAAAACAAAGAGATTCAGGGTGGAGTCTTCTTGGAAAATACTAGCTATTTTTGGAAATACAAATTAGTGTGGCAAAGAAACATGATGATGTAGCATTCGTTATAAGATTAAGAAAAGAGACCACTCACCCATGGTCTTTTTCTCAGTGGAAATCTAATCCATCAGCAACTCAGTTCTTTCTCCCTTTACTGTGTAACCAAAAATCCAAACCCACTTCCACTGAGTCAATTCCAGCTCATGGTGATCCTATAAGACAGAGTAGAACTGCCCCACAGAGTTTCCCAAGAACACCTGGCAGCTTTGAACTGCTCACCTCTATGGCTAGCAGACATAGCACTCAACTCCCTATGCCACCAAGGTTTCCTTTACTGTATACCAGAAAACAAAACCTACTGTCACTGAGTCAATTCTGACTCAGAGCAACCCTGTGGGGCAGACTAGAACTATGCCATAGAGATTCCAAGGAGCACCTGGTGGATTCAAACTGCTGAATTTCATGCTAGCAGATACAGCAATTAACCACTACAACACCAAAGTTTCGAATATAGTGAAGGGAATTTAACCACCTAAGGTCAATGTCCATACCACTGCATTATAGTCTTGAGTATTTTTACTTAACCTTAAAAATACTTGGCCAGTTAGACAAGTGCTGAAAAATTTGGCTGCTAGAGTGTTTCCTTCACTTATTATTATTCCAGACACTTTGTTATTTTCTCCTCAAAACACATAGTAGTTTCATCTTGGCAAAATTTCAGAATCATTACAGTGGATATCAAAGAAAATGTGCTATGTATTCTCTTAAACCAGACCATGTAATAATTGCCTGAGATCCAGCTTAAGGGTTTGTTGTTGTTGCCAGTTGTTGTTAAGCAGTGTCGACTCAGTTCTGACTCACAGCGACCCTGTAGATTAATGGCCTAGGAATCTTAAAAGTAAGTTTTTGTTTTGTGTTTTCTAGTCAGGATACTTGAAGAAAAATCAGAATGTACTTTTTAAATCTATACAGTTTATAAAAATTGATGGATACGAGGGAAAAGCAGATATTTTATTAAATAAATTTTTTTATTTTGTTTTCTTTATAAAGGACTTTATTTAGACTTGAGTTCCACAGATAATCAACCTCCTTCAATCAGTTTGGTGAATTGACAGTTCAGGGGTACAAATACACACAACCGCATCTCCTAATCTTTGCAAATTAATAGTTTAAAATACCTTCTTAATTCTACACAATTTACTGTATGAAAGGTCAGTGGATTTCGTTACAACAACAACCTGTTGCTAACGAGTTGATATTCACTCATAGTGATCTTACAGGATAGAGTAGAACTGTCTCAAAGGGTTTTCTGTCTCAAAGAGTGGGTGCTGGTGAATTCCAACTGCTGGCCTCTTGGTTAGCAGCCGTCTCTTACTGTGCTAGCAGGCTTCAGTGGATTGTGTTAGGTGAGTGAATCTGTGGAGTAGGGAAGAAGACTTGGTAATTGGGTTTGTAAATTCAAGTCTTCCAGAGAGCAACATTTGTAAAGACTGACTCAAATAACAGTAGTTTTTCTTAGCTCTATTACCAGTTCTACCTTCAGCAGTTGTTTACTTCACAGGAATGCAATGACTGGTAATAATAGTTATATTTGTTTCTGTTTAAGTATTTCCAACTATTTTTGTCTCTATGTGTACAATTCAACATACTCTCTCTCAAGTCTGTCCATTTTTTTTTGTGCCTTTCACCTTATTTATTATATCTACAAATAAAGAAAGGTTAATAACAATCATGTTGCTTTGCTTTTACGATTTTCTTACCTAGAAAACCAAGTATTCACCAGAGAGAAATTCCTCAACAAAATGAATTCTGAGTAGAAGGGCAGATCATCTTGTGATCTCTGGTGCTAGTTGATCTTAGCAAAAGGAGGAGAGCAGGGTTTAGTCAATCATGTTAAGACAAGACGTGTTAGGACGGTTGATCTTTTTCATATTTCTCTCTTTTCTCTTTAAAAGCTTCATTATACCTAGCTTCATTAAGTCATTTGCTTTTTTTGGAATTGAAAAGATCTACCTATTTGTGTACAATATAGCTGCTTAGAATATATCTTATGTCCTAATTTTGAGTTTTCGTTATTTTTCAACATACACATATTGCCTATGACATAGCTATACTCATAACAATCATTTTATTTTCAGTATCTTTGCCCTTCTGCACTATGTATATTGCCAGTTTGTGCATTTCATCTTCAGGAGTTTAGTATATATCTTGTCAGCTTTGGAATATAATTCTATTTTTTTCTTCTATTTTTATGTGTTTTCTTTCAGTGCATTTGATATTTTCATGACTTTACAGATGGGTGTGTCTGCATAACAAATCAAATTATCACACTTTTACATAATTTTATCTTTTATTTCTCTCTCTCTATTTACTGTCTCCAAATGCTCAAGTTTTAATTGGTAACTTAGTTTTCCATTGGTTATGGTACCCTATTTTCTTCCCACAGGAATGAGGTAGGAATGACCAAGAACGGTGATTCACAATGAAGAAACTATGAAAGGGACAAATGTTAGCAACCCATCAGGTTTCATCTTACTGGGCTTCTCTGACCAGCCCCAGTTGGAGACAGTTCTCCTCCCCGTCATCTCTATCACATACATTCTGACGTTGCTGTGGAACACAGCCATCATACTGGTCTCATACTTGAACCCCAAACTGCACACCCCCATGTACTTCTTCCTGTCTAATCTCTCCTTCTTGGACCTCTGTTTCACTACCAGTACTGTCCCACAGATGTTGTGGAATCTCAAAGGCCCTGAGAAGACCATTAGCTACACTGGTTGTGTGATTCAGCTATTTGTTGCTTTGGGACTGGGCTCCACAGAGTGTATCCTCCTGACCGTTATGGCCTACGACCGCTTCAATGCTATCTGTCGACCGCTTCACTACAGCGTTACCATGCACCCCAAGTTTCTTCAGCAACTAGCAGCTGTGGCCTGGATCAGTGCCTTTGCAGGGTCCACTGTTCAGACCATTCTTGTTTTCCAGTTACCTCTCTGCAGCCACCACGTGGTGAATGATTTTACATGTGAGGAGCCTGCCATCATTAAAATTGCCTGTGCGGACACAACCTTCCTAGAAACTGAGCTGTCTGTAGCTAGTGTCCTCTATGTAGTTATACCCCTGGGAATTATTTTAGTCTCCTATGGCTGCATTGTGAGGACTGTGCTGAAGATGAAATCAGTTGAAGGCAGAAGGAAAGCATTTGGAACCTGTGGGTCTCATTTGATTGTTGTGGTTTTGTTCTTTGGGACTCTCATTTTTGTCTATGTACAACCCAACAGCAAGTACACACAGAAGCACAGCAAATTCCTCACCCTGTTCTATACTGTAGTGACTCCCTTCCTTAATCCTTTGATCTACACCTTGAGAAACAAAGAGTTTAAGGGGGCTCTGAAAAGGCTGCTGGTAAGTGACCCCAGTTAGGGAGAAATGGGAAATACACTTGTTTCACTGTAGTCAGTGAGACAAGTCATAATATGATGCCCATGTAACCTAATTTTAATCTGGATTCTAGACTAACAGCTACGTTTCTTTAAAAAAAAATTGTTCTTCCTCAGGACGTGCAAGCATCCTGCATCGAATTGTGGCCCCCCAAAAATGTGTTTCAGTTTGTCTGGGCCATGATTTCTGGTATTGTGTGCTGTTCCTTCATGCTGTAAATCCTGCCTTACATCCTGTGTGATGTTAACGAGGGAGAATGGGTGGCAGTTGTTTTGTTAAGGCAGGACTCAGTCTGTCAAATTGTATTGTGCCTTGAAGCAATCTCTTGGGACAGAAAGGAAAGGGAAACAAACAAGTGCTGGGAACCTCCTAGCATTAAGAAAGAAGCAGCGCCAGAAGCAAGACACATCCTTGGGACCCAGAGTCCCTGTGCCTCTGAAGCTCCCGGTCCCCTGGGACGGTTAACAACAGGGACCTTCCTCCTGGGTTAACAGAGAAAGACTTCTCCTGGAGCTGGTGCCCCAAATTTGGACTTTGAGCCTACTTTTCTGTGAGAATGTAAATTTCTGTTTGTTAATGCCGTCCACTTGTGGTATTTCTGTTACAGCAGCACTGGATGACTAAGACAGAAATGATATGCTCCAAGAAGTCTTAACCAAGTGACCCTCTGTCTGTCTCAAAATACCTGTATTCAGGAAGAGTGCTGTATGAGTTCTGGTGCCAACCAAGTATTTTTTCTTTTCACAACGTAGACAAAAACAAATAAACTAAAAACACAAACATTTTGTGGCCATGACATAAGAATTCTGTGAAACTATCTGTAATCACTAACTATGCTGTTAATAATAAGCCACCAATCAGACTGTGATTATTATAATGTTTATTTTCCTGTAATTGTCCTCCTTATGGTTTGGTCCCTCTGTTTACCCCACAAGAGTACTTCTATAATGAAACTAGTCCAGGACTACCTAGTTCCGTTTTCTATATAGGCTATGTGGTTCCCCAGTTGTAGTTCTTTTAAAACTTTAATAAACTTCTCTGTTTTAACTTGAAACACCATTAGTTTTTTTCTCTATAACATGCTTCTGCAATTCCTCAAGTGCTGGGAGGTTTTAACTACATCTCACTGTGATTTCTTCTTTAATTTAAGAGGAACAGAGCTAAGTCACCTAAATAAAAGTAGGTGTGAAGTATCCTTTGTAACGCTGTTCTAACATTACCTACTCTCAATCCTTCTTTTCTAGAAATGTTACATGTCCTATTTGCCTGCTTAATAAATGGTATGTCAAAAAATATCTATAGGTATGTTCACGTGCCTATCTTTGTGTACTTTGATAATCCTAGGGTTGTTGCTGTAGGGACTGATAATGACATGACTGAGATAATTGTGACAAACATATTTTCACATTATAAAAGTAAATCTTCTACTTCATGGAGGTAGGGTTGGGATCACAGCTGTAGGAACTGAGTTTGCCTAAGAATACTTCCTATCGTTTTCCAGTCTCACAGCGACCCTCGGCTCAGTCCCCTTTCTCTTCCGCTTCGAGGGCACAGAAGCAACCCTTGGCTCAGACTCCACTCTCTTTCTCTTTGAAAGCTTCACTGGATCCCAGGACTGGTGTGTCTCTGCCTCTGTTTTGTGCCATTTACTCCCCAACAGAGGGTTTTATTGTCTCTAATACTACAATCTGCTTAGGCGTGCTTGATGTATGCTATATTTTACAAATTAGTTCTTATAAAAAATAAATGGGTAACAGAAGTTGTTCCTAGAGAATCATTTTAATGCAAACAATCAACTCCAGTGAATATGTCATGGTGTTGAACAGAGTGATTAAAAAATAAAACACACACACACATATTGGAGAAGAAAACCACGACTTAGTGAGAAGGATGTTGTTAAGGTAACTTGTTTTGTTGTTAAGGGCACTTGAGTCAATTCTGACTCATAGTAACCTTATACATAACAGAACGAAACACTGCTCCGTCTTGCACCATGCCCACAGTCATTCATGCGATGTGACTGAAAATATCATGGCTTGAGTCAGATGCACCTTAGGCTTCAAGATAATATTTTTACTTTTCAATATTTTGAAGAGATCCTTTACAGGAATAATTTAGGTGTTGTCTATGCAGACCTTGTATTTCTCTGTTCATAAAACGTAATTTGATTGACTTCAGTAAATGTGCCATTGATATATTAATAATAAAAGCATAAATCAAGCCAAGTGCCAAATCAAATTTTCATTCATGGATTAGGGCAGCCAAATACAATCAGTACAATTACCTAAATCAATTTAAGTCTTCTTATAATTTAAACAGAAAAAATTAAGAAAATAATACTGATATTCTTACATCCACACTAAATCAAATCAAAACCATTCCCACTGTTGTTAAGGCGATTCCCACTCATAGCAACACTATAGGTCAGAGTAGAACTGCCTCATAGAGTTTCGAAGAAGTGTCTGAACACTCACACTAAGAATTAAAAACAATTTAATATTTTTATATAACACTTATGTTTTAACGTGCCCTGGCAGTGTGGTGTTTAAGAGCTATGGCTGCTAACCAAAAGGTTGGTGGTTCAAATCCACTATCCTCTCCCTGGAAACCCTACGGGGCAGTGCTACTCCATCCATAGGATTAGAACTGACTCGGTAGCAATGACTTTTTTTTCTTTCTTTCTTTTTAACCAGCTCCTACCTGTATTGGCTGTCAATAGCAACCAGAGTGTCACTGTCTCTAGGCCTGCTCAGCATGCAGAGTCAAGTATTTAAATTTAACACCACAGGACTCCTTTTAGGCCTTCCCCTTTTCCTGATTTCACACTGAGAAACCTGGGTCTCATCCTTGACAAATTTGTTGCTCAGTTTTTCAATCTTGGTAAATGCGTGAGTAGTTTCAGAGGGGAGTAGTTTGATAACTAGAGCACGGTGTTTGTGTAGCATTCTTCCTGTCTTTAACCTTACTGTATCCAGTCAAAATGATGTTTCCTAAAGCTCAGTTCTTTTCTTCCCCACCTTTTCAGTATGGTTATGTTATTTCTCTTATATAGTTTGTATTAATTACAGTTTGTATTTCATTTGGGTTTCACCAGCATGCTGGTTCACTTGGGTTAATTCTTTTTGGGAGATTATGTGAGACTTTACTGTGGTTATAGGAGAGACAAACCCTAGTGCCTTATTGGCTACAGGAGTCAGCTGCTAACTGAAACATTCAAACCTACCAGTTGGTCTGCAGTGGAAAAAACTTGGTGATCCATTCCTGTAAAGATTTCAGCCTAGAAAACCCTGTGGGGTTGTTTTACCCTGTCCTATACAGTTGCTATCAGTTGGAATCAACTTGACTTTCTACAACAACAACAGTGAGAGTTACACAAATAGGTATACTCGGAAATGTGCCACCATTCCTTAGTGAATTAGTTGGCCAGGACTAACTCCATTTCTTTCCTTGTATACCTGCTTTTCTTAAAAGTTCTGGCTTCCTAATACTACCTAGCTCTGGAAATCACACATCAACTTATAAGAGCCACTGAAATAACATCTTTAAAGTCTTTAGAGCAATTTTTCTTATAATCATCAAAAACAAGTGGAAATGCCAGTCAACACCCCCCTGCTCATATGACTGCCACCAAGAGCCTCCTCCAGATGACACTCCCCTAGTTCCACATACATATCTCCTCACTGGATGCCCATCTCACCTATCTTGGGGAAACCCCAGTTGCTCACATTCTTTCATCCCTCACACCTAATGTTTACCCTTAACTACCCAGTAAAAGCCTAACTGAAGAAGATAGACAGACTTTGAGGACACGAACTTCCCTTGTCCGTTGCACACCAGTATGCAAAATAAGCCTCTTGGTCATTTACTTTACCCTTCTGTCATTATTGGTTTGCAGCAAGTAGCTTAAACCCATGTTTTGCAGTAACAAATTGAGGGCTCATCCAGGATGTGACTGATTGAGACTCAATGGCCCTGTGGTACAGCCCTGAGATCAATTGGTAACTATCACAGAAAGTAGTCACAGGAGGTCCCATTTGCCTCCAGGAGTACATCAATCTGTCTCGCGCCTGCTGTGGCACCACTAGTCCCCAAATCTGTACTTTCATCCAAAGCAAGTGACCCTGGACATCTGTCTGAAAATAATCCTCTAAGGTATGATATGAGACTGCATTCCTCTCCATGTTGCACTGAGGGCTGGAGTTGGCAGACTTATGGGAAAAAGTCATAGGGTAGGTAACCAAGCTGCATCTTGGATGTTTCCTGAGGTGACTAGCACCTCAGATGTTCCTGAGATAAGCAGCACTCCAGATGGCTCCTGGGGTGACTAGTGCCTCGGATGTTTGTGGAGTAGTCTTCAAACATTCAACTCCACGATTGGGATTGCCTAAAAGAGATTCCATGATTAGCCTAGGGTTTGGTGTATGAATGGCTGGCCACCCATATTGCTCCCCCCAGTGTGGGGTAAAGAGAGAGAAGCCATCTGTGTGTGTGTGTGTGTGTGTGTGTGTGTGTGTTTGGTAAAGTAAATACATTATTAACATGGTTTCATGTTTGCCTTTTGGGATTCGGAGAAATGTCTTTTTCATTGTTGTACTAATCCATACTTGCACAAGCTGTTGTAGAGACCCAGGTTTGTAATATTCCTTGAAGAGTGTCTGAGAAATTGTGCTAGTCTTATAGACGAACTGCTTGTTGTGTGGCCTTAGGCCACACATTTGACCAATTCAACCTCAGAATTGTTTTTCTCCAGTGTTGTCCTATTCACCATTTCTATTTTTGTAGAACAATGTTTCACTGTTACGTATTTCTTTTGAGTCTGAGTTTTACAGGTCTTGTCCAAACTTCCTGTCTTGCTGTTCCAGTGTGGGCTTTACTTGTTACCAGATACCCTCACCTAATATAATTTTAAGATATTTTTGTTTAAATTCCTTGAGACGGACAACTTGTTTGGCAGGTCAAAAAAAAAAAAATAGTTTTGTCTTAAAGTAAAAGTAACAGTTCCAGAACAATAAAAGAGAAATTAATTACCTTTTGCCCTCTAAGATTCCTAGGTTAACTTAAACATATACAAATGTCTTCCATGAATTAAAAAATAGGTGACAGGGCAGGATCAGGCCTCCCTGTTTCCCCAGGCTTCATGGCCATAGCACTCCAGGGACCCTTAGTTAAAAAAAACATTTACTACTGAGTGGACCTTTCAAGAGGGAAACAGATTAAAAATGCTACTTTAATTATCAAAATTTGAGTAAATCCAAACTGTAAACAAGTTTTCTTTAATGTAAGGGAGCTCTGAGACCCATCTGAAATGGCCTGAAAATTGTTCTGACCATAACAAGAGATTTAAAGTCGTAGCTATATCAATAATTGTCCATTTGAACAGAGGCTCTGTGGTTTCCAAAGCCAGTTGATAAATCTTTATGAGTTAAAATTAGATTGGGAAAAATAAGAGACATAGTAAAAATTAAATAGAAACCTGGGATGTTTAAGAAGACTTCATCTCAATCACAAGCTTGAAATAATTTCCAGGACCTTTTAGATAACTTAAAACCAAATCCATTGCCATCAAGTAGATTCTAACTCATAGAAACCCTATAGGGCAGAGTAGAACTGCTCCACAGAGTTTTCAAGGAGCTCCTGGAGGATTTGAACTGCCGACCTTTGAGTTAGCAAATGTGACACTTAACCATTAAGGCATCAGGTTTTCCATTAGGTAACTTACTGATATTAATTTTAATTAATAGGTGTTTGTTATCATTTAAATTTTTATACTTTTTGCTTTTCAAGGAACAAGAAAAGACATATATAGATCTTAATAAGTGAGTTCATTTTTGTTGTTTAAAGGGATACATTATAAAGGTTTATTAAAAATATTTCATACAGTCAAATGTCTTTGTCTAACAAAAATTTAATGGTTTAATTTATGAGATTTTTAAGAACATTAATGTTAGGAAAAATTGTTTTTTTTGCTGTTAATAAAAAATTTTTCTTTGATTTCTGACTAAACAGTTAATTTGTTCCTTGTGTAATCTCTCTTAAAGGATAAGGTTTGACATATCATTAGAATAAGTTTTCTAAGTCAAAAACCAAGCCACAAGACTTAGAAAAGGAGAGAAAGCAAAGGTTTTCTTATTTTAAGATCTTTAGTTAAATAATTCTAGCATTGTTTCTTGTTAACCTGTAGTGGACTCTTCTGGACAACTCAGAAACTTCACAGAAAGCCATGAATATCGTTTTCTAAACGGAAAGAGCTGAAAAGTTTTGGCACAGGTTAAAATTGAAAAACTGCCTGATTCCCACTGGGTTAAATTTTGTATTAGCTATTTTCTCTTATGCTTTTGCCTAATGTTGCCTAAAAAATATGTAAATTAAGTCATAATTTTATTATTATTTCTTAAGTGCTAACTGGAGATGCCCTGGTGGCATAGTGGTTAAGTGTCCTTTAGTCAAGTGTGCTTGGAAACTCTATGGAACAATTCTACTCTATCCTATAGGGTCTCTATAACTTGGAATCATCTCCACAACAGTGGCTTGATTTAATGTTAACTGCTAACTTGACTATAACTTCATTATTAGTAGTATTTTAAGCTAACATCATCAAAGCCAGTGCTTTGATTAGGGAATTCATATTGCCAACCCAAGTGCCACTGAGTCAGGCATTCACATTACTTATCTATAAATCTATTTTTGTGTTACATAGATATTTAGAGACTTAATCTTGCTATATCCTGACTGTGGCATTATGCCCCAAGATTATTATGTGTGGTGTCTGAAGTTCCTTAAAAGTGTGAATAATGATTACACTTAGAAACATTACAATCTCAAGTTTTCTAACAGAGCGGAGTTATTTATTTTTAAATTCTGCTTATAATTAACTTCTATCATTGTTTCGAGTGTTTATTTTTATTAATCTTGGTCATATTAAGTTTTTGTCATCTACAGTTTTGGCCAGAATATCTCAATAAAGATTTTAGACGTGAAAAGGATTATGACTGGAGATATCCAAAACTCTTATGCAATACCTAATAGCATCACAGACTGCAGCTGATTCAGAATCAGGTGAAACAGAAAAATAATTACATGAGGCTGAGTAAATGCAAATATACTGTGACAAAAGACCTAAATATGTAATTTAAAATGATAAAGCTCATCCAAAATAAAATAGGATCAACAATTGAAGTTTTAATACACAATGTAGACAGGCTTCAAAATTTGGCAAACAAAACATGATTAACAGAAGAGAAAATAGATAAAGGGGAACTACTAAGCATCAAACACTTTTGGTCATCCTAAGACTTTATCAAAAGACTTAAAAGACCACCTACAGAATGGAAAAAATATTTGGCAACTATATGTCAGACTGATGTCTGAGCTCTGTAATCTACAGGATACTGCAAAACATGAACAAGAAAAGGATAAATAATCCAATTAAATGATGGGTGAAGGAGATGGACAGACATTTCTCTATAGATGATATCCAGATAACCAAAAGACACATGCAGAATTGCTCATGATCATTAGCTACTAAAGAAATTGAAATCAAAACTTTGATGAGATACTATCTCACCCCAATAAGATTGGTCATGATCCAAAAAACACAAAAAAACAACAAACGCTGGAGAAGCTGTGGAGAAATTGGAACTCTCTTACACCGCTGGTGGGATTGTAAAATGGCAAAATGTCTTTGGATAGTAATCTGGAGCTTTCCTTAAAAAGCTGGAAACAGATATACAATTTGATCCTATAATTCTGTTGCTTGGAATTTATCCTTCAGAAACAAAGATTGTCACACGAACAGACAAATGTACACGATGTTTGTTGCAGCACAATCCACAATAGCTAAAAGATGGAATCAACCTAGATGCCCATCAACAGATGAATGGATAAACAAATTATGGTACATGTACTGAATGGAACACTATGCTATGATAAAAAAAAAAAAGATTTTAGAAAATATCTCATAACATGGTCCCAATTGGAAGAGATCATGCTGAGTGAAATTAGTCAGTGTTAAAAGGACAATTATTATAAAAGACCCCTGCTATACGGACTTAAAAATAGAATATCTACAGAAGAAAATGACTGTGTTGGCTACAAGTGTGGGTGGGATGGTGAAGGTTTATAATAAATGAGATAATTGATAGATGTTAGAAATGTTATTCTTTTACTATAATTAATAAACAAAACAAATTAAAGAAAAAAGTATACCACGGGTTTTGTGTGGAAATGTTGCTGATTTTTTAAAGTCTTACTTTCTAGATATAAGAAATCATTTTCCTTCCTCCTAAATTACTTAACTAATGGGTATAGATATTGTTGTTCTCCAATTAAAAATTCCTATGGGTAAATTTAGCAATTCTAGTTAACTAATGGGTTTAGATGTTGTAATTCTCCATTTAAAAATTCCTATTGGTAAACTTGGCAAAGTTGTAAGTACCATAACAGGAGAAGTGTCTAAAATTTTAGCTATAATTTTACACATTAGAATAATATTAGATTGCCTACTGTATCAAGAAATAGTTTGAGTTTTAATAGATAAACAGTGCTGTATTTACATTAACATGAAGGGAAGTTTTACAAGTGTTGCTGCTCAGAAACATGGAAAAGTTACTAATGCTACTTGTACACAAATACCTCATAAAGTTTGTTTCTTCTTTCAAAGACATTTGGGTCACAGTTTCATAGGTTATTTTAGATAACAGGCCTAGTATTGTTAGTGTTTCTATTCTACTTCCTAGTTTACTGTATGATGCTGAAGTCTTAAAAAACTGATGGTGTTCAATTACCATTTATTGAACATGTTTGACTGAAGATTCTATAGTATGATCATGATCCAAAAGAGAGAACAATGAAAAATATATGTAATTCTTCTAAGATCTAAATTTCTGGCTTTCATGGAGATTGATGTAATCCACACAGGCTACTGCTGTTAGATATCCTTTTAAACTGTGACCTTAAAAAAAACTAGTTCCTCAAGCCACCTTGAGTCAAATAATGGTCCAGATAAACTAGTCTGGCTGTTTCACCCTGGTTGTTCTGTTCTGTAAACAAGGACAAAGAAGTCCCATATGTACAGACTTTTATGGCCTTCTATCAAGACCCAGACCTAAAAGCTATCAAAAAGTAGTAAAGTCTCTCTTTCAAACTCCCTTTTAGCCAGGGAACGGACGATAACTCAGCTGTCTTGCTCTTTCTAGGCTCACCAAATTCTTAAAAATATATATATCAGTACTAATCCTGAAAATAGAAAAGGGAATGCCATTATGGGCATGCATTTTATATCCTAGTCCACATCAGATATTAGACAAAAATTGTGAAAGCTTGAGGTAAAACCTCAGACCCCACTCTTCAAGTTGGCAGAGGAGACCTTTAATGTGTGTAATAACTGAGAGTTTGTGACAGAGAAAAAAAAGATGAAAAAAGGCCCAGTTGGCTGTAGCTTTCTGAGGTCCACCTGGAGATAACCTAGTTGCCCCCTGGAGATCAAGACCTGTGTCACCTCACTGGCCAGTGAATATTGACACCAGTTAGCACAAGTACTGTTGAAAATGAGGCCACTGGAAGGCAGAATGTCCTGAGCACCCTAAAACAGGGTACCCAGTTGACTTCTCCAAAGGCCTAGATGGACAGGCCCTCCTAGACTAGCTCAGAATAGGAATCTAAGGAGACCAACACTTGATGGGGCTCCCTGAAGCCCATCTAGCTTCTGGCCACACCATCAACATCTCTATGAGACAGCTAAGAGTTACACTCAAAGTAAACTTGGAAGGCAAGGAAATTAAACTTGTCTTAGAAAGAGGGCTACTTTCTCAACCTTAAACCACTCAAAGATCCTACTCTCCAAGCAAGATTGTGTGAAGTTTACATTTATGTGTGATGGAGTCATGGTTAAAAAATCACTCCTTTATATGTATTCCTGAATGTATGTTGAGTTGCTGGGACAAAAATTGCTAACTAGAGCACAAATACATTTAAAAACCTGATAAAACATAAAAATGAGGACTCACAATTGCTTATATTGTTGGATAATATTGTGAAACCAAAAGAGCATATGCCCCAAAGAATTACTCAGTCTGGATGTATCAAAAATTCGAAACATTACAATACCAAATACCAAAAAGGGTTGTGCTATTTAAACCAGAACATCTTTCATACATGTGCAGCTCTGCTACTGAGTCAGGTTTTAAGATCCTGCAAATAACTGACTCTATACTACCATCTAAAGATTTGATCCTATCCTGTCATTCTACATAGTCTTTCTCAGTAACCCCATCTACAGTAAGTTTGGAAAAAAATTAAGATTCATATCTCCCAGGTTACAAAGTTCCAAATAAATTAATGATGTTCCATATGTTCTAAATGATACCCTGTGATGGTCATTTTGGCCCTTATAGGTCGTTAACACAGCGAGTGAGAGATTTCTACTTTGACAAACAGGCCTATATCCCTTTCAGCATGAATAACATACAGAAGAAGAGACCTCCATCCATGTTCCCATAAATTGTAAGTACGAAATCTCTCAAGAGAAAGTTGAGGGAGGTAAAATGGTCTGTGGGAAGACACACAGTGGAAACCCTACGGAAAATATGATACTTATTTTGAGCCAACAATCAAAAATAAGACAGGGAGCCTGAGGGACTCCATAAAGTGTGATACAAAACTGTCAACAAGAAACAGCCAGAGTCCTGTTTCCCATGACTGTGAAAGCTACATGAAAAGAGGGGATTGAAGTAGTCAGCCAGTACTAACTCAATTTCTTTCCATATCTGCCTTCTTTTCTTGAGAGTCCTGGCTTCCTAGCATTACCTAGGTCTGGAAATCACACATTAGCTTGTAGGAGCTACTGACAGAAATTCTTTACAGGCTTTACAGTGGTTTTTTTTTTTTTTTTTTTTTTTTTTTGCTTGTTTTTTCCTTAGAATCATCAAAACAAGTGGAGATGCCAGTTATTGACCCCCTGTCCAGATGGTTACTACTGAGAGCCTCCTCTAGATGACACCTTCCCCCGTCCCAAGTTCTAGATGCATACCTCCTCCAGACCCCAGATGCTTACCTCTGGACAGAGTCTCCCAGTTCCAGATACATATCTCCTCACTGGATGTGCATCTCACCCCTCTTGGGGACCTCCCCTAGTTGCCCACATTCTTCCATCCCTCACACCTGATGTTTACCCTTAGCTACCCAATTAAAACCCCAACTTGACTGAAGAAGACAGACCGGTTTTGAAGACCCAAATACCCCCTGTCCCTTGCATGCAAGCATGTAAAATAAACCTCTTAGTTATTTACTTTATTCCTGTTTCAGTGTTGGCTTTGTGGCAGGTAGCTTGAACCTGTGTTTTACAGTAACATTACTCATGTGCTCCTGTTCTCTTCTTTCTTTCATCCCTTTACCAGCCTTTCTTAGTGAGAAATCACTTTCTTTAGTTTCTAGTTTTTCCTTACTGTGTCCCTTTAAGTCAAATCAGCAGACATACATACTTCATATTATCACTTAACTTCTTACTTAAAGGGTAGCCTCCTGTAAATAATGTTTTTACTTTGATTATTTTTACTTATCAACATTTCCTGGAAATCACTCAAATATCCATTCATTGACCAAGACAAACTGGTAGAAACACTGACTTACACTAGCCTACAAGTAATAAATATATTTTATAATATCTAGGATAGCCACTAAAAGAATAATAAAATAATATTTTTCAAAAGAAGCAAATTCATGAGCAAAGTGGATAATAAAACATTGGATTAATTATAAATGCATACATGGAGGAAAATTTTTAAAAAATATGTTATTGTGCTTTAAGAGAAAGTTTATAGTCTAAGTCAATTTGCATATAACCTCCCTCCCCATTATGCAACTCTAACTGGTCTTGCCAACCTGTGACACCACACTGCTCTTCTAGACCCTGTACTTCAAGTATTTGTTCTACCAACTCCTGTCCCCTTCTACCCTCTCAGTTCACCTTCAGTCAAGAGCTGCTTAGATAGCCATATGTACATATTTAAGACAAGAGATGTGCACTTACCAGCATCACTATATGTCTCATAGTCTAGTCCACTTTTGTATGAAGAGCTGGCATTGGTACTGGTTTTAGCTCTGGACTAACAGGGGCCAGTCTGATGGAGCATCACATCTGGTCTTTTAATAGAGCTCTGCAAATCTATTTTTTTCCTGCTAAGTTAGGGACTTTATGTTGTGTTCCCTTTCAGGGCAGTCACTGGTAGTGTCTGGGCAGCCTCTAGTTTTTCTGATCTTATGCTGATGAAATCTGCAGATCATTTGGCACTTTCTGTCTCCTGGGCTCATATTTTCCTTGTGTCTTTGATGGCCTTCATTCTCCTCGCTCCAAGTCGACTGTGGCAAATTCTTGCTACTTAGATGACAGCCTGCTAGCTTTTACAACCACAAATGCCACTCACCAAAGTGGTATGTAGAACATTTTCTCAAAACAAAATCTTAGTTATGTCAGTTAACCTGGATGTCTCCTGAAACATGGTCCTCAGACACCTGCGTTGCTACCCTTGAAAATATTGCATTGTATTTAGGAAACTTTTAAATTTTTTGTATAGTCCAGCCATGCTAACCTCCCTACTGCTGTGTGTTATCACTCCCTTTCCCTAGCCCAATTCTTGTTAACTATTGAATCTGTGAATACTCCTCCTCCTCCCTCCCCACCCTTATAGCCATCAAAGATTATTTTCTTCTGTGCTTACAACTTAAGTCTTTACAATAGTGGTCTCATACAATATTCATTCTTTTGCAACTGACTAATTTAACTCAGCACAATGTTTTCCAGATGACTCCACTTTATGTTTCATAAAATCATCATTGTTTTTTGTCATTGTATAGTATTCTGTTGTGTGAATATACCATCTAGATTGATTCCATCTTTTTGCTGTTGTGGACAGTGCTGCAACAAACGTTGGTGTGCATATATCTGTTCATGTGACAGCCTTTATTTTTCTAGGATATATTCCCTGAAGTAGGATTGCTGGGTCATATAATGTTTCTATTTATAGCTTTTTAAGAAAGCTGCAAATCTATTTCTAAAGTGGTTGTATTGTTTTACATTCCCACGTGCAGTGTAGAAGAGTTCCAGTCTCTCCACAGTGTCTCCAATATTTATTATTTTGTGTTTTTTGGATTAATACTAGCTTTGTTGGGGTGAGATGGTATCTCATGGTAGTTTTGATTTGGATTTCCCTGATGGGTCTCTGATGATTGTGAGCATTTCCTAATTTATCTGTTAGCTACCTGGGTGCCTTCGGTGAAGTGCCTGTTGATACTCTCTGCCTGTTGTGTAACCACATTATTATTTTTTCCAGTACCTTGTAGATTATAGAGATTAGACATCTGTAAGATTCATGGTAGGCAAACATTCTTTTTCAATCTGTAGGTAAGTTTTTCACTCTTGGTGAAATCTTTGGATAAGCAAAATTGTAAATTTTAGGAATTTTCAATTATCTGTTTTTCTCATGTTTGTGCATTGGTGGTAATATTTTGTATTTTGCTTATGCCATGTACTAGGGCTCCCAGTGTTGTCCTTAGTTTTTGCTTCCATGATGTTTATTGTTTCAGATTTTATATTTGAGTCTTTAATCCCCTTTGAGTTGGTTTTTGTGTGCAGTGTGAGATATGTATCTATAAATCTTTTGCAGATGGATATCCAGTTGTGCCAATATCCTTTATTAAACAGACTGTTTTCCCCAGGTTATGGACATTAGACCTTTATCAAGTATCAGCTGCTCATAGATAGATGATGTTATGTCTGGATTCTCAACTTTGTTCCATTTGTTTTCGTACAGTATGAGATTGTTTTGACTACCGTGGCAGTGTAATAGATTCTAAAGTCAGATAGTGTGAGGCCTCCCACTTTATTCTTCTTCATCAGTAATGTCTTACTTACCCGAGACTTTTTCCATTTCCACATGAAGTTAATGATTTGTTTTCCATCTCTTTAAAAAATACATTGGCATTGGTACTGGGATTGCATTGCATCTGTAGATCACTTTCAGTAGAACAGACATTTCCACAATGTTAATTCTTCCTATCCATGAGTTGGATCTAACTCAAAGACACTTGGCTGACTTGGCATCCATGAACTTGGTAGGTTTCTCCAGTTATGTAGGTCTGTTTTGGTTTCTTGTAGCAGAGTTTTGTGGTATTTTTGTAGAGGTCTTTTACATCTCTGGTTAGATTTATTCCGAGGTATTTTATCTTCTTGAGGGACTATTGCAAATGGCATTAATTTGGCATTTTTCCTCTTTGATGGTGTCTTTGTTGGTGTAAAGAAATTCAGTTGATTTGTGTGTGTTTATCTTGTAGCCTGACACTTTGCTGAACTCTTGTATCAGTTCCAGAAGGTTTTTGTGGATTATTCAGGGTTTTCTGTGTATAAAATCATATCATCTGTAAATACCAATTTGGGTGCTCTTTTTTCTTTGTCTTGCATTATTCCTACAGAACAATGTTGAATAAAAGTGGTAACAACGGGCATCCTTGTTTGGTTTTCATTCTCAAGGGGAATACTTTCAGACTGTCTCAATTTAGGATGATGTTTGCTGTTGGCTTTGCCATAGGTACCCCACGTTATGTTGAGGCATTTTCCTTCTACTCCTATTTTGCTCAGAGATTTCAGCATGAATGGGTGTTAAACTTTGTTCTATGTCTTTTATATCAGTTGATAAAATGATTCTTGTTTTTTGTTTTACTTATGTGGTTGATTACATTAATTTTTTTTTTTATTGTTGAACCATCCATGCACTACTAGTATGAATCCTACTTGGTCATGGTGAATCTTTTGTTGCTGTTGTTTAAGATGTTGTTGAATTCTATTGGATAGAATTTTGTTGAAGATTTTTCATAATAGTGGTATTAACTCTTCTCTAAAATTTTGGTAGAATTCTTCTAAATTGCCAGATGTTTTATCTACAATCTACATCCATGGAAGCAGTGGTCTAGAAATCAAATAGCATATTATATTGGGCAAATATGCTGCAGAAGACCTTTTAAAGTTAAAAAGCAAAAAAGTCACCTTGAAGAGTAAGGAGCTTCTGATCCAGACTGTGATGTTTTCTATCACTTCATGTGCACGGTAAATGAATCAGGAAGACCTAAGAAGAATTGACACCTTTGACTTGTGGTGTTGAAAAGGAATATTGAATATATCATGAGCTGCCAAAAGAACAATGCAAAACCAGTAAAGCCTATGAAAATATGTAGAAAAAGATATATATCAAGGAAATGGCTCATGCAGTTACCCTGGTTAGAATGTGTCAAGCCTGTGGGTCAAGGTAGAAGCTTGTCCTGATTCCAAAAGCCATAAGACTGGAAAACTCAAGATCAACGTGTTAGGGA
Source organism: Heterohyrax brucei (assembly GCA_028571685.1). Lineage (NCBI taxonomy): Eukaryota > Metazoa > Chordata > Mammalia > Hyracoidea > Procaviidae > Heterohyrax > Heterohyrax brucei. The sequence goes on along the minus strand of CM053144.1, from coordinate 45,308,529 downwards.
CAAGGTTTTTGCTCTCAGGCTTTGAAGATCAGTGAGTCCCAGGACAAGAACAGGCAAGCTGCCTGCTCAAGTTCTCAGAATCCAGATGAGAGAAACAGAAGTTACTTGTCAGATCCAGAGGGAACAAAACCCTGGAATCTTGCCAAGATGTCCACTTACATTATATGCAATCCACACTTCCAAGGAAACTCCCTTTAAACCTGTTGGCTATTCACAGGAGATACAATCATGGAGGTGATCACATTATATCAAATCTCATCATGAGAGGTGATCATAACATTATATGACTGGCAAATTATATCATAACTGCCAAATCACTCAATAATCACTCAGCCAAGTTGACACAAAATCTCAATCACCACAGTATGTTACTTCTATATGTTGCTGTTATTGAGCCAGTTCTAATTCATAGCAACCCTATGTACAACAGAATGAAACACTGCCCAATGCTGCTCCATCCTCACAGTTGTTATATAGTGAGCCAATTGTTGCAGCTGCTATATCAATCTATATTGTTGAGTGTTTTCATCTTTACTTTACTAAGCACAATGTCCTTCTCCATGGACTGATCATTTCTGTTAACAAGTCCATAGTGCTTGAGACACGGTTTTACCACCCCAGTTTCTGAGGAGCATTTTGGTAGTACTTCTTCCAAGACAAATCTGTTCATTTTATTGTCAGTTCATGGTATATTCAATATTCTTTGGCAACACCATAATACAAAGAGATCAATCAATACTTCTTCTCTCTTCCTTATTCATTGTCAGACTTTCACATCAAGGTAAAATCTTTGTTTTTAATACTTTAAAGAGGACTTTTGCGGACAGTTGACCCAACTGACCTTTTGGATTCCTTGATTACTGCTTCCATGGATGTTGGTTGCAGATCCAAATAAAATGAAATTTTGACAACCTCAATATTTTGTCCTATTTATCATGGTGTTGCTTATTGGTCCATTTATGAGGAGTTTTGTTGTCTTGATGTTAAGGTGTAATATGGTTTTTGATCTTCATTGTTAGTGCTTCAAGCCTTTTCACTTATACACGTATTTATAGTCTTTGTATGATATTAGCTGAAAGAACGTTACAAAGTCTTCAAAATAAATGTACATGAATGAATTTTTAGTATGCCCTTCTTGCTCCCCAGTGGACCACTTTGCAGAAAACTTAGGACATACTCCATCTACTTTGGTGACTACTATAAGAAGCATTGAAATGACAGCAGTGTTATGTGTACATCATACTTACTTTGTAGTAGGATTTACTTTGAACCATTTCTGAAAATAAGGCAATTAATTTGCCATCTCGACTTTCATGCTGGATACTAGAGTACACTTCCCTTCCTATCATTTCTTCTTTCTCAGCTCATAATTTAATTGTGTTTTAACTTTATTTGTGTAGATATAGATATGCACATGTTTGAAAACATATATACAACACACAGAAGTTCCATAACAAGAAACTTTAAAATTCTGAAAAAAATAAATCTACTAAGAAGCTACCAAGAATATTGATAAGTTTAATAGCATATGTAATGGAATGTAGGTGAATGACCTTAACTGTCTTTGTAAGTTCATTTTGAGTAGAACTGTTGAATACTCTCATCCTTGAAATTTCTACTGTTCTGAAAAGTTCTATAGCAAAAGTGCACTGTGTATGTGCCTGCATGTGGTTTCTTAGAAACTGGTATAAAACTGATTACCTTCTAGTAGAAACAGAAAACAAGTCTCTGAGGTTTTTATCTCTCTCAAGACCTATCTTCTACTCCAATACAGCTATGGGAAGTCATTTAGGAAGCAGAGCTCCAGAGGCATGTCTTCAGTAAATAAAGTGAACACCATCCACATTTAGACAGTCTGAGTGAAACTATTATGGGAGAATGTGAGTAACAGATTCCTCTGTTACCTGTCCTGAAACCCTGACAGATATTGAATCTGTCAAAAGTACCAACACCCCCTGCATCTGGATTATCATACTTCCTAGAAGGTAGCCTTTCTTTCTTATGAATAAAAAAAAAGGAAATCTTATTCTAATTCTAAAATTTGGTGATATGCAGATCTGGTTCCTTTTTGCATTGAACAGAAACTACATTTCAGGTATAACCCAGTCTTACCTAAGCTCATAGTCATGGAAAATTGACTACCTTCTTCTCTTTGTAAACAAAAATCCTCTTACCCTTCTCTTAATTAACAGGAATGTGAAACGCAAAGGTAAGAGTTTCAGGGTGAAGTTTTCTTGGAAAATACTGATTCTACTTTGATACAATAATTGATGTACCAAAGAATCCTGGCAATGTAGTCACATGGTGCAAAATGAAGCCACATTGTCTTTCTCCCAGTGGGAATCCAAACTTTCAACAGCACAATTTTTTCTCCCTTTGCTGTAGAATAGAAGAAATGTAACCAGCTAAAGTCAGTGACATTTCCAGTGCATTACAGCATTGAGGGTTTTTATTTTATCACCAAAATACTGAGTGGCGATTGCTCAACAATGTGACCACTAGTGTTAGTTTCCTTTGGTTGTTGTAATTCTGGACAGAGGATTATCTTTCACTCAGAGCACTTAATACCTTCATCTTGGCAAAATTTTAGAATGCAATTGATCTTTGCCATGAATATCAGAGAAAATGTACCACATACTCTCTTTCAGCTCAACTACTCAACAATTGCCTGACATCCTGCTTAATGACTTAGGAGTCTTAGAAGTAAGTTGTTGTCTTATGTTTTCTAATTAGGATATTTGAAAGAAATTCAGAAATTGTTCAAACTACACTTTCAAATTTTATGCAGTTTATCTTGTGAAATATTAGTGGATCGTATAAAACCAAACCCACTGCCATTGAATTGGGTCTGACTCATAGTAACTCTAGGGGTCAGGGTAGAACTGCCTGTAGAGTTTCCAAGGAGTGTCTGGTGGATTCAAGCTGCTGACCTTTTGGTTAGCAGTTGCTAACCCACTATGCACATAACGTGACTAAATTCATGTGCTATTGCCATAAAAGCATCCTAAAGTATGTGGGCCATGGGTGCCACTGAGAGAAATATCATTGATAACTGGAGACTGTGAATTTGATTTTTCCAGAGAGCAACATTTATAAAGATAGAAGACCAGCAGCTTAGACAGGGAGATCACAGCAGCTTGTATGATGTTAGTGAAGAACAGTGAATGTATCATGGACTTGTGAGAAGAATGAAGAGATTTATCTCTGAGGTAGAGTCAGAATACTCGTTAGAAACAAGGATGGTGAGACTTCATTTAATATTCTTTGGACATCTTACCAGGTTGGAATAGTCGCTGGAGGAGGACCTCATATCTGGCAAAGTAGAGGGTCAGCTAAAAACAACAAGACCCTTAACAGATGGATTGATACAGGGGCTACAACAATGGCCTCAAACATAGCAATGCTTGTGAGGATGGCACAGGACTGGGTAGTGTTTTGTTCTGTTGTGCGTAGGGTCTCTGTGAGTTGGAACTGACCCGACAGCTTCTAATATCAATAATAAACTTCAGTAGTTAATTACTTCCTAGGAAAGCAGCAAAGTAAGTGAATATTACTGATAGTCATATCTAGCTCTTCCTGTTTAAGTATTTTTTTTAACTATTTTTATTTTGTTTCTGTGTCTCCAACTGCATAAACCCTTTCTCGTACCCGTGTTCACTCCATGCATCTTTCAATTTATCTTTTCTACTTATTACCTAACTATTATGTATCTATATATGTAGTAAACATTGTGTTTTCAAGGTCTTTGGCTTTTCATATTATGTACACTGTCAGTCTAGATACTTCATCTTCGGGTAGTTTGGTGTATACCTCAAACCTTTGTTAGTACATGATTCTAATGCTAATTCTACATTTATGTTTTCTTTCAACACATTTGATGTTCACATGACTTTATGCATTTGTTTTACTATGTAACAAATCAATCTATCATAGTTTTTTGCATTACTTTATCTGTTGTTTCTCTGTATGTTTACTGTCTCCAAATGCTCAAGTTCTAATTGTTTTCTTTTATTTTTTTCATTTTTTTATGGTACCCTATTCTCCACTTGCAGGAATAAGGTAGGAATGACCAAGAAAAGCAGTTCACAGTGAAGAAGCCATGAAAGGGACAAAAATTAGCAACGCAGTAGGTTTCATCTTACTAGGCTTCTCTGACCAGCCCCAGTAGGAGATGGTTCTCCTTCTGGTCATCTCTAGCATATGCATTATAACATTGCTGGGGAACACAGCCATCATACTGGTCTCATACTTGAACCCCAAACTCCACACCCCCATGTACTTCTTCCTGTCTAACCTCTCCTTCCTGGACCTCTGTTTCACTACTGTATTGTCCCACAGATTCTTTGGAATCTCAGGGGCCCTCAGAAGACCATTAGCTACACTGGTTGTGTGATCCAGCTATACATTATTTTGGGACGGGGCTCCACGGAGTGTATCCTCCTGACCGTTATGGCCTATGACCGCTTCAATGCTATCTGTCGACCCCTTCACTATGGCATTTTCATGCACCCCAGGCTTCTTCAGCAACTAGCAGCTGTGGCCTGGATCAGTGGTTTTGTGGAGTCCACAATTCAGACCATCCTTGTTTTTCAGTTGCCTCTCTGCCACCACGTGGTGAATGATTTTATGTGTGAGGAGCCTGCCCTCATTAAAATTGCCTGTGTGAACACAACCTTCTTGGAAACCGAGCTGACTGTAGCTAGTATCCTCTATGTAGTTATACCTCTGGGACTTACTTTGGTCTCCTATGGCTGCATTGTGCAGAGTATGCTGAGGATAAAATCAGCTGAAGGCAGAAGGAGAGCAGTTGGAATGTGTGGGTCTCATATGATTGTTGTAGTTCTGTTCTTTGGAACTATCATTTCTGTGTACATACAACCCAAGAGCAAGTACACACAGAAGCACAGTAAATTCCTCACCCTGTTCTATACTGTGGTGACTCCCTCCCTTAATCCTTTGATCTATATCTTGAGAAACAAAGAGTTTAAGTGGGCTTTGAAAAGGCTGGTGTCAGATGATCTGGGTTAGAGAAAAATATGAAATACATGTGACTCAGGAAAAGGGAAATTACATTGCAGCTAGTGAGACAGAGACATAATATACTGACCATGCTATCTAATTTTAGTCAGAATTCTAGACTAACAGATATGTTTTTTGGATAAACACATGTTTTTCCTCAATGGTCAAAACCAGAATGTGCAAATGTCATGGACTGAATTGTGTCCCCCTCCAAAATGTGTGGTTTTCCTATAAAGTGTAAATCCTGTCTCTGTGATGTTAATGAGGGAGCATGGGTAGCTGTTGTATTGGTAAGGCAGGACTCAGTGTGTAAGACTGTATTGTACTTGGAGGCAATCTCTTGGCATATCAAGGAAAGGGAAGTAGAGAGTTTGGACCTCATACCAAAGGACAGAAACAGTGTTGGGAGCAGAGCTTGTCCCTTGGAAAGGACTAAGGCCTCTGCACCTCAGAATTTCCCAGTCGGGGTGAAGACTGATGACAAAGACCTTCCTCCACAGCCAGTAGAGAAAGTCTTCCTCTGGAGCTGATGCTCTGAATTTCGACTTTCAGCCCACTGGGCTATGACAAAATAAAATTTCTGTTTTGAAAGCCATCCACTTGTGGTATTTCTATTAAAGCAGTACTAGCTGACTAAGACATTTAGCTTTTCAGTCTTAGTAAATGCACAAAGTGGTTTTATTAGTTTCAAAGGGTGAGTAGTTTACTAACTAGAGCACAGTGTGTAGCATTCTTCCTATCTTTACTTCACTGTATCCAATCAAAATAATATTTTCTAAAGCTATTGCAGTTCTTCCCCATCCTTTCAATATGATTGTGATAGCTCTTTTATATAGTTTGCGTTTCTCACTTGGCTTTTATTGCAGTATGTGTTGCACTTGGATTTCACCAACATCCTGACTGATTCTTTTTAGGGTAGTACATGAAACTTTACTATGGTTTTGGGAGTCAGAGACAAACCCTGGTTCCTCAGTGGTTACAGCACTCAGCTGCTAAATGAAAGATTCAAATCCACCAGCTGCTCTGCAAGGAGAACCTGGTTATCCATTCCTACTGTAAAGATTTCAATCTAGAAAACACTGTGAGGTAGTTTTACCCTGTCCTATAAGGTTTCTGTAAGGTGGAACCAACTTGGCTGCACACAACAGCAACAGTGAGAGCTATACAAATACATACATCAGAAGAAAAGTGTTACCACTTCTTATGCCTGTTAACATGCTCCTATTCTCCTCTACCTTTTGTCTCTTTTCTACCCTTCCCTTGTAGGGAACCACTTTCTTTAGTTTCTAGTTTTTCCTTACTGAGTTTCTTTAACCCAAATAAACAGATATGCATGCTTCATGTTACCACTTAATTTCTTCCTTGAGTAGTGGCCTCCTCGATATAGTTTTTACTTTGATTATTTTTACTTAGCAACATTTTCTGAAAACCACTTCAAGACACATTCGTAGAAAAAACAAACTGGTAAATGAAATGTACTAACTTAAATTAGCCTATAATAAGTAACAAATACATATTGTTCTATCTAGGTTAGCCATTAAGAGAATAATAAAATAATGTTTTTCAGAGAAGTAAATATATGAGGAAAGTGGATAATAAAATAGTATTTGATTGTCAATCCATACATGCAGGAAATTGTTAAATACACAGATTAGACAACTAGAAAGCATATTGAAAGGTGGTAGTTAACAAATTTCAATGCAGCAGTAATTATATAAAGGTAACAACTCAACTAATCCAGTCACCTTTAAGTCAATTCCAACTAGTGTGTACCCCAAGTGTGTCAGATTAGAACTGTGCTCCATAGGGTTTCAATGGTTGATATTTTGGGAATAGATCGCCAGGTCTTCCTTACCAGGCAATCTGGGTGGACTCAACTCTCTTTTAGTGTGTTAAATGCTTTTTTTCACCAATGATCACACTACATTTAGCCATTATAGGTATCTCACAAAAGTAAACTCATGCAAATTGTCTTTTTGTGAATGAGTTGCTTCACTCAGCATTATGATTTCAAAATTTATTCCTGTTTTAGCATGTATCAGGACTTCTTCTTTTGGGTGAGTAACATTCCATCGTATGTATGAGATCATTTTACTTATCCATTGTAATGGATTGAATTGTGCTCCCCCAAAATGTGAACCTGGCTAGGCCATGATTCCCAGTGTTGTGTGATGGGCCTGCCACCATTTTGCAACCTGTGATTATACTATGTTGTAAATCTTAATCTGTGTGACATTAATGACAAGATCTGAGGCAATTATGTTTCTGAGGCTGGACACAGTCTACAGGACTAGGTTGTATCCTGAGTCAGTCTCTCTTGAGGTACAAAACAGAGAATGAAGGAGATGGGATAGGGACCTCATTATCATAAAGCAAGAAAAGTTATGAGCATGAGAAGTATGTCCTCCCTTTGTTGTGTTTAATCCCTTGTTTGCTGAAGGCATGCTTTTAGATTTCTTAGTTTTCTCCATGCTTTGGTGGAGTATAGCCAGTAACATCATGAGAATACTGGACAAGACGAAAACGAGATCCTTTGTGTCTGAAAATTCCATTATTACCTTATCATATTTATTTGATTTATATTTTGTCTGAGAAAATAAGTCTTGTCAGGAAATAATCTTCTTTTAACATGTTGGAATTGTTGTTTCATTATGGTAATATATTCAGTATATTTTGTTCAGAAAAACTTTAATGTCATTTTTATGTATTCATTTTTATATGCGAGTTTTCAGCCCCCAACAGACTTCTGGCAGATTCTAGTTTTTTGTATGGTTGACAGCATCTCATGTTACTATTTCTTTGTATGTGTATGTTTTTCTTTCATTATACTGTACACTCATCAGAGGAGACTATTTTTAAATCTCTCCTCTGTGTACAAAAACTGTTTTCAGAAATAATCCTAAAAATGAAATAATAATAATGGTCAGAAAAGAAGTGCAACAGGAGAAAATTTTATTTTATTGAGTATAGAATATAAAATTATTTCCATAAAAATAAATCATAAAAATATTACAATAAAATTTGTGCAATGTACAGTTATACCACTGATCAAGCATTCCATTTTCTAGTTCTTCAGATTTAAAACTAAAAATTAGTGACTAAGAAAGAAGAAATCTTTTTTTTTGTGACTGAGTGAAAATCTACATTCCCACATAAATTTGCATGGCCACCTATATGCAGCTTCCACTGCTCTCCCTTCCCGGCGACAGCACACTAATCCTCTCTGCTCCATACATGTCTCATCCTCCCAACAGTCTCCTTTCCCCTCCTCTCCACCTACTCCCCTTCCTCCAGTCAGAAGTCAGCAGGATGATATCTTATAGATGCATAGAACCATAAAGAGCACTCAATATATACTCACTCTACATCGCCAAGTTCAATCCCTTGCTGTCCAAAGAGTGGACCTTCATTATGATCCATGGGCAAGGGCAGCATCAGGGCCAGGGGGCATGCTCCCAAGGGAACCCCAAAGCCCCTGGACTATCAATTGCTGTCTTTTAGTGGAGATCTCAGGGTGCACTCCTTTTTATATTTGCATTGCCTGTGAGACTTAACTTTGTGAGCTCCATCGTGGCTATCACTGGTGGTGTCTGGGCACCAACCAGTTCTTCTGGTCCCAAGTCGATGTAGGCACCGACTCATGAGGGTCTCTCTGTCTTGTGGGTTGTCATTTTGGTCCTCAAAGAGCATCTGCTCCTGCTGAGTTGCGACCAGACGTCACTCACCAATGTGGGGTGCAAAGAGCTCTCTTAGCAAAATGCTAGTTGTGCCAATTGGCCTTGATTTCACCTAAGAGCATGGTCCCCTACCCTCTGTCCCAGCTACTCTGTCCTTGCAATATTGGGTTAAGATGGAAAGAGTATTCAAGTTATGTTGAAGTCCACTTAATATTGTTCTTGTTTCTAATGTGTGCTGTCACTGATTTCACCCAAACAAATTTCCAACAACTATCTCATCTAAACCCTCCCCCCTCACCCTACCTCTGTCCCCTCCATTGCAGCTGTCAAAGAGTCTTTTCTTGTATGCATAAGTCTGTTTCTGAGTTCTTATCGTAGGGGTCTCATACAATATTTGTCCTTTTATCTCTGACTACTTTGACTCAACATAATGTCTTCCAGTTGAAACCAGGTTAGGAGATGTTTCCTGGAATCATCATTGTTCTTTATCATTGCATAGTGCTCCATTGAGTATATATACCATAGTTTACCTATCCATTCCTCCGTTGTTGGGCATCTGGGTTGATTCCATCTTTTTGCTATCACGGACTGTGCTGCGATAAACATTCTTGTGCATGTGTCCGTTGGTGTGAAAGGCCTTGATTCTGTAGGACATATTCCAAGTAACAGAGTTACTGAATCAAATGGTATATCTATATCCATTTTTTTAAGGAAGCGCCAGATTGCTTTCCAAAGATGCTGGACCATTTTGCATCCCAACAACAGTATAGTAGAGTTCCACTTTCTCCACAGCTTCTCTAGCATTTGCTGTTTTGTGTTTTTGGATCATGGCCAACCTTGTTGGGGTGAGATGGTATCTCACTTTAGTTTTAATTTGAATTTCTTTAATAACTAAAGATCGTGAATATGTCTGCATGTGTTTTTTGGCTGCCTGGATCTCCTCTTTAGAGAAATGTCTGTCCGTCTCCTTTGCTCATCACTTAATTGGATGATTTATCTTCTTCTTATTGATATTTTGTATTACCTTATAGATTATGGAGATCAGGCATTGGTCTGACATAGAGCTGCCAAATATTTTTTCCCATTCTGTGGGTGGCCTTTTAACTCTTGTGGTAAACTCTTTGGATGAGCAAAAGTGTTTGATTCTTAATAGTTCCCATTTATCTATTTTCTCTTCTGTTGATTGTGGTTTGTTTGACAGATTTGTAGTCTGTCTATGATGTGTATTAAAACTTCCATTGTTGTTCCTATGTTTTCTTGGATGAGCTTTATCCTTTTAGATTTGATGTTTAGGTATTTTATTGAATTTGAGTTGGGCTTTGTACAAGGTGTAAGATATGGACCTTGTTTCAACTTATTGCAGATCGATATCCAATTTTGCCAGTACCATTTATTGAAGAGCTTGTTTTTACCCCAGTTTAATGTCTTAGGGCCTTTTTCAAACGTTAGCTGTTCCTAGGCAGATGGTGTCATCTATGGGGTCTCAATTCTGTTCCATTAATCGATCTGTCTGTTCTTGTACCAGTACCAGGCTGTTTTGGCCACTGTGGCAGTGTAATGGGTTCTGAAGTTGGGTAATGAGAGGCCTCCTAGTGTGTTCTTCTTGTTTAGTAGTACTTTACTTATCTGGGGTTTCTTTCCTTTCCACACAAAATTGGTGATTTGTTTCTCCATCTCATTAAAAAATGACACTGGGACTTGTATTGGGATGGCATTATATAAGTAGATTGCTTTTGGTAAAATAGACATTTTCATAATGTTAAGTCTTCCTATCCATGAGCAGGGTAGATTTCTCCATTTATCTAAGTCTCTCTTAGTTTCTTGTAGTAAGGACTTGTAGTTCTCTTTGTAAAGGTCTGTTATTTCTCTGGTTAGATTAATTCCTAGGAACTTTTTCTTCTTGGGGGTCATAGTAAATGGTATTGATTTGATGTTTCTTCATTAACAGTCTTGTTGTTGGTATAAAGGAATCCTACTGATTTGCTTATGTTTATCTTGTATCCTGAGACTTTGCTGAACTCTTATCAGTTTGAGTAGTTTACTTGTAGATTCTTTGGGATTCTCTGCATATACAATAGTATCATCAGCAGACAGGGAGATTTTGACTTCTTCTTCGCCGATGCAGATGCCCTTTGTTTCTTGGTCTTGTCTAATTGCTCTGGCTAGAACTTCTAGTACTATATTGAATAAGAGAGGTGAGAGTGGGCATCGTTGTCTAGTTCCTTTTCTCAAGGGAAACTCCTTCAGTCTCTCTCCATTCAGGATGATGTAGGCAGTTGCTTTTGTATAAATAGCCCTTATTACATTGAGAAATTTTCCATCTATGCTTATTTTGCCAAGAGTTCTTAGCATGAATTGTTGTTGGACTTTATCGATGCCTTTTCTGCATCAATGGACAAAATCAGGTGATTCTTGTCTTTTGTAATATTTATGTGGTTAATCACATTAACTGTTTTTCTGATGTTGAACCAGCCTTGCATCCCTGGTATGAATCCAACTTGGTCAGGATGGATTATTTTTTGGGTATGTTGTTGTATTCTATTGGCAAGAATTTTGTTGAAGATTTTTGCATTTTGATTCATGAGTGATATTGGTCTGCAGTTCTCCTTTATTGTTGGGTCTTTCCTTGGCTTTGGTATCAGGGTTATGCTGGCTTCACAGAATGAGTTTGGGAGTACTCCTTCCCTTTCTATGCTGTGAAATAGTCTCAGTAGCATTGGAGATAACTCTTCTCTAAAAGCTTGGTAGATTTCTGCAGTGAAACCATCTGGGCCCGGGTTTTTTTTAGTTGGCAGTTTTTTGATGACTTTTTCTATCTCTTCCTTTGTAATGGGTTTATTAAGTTGTTTTGCTTCACTTTGTGATAATTTGGGTAGGTGATATGAAGTAAGGAATTTGTCCATTTCCTCTAGGTTTTCAAATTTGTTAGAGTACAGTCTTTCATAGTATTCTGTTGTGATATTTTTTATTTCTGTTGGATCTATTGTGACCACTCCCCTCTCGTTTCTCATTTGGGTTATTTGTTTCCTTTCCTGTTTTTCTTTAGTAAGTTTAGCCAGTGGTTTGTCAATTTTGTTGATCTTTTAAAAAAAACAGCTTTTGGTCTTTTCAAGTTTTTCAATTGGTTTTCTAGTCTCTAAACTCATTTATTTCTGCTCTAATCTTTATGATATGATTTCTTCTGGTGCCTGAGGTGTTCCTCTGTCGTTCTCTCTCTACTTCTTCAAGCTGTATAGTTAATTCCTTGATTTGGTTTTTTTCTTCCATCCTGATGTGTGCATTTGTGGCGATAAACAGATCTCTGAGGATTGCTTTGGCTGTATCCCATAGGTTCTGGTAGGAAGTGTTTTCATTCTCATTGGAATCCATGAATTTCTTTATTTCATCCTCAATTTCTTCTATAACCCATGTTTTTCTGAGCAAGATGTTGTTCAGTTTCCAAGAGTTCCACTTTCTATGTTTTTTCTGCTATTGATTTTAATTTTTGTGGCTTTATGATCTGAGAAGATGCTTTGCATTAATTCAGTGGTATAGATTTTCTTGAAAATTGCGTTGTGTCCTAACACATGATCAATTCTGGAGAACGTTCCATAGGCACTGGAGAAGAAGGTGTAGTTGTGTGCTGATGGATAGAAAGTCCTGTATGTATCGATGAGGTTTAGTTGGTTAATTGTGGCAATGAGGTCTTCTGTATCTTTACTGAGCTTTTTTCTAGATGATCTGTACAGTATTGAGAGTGGAGTACTAAAGTCTCCCACTATTATTGTGGAGGGATCTAACTTTTTTGAGTGTAGTCAGTAGTTCTTCAACATATTTAGGTGCTCTGATATGAGGTGCATAAATATTTTACATAGTTAAGTCTTGCTTGTGTACTGAAACTTTCAGCAATAAATAGTATCCATCTGTGTCCATGATGGTGGATTTTACATTAAAACAGATTTTGTCTGAGATTAAAATTGTCACACCTCTTCTTCTTTGTTCATTGTTAGCTTGATATATATTCTTCCATCCTTTAATTTTCAGTTTGTTTCTATCTTTAAGTCTCAAGTGAGTTTCTTGTAAACAATGTACGGTTGGATCATGTCTTTTGATCCAAGATGTCGCTGGATGTCTCTTTACTGGAGCATTCAGTCCACTCACATTCAATATAATTATTGATAGATATGTGTTCACTGCTGCCATTGTGGTGTGTTTATTTTTGTGTTGATGTGTTCTCTGTTGTTCTTATTAGTCTGTTCTGGAACATTCTTTTCGTGAGTTGATTTTTCACCTTTCTTAGAGCTGATTTTGTAGTTGTTGAGACTCCTGTGTTACATTTCTTGATGTGGTATATTGCATCTTTGTTGTGCTTTCTGGCTGCTCCTAAGATCCCCCTTAATAAGCTATATGTAAACCCAATTTTAATTACTACCAGTCTTGTTGACTTCCCCTCCATCTGGAAGGACTATGACGACTGTAGTACATCCCTCTTTTTAATATGATGGCACCATAGTTTTCATGATAATCACTGGATTGTTTCTTTTCACAATTAAAGCTGTGATTGAGTTTGGAGCCTTCCCTAGAAGAGTAGAGTATTGAATAGTGTGTCATTCTAAAATATAAAGTTAGTGGTTTTGTTCTTCTAAGCCAAAGCCAAGAACTTCTTTCAGTATTTCTTGTAGTTTGGGTTTGGTTTTTACCGCCTCTGAGTCTCTGTTTATCTGGGAATGTCTTAATTTCACTTTTTGTATTTGAAAGATAGTTTTCCAGGATATATAATTCTTGGTTGGAAATTCTTCTCCTTCAGGGCTTTGAATGTGTGATGCTGCTGCCTCCGTGCCAGCATGGTTTCTGCTGAGAAATCTGATGAAAGCCTATAGGGTTTCCATCTGAATGTTAGCTTTGCTTTGAGTCTCGCTGCCTTTAAGAGTTGCTGCTTACGTTTCATTTGGTTAGGCTGTCTTATAATATGTCTTGGAGTCTTTCTTTTGAGATCTATATTGAGTGGCGTATGATATGTATCTGGCATATCTATATTCTCTTCCTTTGTGATTTCTGGAAGTTTTCTGTCAGCAGCTCAGCAACGATACTCTCTGTGTTCTCAGGTGTTTCATCCTGTTCAGGGACTCCAGTTAATCGAAGATTGTTCCTCTTAATAGGGTCCCACATGCTTCTTATTGCTTCTTCATTTTTTTTGTTTCTTTTTTCTGATTTGTCCTCACAGACACTGGCGTCAGTAGCTCTGTCTTCCAAGTCAGAAATTCTTTTTTCCGTTTGTTCCATTCTGTTTTGTTGGCTTTTCATTGAAGTTTGTATGTCTTTGATTTTGTTCTTGATCTGTTGGATTTCAGAGTACTAGTGTTCCCTCAGATCGAACAGCTTGCTTAATTTTTCATTTTGTTCTCCTGCATTTTGTATAAGGTCTAGAATGGCTCTGTATATAATACTTTTGTACTCATCTTTTGATAATTTCAGAAAAGTTACTTCATCTGGAAAACTCCTTGGTTGTTTTGTTTGTGAGCCTTCTGAAGCCATGGGTAATTTCTTGTTTGCCACAGTGTCTGTTGCTTTTTGGGTTTCATGTGAGTAAGTAGAGTCTGGGAGAGATACTGCGAGGATGGACTGCAGATGTTTTTCTAGGCTGTCTTAAAATGTAAAACAAAAGATATCTGACCACTTCCGAAGTCAGTCAGCTTTTCAGGTGTAGAGGTCCCTCTTCCCAACTGGCAAGTAAGCACCTCTATATCCAACCCCAGATGATACGAACTAGTTCAGAATACAGCAATGCTACTGCCTTGTTGGCCTCTGCTGACAGGGTCCAGCCTTAGGTGACACTGTGTAAACTACTGCTTTTCTGGTAGAAAAGCGCTCTCCTGTGGGGAGGCTCTGGCTTTTAAGCTAAGAATTTGGTCCAGCTGTGGCCATCATATCTAAGATTGCGCCCTCCACACAGTCGGTGGATAGAGAGGCTAAAGGTGCAGAGAAGTAGTGAGTCCTCTGTCTCTGTTGCCGGGCCCCCACCGTAGGCGACACTGTGTAAACTACTTCTTTTCTGTCAGAGAAGCACTATCCTATTTGCAGGCACTGGCTCCCAGGCTAAGAATTGGTCCCGTTAAATCTCAGTATCCAACATGGCATCCCGCACTTAGGCCCTGCGGTTCCATACAAACCTCGCTGTGGCAGAGATAAAAAGAGAGGCCCAAATTGGCTAGGTGTACAGAGTCCTAAGCCTGGCTCTCAAAATATGGCAATTTTCCCTGCCTATCCCACCAGCAATGCATCTGAGACTAGCCTCTTGTCAAAACCCAGCTCTGTCTGCTGGCCAAGACGGAGAAAAAAAAGTCACAATGGTGTGTTACCTTCAGTCCATGAGAGACAAGGCTAGCCAAGAGCGGGAGTCAGTGAAAGAGAGGTGGTTTTTTGTTCAGTAGTGTGAAGTCCAAATTAACAGCTCTGTGCTGTGTCCTGGGGCTCACTAGGTGACCAGACGGTTCCATTTGATTATCAATTCAGGTTTTGGTTTCCAGAGGGATATAAGGAGATGTGTGCTTAGTCTGCCATCTTGACTCAGCCCCCCAGAAAGAAGAAATTTTAATGTGAAGTATAGTATTCCAATCTGGTTAAACACTTTAGTTAAACACTAAAATGTGCATTTACAAATTCAGAAGCAAAGCTATTACATATTCAATTCACACTCTTCTTACTCTTAAATTTTAAAAATAAATAAAAATTCTAAGTGGCCATATCAAAAGACAGAATTAAAGAATCTTAAGTTTTTGCAATTGCTGTGGTTTTGTTTTTTATTTCTAATCTACTGTCTAATTGCAGAAATATGTAGTACCATTGGGCTGGAGACTCAGAATGTGAAAGATGAGATTTAATGTGGTTACAACCATTAAAAAGTTACTCTTGAGTTTATAGCTTTGAGAGCTGACTAACTTAACCCCAAATCCACTGCTGTTAAGTGGGGTCTGACTCACAGCAACCCCATGTGCAACAGAAAGAAATGCTGCCCGATCCTGCTCCATCCTCGCATTTGTTGCTATATTTGAACCCTTGATTGTAGCAACTGTGTCAATCTATTTTGTTGAGGGTCTTCATCATTTTTGCTGACCCTCTACTTTACCAAGCATGAACTAATTCTCCAGGGGCTGATCCCTCCTGTTAACATGTCCAAAACTCTTGAGACATAGTTTCACTATCCTTACTTCTAAGGAGCATTTTTGTTGCACTTCTTCCAGGAAAATTTGTTTGTTCTTTTGGCAGTCCACGGTATATTAAATTTTCTTTGGCAATATCATAATCCAAAGGCATCTATTCTTCTGTCTCACTTACTCATTGTCAAACTTTCGTGAGACAATTGAAAACATCATGGCCTGGATCAGGTACATTATAGTTCTCAAGGTTAAATCTTTTCTTTTTAACACTTTAAAGAGGTCTTTTGCAGAAAATTTGCCCAATGCAATGCATCTTTTGACTCCCTGACTGCTGCTTCCATGGGTGTTGATTGCAGATACAAGTAAAATGATATCCTTGACAGCCTCAACCTTTTCTCCATTTATTATGATATTTCTTATTGGTCCACTTGTGAAGTGTCTTGATTTCTTGATGTTGAGATGCAATCCATCCTGAAGGCTGTGGTCTTTGACTTTCATTTTAAGTGCCTCAAACATTTTCACTTACACATGTATTTACAGAATTGTAGAATATAAACTGAAAGAGAAGTTATAAAATCTTCAAAATAATTGTGCATAAAATTTTTAGTCTGTTCTTCCTGCTCCCCAGCAGATGATTTTCCACAAAACTTAAGATACACTCCATCTGCTTTGGAGACCATTATAAAATCATTGTCTGTTCTTTAAGATGTGATAGCAATGCTATGTATACATCATACTTTGCAATAGGGTTTATTTTTAACCAATTCTGAAAAGAAGTAAATTAATTTGCAGTTCTCTGCTTTCAGACTTGGAAACCCTAGTGGTGTAGTGCTTGAGTGCTAAGTCTCCTAACCAGAAAGTTAGCAGTTTAAATCCACCAGGCCCTCCTTGGAAACTCTATGGAGCCATTCTACTCTGTTCTGTAGGGTCAGTATAAGGTTGCTATGAGTTGAAATCAACTTGGCAGCACTGAGTTTGGCTTGCTTTGGTACTTTCAGATTGGATACTAGAGTGAACTTTCTTGCTGTCATTTCTTCTTTCCTAGCTAGTAACAGTGTTTTAACTTTACTTGTGTATATACAGATATGCACAAGTTTGTAAACATATATACAACACACAAAAATTCCATAACAGGAAACTAAAAAAAAATTGAAAAAGTAAATATATTATGAAGCTATGGCTTTGGCTATCAATAATATTGGTAATTTTAATAGCATATGTGATAAAAAGTAGTGAATGACCTTAACTGACTTGTCAAGTTCATTCTGAGCAGAACTGATGAATATTCTCACCCTTGAAATTTCAACTGTTCTGAAAACTTCTATGGCAAAAGTGCATTCATTGTACTGTGCCTGTATGTGGATCTTTAGAAACTGGCATAAAACTGACTGTCCTCTAGTAGAAATAGAAGACAAGCCTCTGAGTATTTTTTCTCTCTAGAGGCCTGTCTTCCTCTCCAATACAGCTATGGGAAGTCATTTAGGAAGCAGGACTCCAGAGGCATATGTTGAATAAATAATATTATGCCTTCCAGCTGAGGATTGTTTAACTAAAGTGATTACAGGAGAATGTGAATAACAGACTACTCTATAGCCTGTCCTGGAACCCAGATGGACTTTGAATCTGTCAAAACTGTCAATATCCCTGTACCTGGATGGTCATATTCTGAAAGGTAGTCTTTCTTTCTCATGTTATGAAAAATAAAAGGAAATATTTTTCTAAAATTTGAGATATGCAGAGCTGGTTCCCTTTTGCACTGAACAGACACTACTTTTCAGATGTAACCCAGTCTTACCTACATTCACAGTCAGGACAAATCGACTCCCTTCTTATCTTTGTAAACAAAAAAACCCTTATTCATCCCTTGATTAACAGGAATGTGAAAGGCAGAGGTCAGAGCTTCAGGATGAAGTCTTCTTGGAAAATACTAATTCTTCTTTGAGGCAATAATCCATGTACCAAAGAATCCTGGCATTGTATAGCTACATGGTACAAAATGAGGCCACATTGTCTTTCTCCCAGTAGAAATCTAAACTTTCAACAGCACAGTTCTTTCTCCCTTTACTGTAGAGGAAATGCAGCCAGCTAGTCAGTGAAAGTTCCAGTGCATTAAGTACTGAGGGTTTTTATTTGATCACCCAAATACTGGACAATTACTCAACAACATAGCCATTACTGTTAATTTTCTTTAGTTATAATTCTAAACAGAGGATTATCTTCTATTCAGAATACTTCATTGTTTCATCTTGGCAAAATTTCAGAATGCAATTGATTTTGACCCCGAATGTCAGAGAAAATGTGCCACATACTCTCTTTCAATTCAACCATGTAACAACTGCCTGAGATCCTGTTTAATTGCCCAGCAGGTTTAGAAGTTTTTGTCTTATATTTTCTAATTAGAACATTTGAGGGAAAATCAGAAATTGTTCACTTTTTAATTCTATGCAATTTACTTTATGAAAGAACAGTGGGTTGTATAAGTTGACTAAATTCAGGTACTACTTTCATAAAAGCATGTGGACCATGGCTACCACTGAGGGAAATAGTATGCTAACCGAAAAGTATGAATTTGATTCTTCCTGAGACTGCCATTTATAAAGATAGTAGACCAGGGGGTTGAATAGGGCAATCACAGCAGCCTCTATGGTGTTAGTGAAGATCACTGAATATACCACGGACTGTGAAAAGAAAGAACATATTTGTCTTGAAAAAAGATTCAGAACGCTCATTAGCAACAAGGACGATGAGACTTCATTTAGCATCCTTTGGGCATAGTATTATCAGGATGGGTGAGTTCTTGGAGAAGGACATCATATGTGGTATAGTGGAAAGTCGGCTAAGAATGGCAAGAACCTCAACAGATGGACTGACACAGTGGTTATAACAACGGGCTCAAAAGTAGCATTGCTTACAGGAATGGGACAAGACTGGGTAGTGTTTTGTTCTGTTGTGCATAGGGTTTCTGCGAGTTGGAACTGACTTGACAGTACCTGGTATCAACCTTCAGTAGTTATTTGTCTCCTAGGAAAGCAACAAAAGAAATGAATATTAGTGACAGTCATATTTAAATCTTCCTGTTTAAACGTTTCTAACTATTCTTATTTTGTCTCTGTGTCTCCAACTGTATACACACTTTCTCATGCTTATTTCAATTTATTTATTCTACCTATTGTCTATTGTGCATTTATATGGGTAGCAAACATTGTATTTTCAAGCTCTTTGCCTTTGCATATTATGCACATTGTCAGCCTATGTTTTTCATCATCACATAGTTCAGTGTATATCTCTAATCCATTTGGGCATATGATTCTGATGCTAATCCTATTTTCATGTTTTCTTTTAATGCATTTGATGTTTTTACGGCTTTATGCGTTTGTCTCTGTGTAACAAATCCATCGATTATAATTTTTTGTATTATTTTATGTGTTACTTCTCTCCATATTTGCTATCTCCAAATGTCCAAGTTTTAATCATTTGCTTGTTTTTTCATTATTTATGGAACCCTGTTTTCCTCCTGCAGGAATAAGGTAGGAATGACCAAGAAAGGTGGTTCACAATGAAGAAACCATGACAGGAACAAATGTTAGCAGCTCAGCAGGTTTCATCTTACTAGGCTTCTCTGACCAGCCCCAGTTGGAGGTGGTTCTCCTTTTGGTCATCTCTGTCACATACGTTCTGACATTGCTGGGGAACACAGCCATCATACTGGTCTCATACTTGAACCCCAAACTCCACACCCCCATGTACTTCTTCCTGTCCCATCTCTCCTTCCTGGACCTCTGTTTCACTACCAGTATTGTCCCACAGATGCTTTGGAATCTCGGGGGCCCTCAGAAGACCATTAGCTACACTGGTTGTGTGATCCAGCTATACATTGCTTTGGGACTGGGCTCCACGGAGTGTATCCTCCTGACTGTTATGGCCTATGACTGCTTCAATGCTATCTGTCGACCCCTTCATTATGGCGTTCTCATGCACCCCAAGCTTCTTCAGCAACTAGCAGCTGTGGCCTGGATCAGTGGTTTTGTGGAGTCCACAATTCAGACCATCCTTGTTTTTCAGTTGCCTCTCTGCCACCACGTGGTGAATGATTTTATGTGTGAGGAGCCTGCCCTCGTTAAAATTGCCTGTGTGGACACAACCTTCCTGGAAACTGAGCTGTCTGTAGCTAGTATCCTCTATGTAGTGATACCTCTGGGACTTATTTTAGTCTCTTATGGCTGTATTGTGAGGAATATACTGAGGATACAATCAAGTGAAGGCAGAAGGAAAGCATTTGGAACCTGTGGATCTCACATGATTGTTGTGGTTCTGTTCTTCGGGACTATCATTTCTGTCTACATTCAGCCCAAGAGCAAGTATACACTGAAGCACAGTAAATTCCTTACCCTCTGCTATGCTGTAGTGACTCCCTCCCTTAATCCTTTGATCTATACCTTGAGAAACAGAGAGGTTAAGTGGGCTCTGAAAGGGCTGCTGACAAGAGACTCAAGTTAGGGAGAAAGGTGAGATAGTCATGCCTTCCTTCATGCAATTCCTCAGATCCTAGGAACTTTCTGGTATGTCTCATTGTGGTTTCTCTTTTCATTTAGAATGGGTGCTGCTAAATCGCCTAAATAAGACAAGCAAACAACAAGAAAAACAAAGACACCAAACACATAGCTGTTGAGTTGATTCTGACTCATAGTGATCCTACAGGAGAGAGCAGAACCTATCCATCTCATAGGGTTTCCAACTAGCAGCTGGTGAATTTGAACTGCAGCCCAGCACTTTATCACAGCTTCACCTGGGCTCCAACTAAATAAAATCAAGTGTGAAATATTCTTTTAATGGCTTCTTGAAGTTACGTGCTCTAAATTTTTGCTATTGTCCTTTCTCAAACTATTATGTGCCTCTTTTTTGGCTACTTGCAAATATTCTGTGAAAAACTTCATAGATATATATTTCTGTATGTATATTCTTTCACAAATCCTAAATTTATTATTTCAAGCCCATTGCAGCTGAGTAGATGCTGACTCATGGCTTATAGAGTAGTATTGAGCCCTGTCACAGATTGAATTTTGTCCCCCCAAAAATGTTTGTAGCAATTTGATTGGGCCATGATTCCCGGTATTGTATGATTGCCCCCCATTTTGTGATTTTCCTATGCTGTAAATCTTAATCTCTGCTTTTGGTTAATACATAGCTGAAGTCAAGCCTACTGCCATCAAGCCAATTTCAACTCATAGCAACCCTATATGACAGAGTAGAACTGCTCCACAGAGTTTCCAAGGCACACCTGGTGGATTTGAACTGCTGACCTTTTGGTTCATCACTAGGTGACCAGGGTTTCCAGTTAGTATATAGGCTTGTGTTAAAAGAGGATTAGAGTGGAACTGCAACACCATTAACTAAGAGGCTTTCCCTGGAGTGTGGCTTGCACCATCTTCTATCCTATAAGAGATAAAAGGAAAAGGAAGGAAGCAAGCAGAGAATTTGGGAAACTTGCAACATCAAGAAAGTGGCACTGGGAACAGAGCATGTCCTTTGGACCTGAGGTTGCTCCCTGATGAAAAAAAGACTAATGCAACACAAGAATCTTTCTCCAGAGCCAACAAAGAGGGAAAGCCTTCCTCTGGAGTTGACACCATGAATTTAGACTTGCAGCTTACCCGACTGTGTAAACCCGCCCCCCCCCCTCCAAAAAACGCAGTGCCTTTGATTTGGGTTCTACTCATGGTGTAAGGGTAAACTTTTGTGTTGTTAAAGTCATCCACTCTTGGTATTTCTGTTAGAACAGTACCAGACGACTAAGACAAGCTCCATAGGGTTTTCTTGGCTGTAATCTTTACAAAAGCATGTTGTTAAGGGTTTCTCCCACGCTGCTGCTAGTGTGTTCAGATTGCTAAGGTTTAGGTTAGTAGCCAAGTGCAAAGCATTTGCGCCACACAAGGACTTTGCTGGTGACTATCTAATGACATGACTGACGTAGTTATGACAACCGTAACTGCACGTCATAAAACTAAATTATCTACTTCATGGAGGCAGAGCTCAGATCATAGCTTGCAGAACTTTGGGTTATATTGGAATGTTCCTTATCACTTCCCAGGTCTCACATCCAACAGTATTACAGATAGCGGATATTCTGTTGGTAATTTACCTGAAAGTGGGACATTCCACTGGAAAATCCACAGATTTTTGTGTGTGTGTGTGTGCCTGACTTGGAAGATTGCTGATTCTTGTTTAGTCAGTAGAGGCCTCTGGGACTAAGTGCTCCCAGCGATTTTCTCATCTCTGCCGCCCACAAAGGAAGACCCCAAGAGAGATGAACTTGAAGTTGAAGGTTTGTCTTTGGCGCATCCCCCATCAGAATAGAACAGAATAGCCGTTAATTTCTTTTGATCAGCATTTTAACTCTATACCCAAACTCTGAAAGAAATGTGCAAATACAGTTTAAGTCTCATAGTTAAACCTATTTTAATAGGTTTAATGTAATGTAAATACATTGATGTACAAATAATGTGTTTCTTTGTTATTTGTGTAGTATTTGTATTGATATTCTGATTCAATAAAACACGCAAAATTATTTTCATATTAAGTATAAAGTTTTTATCTGTTCTGATAACATACTTAACAAATTTGGTAATATTTTAAATTTGAAAATATTGGTCTTGCTTTCCATATGTTCAAAACAGGTTTTTTTTTTTTTTTACAGAATGTTGCCAAGACCTCCATTGACTATTTCTAGACACTGGTTTGGCGTACATGTTATATGTAATATTTTATAAAACTTTTTTTAATAAAAATAAAAGCTTTAACAAGAATCACCCCTGGGGACCAGTTTAATTAAAATAAATAAGTGTAGCTGAATATAGTGCACAAATGAATTTGGTGGTTTAAAAAAAAAGGCTAAGAACAGAAACGTTAGAGAAGAAAAACATGATCTAGTCAGCAGATCATTGAAAAGGTCACTCGTTTAGCCTTGTGGTTCTTTGTTCAGAAAATTCAACTGAAGTTTATAAATGTATTATTAATAAATCTGACCATATTTAAGTTAAATTTTCAATTATATATTAGGGAAGCCTAATGCCTAACATGAGCATTGGTGGCACAGTTAAGAGTTCAGCTGCTCAGCAAAAGGACAGCAGTTTGAATCTACCAGCAGCTCCTTAGAAACCTTGAGAGTAGTTTTGCTGTGTCCTATAGGGTAGTTAAGGGTCAGAATGGATCAAATGGCAATGGAATTTTTTTTTTTATATCTAACAAGCAATGTAATTAGCAGAATCATTTAAAATCTTGTAATTTAAAACAGCCAAAAAGAATGAAGAAAATAATAATAATGTTAATCTTACATTCATACTAAGAAGATATGTGTTTAACATTTTCTATATATTCTTTTCATTTTTTAAATAACTTATTTTACTTGGGTTGATATTCAAAATATACACAGTGGAACAAATACCAATTCAGTAATTTCTACATGCACAGTTCATGGACCTTGATTACATTCTTCAAGTTGTGCAACTACTCTCATCCTCCTTTTCCAAGTTATTCCTCTCCCAATAATGCAAACTCACTGCTCTCTGAATTTCCTATCTAATCTTGTCAGTTGTTGTCAACTTGATTCTGTATAGATAGATCTTAAAAGAGTAACTGTTCAAAACAGACACTTAAGACAAGCTATACTAATTAATGTTGTTGTTTGGATTTAAGATGACTCAGGAAATATTTTTGGTTTAAAGTTTAACCTTTTAGAAATTGCCACACGGCAATAGTTGAAGCATTTCAGTCAGCCACCTTGGCTCCAGAAAATAAAAACTTCATGAAAATTTTGTTCTACATTTTTCTACCTTTTGATCTGGATTCTTCTAGAGAATCTGTGATTCAAATATTGAGTAGTAGTCACGCATCCTTTAGTTCTTCTAACAGTGTAGTCACTTGTTCATGAAGGTGTTTCCCCCTCCTGTTCGTGATTCTCTTCCTTCTCTTGCTGTTCCAGAAACACAGAGACAAACTGTTGTATCTGGGATGGCTACTTGCAAGTTTTTAATAACTCAGGGGCTACACAATGAATTAAGTAGTATAGACCTAAACATGGTATTAGGCCAATTAACTGGAATATCTCATGAAAATAATTCATAACTATAAATGTTCAAACCAAGGAATCAAATATCATAAAGTGTTTGGTTGTACATAAGCAGCCTCAGTGGCTACTCTTTTGTTTGTTAGTGTTGTAAATATACCTAACACACAATTTTTCCAATTCAATTTTTTACAGGTATACAATTTATTGAAAGCAACTACATTAATCAGTTGTGCAATTCTTCCCTTTATGTGATTTTTGTCCTCACTCCAAAGCAGATGAATGGATAAACAAACTGTAGTATAGTCAGAGTGGAACGCTATGCAACCATAACGAGCAGTAATCTTAGGAAACCGCACCCCGTAATGGGCAGGGCTGATTGATACAGTCACAGGTGTCTGATTACAGCCCCTGAGAAAGCAGAGGGTGACTATCCATCTCTGACTGTAAGGTTGGTGTATCCCCTTATGTGTGAATCTAGGTGAAGAAACAGTTTCTGTCGTGAATTTCTGGCTTAGGGGAGTCAGCAGAAAGAAAAACAAAGTGTACTTTTTAATCTCCATTTTCTGAGTTTGGTGAACTCTCTCTCCTCTGCATCTCAGAGAATGGCTCAGGGTGGGTTTAAGGAGTCCTCCTTCCAGCTCAGTTAACGACAACTAACTCCAGAGCTGGGCACGGTACAGAGAAGGAAGGGGAGAATGGCTCACGGTGGTCTTAAAGAGTCCTACTTCTGGCTCAGTTAATGGCATCAGACTCCAGAGCTGGGTACAGTTCAAAGAAAAGAGGAGGGCTCACTGGGAGAAGGGAGACAGGAAATACTAATATCTGCACATGGTAGGTTACATGCAGTGAATTTGCTTTTGACATTATCGTGCTGTCCTTCACTGGCTCTGCTGGAGCAAGTGGACTCTCCAGGCAATCACCTCCACTGAGGGAAACACGCACTAACCTCCGTGCCGGGCCCATCACACAGTGGGTGAGGCTGCTTCCCAGCAGGTTAGGTCCTTGGAATATTATGTTCTTTTGGAGCTTCTCTCCCTTCACCCTTGCTCAGTCCAATTTGTCAACTCTCCCTTTGATGTTCAGGGCTCCTAGGATGCCCTATGTACTTCATTCATTTGTTTTTTTTGAGTTTTTGTTGTTAGAGATGTCAGGTAGAATCTTCTGTCTACTCTGCTGTCTTGGCCATGCTTCTTCTTTTGATTTCTTGACTGCGGCTTCCATCTATTGATTGGGGATTCAAGTAAAATGAAATCTTTGATAACCTCAGTGTTATCTCTGCTTATCATGATGTTGCTTTTTGGTCCAGTTGTGAGGACTTTTGCTTTCTTTAAATTGGGGTGTAATCCACACTGAAGGGTGTGGCATTTGATCTTCATCAGTGTTTCAAGTCCTCTTCACTTTTAGCAAACAGGATTTGGTCAACTGCTTAACATAGGTTGTTAATGAGTCTTCCTTCAATCCTAACACACTGTTAATCTTCATATAGTTCAGATCCTTAGATTATTTGGTCAGTACACAGACCGAATAGGTATTGTGAGAAGCTAGAACCCAGATGCATAACTT
Source organism: Heterohyrax brucei (assembly GCA_028571685.1). Classification (NCBI taxonomy): domain Eukaryota; kingdom Metazoa; phylum Chordata; class Mammalia; order Hyracoidea; family Procaviidae; genus Heterohyrax; species Heterohyrax brucei. Next base: position 45,283,069 of record CM053144.1, on the reverse strand, counting down.
TCCTGAATTAAAACCATGCAATGTCCCCTTGTTCTGTTCAAATGACTGCCTGTTGATCCGTGTACAGATTCCTCATGAGCACAATTAAGTATTCTGGAATTTACATTCTTCATGATATCCGTAATTTGTTGTGATCCATATAGCCAAATGCCTTTGCACAGTTAGTGAAACACAGGTAGACATTTTTCTGGTATTTGCTGATTTCAGCCAAGATACATCTGACATCAGCAATGATAACCCTGGTTGCACGTCCTCTTCTAAATCCAACCTAAATGTGTGTTTTTTTTCCTAGCAATATACTGCTGGAGCAACTTTTGAATGATCTTCAACAAAATTTTATTTGTGTATACTATTAATGATATCATTCAATTATTTATACATTCATTTGGCTCACCTTTCTTGGGAATAGACATAAATATGGGTATTTTCCAGTTGGTCGGCCACGTAGCTGTTGCTGTTCTCCAAATTTGTTGGTATAGATGAATGAGCACTTCCAGCATTGCATCTCTTTGTTGAAACATATCAACTGATATTCCCTAAATTTCTGGAGCCTTTTTTTTTTTTTTACCACCAGTGCTTTTAATGCAACTTCAACTTCTTCCTTCAGCACCTTTGGTTCTTGATGATACATTACCTCTTGAAATGATTGAATGTCGACTAATTCTTTTCAGTATGATAGTTCTGATATTCCTTTCATATTGTTTTGATGCTTCATGCATCATTTAATATTTTCCCCATAGAATCCTTCACTATTGCAACTCAAGGCTTGAATTTTTTCTCAAGTATTTCAGCTTAAGAAATGCAGAGTGTGTTCTTGCCTTTTGATTTTCTGTCTCTAGTTCTTTGTATATGTCATTGTAATACGTAGTCTTCTCCAAAAAAAAAAAAGGATTTGCAAAGAAGAATTCATTGGTCTGACCCAAGCCATGGTATTTTCAATCACCTAGTAAGTATATGAAAGCTGGATAATAAATAAGAACTCCAAAGATAAATTAACGCTTTTAAATTGTGGTGTTGGTGAAGTATGTTGAATATGTCATGGATTGCCAAAAGAATAAACACATCTGTCTTGGGAGAAGTAAAACCTGAATTAAAAAGAAAGACAGAGAGAAATCTGTTGCTGTCCAGTACATTCCAACTCATAGCAACCCAACAGGGCAGAGGAGAACTGTCCCATACTATTTCCAAGGAGCAACTGGTAGATTCAAACTGCCAGCCTTTTGGTTAGCAGATATAGCTCTTAACCACTAAGTTTTCCAGAATGCTTATTAGAAACAAGGATGGTGAAGATACTTCTCACATACTTTTGACATGCTATCAGGAAGTATAAGTCCCTGGAAGACATCGTGTTTGGCAAAGTGGAAGTCAGTGAGAAGCAAGGAAGACTCTTAATGAAATAGATTAACACAGTTGATGCAATAATGGGTTCGAGTATAGCAAAGATTGTGAGGATGGTGCAAGACCAAGCAGTTTTTCGCTTTGTTCTACATGGGGTCACCATCAGTTGGGACTAACTCAACTGCACCTAACAACAGTAACTACAAAGGTTTGGGTATGATTTTATTTCACAATCATTTGATTCCAGGAATTTTTTTCATTACCTCTGTGATTTCTTCTATTATCCAGTGGTTTTTTGGCAAAATGTTTGTTATTCAGTTTCTTCACATTAGAATTTTTCCATGCTTTTCCTGTTATTAATTTTAATGAGATTAGCAATCCTGTGATATTGAGATCAGAGGAGATGCTTTATATTATCTCAATGTTTTGGATTTTGTTAAGGGCTTCTTTGTGGTCTATGTTGTGGGCTATGCTGGAGAGCATTCCTTGTGTGTTGGAAAAGAATGTAGTTATTCCTGCTGTTGGGTGGAGTGTTCTGTATATGTATATAAGGTTAAATTGTTTGATTGTGGCCTGTACATCTTCAATAACTTTGCTGAATTTCTTTCTAGGTGTTCTGCTCTTTAGTAAGAATGGTGAGTTGAAGCCTCTCACTATTACAGAGGAACTGTCAGTTTCTATTTTCAATGCTGTTAAAGTTTGACATATTTTGGAAATCCTGGTGGGATAGTGGTTAAGTGCTAAGGCTGCTAACCAAAAAGGTCACAAGCTCAAATCATCCGGGCACTCCTTGGAAATTCTATGGTGCAGTGCCTCTCTGTACTAAAGGGACTCTATTGAGTCAGAATCAACTTGATGGCATTGAGTTTGGTTTTGTTTGGTCATTGAGTACACAGATGTTTATTATGATTGTATTTTCGTAATGAATTATCCCCTTAATCATCATATAATGCCCTTCCTTGTCATTTATCCTGTATTTTGTTTTAAAGTTTACTTTCTGGGATTAGTAGTGTCATACTACTACAAGGTCTGACACTTAATTCTGTGAACTTAATTTTTCTAAATGCTACTTACCTAATTGTTTGCTGAATATCACTACGGTCACTTTTGAAGCACTCTCCTTGGGAAGCTATGCACCAACACCAGTGCCTAGTCTATTCTTCAAAGCAATTTTGAAACTCTTTCTGGAATGGCCAGTGCATATGGTGGCTATATTGTAACACCCTCCCTACTCATTTGATCTGGCCACCAATGATTTTTTCTTTACCTGAAGATAAAGGAAATACTGAAAGGCAAACATTTTGATGACATTCAGGACATTAAGTGTAATGCAATGACAGCTCTGATGGCCATTCCAGAAAAAGAGTTCCAAAATTGTTTAAAGGGTAGACTAGGCACCAGTGTCAGTGCACAGCTTCCCAAAGCGAGTACTTCAAAGGTGACTATAATGATATTCAGGAATGAGGTATGTAGCACTTCTTCCAGGGTCATTTCATGAACTTAATTGTCAGTAATCATATGTGGCCTTTTTGGTGTCTGTTAAGTTGAAATTTTTTCTGGTCATTTTTAGTGAGTTCTTGTGTTTATTTCTACCGTGCGTCTCTTGCTAACAGTACATTGATGGATCCTGGTTTTTCCATCCATTCTGCAAGCCTCCGTCTCTTTATGGGTGTGTTAAGTCATTTACATTCAGTATGATTAAGAATAGGTTCATAACTACCACCTTGGTGCTTTTTTTCCCAGTGCTGAGTTTTATTTTTTGTTCCTATTTCTCTTCTACATCGAATTCTTTCATTTTCATATTTATCTTTTGATTATTTTATTTGTGTAGATTTTGTGCTTACCAAGACTTTATGTTTTTCTTCTCTATTTTGATGAATAGATTTGTTAACCCTCTTTGTGGTATTTGTCTGTATTTTCCATGATTCTGTCTATTTTTTTACTTATTTTTTTCAGCATTTACCCCATCTTCCTATGTTTAAAACAGTCTTTTATTACTTGATATCACCTTGACTTCTTCTCTATATGGAAGTTATATACCTACACTATTTATTCTTTTATTTTTCTGATGTTGTCATTTACAGATTGATCTCTCTGGTTCCCTGTTGTAAATTTTTAAATTCTGTTTTATACTAGAGAGTTCATTACCTATGGTGGTATGTGGCCAATGCTGTCCTGTGTCATAGACTCAGGTTGTTGATTGATGTTGCTTCTCTAACCAAAGGACTCCCTTTAATAAGTCTTGTAAGTTTGGTTTGGGTTTTACATATTCCCTTAATTTCTATTTATCTGGAAATATCCTGATTTCATCATCATATTTGAGGAAGAATTTTCTAGGATTTATTATTCTTGGCTGGCAGTAGTTTTTTCTTTCAAGGTTTTATATATATAATTTCATTGGCTTCTGGCCTGCATGGTTTCTATAGTCATGGTTTCTCCTTTGTGTGTGGCTTTCCATTTTTCTCAGGCTGTTCTCAGGATTCATTGTTTTTGGTTTTGGTGAGTGCAATTATGAGAGGTCTTGTTGACTTTCTTTTGGGTTCCATATCACATATGGTTCATTTTAGCTTCTTTTTAGATCAGTTTTTTGTTTCCAATGGTCTGCATTTCATATTCAAAGGTGAGCAAATCTTCAGTGATCCTCTCTGTGTTTCTTGTTTTCTCCCCCAGTCTGAAAGTTGATCACACACAACTTTTTCTTTTGATTGTATCCCACATCATTCTCAGTCTTTATTCATTTTTATTAATTCTTTTCTCTGCTTTTTCCTCAACAAAGTGGAATCCAAGGATTTGTCTTTAATTTCTCTGATCCTTTCTTCTATTGTTTCAAATTTGCTCCTAAGCCCACTTCTTTCTTTGTCCATTTCTGAAATCTTGTTTATCTTTTGAATTCTAATGGCTCTCTTTGTTTAACTGCCAGTTGCTTATTTATTTTAATATCACATATCTGTACTATTTCCCTTAAATCTCCCATAGCTTTGTCTGTGTTTTCCCTATTTTTGCCTGTATTTTCCATGATTCTGCCTATTTTTTTGCTTATTCTTTTCAGCATTTCTTTCTCTCTTGGAAAAACCTGAATACTAGAATTGTAAATTCCCTATTAGATAATTCCAGTAGCTGTTCTACCAGAAACGCTGGTAATGTAGTGATTATGTGCTGAAGCTGCTAACCAAAAGATCAGCAGTTTGAATCCACCAGACACTTCTTGGAAACTCTATGGTACTCTGTCCTATAGGGTCCCTGTGAGTTAGCACTGACTCAGTGGCAGTGAGTCTGATTTTTGAGTATTCTTCTACTGAAAGGCCATCTGGTGGTGTGTTTAGGTCACTTTGTGGAGCCATTCTGTACTGGTTTTTGGTTTGTTTTTTACTATGTTTTAATATTGTCTGTTGTCTCTGGGACACTCAGGAATAATTTTCCTTGTTTATGATTATGTGGTTTTTTTCATGTTTTTGTTTCATTTTATTTGGGCAGGCAAGCTGGGGTGTTTCACTGCCTGGTTTTTTTGATGGGCATGTTACATCTCATTGTCTTGTCCAGGTTGGCAAGGCCACTAACTCTGTTATATTACAGTAGAGCAAGTCCAGCAGTGAAGAAGGATGGCATGCACTGGTTCTGATGAAGCAGGACTGACAGGTAGTGCAGGGTAGGGTCTGGGGAACCACTTCAGTGCTGCTCAGGGCATGGCACTTAGAATTGGGTGCTTGTTGCAGACAGGCAGGAAGACAGGGACAGAAGTGATGTAAAGTGTTAAGTGAGTGAAAGAAAGAAGAGCAAGAAGTGACAGCAAAAAACAGAAAAAAATAATTAAGGAAATAAAAATAGTAAAAAAGTTCTGGCATGGTAGGATTTGATGGGTGGAGCCAGGGACAATGGTTACTCGCATTGTTTCTCTTTTTCCTTCTTTGTCAGGCTTTTCAAAACTTTATCAATTTTACTGATCCTTTCAAAGAATCAACTTTTTTTTTAATTCTTTTATGGTTTTTCTGTTTTCAGCTTTACTGATTTCTGCCTAATCTTTGTTATTTGCTTTCTTCCTGTAGGCTTAGGCTTACTTTGCTCTTTCCTTTCTTGTTCCTTAAGTTGTAGAGTTGGGCTGTTTATTTGAGATCTTCTTTTGCACTTGGCTGGCTGGCTGGCTTTTTTTATAAAGGCATTTATTGCTGTAAGTTTCTCTCTGAGTACTGCCTTTACTGTGTCCCATAAGTTTCAGTATTCTATGTTTTTAATTTCATTTGGCTCTACAGAATTTGTGATTTCTTTTTTTGACTTTTTCCTGGCCCATTGATAGCTTATCAGTGTGTTGTTTAATGTCCATGTGTTTGTGTATTTTACAATATTTCCCCCCTGTTGCTAATTTCTAACTGCTCTCCAATGTAGACAGAGAAAACACTTTGGATGATTTCAATCTTCCTAAACATATAGAGACTTTTTTTGTGGTGTAATGTGTGACATATCCTGGTGAATGATCCATGTTCATGGGGTCTTTCTGAGTCAACACTTCTGAAGACTGTTGCTGAGTTGTTTTGTAGACCATCTCTTTATTTTGGTTTGCAAAATGTTTTCTAATTGTAAGACTGAAGTTATTCATTTTAGGTAAGAATAGCAGAAAAGTGATGTTCTGTCCATCTCAGTTTATCATAGCAGAGGGTATATGATGACATCAACATAGTAACTGTGATCACTGTTAAGAAGGTGCTTTCAGGATGTCAAATATTTATTTTCTTCCCATAATAATTACCAAACAACTTAAGGTAGGTACTTTGAAGATATGAAATAAATGGTAGCATTATAATTGTGGTAGTTACAGTTGATGGTGAGAAAAATCTGTGCCAATGGCTCTTGGAAACAAAACTATGAGGATCAAGTTAATAAAGAATCTCTAACTTTCACCAATAATTCAGAAATATTTAACACACAAAATATTAAGGGTAAACTAATAAATGATAATATAGATATGTAAAACATCAGCCATTAAAATATCCTAAAATGTGCATTTGGGGTGTTTGTATATTCAATTGTTTTCAAAACAGTTTATGGTTTGGTAACACAACATATTATGAGAAATAACTATAAACATGGTTAGCATAAAGAGAGTGACTAAAATGAAGTAAATCAAATGTTTGCAATGGATGTTGTTTGTTGTACAAATACAACTAAAGTAGATATTAACCTTTATACCTTATGTATTTACCTGAATATATGTATTATATTTACTTTAATGGGAAAAAAATGCCCACAGTTAAATATTTTATCATATATATCATGCATAAACTACATTATTATTGAAGATACCTTAGAAATAGAAGTCACTGATAACATGACTGCCCAGAGAAACTACTGTTAATGGTTCACTTGATCTTCTCAAAGTTATTGATAAACTTGTGATAAAATAAAAATGGTTTGTAATCTACAAATAATCTTTTCCTTTTCTTTAATATTGAATTAATTGTTCATACATTTCTAGATTAATAAAATACTTATTAATGATCACTTTAATACCTAGATGTAATCCTTGCCTATAACTGTAGCATAATTGGTAACCAGTCAGTTATTTTTGCATGTTTAAGTTGTTCTCATTAACAATACTACACATGTATATAAATAGAACCTGAAAGGTATTATGCTTAAATGAATGAATTAGACAGTGTGTAATATGGTAGGATATTAGACAAAACACATGTATTGGTCATTAGTGACTATCACTACTTTTACTTGATAGAAATTACTAACTAGAAATACTACTCTGAGAGATTGAATTGCTTTCTTTTGGGAAAACCTGAAGTTAAATCATGGCAGCAGTCACAGTACTCCACTCTTGTCACATTGTAATTACTGTATGTACACTTAATAATTCATCACAGATTAAGCGTTAACACAGTATCTCCCTGAGAACAAGTTGCTCAGTTCCAAGGCAATGCCTTTGTAGGTACCTAATAGTTGTCAGCAAGTTAATCCTATCTCACATTGAGACTCTGTGTGTCAGAGTAAAACTGTGCTCCAAAGAGTTTTTTATGGCTGATTTTTCCAATGTAGATAACCATGTGTTTCTTCTAAGTTGTTCTGGGTAGACCAGAACCTCCACCTTTTAGTTAGAAGCTGAATGTGTTAACTATGTCTACCACCCAAGGACTCTTTATAGGTATCTAGAACTAGTAAATTGTATTGTAACCATATTTATTTCTTTTAAGAGCAACTCTTTGTATGATCTCCAAATATACTCAACTGGAATTCTTTTGTACATGTGTAACCTTGTTTAATTAGGTAAAATCTTGAAAACTGTTCATGTAATTATTCAGTTTCAGTTTGCTTCTTCCACCTTCAGTATTAATATTATGTCTTTTTTCTTAAAGCTCATTCACCACAGGAACTCATGATGAAAATTTCTCATATTTTTCCATTAGTATTCAGTAAGAAAAATTTCTGAAATGTAAGAGGTTTTTTTGTTTGTTTCGTTTTGCATGGTCACATAGTTTTATTTTATTGCAACACTCACAAAAACACATCTTTGGTTTTACATGATATACTAATGAGTGACCCATTCCATTGCTGTCAAATCTATTCCAATTCAGCCTATAGTCCTTTAGGGTTGCCAAATTGTGGATTTGTATCTATTATATTTTGGTTAGCAGCCTATAAACTGTTCTGCCACTATGATGCCACCAATAGCTAAAATCGAACAAATTATTAAAACTCTTTTTTTTTTATTGTTATAGCCATAACACACTTCACACAGTATCAGGAAATTAAAAGTTGTGTGAGACAGATAGATGTGGAAACATACCCTCCGTGACGAAGGGAGAAGTCACATAAGCCCTTTAGAAGGGATAAAATGCCTAAGAGTGTCAAGCGACACTCTGTCAACCTTCTGAGATATAATCCAGCAATCTATATTCTGCAACAAGATAAAAGTATCTGAGGTAACCTGACAAGCATTGGGCTTACCTTTTAAAATTTTCTAGTATCCAATTTCCTTTCAGGATTTAACAGTCGGGACTTCCATTTGAAGTAAAAAGATGTCTCCAAAATTCCAGTTAGTGTTATTAAAGAAGTTTCTTACAAGACAGGTAGAAGAGCGCATCATGTTTTGTTAGTTTATTTGTTTACTTTTGGGCTGTTCATGCATCCTTTCAAAAGAGCAGATATGCATGATCCTCACATACCTACCCACAAGTCAAAATTTTTTCTTACCCAGAGTTCTCCAGAGGGCTGCCTTGACTTCCTTGTTCCTTAAACTATAGATGATGGGATTGAGCATGGGTGTTACCACTGTATAGAAAAGGGATAGGAGTTTGTCCACTCCTTGTGAATGGGTAGCTTTAGGTCTCAGGTAGGTGACAGATCCTGAGCCATAGAATAGTGTTACTACCAGTACATGGGAAGAACAGGTGGAAAGAGCTTTACGGCGGCCTTCAGGTGATGGCATGACCAGCACAGCAGCTAGAATTCTGCCATAAGAAGCAATGATCAGTAAAAATGGGGTGGAAATGCAAAGGATGGTCACAACAAAGACTGCAGCCTCATTATGGGATGTATCCCCACAAGCAAGTGCAATGATGGGTCGGAGGTCACAGAAGAAGTGGTCTATCTCACAGGGACCACAGAAGTCCAAGGAGAAAATATAATTGGTCTGACCCAGACCAATGATGCATCCTACTACCCAAGAAACCATTGCCAAATAGACACACACCCTCCAACTCATTCGTGCAGTGTAGTGGAGTGGGGAGCATATGGCCATATAGCGGTCAAAAGCCATGGCTGCTAAAAGGCAGCACTCACTGATACCAAATAATGTAAAGAAAAACATCTGTGTGGCACAGCCCTCCCGAGAGATCCCTCGAGCCTCACTCACAAGACTCTGTAGCATCTTGGGTACAAGAGAACAAGTGTAGCCAATCTCCAAGAGGGACAAGTTGGCCAGGAAGAAGTACATGGGAGTGTGGAGGACTGGGTTGGTCCTGATGGTGAGGGCTATGAGAGCATTTCCTGTTAGTGATGCTAAGTACATGAGTAGGATGAGGGTAAACAGGAGGAAGCACAGTTCAGTGACCTCAGAGAATGTGGTAAACGCAAAGTGTTTGACAGACATGTCATTATCCTGCCACAAGGCGCAATTGAAATTCATGACCTGGAAAAGAGAAAAGCAAAGTGTTTGAAAGGATATCTTCAGATGCCAAGCCATCTTCAGATGAGGAAGATAAATTTTGTTTACTACTTTTAAACAGCTCTGGTAAGTCAGAAATTTAATAAGGTTCAGAATTCCTTAACTGAAATTCTAAGTTTCCAAAGTTCTGAAATTACACTCAACCCCATGCATTTTCAAGCACCATCTTGATGTCAACCTTCACTATCTCAGCATGTGTCCAAAACACACTAAATCACAGAAGCGTAAAATGGAAAGGAAAAAAAAAAAAGATCCCAGGCCTATTCTCTCTTCATTTCCTTCTTAAACCAAATATCAAATACTGGAAAATGAGTGTCTTCTGATATCTCTCTTATCTATCCATGTATCCTAATTTCTGCTGAAACTATCTATGTCTTTCTTCACCTAGTCACTCAACAAACATTTATTGAGCACAGGCTATTTATCAGTTACTGCTTTCTGTCCTGCAGTTCAGCAATGAATCAAAATCAATGCATCTCCCCACATGGAGTTCATAGTTTAACGAAGGACAGAAATTAAATGATGAAATGATAAATAAGAAAGCACAGAATTTAAACTAGGGTATGTGTTGAAGACTGGCCAGTTTAGACTGGGTACTGCAGGTGCGCTCTTAAGGATGAGACCTATCAGTTGGGATGTGATTAACAAGGAGGAGCAGCCACATGAAGATACTGTGATAGTGATTCATATCACATCTATAATGAACCATTGAGAAAATCTCATCGTTGTGATTAATTTCTTTACCCTCAGTATTTCCAATCTGTTCTTCCTTTCTGTGTGCCTTCTTTACTAATTGAAAAGTATTATCTGCAAGTTAAAATTCAAGTTTCTTAATGTGATTCACAAAAAAAAAAAAATCTAAATAGGGTTACCAATTAGGATTGGGAAGTTCTGTCTTACCCCTTATCCAGATGGATGCCATGTTACAATCATATCAAACTACTGTCTATGAAGACATGCCTTGCTTACACTCCTTTTCTTTTCTTTGTGGTCATTTTCCCCTGGGAGCTTGAAATTTCCTTCCCTGATTGCCCACTTAGTGATGGGTATTTACATTCAAATTCCAACATAGCTTTCCTGGTCTTTGGAAATCCTTCCTGATGTTGACCCTTCTTGCCCCATGTTGATTAGTTAAGTTACTGGTCCACTGTGTTCACATCACTGCTGTGGGAGTTCTGGGGTGGTGCCAAAGGTTAAGCACTTGGATACTGCCTGAAAGTTTGGTGAGTCAAACCCACCCACAAGTGACCTGAACGAAAGGCCTGGTGATTTGTTTTGGAAAGTTCACCACCTTGGGAACTCTCTGGAGTGCAGCTGTATGCCATACATTGAGGCAACAGGAGTATGAATCACCTTTTGGAATTTTTGGGGGGGGCAGGGAGTCACTGCCATAATATTACTTATTACATTCTGATATAGACTACTTATTTGTTTCTTTCTAGGAGTATCTCAGATCCAGGATGCAGGAATAACATTATAACCACCACCCCTAACAATTAACAGTCTTATGAAATTAAACAAAAAGTTCTAATGCTAAGCTTTGCTTTACCCTGGTTAACTGTATATTCTGCCCTTTAGTGATATTCCATTTCTTGAAGTTAACTAGATTGAATCCAATTCCCCTTAAATATCACAAATACAGCAGAACCTGTGAAATAGATACTGTGTAAGGTGGTAACCTTTCAGAGAAGGAAAACGAAAATATTTTCCATTACTAGAGAGCCACACCCTGTCAAAGCAGGAAAACTTGTGAGATCTGGAAAAACAAGGCAATTCCATTGAGTTTTGACTCTTACAGGTTTCACTATATAACATTTTCTCCTAAACCAATGATTATTAATCCCTGAAAAAAAGCTTCCCTGTTCTTTTGGTGGTAGTACTTCAGTTTTCATTGTTCTGTTTGAAATGTCATCAACCAGAAACAACGTATGTATACTCTGAAAAGAGTAGAAGAAAGACAGAGTACAACATCTAACGTTCTAGATTCTGTCTATTAGCGTTACCTGAGGTCATGTTATCAGATAATGTAACTAATCAAGATCTTTTATTGTTTTCATATACGTTATCTTGAATCTTCAGCCAGGTCTTCAACTTTTATGTTTCTACAAGGTTTTAGTCCATCCTGTAGAAACAATCTTACATATCCTTCTCTACGTGTTAGCTGTTGTTGCTAGGTAACATCAAGTCATTTCCGGCTCACAGAGATACTACCTACAACAGAACAAAACCCTGCCCAGTTCAGCACCATTCTAACACTTTGCAGTGTTATTTTACCTGCTTTTAGGCTCTGTCCATTATTTAATCCTTGGGAAATTTAGGAGATTCTGATTTAACCACACAGCAATTGTCGTGCAGGTCACACATTTGATATTTGTTGTCATCGGCACCCACATTTCTATAATAAGTGATTTTTACCTTTAAAAATTATAAATTTTAAAATTCATAAATGCTTCTAATTCATAAAATTCATAACTTAAAATTCACAAATGCTTCTAATCAACATCTTTTAATGGTGAATAAACAGTTCACTAAACAATTATCCCATAGTTATAAGCATTATGTTATGTATAGTATAGGGGTCTCAGATTAGACGAACTGATGCTAAAGGAAAACACTTTTCTTGACTTTTACTGTTTATAACACATTAACTCTACAACTGAAGTGAGTACATATAAAGCAAAAGTATAATTTTTGAGAATTCAAATTATTAGAAATAAGCAAATGCACTAGGTGCCATCACCAAAACGTATATGCAAAATGCACATTTTTTGTATACACACACACCTATACACCCACACATAGACGGACACATTAACAGGGACACTGAATAGCACTTCCTGGAGATATTCCATCTGAGTTCACATCCAGTGTAGTCATCTAATGGCTAGGTCAAAATTAACACTTATTAAAACCATCTGTTCTTTTTGCCAGCTTATAAAGGAAGTGAACATAGTACCTTCTTCATGTGGTTTCTGTGAAGACTAAATGAGCTAATTCCCATAAGTGTTCAGAATGTGGCTACATACTCAACAAGTATTAGACATGACATTGCCTTTGTACATCTGTGGGCAGCCCTGGTAGCACAGTGGTTCACTGGTTTGCAGTTCAAACTCACCAGCTGCTCTGTGCAAGCCAGAGGTGATAATATGGTTCAATGCTGTAAACTTGTGAGACAGTTACACTCTATCCTAAAGGGTAGTTATGAAACTGAGTCATTTTTACACATATGTACACATATATATACATTTATTGTTGTTGTTTGAAACCCTGGTGACATAGTGTTTAAGTCCTACAGCAGCTAACTGAAAGGTGAGTAAGTTAAATCCTCTAGGTGCTCCTTGAAAATTCTCTGGGGGCAGTTCTACCCTGTCATACAGTGTTACTATGAGTTGGCATCGACATGATGGAGTTTTTTTTTTTAATTATTATTATTATCATAATAAATTTATCCTCATATATATAACCTCTCTTGGAGAATTTTACATCACAACACTCAATCATTCTTCTGATTCATCATCTTTATCTCATTTTACACTTTTATATTCATCTAACATGGCATAAAAGCAAAAAATATATACATATATTAATTACACACATTCAATTTTTAAAATGTCAACTGAATATTTTGTTCTGGGTAAAAATAATTATGTGTTACAGATCATTTTACTCTACAAATGTATAGATACTGTTAATCTACAAATCTAAGTCTACTAATAGGGGCTCAGTGGTTAGGCCTTTAACTGGAAACTGAAAAGCTGACAGTTCAAATTCACCAGCAGCGCCTTGGATACCTAATGGGGCAGTTCTATTCTGTGTTATTAGGTCCTTATGAGTTGGAATCTATTTGAAAGCAACAAGTGTTTGGGTTTTTGTCTCTTTTTTTTTTTTTTTTTTTTTAGTAATTTGAGAATTAACTGAGCTTTCCAAAAGTCCTACATAATTCAGGATGGAGAACAAGTGGACTGAGTCAAGATATGGTTAAATATGAAATAGCAGTTCTGTACAACCATCAACACACATGACTATCAGAAAAATTCGTTACACACTGAGGAGTCTACTGGAGTCTACTAGAATGTTTTACATTTACATTAAGCCCTTAGTAAATGTTTCTTGCATTGTAATTAATTTTATGTTTTTATTACAGCAACAATTTTCAGTTAAGGCTGAGGCAACCAAAGACAAAGGCTAACTTATCTCTTTTATTAACCAAAAGATTTTCTTAAATACCTTAACTCAATAACAATTTACTCTGTTGAATAGAAAGCTCTGGATGTGGTGATGCTGTCATTCCATTTGCCAGTTAAATTCCAACAACGTATCTTGTTGTTGGAACAAACTTTAATCCCCTTAGAGAAACTGGTGGAAGAGGTGAGGGGAAGATACCAGGCAGAGAGAGAATGTTTGACACTTTCCTTACCAGTGGTACCTTGAATATCCTTGTCCCAGTTAAAATGTAAAAGAAAAATGCAAGTGCCTATGCTGAGGACAGAGGTCAAGGGATTTGGGGGAATAAGAAGTGACTGGCTGACTGCACAAAGATCAATGCTTGCTATTAATTATGTGATGTTTCTAGAAAATCATTAGTTTCATGATAAGTGTATTTTAAACCTCACAGAATTTAGAAACAACTAAAAATAAGGTAGTGAAAGTCTGTGAATGCTTCTAAATATTTAAAATGATATAGAATGGTAGTCTGTGCTGAAATGCTAAATCACTAAAAGGTATACAGGAATAACTAGAAATGAGAACACAAACAAATGTAGTAAAAGTCTAGTTCTGTCATAGGCTATTAGCATATTTTGGAAAGCTGATATTTTTATCATTATATTTTCTGTTATTGTTAATATTTCCTTAGCTGTTGACCTTAGTTTGGGGAGCTTGATAGTTGTGTACTGAAAGTCAGGTTTGTGTACACAATATGACTGTTTATTTTCATCATTGCCTATGGAAAGAGAGTAAGATGTTCTAAGAAGGTATCAGGGGGCCACGGAAGGAAGACTGCTGCTGTCTCTCATCTGATACATTTTTTGGACTTAGGCTTTCTGGCCCATCATTTCCTTGTAAAGAAAGAATATGAAGTCTTTCTTTTCTTGTCAAATTGTTCTGAGCCACAAATGCAAAGATTTTACAGGAAAACCATGAATAAAATTAGAGAATGACCATTAAAATGTAGTTTAAAGCCAAACCAAAACCACCACCATCAGGAGGATTCCAAATCATAGCAACCCTGTAGGACAAAGTAGAACTGCTCTGTGGAGTTGCCAAGGAGTGCCTGCTGGATTTGATTGCTGACCTTTTGACCAGTAGACATAGCACTTAACCACTACACCACCATCAGCAGAGGCAAAACCTCTGGTCCCTTTAAGCTTCACATGAAGCAAATCATAGAACACTGTAAGGAATTTTCCATGTTACTATCAACCTACATAATAATCTAAATATCAGCAAACAAGTCATTCTAAGAATTGCTGTGATATGATCTGAAGCTATAGAAATTTCATGCCCCATGTTTAGTTATAACATAGCTTCCTATTTCACGTTATAAAACATTATGTGGCCACTAAATACTGCAACAAACCCTGGTGGTGTAGTGGGTTAAATTCTACAGTCTGCTAACCAAATGGTTGGCAGTTCAAATCTGCCAGGCGCTCCTTGGAAACTCGATGGAGCCTACAGAGTCTCTATGAGTTGGACCCAACTAGGTGGCTGTAGGTTGTTTTTCTTTTTCAAACACTGCAAATTCCTGAAAATTTGAATGATGAAGGTGGACTTTCAGTGGTACTTGGATATCAGAAAAAAAAAGCAGAGAAGGGAAGTGACAGTTTTAGTAGCTTGATGGCTTAACTTCACATACCACATTCTTAAGCTGCAGTATCTAAGACAAAATACTCTCTATGATTCTGCTTTCAAAATAATCCCAAACAAGTGGTTAACTTTAGGAACTCTTCATAATTAGAAATGGTCTTTGACTGGTTCAGTTCTTTACTTATCTGTATTTTCTGAGTGAGACATTTCTTTGTATCCTATCAGTCAAAAAAAAATGTGATGTACTATTAGCCATTGAATATTAAACACTTTATACATTGCCTAACATACAAAAAAATATGATAAATGTTGATGTTTGTTGTTATATAGTCAATCTTTCTGAAGTGTTTTCATAGTAGATACAACTTAAGTAAATCAATCATTACACAGCATAGAGATGATTTCCCATTGCTGCCCACAATTTCTCCTATAGGACCTAATATTCTGCTAAGTGATAACAATCCAGAAAAAACTGTCTTAATCACCTAGATCATCAGGCACAGGGCAACCTAGGTATTTCTATTTCTTCAAATAACAGGCATATCAATTTCTTATGAAATAATTAGTTTAGAACAACTTACCACAAATTTTGTGAAAGAGATACCAAGAGGTTAAGTCAGTTGCTCTACTTTTTGGAGAAAGAAAGAATGATTAGTTAAAATAATGATCAGAACTGAAATCTGCTTTGGATATTACTATCCATTGTC
The DNA here is from genome assembly GCA_028571685.1 of Heterohyrax brucei. Taxonomy (NCBI): domain Eukaryota; kingdom Metazoa; phylum Chordata; class Mammalia; order Hyracoidea; family Procaviidae; genus Heterohyrax; species Heterohyrax brucei. The sequence continues at coordinate 45,267,055 of CM053144.1, read as the reverse complement.
ACACTGTAATCTTCCATTTTCCACAACCATTCTTAAGACATCAGCTATGTCACATACCTTGAATCATAACATGTAGGAGAAAAAGGTAGATATATGTTGCTGCTGGTGAATATTTTCTGATTTTTTCTGCACTCTCTCCTCACTCATGCCTTCAGCTTCACACATTCACAAACTTGGAATTACACATGGCTGTGCTGATTATATGATGATATATTTGAGCCTTCCTTCCACTTGGCTTGGCTTTCTTTCTGAAAAACAGTGAGATATTGTAATGTTCTGTTTAATTATCCTTTCTGTTCTGAAACTTTGTATTGTTCCTCCTACCCCTGGAGACTTTCAGTTGCTTCTCATTGTCAGAGAGTGGATTCTATCTCTAAGGAATTGTCATGGACATATCTGTCACTATCTATTTGTAGGTAAAAAGTAACTTAAGGAAAAAAGCAAAAGTGAAACATGACATTAATAAACAGTCAAAAATAATGAATGATCCATATTTCCAGAAACTGCTGTCACAGACTGTGTATGTAATACAATGTGAATTTAAGTGAAATTTACTATTAGAACCAATCTTTGACCACACTAAACATCCTAATATTCAAATTTTAATTTTTATCTGAATCAGCCCTAATAGTTACTGAAAATTGCTATACAGATTTTATGTCATATTATATTGATGCAGTCAACATGCCTCAATCTCTTAATCAATTGAAATTTATAAATCCTAATCTTCTCTTAATTACACAGGAATTTCACAAAGTACTTACTTGTTTCTATCAAAAATAAGCATAAGAAAATGGAAAGTCAAAGATATTTGTTAGAGTAGTGACAGAACAGAGCAGGGTATTGACTGCTAATTATCTAAAAGGTATAAAGAGAATATACATCTGGAGACAAGGATAAGGTGATGGAATAGTCACATGATTCCTGCTTATAACAAAGACCAGAAGAATAAATGAATCGACTATATACGACAATCTAGGATCCCTGATCATCAAAGACAAAGGAGAGTAGTCAGACTGAGTAGCAGGGGGAAAATAGGTAGTTCAGAAGCAGGAAAGAAGCACCAGTTATGAAACTGCCAGGACTCTTCTAGCTAGGTTGGTCAGTAGACGTGGGCTGACACAGCAGTATTGTTCAGGAAGCACTTCACCACGTTGGGAGAGGCTGGGTAGCAGAGAGTCTGCACGACCCATGGAGAAGGATTAGTGATGCTGGACCTGCAGAAGTTAAGTGCAAGTGTCTAATCTACCTTTCAGGATCAAAGTAATCCCTTCCCCTCTGGAACTCTCTCAGCGGAGAAGTGCTGTTTTCCTCTTATCCATCCTGCACCCTGCTCCACTCAGATACCAGGTCAGCAATATTCAGCAACTGTCACCACCCTTAAGCTTCAACTCAGGGCAAAATTCTTCCAAACTAGTCCCTTGAGTTTAAAAAAAAGAAAACCACCACAGCCTCTAAACCAGGAATTCAAAGCATACACTGTCCCTTTGCCTACGCATTAGCATAAGGGATCCACAGGCTTTTAGGACACTTACATCCTGCATAGACCTGTTTCAAACTATTCAAAACCACAGGCCCTTATTATCATAAAACAAGGCATACACCTGAGGATGTGAATTGCAGATTTGTGACATTTGACGTCACCGTTCTCATTAAGCAGAGACCTTACCTACCCACATGAGGTGCCTGAGGGCTGGTGGTATCAGGCACCCAGTGTAGCCACCTACGACAGGAGTCTGCGAATAAGTGGTGCCTCCCAGTCCCTATAGCCAACAGCACTGGGTACCCAAGTTCTGACTACAAACCCTGTCCCCCCGCCCCCCCGCCCCACCACCGCGTGCTATACCAGACAGGGACACGTCCTCCACACGGTCACTTTGACGCAACCATCAAATCCCTACGTTATTCCACACATAACTCCTTAAAGCAGCCAGATACCTGTGCTTGCTCCAGATACCACTGCACTGCCCTGCCCTGCCCTGCCCTTCTAGGATTGTAAGCAATAGTCTGCACCAGGGATAGAATGGCTGGTGAACTGGTCACTTGAACTGCATCTGCACAAGAAAAATGAACAGACTCCTGGGCTCACACACCTAGCTGTTCTAACTACCTGTTTATAGGATGTAGGAGATGCAACACTAATAACCAAAGTAGCCCGCACACTGGGCTTATTTGGGCATTGTTTTAGTCTGTCTGGTATTGCTCTAACAGAAATACCAGACAGTGGGTGGCTTTAACAAAGGAAAGTTTATTCTTACACAGTCTGGTAGGCTGCAAGTCTGAATTCAGGGTGTCTATTCCAGCTAAAGGATTTCCCTCCATCAGCTCTGAAGGAAAGCCCTTATGTTATATCAGTCTTTGATGGTGGAGCATCTTGGTGAGGAATCTCAAGTTTGAAGGATGCCCATCAACAGAAAGAAAAATAAACTATGATCCATATACTCGGAGGAGCACTATGCAATGATAAAGAACAATGACAACTTTAGGAAGCATCTCATAACCCGATTTCAATTGGAAGATGTTATGCTGAGTGTAATCAGTCAGCAGCATAAGGATACTTTTATATGAGACCTCTGCTATAAAGGTTTAAAAATAGACTTATGTACAGAAGAAAAGACTCTTTGAAGGCTACAGGGGTGGCCAGGGAGAGAGAGGATGGGTCATAGATTTGATAATCAGTAGAATTTTGTTTAGATGTAAACAGTGACAGCACACAGTAGAGAGTAGATTAACTTAACTGGTCTACACCATAAATGGAAAGATTTTCTTTACTTGACTCAGTATTTCAAAGGATAGACTGTCAGTGCTGGCAATGTGCAAACTACGTTTTCAGAGGCCATCGACACCAGTGTCATAACTAGCCTCTTGCTAAGAGAGTCTTCTGCACCCATGTTGATGAGTGGCATCAGGGTTCTTAAAAGCTAGCAAGCAGCCATATGAGGTACACCAAATTGTCCCAACAGTTGGAACAGATGATGACTGAAAACAGCACAGACATGAGGGAAAAAGAGCCCAGGAGATGGAAGGACCCATGTGAATTGGAGACTTTATCAACATGAGACCAGAAGAACCAGATGGTGACGGGCCACCACCAAAGACAGCTGTGATGGGGGACACAATGTAAGATCCCTGAAGCAACATGAGAAAAAAAGGGTTGAAACTCAAAAACTTGGCTAAAAGACCAGAACTGATGGTCTGATGGCCTTGAGGATCTCTGAGAACATGGTTTCTAGAGCTGCTTCTGGCCCTGACCAGTAACCAGTAGTGAAGTTAACTCTTCAGACAATAATGGGCTGGACTCGGGGATACAGTACGACCATATTGTGTGTGCACTTTATGCTTCTATGCATTTATAGGAGGCTACACTATTGGCCTCTTTCTAGATCAGAGAGAAGAGGCTAGAGAAGAGGGGGCAGGTGCTCATTAAGAGAATACTAGAAATATAGAGTGTAAAGGAGGAATGTGCTGTCAGAGGTGAGGAGAACAGATACAGCTGCAGATAGGCAGGCATGCAAAATCGATTTGAATTGCATACTTTCACTTAATCACAATAAAAAAATACAAATTGAAAAGTTACTAATTTAAATGACAACATATGAGCAATGAAAGAGGGATAAATGGTATAGACATAAAAGTTTCTAACAGAGTTGAAGGCAAGGCACCATCAAGTTACAAAAGACTGATTCAATACAAGGAAAGTAAAAGTAAATTTAGAGGTCATCACAAAGAAAGTTAATATACCTACTTATCAAAATAGAGAAGGAAAACAAAGTCTCTAAAAAACAAAAGAAACAACAAAGAAAACACAAATCAAAGTAATTCAGCATAGGAGAGCAAGACTGAAAAAAAAGAAACTGCTGCTGTCAAGTTGATCCAACCCAAAGAACAAAGAAAATGTCAGCAACACAGGAAAAAACACAACATAATGACAGTAATACGATGCCGTTTATAAGAGATGCACCTTAGAAACAACAAAGCGTAGAACTGGTGTGACAGATGTAGTGATCAATGGAACAGATCTGAGAACCCATCCATCTATGATCACCTGATTGCTGACAAGGTCCCAGAGCCCATGAATTTTTAAATGACAGTCTTTTTTTGTGGATGATGCTGCAAAACATGCTATCATCTCATAACACGGAGCAAACCTGAAGATCTTACCCTTCCAAAAAAACCAAACCCACTGTCGTTGAGTGGATTTTGACTTATAGCGACTTTAGGCTAAGTGAAATAAGTCAAACAGCAACAGGTGTTTTGTGAGACTGCTACTATGAAAACTCATCAAAATGATTACACATACAGAAACAACTTTTGATGGTTACCAGGGACAGAATGGGTGGGGACAGAAAAGACAAAAAGATTTAAAAAAAGAAAAAATCTACCCATCTCATTAAAAACAATAGGATTAGTGCATTTAAGCCACAAGTTGCTAAAAGAAGAAGTTATGAATATATGGGAAAGAATTCATGTTGCCAGCTTTTTAGCAAACTACATATTTAGAACAAAATTAAGAAAGATAAAGATGTGAAGAAAAGTCCCCAAAATGTGGGCAGACAACCATTCTGGCTTTCACACCTAAATTTCCCCTTCATGAGTGTACACTCTTAAAATTAAGGCAGCCAAAAAATGCACTATTTCTCAGATACAACTCACTTCTGAAAATCCTAAGAGTTGAGTTAATAAAACACTCCAAAATAAAAATACTCATAGAACCTGAGTCCGAAAGCTAGATGAATATTATTTGGGGTGCATCAAGAAGATTAACATGAGGAGTTGGAAAAAGCAATAATTGTGTTTTCTCTACACTAGATAATTCATAGCATATGCAGATGGACTACAGAAACAATGTGGCCTTTGTTATCTCCTTACTTGTGAAAATTTTGTCCCTTCACTCTTCTAATTAGTGTCCTAAGACAGGATGAGTTTCTGCATATTAGTTTGGAATGGATCCAGAACACACTTAAGTTTGTAGCTATATTAGGAGATAACGCTAAACCCAGAAGGTGACCTTCGGGACCCCATATAATCCCAATAGGGCAATTAATATCAAACACAGGAGTGGCCAAGAAAAAAGTTTTCCTGGGGGTACTTGTATGGAAAGACCTATTTTTGAGCATTTAGATCTCTGATCTAGAAGGCTTTCAGCACATCAAATCCCATGCTAAAATAAAATCTTGGAAAATGGTTCAACTTCTGCTAGGTAGTTGCCTAAAACCGTGATGTCACAGAACTACCACCATCACCTCATTATTTACATAATCTCTATATAATCAAGACATAATTACCAAGGCTTCATAATATAAAGCTTTGTGCATGTGTCACAAATCACAGTAACTCAGTAAAATGAGTTTTCACATACAGATTATGTTTCAGGAAGACTGCAGTAAAAGACTTGGTAGTAACAAATATCCTTTAGTCAGTTTCTCAGAGTTCTTAAAAAGTTTGTCTGGTTTCTCTTCTTAGGAATTTACAAAGCACAGTAAAGGCTACTCTTGCTTACACTGAATTTCTCCTAGTATAGCCCAAATCATTTGGCTTCAGAATGTTTTAATGTGCAGCATTTCTTAACGTCTTGTATAAGTACAAAAGTACTTCCAGAAATTGTGTCACAGAAACACATATTTAAGCATGAAAGTCAATTTGATATTCACATCGTCTATAAATCATTAGCTGTAAACATGCCAAGAATATGGAAATCATAGAACCCTGGCAGTGTAGTGGTTAAGAGACGTGGCTGCTAAGCGAAAGGTCAGTAGTTTAGATCCACCAGCCTCTGCTTGAAAACGCTTTGGGGCAGTTCTTTGTTTTGCAGGGTTGCTAGTGTTGCTGTAAGCCCATAACAGATGTGGTATTTTTTTTTTATAATCATGAAATTTCTAGGAAGGGGGATCAGGTTGAGGAAACTCTTCTCTTACTTTGGACTTTGGTATCTGATAGGACCCAGAATCTGGACCCAGGTTATCATAGGTCGTATATGTACATGTACGTATTTGTGTATAATCTACTTATAGTGTAAACTGAAAGTAGATTATATATAAATATGAGAAATTGATGTATAGGGTGATACTCGATATGAAGTTATGACATGAACATATGCAGCAGAAATTAAGTTCAAAATCCTCATTAAATAGATCAATTTTTAGCTTGGTTTCTTCACAAGGCAGAAAGAATAAAAACCTAGCCCAATTCCCTAAACAGACAAAACATTCTGGTTAATAATTCAAAAAGTGGGACAAATTACATGTGAGAGGGAATGTTCTTATTAAACGTTGTCCAGTCTGTTCTAACTCATAGAGATGCTAGGTACAAGAGAGCAAAACACTCTTGTCTGGGACAACCTCACAATCATAGTTCTACTTTGCTCTGCATTGTTAGCCTGTTATTGCAGCCACTTTGTAAATCTTTTTGAGAGTCTTTCTGTTTTTCATTAACCCTCTACTTTACCAAGCGTGATGTCCTTCTGTAAGGACTGAGTCCCTCCTGGTAATAATTCAGAAGTATGAGACAAATTCTCACTATCTTTGCCTCTAAGGAGTATTTTCAGTTTACTGCTTCCAAGACAGATTTGTTCATTCTTCTGGCAGTGCATAGTATATTCAGTATTCTTTGCCAACACCATAAATTGAAGGTGTCAAGTCTTCTTCCGTCTTCCTTATTCATGATTCAGGTTTTGCAGCTATAAGCAGAGTCCTGTTGGCTCAGCTGCTACTTGGAAACTCTATAAGGTAATGCTATTCTGCTACTCTGTCCTATAGGTACAGAGTATAAGTCAGGGTGTAACTGCCATGCTAGGTGATTCAAAATACTGTGGCTTGGGTTAAAAACAAACTATACCTACTGCCTGGGGCTTGATTCCAACCTTATAGGGACCCTATAGGACAGAGCAGAACTGCCCCATAGAGTTTCCAAGGAGCACTTGATGAATTTGAGTTGCTGACCTTTTGGTTAGCAGCCACTATGCCACTAGGGTTTCCTGGCTTGGGTAAAAAACCCAAAAAACCCATTGCTGTTAAGATGATTCTGACTCATAACAGTGCCCTTTATTTCTCAAATGACATCTTTGTTGCTCAGTACTTTAAAGAACTCTTTTGCAATAGATTTTTCCAACACACTGTGTTGTTTGTTTTCGTAACTGCTGCTTCCATGGGTATTGGTTGTAGATCCAAGTAAAATGAAATCCTTGACAGTTTCAATATCATGATGTTGCTTATGTGATTTTTTTTTTTTTTTTTACCATAAGGTGCAATCCATAGTGAAAGCTGTAATCTTTAATCCTCTTCAGTAGGTGCTTCAAATCCTCTTCACTTTCAGCAAGTTAGGTCATTAGTGTATTACAGGTTGTTAAGGAGTGTTCCTCCAATCCTGATGTCCCTTCTTCTTCATTTGGTCCAACTTCTCAGACTGCTTGCCCAGCATACAGATTGATTAGGTGAAAGAATACAATCTTGATGCACACTTTTCCTGACTTAAACCATATAGCATCCCAATGTTCTGTTTGGATAACTGCTTTTTGGTTTACATACAGGTTCCTCAGGAGCACAGTTACGTGTTCTGTAACTCTCATTCTTTGCAATGTTTTCCATAACTTGTTAGGATCCACACAGTTGAATGCCTTTGCATAGCCAGTAAGACACAGGTAAACATTTTTCTGGTACTCTCTGCTTTCAGCTGAGATTCGTCTGATATCTGCAGTGATGTCCTTCATTCCAAATCTTCTTCTGAACCTGGCTTAAACTGTCAATTCCATCTTGTACCCCTGCAACCACTTTCAAACAGTGTTCAGCAAGATTTCCCACGGGCATGATATTAATGGTATTGTTTGATCATTTCCGTACTCTGATGAATCACCTTTCTTTAGAATGGGCACAAATATGGCTATCTTTCAGATGGTTGACCATTTAGCTATCTTTGAATTTCTTGGCATAGATGAGTGAGTGTCTCTAGTGCCACATTCATTTGCTGAAACATCTCAAGGCTACAGGAATTAATGCAGTACCAACTGAGATGTTTCAACAAACAGATGAAAATGGTGCAAGTGCTCACTCATCAATAAAAAGAAGCTTGGAAGACAGCTATCTGGCCAACTGATCAAAAGAGATTCTTATTTGTGTCCATTCCAAAAAAGGTGATCTACTGGAATGTGGAAATTACAGAACAGTATCATTAACATAAGTAAAAATTTTGCTGAAGATGGTTATAAAATAGTTGGAGATGTACATCTACTGGAAAATGCTGACCTTTTGATTAGCAGCCATAGAACTTAACTACAAGACCACCACAGTTTCCTCAGTTTGACATAGGTTTGTTTTTTTTTTGATATTTTTATTTTTAGTTTTTTAAATTATTTTGTTGTTCTATTTGATATGACTGAATGAAAATGTACATTCCCGTATAAATCTACATGCCCACCTATATGCAGTTTCCACTGCTCTCCCTGTCTGATTTTAATATTAAATCTTTAATATTAAACCCTGGTGACATAGTGGTTAAGTGCTATGGTGACGAAAAGGTCAACAGTTCAAATTCTCCAGGTGTTCCTTGGAAGCTTTGTGGGGTAGTTCTACTTTGTCTGTAGGGTTGCTATGATTCAGAATTGATTAGACAGCAGTATTTGGGGGTTTTAGTACTAATAACAGATTTTTCTTTTTAAGGTTGGGCTATCACCAATAAGCAATCATTGGTTGGTTGTAAAATTTTTAATCAAAAACTTCGAAGACAGAAAATCCTTAGTACTGACAGCATTAATAGCATGTGGAAATTATGAATAAAGCCTAGAGCATATGCACTATCCTGTGAATATTAGCTAAACCTCTAGAAGAAAGCACAATCTGAGCAGAGCTTTTGCATAGAGTGAAGTATCAGCTCTGGGACTTTGGTTTCCAACGGCTGCATTGTGAGGAGTGTGCTTAGGCCAAAATTGGTTGAAGGCAGAAGGAAAGCATTTGGGACCTGTGTCTCACATGATTGTTGTGGTTTTGTTCTTTGGGACTATCATTTCTATCTATATACAACCCAAGAGCAAGTACATGTAGAAACACGGTTAAATTCTTCACCCTATTCTACACTCTAGTGATTAGTTCACTTTGTCCTTTGATCTAGTAAACAAACGTCAACAGTTCAAAACCCGCCAACTGCTTCTTGGAAGCCCTATGTGGCACTTCTATTATGTTCAATAGGGTGGCTATGAGTCAGAAATAGCTCCAAGGCAACTGGTTTGGTTTGTGTTTTTTTAGTTATTGTTCTAAACTCATTGCTGCTGAGAAGATTCTGGTTCTAGTAACTGCACATGATACAGAGCCGAATTAGGCTCCATAGGGTTTTCTTGGATGCAATCTTTATGGAAATGCATTGCCAGGCCTTCCAAGATGCTGCTAGGTTGGTTTACTTCCCTGGTGACTGACTTGTGACATGACTGACCTAAGTACGACAAATGTAATTGCACATCATAGAATTAAATCTTGTACTTCATGAGGATTGAGTTTATATCATAGCTGCTGAAAATTGAGGTTTTATAGGAATGCTCCCTATTGCTTCCCAGGTCTTGCATCCAATAATATTAAAGACAGTGGATATTCTGTTGGTAAATTACATGGAAACATGAAGGTCCATTGGAAAACACCCAATATCTAACAATTTTCCTTTCCTGGAGGATTGTTGTTTCTGTTTCAATCAGTAGAGGCCTCTGGAATTAAGTTCATCCAGGGATTTTTCTTCTCTCTGCAATCCACAGAGGAAGACCCCAAGAGAGATGTGCCACGAGGTTGACCGTTTCTCTTTTGTACATACTTCATCAGAGAGAATAGTGCTCAGTCTCTTTAGAGCAGTCTTTTAGCTCTCTACCTAAATACTGAGATAACTATGTGAACAAACGTTTGTCTCATCATTAATCCTAAACATTTAAATTTGACAAAAGTAAATAAATTCAGCTTTGGACATGTTGTCAGGAAGGATCAATCCCTGCAAAAGGACATCATGCTTGGTAAAGCAGAAGTTTAGGGAAAAAGAGGAAGACCCTCAACAAGGTTGATTGACACAGGGGCTACAACAATAGGCTCAAGCACAACAGTGACTGTGGGCACAGCGTAGGGTAGGGCAGTGTTACCGTCTGTTGCGTGAGTTTGCAATGAGTTGGAACTGACTCAATGACATCTTACAACAGCAACAAATAAATGGACATATAAATAATAAAAAAACTGTCTGCCATTTGTATAGTATTTTTTTGAGATTATAATTTGAGAAAATATTCATTTTTTAATATTGAACATAAAACTGCTGTCTTAACAACTTTGCTAATGCATACTTAACAACTTCGGCAATGCTTTAAATTTAAAGATACTGGCCTTGTTTTCTATATGTTTAAAATAGTTATGTATTTATCAACTATTAGAAAGATTTCTGTTGGCTCAAACAGGACTGGAGTCTATTCTCTAAATGTTTGTAGAATTCCCCAGTGAAGCTTTTGGGAATAGTTATTGTCAAGAGGTTTTTGATCACTGATTCAGTCTCTAACTTGTTATCAGCCTGTTGAAATTTTCTATTTCCTCTTGAAGTAATTTGAGTGGTTATTTGCTTCTAAGAATTTTCCCATTTTATCTAGATTATCTAACTTGTTGCTGTACAGTTGTTAATAATATTGTGTCATAATTCATGTTATCTACTGCTTCAATCATAATGTCTCTCATTTCTTATTTTGGATATTTGCATCTTCTCTCTGTCATTTATAGATCAGTCTTTCTAAAGTTTTATGAATTTGATATATCTTTACAAAGAACAAACTTCTAGTTTTATTGATTCTCCCTATTGTTTTCCTGGTTTTGACTTCATTTGTTTCTGTTCTGATCTTTGTTATTTCTTTTCTTCTGGTAGGTTTAGGCTTAGTTTGCTCTTCTCTTTTTTGTTCTTGAAGTTGTAAAGTTAGGCTATTTATCAGAGATCTCTTTTATGTTGACATTTATTTCTGTAAGTTTTCCTCTGAGTACCACCTTCACTATATGCTATCAGTTTTAGTATGTTATGCTTTCATTGCCAAGCCAAGTGCCGTCAAGTCTGATCTTAGACTCTAAGAAATCTGATTTCTCTTTTCAGTTCTTCCTTGAGCCACTGGTAGTTTTATAGTGTGTTGTTTAATTTCCATGTATGTGTGTATTTTATCTTTTTTTTTTTTTTTTTACTGTTATTGATTTCTAGTTTCACTCCATTGTGGCTGGGTAAAATAACTTTGCATGATTTCAGTCTTCTTATATTTATTGAGACTTCTTTTGTGACCTAACATGTGGCCTATCCTGGTGAATTATCTGTGCGAACGGAGTTTTTCTGGGTCAATATTTTCGAAGAATGTTGACCAGTTATTTTGTAGAACATTTCATTATTTGAGTCTGTCTAATGTTTTCACAGTATAACATTGAGATTATATATCTAAAGCAAGAATACTACAGAAGTGATGCTTTGTCCTTCTCAGTTCCTCATATCAGAGAGTATATGACATTCATGTATTGACTGTGGTTACTTGGTTAATGAAGTGCCTTTAGAGTGCCATTTAATTTCATCCCTTGTAATTAATAGATAACTTAGGGTTGGTGCTTTGAGACTCTGACATGAATACAATAATTATTGTTATTGTTGTTACATGTGGTCTGACAATTAAGTTCATGAATTCATAAACTGCTACATACCTCACTGCTGAATATCACTATGGTTACCTTTGAAGTACTTCCCTTGGGAAGCTATGCAGAGACTAGTCCACCCTTCAAAGCACTTTTTCTTGGATGAGTCAGCAATGTAATTGCCAGACTTTATACGACAACAGCTCTGGTGGCCATTCCAGAAAAAAATTCCAAAACTGCTACAGAGGGTAGGTTAGGCACTGGCACTGGTACACCTTCTTAAGGAGAGTACTTCAAAGGTGACCATAGCGATATTTGGCAATGAGATGTGTAGTGCTTTTTCTAGGATGAGTTTGTGAATTTAATTGGCAGGTCCCATAGTCAGTGCTGAGAAAAATGTTCACCAAAGGTTCTTGGAAATCAAATAACACAAGTATGAGGATCAAAGTTAGTGAAGAATTTCTAACTATCAACAATAATTCAAGAATATTTAATGTGGAAAATATTAAGGGTAAATTAATAAATGATAAAATAGATATGTAAAATGTTAAAAATGAAAATGTTCAAATCTGAAGCAATGTCTTTACAGGTTCCTAACTAGTTGCCATCAACTTGATTTTAACTCATGGCGACCCCATGTATGTCAGAGTACAACTATGCTCTAAAGAGTTTTCTATGGCTGATTTTTCCAAAAGAGATTGGGGGGACTTTCTTCCAGCTGACATCTGAATGGACTCAAACCTCCTCTACTTCAGTTAGAAGTTAAATGCATCAGCCATTTGTACTAACCCAGGACTCCTTATACTACATTGTCTTGTAACTATATTTATTTGTCTTAAAAGCAAGTCTTTGGATGATCTCCAAATACACTGAGTTAGGATTCATTTGTATACGTGTAACATTTTTTTAATACATAAAATCTTGAAACTTATTTATGTAATTATTTTAGTTCAGTTTTCTTCTTCCATCCTGAAATATTAATATTATTTTTCTTTCTTCTTAAAGTCCATTTACCATAGGAACTCCTGATTAGAATTCTCATGTTTTCCTTTAATATTTCACACAAATAGTTCTGAAACATGAGTTTGTTTTTTTTTTTTTTTTTTACCATTTACATGTTATTATTGTTTCTACACTGTCTTAGCCTGGGTTATATAGAGAAGCAAACCAAATAAGTTTTGTAAGTATACACACACACACACATACACACACAGAGGGAGAGAGAGAGATTTATACCAAGGAAATGGCTCACACAGTTGTAGAGGCTGGAACATCCAATGTCTGTGAGTAAGACTAGAGGCTTCTCCTGATTCATGTAGCCACAAGGCCTGGATAGCCCAAGATAAGCCAGTCAGAGAGCAGCGGTCTTCTTACAGACTTCAAAGACTGACGAATCCCCAAATCAACAGGCAAGACCCGTAGTAAGCTAATAGCTCAAGTCTCAAGTACTGGAGGTCACATGAACAGAAGCCAATTACAGGATCCAGAGTGAGTAAAGATTCATCAGCCTTGCCAGAATGTCCCCTTATGTTCTGTTCAGGTCCCATGCCCAAAGAAATTCCCTTTCAACTCATGAGCAGATCCCATCACGGAGGTGATCACATTATATCAAATTTCATCATGAAAATGATCACAGCGTCATATGGCTGCCAAACCACTGAGTTTAATGGCCCGGACAAATCGACACACAACCTTAATCATCACAAACACTCACAAAGAGACATTTTTGCCTCTGTATGATGTACCATAACTAACTTGTTCCAATTATTATTATGACAAATTCAACTCATAGCAAACCTGTAAGACGGAGTAGACTGTCCTATTCAGTTTCCAAGGAGCAAGTGGTAGATTTGAACCACTGAAATTTTCATTAGCAGTGATTTTAACCATTGTGCCACCAGGGCTCCATTGTGTTTAAAACTTTTTTTAATTGAAGGATGTGGAATACTTTATGCAGTTCTTGAGAAATTAAAAGTCATGCAGGACTGATATACTTTGAAACACGCCCTCTTGTGATCAGGGTGAAGTCAGACAGGCTCTGCAAGGATGAGATGATGCCTCAGATTGTCAAATGAGACTCTGCCAGCCTTCTGAAACATAACTCAGCAATTTTTACTCTGTGCTGAGATTAAAATATTTTTGGAAACCTGAGTAGTGTTGGACTCACCTCTTAAAATTTTTCGGTATCCAACTTCCTTTCAGAGGTCAGCAATCAGTACTTTACTTATGAGTAGATAGATGTCTCCAAAACTACAATTACTCTTATTAATGAAGCTCCTTACAAGACAAGTAGAAGAGTGCACAGTATTCTGGCAGTTTATTTGTTTGTTCTTGGGCTACGTGTGCATCCGTTCCAAAGATGAAATTCACACAACCCTCACAAACCTATCCATGAGCCCCAAATTTTTTCTTGCCCAGAGTTCTCCACAGGGCTGCCTTGACTTCCTTGTTCCGTAAACTGTAGATTATGGGGTTCAGCATGGATGTCACCGCTGTGTAGAAAAGGGCCAGAAGTTTGTCCACTCCAGGTGAATGGGTAGCTTTGGGTCTCAGGTAGGTGACAGATCCTGAGCCATAGAATAATGTTACTACCAGCAGGTGGGAAGAACAGGTGGAAAGAGCTTTACGGCGGCCTTCAGGTGATGGCATGACCAGCACGGCAGCTAGAATTCTGCCATAGGAGGAAATGATCAGTAAAAATGGGCCAGAAATGCAAAGGATGGTCACAACAAAGACTGCAGCCTCATTATGGGATGTATCTCCACAAGCAAGTGCCAGGATGGGTGGGAGGTCACAGAAGAAGTGGTCTATCTCACAGGGACCACAGAAGTCCAAGGAGAAAATATAGTTGGTCTGACCCAGGCCAATGATGCTTCCCACCCCCCAAGAAACCATTGCCAAATGGGCACACAACCTGTGAGTCATTCGTGTTGCATAGTGGAGTGGGGAGCATATGGCCATATAGCGGTCAAAAGCCATGGCGGCCAAAAGGAAGCATTCACTGATACCAAAAAATAGAAAGAAAAACATCTGTGTAGCACAGCCCTCCCGAGAGATCCCTCGAGCCTCACTTACAAGACTCTGCAGCATCTTGGGTATGACAGAGCAAGTGTAGCCAATCTCCAAGAGGGACAAGTTGGCCAGGAAGAAGTACATGGGAGTGTGGAGGACTGGGTTGGTCCTGATGGTGAGGGCTATGAGAGCATTTCCTGTCAGTGATGCTAAGTACATGAGCAGGATGAGGGTAAACAGGAGGAAACACTGTTCAGTGACCTCAGAGAATTTGGCAAATGCAAAGTGCTTAACAGATATGCCATTAACCCGCCACAAGGAGCAATTGAGATTCATGACCTGAAAAAGAGGAAAACAAAGTCTTCAGAAGGATATCTTCAGCTGAGGGAGACAACTTATTGTCTTACCTTTCAAGAGCTCTGGTAAGTCAGAGAGGTAATAAGTCCACAATTCCTTACCTGTAGCTCTAAAATTCGAAAGTTCTGGAATTACACTCTTCCTCATACAGTTTCAAATCCAAATCCTCCTCTATCTTCACTTTCTCAGTGCATATGTTGAAAATAAACTTAGTCACTGAAGCATAAAATGAATATAAAAAGAAGACTCCAGGCCTGTTCTCTCTTTTTCTCTTCCCTTAACCAATCATGAAATACTACAAAATAAATGTCTCCTGACATTTCTTGTGTGTATTCATATCTCCCCATTTCTGTTTATACTGACTCTATTTCTTGGTTTACTGATTCTTTCAACAAATATTTACTGACCACAGGTTATTGCTTTCAGTCTTCTAATTCATCAATGAATCAAACAGATCTTATATTTTAGTGAAGAAAAACAGAAATTAAATGATCATTTAGTAAAAAGAAAATTGGACCAGTGTATGTGCTGGAAACTGACCAATGTACACTGAGTGATCCAAGTGAGATCTCAAATGAGATTCATGAGTTGAGATGTGAATGACGAGGAGGGGCACCCAGCCATGACAAGACTATTAAATAGCCATTCATACTATATCTATACTAAACTATTGAGAAAATTTCATCACTATAACTAATTTCTCTTGTTTCAGTATTTCTCATCTGTTACCCTTTCCATATCACAATGTTCTTTACTAAATGAAAATTATGACAGTCTACAGTTAAATTTCAAATTTCATAATGTGATTAAAAAATCTCTGAATCAGGTCACTAGTTATGGACTGAATCTTCTATCTCACCCCTTATCTAAATGGATCCCATTTTGCAGTCATATGAAACTACCTGCACAGTCCAGTACATGAGGTAATTTGACTTCCAGTATTCTGGACTCTGTTTGTCTATTAGCATAACCTGATAACCTGAGGTCATGTTATTTGGCATTGGTTAAATAAAGAGTTGCATAGCAAAACTACCCTAGAGCGTTTTTAAGGTTGGGTGACTGATAGATTCAAACGGCCAATCTTGTGGTTAACAGGCAAGCTCTTAATCACTGCCCCACACAGGGGGTCCACGTTATCAGATGTCTGGCAAAATCCAACATTATTGACTTGTTCAGTAAATCATCAAAATCTTTCATCATTTTCATATATGGTAGCTTGAATCTACATCTGGGTCTTGAGCTTTTGTATCTGCATAAGGTTTTGGTTCATCCTATAGAAACTTTATCACTTATCCTCACCTACGTATTTGTTGTTGATTTTAGATGTCTTTCGGTCTGACTTACAGCAACGCTCTAGGGAAGAGTAGACTTGCTCTTTAAGGTTGGCAGTTCAAACTTTTCAACTGCTTTGCAGAAGACAGAGGTGGTGATGTGGTTCAGTAAAGATTACAGCTTTGGAACCTTATGGAGAAGTTGTACACTGTTGTACTGGCTGACTATGTGTCAGAATTGATTTAATGGCAAGAGGTTTGGTTTTTGGTTTTATGTATGTGCACATCTATTGTCACAAAAACTGATCTTCATATATACAACCTCTTAGAGAACTTGACATCATTATTTCCCATTTTTTCTTTTATTCATCATCCTTGTCTCATTTTACACTTTTCTATTTATCTGCTGACACAAAAAGAGGAAAAGCAAAAAGTACTTGTATAAACATATACTGCTTACATACATTCATTCATAAAAAAGCCACCTGAATGTTTTGTTCTAAGTAAAGATAACTATGTTATATATCATCTTAATTTACTAACTTGAGAATTAACTGAGATGTGCAAGAGTCTCAAAAAGTTAAGGACAGAGAACAAGTGAGCTGATCAAGATATCTCTAAATATAAAACAGCAATTTTCTGTAAACCTCAACACAAGCAACTTGAGAAAAATAACTTATCCATGGAAAATTCTCTTAGAATATTTTTACCCTTACATTAAATCACTTAATAAATTTTATGGTGTTGTGATTAATTTTAATACTTTTATTTCCCAAGTAGCAGCATAACTCATTTAAGCCAAGGTAATCGAAGATTTACTTGTCTTTTATTATCCACAAGAGTTTCTTGAATATCCTTAGTCAGTTACAGTTTATTGTGTTGCATAGAAATCTCTGGATATGGAGAGCCTGTCATTTCACTTGTCAGTTAAATTTGCAAATACGTGTGTTACTTGCTGCATGTCTTCCCTCCTTTAGGACGTACTGTGAGTTCCTTGACAGGGGAGATAAGGGGGAGACCCCAGCCAGAAAAAGATTCCTGAACCTTTCTAGAATAGTGACATCATGAATACCTTGTTCGCATTTCAACTACAAAAGAAAAGTGCAGATGTCTATGCTGCTGTCAGGAGACATTTGGAAATAGGAAGAAGTTCCTAGTGAATGGTTGACCACACCAAGACCAGCCCATGCTGTTAATCATTTGATATTTGTAATACCCATAGAATGGGTATTACAGTAACCTCATGGGAAGTACACCTGAAAACCTCCCAGAGTTCAGAAACAATTGAAATATAGGGTAGTGAAGGCCTGTAATTGCTTGTAAATATTTAAAATGTCAAAGAATGGTTGTCTGGAAATACTATATCATGTAAAAATAAACTTATGGAACTCATTAGAGAAAACAAATGCTGTAAAAATCTCTTCCGTTCTGTATCTTGGACTATTGCTGAACTGTGTAAAGCTGGTTTTTTTAAAAAATGAAATTTTTAATTGTTTTTAGTATTCCCTCACCTGTTGACCATAGTTTGGAGAGTTTTATATCCACGCAGTAAAAGGCAGCTTTGTGTATACACTGTGAGTGTTTATTTTCATCATTGCTCGTAGAAGGAGAGTGAGATGCTCAAGACAGGTAATAAGGGTCTGCAGAAGAGAGAGTGAGGCTGATACGTTTTCTGGACTTAGGCTTTCTGACTCGTCATTTTGTTGTAAAGAAAGAATAATGAAGTCTTTCTTATCTTTCTTGTTGAATCTTTTGAGTTACAAATGCAAACACTGTATAGGAACACCATGAACAAAAAGAAATGAATGACCGTTAAAATGTACTTTAACCAAAAAACAAACTCAGTGCCATCAAGTCGATGCTGGCTCATAGTGACCCTATCGTACAGAGTAGAACTGCCTATAGCGTGAGCACCTGGTGGATTTGAATTGCCTATCTTTTGGTTGTCAGATGTAGCACATAACCGCTACACCACCAGGGTTTCCAGAAGACATTTTAACAGACTCCAAATCCTGCCTATTTAAAGCTTCACATGAATGAACTCATAAGACACTGTGGAATGTTCCCTGTTATCTTCAATCTGTGTAATAGTCTATGTTAAAAATCACTAATCAAATCATTCTAAGAGGCAATGTGATGTAATCTGAAGATACAGAATTTTCCTGCCCCTTGGCTACAGATTCCTATTCACTGTTATAAAATGTTAAGTAACCACTGAACACTGGCAAAATTCTGGAAGTTTATATTATAAGATAGACTTTCAGTGGTAGCTGAATGTAAGAAAACAGTATAAAAGGGAAATAAGATAACTGTAGTATCTTGATGCCTTGACTTCACATATTACCTTGTTTAGCCACAAGATCTAAGATGAGCACACTCTCTATCGTTCTGCCTTGGAATAAGCCAGTACAAGTAATTGATTTTAGGAGCTTGTCATAGTTAGAAACATTCCTTGGCTAGTTCAATGCGTTCTTCATCTGTATTTTCATAGTGAGAGGTTTGTTTCCTGTTAAACAAATAAACATGGGATGCACTTTAGCCATTGAATATTATACACTTAATACAGTGTCTAACACACAAAAAACATGATGAATGTTAATATTTGTTACTATAGAATCACTACTATAATGTTGTAATAATAGATAAGATTTAATTAAATTGGTCATTATACAACATAGAGATGATTACCCGTAACTTTCTCCACTTTCCTGCATAGGCCCTAATAATCAGCTACATGATACCTTAACAACACAGAAGAAACTGTCTTATTACCTAGGTCATCATATACGGAGGAATCTCCGTATTTCTTTTTCTTCAAAATAAGAAATATATCAATTACCTATGAAATTATTAATCTAGAAAAGCTTACAGCAATGTTATGCAAAAGAGACACTGGGAATTTGAATGAGTTGCTGTATTCTTCAAGGAGGAAAGAATAACTGATTAAAATGCTAATCAGAACCTAAATCTACTTTGGGTACTGCTATCCACTGTCACACTTCAATACATCACCTTCCACAACCACACTTTCTTCAGATGTCAGCTATGTCCCATACCTTGAATCATGACATTTCAGGGGATAAAAGTGGATACTTATAGCTTCTGGTGAGGCATGCTCTCATTTGCTCTGCACCCTCCTGCACTCACCTACAGCCTACATTCACCTCTAACACTGCGCACTTGAAATCCTTGGTTGTAGTCAGGGACTATGGCTAATCACAGGAAGATTGTGTCTCATGAGAGAGCATCATGTCACTCCCTTAATGTCCTTAGCTCCACACAAACAACAGAAGTATACACAGCTGTGCTGATTACTTGAAAAAAATTATCATTCAGACAGATATATTTGAGACTTCCTTTTTTTTGAAAAACAGTTGATTGTGACTACGGTAGGTTTCAATTATCCTCCTTTATCTTGCTCCTCCTACTTCCCTGGAGACTTTTATATTCTTTTCACTGGGGAATGTCAGGAAATAGTACGATTCTGTCTCTTGGGAATTGCAGTGGACAGTTTTGTCCCTATCTGTTTGTAGGTAAATGCTAACATATCAGAAGGTAAAGAAGTAAAGAAGAAACAACAGATAAATCAATAGCTAAGTATGATGAATGATCTGTGTTAATGAAAACTACTGTCACAGATTGTATAGAGAGTATAGTATGAGTCTGAGTGAAACATTATGATAATTATTTGACCACTCTAAACTATTAATATAAAATCTTCAAATCTTAATTTTTGTGTGAATCAACCAGAAGTTATCAAAAATAACTTTGAAATTTGTACATGATATTGTATAGACTTAGTCAATATTTTTGTTAATATAATAAACAATTAAATATAATAAATCCTAATACTCTTCTAGTAACACATGAATTTCATGAAGCAACTAGTTTTTTTCTATCAAAAGTTAGCAAAAGAAAATGGAAAGTGAAAAGTATGTATTAGAGTAGAGAACACATCAAGGTACTGAGTGATTATTGTTTAAGTGATTTAAAGAAAAAGGGGCAAAAAACTGAACCTCTAGTATTTATATAGTATAAAGACAAAGCAGGAAATGCAAAGAAGAAAAGAACTATCATGGAGACAGAAAATACCTCTGATTATAATCTTAAATGAAAGAGATACCAAGGTCCTCTTTGGAATTCCGCATGAAGAATTTGTTGTCCCAAACTGACATATTTTGGTTTTTGCCTTTCCTTTTAGTGCTCCTGAACTAGAATCTGATTGCTTGGATCCAATGAAAATTTTGTTCTTTCATTTTTCATTCTCTGAATTAAATATAGAGCCAGTGGGATTTATATTAGATTTGCAGGAATTGTACCAGACAGTTAGTTATCTTCTTCAACATTCTCAACCTTCTTAGTAACAAAATACTGATGAGATGATTACTGACTTTATTTATTCAGTGTAGCAAATTCACTCAGCTAGAGAATGTATTTCTAGCTTCCCTTGCTGCCAGGAGCATCCTAAAACTAACTGTGGTCAGGGAAATGTATATCGAGGTAAATTGGGATTACCAGGGGATCTCCTTAAGCAAAGAGAAAGAGTGTATTTGTACCCTCTTTCATGGTACCCTGGAATTTGATGTGATGATGAAAGCTTTAGTTTACAGCTTTCACAGTGAGGACAAATGACAAAGCCAAGGGACACTGAAGCAGAAGGATAGAAGCAAGGTAGATTCCTGACAAATTTGTGGACACAAACTGTCTTTATGTAAGATACATAAACTTTTATTTTTAAAATGACATTAGTATTTGGAAAGTCTTCAGTATATTCCTAGAACTGAATACTTACAGAATCAGGAGTTAACACAGCAAGCATATGACTCAGTTGAGAAACTTGCTGGGATTAAGCATACTTCCTATCCTTGACACAGAAGTCACCTCTCCCCAAGGAGCAAACAAAGATTGTAAAGCTTTCTAAGACAGATGCACTAAATACACCATCCTTGCTCAAGGGCTAAGGTGGAGGCATTCACCCATCTAAATGAAAGTATGTGCTGCTGCTATTCATAAGGTTTTCACTGGCTGATTCTTTTCAGAAGTACACTGCCAGGTCCTTCATCACCTAACAACAGCAATATGTGAAAGTATAAGTTAATGGAAGTATAAGTTGATACTCCATTAAATAATTAGCCTAACTGCTGAGAGAATTCCAAGGAAAGCAGTCATTTGCAAATTGAATTAATGAGGCAAATTGTTGTTGAATAGAGGGAGGACAGAAAGTTGTAGGATAGAAGAGGAAAAATGAAGGCAAGTTTTGGTCAACTTTATTTACCAAGTAGGCTACTTACATTATTAACTATTTCCTCTTCTTGTTGTTGTATGCGGTCAAATAAATTATGACTCATAGATATGAGTTGAAGCTTACCGTTTGGATGCTGTTGTTAGGTGCTATCAAGTTGGCTCTGGCTATACTGACCCTACGCACATCAGAACGAAACCCTGCCTGGTCCTGCTCCATCCTCACAGTCATTGCCGTGTGTGAACCTATTGTCGAAGTCACTGTGGCCCTCCATCTCATTGACGGGCTTCCTCTTTTTCACTGACCTTCACTTTACCAAGCATAATACCCTTCTCCAGGGACGGGTCCCTCTGTCCAAAGTATGTGACACAAAGTTTTATCATCCTCCTTCTAAGGAGCATTCTGGTTGTACTTTTTCCAAGACAGATTTTTTTTCACTCTTTTGTCAGGGCATGGTGTATTCTATATTTTCACAAATGCCAGCAGGAAGAAGGCCACCCAGTAACCAAGGATACATGTTTAATCCAAGGTTGCTTGGATAGAGAGAGACTAGATCACCACTAACAGGGTCTGCACTAACCACACTGGTAGATATGTTATTGCCATTTGTTTGGGGTTTGTATTTTTATTTGTTTGTCGGGTGTTTTTGTTTTTGTTTTTACTGTTTTTCCTGCTACTCTTTCTTCCTGTCTTCCTTTCCTTTCTCCAGCCCAACTATCCCTGAGTACCTTTCCCTCTGTCTTCCTGATCATCTGTGATTTTTTTTGGTGGCTTTGGCTCACTTCTTTTATTGTTTTTTTCTGTCTTTTTTTTTTTTTTTTTTTGGTATCATAGAAGAAAGCCTTGGCAATCTCTTTCCATAAAGATAACACCACAGAAAATCCTATGGAGAAGGTCTACTCTGTAAAACATGGGGTCCCTATGAGTTAGAACTGACTTGGAGAAGACAAGGCTTTTGCTTCTATAAAAGAGAGATGAACTCATTGATTGATTTCATCTAATGAGGCAAAAAAATTGTATAAGAGAAGGAGTGGAGAGAAAAAATAACAATAAAAAATTATGCAATAAAGTACAAACAAAAAATATTTTGTATTTATTGGGTATAAGAATTGACTGGCAGATAGCAAGAGTTCATCACTCTGCATGTGCTATCCTGAGTATGTTAAGCAACGGGATCACAGAAGTGATTTTATTTGCCTATGAATTCTTCATCTTGAGAATTTAGTTTTGCAACATACATTTCAGCCTTTCAGTATCTTTGAGAACTTCCACCTTGGTTAAAAAAGATAAAGAAGAAAATCTACCCATCTTTTTAAAAACAGTGAGGCTAGTGCATTTAAGCCACAAGATGCTAAAAGAAAAAATTGTGAATGTATCAGAAAGAATTCATATTGTCAGTTTTCTAGCAAACTGTATATTTGAAAAAAAAAACAAGAAAGATAAACATGTAAATAAAAGTCCCCCAAATGTAGGCAAGCCGCCCTTCTGGTTTTCATCCCTAAATTTTCCCTTAGTGAATGTACAGTCTTAATATTGAGGAAGCTAAAAAATGTGCTATTTCTCAACATACAACACACTTTTGAAAATGTAAGAGTTGAGTTAATAAGATATTCCAAAATAAAAACACTTCATAGAAGGTGAATGTGAAAGGTAGGTGAGATATTAATTGTGGTGGGTCAAGAAGGTTAAAACAAGCAGTTGAAAAAAAGCAGTAACTGTGTTTTCTCTATACCAGATAATGCATGGTATACGCAAACAGACAAAAGAAATGATATAGCCCTTGTTATTTCCTCACTTAAGAAAATTTTGTCTCTTCACTCTTCTAATTAGTTTTCCAAGACAAGATGAAGTTCTGGACATTAGTTTCTGAGTTCAAAGCCTGGTTTGGAACAGATCCAGAAAACACTCAAGTCTGTAACTATAAAACCAAAACCAAACCCACTGCCTTTCAGTCAGGTCTGACTCCTAGCAACCCTAGGGGTTAGAGTACAACTGCATCACAGAGTTTCCAAGGAGAACCTGGTGGATTTGAACTGCTGACTTTTTGGTTAGCAGAGGTATCACTTAACCCACTGTGCCACCAGGGTTTCCAAGTTTGTATCTATAGTAAAAAAATAATACTAGACCCAGAATGTTTCCTTCGGGATCCTATATATTCCCAGGAGGGCAATTAATATCAAGCACAGGGGTGACCAAGCGAAACGCTTTCCTAGGGGTGCTTGTATGGAAAGAACTACTTTTGAGCACTTAAATTTCTAATCTAGAAGGCTTTCAGCACTTCAAATCATATGCTAAAATAAAATCTAGGAAAACGGTGCACCTTCTTCTAAGTGCTTGCTTAAAATCATGATTTTCACAGAATTGCCACCATCTCCACCTTACTTACATAATATCTATATAATCAAGACATAATTATCAAGACCTCGTAATATAAAGCTATGTGCATGTGTCACAAATCACAGTAAGTGAGTAGGGTGGGTTTTCGCATAGGTTCTGTTTCAGGAAGACTGCAAAAAAAAAGACTTGGTAGTAACAAATTTATTTCCTTTAGTCAGCTTCTCACATTTTTAAAAAGTTTCTCTGGTTTCTCTTCTTAGGCATTTACAAAGTACAGTAAAGGCTACTCTTGCTAACATTGGATTACTCCTAGCATATGCCAAATCATGTGGCTTCAGAATGCTTTAGTGAGTAGCATTTCTTAATACCGTGTGTAAATAGGAAAGTAGCTTTCAGAAACGGTCACAGAAACACATCTTTAAGGATGAAATGCCAATTTGATATTGACATCATGTATAAATCACTAGTTGTAAACATGTCAAGAATATGAATTTCAGGAAACAGTAATCATGGAACCCTGGTGGTGAGGTGGCTAGGAGCTATGGCTGCTAATCAGACTGTCAGTAGTTAAGATCATGTAGCCACTGCTTGAAAATGCTATATGGGGAGTTCTCTGTCCTGCAGGGTAACTGTGAGTCTATAATGCATATGGTGTTTTTTCTTTAATCATGAAATTTCTAAGGAGGAGGATTGGGTTGAGATGCACATAGGAAACTCTTCTCTTACTTAGGACTTTGATATCTCATAGCACCTAGAATCTGGATCCAGTTTATCATAGGTAATATATTTTATATACATATTTGTGTTTAATCTACTGAAAGTAGATCTACACTGAAAGTAGATTACACACAAATATGGAAAATTGATGTATAGGGTGATACTGGGTATGAAATTATGACATGATCATATGCAGCAGAAATTAAGTTCCAAATCCTTACAAAATAGATTAATTTTTTGCTTGGTTTCTTTGCAAGCCAAAAGGAATAAAAGCTGGCCCAGTTCCTTAAATAGACAAAACATCCTGTTTAATGATTCAAAAAGTGGGAAAATGTGTTGTCAGTGACATTCAACTTTGTGAGGTCCATCACAGCTGTCACTGGTGGTGGCCAGGCACCATCTGGTTCTTCCAATCACAAGTCGATGTAGGCACCCACTCATGTGGGTCTCTCTGTCTTCTGGATTGTCTTTCCCCATGTTGTTTTGGTCCTCGGTGAGCATCCGTTCCTGCTGGGTTGGGACCATTTACTGTGCCCTTGGATGGCAGCTTGGCAGCTTTTAAGACTGCAGACGCCACTCACCAATGTGGGGTGCAGAGAGCCCTGAGTAGTTGTGCCAGTTGGCTTCGATTTCCCCTGAGAGCATGATCCCCAGCCCCCTGCCCCAGCTACTCTTTCCTTTCAATTTTGAGTTAAGATGGTGGGAGTAATCATGTTATGTTGAAGTCAAGTTAATATTGACCTTCTTTCTAATGTATGCTGTCACAGATTTCACTCAATCAAATTTCTATAAACTAATCTAAACCACAATGGAGGTCAACTTTTCGGACAGGAATGGATTGGACTTGGCAACACAGAGTGACCATATCGCGTGTACATTTTATGGTTCTGTGCATCCATAGGATGTCGTCTTGCTGATCTCTTACGAGAGGTGGGGGAGTGGGTGGAGAGGTGGGGACAAGAGATCGCTGGGAGGATAAGACATGTATGGAGCAGAGAGGAAGAGTGTGCTGTCACCGGGCAGGGAGAGTAGTGGGAGCTGCATATAGGTAGGCATGGAAATTTATATGGGAATGTACATTTTCACTCAACCATAATAAAAAAAAAGGTTAAAAAATTTTTTTGAGTAAAAAAAGAATTTTTAAAAAGGTGGGACAACATACATGTGAGCAGTAGTGTTCTTGTTAAATGTTTTTGAGCCTGTTCCGACTCACAGCAACTCTGTGCATAACAGATCAAAACACCTGTTGTCTGGGACATCCTCACAGTCGTTGTTCTGTTTTGCTCTGCACTGTTAGCCCGTTGTTGCAACCACCGTGTCAATGCACCTGAGAGTCTTCCTGTTTTTCACTAACCCTCTACTTTGTCAAGCATGGTGTCCTTCTCCAGGGACTGGATTCTTCCTGATGACACGTCCAAAGCATGTCTTTATCATTGCCTCTAAGGAGTATTCTCAGTGTACTTATTCCAAGATGGATTTGTTCACTCTTCTGGAAGTGCATAGTATATTCAGTATTCTTTGCCAACACTGTAGTTCGAAGGTGTCGATTCTTCTTCCATCCTCCTTGTTCATGGTCAGCTTTTGGAGGCATATACAGTCTGACAAGTCTTAGTTTACCCTGCAAAGCAATTTTAGAATTCTTTCTGGAATGGCTGTTGTGCATGGTGACAAGGTGGCAAGTTCACAAACTTAATTATATAGCTCTCTGTGAGCAAGTTTTTAGCCAGTAAACAACTGTATAGGAACAGCCTCCCCACTCACGTGATCTGACCCTTGTGACATTTTTATTTACTCAAAAATAAAGGAAATACTGAAAAGAAGACCTTTTGATGACATTCAACACATCAGGGATAATAGGATGATGACTCTGATGGCAATCCCGAAGAAGCATTCCAAAACTGCTTTGAGTGGTGGACTAGGTGCTGGCACCTGCGCATAGCTTTAAGCACAGTCAAATGTTCTGTAGCTCTCATTTTTTGCAATGTTATCTCATAATTTGGTAGGATTCATACAGTTGAATGTCTTTGCATAGTCAATAAGACACAGGTAAACATCTTTCCGATAATCCCTGCTTGCAGCCAAGATTCATCTGATATCTGCAGTGATGTCCTTCATTCCAATCCTCTTCTGAATCTGGCTTAAACTGCTGTCAGTTCCCTCTTGTTGTACTACTGCAACCACTTTCAAATTGTCATCAGCAAAATTTTGCACGTGTGTGATGTTAATGGCATTGTTTGATAATTTCTGTGTTCTTTAGAATGGGCACAGATATACCTATCTTCCAAGTGGTTGACCAGTTAGCTGTCTTCCAAATTTCTTGGCATTGATGAGAGAATGTTTCTAGCGCCACATTCATTTGCTGAAACATCTCAAGGTTCTAGGAATTTATGGACTACCAAATGAGATGTTTCAACAAACAGATGAAAATGTTGGAAGTGCCCACTCATCTATGCCAAGAAATTTGAAGGCAGCTGTCTGACCAACTGACTGGAAGAAGTCCATATTTGTGTCCATTCCAAAGAAAGGTGATCCACTGGAATGTGGAAACTGTAGAACAGTATCATTAATATCATGTGTAAGTAAAAATTTTGGTGAAGATCATTAAAAATAGTTGGAGATGTGCGTCCACTGGGAACTGCTGACATTTTGATTAGAATCCATACAGCGTCACTACCAGGCCACCAATCTGGTCCAGGCTTTAATAGTAACAACAGATTTTTCTTTGTAAAATTGAGCTGTCGTCAATAAGTAGTCATTGGCTGGTTTTAAATTTTTTAATCAAGAACTCTGAAGGAGATAGAAAATCTCTTGTATTGAAAACATTCATAGTATGTAGAAATTATGAATCAACTCTAGACCATATGTGTTATCCTGTGAATATTAGCTCTTCTAGTGAGGTAATGAACTCTGAGCAGAGCCTTTGCATAGAATGAGCTGTTAGTGACACAAAATGTTTAGAGGTTAGATCACAGTTGTGCAATACATACTTTGGACATCAGTCAGATTAGCAGACGTCAAGTTTGTAGCTTTTAGATAGCTGTGAAATTTCTCTTTATTATGCAAGAAACAAGCAAAAATAGATATTTTAAATGCTAATATACAGAATATGAACAAGTGATTATTTTAGCACTCTGTTTTCTAAGGAAACTCTGGTGGTATAGTCATTAAGTGCTATGGCTGCTAACTAAACTATTGGCAGCTGGAATCTACCAGGCACTCCTTGGAAACTCTATGAGGCAGTTCTACTCTGTCCTAAGGGTTGCTATGAGTCAGAAATGAATCAAAGACAGCGAGTAGTTATACTGTGAGGGATATAATCTTTGTGGTTAACTGGTGACCATCCAAGAAACTTCTGACATAGAATTTAAAAAGATATTTTACTGTTTTTTGACTGATAAAATTTGTTACTACATTAAGATGTAAAATTAAGTGTTTAAACAGAAGAAAATGCTTAACATAAACACAGCAGCAAGTAACAGTGACAAACTAGGTGAAAAGTCTTAAATGACCCTTTTAACAATTGGCCTTGCTAAAATGATCTAAATTATTTCAAAGATCTTGTTATAGATCAAATTATGTCCCCCTAAATATGTGTAGAGCTATTTGGTTGTCATCTATTTTGTAACTGTAATTCTTGCACGTGACGTTGTAAGTGTCATATGTTGTAAATCCTAATCTCTGCTTAGGGTTAGTTAGTAGCGCAAGATTGGATCATGTTAAAGTTAGAGTGGGACTATAACTCCTATTAAGGTCGCATCCTTGTTTCAGTGTAAAGCAAGTTTCCCAGGAGTGTTGATGACAAGGACCCTCCTCCAGAAATGACAGAAAAACTTCTCCTGGATCCAGTGTCCTGAATTTGGACTTCTAGCCCACCGGACTGTGAGAATAGACTTCTCTTTGCTGAAAACATCTACTTGTGGTATTTCTGTTATAGCAGTACTAGATGACTAAGATAGGCACAAAATACAAAGAACCATCATATTAAAACCTTGGCTGTTTTAAAACCTAAGCATGTAAAGATTAGTCATAAATTAAGTCAACGGTAATTAAAATTTTCAAATTAAATAAAGATCTTAGAATTACCAATTAAGCTGAAACACTATACTCATACAATTTGAAACATTAAATAATAATCATCCACACAGTGGATAATTTTATGTGTGAGGACTCACCCCATACTCATTAAAGTTGCCTGTGTGGACACAACTTTTCCAGAAAATGAGCTCTCTGCAGCAACTGTCCTCTGTGAGTTTATAACTCTGGGACTTATTTTGGTTTTCCTATGAATGCATTGTGAAAAGTGTGCTTAGGCCGAACCTGGTTGAAGGCAGAAAGAAAGCATTTGAGAACTGTGTATCTCACATAGTTGTGATTTGATTCTTCGGGACTGTCATTTCTGTCTACATATAACCCAAGAACAAGTACACACAGAAGCACAGTAAATTCTCCACCATATTCTACAATCTAGTAATTAGTTCACTTTATCCTTTGATCTATATTGTAAAAAATAAAGAAGTTAAGTGGGCTCTGCAAAGGCTGCTGGTAAGAGACCAAAGTTAGGGAGACACGTGAGATATACTCATGCAATTCCTTGGGTGCTGGGAACTTCTAGGTATATCTCATTATGGTTTCTCCTATCATTTAGGAGGACAGCAGCTAAGTCATCTAAATAAAAGTAGGTGTGAATTAGCCTTTTAATGCATCCTGAAGTCATCTACCTAAATTCTTCCTATCCTTCCTTCTAAAAATATATCTCTTTTTTTAGCTATTTTGTAAATACTCTGTGAAAAACTAAATACTGGTATATGTGTATGTATTTATGTATTTTCATGAGCTCTAGTGGTGCAGTGGTTAAAAGTTCATCTACTAAACAACAGGTCAACAGTTTAAAATCCACCAACTGCTTCTTGGAAACCTTATGGGACACTTCTATTATGTCCCATAGGGTAACTGTGAGTTGGAATCAACTCCAAGGCAGCTGGTTTGTTTCAGTTATTGTTCTAAACTCATTGCTGCTGAGAAGATTCTGACTCCGGTGACCTTATGTGTTACAGAGAAGAACTAGGCTCCCTTGGGTTTTTCTGGCTGTAATCTTTACAGAAGTGTGTTGTCAGGACTTTCTTCCATGCTGGGGCTGGGTGCATTGGAACTGCCAAGTTTTGGTTTAGTAATCAAGAGCAAAGTGTTTGTACAACACAGAGACTTCTCTGGTGACTGACTAATGACACGACTGACCTAGTTGTGACAAACATAATTGTACATCATAGAACTAAGTCCTCTACTTCATGAGGATTGAACTTGTATCAGATCTGCTGAAATTTGAGTTTATATGGGAAGGTTCCCTACTGCTTCCCAGGTCTCACATCCAGCACTGCTGCAGACAGTGGATGTTCTGTTGGTAGTTTACAAGAAAGTGTGAAGGTCCATTAGAAACCATACAAATGTCTAACCGTTTCCCTTACTTCATGGCGACTTGACGACACTAGGCTGGCTTTCCTTACTTGGAGAATTGTTGATTCCTATTCAGTCAGTACAGGCCTCTGGGACTAAGTACATTCAGGGATTTTTCTCCCTTCTGCAGCACACAGAGGAAGATCCCAAGACAGACGTGCCATGAGGCGTAATGTTTCTTGCATGTTCACACTTCATCAGAATAGACTAGTGCTGAATCTCTTTTGATCAGCTCCTTAGCTCTATGCCTAAATACTGAGATAAATATTCAATCTCTTATTTCTTATTTGGGCTATTTGCGTCTTTTCCTCTTTTTCTTTTCTTCCTTGATAAGTTTTTCTAAAGTTTTTGTCAATTTTATAGATCTTTCGAAAGAACAAACTTTGGTTTTATTGATTCTATTTTTTTTCTGGTTTTGGTTTCATTTCTGTTCTGAACTTTGTTATTTGTTTTCTTCTGGTAGGTTTAGGCTTAGCTTTCTCTTTCTTGTTTTTCAAGTTGTGAGGTTAGTTTGTTTATTAAAGATCTTTTTTTATGTGGGCATTTATTGCCATAAGTTTTCGTATGAGTACTGCTTTCACTGTGTGCTATTAGTTTGGATATGGTTTGCTTTCATTTTCATTTGACTCTAAGATATTTGTGATTTGTCTTTTGAGGTCTCCCTTGACGCACTGGTAATATTATAGTGTGTTGTTTAATTTCCAAATATTTGTGCGTATTACTTTGTCACTGTTGTTATTGTTATTGATTTCTAGCTTCACTCCATTATGGCTGGATAAAATATTTTACATGATTTAAATCTTCTTAAATTTATTGAGACTTCTTTTGTGACCTAACATTTGGTCTATCCTGGAGACAGACCTATGTGCATGGGTTTTTTCTGAGTCAACATTTTGAAAGAATAGTCATTGGCTGTTTTCTAGAACATCTTTCAATTTATGTCTGTTCAGTATTTTCTCATTATAATACTGAGATTGTACATTTTGGGGGAGAATACCACAGAAACAATGTTTTGTTCTCAGTTTATCATAACAGAGAGTATATGACATTCATGTATTAACTCTGATTACTTTGTTAAGGAGGTGTCTTCAGGGTGTCAAATCTTTAGTTTTTTCCCTTAGTATTCAATAAATAACTTAGGGCTGGTACTTTGAGATTGACATAAATGTTAATCATTACTACTGTTGTTGTTGTTACAGTCAGTTCTGAGAAAAATGTATACTGAAACCTCTTGGAAACCAGGCATGTAAGTATGAGGATCAAAGTCGGTAAAGAACTTCTAAGTATCACCAATAATTCAGAAATATATAATGTGAAAAATATTAAGGGTAAATTACTAAATGATAATATAGATATGTAAAACATTAAGCATTAAAATGTTCAAATCCAAGGCAATGCCTCTACAGGTTCCTAACCAGTTGCTATCAAGTCAATCCCAACTCATGGAGACCCCATGTATGTTAGAATAGAACCACATACCAGGAAGTTATCTATGGCTGTTTTTTCCAAAGCAGATCAAAGGGACTTTCTTTTAAGTAGCGTCTAAATGGACTAAAATCTCCACCGGTCAGTTAGAAGCTAAATGCGTTAACCATTTCTACCACCCGTGGACTCCTTATAAAACCACTGCTATCACATTGGGTCTGACTCATAGCGACCTTATATGTCAGAGTAGAACTGCCCCATAGGGTTTCCAAGGAGTGCCTAGAGGATTTAAACCGCTGACCTTTTGGTTAGCACATCTAGCACTTAACCCAGTATGCCGCCACAGTTTGCATGGACTCCTTATAGATGCCCCAAACTACTAACTTGTAACTGTTGCTTATTTGTCTGAAGAGCAAGTATTTGGATGATTTCCAAATACAGTGGGTTGCGATTCATTTGTATAAGTGTAATATTTTTTTAATCCATAAAACCTTGAAACTTATTTATATAATTACGTTAGTTCAGTTTTCTTCTTCCATCCTGATATATTAACATTATTTCTCTTTCTTCTTAAAATACGTTTACCAGAGGAACTCTTGATTCCTTTAGTATTTCCTAACAAATAATTCTGAATGCAAAAGTTTTCTTTTTTTTTTCATGTTTAATATTATTATGGTCTCAACACTATCTTAGGCTGGACTAACCAGGGAAACAAAACAAATAAATGTTATACAAGGTCTGAAAATTAAGTCCATGAACTTAGTTTTTCTAAGTGCTACATATTTCACTGCTGAATATCACCATGGGCACCTTCAAAGTACTCCCTTTGGAAAGCTATGCATCAATGCTGGCACCCTTGAAAGCAATTTTGGAACTCTTTCTGGAATGACCATTGAACACAGTGGCAAGGTGGCAAGTTTGTGAACTTAATAGTATAGTTGTTTGTGAGGGACTTGTTAGCAAGTAAAGAAATCGCTTTATTGAAACACCCTCCCTACTCACCTAATCTGGCCCCCAATGACTTTTTGCTTTACCTGAATAAGTACTGAAAAGAAGGCATTTTGATAACATTCAGGACACTAAGGGTAATACAATGACAGCTCTGATGGCCATTCTAGAAAGAGTTCCAAAATTACTTTGAAGGGTGGACTACACACTGGTGTCTGTCCATAGCTTCCCAGGGGGAGTACTTTGAAGGTGACCATACTGATATTCAGTAATGAAGTATGCAGCACTTTTTCTAGGGTGAGTATATAGAGATTTATACTAAGGAAATGGCTCACACACTTCTAGAGTTTGGAACATCCAGTGTTCATGGATAAGAATAGAGGATTCCTCTAACTCATATAGTTACAGGACCTGGCAAACTCAAGATAGGAAGGTCAGAGAGCAGAGCCCTTGCTCACAAAATCGAAGACTTGATGGACCCTAAAATCGACAAGCAAGACTCCTGGTAATCTACTAATAGTTCAGATTTCAAGAACTGGAGGTCACAAGAACAGAGCCAGCTGCTGGATCCAGTGTGAGCAAAAACTCATCAGCCTTGCCTGTGTGTCCATTTAAATTCTATTCAGATCCCATACCCAAAGAAATTTCCTTTCAACTTATTAGCAGATCCCTTCATAGAGATGACTGCATTATATCAAATTTCATGATGAAAGTGATCACTCCAACATATAACTGTCAAACCACTAAGAATCATAGCCCAACCAAAGTGACACAGAACCTTAATCATCACACATATTCACAAAGAGACATTTTTGCCCCTCTATGATGTACCATAACTAACCCGTTCTTATTGTCATGTCAAATAACCTCTAAGACAGAGTAGACTGCCCTATTTGGCTTCCAAGGAGCAGCTGGTGGATTTGAACCACTGAAATTTTGATTGGCAGCCAATGTCAACCACTATACCACCATGGCTCCATTAATAACTGAAGTTGAATAAGTAATTAAAACCTTTTTTTGAAATTGAAGAATACAGAGCATGTTATGCAGTTATTGAGAAATTAAAAGTCATGTGGGACCGATATGCTTTGAAACATGCCCTCTTGTGATTAGGGGAAGTCTGACAGACCCTTCAGGGGTGAAATAATATCTAGGATTGTCAAATGAGACTGCCAGCCCTCTGAAATATAACTCAGCAATTTGTACTCTATGCCTAGACTAATATTTTTGGAAACATGAGTACTGTTGGACTCACCTTTTAAAATTTTTTAGTATCCATCTTCCTTTCCAAAGCTAGCAATCAGTACTTTAGTTGTGAACACATAGATATCCCCAAAACTACGATCAGTGTTATTAATGAAGCTCCTTACAAGACAGGTAGATGAGTGCACAGTATTTCATCAGTTTATTTATTTACTGTTGGGCTATGCATACCTATTTTCCAAAGAGGAAATGTGCACAATTCTCACAAACCTACCCATGAGCCCCAAATTTTTTCTTGCCCAGAGTTCTCCGTATGGCCGCCTTGACTTCCTTGTTCCGTAAACTGTAGATGATGGGATTGAGCACAGATGTCACTACTGTGTAGAAAAGGGCTAGGTGTTTGTCCACTCTGGGTGAATGGCTAGCTTTTGGTCTCAGGTAGGTGACTGATGATGAGCCATAGAACAGAGTAACTACTAGTAGGTGGGAAGAACAGGTGGAAAGAGCTTTACGGCGGCCTTCAGGTGATGGCATGACCAGCACGGCAGCTAGAATTCTGCCATAGGAGGAAATGATCAGTAAAAATGGGCTGGAAATGCAAAGAATGACTACAACAAAGACTGCAGCCTCCTTATGGGATGTATCCCCACAAGCAAGTGCCAGGATGGGTGGGATGTCACAGAAGAAGTGGTCTATCTCACAGGGACCACAGAAGTCCAAGGAGAAAATATAGTTGGTCTGACCCAGACCAACGATGCTTCCCACCCCCCAAGAAACCATTGCCAAATGGGTACACATCCTGTGACTCATTCGTGTTGCGTAGTGGAGTGGGGAGCATATGGCCATATAGCGGTCAAAAGCCATGGCGGCCAAAAGGAAGCATTCACTGATACCAAAAAATATAAAGAAAAACATCTGTGTGGCACAACCTTCCCGAGAGATCTCTCGAGCCTCACTCACAAGACTCTGCAGCATCTTGGGTACAACAGAGCAAGTGTAGCCAATCTCCAAGAGGGACAAGTTGGCCAGAAAGAAGTACATGGGAGTGTGGAGGACTGGGTTGGTCCTGATGGTGAGCGCTATGAGAGCGTTTCCTGTCAGTGATGCTACGAACATGAGCAGGATAAGGGTAAACAGGAGGAAACACTGTTCATTGACCTCAGAGAATTTGGCAAATGCAAAGTGCTTAACAGATATGCCGTTATCCTGCCACAAGGAGCAATTCATGACCTGAAACAGAGGAAGACAAAGTCTTCAGAAGGATTTCTTCAGCTGAGGGAGACAACTTGTTATCTTACCTTTCAAGAGCTCTGGTAAGTCAGAGAGGTAATAAGGTCTACAATTCCTTACCAGTAATGCTAAAATTCAAAAGTTCTGAAATTACACTCATCCTCATACAGTTTCAAACCCCAATCCTCTTCTATCTTCACTTTCTCAGCACATATGTTAAAAATACACTTAGACATTGAAGCATGAAATAAATAACAAAAGAAGACTCCAGACCAGTTCTCTTTTTCTCCTCCTTTAACCAGTCATGAAATAGTACCAAATAAATGTCACCTCGTGTCTCTTGTGTGTATGCATGTCTCTATTTCTGTTTATACTGACTCTATTTCTTGGTTCATTCATTCTTTCAACAAATGTTTACTGATCACAAGTTACTGCTTTCAGTCTTCCGGCTCATCAATGAATCGAAATCAGTATCACTCCCCAGACAGTTACATGGTGAGGGCTATGAGAGCATTTACTGTCAGTGATGCTAAGAACATGAGCAGTATGAGGGTAAATAGGAGAAAATACTGTTCAGTGATCTCAGAGAATTTGGCAAATGCAAAGCGCTTAACAGATGCCAT
The DNA here is from genome assembly GCA_028571685.1 of Heterohyrax brucei. NCBI lineage: Eukaryota > Metazoa > Chordata > Mammalia > Hyracoidea > Procaviidae > Heterohyrax > Heterohyrax brucei. The sequence continues at coordinate 45,231,636 of CM053144.1, read as the reverse complement.
TATCCTGCCACAAGCAGCAATTGAGATTCATGACCTGAAAAAGAGGAAGGCAAAGTCTGCTGAAGTCTTCCCAAACACTTATATTTTAGTGAAGCAAAACAGAAATTAAATGATCATTTAATAAAAAAAAAAAAAAACTGTCTCAATGTATGTGCCGGAAACTGACCAATATACAATGAGTGATCCAAGAGAGATCTTAAAAATGACATCCGTGAGCGGAGATGTGAATGACAAGGAGAGGCATCCAGCCATGAGAAGAGTATTAAAACACTGTTCATACTATATCTGCGCTAAACTATCAAGAAAATTTCACCACTGTAACTAATTTCTCTTCTTTCAGTATTTCTCATCTGTTGTCCTTTCCATAATTATCACAATGCTCTTTACTAAATGAAACTTATGAAAGTCTACAGTTAAAGTCCAAATTTCTTAATGTGATTAAAGAATCTCTGAATCAGGTCACTAGTTATGGATAGAACATTCTATCTCACCCCCTATCTAAATGTATCCCATGTTGCAGTCACATCAAACTACTTGCATCATTTAATACATGAGGGGATTTGGCTTCCCATATTCTGGACTCCATTTGTCCATTAGTGTAACCTAATAACCTGTGGTCATGTTTTCTGGCACTGGTTTAAAAAACTGTTGCCATCAAGTAGAGCATGACTCATAGTGACCCCGTAGGACACAGTAAAAGTGTCCCAGAGGGATTTAAAGAATGGGCTGGTGGATTCAGACGGCCCATCTTTTGGCTATTAGCCAAGGTCTCAATCACTGCACCACCAGGGGCCTGTGTTATATGACAGTGACTTGCAAAATCCAACATTGTTGACTCCCTGAACAAAACATCAAAGTCTTTCATCATTTTCATCTATGGTAGCTTGACTGTATATCTAGGTCTTGAACTTTTATATCTATACAAGTTTTGGGTCCATCCTGTGGAAACTATATTACATATCCTCATCTAAGGTACCTTTCCTCACCATTTTTGGTGTTTTTCAGTCTGACTTACAGCAGACGTCTAGAACAGAGTAGAATTGCTCTTTATGGTTTGCATGAAGCTGGTGATGGATTTGAACTGCCAATCTTTTGGTTAGCAGCTGTAAAGTGGTCATAGCTCTTAACCACAAAGTTAACCAGGCCTCTATCTATCTAGCAGAGTAAGTCAACCTGTTTTTAGACTCTGCCCATCATTTAATCCTCTAGAAATTTAGGAGATTCTGATTAAACCATGCAGCAAGTGTCATGTAATTCACAGATGTGATCTTCATTGCTAGCAGCATTCACATTTCTACAATAATTAATTTTTACCCTTAACATTTTGTGTATTTTAAAAATCTTAACTTTTTCTAAGCCAACAATTCTTTAACCAGTGTATTTTAGTGGTGATAAAATAGTTTGCTAATCAACTATCCCACAACTAGCAGCAAAAAGGCATAGTAGTAGTTTATGCTACATATTAATAAAAGGGACACAGAATAAATTAAATATTCTAAAATTAGACAGAAAAGTGACAAGTGGTTGAAATAGGCTATAAACCACTTTTCCTGACTTCTGTTGTTTATACTACATTAACTATTCTCTTGAAGTATTTATAAAGCAAAAGTATACTTCGTTGAGCACCCAAATTATTATGAATAAATAAATGCATTAGAAGAATTCTACAAAACATATGTAAAAATATGCATATTTTATATACACACACATCTGTACACCCAAGGCCTACACACACTCAAAGCATGCTAAACAGTGTAGTAGTTAAGAGTTTCTGGATGTATTCTGAGTTTAAATCCAAGTAGTCATCTGATTGCTGGGTCAGATTTAACATTCATTTAAACTACGTGTTCTTCACTTTGCTGGTTCATAAAATAAGTGAAAACAGTACTTTCTTTATATGATTTCTATGAGGTTTAAGTTAATTAATTCCCATGAACACTTAGAAAGTAACTAAGCACTCAGCAAGCGTTAGATATGGTAGTGTCTTTATACATACGTTAGGATCTCTGGCGGAACAGTGGTTAAGTGGTTGACTGAAATTTTAGCAGTTTGAACTCTCCAGCTGCTCTACAGAAGACAGAAGTGGTAATGTGGTTCATTAAAGATTACAGCCTTGGAAGCTCATGGAGACGTTCTACACTGTTCTACTGGATGGTTATGTTTCAAAGTTGATTTAATGGCAATAGGTTTGGTTTGGGGTTTCATATACATGCACACATATGCGTACATCTATTATCACCATAAATTTATCTGCATATGGACAACCTCTCAGGGAATTTCACATCATAATTTCCAGTCATTCCCCTTATTCATCATCCTTGTCTCATTTTATGCTTCTCTGTTTGCTGACACAGAGAGGAAAAGCAAGTAGTACATACATAAACATATATTCCTTACATATATTCACTCATAAAAACTCCACCTGAATGTTTTGTTCTAAGATAACTATATACTATAGATCATTCTAATCTACTAATCTGAGAATTAACTGAGCTGTGCAAGAGTCTCAAAAAGTTAAGGATGGAGAACCAGTAGGCTAATCAAGACATGGTTAAATATGAAACAGCAGTTGTATGTCAACCTAAATGCAAATGACTATCAGAAAAATTACTTACACACTGAGAATTCTATTAGAACTTTTTACCTTTACATTAAAATGCTTAACAGATTTTTATGATGTTGTAATTAATTTTAATACTTGTATCTCACAAGTAGCAGCACAGTTTATTTAAGGATGAAGTAATCAAAAACAATGATTTAATTATGTTACCAGAAAAATTTTCTTAAATATACTTACTCAGCTATAGTTTATTGTGATGCATAGAAATATCTGGGTATGGAGAAGCATTCATGTAATTTGTCAGTTAAATTTACAAATATCTTATGTGTTATATCTTCCTTTCTTTGGGAGGTATGGCAACTTCCTTAGAGTTGCTGATGATGGAGATAAGAGGGAGACCCCAGCCAGAAAAAGAATTCTGAACCTTTCTGGAGAAGTGACATCGTAAAAACCCTTGTTCCATTTAAACTGTAAAAGAAAAATGCAGATGTCTATGTTGCGGTCAGGGTATGTTGGGGAATAGGGAGAAGCTGTTAGTGAATGAATGACTACACAAAGACCAATGCATGCTATTAATCGTTGGATATTTGTAATACTCACAGGATGGGCAAAAAACAGAAACCTCATAGGAAGTGCATTGGAAAACTTTTTAGGGTTCAGAAACAATTGAAAAATAGAATAGTAAAGATCTGTGAAAGCTTATAAATACTAAATCATGTAAAAATAAATTCATAGAACTCATAAAAGATGAGAACAAAACAAAGGAAGTAAAAATCCCTTTCTGTATCTTGGACTATTGCTGAACCTTGTAAAGCTGATTTTTTTTTTTTTAATTTTTCAATTGTTTTTAGTGTTCCCTCACCTGTTGACCTTCGTTTGGGCAGTTTGGTATCCACGCGGTAAAGGGTAACATTGTGTGCGTACTGTGAGTGCTTATCTTCATCATTGCTCATGGAAAGAGAGTGAGATGCTCAAGGCAGATATTGAGAGTCTGCAGAAAAGAAAATGTGGTTGCCTCTCACGTGATGCATTTTCCGGACTTAGGCTTTCTGAGTGATCATTTTCTTGTAAAGAAGGAATAATGAAGTCTCTCCTATCTTTCTTGTTGAATTTTTTGAACCACAAATGCAAACATTGTGCAGGAACACCATGAATAAAAATCAATGAATGACCAACCATTGAGTCAAAACATACTGCCCTTTTAAAGCATCACATGAGTGAATTCACAGAACACTGTGGAATGTTCCCTGTTGTCCTCAGTCTGTGTAATAGCATATATTAAAAGTCAGTAATCAAGTCATTCTTAGGCAATGTGATGTAACCTGAAGAAGAGAATTTTCCTGCCCCATGATTAATGATATAGATTCCTATTCATTGTTATAACATTAAATGACCACTGAAGACTGGGAAAGTTCTGAAAGTTTAACTTATAAGATGGACTTTGAGTGATAGTTGGATGTAAGAAAAAAAGCAGAAATGAGAAATAACATAATTTTAATATCTTAATGCCTTCACGTATCACCTTATTTATTGACCAAGATCTAAGATACTCACACTCGCTACAGTTCTGCACTGGAAATAATCCAGCACAAGTGATTCATTTCAGGAGCTCCTCACAGCCTGGAATCTTCCTTGACTGGTTCAATGTGTTATTCATCTGTATGTTCATAGTGAGACATTTCTTGGTTTCTAGTCAGACAAAATAAACATGTAATGAACTTTAGCTGTTGAATATTATACAGTTAGTATAGTGTCTAACATAAAAAACTGTAATAAATGTTAATATTTGTTATTATATTATCACTACTTCTATGATGTTGTAATAATAGATGATTTCATTAAATTGGTCATTACACAGTATAGAAATGATTGCCTATAACCTTCCCCAGTTTCCTACATAGGACCTAACAGTGAGCTATATGATACCTTAACAACGTGGAAGAAACTGTCATATCACATAGGTCATCATACACAGGGGAATCTACTTAATGTTTTTTCTTCAAAATAAGAGATACATCAGTTACTTGTGAAATTATTAATATAGAAAAGTTTACAGCAAAGTTATGAAGGAGACACTGAGACTGAGTTGTTCTACTCTTTGCAGAGGAAGAAAATAACTGATTAAAATACTAATCAGAACTGAAATCTGCCTTGTGTACTGCTATCCACTGTCACACTTTAATACACCATCTTCCACAACCCCACTTTTCTTAAGATGTCACCTATGTCACATACCTTGAATCATAACATTTGGGGGATAAAAGTAATTGCTTATAGCTTCTGGTGAGGCATTCTCTGATTTTCTGTGCATCCTCCCCTCATAGCCTACATTCACCTCTAAGACTGCACACTTGAAACCTTTTGTTGTAGTCAGAGACTATGGCTGATTGCAAGAAGATTGTGTGTCTCATGAGACAGCATCACGTTCCTCCCTCAATGCCCTCAGCTCTCCACAAACAACAGAAGTATACACAGCCATGCCAATTACATGATGACATATTTGAGACTTCCTTCTTTTTGAAAAACTACCTTATGGCTATAGTATGTTTCAATTATCCTCCTTGTTCTGATCCTTCATCTTGCTCCTCCTACCTCCCTGGAGACTTTTATTTCCTTTCATTGGGGAATGTCAGGAAGCACTATGATTCTGTCTCTTGAGAATTGTAACAGACAGTTCTGTCCTATCTGTAGGTAAATGCTGGCACGCAAGAAGGAAAAGAAGTAAAGAAGAAATAACAGATAAATCAACAGCTAAATATAACGAATGATCTGTGTTTCTGGAAACTACTGTCACAGATTGTACACAGAGTATAGTATGAGACTGAGTGAAACATTATGGCAGCAATTCTTTGACCACTCTAAACTGCTAACATAAAATTTTCAAGTTTTAATTTTTGTGTGAATCAACCAGGATAGTTACCAAAAATAACTTTAAAATTTTTACGGTATTGTATTGATCTATTCAATATTTTTCCTAATATTAAAAACAAATAAACGTAATAAATTCTAGTACTTATCTAGTAACACACGAGTTTCATGAAGTAAGTACTTCTTTTCTATCAAAAGTAAGCACAAGAAAATGGAAAGTCGAAGGTATGTATTAGGGTAGCAAGGTACTGAATGTTTATTATTTAAATGATATAAAGAAAAAGGGACAAAGAACCAAACCACTAGTATTTATATAATAAAAAGAGAAAGCAGGCAAAGGAATAAAAAAACTATTACTGAGACAAAAAACACCTCTGATTACAGTCTTCTTAAGTGAAATAGATATTAATGTCCTCTTTGGAATTCCACATGAGAAATTTGTTGTCCTAACCTAACGTATTTTGGTTTATACTTTTTGTGCTCTTGAATTAGAATCTGATTGCTTGTATACAATGAAAATGTTGTTCAGTATCTTTTCATTCTCTATATTAAATACAGAACCAGGGAGATTCAGGTTAGATTTACAGGAATTGGGACGGACAATTAGCTATCTTCAACATACTCAACCTTCTTAGTAACGAAATACTGACTTTACTGAGTCTGGTAAGTGCACTCTGCTAAAGAATGTATTTCTTAGCTTCCTTTGCAGCTAGGTACATCCTACAACTAATTGTGGCCAAGGAAATGTAGATTGAAGTAAATTGGAATAACCAGAGGATCTACTTAAGTGAAGAGGAATAGCTTCTCTGGACCTTCCTTCCCGTTGCCCTGGAATTCAACCATAATGATAAAAGCTCTAGTTTGCAGCTTTCATAGTAAGGACAAATGACAAAGCCAAGGAACACTGAAGCAGAAGGATAGAAGCAGGCAAGATTCCTGACAAATTTGTGGACACTGATTTTCTTTATATAAGATACATAAATTTTCATTTTAAAAATGGTACTAGTGTTTGGAAAGTTTTCACTGTAATCTCCAGAACCTAATCGTTACAGAATCAGGAGTGACACTGCAAGCATATGACTCAATGAAGATGAAGAAGTTGCTGGGATTATGCAAACTTTCTGTTCTTGATGTAGAAGTCATGTTTCTCCCAGGAGCAAATGCAGTTTTTAGAGCTTTCTAAGACAGGAGCATAAAATACATTATCTTTGCTCACTGGCTAAGATGGAGATATTCACTTGTCTTAAGTAAAACTATGTGCTGCTGCTATTCATAAGGTTTGCACTGGATAGTTCTCTGCAGAAGTAGACTGCCAAGTCCTTCTTCATCTAACAACAGCATCATGTAAAAGTATAAGTTAATGCAAGTAGAAGTTGATATGCCAATAAATAATTAAGCTAATTGCTAAGGGAATTCTCATGAAAGGAGTCACTAGCAAATTGCATTATAAGGCAAATTTTTGTTGAAGGTAGAAAAGACTGAAAGTTGTACAATAAGACAGGAAATACGAAGGTAAGTTTTGATAATTTTATTTGCCAAGTAGGCTACTTGTATTATTAATTATTTCATTTTCTATTTGAGCCTTCCTGTTGTATGCAGTCGAGTCAATTCTGACTCACAGATGTATATTAAAAAGTCAAACATTTTTATATTTTAATTTAGAGTTTGAATGTTGGTATTAGGTGCTATCAAGTTGATTCTGACAAAAGAGGAAATCACCAAATTAATATCACTGACAATAGTCACCAAAAACATAAAATACTCAGGAATAAATCTAACCAGGGATGTAAGATATCTACTCTGAGAAAATTACAAAATGGGTGGAGAGGAGGTGATAGAAGACTAATGGGAGCTTAGGTCATGTATGGAGTAGAAAGGAAGAGTGTGCTGTCACGGGGCAGTGAGAGTAAGGGGAGCTGCAAATAGGTGAGCATGCAAATTTGTACAGGAGTGTACATTTTCAATCAATTACAATAAAAAGCAAATTACAAGACCCTACTGCAAGAAACCATAAGAGACTTACGTAAGTGGAGAAAGCTACCTTGCTCGTGGACAGGAAGACTTAACATTGTGAAAATGTCTATTCTACCTAAAGCAATCTACATATACAATGCAATCCCAGTACAAATTCCAGTGTCTTTTTTTAATGAGATAGAGAAAGAAGTCACCAACTTTGGAAATGGAAGAAACCTGGGTAAGTAAAACACTACTGGAGAAGAGGAACACAGTGAGAGGTCTTACACGTAGAACCTATTACACTTTTACAGTAGTCAAAACAGCCCAGTACTTGTACAAAAGCAGATATACAGACCAATGAAACAGAACAGAGAATCCAGAAATACCACCATCCTCCTGTGAACAGTTGATATTCAACAAAGTCTAGGGTAAAAAGAGTCTCTTTAACAAATTATGTTGGCAAAATTGGATATCCATCTGCAAAAAACTGAAGCAAGACCCATATCTCACATGTTACACAAAAACTAACTCAAAATGAATCTAAAACCTAAACATCAAACCAAAAATGATGAAGATTATGGAAGAAAAAGTGCAAACAACAATGGAGATTCTAATACATGGCTTGGACAGACTACCATATCTCACCAGCAATACACAAACAACAGAAGAGAAAATAGATAAGTGGGGACTACTAAAAATCAAGCACTTAGGCTTCATCCAAGAGCTATCAAGAGGGTTAAAAGACTGCCTACAGAATGGGGAAAAAAATTTGTCAACTATGTATTGGATCAATGACTAATTTCCATAATCTATAAGGTACTGCAAAATATCAACAAGAAAAAGACAAATAATCCAATTATACAATGGATAAAGTAGACACTTCACCAAAGAATACATCCAGGTAGTCGAAAGACACATGTAGAAGTGCTCACAACCACTAGCTACTAGAGAAATTGAAATCAAAACTACAATGAAATACCATCTCACCACAACAAAGTTGGCAATAATCCAAAAAGCACAAAACAAATGCTGGAGAGGCTGTAGTGAGATCGGAATTCTCCTACACTGTTGGTGGGAATGCAAAATGGTTCAAACTCTTTGGAAAGCAATTTGGTGCTTTCTTAAAAAGCTAGAAATAGAAATACCATACGATCCAGCAATCCCACTGACACTTCTCAGAATATATCCTACGGAAATAAGGGCTGTCACAAGAACAGATGCATGCACACAAATGTTTATGACATCGCTGTCCACAATCGCAAAAAGTTGTAATCAACACAGGTGCCCATCAACAGATGAATGGATAAACAAACTGTAGTATACATACACAATGAAACACTATGCAATAATAAAGAACAATGATGATTTTAGGAAGCATGTTATAACCTGTTTTCAACTAGAAGACATTATGCTGAGTGAAATTAGTCAACTACAAAAGGACAAGTATTGTATGAGACCTCTGCTATAAGGACTTAAAAAAGGACTTATACACCAAAGTGGGGAGGTAGGGAGAGGGTTGTTCATAGATTAGATAGCCAACAGGAGTTCAGTTAGGTGAAGGATGTGACAGCATTCAGTAGAAGTTAGATTAGCATAACTGTACTAAATGATAAACTAAAAGGATTTTATAAACTCAAATCAACATTTCAAAAGATACAGTAGCAAGGACAGGGATATGAAGGTTATGTTTTCAGGGGATTTGAAGGTCAATTGGCATAGTGTTTTTCTAAGACAGTCTTCTGCGCCTCATATTGGTGAGGAGGGCCTTGGGTCTTAAAAGCCCACCAGCTGCCATCTGACAAACATCTTTTGATTCCAGCCCGTCTGAACAACGTCGAAGACACAGGAAAAATGAGCTGAAGAGACAGAAGGACCCACATGGCTGGGAGACTACATCAGATGAAGAACAACAGAACTACATGGTGCCTGGCCACCACCAAAGACTGCCTTGACTGGGAATAGAGTGTAGAGTTCCTGGCATAGCATGAGAGAACAGGGTGTGCAGATCTAGATCTTAAAGACCAGATCTGATGGTCTGACACCCTCAAAGGTCACCTGAGAGTATGGCTCCTAGTCTTGCTGCTAACCCAGAGCTGAAACCAGTACTGAAGCTAACACTTCAGACAAGGAACGGACTGAACAGGGGGACACAAAGATAGTATGTGTACTTTATGGTTTATTTCCATCCTACTGGTTTATTTTCAGAGGGGAGAGGAGAGGGTGAAGGGGAGACGACAAGTGTTGGTTGACTGGATGCTGAAAGTAAAAAGTGTAAGAGTATGCCATCACAGTGTGATGAGAGGAGACAGAGTTGGAGAGGCAAGTGCATGGAGTTCTATTGTCTGAGATTGTAAACTTTCACTTAATCACAATAAAAAAAAAAGAAATCTAAAAAAAGAAATACTCCTAAACCTGTGTCTTTCATTGTCCATTTCTGCAATCCTCTTTTATCTTCTGATTTCTAATGGCTGTTATTGTATAATTACTAATTGTTTACTTATTTTGACATTTCACACCTGTATTAATTTCCTGAATTCTTCCATTGCTTTCCCTGTGTTTTCTCTATTGTTCTCTGTATCTTTTATTATTTGGTGTAGTTTTTCCTTATTTTTTCCAGTCTTTTCCTTCATCTCTCAGAAAAACTTTAATATTAGAGTTCTGAATTACCTATTAGGTAGCTAAAGTACCTGTTCTTCTACTGGAAGGCCATCAGCTGTTATGTTTTGGTTGCTTTGTGGAGCCATCCTGTCTTTTTTTAAAAAAAAAAAAGTTTCGATATTGTCTACTGTCTCTGGGACTTTCTGGAATAATTATCTTCATTTATTGATGGGATATTTGTTTTTTTCATCCCACTTTTTTGTTTCATTTGATTATGTTTGGGCAGGCGTGATGGAGGGTTTCATTGCTTGTTTGCTGTGGGCATGATGCTTCTCACCGTCTTGTCCAGGTCAGCAGGGCAGTCACTCTGCTACATTATGGTAGGGTAGGTCCAGCAGAGGGGAGGGATGGCGTGCACTAGATCTGATGAGGTAGCATTGAAAGACAGTGCAGGGCAGGGCCTGGGGAACCAAGTTAGTGCTGTTTAGGGGTGTGACCCTTAGAGTTAAATGCTTGGTACAGATAGGCAGGAAGGATGGGACAGAAGTGAAGTTTAGCGCTAAGTTAGTGAGAGAAACAAAAGGAAAGAAAGGAGAAAAGCAAAAGCAAAAATCAGCAAAATGAAAAATAATGAAGGAAAAAAAAGCAAATAAATAAATAAATGTGTCACTGGGGGACTAGATAGGTGGCAGGGCCAAGCCAGCAAGACCATGTGCCGATAACTGTCTAGCCCAGTGGTGGGACTGGGCCTGCCAAGAAGGGATGTGAATGGTGCACATGGCTACTTGAGCAAGAGAAAGAAATGAAGGGCTGGAGAGACAGAAGTAACAAAAAAGCAAAAAATACCAGCATAAATGAAACAAAAACAAACAACAAAAAAAAGCCAGCCAGTAGGTATAAGGTAGACCCTGGTGGGCTTCCCATACTCAGTACCTGGTGGGCTTCCCTTACTCACTGTCCACAGTCTTTGGTGACCAGAGTCCAAGATGGCAAATCTGGGTGACAGTGAGCTGTTGTCTTCCTTGCTGAGTGACTGGGGCCTATTGGAAAGTGGTGGGGGCCTCATACCGGGTAGAAGCATAAGGAGTGGAATAGCTCATATCCCTGGTTACTGTGTGCTCTTTTTGAGGTTGGGAGTTTGGTGAAGCTGCCTTCCCATACTTCCTGTCTATTTTCCTTGGTGGCTGTACTCCAAGATGGTAAATCACTGCTGTGTTAACTGATAGGTTGACTTTGGGAGGTCTCCTTGTTCTCTATTCTCTGTCCATTTCTTACTCAGTTCAATGCTTGATGGAGTTCTTTATCCCTTTATTCAATGCTAAGAGGTCTAGGATGGATGGTTTATCTGTTCTACTTAGTTTTATTTTGGTCTTTGATGTAGATGGATAGTATACTGCTTCTGCTTACACTACCAGTTAGACTCCTCCTCTGTTGGGAGGTTTTTGATCACTGATTCAATCTCTTCCCTTGTTATGGGCATGTTGAAAGTCTATTTCCTCTTGAGTCAGTTTGGATAGATTGTGCACTTCTAAAAATTTGTCCATTGTATCTAGATTATCTCGTTTGTTGCTGTACAGTTATTCATAATATTCTGTCATAATTCTCTTTAGTATTGGCTTGGCTGTCATATCTCCTCTTTCATTTTTATTTTGTTACTTGCCTCATTTATCCTTTTCTTGCTTTGTCAATCTTCCCACAGCTTTGTCACTTTTATTGATCTTTCAAAGAACCAACTTTTGATTTTTTTGATTCCTCTGTTGATTATCTGTTTTCAAAGTCAATTACTTCTGCTCCATTTAAAGAAGTTCAAAAACTTCTGTTATTTGTTTTCTTCCTGCAGATCTAGGCTTAATGTGCTCTTCTCTTTGTTCTTCCTCAAGCTGTAAAGTTATACTGTTTATTTGAGATCTTCCTTTATCATACAGGCATTTATCACTATAAGTTTCTGAGTACTGCCTTTACTGTATCCCATAAGTTTTGGTACTCTATGCTTTTAATTTCATTTGGCTGTAAGAATTTTGTGATTTCCTTTTTGAATTTTTTTCCCTGAGCCACTGTTACTTTAATAGTGAGCTGTTTAATTTCCACGTGTTTGTGTATTTTACAGATTTTTTTTTTCTGTTACCAGTTTCAAACTTCACTCTGTTGTGGTCAGAATGACTTGCATGATTTCAATCTTCTTAAATGTATCGAGACTTTTTTGTGGTGTAACATGTGGTATTACACGTGTAACATGAATGACCTATGTTCACAGGGCCTTTACACATCAACACTTATGAAGAATCCTGGTCAACTGTTTTGTAGATTATCTCTTCACTAGGGTTTATGTAATGCTTTTTCATCGTAAGACTGAGGTCATACATTTTTGGCAATAATACCAGAGAAGTGATATTCTGTCCTTCTAAGTTTATCGTATCAGAAAGTATGTACTATCAATATATTAAATGTGATCACGTCATTAAAAAGGTATTTTCAGGATTCAAATATTTATTTTTTTCCCCCTTAGTAATTAGTAAAATCTTAAGGTAGGTAATTTGAGACTACAAAATAAATGCTAACCCAAACCCATTGTTCTTGAATTGATTCCAACTCCTAGCGATCATGTAGAACCGAGCAGAACTGCACCCACAGGGTTTCCAAGGAATTCCAGGCAGTTTTGAAGTGCTGATCTTTTGGTTAGCAGCTGTAGCACTTAAACAATCCACCAAGAGTATTTCATTATAATTTTTGTTGTTACAGTTGCTGCTGAGAAAAATGTGCACCAAAGGCCCTTGGAAACCAAACAGTATGGAGCATGAGGATCAAGTTTAATAAGGCATTTCTAATTTTTACCAGTACTTCAGAAATGTTTAACACAGAAACTATCAAGGGTATGTTAATAAATGATAACATAGATACATAAAATATTAAAATGTTCTAAAGCATGTACTTGAGTGTTTTTTTACTAACTGTATTCAAAACAGTAAATGTTTTGGTAATGCAATCTATTATGGTTAACAGAAAGTAGTGAAAATTAAATAAATCAAATGTAATGAATCTTGCTTTGTTGTACAAATTAACCAGATTAAATTTTAATCTATTCTTTATGCATTTTACAAATTTTCCTTAAATGTATGCATTACAGTAGTTTTAAGGGAAAAAATATCCACTGTTGAGTATTTTGTTAGTTGTATCACACATAAACTACATGTTTATTGAAAACACTTTAGAAATGGAGATAAAAAGTCATTGATAATATGACTGGAGAAGCTACAATTAATACATCATTTTGATCTTTTCAAAGTTATTTATAAACCTCTGACAAAAATAGAAATGGTTCATACTCTACAAATTATTTTTTGTCTTGCTTTAATACTTAATAAATTGTTCATACCTTTGTAGATTAATAAAAAATACTTATAAATGATCGCTTTAATGCCTATGTGTAATTCTTGCGTATAACTGTAGCATAATTAACCAGTCAATTATTTTTGTATGTTTAAGTTGTTTCCATTGACAATATACTATAAATGCATGTAAATAGAAATCTAAAGCTATTATGCTTAAATGAACTAAACTGGATGATTTGTAGTAAGGCAAAGATATCAGGCAAAACACTTCATTGGTCATTAGTAATCATCACTCCTTTTACTTGATAGAAATATACTAAGTAGAAATATTCTGAGAGAAGATTGAACTGCTTTCTTTGGGAGTAAACTTAAGTTAAATCATGGTAGCCATCACAATACTCCACTTTTTGTCACATGTAACTATTGTATGTACAGTTAATAATCCCTCACAGATTAAGTCTTAAGACAGTATTTTCCTGAGAACCAGATGTTCAGTTCCAAGGCGATGGCTTTATAGAAAACTCTGGTGGAGGAGTGGGTTAAATGCTACATCTGCTAAAGATCAGCAATTCAAACCCTCCAGGTGCTCCTTGAAAACTCTGTGGGGCAGTGACCTCTAGGGTCACTGTGATTCATACCCGCCTTGACGGCAGTGGGTGGACTAAGTTGACAGCAAGCTGATTCCAACTCACATTGAGCCTGTGCGTGTCAGAGTAGAACTATGCTTCAATAAGTTTTGTGTGACTGAGTTATTCAAAGTAGATTACCAGCTCTTATTTATTTCTTTTAAGAGCAATTCTTTGAATGATCTTCAGATGCACTCAGTTGAGTTTCATTTGTACATACATAATATTTCTTAATTACACAAAATCTTGAAAACCATATAATTATTTTGGTTCAGTTTGCTTCTTCCATCCTTGTATATTAATATTAGTTCTCTTCTTAAAATGGCTTTGGCTTCTTAAAACATTCACCATAGGAACTTACGATTAAACTTTATCATATTTTTCCACTAATATTCTGTAAGAAACATTTCTGAAACATAAGACACATTTTCTTTCTTTTTGCGTGTTTAATAGTGTTTTGGTTGCCACAAGCAGAAAGAGACATCTTTGGCTTTATATGATGTAGCAATAAGTAACCCATTCCATTGCTGTCAAGCCGATTCTGATCCATAGCGAGTCTGTAAGATACAGTAGAACTGTCCCATAGGGCTTCCGAGGAGCTTGTGGATGACCTTTTGGTTAGAAGCCTATTAGCCACCATACCGCTATGGCTCCACTAATCAGTAAAATTGAAAAAATTATTAAAACTTTTTTTATTGAAGGATACAACACATTTTATGCAATATTAGGGAATTAAAAATCATGTGAGATGGGTATACACGGAAACATACCTCTTGTGACCAAGGAGAAGTTATAAAGGCCTCTCAGGATGGACAAAATGCCTGAGTATCAAGAGTTAATCTGCCAGCCGTCTAATATAAAACCCAGAAATTTATACTCTGCACCTGAACAAAACTATTTTAGAAAACCTTACTAGTATTGGACTCATCTTTTAAAATTTTCCGGTACCCAATCTCCTTTCATTAATTTAACAATCAAGACTTTATTCTGAACAAAGAGATGTCTCCAAAATTACAATTACTGTTATTAAAGAACCTCCTTACAAGACAAGTAGAAGAGTGCACAGTACTCATAATTTCTTAGTTTATTTGCTTACTCTTATGCATCCTTCCCAAAAAGCAAGTTTACATGATCCTCATATATCTATCCATGAGTCAAAGCTTTTTTCCTGACCAGAGTTCTCTGCAGCGCTGCCTTGACTTCCTTGTTTCGTAAACTATAGATAATGGGGTTGAGCATAGATGTCACAACTGTGTAGAAAAGAGCTAAGAGTTTATCCACTGCTGGTGAATGGGTAGCTTTGGGCCTCAGGTAGGTGACAGATCCTGAGCCATAGAACAGTGTTACTACCAGCAGGTGGGAAGAACAGGTAGAAAGGGCTTTATGGCGGCCTTCAGGTGATGGCATGACCAGCACAGCAGCTAGAATTCTGCCATAAGAAGCAATGATCAGTAAAAATGGGCTGGAAATGCAAAGTATGGCCACAACAAAGACTGCAGCCTCATTATGGGACGTATCTCCACAAGCAAGTGCCAGGATGGGTGGGAGGTCACAGAAGAAGTGGTCTATTTCACAGGGACCACAGAAGTCCAAGGAGAAAATATAGTTGGTCTGACCCAGACCAACCACGCATCCCACCCCCCAAGAAATCATTGCCAAATAGGCACATACCCCACGACTCATTCGTGTTGCGTAGTGGAGTGGGGAGCATATGGCCATATAGCGGTCAAAAGCCATGGCTGCCAAAAGGCAGCACTCGCTAATAGCAAATAATGTAAAGAAAAACATCTGTGTGGCACAACCCTCCCGAGAAATCCCTCGAGCCTCACTCACAAGACTCTGCAGCATCTTGGGTACAACAGAGCAAGTGTAGCCAATCTCCAAGAGGGACAAGTTGGCCAGGAAGAAGTACATGGGAGTATGCAGGACTGGGTTGGTCCAAATGGCGAGGGCTATGAGAGCATTTCCTGTCAGTGATGCTAAGAACATGAGCAGGATGAGGGTAAACAGGAGGAAACATTGTTCAGCGACCTCAGAGAATTTGGCAAATGCAAAGTGTTTCACAGACACGCTGTTATCCTGCCACAAGGAACAATTGAAGTTCATGACCTGGAAAAGAGAAAGACAAAGCCATCAGATGATTTCCTTCTTAAGAGAGAGACAAATTGTTATATTATTTTTAAATATCTCTGGTAGTTAGAGATGTAATAAGTTACACAATTCCTTACCTGCAATTCTAAAATTCAAAGTTCTGAAATTACACTCATCTCCATACAGTTTAAAACTCCAATTCTCATCTACCTTCACTGTCTCATCATGTGTCCAAGACACATTTAGAGAAGCACAAAATGGAAAGGAAAAAAAAAAGTCTCCAGGGCAATTGTCACTTCATTCCCTCCTTAAATAAATTATCAAAAACTACAAAATAAATGTCTTCTAGTATGGCTCATGTCTATCCATGTATCCCCATTACTTGTGAAACTAACAATTTCTTTCTTCACCCATCCATGCAACAAGTATTTATTTAACACAGGCTATTAAACTCTGGTGTTATCGTGGTTAAACACTATAGCTGCTGACCAAGAAGTTCAGCAGTTCGAATCTGCCAGGTGGTCCTTGGAAACTCTCTGCGGAGCTCCACTCAGGGTCATAATGAGTCAGCATCAACTCAACAGCAACACTTTGGCTTTTTTGGTTTTGGCGAGTGCACAGTCACAACTTTCTCTCCTAGAATTCAGCAGTGAATCGAAATCAGCATCTCTCCTCACATGAAACTTATAGTTTCTTAGTGTGATTCATTAAAAAAAAAAATCTCTGAATAAAGTCAATAGTTATGGATTGAAAGCTTTATCTCACTTCTTACCCAGATAGATCCCATATTATAGCCATATCAAACTACTCGCATCTTTTAGTACATGCCTGGTTCACTACTTTCGTCCTTTACTCTGTTTGTTTTCCCATGGAGGCTTGAAATTTGCTTCCTTGATTGTCCACCTAGTGAAGTGTGTATGTATGTTGAAATTTAAGCATAATTTTCCTTGTCTTTGGAAACCCTTCTTGACTCTGACCCTTCCTGCCCCGTGCTGGTCAGTTATTCACCCTGTCTACCGTGTTCTCATCACTGCTATAGGAATCCCTGGGTGGAACCAAAAGCCCTTAGATGTGACTGAATGTTTGGTGGTTCAAACCTACCCATAGATGAAAGAAAAGCCTGGTGATTTATTTTGGAAAGTTCACAGCGTTGTGAACTCTAGGGAGTGCAGTTCTCTGCAGCACATGGAAGCACCATGAGTGTGAATCAGCTTGATGGCAACGTTTTGCTTTGTTTTTTTGTCATTGCTGGGATACCACTTTTACCACTCTGATATCAACTACTTGCTCATTTCTTTCTTGGACTATCGCAGATCCAGGATACGGGGATAAGACTCGACGGCACTTGGCTGGCTTGGCTTAGCAATTAATAAGGTCTCATGAAACGAAAGGAAGGTTCTAACACTAAACTTTAGTTACTTGTATATTCTACTCTGTGGTGATATTCAGGTTTTTTTTTAGTCAACTAAGGCGGATCCGACTCGATGGCACTTGGCTTGGCTAAATCAAATCTAATAATTTTTATATATCACAAATAGGGTAAAATCCTATGAAATCTGGGCACTGTGTAAGGTAGAAGTCTTTCAGAGAAAGAAAACTATTTTTTATTAATAGAGAGCAATAAAAAGTGGTAAGACTGTACTCAGTCAAAGTAGGAAAACTTGTGAGATCTGGAAAAACAAGGCAATTCCATTGAGTTTTGCCTCTTACAAGTTCCGCTGTGTAACATCAAGTTTTTCTCCAAGGCAATGATTATTAATCCCTGACAAAAGATTCACTGTTTTTTTAGTGGTAGTGCTGCTCTTTGCACTTTTCTTTTCAAAACATCATCAATCAAAGATAAACTATGTTTATAAAAAGCCAAATAATGAGGGATAATACTTTGCACGTTATCTGTCTGCTAGCATAACCTGAGGTCATATTGCCAGATGCTGTCGGGCAAAACCCAACATTATTGACTCACTGGGCAAATCACCAACCAAGATCTTTCATCATTTTCATATATGTTATCTTGAACTACATCCCAGTCTTGAACTTCTATGTTTTTGGAAGATTTTAGTCCCTTTTGTAGAAACGATATCACATATCTTCATCTACACAGTTGTTGTTGTTGTCAAGTGCCATCAACTCATTTCTAGCTCACAGAGACCCTACACACAACAGAACAAAAGACTGCCCAGTTCTGCACCATCCTAATATTTACTTAGCATGGTTTTAGGTTCTGTCTGTTATATAATCCCTTAGAAATTTAGGAGGTTCTGATTTAACCATGCAGGATTTGTTGTATAGCTTTCACACTTAATATTTATTGTTATTGGTACCCACATTTCTATGATATTTATTTTTACCCTTAAAAATTTTTATTTTTAAAAATCACAAATTTTTCTAAGGTAATGATTCTTTAATCAATGCCTTTTAGTGGTGAGTAAACAGTCCACTAAACAATTATTCCACAATTATAACCAAAGAAGGCACAGTGGCATTTCTGTTATATTTAGTAAATGGAGCTCAGGTTAGATGAATGACATTTCAGAAAAACACTTTTCCTAACTTTCATTATTTATACCACATTAACTATACTTCTGAAGTGGGTATATGTAAAGCAGAAGTATGATTTTTGAAAATTTAAATTATTATGAATAAACAAATGCACTAGTTGCCTTCACCAAAACATATGGACAAAATGTACTGTTTTAAATACACACACATCTATGTACCCCAAGACAGACACATAAACTCATACACATAGTGAATAGTACAGTAGTTAAGAATTCCTGAGGACATTCTTAGTTCAAATCCAAATACAGGCATCTAATTCCTGGGTCAAAATTAACATTTATTAAAACCATTTGTTTTTCAGTTTGCCGGTTTATAAAAGAAGTAAAAATACCATCTTGGTGTGGTTTCCGTGGAGATTAAGTGAGTCAATTCCCATAAGCCATCAGAAAGCAGTTATATATTTAACAAGTATTAGACGTGGAGGTGCCTTTGTACATGTGTGAAAAGCCCTGGTGGCACAGTAGTTAAGTGGCTGGCGGTTTGAACCACTCAGCCACTCTGTGGAAGAAAGAGGTAACAGTGTGGTTCAGTAAAGACTGCAGCCTTGGAAACCCTGTCAGACAGTTATTCTCTATCCTATAGGGTAGGTATGAGTCTGAATCATCTGACCTCAACTAGTTTGGCTTCTGCTTCTATACATGTGTACACACATGTGTACACTTATTGTCACAGCTGGAAATCCTGGTGGCACAGTAGTTAAGAACTATGTCTGCTCACTGAAAAGTAAGCAGTTGAAACCTGCTAGGTGCTCCTTGGAAATTCTATGAGGCAGTTCTGCTCTGTCATATAGGTTCACTATGAGTTGTCATTCCATTTGCCAGTTAAATTTACAAATGTGCATCTTGTTGTTTTACCTTCCTGCCTTTCGGAGGAACTTCATCTTGTTAGAGACACAGATGGGTGAGGGTAGGGGCAGACGCTAGGCAGAAAAGAGAATGTCTGATGCTTTCCTAACTAGTGACCATGAATACTCTTTTAAAATATAAAACAAAAATGAGAATGTTTGTGTTGAGGACAAGGATCAGAGGGTTCTGGAGAACATGAGGAAGTTACTGAGGAATGACTGACTTCACAAAGACTAATGAATTTTATTAATCATTTCATACTTCTAGGACTCACAAGATGAGTAAAAAATCATTAATCTCATGGCAATGTATTTTAAAACCTCACAGAATTTAGAAACAACTGAGAAACAGGATAGTAAAAGTATGTGAATGTTGACAAGTATTTTAAATGACAAAACAATGGTAGTCTGTCTTGAAGTACTAACTTGCAAAAAGAAACTATAGGAATCAGTAGAAATGATAACAGAAACACATGTAGTAAGAGTCTCATTCTTTCACTTAGACTGTTATTGGACTATGTAAAGTTGAGGTTTTTGTAAAATAATGTTTTCTATTGTTTTTCATATTCCCTCACTTGTTGACCTTATTTTGGAGAGTTCGATAGCTGTGTAGTTAAAGTCAGCGTTGTGGACATACCATGAGTGTTTATTTTTGTTACTGCCATGGAAAGAGAGTAAGATGCTCAAGGAAGGTATCAGAGGTCTGCAGAAACGAGAATGTGGCTTTCAGACATCTGATACATTTTTATGGACTGATACTTTCTGGCCCATCATTTCCCTGTAAAGAAAGATGAAGTCTTATCTTTCTTCTTGAATTGTTCTGAGCCACAAATGCAAACATTTTACAGAAAAACTGTGAGTAAGAAGTAGTGATTGGCCATTGCCATGGAGTTTACCAGAGGTAAAACCTCTTGCCCTTTTAAAGCTTCAAAATAAGCAATTCATAGAATACCAGATGAAATACTCCCTGTTATTATTTATCTATATAATAATCTAAATTGTCAGTGATCAAGTCATTCTAAGAGGTAATGTGATACAATCTGAAGATATAGAAGTTTCATGCCCTATGGTTAGTTATAACTTAGATTCCTATTCAGTGTTTTCTAACATTATGTGGCCACTGAACACTGCGAAGTTCTGGAAGTTTAAATGGTGAGATGGGCTTTCAGCAATAGTTGGATATAAGAAAAAAAAAATTCAGAGAATGGAAATAACACTTTTCATAGCTTGATGGCTTCAATTCAATAATGTGCTATGATATCTAAGACAAGAACACTCTCTATGGTTCTGCTTTGGAAATAATACAACATAAGTGATTTAGTTTAGGAGCTCCTCGTAATTAGACATGTACCATGGCTGGTTCATTTTCTTATTCATCCGTATTTTTCATAATGAGACATTTTGTTTCCTCTTAGTTGAAGACCACATGTGACACACTATTAGATATTTAATATTAAACACTTAGTACATCACCTAACAGACAAGAAAAATGATGAATGTTAATATTTTTATCATGCAATCACTATTTCTAAAATGTTTTAATAGTAGATACAATTTGAGTAAATTCATCATTATACAGTATAGAGATGATTTCCCATTACCTTGCACAATTTCCCCGATAAGACCAAATATTCGGCTAAATGATAACAACCCAGAAAAAGCCCTCATGCACAGGGCAAACTAGGTTTTTCTATTTCTTCAAATAGGAGCATATCAATTTCCTATGAAATAGTTTGTAATTACTTAAAATCAAATTTTATGAAAGACATACTAAGATGTTGAATGAATTGCTCTACTCTTTGGAGAACAGAGAATAATTGATTAAAATAACAAAACTGAAATCCTCTTTGGATATTGCTACCTATTGTCACACTGTAATCTGCTATCTACCACAGCCACTCTCTCTTTACGATATCAGCTATGTCACATACCTTGAATCATAAGATGTAGAGGACAAAAGTGGATGGTCGTTGCTTCTGGTGAGGTGTTTTCTGATTTTCTATGTACCCTGTCATTATAGCTGACACACAGAAGACATCAATCTGCCCCCATCCTCACCTCTAAGATTGCAGACTTGAAACCTTTGTTGTAGTCAGGAGCCATGGTTGATCAAAGCAACCATGTGTGTCTCATGAGAGAACATTATGTCCCTCCTGCTATACTCTCTGCTAGACACACACACACACAAATAGCACTATACACGTCTGTGCTGATTATACGATGATATATTCAAGACTACCTTTTTTTTATGAAAAGCAATGGGATATGGTAATGTTATATTCAATTATCTTCTTTGTTTTGAACACTTACCTGTTCTTCCTACCCCTGGAGACTTTTATTTTCATCTCATTGTCAGAAAGCAGTTTGATACTGTCTCTCAGGAATTATCATGGACAGATCTGTCCCTAATTATTTGTAAGTAAATGTTAACTTTTAGAAAGGAAACATCAGCCTAATTAACAGTTAAAAATAATGAATGATCTGTATTTCTGGAGATTGCTGTCACAGACTTTGTACTTAGTACAATATAAATTCAGCTGAAATCTATTGTTACAACCAATTCTTTGATGACTAGTATTCAAATTTTTGTCTGAATCAACATTAATAGCTTCTGAAAATTGTTATAGTATTTTATGTCATACTATGTTGATTGAATCACTATTTCTCCTAATATTATAATCAATTAAAATTAATAAATTCTAATACTCTCCGAGTCACACAAGAATTTCACAAAATACCCACTTGTCTCTGTCAAAAATAAGGATAAGAAAATGGAAAGCCGAAGGTATGTATCAGAGTAGTGAGAGAAGTACTGAATGTTTATTATTTAAAAGATACAAATGGCTGAGATGGTGGAATAGTCAAACCATTCCTACTTACAACAAATACCTGAAAAAAAGAAGTAAATCAGTTATATATGACAATCTAGGAACCCTGATGATTAAAGACAAAGGAGAAGGAGTCAGACTGTGTGGCAGGGGGAAGATAGGTAGTTTAGAGGCAAGGAAGAAGTACCAATTATGAAACTGTCAACACCCTGCTGGCTAGATTGGTTGGTACACATGGGCTAACGTGAGCAGTATCTGTAACTATGCATTTTACCATACTGGGATAGACTGGGTAGTGGAGAGCCTGCACAAGCTCATGGAACCAGGGGGCAATGGCAGAGGACCTATAAAAGTTAAGTGCAAATGTCTTATCTACCTTGCAGGATCAAAATAACCCAGCCTCCTGCTCTTGGACTTTTACAGTGGAGAAATACTCTTTTCCTCTCATCCCACCCTCCACTGTGTTCCACTCAGACATCAGTGCAGCAATATTCAACAACTGCCATATCCCTTAAGCCAGAACTCAGGTCTAACTGCACCCAAACTAGTCCCTTGATTTCAAAAAAATCCCCACCGCCCCTAAACCAAGAACTCAGAGCATGCATTGCACCTTTTCCTAGGCACTGGCATAAGAGAGCTGTGGACTTGTAGCAGCCTTCACTCCTGCTTAGACCTATGTGGGCCATTTCAACACCAAGGCCTTCATTAGCATAAAATAACAAGGCGTACACCTGAAGCCTCTTTTCAAATGAAACAGGCAAGGAAGAATCACAGATTCATGATATTTGACATCAGCCTGCCCTTTAGGCAGAGACTGCATCCACCCACATCAGGTGCCTGAGGGCTTGTGGATCACTCACTCAATCTAGCCACACACAGCAGGGGTCTGACAGTGCCCCTCAGTCCCTACAGCCAACAGCATTGGGTGTCCATGGCCTGACTGCAAAATCTGCTCCTCTATGTGCTGCAGGGGACAGAGACACATCTTCCATACAGGAACTCTAGGAGAGCCTTCACACTCCATATATAGTCCCCTAACGCAGCCAGCTATCTGTGCTTGCTCCAAATATCCCTATACAGACCTGCTCATCTAGGACTGTAAGCGAGAGGATGCAGCACCCCACACCAGTGACTAGTGAACTGGACTCCTGAACCGCATGTGCCCAAGAAAAGTGAACAGACACCTGGGTTCACACACTTAGCTGTTCTAACCACTTGTTATGGGATGTGAGAATTTCAAAATTCCAATGACAAAAGTAGCTCACACACCCAGCCTATTTGGGCATAATAAAGCAAAACAAACCTAAAAGCTAGGACACAGTAAACAAACATACAATAAATAAGTACAATAATTTAAGGATGGCTCAGAGACAACAGTCAATATCAAATCACATAAAGAAGTACATCAAGATGACTCCAGCAAGTGAACAAAAAAATTAAGAAACCCTCCAAGACTGTGGAGAGGAGGGGACACGTGTTCACTGGGAGAATACTAGTAGTAAAGAGCAAAAAGAAGAGAGAGTAGATGAAGTTGTAAAGAGGCAGGTGTGCAAAATTTACTTAGATTGTATGCTTTCATTTACTCATCATCATCATAAAAGAAACCTTTCAGAGAAAGAGAAGATCTTGGAATTATCTGAATTAAAATTCAAAAGATTGATATACAGGGCTCTTCAAGAAAACAGACAAAACTTAGACCAAGCCAAGGAATACATGTAGAAACCAACAGAGGAGTTCAGGAAAACAGTATGAAAAAAAAAATCACAAACTTAACAGGCTACTAGAAACCATAGTAAGATAGCAACTCAAAATTCAAAAGATTAACAATAAAATTTCAGAATCAGACAACTCAATAGAAGGTCATAGGAACAGAACTGTGGCAATGGAAGTCTAAATTAGTGAGATTGAAGATAAATTCCGTGACATCAATTTATTTGGTGAAAAACCTGGTAAAAGAATTCTGAAAAATGAAGAAACTCTAAGAATTATGTGGGACACTATCAAGATGAAAACCCCACAAGTAACTGGAGTACTGCCACAGAGGAGAAGAATAACAGAAAACACAGAGAGATTTGTTGAAGTTATGCTGGCAGAAAACTTCCCTTATATCACAAAGCATGAGAAGATATCTATCCAAGAAGCTTAACAAGCACTACCTGGGGCACACCCCAAAACAAAGTCATCAAAAAAAACCTCAGTGCCATCAAGTCGGATCTGACTCATCAAGACATACTATAATCAAACTTGCCAAAACCAAAGATAAAGATAAAATCTTGAGAGCAACTAAGAATAAATGAAAAGCCATCTACAAAGAACAATCATTAAGACCAAACTCTGACTACTCAGCAGAAACCATGTAGGCAAGAAGTCAATGGGATGATTGGTATAGAGATAGATAGACAGACAGACAGACGGACGGATGGACGGACGGACGGACGGACGGACGGACGGACGGACGGACGGATGGACGGATGGACGGATGGACGGATGGATAGATAGATAGATAAAGCCTTTAAGGTGAAAAATCACAAGCCAAGAATGATACACCCAGTAAAACTGCCTCTGAAGTATGTTGGTGAAATTAGGGCCTTTTCAGATAAACAGAAGTTAAGAAAGTTCATGAAAACCAAACCACAGTTGCAAGATATATTAAAGAGAACCAATAATATCGGACAACAAACCATGACTTCAACACAGGACAGAAAAATTAGATATCAACCCCAGTGAGGAAGATGCAAAAATCAGTCAAAGCTAAAAGACTGAAAGTAGGGAAACAGAGGTGTAAATATGTAAACGATGAAAACATAAAAACAAGAAAGAAGGAATAGTGTAGTCATAGAAGATCTCTATGGAGAGGAAACAAAGGCAATACCAAGAAACAGATTATTGGTTTAAACTTGGAAAAACAATGTTAAATTTTAAGGTAACAACAAAGAAGCTAAAAGCTTACCCATGAAATTAAAGAAGAGAATATAAAGACCCAGAAAACACAATATCATCAACAATGAAAAAGATGCAAAGAAAATACATAAAGTAAAACAACTCAGCAGAGAAAATTAAATGGAAAAAGAAACCATCGACACCACAAAACAAATTACAATGACAGCAATAAACCTGTACCTAACAATAATTACACTGAATGTGAATGAGATAAATGCAGTAATAAATAGAGTATCTGCTCCAGAACATAATCCTTCCACAACCAGAAGTAACCTCTAAGCATGTGGCTCAATTAAATAGAGAAAGCTGCTGATATCATGCATGCTTTCTGTCCTTGACACAGAAGTTACCTCTCTCATCCATCAACACCAAGGAAACAAATAGATAAAAAAATATTATCCATGCTCAAGGGTTAATGGACAGGTATTCTTCTAAGTAGGAGTATAAGTTATTGCAGATATTAGTTGATAATTCTGTTAAATAATTAACCTAAGTATTGAGACAATAGAAATAAATGTGGTCAATAGCACTGAATTAATAAGGCAAATTTTTGTTGAATGGAGACAGGACTGAAAGTTCCAGAGTAAGAGAGGGAAATAAAGGCTAGTTCTGATCAACTTTAGTTAACCAAGTAGGATATTTGTATTCTTATTTTTTTAAGAAAATTTTATTATAGTTAACTGAAAATTTAGTCAATTTCCCACATCAAACGCCACACATACACTTCTATGTGAATCCATCCGCTATCCCAGTCCTGTGACAGCACCACTCATCCCTTCCACTCTAGACTTCTCATATTCATTCAGCCTAGTTCTGTCCCCTCCCATCCACCTTCCCCTCTCTTTACTATTGAGACGCTTTGACAGCTTTATGTCTTACAGTCCAGACTAATTTTTGTCTAAAGATTTGTCTTCAGTATTAGTTTCAACTCTGGAGTAGAAGTGGGACCAGAGGTTGTGCTCTCAGGTGACCCTCCAGGATGTCAGACTATCAAGTCTGGTGTTTTAACAGAATTCTAGATCAACATCCGTATTTTTCTCCTTCTGCGTCAGAAAGTCTGACATTGTATTGCCTCTGAAGGCAGACATTGGAAGTGGCTGGGCACCATCTAGCTCTTCTGGACTCGTGCTGATGCAAACTTCGCATCATTTGGCCCCTTCTGTCTCCTGGGCTTACATTTTCCTTCTGTCTTTGATGTCTTTCATTCTCCTCTGTTCCAGTTCCTTTGGAACAAATGGATGCTCCTTAGATGGTAGCTTTTAAGACCCCAGACACCACTCACCAAGTTGCGCTGCAGACTATTTTCTTGAAAAGAAGATTAATTGTGCTAATTGACCTAAATGTCCCCTGAGGGCACTGTCCCCGTACCTCCCCCATTCCTGCTACTCTAACCTTTGAAATGTTAGCTTGTATGTATGAAATCTTTTAGTTCTTGGTACAGTCCAGCAGTGTTGGTCTCCCTTCTAGTGTGTGCTGTCACTTCTTTCACTTAACTCGGTTCCTTTCTAGTATCTAACCTCTGAATATCCATCTCTCTTCCCCTCCTGCCCCATAACCAGCAAAGATTATTTTCTTCTATGTTTAGTTCTTTTCCTGAAGCCTCATAATAATGGTCTCATACAGTATTTGTCCTTTTATGACTGACCGATTTTACTCAGCATAATGTTTTCCAAATGACTCCATATTGTTGTGTGTTTTGAAAGATTGCCATTGTTCTTTATCATTGCATAGTATTCCATTGTGGGAACATATCATGGTTTTTTTTTTTTTTTAATCCATTCTTCTATTAAAGGACATCTAGGTTGATTCCATCTTTTTGCTATTGTGCACAGTGTGGCAATGAACACTGGAGTGTATGTGTGTTCGTGTGCTGCTCTTATTTCTCTGGGATATATTCCAAGCTGTGCAGTTGCTTGATCTTATGGTATTTCTACCTGGCAATTTTTAAGAAATCTCCAGACTGTTTTCCAGAGTGGCTGCACCATTTGGCATTCCCACCAGCATTGTAAAAGCACTCCAGTCTCTCCACAGCTTCTCCACTATTTGTAGCTTCGTGTTTTTTTGGATTAATGCCAATGGGGTAAGGTGGTATCTCAATGACATTTTGATCTGGACTTCTTTAATGTAAGATTTTGGATTATTAATTGATTATTTCATCTGTTATTGGGTCATGTTACTATTGTTGTGGTCAGCTGAGACAATTCTGATTCATAGTCAGATGTAAAATAAAAATTGAACACTTTCATATTGGAAATTACAGTTTGGATGATGTTGTTGTTAGGTGCTGTTAGGTTGGTTCTGACTCACACTGACCCTATATACAACAGAATGAAATACCACCAGGTCCTGCACCACTCTCACAATGGCTGCTGTGGTTGAGCCTGTTGTCACAGCCACTTTGTCAATATATCTTTTCAAGAGTCTTCCTCTTTTTTGCTGACTCTACACTTTCTGAAGCATGATAATCTTCTCCAGGGTCTGGTCCCTCTTGATAACATGTCCAAAGTACATGATACAGAGTTTTGTCTTTCTCCCTTCTAAGGAGCATTCTGGCTATACTTCTCACAGAACAAGTTTATTCATTCCTATGTCACCGCATGGTATATTTAACATTCTTCACCACCACCATAATTCAAAGGCATCAGTTCTTCAGTCTATCTTAATTATTATCTATTCCATGCATATGAAGTGACTGCGTATATCTTGGCTTGGGTCAGTTGCACCTTATTCCTCAAAGTGACATCACAGTTTGGATAGAACTGCTTATAGAAATCAATGAAATTTAGTGTCTTGGACACTAAATGAATATGATAAATGTTACTGTACTGGGCTTTCAGTAAGATATTATTAATCAAGAATTTTTTCTTGAATACTCAAAATGCTCGATGACAAATTTAACTGTTGGACTGATTGTCAGCAGAGGAAAAATAAAAGAAACAGTTTAACACAAGCAATAAAGAAAGAGAAAAAAGTAAAATCTAAAGCCAAATGGAAGTTCATTGTCATCATCATGGATACTGAATAAAGGTTCTTGAGAGAAAACTACATATTTCAACATCAAATGTCACTTTATTGGTTCATGGGGTCTTGAACGGAAGCTATGTTCTTTCAGAAGTCATCTGCCTTGGGAAAGCTGTGTAGTGAGCTTCAGTGTCAGATTTCATTGGGATTATGTGTCCAGATTTTAGGCTCCTAAACAGTTTATAATTGGAAATTGTGTCTTGGAACTTAAAAACCATATTTGTGTGCATAAACACAAAAGCGTATTAGTAACTACCAAGGTCTGGGGGAAGGAGAACATGGAAAGTAAGGAATAAATGTTGAATTTTTGTTTAGGGTGATCAAAAAGTTTTGGGAAATGCTTTTAGCTACAAAACATGGTGAATATGATAAATGTAACTGAATTGATTACCTAAAAATGGTTAAAATGACAAGCATTTTAGTGTGTGTATTTTACCACAATGTACTTTCTAAGAAAAAAAAATGAATGAATGAAGAACCGTATTTGTAAACAGTGAAACCTGAAATTATTTTTTCCAGTATGGTTTCAAGGCTGATTTCTGTTTAAAAAAAAAAATTAAATTCAGTCCTTCAATGCAATATCATATAGAAGTGTATTAGATGATTTTTTTGACACTGTAGATTGTATCTGTTACAAATAGTCATTTGTTTATAATATTAGTTATCTAAGAATGCCTGGCAAGATTAGAATACACTAAGATGGAATCTGTGAAAGAAGCAGCCATAAAAAATTGCACAGATCTTCTTCCTTTTTTAAATTGTGCTTTAAATGAAGGTTACAGACTAAATTCTTTTCTCATTAGACAATTAACCACTGGTTGCCAGCAGTCTTCTTTTCTCAAACTTGGGTTCCCTGTCATCAGATTTCCTGTATCATCCTGCCTTCTAGTCCTTACCTCTGGGCTGGTGTGTCTCATTTTGTTTTGTGGCCCTGTTTAATGTTCTGATGAACGGTAAGCCTCAGGAGTGTCTTCAGTACTGAATTAGAAATGCATGCGAAAATCCTATCTCAGGGTTTCTTCAGTCTGTCAGACCAGTAAGGCCAGTTTTGTTGTTGTTGTTGTTTTGAGTTACAGTTTTGTTCTACATCCCCCCACCCCCGGCTCTGTTTGGGGTCTTCTATTGAGATTCTTCTCAGAGCAGCTGATAGTAGAAGCCAGGCACCATTTGCTTACATTGGACTCAGTCTGGTGGAGGCTGTTATAGTTACGGTACGTTAGTGCCTTGCACTAATCTTTCCCTGGTGTCTTTGGTTTTCCTCACTCTGCATTGCTGCAGATGAGGTGGCACTGGTGGAGCATCATAGATGGCTGCTCACAATCTTTTTTTTTAAATAAATTTTAATTTTTCTTCATTGTGTCTTAAATGCAAGTTTACAGTTACAGTCAGTTTCTCATACAGAAACTTATACACACTTTGCAATATGACCCAGTTACTCTCCTCACACTGTGACAGCACAATCCTCTTCTCCAACCCATATTTCCCGCATGCATTTAACCAGCTCCTGTACCCATCATTTTCTCTTACCTCTGAACAGGAACTGCCCACTTAGTCTTCTGCATCTGCCCAAGCCAAGACACACTCTTCACCAGTATCACGTTATGCTTTATATACCGGTTCAATCTTTGTCTAAAGAGTTGACTTCCAGAATGGTTTCAGTTCTAGTTTATCACAAAGTTCAGAGACATGTCTTCTGGGGACCCTCCAGTTCATCAAATGTTAAGTTTCATCAGTTTTACTAGAGTTTGAGTTCTGCATGCCACATTTCTCCCATTCCATCAGGAACTCTCTGCTGAGTTCCCTACAAGGGCAATCTTCGGCCGGGAACCATCCAATTTTTCTGATCTCATCTTGATTAGTCTCTGGTATGCATGACCCTTTCTGTCTTAGGGGGCTTGCAGTTTCCTCATGTTGTTGATGCTCTTCTTTCTCCTTTCCTCCAAGTGGTCTGAGATCAATTAATGCTTCTTAGATGATCACTTGCTAGCTTTTAAGACCCCAGACATTACTTGCCAAATTAGGATGCAGAACGTTTTCTTAAAATTTTTGCTATGCCAGTTGACCTAGATGTCCTCTGAAGCCATGGTCTCCAGATCCCTGACCCTTGTACTCTGTCTCCAAAAGTATTTGATTTTATTTAGAATACTTCAAAGCTTGGGTTTAATCCATTTTACTCACAATCTTTTTTTGTGTGTATCATGATTAGGTGAAAGTATAGAATCCAAATTAAATTTGCATGCCTGCCTATCTGCAGCTCCTTCTGCTCTCCTTACCCTGTGAAAGCACATTCCTCCTTTTCATTCTATATATGTTGTATCCTCTTAGCAATCTTTTGTCCCCTCCTCTCCATCCTCTCCTTTCCCTTCCAGTAAGAGGCCAGTAGGACAGCATCCTATAAATGCATAGAACCATAAAGTACATACACCATACGGTCATACTGTATCTCTGAGTCCAGTCCATTCCTATCTAAAGAATTGACCCCAGTAATGTTTTCTGGTCAGGGGCAGCATCAGGTGTAGGGGCCATTCTCCCAGAGGAACCACCAGGCTACTGGACCATCAATTGAGGTCTTTTAGTGGAGTTCTTGAAGCTACTGACCAAAGGAGGATGTAAAATATTTTCTTTTTAGCTACGTTAATGCCAGTTGAGCTAAATGTCTCCCAAGACATGGCTCCCCTGGCCTCAGCCCAGTAATTTAGTTTGAATGTGTCTTTGAAATTTTCATGATTTGCTTTGGTCAAATTGCGCTGACTTCTTCAGTATTGTACACTGTCTTACCCTTAAAAAATTACCACGTATCTATTGTGTAATGGTTCGCCTTTTGTACCCCTTCCCTCCCTTGTTAAATATAAAGATAGTTTCATTTTCTGTGTAAACCTTTTCATGAGTTTTTATGATAGTGTTCTAATACAGTATTTGTGCTTTTATGACTCACTTACCCATGTAATGTTTCACAGTTCATCATTATTCTTTTTTATTGCATAGTATTCCATTGTGTGTAAGTACCAAGGTTTATTTATCCCTTCATCTGTAGTGAAAACTTAGATTGTTTGTATCTTTTTTGCAATTGTGAATAATGCTGCAATGAACATGGATGTGTGTATGTCTATTCAAGTGACTGTCGTTATTTCTCTGGGATACATTCCTAGGAGAGGGATTCCTGAATCATGGTATTTTTAGTTCTAACATTTTAAGGAAGCACCAAGGCACTTGCCTTGACATATTGCTTTCTGAAATGGTTGTGCCATTTTGCATTCCCACCAGCAGTATCTAAGAATTCCAGTCTCCCCACGGACTCTCCAACATCTGTTATTTTCAGTTTTTTTTTTTCAATTCATGCCAGTAAATGCCAGGATGAGCTGGTATCTCATTTTAATTTTGATTTGCATTTCACTAATGGCTAGTGATCTCAAACTTATCCTCACTTGTCACTTGAAGTCTCCTTTGGTGAAATATCTATTCATATATCCTTTATATATTTTTTACTTGGATTGTTTAGGTTTTTGTAGTAGAGGTGCTGGATTTTCCTTTAGTTTTTTAGAAATTAGAACTTTGCCAGATACATTATAGTCAATTTTTTTTCCAAGTATGTAGATTCTCTTTTTATTCTTTTGGTAAATTGAAAAGATTCCAATTATCTAGCTTGTTTTCTGGTGTCTGTTTATTGTTAGTTATGGTTTGTTTCCCATTTATGTCATGAATTGGGGCCTCTAGCATTGACTGTATCTTTTCTTCAATAATCTTTAGTTTTATATTCAGATCTTTGATCCATTGCTAATTATTTTTTGTGTATTTAGTTGTGGGATATGGATCCCATTTCAGTTTTTTACAGATGGACATCCCGTTTGGCCAGCACCATTTGTTAAAAAGACTGTTTTGCCTATTTAATGGAATTTGGGGCTTTGTGGAAAATCAGGTGACCATAGGTGGATGGATTTACATCTGGATTGTCTATTCTGTTGCATTGGTAAGTGTGTCTGTCATTGTATCACTACCAGTCTGTTTTGATTGCCATAACTGCATAGTAGGTTCTGAGCTTAAGGTAGTATGAGCTCTCCTATTTTGTTCTTCCTCTTCATTGGTGCTTTACTTATGAAGGACCTCTTTCCTTTCCATATGAAGTTAATCATCAGAGTGTCTATTGTATTAAAGAATGCTGTTGGTACTTGAATCAGAATTATTGTATTTGTAGATTGCTTTGGACAGAATTGACATTTTCACAGCATTGAATCTACATACCCATGAACATGATATGTTTTTGCACTTATGTAGGTGTCATGGATTGAACTGTGTCCCCCCAAAAATGTGTGTAACAATTTGGCTGGGCCATGATTCCCAGTACTGTGTGATTGCCCCACATTTTGTGATTTTCCTGTGTGTAAACCCTAATCTCTGCATGTGGTTAATAGACTGGATTATGTTAAAAGAAAGTTAGAGTAGGACTGTAACAGTCTTCCTAAGGTTGCCTTCCTGCTCCAGCGTAACGGAAGTTTCCCTGAAGTGTGGCTTGCACAACATTTTATCCTTTTATATTATAAGAGATAAAAGGAAAGGGAAGAAAACAGAGAGTTGCCGACCTCATACCATCAAGAATGCAGCCCAGAGCAGAGCACATCCTTCAGACCTGAGGTTACTGTACCAATTTGCTCTCAGACCAAAGATAGACTGATCCAACTCAAGGACCTTCTTCTAGATCCTACAGAGACAGTGTGTGTTCCTCTGGAGTTGGCATCCCGACTTTGGACTTTTAGCCTGCTGGACTGTGTAAGGGTAATCTTTTATTTGTAAAGGTATCCTCTCATGGTATTTATGTTAGAGCACTACCAGATGACCAGTATGGTACATCTCATTGGTTTCTTGCATCATTGTTTTTTAATTTCCTTTGCATAGGTCTTTTAACTCAGGGGTTATATTTGTTCCATTTAATTTTTTTTAAGGAGCTATTATAAATGGTAACATTTTACTGATTTCCTTTCCATTGTTGTCTTTATTGGTGTGCAGAAATCCAACTGATTTTTTTCATATCTATCTTGTATCGTGTAACACTGCTGAATCTTTCTACTAGTTCCAGTAGTTTTCCCGTGGAGTTCTTTTGGTTCTCTGTGTAAGTATCATATCTTCCACACATAAGGATAGTTTTACTTCATCTTGACCAATTTGGATGCTCTTTATTTGTGTACATGCCTTTATGTTCTAGCTAGAAGCTCCAGCACAATGTTAAACAGGAGTGATGATAGAGGGCTTCTTTGTCTTGTACCCGTTCTCAGAGGCAATGTTTTCAGCCTCTCTCGGTTGAGAAGGATGATGTCTGTTGTCCTTTATTACGCTGAGGAATTCCCCTTCTATTCCTATTTTATTGAGAGTTTGGGTCAGGAATGGGTGTTAAGCTTTATCTAAAGCCTTTCCTGTGTCCATTGAGATGATCATATGCATCTTTTGTTCTATTTACATGATGGATTACATTGATTGATCTTCTAATGTGAAAACATACTTGCATGTGTCATATGAATTTGACTTTGCCAGGGTATATTATTTTGTTTTATATGATGCCGAGTTTCATCAGCTAAAGTTTTGTTCAGAGTTTTTGTATATATATTCTTGAGAAATACTGGTACGCACTCTTTTTTTATACGGTGTCTTTGCCTGGTTTTGTATCAGAATTATGTTGGCCTCATGGAATGAATTTGAAAGTGTTCCTTTCTTTTCTGCATACTGAAGCAATAAATACATACTATTTGAAGTGTTAAATGATTGATTCACTTTGAATAAAAGAATCGCCTTTGATAATTTAAATTAGTTGAACACAGTTTTATAAACTTAAAGAGATGTTAAATTAAATTTAATAAAAGTAGTAAGTGATATTAGAAATTTAATTTATCTATACTCCTTTTTTTTAGGAAAACAAACAAAAAAACACTGCCATGGAGTCGATTTAGACTAATAAAGACCCTATAGGACAGACTGGAACTGCCCCACAGAGTTTCCAAGGAGCACCTGGTAGATTCAGACCGTGGATCTTTTGGTTAGTAGCTGTAACACTTGACCTCTGTGTCTCCAGGGATTACAAATAAGCCCAAGGTTACATAAACAAAAACATTATGTTGCTTTGGCTAACATTTCTCAGTAAGGGAGATACGGAGATGTTTCATGTCAAATTCGTTAATCTGTCCAATAATAAAAAGAATTTCCTTAAGAATAATACATGAATGCTTTCTTTATATAATTATATCTCACATATGAAGGGGTTAAAATATTTTAAAATAATGCAGTTGTGTAGTGTTTTTCATCACCCAGCAAAATAAGCAAAACCACCAATCAAACTCAGAATACATCTTTTTTGAATTTGAGGTACGGATTGAGCAAAGAGAGATTTTCAGAGAGCCAATGTATCTTTTAAAGCATAAGAATACACGTGCTCTGAAATCCGAATTTCTTTTATTTTACACTGACTTAAGTATTTATTTCTCTTTATAAATCAGTACCCCATTATATTTTAAGAGAAATTTTACTTCAGCGACCTCCCTCTTCATGAGGTCAGGTGTTTCTGGGTGGCACAATTAAGCACTCAGTTATTAACTGAGAGGTTAGCAGTCTACGGGTAAATCAGAAGGAAAGCCTAGAGATCTACTTCTGAAAGATTCAAGGAATATTTGTTTGCTAAAAATTTTGAATTTATGAAAATGGAAAATTTTATTAGCTCTTATGTAAATTAGATAAGCTAAATGCAATATAATATGAATTAAAATAGAAGTATCTGTGTCAATTAAATGTAGTAAAGAAATAAAGACATATAACAAAATATTATTAGATGCCTCCATAGGCATCATTGATTAGAAATTGAGAAATTTATTATTCCCTTTAGAATTTGGTTCGATATTCTCTTTTTCAGTGTGCATGTCACTTAACATAATGACATATTTTCCAGCAGTTTTTCTTTAAAATGTTGCCTTGAGAAGAGCAAATTTTTATTTACATTACCGTTAGACATCCTACTTTTCTTGATTCAATCTGCCTTGTTTACAATGATGTAAACTTTTTATTTCTCCTTTAGCTTATTGAAAGTATCCTAAATAATATCAAATTATTTATTGTTGTCAGGTGCCATTAAGTCAGTTCCAACTCATAGCAACCCTGTGAACATCACAATGAAACACTGTCCAGTCTTGTACCATATCTGCAGTCATTTTAATGCTTAAGCCCATTGTTGCAGCCACCGTGTTAGTCCATCTTATGGAGGGTCTTCCTCTTCTTCTCTGACCCTCCACTCTACTAAGTATGATGTCTTTTTCTAGGGTCTGATCCTTCCTGATGATACGCCCAAAGTATCAAATTATTTAATCATTTAAAAATTTTAACTAACAGATCAAAGACTGAGTGTGGAAAGCTAAGAATCTGGATACTTTTTAAGATTTCCCTTAAAAACACAAGTTTTTTATAGTCAGTATACCTATGGTATATTAAGATCATCTATGCTATACGAATTTCATTGATGTGGATACTGATACTGAACCCCTAAAGGATAAACATTTAGAAAAAGTCAAGAGTATTGGAAGGAAGAGGAGTGCTTTGACTTTTAGAGTTTTGAACATTCATCTTGGTGCAAACAGAAAATGCACGGAGACATTTCCATCATATTCAGAAAACCAAAAGATTAAAAATCTATCAGCCTCCATTTTATGTAACAGGATGGAATTGCCAAGAACAGCTCAATCCTCAAATAAACATGTACAAGCACACACGCACACATACTCCAAATGAATTAGTTTCATTGTCCAGTGTCATTTTCACTTGGCAAGGTTTGAATTTCTGCGACCATTATGTGACAGAATTACTTAACAACAGAACAACAAAAATCAAACCTCAAAACCTACCACTGCCCGCAGTGTAGACACAATCAGCTATAGCTACGATGGAGCTCACTAAGTTGAGTCTCACTGGCAACACAAGAATAAAAAGGGGTGCATCCTGAGATCTCCACTAAAAGACCTCAATTTATGGTCCAGCGGTTTCGGGGTTCCCCTGGGAGCATGGTCCCTGGCCCTGATGCTGCCCTTGTCCATAAATCATAACGAAGATCCACTCTTTGGACACGAATAGATTGGACTTGACAATGCAGAATGACCATATATTGTATGTACTTTATGGTTCTATACAGCTATAGGATATCATCCTGCTGACCCCTGGTTGGAGGAAGGAGAGCAGTTAGAGAGAAGGGGAAAGGAGACTGTTGGGAGGATGAGACACGCATGGAGCAGAGAGGAATAGTGTGCTGTCACTGGACAGGGAGAACAGTGGAAGCTGTATATAGGTGGGCATGTAAATTCATACAGGAATGTACATTTTCACTCAATCATATCAAATAAAAAAATAAAACCCACAATCAACAGCTAACTTGGCAAAGTATCAGACTCTGAATGGAAAAATTAAAAAAAAAAAAAAGCTCAACCACAAAGCCTATCAGATCACTCAAAGGAGGCTGAATCCAGGAATTCAGATGCCCAACTTAGATGAGATGAAATTTTAGACTACATGTTTTTCTTGGTCCAAGGGTGAATCCAAATGTGTAACATCTCGATGTCTTCATGAATAAAGTTTAAGAGAATAATCCAAAGACACCTAGCTCATTATTAGCTTTTACACAAACTGTTTACGTAAGAAGGTCCTAGGGCGGTGCAAATGGTTTGTGCTCTACTATTAATCCAAAGGTGGGGAGTTGAAACCCACCTAATGGTGCCGAAGAAGAAAGTCTTGGTGATCTGTTTCTGTAAACCACAGAAAATCTTTATGGAAAAAGTCTACTCCAAACATGGGGTCCCTGTGAGTCAGAACTGACTTGAAGGCAGCATGCTTTTTATTTCTATTATGATTGCTGTCGAGTCGATTCCGATTCATAACAACCCGATAGATGGAGTACAGCTGCCCCATAGAGTTTCCAAGGAGCACCTGGTGAATTTGAACTGCCGACCTTTTGGTAAGCAGCCGTAGCTCTTAACCACTACACCATCAGGGTTTCTATTTCTATAAGAGAGATGAATCAATAGGTTGATTTCATCTAACAAGGCAAAGCCAGGATTTATGTAAGAGAAGGAGAAAAGAAAATTAACAATAAAAAATTATCCAATGAAGCACAAACGAAAAAATATTGTTAGTATTTACTGGGTAAACCAATTGACAGGCAGCTAACAAGAGGACAACTGGGATGTGCTATCCTGAGTATGTGAAGTAGGAGAAGCAAAGAAAGTGATTGTAGCTGCCTATGAATTTTTCAATAATCTTGAGAATTTAGTTTGGTAGCTTACATTTCAAAGTTTCGGTATCTTTCAGCAGTCTCATCGTAGTTAAACCATGTTCTCACCTTAGCTAAAGCATGTATGCAACTCTTCCTCATCAGTTTTTCACTCTCCTTTACTCTGGTCTTTTCTCACTATCCTTTTCAAAGCTCCCTTTACATCTTTGTTTCTCAGAGTGTAAATGAGAGGATTGAGGGCAGGGGTTACTACAGTATACAAAAGAGTTATAAACTTTCCCTGTCTGCGGGCATAGGAGCTGCTGGGTTGGATATAGACAGCTGTGATGGTCCCATAGAACAGAGACACTACTGACAGGTGGGATCCACACGTTCCAAGAGCTTTACGCCACACTTGGGCTGACTTGATTCTCATCACTGCTTGGGTGATGTATCCGTATGAGACCAAGATGAGTGCCAGGGGGAGGAGGAGCAGTACCAAGGAAGCCGTGAAGAGCTGGACCTCATTGGCGTGAATGTCTACACACGCCAGCATGATCATGGCAGGCACTTCACAGATGAAGTGGTAAATCTTTCGGTTCCTACAGAAAGGCAGCTGAAGGGTGACGGTGCCCTGAATGAGGGAGTTGCCCAATCCGCTTAACCACGCCACTCCTGCAAGTGACTGGCAAAGTCGTGGATGCATAACAGTAGCATAATGAAGTGGCTGACAAACAGCAGCATAGCGGTCATATGCCATGACAGCTAAGAGAACACATTCAGTGGATCCCAGTGCCAAAGACACGTACAGTTGAATAGCACAGCCTATAGGAGTAATTGTCTTTGCTGGCCCATGGAGGTTCCATAGCAGCTGGGGCACAATGCTGGTAGTAAAGCACAGGTCAACAAAGGAGAGATTGGTAAGAAAATAATACATGGGCGTGTGGAGCTTGGGATCCAGACTGCAGACCAGGACGATAGCTATATTGCCCATCAGTGTCAGGAGGTAGGAGATCAGCACAATCACAAAGAGTATCTTCTCAAGCTGTGGCTGGTCAGAGAAGCCCACCAATATGAAATCATCTCCCAAACTCTCATTATTTGTTTTCATTACCCTACTCAAAAAAAGGAAAGAGATGATTATAAAAATGCAGGTGTTGTGACCAAAGCCCAAAACCAAATGTGTTGCCATCAAGTGAATACTGGGTAGTGGGAGACAAGAAAAATACAAAATTCACTTGAGACAAATTGACACTCAAGGTAAAGAATTATGGTGTGTGTGTACAGAAAGAAAGACAAAGAGAAGACAGAAACATTTGACCTTAGGAAGAAAGTAAAACTATGAGAAACTGTCCTAGAATACTGCTAAAAGATACATTGACATAAAATAAACAGTACTAGAGGTGATTAATAATGAATGATTTGTGATTATTCTAAACTGTTTTATTTTCTACAAATCTACCTCTTTCTTCCTCAACAGCATCAGCTGAAACTAGAAGGAAAAGTTTTAAAAAGGGAGATAGTAAAGAATAACTTCTTTATAAAATAAGGAATGACTTCCTATCAGTGTTCAAAGATGCAAGTCCCAGTTGGGCTGTGGTTAAGTGCAACACCAACCAAAAGACCGAGGAGCTAGAATCCATCACACACTCCCAAGGAGAAATGCGCCAATCTGAGTCTGTAAAGATTACAGCCTTGGAAACCCTGTGGTGTATTTGTACTGTGTACTGTAAGGCTGTAGTGAGTGAGAATTAACTTAACGGCAAGTGGTATCAGTGACCAATAGTAAAAGTATCAAATAATGAATATGTTTTCATTTTTAACAAAATAATATTATTGTAATACTCTACATTGACATTTATATTCACCAATATGATCAGATGAAATATGAAATATTTGATTATCATTGTTTTAATCACTAAATTAAAAAACAGTTGCTAATGAGTTGCTTTTGACTCATAGTGTCTGTATAGGACAGAGTTGAACTGCCACATGGGGTTTCTAAGGAAGGCTGCTGGATTCAAATCACTGACTTTTTGTTTAGCAGCTTAGACTTTAATTTAATAAATATTAAATAATTTTCCTCCAATATTTTTCTTATACTGCAAAAACGAGCAATTTCGTATTTCATTAATTAAAGTAGGTAAAGTTTTCAAAATTTTATTCTTTGATAGATTTCATTGAATTTGGGGGGTATATAACATATATATTCCTTTATATAACTTCATGGTATACAGTAGCAGAATAACAAGTCCAACTGATTGCCTTATGTGACATTGTTAATTAATTTAGCAGCTCTTCCATGCCATAGTCATTGCTGCTTTTCTACTGAAAAAGATGAAATTAAAAAAGAGAAAGCATGTTTTGGAAATTTTATTTAAAAAAAAAGTATTTTGCATTTTTACTGTTGGCAATTGGACACTCTTTCCTAGAAAGTAAAGTTTAAGGAGACCTAAAGGATGAATAGGAGTCAACCAGTGAATAAAATGAGGTTTGGCGTAAGGAAAGATTATTTTAGGAAGAAGGAATTAAGCTAAAGCTTAATGTTAAAAAGGCATTGAGGAGAAGAAGAATGTGTGGTGTCACAGGATTAGTGTGCAGTAGTAGGAAGACATGGAAAGGAAAAGGAATGTTTAAATTATGTTAAGGATTTTGAATGTATCCAAACCCATCTGTTCAGGGTAAACTTCGTTTGCTTTAAAGTGTCCTCCCACCCTCCCTGCTCTACATGGGGCCCAAGCCAGCTCCAGAGACTGGGAAGGAAGTAGGACCCCTCATGCACCATGGGCTATTTTACCAGCCTTCAAGAGGAAACATATTAAATAAAGGGGGAAGAAAGAAAATAACACACTGCTTCCCTTAAGCCAGAAATACAGGGCAGAAACAGAAACACTTCCTTTGCCTAGGTGCATGCATAAGGAGTCAATGGACTTTGCATGTCTTGCACTCCTGCATATAACATCGTGCGTCCATAGTCTGCCTGCCTTATGCTCTATGCCTGTCCACCTATGCCCTTCAAGGAACAGGGACAAGCTTTCCTCACAGACACTCACAAATGTTTGTCAGCCCCCTGACTTCTTCAATGTGAGCAGCCAGACACCTGCGCCTAAACCAATCACAACTGCCCATCTAGAACTGTAGAGGAGAGCATGTACCATACACTTAGTGACCAGCTCCCCAGACACCTGAGCTGAATACGTACAAGAAAAGTAAACAGACTCCTGGACTCACATGCCTAGTGATAGCTCTAACCATCAGCTGACAAGACATTAGAGCTTCAAAAGTGTCATGGATTGGACTTGGTGATGCAGAGAGACCATGTATTGGATGCACTTTATGGTTCTATGTATCTATAGGATATCATCCTGCTGACCTCTGGCTGGAGTAAGGGGAGTGGGTTGGAGAGGAGAGGAAAGGAGACTTTGGGAGGATGAGACATGTATCGAGCAGAGAGGAATAGTGTGCTGTTACAAGACAGGGAGAGTAGTGGAAGCGGCACATAGGTGGACATGTAAACTTATATGGGAATGTACATTTTCACTCAATCATAAATTAAAAAATAATAAATAAATAAATTGAAAAGACAATAAAAAATATTTTTTAAAAAGTGTCATTCAAACCAGCTAATGGGCAAACCTATTTGGGCACTTTGAAACAAAACAAGGAGCTAGAACTCAGTAAGAAAATATGAAATAAATAAATACAACTACCAAGTGATGGCTTGGAGACAAGGTCAATATCAAATCATGTAAAGAGGCAGACAATGATGGCTTCAGAAAATTGCCAAAACAACGAATCAAGAACCCCCAGACGAAGATAAACATCCTGGAATTATTGGAGGTAGAATACAGAAGATTAGTATATAGAACTCTTCAAGAGATCAGGCAAAAACAATAGAACACAGTGATAAACTGAACAGACTACAAGAAACCATAGAGACACAGCAGTCAGAAATCAAGAAGATTAATAATAAAATTCCAGAATTATACAGCTGAACAGAAAGTCAGAAAAGCAGAACTGAAACAATGAAAGTCAGAAATAGTGAGAATAAAGATAAAGCACTTGACCAACATATTTGAGGAAAAATCATATTAAAAATGTTTTTTAAACGAAGAAACCTGTAGAATTATGTGGAGCTCCATCAAAGGAATAATCTGTGAGTGACTGGAGTACCAGGACAAGGGAGAATGCAGAGAGAATTGTCGAAGAGAATGACTGACAGACCACTTCCCTGATACCATCAAAGATGAGAAGCTATCTATCCAAGAATCTCACTGAACTTCACAGAAGGTATATCCCAAAAGAAAGTTACCAAGACATATTACAATTAACTTGACAAAACCAATTTAAGAGTGGAAATAATCAACAAAGAATAGTCAGTAAGTTTAAGTTCAGAATGCTCAGCAAAAATCATGCAGGCAAGAAGCCAATGGGACGATATACACAAAGACTTAAAGGAAAAAAAAATTTCAGCCAAGAATTGCGTATCCAGCAAAACTCTATTAAATAAAGTGGCAAGATTAGGACATTTCCAGATAAACAGCAATTTAGGGAATTTGTAAACACCAAACCACAATACTAAACAGAGTTCCTTGGTTAGAAAATCAATAACATCAGATAAGAAACCCAAGACTAGAACTCAGGAGAGAGCAGCTAGATATCAATACAGATAGGGAAATCACAAAACGAAGAGAACAAAAAGAAACCCATTGCTGTCTAGTAGATTCCAACTCATAGTAATCTTATAGGGCAGAGTAGAACTAACCCCATAGAGGGTTGAAAGCAGTCCTTTTTACAGAAGCAGTATGCCACGTCTTTATCCCATAGAGCAGCTGGTGGGTTCACACAGTGCAACTTTCAGCTGACAGCTGAACACTTAAACAATGTGCTACCAGAACTCCTCGTTCACTTGCTGTTAGGAAAATAGAATACATGAGCATCGTGACTGACTACATCCTACATTTCAAACTTTGTATTTTAAAGAAGTATGGGTTTTCTCCAATTCTCTGCAATTATGGAGAAAAAAAATATGCCCCAGAGGTTAAAATTAACAAGAACATCTACATACACATAACATACATACAAACATAAACAATCTGCCTCTGTAACATGTATTTATCAAAAGTTGTGAATATAAATAACAACAACATAAAAACAACAGAAGAGGGAATATACCATGTAGATAAAAAACTTTCTAATGGAGTCAAAGGCAAAGTGCTACCAAGATATAATAGACTGTTTCAAAAGTAGGAATATAAGGGTAAATGTCAAGGTAATCACAAAGAAATTAATACATCTGCCATCAGAATAAAGCAGGAAAACATACAATCTCAATAAAAACAAAAGAAATCCACAAACCAAAGGAATTTAGCACAGGACAGTAAGAGAAACAAAGAAAATATAAGCACCACAAAAAAAAAAAGGCACACTAAAAAATGGCAGTAATAATATGCTGTTTAGAAGAAACACACCTTAGCAAGAAGTCTGCAACCAGTACAACAACAGATACATCTACCAGAGGAACAGAAATAAGAACCTAGATGTAAATCCATCCACTTAGGTAAGCTGATGTTCAACAATTGTCCAAAATCCATTAACTGTAGAAGGACCGTCTTTTTAGCAGGTGGCACTGGCAAAACTTAATGTCATGTCATAGTGGAGCAAACTAGAGGAAATTACGCTGAGTAAAGAGGGATAGGTGCGTGAGAACACTACTATGAAAACTCATGAAGAGGTTTACACACAGAGAGAAAAAAAATCTTTGATGGTTACCAGGGAGGGCTAGAGATAAAAAAGAAATAAAAATGAAAAAGAAATCCACCCATTTTATAAAACTATGAGACTAGTGCATTTAAGCTATAAGTTGCTCAAAAAAGTTTATAAATATATTGAAAATAATTCACGTTGTCAGTCTTTTAACAAACAATTAATTGGAAAAAAGAAAGGAAAATAAAGATGTGAAGAAAAGTCCCAAAATATAGGGAAACTAATCTTTTGGATTTTCCTTCTAAATCGCCCCCATTCCTAAAACTAAGACAGCTAAAAAAGTATTATATTTCTCACATACAACTCACTTCTGAAAACGGTAAGAGTCAAATTAATAAAATACTCCAAAATAAAAACACTTCCTAGAAGCTGAGTATGAATGGTAGGTGAATTATTATTTGGAGTAGGTTAAGAAGGTCAACATGAGCAGCTAAAAAAGCAATAATTGTGTTTTCTCCGTTTTCGATAATTTGTAGTATGTGCAGATGGACAAGAGAAATTATGTGGCTCTTGTTATTTCCTCACCTCTGAAAATTTTGTCTCTTCTCTCTTTTAATTAGTTTCTCAAGACAGGAAGATCGTTCTAGTGAATGAGGCTGTAAATGTGTAAATGTGAATCTCAAAATCCAAAGCCAAGTTTGGGATAGAAATGCTTATTTCTGGAGTCAGAGAACATTGAAGTTTGTAATTATAGTAGGAAATAAT
Source organism: Heterohyrax brucei (assembly GCA_028571685.1). Taxonomy (NCBI): domain Eukaryota; kingdom Metazoa; phylum Chordata; class Mammalia; order Hyracoidea; family Procaviidae; genus Heterohyrax; species Heterohyrax brucei. Next base: position 45,187,719 of record CM053144.1, on the reverse strand, counting down.
ACTAGACTCAGAATGTGGCCTTCAGGACCCTATATATTCCCAGTAGGGCAATTAATACCAAGCACATGAGTGACCAAGACAAAAGTTTTCCTGGGGGAACTGTAGTTAAAGAACTACTCTTAAACACGTAGATATCTAATCTAGAAGGCTTTTAGCACCTCAGATCACATGCAAAAATAAAATATTGGCAAATGGGTCATCCTGTGCTAAGTTACTTGCCTAAAATCATGATTTTCACAGAATTCCTACCGTCACCACCTTATTTACATAATCTGTATATAATCAGTACACAATTATCAAGGTCTCATAATATGAAGCTATGTGCATGTTTCACAGATCACAGTAAGTCAGCAGGATAAGTTTTCACCCATGGAATCCATTTCAGGAAGACTGCAACAGAAGTCTTGTTAGTAATGTATTTACTTTAGTTAGCTTTCTCAAACTTTTAAAAAGTTTCTCTGGTTTCTCTTCTTAAGAATTTACAAACTACAGTAAAGATTACTCTTGCTTACGTGGGATTTCTTCTAGTATGTCCCAAATCATTTGGCCACAGAATGTTTTAATAACATCTCTTAATGTTTTGTGTGAATAGGATGGTAGGTTTCAGAAACTATGCCACAGAAACGCATATTTAAGGATAAAATGCCAATTTGATATTGGCATCATGGTTCAGGGGTTATTAACTACTATTTGTAAACATGCCAAGAATATGGATTTCGTGGAGAGTAGTCGTGGAACACTGCTGGTGAACTCGTTAAAAGCCATGGCTGCTAAGCAAAAAGTCAGCAGTTCAGATGTGTCAGTCACTGCTCGAAAACCCCATGGAATGTTCTCTGTCCTGCAGGGTAGCTATGAGTCCGTAACAGGTGCGGTTTTTTGGTTTGATCACGAAATTTCTAAGGAAGGGGGTTAAGTTGAGGTGGACACAGGAAACTGTTCACTCACAACTTTGATAGAGCTCAGAATCTGGACCCAGTTTATCTTAGGTTTATATATATGTATATATATATATATATACATATATATAAACATACATATATGAACTGAAAGTAGATTATATACCAATATGGGAAACTGATGCATAGGTGACAATGAATATAAAATAAAGACTTGACCATACGCAGTGGAAATTAAGTTCAAAATTGTTATTAAATAGGTTAATTTTTAACTTGGTTTCTTCCCAAGTCAAAAAGGAAATAAAAATCTTGCTTAATTCCCTAAGTACACAAAATATTCTGTTTAATGATTCAAAAAGTGGGAAAGACTATGTGTGAGAGGTAATGTTCACATTAGATGCCAGTTCTCTTCCATAGCAACTCGATGGAAACACAGCAGATGGAAACACAGTCCAGTGTGGGACATCCTTACAATCATTGATAAACATTTTCTTTTGCATTGTTAGCCCATTGTTGCAGCCACTGCATCAATCCATCTCGTTGAGAGGCTTTCTCTTTTTCCTTAACCCTTTTTCGACCAAGCAGGATGTTCTTCCCCAGGGACTGGTCCCTCCTAATAACATGTCCACAGTGTATAAGACATTCTCAACATCTTTACCTTTAAGGAGCATTCTTGGTGTACTTTTTCTAAGACAGATTTGTTTGTTCTCTTGGCATAGTGTATATAATATTCATTGCCAATAATATAATTAAAAGGTATCAATTGTTCTTCAGCCTTTCTTATGCGTGGTCCAACTTTGACATGAATATGCAGCGATCTGGTGGTTCAGTGGTTAATTCTCAGCAGCTAATCAGAAGGTTAGCAGCTCAAGTGTACCAATCTACTTGGAAACCATATGGCATAGTGCTATCCTGTGACACAGGGTTGTTATAAGTTGAAATCTAGCACGCATATGAGGTGATTGACAATAGTAGGATTTGAAGCAGGCTCACCTTAGACCTCAAAGTGATATTTTTGCTTTTCAACACTTTAAAGAGATCTTTTGCATTAGATTTGCCCAGTGCACTGGATTATTTAATTTCTTGACTACTGATTTTAGATCAAAGTAAAATTAACTTCTTGACAGCTTCAATATTTTCTGCATTTATCACGATGTTTCTAATTGATCCAGTTGTGAAGATTTTTGTTTTCTTAATGATAAGGTGCAATCCATACTTTCTGACATGTTTAAGTCCAAAGATCAGCTTTCTATGTGAAAAATTGTCCCCTACTGTCATTATTTACTCATTCTAGTACTTCTAAACACATGCACACACATACACACACACACACACACACATTAGAATGAGCAAAGAATACACTTTTATGTCTGTTTCTGCCTATCTAGAATGAGAAAGTTAATGATTTGGGTTATAGTAGTCAAAGAGAAAATAATTCAAATGTGCGTCAACAGTGTGTGTATTCACTGTGTGTCAACTGACACTGTATGTCAATCAATGAGAATAAGTGAACTAATTATTAAAATTCAGGAATAAATCTCACAATATTATATTGAGTGAAACAATTATTCTTAGTGGATTATGCTTGGTGGCTACAGTATTTGTTAAGTAATACTATTAAAACCACTGCTTATAAAACAGAGTATTTAATTTACTATAAAACAAAAACAAGCAAACAAAAAAACCAAACCCATTGCCATTAATTTGATTCCAACTCACAGCCATGTTATAGGACAGAACTGCCCCATAGAGTTTCCAAAGAGTGTGTGGTAGATTTGAGTTGTTAGCCTTTTGGTTAGCAGACATAACTCTTAACCACTACAGCACCAGGGTGCCCATAAAACCAAACCAAGTTAATTCCAATTCATGATAACCCCAAGGATTTCAGAACAGATCTACTTCAGGAGGTTTTCTTGACTGTAATCTTTCTGGCAACAGATGACCAGGCCCTTCGTCACTGCTGGGTGGGTGCAAACTGCCAACCTTGAAGACAGTGGAACTACTATTAAAGATACTACCTTTTGCCATGGAGTAGATTCTGAGTTATAGCGACCCTGTAGGACAGAATGGAAAAATCCCTTACAGTTTCCAAGGAATGACTAGTGTATTTTAACAGCTGACTCTTCAGTCAGCAACCTAACACTTAAGCCACTGCTACTCCACTGGGGTTCAGTGGTTGAGCACAGATCATTTGTGCCACCCAGAGACCTCAGTTTAGTACAAAAACACCAAAGCCACTGAGTTGATTCTGACTCATAGAGGTCCTATAAATAAAAGTAAAATTGCCTCATAATTTCCAAGGAGTGCCTGGTGGCTTTGAAGTGCTGGCCTTTTGGTTTGCAGACGTAGATGGCACTTAACTACTACGCAGCAAGGGTTTCCCATTTGGTGTGGGCTTTGATATTAACAATGGATTTTTCTTTTCAAGTCAGACTGTAACCAATAAGCAGTCATTGGTTTAACTTGTTTGTTTGTTTATTTTTGACAGTTTTAATCAAAACCTCTGAAGAAGTTGGAAACCTTGGTAGTGTTAACGGGTGAGTGCTACATCTGCTAACCAAATGGCTGGCAGTTCAAATCCTCCAGGCACTCCTTGGAAACTCTATGGTGTGGTTCCATTCTGTCCTATAGGGTGGCCGTGAGTTGGAATTGACTTGATGGCAGTAGATTTGGTTTGTTTTTTTTTATTTTACTTTGTAGTGTGAGGGGTACAGTCTTTGCAATTACTTGATGGGCATCTAGAAAACCTGAGATTGTTTAGATATGAAAGACACCTTACCACTTTTTGACAGAGAAAACTTGTCAGTAAATTAACATACAAGACTAAGTGTCATATCTAACATAAACACAACAGCAAATAACAGCGGTTGCAAACTCGGGGAAGAGATTTTAAATGAACCTCTTAGCAACTGATTTTGCTAAAATGATTTAGGTCATTTTAAAGGCACAGAATATAGAGACCCATCATTTGAAAACTCTAGATGTTTTACTATTCAGGCACAAAAAGATCAGTCATAAATTAAACCAAAAATAATAAAAACTTTTAAATTAAGTGAAAAATCTTCGAATTATCAGTTAGGCTGAAATGCACACAGTTTAAAGCATTAAGTAATAACCACTCTTATAGTAGATGACTTTATGTGTGAGGAGACTGCCCTCATTAAAATTGCCTGTGTGGACGCGACCTTCCTGGAAAATGTGCTCTCTATGTCTAGTGTCCTCTGTGTGTGTTCATATCTCTGGGACTTATTTTGGTCTCCTATAGCTGCATTCTGAGGAGTGTACTTAGAACAAAGTTGTCTGAAGACAGAAGGAAAGCATTTGGGACCTGAGTGTCTCACATGATTGTCGTGAGACTATCGTTTTTGTCTACCCACAACCCAAGATTCAAACCACTAACCTTTTGGTTAACAACTGTAGCTCTTATCCACTATCCCACCAGGTTTTCCAGTATACACAGAAGCACAGTAAATTCCTCACCTGCTTCTTACCGTAGTGACTTGTTCACTTAATACTTTGATCCATACCATGACAAAGAGATTAAGTGGGCTCTGCAAAGGCTGCTGATAAGAGACCCAAGTTAGAAAAAAATGTGAGATACACTCATGCAGTTCCTCAGATGCTGGGAACTTTTAGGTGTATCTCCTTGTGGCTTCTTCTGTCGTTTAGAATGAAAGCAGCTAAATCACTTAAACAAAAGTAGATGTCAACTGTCCTCTTAGCATGTCCTGAAGCTGTTCTTGTTGTCTCATGGAAAGCCTATGCACAACAGAAGGAAACACTGTCTGGTCTTGTGCTATGCCCACAATCATTTTTGTGCTTAAGCCCATCATTGCAGCTACTGTGTCAATCCATCTTGTTGAGGGTCTTCCTCTTTTTCACTGACCTTCCACTCTACCAAGCATGATGTCCTTCTCCAGGGACTGATCCCTCCTAACAGTATGTCCAAAGCATGTAAGATGCAGTCTCACCGTTTTTGCTTCCAAGGAACACTCTAGTTGTACTTCTTCTAGAACAGATCTGTTTATTATTTTGGCAGTCTATGGTATAGTCAATATTCTGCTCCAGTACCACAATTCAAAGGCGTCAATTCTTCTTCTGTCTTCCTTATTCATTGTTGAGCTTTTGCATGCATATGATGCAATTGAAAATACCATGGCTCGGGTCGGTACCTTAGTCTTCAAGGTGACATCTTTACTTCTGGAAACTTTAAAGAGGTCACTTGCAGTAAATTTTACCAAAACAATGCATCTTTTGATTTCTTAACTGCTGTTTCCAGGGATGTTGACTGTGGAACTGAGTAAAAAGAAATCTTTGACAATCTCATTCCTTTCTCCATTTATCATGATGTTGCTTACTGGTCCAGTTGTGAGGATTTTCATTTTGTTGATGTTGATGTTCAATCCATACTGAAGGCTGTGGTCTTTGATCTTCATTAGTAAGTGTTTCAAATCCTTTTCACTTCCAGCAAAGTTGTGTCATCTGCATAACGCAGGTTGTTAAGGAGTCTTCCTCCAGTCCTGATACTTTGCTCTTTTTTAGTCCAGCTTCTCAAATTATCTGCTTAGCATACCGATAGAAAAGGTATGGTGAAAGAATAAAGCCCTGATGCACACCTTTCCAGACTTTAAACTATGCAGTGTCCCCTTGTTCTTTTTGCATGACTGCCTCTGGAATTTCCATTCTCTGCAATGTTAACCATAATTTGTTACAATCCACACAGTCAAACGTCTTTGCATAGTCAATGAAACATAGGTAAACATCTTTCTGGTGTTCTCTGCTTTCAGCCAAGATCCATCTGACGTCAGCAATGATGTCCCTGGTGCCACATCCTCGTCTAAATCCGGCTTGAATTTCTGGCAGTTTCCTGTCAATATACTGTTGCATTTGCTTTTGTATGAGCATTAGAAGTCACCTACCCCAAATCCTTCTTATCTTCCTTTCTAGAAGTGTAAGGTGTCTCCTTTTTTACTATTTTGTAAATATTCTATAAAAACTGAATATGGGTATATGCATGTGTATGTTCACTTTTATAAATCCTGAGTTATTACAGCTCTGGTACCACAGTGGTTAAGAATTCCACTGCTAAACAAAGACTCAAACGTTCAAATCCTCTGCTCCTTGGAAACCCTATGGGACAGTTCTATTCTGTCCTGTAGGGCCACTAGAAGTCAGATCAAGTCAACATCAATGGGTTTTGTTTGTAGTTTTTTGTTTTGTTTTGACTAACTGTTCTAAATCCATTGCCACTGAGAAGGTTCTTACTTACAGTGATCCTATGTGTTACAGAGCAGAACTGCGCTCCCCTAGGTTTTCTTGGCTATAATCTTTACGGAAGTGTGTTATCAGGACTTTCTTCCATGCTGCAGCCACGTGGATTTGAACTATCAACTTTTCAATTAGTAAGTAAAAAACTAAATCCACTGCAGTCAAGTCAATGCCGACTCACAGAGACCCTATAAGACAAAGTAGGACTATCCCACAGAGTTTCCAAGGAGTATCTGGAAGGTTGGGACTACTGACTTTTTGGTTAGCAGACATAGCACTTAACCACTACACCACCAGGATTGGGTGCAAAATGTTTGTGCCACCCAGGGACTTCTCCAGTAGCTGACTAGTGGCATGATTAACCCAGTTATGACAAACATACTTGCAGATCATGAAACCACATCTTCTATTACATGAAGATTGCACTTATATCATAGCTACTGAAATTTAAGTTCATATGGCAATGCTCACATCCCATAGCACTACAGGAAGTGTGTATTCTGTTTGTTACTTATGAAAGTGTGAAGGTCCATTGGAAAGTGCACAAATAGTTAACCCGGCTTTACTTGGAGAATTACTGACATTTGCTCAGCCAGTAGAGGCCTCTGTGACTAAGTACATCCAGAGATTTTTCTCACGTCTCTACCCACAGAGGGAGACCACAAGAGAGATGTGCTATGAGGTTGAATGTTTCTCTTTGTGCACTTTTCATCAGAATAGAATAGCTCTCAGTCTCTTTTGATCAGCACTTTAGCTCTGTATGTGAATCCCGAGCTAAATTTGCAAACACAAGTTTGTCTTATCATTAATCCTAAATATTTAAATTTGACAGAAGTCTATAAATTGATATACAAATAATAAAAATGCTTTGTCGTTTGTATATCATTTTCATCAATGTATTTGATAAAACATGCAAATATTTTTTCATATTGAGTGTAAAATTGCTATCTGTTCTTATAGTATACTTAACAATTTTGGCAATGCTTTAAGTTTAAAGATACTAATCTTGTTTTCTATATGTTCACAATCATTATTTATTTACAGACTATTAGCAAGATTTCTACTAGCTTGACTACTAAACACTGCTTAGGCGTACTTTCACAAGTTAATTTTTACAGGGTTTTTTTTGTATAAAATAAGCACTTTGATAGGGATTGTCCTAAGGAATCTTTTAATACAACTAAATAAATGTAGATGAATAAATCATGATGTTGAATAGAGTGATCTGAAAAAAAATTGAAAATATAATAATAGGAGAATAAAAACATGATCTAGTCAGATAGACAAAGCTAACTTGTCTATTTGGAACTTGTGTTTCTCTGTTCACAAAATGCAATCAAATTGGTATTAATAAAGGTATCATTAATAGAGATTAGTAAAGGTGATCACAATTTCTATAAAAGTTTCGTTGGTGAATTAGGAAAGCCTAAATTAAAAGACACACTGCACTGGGAAAATCTGCAGTGAAGGACCTCTTTAAAGGGTTGAAAATAAAGATAACTCCTTGAAGACTAAGGTACAGCTAACCCAAGCCACAGTATTTTCAGTCACATCATATACATGCAACAGCTGGACAATGAATAAGGAAGAAAGGGGAAGAATTGATGCCTTTGAATTGTGATGTTGGAGAAAAATACTGAATGCATTGTGGACTGTCAAAAGAACAAACAGATCTGTTCTGAAAGAGGTACAAACAGAGTCCTCTTTGGAAGCAAAGATGGTGAGACTGAGGCTTACATACTTTGGACATGTTGTCAGGAGGAATCAGTCCCTGGAGAAGAACATCACGCTTGGCAGAGTAGACAGTCAGAGAAAAAGATAAAGACCCTCAACCAGATAGACTGACATGGTCACTGCAACAACGGGCTTCAGCATAAAACAAACTCGAGGCATGGAGCAGGACCTGGCAGTATTTCACTCTGCTCTTTAAAGGGTCACTGTGAGTCAGAAGTGACTTGACAGAACCTAACAACAACAGCGAATACCTAATAAGCAATATAATTACCTAGTTATTTGAAATACTATAATTTTAAACAGCCAAAACAATGAAGAAAATGGTAATAATAGTAACCTTATACCCATACTAGGAAAATAAAGTTTTAACATTTTCCGTGTATTATTTACACTTTTTAAATAATTTATTTTATTTTTATTGGTGATGAAATACTCAGTAGAACATACACAAATCCAACAATTCCTACAAGTAGGATTCAGTGGCATTAATTATATTTTATGAGTTGTGCAACCACTCTCACCCTCCTCTTCTGAGTTGTTCCTTCTCCAATAACATAAACTCTCTATTATTTCCTATCTAACCTTTCAAGTTGCCATTTTGATCCCATATAGATAAATCTTAAAATGCACAGTTGTCAAGGCAGACATTCTTCACTAGTAGAGCTGAACTATTGCTTGATTTTAAGGATATTTAGGGAATATTTGGAGTTAAAACACTAACATTTTAAAGATTGTTTCATGACAATTGTTTGAGTTCATTCTGTATCTTTGCCTCCAGGAAGTCTGTATTTTGTGGGAATTGAAATTCTGTTCTTCAGATTTCTCTTCTGATAAGGATTCTTCCACAGAATTTGTGATCAAAATGTTGAGTTGTGTTGCTAGGCACCATCCAATTCTTCTTTCCTCATGGAAACAGTTGTTCATCGAGGCAATTAGCCCATATTCCATTTCCTTCTCCTATTCTTGACTCTTCATTTTCTGTTGCTCCAAGCTAAAAGAGATCAACTGTTGTACCTTGAATAGGTGCTTCTGATTAAGATGCCAGGCACTATGCAACAAACTGGAAAATACTAGGTCTAAACACAATATTAGACCAATTAACTGGGATGTCATATTGGGAATGGGACCATGAACCTCCAAACCAAGGAATCAAATCCTTTTAGGTGTTCCATTGTATGGAATCAGCCTCAGCAGTTACTCTGCTTGGTTTTGGTTTTTGTCAATGTTGTAAATATGTCTATCACACAACAATTCAACTTATTGAAAACAATTACATTAATTAGTTGTGCAACTGGATCCTTAATCAATGCAAATTTTCCATCACTCTACACCAAAACAGTGTTCCGTAAACAATAACTGTATTCCTTTCCCCCTTCCTCATGCCCCTGGTGATTACAAATTAACTTTGGTCTCCGTATGTTTTCTATATAAGTGAAGTTAAACATTATTTGTCCTTTTGTGAGTGACTTATTTCACTCAGTATAATGTCTCCCAGTTTCATTCATAGTGTGGTGTGTATTTCAACTTCATTTTTCTCACTGGCTGAGTAGCATTCCATTGCATTCATGTACCACATTTGGTTTATCAACTCATCCATTGATACTTTTAAACTATTTTGAATAGTACTACAAGGAACATAGGTGTAGCACTATGTATCTGAGTCTCTTCAAAGTCTTGTGTGTGCATACTTAGGAATGGACCTGCTAGTAGAGTAGTGTTTAAGTGCTATGGCTGCTAACCAAAAGGTTGGTAGTTTGAATCCACCAGATACTCCTTGGAAACTCTACGAGACAGTTCTACTCTGTCCTATAGGATCACTGTGAGTTGGAATCGACTCAACAACAGTGGGTTTGGTTTGTTTGGATGGTAGTGCAGTGGTTAAACCTTCAGCTGCTAACCAAAATGTCAGCAGTTCAAATTCACCAGCTGTTCCTTAGAAAAACTAAGGAGAGGCTCTGTTTGTCCTAAAGACTCACTATGAATCAGCAAAGACAACATCAACAGGTTTGGATTTGTTTCCATGGTAGTTCTATTTTTATTTTTTTGAGGAACCATTACTCGCTTTCCTGCAATAGCTGTATCATTTTGCATTCCCACTAGCAATGGATAAGGTTTCCAATTTCCCCACATCCTTGTCGACATTTATTAATTTGTTGTTGTTGTTGTTGTTAAATCATAGCCATCCTAGTGGTAATTAAACAATATTTCATTGTGGTTTTGATTTGTATCTGACTGATGGCTAATGATACTGAGCATCTTTTCACGTGTTTGGTGGCCATTTGAACATCCTCTTTAGTGAAATATCTCTCAGGTCCTTGCCCATTTTATGACTGGGTTATCTATCTTTTCGTTGTCAAAGTTTGATATATACTTTGGTTATATTCTTACCAGTTATATGATTTTCAAAGATATTCTTTTCATTTTTTGTTAAAATCTGTTGATAAACAGAAGTTTTTAATTTTTATGAGGTTCCTTTAAGTTAGTTTCAAAATTGCTTGAGTATTTGTTATTTCAGAAAATCTATTGTTAAAGTTAGGCCAAACAGCTTTGCTCCTGCAATTTCTTCTCAAAATTTTACAGTTCTAGTTTTCAAATTTAAGTCTTCAAACCACTTTGAACTTGTTTTTGTATATTGTGGGAAGCACTATCCTGATTAATTTTTCTGCGTGTGGAAATTCAGTTTTTCTGGCATCATTAATTGAAGAGATTTCCTTTCCACTTTAAATGTCATTAGCACCCTTGTTAAAAATCAATTGATCAGAAATGTGTGAGTTTAGTTCTGGATTCTCAGTCCTATGCAGTCTATATATCTATTGTACCAGTACGCAGCTGTTTTTGTTAATGTAGCTGGTAAGTGTGAATCCTCCAACTTTGTACCTCTCTTTCAACACTGGTTTAGCTTACTGGGGTCTCTTGCTTGTCCATATATATTTCTGGATTAGTGTTTCCATTTCTTTAAAGAGAACTGTTGGAATATTTATCAGTATTGTATTGAATTTTTAGGTCACTTTGGGTAGTATTGGCATCTTAACAGTATTAAGTCTTCCACTTCATGAACACAAAGCATCTTTCCACTTATTTATTTCCTTGTTAAGTTTTTTCAGCTGTGTTTTACACTTTTCAGTGTGCAGGTCTCTTACATGTCTGGTTAAATTTATTCCTAGGTATTTTGTGTTCCTTAATGCTTTTGTAAATAAATTCATTTTCCTAATTTCCCTTTCAGGCTCCTCTTTGCTAGTTGTAGAAACCCAATTGATTTCCATTTGTTGACCATGAAATTAGGGATAAGACAAAGGTGTCTGCTTTCATCACTTCTATTCAGTATTGTATTTGAAGTCTTAGCCAAGTGCCATTTGAAGTCTTAGCCAGAATATTAAGACAAGAAAAAGCAATAAAAGATACTCGCTTTGGGACAGCAGTAAAACTTTCTTTATTCACAGATGATATTACTCTATACAGAGAAAATGCAAAGAATTTGCAGTTTTTGTACCCAAGGCTAATAGAAAAAAATAGGATATTTGCAGAGTACAACGTTGGATTCTGTTTGTTAGCATTTTGTTGAGGATATTTGCATATATATTCACAAGGGATATTGGCCTGTAGTTTTCTTTCTTTTGGTGGGGGGGTACTATTGTCTAGTGTTGCTGTCAGGATTCTATCTGCTGCATATGATGAATTAGGAAGTATTCCATCCTTCTCTGTCTTTTAGAATAATTTAAATATGATTGGTGTCAGTTCTCTAAATGGTAGAATTCCCCAGTGAAACTATACAGTACTGAACTTTGGTTGTTGGGAGGTTTTGGTCACTGATTCATTCTCTTAACTTGTTATGAGTTTGATGAAATTTTCTATTTTTTCTTGAGTCAGTTTGAATAGGTTGTGTGCTTCTAAGAATTTCTCCATTGTGGACAGATTCTTCAATTTGTTCCTCTATAGTTGTTAACAACATCCTGTCATAATTCTCATCATCTATCGTTGCTACTGTAATGTCTCCTCTCTCATTTCTTATTTTGGTTATTTTCACCTTTCTCTTCCCCTTTTTTTCTTGATCAGTCTGTCTTAAGTTTTGTCAATTTTACAAATCTTTTCCAAGCTTCCAGTTTCATTGATTCTCTCTATTGTTTTTCTGGTTTTGATTTCATTTAGTTCTGTTCTGATCTTTGTTATTTGTTTTCTTCTTGCAGGTTTAGGTTTAGTTTACCCCTCTGCTTCTTGTTCCTTGAGTTGTAAAGTTAGGTTGCTTATTAGAGATCTTTTTTACATAGACATTTATTGCTATAAGTTTCCAGATATTGCCTTCACTGTATGCCATAAATTTATGTATGTGGTGCTTTTATTTTCACTTAACTCAAAGAAATTTGTGATTTTTCATTTGCTTTCTTCCTTCACTCACTGACAGTTTAATAGTGTGTTTTCTGTATATTTGTGTTTTTTTTTTTTTCTTTCTGCAGTTGATTTCTAACCTCACTCCACTGTGGCTGGATAAAATATTTTGCATGGGTGAGCCAAAAGCCAAGTACTGTCAAGTCGGATCTGACTCATGCGTGGGTGAAGTCTTCTTAAATTTATTAAGACTTCTTTGCAGCCTCACAAGTGTTCTGTCCTGGTGAATGATCTATGTGCATGGGGTCTTTGAGAGTCAATGCTTTTAAAGAATTCTGGTCAGTTGTTTTGTAGGGCATCTTTTTATTTGGGTCTGTCTAATGTTTTCTCATTTGTAAGACTGAAGTTATACATTTTTTGGCAAGAATACCGTAGAAGCAATGTTTCATCCTTCTCAGTTTATCATAACAGAGAGTGTGAGATCACGGTATTTACTGAGATCACTTTGTTAAGATGATGTCTTCAGGTGTCAAATACTTAATTGTTTCCCACTAATAGTTAATAAATAACTTTGGGTTAGTACTTAAAGACTATGAAATAAACAGTAGTTATCATTGTTGTTGTTGTTACAGTCTGTGCTGAGAAAAATGTGCACCAAAGCTCTTGGAAACCAAACAACACAAAGTATGAAGATCAAAGTTAGTGAAGAATTTCTATCATCAAAATTTCAGTAATATTTAATACAAGAAAATATTAAGGGTAAGTTAATAAATGATAATATACATATGTAAAATATTAAACATCAAAATGTTCAAATCCAAAGTATAAGTTCCTAACCAGCTGGTATCAAGTTAATCACAATTCATGTTTACCCATGTGTTTCAGACTAGAATGATGCTCCAAGAATTTTTCCGAAACTGATTTTTCCAAAGTAGATTGCCAAGTTTTTCTGACAAGTTGCCTCTGAGTAGACTGAAACCTCCACCCTTTCAGTTAAAAGTTGAATGTGGCAACCTTTTGTACCGCCCAGAGACTCCTTATAGGTACATAGTGCTACTAAATTGCCCCGTATCCTGATTCATTTCTCTTAAGAGCAAGTCTCTGGATGATCTCCACATATACTGAGTTGGGATTCATTTGTGCACATGTAATATTTTTTGTTACATAAAATCTTGAAATATATTTTTTATGTAATTATTTTAGTTGTTTTATTCCTCCATCTTTGAATATTAGTATTATTTCTGTTTCTTCTTAAAGCACTTTCACCATAGGAAACCTTAATTAAAATTTCTTGTATTGTTTCTTCACTGTTTTATAACAAATACTTCTGAAACACAAGTTGGCTTTTTTGTTTCATGGTTACATATCTTTATGGTCTCCACACCTTCTTAGGCCGAGTTCTCTAGAGAAGCAAAACAAGTAAAACTTACACATCTGTAGAGATATTTATACCAAGGAAGTAGCTCCCAAAGTTGTAGATGCAGGAATATCCAAAGTCCATGGGTCAGGTTAGAGGCTCCTTCTGATTCATTTAGTCACAGGGCCTGGCAAACCCATAATAGACAGCTCAGAGAGCTGGGCTCTTGCTCACAAGCTTTGAAGATCAAAGAATCTCAAAACCAACAGACAAGATCATAGGTAGGCTGCCAGCTCTTAGATCCAAAAACCAAAAGTCACATGAACAGAAGCCATCTGCAGTATCCACAGCAAGCTAAAGCCCATCAGCCTTGCCCGAATGTCCACCTATATTCCATGCAGTCCCTATGCCCAAGTTAACGCCCTTTTGACTGATTGACTACTCACAGAAGATCCCATCATGGAGGCAATCACATTGTATCAACTCTCATCACTCAAGTGAACACAGGATCACATGACTGTTAAACCACAAGAATTGTGGCAATCTTAACAGAAAAAAAAAAAAAACTTTGGCTCTATGTGATGTAATAATAATTAACCAGTTCCATTGCCATAACTTTGGTTCCCAAATCATAGAGAATCCTAAAGGACAGAGTAGAATTGCCTCATGGGCTTTCCAAAGATGGATTTGAACCACTGAACATTTGGTTAGCACTTGAGCTTAATCACTATGCTACTAGGGTTCCTTCAATAACTAAAGTTGAACAAGTTATTAAAATCTTTTTTGTTAATTGAAGAATATACAGCACTTATTTTAGGCAGTTATTAGAAAATTAAAAGTCATGTGAGACTGATATAAGTGAAAACATGCCCTCTTCTGACCAGGGCAGACTCAGACAGGCCCCTTCAGGGTGAAAAATGCCTAGAATTATTGAGTGAGAATCTGTCAGCCTTCTGAGATACAACCCAGGAATTTACACTCTGCTTCTAGACAAAACTATTCTGGCAAACTTGCCTAGTGTTGGACTCACCTCTTAAAATTTTCCAGTGTCCAACTTATTTGAAAAAGTTAACAATCAGGACTTCAGGTACGAGGGACATAAATGTCTCCAAAACTGCAACTACTTTCATTAAAGAAGCTCCTCACAAGACAGACAGAAGACTACATATTGTTTTTCTTAGTTTATTTGCCTAATCTTGGGCTGTGTGTGCTTCATTTCCAAAGAGCAGATTTGCATGATCCTCATGTATCTACCCAGGTGTCAGAACTTTCTTCTTACACATAGTTCTCTGGAGGGCTGCCTTGACTTCTTTGTTCCGTAAACTGTAGATGACAGGGTTAAGCATGGATGTCACCACTGTGTAGAAAAGGCCTAGGAGTTTGTCCACTCCTGGAGAATGGCTGGCTTTGGGCCTCAGGTAGGTGATGGATCCTGAGCCAAAGAATAATGTTACTACCAGTAGGTGAGAAGAACAGGTGGAAAGAGCTTTACGGCGGCTTTCAGGTGATGGCATGACCAGCACGGCAGCTAGAATTCTGCCATAGGAGGCAATGATCAATAAAAATGGACTGGAAATGCAAAGGATGGTCACAACAAAGAATGAAACCTCATTTTGAGATGTATCCCCACAGGCGAGTGCCAGGACAGGTGGAAGGTCACAGAAGAAGTGGTCTATCTCACAGGGACCACAGAAGTCCAAGGAGAAAATATAGTTGGTCTGGCCCAGACCAACTACACATCCCACCCCCCAAGAAGCCGTGGCCAAACGGGCACACATCCCGTGACTCATTTGTGTTGCATAGTGGAGTGGGGAGCATATGGCCATATAGCGGTCAAAAGCCATGGCGGCCAAAAGGAAGCATTCACTGATACCTAAAAATACAAAGAAAAACATCTGTGTGGCACAGCCCTCCCGAGAGATCCCTCGAGCCTCACTCACAAGACTCTGTAGCATCTTGGGTACAACAGAGCAAGTGTAGCCAATCTCCAAGAGGGACAAGTTGGCCAGGAAGAAGTACATGGGAGTGTGGAGGACTGGATTGGTCCTGATGGTGAGGGCTATGAGAGCATTTCCTGTCAGTGATGCTAAGTACATGAGCAGGATGAGGGTAAACAGGAGGAAACACTGTTCAGCGACCTCAGAGAATTTGGCAAAAGCAAAGTGTTTGACGGACATGCCATTATCCTGCCACAAAGAGCAATTGACATTCATGACCTGGAAAAGAGAAAGGCAGTCTTCAGAAGAGTATCTTTAGATAAGGGAGATAAATTGTTACACTATCTTTAAAGAGCTCTGGTAAGTCAGAGGGAAAAGTCCACAGTTCCTTACCTGTATTCTAAAATTCAAAAGTTTTGAAATTATACTCATTCTCATACAGTTTCAAACCCAGATTCTCTTCTATCCTCACTTTCTCAGTATGTGTGTCCAAAATATACTTAGCCACTGAAATACACTTAGTGACTAAAGTGAAAAAAAAAAGATTCCAGGTTAATTCTCTGTTCATCTCCTTCTATAATCAGTCACGAAATAATACAAAATAAATGTCTTCTGATATCTTTTATGTCCATCCAGGTCTCCTCATTTCTGTTGATGCTGCCTTTCTGTCTTTCTTCACTCATGCACTCAACAAGTGTTTACTGAGCACAAACTGTTTGGTAGTTACTGTTAGTGTCTTGGAATTCAGCAATGAATCAAAATTAGTGTCTCTCCCCATGTGGAGCATCAGTTTACTGAAGGGAAGTAGAAATTAAATGATCATTTCATAAATAAAAATTGGCACAATGCATAGAATTAAAATCAGGACAAGTGCTTGAAATTGATCAATTTAGATTGAGAAGTTCAGGAGGAGACTCCTGAACTGAGATGTAAATGACAAGAAGGAGCAGCCAGCCATGTGAAGACTGTATTCCAGCCACTAATACTATATACTGAACTACTAAGAAAATTTAATCTCTATAATTAATTTCTTTACCTTCAGTTATTCTCTGTCATTCTTTCTCTATCACAATGTTCTTTACTAAATGAAAATTATGATTGTATACAGCTAAAGTTAAATTTCTTAATGTGACTTTTCTAAAAAATCTCTGAATTAAGTAATTATGCAGAGAATCTTCTATCTCACACTTTATCAAAATAGATCCCATGTCATATCAAACTACTTGTATCTTTTAGTATACTAGGGGATTGACTTGCAGTGTTCTCAACTCTGTCCTTTTATTTGTATAACCTGATAACCTGAGGGCTTGTTATCAGGCACCAGTTTAAAAAAAAAAAAAAAAACTGTTCCCATAAAAGTAGATTCCAACTTACAGTGACCCTATCAGGCAAGACAGAAGTGCCCCATAAGGTTTTCAAGGATGGACTGGTAGATTGAAACTTCCCACCTTTTGGCTAGCAGCCAAGCTCTTAAGCACTGCATTACCAGGACTCTCCATTATCAGATAGTATCTGGCAAAATCCATCATTGTTGAGTCATTGGGTAAATCATCAGTCAAAAGCTGTCATCATTTTCGTATATGGTAGCTGAATCTACATCCAGATCTTCATCTTTTGTGTTTGTATAAGGTTTAGATCCATCCTGTAGAAACCAGATCATACACCCTCATCTATGAATTTGCTGTTGCAGTTAGGTGCCACTGCATTGGTTCTAACTTAGAGCAGCCCTGTTGCTTTTCAACTTAAAACAGTCTCTCATAGGGATTCCAGAAAATGGTGGTAGGTTTGAACTGCCAATCCTTTGGTTAGCAGTCATAGCTTACTACAGTTCTTAACCACTGTGCCACCAGGGCTCTAGGTAGTCAGCAATGTTAAATTACCTCTTTTTAGACATTGCCTATCATTTTATCCTTTAGAAATTTGGGAGATTCTGATTTAACCATGCAGCAACTGTCATGTAATTCACAAATTTGATCTTCATTACCATAGGCACACATATTTTTACAGTAACTAATTTTAGTCCTTAATTTTTTTTATTTTAAAGACTATAACTTTTCCCAAGGTAATAATTCTTTGATCGGTACATTTCAGTAGTGACTTAAACAGTTCACTAAGCAATTATTCCACAACTAGCAACAAAGAAAGCACACTGATAATTTACATTATATACAATAAAGGAGACTCAGAATAGATGATACTCCAAAATTAGGCAAAAAAATAGTAAGTGGTAGAAACAGAATATAAAACACTTTTCCTGATTTCACTGTTTACATTACATCAACTGTATTTTTGAAGTGAGTGTATATAATGTTTTTTTCAGAATTCAAATTATGAATAAATATATGCATTAGTCTCCAAAACTTGTGTACTGAATGCCAAGGCATACATATGTTTTATATACACACACATCTGTACCCCCAAGGCACACTCACAAGCATCCTGAATGGTAGTTAAGAGTTTCTGGAGATGCTGTATCTGGGTTCATATCAAAGTCAAATTTAACATTTATTTCAACTATTTTCCTTCACTTCTCCTTTTCATAAAATAAGTGAAAGTACTACCTTCTGCATGTGGTTTCTGTGAGGATTAAGTGAGCTTATTTCTATAAGCACCTAAAAAATGGCTCAGTATTCAAAAATTATTAGATATGACAGTGCCTTTACAAATGTATTAGGAACACTGGTGGCACAGTGGTTAAGCGGTTGGCCGAAAGATAAGCAGTTCAAGTTCAACAACTGTTCTACAGAAGACAAAGGTGGTGATGTGGTTCAGTTAAGATTATAGCTTTGAAACTTTATAGGGCAGTTCTACTCTGTAACAGAGTTCAACTAATTAGTTGAACTAATTTAATGAGCTTAGTTGTTGGTTTATACATGTATACACATATGTGTTTATGCATGTGTCATATATTGTTCATGTAAATTTATTCACATATATAACCTCTCTAAAAGCCAAGCAAAGTGCCGTCGAGTCGGATCCGACTCATGGCGACCCTAGAGGCCAGAGTAGAGCTGGCCCCTAGAGTATTCAAGAAGCTCCTAGTGGATTTGAACTGCCAACCTTTTGGTTAGCAGTGGTAGCACTTAACCCACTACACCACCAGTGTTTCCCATAACCTCTCTAAGAGAATTTTAAATCATAGTCCCCAGTCATTCCTCTTCATCATTCTTATTTTATGCTTTTGTATTCATCTGCCAACTCAGAGAGAGGAAGAGCAAAAATTATGTATATAAACATACATTACTTACATGCATTCATTCATAAAAATGTCAGCTTAATGTTTTGTCCTAGGTAACCGTGCTGAGATTTGGGTGAGTTACACAGAAGCCTCAAAAAATTCAGGATGGAAAACAAGTAGACTAATTCATACAAAACCACATCAAACCAAACCAAACTTGGCTGCTGTCAAGTTGATTTGAACTCATAGCAGCCCTGTGGACTGAGCAGAACTGCCCATGGAGTTTCCAAGGAGTGCCTGGTGTGTTTGAATTGCTGATCTTCCAGTTAGCAGCTGTAACACTTAACCAGTACACCACCAGGGTTTCCAGATTGATTCAAGACATGGTTAAATGTGAAATAGCAGTTCTGTATGAGCCTTAACACATATATGACTATCAGAAAAGTTCCTTACACATCAGAATGTTTTTGCACTTATATTAAAGCACTTAACAAATTTTTATGGTGGTGTAATTAATTATAATACTTGTATCTCACAAGTAGCAACACAATTCATTTAAGACTGAGTGAATGGAAGATAACTGTTTCCTATCTTTTTCATTACCCAAAAGGAAACCGTGGCGGTTAAGTGTTATGACTGCAAACAAAAATATCGGCAGCTCAAATCCACCATGCACTCCTTGGAAACTCTATGAATAGTTCAGTTCCATCCTGTAAAGTCACTACAGTTGGCATCAACTCCGTGACAGTGGCTTTTCGGGTGAAAAGATTTCCTTCAATACTCTGATGCACTAACAGTATACGCTGCTGCATAGAAATTTCTAGATGTGACAACGTTGTCATTCCATTTGTCAATTAAACTTACTAATGTGTATCTTACTTGTGTATCTTCCTGCATTCGGGAATAATTGCAACTTCCTTAGAGACACTGATGGTGGAGACAAAAGGAAGACCCCAGGCAGAAAAAGAGAATGTCTGAACTTTTCCTAACTAGTCACATGATAAATATCTTTGTCCCACTTAAACTTTAGAAGGAAAATGCACAAGTGTATGTTGTTGAGAACAGGGGTCACGGGATTTGGGGGAATAGTAAGAAGTTGCTGGTGAATGGACGACTGTGCAAAGATTGATGAACACTATTAACTGATATTTTTAAGACTCATCAGATGAGTAGAAAACATTAATCTCATGATCAGGACATTTTGAAACCTCAGAGTTCAGAAACAATGAGTGAAAAATAGGCTAGTGAAGGTCTGCAAATTTTTCTAATATGTAAGATGCCAAAGAATAGTAGTCTGTCTGGAAATGCTAAATCACATAAATATAAATTCATAGAACTCACTAGAGATGAGAACATAACAAATGTAGTAAAAGACTCTTCCTTTCTGTATTTTGAACTATTTCTGAACCACGTAAAGCTTTCCTTTTTTTTTTTTTAATTACTGTTTCTACTGTTTTTAGCATTCTGTCACCTGTTGACCTTAGTCTGGAGAGCTTAATTTGCAGGTTGTAAAAGTTGCCTTTGTCTACTTACTGTGTGTGTTTATTTTCATAATTGCTTATGGGAGCAGAATGAGATCCTCAAGATAGGTATCAGAGGTCCAAGGAAAGGAGACTGCTGCTGTCTCTCACCTGAAACATTTTTCTGGAATTAGGCTTTCTGATCCATCATTTCCTTGTTTAAAAAAAAAAGACTAATAAAGTCTTTCTACTCTTTGTTGTTCAATTGTTTTGAGTCACAAAGGCAAATACTGTACAAGAAAACCATGAATAAAAAGGAATGGCCATTAAAGTGTAATTTAGCAGAGTCAGAATCTCCTGTCTTAGAGCTTCACGTGAATGAACTCATAGAACAGTGTATGAAATATTCCTTGTAGTATCAATCTATATAATATTCTATATTAAAAGTCAGTAATCAAGTCATTCTAATAGGCACCATGATATAATCTGAAGATACAGAATTTTCCTGTGCTGTGATCAATTATAACACCTTAGCAATTCCTATTCAATTTTATATAACTATTAAGTGAATGGTGAACGCTGACAAAGTTCTTCAAGTTTAAATTATGACATAGACTTTCAGTGATAACTAGAGATAAAAAAGAAAATAAACATAGTTTAATAGCTTGATGGCTTGATGCATTCACCACCCTGTTCAGTCACAAGATCTAAGACACTCACACTCTGTATGGTTCTGCTTTGGAAATAATCCTGCAGAAGTAGTTCATTGTAGGAGCTCCTCATAATTAGAATTCCTTGACTGGTTCAATTCTTCATCTGTATTTTCATGGTGAGACATTTCTGTTTTCTATCAGCCAAAGAAAACATGTGACGCAGTATTAGACATTGAATACTAAATAGTACAGTATCTAACACAGAAGAAACATGACACAATATTTGTTATTATGTAATCACTACTTCTAAAACACTGCAATAGTGGATGAAATTTAATTAAATTTGTTGTTACACAGTATAGAGATGATTGCTCATTCCTTTCCCCAATTTCCCCCATAGGACCTAATAGTTAGTTATATGATGACAACCCAGAAGAAACTGTCATATCACCTAGAACAACTTAGAGGGATGCTATGAAAGAGAAACTGGGAGTCTGAGTGAACTGCTTTGCCCTTCGGAGAAAGGAGACAATAACTGATTAAATAGGAATCAGAACTGAAATCTGCTTTGGATTTTACATTCCGTTGTCACACTTTAACCTGCCATCTTCCATGATCACTCTTTTCTTACCATATCGTTGATGTCACATACCTTGAATCATAATATTTGAAGTGGGGAAAAGTGGATGGTTATAGCTTCTGGGAAAATACTACCTGATTTTCACTGCTCCCTCCTAGTATAGCCAGCATTCAAAACACGTAGATCTGCACTACGCTCACCTCTAAGACTGTGCACTTGAAACCCTTTGTTGTAGGTAGGGACCCTGGCTGATCACGGGAAGACTGTCTCATGAGAGGGCATACTGGCCCTCCCTCAGTGTCCTCATCCCCACACAAAAAACAGAAGCATACACAGCTGTGCTGATTACTTGACGATCTGTTTGAGACATCCTTCTTGAAAAGCAATGGTATGTGACTATGTTATGTTGCAGTTTCTCCCTTGCTCTTACCCATTATCTTGCTGCTGTCTCCCTGGAGACTTTTGTTTCTTTTTCACTGGAGAATGTCAGGAAGCGGTATGATTCTGTCTCTTGGGAAGTGTCCTAGACAAGTCTGCTCCTACCTATTTACAGATAAATGCTAATATGTAGGAAAGAAAAGAAGTAAAGGTGAAATGGAAGGTTAATTAACAGTTAAATATAGTGAATGGCTATATTTCTGGAAACTACTGTCATAGACTGTATACATAATACAGTATGAATTAAAGCAAAATGTTATGTCAACAATTTTTTCATCTGGCTTCATATTAACAGAATAAACTGTTAATATAAAATGTTCAAACCTTAGTTGTTGTCTGAATCAACCAGAAGTTATCAAAAATAATGATACAATTTTACAGCATAGTATATTTAGCTAGTCAATATTTCTCCTAATATTAAAACAATTAAAATTGACCCTATTTGGCTTGGCTTGGCATGTACAATAGAACAAAACACCGCCCAGTCCTGCACCATCCTCACAAACCTTACTGGGCTTGAGTCCATTTTTGCAGCCATGGTGTCAACTCATCCCATCTAGGATGTTCCACTTTTTCACTGGTCTTCCACTTTACCAAGAATAATGTCCTTCCTAGGGGCTAGTCCCTCGTGATAACACATCCAAAGTATGTGAGACCAAGTTTAACCACCCTCCCTTCTAAGGGACATTCTGGTTGTATTTCTTCCAAAATAGATTTGCTCATTCCTCTGGCAATCCATGGTATAGTCAATATTCTTTGCCAAGCCCAGCAGGAGAGAGAGCACCTCTAACCAGGGATACACACTTTCCCACCTTTGACCCTTCCGCCATCTATATGGCCTTTGCAGCATTTCAACAGTCTAAGATTGCTACTGCAGAGATAAACTAGGTCATTACTGCAAGTTCTGCCCTTAACTGCACTGGCAGGCTCCAGTGCCAATTTTTTATTTGTTTTTAGTTTGTATTTTTATTTGTGTTTCTTTCTTTTCATTTACAGAATAAGCTTTACAGAAAAGGCTAGTTTCTCATTAAGTAGTTAGTCCCTATATTGTTTTATGACACTAGTTAACAACTCCATGACATGTCAACACTCTCCCTTGTCAACTTTGGGTTCCCTGTTACCAGCTTTCCTGTCCCCACCTGCCTTCTAGTCCTTGTCCCTGGGCTGGAATGTCCCTTTAGTCTCCTCTTGCTTTATCATTCTGTCCAGCCTTTGGCTGAAGGGTGACTCTCAGGAGTGACTTCCTTACTGAATTGAAAGGGAGTGTGGGGGCCCTACTCAGAGTATCTTCAGTCTCTGTCGGGCCAGCAAGTCTGGTATTTTTTTCTAAGTTACCATTTGTCCTGTATTTTTCTTCCATTTTGTCTAGGAGCCTCTATTGTGACTACTGCGAGAACTGTCGTTGGTGGTAGCTGGGCACTTACCAGTTGTACTGGATTCAGTCTGGTGGTGGCCATTGTAGAGATGGTCCATGAGTTCTTTGGACTAATCTTCGCCTTATATCATTAGTTTTCGTCATTCTTCCTTGCTTCTGAGAGGGTGACACCAGGGAAAATCCTAGACAGCTGCAGGCTTTTAAGATCACAGACACTATTCACCAAAGTAGAACATAAAATATGTTATGTCAGTTGAGCAAGATGTTCCTGGAGACCACAGTCTCCACAGCCCTCATCCCAGAAATTTGATCCCTCTGGGCATTTGGATGTGTCTACACAGCTTCCGTAACCTTGCCTTGAACAAGTGGCGCTGGCTTCCCCAGTACTGTGCACTGTCTTACCCTTAGCCAAAGTTACCACGTTTCTATACTCTGTTTAGTATTTTTCCCTCCCCACCTCTTCCCTCTTTGGTAACCTTCAAAAATTGAAGATTGTTTCTTTTTATGTGTTAACTTTTGTATGAGTTTTTATAGTAGTCCTTTTGTGATTGACATATTTTGCTCAGCATGATACCCCCCAGTTTTGACTTTAGTGTTGCATAATACTTCATTGTACATACAGACCACAGTTTGTTTAGCCATCCATCTGTTGACGGATGTATAGGCTGTTTCCAACATTTTGCTCTCATGAACAATGCTGTCGTGAACATAGGCATGTATACGAGGACTGCCAACTAAGTTTGAAAACTCTTCCTAGAAAAAGTGCTATAAATGTCATTTTGAATATCACTATGGGGACCTTTGAAGTACTCCCCTTGGGAAGCTATGCACTGATGCCAGCACCTAGTCCATCCTTCAAAGCCATTTTGGAACTCGTTTTCTGGAATGGCCAGCAGAGCTGTCTTCATATATCTTGATGTCCTGAATATTATCAAAAATGTCTTCCCTTCAATGTTTCCATTATCTCTAGGTAAAGAAAAAAATCATTGGGGGCCAGATCAGGTGACCAGGGAGAGTGTTCCAATACAGTTAGTTGTTTACTGGCTAAAAACTTCACAGACAACTGTACAGTTAAGTTCACAAAGTTACCGCCATGCCACTGTGCACACTTGCCATTCCAGAAAGAGTTCCAAAATTGCGTTGAAGGGTGGACTAGATACTGGTGTCAGTGCATAGCTTCCCAAGCGGAGTACTTCAAAGGTGACCTTAATGATATTCAGCAAGGAGGTAGGTAGCACTTTGAACAATTGAGTTCAAGGACTTTTTTGTCAGTCCTGTATGTCTATTCATGTAACAACTCATTTGTCTAAGATATATTCCTAGAAGTAGGATTGCTGGATCATATTTCTAGCTTTCTTTGGAAGTGCTGTATTGTTTTCTAAAATGTTTTATCATTTTGCATCTGTGCCAGCAGTGTTTAAGAGTTCTGATCTCCCCGTGGTCTCTCCAGTGTGTGTTATTTCTTGTTTTTGTGATTAGTACCAGTAATGCTAGGGTAAGATGGTATCTCATTGTGGTTTAAATTTGCATTTCTCTAACGGCTATGATCTCGAGGACTTTCTCATGTGTCTATTGGTCTCGCAAATATCTTCCTTGGTGAAATGTCTGTTCATTTGTTTTGCTCATTTTTTTAAAATTTGAATTGTTTGTCACTGTGTTCTGCAGGTGCTGGATTTTCTTATAGATTTTAGAGATTACAATTTTGTCTGATTTGTGATGCCAAGCCAAGTGCCGTCGAGTCGGATCCGACTCAGATAGCCAAAACTTTTTTCCAAGTCTGCAGTTTGTCTTTTTACACTTTGGTGAAATCTTTTGATAAGTGTTATCCAGCTTATCTTCTGACATTTGCTTGTTGTTGTATCATATTAATGCTGTGTACTAGGGCTTCTAGCATCAATTCTACTTTTTCTTTTATGAACTTTATAGTTTTAGGCTTGATGTGCAAGTCTGATGCATTTTGAATGAGTTTTTGTATGTGGTGTGAGGTATAGGCCTGCTTCATTTTTTGGCAGATGGACTTTAAGTTTTGCCAGCACCGTATGTTAAAAATACTGTATTTTCCTCATTTGATGGACTTTGGGACCTTATCAAAGGTGGATGGATCTGTTTTAAGGGTCACTGTATCTGCCACTGTACCAGTACCAGGCTGTTTTGATTACTGTAGGTTCTGAGGTCTTCCTACTTAGTGTGAGTCTTCCTACTTTATTCTTCTCCCATAGTGCTTTACTTGTCTGAGGCTTCCTCCTTTTCCATATAAAGTCAATGATAGATTTTTCCATTTTTTTTAAAGAATGTTATTTGTAGTGGGGTCAGGATATTATTATATTTGTAAATTGCTGTGTGTAGAATTGTCGTTTTCACAATGTTGAGTCTACCTATCCATGAATATGGCATTTTTTTGCTTTATGAGGATCTCTTGTGGTTTCTCACAGTACAGTTTTGTAGTTTTCATTGTATAGGTCTTTTACATTCCTGGTTAGATTTATTCCCAAGTATTTTATTTTTTTAGGAGCTATTATAAATGATATTGTTTTCCTGATTTCATGTGCGTTGTTCTTTTTATTGGTGTACAAGGATCCAACTGATTTTTGTATGTTTATCTTGTATCCTGCTATCCGTGAATCTTTCTATTAATTGCAGATTTCGCATGGAGTCTTGGTTTTTCTATGTATAGCATCACATCACCAGGGACAGTTTACTTCTTCATTACTAATTTGGAAGCCCTTTATTATTTTTTCTTGCCTTGTTGCTCTAGCTAGGATTTCCAACACAGTGTTAAATAAGAATGGTGATAAACAACGTTCTTGTCTTGTTCCTGTTCTCAAAAGGAATGCCTTCAGCCTCTCTCCATTAAGAATAATGTTGGCCATTAGTTTTACATAGATTCCCTTTATTTTGTTGAGAAGTTAACCTTCTATACCTATTTATGGAGAATTTTGTCAGGAATAGGTGTTGGACTTTGTTGAATGCCTTTTCTGTGCTAACTGAGATGATTATATGACTCCTTTTATTTATGTGGTCTCTTAACATTGGTTGATTGTATAACATCGAACTATCCTTACATATCTGATATAAATCATACTTGGTTGTGGTTTATAACTTTTTTGACATGGTGCTGAATTTTATTGGCTACAATTTTGTTGATAATTTTTGCATCTGTACTCATGAGACATATTACCCTGTAATGTTCTTTTCTTCCTGGTGTCTTTGGTTGATTTTGGTACCAGAGTTCTATCCTCATAAAATGAATTCAGAAGTACCCATTCCTTTTCTGTGTTCTGGAAAAGTGTGAGTAGTACTGGCGTAAGCTCTTCTTTGAGTGTTTGGTAGAATTCTCCAGTGAAGTCGTCTAGACCAGAAGTGGGTTTTTCTTTTTTATTTATTTATTTTTTGATTAAATAAAAAAATGAAAGCGTACATACTCTGTGCTTACAATATTGGGTTAAGAGAGGAGGAGTGTCACAGTCCCATTAATATTGATCTTCTTACTAATGTGTATTGTCACCAATTTCACCCAACCAAATTTCTAACAATTATCTGATCTAAACCCTCACCCCTTGCCTTCCCACCCTCCCACCTTCCCCACCCTTGTAGCCATCAAAGAGTCTTTTCTGTTATGTATGAGTATGCTTTTAGGTTTTTATTGTAGGGGTCTCATAAAATAATTGTTCTTCTGTCACTGACTAGTTTCACTCAATATAACGTCCTCCAGTTGAAACCAAATTGAGAGATGTTTCCTGCTATCATCGCTGTTCTTTATCAGTGTACAGTACCCCATGGAGTATACATACCAAAGTTTACCTGTCCATTCTTCTGTTGTTGGGCATCTGGGTTGATTCCAACTTTTTGATATCGTGGACTGTGCTGCAATGAACGTTCGTGTGCATGTAGCAGTTGGTGTGAATGGCCTTGATTTTGTAGGATACATTCCGAGCAGAGGAATTACTGGGTCAAATGGTGTATCTATATCCATTATTTTAAGGTAATGCCAAATTGCTTTCCAAAGAGGTTGCACCATTCTGCAACCCCGCCAACAGTGAAGGAGCGTTCCAATCTCTCCACAGCCTCTCCAGCATTTATTGTTTTGCATTTTTTGGATCATGGCTAATCTTGTTGGGGTGAGGTGGTATCTCATTGTCGTTTTGATTTGAATTTCTTTAATAGCTAATGATCGTGAACATGTCTGCATGTGTTTTTTGGCTGCCTGGAGCTCCTCTTTAGAGAAGTGTCTGTCCATCTCCTTTGCTGATCGCTTAATTGGATGACTTGTCTTTTTCTTATTGATATTTTGTAGAACCTTATAGATTATGGAGATCAGGCATCGGTCTAACATACAGTTGCCAAACATTTCTTCCCATTCTGTAGGTGGTCTTTTAATTCTTTTGATGAAGTCTTCGGATGAGCAGAAGTGTTTGACTCTTATTAATTCCCATTTATCTATTTTCTCTTCTGATGAATGTGTTGTTTGTCAGATTTTGAAGTCTGTCTATATTGCATATTAAAACGTCCATTGTTGACCCTATATTATCTTGGATGAGCTTTATCGTTTTAGCTTTTATATTCAGGTCTTTTATCCAATTTGAGTTGATTTGTGTATAAGGTGTGAGATATGGGTTTTATTACCGACTCGATGGCACTTGGCTTGGCTGGCTTCAATCTTTTGCAGATGGATATCCAGTTATGCCAGCACCATTTGTTAAAGAGACAATTCTTACCCCAGTTCAAAATCTTAGGACCTTTGTCAAATATCAGCTGTTCATAAGAGGATGGTGGCATCTCTGGGGTCTCTACTTTGTTCCATTGGTCTATATGTCTCTTTTTGTACCAATACCAGGCTGTTTTGACTATTGTGGCAGTGTAATAAGTTTTAAAGTCAGGTAGTGAGAGGCCTCCCAGCATGTTCTTCTTTTTCAGTAGTGCTTTACTTATTTGGGCTTTCTTTCCTTTCCAAATAAAGCTGATCATTTGTTTCTCCATCTCATTAAAAAATGTAGTTGGAATATGTATTGGGATTGCATTATATAAGTAGAGTGCTTTGGGCAAAATAGACATTTTCACAATATTGAGTCTTCCTATCCATGAGCAAGGCAGATTACTCCACTTATGTAAATTCCTCCTAGTTTCTTGTAGCAATGTCTTGTAGTTTTCTCTGTAAAGATCTCTTATTTCTCTAGTTAGATTAATTCCTGGGTATTTTATCTTCTTGGGGGCTATAGTAAATGGAATTGATTTGGTGATTTCTTCATTAATAATTTCATTGTTGGTATAAAGGAATCCTACTGATTTAGTTATGTTTGTCTTGTAGCCCAATACTTTGCCGAATTCTTCTATTAGCTCTAATAGTTTATTTATGGATTTCTTTGGATTCTCTGTATAAACAATCATATCATCTGCAAAGAGGGAAATCTTTACTTCTTCAGTGCCAATATGGATGCCTTTTATTTCTTTGTCTTGTCTAATTGCTCTGGCTAGAACTTCTAGCACAATGTTGAATAGAAGTGGTGACAGCGGGCATCCTTATCTAGTTCCCATTCTCAAAGGGAATTCTTTCAGTCTTTCACCATTCAGGATGATGAAAGCAGTTGGCTTTGCATAGATGCTATTGATTATATTGAGGAATTTCCCTTATTCCTATTTTTCTGAGAGTTTTAAGCATGAATGGATGTTGAACTTTGTCAAATGCCTTTTCTGCATCAATTAACAAAATCAGGTGATTTTTATCTTCTGTGTTATTGATATGGTTGATTACATTAATTGTTTTTCTGATGTTGAAACAGCCTTGCATCTCTGGAATGAAACCAACTTGATCATGATGAATGATTGTTTTTATATGCTGTTGAATTCTATTGGCTAGAATTTTGTTGAAGATTTTTGCATCTAGATTCATCAGTGATATTCGTCCGTAATTTTCTTTTTTTGTGGGACCTTTCCCTGGTTTGGGTATCAGGGTTATATTGGCTTCATAGAAAGAATCTGGAAGTATTTTATCTCTTTCTATGGTATGAAATAGCCTCATTTGTATTGGAGTTCATTCTTCTCTAAAAGTTTGGTAGAATTCTCTGGTGAAGCCGTCTGGGCCAGGACTTTTTATAGTTGGTAGATTTTGGATGACTTCCTCAATCTCTTCCTTTGTGATAGATTTATTAAGTAGATCTATTTCTCCCTGGGATAGTTTTGATGAGTCACATGAATCTAGAAATTTGTCCATTTCCCTCAGGTTTTCAAACCTGTCAGAGTATAACTTTTCATAGTATTCTGTTATGATATATTTTATTTCAGATGAGTTTGTTGTAATATCTCCCAACTCATTTCTTAATTGGATTATTTATATCTTCTGTTGTTTTTCTTTTGTAAGTTTAGCCAATGGTTTATCAATTTTCTTGACTGTTGATCTTTTCAAAGAAGCAGTTTTTGGTTTTGTTAATTTTTTCAATTGTTTTTGTATTCTCTAATTCATTTAGTTCTGCTTTAATTTTTACAATCTGTTTCTTTCTGGTGCCTGATGGGTTTCTTTGTTGCTCTTTTTCTACTTGTTCAAGCTGTGAGGTTAATTCTTTAATTTGCGTTCTTTCCTCTTTCCAGAGGTGTGCCTTTATAGAGATAAACTGACCTCCGAGCACTGCTTTTGCTGTATCCCATAAATTCTGGTAGGATGTATTTTCATTCTCATTTGAATCCATAAATTTCTTTAATGTGCCTTTAATTTCTTTTATAACCCAAGGCTTTATGAGTAAAGTGTTGTTCAGTTTCCACAAGTTCGAATTTTTACCTATGATTTTTCTGTTATTGATTTCAACTTTTATAGCTCCGTGGTCCGAGAAGGTACTTTGTAATAAATCAATTGTTTGGATTTTATGGAGAATTGTTTTATGACCTAACATATGGTCTATTCTGGAGAATGTTCCATGTGCTTTGGAGAAGAAGGTGTATTTATCTGTTGATGGATGAAAAGGTCTGTATACATCAATAAGGTCAAGTTGATTGTTGTAATAAGATCTTCTGTATCTTTACTGAGCTTTTTTCTGGATGATCTATCCTTACCTGAAAGGGGAGTGTTAAAGTCCCCAACTATTATTGTGGAATGATCAATCTCATTTTTCAGTGTTGTCAGTATTTGTTCAATGTATTTAGGTGCTTTGGTATTGGGTGCATAAATATTTAATATTGTTAAGTCTTGCTTGCGTACTGAACCTTTCAGCAATAAATAGTGACCATCCTTGTCCATAATAATGGACTTTACATTAAAATCTATTTTATCTGAGATTAATATTGCCACATCTGCTCTTTTTCGTGTATCATTAGCTTGATGTATATTTTTCCAACCTTTAATTCTCAACTTGTTCTTATCCTTAAGTCTAAGATGTGTTTCTTGTAAACAACATATAGATGAGTGATGTCTTTTGATCCACGATATCACTCGCTGTCTCTTTACTGGAGCATTCATAGTCCATTTACATTCAGTGTGATTATTGATACGTATACACTTAGTGATGTCATTGCAATATGTTTATTTTCATGTTGGTGTTTTCTCTGTTGTTCTTATTAATCTGTCCTGGGACATTCTTCTTTATGGATGGTATGGGTTTTGATTTTATATTTATTGAGACTCCTGTATTGTGGTTTTTCATTTCAAATGATTTATTGTTAATTAGTTCTATGGCTACATACCTAATCCCCCTTAATGTATAATTATTGAAATCAATTTTAACTATTTTAGAAGTCAGAAACTGTCACTGCATCAAAAACAACTGTAACTATTGTAGTGTATCCCTCTTTTAATGTGATATTATAGTTGTCATAATATGATCATGGATTCCCTTATTATAATATTGTAGTTTTTTACTTCATTTGATGCAGTTTTGTGCCTTCCTTAGCTGATTAGAAACTTGGATGAAGTGCCTTAAATTATCACCTAAAACATATATTGAGGGAAGAGCTCCTTTTGATATTTCATGTAATTTGGGTTTAGTTTTTATGAAGTCTTTAAATTTCTCTTTAGTTTCAAAAGTCTTAATTTCACCATTATATTTGATAGACAGTTTAGTGGGGTAAATTTTTCTGGGATAGAAGATTTTCTCGTTCAGGACTTTGAAAGTGTCTGCCCATTGTTTTCTGGCCAGCATTGTTTCAGCAGAAAAGTCAGATGAAAGTCTGCAGGGTTTCCCTCGGAATGTTAGTTTTGATTTGAGCCTTGCTGTCTTCAGAAGCAACTCTTTGTGTTTTAGCTTATTAAGTTTAATTACAATATGCCTTGGCATTCTTCTTTTTGGATCTAACTTTTGGGGAGTTCGATAAACATCTTGGATATCTATGTTTTCTTTGTTCATAATCTCAGGAAAGTTTTCTGTCAGCATCTCTACAGTAATACTCTCTATGTTGTCATTAATCCTCTCTTGTTCAGAAACTCCAATTAAACGTAAATTATTCCTCTTCATGAAGTCCCATATGTTTCTTAATATTTCTTCATTTTTCTTATTTCTTTTCTCTGAGTTTACCTCATAAATGTTGGCATTAGTTACTTTGTCTTCTAGGTCACTGATTCTAACTTCCATCTGTTCAATCCTACTCTTTTGGCTTTGGATAGAATTTTCCAATTCTGTATTTTTGTTATTAATCTGATGTATTTCAGATTATTGATGTTCTAGAATATCAAATAGTTTACCAAATTTTTCATTTTGTTCTATTGCATGTTGTTTAATTTCTAGGAGGGTTTTATATATAATTTTTTTGTATTCAATCTCTGTTACATTCAGAAAGGCTTCTTCATCTGGGAAATTTTTTGAATTTTTTAATCTTTATTTAGAGAACTTTCTGGAGCATTTGAAGACTGTTTCTTTAAATGACTAATTATGATCTGTTAACTGCATGCCACCTAGATGTTATTTGATTTCTCTGATAATGGATCTAAGAGAATTGTTGATCACCAGCTGACTATAATACTGCAGTGATTTGCCCCAGGTGGACTCTCAAGGGTCGAAGACTTTGCTTATTGAGTAGCGAAGAGGCTGCTCTGTTTATGGAGAAACTGGGGGCTGTCAGCCAATCTTAAAATGTGAGAGGTTTTTCAATAGAGAGATTTCCAGAGAGAAAATATAAGCCTCTCGGCCTTAAAAAAAGGTAAACCTTAAAAGTAAAAGTAAACTGTATTTCTATGCAGGGAGCTGTCCAGGTGCTGAATTGGGAGCTGGAAGCTGTCCAACAGGCTGTCCTGAACAGGTAGTGGGGAACAGCAGACCTCACCTGTCCGCTTATAATGAAAGTATGTTACCGTTACTGGCCGTTTGCAGAAGCTGCAGTTCTCTGTTACAGTGTAGCAGCAGAAGCAGAGGTTAAACGGTCGCTGGATTGTTTTTGAGAGGAGAAGCTTAGTCTGATACTGTTGCCCAGTCAAATATGTTAGGTCCCAAGGCTTCTCAGGTATTCAGTGCTCCATCAAAAACATCATTCAGGCCTTAGTTCTCAGAGGGAGATGAGGAGATGTCTGTTTACTCTGCCTTTTCCTCTAGGGTTTTTTTTTTTTGAGGGAAAGAGACAGATGTTATCATTCCGTTTTCAACCTCTTCTCTTTTTGTGGGTCTGTTCAGATTTTCAACATCATTTTGTGTTAGTTTGGTTAGGTAGTGTGTTTCTAGGAATTTGTCCATTTCTCCAGTTTTTCAAATTTGTTGGAGTGTAATGGTTTTTCCTATTACTCTGTTATGATCTTTTTTATTTCACTTGGGTCTGTTGTAATGTCCTCCATGTCATTTATTATTTGGGTTATTTGAGTCCTTTCTTGTTTTTCTTTTGTCAATTTGGCCAGTAGTTAATTGATTTTGTTGATCCTTTCAAATAACCAACTTTTGGTTTTGTTGATCCTTTCTATCCTCTATAGCATTTATTTCTGTTCTGGTATTGATTCTTTATTATTTCCTTTTTCTGATAGCTATGTACTCCTTTCACTATTCTCTTTCTATCTGTCCAACTTATATAGCTGAAGTTTTGATTTTGTTCCTTTCTTCTTTTCTGATGTGTGCATCTACTGCTATGAGGCCCGACAAGTCCACAAACTTAATGGTTCTGAGTGTACATACCTCGTTGTTGAATATCACTATGGTCACCTTTGAAGTACTACACTTGTGAACCTAGGCACTGACACCAGTGCCTTAGTCCAGCCTTCAAAGCAATTTTGGAACTCTTTCTGGAACAGCCATTGTGGAGAGTGGCATGGTAGCAAATCTGTGGACTAAACTGCGTAGTTGTCTGTGAGAGAGTTTTTAGCCAGTTCACAAATAACTGTATTGGAACAGCCTCCCTACTCACCTGATCTGTCACTCATTGACTTTTTTCTTTACCCAAAGATGAAAGAAATAGTGAGGACATTTTGATGGTATTCAAGACATCAAGGAGAATAAGACAACATCTCTGATAGCCATTCTGGAAAGACAACTAGATACTGCTTTGGGATATTTGTTGCATGTTACTTTTTACAATTTTTTGTGGGTTTTTTTTTTTTTTTGGCCAAGAAATAAATGTTTTCATAAGGATTATCACTAAGGAAACTTATTAAAAATTGTTTTAAGTGAAATTTATAATTCAAGCCAGTTTCTCATATGGAAACTTTCACATGTTTTAAGTGAAGCTAGCTGTTCTCCCCACATTGTGATAACACACTTCTCATTTCCACCCTGTACTTCTTGTGTCAGTTCAACCAGTTACTCTCCCCCCTGCCTCTTTATCTGGCCTCTCAGACAAAAGCTTCCCAGTTAGTCTCCTGCATCTACTTAAACTGAGAATCACAGTCTTCACCAGTATCATGTCTTATATTCCAGTTCAGTCTTCCTCTGAGAAGTTCAATTCAGAAACAGTTTCAGTTCTACACTAACAGAGAGTCCAGGGTCCACGTCTTCCAGGGACCCTCCAGTCTGTCATATCACGAAGTTTGGTCTTTTTACCAGCATTTGTGTTCTGAACCCCATATTTCTCCCACTTGAGTTTTAAAGTGTTGAAAAGCAAAACTGTCACCTTGAAGATTAAGATACACCTGACCCAAGTCATGTTATTTTTCAGTCACATCATGTGTATGGGAAACCTGTACAATAAATGCCAAGAAGGAAGAACTGACACCTTTAAATTGTGGTGTTGGAGAAAAATATTGAATGTGCCGTGGACTGCCGAAAGAACAAAGAGACCTGCTTTGGAAGAAGCATACAAGCAGAGTACTCCTTAGAAGCAAGGATGGTGACACTACCTCTTGCATACTTTGGAAACATTGTTAGGAGGGGTCAGTCCCTGGAGAAGAATATCGTGCTTGGTGAAGTATGGGGTCAGTGAAAAGAGGAAGACCCTCAACAAGATGGGTTGGCACAATGGCTACCACAATTGTTTAAGCATACCAATGACTGTGGGCATGGCACAGGACTTGGCAATGTTTTGTTCTGTTGTACTTAGGGTCACTAGAACCAACTCAGTGGCACTTAACAACAACAGCAGCAGCAATAGGGGTAACCACAAAAGATTTTGTATTGGGTGATTGGTTGGATGTCAAGGTGTGAGTGGAGCATCCCCCTTGTTTCCATAAGTTACAGGTAGAGGCCCCTGGGAGGGTTAGGGATGCTACAACAGTGTCACTTGAATGAAAAGCCCTGCCACTACCATGGTCACCTCCACCAGAGATTAGGCCATCTTCCTGGACTCTTTCACCTCCCATAGACACCTCTTGCAGCTCCAGACCTGATATGTGCAGAAGTTGCTAGGGAATAAAGACAAAAAAAAGTGACCACTCTTCCCCACTAAAGACCCAACAAAGATCTGGAGGAACTAATATTTTCCTTTGATAAGAGTCTGGCGTTTTGGTTTCAGACCTTTCCTTGCTTGTGACAGACTGGAAAGTGGGGAAGAAGAAAGATTTAGCATAACACGGAAAAAGCAAAAAGTTGATTCTACCTGTTCAGTTCTGAGCCAAGTTCCGTTAGGAAAATGATTAGCTATTGTCATGGATTGACTTTTGTTTTGTCCCCCCAAAAATATGTGTATTCCCAGTATCTTCTAACTGTCCTCTATTTTGTGGTTTTCCTATGCTGTATGTTAAAGTATTAGGGGGGTGCTGTAAATCGCTTCATAGGATTACCTCTCTGCTCCACTGTAAAGGGAGTTTCCCTGGAGTATGGCTTGCCCCACCCTTAATCCTTTCATCCTACCAAAGATAAAAGGACAGAGAAGCAGGCAGAGAATTGGGAACCTTGTACCATCAAACAAGCAGGACCGGGAGAAGAGCGTGTCCTTCAGACCTGAGGTTTCCTGAACCAAGATGCTCCCTGGACAAAGACTAATGCAATATCAGACTTCCTCCAGAGTCGACAAAGGAGGAAAGCCTTCCCCTGAAGCGGACATCCTGAATATAGACTTGCAGCCTACCGGACTATGTAGGAATAAGCCTTCCTTTGTTAAAGCCATCCACTCTGTAGTATTTCTGTTAGAGCAGCCTTAGCTGACTAAAACAGCTATTTAAAAGAGAATAAAAGGGAGTGAACTCGTAGGACTGGTCTCTGTCTCTCAGTGCCCTGCAATTTCTGTTTCCCTGTAAGCAAAAAAACCAATTGCCTTGCTGTTGGAGAAGGAGGATGTTCCCAACTGTGGCAAGCCACAGTGAAAGATAAGGATAAGGAATTAAGTAAAAGTCACCTATAATTCTGCTTCTCAAAGACACCTATTAACACTTTGGCGAATAGTCTTTCAGACTTTATATTCATTATTCACAGAATAGAGATAGCATTTCTGTTGTCTCAGAGAAGTGCTCCCAGTTTGAAAAGTGTTCCTAGACACACCCAAGTTGAATTGAATAAGAAATTAATATAACTGGACTCATCTTCATTGTTCATTACTTCTAGATGGTATAAGATACTAGTGGTCAGTAGTGAAACACGATTTACAGAAAGTTCTTGATGTAAGTCTTTGTGTGGTGTAAATGGTTAACATACTGTACTGCTAACAAAAAGGCTGGCAGCCCAAGTCCCTCTAGAGGCTCTCAAGAAAAAAGGCCTGGTGATCTACTCCTGAAACATCAGCTACTGAAGACTCTGTAGAGTTCTACTCAGGTGCACACGGTGTCACCATGAGTTGCAGTTGCCTCCACTTTAACTATTGTTTTATTTTCTTAAATGCAGTGGCGCAGCATTGCTTTCCCCTCCATTCTTCACAGCAGAGAAGGGTACTTTCCTCCTTCAGCCAAGGTGTAAAGAGTCCCCAGGAGGGTCTAGTATAGTGTGCAACAGAGAAACCAATCCTTTTCTCCACATCTGTGGGTTTGGCTGACTATAGGAAAGTATACTGCTCATATACTAGAGACTCAGACAGCTCCCAAGAGAAATTTGTGTCGAGAGATACTTTGCATAAGGCTCACGTCTCTAGGAGTTGAGGAGCTCATTAGCATAAGGATGGTGTCTGACTGTCATCCTGAGGTTCCTGGTGCTGCTCCTGATGGAGGTAGGGTGAGGTAAGGTCAGGGAAAGCAACTTGCAGGTGCGCAGCTTGTCAGATACTCAGGGTCTTTTGTGTCTCTGCACATAGGGCCATGAATTGCCATGAAAGTACACACCCTCAAAGACTTTCTGCCAGGCAAAGGCAATCCCACAACAGAGAGATCTAAGAGCAGAAGTGAGGTGAGAGGGCACCTTATCTAAGTCAGGGACTACTGCAATAGCAAGGTCTCTGGGAGGGTATGCCTGCAGCTGTCAAGAGACACCCCCAAACAGTACTTCAAATGAAGAGATATTTGCGCTTTCCTATTCTCCTGGAGGAGCCACAACCATGGAGGTGCCACAGAGCAGGCTGCACCCTCCCTCCATCCACTGCCATTCCTGGGAAAGCATCACACCAATGAAAAGAAGAATACTCCAAATTGTATGTGATATTCAAGTCTGGGTTTAGGCAGACTGAATTTTTTTCATTCCTGAAGATGTGACCAGGGGATGGGGAAGAGAAATGGAGGGTCATCAGGTAAGGTGGTAGGGGAGAACAAAAATACTATGTGCAGACTGCATCTAAGGGAGCACAAGGTCCACAATGACTGGACATGTAGATGATATCCCCCGCACAATAAGATCATACTCCAGCGTTTTGTGTCTTGCATTTAATTTAGCAACACCCCTGAAATTGGCAATTAAGAAATCAAAAGACGCATTGCATTGGAAAAATCTGCTGCAAAGGACCTCTCTGAAGTGTTGAAAAGCAACAATGTCACCTTGAACACTAAGGTGCACCGGCCCCAAGTCACAGTATTTTCTATTGTATCGCATGCATATGAAAGCTGGGCAATGAATGAGGAAGACAGAACTGATGCCTTTGAATTGGGGTGCTGGGAAAAATATTAACTATATGGCAGACGACCAAAAGAATAAACTGATCTGTCTTAGAAGAAGTACAACGGAAGCGCTACTTGGAAGCAAAGATGGGGAGACTATGTCTCACATACTTTGGACAAGTTGTCAGGAGAGATACATCCGTGAAGAAGGCCATCATGCTTGGCAAAGTAGAACATTAGCAAAACAGTGGAAGACCTTCAACAAGATAAACTGACCCAGTGGCCGCAACAATGGGATCAAGCTTAGCAGTTATGGGTGTGGTATAGGACTGGGCAGTGTTTTGCTGTGAGCCAGAACTAACTCGACAGCACCTAATAACATCTACTTAAGCCAAGAAGCACACTCTTCACCAGTATCATTTTATGTCTTGTAGACCACTTCAATCTTTGTCTGAACTTCTACTGTTTGTTCTATTTCTTAGGAATCTGTTGTTGACTTTCACCAGGGCTGTTTAGGAAGGTACATTGCTGAGCTATAGGGTTACTCATACTTAATTTTACTAAGTACCACCATCTTACTTTCTAGAATGTCTGAACCAGTTTACCTGCCAGCTAGTAGTGAATGAGCCTTCTCATTGTCCAAATTCTGTTCAAAATTGGTATTACCTAACTTTCTCATTTTTGTCCATGCGAGAGATTTGTAAGTGAATCTCACTGATGTGATATTCTGATTTAATAACTGAAAAGGTTAAGCTCTCTTTTGGTTAGCTGTTTCATTTACCCCTTCAGTGGATTACCCATTCATATCTTTTGTTCATTGTTTTATTGGATTTCCTGAAGCCCTGTTGTCCTAGTGGTTTAGTGCTAATGTTGCTAAGCCAGAAAGGCAGGCAGTTTAAATTCACCAGGTGCCCCTAGAAAACTCTTAAGGGGCAATTCTACTCTGTCTTATCGATCTCTCTGAGTTAGAATCAACTCCACACCAGTAGGTTTGGACCTTGTTCTCATAGATTTGCAGAAGCCCAGGAATATTTCAGATTAGCCTTTTGGCTGACTGTTGTCTTTCCACCTTATTATAGTGATTGACAGCTTACAATTGAGGGGAATCCTACTAAACACTTGACCAATACTCCAATGCAAGGAGACTAAAGTCACCCCCCGAAGAATCCTTTCTTAATCTCTCTCCACTGCAAGGGATCAGCTCTCTCTCACTCCAGACTGCCATAGCCAAATGTCTCCACCTATTTGTTGAAATTCAACCATGCTCAGTTGCCTCTGGAGTTTTCATCATTTGCAGTGTCGTTTTGACAAAGCCATCAACTTTCCTTCGGCTTTGGTGGCATCTCCAAGGCTATCTTTACGAGCATGGACTCCATGGCAATTTAATCTTTTATCTAGAACTAGAGACGGTGTGCCACATGCCAATTTTACAGGGGAAAAAAATGAGAAGGAAAAACATTTTGATACATGTGTATTGAAAACACATTAAAGTGTTTCTTAAAGGAAAACATGTAATTTTTCTGTTTGTCACATCTAGCAACTGAAAGCTGGTCTTCTTATTTTCTGCAAGTCTTTATCATTTTTTTAGCTGATGGCAGAACAGTTTACTATTTAGCTGCCCCTCATGATATCTGTGGAAACCCTGATCATGTAGTAGTTGAGAGATATGGCTGCTAACCAAAAGGTCAGCAGTTCAAATACTCCACGTGCTCCTGAGGAACTCTATCAGGAGTTTCTATTCTGTCCTCTAGGGTCCCCATGAGATGGAATCGACTCAACAGCAGTGGGTTGTTTTTTTTTCTGTCATGATGTCTACAACATAAAACAGAGCCCAGTGTCACAGTAACAACTTGATTGCTTTCGTACCATGGATTATGGAAGTGATAGATTTAAATATGATGGTTAATGGAATAATCCAAACTGTATCTGTCATCTACTGAGTGCCTTGTAATTCACTGATTTTGTGAAGAAATTTACCAGTAAAAGATACAGCTTACCATGCTCCATCAGGTGCTCAGGAGTAGTGCTTTTTAAAGATCTTTGGGTGATTTCAAGGACAGTCAAGGTTGAGAACCTCCACTGTAGACTTAGAAAACTGAAAGGACACTATCATCACCTGAGAAATTATAAAAGGTGCTGGTTCCTGGGTCTCTATCCCAGAGGTTCTGATTGAATTGGCATGGAATGCAGTCTGGGAACTGGAATTTTTTAAAAGCTCCTCAAGTGGTGCTAGTGTGCTGCGAAGTTTGAGGAC
The DNA here is from genome assembly GCA_028571685.1 of Heterohyrax brucei. Lineage (NCBI taxonomy): Eukaryota > Metazoa > Chordata > Mammalia > Hyracoidea > Procaviidae > Heterohyrax > Heterohyrax brucei. The sequence goes on along the minus strand of CM053144.1, from coordinate 45,147,985 downwards.
CACTGCCTTTAAAGATTTTAATTCCCATCACCCCTCACATCTTTCATATCATCGTGTTCACTACTTTAATTCTATTTAGTCATAAGTGCTCCCCAAATAGATATTATTTATTTTTTCATACTAAAGAGTCACTTAGATTTTTGCAAGTTTACTTGTTTTTTATCCACTATTGCTTCTTGTGTTACACATCTTCTGTATTCCATTTTTTTCTTACATCAACACTCTTTAGAACTTTTTTCAGCAAGACTGTATGTAGCTATAAATTTTGTCATTTTTCTGGACAGTGTTTTTTCTTAGGCTCCCTACTGATAGTTTGGCTGAGTATGCAATTCTGAGCTGACAGTTGCCTTCTCTCAGCATTTGAAGATATTGTTATACTGCCTTCTTTCCTCCACTGCTGCAAAAAAAAAGAAAAAAACAAGCATCATCTATTAATTGTTTCTATTATGTTTCTACATAGTATGCCACCTCCCCTCCCCCCGCCCCCATTGCTCCTAAGCTTTCTCTATTTATCTTTTTTTGGCATTTCACTTGGACAGTGGTTGGATGTAAATTTATTTGTATTTATCTTCCTTATAATTTTTGATTCTTTTGTTTGAGCACTCAAGCCCTACCTAAATTTCAGACTATTTTCAGCTATGTTCTCTTTGAATAGCACCTCTTCTTCCTCCAGAACTCCTATGAGATATATTTACAACCTTTTAGTTCTTCCATTTGTCTCTTAGCACTCGTTTGTTTCCATCCCCTTGTTCATTACAATTCCTTAGACACCATGAGCTCTTTAAATTCGTATCCATTTAACTGTAAATTTCAATGACTATGTATTTCTGGAAGCTGTATTAGCTTCCTTTAAATTTTTATTTTTATTTTGTTGAGGTTGTTGAAAATACACACATCAGAACATATAGCTATTCAGCAATTTCTACACATACAATTCAGTGATATTGATGACATTCTTTGAGTTGTGCAATCACTCTTACTATCCTTTTTCTAAGTCATTCTACCACCACTAACATAAACTCACTGTCCCCTAAGGTTCCTATCTAATCTCTTGAATTGCTGTTGTCATTTTGATTCCACATAGATATTCTTAAAAGAACATAATGTTCAAGACAGATGTTTATTAATGAAGCTAAACTATTGTCTGGTTACAAGAAGATTTCAGGGTGTTTTTTGGTGGGGGGCGTTAATGTTTAAAGATTATTTCAGGGCAGTAGTTGCAAGGGCTTATCTAGCCTTCATGGATCCAGAAAGTCTGGAGTCCACGAGCATCTTAAGTTTACATTTTCTACCTTTGATTAGGATTCTTCTATAGAATCTTTAATTAAAATGTTTAACAATGGTAGTTGGGTATCATCCAGTTCTAGTCTTATGGCAAAAGAGACAGTTGTTCATGAAGGCAGTTAGCCAGATATTCTGTATCCTCCTTGTCTTTCTGACTTTATTTTTTCCTCTGTTGTTGCATGAGAATAGAGACCAGTCATGCCTTGGATGGTCACTTGCAAGACCCCAGGAACTATATGTCATGGATCAAATTGTGTCCCCCCAAAAATATATGTAGCCATGTAGCTGGGTCATGATTCCCAGTATCTTGTGACTGTCCTCTATTTTGTGGTTTTCCTATGCTGTATGTTAAAGGGTTAGGGTGGGGCTGTAAATCCCTTCATAGGATTACCTCCCTGCTCCACTGTAAAAGAAGTTTCCCTGGAGTATGGCTTGCCCCACCCTTAATCCTTTCATCCTACAAGAGATAAAAAGGACAGAGAAGCAGGCAGAGAATTGGGAACCTCGTACCATCAAGAAAGCAGCACCAGGAGAAGAGCATGCCCTTCAGACCCAAGGTTCCTGCACCAAGATGCTCTATGGACAAAGACTGATGCAATACAAGACTTTCCTGCAGAGCTGACAAGGGGGAAAGCCTACCCCTGGAGCAGACACCCTGAATATGCACTTGTAGCCTACCGGACTGTGTAAGAATAAACTTTCCTTTGTTAAAGACATCCACTGTGTGATATCTCTGTTAGAGCAGCCCTAGCTGACTAAAACACAGTATAACAAACTAAAAGTTAGAGCAGCAGCACTAAACACTTTATTAGGCCAATTAACTGGGATATTCCATGAAGCCATGAGCCTAAAATTCCAAACCAAGTAAACAAATGCAATTAGGTGTTTGGTTGCACATATCTGCTTCATTTTTAAATCCACACTATTTTGTTTGCCTCCTTTTATAGTTCCATGTTTTTGTTTATGCTCTGTGTTTATCAAATTAATAACTTTAGACATATTTTATTTATTCTTCAGACTTTTCATAGCCGTCTAGTGCTACTACAACAGAAATACCACAAGTGGATGGCTTTAACAAGGAGAAGCTTAGTCTTTCACAGTGTAGGCTAGAAGTCACCATTCAGGGCATTGGCTCCATGTGAAGTCTTTCTGTATCTGTCAAGTCTGGAGGAAGATCCTTGCCAACAGTATTCCCTTGGGGTATGCTAGGGGTATCTCAACCCAGGAACCTCGAGTCTAAAGGAAGTGCATTCTTGGAGAACCTGCTTTCTCGTCTCACTGCTTACATCTCTTGTTTATATCTCAGAAGAGATTGGCTTAAGACACCATCTAATCTTGCAGATCTCATCTGCCCATAATTCATCCTCTTAAGATTATAGTGACAGGATTTACAACACATAGGAAAATCTCCTCAAAAGATAAAATGGTAGACACAGTACTGTGACTCATGGCCTGAGTTAATATACACTTTTCAGGGATAGGATTCAATTCATGATAAGGCTAATATGTTACTTTAATTTTTGCATGCCAATCATTTTTACCTGACTCTCTCATTTGGTGACTTACTTTATTATTTTTGGGACACGCGTGCATATCTAAGATATATTTTGAACAGTAACTTGAGGTGGATTGCCCTGGAAAATGGGGTTGTCAAGATAAGCTCTAGGGAGTGTGAAAATTGTTCTTTTGCCAATAATAATATTTTGACAGGTGAGAAAGGTTCAACTATTATTCTTTTTTTATAATTTTCATGACTTTTTTCCAAAATTAATTCTTCATATACAATTTAAAATCATTTCATCCAGTTTCAGTGGAAAAAAATACCAGCACTGATTTCAACCAATAGTGTTGGAAAAACTGGATATCCATGTGTTAAAAATAGAAACCTCATTCTTGACCTCAGACTATACATAAAAAAACGAATACTGATGAGTCATTGACCTAAAAGCAAAAGCTAAAACTATAAAGCTTCTTTAAAGAAAAACAAACTAAAACCAAACTGATCACAACAAAAACTTCATCAGGATTTTGGAGTAGGCTAAGATTTCTTAGTTGCAACATAAAAATGATAAGCTGTAAAAGAAAAAATGTAGATGAATTTTTATATAGCAGACACCATGGTGTGCCATCAAGGGCCTTTTGCAGAAAAAAAAGGATTTATAGCTCCAGCTGCTAGAACAACTCACAGCAGACAACTTTCAGTTTTCATAGCCAGCTGTGGATCCCTAGGGCTGTGGTCTGACTTGCTAGTTTAGATACATCAGCCCCTGCAGTCCTGTGGGTCAAGTGAAGCCTACACCCGACCCATGGATTGGGAATTTGGCAGCCTCCACGATGGAGTGAGTCATGGCATTGATAGGGTTCTTTCTGTAAGATGCTACAGGGAACAACAGAACCAAAAGGCAGAAACGAGATGAGAGGATGAGAAATAGTTAATGTTAGATATGACAAAGTGGTACAACAATTTGGAAAAGTTGGACACTGGGGACATCTTTAACCTTTGTTTCATAGGAACCAGATTTGTGCTGATCTTTACAAAAGAAAGTATTCATTTACAGCTTTATTCACAATATTCAAAAACCGGAAACAACCTAATGCCTAATCAATACGTATATGGATAAAAATAGCATATTCATACAATGGAATACAGCTCGCAATAAAAAGAAATTATTACAGATATATCCTGCAACATAGAGATCTCTCAACATTAGCTTGAGAAAAAGAAACCAGACATAAAAGTGTACATACTGTGTAATTTCATCTCCATGGAACTGTAGAACAGGCAAACTTAATTTACAGTGATAGAACGCAGGTCAGCTATTGCGTGGGGCAGGAGTTAAGGGTAGGAGATTGACCACAAAGTGACCAAGGGAACTTTCTAAGATGATGAAAATATTTTGTATCTTGATTGTAGTGCTTACATGAGTGTATACTTCCATCAACACTCTTCAAATTCTTACTTAATATGGGTGGATTTTAATTACATGTAAATTATACCTCAGTAAAGTTGATTTTTAAAAAAGAGCAAAAACTAAAATGATATTGAAAGCCTAAGTGAGTTGCATTCTTTATACATTCATTTTAGAAGAATTTTTGAACGATGCTACGGGTTCTGCATTCTGTCCCGGTGTGTCTCCAGGCCCTCTTCCTCCACTGTTGGACCCGTACTCATAGTTGTAATTACAGGTGTCACAGGTCTCATATGCGTATTTCATTCCTGAGTTCTTATATGACCTCCAGACTCCTTTACTCATGGCAAAATAGTCATATGCCATCTTCAAGTGATTGCTCAAAACCCTTCAACCCCACGCATACAAACCAAGCTCAAAACCTTTCCCTCAGACCAAGTCTCTGGTACATCTTCTATCCCGATATATGAACGGCATTACCATCCTAGAGATCTCCTTTCCCCCAACCAGATATCCAAATCATCATCAATTTTGATTCACTTCCCATTCTAAATTTCTCTCTAGACGTGGAACATTTTCCTGCTTTACCATCAGCTGCCCTGTCGTGACTGAACACCATCTCCAACCTCCAGGACCACAGCGGCTTCGTTGCCTCTCCTGATTTAACCTGGTTACTCTGCTATGTTTCACCCTCCCGCAGCGGGGATGACTGTCTTTCCAATGTTAACCTCATCATATCTTCTCCTTCCCTGATTGCTGGTTGCTCTTAGAACGCAGACCAGAGTCCACCTAGTCTCACCACACATCATCTTGCACCATCCTCCTCGGCCAGGACACAATATCCACTTGGTTTCTGTAATGTATTCATGGGTTCTGTCTACCTCTGGCCTCCAAATAAGCTGTTCCCCTGCCCTGCTTTCCAGCCCAGTCTGGTTCAAGTCTACCCATTCTTCATATCTCCGCCTAGACATCGCTATGTTGAGATGCCTTAGAGAATTCTGGGGGCGCAGTGGTCTAAGACTCTCAGCTGCTAACAGAAGGGCCAGTAGCTGGAGCCCACTAGCAGCTCCTTTGGAGAAGGATGTGGCAGTCGGCTTCTGTAAACAACCTTTGAAACCCTATACAGGCAGTTCTACTCTGTCCTTTAGGGTCACTATGAATGGAAACCACCAGAAGGTGGGTTTGATGGAATGTCTTCTTTGACGCCTCAGAAGTAATCAAACGTTCTTATTATAAGTCTCTCTCGTTGGACTGTGCTTCTCTTTTCCTGGTCCTTAAGACAATTAAAACAATTATGCATTACTTTCTGTAATGATTAGATTAATCAAACAAGTAGGTATTTACATCCATGAAGGGCTTCACCAAGGCAGAGACTGATTAGGCCCACCCACCTTGATCCCGCCCACTCGGGTTTAGTTCCCGACCCTTCCTCTGTCCAATAATGTACGGAGGAGGCGGAGTCGGCATTATAGACGGGCACTCGGCCTGGTGGGGAAGAGTTGGCTTTCTGGAGAGTTCTTTAGCGGACATTTTCAGAGCCTTCAGCAGCACAGAGGGAAGCGCTTTGAAGGAACGGTACAACCCTTCTTGGAAGAGATCTCTTGGAAGAAGCTACAACTTTTAGGTTTCTACAACTGACTGCAGAACACTAAAGAGAGGGAAGATCAGGTGAGTGTCTGAGGGTATGAAGGACGGATAGATTCTGCGTTATGTGGATAAAGCGAGAGTCTTTGGTGCCCTAGAAGGGCCCTGGGACAACTCGCTGATTCACCTCTTCTTCCCACTTCTGTTCCATGTTACCTTTACTGCCCTTTGCCATCTTCTCCCCTTGCTCCTCGAAGCCAAAGCCAGACCCACTGCTGTTGAGTCGACTCCAACTCACAATGACTCTACAGGGCAGAGTAGAACTGCCCCACAGAATTTCCGAGGAGTATCTGGTGGATTGAACTGCCGCCCTTTTGGTTAGGAGCTGTAGCTCCACTATGCCAACAGGGTTTCCCTCATAACTTTAAGGAAGGATAATTCTTCCACCCCCTCAAAATTAATCTCATCTCTCCCACCTTTGGGTACACTAGTTGACTCATCTCTAGACCAGTCGCTGTTGGCTCATCCTTGAAAGTATTTATACAAGTCTCCTCCACCCTAACACACTGGCTTCACAATGCCCCCTTAGCTACCAGCCTACATGCCCCTTGCCTGAGCAGCTGTGTTCTGAAGGCAGCAGTACCACCTGAGTGTGGCACATAGGGCACCACTGCCCTGGCGATGAGATGTAGTTTGAGTCCCACACTAACACCTTTTCCTTTCCACTGCAGATTGCTCATGGAGAAAAGAAGGCCACCTAAGCGCCTTTGTTCAATGCTTCGGAGTCAAGGTACTGTTGAGTATAACTTTGTTTGGTGTTTAGTGTACTTTTGGTATTGTACCAAACGTTAGAAATACTTTAATCTGTTTAAACAGGTTTTTTGTTTTGTTTTAGTGTTAATTCCTGTTCTTTAAATAGCATGCTGGAATTACTAGTAGTTTCCCCCACCCTACTTAATACTCTATTTATGGTCTTCCCCTGGGTGGTAGAGGGAGGAACGCTAGTTCACACATGCCCATCACCCCCAACTCACCTACCCACCCCACTCCACACACCTTCTGCCCCTCCCATCACCCAGTAGAATTTCACTACTCACCGTCAGGCCATAGAGTGTACATGGATTGCTTTTTCTCTCTTGCATACCATTTAAATTTTTTGTGGATTTAGTACTTACCTTGTTTTGTTCTTTGTTCTTTGCTTATTTATTGTTTATTCATTCCCAGACTCCCAGTTGCTAAATTCAAATGCAATCAAGTGTTCTGTTGACTTGATCTTATAGTACAACTACCAAACCTTTCGAATCCACCCCCACTTTAACAGGCTGCTCTAACCCAACTTCATTTGAAGCTGTCAGCCTGAGACCTCCCTGCACAATCATCTGGAGAATTCTTTTCATCCTTTTCTTGAATTCTTTTTTCTAGTTCCTGATTTTATGTTTTTTTCTTTCTTGGTTTGTTCTTTCTCTTTGGTGGAGCAAGTCCTCTAGCATTCTCCTAGGAAAAAATGCATAAAATGTTTACCCTCCCTGGTTCCTAAGTGATAGTTTGGTTGGGTATTGAATTTTAGGTGGAAAATGTTTTCCTTTAGAATTTTTTCTATTACCTAGACTCCAGTGTTGCTTTTTAGATATTAGGGTTTTGAGACATTCTGATGCCTGGCCTTTACTATGATTAATTCTTGCTTTCTCTGCCCTTCCTTTTGACCCTTTCTCAAAGCTTTTAGGACCTTCTCCTTGTCCATATCCCTTTAAAATTTTTAATATACCTTTAATTTTATATTTTAGCCTCATTTTGAATTTTTTGCTGTCATCTCTGAAAGATTCCCTCAACTTTGTTTTCTAAAACCTGTATGGAGATTTTCATTTCTGCCCTCTTAATTTTAGTTTCGAAGAGTGCCTTTCTTTTCCCTTGAATATTCTATTTTAAAAATGTCTTGTAATCCACTTGTGAATACAGTTTTATCTCTTATCTCGCTGAACATACTAATGATAGATTTTTGAAAAGTTTTATCTATTAAACAAACTTCTTTCCTCCCAAGTTGCCTTTTTAGATTTGATTGGTTTTCTGTCTCTCGTGTTAGAACATTCTCTCTGAAGTTTGGTAACACTCAGCTGACTGCTCGGATTGAAAATGGGGACCTTGAAAAGTTAAATGGGAGCTTTGAGTCCACAGGTAGGGCATGTTGACTGTGAGGCTCATAGAATTTATATGGCTGGATGGTTAAATTAGGGAACCACAGATGGTAAATTATTTTTAGGGCTACTCTACTGGGTTTCCCAGGGAAGAATCCTTAAATGGTCTTCAGTGCCTGCTCTGTCATTTCAGTAGATGTTTGTCTACTTCTTGTGTTTCTGCTCCATTCTACTGCTAAATCATTCATCGATACACAAACAGTATGTTATCATCATTACTGTAATTGCATAACACTTCTTGATGCTGAGTTCTCCACAATTTCAGTACCATTTTGCATTTTCACCAGCAGTGGATGAAGATTTGTTTTCCCACATCCTCATCAGTATTTACTATTTTGCTTTTTTTATATCTCGGTTGTCCTGTTGATTGAAATGGTATTTCATTGTGATTCTGATATTCATCTCTCTGATGTGTAAAGATTCTTGGCATATTTTTTGGTTACTTGAACATTCTTTCTGGTGAAATGTCTATTCAAATTCTTTGCCCATTTTTTTGATAGAGTTTTTTCTCTGTCTTGAAGTTGTTATTAAGTTTTAGATCTATTCTTGTTATTAGATCCATGTCAGATACATGATTTCTGGAGATACTGTCTTGATATCTTGCTTTGTCAATTTTTTTTTGGTTAAGTCTTTTAATGAACAAGTTTTTTAATTTTTATGAGGTCTCATTTATTTGTTTTGTTGTTTGTACTTTTGTTTTTATTATATTAGATAATTTATTGGTCATAGCTAGGCCCAACAGCCTTACTCCTTCATTTTCTTCTAAGAATTTTATGGTTTTAGTTTAGGTCCTTAATTCACCTTAAATTTGTTTTGGGGTATAGTGTGAGGCACAGATCCTGTTTCACTTCTTTTGCATCTGGAAATCAAATTTCCCCAACACCATTTATTAAAAAAATATGTAAAAGTAAAAATAAAACTTTTCTTTCTGTACTGAATGAACTTAGCACCTTTATTAAAGAAATAAAAAAAGTAAAAATAAAACTTTTCTTTCCATACTTAATGAACTCAGCACCTTTGCCCAAAATCAATCCACTGTAGTTATGTGGATTTATTTCTGGATTCTCAGTTCTATTCTATTGGTCTGTTTTCTATTCTTCAACCATGACCATGCTGTTTTGATTACCATAGCTGTATAATATATGTTGAAATCATGAAGTGTGAGTCCTTCTGTTTTGTTCTTTAGATCTGCTTTGACTACTTGGGGCCTCTTCCCATTCCATATATTGTTGAGAATTGACTTTTCCATTTCTGCAAAGAGAGCTATTAGAATTTTTATTGAGTTTGTATTGAATCTGTAAATTGCTTTGGTAAGTACTGGCATGTTAATGACATTAAGTCTTCCAATCCATGAATTTAGAGCACCGTTCCATTTATTTAAGTCTTTAATCTCTTTCAGCATTGTTTTATGAATTTTCATTGTATGAAGTCTTTCATGTCCCTGGTTAAATTTATTCCTAGGTGTTTAATTCATAGATGTTATTATAAATGGAATTTCACCAATTTCTCTTTTAGCATTCTCCTTGTTAGGAGATTTTTTTGTTGACCTTGTATCCTGAAATTTTTGTGAGTTTTCCTATTAGTCCTAGAAGCTTTCTTGTTAATGCTTTGGGAGTCACGTCATCTGTGAATAGAGATAATAAGATATATCATCTAAAAAAGATAATTTTATTTTTTTTCTAGTTTGGTTACTCTGGCTGCACTCAATCAGGAAGCAGCTGCACTGGTAGGGCACTGGCAACCAGGGGTGCTCCCAGCACCTCCAAACCCACTCTCCACCCTGTCCCTGCAGCAGTCTCTCTGAGCTCCTTATGAGATCTCCATCCTGTACCTAAATGTGTATTAAGTCTCACATAACCATATTTTGTTGAGAATTTTTGCATCTATGTTCATAAAGGGTTTGGGCCTGTAGTTTTCTTGTGGTGTGGCTCATTGTGGATCTTTTGGGTATGAAATTCTTGGATTTGTAGATTTCATGTCCTTTATCAGATTCAAGTTCTGTCACTATTTATTCAGATACTCTTTGTGACATCTTCTCTTTCCTCTACTTTTGGAATTCTCATGATGTATATGTCTCTTGGTATGATTCCAGAATTTCATTAAATTGTGCTCATCAGTCTTGAGCCTCCATTCTTGTTGTTTGTCAGTCTTCTTAATTTTGACTGTCTTCAAATTTGCTGATGCTTTCTTCTACCTGTTTAAATCTGTTGGTAAATCCTTCCATTGTGTTTCTCATTTTGATTATTTTTTTCTTTCATTTTAATCCTCATTTTATTCCTTGTTTTCTTTGTTTTAGATATTTGTCTGTGCTTTCTCTTACTTCAGGGATTATGTTTAATGTTTTATTTTTCCATTCTGTTCATTATTTGGGCTTCCACTGAAATGGAAGACTGCATCTTTCATACTTTGGACATGATGTCAGGAAAGATCAGTCCCTGGAGAAGGACATCATGCTTGGTAGAGTGGAGGATCAGCAAAAAGGAGGAAGACCCTCAATGAGATGGACTGACACAGTAGCCATAACAGTGGGCTTAAGCATAAAAACAATTGTGGACATGGCACAAGACCAGACAGTGTTTCATTCTGTTTTTCATAGGGTCAGTATGTGTCAGAACTGACTCCACGGTACCTAATAATGACAATACTGCTGAAGTAATTTTAATTCGCTGCATTCTGTTTGGAAACCCCGGTTGCATAGTGGTTAAGGGCTATGTCTGCTAACCAAAATGTCTGCAGTTCAAATCCATCAGGTGCTCTGTGGGCAGTTCTACTCTGACCTATATGGTCATTATGAGTCAGAATTGACTCAGTGGCAGTGGGTTTGGTTTGGGTTGGGTTGGGCTGCATTTTGTTCACATGAATAGGCCGTCGTTTCTTTTATGTTTCTTGTGATTTTTTTATTGAGGCATTGAATTTTCAAGGATGTTAACTTTCTGCTATGATTTGGTGTTTTTGCCAACACAGCTTTCTGCAGGAAACTCTTAGGTGGGCAGAGCCTTTATCCCTTCTTACTACTTACTTTTCCTCTCTGTATTAGGTCCTTCTCTCTTTCTGATTCAGCTAGGATTTAAAAGTTTCTGATGGTTTTCAATTTTCAGTGTATTAAACACACTAGAAATCATGCAATGATCAGTCTGTCCACTAGAAGGTACTGGAACTCAGAAGAGACTTCATGAACTAATCAATCTGTCAACAATGGATACAGCTGCTTCTCCTCCACCTCTCTTCCCTCTCACCCCTCCTCTATCCACTTCTCGTTATTACCCCCACCACTGTTCTGATTTTGCAACAATGTTTACTGTTTTCCTGACTGCCTTTCCTGCTTGGTAGGAGCTACTTACATCTGAGCTGTCATTCAGGGGAAGCAGGGCCTGACATTCCTCTGTTTCAGAAGGAGGAGGAGAAGCTGACACTCCCCAGATCCGCGTCTCAGAAATCTGCTTTTTCTATTTTGAAATTCGAGTGTCCTTATGGAGACTGGGGAAGCAGGCTTCATTTAAGTGATTTGCCTCCTAGCTCCACTGCAGGGGACCCTCTGTAGAAGTTTATTGATCAGCCAAGTGTTACCTGGTTGGAAGGGGGCTGGCATGCCCATACTGATCTTCAGAGCCTCATGGGTGATGTGCTGACTCTGGATTCAAGTTCTACTCAAGTTACCTGTTTCCTAGCATGCAACATCCTCTGTCATCAATCTCAGCAGTGACTGTAAGGGGGACAGATAGACCCAAGCTCACCCCTTGAGACAGCTGTCCTGTTGATTTTGAAGATCTGAGCCCTAGGGTACACAGGAAGGCAGGTAGAGTGCTGGGTCCATTGCAGGGGGGTTGCTTTAAAAATTTTTAGCATCCTGGCAACTGACAGTTACCAGATGGGCGAAGTGCTCTGCACAGACCCCCAGGGAAGCTGGGTTTGTAGATTTTCCAGCAGAAACTTGGAGATTATATCTTTTTGCACAGGTTGGGCATGTGGTAGTTAACAGAATAGAGATCTTGCTGGGGTTGCTTCCCCACTTGAGAGCAGCCAGCAGTGTGCATGGCTGAGGAGAAGGGTAGAGATGGTGAGAGAAGCAGTTTTCCCACCACATATGACTTGCGGATGATTCTTGTCCATCTGTAGTTCTCTGCTGCTGTCCTGTGCTCCCAGACTCCAGTCCCTTAAGGCTGAGCATCATTTGTTTGTATTTGTATAAGATCAGAATGATGATGTGCTTATACCATCACTGTCCCACAATCCTGTCTTACTGATTTTTAAGTGCACTTTGAATTTTGGAGTTTCTTGGAAAATTCAGGGACCCACCCCAGTCAATTAAGATTTTTCGGAGGAAAGCTAGTGGCATAGTGGCTAAGTGCTATGGCTGCTAACCAAAAAGTTGGTAGTTTGAATCCACTAGCCACTCCTTGGAAACTCTGCAGGGTCACTGTGAGTCAGAATCTGCTCAGAGGCCGTGGTATTTTTGTTATTTTAACAAGTAAGAGTTTTTTCCTCTTCTTTTCTACTTGGGGCTGCCTCAGTGCGTAGTTGTCTGTTGTCGGTCCAGCCATTTGTTTTTGTTCTCTGTCCATGGAGGTAACTCTGGGTCCTATCTGTGAAGTCCCTTCCAGTCACCAGCCCTCATGTATCTCAGCCATCCCCTTGTTCTGAATGAACTGAAACTGAGTTTGAAGAGTACAGGTGCAGGGCTCTGAAGGGTCCTCTTGTAACTTTGCATTACTGAATGAAGCACCACTGGCTTTATATGTTTTGATTTTTGATACTGAAAACTCACAAACTCAAACTTGATTTCTCTGTCATCAGTATGTAAAGTTTCCTTTTGAAGTTTGAAACATGGACTGTGATCAGTGTCTTTTTCCTTTCTTTCCTGCTATATTCTGGCTGCAGGGAGGTGTTTGTCCCATCAAATTGTTAACAAATCTGCTAACATGTCACAAAGCAGACACCACAGAACCCTAATTCAGACCTCAACCCCTACCTCTCAGTGCTGCTCAGATTCTGACTGGTTTGTACATTAATACAAGATAATTGATATAAGGTTGGGTTTTCCTAGTCAAGCACTTACAGGAAATAGAACCATTAGGCTACAATATGATTATATAGATAGAGTAGAACTGCCCCATAGAGTTTCCAAGGAGCCTAGCAGATCTGAACTGCCAACCTTCTGGTCAGCAGTGATAGCACTTAACCACTATGCTATCAGTGTTTACATATACATGTATATACACTCAGAGAGAGAGAGAGAGGTCACATGCTTTTGGATTAATGATTATGGTGACAAAGTAGAGACTCAGTTAAAACTCTTAATTTGTGCTGTTGTAGTTGGGCTATTTGAGTTGATACTTATTCCTGAGACCAGTTTGTCCCTGGTACAGCACTATTCCTACCCATTGCTAGACACTTGCTCTGTGCTTGTCCTCTCTTTACTGGTCCCTTGCTCACTGTCTTTCCTATCACCTTGCCCTCCCATACTCCCTTCCTTGGAAGATGATGCCTGTCCCCATCACCTGTCCGTGAGAACCTTCTAGTGGCCAACTTCAGTGGGCCTGCTGCTGATCAGTCTGCCCCTAAACCTGTCCAGTTGTCTGCTCCTGTCTTTACAGTCTCCTTACTTTGTATCTGGAAACCCTGGTGGTGTAGTGGGTTAAGTGCTACGTCTGCTAACCAAAAGGTCAGCAGTTCAAATCCTCCAGGTGCTCCTTGGAAACTCTATGGGATAGTTCTACTCTGACCTCTAAGGTTTCTATGAATCAGATGCAACTCATTGGCAGTGGGTTTGGTTTTACTTTGTATCTGTACCCCTTGCTGGTGCTGCTGTGCATCAGTGGTTCTGGTAGGTACCTTTTCGCCCGGTGATCTGTCAAAGGCCTCTTTTCTTGGCCCCGTCGTTCCCTCTGGCTGATCTCATGTACCTCCATGGCTGTGATCATCAACTCCATGCCAATAACTCCATCCTCCTGCAGCCCCTGAGCTCCGTTCTCACATACGTGCTCTTTCTCAGCACCTCTATTTGGATAATATACACACACCACGTAGTCATTAGACCTGATATTGTTGTCTCCTGAGTCTACATCCCCTTCCTTGAGCTCCGTCTCAAGGAAATGGTGTCATTACCTCCACTGAGGAAAGAAGATTGGAGGGAGAGTAAAAGGAGATCAGGTGAGTCCCTGTAAAGAAAGAGGTCAGGAGTCAAACACTGGGCATGTGCCGGTACCCTTTCATTCATCCAGTCAATACCAAGAGACTTCCACGCTGTCTCCTGGATATCTCTGTATTCCTGAAGACTTCTTTAAGTGAGGTGACCTGAAATTTCCCTCTCAAAGACTATAGCAGCTTTCTCATACTGCCTGCCTCTAAGCATGCCTACTTTCTTCCTAGTCTCCACGTTTCACTTTCTAAAGTCCAAACATGATGGCCTTAATCCCTTCCTTAAAGCCTTCCAGTGGCTCTTACTTGATGATAACATAGTCTGAAACTTGATTTAGCTTGAAACGGCCTTTGTGGGTTCCTGCTATGCTGCAGCAGCAGTTCTGGAAGCCCTGTTGCCTTCCCCAGGGCTTGAGTACTCTTCCCCCAGCTCCACCTTCACATTAGTCTTTAAGAGTCCCATTCACCCCTGAGTCCTCCATAAGCTTTTCTGAGTTCAATACATGTTCACAATGAGCTAGGCTCAAATCTGCCCTCTTTGCTCATAGTAACTCAACTAAACCTTGTAATAACCCAGCATTTGGTATGTTATCACACTGATTTATGAGAGGAAATTGAGGCGCTGATAAATGAAGCAGCCAGGATACCAGCTCAGACAGCCTGGATCCCGAGCTCACCTTCCTTGTGTACCTCCTACCTTGTCACCACAAGTTTTGGTCTGTTCTGTTTGTCTCTGCTGCAGAAGATTTAAGCTCAGTGAAGGCAGAGACCATGTCAGTTGTGTTCAGTTCACATCTTTCTTGTGAATGAACTTTAGGACTCAATTGACTCATCCTCAAACGGGGACTTGCCCCACTAAACCTGCAAGGCTGGTGGGAGGAATAAATGAAATTACTAATGGAAAGTGCTAAGCCACCTAGAGGCCCTGGGGAGAGACACCTCCTGAGATCTTCCCTTGCAGTACCCCCTCTGTTTGCAGGGGGTTCCCCAGGGCCCTCCCCTTGCGCTCTATTCTGCCCTCGGATTCTCCACTTCTGTGCTTCTGTTTTTCCCCAGATGATCACCCCAGGGTTCAAGAAGACCCTGAGGCAGAAAGCAGAGCAGAACCAGAGCCACGCCCCCGGGAAAAGCCCCTGGCTTTGGTGAAACCCATCCAACAGCAGCCACCCGCCCCTGTCCAGCAGATGGGGCCTGCCCGGAACACCCGACGCAGGGATGGCAGCCAGCAAGCGAACAGAGGTCACAGGCGCACAGACCATGGCACGGAGCCGCCCCAGCATGTGGTGCCCCGCCAGCACACAGTGGCAGACCTGCAGATGGAAGAGGACCACGAAGAAGAGGACCTCCAAGTGGAGCCAGAAACCTGGAGGATACCGTCAGTCCGTGAAGACACTGCAATTCCAGAAGACACATGGCAGGACCTCTATCCTTACCCAATGCAGACTTGGTGCCTCCTCCCAGTGCAGCCTTATGCCTCAGGTTATTGGTTTCCAATGGAGTCCTCTGGCTTCCCCTTCCACTCCAGCAGAAGGCTCAGACCTCATACTGGCTGGGCTCTGCAGGTCATGCAGACCTCCTTCAGCACCTACATGTATGAGGTTCCAGGGTTCTGCTTCTACATTCCACCTGACCTCTGACACTTTTCTCCAGATTCCCTGTTACCCACCTGACTTTTGCTTACTGTGCCTTTTACCTCAGCCCTGAGCCAGGATGTGCATTCTAACCTCTCCCAACCCGTAACACAGCATCCACCTGTACTGTCCCCATGCCCTCCTCCCATGTCCTGATGGGGTCATCTATCTGCTTGAGATACTCCCCTGGTCTTGTACTTTTTTTTTCTTCTCATTGTTTTCTCATTTAGTTCCAGGTGAAGTCCATGTGTATAGTCACCATTTGTGTAAGTTAAAAAAAGGTTATTTGCAATGAAGAAGTCTTTTGTCTTGCAAAGTTCTTTCATGTGATCTCCAGTATTATTTTTGTCACCATTCCCTATTTCCTAACTACTGATATTTCTTGTTTACAACTTTTGCATTCCAACCGCCAGTAATTATGAGTGCATCCTGATTACATGTTTAATCAATTTCAGACTCCGTAAGCTGGTGAAATTCTTCTGCTTCCCCATCTTTGGCTTTAGTAGTTGGTCCATAAATTGGATTAATACAAGGACTGGTAGTTAAGTTTGTGAACTGACCCTAGAAAAAGTGCTGCATGCCTCATTGCCGAACGTACTGTGGTCACCTGCAAAGTACTCCTGCTGTGCTGCAGCAGCAGTTCTGGAAGCCCTGTGCCTTCCCCAGGGCTTGAGTTTGTTTCCCACAGCTCCACCTTCACATTAGTCTTTAAGAGTCCCATTCACCCCTGAGTCCTCCATAAGCTTTTCTGAGTTCAATACATGTTTACAATGAGCTAGGCTCAAATCTAGGAAGCTATGGACCAATGTGAGTGCCTAGTCCAACCTTCAGAGCAATTTGGGAATTCTTTCTGGGATGGCCATCAGAACTGTCATCGTATTACCCTTGATGTCCTGAATCTCATCAAAATGCCTTCCTTTCAATCTTCCTTTATCTTCAGGGAAAGAAAAAAGTCATCGGGGGCCAGAGCAGGTGAGTAGAGAGGATATTCCAATATAGTTATTTGCTCACTGGCTAAAAACTCCATCAAAGAAAACTATATGATTAGTTTGTGAACTTGTCACTGTGCCACTGTGCACAATGGCCATTCCAGAAAGAGTTTCAAAAGTGCCTTACAGGATAGAGCAGGCATTGGTGTCAATGCATAGCTTCCCAACAGGAGTACTTCAGAGATGACCTTAGTGATACTCAGCAGTGAGGCATATAACATTTAGAACAATTAAGTTCACGGACTTAATTGTCAGGCCTTTTAGATTTATATCAAGGAAGTGGCTCCCACAGTTGTAGAAGCTGAAACATCCCAAATCTTTTAGCCAGGTGAGATGCGTCTCCTAATTCATGCAGCTGCAAGGGCTGGTGATCCCAAGATTGGCAGGTCAGAGAGCAGGGCTCTTGCTCACAAAGTT
Organism: Heterohyrax brucei; assembly: GCA_028571685.1. NCBI lineage: Eukaryota > Metazoa > Chordata > Mammalia > Hyracoidea > Procaviidae > Heterohyrax > Heterohyrax brucei. Next base: position 45,130,841 of record CM053144.1, on the reverse strand, counting down.
TCAAAGATCTATGAATCCCAAGATGGACAGGCAGGCTGTTAATGCAAGTCCCAAGAACTGGAGGTCAACTGAAAAGGAACCAGTTGCAGGATCCAGAATGAGCAAAAGCCCATAAATCTAGCCACAACGTCCACTTATATAGTTTCACCCCCCAGTGAAACTCACCTTCAGCTGATTGGCTGTTCACAACAGATTCCATCATAGAAGTAATCACATTATATCAAATCTCATGGAAGTGATCACAAGAGCATACAAATGCCCAACAACTAAGAATCACGGACCATTCAAGTTGACCACACAACTTTAGCTATCACATACCCTGGCCCCTAGGGTCGCCATGAGTCGGATCCGACTCGACGACACTTGGCTTGGCACTTGGCTATGGCAACTCAAAGTGGAAAAACACTGTGGAAACCCCATAAATCCATTGCAATTTATGCAGCCCAACTCACAGCAGCCCTATAAAAAAAACTTGGAAATGAGACAGGTGGCTTCCCATCTGGAAGAGCAATGAACTTTAATTCCCACCTTACACCATAAACAAAAGTGCATCTCGTGCATTAAAGACTCAAATGTTAAAAATGAACTCTAAACAATTTGAAGAAAGCATAACTGGCTAACTTTCTGACTTGTCTTCATCTTATACATCCTATGACTTGTTAAGTGCCACTGAGTTGCTTACTATTCACACACAACAGAATGAAACACAACCCAATCCTGTGCCATTCTCAGTTTCACTGATACGCTTGAGGCCATTGTTGTAGCCACTGTATCAATCCATCTCGTTGAGGATGGATTTTTTTCTCCTTTTTTCTAACCCTCTACCAACTGTGATGTCCTTCTCCAAGGACTGATCCTTCCTAATAGTATGTCCAAAGCGTGTGGGAGAAAGTGTTGCCATCCTTGCTTCTAAGGAGCATTCTGGCTGTACTTCCTCCACGACAGATTGGTTCATTCTTTTGGTAGTCCATGACATATTCCGTATTCTTGGCCAGCACAGTAACTGACAGGTAACAGTTCTTCTAATGCTCACATTACTTGCATATTAAGTGACTGAAAACAACATGGCTTGGGTCAGGTGCAACTTAAAAGTGACATCTTTGCTTTTTAACACTTTAAAGCTTTTTGCAGCATGTTTTCTTGAAGTACAACTCTATCAGTGACAGGCTAGCATCCATACACGTACAACGAAGATCAGTTAATACAACTATACTCAGATTTACACTCCAATCCCTGAGGCCAAAGACAAAGACACTGGAGAGTTTTTTTACCAACTTATGTATTCTGAAACTGATCAAAAGTGCAATCAGTTTGCATTGATAATTATTGGTGATCAGAATGAGAAAGCTGAAAACAAAAATGGAGGATCAATAGTTGAAAAATACAGCTGTGATTATAGAAAGGATGCCAGAGATGAAATCGAGACCAATTGGCAAAACTAGCATTTTGCAAATGAGGGTTTTCTGCATCCCACATTGGTGAGTGGTGTTTGGGGTCTTAAAAGCTGCCAAGCTGCCCTCTGAGAGTACAGCAAATGGTCCCAACTCAACAGGAACAGATGATCACCGAGGACCGAAACGACATGGGGGAAGAGAACCCAGAAGACAGAGATCCCACGGGAGTGGGTCTCAACATTGACTCGTGACCAGAAGAACTGGGGGTGCCCGGCCACCACCAGTGATACCCACAATGGAGCTCACAAAGTTGAGTCTCACTGGCAACACAAGAATAGGTAGGGGTGCACCCTGAGATCTCCACTAAAAGACTGCAATTGATGTTCCAGGGGCTTTGGCGTTCCCCTGGGAGCATGGCCCCTGGCCTGATTCTGCCCCTGTCCATAAATCATAATGGAGGTCAACTTTTTGGAGAGCAATGGATTGGACTTGGTGACGCAGAGTAACTGTATCTTGTAGGAACTTTATGGTTCTATGCATCTATAGGATGTCATCCTGCTGACCTCTTACTGGAGGAAGGGGAGTGGGTGGAGAGGAGAGGATAGGAGACTGTTGGGAGGATAGGACAATTTCCTTTATACAGTGCCTCTTCAAATACCTCTTTCCAACTCCTGCTGCCTTATTTACCAGCCTACCTCTCCTATCTCTTAACAGCTAGCTCCCTGAAAGCATGGCATATCCTCTCACCTGTGGCTAGAAAAGCTGGGGATTGAGTAGCTCATTTGGTGCTCAGAACAGAAGGGTGTGATTTGAGGTCAAAGTACCTTGCCTTTGTTTTCCTGCCCATCCTGGACTACGGGATACTATCCTGGAAACTCTTGCAGCCCACAGTCACCTATACAAAGTAACCTGTATTTTCTCTTATCAGTGTATCTTAGTGGTAGACTTAAAATCAGTGACATTAGTAGGGAGGTGCAGATTGCATTGCATAACACTGTCAGAGGAGGTGACACCAAAATGACTGTCTATAAAAATATCCATCTAGTTAATATTAACAACAAATAGTTTTCTTGTAAGCCCAGCCTTTACATATCAACATACCTACAAGGATAAAACTCCAGTCTGATTTACTTTTTGAACTTTCTAATGGGTTCTGGAAACTGGTGGCATAGTGGTTAAGGGCTACAGCTGCTAATCAAATGGTTGGCAGTCCAAATCTGCCAGGCACTCCTTGGAAACTCTGGAGCAGTATGGCTCTGTTCTACAGGGTGGCAATGAGTCACAACCGACTCAGTGATAGTGGGTTTGCTTTGGGGGGTTTAATGGGCTCTGGTCAAATCAGTCACTGCCAAGTGAAGTGCCGTCGAGTCAGATTCGATCAGTCATTAGTACCCAATTAGAATGATGTTTCAAATCACATGGCTGCTTCTATATATGCTACTATCACATATGCAGTGTGTTGTTTTAATTGCTGCTGGTATTGTTAATAGTTGTTGATTTTGTCACATTTTCTGGTATTTAGCTATAATATTGTGGCAAGTAGTATTCGTGAACCTGAGTCAGTAACTTTTTTGGGAATGAAGTAATAGGAAAAGAATGATAATTTACTGGACATTACTAAGCCTTTTGTATGGTCTGGTATAGGAGGAGACCCATGGGAGGAGGGAGCACCATGAGTTACCCCACTAGATGACACCAACCATACTAATGCAACTGCCTGGAATTGCTGGTGAGAGCAGACTCACCTAGATTTATTTAGAGCACCATTCTCTAGTTGCCCTCCAGAAAGAGTGTAACAATTAATGACGTTAATATAACCGCATTCCCACTTAACACAGTGGTTTACCCATAATTTAATACTGGACAATCTTATAACTGAAAAAAAATATTGCACCCTTGTTTACCTTAGTGCAACTCCCTACTTCCTCAGGACTGGATTAGCATCTGCTGTCCTGTCTACATGGTCCTCACTAGTCCTTATAGCTGCAAGGCATGTAACCAGAGTGAAATTGCTAGATCATAGGCACGCATAGCACCTACCTGACTACTGACACCAGTCTCGTTATTGTGCCAGTTTGCACTTCTACCTGTGTATGCAGATCCCAGTTGCTCCATACCCTTGCCCACGTTGGGCATCTCCAGCTTTTTAAATTTTAGCCATTCTCTGGCTGTGCAGTGGCATCTCCTTGTGATTTTTATTTGCATTCCCACCAAAGAGGCCGAACGCCTTTTCCCTTCTTTATTGTTCATTTGGGTATCCTCTTTGATAACCTGTCGGTGTCTCTTGCCCAGTTTTCTCTTGGGTTATAGGTCTGTCTTTTACCGACAATGTTAAAAGGTACTCGGTGTGTTCTGGGTCTGGGTAGCCATGTACATTGCCAATACCTTCTCATGTCAATTACTTGCCCTTTATCTCTCCCTGTCAAGTTACACCTGCCTGGGCTAATGCATCTACCATACCTCCCTTCTCCCAAATTCAAGTTTGTGATCTTACATCAAACCTGTTCCCATTACCACCTAAACACTGAAACTCCTCCATCTACCTCCAAGCCATATCTCTGCTGAGCTCCAGATCCACCTGCCCAACGGCCTTTTAGAGTCTTGCTGTCCAAACTGTGGTCCGCAGACCATCCACACCAGCACCCCCTAGGGGCTGGTTGGAAATGCAGCATCATTAGGCCCGCAGAGACCTTCTGAAGCACAGTTTGCGTTTTTTTAAGATACCCAGAGGATTCATATACACAGCCAATTCTTAAAATCAGAGAAACAAACTGAAATGTTGTAACCACCTCTTCTCAGATGTCTCAATCCACTGATAGGATCCTATCAACCTACACCTCTTGCTGCAGCCTCCAGTTTGTCCAAAGCTCCATTCTCCATCCCTTAGGCTAGAAACACAGGGCCTCTCATAGGTTACTTCCATTTTGAGGTTTCATCTGTGTCCCAAAATAAACATGTAATAAAACATGGAAACCAAAATTAGACATGCTTAAATATTTACACTGAACAAAGAAAGGGTTTACCTGCACATTCCTCACACAGTAATTGCATGTGAAGCCTCGTTGGAGATAATCACAATCGAGAATTAAAGTACCTTTGCAACAACCCCTGCAGAATTCCCAGCATCTCCAGCGCTTCATCAGTCCCATGTTGTCTCCTGTCTTATCCCCTAAATAGCCCTAAAATCCCCTCCCTGCTTCTCTCCATATCTGCTACTCTAATTCTAAACCTGGTTAGAACCATCTTTACTAAATTACAGTCTCATTTCCCAACAGTGCTGCATGTGTTCACTCTTGACTGAAGGGATGAGAATGGAAGCGGGGAGATTTATGTAAGGGAGGCTGCTGTAATCGCCAGGCTGGGGCCCAGTCACTGGAGGTGAAGAGGAGGAGGAATCAGTGCTTTGAAGGACTGGGTACAAAGAGGACCTGAAAGGGTAAAGTGCAGGACAGCTCCAGGAAGTAAGCCCAAGCTGGGGAAGGAGAGACGCCTGAGAGGAGCCTGCTGGGAAGGAAGACGGTCTGACGTGGTGGTGACAGTGTCACCTGGGCATACATGTCTGCAGTTTAGGGGAGAACCAGGAGGTGGAGTGATACTTTGGAAAGTAATCGGGTCAGAGGTGGCAGTGAGCCTTGGGCTAGTTCTACCTGGTTGCTGTCAGAGCCACAGCTGGAAGGTAAGTCCCATGAGAGATAACAGGCCAACAGAGCCTCAGACAGCCCAGCAGTGGGATGGTGAATGAATACTGGTCAGGCCAAAATGGCTGGGTCTTTATGCCTCTTATGGCTCAGTCACTGTGCCCAGAAGGGGTTGGCATCTGAAGGTTGCACATTGACCACAGTCCTTGCAGCTGAGCAGAAAGTCCATCCTCAAAGTAATGGTGGAGGTACTGTCTGGCCATTGTCCCTGGGCAGAGCAGTGTCTTGGATACAATTGAGTCCATCCTGCAGATGGGAACAAACACATGCTATCCCCTCTACCACCTTTGTGTAGCTGTCATGCAAATAAAATCTTTGATTAATTCACCCAAACATCCTGTCTCAGAGATCAGCTTGCAGCAGATGGCAAGAACTCCGAGGTTTTTCCGTAAAAATTCCACGCCTAAAAGTATCCCAAAAGAAATGAGCATATTTTTTTCATCAAAAATCTCAAATATGAATATTCTTAGCAGCAATGCTCATAATAACTCCCACATAGCAACAACCAATGCCCAGTAACAACAATCAACTATGACCTAATAACACAATGCTATACCACCTGACAATGAAAAAGAAGACACTCCTGCCACATATCACTCAGATGAATCTCAGACACAGGAGCAAAAACTGCAGGTACAAGAGGACAAAGATACACGAGTCCATTTGTGTCACGTCATTCCTTGTACTGAAATGAGTGCCTTTATATGGTCTTTTAGTTTTTGGCAAAACAATTTCAGAGCTTTTTTCCGTAAGTCTTGAGGAGTTACCTTTGCCCTAGTTTTCCACCCCAGGAACTGTGTTGCTTTTGTCCAGGTTGATTGACATTTCCTGAGAAAGCTGTAAACAACTTGGTTTGATACTTTTTGACTGTTTCTGGACCGCCCTCAGTCACAAAGCTATGCAGTGAGAGGGCTTTAAATCTGTAGATTTCGTGATAACTGGCATCATCTCAATGGTTATAAATCCAGTCCATGCCTGAAGTCCACAAAAAGGGAAACAGTAGCTTTAATTGAAGTTATTGAATGACTAAATGATCTTGGAGCCAGTCCATCTGTGACCACACTCCTGTCCTCGCCATATCCTGAGACAGCCTAGCTGAGGTCGGGAGAATGAGGGTGGTCCCTGAAGAGAGCTTCTCAAGATTCACTCATATGTTAACCAAGTGCCACCTCAGAGGAGTCCAGATGCTCGCCTGGGTAACGGGGACAGTTTGGGAGCAAGAGAGCCAGCTTAGCTGTTAGTAGGAGAGAGGTAATGTTTAAAAATAAAGACCACAATAAAGATATTTCTGCCAGTTGTGTTGTCTATCTTGAGCTAAGCAGATACAGAAGTGTATGATGACTCCCAAGTAAGTTTGTAAACTCATCCTAGGAAAAGTGCTACATAGCTCATCATTATGGTCACCTTCGAAGTACTCCCCTTAGGAAGCTATGCACTGACATCAGCGCATAGTCCACCCTTCAACGCAATTTTGGAACTCTTTTTCAGTGCTTTCATCGTATTACCTTGATGCCTGGATGTCATGAAAATATCTTTCTTTGAATACTTCCTTTATCTTCAGGTAAAGAAAAAAATCACTGGGGGCCAGACTCAGTGAGTAAGGAGGGTGTTCCAATAGTTATTTGTTTATTGGCTGAGTCTCTCCCAGACACCTATACATTTGTGAACTTGCCACCCTGCCGCCATGCACAGTGACCATTTCTATATGCGTGTAAGACCTCAACTAAGAAAATGTTAAAATTAACAATGAAGCATTCCCTGTCCCCTCCAAGGATTGAAGGGAGCAAGGAAGGCAACGAGGTCTTGTTGCAGTGTCATTTCTAAATTGGGTGACGGGTGGGGGTGGGTGTCGGAAGGGATGGTGGTAGTGGGCAGACTGAGCTGAGCCCCAGGCACGTCAGTGACCCTGTGATAGCCCAGCCCACCCAGCCCAAAACGCCACCAGTAGAAAGAGCCATGAGCTAACTAAATGGTGTTGATTTAAGCCACAAAATTCTGGGTAGTTTATTATCCAGCAAAAGCTGATGGATATAGCCTCTCACACCTTTGCATTTCTCAGCTTTAAAACTTCAGACTCATCTTTGGTCACCCATCACTCTGGTCACCTTCTCTGCTGTCAGGTGCCCAGCTCTTTATCTGAGCGCAACCAAGACCCACGAGTTTCTTCAGTACTGTCCTCCCGACTGGCCTCAGCATCCACCACACTTCAGACGTCAGGCCCAAATTCCTCAGGTCAGGACCTTGTTCTGGTCCTCTTGCCTTCACAGGGCAAGTACAAGGCTGGCTGGGTTCAAAGAGTAGGCTGTGAGCAAAGTTTGTTAAAGGAAGCACACAGAATGACAGAGGTTAAGAGCAAGACTCTGAGACCCGTAGCCTCAGGGTCAGGTTCTGGCTGTATACTTCAAAACTGCATGCAATATATTGTTGAATCCCATGCCCTTCGATTTCCCTATTTATAAAATGGGGAGGATTATATTGCCTTCATTCCCTGATAAAGATTAAATAAGGGAATACTTAAAATGGTTCTCTCATACAGCACTCAGTATTAGCTATTAGTGTTTTATAAATAACTCGTGCAGGATGAAGTGGAGGAGCCTTGACTTGGCTGTCCATAGTCACTTGGCTAGTTACAGAAGGCACACATTCCTTGTGTGCCTGACTCTCCCAGCAGGTGTCTTGAAATTTGGAGTCCCACATCCAAATCCAATGCTAGGCAAATCTCTGAATCACAGATCCTCTCTCTTAAGAGCCGGCCACTGGCTTCCTTCTTACAACCCGCACCCCCAGCCCAGGCCTGGGTCTATCCTTCCTCCTTCCTCAGCCTGTCAACTTCAGTCTGACATCCTTTCCCCCACCCATTTTCACCTCCTTCCAGAAAATGTTACCATAGCAACATCAATAAATACATACAAAGGCAGCTGAGGAGACGGAGCAAAAACAAGTCAAGTAAATAATCACGTTTTTAAACACTGCACTTGACAGGTGATTTCTCCTGAGTGCGTATGAATATGTGTACGTGTGCATTCATGCTCCCAGTGCTGCTATGTAACATTACAGATCATTTCAGGATGCCAGCACCTTCTACATCCTCAAACATGAACTACTGGATTTACAGATGTGGAAACTGAGTCCCAGGGAGGCAAGAGGCTTGCTCGGGATCGCCCAGCTGGACGTGGCTGACTCACCTGGCCTAGTGTCCATAAACAGAGAAAAACTGTTAGCAAAGTCATTAAAAGTTTTCGTGTTTACTCTGCACTTATCCTTGGAAATGACTGTTGCTTTAGAAGAGGGATTACAGATATGTTCCCTAGGCTTGCCCATCGGTGGGAGGTGGCCACATCTCAGCACCAGAGGTGTTTGCAGTATCCTGGCAGGGTTTCAAGAAAAAAAAAGTTCCTAGTGGGACCTACAGCCAGAACTAGGCTTCTCATGGGAGCTGTAGACAGACTGCTTGTCTGAGGGGAGAAGAAACCCTGTCAGCAAAAAGATGCGTCAATTTCTCTATTAGCTCAAGGCTCCCTCGTTTCCAAGAGGCTCTCAAAACTAACACTCCTGTGTGGACTCCCTGGTTATCATTCTATTCCCACTGGAAGATGTACCCCTTGCTCACTCTAACTTGCATAAACCAGCTTGACATCGTGTCCTTCAAGTCCCCTCCATGGCCCTGCCGAGGATCACCTCTACTGGCTCATGGAGGGGAAAGAGAGGTCACAGTAATGGCTGATGTTAATCACTTACCCATGCCAAGTGCTCATGAGTAACTCATTCACCTTGATAGCCCTATGCCAAGAGCCCTATTTCATACTTCACAGGCAAAAGCAAAAACTGGAAACCCTGAAAGGCTTATCATCAGTCAAGGGAACCCACCAGTGAGTGGAGGAGCCAGGAATCAAGCACGACCCAGGTAGTTCCTGGGATGGAGCCTCCATGCGCCCTGCTATGTGCTGCTATCTGATATAGTGACTGGCACCAGCAAGGGGCTGTGTCCTTGTCCTTATCCACAATTTGTGGAAGAAAGCACTGAGGTTGAAGAGTCTCAGTCATGTAGAATTGGGTCAGGGTGGGATTTCTCCTTCGGCCTGCTAACCACCGAGCTCAGGTTTCCCCAGGGCAAGGGCAACGGCTGAGGAGCTCAGAGCTGTGACCAGGGCTTCTGAGCACCATTCTGCCATCGAGGTCCACAGACTCCAGAAGTAAGATGGGCAAGGGGCTGAATGCAGCACCAGCACTCTCCAGGCTTTCCTTCATCATTTACCCCACCCAAAGTCACCTCCAGGACTCCCAGCTCCTTCTTGCTAGATCTCCCTGGGGCTGCATCCACCATGGCCACTCCACCACCACTACACAAACTTGGCCACCATGGTACCCCACCCTATGAGTTGGTCTCCCCTCGAGGTCCCCTACCTACCACTCTTTATCCACGCACATAGGCTGTCACTCTGGCAGCTCTCAAATGGCTGCCTGTAGAACAGGTAGGACACTCAGAGCTTCAGAATCTCCGTGGTCCTCTGGATGCTGACCCCATACCTGCCTTGACCTCAGGGAAGCGCCAGGCCCTAGAAGCTACATCCCTCAGCCTACTGACCCCTGGCTTTGATGGTTAGCTCTGATCTTTACAAGCCCCCTCAGCCCAGCCTTACTGTTCCCATTTTATAAATGTAAGGCATCCTGATGGAGTGTACCCCAACATCCAGAAAACAAAAATCCTCTCAAATGGACCAATAAGCAGCATTATGATACATGAAGGACTGAGGTTGTCTAAGATTTTATTTAATTTGATTCCACAGTTAACGCCCATGGCAGCAGCAGTCAAGAAATCAAAAGACTCATTGCACTGGGAAAATATGCTGCGGAAGACCTCTTTAAAGCATTGAAAAGTAAAAATGTCACTTTGAAGATGAAGGTGACCTTGAACCACGCCATGGTATTTTCAGGTGCATCATTTGGATGTGTCGCCATGAGTCAGATCCGACTCAACGGCACTTGACTTGGCATATGGATGTGAAAGTTGGACAATGAATAAGGAAGACAGAAGAACTGATGCCTTTGAATTGTGGCGCTGGAGGAGAACACTGAATGTACCCTGGACTGACAAAAGAACAAACAGATCAGTTCTGAAAGAAGTGCAACCAGAGTGTTCCTTGGAAACAAAGATGGTGATACTACATCTTACATACTTTGGACATGGTGTCAGGAGAGATCAGTCTCTGAAGAAGGACATCATGCTTGGTAAAATGGAAGGTCAGTGAAAAATGAAGACTCTCAAGAAGATGGATTGACATAGTGGCCACAATGATGGGCTTAAGCATAAAAACGATCGTGGACATGGAGCTAAGCTGGGTATTGTTTCCTTCTGCTGTACATAGGGTCTCTATGAGTCACAACCAACTCAATGGCACATAACAACAGCAACAGATTGACCAAATGAGTTGTTAAATATCTGAGCCCACTGGTTCTGGAAAGTGGGTGTGTCATTTGAAAAATCACATGGTAAAAACCAGGGCAGTTGCTGAGATCCCTCAGAATTATGACTACCGAGTCTCATGACAGGACAAGAAGGAAACACAAGCCCTTCTGAGGACTGTCATCAAGCTTTCTGATCTGTTTGTGAACAAAAACATCACAAGTCAACAATAGAGGAGATGCCACCAGTACAGACAGCCTATATCCTACCATGCTTCTGAGTGAGGGACTCCCTCAAACCTCCTGGCTGGTGTCTGGGTCCACAGCAAAGCAACATGTGGTGACTTAGGTGGGAGAGGCTGTGACAAGATTCAGGACTTTTGACAACTTAGACAGGGAAAACAATGAAAGAAAAGTCAACGTTTAGATCAGTCAATGACTAAACAAGTTGGTGAAAAAGTGTAAAAAATGGTACATTCTACATAGGTGTTTGTGTGACTGAAAAACTAAGCAGGGTTCATGCTGCGTACTCTAAACAGCCAATCTTTGAGACAAGGATGAAGTGAGAAGCAAGAGGTTTATTGTGTACAAGTAGGCAAGGAGACAGGGAGATACATTTCTCCAAAGACTACCTCCCCAATCAAAGAGCTCTGGGAAATTTTCATACGAGGTGGAAAAAGGGGAGTTGTATATATGATTATTGGGCAATAGCATGTGTATTAAAAGGGACTGGATGAAGACTTAGTGGGGAAACGGGAGTCATACCCTTCACTCTCATGTGAGCTCCAGTTACATACCTTGGTGATGCATGTCCAATATTTTAGTTCCTTGGTGTGAGCTCTTTGGTTCCTAGGCAGGACTCACTATGAAATGGAGTCATTCAGTGGTCACCCAAGTTGACCCTGAATGTAACTTCAAGCATGGAGATAAGGAGGTTATTTAGCTAAGCAGAGTAACTTACAGGCAGAAAAATAAAAGACATGCAGAATCAGGGTCCCATCCTTGCAGATAGCTTAATTAAGAAGAGTAACTGCAAGCAAAGAGATAAGAGGGAAGCCAGGTGAAGGTCTCATACTTAGAGGTTGTTTAACTAAGAAGATGCTGGTTGCTTTTCCCATTCCTATGACGGACCTTGATCAATTTGAAACCTTCTTGTTGAAGTTTAAAGAAAGGGAAAACATAAGGTTAGTATAAAATACAAAAGGATGAGTATAGTTCTTCCCATGTCTGACATCATTTGCATTTCTTTCAACATTGTCCTGTACCTGTTTACCACTGAGTTGACTCTGACTCGTCACAACTGGGTGTGTGTCTATGCTCCAATGAGTTTTCAGTGACTGCTTTTTTGGAAGATCACCACGCCTTTCTTCTGAGATGTCTCTGGGTAGACTTAAACCACAAACCCTACAGTTAGTGACCAAGAACACTAATTGTCGGCACCGCCCATGAGCTCCACTATTCTATACCAACCCGACTTATTGCTATTGAGTCCATTCTGACTCATAGTAATCCTATATGACAAAATAGAACTGCCCTGCAAGGTTTCCAAGAAGTGCTTGGTGAATTTGAACTGCTGTCCTTTTAGAGTGGCAGTCAAAACTCTTAACCACTATGCCACCAAGTTTTCTCCATTGTTTCATAGTACAGTTTAAATTAGACTTTTATAAAACCAATCATAATAATTGAATCAGTAAATGTCATTTTGGATGCAAGTGGCAAAATCCCCACTTGAATCTTCTTAGGATGAAGCGTAGTTATTAGAAGGATCCAGGTATCTTATGTAAAGAAGTGTGGGTGCCTTTAAGCCTCAGGGACAATAAGAACCAGAGTCCTAACTGCCACTAGGATACTCTGTAACAGTTGCCACCTGGCCGTCTCTCTAACTGGGGAATTCATTCTGTCTCACCACAGACCAGCTTCCTCTGCATTATGATAAACATGGCTGCTGAAAACTTCAGCCATTCTCAGTTAGTTCTAGTTCAACAGAATCCAGGAAAGTCTTCTGATTGGCCCAGCTTAAGCCTACTATACATCACAGAGTCAACCATAGCCTGGCAGGGGGCTGTGGGTGGGGGTAGTACTATGGTACAGCCAGACTATGGGTGCCCAATGCTGTATGTGAGTGTGAAGGGCATTCAAAGTCTGTGAATCCCTTCTGCCTCCACCTAAGCAAAGGAATTGTTTCTTCACTGAATTCATAGCTTAGGGGAGCAGGCAGATTACACCCCCTCCCCTTTGTTAAATTGTTCCCTCTCCAAGTTTTAGAGAATGACTCAGGGTATGTAAAGGGTCCTATTCCTACCCATGGGATGCCCCATTCTTTGGAGCCAGCTGGGGAACCATGTAGAGAAGGGAGGGGGATAAAAGAGAGAAGTTTATCTCAAGGGAAAGTTTTAGATCCAGGAATAGTAAGTTAGATGCAAACTATTCAACTTCTAACTACCAAAAGCCATTTCTTACTGATTCTAGAGATGTGAATGGGCTCTCCACTGCTTAATGTTTCCTACTGAGGAAGCTGCTTTCCAAATGCCACTGCTCCCCTCACCATGCTTAGTGTAGCCCATTCTCCTTTGGGGTATTAATTCCCTCTGGGTCAAGTCTGGCCAGTCCTCGGTACTTCTGCACCTACTCTTCTCTGTCACACAGGCTGATTTCTCAACTTTCCCTTTGATTTTCATGGCTCCTAGAATGTCATATGTAATAAGTTCATTTGTTTGATTTTGTAGGGGGTGTCTTTGTTGTTAAGAGGATCACAGGCAGTGTCTGACTACTCCACCATTTTAGCGTACCTCTCAGGAATCATGTTAATAGAAATGAATAAATGTAGCTAAATACAGCATGAAGTTGAATGCAATGATTTCAAATAAAATTAAAATCATTTACACGTTGGAGAGAAAAAACATGATCTAGTCAGAAACCCATTGAAAAGCTCACTCATCTATATAGATCTTGTGTTTCTCATTTCACAAAATAGAATCCAATTGGTGTTAACAAGTGTGTCATCAATAGGTTAATAAATGTGACCACCTTGAAGTTAAATTTTAACTGGTGGATTAGGTAAGCCTGCTGCCGAATAAACATTGTAAGTATCTGAGTCATTGAAAGTCTTGTAATTTCAAACATACAAAAAAAAGGAAGACAATAATAATGGTAATGTTATATTCATGCTAAGAGTACACATTTTTAATATTTTCTATATATTCTTTATACTTTTAAAATAATTTATTTTTTGCTGTTGTTGAGACTATCCACAGAGGAACACATACCAATTCAACAACTCCTACATGCACAATTCAGTGACAATTATTATATTCTATGAGTTGTACAACCACTCTTACCCTCCTTTCCAAGTTGTTTCTCTCCCAATAACATAAACTCACTATTGTTTCATATCCATCTTTTGAGTTGTTCTTGACAATTTGATCTCATATGGCTAGATCTTAAAGAGCTCAGTGCTCAACGTAGATGTTCGTAACCAGTTAAGCTTAACTGTTGTTAAGAAGATTTCAGGGAATGTTTTGTGTTTAAGATACAAATCTTAAGATTTTTACAAATTTAAGATACAAAATAAGATACGTATTTTAAAGATAAGCTCACGGCAATAGTTTCAGCAGTTCGTTCAGACTCCTTGACTCCAGAAAGTCAGGATTCCATGAGAACTGAAATTCCAGTTTATATTTTCCCTCTTTTGATCAGGACTTGTCTTGTCAGTCTGTGACCAGAATATTGAGTAGTGGTAGCCAGGCACCATCTAAGAATTCTTCAGGCCTCATGATACTGTACGCAGTTGTTCATGAAGGCAATCATCCACACATTCTACTTCCTCCTTCTACTCCTCGCTCCTCTTCTTCTGTTGTTCCAGGCGAATAGAGGCCAGCTGTTTTATCTTGGATGACTGCTTGCAAACTTTTAAGACCCCAGGCGCTATGCAATAAAATAGCACGTATTAGGTCTAAATAAGACATCAGGTCAGTTAACTGGAATGTCCTGTGAAAACAACCCTAAACCTCCAAACTAAGGAAAAAAGTTCCATGAGGTTGTACACTGGTTGTACATAAGCATCCTCAGCAGCTACTTATTTTTTTTATTTGTTTGTGGAATTTTTGTCAATAATGTAAATATATCTGTCATACAACTTTAGCCAGTTCATCTTTTGCAGGTGTACAACTTATTGGTAGCAATTACATTAATTAGTTTACATTAATCAGTTGTGCAATTCTCTCCTTAATGTGACTTTTTCTTCCATCACTCTGAAACAATACTCACTGTTCAGTAAGCACTAACTGTTCTTGTTTCCCCTTTCTCCTGCCTCTGGTAACAACTAATGAACTTTGGTCTCTGTACACTTTCTATATAATTTAGTTCATGCAATATTTATTGTTCTGTGATTGACTTATTTCACTCAGCATAGTGTTTCCCAGCTCCATGCATGTTGTAGCATGTATTATTTTTTTCATACACTCTCTTGTAAGTATGTGCTAAATTTTGTTTATCCACTCATCCACTGATAGGTTGTTTCTACTTTTTCACTGTTGTGAAGAGCGCTGTAATGAACAAGGGTGTACAACTATATGTTTTAGTCTCCTCCTTCAAGTCTTTCGTGTATACACCCAGGAATGGAATAACTAGGTCATATGGTAATTCTATTTTTAGCTTTTTAGGAACCATCACACCACTTTCCACAATGGCTATATCATTTTGCTTTTCACAAACAATGACAAGGGTTCCGAATCCCACATCCATGCCAACATTTATTATTATTATTATTTACCTTAGCCATCTCAGAAAACTTGATAGCATAGTGCTTAAGTTCCACCTCTGCTAACTATGAATTGATGGTCTACACTGCTCAGTTGATCATAAGACAGGGTATATGATATCAATATATTAACTATGATCACTTGTTGCTAAGGTGTGTCAAATATTTAATTGTCTTCCCTTTGTAATTAATAAATTGTAGTTGGTAATTTCAGACTATGGAATTAACTCTTATCATCATCATTGTTGCTATTATAGCTGGTGCTCTGAAAAATGTGCCCCGAAGACTCTCGGAAACACAGAGCATGAGGATCAGAGTTAGTGAAGATTTTCTAGCTATCACCCATAATTCAGGAGTATTTAGTATGGAAAATATTAAAGATAAGTTATTAAATGATAATATAGATACATAAAACATGAAGCATTAAAATATTCTCAAATGTGCATTTTGGATGTTTTTATGTTTAACTGTTTTCAAAACACTATATTTGGTAACATAATTAAAAATGAGAAATAACTATAGTTGTGGTTAGTAGAAAGAAAACAGCTAAATCAAAATGAACCAAATATGTTCAATGGCTTTGATTATACAAATATAAATGAATTAAATTTTAATCTTTAAATTATGGAACTTACAAATATTCTTTGAAAATATGTATTATATTTGTTTTAGGAGAAAACTGTCCATGATTAAATATTTCACTATTTGTATCATACATAAACCAAAAAATCCATTACTGTTGTCAATTTTGACTCATAGTGACCCGATATGACAGAGTGGAATGGCTCCATAGGGTTTCCCAGAAGTAGCTGACTCATTTGAAGTGTCAGCCTTTTGGTTAGCAGGCAAAACCTTAACCACCATGTGTTTATGGAGAAAACTTAGAAACATATATAAGAAGTCACTGACAACATGAGTGCTTATAGAAACGAGTGTTAACATTTTATTTTGATTTTTTCAAAATTATTTATAAAGCAAGCCAAGTGCCATCATAAACTTCTTATAAAAATAAAAATGGTTCATAGTATACAAAATATTTTTAACTTGCTTTAATATTTACTCATATCCTCCTGGATTAATAAAAATATTTATAAATTACCATCTCTAATGTCTACATATAATTCTTGCCTATAACTGCTGCATAATTGTTAATCAACTGGTTATTTTAGCATGTTTAAGTTGCTTGCCTTGCTAATATTATAAATGTATGTAAATAGAACTCCGGAAGTGTTATGTTTAAATGAATGAATTGTACAGTTTGTAGTAAAGTAGATTATTAGGCAAAACACATGTCTTGATCATTAGTGAGCATCACTACTGTTACCTGTCAGAAATACTCCAAATAGAAATATCACACTCTAAGAGAAGATTCATTTGCTGTCTTTTGGGATAACATTAAGTTAAATCACAGTAGCAGTCACAGTATTCCACTCTTTGTCATATCATAACTATTTCCTTGAAAACCAGATGTTCAAATCTAAGGCAATGCCTTTATAAGTTCCTACAGTTGCCATCAAGTCAACTACAACTCATGTTGACCCCATGTATATCATAGTAGAACTGTGCACGAAGACATTTTCTATGACTTATTTTTCCAAAGTAGATCATCAGGGTTTTTGGGTGCAGTGGATCCCCTTCTCTTTCAGTTAAAAGCTGAATGTGTTAGCCACTTTTACCACCCATGGACTCCTTATTGGTGCCTATAGCTACTGAATTGTTTCATAAGTATATTTGTTTCTCTTAAGAGCCAATCTTTGAATGACCTGCAAATATATTGAATTGGGATTCATTTGTATGTAAGAAATATTTCTTTAATTACATAAAATCTTGAAAAATATTTGTGTAATTAGTTTAGCTCAGTTTTCTTCATACTTCCTTGAATGTTTATATATTTTTATGTATTTATATTTATTACAAATATATTATATTTATATTATTTCTCTTCTTTCACCATAGAAACTCTCAATTAAAAGTTCCAATATTTTTC
Organism: Heterohyrax brucei; assembly: GCA_028571685.1. Classification (NCBI taxonomy): domain Eukaryota; kingdom Metazoa; phylum Chordata; class Mammalia; order Hyracoidea; family Procaviidae; genus Heterohyrax; species Heterohyrax brucei. Next base: position 45,113,600 of record CM053144.1, on the reverse strand, counting down.
CTTTAACATTTTGTAATGAATACTTCTCCAATCTAAGAGTTTTTTTTTTTTTTAACTTTTACATAATTTTATGGTCTCCACACTTTCTTAGGCTGGGTTCTCTAGAGAAGCAAATCCAGTAAAGCATGTAAGTATATACAGAAATAGATTTATATCAAAGAAATGGCTCTCAAAGTTGTATAGGCTGGAACATCTCAAGTTCATGGGTCAGGATAGAGACTTCTGATTCATGTAGCTGCAGGAACAGGTAAACTCAAGATCAGCAGGTCAACAAGCAGGCTTAAGCTCACAGGCTGCAAATTCAATAAAATCCAACATTGATGACAACACAGTTGGCATGCAGCTAGCTCAAGTTCAAAGGCAGCTTAAAAAGGAGTTAGCTGCAGGCTCCAGAACAAGCAAAAGACCACAAGCATTACCAGAATGTTTGCTTATACTCCATGCAGGTCACATGTCCAAGGAAACTCCCTCTCAACTTATTGACTGTTCACAGAGAGGTGATTACATTATACCAAATCTCATAATGAAAGTGATCACATCATATGACTGCCAAAACACTGAGAATCATGGTCCAGCCAAGTTGATACACAACCTTAACCATTACACACACCTACAAAAAGACATGTTCAGTTCTATATGATACCCGTAACTAATCACTTCCATTTCTGTCAAGTCAGTTCTGACACATAGCAACCCTAAAGGGCACAGTAGAATTGTTCCATGGGGTTTTCAGGGAGTAGGTGGTAGACTGAACCACAGTCTTTGGGTAGCAGTCAGCACTTAACTGCTATGCCACTAGGGCTACACCACTAACTAAAGTTGAACAAGTTTTTAAAACTTTTCTTATTATTACTGAAGGGTATAATACACTTTACACACTTATTAGGAAATTAAGTTATGTGTGACAGATACACGTGGAAACACTCCCTCTTGTGACCAAGTGGAATTTATATGAGCCCCTCAGAGGCCACCCAATGCCTAAAGACGGTCGAGTGAGATTCTGCCTACCTTTGGAGATATAACCTGGCCATTTTTACTCTATGCATGGACTAAACTATTTTAGGAAGCTTGACTAGTGATAGACTCACCTTTAAAATTTTTTCAGTTTCCAACTTCCTTTCAGAATTTAATAATCAAGACTTCAGTTCTCAGCAAACAGATGTCCTCAAAATTACAATTCCTGTTATTAGAGAAATTCCTTGAAAGAAGGGGGAAACTCTGGTAGTACAGTGGTTAAGAGTTGGACTCCTAACAAAAGGTCAGCAGTTCAAATCCACCAGGCACTCCTTGGAAACAGTATGGGGCAGTTCTACTCTATTTTATATGGTTACTATAAGTTGAAATTGACTCACCTGCTCTGAGTTCATTTTTGTGCTTTTTTGTGTGTATGTGGTTTTGCAAGACAGGTGGAAGAATGCAGAGTATTTTGACAGTTTATTGTTTACTCTTGGGTTGTGTGTGCATCCCTTCCAAACTGCAGGTTTGAATGATCCTCATATACCTACCCATGAGTCAAAACTTCTTGCATAGACTTCTTCTGATGGCTGCTTTGACTTCCTTGTTCCGTAAACTGTAGATTATAGGATTGAGCATGGATGTCACCACTGTATAGAAAAGAGAAAGGAGTTTGTCCACTCCAGGTGAATGGCTAGATTTTGGACTCAGATAGGTGACTGATGTTGAGCCATAGAACAGAGTTACTACCAGTAGGTGGGAAGAACAGGTAGAAAGGGCTTTATGGCGGCCCTCAGGTGATGGAATGAACAGGACATCAGCTAGAATTCTTCCATAGGAGGCAATGATCAGTAAAAATGGGCTTGAAATGCAAAGGATGGCTGCAACAAAGACTGCAACCTCATTATGGGATGTATCTCCACAAGCAAGTGCCAGCATGGGTGGGAGGTCACAGAAGAAGTGGTCTATCTCACAGGGACCACAGAAGTCCAAGGAGAAAATAAGGTTGGTCTGGCCAAGACCTACTATGAATCCTGCTCCCCAAGAAACCATTGCCAAATGTGCACACACCTTCCGACTCATTCGAGCAGCATAGTGGAGTGGGGAGCATATGGCCACAAAGCGGTCAAAAGCCATGGCTGCCAGAAGGCAGCACTCACTAATACCAAAAAATATAAAGAAAAACATCTGAGCAGCGCAACCCTCCCGAGAGATCCCTCGTGCCTCACTCACAAGACTCTGCAACATCTTGGGTACAACAGAGCAAGTGTAACCAATCTCCAAGAGGGACAAGTTGGCCAGGAAGAAGTACATGGGAGTGTGGAGGACTGGGTTGGTCTTGATGGTGAGGGCTATAAGAACGTTTCCTGCCAGTGACGCTAAGAACATGAGTAGGATGAGGGCAAACAGTACGATACACTGTTCAGTGACCTCAGAAAATTTGGCAAATACAAAGCGTTTGACAGATACAGCATTATCCTGCCACAAAGAGCAATTGAGATTCATGACCTGCGAAAGAGAAAGGCAAAGTCATGAGAAGGATACCTCAGATGAGGGAGAAAAATTTTTATATCACTTTAAAAGAGCTCTGGTATGTCGGAAAGCCAATAAAGCCCACAATTTCTTACTGGCAATTCTAGAATCCAAATGTTCTGAAATTACATTCATGCTCATACAGCTTTAAACCCATATCCTTTTTTATTCTCACTTGTTCAGCAAATGCATCCAAGATATACTTTGTCCCTGAGGCAGAAAATGAAAAAAAAAAAGTTCTGGACAAATCTCTCTTCAATCATGTAGTATCATGAAACAGTACAAAATAAGTGTCTTCTGCTATCTCTCATGTCTGTCTACGTCTCCCCATTTATACCGACACAGCCTCCATTTCTTTCTTCGCTCGGTCAGCTGGTGTTCACTGAGCACAGGCTATTGGCAGTTACTTCTCTGCGTCCTGAAGTTCATCAAAGAATCAAAATCAGTATCTCTCCCTAAATAGAACATACATTTTAGTGAAGGAAAGCAGAAATTAAATGATCACTTAATAGATAAAAAAATTGGCACAATGCATAGAATTAAAACCATGGTATGTACTGGAAACTGACTAATTTTAATTGAGTGGTCCAAGAGGGCTGTTAATAATAAAACCCCTGAGCTGAGATGTGAATGACAAGGAGGCACATTACCTGAAGACTGTATTATTATCAGTTGTATCATAGTTATTACTGAACTACTTAGAAAATTTTGTCACTGTAATTAATTGCTTTATCTTCAGTATTTCTCTTCTGTCATCCTTTCCCTACCAGTGCCTTTTTACTAACTGAAAATTATGATTTGTCTGCAGTTAAAAAGTTCAAAGTTCTTGATGTGCTTTCAAAAAAAAAAAAAAAAAACCTCTCTGAATCAGGTTCCCAATTATGGATAGAATGGTCTATCTTATCACTTATACAAATGGATCCTATGTCCTGGTTGTAGTGAATTACTTGCATCTCTTAGTTCTTGAGGGGATTGACTTCTAATTTAACTTCTGAACTCTGTGTCTGCTAGCATAACCTGATAACCTAATATTGTGTTATGAGACACTGGTTAAAAAAAAAAATATTTCCTTCAAAGTAGATTCTGATTCATAGTGACCCTATAGGGTTTTCAAAGATCAGCTGGTAAATTTAAACTACGCACCTTTTGTCTAGCACCCAAACCTTTAATGACTAAGCTACCAGGGCTTCAAGTTATTAGATAGTGTCTGGCAAAACCCAAGATTCTTGACTTCTTGTGTAAAACATTAATTAAAATCTTTCATCGTTTTCATATATGGTCTTGAATTTTTACACTTACACAAGGTTACGTTTTTGTATATTCTGTAGAAACCATATCTTCATCCATGTATTTGTTATTGTTGTCAGGGCTGTTGAGTCAGTTCCAACTCATAGAGACCTCCTAGTACAGAGTAAAACTCTCCCATAGCATTTCCAAGGAGCGTATGGTGGATTTGAACTGCTGATCTTTTGGTCAGCAGCCATTGCTCACCATACCTTTTAATCACTGCTCCATCATGGTTCTATGTATACAGCACCGGTTTTCATACTCTACCCATTATTTAACCCTTCAGAAATTTAGGAGATTCTGATTTAACCATGCAGGAATTGTCATGCAGTTTATGGATTTGATCTTCATTGTCATCAACACTCATGTTTCTACAATAATTGATTTTTTCCTTCGAATTTTTCTAATTTTAAAAATCATAGGTTTTTCCAAATAACAATTTTTTAATTAATACATTTTAGTGGGATTCAACAGTTTATTAAACAGCTATTCCAAAAACACCAGCAAAGAAGAGATAGTGGCAATTTATGTTATATATAATATAGGGGACTCAGAATAGATGAAGTTGTATTCCAAAATTAAGCAGAAAATTAGCAAGTGGTACATAAAAAACTTTTCCTGACTTCCATGATTTACACTACATTAACTGTACATTTGAAGTGAGCATATGTAAAAAAAGTGTGTTTTTCTGAAAACCTAAATTACTATAAATAAACAAATTCACTAGGTGAATTCTCCAAAACATGTGTACAAAATGTACATGTTTTATAGACACACATATCTGTATGCCAAAGACAGACACACAGTCACAAGCATGTTGAATAGCATTGTAGTTAAGTGTTTCTGGAGATATTTTATTTGGATTTAAATTCAAATAGAGTCATCTAATTGCTGAGTCCAGTCTAAAACTTATTTAAGCTAGCTGTTCTTCACACTGCCTATTTACAAAAGATGTGATTTCTACGAGGATTAAGTGCGCTAACTCCTATAAGCACTCCAAAAGTGACTAAATACTCAACAAGTATTAGACATTTCAATACATTTATTTATGTGTTGAGTTCTGGTTGCACAGTGTTTCAGACTCACCAGCTGCTCTGCAGAGGACAGAGATGGTGAAGTGGTTCAGTAAGGATTATAGCCTTGGAAACCTTATGAGACAGTTCTGCTCTGTTCTAGAGTCACTATGAGTCAGAATTGATTTAATGGCGATGGGTTTAGTTTTTGGTTTTATACATGTGTAGACGTGTGCATGTATTTTCAGAATAAGTTTATTCTTATTTATGCAACCCTGTTGAAAAATTTTACATCCCCTTTGATTCCTCTTGTCCATCTTCTTTGTCTCACTTTATGCTTTCCTATTCATGGGCTACCACAGAGAGAGGAAAAGCAAAGAGTACATACAAATACATACATTCATAAAAATGAAATCTGTGTTTTGTCCTAAGTGAAGATAATAATGTTTTATAGATCATTTTAATCTACTAATTTGAGAATCAATGGAGCTGTGCAAAAGTCTCAAATAGTTAAGGATGGAGAACAAGGAGATGTTTCAAGATGTGGTTGAATATGCAACAGCAATTCTGTATGAGCCTCCATACATGTGACTATCAGAAACAGTCCTTAGACACTGAGGAGTCTGTTAGAATGTCTCTATGCTCACACTAGAGCACTGAACAACTTTGGCTGGTATTGCAATTAATTTTAAGACTTGTGTTTCCCAAGTAGCAAAACAACTCATTTATGTCTGAGGCAATCAAACACAAAGGCTTACTTACCTTTTTTACTACTCAAATGATTTTCTTAAATACTCTGATTCAGTACCAGTTTATGTTGTTGCATGGTGGTCTTTCCATTTGTCAGTTACATTTAGAAATACGTATTTTAATTTTATATCTTCTGCTCTTGCAGAGGAAACACAATTTCCTTAGAGCCACCAATGGGGAAGATAAAGGGGAGATCTCAGAGAGAAGAGAATGTCTGAACTTTCCTCAGTTAGTGACATCATAAACATCCTTGTCCTTTTCTTTCTGTGTCTTGGAATACTACCGAATCTTACAAGCCTGTTCTTTGTTGGTTTGGTTTTTTAATTACTCTTCCCACCGTTTCTAGTATTCTTCTACTGTTGACCCTAGAGTGGGAAGCCTGACATCTGTGTAGCAAAAGGCAGCTTCATTTATATACTGTGAGTGTTTATTTTCATCACTGCTCATGGAAAGAGAGTGAGATACTCAAAGCAGGCACCAGGATCTGCAGAAAGGACAATGTGGCTGCCTCTCACCTGATACATTTTGTGGACTTAGACTTTCTGACTCATCATTTCTTTGAAGAAAGATTAATGAAATCTTTATCTTTTTATTGAATTGAGTCAAAAATGAAAATATTGTACAGGAATCCATAAATGAAGTGAGGAATTTCCATTAAAGTGTACTTTAGAAGAGTAAAACCCACTTGCTCTTTTAAAGCTTCACATGAATCAACCCAAAGAACACTATATGCCACATTCCCTGTTATTATATATCTATATAATATTCTATATTAAAAGTCAGTAATCATGTCATTCTAAGAGGCATTGTGATATAATCTGAAGATACAGAATTTCCCTGCCCAATGATTAATTAAAATATCTTACAGATTCCTATTCAATGTTGTAACACATTGAGTGACCAATAAATATGAGAAAAGTTCTGAAAGTTTAATCATCAGATAGTCTTTCAGCAACAGTTAAATAAAAGAAAATGCAGAGAAAGTCAATAATATAATTTTAGTATTTTGATGGCTTTGCTTCACACACCACCTTATTCAGTCACAACTAAGCCAAGCACACTGTCTATGGCTCTGCTTTGGAAATAATGCAGCACAAGTGATTCATTTTAGGAGCTCCTCATAACTAGAAATATGAGGTCCAACAATTAAGTCCACGAACTTAATTGTTCTAAGTGTTACAATCCTGATTGCTGAATACCACTATGGTAATCTTTGAAGTATACCCCTTGGGAAGCTATGCACCCATGCCAACATCTAGCACACCCTTCAAGGCAATTTTGGAAGTCTTTCTTGAACGATCATTGCACATGGTGGCAAGGTGGCAAGTTCACAGACTTAACTGTATAGTTATCTGTGAGGAAGGTTTTAGCCAGAAATCAACTGTATTGGGGTACCCTCCATGGTCACCTGATCTGGCTCCCTATGACTTTTTTCTTTACCTGAAGATAAGGGAAATGTTGAAAGGAAGACATTTTGATGCCATTCAGGACATCAAGGGTAATAGGATGACAGCTCTCATGGCCATTCAAGAAAGAGTTCCAAAATTGCTTTGAAGGGTAGACGAGGCACTAGCATCGGTGCATAGCTTACCAGGGAGAACACTTCAAAGGCGACTGTAATGATATTCAGCAATGAAGTATGCAGCCATTTTTCTAGGATGAGTCCGCGAACATAATTGTCAGACCTCATACTGCTTGGCTGGCTCAGTCATTTATTCATCTGTTTTTTTTGTCATAGTGACACATTCTTTCATTTCCTATCATTCAAAGAAAACAAGTGATGCACTATTAAACACTGAATATTTAATACTTAATACAGTGTCTAAAGTACAAGTGCACAGTAAATGTAATTTTTTTATTACATAACCATTATTTCTAAAATGTTTTAATAGTAGATACAATGTAAGTGGGTTGGTCATTACACAGCTTAGAGACAATTTCCTGTATTGCTTTTTGCAGTTTCAACCATAGGACCTAATACTCAGCTAAATGACACCTTAACAAGGGTCACACTCAAAAATACAGCCCTATCACATAGATCATCATGCACAGGTGTTACATATTCCTATTCCTCCAAAATAGGAGGCATATCAATTTTCAAGGAAATAACTTAGAAAAACTTAAAGCAATAAAAAGATACTGAGATTATGAAAGAGATACTGAGTTTGAGTGAATTGCTCTACTCTTCAGATCAGGAGAAAATAACTAATTAATATACATATCACAACTGATACTTGCTTTTAGTGTTGCTGTCCACTGTAACACTTGAACCTACCAACTATCCTCTGTCACTCTTGAACCTGCCGTCTTTCACAACTATTCTTTTCTTAATACATCAGTTATGTCACGTACCTTGAATTATAACATTTGAGGGGAGAAAAGTAGATGGTTACAGACTCTAGTGAGACACTCTGATTTGCTCTGCACCCTCCCCTTATAGCCAGCATTCAGAAGATATAAATGTATCCCATCTTCACCTGTAAGACTGTGTACCTGAAACCCTTTGTAGCAGCCAGGGACTATTGCCAATTACAGGGAGATTGTGTGTCTCATGAAGTGTATCACGTCCATTCCTCAAAACCCTCAGGTCCACACCCAAACAGAAGTATATGCAGCTGTGCTGATTACCTGATGATATATTTGAGAATATCTTCTTAAAAAACAATGGGATGTGACTATGTTATATTTCAATTATCCTCCTTGTTCTGAACTCTTATCTTGGTTGTTCTCCCTCCCTGGAAACTTTTTTCCGCCTTATTTTCGGAGAACGTGAGGTAGTGTGATTTTGTCTCTCAGGAATTGTTACGGATAGGTCTGTCCCTAACTATTTGCACATAAATGCTAACATGTAGGAATGAAAATAACTAAAGCAGCAGATTAATCAACAGTTAAATATAAAAAATGGTCTGTATTTCTGGAAGCTACTGTCAAAGACTGTGTATATACTGCAATATAAATTCAAGTGAAATATATTATTGCAACAATTCTTTGACCACTCTAAATTGTAAACATAAAATGATAAATTATCCATTTTTCTCTGAATCAATCAGAAAAATCATCAAACATAGCTATAAAAATTTGTCATATTATATTGATCGCGTCAATATTTCTTCTAATACTATAAACAAAATTAATAAACCTTAATATTCTCCTAATTACACATGAATTTAACAAAGTAGTTACTTGTGACAGAATGGGGGCCAGGATGGTTAACTAGTCAGACACTTCCTGTGACTTCTCTAACAACAAAGACTCAAAAGAACAAATGAATCTGTTGTATTTGACATTCTAGAAGCCGTGAAAATCAAAGGAAAAGTTGAGAAATCGGACTGAACCACAGGATGGCAGACTAGGTCCAGAAGTACCCAAAACTTCCCAGACCTGACCTACTAGGAACTGACTTCAGCCAGCATGGTGAACAAAGGAGTAAAGTTTGGAAGGCATCCATCTCAACAGAAGAGGATGAGCAGCTGAGTACACTCTTGCCTCCACAGCCAGGGTTTAGTGAAATTAGTCAGTTGCAGAAAGGCAAATACTGTGTGAGACCACTATTACAAGGGCTCAAGAAAACATTAAATTATACAACAAAACGATCTTTTATGGTTTCGAGGGTAGAGAGACAGGGAGAGGAGTGTTCAGTGATTAGATAATATGAGATCTGACAACTAGGTTCACAAATTCATCCCAGGAAAAGTGCTATACACTTTATTGCTGAATATCACTGTAGACACCTTCAAAATACTCCCCCTGGGAAACTGTGTGCCAATGCCAGCACTTAGTCTACCCTTTAAAGTAATTTTGGAACTTTTTTACTACAGTAGTCTTCAGAGCTACTGTTGCATTACCCTTGATATCCTGAATGTCCTCAAAATGTCTTTGTTTCAATATTTCCTTTATCTTCAGGTCAAGTCATTGGGGGCCAGATTGATCGGGTGAGTAAGGAGTATGTTCCAATACAGTTGTTTGTTTACTGGCTAAAAAATCCCTCACAGACAACTGTACAATTGAGTTTACAAACTTGCCACGTACCACCACGTACAATGACCATTCCAGAAAGAGTTCCAAAATTGCTTTGAAGGGTTGACTAGGCACTGGCATGGATGGATGCATATCTTCCTAAGGGGAGTACTTCAAAGGTGGCCATAGTGATATTCAGCAATGAGGTATGTAGCTCTTAGAACCATTATGTTCATGAACTTGATTGCTGAATCTCGTAGACAATGCGTTGTAGAGAACTTAGCACAACTGGACTAAATCAAAAGCTAAGAAGTTTTCTAACTTCAAAAGACACAGCATCTAGGGCAGTTGTCTGGAGACCATGGTTTCAAGGGCCATCTAGGTCAATCAGCATAAAAAAGGTTTGTAAGAAATCGCTCTGCATCCTGCTTTGGTGAGTGGTGTCTAGGTTCTTAAAAGCTAACAAAGGGCCATCTAAGAAGCATCAATTGATCAAAACCCACCTGAAACAGAGGAAAGGAGGACATCAATGACATAGGAAAATGGGAAGCCAAGAGACAGAAAAAGCCACACAATCCAGAGACTACATCAGCATGAGACCAGAAAAATTACCAGTGACTGCACTGACCAGGTACATGATAAAGAGTCCCTGATGCAGCAGGAGGAAAATGGGATACAAAACTCAAAGTCTATTAGAAAGACTGAACTCAAAACCCACTGAAAAGACGAAATCTGACAGACTGGAGGGTCCCCAGAAGACATAGCCCCTGGATTCTCCGTTAGCTCAGAACTGAAACCATTCCTGAAGCCAGCTCTTTGAATCTAGACTAGACTATGAGACATAAAATGATTCTAGCAAAGAGTGTGCTTCTTGGCTTAAATAGTTACAGGAGGCTAACTGAGCATCTTCTATCCAGAGGTGAGATGAAAGGGCAGAGGGGGACAAGAGCTAGCTGAATGGATGTGAGAAATACAGGGTGGAAAGGAAGAGTGTGTTGTCACAGTGTGGGGAGAGCAGCTATAGTTATATACCAATGTGTGTGTAAGTTTTTGTATGACAAATTGACTTGGAATATCAAGTTTCACTTAAAGCACAATAAAATATTAAATAGAAAAAAAAGTAAGCACAAGAGAATGGAAAACCAAAGGTATATATCAGAGTGTTGAAAGAACAGAGCATGGCGCTGGACACCACTTATTTAAATCATATAAAGAAAGAAGAGTGAAGTACTGAAAATCTGGTATTTAAATGTTGTAAAGATAAAGGAGGAAAAGTAAGAAAAAAAAATCATTCAGACAGAAAATATCTCTGATCACAGTCTTCTTAAGTGAAATAGACTTGGAAGTCCTCTTTGGAATTCCATGTGAAGAATTTTTATCCCAATCTTGATATATTCTTGTTTATAATTTTGTATTCTCATGTTCCTGAATTGCTTGGATATGACTAAAATGTAGTTCATATGTTTATCGTTGTCTGAATTAGACACCAAGCTAGGGAGGTTTGGGTTAGATTTATATGAATTGAACTTGACAGTTATCTTTTTCAATACTCCTTACACCCTTAATAAGAAAATAGTGAGTGTATTTATTTTGTTAAATACACTCACCCTCAGTTAAAGAATATATTTCTCAGCTTCCCTTGCAGCTAGGTGAATCCTAAAACTAATTCCAACCAAAGAAATGCAGATTGAACTAAGTTAGGATATCCAGTAAGTTGGGATATCCAGGAGGCTACTTAAGTGAAGAGGAATTTTTGTTTGGAACCCCTCCATTCACTCTGTTGCCTTAGAATTCAATGCGATGACAGAAGCTCTAGTTTACAGCTTTCACAATAAAGACAAATGCCAAAATGAAGGGATACTGGAGCAGGATAGAAGTAGCCTAGACTACTGACAAGTTTATGAACTCTAAACTTCTTTATATAAAAGAAGGCCTTTAAAAAAAAGCATTAGTATTTGCAAAATATTCCATATATTCCTTAGAATCTAATCCTTAAACATCAAACAAGCATATGGTTCCACTAAATTGAGAGCTGTAGAGATTATACATATGTGTTTTGTTCTTGACACACATCACCTGTCCTCATCTATCAACATCAAGGAGCAAAAATGCTTTGTAGGGCTAAGACAAATATATAAAATACATCTTCCTTAATCAAAGGTTAACATGGCAGTATTCATCAATTTAAGTACAATTTAGTGCAAGTATTAGTTGATACACTATTAAATAATTAACCTAAGTACTGAGAGAATGCTAAGGAAATGGGCCAGTAGCAAATTGAATTAATAAGGCAAATTTCTGTCTAACGTGAAGGAGGACTGTAAATTCAAGGATAAGAAAGGAAAATAAAGATAATTTATCAACTTTATTAACCAAATAATATATCTATGCTATGAATTGATTATTTCATCTGTTATTTCAACCTTGTTGTGTGCAGCAGACTCAGTTCTGACTCCTGGTCAGAGTAAATTAAAAGGTCACAAGTTCTTCATTGGAATTTAGAGTTTGGAAGTTGGTATGTGCTATCAAGATGGTTCTGACTCATTGTTACCCTATGTACAGCAGAACAACACACTTCCTGGTCCAACATCAGCCTTAAAAATGTTACTGTGTTTCAGCCCATTGTTGTAGCTACTGTGTCAATCCACCTCATCAACTGTCTTTCTCTTTTTCACTTACCTTCCACTTTACCAAGAATGATGTCTTTCTCCAGGGACTAGTCCCTCCTGACAACATGTTCAAGTACATGAGACAAAGTTCGCCAACCTCCTTTCAAAAGAACATTCTGGTTGTATTTCTTCCAAGACAGATTTATTTGCTCCTCTGGCAATCCCTGACATATTCAATATCTTCACCAGGAGAGACAACGCCCAGCAACCAAGGATACAGACTTTTCCATATCTCACTGTTCTTCCCTCTAGGTGGTTTCTGCAGCTTTCCAAAAGTCCAGGGATATTTGGGTAGAAAGACATTAGGTCACTGCTGCAAGGGTCTGTCCTGGGCCCTTTTAGTGTCATTTGGCTGTTTGCTTTTGATTTTTTTTTACTTTTCTCTCTGTCTATAACTAACTTTCCTTTCTCCAGCCCAGCAAACACCATGTGCCATTCACTTCCCTTGATACACTGTAATTTTTTTACTTTTTTTCATATTCTACATTTTTTGTGTGTTTTTTCTATCTCCCTCTTTTCCTTCCTCTTTTCTTCTGCCCACCCAGCACTGTGCATTATTCACACCCTCCCTGGAATGGTTTTACTGCACAGCTCAGTTGGAGATTCAGGGCACACAGCCTTCATAGGTCGACACCTCTGTCACTGACCTGCATTCTCAGTGCTAATTTCCTTTATCCAACACACCTAGGCCTGTGTGTCATGCCTAATTTCTTGGTGGGCCATGTTGTGTCCCTTGGCTGGAGAAATTCTGGTACTTGGCCTCCCCAAGTCTGCACCACTTCCACAGGGTGATGCCCTCAGAGCCATATATATATTTTTTAATCTTTCCCCTTATCCTTGTCTTCCTTTTATGACTTATGCCTTATGTTGCCTCCACCCTTCTAGATAAGCCAGGATGTACCACTTGGCAAAACAGACTTCAGTTCATTACCACCACAGTTATATCCCACCATTACTCATCCGCCATTTTTTATCCTTGTAGTTTTAATTTTTTCTATTTATTTTTTGTTTGTTTGTTTGACTGTTAATTATGTCTTTCCCTTTCTGTTCTTTCATTTATGTTACCAACCTAACGCTGTGTGTCACCCATGCTCCTTATCAACAGGCTGAGCCATATTACTCAGACAGAAAGCCATCAATACACAGTATCACTAGGTCTGCTCTTCCCTTATTACAGAATCCTATCACATCAACATTTTATTTACCTTTTTCTTTTTATTATTTACTTCATTTTTTGCTTTTTTTTGGTTTTGTTTCTCTTCCTGCATCCATTACTTTAACTCTAGAAACCATGTCTTCTCCTTTTCCTCCTGCCTATCTGCACCTACACCAGGTGTCATGCCCTTAAGTGGCACCACAGCAATCCCTTGGACCCCACCCTTCACTAACCCCAGCCCTGCCGTCACCCACAGTTCACGCCACAAACTATCCATCAAATCTCATGCACCCCTACTGGATCAACCTTGCTGTAAAAAAACCATGCCTACCTGGACAAGGTGATGAGAAGTATTGTGTCCACAGGCAAGCAAGCAACAAAACATACTCAGCCCACAAGCCCACATATAACCAAATCAAGCAAAAATGTAGGATAAAGCAATCAATTCTATGATCAATAAACAAAGAAAATCATTCCTGAATGTTGTGGAAACAAAAGACAATATCAACACACATTTAAATACTAGGAGTGGATGACTCCAGAAAATGTGAAAAATAAACCAACAGAAGACCTTTTGCTAGAAGATGAAGTTCTGGAAATGCCAGATATGGAATTCAAAACTCTAAAATTCATGTTTCTCCAACAGATGAAGAAAAATGGAAACAAAAATGAAGGAAAAATAGACAAAATCATGGAAAACAAAGAGAAAAAACAGAAGAATTTAGTAAAATACTACAGAAATCAAATATCAAGATTAGTGAACAATTTGAAGTCACACAGAAAAATTAGAAATCAAAAGATAAACAAGATTTCAAAAATGAACAGTGCAATAGGAAGATTGAAGAGTAAACCTAAAAAGACAAAGATAGAAGCAGAAGCAAGGCTAAGATGGCAAACTACCCACACCTTTCCTCTGATCCCTCTAACAACAAAAAACTTGATAAACAAATGAACAGGATAGGGCATTCTAGGAACCCCAATGTCAGGTGGAAAGCTTAGAGAATGGACTAGGCAACCGGAAGTGAAACAGCTGCATCTGTGGGAATCAGATAAGTAGCTGCAGAGGGGCCAGCTGGTGCAGGAGTGAAGCACCACAGGAACAGAGAGCAACTTTCTCGGCTGGGAAGCCAAGATTGGGACAATTGCAACTAAGAGTGCTGCAGGGCCCAGTGATCATGCAAGGTAGTGTTGCCCAAGTGGATCCTGTCTTTCACAGCCATGAAGCTTAGATGAGGATGGCCACACCTATAGAACATGGCAGCAGCTCACAGCCAAGTGCAGCATAGTGAGCAACAAAAGTACATTTTTCTTAGTAGGGAAGCTGAGCTGTAAATTTCCACATCTACAGAGCCACAGAGGACTTTTACCAGAAAGTCATGAGCTAAGTACTTGTAAACTCTCATGGCTCTAACCTTTCCTATTCACTGACTTCACTTCCTGTCCCCAGACCTTCCCCTCTCTACTCTTTGATTTATACCACACGCTAAATTCTGATGCATTACCTAAGCTGGAAGTGGGGCATTTTGTGCATGTGCTGTGAACTTTGCTGCCATAATTGGATAAAGAAAGAAAGGGAAAGATATAAAACAAAATTCCACCAGCTTTCCTGGCCTATTATCACTGCCCCTATGAGCCACAGAAGACTTTGACCAGAGAATCACAAGCTAAGTGCTTGCAAACTTTTGTGGCTCATACCTTTCTTACATGCTGATTTCTCTCCCTATCTTCTGATTTTCCTCCTCCCTTCTACGCTCTACACTCGATGATAAATTCTGGAGTGCAGCCTGGGCTGGAAGTGGGACATTTTATGTGTGTGCATTGAGTCTTTTTCCTGGGTTTGGAGAGAGAAACAAAGAGAGGAATAGAAGAATAGTTCTGTTGGCTCCCCCTGAGACAGCAATTCATACTACCATTTTCAGTGCAGTCAGAGCTCTAACATCTGGTGGCAGGGCATCAGAATTATTAAGGCTTCAATAATCACTCTAGCTCAAATGACTATTTGGACAGTTAAAACCAAATTAATATATATGTATATGTAAGTTAGATTGCAATAATCTAACAAACAAATCACAACAGCTTTCTTATGACTCAGAAACAAATATCAATTTCTAACCATTTAAAGACACAGATCACCAGGGCTTCATAAAATTCCCAAAACAAGGAATCAAAAATGTTCCCAGATGAAGAAGATTTCCTGCAATTATCAGAGGGAGAACACAAAAGAGTAATATACAGAACCATTCAGAAAATCAAGAAGGTGATTAGAAAAAGTACAGCAGAACAAATATGAAAAAACAAACAAGCTACAAGAATTATTACAGCAACAAAGATCTGAAATCCAGCAGATTAATAATAAAACCACAGCATTAGACAATCCGGTAGAAAGTCAAAGGACCAGGATTGAGGCAATGAAGCGCAGAACTGGTGAGACTGAAGATAAAGCAACTGAATCCAAGATTTATGAGGAAAAATCAGATAAAAGAATTTAGCAAAATGAAGACTTGCTAAGAGGACTCTATCAAGAGGAATAATTTACAAATAATTGGAGTATCAGAACAAGGAGAGATAACAGAAAACACAGAGAGAATTGTTGAAGATTTGCTGACAGAAAACTTCCCTGACATCATGAAAATATTAGAAGATATCTGTCCAATATGCTCACTGAACTCCACAAAAGTTAGATACCAAAAGAAAGACTGCAAGACATATCATAAACAAGCTACAAAACTAAAGATAAGTAAGTGTTTTTAAAGGCATCTAGGTTCAAAGCAAAACTAATTCACCAAGGAAGAGTCATTGAGAGACTGGGTTCCTGTTACTCAGTGGAAGTCATTTTGGCAAGAAGGCAATGAGATGACATACACAAAGCCCTGAAGGAAAAAAACTTCCAACTAAGAATCACGTATCCTGAAAAACTGGCTCTTAAATATGACAGTGAAATTTGGGCATTTCCAGATAAATAGAAGTTCAGAGAATTTGGAAATCCAAACCAAAATTATAAGAAATACTGAAGGAACTTCTTTGATTAGAAAATCAATAGCATCAGATATATACTCAAAGATACAATTCAGAGCACAGCATTCAGAGTCTGATTTGGATAGAAGATCCATAAAGCTCAATCTAAGTTAAAATATGAAAATTATGGAAACAGAGATCTCGGCAAGTAAATTATGAGGTTTGACCATTAAGTCTGTGAACTTAATTGTTCTAAGTGCTACATACCTTATTGCTGAGTATCACTGCAGTCACCCTTGAAGTAGTCCCCTTGGGAAGCTATATACTGTGCCAGCACCAAATCTACCCTTCAAAGCAATTTTGGAACTCTTTCTGGAATGGTCATTGAGCACAGTGGTATGGTGACAAGTTTGCAGATTTAATCATATAGTTGTCTGTGAGAGAGTTTTTAGCCAGTAAACAAATAACTGTGTTGGAACACCCTCTGTTTTAGTTAGCTGGTGCTGCCATAACAGAAATACCACCAGGGAATGGCTTTAACAAAGGCAAGTCTATTCTTACACAGTTCAATAAGTTACAAGTCTGAATTCAAGATCTCTGCTCCTGGACAAGACTTTCTCTCTTTTGGCTCTGGAGGAAAGGCCTTGTGTTGTATCAGTCTTTGTTCAGGAAACATTTTGGCACATGAACCTCAGGTCTGAAGGATGCAGTCTACTCTCAGTGCTACTTTCTTGATGGTGTGAATCCATCCACACAATCCATCTGTATGCTACTTTCAAGAAACACGTTTAAGACTCAAAGATATGAACAAACTGAAACTCAAAGGACCGAAAAATATATATCAAGATAACAACACACATAAAAGAGCAGAAGTGGCAATATTAATTTCAGCTAAAATAGACTTTAAAGTAAAATCCACCATTGTGGACAAAGAAGGTCAATGTTATTGCTTAAGGGGTCAATAAATAAGGAAGATAAAACAATACTTCCAACAACAGTTTCTAAATATATCAAATGAATGCTAACAGCATTGAAAAGTGAGAAAACAGCTCCATAATAATAGTAAGAATACTGATACATCACTTTAAGTAATGGGTAGAACATCCAGAAAGAAGCTCAATAAAGATACAGAAGATGTAAATGCAACAATCAAGCAACTCGACATCATAGACATATACAGAAGTCTCCACACAACAACAGACAAGTACACCTTCTTTTCTAGTTCTCATGGAAGAACCTCCTGAATAGATTATGTATTAGGCCATAAAACAAGTCTCAACAAAATCCAAATCATAGAAATATTGCAAAGCATTTTCTCATATCATTGGGCCTTAAAAGTTGAATTCAATAACACAAAGAGCATGGGCACAAACTCCGACTCATGCACTGAACAAGAACTTGCTCAAAAACTTCTGGGTTATAGAAGAAATCAAGGAAGAAATAAAGAAATTCATGGAATCAGGTAAGATTGAAAACACATCTCACCAGAACCTACCGGATACAGCAAAAGCAGTGATCAGAGGTCAATTTACCTCAATAAGCGCACACATTTGACATGAAGAAAAAGCTCAAATCAAAGATTTGATTGGTAGATTTAAATGGTAGAAAGAGAACAACAAAAGAATCCCTTGGGCACCAGAAGAAAACAGATAATAAAAATTAGAGCAGAACTAAACAGATGAGAGAATAGAAAAACAATAGAAAGAATTAACAAAACCAAACACTGGTTTTTTTGAAAGATCAACAAAACCTATAAACCACTGGCTAAATGCACAAACAAAAACCAGGAAAGGAAGCAAATAACCTAAATAAGAAATGAGATGGGCGACATCACAACAGACTCAACTGAAATTAAAAGAATCACAACGGGATATTATGAAAAATTGTACTCTACTAGATTTGGAAACCTAGAGGAAATGGACAAATTTCTAGCATCACATTACCTACCAAAACTAACAAAAACAGAAGTAGAACAATTTAATAAACCCAACACAAATTAAGAGATTGAAAAGTAATAATAATTAAAAAAAAAAAAAAAACCTCCTGGTCTGGTTGGCTTCACTGGAGAATTCTACCAAACCTTTAGAGAGGAGTTAATAGCACTACTAATAAAGGTATTTCACAGCATATAAAAAGACAGAACACTCTCAAATTCATTCTGTGAAGTCAGCATATCCCTAATATCAAAACCAAGTAAAGATAGCACAAAAACAAGAATTAGAGGCCTCCAATATCTCTCGTGAATTTAGATGCAAAAATTCTGAACAAAATTCTTGCCCATAGAATTCAACAACATATAAAACAACAATTCACCATAATCAAGTAGAATTCATACCAAGGATTCAGGGGTGGTTCAACATTAGAAAACTAATTAATGTAGTCAGCCACAAAAATAAACCCAAAGACAATTACCTCTTCATTTTATCAATTGCTGCATAAAAGGCATCTGACAAAGTCCAGCACACATTCATGGTAGAAACTCTTAGCAGAATATGTACAAAAAGGAAATTCTTCAACATAATAAACGGCATCTATGCAAAGCCAACAACCATCATCTTGAATGGAGAGAGAATGAAAGAACTCCTCCTGAGAACAAGAACCAGGCAAGATGCCGATTGTCACCACTTTTATTCGTCATTGTGTTGGAGGTACCAACCAGAGCGATCAGACAAGATAAAGAAATAGAGGATATCTATATCAGTAAAGAAAACATAAAAGTATCTCTGTTTACAGATGTCGAGATTTTATGCACAGAAATCTTTAAACAATCCACAAAATACTACTGAAACTAGTAGAAGAGTTCAGCAAAGTATCAAGATACAAGATGAACTTAAATGAATCAGCTGGTTTCTTTTACAACAACAAAGAGACCATCAAAGAGGAAATCACCAAAATACCTACGAATAAATATAACCAGAGATGTAAGAGACCTATACAAAGAAAACTACAAGACCCTATTGCAAGAAACCAGAAAAGACTTACATAAGCAGAGAACACTACCATACTCACACATAGGAAGACTTAACATTGTGAAAATGTCTATTCTACCCAAAGCAATCTACACATATAATGCAGTCTCAGTACAAACTCCAATGTCATTTTTAATGACAATGCCATTTTAATCACCAGCTTTCTTTGGAAAGGGCAGAAGCCCTGGATAGGTAAAGCATTACTGAAGAAGAACAAAGCAGGAGGCCTCACACTGTCTGTCTTCAGAACTTATTAAACTGCCATGGTAGTCAAAACTGATTGCTGCTAGTACAATAACAAGCACGTAAACCAATAGAACAGAATTGAGAACCCAGACAAGATCATCTACCTATGAGCAACAGATGTTTGACAAAAGTCCAAAGTTTGTTAACTGGGGAAAAGATAGTCTCTTTAAGAAATGATGTTGGCATAATGGGTGTCCATCTGCAAAAAAAAATGAAACAGAAGCCTTATCTCACACCATACACAAAAACTAACTCAAAATGGATCAAAGATCTAAATATTAAATATAAAAGAATAAAGATCATGGAAGAAAAAACAGGGAGAACTCTAGTAGCCCTAATGCACAGCATAAACAGAATATAAAACATTACTAACAATGTACAAAACAACAGAAGGTAAAATAGATAACTGGGAACTCCTAACAATCAAACACTTATGCTCATCCAAAGACTTGATGAAAGAGTAAAAATACAACCTACGGACTGGGGAAAAAAAATTAACTGTGCTTATCAACATCTATTGCGTAAAATCTATAAGATACTGCATTATCTCAGTAACAAAAAGACAAATAACCCAATTAAAAACTGGGCAAAGAATATGAACAGACATATCACCAAAGAAGACATTCCTGCAGCTAACAACAGATAATTGAGGAAATGCTCATGATCATAAACCATTATTGAAATGCAAATCAAAACTGCAGTGGGATACCATCTCCTACAAAGCTGGCGTTAATCAGAAGGGTGGAGAGGAGGGGAAAGGAGACTTTTGGGAGGATGAGACATGTATGGAGCAGAGAGGAATAGTGTGCTGTCACTGGACAGGGAGAGCAGTGGAAGTTGCATAGAGGTGGGCATGTAAATTTATACGGGAATGTACATTTTCACTCAGTCATACTAAATAAAAAAATAAAACACAAAAGAGAAAATAATAAATGTTGGAGAGGCTATGGAGAGACTGGAACACTTACACATTGCCGGTAGAGTGGTAAAACAGTACAACTACTATGGCAATTGATTTGGCTCTTCCTTGAAAAGGTAGAATTAGAAATACCATATAATCCTGCAATCACACTTCTTGGAATATATTCTGGAGAAATAGGAGCTATCAGAATAGAGACACACGTGCACCAATGTTCACTGAAGCACTGTTCACAATAGCAAAAAATATGGAATCAACCTAGGTGACTATTAACAGATGGATTGTTAAACAAATTATGGTATATTCACACAATGGAATACTATGCAATGATAAAGAACAAAGATGAATTTGGGAAACCTCTCATAACACAGAAGAATCTGGAAGACGCTATACTAAGTAAACTATTTAGTCGCAAAAGGACAAATATTATATGTGACCACTATTAAAAGACGCAAAAAAAACATTTAAATGCAGAAGAAAGCGGTCTGTGTTGGCTTGAAGGGTGGGGAAGTAGGGGAAGGGGTGTTCAGCAATTAGATAGAAGACATAACTATTTTAGTTTAAAGAAGGGTCAGCCACAGTAGAAGAGAAGTCTTCACAACTAGACTAAACCAAAAGTGAAGAAGTTTACTAAATACAACCTTTGAGGGACCGAGCAGCGGAGCAGGGGTCTTGGGACCATGGTTTTAGTAGAATCTAGGTCAGCTGACATAATAAAATCTATTAAGAGAATGTTCTGCATCTCACTTTGGTGAATGGTGTCTGAGGTCTTAAAAATTAGAAAGTGGCCTTCTAAGAAACATCAGTGGTCCCAACTCACCTGGAGCAAGGAAGAATGAAGAGAATCAAAGACACAGAGAAAATATGAGCCCAAGAGACAGAAAGGGCCACATACGCCAGAGTCTCTATCAGCATGATACTAGAAGAACTGGATGTTGCCTGGTTACCACCAATGACTATCCTGACAAAGAACTCAACAAAAAAATCCCTGACAGAGCAGGAGAAATGTGAAGTACGGAACTCGAACGTTAATAATAGACATACAGATAGATAAAGTGAGTGAGTGAGCAAATAAATAAACAAACAGACCTCATGGTCTGATAGACTGGAGGGTCCCTGGTAGTCATGGCCCCTGGGCTCTCTGTCTACCCTTCCAACAATTATGGAACTCTTTTTCTGGAATGACCATCAGAGCTGTTGTTGTAATATGCTTAATGTCCTGAATGTCATCAAAATGTCTTCCTCTCAATATTTCCTTTGTCTTGGGGCAAAGAAAATATCATTGGGGGTCAGACCAGGTGAGTAGGGTGGGTGTTCCAATGCAATCATTTGTTTTCTGGATAATAACTACCTCACAGACAACTATGCAATTAAGTTTGCGAACTTGCCATCATGCTACTGCATACAATGGCCATTCCAGGAGGGGTTCCAAAACTGCTGAAGAGTGGACTAGGCACTGGCATGAATGCATAGCCTCCAAAGGGGAGTACTTCAAAGGTGACCACAGTGATATTCAGCAAAGAGGCATGTAGCCCTGAGAACAGTTTACATCTGTGAACTTAATGGTCAGACCTTATATGTTGCCTTGAAGACTAAGGTGTACCTGACCCAGTCATGTTTTGTCAGTCTTTTCATATGTGTGCAAGAGACGGAGGCTGAATATAGAAGACTGAAGGTGAATTGACTTCGTTCTTGCTTCTAAGAAGCAATATTCTTTACAAGCACTGCTAAATAATATTGAATATATTGTGGAATATGAAAAAAACCACAAATCTGTCTTGAAGAGTTGCAACCAGAATATTCCTTAGAAGCAAGAAAGATAAGACTAAGGCTCACAAATTTAGGAAATATTATCAGGAGGGATCAGTCCGTAGAGAAGAACATCATGCTTGGTAGAGAGTCAGCAAAAAAAAGAGGAAGAATCTCAACAAAATAGACTGAAACAGCAGCTGCTACAATGAGCTCAAGTGTAACAATGATTGTGAGAACAGTGAAGGACCAAGCAGTTTCATTCTGCTGTACATGAGTAGGGTCACTGTAAGTTGCAACTGAGTACATGGCATCTAACAACGACAAGAAGGCTACATTGTGAGGAGTCTTCTGAAGATAAAAATCACCTGAAGGCAAATTAAAGTATTTGGAACCTGTAGGTTTCACACGATTGTTATGGTTTTGTTCTTCTAGACTAAATTTCTGTCTTCATTACTACTCAGCATACAGAAACACAGCAAATTCTTCACTCTCTTTTGTGCTGTAGAGATACCCTCACTTAATCTTTTGATATTCACCTTGAGAAACAAAGAGGTTAAGTGGGCTCTGCAAAGGCTGCTGGCAAGAGATCCAAGTTAGGAAGAAATGTGAGATATATACTCACGCAGTTCCTCACTTTCTGAAAACTTTCAGGTCTATGTCTTAATGGTTTCTCCTTTCATTTAGGAGGAGGGCAGCTAAATCACCTAAATGAAAGTAGATGTGAACTATACTTTTAGTGACATCCTGAAGTTACCTGCTCTAAATCTTTCCTATCCTGCTTTCTAGAAATGTTATGTCTCTTTGTCGGCTGTTCTATAAGTAACCTAAAACATAAATAATTATTGATATGAAAGCAAAACCCAAACACATTGCCTTCAAGCCAATTCTGACTCACAGCCACCCTAAAGGGCAAATTGTCACTGCCCCATAGGTTTCCGAGGAGTACCTGGTGGATTTGAACTGCTGACCTTTTGGTTAGCAAGCAAACTGTTAGCCATTAAGCCCTGAGGGCTTCCAAATATAGACTATGCATTTGTATTTGTATACTTTCGTAAATCCTAGAGTTACTAGAGGTCTGGCAGTGCAGTAGTTAAGAAATGTTGGTAACCTAAAAGTCAGCAGTTGAAATCTATCAGCTTCTCCTTAGTAACTGTGTGGGTCACTCTACTCTGTCCTGTAGAATCACTATGAGTTGGAATCAACCTGAGAGCACTAGGCTTGGTTTGGGTTTTCTTAGAGTTATTGTTCTAAGCCAATTACTGTTGAGTAGGTTCCTACTAATGGCCACCTATGTGTCACAGAGTAACTGAGGTCCACGAGGTTTTCCTGGCTGTAATCTTTATGGAAGCAAAGTCAGGACTTTTTCCTGTGAAGGGTGGGTTCAAATCACCAAGCTTTATGTAAGTAACTGAGCACAAAACATTTGTGCCACCCAAAGACTTTGTGATGATTGACTGATGACATGACTGACATAGTTATGATAAACATAATTGGGTATCATAAAACTACATGTTCTACTCTATGGAGATAGAGCTCAGATCATAGTTGCAGAAATCTGAGTTTATATGGGAATGTTCCATATTGTTTCCTGGGTCTCACATGCAACAGGACTACAGGCAGTGGGTGTTTCTTTGGTAATTTTACATGCAAGTATGAAGGTCCATTGGAAAACATACAAAAATCTAATTGTTAGCTTACTTGGAGGACTGCTGATTCTTGTTCAGTCAGTAGGGGCCTCTGAGACTAAATACACCCAGGGATTTTTCTCACCTCTCCCACTCACAGAGGAAGACCCCAAGAGAGATGTCCCATGAGGCTTAATGTTTCTCTTTTAGGTAGGCATTCTTTACCAGAATAGAATAACTCTCAGTCTCTTTTGATCAGCACTTTAACGCTGTACTTGAAGCCTAAGCTACATATGCAAAGACAAGTTTGTCTCATCATCAATAATTGTCATTGACAGAAGTAAAAAAATTGAAGTACAAACAATAAAAAGTATCTGTATTCATTATTTGCGTAGTGTTTGATCAATATTACAATTTGATAAAATATACAAAATCATTTTGTATTAAATATAAAACTGTCATGTATTCTAGTAATATGTTTAACAATTTGGTTAATTTTTTAAGTTTAAAGATACTGGCCTTGTTTCCTATATGTTCAAAATAATTATTTGTAAAGATTTCTTTTGGCTGTATTACTAGATCTGCTTAGGCATATTTGTTGCATGTTGCTTTTTAAAAGTTTGGGTTTTTTTGTAAAATAGCAAATGTTTTAACAGAGTTTGTCTCTAGGCAATCATTTTAATAGAAATAAATAAATGTAGCCAAATGTATCATGAAGTAGAATGGAGTTGTTTCAAAGAAAATTAAAAGAATGTACACCTTGGAAAAGAGAAAAATGATGTAGTTAGAAAGCCACCCAAAAAGCAACTTGTCTATCTAGATCTTGTGTTTCTCTGTTTACAAAGCATAATTGATACGGTGTTAGTAAGTGTGTCATTAATAGATTAATAAATGTGATAACATTAAAGTTAAATTTTAGCTGGTGGATTAGGGAGGCCCACGCCTAATAAGCAATGTAAGTATCTGAGTCATATACAACCTTGTAATACAAAAGAGACAAAGATAATAATAATAGTAATAATAACCTACCCATATCAAGAATATCAATTTTTTAATGTTTTCCATATATAAATTATATTTTTTAAATAATTTGCTTTCTTTAGTTGTGGTTAAGTTGAAAGTATACAACCCAAATCAATTTAGCATGCTCACCTAACTGCACACCTTTTGTCTTGTTGAACATATACACAGAAGAACACATACAAATTCAACAACTATTACATGCACAATTTAGTAACAATAATCATATTCTTCAAGTTGTGAAACTGTTTTCACTCTCCTTCCCAAGTTGATTCTCTACTAATAACATAAACTCACTATTGATCTTTCGAGCTGTTCTTGTCAATTTGATCCCATGTAGCTAGATCACAAAGGAGCAGAATGCTCAAGGCAGACATTCTGTATTAGTTAAGCTAAACTAGAGTTTGGTTTTAAGAAGATTTCAGGGAATATTTTGAGTTTAATGGCTAACATTTTAAAGATTGTCTCATGACAATAATTTCTGTAATTCATTCAGCCTCCTTGGCTCCAGAAAATCTGGATTCCATGAGAACTGAAATTCTGTTCTACCTTTTCCTGCTTTGGGTCAGGATTCTCCCAGAGAATCTGTAATCAAAATATTGAGTAGCGGTAGACACACATCATCCAGTTTTTCTGGTCTCATGATAGTGGAGGCACTTGTTCATGGAAGCAAACAGCCACGCATTCCATTTCCTCCTCTTATTGATGCCTCTCCTTCTTCTTTTGTTGTTGCAGAGAATAAAACACCAAAACACTGAGAATCATGGCCCGGCCACACAGACACACAACCTTAATCACTGAACACACTCACCAGAAACATTTTCGGCACTACATGATGTGCTAATAACTAATCAGTTACACTTCTGTTGTGACCCTAAAGGGTAAAGTAAAGCTGTCCCATGGGGTTTCCAGGGAGCTTTCAGTGGATTTGAACCACTGATCTTTTGTTTAGCAGCCAATGCTGAACAACCATGCCACCAAGGTTACATCAATAACTAAAGTCAAACAAGTTATTAAATCCTTTTTTCTATTATTAGGAAATTAGAAGTCACGTGGGACAGACTTACTTGGAAACATGCCCTCTTATGACCAAGGCAGAAGTCATATAAACCCTACATGGGCACCCTAATGTCTAAGACTGTTGATTAAGACTTTGCCAGCTTTTTGAGATAAAGGCAAAATACCTAGACTGAAATATTTTAGGATATCTCGCTAGTGTTGGACTTACCTCTAAACCTTTTCCAGTTTCCAACTGAGTTAAGTGAAAAAAGTGACAAAATGCAGAAGAACAGAGACTAACACTGCTGGACTACACCAAAAGCTAAATGTAATGCAACATTTGAAAGGTCAGAGTAGCAGAGATAGGGTTCTAGGGAACATGGTTTCAGATTACATTTAGGTCAATTGGCATAACTAAGTTTTCTGGGTTTTGTTTGTTTATTTGTTTGTTTAGAAATGTTCTGCTTGCCTTATGGTTGAGTTACATATGAGGTCCTAAAAGATAGCAGACTGCCGTCTAAGGAGAATCAGTTGGTCCGAGTCCACCCAGAGTAAGGGCCAAATGATGAGGAGACTACATCAGCATGGTACCAGAAGAACTAGATGGTGCCCAGTCACCATCAGTGACTGCCCTGGCAGGGAACACAATGTGGATTCCCTGATGTAGTGGGAGAAAAATGGGGTACAGATCTAGAACTCTATTTAAAAGCCAGACTTGATGGTCTGACATTCTGGAAGGTTCTCTGGGAACATGGTCCCTGGACTTGCTACTAGCCCAGAGCTGAAACCAGTACAAAAGCTACCTCTCCAGACAGAAAATGCACTAGACTAAGACATAGAGTGATTCTAGCAAAGTCTGTGTTTCTTATCTTAAGTATATACATGAGGCTGTCAGAACAGCACCTCTCTAAAGGTGAGATGGGAGGGTGAAGAGAAGGGGACAGGAGCTGGTTGAATGAGTATGGGAAATACAGGGTGGAAAGGAGGAGTGTTCTGTCACAGGGTTGAGAGAGTAGCTAGAGTTGCATAGAGACATATGTGCAGGGTTTTACATGGCAATTTACTTAGACTGTAAGCTTTCACTTAAAGCACAATAAAAAAAAATTTATTCCCAGTTTCTGACTTCCTTTCAAAATTTAGCAATCAAGACTTTAATTTTGAGTACATAAATGTCTTCAAAATTATAGTTACCGCTATTAAAAAAGCTCATTAAAAGATAGAGAAAACTCTAGCGGCATAGTGCTTAAGAGTTTGGCAGCTAACCAAAAGTGCAGTAGTTCAAATCCACTAGATGCTCCTTGGAAGTTTTGTGAGGCAATTCTACTCTGTCCTATAGTGTCACTGTGATTTGGAATTGATTCAATGGCAACAGTTCCCCACCCCTCCCATCCCCCCACCTCCTGCCCCCCCCCCGGCAAAACAGGTAGAAGAACGCACAGTATTTTGTTAGTTCGTTGCTCTTGACTTGTATGTGCATCCTTTCCAAACTATAGGCTTGCATGACCCTCATATACCTACTCGTGAGTCAAAACTTCTTGCACAGAGTTCTTCTGAGGGCTGCTTTGACTTCCTTGTTCCGTAAACTATAGATTATAGGATTGAGCATGGATGTCACCACTGTATAGAAAAGAGAAAGGAGTTTGTCCACTCCAGGTGAATGGCTAGATTTTGGACTCAGGTAGGTGACTGATGTTGAGCCATAAAATAGTGTTACTACCAGTAGGTGGGAAGAACAGGTGGAAAGAGCTTTACGACGGCCTTCAGGTGATGGCATGACCAACACAGCAGCTAGAATTTTGCTATAGGAAGCAATGATCAACAAAAATGGGCCAGAAATGCAAAGGATGGTCACAACAAAGACTGCAGCCTCATTATGGGATGTATCTCCACAAGCAAGTGCCAGGATGGGTGGGAGGTCACAGAAAAAGTGGTCTATCTCACAGGGACCACAGAAGTCCAAGGAGAAAATACAGCTGGTCTGGCCCAGGCTGACTACGAATCCCAACCCCCAGGAAACCATTGCCAAATGAGAACACACCCCATGACTCATTCGTGCTGCGTAGTGCAGTGGGGAGCATATGGCCATATAGCGGTCAAAAGCCATGGCGGCCAAAAAGCAGCACTCACTAATACCAAACAATATAAAGAAAAACATCTGTGTGGCACAGCCCTCCCGAGATATCCCTCGAGCCTCACTCGCAAGACTCTGCAGCATCTTGGGTACAACAGAGCAAGTGTAGCCAATCTCCAAGAGGGACAAGTTGGCCAGAAAAAAGTACATGGGAGTCTGGAGGACTGGGTTGGTCCTGATGGTGAGGGCTATGAGAGCGTTTCCTGTCAGTGATATTAAGAACATGAGTAAGATGAGGGTAAACAGGAGGAAACACTCTTCAGTGACCTCAGAGAATTTGGCAAATGCAAAGCTCTTTACAGACATACCATTATCCTGCCACAAGGAGCAACTGAGATTCATAATCTGGAGAAGAGAAAGACCAAGTCATCAGACGGATACCTGAAGATGAGGAGACAAATTTTTATATTACTTTTAAAGAGCTCTTTTAAGTCAAAAAGGTAATATCAGCCCATAGTTCCTTAACGGCAGTTCTAACATTCAAAAGCTCTGAGATTACACACATCTTCATACAGTTTTAAACCCAAATCTTTTTCTATTCTCACTTGTTCAGCAGATGTGTCCAAGATGCATTTCTTTATTGAAGCATAAAATAGGAAAAAAAAGAAGTTTCCCGGCTAATTCTTTATGTATTCTCTTCTTATTCATCATGAAATACTGTAAAATAAATGTCTTCTGATATTTATCTATCCATGACTCCTCATTTCTGTTAACATTGCTTCTGTTTCTTTCTTCAGTCACTCATTCAACATGTGTTTATTGAGCAGAAGCTATTTGGCGGTTAGTGGTTTCAGTCCTGGAATATATAAATGAAACTAAATCAGTGTTTCACCCCCAAAAGACCTTGTATTTTAGTGAAGAAAAGTAGAAATTAAATGATCATTTAATAAGTAAAATTTGGTGCAATGCATAGGATTAAAACCAGGATACATGCTAGAGACTGGCCAATTTAGACTGAGTGGTCCTATGGGCTCTTAATGATGAGACCCATGAGCTGACATGTGAATGACAAAGACGGGTAGTCACCTGAAGACTGTATAACAGTCATTCATATCATAGTTTTACTGAGCTAGTAAGAAGACTTCATCACCATAACTAATTTCTTTACTTTCAGCATTTCTCATCTGTCATCCTTTCTTCCTTTTTCTATCAGTGTGTTTTTCGCTAAATGAAAATTATGAATGCCTGCAGTTAAAATTCAACTTATCATGTGATTTAAAAACAAAAATCTGTGACTCAGGTCACTAATTATGGATAGCATCTTCTGTCTCATCCCTTACCCAAGTGGATCTCATATTCTAGTTGCAGCAAATTACTTGCATCTTTTTGTATATGAGGATATTTGACTTTCAATGATGCATAACCTGATAACCTAAGGTCCTGTTATCAGATACTGGTTAAAAAAACTATTGCTGTAAAAGTAGATTCTGAGTCACACTGACCTTGTAAAACCAAAACCAAAACCCATTGCCATCTAGTTGATTCTGACTCACAGTGACCCTTGGGACAGAGTAGAGCTTTCCCTATAGAGTTTCAGTTCATTATTCACCTGTATTTTCATAGTAAGACAGTTCTTTGTTTCCTATCAGTCAAACAAAACATGTGACACACTATTAGATATTGAACTTCAAACAGTAACAGTGTCTAACACGCAAGAAGCAAAATAAAAATAGTATTTGTTGCTATATAATCACTGTTTCTAAAATGTTTTAATAGTAGATACAATTTAAGTAAGTTGGTCATTACACAGTTCAGAGATAACTTGCCATTACTTTTCACAGTTTCCCACAGAGGGCCTAATACTCAGCCGAATAATAACAACACACAAATAAATTATTGTATCACTCAACTATCATGTACAGGGCAATCTAGGTATTTCTGGTACTCAAAAATTAGAGCCTTATGGATTTTCAGTGAAATAGTTAATGTAGAAAAACAGCAGTGTTGTGGAACACTGAGTTTGAATTGCTCTAGTCTTTGGAGAAGAAGAGAGTAGCTGATTAAAATAGTAATCAGAACTGAAACAGGCTTTGTGTATTACTATCCACTGCCACACTTTAATCTGTCATCTTCCACAGCCACTCTTTTCTTAAGACTATGTAACATACCTTGAGCTATAACATTTGAGGGAGAATAGGTGGATGGTTATAGATTCTGATGAGGCACAGTCTCATTTTCTCTGCACCCTCCCTTTGTAGGCAACATTCAGAAAATGTAAATCTGTCAGATCCTCAGCTTTAAGACCGTGCACTTGAAACACTGAATTGTAGTGAGGGACCAAGGATGATTGTGTGCCTCATGAGAGAGCATCATGTTCCTTCGTCAATGCCCTCAGCTCTACACAAAAAGCAGGCTGTGCTGATTGCCTGATGATATAGTTAAGACTTCCTTCTTCTTGAATACTCTGGGGGCCAGTTCTACCCTGGCCCCTAGGGTCACCATGAGTTGGATACAACTCGACGGGACTTGGCTGGCTTGGCTCTTCTTGAAAAATAATGATGTGACTGTGTTAAGTTTTAATTATCCTCCTTGTTCTGAAGCTTTGTTGTGCTCCTCCTAACTCCCTAGAGACTTTTATTTCTCACTGTGACTGTCAGGAAGCAGTCTCTCAGAACTGTCATTGATAGGTCTGTCCTAACTATACCTAACCTATTAGGTATATGGTAACCTGTGGAAGGAAAAGAAAACAGCATATTACTCAACAGTAAACAAAACAAGTGCTCTGTATTTCTGGAAACTACTGTCAGAGACTATGTTATAGTTCAAAATGAGTTCAAGTGAAACATATTATTGAAACAATTCTTTGACCACTCTAAATTGTTAATATAAAAGAATAAAATTTTAATTTTTGTCTGTATTAACCAGAAGAGCTACCAAATACAGCTGTAAAAATGTCATATTATATTGATTCAGTTGATATTTCTTCTAGTATTGTAAAGACAATTAATAAACCCCAACACTTTCCTAGTTATAGAGTTTCAAAAAGTACTTACTTGTTTCTATGAAAAGGGCAAGAAAATGGAAACCCAAAGGTATATATTAGTGCTGAAAGAACAAAGCAAGTTACTGAATGCTTATTATTTAAATGACATAAAGAAAAAGAGGCAAGGTACTGAATATCTGATATTTAAGTGAAAAGTAAAGAAGAAATTATTGTATCACTCAGCTCATCATGTACAAGGCAATTTATGTATTTTTATATATTTAAAGGAAAGATAAAGAAGAAAAAAGCATCATTCAGCTAGAAAATAACTCAGATTGCAGTGTTCCTAAAAGAAAGAGACAATCCACATAAAGAATTTGCTATCCCAACCTCATATATTCTGGTTTATAATTTTTGCTTTTAGTGCTCTTGACTGCTTGGATACAACTAAAATGTAGTACTTACGTTTGTCATCCCCTTAATTAGATACAGAGCTGGGGTAATTTGGGGTAAATTAGCAGACAATTTGTTATCTTCTTTAATGTTCTTGACACCCTTAGTAAGAAAATACTGAATTTATTTAATACGGTAAACACAATCAGCTAAAGAACATATTTCTCAGCTTCTCTTGCAGCTAGGTGAATCCTAAAAGTAATTTTGGCCAAGGAAATGTAGACTGACATAAACCAGAATATCAATCAGTCTATTTAAGCAAAGAGGAATGCTTTATTTAGACCCTGCTGCATCCACCCTGCTGTCATGCAACGTGAGGATAGCAACTTTACTTTACAATTTTCACAGTGAGGACAAATGCCAAAGCCCAGGAATACTGGAGCAGAAGCACAGAAGCAGCCTAGATTCCTGACAAATTTGTGAACACTGACAACCAAGCCAAGTGCCATCGAGTTGGATCTGACTCATCCTAGCCTTCTTTACATAAGAGATAGACACTTTATATAAGGGATATACAAGGGTTGCTAGGCCTTGGTAACTACTAATACATTTTTAGCAGTATATACATTTTTGCATATACACTTCCATTTTTAAAAATACACTAGTATTTGGGAGACTTCTTCCAGAACCTAATCCTTACAGAATCAGGAGTAATCCCTCAAGTAAATTTAAGTGGCTTGATTATGTTGAGAAAGCTGCTGAGATCATACATACTTTCTACCCTTGACACAAAAATTACCTCTCCACTTGTCAGCATCAAGGATTGTATATTTTTACGAGGGCTTTCTAAGACAAGTTCATAAAATATATCACCCTTTTTCAAGGGTGAATGTGGAGGCATTCTTCTAAGCACAAGAATAAATTAACGCAAAGATTAGTTGATATGCTATTAAATAATTAACCTAAGTATAGAAAGAATGATAAGGAAAGGGGTCAGTAGCAAACTGAAATAATAAAGTAGTTTTGTTGGATGCCAGAAGGACTGAAAGTTGCAGGATAAGAGAGGAAAATAAAGGCAAATTTGATCAACATTTTTACAAAGTAGGATATTAATATTACTAATTGATATTCTATCTGTTATTTGTTACCTAGTCTAATTGAGTATTCAAAACAAAATTCTTGGTTAATAATATATTATTACAAGCCCAACGTAGCATCATATCAAGAGGAACTCAAGACATTGAATTTCACTGATTTGTATAAGAAGTTCTATCCCAAACTGTGACGTTACTTTGAAGAATTTCTTCTTATGCAGGTGAAAGCTAGAAGGAAGACTGAGGAAGAATCAATACCTTTGTATTATGGCAGACTGTCAGAGGAATGAGCAAATCTGTCTTGGAAGAAGTACTAACAGAATACTCTTCAGATTTTTAGATTAAAAAAATGAACTATAAAAGAACTGTATTTGTAAATAATAGTATCTGAAATTATGTTTTCCAGCTTGGTTTTGGGTTCAGTTTTGTTTAAAAATACTTAGTATATTTAGTCCCTTAATTCAATATTATGTAGGGAAGTATCAGGTCATAGTCCTTTTGAAAGTAGCTTTCATCTGTTATAAATATTAGCTTGTACACAATACTACTTATCTAAGAATATCTGGCAAGTTTATAATACACCAAGATGAAATTCATGAGAGGGGAAGTCAAGCCAAATCTCATGGATTTTCTTTTTTCCTTGCTTTAGATGAAGGTTATAGAACAAATTAGCTTCTCATTAAACAATTAGCATGCTGCTTTGTGACACTGGTTGTCAACACTCTTCCTTCTCGAACTTCGCTCCCCTATTACCAGTTTTCCAAGTTCCTCCTGTCTTCCCATCCTTAACCCTGGTGCCCATTTAGTCTCATTTTGCATTAAGGATCTGCCTAATTTGGGGTTGAAGGTTGAACCTCAGGAATAACTACAGTGTTCAGTTAAAATGGTATCTGGGATCATATTCTTGGAATTTCTCCAGTCTCTTCCAGACCAGTAAGTCTGGTCATTTTTTGTGGATTAGACTGTTGTTCAACATTCTCCTCCAGCTCTGTCCAGCACCCTCTATTGTGATACATTTCAGAGAATTTGGTGGTGGCAGCCAGGAGCCATCTTGTTGTGCTAGACCCAGGCTGCTGGAGGCTATGATAGTTGTGGTTTATTAATGCCTTGGACTAATCTTTCCATTGTATCTTTGGTTGTCTTCATTTTCCATTGCTCTGGATGGGGTGAGATCAGTGCATTATCTTAGATGGCCACTCAGTGCTCACCAAACTACACTATAGAACATTTACACACACACACACACACACACACACACACACACAATGTGCTATGTCATTTGAGCTAGATATTCCCTGGGAACATAGTCCCAAGTTTTTAGCCCAGTAATTCAAGGAGTTTGCATATGTCTATGAAACTTCTACAACTTTGCCTTGTTAAAGCTGTGCTGACTTCCCTAGTGTTGCATACTGTCTTACCATTCACCAAAGTTACTATGTATCTGTTCTTTAGTGCTTTTCAGTCTTTAACCCAGCGCTTCCTCATAATCATCAAAGATTGTTTCTGTGTTATCTTTTCATGATTTTAGTAATAGTGGTTTTTGCCCCTTTGTGACTGAGTTATTTTACTTGTAATAAATGCCCTCTACATTGATCCACATGGTGACATGATTCCGAGAATCATTATTGTTCACTGCTGTTTTGTAGCTTTGTAGCTTTCCATTGTGTTTAAGTATCACAATTTCTTTATCCACTTAGGTTGTTTCTGTCTTTTTTGCTGCTGTGAATAATATTGCAAAGCATGGGTGTGCCTGTGTCTATTTATGTGCTGGCTCTTAAGTTCTCTAGCATATATTTCTAGGAATGGGATTGCTAGATAGCATAGAATATCTATTTCCAGCTTTTTAAAGAAGCACTATATTGTTTTCCAAAACGGCTGCACCATTTTGCATTTCCATCAGTAATGCTTAAGAATTCCAGTCTCATACGGTGGCCACAACTGGACCTAATTCTTAGCTTGGGAGCCAGAGCCTGCCCACAAGAGAGCGCTTTTCTATCACAAAACCAGTACTCGACACAGTATTGGATAAGGCTAGGCCCTGTCAGCAGAGGCCAAAAGGGCAGTAGCATTGCTGTATTCTGAACTAGTTTGTAATCATCTGGAGTTGGATATAGTGGCGCTAACTTTGTCAGATGAGAAGAGGGACCTCTATACCTGAAAACCTAACTGACTTGTGAACTGGTCAGATACCTTTTGCTTTACATTTGAAGACAGCCTAGAGAAACATTTGGAATCCATCCTCACAGTACCTCTTCCAGCCTCTATATAGTCACATGGGACCCAAAAAGCAACAGACAATTGTGGCATACAAGCAATCACTCATGGCTTCAGAAGGCTCCCAAACAAAGCAACCAAGGAGTTTTCCTGATGAAGAAACTTTTATGAAAGCATCAGGAAGTGAATACTAATGGATTATATACAGAGCCCTTCTAGACCTTATACAAAATGCAGCAGAACAAAATGAAAAATTAAGCAAGTTGTTCGATCTGATGGAACACCAGTACTCTGAAATCCAACAGATCAAGAAGAAAATCAAAGACATAGAAACTTCTATGCAAAGCCAAGAAAACAGAATGGAACAAATGGAAAAAAGAATTTCTGACTTGGAAGACAGAGCTACTTGAAGCCAGCATCTATGAGCAGAAATCAGAAAAAGAAACAAGAAAAATGAAGAAACATTAAGAAGCATGTGGGACTCTATTAAGAGGAGCAACTTTTGATTAGTTGGAGTCCCTGAACAGGGTGAAACATCTGAGAACACAGAGAGTATTGTTGCTGAGCTGCTGAAAGAAAACTTCCCAGAAATCATGAAGGAAGAGAATATAGACATCTCAGATGCATATCGTACACCACCCAATATAGATCTCAAAAGAAAGACTCCAAGACATATTATAATCAAGCTTAACAAAATGAAACATAAGCAGCAACTCTTAAAGGCAGCAAGACTCAAGGCAAAGCTAACATTCAGAGGGAAACCCTGTAGGTTCTCGTCAGATTTCTCAGCAGAAACCAAACTGGCATGGAGACAGTGGCATGACACATTCAAAGTCTTGAAGGAGAAGAACTTCCAACCAAGAATTATATATCCTGCAAAACTATCTTTCAAATACGAAAGTGAAATTAAGACATTCCCAGATAAACAGAAACTCAGAGACTTGGTAAAAACCAAACCCAAAGTACAAGAAATACTGAAACAAGTTCTTGGCTTTGGCTTAGAAGAATGAAACCACTAACTTTATATTTTAGAACGACACACTACTCAATACTCCACTCATTTAAGGAAGGCTCCAAAGTAAATCAGAGCTTTGATTTGGAAAGAAGCAATCCAGTGATCATCATGAAAACTATGGTATCATCATAATAAAAGAGGGATGTACTACAGTCGTTACAGTCCTTCCAGATGGAGAGGAAGATGACAAGACTGGTAGTAATTAAAATTGGGTTTATAAATAGTTTATTAAGGGGGTTCATAGGGGCAGCTGTAAAGCACAACGAAGATGTATCATACCATTTCAAGAAATCTAACACACGAGTCTCAACAACTATAAAACCAGCTCTGAAAAAGGCGAAAAATCAAATCACGAAAAAGAGTGTCCCAGAACGGACTAATAAGAACAACAGAGAAAACATCAACATAAAAATAAACATATCACAATGGCAGCAGTGAACACATACCTATCAATAATTACATTGAATGTGAATGGACTGAATGCTCCAGTAAAGAGACACCGAGTGTCATCTTGGATCAAAAGACACGACCCATCCATATGTTGTCTACAAGAAATTCACTTGAGACCTAAAGATAGGAATAAACTGAAAATTAAGGGTTGGAAGAATACATATCAAGCTAACAATGAACAAAGAAGAGCAGGGGTGGCAATTCTAATCTCAGACAAAATCAATTTCAATGTCAAATACACCACTGTGGACAAAGATGGACACTATTTATTGCTGAAAGGTTCAGTAAACAAGCAAGAATTAACTATATTAAATATTTATGCACCTAATGCCAGAGCAGCTAAATATGTCAAAGAAACACTGACTATGCTCAAAAGAGAGTTAGATGACTCCATAATAATAGTGGGAGACTTGAACAATCCACTCTCATTACTAGACAGATCATCTAGAAAAAAGCTCAGTAAAGATACAGAAGACCTCATTGACACAATTAACCAACTAAACCTCATTGATATATACAGAACTTTCCACCCCTCAGCAGACAGCTACATCTTCTTCTCCAGTGCACATGGAACATTCTCCAGAATTGACCATGTGATAGGCCATAATGCAATGCTCAACAAAATCCATACCATTGAATTACTGCAAAGCATCTTCTCAGATCATAAAGCCATCAAAGTTCAAATCAATAGCAGAAAAAACATAGATAGAAAGTGGAGCTCTTGGAAACGGAACATCTTGCTCAAAAAAACATGGGTTATACAGGAAATCAAGGATGAATTAAAGAAATTCATAGATTCCAATGAGAATGAAAACACTTCCTATCAGAACCTGTGGGATACAGCCAAAGCAGTGCTCAGAGGTCTGTTTATCTCCATAAATGCACACATTTGGAAGGAGAAAGAAACCAAATCAAGGAACTAACTCTACAGCTTGAACAAGTAGAAAGAGAACAACAGAGGAACCCCTTGGGCACCAGAAGAAAGGAGATCATAAAGATTAGAGCAGAGCTAAATGAATTAGAGAATAGAAAAGCAACTGAAAAAATTGAAAAGACCAAAAGCTGGTTTTTTGAAAAGATCAACAAAATTGATAAGCCACTGGCTAAACTTACTAAAGAAAAGCAGGAAAGGAAACAAATAACCCAAATTAGAAATGAGAGGGGAGTTGTCACCACAGATGCAACAGAAATCAAAAATATAATAACAGAATACTATGAAAGACTGTACTCTAACAAATTTGAAAAGCTAGGGGAAATGGACAAATTCCTTGACTCATACCACCTACCCAAATTATCACAACATGAGGCAGAACAACTTAATAAACCCATCACAAAGGAAGACATTGAAAAGGTCATCAAAACACTGCCAACCCAAAAAAGTCCGGGCCCAGATGGCTTCACGGCAGAATTCTACCAAGCATTTAGAGAAGAGTTATCCCCAATACTACTGAGACTATTTCACAGTATAGAAAGGGGTGGAGTACTCCCAAACTCATTCTATGAAGCCAGCATAACCCTGATACCTAAGCCCGGGAAAGATCCAACAAAGACAGAGAACTACAGACTGATATCACTCATGAACGTAGATGCAAAAATCTTCAACAAAATTCTTGCCAACAGAATACAACAATATATCAAGAAAATAATCCATCATGACCAAGTGGGATTCATACCAGGGATGCAAGGCTGGTTCAACATCAGGAAAACAATTAATGTGATTAACCACATAAATAACACAAAAGACAAGGATCACCTGATTTTGTCCGTTGATGCCGAAAAGACATTTGATAAAGTCCAACACCCATTCATGCTAAAAACTCTTAGCAAAATGGGCATAGACGGCAAATTCCTCAACACAATAAGGGCCATTTATACAAAGCCAATTGCCCACATCATCCTGAATGGAGAGAGACTGAAAGACTTTCCCCTGAGATCAGGAACTAGACAAGGATGCCCACTGTCACCTCTCCTATTCTACACTGTGCTAGAAGTTCTAGCCAGAGCAGTTAGACAAGACGAAGAAATAAATGGCATCTGCATCGGCAAAGAGGAAGTTAAAATCTCCCTGTTCGCAGATGATATGATTGTATATGCAGAGAACCCCAAGGAATCTATAAGTAAGTTACTCAAACTGATAGAAGAGTTCAGCAACGTCTCAGGATACAAGATAAACATAAGTAAATCAGTAGGATTCCTTTATACCACCAACGAGACTGTTAAGGAGGAAATTATCAAATCTATACCATTTGTGATAGCCTCTAAGAAGATAAAGTAGCTAGGAATTAATCTAACCAGAGAGACAACAGACCTTTACAAAGAGAACTACAAGCTCTTACTACAAGAAACTAAGAGAGACTTAGATAAATGGAAAAACCTACCCTGCTCATGGACAGGAAGATTTAACATTGTGAAACTGTCTATTTCACCCAAAGCAATTTATTTATATAATGCAATCCCAATACAAGTTCCAGCATCATTTTTTAATGAGATGGAGAAACAAATCACCAATTTTGTTTGGAAAGGGAAGAAGCCCCGGATAAGTAAGGTACTACTAAAGAAGAAGAACACACTGGGAGGCCTTTCATTACCCGACCTTAGAACATACTACACTGCCACAGTGGTCAAAACAGCCTGGTACTGGTACAAGAACAGACAGACTGATCAATGGAACAGAATTGAGACCCCAGAGATGACACCATCTGCCTATGGACAGCTGATATTCGACAAAGGCCCTAAGACATTAAACTGGAGTAAAAACAGTATTTTCAACAAGTAGTGCTGGCAAAATTGGTTATCTATCTGCAATAAACTGAATCAAGATCCATATCTTACACCTTATACAAAAAACCAACTCCAACTGGATCAAAGACCTAAATATCAAACCTAAAACGATAACACTCATCCAAGAAAAGGTAGGAACAACAATGGAAGTTTTAATACACAATGTGGACAGACTCCAAAATCTGTCAAAGAAACCTCAATCAACAGAAGAGAAAATAGATAAATGGGAACTATTAAGAATCAAACACTTTTGCTCATCCGAAGACTTTATTAATAGAATTAAAAGAACACCCACAGAATGGGAAAAAATATTTGGCAACCCTATGTCAGACCGACGCCTGATCTCCATAATCTATAAGATACTACAAAATATCAATAAGAAGAAGATGAAGCATCCAATTAAGCGATGGGCAAAGGAGATGGACAGACATTTCACTAAAGAGGAGATCCAGGCAGCCAAAAAACACATGCGGACATGTTCACGATCTTTAGTTATTAAAGAAATTCAAATCAAGACAACAATGAGATACCATCTTACCCCAACAAGATTGGCCATGATCCAGAAAACACAAAACAATAAATGCTGGAGAGGCTGTGGAGAAAGTAGAACCCTTCTACACTGTTGGTGGGGTTGCAAAATGGCCCAGCCTCTTTGGAAGGCAATCTGGCACTTCCTTAAAAAAATGGATATCGATATACCATTTGACCCAGTAATTCCACTACTTGGAATATATCCTACAGAATCAAGGTCTTTCACACCAGCGGACACATGCACCAGAATATTTACCGCAGCACAGTCCATGATAGCAAAAAGATAGAATCAACCCAGATGCCCAACAATAGAAGAATGGATAGGTAAACTGTGGTACATATACTCAATGGAGCACTACGCAATGATAAAGAATAACAATGATTCCAGGAAACATCTCCTAACCTGGTTTCAACTGGAAGACATTATGTTGAGTGAAAGTAGTCAGCGACAAAAGGACAAATACTGTATGAGACTTCTATGATAAGATCTCAAAAACAGACTTGTGTATAGAAGAAAAGACTCTTTGACAGCTGCAAGGGAGGGGAGGGAGGGAGGGAGGGTGAGGGGGGGAGGGTTTAGTTTAGGTAGTTACTAGAAATCTAGTTGGGAGAAAGCGGTGACAGCACACATTAGGAACAAGAACATTAAGTGGACTTCAGCATAACTTGAGTACTCCTTCCATCTTAACTCAATACTGCAAGGATAGAGTAGCTGGGGCGGGGGGTGGGGGACCATGCTCTTAGGCGAATTCCAGGCCAACTGGCACAACTAGCATTTGCTAAGAGAGCTCTCTGCACCCCACATTGGTGAGTGGCGTCTGGGGTCATAAAAGCTGCCAAGCTGCCATCCAAGGACACAGCAAATGGTCCCAACTCAGCAGGAATGTATGCTCACCGAGGACCAAAATGACATGTGGTAAAGACAACCGAGAAGACAGAGGGACCCACAAGAGTGGGTGCCTACATCAACTTGGGACCGGAAGAACCGGATGGTGCCCGGCCACCACTGGTGATAGCCACGATGGAGCTCACAGAGAGGAGTCTCACTGGCAACACAAGAATAAAAAGGGGTGCATCCTGAGATCTCCACTAAAAGACCTCAACTGATGGTCCAGCGGTTTTGAGGTTCCTGTGAGAGTATGCCCCCCGGCCTTGATGCTGCCCTTTCCCATAAATTATAACATAGGTCCACTCTTTGGACAGGAATGGATTGAACTTGGCAATGCAAAGTGACCATATATTCGAAGCACTTTATGGTTCTATACATCTATAGGATATCATCTTGGTGACCTCTGGCTGGAGGAAGGGGAGTGGATGGAGAGGAGGGGAAAGGAGGCTGTTGGGAGGATGAGACATGTATGGAGCAGAGAGGAATAGTGTGCAGTCACCGGACAGGGAGAGCAGTGGAAACTGCATATAGGTGGGCATGTAAATTTATACGTGAATGTACGTTTTCACTCAGTCATGTCAAATAAAAATTAAAAAAAAAAAAAAAAAAAGAATTCCAGTCTTCCCACAACCTCTCTAACATTTGTTATTTTCTGGTTTTACTTTTCTTTTTAATGTTATTGTTGTTTAGTTGGTTGGTTTTGGTTTGTACTGATAATGCTGAGGTGTGATGGCATCTCATTATAGTCTGATTTGCATTTCCATAACGGCAAGCAATCAAGGATATTTCCTTGCTTGTTAGCCATTTGAATGTGTTCTTTCAAGAACTGCTTACATCTTTGCCTTTGGCCCTTTTTAAAAATGAATCATGTGTCTTTTCATTGCAGATGTATTAGATTTTCCTAGAAATTAGATCTCTGTTTTATATGCCATAGTCAAAATTTCTTTACCTAGTCTGTAGGTTCTCTTTTTACTCT
Source organism: Heterohyrax brucei (assembly GCA_028571685.1). NCBI lineage: Eukaryota > Metazoa > Chordata > Mammalia > Hyracoidea > Procaviidae > Heterohyrax > Heterohyrax brucei. Next base: position 45,072,399 of record CM053144.1, on the reverse strand, counting down.
TTTGGCAGTCTTTTAATGAGCCTAAGTGTTTAATTTTTAAAAGACTCCAGTTATCCAGTTTATTTTCTAGTGTTTGTGCATTATTAGTTATAGTCTGTAATCTGTATTTGCCATGTGTCGAGGCCTCTAACATTAACTCTCTTTTTTCCTCTATTATTTTTTAGTTTTGAGTTTTATATTTAGATCTTTGATACATTTTGAATTAGTTTTTGTGTATGGTGTGAGGTAGGGATTCTTTTTAATTTTTATACATGGACATTCTGTTTTGCAAGTGCCGTTTGTTAAAAAGACTGTCTTTTTTCCATTTAATGTTCTTTTAGCCTTTGTCAAAGATCAGGTGACCATAGGCAGATGGATGTACATCTGATTCTTGACTCTGTGCTGTTGGTCAATGTGTGTGTGGTTGTAGTGAACCAAGCTGTTTTGGCTGCCATAGCTGTGTTGTAGATCTTAAACTCTGGTGGTATGAGTCCTCCTATTTTCTTCTTCTTATTAAATAGTGCTTCATTTATCTGGGACCTCTTTCATTTCTGTATAAAGTTAATAATCAGCTTTTCCATCTTGTTGAAGAGTGCTGTTAGTACTTGGATTGGTATTGCATTATATTTGTTGATTACTTTGGGTAAAAATAACATTTTCACAATGTTCAGTCTACTTATCAAAAGCCAAAAGTCAAGTGCCATCGAGTCAGATTCAATTCGACTTATCCATAAGCATGGTATATTATTCAATTTATGTAGTTCTTACTTGAGTTCTTGCAGTAGTGGTTTGTATCTTCCTATGTATAGGTCTTTTATGTCCCTGGTTAGACTTAATCTTAAGTATTTTACATTTTTAGTGGCTATTATAAATGGTACTGCTTTCCTGTTTCCTTTTTCATAGGTCTCTTTACTGGTTTATACAAATCAAACAGGTTTTTGTATGTTTATACTGTATCCTACAGTTCTGCCAAATTAATTCCAGCAATTTTCTTATGAAGTCCTTTGTTCCCTATGTATAGTATCATTTCTTCCACAAATAGGGATAATTATATTTCTTTCTCATGAACTTGGATACCCATTGTTTTTTTTTTCTTGCTTTACTGCTTTGCCTTGGACTTCCAAAACAATATTAAATATGGGTGGTGATCAACAGCCTCCTTGTATTATTCTTCTAAGGGAGAATGTTTTCAGCATCTCCACTGAGAATGATGTTAGCTCTTGGTTTTCTGCCCCTTTTATGCTGAATATCCCTTATATTCCCATTTTATTAATTTTTTTAATCAGAAATCAGTGTTGGATTTTATTGCAAGGCTTTCTGCATCAGTTGAGATGATCATGCAATTCTTTTATTTATGTGGTGGCTTATATTACTGGTTTTCTAATGTTGTACCATCTGTGTGCATCTTATATGAATCTAACTTTGTCAGATGTACCTTTTCTTTATATGAGGCTGAATTCTACTGGCTAGAACTTTGCTGAGAATTTTTCATATATATTCCTGACAGATACTGGTCTGTAATTTTCTTTTTTTTTTTCATTTTTATTTAACATAACTGAGTGAAAATGTACATTCACATGTATATTTACATGCCCCCCTATATGCAGCTTCCACTGCTCTCCCTGTCCGGTGACTGCACACTATTCCTCTCTGCTCCATACATGTCTCATCCTCCCAACAGTCTCCTTTCCCCTCCTCTCCGTCCACTCCCCTTCCTCCAGCCAGAGGTCAGCAAGATGATATCCTATAGATGTATAGAACCATAAAGTGCTTCCAATATATGGTTACTCTGCATTGCCAAGTCCATTCCATTCCTGTCCAAAGAGTGGACCTTTGTTATAATTTATGGGAACGGGCAGCATCAGGGCCGGGGGCCATGCTCTAAGAGGAACCCCAAAACCGCTGGACTATCAATTGAGGCTTTTAGTGGAGATCTCATGATGCACCTCTTTTTATTCTTGTGTTGCCAGTGAGTCTCCTCTCTGTGAGCTCTGTCATGGCTATCACTGGTGGTGGCCGTGCACCATCCGGTTCTTCTGGTCCCAGGTCGATGTAGGCACCCACTCTTGTGGGTCTCTCTGTCTTCTTGGTTGTCTTTACCGCATGCCATTTTGGCCCTCGGTGAGCATCCGTTCCTGCTGAGTTGGGACCATTTGCTGTGTCCTCAGATGGCAGCTTGGCAGCTTTTAAGACCCCAGACACCACTCACCAATATGGGGTGCAGAGAGCTCTCTTAGCAAAACGGTAGTTGTACCAATTGGCCTGGAATTCGACTAAGAGCATGGTCCCCCGTCCCCCGCCCCAGCTACTCTATCCTTGCAGTATTGAGTTAAGATGGAAGGAGTACTCAAGTTATGCTGAAGTCCACTTAATGTTGTTCTTGTTCCTAATGTGTGCTGTCACCGCTTTCTCCCAACTAGATTTCTAGTAACTACCTAAACTAAACCCTCCCCCCCATCCTCCCTCCCTCCCTCCCCTCCCTTGCAGCTGTCAAGGAGTCTTTTCTTCTATACACAAGTCTGTTTTTGAGATCTTATCGTAGAGGTCTCATACAGTATTTGTCCTTTTATCGCTGACGACTCTCACTCAACATAATGTCTTCCAGTTGAAACCAGGTTAGGGGATGTTTCCTGGAATCATCGTTATTCTTTATCATTGTGTAGTGCTCCATTGAGTATATGTACCACAGTTTACCTATCCATTCTTCTATTGTTGGGCATCTGGGTTGATTCCACCTTTTTGCTATTGTGGACTGTGCCACGATAAACATTCTGGTGCATGTGTCCGTTGGTGTGAAAGGCCTTGAATCTGTAGGATATATTCCAAGTAGTGGAATTACTGGGTCAAATGGTATATCAATATCCATTTTTTTAAGGAAGCACCAGATTGCCTTCCAAAGAGGCTGGACCATTTTGCAACCCCACCAACAGTGTAGGAGGGTTCCACTTTCTCCACAGCCTCTCCAGCATTTGTTGTTTTGTGTTTTCTGGATCATGGCCAATCTTGTTGGGGTGAGATGGTATCTCATTGTTGTCTTGATTTGAATTTCTTTAATAACTAAAGATCGTGAACATGTCCGCATGTGTTTTTTGGCTGCCTGGATCTCCTCTTTAGTGAAATGTCTGTCCATCTCCTTTGCCCATCACTTAATTGGATGGTTTAACTTCTTCTTATTGATATTTTGTAGTATCTTATAGATTATGGAGATCAGGCGTCGATCTGACGTAGAGTTGCCAAATATTTTTTCCCACTCTGTGCGTGTTCTTTTAATTCTATTAATAAAGTCTTTGGATGAGCAAAAGTGTTTGATTCTTAATAGTTCCCATTTATCTACTTTCTCTTCTGTTGATTGAGGTTTCTTTGACAGATTTTGGAGTCTGTCATCACTGTGTATTAAAACTTCCATTGTTGTTCCTACCTTTTCTTGGATGAGTTTTATCGTTTTAGCTTTGATATTTAGGTCTTTTATCCAGTTGGAGTTGGTTTTTGTATAAGGTGTAAGATATGGATCTTGATTCAGTTTATTGCAGATGGATAACCAATTTTGCCAGCACCATTTGTTGAAGATACTGTTTTTACCCCAGTTTAATGTCTTAGGGCCTTTGTCGAATATCAGCTGTTCATAGGCAGATGGTGTCATCTCTGGGGTCTCAATTCTGTTCCATTGATCAGTCTGTCTGTTCTTGTACCAGTACCAGGCTGTTTTGACCACTGTGGCAGTGTAGTATGTTCTAAGGTCGGGTAATGAAAGGCCTCCCAGTGTGTTCTTCTTCTTTAGTAGTACCTTACTTATCCGGGGCTTCTTCCCTTTCCAAACAAAATTGGTGATTTGTTTCTCCATCTCATTAAAAAATGATGCTGGAACTTGTATTGGGATTGCATTATATAAATAAATTGCTTTGGGTAAAATAGACATTTTCACAATGTTAAGTCTTCCTATCCATGAGCAGGGTAGGTTTTTCCATTTATCTAAGTCTCTCTTCGTTTCTTGTAGTAAGAGCTTGTAGTTCTCTTTGTAAAGGTCTGTTGTCTCTCTGGTTAGATTAATTCCTAGCTACTTTATCTTCTTAGGGGCTATCACAAATGGTATAGATTTGATAATTTCCTCCTTAACAGTCTCGTTGGTGGTATAAAGGAATCCTACTGATTTACTTATGTTTATCTTGTATCCTGAGACGTTGCTGAACTCTTCTATCAGTTTGAGTAACTTACTTACAGATTCCTTGGGGTTCTCTGCATATACAATCATATCATCTGCGAACAGGGAGATTTTAACTTCCTCTTTGCCGATGCAGATGCCATTTATTTCTTCGTCTTGTCTAACTGCTCTGGCTAGAACTTCTAGCACAGTGTAGAATAGGAGAGGTGACAGTGGGCATCCTTGTCTAGTTCCTGATCTCAGGGGAAAGTCTTTCAGTCTCTCTCCATTCAGGATGATGTGGGCAATTGGCTTTGTATAAATGGCCCTTATTGTGTTGAGGAATTTGCCGTCTATGCCCATTTTGCTAAGAGTTTTTAGCATGAATGGGTGTTGGACTTTATCAAATGTCTTTTCGGCATCAATGGACAAAATCAGGTGATCCTTGTCTTTTGTGTTATTTATGTGGTTAATCACATTAATTGTTTTCCTGATGTTGAACCAGCCTTGCATCCCTGGTATGAATCCCACTTGGTCAGGATGGATTATTTTCTCGATATGTTGTTGTATTCTGTTGGCAAGAATTTTGTTGAAGATTTTTGCATCTACGTTCATGAGTGATATCAGTCTGTAGTTCTCTGTCTTTGTTGGATCTTTCCCGGGCTTAGGTATCAGGGTTATGCTGGCTACATAGAATGAGTTTGGGAGTACTTCATCCCTTTCTATACTGTGAAATAGTCTCAATAGTATTGGGGATAACTCTTCTCTAAATGCTTGGTAGAATTCTGCCGTGAAGCCATCTGGGCCCGGACTTTTTTGGGTTGGCAGTGTTTTGATGACCTTTTCAATCTCTTCCTTTGTGATGGGTTTATTAAGTTGTTCTGCTTCACGTTGTGATAATTTGGGTAGGTGGTATGAGTCAAGGAATTTGTCCATTTCCCCTAGCTTTTCAAATTTGTTAGAGTACAGTCTTTCACAGTATTCTGTTATGATGTTTTTGATTTCTGTTGCATCTGTGGTGACAACTCCCTTCTCATTTCTAATTTGGGTTATTTGTTTCCTTTCCTGCTTTTCTTTAGTAAGTTTAGCCAGTGGCTTATCAATTTTGTTGATCTTTTCAAAAAACCAGCTTTTGGTCTTTTCAATTTTTTCAGTTGCTTTTCTATTCTCTAATTCATTTAGCTCTGCTCTAATCTTTATGATCTCCTTTCTTCCAGTGCCAGTGGGGTTCCTCTGTTGTTCTCTTTCTACTTGTTCAAGCTGTAGAGTTAGTTCCTTGATTTGGTTTGTTTCTTCCTTCCCGATGTGTGCATTTATGGAGATAAACAGACCTCTGAGCACTGCTTTGGCTGTATCCCATGGGTTCTGGTAGGAAGTGTTTTCGTTCTCATTGGAATCCATGAATTTCTTTAATTGATCCCTGATTTCCTCTATAACCCATGTTTTTTTGAGCAAGATGTTGTTCAGTTTCCAAGAGTTCCACTTTCTATCTCTGTTTTTTCTGCTATTGATTTCAACTTTGATGGCTTTATGATCTGAGAAGATGCTTTGCAATAATTCAATGGTATGGATTTTGTTGAGCATTGCATTATGGCCTATCACGTGGTCAATTCTGGAGAATGTTCCATGTGCACTGGAGAAGAAGGTGTAGTTGTCTGCTGAGGGGTGGAAAGTTCTGTATATATCAATGAGGTTTAGTTGGTTAATTGTGTCAATGAGGTCTTCTGTATCTTTACTGAGCTTTTTTCTAGATGATCTGTCTAGTAATGAGAGTGGAGTGTTAAAGTCTCCCACTATTATTGTGGAGTCATCTAACTCTCTTTTGAGCATAGTCAGTGTTTCTTCAACATATTTAGGTGCTCTGACATTAGGTGCATAAATGTTTAATATAGTTAAGTCTTGCTTGTGTACTGAACCTTTCAGCAATAAATAGTGTCCATCTTTGTCCACGAAGGTGGATTTGACATTAAAGTTGATTTTGTCTGAGATTAGAATTGCCACCACTGCTCTTCTTTGTTCATTGTTAGCTTGATATATATTCTTCCATCCTTTAATTTTCAGTTTGTTCCTGTCTTTAGGTCTCAAGTGAGTTTCTTGTAGACAACATACGGATGGGTCGTGTCTTTTGATCCAAGATGACACTCGGTGTCTCTTTACTGGAGCATTCAGTCCATTCACATTCAATGTAATTATTGATAGGTATGTGTTCACTGCTGCCATTGTGATATGTTTATTTTTATGTTGATGTTTTCTCTGTTGTTCTTATTAGTCTGTTCTGAGACACTCTTTTTCGTGATTTGATTTTTCACCTTTTTCAGAGCTGGTTTTATAGTTGTTGAGACTCGTGTGTTAGATTTCTTGAAATGGTATGATACATCTTTGTTGTGCTTTACAGCTGCCCCTATGAACCCCATTAATAAACTATTTATAAACCCATTTTTAATTACTACCAGTCTGGTCATCTTCCTCTCCATCTGGAAGGACTGTAACGACTGTAGTACATCCCTCTTTTATTATGATGATACCATAGTTTTCATGATGATCACTGGATTGCTTCTTTCCAAATCAAAGCTGTGATTTACTTTGGAGCCTTCCCTAAATGAGTATTGAGTAGTGTGTCGTTCTAAAATATAAAGTTAGTGGTTTCGTTTTTCTAAGCCAAAGCCAAGAACTTGTTTCAGTATTTCTTGTACTTTGGGTTTGGTTTTTACAAAGTCTCTGAGTTTCTGTTTATCTGGAAATGTCTTAATTTCATTTTCGTGTTTCAAAGACCGTTTTGCAGGATATATAATTCTTGGTTGGAAGTTCTTCTCCTTCAAGACTTTGAATGTGTCATGCCACTGTCTCCATGCCAGTTTGGTTTCTGCTGAGAAATCTGACAAGAACCTACAGAGTTTCCCTCTGAATGTTAGCTTTGCCTTGAGTCTTGCTGCCTTTAAGAGTTGCTGCTTATGTTTCATTTTGCTAAGCTTGATTATAATATGTCTTGGAGTCTTTCTTTTGAGATCTATATTGGGTGGCGTATGATATGCATCTGAGATGTCTAAATTCTCTTCATGATTTCTGGGAAGTTTTCTTTCAGCAGCTCAGCAACAATACTCTCTGTGTTCTCAGATGTCTCACCCTGTTCAAGGACTCCAATTAATCGAAGGTTGTTCCTCTTAATAGAGTCCCACATGCTTCTTAATGTTTCTTCATTTTTCTTGTTTCTTTTTTCTGATTTCTGCTCATGGACACTGGCATCAGTAGCTCTGTCTTCCAAGTCAGAAATTCTTTTTTCCATTTGTTCCATTCTGTTTTCTTGGCTTTGCATGGAAGTTTCTATGTCTTTGATTTTCTTCTTGATCTGTTGGATTTCAGAGTACTGGTGTTCCATCAGATCGAACAACTTGCTTAATTTTTCATTTTGTTCTGGTGCATTTTGTATAAGGTCTAGAAGGGCCCTGTATATAATCAATTTGTATTCACTTCCTGATGCTTTCATAAAAGTTTCTTCATCTGGAAAACTCCTTGGTTGCTTTGTTTGGGAGCCTTCTGAAGCCATGAGTGATTGCTTGTATGCCACACTTGTCTGTTGCTTTTTGGGTCCCATGTGAGTATACAGAGGCTGGAAGAGGTACTGTGAGGATGGATTCCAAATGTTTCTCTAGGCTGTCTTCAAATGTAAAGCAAAAGGTATCTGACCAGTTCACAAGTCAGTTAGGTTTTCAGGTGTAGAGGTCCCTCTTCCCATCTGACAAGGTAAGCGCCACTTTATCCAACCCCAGATGATAACAAACTAGTTCAGAATACAGCACTGCTAGTGCCCTGGTGGCCTCTGCTGACAGGGCCTTGCCTTATCCAACACTGCGTCGAGTAAGGGTTTTGTGATAGAAAAGCGCTCTCTTGTGGGCAGGCTCTGGCTCCCAAACTAAGAATTAGGTCCAGCTGCAGCCACCGTACCCAAGATGGTGTCCTCCAAACAGGCAGCAGACAGGGGGGCTAAAGGTGCCCAGAGGCAGCGATTCCTCTGCTTCTGTTGCAGGGCCCCCAATGTAGGCAGCACTGTGCAAAATCACTACTTTTCTGACAGAGAAGTGCTGTCCCGTTTGCAGGTGCTGGCTCCCAGGCTAAGCACGAGGTCCCGCTAAAATCTCGGTACCAACATGGCGTCCCGCACCCTTACCGCGGAGTTCCACACAAACCCCACTGAGGCAGCTACAAAACGAAAGGCTCAAAGTGTCTAGATTAACAGAGTCCCGAGCCTGGCTCTCAGAACATGGGAATTTCGCCTGCCTATCCCCCCAGCAGCGCGTCTGAGTCCAGCCGCCGGGCAAGGCCCAGCTCCGCCCGCCAGCGGAGACCGAGGAAAAAAAAGTCAAAATGGTGTGTTTACCTTCCGTCCGTGAGAGCCGGGGCTAGCCAGGAGCGGGAGTCAGCGAAAGAGAGGAGATTTTTCGCTGAGTGGTATAAAGTCCCAATTAACAGCTCTGTGCCGTGTTCTGAGGCTGATTAGGTGCTCAGAAGGCTCTGTTTGATTGTCAATTCAGGTCTTGGTTTCGAGAGGGATAGAAGGAGACGTGGTGTTAGTCGGCCATCTTGACTCCATCCTGTAATTTTCTTTTCTGATGATGTCTTGCCTGATTTTGGCATCAAGGTTATTTTGTCTTTATGACGTGAATTTGAAAGAACTTCTTCCTTTTCTATTCTCTGAAACACTAAATCCATGCAATTTGAATCTTTAAATAACCCATTTTAAATAAAAGCATTATTTCTGGTCATTGTAATTAATTAAATACTTAATTTTATAATTTAAAAAAGTGACACTAGATTCAATAAAAGTAGTAGATGATATTGAATCCAATGCTCTTGAAGCAATGCTAACTCATAGTGACCCTATAAGACAGAGTAGAACTTCCTCATAGGGTTTCCATGGAGTGCCTGGTGGATTTGAGCAGCTGACTTTTTGCTTAGCAGCCATAGCACTTAACCACTATGCCATCAGGATTTCCTGTAGGTGATATTATATACATATATTAGAACAGATACATGCACATGAATGTTCATTGCAGCACTGTCCACAATAGCAAAAAGATGAATCAATCTAGGTGCACATCAACAGATGAATGAATAAACAAACCATGGTATATTTACATAATTGAACACCATGCAATGATAAAGAACAACAATGATTTCATGAAGCGTGTTATAACCTGGAATCAACTAGAAGACATTATGGTGAGTGAAATCAATCAGCTGCAAAAGAACAAAGATTGTATGAGACCATCATTACAAGAACTTAAGAAAAGGCTTATGCATAGAAGAAAATACTGTTTGACAGCTTCAAGACTGGAGAGGGAGAAAGGGGGTCATTCTTAGATTAGATTGTTGATGGGAATTTGATTAGGTGAAAGGAGTGACCACATGCAGTAGAAACAGGTCAGCACATCTGGACTGTACCATGAGCTAAAAAGGTTCTAAACACAACCCATCATTTTAAAGGACAGAATAGCAGGGACAGGGGTCTAGAGACCATCATTTCGGGGAAGACTAAGGTTAATTGGTATATCTAGTTTTTGTCTATGAAATTGTTCTGCATCCCATATTGGTGAGTGGCACTGGGTTCTTAAAAGCCAGCAAGCTGCCATCCAAGTAACAGCAGGTGGTGCCAATCCACCTGCAGCAGATGAAAACCAAGAACATCAAAGACATGAGGAAAACATGAGCTCAGGAGACAGATGGGTCCATATGATTGGGAGACTACATCAACGTAAGACCAGAAGAAACAGATGGTGCCCAGCCACCGCCAAAGACAGCCCTAACAGGGAACACAGTGTATACTTCCTGACGTGGCAGAAGAAAAAAGAAGGTGCAGATCAAGACCTCTATTAGAAGACCAGACTTGATGGTCCAATAACCTGGAGGGTCCCCTAGAACATTACCCTTGGACTTGCTGCTAGTCTAGAACTGAGATCAGTACTGAAGCCAACACTTCAGTCAAAGATTGGACTAGACTAAGGGACACAGAGTGATGCAGGTGGCGTGTGTACTTTATGGTTTAATATATATAAGAGGCTGTCCAGCTGATCTTTTTTTAGAAGGAAGAGGAGAAATTGGAAAGGAGACAATAGTGGTGGTTGAGTAGATACTGAAAGTAAAGAGTGGAGGCAATGAGTGTCTTGTCACAGAGTGTAGAGACCAGATAAAACTGCACACAGGCAAGTGCTGGGGTTCTTTATGGCAAATTGACTTGAACTGTAAACCTTCACTTAATCATGTTTTTTAAAAAATTTTTCAAAAGAAATTCAAATTATCTAGACTCTTTGTTGATGTAAAAATAAATCCAAGATTATATGAACTAGAATACAATGGTATCATTTTTATAAGAAAGGAGAAATTGAGATTTTTTATGTCAGAATTTATCAAGCAGTCTGACATTTTTAAAAAAATCTCAATAATAATGCATGAATGTTTCCTCTATATAACTGCATCTCAAAAATAAAGGTCTATCAGTTTTTAAAAATAATACATTTTTGTGGTGTTTCTTATCACTTAGCCAAATAAGCAAAACTACAAATTCCATGATATGATAGAATATGAAATACATTGTTATCATTTGTTTTTTTAAAATTATTTAGTAAATAACCAAAAAAAAAAAACCTCAAATCCATTGCCAATAGGTCACTCACAACTCATAAATTCTATAGGTCAAAGTAGAATTCTGTCATAGGATTTCCAAGGAGAGGCTGATGGATTTGATCTGCTGAACTTTCACGTAGCTGCTAAGAGCTTGACTTAATAATTGCCATCTACATATTAAATAGTTTTCCTCCAACATTTCTTTCACTGTGAAAATGAGCAACTGGATATTTCATTTTATTTTAAGTAAGTTTTACTTTGACTTAAGAACAAGTTTACAATCTATATCAATTTGCCATATAATACATGGAAATTTCACCGCTGTGCTACACTAACTGCTCTAGGATACTTTATTTTTATATTAATTAAAATAGCTAAAGCTTTTCAAAATTTCGGTCTTTGATGAATTTCAATGAATTTCTCTTGGGATGTAACTGATATTTTCCTTTGTATAACTCTGTATCATGTGATAACAGAATAGCAAGTCCATTTGATTACCTTACACAGCACTGTTAATTAACTGAGTCAAGCTTCCATGCCATAAGTCACTACTGGCCTTCAACCGACAGAGCCAGACTTAAAACATAGATAGCATGTTTTGGAAATTTGTAGTGCATTTTTGCTGCCAGCAATCAGACAACCAATCTATCCTTATGTTATTCAATTTTTCTTGAAACCACTTTTATTTATATCATTCTAGATGGCAAAGAATTTTAAGTGGTCTCTTGCTTTTCAATTGTGCTGTCCATTCCCTTCATATACACAACTGATGGGATTATACTACACAGACACACACACACAAACACACAAGAGGCTCATCAAGATACAATCTTCATTTGTGAATATATGAAATTCACTAAACTAAGCACTGAAACCAAAGCTCTGAATAGCTTCTACTCTCCTTTTGGTTTTCAGAATTATCTCCAAATATTTTTAATTTATTCTGGCTGAATACATACCATTACTACTACGCTTGTGCTGATTTCTGATTCAAATCCTTTGCCGGTCCTGCATCTCCTCTCTGCTATAACTATTGTATTCCCTTTACACTGCACACATTTCAAATAAATAAATAAATTCCTACTGAAACAATTCTGAGTGATGGTAACTCCATCTATTACAGAGTAGAAATTACGCACAGGATTTTCCTGGCTGAAATTTTTACCAAAGGAAATCTGGTAGAACAAGGTTAACTGAGCATTCAGGTGCTACCCAAAAGTCAGCAGTTTGAACCCATCAGCCACACTACAGAAGAAAAGACCTGGCTCTCTGCTCTTATAAATATTACAGCCCAGGTAAAACACATGGAGCAGTTATATATATTCTGTCATATAAGGTCACTGTGAGTTGGAATCCTCTATTTGTCTGCCAGTTTATCACTCTGTGAGGCCTTGTGTGTGGCTGTGATGCTGGAAGCTATGCTATGCCACTGGTATTCAGATGCCTGAAGGGTCATCCATAGCACACAGGTTTCAGCTGAGCTTACAGACTAAGACAGACTAGGAAGAAGGACTTGGCAGTCTACTTCTGAAAAGGATTAGTCAGTTGAAACCTTGTGAGCAGCAGCAGAACACTGTCACGTGCAGTGCTGAAAAATGAGCCCCCTAGGTTGGAAGGCACTCAACAGATGACTAGGGGAGAGCTGCCTCCTCATGGATGGAGTAAAGCCTTCAGGACCTTCATTTGCTGATGAGGCACGACTCAAAAAGAGAAGAAACAGCTGTGAACATCCATTAATAACTGGAACATGGAATGTACAAAGAATGAATCCAGGAAAATTGAAAATCATCAAAAATGAAATGGAATGCATAAACATTAATATTCAAGGCATTAGTGAGCTGAAATGGACCTGTACTGGCCATTTTGAATTTAACAATCATATGGTGTACTATGCTAGGGATGAAAACTTGTAGAGGAATGGTGCTGTATTCATTGACTCAAAGAACATTTCAAGATCTGTTCTGAAGTACAGTTCTGTCAGTGATAGGATAGTATCCATACGTCTATAAGGAAGGCCAGTTGATAGAACTACTATTCACATTTACTCACCTGCCACTAAGGCCAACGACGAAGAAATTGAAATTTTTTTCCAGCTTCTGCAGTCTGAAATTGACCAAATATGCAATCAGGGTGTATTCGTAATTATTAATGGTTGGAATGCAAAAACTAGAAAGAAGAAGAATCAGTAATTGGAAAATACAACAGAAATTATGCCAAAGATAGCACGATAAAACTATGCAAGACCAATCACTTCTTCATGGCAAATAACCTTTTTCCCAACATAAGTGGGAACTAGACACATGGACCTCACCAGATGGAATACACAGGAATCAAATCAACTACATCTGTAGAAAGAGATGATGGAAAAGTTCAATATCAGCAGTCTGAGGACCAAGTGCTGACTGCAGCACAGACCATCAATTGCTCACATGCAAATTCAAACTGAAACTGAAGAAAATTAGAAGAAGTCCACAGGAGCCAAAGTATGACCTCCAGTATATCCCACCTGAGTTCAGAGACTATCTCAAGAACATATTTGATGCATTGAACAACAATGACAAAGACCAGATGAGCTGTGGAATGTCATCAAAGACATCATGCATGAAGAAAGCAAGAGGTTACTGAAAAGGCAGGAAGGATAGAAAAGACCAAACTGGAGGTCAGAAGAGACTCAAACTCCCTCTAGAATGTCAAATAGCTAAAGTGAATGAATGAACTGATGAAAAAAAAGAACTGAACAGAAGATTTCAAAATACACCTTGAGAGGACAAAGCAAGGTATTATAATGACCTGTGCAAAGAGCTGGAAATGGAAAACCAGAAGAGAAGAACACATTCTGCATTTCTCAATCTGAAAGAACTGAAGAAAAATTCAAACTTCAGGTTGCAATAGTGAAGAATTCTACAGGGAAAGTATTTAACAAAGCAGGGAGCATCAAAAGAAGAGGAAGGAATACACAGAGTCATTATGCTAGAAAGAACTGGTCAATGTTCAGCCATTTCAAGAGATAACATATGATCAGGAATCAATGCGACTGAAAGAAGTTGAGGCTGCATTTAAGGCACTGCTGAAAAACAAGGCTCCAGGAATCAATGAAATATCAATGTATATGTTTCAGCGAACAGATGTAGCACTGAAAGTGATTGCTCATCTATGCCAAGAAACCTGAAGGACAGCTACCAGCCCAGCCGACTGGAAGGGATCTATTTACGTCTATTCCCAAGAAAGGGATCAAACAGAATGCAGAAATTATCAAACAATATCATCAATATCACATGCAAGTAAGATTTTTTTCAAAATCATTCAAAAGTGATTGCAACAGTAAGTATATTGACAGAAACATCCAGAAATTCAAGCCAGATTTTAAAAGAGGACATGAAACCAGGCATATCATTGCTGATGTCAGATGGATCTTGGCTGAAAGCAGAGAATACTAGAAAGAAGCTTACTTATGTCTCATTGACTATGCAAAGGCATTCAGCTAACATTGTGGAGAAAAGGAAGACAACTCACCAAAGAACACATTCAAGTGGCTAACAAACAAGAAAATATTCTTGATCACTTGTTACTAAGGAAATGCAAATCGAAACTACAACGGGTTAGCATCTTACCTCAACATTGCTGGCATGAATCAAAAAAATAGAAAATAACAAATGTTAGAGAGGCTGTGGGGACCTGCAATTCTCATGCACTGCTAGTAGAAATGCAAAATGTTGCAATCATTTTGGAAAACAGTATGGTACTCCCTTAAAAAGCTAGAAATGTACACTGGATGTGATCCAGCAACCCCATTCCCAGAAATATCCCTAGAGAAATCAGAGCCATCACATGAATAGACATATTTATGTTCACTGAAGCATTATTCACAATAGCAAAAAGATAGAAATGACCTAAATGCCTATTAACAGATGAATGGATTAAAAAAAAAGAAAACCATTTCACATGCAATAAATACTACAAAACTAATGATGAATCTCTGAAATATCCCATAGTATGAATGAATATGGAGGGCATCATTCCAAGTGAACAAAGTCAATCAGAAAAGGGCAAATACCATTATAATAACACATGAAAAGGTAACACACAGAAAGAAACAATCTTTGATGCTTACAAGAAAGGGAGGGGACAAAGAGGAAAAAAAATACTAATTGGACAATAGATGTGTGATAACTTTGGTGCATGGTAAGACAATACACAATACTAGGGAAATCAGCACAACTTTAATAACACAAAGTCATAGAAGCTTCATAGACACATGCAAAATCCCTGAAGGACCCTATTTCTGGGCTGGGGACTTGGGACCACGGTCCTGGGGGATATATAGCTCAAACAGCATAACAGATTTTACAAAGAAAATATTCTGCTTTCCACTCTGGTGAGCAGCATCTGAGGGCTTAAAAGTTTGGTGAGTGGCCATCTGAGATAGTCCACTGCTCCCACCCCATCTGGAACAATGGAAACTGAAGACAAACAAAGATACAAGGGAAAGATTAGTCCAAGGCACTAATGAACCACCCTATCACAGCCTCCACCAGCCTGAGTCTAGCACAACCAGATGGCTCCTGGCTGCCACCACCAACTGCTCTGATAGGGATCATGATACACGGTTCTGGTTAGAGCTGGAGAAAAATGTAGAACAACATTCTAGCTCAAAACAAAAGACTTACTAGTCTGGCAGAGACTGGAGAAACCCCAAAAATATGATCCCAGACACCCTTTAGCTCAGTACTGCAGTCACTCCTGAGGTTGATCCTTTAGCCCCAAATTAGTAAGGCTCTTACAATGAAATGAGACTAAATGGGCACCAGGGGCAAAGATGAAAAGACAGCAGGGGACAGGAAAATTGGTAATAGGAAAACCAATGTCTAGAAGGGAGAGTGTTGGCAATCAATATCACAAAACAACATGTGTATTAATGGTTTAAATAGAAACTAATTTGTTCTGTAAATTTCATCTAAGGCACAGTTAAAAAGGAGAAAAAAAGAAAGATCCATAAGATTTGTTCTGACTTTCACAAGTTCCATCTTGTATATTTTAATCTAACCAGCTATTCTCAGATAACTAATATTGTGTACAAGTTAGTATTCATAACAGATGAAAGCTAGTTTCAAAGGGAACATCACCTGATATTTCTCTACATAATATTGGATTGAGGAACTAACTATAATAAGTATTTGTAAACAAAAATCAACCTTGAAATCAAACTGGAAAACGTAATTTCAGATACTGCTGTTTACAAATACAGTTATTTTTTAATCTAAAAAGTACTGTGATCAAAAGTATATAACAAAAAGTTGATGATTTTTAAGTAACAATGTCAGTGATATTCATCACATTTACCATATTCTGTAACAAAAACCATTTTCCAAAAGTTTTTCTGGCCCTTGGTAACTGATAATGTTTTTTTGTCTCTATGCATATAAACATGACTATTAAGTTTCAAGACACATGGACACATGTTTCTAGTTATAAATACGTGTAAGATTCTATCATCTGAATACCTGATTCCAGCGGAAATCTAACCTTAACACTCACTAAAAATCTTTTACAAACAAGCGACTGTGAAAGAACCCACTTTTGAGACTCCAAGGACCAAAAAAATGACATCTGACTTTAAGGATACGTAGATTTCTCTTAGAACCCTTGGTTCTGTATCCTGTACCATGACAATGAATTTCCATTTGGAGTTATACTTTTTTCTCCTTCTTCTTCTTTTAATTATTTTCTCTTATGTTAACTTTTTTTGTTTCTTTCCCTCCACTGACAATCCACCCAACAGCTAAATTTGTTATCCAGTCCTTTGAGTATTCAAAATTCTTAGTTAATAATATCTTACTACAAGTTCAATGTTGTAATGTATCAAGGAGAATCCAAGACATTGAATTTCAGCGATTTGTATAAGAAGTTCTCTCCCAAATTGTGATGTTACTTTGAGGGATAAACTGTGCCTTACCCAAGCCATTGTATTTTTAATCTCTTCATATGCAAGCAAAGCAGGACAATGAATAAGGAAGACCAAAGAAGAATCAATTCCTTTGTGTTACGGAGTTGGCAAAGACTACCATGGACTGCCAGAGAAATGGACAAATTTGTCTTGGAAGTAGTGCAAACAGACTGCTCTTTAGAAGAGAGTGTGGTGACACTTCATCTCACATACCAGGGGCATGCTATCAGGAGACACCAGTTCCTGGAGAAGGGCATCATACTTGGTAAAGTTGATGGTCCATGAAAAAGAGGAAGACCCTCTTGATGACCAGGATTGACACATTGGCTGCAACAATAGGCTTGAACACAGCAAAAGCTGAGGATGGTGCAGGACCAGACAGTGTTTCCTTCTGTTGTACACAGGGTCACTATGGGTCAGAGCTAACTTGACAGCACCTAACAACAACATCCAAACTGTAAGTTCCAACACAAAACTGTTTCATCTTTAATTTATAACTGTTAGGTATATTTAGGGACAGAGCTATCAATGACAATTCCAGAGAGACAGAATCACACTGCTTTTGACAGTCTCCAGTGAGAAATAGAAGTCTCCAGGGTGACTGAAGGAATAAGAAAAATCTTCAGAATGAGGAGGATAATTGGAACAACAGACACATCCCACTGGTTTTCAAGAAGAAGGAAGTCTCAAATACGTCATCAGGTAATCCACACAGCCATGTACACTTCTGCTTTTCGTGTGGAGCTGAGGGCATTGAAAGAGGAACATGATGTTCTCTCATGAGACACTCAATTTTCCTGTGATCAGCCATGGTCCCTGACTACAAAGAAAGCCTTAAAGGTGAGAATGGGGCAGGTTTGTATCTTCTGAGTGTTATCTACAAGGGGAGGGTGCAGAAGAAATCACAGTGCCTCATTAGAACCTAAAACCATCCACTTTTTCCACTTCATTTCTATGATTCAAGGTATGCGACACAGCTAAATCTTAAGAAAAGATTGGTTGTGGAAGACAGCAGAGTCAAGTATGACAACGGACCGAATACCTAAAGCTGATTTCAGTTCTGATTACTATTTTAATCAGCTGTGCTCTCTTCCAAAGGGTAGAGCACTTCAAATTGACAGTGTCTCTTTCATAACACTGCTTAAGTTTTGCTAAATTAACTATTTCATTGAAAATTTATAAGCCTCTTATTTTGGAGGAATAGAAATAGCTAAACTGATATGTACACGGGACCTGGGTGATACAATAGTTTTTTGTGTGTGTTGTTATTTATCTCAGTTTTAGGTCCTATGTGGGAGAGATATTGTAGAAAGTATTGAGAAATCATTGCTAAATGGTGTAATGACCAAATCACTTAAATTGTACATACTATTAAAATATTTTAGACATAGTGATTATATAATAACAAATATTACATTTATTGTACTTCTTGCATGTTAGACACTGTACTAAGTGTTTAATATTCAAAATATAATAGTGTATCACATTTTCGTTGCTGACAGGAAACAAATAAATGTCATACTATGAAAACAGATGAAAAAGGAACTTAACCAGTCAAGAAACATTTCTAATAATGAAGAGCTCCTAAAATGAATCACTTGTGCTGGGTTATTTCCAAAGCAGAAGCATATACAGTGTGCTTCTCTTAGATCTTGCAGCTGAATAAAGTGATACGTGAAGCGAAGCCATCAAGATATTAAAATTTTGTTTCCCTTCTAGGTTTTTTTTTTTTCTTATATTCCATGATCACTGAAAGACTATCTCATAATTTAAATTTTCAGAACTTTGCTGATGCTCAGAGGCCACTTAGTGTTTTACGAGACTGAATAGGAATCTATACGACACTATAATTAATCCTGGAGCAGGAAAACTTATATCTAAAGATTATACCACAGTGCCTCTTAGAATGACTTGATTACTGACTTTAATGCAGAATATTACATAGATCAATAACAACAGCTAATATTCCATACTATGAGGTCATTCACGTGAAACTTTAGAAGGGCAAGAGGTTTTGACTCTGCTGAGCTGCATTTTAAAGGTCATTCCTCACTTTTTATTCATGGATTTCTTCTACAATGTTTGCATATATAACTCAAAACAATTTGACAAGAAACATTTCATCACTTTTTTTTTTACAAAGAAATTATGGTTCAAAAAGCCTAATGTATCAGGTGAGAGGCAGCCACATTCTTCTTTCTGCAGATTACTGATACCTGTCTTGAGCACCTTTCTTCCACTCCACAAGCAATGATGAAAATAAACACTCACAGTGTATACAGAAAGCTGCTAGCTTTTAAGACCCTAGATGCCACACAACAATATGAGCTGCAGAAGACTCTCTTAGCAAAAGGCTAGTTATGCCAATTTACCTCAATTTCCCCTGAAAACATGATCCCCAGAGCCATCTCCCTGCTACTGTATCCTTTGAAATGCTGGCTTGAAGTTAGAAAACCTTTTGGTTCATGGTGTAGACCATTCATGCTGACCTGCCCTCTACTGAGTGCTGTTGCTCCCTTCACCTAACCAAATTCCTATTGACTGTCTAATCTACAGGAAACTCTGGTGGCATAGTGATTAAGTGCTGTGGCTGCTTGGAAACTCTATGGAGCAGTTCTACTCTGTCCTATAGGGTCACTACGAGTTGGAATCAACTCAATGCCACTGGGTTTGGTTTTTTGGTTTATCTAATCTATGACCAACCCACTCCCTCCCTCACTACCCTTGCAGCCATCAAAGAGTCTTTTCTTCTACGCATAAGTCGTTTTTTAAGTCCATATAATAGTGATCTCATATAACACTTGTCGCTTTGTAGCTGACTGGTTTCACTCAGCATGATGTCTTCTAGTTGATACCAGGTTAGAAGATGCATCCTTAAATCCTCATTGTTCTTTGTCATTGCATAGTGTTCCATTGTATATATATACCATAGTTAGTTTATCCATTCATCTGTTGATGAGCCCCTACATTGAATATATCTTTTTGCTATTGTGGACAGTGCTGCAATAAACATTTATGTGCATGTATCTGTTCATATATCTGATCACCTTTATTACTGTAGGATATATTCCAAGCAGTGGAATTTCTGGGTCATATGGTATTTCTATTTCTAGCTTTTTAGGAAGGAGTCAAATTGCTTTCCCGAGGGGCTGTACCATCTTGAATTCCCAACAGCACTTCAAGAGAGTTACAATCTCTCCACAGCCTCAACAGCATTTATTTTGTGTTTTTTGGATTATTGCTAATCTTTTTGGGGTGAGATTGTACCTCATTGTGGTTTTGATTTGGAGTTCTCTAATAGCTAGTGATCGTGAGCATTTCCTCGTGTGTCTTTTTGCTGCCTGAATGTCTTCTTTGGTGAGGTGTCTGTCTATGTCTTTTGCCCATTGTTTAATTGGGCTATTTGTCTTTTTCTTGTTGATATTTTGTAGTACCTTGAAAATCACAAAAATTAGATGTCAATCCAATACACAATTGCCAAATATTTTTTCCCATTCTATAGGCAGTCTTTTAACTCTCTTTATAAACTGTTTGGATAAGCATGAGTGTTTAATGTTTAGTAGTTCCGATTTATCAATTTTCTTTCTGTAGTCTGCATATTGTTGGCAAGATTATGTAATCTAAGCTGTGTATTAGAGCTTCCATTGTTGTCCCTGTTTTTTAATTCCATTACCTTTATCATTTTAGGTTTGATATTGAGGTCTTTGATCCATTTTAATTTAGTTTTTCTGTAAGGTTTGAAATATGGGTCTTGTTTCCATTTTTTGCAGATGGATATCCAATTTTGCCAACACCATTTGATAAACAGACTGTTTTTACCCCAGTTTATGACCTTTGGGGCTTTGCTGAATATCAGCTGTTCATAGGAGGATAGTGATATTTCTGGATTCTTTATTCTGTTCACTTGTCTGTATATCTGTGTTTGTACCAGTACCAGGCTGTTTTCAGTACTGTGGTAGTGTAACAGGTTCTGAAGCCAGGTAGTGTGAGGCCTCCCACTGTGTTCCTATTCTTCAGAAGTGTCTTACTTATCCAGAGTTTCTTCACTTTCTAAACAAATTTGATCATTTGTTTCTCCATCTCATTAAAAAATGTCATTGGAATTTGTATTGGGATTGTATTGCATATGTAGATCACTTTGAATAGAATAGACATTTTCACAGTGTTAAGTCTTGTTATCCATAGACAACATAGGTTTCTCCACTTAAATAAGTCTCTCGTGGCTCCTTGATGTAGGGTCCTTGTAATTTTCTTTGCATAGGTGTCTTACATCTCTGGCTAGATTTATTCCTATGTACTTTATCTTCTTGGGTGCCATTTAAATAGTATTGATTTGGTGATTTCTTCTTTGACGATCTCTTTGTTGGTGTAAAGGAATCCTATTGATTTCCTTGTTTACCTTATATCCTGATACTTTGCTGATCTCTGCTATCCATTCCAGTAGTTTATTTATGGATTCTTTAGAGTTTTCTATGTACACAGTCATAACATCTGTAAATAGGGATACTTTTACTTCTTCATAATGGATGTGGATGTCCTTTATTTCTTTGTCTTGTCTGATTGCTCTAGCCAGAACCTCTAGCACAATGTTGAATAGAAGTGGTTACAGTAGGCATCCTTATCTAATTCCTGTTCTCAGGGATGATTTTTTTCCAGTTTATTTCTGTTCAGGATGATGTTGGCAATTGGTTTTTTGTAGATGTCCCTTGCTGTGTTTAGGAATTTCTCTTCTATTTCTATTTTGCTGAGAGTTTTTAATATAATGCTCAGGAAAGTTTTCTTTGGTTCTGTAGGTGCAGCACTGTGAAGCTCAGCTTCCCCACTGAAAAAGACATTCTGAACTCCTGGAGCTACTGCTCTGTTCAGCCTCTGGCTGCCACAGTGTTGTGGCTCTGCTTGGCTGGCTTATGCTGGTCCCTCTGAAGGGTTTCAATTTAATTCTGGCCAAAGTAGTTGCTTCTGGACTTACAATACCCTCCCTGTCACCTAGTCTGATCTCTCAGCTTTCCTCCAGATATTCAGGGCTCCTGTAATGTCATATATAGTCCCTTTAGTTTTTTTCTGGTTCTTTGTTGTTAGAGGGATCAGAGATTACATGTGGGTACTCAACCATCTTAGCTTCACCTACACTCTGCTGTCTTGACTCAGCCTACACCTTTATTTCTGTTGGGTCAGTTGTAATGTCTCCTCTTCCATTTCTTGTTTTGATATTTGTGTGTTTTCTCTTTATGAGAATTTCTATAGATTTTTCAGTTTTTATTAATATTTTCAAAAGACTAACTTCTGGTTTTGATGATTGTCTCTACTGTTGTTCTCATTTTTATTTCATTTATTTCTACTCTGATCTTTGCTATTTCTTTTCTTCTGGTAGGTTTAGATGTAGTTTGCTCTGCTCTTTCTAATTCCTCAAGTCAAAGAGTTAGGCTCTTTATTGGAGACTTTCTTTTTGTATGTATGCATTTATTTCTATAAATTCTCCTTTTGGTACTGTCTTTGTTGCATCCCATGAATTTTGGTATGTTGTGCTTTTATTTTCATTTTGATTTCTCCTTTGACCCACTGGTAATTTAATAATGTGTTGTTTAATTTCCATAGGTTTGTGTATTTTAAAGGGTTTTTTTGAAATGTTATTTATTTATTATTTTAATGTTATATTGCTATCTAGCTTCATTCTATTGTGGTCAAAGAAAATACTTTCATGAATTCAATCACTGTAAAATTATCAAAACTTCCTTCCTGACAGAACACGGGGTCTATCTTGAGAAAGAGTCATATGCATGGAGTCTTCATGAGTTAACATTTTGAAGAGTACCAGTCAGTTGTCTTACAGAGCATCTCTGAATTTGTCAAATTTTCTCTCCTTATATGATTGGTGTTACACATTGTTGGCAACAATACAGGAAAAGTGATGTTCTGTCCTCAGTTTCTCATTACAGAAAATACATGACATCAATATATTAACCATGGTCACTCTGTTAAGGTGTTTACAGAGTGTCAGATTACTATCTGTTTTTTCCCTTCCTGATGAAGAAATAATTTAGAGTTGATACTTTGAGACTGTGAAAGAAATGGTAATCATCATTATCATTGTTGTTCTAGCTGGTGCTGAGAAAAATGTGAGCCTAAGCCTACTGAAAAATAAACAACACAGAGTATGAGCATCCAAGTTAGTAAAGAATTTATGTCACTAATAATTTAGAAATATTTAATATGCAAAATAGTAAGGAAAAGTTAGTCAACAATAATATACATTGTAAGACATTAAAATATTATCAAATGTGCATATTAGTTGCTCTTATGTTCAGCTCTTTTCAAAACAGTATATGTTTGGTAACAGTCTATTACAAGAAATAACTGTAAATATGTTTAGCAGAAAGAACATGGCTAAAATAAAATAAAATATTTGCAGTGGATGTTACATTGTTGTATAAACATAAGTGAATTGAATTTTAATCTTTATACTTTACTTATTTTATAAATAGTCCCTGAAAGTATGTACTATATTTGTTTTAAGGAAATAAAGTCCACAATTAAATATTTTGCTGTTTGTATCACATATAAACCCAAATACCCTTTGCTGTTGAGTCGCTTCCTCCTCATAGAGATCCTATAGGACAGAGTAGAACTGATCCATAAGGTTTCCAAAAAGTGGATTTAAACTGTCAACCTTTTGATTAGTGGTGCTTAACAATTGCATGCCTATTGGAGAAACTGTAGAAACAGAGAAAAGTCACTGATAACAAAGCTAGGTAGAGAAATTTCTATTAACAATTCATTTTGTTTTGCAGTTATTTATTAAGTTCTTACAAAAATAAAATGACTGATACTCTACAAATTATTTTTTAACTTGCTTTAATATTTAATAAGTTGTTTATGCCTTTCTGGATTATTGAGAAGACCTATTGTTATCTTTAGTGTCTAAAACTGTAGCATAGTTGTCAGCCAGTCATTTTTGCATGTTTAAGTTGTTCCCATTGTTAATATCATACACGCATATAAATGGAACCACAATGTACTCTTTTTAAGGGAATGCATTGGGCAGTTTGTAGCAAGACAGAATGTTAGACATTATACTGCCTTCGCTGTTAGAGAACATCACTACTACTACCTCATAGAAACAAACTATAAATAATCACACTCTGAGAGAAGATTAAATTGCTTTCTTTTGTGACAACCTTAAGTTGTCACTGCAACAGTCACAGTACTGTACTCTGTCACTTTATAATAAATGCATATGTAGTTAACAATCCCTAGTATCTCCCTGAGAACCAGATGTCAAGTCAAAGGTAATGCCTTTGTAAATATCTAACAGGACGCCATCGGATGGATTCCAACTCATACTGATCCTATGCATGTTGAAGTAGAGCTATGCTCCAAAAAGTTTCCTATGGCTGATTTTTCCATAGTAGATCATCCTTTCTTCCAAGTTGCCTCTGGGTAGACTGGAACTTCCACCCTTTCAGTAAAACACTGAGTGTGTTTGTACCACCCAGAGACCCCTTATAGGTACTGAGGGCTACTGAATTGCCAAGTAACTACATTTATTTATTTTAAGAAGAAGACTTTGGATGATATTCAAATACAGTGAGTTGGGATTCACCTGTACCTCTATTTTTAAATTGCATTAAATCTTGAGTTATTTACATAATCATTTTATTTTCTTCTACCAACACTGAAAATTAATACTACTGTCTTCCTTCTTAAAACAGTTTCAGCACAATAATTCTTGATTAAAATTTCCCCTTTTTCCTTTAATAATCCATAACAAATATTTCTGAATCATATGAATTTGCCTTTTCATTTTTTGTGTATTTACATATCTTTTTGGTTCCAGTACTCACAGAAAAGACATCACTGCCTTCATATGATACACTGAAAACTAAACCACCCCATTGCCTTAGAGTTGACTTTGACTCACAGCAACCTCAAAATACAGAATAAGTCTTCCAAGGAAAAGCTAGGGGATTCTAACCAATGACATTTGAGTTAGTAGTTGGATGCTTAACCACTTTGCAAATAACTAAAGTTGAACAAATTACTATAACCTTTTTATTATTATTATTAATGCACTTCATGCAGTTACAAGGTCTGGCAATTAAGTCCACAAATGTAATTGTGCTAAAGTACTACATACCTCATTGCTGAATATCATTGTGATAACCTTCAAAGTACTCTCCTTGGGAAGCTATGCACCAATGCCTGTCCCTAGTCCATCCTTCAAAGCAATTTTCAAAGTCCTTCTGGAATGGCCATTTCATACGGTTACACAGTGGCAAGTTCACAAACTTAACTGTATAGTTGTCTGTTAGGGAGTTTTCAGCAAGTAAACAAATAACTGTATTAGAACACCCTCTCTACTCACCTGATCTGGCTGGCAATGACTTTTTTCTTTGCCCCAAGATAAAAGAAATATTGAAAGGAAGACACTTTGATGACATTCAGGACATCAAGCATAATACCATGAGAGCTCTGATGGTCCTTCCAGAAAAAGAATATCAAAATTGCTTTGAAGGGTGGACTAGGCAATGGCCTCGGTGCATAGCTTACCAAATGGAATACTTTGAAGTGAAGGTGACCATAGTGATTCAGCAATGAGGTATGCAGCACATTTTCTAGGATGAGTTCATGAACTTAATTTGCATACCTGTAGTAGAAAATTAACACTCAGGTCCAAGAGGAAACATATGTTCTTGTGCCCAAGGCAAAAGTCATATGCTTCCCTCAGTGGTAATACAAAGCTTAAGAGTGTCAACTGAGAATCTTTCAGCCTTCTAAGATACAACCAGGAAATTTATACTCTGTGCCTAGACTAAAACATTTAAGAAATCTGACTAGCATTGGAGTCAGCTTTAAAATTTCCCCAGTTTCTAACTTCTTTTCAGAATTTAGCAATTAGGACTTAGTTCTGAGAACAGAGATGTCTCTCAAATTATAATTTTTGTTGTTAAGGCACTACACAATATTTTGTTAATTTATTTGTTTACTGGGCTATGAATGTACCCTTTCCAAAGAGGAGGTATATATGATCTTCTTATACCTACCCACAAGTCAAAATGGTTTTTTTGCCAAGAATTCTCCACAGGGCTGCCTTGACTTCCTTGTTCCGTAAACTATAGATGACAGGATTGAGCATGGATGTCACCACTGTATAGAAAAGGGATAGGAGTTTGTCCACTCCTGGTGAATGGCTAGCTTTCGGCCTCAGATAGGTGACTGATGCTGATCCATAGAATAGTGTTACTACCAGTAGATGGGAAGAACAGGTGGAAAGAACTTTATGGCGGCCCTCAGGTGACGGCATGACCAGCACAGCAACTAGAATTCTGCCATAAGAAGCAACGATCAGTAAAAATGGGCTGGAAATGCAAAGGATGGCTGCAACAAAGACTGCAGCCTCATTATGGGATGTATCCCCACAAGCAAGGGCCAGAATGGGTGGGAGGTCACAGAAGAAGTGGTCTATCTCACAAGGACCACAGAAGTCCAAGGAGAAAATATAGCTGGTCTGACCCAGACCGACGATGCATCCCATCCCCCAGGAAACCATCGCCAAATAGGCACACACCCTCCAACTCATTCGTGCAGTGTAGTGGAGTGGGGAGCATATGGCCATATAGCGGTCAAAAGCCATGGCT
The DNA here is from genome assembly GCA_028571685.1 of Heterohyrax brucei. Lineage (NCBI taxonomy): Eukaryota > Metazoa > Chordata > Mammalia > Hyracoidea > Procaviidae > Heterohyrax > Heterohyrax brucei. Next base: position 45,046,085 of record CM053144.1, on the reverse strand, counting down.
GCTAAAAGGCAGCACTCACTGATACCAAATAATGTAAAGAAAAACATCTGAGTGGCACAACCCTCCCGAGAGATCCCTCGAGCTTCACTCACAAGACTCTGCAGCATCTTGGGTACAACAGAGCAAGTGTAGCCAATCTCCAAGAGGGACAAGTTGGCCAGGAAGAAGTACATGGGAGTGTGGAGGACTGGATTGGTCCTGATGGCAAGGGCTATGAGAGTATTTCCTGTCAGTGATATTAAGAACATGAGTAGGATGAGGGTAAACAGGAGAAAACACAATTCAGTGACCTCAGAGAATCTGGCAAATGCAAAGTGTTTAACAGACATGCCATTTTCCTGCCACAAGGAGCAACTGAGATTCATGACCTGAAAAACATAAAGGGAAAGTCATCAGACAGATAGCTTCAGATGAGGGAGACAAATTGTTATATTACCTTTACAGAGCTCTGGTAAGTCACAATTCCTTACCTGCAATTTTAAAATTCAAAAGCTCTGAGGTTGCATTCATTCTCATATAATTTCAAACCCAGATTCTCTTCTACCCTCACTATCTCAGCACATGTGTACTAAACACACTTACTTAACAAGGCATTAAATGAAAAAATAAAAATAAAAAAGATTTCTGGCCAATTCTATCTTCATCTCCTCCTTCAATCAAATATGAAATACTACAAAGTAAGTGTCCTCTGATATCTCTCCTATGTTTCCCCCATTTATTTTGAAACTATATTTCTTTCTTCACTCATTTATTCAGTAAGTATTTATTGAGTGCAAGCTATCTGACACTTACTGCTTTCAGTTCTAGAATTCAGCAGTAAATGGAAATCAACATCTTTCCCCAAATGGAGCTTGAAGTGTAGAGAAGGAAAGCAGAAATTGAATGATCATTTAATGACTAAAAAATAGTGCAATTTACAAAATTTAAACTAGGGTACATGCTGGAGACTGACCAATTTTGACTGAGTGGTCCAGGAGAGCTCTTAAGTATGAGACCCATGAGCTGACATGCAAATGATGAGGAGAAGCATCCATGTGAACACTTTTATAGCCATTCATTTATCTATAATGAACTACTGACAAAAATTCAAAGCTCTAATTTATCTTCAATATTTCTCACTTTCCATTCCTTATCAGAGTGTTATTTACTAAATTAAAATTATGATTGTCTGCATTTTAAGTTCAAATTTCTTGATGTGATTCATAAAAAGACATTTCTGCATTAGATCACTAATTAGGGTAGAAAGTTTTTTATCTTACCCCTTACCCAAGTGAATCCCATGCTAAAGTCACAGCAAACTACTTGAATCTTTTGTTAATGTGTTAAACCAAACCAAATCAAACTTATATGTCTTACACTTTTTTCCATTTCTTTGTGATTATTTTCCTATAAGAGCTTGAAATTTCCTTCCCTGATTCTCCACCTATGAACTGCAAGCACAGTTTTATCTGCTCTGTGGAAACTCTTCCCTCACTCTGGTCCTTCCAGCCCCATGCAGTTACCCACACTGTCCACTGTGTTCTCACCACGGCTATGAGGTGTCCTTGGGCTATGCAAATGGTTAAATGTGTCGCATCCAACACCCCAGTGGCTAGCGCTGGATAGGATCCGAGGCTGCATTGGACAGGTGAAAGGATGAGAAATCTCACCCACACGTGAAATCACGTCAATTGCACAAGAACAAATAAACACATCACACAAGATAAAGTTGGGGCCACAGTGGACCGTGGTCTTTGATGGAGAATCATGAACACCAGACTGCTAACACAAGCTTTATTCATAGGCTTTACAAGTAGGAAGTCAACTGGGTGGGGCACTGCCAAAAGTGGTCATGATCTTTGTATTTTGATTGGTTACAGAGTGCAGGGAAGTCTTTGCCTTCAAACAAAGGACAGGGACATACAAATAGTTTTACCCTCAGCCATTAACCTGTAAACAGTTTCGGGGAAATAGCTCTAGCTTTGGGCCTATTATATTACAGATAGCTCAGTCTGGGCTGATAGCTTCAAGGAATAGTTCTTATTATTCTGTAGTTTCAAGGTGTCAAGCAGAGAGGTAAAAACACAGGAGAGGGAGGAGGGGGCTAGGGGGCTAGGACACAGTAGCTCCCAGCCAGCAGCAATTAGATGTTTTCTGGTAAATTGGTGATTCAAACTCACCCATAGATGTCTTGAAAGAAAGGTCTGGTGATTTGCTTCAGAAAGGCCATAGCCTTTATAACCTATGGAGTGTCGTTCTGCTCTAGCAGCTTGTATCACCATCAAGAGCCTGAATCAGCTTGACGGCAATGGTTTGTTTTCATTTTCGCATCTCTCATGATAACACTTATACTATCTGACAGCAACCACTTGCTCATTTCTTTCTGTGAGTATCTCAGATCCAGGATGCAGGCATAACTTATATCCACCACCCTTAGCAATTTATAAAGTCTCATGTAATAATAATAGTGAAAGTTCTATTACTAAGCTTTACTCTACTTACCTGTATATTCTACCTGTAAAAGCCGTACCATATACCTTCATCTATATATTTAAAGACCAAAATCAAACCCACTGCCCAACTTAAAGCAAACCTATAGGTGAATAGAACTACCACATGGAATTTTCAAGAAGCAGCTGCTGGATTATATTCCATTTTCTGAAGTCACTTAAGTTAAATTCAATTCCCCTCAAACATCACAAATCCAGGAAAACCTGTGAAAGCTGGAACCTGCGTAGGGTAGAAACCTGTCACAAAAGGAAATCTAAAACACTTTTCACTAATGGAGAGCAATAGAAAATGATAAGACTGCAGCCTGTCAAAAGCAGAAAACCTACAGGATCTGGAAAAAATGAGGCAGTCCCATCAAGTTCCAGCTTTCATATGTTGTATTGTAAAGCATTTCTTTTTCTCCCAATCTGATGATTATCAATCCCTGACAAAAGATTCCCTGTTCTTTCTGTGGAAGGGTGGAAATACCGCAGCTCACATTGTTCTGTTTGAAATGTATTCAACCAGAAATTAAAACTATGTTTGTTCTGAAAAGAGCAGAAGAGTGAGGGAATTTGTCTAGCCATGTTCTGGCCTCTATCTAGGCTTTGGCACCATCTGATAACCTGAGGTCATGTTATTGGCCAACAATTAAACTGTTGCCTTCAAGTCATTTCTGACTCACAGAAACCCTAGAGGACAGAGTAGAACTGCCCATAGGAGTAGCTGGTGGATTCAAACTGTCAACCTTTGACTGGCAGTCAGCCTCTTAACCACAATGTCAACAGGACTCCACACTATCAAGTAATGTCTGGCAAAACTCAACATTGTTGTCTCCTTGGGCAAATCATTAATCCTAATCTTTGATCAATTTCATATGTGTTACCTTGAATCTACATTGAGGTCTTGAACTTTAATACGTATACAAAGTTTTAGTCCATTCTGTAGAAACTATATCATATCTCCTTATCTATGTTTGTAAAAAGTAAAAGCAAACCATTGCTACACAGTGGATTCTGACTCATAGCAACCCTAAAGGAGAGTAGGACTGCCTCACAGAACTCTCAAGAAGCAACCGGTCGATTCAAACTGTCAACCATTGGTTAGCAGCTGAATGCTTAATCACTGTGCCTCCAGGACTCTTGTCTATGTATTTAGCAGAGTTAAATTGCTTGTTTTTAGGCAGAGAAGTAGCAAGTGGTAGAAATGGGATATAAAAGATTTTTTGACTTGCATTGCTTGTATTGCATTAACTATACATTTGACGTGAGTAAAGCAAAAGTATGCTTTTCGAGACTCCAAATCATTATGAACAAGCAAATATATTAGGTACATTCATCATAATACATGTACAAAATGTACATATTTGATACACACACACATCTGTATACCCAAGGCAGACAGACATAATCACATGGATTCTGAATAGCATAGTAGTTAAGAGATTCTGGAGATAATTCTGAATTCAAATCCAAGTACTGTCATCTAACTGATAGGTCAAATTTAACATTTCTCTAAACAATGTGTTCTTTGCCTATTAATAAAAGAAATGAGAAAAGTACCTTCTTAATGTGGTTTCTGTGAGGATTGTGTGAGCTAATTCCCATAAATACTTAGAAAGTGACCAAGTGCTCAGCAAGTATTAGAGATGGTAGTACCTTTATACATATATAAAGGAGGAGTTGTGATGGGACAGTGGTTAATTGGTTCACTGCTAAACAAAATGCTGGCAGTTTGAACTGACCAGCTGCTCTGCAGAAGACAGAGGTGATGATGCGGTTCAGTAGGTTACAGCCTTGTAAATAAGTTCTTGCTTTTGATTTTATACATACATACACATATGTGTATATGTATTGTCACAACATATTTTCATCATAATTTCCAACCATTTCTTTTATTCATCATCTTCATCTCATGTTAAGCTTTCCTATTCATCTACTAACATAAAGGAAAAGCCAAAAGTACCTATATAACTTATATACTTTCATTCATAAAAACACCACCTGAATGTTTTGTCTTGATAAAGACAATTACGTGTTATGTAGATCATTTTAACACCAACTTGAGAGTTAACTGAGTTGTGCAAAAGTCCCAAAAACTTAAGGATGGAGGATAAGTGGAATGATTCAAGACATGGTTAAACACAGATCAACAATTCTGTGTAAATCTGAATACACAAGATTATCAGGAACATACCTTGCACACGGAAGAGTCTATATGAATATTTTCAGTTAAAGCAGTTACATTAAAAAGTTAACAAAATTTTCTGGTATTCTAATTAAGTTTATAGTTGTATTTCCCTTGTAGCAACATAATTCATTTAAGGCTGAGGTAACCAAAGACACTGTTTTACTTATGTTTTATTACCCAGTAGATTTTCTTAGATACCAGTTTATTGTGTTGCATAGAAAGCTCTGGATGTGGAAAGGCTATCATTTCTTTTCTTAGTTAAATTTACAAATATGTATCTTACTTGTTATATCTTCTTGCCTTCGGGAGGAACTACAGCTCCTTAGAGATATTAATGGCGGAAGTGAGAAGAAGACGTCAGCCAGAAAAAGAAAATGTCTGCCCTTTGGTAACAAGTGATATCACAAACACTCTTATGCCATTTAAACTACAGAAGGAAAATGCAAATACCTGTGTTGAAGACAGGGTTTAGGAGATGTTGGGTGACTGGAGGAAGTTACTGGTGAATGGCTGATTGCACAAAGTCCAACACATGCTGCTAATCATTTGATATTTCTAAGATTCTTGGGACAAGTAAAAACAATAATCTGATTATAAGTATGTTGTAAACTCTCAGAATTCAGAAACAACAACTGAAAAATAGGGTAGTGAAGGTTTGTCAATGCTTCTAAATATTTAAAACGACTAAGAATGATAGTCAGTACATAAGAAATTATGAATAAATAAATTTCTAGGACTCACTAGAGATGAGAATACAAACAAATGTAGTAAAATCTCTTCCTCTCTATCACTTAAACTATGACTGAACTATGTAAAGCTACATTTTTTTTTAATTACGTTTTCTATTCTTATAGCATTCCCTCACCTGTTGACCTTAGTTTGGGGAGCTTGATATCCACGTAGTAAAAGTCAGCTTTGTGTAGAAACGATGAGTATTTATTTTCATCATTGCCCATGGAAAGACAACATGCTCAAGGCAGTTATCAAGTGTCTTCAGAAAGGAGACTGCTGCTGCCTCTCACTTGATGCATTTCCTGGATTTAGGCTTTCTAATCCATCATGTCCTTGTAAAGAAAGAATAATGAAGTCCTTCTTATCTTTCTCATTGAAATGCTTTGAGTTACAAATTCAAGCATTTTACAGGAAAACTATGACTAAAACACAAGGAAGGGCCACTGAAACGCAGTCTAGCAGAGGCAAACTTCCAGTCCTTCTAAAGTTTCACATGAATGAACTCACAGAACACTGCATGGAATATTGCCTGTTGCTATTCATCTATATAAGGCTCTATATTAAAAGTCAGTTATCAAGTCACTCCAGTAGTCACTTTAATACAGTCTGAAGTGAAGAAGTTTTGTGTCCCATGATTAATTATACTATCCAGTAGGTTACTATTTAATATTGTAAAAACATAAAGTGGCCACTGAACACTTTCCAAGTTCTGAAAGTTTAAGATATGAGATAAACTGTCAGTCTTGGATGGTTGTAAGCGGGGAGGGAGAGAGAAGGAAGGGAAACAAACTAAACAGCCCAATAGCTTGCCTTCACATACCACCTTACTCAGCCAGTAGCACACTCTGTACCGTTCTGCTTTGGAAATAATTCAATGCAAGTCATTCATTTTGGGAGCTCCTCATGATTAGGAGTGTTCCTTGACTGGTTCATTTCACTATTCAGCTGTCTTTTCCAAGAGAGACATATGTTTTCTATCAGCTAAAATACAAGAAATACACAAATGTTAGTATTTGTTACTATTCAATCATTTCTGATAAAATGTTTTGGTAATAGATGCAACTTGAATAAAGTGGTCATTAAACATCATAGAGATGATTACTCCTAACTTTCCACAATTTTCCCCTTAGGACTTAACATTCAGCTTAACAATACCTTAACATAACCCAGAAGAAACAGTCTTATCACCTAGATCATCATGTACAGAGCAATCTAGGTGTCTCCAGTCCTCCAAAATATGAAGCATATCAATTTCCTAAGACGTAATCAATTTAGAACAATTTATAGCAATTTTAGGAATGAGATACTGGGAGTCTCAGTGAATTGCCCTACTCTTCAGAGGACAGAAGTACTGATTAAAATAGAGATCAGAATCCAAATCTGCTTTGGGTATCACTGTCCACTGCATTACTTTAATCTACCATATTCCACAGTTACTCTTTTCTTAAGACATCAGCTAAGTCACACACCTTAAAATCATTGTATTTGCAGGAAAAAATGTGAGTGGTTATAGTTTTTGGTAAGGCATTTCTTGATTGTCTCTTCATCCTCCCTTTGTAGCCAACATTCAGAAGATACAAATCTGCTCCATCCTCATCTATAAGACTATGCACTTGAAATTCTTTGTTGTAGTCAGGGACCATGGCTGATCACAGGAAGACTGTGTGTCTCATGGGAGAGCATCATGGTCCCTCTTCAATGCCTTTAGCTCCACACAAAAAAATAGAAGTTTACGTGACTGTGCTGATCATCTGATGAAATACTTGAGAACTTCTTCTTCTTGAAAAACAATGGGATGCAACTATGTTGTATTTCAGTTATCATCCTTGCTCTGAAGCTTGTCTTGCTCTTCCTACCCCCACAGAGACTTCTGTCTTCTTACTGGAAAATGTTAAGAAGAGTTTGATTTCATCTCTCAGGAATTCTTATGCATAGATCTGTTCTTAACTATCTGTAGGTAAATTCTAACATTTAGGAAGGAAATGTGGATGGTCAGGTTAATCAACAGTTAAATATACTGAATAATCTCTACTACTGGAAGTCGCTTTATGTACCATATACATAGTATACAGCATTCAAGTGAAACATATTATTGTAACAATTATTTGTATACTCTAAACTGCTAATATAAAATATTCAAATTTTAATGTTTGTCTAAATCAACCAGGATAGTTATCAAAAATAGCTAAATTTTTTTTATTTTTTATGTATACAATCCAAGCCAGTTTTGCATGCCCACCTCTCTGCAACTCTATCTGCTATCTGCTCTCCCCACCCTGTTTGAGGGCACACTCCTCTTCACCATTTACTTTCACGATCCACTTGACAAACACCTGTCCCCTCCTAGCCTCCACTCCTTTCCCTTCTAGAAAGAAACCAGTAGGACAGCATTCTATATATGTATAAAACCATAAAACACACCACATGCTCACTCTGTGTCCCTCACTCCAGTCCATTCTTAGTGTGAAGTGTTGAACTCAGTACTGGTTTCAGGTCTGAGTTAGCAGCAAGTCTAGGGTCCATGTTCCCAAGGGAACCCCCAGGAAGTTGGACTATCAGTTCAGGTGGCTTAATAGAGTTCTTGATCTTTTCAGTAGAGTTGCGGACTTCTTTTTCTAGTGAAAAATAGCTATAAAAATTTTGTCACATTACATTGACATGGTCAACTTTTCTGCTAATACAACAAATTAAAATTTACTAATTGTAATAACCTCTAGTTACAGATAAGTTTTACAAAGAACTTACTGTTTATATCAAAAGTAAGCCTAAAAATAGAAAGCCAAAGGAATTAGTCTAGTGAAAGAATGAACAAGGTATCGAGTGCTTATTATTTAAATAACATAAGTAAAAGGGGTAAGGTGCTGAACATCTATTACTTAAATGATATGAACACACATGAGGAAAAGTAGGGCAGAGAAAAGAATCATTCAGATGGCAAACACTTCTTATTACAGTCTTCTTAAGTAAAAAACATGAGTGTCCTTTCTGGAATTCCACATAAAGAGTTTATTATCCCTCTTCTGGCTTATGCTTTTTGCTTTCAGTGCTCCTGAATTAGAACCTGATTGCTTAGGTATGACTAAAATGTAGTTCTTATATTTATCATTCTCTGAATTACATAAAGAGCCAGGGGGATTTTGTTTTTGCACTTTGTTTTTCATTCTGTAATTTAGGTGAAAGTTTATAGAACAAATTCCTTTCTCATTAAACAACTGATGCACGTATCATTTTATGACTTTTGTAACAACCCTACAACATGCCAATGCTCTCCCATCTCAGCCTAGGATTCCCTATTACCAGCTGCCTCTTCCCTCCTGCATTCTTACAGTCCTTGCCTGGGCTGAAGTGCCCCTTTAGTCTGCTTTTGTTTTGTGGGTCTGTCTAAGCTTTGGCTAAAGGGCAAATCGCAGGAGTAGTGGGGGCCATACTCCCAGGGCTTCTACAGTCTTCTTGTAAGTTAGAATTTTGTTCTACATTTTTCTCCATCTCCATCCAGACCCCTCTGTTGTGATCCCTCTCAGGTCAGTCACTGGTGGTAGTTGGGCACCATTCAGCTGTGCTAGTCAGTCTGGTGCAGGATGTGATAGTTGTAGTTCATTAGCAGCTTTGGATTAATCCTTCACTTGTGTCTTTGATTTTCTTCATTTTCCCTCGCTTCAGGCAGTGTGAGACCAGTGGAATATCTTAGATGACAGCTCACAAGCTTTTAAAGCCTTAGTTACTTCTCACCAAAATAGAAGGTAGAATATTTTCTTTATAAAATACGTTGTGTCAGTTGAGCTAGATCTTCCCCGGGATCATGGTCCCTACAGCCCTCAGCCCAGCAATTCAGTCCTTCCGGGAGTCTGAATATGTCTATGGACCTTCCATGATCTTGCCTTGTACAAGTTGTGCTAACTTCCCTAGTGGTGTGTACTGTCTTACCCTCACTAAAGTTACTACTCATCTATTGTCCAGTTACTGTTTTTCTGTCCCCAATTCCTCCTTCTTAACCATCAAATACTATTTCTTTTAGTGTATAAACATTTTCATGAGTTTTTAAAGTAATGACCTTATACAATATTTATCCATTTGACTCAGCACAATCCTGAGAGTCATCCATGTTGTGAGACATTTCACAGATTCATCGTTGTTCTTTGTCATTGCATACTACCCCATTGTGTGTCTGTATCAGAATTAGTCTATCCATTCATATTTTGAAGAGCTGTTTCCATTATTTTGCTGTTGTGAACAATGAAGCAATGAACATGTGCATCATTGTTGCATATATCTATGAAACATATATCTATTCATGTAATGACCAGGGAGATTTTGACTACATTTATAGGAATTGGACCAGACAATTATCTTCTTCAACATTCTCCACTTCCATAGTAAGAAAATATTGAATATATTTAGCAAGTGTATTAGTCATCTAGTGCTGCTAACACAGAAATACCACAAGTGAATGATTTTAATGAAGACAAACGTATTCTCTCATAGTTTAGTAGGCTACAAGTCCAAATTCAGGGCATCAGCCCCAGGGGAAGGCTTTCTCTCTCTGCCAGTTCTGGAGGAAGGTCTTTCTTCTTAATCTTCCTTCGGTCAAGGAGTTTCTGAGGCACAGGGACCCTCAGTCCAAAGGATGCGCTTTGCTTCCAGTGTTTCCTTCCTGGTGGTATAATCTCCTCAACTCTTTGATTCCTTTTCATTTTATGATTTGAGATAGGAAAGGCGGTGCAGACCACACTACAGTGAAAATCTCTTTCCATTGGATCAGGGATGTTATCTGGGTAAAGGTGATATAATCCCACCCTGATCTGCTTTAATATAAAGTTACAATCACAAAAATGGAGAACAGCCACACAATACTGGAAATCATGGTCCACTAAAATTGATACATATTTTGAGGGAGGACCATGGCATCATAGCAAATGCACTCAGCTAAAGAATGTATTTTCCAACTTCTGTTGCAGCCAGTTGCATCCTACAACTAATTCTGGGCAATGCAATGCAGGATTGCATTGCAGCTATTGCAATGCAGCTATTGCATAGCTCTGGATATCTAGAAGGTCTCCTTAAGTGAAGAGGAATAGCTTATTTGTACTCCTCTCCATCCACTCTACTGTCCTAGAATTCAGTGTGATGACAGAAGCTTTAGCTTATAGTTTTCACAGTAAGGACAAAAGTCAAAGTCAAGGGATGTTGGAGTAGGAGAAGAGAAATAGCCTAGACTCCTGACAAACCTGTAGACACTATCCTTCTGTGTATGAAAGATATAAACTTCCATTTTCTAAAAAGGTGTTGGTATTTGGAAAATTTCCATTATATGACCTGGAACCTGTCATGGATTGAATTGTGTCCCCCCAAAAATGTATGTGTTGGTTTGACTTGGTTTGGAGTTCCAACATGGTGCCCTTCCTCCCATGTGTTGTGAATCCTGCCTCTGTGATACTGATGATGAAGAATGGTTTGCAGTTGTGTTAGTGAGGCAGGATTCAAGCTTGTGGAATGTAAGGAAGAGAAATGAGCAGAGAAAGTTGGGAACCTCATACCACCAAGAGAGAAGCACCAAGAGCAGAGCACGTCCTTTGGACTCGAGGTTCCTGTGTCGAGATGCTGTCATTGGATTTGGACTCAGCCTACCGGACTGTGATGATTTGTCATTCTCAATGGCCTTACAACCTACAAATGGATTTGCAGCTTACCAGATTGTGTCAATAAAAGCTTCCACTCACGGCATTTTCCATTAGAGCAGTACCAGGTGACTAAGACAGAACCTAATCCTTACAGAATCAAGAGTACTAAATTACTAGATGCTGCTTAGGCATACCTGTTGCATGTTGGTTTTAAAACTTTTGTTTGTTGTTAAAAAAATTATATATTATCAAGGATTGCTCTTAGGGAATCATTTTAATAAAGATAAATCAATAAATGTATTTAAACATAGCATGAAGTTGAATAAGATGGTTTGAAAAGAAAATTAAGAACATCTGTGTTGGAGAAGAAAATCATGATATAGTCAGAAGACTACTGAAAAGTCAATCAATTTGTGTGTCTAGACCTTATAGTTCTCTCTTCACAAGATATAATCCAATTGGTGTTAATATGCCATTAATAGATATGTAAATGTGACCATATTTAAGTGAAATTTTCTTTAGCATCTTAGAGAAGTTTACTGCCTAATAGGAGACCTTGCAGCATGGTGATTAAGAGCTACAACCCTAATCCACCAGCAACTACTTGGAAACCCTATGAGGGAGATCTGCTGTTTCCTATGGAGTTGCTATGAGTTGGAATAGACTCGATGGCAATGGATTTGTTTGTTTTTAATGCCTAATAAACAAAATACTTTCCTGAGTCATTTGAAATTTTGTAATTTAAAACATACAAAAAAGAACAGTAAGAGGAACCCTATAGATCCGACTCGATGGCACTTGGCTTTATACCCATATTTTCCACATGTGCTTTATATTTTAAAAATAATGTACTTTGTTTTTTATTGTTCAGAGCATACTCAGTTGAACATATATTAATTCAAAAACTCCTACATGCACACTTCAGTGACACTGATTACATTCTAGGTGTTGTGCAACCACTCTTACCTCCTTTTCTGAGCTGTTCCTCCCCAAATAACATAAACTCATTATTATCATTTCCTAGCTTAACCTTTGAGCTCTCGTTGTTAACTTGATCCCACGTAGACAGATCTACAGATCTTAAAAAGCACAGTGCTCAAAGGTGACATTCTCACTAGTTAAATTTGGTTTTCAGAAGATTGCAGGGAATACTCTGGGTTTAAGGTTTAACATTTTAAAGATTATCTCTTGGCAATGGTTTCAGCAGTTCATTTGGTCTCTTTTCTTCCAGAAAATCCAGATTCCCTGACAACTGAAATTCTGTTCTGCATTTTCACCATTTTGATGACAATTTTTCTGTTGAATTAGTGATCAAAATATTCAGTGGTGGTAGCCAGGCACTACCCAGTTCTGCTGGCCTCTTGGCAATGGAGGCAGTCGTTCACAGAAGCAGTTAGCCACACACTCCATTTCTTCCTCTTGTTACTGACTCTCCTTCTTCTGTTGCTCCAGGAAAATGGAAACCAAATGTTGTACCCTGGATAGCTGCTTGCCATTAAGATTCCAGGCATTACACAACAAACTAGAAGTTACTAGGCCTAAACATGATATTTAGCTGCTTAACTGGGGTGACCTATGAAAACATGACCCTAAACTTCCAAGCCAGGAAACCAAATCCCATGAAGTGTTTGGTTGTACATAAGCAGCCTCAGCAACTCTTTTTTTCTTGTTTGTTTTTGTCAGTGTTGTAAATGTACCACACAACTTCGACCAATGCAACATCTTACTGGTACACAACTTATTGAAAGCAGTCGATTAGTTGGGCAACATTACCCTCAATCAATGTGATTTTTCCACCAGTTCTACTTGGTCTTACAAAATTGCTATGAGTCACAATTGACTTGATGACGATGGATTTGGGTTTTTTATTTTTTCTTAAAAAAAAAAAAATCTCAGTGCTCCATAAGAAATAACTGCCCCCTTTGTCCCTTCTCATTCCTGGTAATCATTAAAGAACTTTGGTCTCTACACACTTTTGAAATAAGTCATGCAGTATTTGTCCCTTGTGATTGACTCATTTCACTCACCTTAAAGTCTTTAAGCTTGATCCAGAGCAAAACATGTATCAGGACTTCATTTTTCTAACTGACTAGTATTCCATTATAGGTGTATACCACATGTTGTTTATCCACTTATCCATTAACAGACATTAGGTCGTTTCTATTTTTTCACTATTCTGAATAGTTCTGCAATGAACATTGGTGTACAAGTATATGTTTGAGTCTCTTCTTTCAAGTCTTTTGTGTATGTACCTAAGAACAGAATTGCTAATTCAAATCACAGTTCTAATTTTTAGTTTTATGAGGAATTGCCACAGTTTTCCACAAGAGCTATATTATTTTGCATTCCTACAACCAAAAGATAAGAGTTCCAATTTCCACACATCTTTGCCAACATTTATTATTTTCTGTTTTTTACTCCCCCCGCCCCATTCCTTTATCTTAGCCATCCTAGTGGGAGTGAAATGGTATTTCATTGTGGTTTTGATTTGTATCTCTCAAATGACTAAAGACGCTGAGCATTTTTTCATGTAAATAGAGATCATTTGAATGCCCTGTTTGGTGAAATGTCTATTCAAGTCCCTTGCCCATTTTATGGTTGGATTATCTATCTTTTTGTTGTTATGTTAAATTGTCAAAGTTTTGTACATATTTCAGTTATTAGATTCTTATCAGCTGTATGGTTTCCCAAGATATTTTCAGAGTCAGTAGTCTGTCTTTCTATTTTTTGTTCAAGTCTTTTGATAAACAAAAGTTTTTAATTTTTATGAGATTCCTCTCTATTTAGTTTAAAAGCTGTTTGTTCTTTTGTTATTATATTAGATAATCTACTATTAAAAGCTATGCCTGTCAGGCTTGCTCCTGCAATTTCTTCTAAAAATGTCATGGTTTCAGTTTTCATATTTAGGTCTCCACTCTATTTTGAATTTGTTTTTGTATACTGCATGAGTCATATATCTTGTTTCATTTTTCTGCATGTGGCAATCCAGTTTTCCCAACACCATTAATTGAAGAGAATTTCTTTACCCACCAAATGTACTTAGTACCCTTCTCAAAAATCAGTTGACCATAGATGTGTGAGTTTATTTCTAGACTCTCAATTCTGTGCAATCTACATGTGTACTGTTATACCAGTACACAGTTGTTTTGATTATTGCAGTTGTCTGATGTATTTTAAACTCCTCTCTTTAACATTGCTTTAGCTTACTGGGACCTCTTGCAGGCCATACAAAATTGAGAATTGGCTTCTTCACTTCTTCAAAGAAAGCTGTTGGAGTTTTGATCAGGATTGTATTGAATCTATAAATGGCTTTTTGTAGTATCGACATCTTAACAATCATAAGGCTTCTAATCTATGAACACAAAACATCTTTCCTTCTTAAAAATTCTTCTTTAATCACTTTCAGCTGTATCTTATAGTTTTCATTATGTAAGTCTTTCATAACCCTGATTAAATTCATCCCTAGCTATTTTATTTTCTTAAATGTTTTCGTAAATGAGTTTGTTTCCCTAATTTCTCTTTCAGATTTCTTATTGCTCGTGTATTGAAATCCAACTGTTCTTTTTTTGTTTACCTTGAAATTAGGAATAAGACAAGGGTGCTTGCCCTCACCACTTCAATTCAATATTGTATTTGAAGTCCTAACCATAATAATAAGAAAAATAAATAAAAGATATCCAGGGTTCCAAAGCAGCAAAAGTGTATCTCCTGGTGGGATGATATGATCCTATATGTAGAAAACCTCAAACAATCCACAAAAAAGCTTCCAGAACTAAGAGAAGAATTCAACAAAGTATCAGGGTACAAGGTTGAACTCTGTTCACTAGTACTTTGTTGAGAATGTTTCCATCTATATTCATAAGTGATACTGGTCCTTAGTTTTATTTTCTTGGGGTGTCTTTGTCTGGTTTTGCTATAAGGGTTATATTTGCTTCATAAAATGAGTTAGGAAATATTCCTCCTTCTCTGTCTTTTACAAGAGCTTAAACAGGATTGATGTCAATTCTTTACTAAATATTTCATAGAATTCCCCAGTTAAGCAATATGTTTAGAACCTTTTCATTGTTGTTGGTAGGTTTCTGATCACTGATTCAACCTCTTCTCTTATTACAGGTCTCTTGAGATTTTGTCTTTCTTTGGGAGTCAGTTTAGGTAGGTTATGTGCTTCTAATAAATTTTCTATTCTTACCACCAATGAGAGCTATGGTGAGGCCTACAGTGTTGAATCCCAGTGGCAACACAAGAAAAAGAGGGATGTACCTCAAGAACTCCACTAAAAAGACCCCTTGGAAAATGGCCACTAGACCTACTGCTGCCCGGATCAGAAACCATTACTGAGGCCAATTCTTCAGACAGGAATGGATTGGACTTCAGTACACAATGTGACCACACGGTGTGTGTACTTTACGGACCTATGAATCTACAGGATGTTGTCCCACTGCCCTCTTACTACAAGGGAGAGGAAGGTGTGGAGACGAGGAGACAGGAAACAGTTAAGAGGATATGACATGTATAGAATGAAAAGGAAGAGTGTGCTGTCGCTGGGCAAGGAAAGCTGAAGGAGCTGCACACAGGCAGGCATGCTAATTATACAAATTTAATTTGGATTGTATACTTTCACTCAATCACAATAAAAAAAAAATCCCTTTTTGTCCAGATTATCCAATTTGTTGTCATGCAGTGGTTCACAGTATCTTGTCACAGTTCTCTTTATTTCTACTGGATCAATGATAATGTCTTCTCTTTCATTTCTTACTTTATTTGCATCATTTCTTTCTTTGTCAGCCTTTCTAAAGGGTTTTCCATTTTATTGATCTTCCCAAAGAGTCAACTTCTGATTCTGTTTATACTGTCTACTGTTTTTCTAGTTTTGATTTCATTTATTTCTGTTCTGTTAATTGTTATTTTTTATCTTCTGGTACATTCAGCCTCAACTGGCTCTTCTCTTTCTATTTATTTAAATTTTAGAGTTAGGCCATTTATTCAAGATCTTCTTTTATTGTATAGACATTTATTGCTGTAAGTTTCTATCTAAGTTCTGCCTTTGCTGCATTCCATAAGTTTTGATATGCTTTGCTTTCATTTTCATTTGACTCTAAAAAACTTGTGATTTCTTCTTTATCAACTTGTAGTTTAAGACTGTGTCATTTCATTTTCGTATGTTAGGTTTTTTTCTGTTTTCTGATTTCCAGCTTCACTCCTTTGTGGTCATAGACAATACTTCCCATGATTTCAATGTCCTTGAATTTATTGAGACTTCCTTTGTGGCCTATACTGGCAAATGATATATGTTCAGGAAGCCTTTATGAGTCAACATTTTTTTGAGACTATTGATAAGTTGTTTTGTGGAACTTCTTTTTATTTCGATTTGTATAATGCTTCGTCAATGTAAGATTCAGATTATACATTTTTGGCAAGAATATCACAGAAGTGATATTCTGTCCTCAGTTTATCATAAAAGAGGTTATATGACATCAATATAAAGGATCTTCCAATAAGGATGTACTGTTTTTAAAAGCTCACAGTGGCAATATTTCTCAACCTATAGTGGCCATATTTATCACTTCTTTTGATTAGTCTTGACAAACAGCCTTGAAAAGTTGCATGATTCCACAGCATGTAGAAATTATTAAATTGTTAATAATTTAATATTAATTATTAGTAATTATTCAAATTATTAAATTTTATTGTCTGTTTGCCAAACATTCCTTACATTACATGAAATTTATGTTGCACAATCATTCCACTGAGAGAACTATTTGATATTTAATCCAAAAATTTAAGACCACAGAGTCTGTGCATCAATGAACCATATGTTCCAATGAAAATATCACCAGCATTCATCAGAGTGTATGTGAGAATCCACCTCAATCACTTTCTCATGGAGCAGAACTAGATCTTTTGTCAACCACAATTTGGCAGGTTTTTCATCCGGACTTCAAGCTTTACCCTTACAAAATTGTTTTAAATCAAATACTGAAGTCCAACAACTAGTTACAGAGAGAGATGATGACCCCGCACCACCAAGAAACAAGAGCCAGATGAATAAAACATACTTTGAAGAATGATTACAAGGAACTTCCTTCAGAGCCAACAGAGAAAGGAAGCCTACTCCTGAAGCTGGAGCCCTGAATTCCAATTTCTAGCCTCCTAGACTGTGAGAGAATAAACTTTTATTTGTTAAAGCCATTCACCTGTGGTAACTTTGTTATAGGAGCACTAGATGACTAAGATAGATGTTCACCATAGGAACCCTGGATTAAAACTTCCATATTTTTTCTTTAATATTCTGTAACAATATTTCTGTAACATTAAAAAAAAAACTGCTGTCAAGTCCAACTCATACAAACTCTGTAAGACAGAGTAGAAATGCCCAATAAGGTTTCCAAGGAGCACCTGGAGGATTCCAGCTACCAACCTTTTAGTTAGCAGCTGTAGGTATTAACCACTGTGCCACCAGAGTTTCCACTGAAAAAGGGATTTTATTTTGCATATTTGCATATTTTATGGTTACCACACTCAAAAAAGGCATTTTTGTCTCCACCTAATATATCAATTATTAACCCATCTCATTGTTATTGAGTCAGTTCTGATTCATAGCAACTCTACAGCACAGAGTTGAACTCCCATATAACGTTATCAAAGATTGGCTAGTGGAATTTGATCACTGACGTTTTGGTTAGCAGCTGAATGCTTAACTACTGTGATACCATGGCTCTGCCAGTAATCAAACTTGAACAAATTATGGAAGCCTTTTTTTACTGAAAGATACAGTGCACTTCACACAGTTATTAGGGAATTAAAAGTCATATGGGACAGATATATGTGGAAACATGCCCTCTTGTGATCAAGGCAGAAGTCATATGGACCACTCAGGAGTGAAAAAAGCCCAACAGTATCAAGTGAGAATCTGACAGCCTCCTGAGATACAACTTGGCAATTTGTACTCAGAGCCTAAGCTATTTGGGAACCTTGACTGGTGTTGAACTCACCTTCAGAAATTTTCCTGTTTCCAATCTCCTTTCAAAATTTAATAATCAGGACTTTAGTTCTGAGTACACAGATGTCTCCAAAATTACAATTATTATTATTAAAGAAGCTGCTTACAACACAGGCAGAAGTGTGCACAGTAATTTTACTAGTTTTTCTGTTTACTCTTGTACTGTGTGTGCATCCTTTTCAAAGAGCAGATTTGCATGATCCTCACACACCTAACCATGAGTCAAAACTCTTTTCTTCCCAAGAGTTCTCCACAGGGCTGCCTTGACTTCCTTGTTCCATAAACTGTAGATGATGGGGTTGAGCATGGATGTCACCACTGTATAGAAAAGGGATAGGAGTTTGTCCACTCCTGGTGAATGGCTACCTTTGGGCCTCAGATAAGTGAAAGATCCTCAGCCATAGAATAGTGTTACTACCAGTAGGTGAGAAGAACAGGTGAAAAGAGCTTTAAGGCGGCCTTCAGGTGATGGTATGACCAGTACGGCAACTAGAATTCTGCCATAGGAAGCAATGATCAGTAAAAATGGGCTGGAAATGCACAGGATGGCCGCAACAAAGACTGGAGCCTTTTGGTTCTTTTCATTTCTATATGAATTTTGAAATCAGTTTTATCAAAACTCAAAAATAAGTCCTCTGGAATTTGAATTGGGATTGTTTCCCAATGAAAAATAATTATCACTTGCCTAGTTTCTAAATCCAAGCAAGTTCACAGATGCAGATCCTATGAACTGAAGGAAAAGACAAGACTACTGTAAATTTATTTAGTAGGAATTCACCTTGTTTTTCCTCCAGTAGCATCTAGGACCATTTACCTGAAAAATGGTACACACAGGAAAGGTAAATATCCAGATCTTTGGTTGTTAAATGTCCACACTAACATTGATATGCCAGCCAGCCAAGTGCCATCAAGTCAGATATGAGAGGAAACAAAATGCCACAGTGGCCTCACTGTTAGAGGAGACACATAAGGAGCCCAGGTTTTAAATGAAATTTTGTCTTGTATCCATCTCACAGTTGATGTAATTGTTCCTCTTCGCCTCCCTCCAAAAAACTAAAGAACTGCCTTCAAGTAGATTCTGATTCCCAGTAATCCTATAGCTCAGAGTACAACTGCCCTAGAGAGTTTCCAAGGCTGTTAATTCCTATGGGAGCAGACTGCCATATCTCCCTTCTTAGGAGCAATTGGTGAGTTTGAACTGTGGACCTTTTGGTTAGTAACCAAGCACTTTAACCACTGTACCACCAGAGATCCTTAATGGGTCCACAGACCTCCCCCATTAATCATTTCCCAATTTCCTAGCATATGATCAAACCGGAGACACTTAGTAACTAGCAGAACCCACATTTGTTCCTTAGCTTAGGTCTATCAGACCTTAGAGGTCAAGTGGCAGTCTTTGAAATTGTACCCCACAACCAAGATAGTAAGAAACACTATTCCAGATGAATGATTGATAGTGATACCTCAAAGACTTCAAGGATACTAGAGTGGCATTTATCATCATATTGACATTTATTTTATCTGTCTGACCCATGGAAAAATAAGATGGTTAGTGGTAGCTAACACTGGACTTATCACCTCAGACCTTTCCCAGTGGTCCAAATGCTGCCGCGGTAATGGATGAGTATCTTTACTGGAAGAGATCCTCTCACATTCTTGTGTTTGGTATGTGATTACTGAACTGGTGATGGTTTGTTTCTACTACTTATCAAAAGAGAGGATTAAAAGCAGTTTGGATTTATTTTGACAGTAGTATCCATTCATGGCCTTGCCGCTGACCTCTGTCACAACATAATCTCAGCAGAATTTGATTATCACACTGAGCAACTATGCTGATGACATTGGAAGACATGCCTGGCAACCTGTTTCCAAAAGGTGACAGCCTTCAAAAATCCTATGGAGCAGTTTTACTCTGCACACATGAAATCCTCACAACTTGGATCTGACTGCATGTCAAGGAACAGTCACAACTTGTTAATAATGCCTGAGGAACCTGAGGAAGTTGTACTTTCTTTTTAGACACCTTGATTAGAGATATGGAGTCTCCAGATAACAGGAATAAATCACTTAAGGATTCAGGATGCTGTCACATTGATGATATTTTTAGGAATATATTCAATGAGTTCAGAGACTGTAAACTGACAAGCCTAAAAAGAAGCTATGGCTGCGGCTCTCCCTTGTGATCATACCAGTAAATTCTCTACTCGTTGTTTTTAGGAATTTTGGTTCTACAGCTCAGATTCAATTATTACAGACTTTTTTTGTCCTTTCCAGTCTTGCAGAAACCATAATCAATTAGGAATCGTCAAATTTTCCTACAGATCTAACCATTCTGATGTCTGCTAAACTCTTCTGATTTCTGTCACAGGTTTGCTGCTTACTATAGAAAATTCACCCACCATGTTTCTGCTGAATATGTGTTTTCATGTGGTTTCTATACTCTGGTATAAATTCTATGGAAATTAGAAACCCTACTTCAATGGAAGCTTTTTGAAATGACTTTTTCGGGTAATTGAAAGGGTAATATGAGTCAGGATTGACTTAGAGACAATGGGTTTGGGTTTTTTAAATATTTATCTTCTAAAAAATGCTAATGCTTCTGTCACCAATCTAACTGTGAAAAGAGTATCCTCTGGGCTCTTCACTGGGCATGAAGAAAAGTGAGAGGGTCAAACATGTTAAATTTACTTTAAAATGTTTATCATCTTAAATTTTCATATTTCTCCCTCTATGATATGCTAAGTAACTCATGGCATCTCACTTTATTTATACTGCCTTTAACATAAACCACTGGTCAGTTGTTTCTATGAACTACATCAGCAAACTGTTATAGCCTCTCTCAGCTGTTTGAGTCAGCTACCCATACTGGTAAGTTTGCCCCAATCTCTATTTGCTCAATCAATGTCCCATTTGATTAATATCCATTTTAACACATACTCTCCAGAGGTTTTTTTGTAATTTAAAATAATTTCCTATAATGAAGTACCTATTTAAGGCAATCTTTGGAAAACAGTGTGTATGCAATGATAGATAAGTATGTTAATAATGATGAATACAAGGATTCTGAATTAGTCTGGATACTTCAGGCTGGACTGTAGAATTTACTGTATCTTTCACATCCTGTAGTTACGGACTGACTTGCCAAAATGCCAGTCCAAGTCAGCTTGTATGGTGTTGGGAATATTTCAAATAAATCAGACTACTATGGTTCTTCAAATGAATCTTTTTATCTTAGTTTTCCTTAGGCCTTTAATTTGGTAGTATCAACCATGACCTTCTTGAAGGCCCTGAAATGATATCATGTGAGTCAATACACTGAATAGGATTCCAATTATTGTGTTCATCTGCAAAATCACTTAGAAGGCTTCCTGTCATCTCCCTGGACTATCCTGGAGGTACAATTCTGGCTGTGTATCAGAAGAGTGACAAAAAGTCTCAACATTTTGCTATTTCACTCAATATTCTTACCAAAATTTTAGAAAAGAGTTAACACCATTGTTATTGAAGGTATTTCAGAGCAAAGAATGGAATACTCCCAAATCCATTCTATGTAGCTAGCATAACCATGATACCAAAACTGGGTAAAGATAGCATTTTAAAAAAAAAGAAAATTACAGATCAATATGTCTCATGAACTTAGATGCAAAATCCACAAGAAAATTCTAGCCAATAGACTTTAACAATGTATCAAAAAATTAATTCATCATGATCAAGCAGAATTCACACCAGGGATGCAGGGATGGCTTAACATTAAAGAAACAATTAATGTAGTCAACCACATATATAAAACAAAAGATCAGAAGCACTTGATTTTACCAAATAATGCAGAAAACTCATCTGGCAAAGTCTAATGTCCATTCATGTTGAAGACTCTGGGCCAAATAGCTATAGAAAGGAAATGTCTCAACATAAGGACATCTATGCAAAGCCAACAGCCAATATCATCCTAAGTGGAAAGCGTCTGAAAGCATTACCTTTGAGAACAGGAACCAGACAAGGATGCCCTTTGTCAACAGTTCTAATGAACATTGCCCTGGAGGTTCTAGCCTCGGCAATCAGACAAAATAAAGAAATAAAGGGCATCCACACTGGTAAGGAGCAACAAAAAGTACACCGGTTTGCAGATGATATAAATTTATACACAGAAAACCTTAAAGAATCCGCAAAAAATTACTGGAACAAATAGGAGAGTTCAGCAAAGTATTAGGACACAAGATAAACATACATAAATCAGTTGGAGTCCTGTACAGTAAAAAAAAGTTCATCAAAGAGGAAGTCACCAATGCCATCAATGCCATTCACAAGTGCCCCCAAAAAGATCAAATACCTAGGAATAAATCTAACCAGATGTGTAAAAAACCTATATAAAGAAAATTACAAGACTGTACTGCAAGAAACCAAATGTGGAGAAACCTACCTTGCTCATAGATAGGAAGATTTAACATTGTGGAAAATATCTATTTTTCCTGAAGTGATCTATAGATACAATGCAATCCCAATACAAACTCCAGGGTCACTTTTTAATGAGATGGGGAAACAAATCATCAATATGGAAAGGGATGAAGCCTCAGATAAATAACTCATTACTGAAGAACAAAGTGGGAGGCCTCACATTAGCTGACTTTAGAACCTATCACACTGCAACAATAGTCTAAACAGCCAGGTATTGGCACAAAAACAGATACACAGATCAGTGGAACAGAACAGAGAATTCAGATATACTACCATCCACTTATAAGCAGCTGGTATTTGACAAAGGGCTAAAGTCCATGAATTGGGAAAATAACAAATTCTTCAACAAATGCTGTTGGTAAAACTGGATATACATCTGTAACACAAATGAAACAAGGCTCCTATCTCACATTATGCACAAAAACTAATTCAAAATGGATCAAAGACCTAAATATAAAATCCAAAATGATAAAGGTCATGGAAGAAAAACTAGCAACAATGTTGGGAGTCCTGATATATTGCATAAACAGATTACAAAGTATTACAAACAATGTACAACCAGAAGAGAAAATAGATAAACAGGAACTCCTAAAAACCAAACACTTGATGCTCATCCAAGACAGTAAAAAGACTACTCAGAGACTAGGGGGAAAAAAATCACAAATCTGAATGGTGTCCAATATCCATGATCTACAAGGTACTTAAAAACCTCAACAAGAAAAGGACAGATAACCCAATTGAAAATGGGCAAAGGATATGAATGGGCACATCACCAAAGAAATCTAAGCAACTAACAGATACATCAGGAAATGCTCACAGTCATTAGCCATCTGAGAAATCCAAATCAAAACTACAGTGAAACATCATCCCACCCCAGCAAGGCTAGCATTAATCCAAAAAACACTAAATGTTGGAGAGGCTGTGGAGAGCCTGGAACTCTTCCATATTGCTTGTGGGAAAGTAAAATGGTACAACCACTTTGGAAATTGATTTGGGGCTTTCTTGAAAAGCTATAAATAGAAATACCATATGATCTATCAATCCCACCGACTACAACGTGTCCTAGAAAAATAAGGGCTGTCACATGAATAGATACATGCACACCAATGTTTACTGAAGCACTGTTCACAGTAACAGAAAGATAGAATCAACTAGGTGCCTATCAACAGATGAATGGATAAACAGACTAGCCAAGCCAGCCAAGTGCCGTCGAGTTGGATCTGACTCGGGTATGTATATTCAGACAATGGAGTACTGTGCAATGACAAACAATAACAATGATCCTTGGAAACATCTAATAACTTACCTGACTGAAATTAGGTGCAAAAGGACAAATGCTGTATGAGATCACTAATCTTCATGGTTAGATAGTAGACAGAAATTGGTTTAAGTACAGGAAGTGATGGCGTGCAGTCAAAAGGAGATTGACTCTGCTGAAATACAACAAAAGCTAAGTGGTTTCCTAATATAACCCAACATTTCAAAGGTCAGATTAGCAGGGGCAGACGTCCTAAGACCATGCTTTCAGGGTACATCTAGGTCAATTGACATAACTACTTTTTTTTAAAGGAAATGTTCCGCATCCCATTTTGGTGGGCAGTATCTGGGGTCTCAAAAACTAATGAGCTGCCATTTCAGGAGCATCAGTTGGTCCCAGTCCACCTGGTGTAGAGGAGAACAAAGAACATCAAAGACAGGAGGAAAATATGAGCCCAGGAGACTGAAGAGGCCACATGATGGAGAAACTACATCAGCTTGAGGCCAGAAGAACTAGATAGTGCCACCAACTGGATGGTCCCCACCAAGGATTTCCCTGACAGGGAACACAATGTAGAGCCTCTGATTTAGTGGAAGAAAAATGTGGGAGCAGATTTGGAACTCTGTTATATTACCCACCTTGACTGTCCCACATCACGGAGGGTCCCCTGAGAACACGGCTGCTGGACTGGATGCTGGGCTGAAACTGAAACCAGTACTGAAGTCAACCCTTCAGACAAAAATTGGACTGGCCTCTAAGACATGGTGATGCTAGTGTTGTGTGGACTTCTTGGCTTGAATATACAAAGGAGATTATTGGAGCAGATCTTTTCTATAAAAGATGAGAGAGTGGAAAGTAGGGGACAGAAGTTGGTTGAAAGTAGGTGAAGTACAGGGTGCAAAGGAGTGTGCTGTCACAGGGTTTGGAGAGCAGCTAGAGTTGTACAGAGATGAGAGGGTGAGGGGAGTTATATGGCAGACTAACCAGGATAGTAACTTTCACTTAATCACAATAAAATATTGAACAAAATAACAATCATCATCAAAAAAGGGGGGGAAAATAAATAAAAAGTCAGGACTTGTATGGGTCTAAAGAGTAATGCGGGAAATCCTGATGGTGTCGTGGAGACAAACACTACAGCTGTTAATGAAAAGGTCAGCAGTTCAAATCTGGCGACCTCAAGGAAAACCTAGGCATCTCTAAGCCTCTGTGGAGACAGTCTTGATCATTCATTGGGTGCAGGCAATGTCAATCCTTCATCCTTAACAAATGAGCTTAGAACTTACAGCAAGGGGTGGGCTTTGCTGGCCCCGCCTGGCCCTTCCCAGAGTCTCCTAGCAAGCTGCCTCTTTCCTGCTTTTTCCACCACGCGGTGGACTGCAGCCTTAGTGGGAGGCTCCCGGGGTTGGCCCTCCTGCCCTTTCAGTCACCATTTCAGGTGTCCACATAGACTGTTGTCTCCTCAGGGGCCACATCCTGCGCTCCTTTCACCTCTCTACAGCCACCATTGTAAGCAGCCTCCCTTCAGGAATAACCAGCTCGGTGGCCGCCATCTTTGTCTTCGTCGCTGCAGCCTGGTTGCCACCGCGTTGAGGTACTGCCTGGTGCCATGTCCTCCACCACGGAGCAAGACCCGGCCCCAGGAGGCCAGGGTGGCCCAGAGGGCGCGGAAGGGGACAGCGGCTGGCTGGTTGGCCACCCCAGGCCCACCGAGGGCTTGGGGGCTTCTGCTGCCGGGGGGGCTGCGCTGGGCGCCCCTCAGGTTGAGCAGGACCAGGAGGGCTACCCTGGAGTGGAGCAGCAGCAGTCGAGCGCCCCTCGGGCCCAGCAGGAGGTGGTCGGGCCAGAGGAAGCCCTGGCCGGGGTCCAGGTGAGAGCGAGTGCCGAGGAGGACTCGGACATCGGGCCCACCGACGACGAAGAGGAGGGCGAGGGCCTCCCGGGCCGGGTGGGGGAGGCGCACCAGTTCCCCGCGATGGCAGTCCGCTGGGCGTTCATGGCCTACTCGGTGCTGCGCCTCATCTCCTTCCGAAACCACGTCCTGCTTCCGCACCACGGCAGCCGCGTGCCGGTGGGTCCCCGTCCGCCCCAAGGCTCGGGGCCTCTGCGCGCGCAGCCCCCAACCGCCGACGGTGGCGCCAGGGCCGTAGAGGGGTTCCCGGGGCCCAGGGAGCCCGTCGAGCAGGCCAGAGCTGCAGAGGCCCCAGACCAGGCCGCAGCCCAGGAGCTTCCTGACTAGACACAGCCAGGCGCCCAGAGAGCCACGGGACCGGCCCCAGGGCTCGGTGATCAGCATGAAAACTCTGACCCAACAAGCAGGAGGTGAGGAAGAGAAAGAAACAGGAAAAAGAGAACAAAGGATCTGGACCCCGAAAATACAACTAGGAGAAATCGAAATAAAAGGACAGAGGAAGAACCTCCAATTATGTTTCACTGTCTTTCAGTTTTTTCTGTTTGCTGAATCCCAAGTGAATTTTATCAATACTGATTTCATTCCAGATTTCATCACCCCAACAGTAATCATCGGTAACATCTGACTTTCTCTTCTACAGATAGGACAGCATTTATTGAAGTGAAAAATATTTATTTTAAAGGAAAGAAAAAATACAGAATGAGAAGGAACACTGACTTGTCACATATTATGGAAAAAAAGTCTTTCATAACGTAAATACAGAAATCCTTACCAAAATATTGGCCCACTACAATCAGTTCCAGAATTATAATAGCGCGAACTGATATTTTTATAATGTGGAATCCTCCTTCCAAAAACGCTGTATTTTTTTTTTTTCGAATTTCATCAACACTGATTTCATTGCCGATTTCATCACCCCAAGAGTAATCATCTTCTACAGATAGGACAGCATTTATTCAAGTGAAAAATATTTATTTTAAAGGAAAGAAAAAAATACAGAATGAGAAGGAACACTGACTTGTCACATACTATGGAAAGAAAGTCTTTCATAACGTAGATACAGAAATCCTTACCAAAATATTGGCCCTCTACAATCAGTTCCAGAATTACAAGTAAATAGCGCGAACTGATATTTTTATAATGTGGAATCCTCCTTCCAAAAATGCTGTATTTTTTTTTCGAATCTCTTCATGTTTGCTTTAACAGTTTAATTAAAGATTTTATTTATGTTTTGTGCGTTTTCTATATATTTTGATTTTTTGCCAGGTTTGGAGTATTTTGTTTTGTGATTATTAATTTCTCCCATTGTCTTTCATAACGATTGTGTATATGAAATCCATGGGCTTGTGTGTATTAATTTTATATCCTATTTCTTGCTGATTTTCTTAGGATTTGTGCTATGTTGTTGCTGCGACTTTTCTCCTTGAGTTTAATTGACAAGTACTTTGGGGAATAAAACTGTTAGCTCCTAAGTTTTCATTTAAGTGCTTGTGAATGTTGTTCCAGATAAATCTGAAACCAGCTTGACTTTTACCTTTAAATACAATAATTTTGTCCAGTTGACCAATTGATTTTTTTATTCTTAAGTTCAATCATTTTAGCAGAATTTTTCCTACTCTGTGTTAAATTTTTCTTTTTTTAACCTGAAACGAAGCATTTTTCAGTGTATTGATCCATGCTTTCATTCATCTTTTTTTATATTTTACCATTTACTATTTAGATTCTGTACTTTCTTTTTCTCCACTATAATAATCCTTCTGTCTTCATTTCTTCCGTGAGTTCAGCTATGCCTATTCTCCTTTCTGTTTCTAAAATTTTTACTTCTTCTGTTTTTGATATTTTTCTTGTGTTTCTGGGCTGAGTTGTACTAGCTGGTGATTCATCACCAATTGGTATTTTGACACAAATTTTCTGAATTTTTGTACTTAACAGCTTTATACTCTTCTAGTTTCATAGTGTCAGTAATATTTTTAAAGTTTACTTTTGAAAAAAATCGTGACATTATGTTTGGTCACAATCTCTACCTTCTGTGGTGGTGAGTATTCTTAATCTGCGGTCTATTTTCCTATTACTTTCTTGATTTCATCTTTTAGAATTTTGTACATTCCCAGTAATAGATGTTTTAAATTATTATTCAAGCCTGGTTCTCTCTTGATTATTCATTGTAAATGAATTCGGTTTTTGTTGGCCTTGAGTCCCTAATAGGATATTCAGGTTAGAGAGAAGGCAAGTCCGTTATACAGACAAGAAAAAAATAATATTTCTGACCAAGATTAGGTGTGTATGAGAGCTATTTTGGCCTTCAGTTTTCTTCAGTCAACTGAACTTTTCTGCAATAGACCTGCTGTGGTGAAGTCTCCACTTTTTCAGTGACGATTTGCTTTATAAGCACCTTACCTCCATAGTGCTGCTTTTTCTAGATGTTGCAGCCAAGTGCCGTCTGCACAGAGATCCAATAAATATATATTGCTAGCCTTGAATCAACACTCAGGTTGATATAACAAGAAATAACACAATAGATGTTAATACCCAGTCAATTATTATGATTATGGTTAATATATTAATATGGATGACAGCAGTGTACTGTATTCTAACACTATAATTACAGTTAATGTATTATACTTGATAGGATGTACATTACATATATATTATCTTATACCAGACCTTGCACTTGCAGTCTGCTTAGGGAAAAGGAGCTTTTTCTGGTTTTTTTTTTTTTTTTTTTTTTGAGTCTAGCAGTGATGGACATGTTTTGTCTTAAGGCCCCCTTGACCCTTACTGCTTTCAGAAATCATTATTTGGTGTTATGCTTTTCAGAGTTCTCTTGGATTATTTTGCTTTTATTTATTAAATTTTCAGTTTTTCTGAGAGAAGCTTAAAAGTTATTTTGTCCATCTGCAAGAACATTAAACTTATCTCTGCTGATTTTTCTGTAAGATCATTATACAGCTAATGTTTGTATGTTCTATAATGTCTCCAGCAAAGGAAAATAGTCAATTTTTTTAAAAAATGCTTATTGAATAGCAATGATAGTTATATTGTGTTTCACTGTATAGGATGTTACTAATGAAAGAGACATCATTTTTAAATTCTACATGTGTTTCTAGGTCTATCAAATCATTGCCACTTAGCCACTTACATTTCTGTTATTTTTGTATGTGTTACATTACTTTCTGCTCTGATTGATTTGGTAGATTGCTACTAGACATCCACTGCCAAATATGCTGCTCTGAAATCATGGAGCCCTGAAGGTGCAGTGGTTAAGAGCTTGGCTGCTAATCAAAAGTGCAGCAGTTCAAATCCACTAGCTACTTTCTCTGAAACTGTGAGCTGGAATTGACTCAGTGAAGCAGATAATGCTGAAATTATAAATAATTTTTTCTGTGGAATATCTTTCAAAACTTGAAATCATTAATAAGATGATATGTTCAATTAAAATGCAGACATGAGGTTAGATACATGTTTTATCTGTAGTTGCAGTATGATGAATGATTTTTATATGTTTTTTTCTTACCGTGATCTTGTAACTCACACCAAATGCTTGGGTGTGGCTATGCAAATAAGGTGCTTGTGGCCCACCAATGCGATTGGATAGCTTGCTAATAATGCTAAGAAGGTTCATGGTCTGCTTGTGAAAGTGGGACCATGCAAGTAAGAACCCTAACAAGGAAAGTGGTCATTTTTGTCGTTGTGTTAGAGAGAGAAGCTGTGACATGGAAGATAAGGAGAGAGGGCAATGCAGCACTATGAAGAGCAGTAGTGGCATGAGATGGCAAGAACCAGGAGACTGGTTTCAGAAAGTTGTGCTGGGGCTTTCTGGTTCATGGAACTAAGAACTGTAACTCTTGCCAAGGAAGGCCCCAGAGTTCAGTGGATGAAGGTGAGAAGAAGCTGCCCTGATCAAAGAACTGTGTCCTGAGTCATACCTACTCCTGGATTATAAACTGCTACTTCCTTAGAAAACTCCATAATCATGAATATTGTGAGTTCTCTGTGGCCGTAAGATGAATTATCAAAACTGACAGAGAAGTAAAGAGTGCCAGGGGAAGGATAGATGATGTCAAAATTGGTAAAAATTTTGCAGAGAGGAGGTATGTCTGACGTCAGTCTCATAGGAACCAGCTTTGGGCTGCTGAACATAATTTTCCTTCCTCCTTGTGAAGTTAGAGGAGATCAGATGTCTCTGCCATATCATTGTTACAGTAGTGTGTATTTGTCACACTGGACTTGTCCCATGGTTTCTATGACCCTGAATTTTCAACCATACAAAAACAAAGAAAACAGCTGTTAAAAATGGCTTAAGAAGAAATAAGGCATCATATACAAAAATATATTGTGACTAGTAAAGCATTGTAAGTTCTTTTATGAATGTTGGCATAGTTTATAGTAAGAGTAACAGGATTAGTTTAAGAGAAACACAGCTGACCTAGTAACTTACTCAGAGTGTTTTGCTTTGCTTTGTTTCTGTGTTTCTAGACGATTATCCCTATACATTAATTGCTTATGAAGTACTCAAGAGTCCCCAAGAATATCATCGTTACCCAAAAATTTCATCATTGCTCTCGAGGGAAAACAAATTAGTTATGATTCATATCACAGATGCATAGCTTTGGTGAATTCTTACATAGAAGGAAGACAAAAATCATTATTATTTGGTCTCTGAACTGGAAGAGGTGAGAGGCAAAGCAGCCTCCTTCCACAGACATAAAGATTGCCCAGTGCAAGTGGTCAGGGGGCCAGCAGTCAGGGACATTGCTGCTTGATTTAGATATTATGAAGGATATTAATCCTTACTTTAAAAAATTACTTTTATCTTCAGAATTGTTTGGCTGAATCAACAGTGAAAAGTTAGCCAAATTAGGTAAGTGGGTAGAAATGAAATTGTCTTTGGCAGTATTTTTAGAGGTTTGTTTATGCAATGATTTGCATGCAACTTTTTCTTCTTTACACAGGAATTTTTTCCTAAAAGGTATATAGGACATTCACTAATCTGTAAGTTGATATCGTTTATATTGGAAATACTAAAAATGCAAATAACTTTTTCTTTATTCATGTGTTTATGATTACATACTTACCTCATGATCTATTTTTTAAAATGCTTATTTAGATAGATAGTTTATGGGACATATGTCCAATAAAATAAATTTATACCACATAAAACAGTGAGTTTGTTAAATTCAGCTTTGAACTATGATGTGTCAAATGAGTTGTAAACCTATGTGTTTGTGTGAAATGATGATTTAAACTTGTGTATTGATGTTGAACACACAAGTAAAAATGCATATTTGGAAATAAAGTAGAAAAATGATACTAGTAGAAATAGGATTGCAGTGCTATCTGTCTAAAGCTAGTAACTGAAGTTACAGAAATAGAGGAAATCAGTGAGACAAAGGGTTAAGCAAATATCTGGTTAGAGAACTTTGGAAACAGGTAGAGTGAAGGCTCAGCAGAGGGAAGTGAAGGAGAAAAATGTGCTCAAAAGAAGTTGTAATGGAGGTTCATGAAACTGCTTTGAAAGGGAGTAGAATCATTTCCAAAATGAGATTTTGGTTTACTATCTTTTGGCCCAGGTAAACTCAAGTAGTTAAGATAATTGAAAAGACATTATTTATTGGTTTTAGGAGTTAGGGCTATCTTTGCCTTTGAGATAATCTTTTTTTAAATAAAGGTCAGCAGTTCAAATCCACCGGACGCTCCTTGAATACTCTGGGGATCAGTTCTACCCTGGCCCCTAGGATCGCCATCAGTTAGATCTGACTCGACGGCACTTGGCTTGGCATGTGACTGAAGCTGTACTGTATATTTCAGTATGTGATTTGAGTTGTGACTCTTTCAGAGTTTAATACAGGGTGCAGGAAAAGATGACATGTTCACTTTTTTCATGTTTCAAATTATGACAAAAAAAGATGTACAAAATTATTGTATCTTTGATGTCCTTCTCCTCTCAGTGGGTGGAGACCAATTGATGATATGGGCACTTGCTAGCCGTTAAGACCACAGATGTCACTCATCAAAGTGGTATGCAGAACATAACGTTTACAAACTCAACGCTTTGTACATGTACAATACAGTGATACCAGTTAACGCTAATCACGTTGTTCTACTAAGCACTTTTACTAAAATCCCTTACCAAATTTTTCATCACCGTTGACAGATACTCGATACTTCTTTTTTAAATATTTTATTGTAATTTAAGAAAGTTTCCAATCCAAATCAATTTGCTCTATAAAACCCCAAACACACACCACTGTGCCTCTCTAACTGCTCTCCCCCATCACCACCACATGACAGCACACTCCTACTTTCCACCCTGTACTTCCCATATCTAGTTGCCCAACTCCTGTCCCCGTCCACCGTCTCATCTTGCCTCTAGAGAGGGGTTGCTCAGGCAGCCTCACAAACGTATTTAAGTCAAGAAGGATATTCACTAGCATAACTCTGTGTTATAGTCCAGTCTACACTGAAGAGGTGACTTTGGTACTGGTTTCAGCTCTGGGCTAACAGAAAATCCAAGGACCACGTCCTCAGGGGACCCCTCAGGGAAGTGTGGTCTTTTAATAGAATTCTAGTCCTGCGCATCCATTTTTGTCTTGCTACCCTATGGACTTTACATTATGTTCCCTGTCAGGGCAGTCCTTGATGGTGGCTGGGTGCCATCTAGTTCTGGTCTCATGATGATGTAGTCTCTGCATCATATGGCACCTTCTGTCTGTTGGGTTCATATTTTCATCGTATCTTTGGTGTCCTTCATTTTACTCTGCTCTGGATTGATAGAGACCAATTGATGCTAGTAAGTTGACCACTGTCTAGCTACTGAGACCCCAGATGACACTCACCAAAGTGGTGTGCAGAACATACTCTTCATAAGAACTTAACTATGCCAATTAGCCTAGATATCCCCTGACACCATAACCCCTGTCTCTGCTACTCAGTCCTTCAAAATGTTGGGTTGTATTTAGAAAATCATTTAGCTTTTGGTGAAATCTGGTTGTGCTAATCTTGCTTCTACATGCTGTCACTCTTTTAACCCAATTCATATCTGCTATCTGATCTATGAATACCCCTCTCACTCCCCCACCCTGTAATCATCAAAGATTATTTTCTTCTGTGCTTAAACCTTTCCTTAAGTGCTTATAATATGTCCTGATACAGTATTTGTCCTTTTGCTTCTGACTAATTTCACTCAACAAGTCTTGCAGATAACTCCATGTTATATTTCCTAAAATCATCATTGTCCTTTGTCATTATATACTGTTCCATTGTGTGAATATATCATGGTTCATTTATCCACTCGTCTGTTGATAGGCACCAAGTTTGATTCCTTCTTTTTGCTATTGTGGACCGTGTTGCAGTAAATATCGGTGTGCATGTATCTGTTTGTGTGGCAACCTTTATTTCAATAGGATACATTCCAAGAAGTGGGACTGCTGAATCATATGGCATTTCTATATCTAGTTTTTTTAAAAAGCACCGAATCAATTTCCAAAGAAGTTGTACTGTTTTACTTTCCCATGAACAGTGTAGAAGAGTTCCAGTCTCTCCACAACCTCTCCAAAATGTATTGCTTTGTTTTTTGGATTAATGCCAGCCTTGTTGGAGTGACATAGTATCTCACTGTAGTTTTGATTTCAATTTCTCTGATGACTAATGATTGTGAGCATTTCTTTATCTGTTAGCATCCTGGTTGACTTCTTAGGTAAAGTGCCTGTTCATATTTTTTGCCCATTTTTTAACTGGGTTATTTGTGTTTGTCTTGTTGAGGCTTTATAGTACCTTGCAGATTACTGAGATTAGACACCAATTGGGTTTGTGGTAGCCAAAAATTCCTTCCAGCTCTGTAGGTAATCTTTTCACTCTTGGTGATGTGTTTGGGTGAACATAAATGTTTCATTTTTAGGGCTTTCCAGTATCTATTTTCTCTTCTGGTGTTTGTGCATTGTTAGTAATATTTTGTAATCTGTCTATGCTGTACATTAGAGCTTTCAGCATTGTATCTATTTTTTCTTCCATGATATTTATTGTTTTAGATTTTATATTTAGGTCTTTGATCCATTTTGAGTTTGTTTTAGTGCATTGTGTGAAATACGGGTCTTGTTTCTTTCTTTCTTTCTTTTTTTTTTTTTTGCAGATGTATATCTAGTTATGCCAACACCATTTGTTAAAGAGACTGTCTTTTCCCCAGTTTATGGGCTTTGGACATTTGTCAAATATCAGCTGCTCATAGATGGATGATGTTATATTTAGATTGTCAAGTCTGTTTCATTGATCTATATATCTGTTTTTGTACCAGTACCAGGTTGTTTTGACTACCATGACAGTGTGATAGTTTCTAAAGTCAGGTACGGTAAGGCCTCCAACTTTATTCTTCTTCAGTTGTAGTTTACTTACCCGGACCTTCTTCTCTTTCCACATGAAGTAGGTGATTTGTTTCTCCATTTCATTAAAAAGTGACATTAGAATCTATATTGAGATTGCATTGTATCTATAGATCACTTTGGGTAGAATAGACAGTTTCATGATGTTAAGTCTTCTTATCCATGATCAAGGCAGTTTTTTGCACTTACCTAGGTCTCTTAGTTTCTTGCCCTAGAGTTTTGTATTTTCTTTCTGTAGGTCTTTTCAAACTCTGATTAGATCTATTCCTGCATATTTTATCTTCTTGAGGGCTATAGTAAATGGTAATAACTTGGTGATTTCCTTTTTGTTGCTGTAAAGGAACCTGACTTATGCATTTTTACCTGATATTTTGCTAATCTTTTCTATTAGTTACAGTAGGTTTTTTGTGGATTCTGTAGGGTTTTCTGTGTATTAACTCGTATCTGCAAATAGAGATATTTTGGCTACTTCTTAACCAATTTGGATGCCTCTTCTTTATCTTGCCTGATTGCTCTGGCTGAAACCTCTAGGGCAGTTTTGAACAAGAAAGGTGACAATAGGCATCCTTGTCTGGTTCCTGTTCTCAAAGGAGATGCTTTAAGACTCTGTCCATTTAGGATGATATTGGCTATTGACTTTGCATAGATGCCCCTTGTTATGTTGAGGAATTTTTATTCCTATTTTGCTGAGAGTTTTTAACATGAATGAATGCATGTTGGACTTTGTCAAATGTCTTTTCTCCATCAGTTGATAAAGTCAAGTGATTTTTATCTTCTTTTTTATTTATGTGGTTGATTATGCTAATTGTTTTGCTAATGCTGAGCCATCCCTGCATCTCTAGTATGAATTTCACCTGGTCTTTGTGAATTATATTTTTGATATGTTGTTGAATTCTGTTGGCTTGAATTTTGTTGAGGTTTTTGCATCTAGATTCATGAGAGATATTTGTCTGAAATTTTCCCATTTGAGAGGATGTAAGAAATGAATCCAAGGCCCAGTCATCAAGTTATAAAAATGTCTTTATTGTGACAAGCAGCTGGGTGCAAGCCAAACAAATATTGGCCACTCCTTCCCTCAGGGTGACCTTAAGTAGTTGGCTGTCTTGTTTTCCACCAAGGATGTGATTTTTTGTTAGGTTTTATGTGCAGGTGGCTCAGCTCTGCCAGCTTTGAAGTTGTCAAGCTGTAATGTTATATAACTGGGTCACCCTTAGGTCACTGCAAGACTTAATCTATCAGGGTTTTTACCTACAATTAGGGTCAACTCTGTGGGTCCCCTCTCAGTGCTGTCCTGGTTCTGGTATCAGGGTTACTGGCTTCATAAAACAAATTTAGGAGTATTCTATCCTTTCTGTGCATTAGTAATAGTGATGTTATCTCTCCTCTGGAAGTTTGGTAAAATTCTCCAGTGAGGCCATTAGGTCCAGGGCTATTTTTTTAGTTGATACTTTTTAATCACATTTTCAGTCTCCTCTTTTGTGATGAGTTTATTTAGTTGTTCAACTTCTGTTTGTGCTACTTTTGGTAAGTGATATATTTCTACAAATTTGTCCATTTCTTCTAGGTTTGGAAATTTATTAGAGTACAGTTTTTTTCTTAGTATTCTGTTATGATTCTTTTAATTTCAGTTAGATGGGTTGTGATATTGCCCATCTTATGTCTTGTTCAAGTTATTTGCTTCCTCTCCTGTTTTTCATTTGTCAGTCAGTGTGGCTAATGGTTTATCAGTTTTGTTGATCTTTTCAGAAAACCAGCTTATGGTCTTGTTAAGTCTTTGAATCGTTTTTCTGTTGTCTGTTTCATGTACTTCTGTTCTAACTTTTATTATTTGCTTTCTTCTGGTTCTGGGGGGCTTCTTTTGCTGCTTTCATTCCTCTTGTTGAAGTTGTAGGGTTAATTATTTGATATGGTCTCTTTCTTCTTTTTGGATGTTTGAATTTATTGCAGTAAATTGACCTCTACACACTGTTTTTGCTGTCCCATAGATCTCGTAGGATATATTTTCATTCACATTTGAGTCTATGAATTTCTTTATTCCATCCTTGACATCTGTAACCAGTTGTTTTGAGCAAAGTGTTGTTCAGTTTCCATGTTTTTTTGCCCGTTCTTAAGTTATTGATTTCTACTTTTATGACTTTATGGTCTGAAAGGATCTTTTGTAACATTTCAGTACTTTGAATTTTAGTAAGGATTACTTTGTGCCCTAATATGTGGTCAATACTGCAGAATGTTCCACCTACACTGGAAAATAAAGTATACTTGTCTGCTGTTGTACATGTCTGTGAGGTCAAATTGGTGAGTGTGGCATTTAAATCTTTTGTGTCTTTACTGAGATCTTTTCTAGACGTTCTGTTCTTCATTGAGAGTGGTGCATTGAAGTCTCCTATTACTGTGAAGCTGTTGATTTCTGTTTTCAACTTGGATAGTGTTTCTTTTAGGTATTTTGGAGCCCTGCCATTGGGTGCATAGATATTTAATGTGATGATGTCCTCCTGGAGTACTGAGACTTTAACCGTTATACAGTGTGTTTCATTTTCCAATGTAGTAGATTTTACTTTAAAGTATATTTTATGTGAGATTAATATTGCCACTACTAATCTTTTTTCAGTGTTCTTGCTTGATGTTTCTTTTCCATTCTTTGAGTTGTATTTTATTTGTGTCGTTTGATCTAAGGTGTTTCTCCTGTAGGCAACATATAGGTGGGTCTTGCTTTTTTATCTTATCTGCCACTTTCTCTGTCTTCATTGCTTCATTCAGTCCATTTACATTCAGCATGATTATTGGTAAAGATGAACTTAGTACTGTCAGTTTGATGTCGTTTTGTGTATGTTATAGACAATTACTTTCTTCCACTTAATTTTCTGTGCTAAGTCTTTATGTGTTTTCTTCTCATCTTTTTAGATGTTGGTGGTTTTGTATTTCTGAGATTTCATGCTTTTTTGTTTTTTATTTTGATGCGTAGGATTAATAGTTTCTTTTGTCCTTACCTTAATATTTACTCATATTTTTCTAAGGTTAAACCAATCTTTATTTTCTTCATAGCATTTTGATTTCCTCTTCATATGATAGACTTGTGATTATGTTTTCTGTTGACTGTGTTTTCTACTTTACAATAGCTGTTTTCTTTTGACTATATTTTCTACTTTACTATAATGTTTACATAATGACAAGTCTGTTTCCCTCTTTTCAGTATTTTGCCTGTGATTTATTTTTATGATTCTCCTGTTTGAGTTGATATCCAGTTGTGGAGTTCTTTGTTCTGGTTTTGGGTAATTACCTAGTGTTACTGGTTTTCTAACTGAAGAACTCCCTTTTGTATTTCTTGTAGTTTGGGTTTGGGTTTTACAAACTCCATAAACTACTATGTATCTGGAAATGTCCTAATTTTGCCATCATATTTGAGGGACAATGTTTCTAGATATATAGTTCTTTTTTTTAGTAGTAATTTTTTTTTGAATTTTGATTGAGTGAAAGCAGTTTAAATTTGCATGCCCGCCTGTCTGCAGCTCCCTCTACTCTCCTTGCCCAGTGATAGCATACTCCTCCTTTCCGTTCTATACATGTTATATCCCCTTAACAATCTCCTGTCTGTTCTTCTCCACACTATCCACTCTCCTCTAGTAGGAGGTAAGATGACATCCTGTAGAGGCATAGAACCATAACATTCACACACGATATAGTCAGGTGTGTCCCCAAGTCCAATCCATTCCAGTCCAAAGACTTGACGTCAGTAATGATTTATCATCAAGGGCAGCATCAAATCTAGAAGCCATGCTCCTGGGGGACCCCCCAGGCTATCAGACCATCAGTTGCGGTTTTTTAGTGGAATTCTCAGGATACAACTCCTTATTTTCCATCATGTTGCCACTGGGACTCAACGTTGTGAACCCCATCATGGCTGTCACTGGTGATGGCCAGGCACCATCTGGTTCTTCTGCTCACATGCTGAAGTAGTCACCCATTCACGTGGGTCTTTCTGTCTACTGGGTTCGCTTTCCCCAATGTCGTTATTGTACTTGGTGATCATCTGTTCCAGCTGAGTTGGGACTGTTTGGTGTACCTCAGATGGCAGCTTGCTAGCTTTTAAGACCCCAGATGCCACTTACCAATATGGGGTGTAGAAGACTGTCTTAGCAATAGGCTAGTTATATCAGTTGGCCTCGATGTCCCCTAGAGCAAGGTCTGTGGACCCCCACCCCTGCTACTCTGTCCTTGAAATATTAAGCCTGGAAGGGTTTTCAGAATATGCTGAAGTCCAGTTAAATTTATCTTCTTTCTAATCTGTGCTGTCCCTGATTTCACCCAATGAAATCTCTATCAGCTCTAATCTATAACTAATCCTCTCTCTCCTTCCCTCTCTTCCCTCCCCTCCATTGCAGCCATCAAGGAGACTTTTCTTCTGTACATAAGTCTGTTTTTAAGTCCTCATAGTAGGGATCTCATACAATATTTGTCCTTTTGCTGCTGACTAACTTCACTCAAGATAATGTCTTCCAATTGAAACCAGGTTATGAGATGCTTCCTAAAATCATCATTCTTCTTTATCATTGCATAGTGTTCCATTGAGTATACATACCATAGTTTGTTTAGTCATTCATCTGTTGTTGGGCATCTGGGTTGTTTCCATCTTTTTGCTGTTGTGGACTGTGCTGCAGTAAACATTCGTGTGCCTGTATCTATTCTTATGACTGCCGTTGCTTCTGTAGGATATATTCCAAGCAGTAGGATTACTGAGGCAAATGGTATGTCTATCCCAAGGTTTTTAAGGAAGTGCTAGATTGCTTTCCAAAGAGATTGTACCATTTTACAATCCCACCAGCAGTGTAGGAGAGTCCCAATTTCTCAACAGCCTCCCTGGCATTTGTTGTTTTGTGTTTTTTGGACCGTGGCCAACCTTGTTGGGGTGGATGTGTAATTCTTGACTGCCAATTATTTTCCTTTAAGACTTTGCATATGTCATTTCATTGCCTTCTTTCCTGTATCATTTCTGCTGAGTAGTTGAGCTTAGTCTCATAGTTTTTCCTTTGTAGATTATTTGTCATTTATCTCTGGCCACTTTTAAAGGTATCTTCTTTATTTTGGCAAGTTTGATTGTAGTATGCCTTGATGTCTTTCTTTTTGGATCTGCCTTGTGTGGAGTTCAATGAGCATTTTGGCTAGCTATCTTCTTATTTTTCATGCTATCAAGGATGCTTTCTGTCAGTATATCTTCAACAATTCTGTCTGTATTTTGTGTCTCTCTCCATCTATTCTAATTTTCCAATCACTTGCAGAGTATTCCTTTTGATAGAGTCTCACATAATTCTTAGCATTTCTTTATTTTTCAAATTCTTTTGTCTGATTTTTCATCAGGAATGTTGATGCGACGTGCTTTATCATCAGTCTCACTAATTTGAGTTTCTATTGCCCCAATTTTGCTCCTTTGACTTTCTACTGAGTTGTCTAGTCCTCTAATTTTATTATTAACTTTCTGAATTTCTAACTTTTGCTATTCAGTGTTTTCTTGTAGCTTGTTCAAATTTGTCAGTATGCTCTTCTGCATTTTGCCTCATCTCCTTCTTTATCTCTTGATGTTTTCTAAATGGTAATCTTTTGTATTCTACCTCTGATAATTTCGAGAATTTCTCTTTTTCTGGAAAATTTGATTCTTTGTTTTGGGAGCTTTCTGAAGAGATCATGGCCCACTCCTTTAAGTGCTTTGATATGGACTCATGTTTCCAAGCCATCAGTAAATTGTAGATATTTATGTTTACCTACTGTGTTCTAGCTTCTTGTTTTATAATGTACCGTTTACCTTTCTTATGTAGATTTAGCTCAGTTGTCCTGGTGGTCAGCCACCAAGTGTGTAGGCATAGGTGTCTGGCTACAACTTCAGAGAAAGGCACGGGGTCGACAGCTTTCCCTGAGAGTCTGTGAGGTTGGCATACCACTTATGTCTAAATAGATGAAGGAAGCATTTGTGCCCTGATTTCTAACTCAAGGGAGTCAGCAGGCAAGAAAAAAAGGTTTTTTTCCTCTTTTACCACCTTTAATGAGTTTGCCAAACTGCTTCCTTCTCCAAAACTCAGAGAATGATTCAGGGTGGGCTTCAAGAGTCCTGTTCCCGGCTCAGTTAGTGACATGAGACTCTAGAGCCAAGCCCAGTGCAAAGAAGTGTTGGGGAGAAGGGCTCAGGGAGGGCTGGAAGAGTTCTGCTTTCAGCTCAGTTAATGGTGTCAGACTGTAGTACCAGCTGCGGTTCAGAAAAGAGCGGAGGGGGTGACAGTCGGGGCAGCTCCAGAAAAAGGAGATGGGTCCACACCAAAGGTGAGATTCAAATCTATGTGCATGGCAGTTTACACACAATGACTTAGTTATTGCTGATCTGATACTGTCCCTCACTGGTTCCACAGGTGCAAATGGACTCTCTAGACGATTATCTCCAGTGAGGAGAATTCCTACCAACCTCCTTGCTGGCTCACCACAGGGCATGGTTGCTTCCTGGCAGGTTAGGTCTTTGGAATCCTATGTACTTCCAGAACTATTCTGCCTTCCCCATTGCTCAGGTCAATTTCTCAGCTTATCCCTTGATGCTCAGAGCTGCTAGGGTCATATGTGCTGGATTTGGTCTTTTGAGTCTTTGTTTTTAAAGGGGCATTGGGAAATTTCTGTTTACTCCACCATCTTGACCATACCTCTCAATACTTCCTTTGATTCATCCTTTCCTCATCCTATCACATCTGATAGCCACTAGTAAACTTTGGTTTGTATGTGTTTGCCGGTTCTTGATACTTTCGTGCAAGTGGGATCATGTAGTATTTGTCTTTTTGTGACTGACATATTTACTAGGTATAATGTTTCATGTTTCATTCATGTTATAACATGTATCAGGATTTCATGTTTTATTATAGCTAAGTAATTTTCTAACTGAAGGAGCACTGATAGACAATGGTTATGAAATTGGCTTCTAACACAAAGATGGGTGGTTCAAACCCACTAGTGGCTCATCAAGAGGGAAAGAGGCCTGGCAATCTACTTCCACAATGACTAAAGCCTAGGAAACCCTTTGAGGTAGTTCTGCTCTGTCCTATAGGGTTGTTATAGTGACAATCAACTCAATGGCACCTAGGAACAGTAACAACTTTCCATTATGTGTGTATATACCATATGTTGATTATCCATGTAACTGTTGATGGACACCCATTTATTTCCACATTTTGATTATTGTAAATAATGCTGCAGTGAACATTGGTGGGCGTGTACCTATTTGAACCCCTGATTTCAAGATGCTTGAATACATACTTATGAGTGGGATTGTTGGGTACTGTGATAGCTCTATGTTTAGCTTTCAGAGAAAGTGCCAAACTGTTTTCCATATCAATTATAAAATTTTACGTTCCCACCAGCAATGAATGAGGATTCTAATTCCTCTGCATTCCTTCCAACATCTTATAAAAGAAACTCTTAGCTATTTTCGCATAGGTGAAATGGTATCTCCTTTTGGTTTAAAAAGGTCACTGAGTCAGGATTGACTGATAATGGATCTGGTTTTTGCATTTTTGTTTTCAGAATGACTAGTGAAGTTGAGTATATTTTCATGTTCTTCTTGGTCATTTGTATATATTCTTTGGTAAAATATCTGTTCAAATCCTTTGCTCCCCACCCCCTGCTTTTTTTTTAATTGAGTTGTTTGTCTGTTGTTAAGTTGCAAGATTTTATATTGTGGATACTAAACTCTTGTACAGTCTGTGGTTCCCAAATTTTTTCTCCAAATTTATACGTTGTCTCTTCACTTTGTTTTTAAAGTCTTTCGTTGAACAAAAATTTTAACTTTAATGTCCAAATTATCAATTTTGACTTTTGTTGCTTTTGCTTTTGATGTCATAATTAAGCATTTATAGTTAAAAACTGGATCCCAAGCCAATATCTTTATGTTTTCTTCTAACAGTGTTATGTTTTTGGTTATTACATTTAAGTTCTTGATTTATTTTTGAGTTAACTTTTGTGTTCTACCCTGGCCCCTAGGGTCGCCATGAGTCGGATCCGACTCGACGGCACTTGGCTTGGCTTTGTATAGGATGTAAGGTACAATTCCAACTTCATTCTTTTGATGTGG
This sequence comes from Heterohyrax brucei, assembly GCA_028571685.1. Lineage (NCBI taxonomy): Eukaryota > Metazoa > Chordata > Mammalia > Hyracoidea > Procaviidae > Heterohyrax > Heterohyrax brucei. Next base: position 45,003,984 of record CM053144.1, on the reverse strand, counting down.
AGATCCAGTTGTTCCAGATTGATTTGTTAAAGAGGCTCTTTTTTCCCCCATTGTTAAGAACTCAGCACCCGTATTAAGATCAACTGACCATAGAAGCATTAGTTTATTTGTGGACTCTCAATTCTATTCCATGTGACTCTTATTACACTAATACCAGACTGTTCTAATTACTGTAACTTTAGAGTATGCATTAAAATCAATCTGTGTGAGTTCTCCTGCTTTGTTTTTCTTCTTCAAGATTGACTTTGGCTGATTGGAGCCATCTGCAATTTCATATAACTTTGAAGACAGGATTTTTCCATTTTTTCAAAGAAGGCTGTTGGAATTTTGATAGGCATTGCATTGAATCTGTAGTTTCCTTTGAGTTATGGTCGTTGTGATGTGCCATTGAGTGTGTTCTGACTAATAGCAACCCTACGTACAACAGAACAACACATTGTCTGGCCCTGAACCATCTTTACAACCATTGCTGTGTCAATTCATCTCTTTGAGAGTCTTCCTCTTTTTTGCTGACGTTCTGCCTTATCAAGCGTGATGTCCTTCTCAAGAGAGTGGTCTCTCCATATAACATGTCCAAAGTATGTAAGATGAAGTCTCACCATCCTTGCTTCTAAGGAGAATTACGGCTGTACTTCTTCCAAAAATATTAGTTTGTTCTTCTGGCAGTCCAGAAGTGGTATATTCAGTATTCTCCAACACCATCTTTCAAAAGAATCAATTTCTTTTCTGTCTTCTTTATTCACTGTACAGGTTTCACATGTATATGCAGCAGTTGAAAACATCATGACTTGAGTAAGTAGCACCTTAGTCCTTAAAGTAGCATATTTGCTTTCAAATGATTAAGAGATCTCTTGCAGCAGATTTGTCAAATGTAATGCACTGTCATTTCTTGGCTGTTGCTTCCATGGGTGTTGACTGTGGAGCCAGGTGAAATGAAGTCTCTCACAACTTTAATCTTTTTACCGTGTACCATGATGTTGCTTATTGGTCCAGTTATGAGGATTTTTGTTTTCTTTATGTGGAAGCACAATCCGTATTGGAGGCTGTGGTCTGTGATCTTCATCAGTAAGTGCTTGAAGTCTTCACTTTCAACAAGCAAGGTTGTGCCCTCTGTATATTGCAGATTTTTAATGAATTTTCCTCCAATCCTGGTCCCTCCTTCTTCTTCACACAGTACAATTTCTCAGATTATTTGCTCAACATACATACTGAGTAAGTATGGTAAAAGGATACAACCTTGACACATACCTTTGCTGATTTTAAACCATGCAATATCCCTTCTTCTGTTTGAACAACTTCCTCTTGGTCTATGTACAAGCTCCTCATGAGCACGCTTAAGTGTTTGGAAGTTCCCATATTCTGTAATATTATCTATAACTTGTTATTATCCATGTAGTCAAATGCCTTTGCATAGTCAATAAAACACAGATAAGCATCTTTCTGATATTCTCTACTTCCAATCAAGATCCATCTGACATGAGCAATGATACCTTTTCTCCTACGTCCTCTTCTGAATCTTGCTTGAATAATTTTTAGCCTCTTGTTGATATACTGCTAAACCATTTTTGAGTTATCATCAGAAAATTTTATTTGTGTGTGACAGTAATGATATTGTTTGATAATTTATGCATTCTCTTGGATCACCTTTCTTTGGACTGGGTAAAAAATATGAATATCTTCCAGTCACTTGGCCAGGTAGTTGTCTTCCAAATCTCTTGGCATAGACAAGTAAGCACTTCCAGCACTGCATCCATATGTTGAAATGTCTCAACTGGTATTCCATCAATTCCTAGAGCCTTGTTCTTCACCAATGCCTTCAGTGTACCTTGGACCTCTTCCTTCAGTACTTCTGGTTCTTGATCATATGCTACCTCCTGAAATGGTTGACCATCTACCAAATCTTTTTTGGCACAGTGACTGTGTACTCCTAGCTAACTTGATGCTTCCTACCTGGTTCAATATTTTACTCATAGAATCCTTCAGTTTTGCAATTTGTGTCTTGAATTTTTTCTTCAGTTCTTTCAGCTTGAGAAATACTGTGCATTTTCTTACCTTTTGCCTTTCTGACTCCACGTGTTTAGACATTTGATTTTAATATATTACTGTCTTCTTGAAGTAGCCTTTGAAACTTCCTGTTTAGCTCTTTTACTTCATGATTTTTTCCTTTGACTTCAGTTACTTTACATTCAAGAGCAAGTTTCATATTCTCTTTTAACATCTATTTTAGTCTTTCTTTTCTGTGTCATTAATGATCTTTTGCTTTCTTCCTGTATGATGTCCTTGATGTCATCCTACAAGTCATCTTGTAATTAATGTTTAGTGTGTCATCTCTATTCTTGAGATGGTCATGCATTCAGGTACAAACACTCAAGATCATATTGTAGTCATATTTGATAGGGATTGTATTGAATCTATAGATTATTTGGGATAGTATTGACATATACAAATTATATTTCCCAGTCTATGAGTATGGGATGGTTTCCATACCTTTCAGTAATGTTTTGTAATTTTCATTATATAAGTTGTTGACATCTCTAGTTAAATTTATTCTTCAAGATTTTGTTGTTTTAGATACCAGTTCCATTTATGTAAAGAAAATTCTTTATTTCCTTTTGAAATTGCTCATTGCTGGTGTATACAAACTCAACTGATTTTTGTGTGTTGTCCCTGTACCATGCAACATTGATTAATTCTTCTATTAGTTCTATAAGCTTTCTTGTGGTTTTGTTTGGATTTTTAAAATATAGGAGGAGCATGTCATCTGCAAATATACATAGCTTTACTTCTTCCTTTCTGATTTGGGTATCTTTTCTTTCTTTTTCTAAATTTATTTCTCTAGCTACAACTTCCAGTACAATATTGAAAAGCACTCAAGAAAGTGGTCATTCTTGTCTTTTTTCTGATCTTAAGGGAAAAGCTTTCAGTTTTTCTCCCTTGAGTATAATGTCAGATGTTTATTTTTCATAAGCCCTAAATCATGTTGGGGAATTTCTCTTGTCTTTTTAGCTCATTGAGTATTTTTATCATAAAATGGTGTTAGATTTTATCAAATACCTTTTCTACCCTGATTGGTATGATAGTATCTTTCTTGTCCTTCCTGCTCATAATGTGGTGTTTTACATTGATTTGTTTTCTAAGGTGTTGAACTGCCCTTGCATCCCTGGAATAAATCTCACCAGTCATGGCATGTAATTCTTTTAATATGCTGGTGGATTTTATTTTCTAGTACTTTGCTGAGGATTTTTACAACTCAATTTATTAAGGATCTTGGTTTGTAGTTTTTGTATGATAATTTTTTATAGGTTCACTTTTAGAATGACAGACATGTATAGGCTACCATGATATAAGCAAGAAAATAGCATAACCTAAAAAAGATTTTTTTTTGCAACATTACAGAATTGAGTATTTTACAGACTGAGAGAATGATGTAAATGATTAGTACAAACACTGTAAATATAAGAAAAGAATAAATTTATGGAACTAAGAGTTTAAGAGGCAGTAAATATCAAAATTGACAATACATAAAAAGTCAAATAATATTTGCAATAAAAGAGACACTTTTGTGGATCTGAGAAAAATAAAAAGACAGGCATTCAAAAGGAGATAATTTAATAATTTCTGATAAGAAACTGTAAGTGGAGAGCTGTAGTTAGGTCTAGGCAATTTATAGATTAAAGCAATGGTTCTCAATTAAGGTTATTTTGACCCATAGGGAACATTTGGCAATTTCTGAAATTATTTTGGCTGTCACGTGGGGGAGGGGCATACAAGGTAACTGAATCTAGTAACTGGCTACTGGTAGGGACTAAAAATGCTTTAAACATCCCTCTGCAGCATATAAATCATCTGGTCCACATGTCAAGATTACCAAAGTTGAAAAGCCCTGTTTCCAGGAAAAAGAAAACAGCAGAATGGTGGATATTAAACCTTGGCTCTACCTATGAATCCAGAGGTGAGATAATTCTGTTACACATGCCTTATGCCCTCAACTTCCAATATCCTGACCTTCACTGTTAAGAAGGAAATATGTCAAATGTCGTGGAGTTTCTTTATTCACGATTGTATTTAAGATTTTTCAGTTATGGTAAAAACACAACTAGAAGAGAAGAGTATTTCTGGGCAAGATACTGGGAAATTATCTCAACAAAGAGATTAGCACGGTGGTGAAAGTAATGGGCCCAGGAGAGAGATTAAATGTTGGTGCTAGTTGAGTAACAAAGTGAAGAATGCTGACAATTTATATAATGCTGTTTTCTAAGACACCTTGTCTCTAAAGTTGTAAACATGTGTTTTTAAGGTACGGCAAATGTATACCATAATGTGATGAGAGAAGAAAGTCAAACTTGATGTCTATCTTAGTGTAACGTTTAAGGTAATAAGAATGGTTACTCATGCTTATCTCCCACACAATCAACCAATAAACAAATAAAATAGAATTTTTCAAGAAAGGTCATAGAAATTTCTACATTTGAAAATAATTCCAGGGAACTTTTATGATTAGTCAGTATTGGAAGCCATCTCCTTTGTCGTATTGGATATTAATGTGACTTTGCTTCCCTGTGGAATGATACAAAGAAATAATTATAATAAGAACAATCAAATGAGAAGTTATTGATTTCAATTCAGCATTCTTTAGAATGCATGAATGCTATGTTACTGGAGCACAGATAATTTTTCCAGTAAAGATTCAGTCACATTAGAAAACACTTAGTGACATTAAATTTTTACAAAGTTTTTATGTATATATAGTCTTATGATGGATATAGATTTCTGGATTTTAGTGATCATGTTTTCCATTACAAACCACACTTGACTATTTCATTTGTTATTTAAAAAAGCTATTTAATGATCTGTCACTCACTATTGTAGCTTAAGCTTATTATGTTGTATATACTACTGAAAAATTTTATTTTTATTTTTTAAATGTTTATATGTTATATAGGAATAACTGATACCCATACCTTGAATGTGGTACTTAATTTTAGTCTGGCATTAAAAGCACACACTGTGCCTTCTAATGTGTTGGGTTTTCCATCTTGTGAATTGTTATTAAGGAAAAAAAAAGAATTATCAATGAGAGCTGCTTCAGTGGATTTGTACTCCTTGGATCACAGGGCACCTGCAACTAGAGATGATTATCTCTGGGGTTGTCTTTGTCTTCCTTGGTGGGAAATACTGCCATCATCCTGTTATCTTTCCAAGATGACTATCTCCAAACTCCCATGTATTTCTTCCTTAGAAATTTGGCCATCTTCGATCTCTTACACCACAAATATAGCCCCACAGATGTTGGTCAATATCTGGAGTAAAGAGAAGAACCTGTGGTGGCTGTGCCTTTCAACTTTCCGCTGATACGGTGCTATGCTCAGTTGACTGCATCCTTCTAGTTGTGATGTCTTATTATAGGTTCAGTGCTGTCTGCAAGCCTCTGCACTACATGGCCATAATGAACTCACACCTTTATCAGGGCTTGGTGACATGGCCTGGTTTGTTGGTGTTATTAATTGCATGATCCTTTCTCCCTATGCCATGAGCTTTCCTCGATGTGGGAACCACCACCTAGACCAATTTTTTTGTGAAATGTCTGCAGTAATTAAGATTGCATGTGTGAACACCACAGCCATGGAGGTCACCATGTTTTCCATGTGCCTGATTATAGTTCTTGTTCCTCTTCTTCTCATTCTGGTCTCATATGGTTTCATTGCTGCAGCTGTACTCAAGACCAAATCTGCAACAGGGAGACAGAAAGCATTTGGAACTGGTTCTGCCCGCCTCATTGTAGTAACCATCTTCTATGGGACTCTAATCTACACGTACATACAACCAGGAAATAGTCCAAATCAAGATGAAGGTAAGCTTCTCAGTATCTTTTATTCCATTGTTACCCCCAGTTTGAACCCACTGATCTACACACTAAGGAATAAGGAATTCAAAGGGGCCGTGGAAAGGCTGATTGGAAAAGAAAAGCATTCCATGGACACAATAAGACACTGACTCTTTTTCCCAGTGATTTTCAAAGTAAAAATTGGTCCTTTCCAAGCTTTAAACGCAGACAACTTATTTTGTAATTATCACTTAAGAGAAAGAATATAAGCACAAAAAAAGACAAAAAAAATTAATGCATTTATTAATAATAATAATGAATGTACAAAACCCATATTAAAAATGAAACTTCAAACTGAAATGCAAGCAGTAAAAGTAACTTGGACTGATGCAGTGATTCTGTTAGATTATACTTGCCTGCCTCCCAAGGTATAGTAAAAATGATCAATTTAACACTAATCCTCTACTTTCCTTGTGTTTTCTATCATTGTCCTACATTCAGTGAGGTGAAAAGCTGTTCTTAATAGCACTCTGTTATAAGGCACAACACCTTTATCCTACCCAATCTAGGAATATGTCCACAGAAGGATAACTCCAGGTGGAAAACAACAGCAGAAAAACCATTTATTAACCAAAAATTATCTTGGTTAATAATTATATTGGTTAATAATCTAATTATCCGTCATCTTAACAATGATCTAATATAAATGCACATCTAACTTTTTTCCTACCGTGTCTTCATCTGTCTCAGATAACTACTCCAAGAAGAACCCAGTTTTTCTGATCACGAAAAAAAAAAAAAACTTTTTATATCATGTTCCTGGAAACATCTTTAAAGTTACTGTTTATACATATGAAGCACATGGATTTCTGCTGATTCATTTTACATTCCATTATTTTTCTAATGTTATTATTTCTGCTGTATTGCCGCTGCCACTGGTTGTCCACTTTTTGTTGCATTTAAGGTGTTATTAGCTCACACATCTTACTTTAGAATTGTCATGATTGTTGCAAAGAAGTCTGAGACCATCCTGACTTTTATGTTTACATATGGTCATTTTGTCCACTTGACCAACTAATTATCTTTGAAGTCCAGTAACATTATGATGGTTCTTATTACTTACGTACTTTTTATTTCTTCAACCTGAAACAAAGTATTTTTCAATCAGTAGCTCTACATCTTCTTTCATATCTTCTAAAATATATTTTGTCCTATACTGTTTTGATTCTATACCTTCTTGGATATTTCCTTCTCAATTTTAACTATTCTCCTTCCTCCATCATTTCAGCTGTATCTGTTCTCATTCTGTTTCTATAATTTTGATTTTGATTTCTTCAATTTTTATTTTTTACTTCTCTTTCTAGTCTGAATTCTACCAAATCATGGTTTATCACTATTTGTTATTTTTCTATATAATTTTAAATGTATGCTTTTTGTCTAATTTTAGAGTGTCAGTTACCTTTTTAATGTTGCCCTTTTAAACATAAAAGACAATATGTTTGTGTCCTATGTGGCAACAATTTTGTGGTAAATACTCCTCATCTACCATTTACTTTCCTATTACTTTCTTAGTTTTATCTTTCAGTATTTTATATATTTCCAGTTGTTGTTGTTGCATGCTGCTGAGTCAACTCAAACTCCTAACCACCTTATAAGACAAAGTAGAACAGCCCCAGAGGGTTTCCTAGACTGAAACCTTTACAACAGATTTCTATGTCTTTTCTACCACTGAGTAACTGGTGAGTTCAAACCACCAACCTTTAAGTTAGTAGTAAAATGTTTAACCATTGCACCATGAAACCAAACAAAAAAACCTTATTACTATTCTGTCAATTCCAACTCAAGCTGAACCTGTACCAGAATTTATTGTAGTCCCGATAATGTTAGACACCATCAAGCTGGATCCAACTCAAAGCCACCCTATAATAGTGGACCCTTATACAATGAAAGTCTGGTTCCTTTTTTGTTATTGATTGCTAATGAGTTCTGGGTTGTTTTTCCTCCCTCTAGATCAACTATTTTTAGGAGAGTCACACTGTAGAGGAGCCAAGACAAGACAAGTGCACAAGTCCTTATTCTACATTATCAAAAATATTGCTTGATTCTATACCTTCTTTGATATTCTCCAAAAAGGTCTTTTTTTCTGTTTTTTTTTATTTTAGTTTGTGCTAGATATGCTCGTCTTAAGTCCCTTCTTTGACGTTCACTGCTTTCAGAAAACAGTGTTTGCCAATTCTGGTTTTCAAGTGTATCTTAGATTACTTTGTTTTTTGTTCTTACTAATTATGGGTTTTTTTCTGAGAGAAGAATGGAAAAATAAGCTATTTTATTCAACCATAATGATATTGGAATTTTTAGATCTCATTGATGATTGTTTTTTAAGATCACTTCAGGCCTAATGTTCTAATATGTTCCTATAGGGTAATCTGTCCAGCAAAAGAAACTAGTGGACATTTTTAAGAAAAAACATGTCTGTTAAAAGGCAGTGTAGTTTTGGGGGGTTACATGGTATAGCATTTTATGAATAAAAGTAAGAGAAGATATTTATAAATTCCACCCTTTGCTTCTAGGTCAATCAAACCATTAACTGGTATTTCTGTGCTACTTTTTTTTTTCAATTCATGGCATTTCTTTGTCCTCTGATCATTTGGAAGATTGACACTGGGAGCTTTCATTGCCAAGTATGCTGCTATATGCTAATTTTAAATAACTTTGTCAAAAAAATGTCTCTCAAAATTTCAGATCATTAATAAGAAGACATGTTCTATTAAAAATCAGACCATGAGGTTGAAAACTAATCAAAAAACTACCAACCAAAAACTTCTGACCCAGAAAGCTTCACCAGAGAATTCTACTAAAGTTTCAGAGAGGAGTCAATATTAGTACTAGTAAAGGTATTCCACAGCATAGTAAAGAATGAAACACTCCCAAATTCATTCTAGGAAGCCAGCATAACGCTGATACCAAAACCACATAAAGATAGCACAAAAAAGAGAAATTACAGACCAATATTTCTCATGAACTTAGATACAAAAACCCTCAACAAAATTCTAGCCAGTAGAATCCAGTAATATACTAAAAAGTAATTTACCATGACCAAGCAGGATTCACACCAGGGATGCAGGGTTGGTTCAACATCAGAAAAACAATTAATGTAACCAACTACATAAATAAAAGATAAGAGTTAGTCAATTCTATCAGTTGATGCAGATGAGGCATCTGACAAAGTCCAACACCCATTAATGTTAAAAACTCTAGCAAAATAAGAATAGAAGGGGAACTGCTGAACTCAATAAGAGGCATCTATGCAAAAGCACAGACCATCAGTTGCTCATATGTACATTCAAATTGGAACTGAAGAAAATTAGAACAAGTCCAGAAGAGCCAAAGTACGACCTTGGATAGATCCCACCTGAGTTTAGAGACCTTCTCAAGAACAGAGGTGATATGTTGAACACTAAAGTACAAAGACCAGAATAACTGTGGAATGACATGAAAGATATCACCCATGAAGAAAGGAAGAGGTCATTAAAAAGAAAGAAAAGACCAAATTGGATGTCAGAAGAGACTCTGAAACTTGCTCTTGAATGTTGGGAAGCTAGAGCAAAATGAAGGAATCACAAAGTAAAAGAACTGAACAGAAGACTTCAAAGGGCAACATGACAAGGCAAAGTACAATGACAAGCACAAAGAACTGGAAATAGAAAACCAAAAGGAAAGAACACATTCAGCATTTCTTGAGTTAAGAGAACTGAAGAAAAAAATCAAACCTGGAGCTGCAATAGTGAAGGATTCTACAGGGAAGATATTAAAAGACTGAGCGAGCATTAAAAGAAGATAGAATGAATACAAGGAGTCATTATACCAGAACAAAATGGCCGATGTTCAGGCATTTGTAGAGGTAGCATATGATCACGAACTGATAGTACTGATGGAAGAAGTCGAAGCTACTTTGAAGGCATTGGAGAAAAACAAGTCTCCAGATGCAGTGCCGGAAGTACTCACTCATCTATGCCAAGAAATTTGGAGTACAGTTACCTGGTTAACCGACTGGAAAAGATCCCATATTTATACACATTCCAAAGGAAGGTGATCCAAACGAAAATGGAAATTACTGAACAATATCATTAGTATCACCTGCAAGTAAAATTTTGCTCAAGATCATTCAAAAGTGACTACAACAGTATATTGACAAGGAACTGCCAGAAATTTAAGCAGGATGCAAAAGAGGACATGGAACCAGGGATTTCATTGCTGATGTCAGATGCACTTTGGCTGAAAGCAGAGAATAGCAGAAAGATGTTTACTTCTGTTTCATTGACTATGCAAAGGTATTTGACTGTGTGGATCCCAACAAATTATAGCTAACATTGCAGGTAATGAGAATTCCAGAACACTTAATTGTGCTCTTAAGGAAGCTGTACATAAATCAAGAGGCAGTCATGCAAACACAATAAGGAGATGCTACATGGTTTAAAGTCAGGAAAGGTGTGTGTCAGGGTTGTATCCTTTCGTCATAGTTTTTCAACCTGTATGCCAAGAAAATAACCCAAGATACTGGACCATACAAAGAAGAATGAGGCATCACTATTGGAGGAAGATTCATTAACAATCTGTGTCACACAATGACACCACCTTACTTGCTGGAAGTGAAGGGGATTTCAAACACTGATGAAGATCAAAGACCACAGTCTTCAGTATGGATTGCACCTGAACAGCAAGAAAACAAAAGTTCTCACAACTGGAACAGTAAGCAACATCATAATAAATGTAGAAAGGACCAAAGTCGTAAAGGATTTCATTTTACTTGGTTCAACAATCAATACCCGTGGAAGCAGCAGTCAAAAAAGCAAAAGAAGTATTGCATTGTGAAACTCTGCTGCATAGGACCTCTTGAAAATACTAAAAAGTAAAGATGTCACCTTGAAAATTAAGGCACACCTGACCCAAGCCATGATATTCTCAGTTGCATCATATGCATTCAAAAGCTGGACAATGAATAAGGAAGACAGAGAAAAAATTGATGCCTTTGACTTATGATGCTGGAGAAGAATATCAAACGTGTCATGGACTGCCATAAGAGCCAACAGATCTCTTCTGGAAGAAGTACAACCAGAGCACCCCTTGGAAACAAAACATGGCAAGACTTTGTCTTACAAACTTTGGGCATGTTGTCAAGAGGTATCAGTCCCTGGAGAAGGACATCATGCTTGGTAGAGTGGAGGGTCAGTGAAAAAGAGAAAGACTCTCAATGAGATGGATTGACACAGTGGCTGCAAAAACAAGCTTAAGCATAAGAACAGTTGTGGACATGGTGCAAGACTGGACAGTGTTTCATTCTTTTGTACATAGGGTCAGTATGAGTCAGAACCCATTTGGCAGCACGTAACAACAGCAACAATATGCAAAGCCAACAGCCAACTTCATCCTGAATGAAGGGTGACTGAAAGAAATCCCCCTGAGAACAGGAACCAGACAAGGATGCTTAGTGTCACCACTTTTATTCAACATTGTGCTAGAACTGCCGGCCAGATCAGTCACACAAGATAAAGAAATAAAGGGCCTCTGCATCAGTAAAGAAGAAGCGTTAAGTATTGCTATTTGCAGATGATATGATCTTATACACAGAAAACCCTAAAGAATCCAGTTTTAAAAAAACAACAAAAAACCTACTGGAACTAATCTAAGACTTCAGTAAAGTATCAGCATGTAAGATAAACATAAATAATTCAGTTGGACTGCTTTACACCAACAAAGATATCATCAAAAATGCCCATAAATCATAACGAAGGTCCACTCTTCGGACATGAATGGATTGGACATGGCGATGTAGAGTGACCATATATTGGATGCACTTTATGGTTCTGTGCATCTATAGGATATCATCCTGCTGAGCTCTGGCTGGAGGAAGGGGAGTGGGTGGATAGGAGGGGAAAGGAGACTGTTGGGAGGATGAGACATGTATGGAGCCGAGAGGAATAGTGTGCTGTCACCGGGAAGGGAGAGCAGTGGAAGCTGCATATAGGTGGGCATGTAAATTTATATGGGAATGTATGTTTTCACTCAGTCATAATAAATAAATAAATAAAAGGAAATCACCAGATCAACTCTATTTAGAATAGCCTCCAAGAAAATAAAATAACTAGTAATAAATCTACCCAGAAATGTAAGAGATCTATACAAAGAAAATTACAAGACCCTACTCCAAGAAATCAAAAGGGACTTAACGTAAGTGGTAAAACCTACCTTGCTCTTGGATAGGAAGACTTCACATTGTGAAAATGCCCGCCTACCAAAAGTAATCTATACATGCAATGCAATCCAAATACAAATTCCAATGTAATTTTTTAATGAGATGGAGAAGAAAATCATTAACTTTGTTTGGAAAAGGAAGCAATCTCAAATAAGCAGAGCACTACTGAAGAAAAACAACAAAGTGAGAGGCCTCACGCTACCTGACCTTAGAATATGTGGTACTGCCATGATAGTCAAAACAGCTTGGTAGTGGTACAAAAACAGATATAAAGACCAATGGAACGGAATAGAGAATCCAGAAATAATGCCATCCGCCTATGAGGAGCTGATATTTGACAAAGGCACAAATGATGTGAATGGGGGGAAAAATAGTCTCTTTAACAAATAGCGCTGGCAAAATTGGATATCCATCTGCAAAAAATATGAAACAAGACCTTTATCTCACACCTTGCACATAAAATAATTCAAAATTAATGATTTAAATATCGAATCTAAAATGATAACTATCATGGAAGAAAAAACAGGTACAATACTGTAAGCTCTAATACGTGGTATAAACACACTACAGAATATTGCCAACACTGCACAAATAGAAGAAATTAGATAAATGAGAACTACTAAAAATCAAACACTTATTCTCATCCAAAGACTTTATCAAAAGAGTAAAAAGACTGCCTACAGACTGGGAAAAAATATTTGGTAACCACATATCTTACTGATGCCTAATCTTTGTAATCTACAAAATACTGCAAAATGTCAACAAGAAAAAGACAAGTAACCCAATTAAACAACTGGCAAAAGACATGGACGGACATTTCTTCAAAGAAGACATCCAAGAAGCCAAAAGACAGAAGAAATGCTCACAGTTATTAGCCATTAGAGAAATCCAAATCAAAACTATGAGATACCATCTCATCCCAACAAGGCTGACATTAATCAAACACAAAATAACAAATGTTGGAGAGGCTGTGGAAAGATTGGAACTCTTTTACACTACTAGTGAGAATGTAAAATGGTACAACTTCTTTGTAAAGGAATTTGGACCTTTCTTAAATTAGTAGAATAAAATAGAAATACCATATGATCTGGCAATCCCACTGCTTGGAATATTAAAAAAAAAAAATCAAGTTCACTGCCATTGAGTCAAGTCTGACTCATAGCAATCCTATAGGTCAGGGTAGAGCTGCCCCACAGAGTTTCCAGGGAGCACCTAGCAGATTTAAGCCGCTGATTTTTTGTTAGCAGATGTAGCACTTAACCACTATGCCACCAAGGTTTCTGCTTGGAGTATATCCTAGAGAAATAATAGCTTTCATACAAACAGATATGTAAACACAAATGTTTATCGCAGCACTGTCCACAATAGCAAAAAGATGAAATCAACCAAGGTGTCCATCAGCAGGTGAGTGGATAAACAAACTGTGGTGTATTTATACAATGAAATACTATACAGTGATAAAGAACAAGGATGATTTTAGGAAAAAACTCATAACCTGGAATCATCTGGAAGATAGTATGCTGAGTGAAATCGGTCAACTGCAAAAGGACAAGTACTGTATGAGACCACTATTATAAGGACTTAAGAAAAGGCTTATGCACAGAAAAATTTGATGGCTGCAAGGGTGAAGAGGGAAGGAGAGGGTTATTCACAGATTAGATAGTTGCCAGGAATTCAGTTAGAGAAAGGGTGACAGCATGCAGTAGAAAAGGGTCAGCACAACTAGACCACACCATAAGCTAAAAGGTTTTCTAACACAGCTGAACATTGTAAAAGACAGAGCAGCAGTAACAGAGATCTGGGGACCGTGATTTCATGGGATATCAAGGTCAATTGGCATAAATAGTTTTTTTTCTAAGAAATTGTTCTGCATCCCATATTGGTGAGTGGTGCCTGGGGTCCTAAAAGCCAGCGAGTTGCCATCTAAGGAGCATCAGCTAGTCCAACATTCCTGGAGCTGATGAAAATCAAGAACATCAAAGGCCTGAGAAAAATATGAGCCCAGGGGACAGAAGGGTCCCTATGACTGGGAAACTAGATAGCATCAGACCAGAAGAACTAGATGGTGCCTAGCCACCACCAAAGACTACCCTGACAGGCAACACAAGGTAGGTTCCATGATGCAGCATGAGGAAAAGGGGAGTGCAGACATAGAACTCTCATTAAAAGACCAGACTTGTTGGTCCAACCAGCGGAGAGTCCCCAGAAACCACAGCCCCTAGACTTCCAAGCCCAGAGCTGAAACTCACACTGAAGCCAATTCTTCAGACAAGGATTGGACTGGACTATAGTAATGCAGATGTCCTGTTTGCTTTATGCCTTAATATATATATGAGGCTATCCAACTATTTTCTCTCTCGATGGGAGAGGAGAGGGTGGAGAGCAGGGGACAAGCGCTGGGTGAGTGGACACTTGAAGTACAAGGTAGAAAGGAACAGTACGCTGTCGTAGGGTGAGGACTGCCATAGAGTTGGATGGAGGTGGGTACTCAGGGTTTTACATGGCAAATTGACTTGGACTGTAAACTTTTACTTAATCCCAATAAAAATAAAAAGTATATAAAATAATAAATCAAGGTATGGAGTTAGAAAACAAAGACCTATTTGTTTCATCTGTACTGTTGTTCCCACTGGACTTGTTCCATAATTTTCAAGACATTGTTTTCATCCATATAAAAAAGGAATACCAGTTACTAAAAATGTTTAAGAACCAGTAAGACTATATACAAAAAATGTGTTGTGTCTAATAAAGCACAAAATAATTAAAACCACTCTAATTATTTTATTTATATTTATTATATTCTTGTTGATATCATTCATAATAATGGTAATACTAATGGTCATTCCAAGTTGGGTAGAGCAGATAATTGTGGAAACTCATAGCTTACTCTCAAGGAGAATTTTTGGTCTTGCATTGCTTTTTCTGTATTTCTAAGTAATTACCAAGATACATTAATTTTTCTTGAGATACTCAGTGTCCCCAAGTATTTTAATCATTGCTCAAAAATTTCATCATTGCTCTCAAGAGAACACTAATTAGTTATGATTCACATCACAAATGTGTCTGCTCAAATTCTTTGATGCAGAAGGAGGAAAACAAGAGCATTATTATCTGGGTTTCCAAGTTGTAAGAGGTGAGAGGCCGAAAATCCTCTTTGGACAGGCAGGAAGGTTCACTGTAACAAGTGGACAGAAGAAGTGAGAACAGTCTAGGGATATTGCTACTTAGTGAAGACGTAATGAAAAATAGTCACCTCTTGTTTTAGAAAACAAGTATACCTTCAGCTTCAGGATTTTTCTTGGTGAATCCTCAGCACTGAAAATTTTTCTCAGCTAAATTAGTGTAAGTGGGGAGAAATATGGTTGTCTTTGATAATATTATTAGAGATTTGTTTATGCAGTCATTTCCATGCAATTTTCTGGCTTTTATACCAATTTTTCTTGCTCCAGTGGTATACAGGACATCAGCTAATCAGTATGCTAACATCTTTTGCCTTAAAAATGCTAAAAATTCAAATGGCCATTCCTCTTTATTCTCATGTTCACGAGTAATTATTTCCCCCCATGATCTATCTTAAGAAATGTTTAGTAAGAGCCTACTAGCTACTAGAGAAAGTCCCTGGGTGAACAGTTCAACACCAGAAAATAAAACATCACATTAATAGAACAAAAGACACACATAATCTTCTTAATTCACGCACAGAGGCTTTTAACAAAATCTAACACATTTTCATGATAGAATTGTGTTGTACAACAAGGTAGGAATAACAGGAAAATTTCCCAATCTGATAAAAGCATTTATGGGAAACCCATGGATAATATCAAATTCAATGGAGAAAGACCAAGCACGTTCCCCTTTAAAGCCAGGAACAAGACAAGGATGTCTGCTATTACTACTGCTATTAAATATTTGTTAGTACTTAGAGAAATTAGGCAAGATGAAGAAATAAAAAGTAAGTCAGAAAAGAAGTAAAACTATCTCTTTTTACAGATGACATGATCCTATACATAAAAGACTCCTAAAAAATTCACAAGAAAGCTACTGGAGCTACTAAATGAATTCAGCAATGTGACAGGATACAAGGCCAACACAAAGAAAAGTTGGGTTTCTATACATCAGCAATGAGCAATCTGAAATAAACTAAGGAAACAAGTCTTTTACGTTTCTGGTGTTGTATCCAATACTATTGTTTGTTATTATTTTGCTCTATCTTTTTACCTTAGGATACTAATTATGCTGTCATAAAATTCCACGCACAACAAAGAGGTTTTAAAAAATGCAAGAATGAATCATTATATATCTCATACACCCTCTCTCTTATGAAAGTCAGAAGCTTAAATATTAAAAAATTGGAATGCTGTCTTTTGTTGTGGTGGCTCTTGAACACTCAAAAGAAAATATAATAGAGTTATGAAGTTTATATATGTTCCTACTGGAGAAATTAAAGTAAAAAATTTTTCAGTAGCTGTTTGAAGCACAGATTTTGATATGGTTATTACTATTTATGCTCTGTAGTGACTTTTTGTTTCATCCCAGTTTCTTAGATAATGATAATACACTTAGAAATTGTTCAGAGATTGATATTGTTGACATACATTTAGTATTCTATGTTATGTAGTACTTTTAGAACTCTGAAGCATTCTTGAGTTTTTGGAATTCAATATGCAAAAGATGTGTTTAAGACATAGAGCAAAGAAAAGAGAGGAGGATATGTATATATATATGTAAAATATATAGTAGAATTCATCAGTTTCAAAGAACATGAGCATACTGCTAGAAAAGTGTCAGTAAAATAATTGTTGCAACCCACCACTTCTGTCTTAGAAAAATATATTCAGAAAATCCCAAAGTGCTTCATACTCTTTACTCAACAGTAAGAATTATGTGATGGCTTCAGAAAGCTTACAAAACAAAGAATCAAGAAGTTTTCCAGATGAAGAGAACTTTCTGGAATTATCAGAGGTAGAATACAAAACATTAATATCTAAAACTCTTGAAGAGATCAGGAAGGAGATTAGACGAAATGTAGCAGAGCATAATGACAAATTGAATAGCCTGCAAGAAAACATAAACACCATGCAGAAGTTCAGAAGATTAATAATAAAAACTGTAGAATTAGACAACGCTATAGTCAAAAGAGAATAATTGAGGCAATGAGAACCAGAACTAGTGAGAATGAAAATAAAACAGTTGACACTAACATATTTGAGGGAAAATCATAAAAGGATTTTAAAAAAATGATGAAACACTAAAAATTATATAAGACTCTCTCAAGAGGAATAACCAGCTAAGAACTGGAGTACCAGGATGGTGGTAGGGAGATGACAGAAAATAAAGAGAGAACTGATGATGATTCAGTGACAGAAAATTTCTGTACTATCGTGAAAAGATGAGGCAATATATATACAAGATGCTCATAGAACTCCACACAAGGTATATCCCAAAAGAAAGACATTAAGATGTATTATAATCCAACTTGCCAAAACTAAAGATAAAGACGTAATTCTAAAGATTGCTAGGGATAAAGGAAAAATAATCTACAAAAATAGTTAATAAGACTAAGCTCAGACTACGCAGCATAAACCATATAGGCAAGAAGGCAATGCGATGACATATACAAAGTCTTGAAGGAAAAAGAAAACTGCCAGTCAAGAATGATATACCTAGTAAAATTCTCTCTCAAATATGGTGGCAAAATTAGGATATTTTCATGTGAACAGAAATTTAGGGAATTTGCAAAAATCAAAACAAACTTGCAGGAATTACTAAAAGGAGTCTTTTGGTTAGAAAATCAATAACATCAGATAGCAGCCTGCATAGATTGAACTGTGTGCCCCCAAAAATGTGTGTAACCATTTCTCTGGGCCATGATTCCCAATAATTTCTGATTGAACTTTGTCCTCCCAAAAATGGTTGTAACCATTTGGCTGGGCCATGATTCCCAATTATTTATGATTGTCCTTCATTTTGATTTTCTGACTCAAAGACACTTGGCTTGGCTGGCCATGCTCTATGTTAAAGATGAAGATAAGACTACAAATCCCTTCCTAAGGTCACTTCCCTGCTCTACTGTGAAGGGAGTTTCCATGGAGTGTGGCTTGCACCAACATTTATTCTTTTATCTTAGAGATGAAAAGAAAGGGAAGCAAACAGAAAACTGGGAACCTCACACCATCAAGAAAGCAGCACCAAGAGAACAGCGTGCCTTTCAGAGCTGAGGTTCTTGCACCAAGATGCTCCCTTACCAAAGACTGGTGCAACACAAGGACTTTCTTCCAGAGCTGACAAATGGAAAGTCCTTCCCCTGAAGCAGACACCTTAAATGTGGACTTATAACTTACTGGACTGTGTAAGAATAAACTTCTCTTTGCTAAAGCCATGAACTTTGTGGTATTTCTGTTAGAGCAGTATTAGACGACTAAGACAACCCAACACTGGGACACAGGACAGAGCAACCAGATATCAACCCCAGATAGAGAATCACAAAAATAAATCTGAAACACTGAAAATAGGGTAACAGAGGTCGTAATGTATAAAACAACATTTATAACAAGAAAAAGGACTAAAAACTGTAGTTATAGATCCTTCATTTGGAGAGGAAGTCAAGATCATACAAAGAAATTAAAGGCAGATTTAAACTTTGAATAATAGGGATACGTATTAAGACATTCACAAAGGAAACTAAGAATCCTACAAATAAAAATGAAAAACAGAAAAAATATGAACTCTCAGCAAATACAAAACCAACACCAACGAAAAAGATGAATAGTAAGAACATAAAATGGCTCAGAATAGAAAACTAAGTGGAACAAAGAAATTGTCAACAAAGAATAAAAAAAGGACGTATCTACCAATAGTTATACTGGATGCAAATGGATTAAATGCATCAATAAAGAGACAGACAGAGGTAGAATGGATAAGAAAACATGATCCATCTATATACAAGAGACTTACCTTAAAGATTCAAACTATAACTCAAAGGATAGGGGAAAAAATATGAAGCAAACAATATGCAAATAAGAGTAGGAATGATGATATTAATTTCTGATAAAATAGCTGTTAAGGTAGAATCCACCACAATTGATAACTAAGGATACTATATAATGATTAAAACAACAATACACTAGGAGGACATAATACTAAATATTTACACAGCCAATAATAGGTCCCCTAATTACATAAAAGAAACTTTATCAGCACTGAAAGAGAATTAGACAGTTCCACAATAATGATTGGAGATTTCAACACACCACTTCAGTGAAGGGCAGAACATCCAGAATGAAGCTCAATAAAGACATGAAGATCTAAATGCCACAGTCAACTGACTTGACTTCATAGACATATATAGAACCCTCCACCAAACAGCAGCCAAGTATATTTTCTTCTCCAACACACATGGAATATTCCCTAGAATAGATCACGTATTAGGCCATACAACAAGCCTTACTAAAATTCAAAGCACCAAAATATTGCGAGGCATCTTTTTAGACCATAAACTTATAAAAGTAGAAATCAGTAATAGAGAAAGCAAGGGGAAAAAATAAAATACATGGAACCTGAAAAACACTTTGCTCAAAACCTACTTGATTATAGAAGAAATCAAGGACAAAATAAAGAAATTCACAGAATCAAACAAGAACAAAAACAGATCTTATCAGAACTTTTGAGACACAGAGGCCAATTTATTTCAAAAATTTTGTATCTTCCAAAACAAGAAAGAATCCTATTCAAAGCATTAAAACTACAACTTGGACAAGTAGAAACAGAGTGCAAAAGATTTTCTCAGGCATAAGAAGAAAGCAAGCTATAAAAATTAGAGCCCATCTACATGAATTGGAGAACAGAAAAACAATCAAGAAAGTTAACAAAATCAGAATCTGGTTATTTAAAAAGATCAACAAAATCGATAAACCATCAGCCAAAATGATAAAGAAAAACAGGAGAGGAAGCAAATTACCTAAATAAGAAATGAGATGGGCCATATCCAACAGACCCAACTAAAATATAAAAAATCGTAACAACACAATAGAAAATTGTACTCTAACAAATATGAAACTCTGGAGAAAAATTGTCAAATTTCTGGAAACCTAGAGTAACACAGAGGTAGAACAATTAAATAAAACCATAAAAGAAGAGATTGAAAAAGTAATGTAAAAACTCCCAAACAAAAACCCCCTTGCCTTGATGACATCACTGGAGAAGTCTACCAAAGTTTTAGAAAAGAGTTAACAGCATGATTACCAACAATATTTCAGAGCATAGAAAAAGATGTGATACTCCCAAACTCGATCTATGAAGCAGACATAACTCTGATACCAAAACCAGCTAAAGGCAGCCCCAAAAGGGAAAATTACAAACCAATATCTCTCAAAAACTTAGATGTGAGAGTAAAATTCTAGCCAATAGAATTCAACAACATATCAAAAAAAAAAAATTCACCATGACCAAGTGGGATTCATACCAGGGATGCAGGGATGGTTCAACATTAAAAGAAACAATGTAAACAACCACATAAATAAAACGAGAAGAAACTGAACACTTAATTTTATCAATTGATGCAGAAAACACATTTAACAAAGTCTGACACCTATTTACGTCAAAAACTCTCAGTAAAAGAGGAATAGAAGGGAAATTCCTCAGCATAATAAAGGGCATTTACAGAAAGTCAACAGAAAAATTGTTGACATCATCCTAAATGGAGAGAGTTTGAAAGCATTCTGAGTTGAGAATTGGAACCAGACAATGATGTCTTTTATTACCACTTTTATCCAACACTGTGCTGGAAGTTCTAGCCAGAAAAATCAGGCTAGGAAAATAAATAAATGGCATTCAAATTGGTAAGGAAGTAGTAAAAGTATCTTTTTGTAGATGATATGATTTTATATGCAAAAAACCCTAATAATGCACAAAACCTGTTGGAACTAAGATCAGCAAAGAATCAGGATATAAAGACACACAAATCAACTGGATCCCTCTATGTCAACAAAAAGAATATCAAAGAGAAAATCATCAAATCTAACCAGAAATGTAAAAGACCTATACAGAGCAAACTACATGTGTGGTGATCTAGCTCCAGAAAATCATACAATGAAAACCTGATGAGGCAGTTCTATTCCAGTACATATGCAGTTGGCATGAGTCAGAAGTGACTCAGTGATAACTGTGTATGTGTGTGATATATAACATTAATCATGATTGTTTAATTTTCACTCAAGTTGATAAGTCAATTAACTACAGTAATTTATAATATTTCTTCTGAGAGATTTTCAGAAACTTTTTTTTTTGCCCTAATTTTACAGTTCACATTAATTGCTAATGAAATAGCACCTGTCCCAAAGGTCTTCCCAGACTCAGTGTATTTCGTCATTGTTGTTTAGGGAAAATTACCTGTTTATCTTCCACATTGAAGATGTTTCTATACAAAGTTATATAAATAAGAGAATTCTTTTACTATGGGCACATGACTGGGAGAGTTCAGATTATATCTACCTCCTTAGTCATGTAGGATCCCAATGACAAGTGGGAGAAGTCATATAAGTGATGAAGAATTGCAGTCTCAGTCTTGCTTAGGTACAAAGAAGAGGAAACATTTTCTAGTTCAGAAAAGTTATAATTTATTTTTCTGCAGAATAATCCACAATCAGATCATCAGTGTGAAAGAGTCCATTAAGCTTAATATGGTAAGTGGGGGAAGAAGCTATGTTGTATTGAAATTATTTTATAGGATTCCCAAATTCAAGTAAAAAATTGTGTAAAATTGGAGGTCATCTCAGTCAGTTGGCATGGCATAACTCTTAAAGAAAATGTTCTACACCCTACTTTACTGGGTAGCATCTGAGTTTTGGAAAGCTGGCTCATCTGAGGTACATCTATTGGTTCCATCCTGCCCAGAGCAAAGGTGGGTGACAAAAACAAGGAAGGTAAGGAAAGATTTGTCCAAGGGATTAGTGTACCACATGAATCACAGCCTCCAACACCCTGAACCCAGAAGAACTGGATAGTATCTGGATATCACCATCAGCTGCTTGACAGGAATCACAACAGAGGGTCCTAGAAGGGATTAGTGTACCACATGAATCACAGCCTCCAACACCCTGAACCCAGAAGAACTGGATAGTATCTGGATATCACCATCAGCTGCTTGACAGGAATCACAACAGAGGGTCCTAGATAGACCTGGATAAAATGTAGAACAATATTTAAATTCATACACACACAAAAAGATCAAATTATTTGTCTGACAGACTGGAGGAATCCCGGAGACAATGGTCCACAGATACCTTTCTAATTCAAAGCTGTAGTCACTCCCAAAGTTCATTTCTTGGCCAAGGATTAGGCAGGCCTGTAAAACAAACAATAACATACATGAGAAGTGAACTTCTTAGATCAATCAAGTATAAGAGGCCACATGGGCAACACTTGTACAAAAGCAGGGATGATAAAGCAAGAAGGGACAGAAAAACTGTTTGAATGGGCATGAAAAAGCCAAGGCAGAAAGAGAAAAGAGGAGCGTACTAACATGTTGTAGGTGCTGCAACTAGTGTTTCAATACTATTTGTGTATAATTTTTTTAAATGAGAAACTAATTTGTCCTGAAAACTTTCACCTATTTTTTGGGGGGTGGAAGGGCATAAAACCTTTTGAACTTTATAACCAATTTTCCTTCTTTCAAAATTTGGTAACATAAAAATAAATCCAACTTGATTTCCAATGAAACACAGATCTAAAATGAAAATGGTTGTTTATCTGTATTTTTAACTTCTACCAAATGTATTCATAAATTCATTTCAAGAAACACTTATTATGAGCCTAGGAGTTGTTTTATAAGGCATAAATATGAATAAAAAGTTCATAAGCTTGTGAAAGAGTTATGAAAAATTTAAGATATAAAATGTAATTAGTTTAATTTTGTGTATATAAGTGATATGGAAGATGACAGTTGGAAGATCTAGTGGAACTGTCTAGCAGTTAGGTAAGATTGTAAATATATAAACACAAAAGAAGTACAATGGGTCTGAAGAAGTACGGTAGTCTTGTATATAAAATCAGTAACTGAAGCCATAGCAATAGAGAAAATGAGTGAGGAAGGAAGGAGATCAGACATCTGATTAGAGAACTTGGGAGATGGACACAGGGTGGAAGAAAGAAAGGAATGGAAAATGCAATAGAGACAACGCTCTTGATAAGCTCACTAAAATGAAGCATGAATGAAGGCAGAGGCCAACTCCAATTCAGGAGGCCTTGGCCTGCTACACAGTAAAAAAGTAATTTAGTAGAAATACTAGTTTAGAAACTGAGAACACATTTACAAAACCATTTATAACTGAGTATAGGGGAACTGAATTTTAAAGATATACTACCTGTTTTAGATACAGAAGGAAAGAGACGTTATCAAAGTTTCTTTTAACAAACATTACATGTTTATGGAATATTTTCTCTAAACTAGTCCTGAGGAGAATCATTAGGGATATAAACATAAAAATAACACCCTTATCCTGAAAATGTTTAACATTTTAAATGCAAAGTTTCTACATCTAGTTTCACTCTGTGCGTAAATGAAGGAAAAGGGGGGAAATGACTGGATTTAATATAGAATGTGGGAAGTAGATATGCTGTTTAAAAGAACTACCCCATAGGAAATGGGGAAAAAAGTAGCAGCCATCAACTTAATTTTTACTCAAGGCAATCCCATGTATGTCAGGGTAGAACTCTGTTACGCAGTTTTCAATGGATGATTTTTCAGAAGTAGAATGGCTAGATCTTTCTTCCAACATAGCTCTGGATGAGTTTAACCTCCAAGTTCTGCGCTTGGCAGCTGAACTTGTTAACCTTTTGCATTATTCAGGGACTCCCTATCAGAAATGTACTAGATGAAATCAAAAGTGCAGATAGAAAGATAGTATTTGCAATGGCAGAGTGAGGTTGCTGATTCTGGAGGTTGGGAAAGCATATGGTATCTAGAAATATAAGTTTTTAGACAAAAAGAAAGAGTTTGAATATGAAGATGCAGAGAAGAACATTCAGATAACAGAGCAAACATGGATGACAGGGTTGAACCTATGAAGCTTAAGTATTAGGAAAACAAAGGTCAAAAAAAAAAACAACATTGCCTCTGTGTTGATTTCAACTCATAGTGATCCTATAGGACAGAGTAGGACTACCTCATAGAGCTCACAAGGAGTGCCTGGTGGATTCAAACTGTCAAATTTTTTGTTAGCAGCTGTAGCACTTAGCCTCTACACCACCAGCGTTTTCTAACAAGAGTCACAGAATCTGTATTTTCTATGACCTGTTGAATGAACAGGTAATAGTTTGTAATAGATTATTTGAACTGCTGATATTTTGGTTAGCAGATTTAGCATTTAACCCACTATGCCACCCGGGTTTCCACAAGGAGGGATATCGAGGCTAAAACAGTATAAGCAAATGTCTATTTTTTCTCTCCTTGTCTCCTTGCCCTTCCCATAATCTTTATCAGTAAAAAGAAGTCCATCTGCTTTCATTCAGCCACGACTTGCTCAAGATTTTCCTATGAAAATTTTGCAGATTATTGTCTTCACATAGAAGTAGACAAAAGTATATTTCTAAATCTGAAAATGATTGAGAGACTGGGTTTTATAGGAAAATGCCCTGGAAACAAATTTTAGACCTAGTTGAATAAACAGGTAAAATCAGAGAATAATGCTGTGACTTTGTGGCATGCTTCTTCCTAACTATGTATACAAGTACACTACAGTTTATAAATATAGTCACTGTGTCTTCTAATATGCTGATATTTTCACAGCTGACACAAGAAATAGAAAAAAATGATCAATGAAAGCTCCTTTGGTGGATTTATACTCCTTGGATTCTCTGGACAGCCTCAGCTGGAGATGATCATCTCTGGGGTTGTCTTGTTCTTCTACACCATTGCCTTGATGGAAATACAGCCATCATCCTGCTGCCATTGTTGGATAAACGTCTCCAAACCCCCATGTACTTTTTCCTTAGAAATTTGGCCATCTTGGATCTCTGTTACACCACAAATATAGTCCCACAGATGTTGGTCAATGTCTGGGGTAAAGAAAAGACAATAACTTTTGTTGGCTGTGCCTTTCAACTTTTCATTGATGTGGCACTATGCACAGTTGAATGTACTCTTCTAGCTGTGATGTCTTATGATCGGTTCAATGCTGTTTGTAAGCCTCTGCACTATCTGACTATAATGAACCCCCACCTCTGTCAAGGCCTGGTGGCCATGACTTGGGGAATTGGTACCACTAATTGTATGATCCTTTCCCCCTATGCCATGAGCCTTCCTCGATGTGGAAACCACCACCTGGATCACTATTTTTGTGAAATCTCTGCCATGGTCAAGATTGCATGCGTAGACACCACAGCCATGGAGGAAATTTTATTTGCGTCATGTTTTTTTATTTTCCTTACACCACTTCTTCTCATTCTAGTTTCATACGGCTTCATTGTTGTAGCTGTACTTAAAATTAAATCTGCTACAGGAAGACAAAAAGCTTTTGGGACCTGTTCTTCCCATCTCATTGTGGTATCCATCTTCTATGGAACTGTTATCTATATGTACATACAACCAGGAAATAGCCCATCTCATTATGAAGGTAAACTTCTCAGTATCTTTTATTCTATTGTTACCCCTAGTTTGAACCCATTGATCTACACACTAAGGAATAAGGAGTTCAAGGGAGCCATGAACAGGCTGATTAGAAAAGAAAAAGGTTCTCTAGAAACAACAGAACCTTAAAATCTTTCTATCTGAAATTTCTAATACATAAACTGATTCTCATTTTTAGATTAGAAGCCCTGGTGGTACAATGGTTAAGAGTACAGCTGCTAACTGAAAGGTTGGTGGTTTGAACCCACCCAGCATTTCTAAGGGAGAAGGGCCTGGCACTCTGCTTCTGTCAAAATTACAGCTTAGAAAACCTTGTGAGGCAGTTTTGCTTTGTCACATCGGGTCTATGAGTCAGAACTGACCACACCCAACAACATTTAGTTACAGACAACTTATTTTGTAGTTTTTTTATAGTCATCACCTGAGAGAAAAAATACCTAAACATTTGCTTGTAATATTTTAGCCTCAATGTCCCTCATTGCCAACTGTTGATTCTTTAAAACCTAAAAATGTCTTTCAATGTCACTAGTTATTATTTCTATTTGTCTACAGAAGTTTCCATGGAGTCCAAGGGTTCTGTTAGGGGGAAGGGAAGGAGAATTCTACAAAAGTTTGATTCAAATTATTGTTTACTAAATATTGAGTGGAAACCCTGGTGGCAGAGAAGCCAAGTGCTCAAGCTGCTAACCGAACAGTTCACAGTCTGAATCCACAAGACACTCATTGGAAACTCTATGGGACACATCTACCCTGTCCAATAGCGTCACTACAAGTTGAAGTGACTCTACTGCAATGAGGTTTTTCTATTTTTGTTTTTTTAACTTATCGAGCATACCGTGGACTTCCAAGAGCCCTGGTGACACAGTCATTAACAGCTCAACTTCTAACCAAAGTACCTCAGTTTGCCACTTCTTATAAACCCTATATGGCAGTTCTACTCAGTCCTATAAGGTCAGTATGAGCCGGAACCAACTGGACTATAGTAAGTATGGGATATGGGTATGTACTGCCATGAGAATGAACAAACTTGTCTTAGAAAATGCATAGCCAGAATGCTCCTTAGAAGGGAGAAGGGGAAGACTTCATCTTACATATTTTAGTCATGTTATTAGGAGGGACCAGTCCCTGGAGAAGGACATCATGCTAGGTAAAGCAGAGAGTTAGTGCAGAAAAGGAAGACCCTTAATGAGATGGATTGCTATAGTGGTTACAACAATGTGCTCAGACATAGCAACAATTGGGAAGGTGGTGCAGGATGGGCCAGTATTTTGTCCTGTAGTACATAAGGTCTCTACAAATTGGAATGACACAGTGGCATATAACAACAGCAACAAAAATCTTTCTATGATCATTATCCCATTATAATAAAAATGTATAAATTCAATGTTTACATTTTTTACTTGTGACTGACAAATCTGTTCCTATTAATAATGAATCATTTTTGTGCAGACTTCAAATACTCTTAAAATCTCTGCCTATTTAAAATAACCCATATAGCAGGTGACTTGACTCAAATGTGTTTCCATTGTAGCTATTTTATGCATGAATAAACACTTTCTCAAGATAATACTATCAAAATAAAGTATAGTAGTTAAGTTGAACAGCATGGCTAATATGATTACATGTTTGTATTAGTCCTGTAGTACTGCTTCAACTGAAATACCACAAAATGGATGGTTTTGACCGAGAAAAGTTTATTCTTACACAGTTCAGTAGGCTACAAGTCCAAATTCAAGGTGTCTGTTTCAGGGAAAGTCTTTCCTTTTGTTGGCTCTGAGGGAAGGTCCTCATGCTGTGTCAGTCTTTGATCTGACAGTGTCTTAGCACAGGAACCTCAGGCCTGAAAAACACACTCTGCTCCCAGAGCTGCTTTCTCGATGGTATGAGTCCCACCCTCTGCTTCTTTCCTTTCTTTTTATCTGTTATAGAATGAAAGGATTAATGGTGATGTAAGTCACACTCCAGGGAAACTCCCTTAGTAAGGGTGTTGGAGTCTCACCCTAATCCTCTTTTAACACAATCCTGTCTATTAATCACAGGCAGAGATAAGGATTTGCAGCACGGGAAAATCACAAAGTGGAGGGCAATTGTACAATACTGGGAATCATGGCCCAGTTGAATTGCTACACACATTTTTGGGGTCACACAATCCAATCCATGACATTCCACCCTTCAGCACCCAAAAATCTTATCTTTGAAACATGCAATAAATTCATCCCATCCTAATAAAACATGTTCACTCTATATGACGGCAAAAGTCTTAAATCAGTTTCAAGTCCAAAATACAAAAATTCCTCTACATCTGTGAAATCAAGACTACAACTTTCCTGCTTCCAAAGTACAATGGCAGAATAGGCAGGCACAAGTTAGACATTTCCATTATAAATGCGACAAGGAAGGCAAAACAGGCAAAAAGCAGTCTGCAAAACACATCACATTAACTCTCAAGACTTCGAAAATATCTTCTGTTCTCTAAGACATTTTACACAATAGCCCTGCCCTTCAGACTGTAGGTATTGGCAACAGACTCCAGATTCTGACTGGAAACCCCTTAGCCCTGTGCTACAGCTCTGCATTCTAGGCCCACTGGGACAGCAACTCTGCCCCCTTGGCTTCAGGCACACAATTTTCTAAGTCCATCTGAGTGACAACTCCACAGTTAGAAACATCAGGGGCCATGGCCACACCCTTAGAAGCCCCTGAGGTCATGGCCATACCTTTTGAGACTGAAGCAGCTTTGCTCCTTGTGCTCCTTGTATCTTCAGCTTCTACTTCCCATGGCCTTATAGCACGACTTCAGCCTGGCATCTTCGCTGCAGGGGCAAGTATTCCAAAGCTCTATAGCTCTACCAACTTAAGTGCCCTGAGACACCCCACTCCACCAGGAATCCTCCTACCCACAGGCACTCAGCTCTCTTGCTTCATAGGTGAGCAAGACTAGGTCTACCAATGTAAGTGTTGGCGATAACCCACTCCACAAGGAAGCCCTCTGTACACAGGCACTCAACTCTCTCACTCTGTTGGTCAGCTCCAGTGCTGTCTTATGGTGGGCTTGTTCTGCTGCTGATGGTCAGCTACTGTTGATGCTTGTCCTCTGCTGCTTATATCTCATCATCTGCACCTTCTTGAGTGTTAACAGTTTTCCTTGGTTTCTTATTAGTCTTCCATCCATTCACAGTTTAAAAACCATTGCCACATTTTTATGTCTTAGAGTAGCACCCCCACCTCCTCAGTACCAAATTCTGTCTTAGTCATCTGGTGCTGCTCTAACAGAAATACCACAAAGTCATTGGCTTTAACAAAGAAAAGTTCATTCTTACACAGTCCAGTAGGCTACAAGTTTGAATTCAATGTTAAAAAGTCAAACTCAGTTTCAAATTTTTGTGTTCATACAATAGGTTAATATATCTTTTTGGTTAAATAGGTAGCAAGTAAATGTGACATATTTGTTAACTCTTGAATTCAAAACTGTGTAAGGATATTACAGGTAGGGAAAATTGTACATCAGTGTCTCTCAGAACCCTTAACAAAATATTAGCAAATCAAATCCTGAAATAAAAAAATAATACATTTCAACCAAGTGGGTTTTCTTCTACTATGTAAAGTAGACTAATACTTGAAAATTAGTCTCCACATTATTCTGTTACCGCAATCTATGAAATTGACACCATAAAAGTGAAAAATACATGATCATGACAGTAGATTCAGAAAAAAGCATTTCAACTCTCACTCATATCGAAACAAATATTCTTAACAAATGTAGTGTCTTAGTTACCTCATGCTACTATAATAGAAATACCACAAGTAGATGACTTTAACAAAAAGATATTTATTCTCTCACAATCTAGTAAGCTACAAGTCCAAATTCAGGGCATCAGCTCTGGGAAAAGCCTTTGTCTATTAGATCTGGAGAAAGATCCTTGTCATCAGTCTTCCTTCAGTTTGAAGTATCTCAGGACAAGAATGTCAGGTCCAAAGGACAGGCTCGGTTCTGGTGCTACTTTCTCAGTGGTATGAGGGTCCTCACTCTGCTTGCATCCCTTTCCTTTTATCCCTTATAAGAGGTGGTACAGGCTGCATCCCAGTAAAACTCTCTTTATATTGGATCAGGGATATTACAATCCTACCCTAATCTTCTTTAACATAAAACTACAATCATGGAATGGAGGAAAATCACACAATACTGGGAATAATGGCCCAGTCAAATTGATAAATACATTTAGTAGGGGGAGGGACATGATTCATTCCATGACACTTGGAATAGAAACAAACCTCCTTAACCTGACCATGATTAAACTTCGAGCAAGCATTATAAAGGACAAACAAATTGATGGATAGAACAGAATACAGTTTAGAAACAGAACTAACACATATGCCGTTAACCAATGTATGACAAATGTAACACTGCAGTACAGCAGGAAAAGGATAGCCTTTTAAATAAATGGTTCCAGATCAACTGGCTATCTGCAGGAGGGAAAAAATACGTGGATTTCATACACAAAAATCAATTTCAAATAGGTCATAGATGTTGTTGTTAGATCCTATGAAGTTGGTTGTGATGCATAGTGACTCTGTACAAGAGAAACACATGTTGCTGGGTCCTGTACCATCCCCATAACTGATGGCATGCTTAAGCCTATTGTTGCACCCATTGCGTCAATCTTTCTCATTGAGAGTTTTCCTCTTGGTCACTGATCTTCTACCCTTTACCAAACACAGTGTCCTTCTCCAGGGACTGATCCCCCCTGACAGCATGTCCAAATTATGTGAGATATAGTATCACTGTCTTTGCTTCTAAGGAGCATTCTGGTTGTACTTCTTCCAAGACAGATTTGTTAGTTCTTTTGGAAGTCAATGGTCATAAATATAAATGTGAAAGGTAAAATAATATGGCTTTAAATAGTGTTTATGAATTTTTATAGGAAAAGATTTATTAAATAGGGCACAAAAATTATTAACAATATGAGAAAATTATTAACTGTAAACTTAAAAATATCTATTTATCTAAAGGTTCGTTAAGAGAGGCAGTATGTGTGTACGGGTGTGTGTGTTGTGTGTGTGCGTGCACACGCGAGTGTGTGTGTGTGTATGTCCCAGAAAGTGTTCCTACACAGAATAGATGAAGAGTTACTTCACATCAATAAAAAAAACACAGTCCTAATACTATCATTTCACAAAACAAGATGTCCAAATTCCCAATACATGAAAGTATGCTTAACTTCACTAATCATCAGGGAAAATCATCACCACAAAGAAATATCACTGTACTCTCACAAATACTGCTCCATGAGAAGAACATGGTCTATTACTCGTAAAGGAATGAAGAGTTTTGAGAGTACATGTAGGAGTAGATTTTATATATTTGAAATATAAGACTTTGAATGACCTGAAGTTATTGACTTGGGTGCTCTCACCAAGATCACAAAATACAGTGGGTTAGCTCAAATATATAAAAGAGGTCTTGATACTCTTCTACAACAACAGACTGAAACTTCTGGCCTAAAATTGATGAGGTTGAAGTGCTGGGCCTTCGTTTTCACACTGTAGAATAAGAAGTTACCAGGCTCAGGAAGTGAGCACACTTTTGGAATGATCTAATACAATATGCTCAACTACCATCTAAATGTCCCCTACAGAAAGCATGGAGGATATTTCCTTCACTAAGGCATTAAGAAATTAATTGTGAGAAGGACATCAGTATTCTCAGAATACTCTTGATATTTGACTTCTATGAGCCAAAGGCGACGGTGGAAGATTCAGCAGTGAAGGTATATTACCCTATATCAAGAATAAAGAAAATCCTATAAAATTAGATGCCAGGAGTTGGTCCTTGACCATCATAGACAAGATAGGAGAAATTACTACAATTAAAATTGGGGATGTTTTAAACAATAGGAATTCATAATGATAGATACCTTGTTACAGAGTTCCTAAAAATGAAATACTTGGCTATCCTACTGAAGTGTTAGTTGTAATACATTAACAGAAAAATTCGAAAGGCAGAAACATCACTTGAATCAACATAGCGGGGATTCATGGTCTCTAAGTCAGTTTCCAGACCTAAGCCTGTGTGTAGACCCAGATCCTCTCAACCGAGAAATTTTTTTCTTAAGAAAGAACCCTGTTATGCGGTAAAATAATTATTCAAGAGTCTTCCCTCTAGTTGTCCCTGGAGGGACACTGTTGCCTTTAACAAGTTGACAATGTACTACAAAAGAAGCTTGTTAAATGATGGCTTTGAAAAATTGCAAATCTCTAGAGATCTTGTTATTTTCTAACGATGCTTTGATAACCCCCTGCCAAGAGAAAAGGGAAGAAGACTTGAGGGTGAGTTTTAATTGATTCATTTTCATCATGAATAATAACCAGTTCTTTTTTTTCCCTCTCTAAGAGAGAAAGTACTAGTGTTAATTTCGCTATGCAAACTGTTATGGGCCTCATTCAAAAATATTAATGGCTTCAAATTGCATTGGAAAAGTTAAAATCCAAGTGACAAAACCCCCTGAGACATGGAGAATGTGATATCATGAATGCTGGTGACTCTGTTCAACTTTATAATGAGATCCTTTGGGTCATATTCTTCCCCCTTAAATAATTTCTTAAGTGACAATCTCCCTTGCTCTTTCCTGGATTTTAAACAACAAATCTTAGTCAATTTATTCAGAATCCTTGGGTACCTCCCCAGCCCTACTTATACAGACGGGCAGCATGGGCAAACAAATTTTTCAATTTCTCAGGAAGTAGGAAAGAACTACTGAAAAGATGTAAAGTAATGGATAGAAGCATAATATGAGACTTCAATACTCCCAAGTGAGCTTTTATTTTCCTTTTTCACACCTTTACAATATAAAATCCATGAGGGCGAATAAGCCAAATATTCAATTAATGGAAAGCCAAAGTTTTTCTTATTTTCATTTCAAAATCATGGCAAAATGTGTGCAGATACAGAAAATCAAAACCTTGAGTGGTTTTATTAGCTCACATTCATTAAATCCACTGTTTCGTGAAGAATTATCAGATTATTTTTTTTAAAAAAGAAAACATCTAGTGTTTTTCTAAGGCCAGTCATTTTTTCAAGTAGAAAAAATAAGCTTAACTTATGAACAAGCCATTAATGTGAAGGTGGGTTAAGAGGTATACATACAACAAATAAACTGAAATTTAAACTAAGAAGATACGAAATAATCCGGAAGACATGGTATTTTGTTGTTTTGTTTTTAATGAAAATGAAGTTCTGAAACTGTAAAGAGTTCATTTTGGAGTAATTTAAATTGTTTAATCCATTTCTTACATAAAGAGAAAAAAAATCACTTTTCTTTTTAACCGGAAGCTTCCGGATGGTGCAGCTGTTTAAATCCAGTAGCTGCTCCTTGGAAGACAGTTCTACTCTGTCCTTTAGGACAGCCATGAGTCAGAATCAACTTGCTGGCAATAGGTTTGGTTTGCCTTTAAACTGCTTGGGGATTGTAAAGAAATAGTAAAGAACTCATTTTAATGTTTTGGTTGTAATATGATATCAGCAATCTGGAGAGGTGGGTAGTTTTGAAGTTGTGGAGTATAACATACCTTAGGCAAAGATAAAATCTATGCATTATAAACCATGTATCCAATTTGTTTTATTATTAATGATTTGGGAATGATATCAAAGTACATGTTTCTTATAATACGAAGTTTGTTTCATGGTCAAATCTAAGCAAGAAAGTCAAAATAAATTGTGTTTTATTATTTTCAATTTTCAAATTTGAGTAGCACACATTCAAGGATAAGTCTACAAGTCTGAAGCAAAAGTTAATTATGTACTCCACCTATCCCAAGGTAGAGTCCCCCAAAGTAATCGGTGTTGTTTCTACAAGTATGTGTAAAATATGCTATTATAGTGCTATAGCATACAAATGAAATACATCATGTATAGTGCTTTGCCACACAATCTATGGTTTCAATTAATGATGTACCTTGATCACGCTTTCAAGTGAGTACAGGTTTATTTGTGTGTTTCCATTAAATGTATGAAACAATAAGAAGTTTCTTCATGATAATCATTTATGTTGTTATCTATTTTTACATGAAAATAATGTTGTACATATATTTTTGGAAAGTCACATAAGCATGCATGTAGGATACACACCAAGAAATGAAGTTAGTGAAAGTTTATTCTCAAGGTTTGTACACATTTTTAACTGAGAAAGTTAAGAGTAAATTGTCTTCCAAAAAAGAATCTGTACTCCTCTACACAGATTATGAGATTGACTGTGTTCACATATACATACCAATATTTGTTTGTAGCAATCACTTAAATATATGTCAGTATACTAGGAGGGGAAAAAGAAACCTCAACTTTTCAATTTCTGTTTCTTAATTAGAATAGGACTGAAACCATTTTCATATGTTTAAGAGGTTATTAAAAATATCATGCCTTTGGTTAGGTACTTGTTAGTCCTCTAAGTGACATCTTTCTTTTTTAACAACTTTAAGAGGTCTTATGCAGTAGATTTGATCAGTGCAATGCATCTTTTGTTTTCTTGACTCTTGCTTCCATGGGCTTGATTGTGGATCCAAGTACCACGAAATCCTTCACAACTTCACTCTTTCCTCAATTTATTGTGATTTTATTTATTGGTCTAGCTGTAAGGATATTTGTCTTATGTTTACACGTAATCTGTAGTGAAGCCTACAGTCTTTGCTCTCCATCAGTAGGTGCTTCAAATCTTCTTCACTTGCAGCAAGGAAGGTTTGCCCCATCTGCATATTACAGGTTGGTAATGAGTTTTCCTTCAGCCTTGATGCTGTGCTTTTCTTCACACAGTACAATTTCTGGAATTATTTCCTCAGTATACAGATTGAATAAGTGTGGCAAAAGGATACAACCCCGAAAGACATCTTTCTTGATTTTAAAACATGCAATTCTGTACAAATGACTACCTTTGATCTATATACAGGTTCTACATGAGCACAATAAAATGTTCTGGAATTCCCATTCTCAGCAATGTTATCCGTGATTTCCTATGATCAACACATTCAAATGCCTCGGCATTGTCAGTAAAACACAGGTAAATATCTTCCTAGTATTGTCTGCTTCCAGCCAAGATCCATCTGACCTCAGCAATGATGTTCTCCATTCCACATCCTCTTCTGAATCTGGCTTGAATTTCTCGCAGTTCCCTGACAATATACTGCTGCAGTCATTCTTGTCTTCAAAAATTTTACTTGCATGTGATATTAATTATATTGTTTGATAACTTATCCATTCTGGTAGATAGCTTCTCTTCCTATTCTTCTTTCTTTATTCTGGGAAGAAACAACTATAACTGCTGAAAATTTAAACAATAACATTTAAAAGTCTCTTAAAGTTGACTTAATGGCATATAGAAAACGAAAAAAAGAAACAACATTTACTCAAGAAAATCCAGTAAATCTTGTTAAGAACAGTGGGAATCTGCAGCATTGAGTGATGATCCAATTCCAACCTTCCCCCAGCTCAGCATGATAAGACTTCCACTCCATGTACATGTCACTAATAATACGTCACTAATAATGTGGTATTTCTGCTCTAACAGAAATACCACAAAGTAGATGGCTTTGAAAAGGATAAATTTTATTGACATGGTATAGTAAGCTGCAAATCCATTTATAAGTTATAGGTCCATTCAATAAAATAAATTGTCACAGTCCAGTAGGCTGAGTCCAAGTTCCAGGACAGCATCTCAGCACAGGAACCTCAGGTCCAAAGGACATGCTCTGCACTTGGTGCAGCCGTCTTGGTGGTATGAAGGTCCTAACTCTCTATGCTCACTTCTCTCCCTTATATCCCACAGCTAGCAACTGCAGTCTTGCCTCACCAGCACAATTGCTACCCATTCTCCATCACTAACATCACAGAGGCAGGATCCACAACACATGGGAGGAATTGCACCATATTGAGACTCATAGCAAAGGTAAATGAATATATATATTTCAGGGGGGAAAGGACACAATACAAATCCATGACATATGGAAAACTCTCTCCTTTCAACTCCCAGGGATATAGTAACTTAGCCAGAAGGACTCTGTTATCAGCATTTGGTGTTACTTCTAGCTTTGAATACCTGAGTGTAAATTCCTAATGAGTGTGGCCATGAGGTCAAGGAATTCTCTCTTCCACCCAAATGTCACTCATAGGATAGAAACTCTAACATAGGCATTCCAGGTCAAGAATACTGAGATCCCAGTAGAGTACAGGCCCAGCTCTGGGAGAGGCAAACAGAAAAAGGAGAGAGGCTACCACTTGAGGCCAGTGTTCTGCTACAAAGAAGGGATGCCATTTCCACTCACCATCTTTGGGGCAATGGCTCAGAGCTTTTGCAGGGGCAGAGATAATCTATAAAATCAGAGATCTTAGAATCTCTGCCCAAAGGAATAAGGTTTGTTTGAGACAGAGTGTGGTAAAGTTTAAACCTAAGTGATATTTTTCATCATAAGCAATTAAAAGGAGCCTGGAAGTTTGACAAGAGCAACAAACTAAACTGTAGACCAGTTAGTTTACAGAGAGAGAAAAGCAAAGAGTTAAGAAGAGGCCTCTGGGGAATGTGTTCTTGTTGGGTGCCATTGATTCTGTTCTGACTCACAGAAACTCTATGTACAAGAGCCCAGAACACTGCCTGGTCATGTGCCATAACAAGCCTCAAATAGAAGCCTCAGAAATTATACCTTCAAAACTGATTACACTGTGGCACAACTTATACCCCCATTTCATTGTCAAAAACAATAAATCAACCAGCCAGCAATTCGTAGAGTCTAACAGCTGGGTACGATACCTCATGAGGTAGACAGATAAACAGAGAAATCAGGAAAAGATCACCAAAGAAAGCCCTGCTTAAACCACTGCCATCCCAGAGTAGCTCTGAAAATTCCCAAGGCCTCTAAGACTCCAACACATAAACATACACACACATGAGATACATAAAGAAACAGAAAAGTGTGACCCTTACACAGTCAGCAAAGCAGGCAACAGTAACCACCAGATGTCAAACTTAGCAATGACTTCAAAACAGCAATTATAAATATGTTCAGAGAAAATCATACTTAAAGGTAGGATAACAATGGCTCACATAATACAGAATATCCTTAAAGAGATGTTTTTATCAGGTGCCACTGAGTAAATTGTTGTTAGGTACCTAACAACACATGTTGTTGTTAGGTACCATCAAGTCAGTTCCAGCTCATAGTGCCCTTATGAAAAACAGAATGAAACACTGCCCAGTCTTGCACTATGTCCACAGTCGGTTTTATACTTAAGCCCATTGTTAGAGCCACTGTGTCAATCCATCTCTTCCTCTTTTTTGCTCATCCTCCACTCTACCAAGCATGATGTCCTCCAGGGACTGATCTTTCCTGATAACATGTCCAAAGTGTGTAAGATGCAGTCTTGCCATCTTTGTTTCCATGGAGCACTCTGGCTGGATTTCTTCCAGAACAGATCTCTTTGTTCTTTTGGCACTCCATGGTACATTCAACATCCTCCAACACCACAATTCAAAGGCATCAGTTCTTCAGTCTTCTTTGTTCACAATCCAGCTTTCACATGTATATGATGCAATGGAAAATACCATAGCTTGGGTTGGGAGCATTTTAGTCTTCAAGGTGATATCTTTACTTTTGAATACTTTAAAGAGGTCCTTAGCAGCAGATTTTCCCAATGCAATGCATCTTTTTGATTTTTTGACTACTGCTTCGATAGGTGTTGATTGTGGACCCAAGTAAAATGAAATCCTTGACAACGTTAACCTTTTCTCTGTTTAGGACTTTTGTTTTCCTGATGTTGAGGTGCAATCCATACTGAAGGCTGTGGTCCTTGATCTTCATCAGTAAGTGTCTCTAATATTTGTCATTTCCAGCAAGTAAGGGGGTGTCATCTGTGTAACACAGGTTGTTAATGAGTCATCCTCCAATTCTGATGCCTCGTTCTTCTTTGTATAATCCAGCTTCTTGGATTATTTGCTTGGCATACAGATTAAAAAGGTATGGTGAGAGGATACAGACCTGACACACACCTTTCCTGACTTTAAACCATGCAGCGCCCCTTGTTCTGTTTGCACGACTGCCTCTTTATTCATATACAGATTCCTTAAGAGCACAATTAGGTGTTCTGGAATTCCCATTCTCTGCAACATTGGCCATAACTGTGACTCATAGCAACCCTACATGCAACAGAAATACTGCCCAGTCCTATGCCACCCTGATTATATTATGTTTGAGCCCACTGTTGCAGCCACTGCACCATTCAATCTTGTTGACAGTCTTCCACTTTTGCACTGAACCTGTACTTTACCAAGCATCGTATCATTCCCAGGGAGTAGTTTCTCCTGATAACATGCCCAAAGTATATGAGACAAGGTCTCACCATTTTCACCTCAAGGGAGCATTCTGGCTGTACTTCTTATTTTTAAAGAGATAGAGCCAAGCCAAACCCAAGTGCTGTTGAGTCGGATCTGACTCATGGCGA
This sequence comes from Heterohyrax brucei, assembly GCA_028571685.1. Lineage (NCBI taxonomy): Eukaryota > Metazoa > Chordata > Mammalia > Hyracoidea > Procaviidae > Heterohyrax > Heterohyrax brucei. Next base: position 44,965,805 of record CM053144.1, on the reverse strand, counting down.
CCCTAGGGATAGAAGTCATTAAAAAAATAAAGGACCAAATATATATTCTGAAGTTGTAAAATATAATAGCTAAAATAAAATCTCAGTAGACAAGCTCAGCAGTAGACTTGAACTGGCAGAATAAAAATCAATGAACTGGAAGATATAGATTATGTAAGCTAAAGAACAGACAGAAAAAAACAAAATGGAGAAAAATAAACAGAGCATCGGGCAAAAGCAAGGCACAATTAAGTATACAACACACACATTAACAGAAATTATAGCAGGAGAGAGAAAAATATTCAAAGATGTAATTGCTGAAAACTTACCACATTTGATGAAAAATGTTAGCCTGCATATCTAAGAAACTTATTTTACCCAGTAGGATAAACATAGAGCTTGCCACCTGACATATCATAGTAAAAATGCTGAAAATCAAAGTCAAAGAGAAAATTTTGAAAGCAGCAAAAGAAAAATGACTTGTCACATGCAAAAGAAAACCATTGAGATTGGTCTGAGCCCTCATTGGAAATAGTGTAGGCCAAAAGGCAGTGGAATGGTGTATTTCAATTGTTAACAGGAAATAAAATTGTCAGCCAGAAATTCTATGTCCAAAAACACTATCTTTACAAAATGAAATAAATGGCACTGCCAGATAAATAAAAACTGAGAGAATCTGTTGTTAGCATATACAATTTACATGAAACACTAGGAGAAATTCTTCATGTTGGAAGTAAGCAGCCTAAACAGTAATTCAAATCCACTTGAGAAAGCAAAAAACAAAAGTAATGGTAATTGTATGTAATTATTATACTTATAAATTATATCATAATTACAAAAGTATAAATGTATGCTTTTTCTTCCTTCTTATAAAACAATACATATAGAGAGGTAATTTAGGGTACACAATATGTAGAAATCTAATAAATTTTACAGTAACAGCCCAGAGGAAGGGGTGGGAGCAAAGCTATATCGGAGTAATGGAATGACCCCAGAAGGGAATTCAAATAAAGAGAACCAGTAGTGGCAAATGAAAAGCTTATTATCATAAACTCTGTAAGCATATTTATTCCCTTCTCTCAGAAACAAGGCAAGGATTCTACTCTACATTTCAGTGGATGTTACAACCAGAGAAATTAGGAAAAATTGAAATAAAGGCACTTAGATAGGAAATGAAGAATTCAAAATGCATATACTTTTAAGTGACATGACTTTGTATATAGAAGATTAAAGGAATTCGCTAAAAACTATTAAAAATAATGTTTTGGATCCTTACAGTGCACATAAAAATATACTCAAACTATGTCATAGGCTTAAAAGTAACAGCTAAAATTTTGAAACTCAGAAGAAAACATCAGTTTAAAACTTTGAAACCTCGAATTAGGCACTTAATCTTTAATTATGATACCTATGCCTCAAGCAACCAAAGGCAAAAATGAGTAAATTAGACCATCAGGATTAACACTTTTTTAATGCTTCTAAGGACACTGTTGATAAAGTGAAAAAATAACTCACAAAACAGGATAAAATATGCACTTGGCTGGCTGGCATACCTGATAAAATAGTTGGCATCTATGATATGTAAAGAACTTTTACAACTCAATAATAAAGACAATTCAACTGAAAAATGAGCAAAATGCATAAACAAATAGACATACCTCAAAGAAGACAATAAGTGATCAACAATCACATAAGATGTTCAGCATCACTAGTCAACAGGAAAATGTTATATTTGTAATGAAATTAATATTTTAAGTAATTCAAAAAAGTTCTAATTTTCTTTCGTATAAGTTGAACAACAGTGATTTTTGATACCAAAACTGTGTTTAAGGGCTCCTCTTTAACATAATCCAATCTATTAACCCCAGACAGAGATTAGGATTTACAGCATAGGAAAATCACAAAATGGAAGATAATTACAAAAATACTGCAAATCATGGCAACACCAAATTGTTATGCAGATTTCTTGGGGAGACAATTCAATTCATAACAAAGCATTTGATCATCAAAAGCCAAGTGGATTGTGTCTAATCTGTCACATGAGGATCCTTAGGGATAAACCTCTCTCCCCTTTCCCAGCACTTTCCTCTTCCCTTCTCTGCATTGTGTGGGGCACTGGAGTCTAACACCATTTCCTGGGTCAGAAGTGGGACTCTCTGTGCACTCTAAGCCATTCTTTTAGAGTCAGAGAGGAAATAATTTAAGCAAAGGGGAAACAGAGAGACAGACAGACAGGCAGACAAATAAGAATAATATGCTGGCTCCTCTAAATTGGGAACTCAGGGCAGAAACAGCTCCTTTGCCTAGGCTCAAGTATAAAGGAACACACCTTTCTCACAGCCATTCACTGAAGGTTGTCAACCCCCTGTCTTTATCAGTATGTGCAGCCAGATACTTGTGCCTACACCAATCACCCCTGCCCTAGCACTGCAGGGGACAACCTGCACCTCACACCTGGTGACAAGACTACCTGGGTATCCGAGACGAGTACTAAAAGGAAAGTAAACCAACAGCTTAGCTCACCTACCTAGTAACAGAACGTTAGAGCCTCAAAGATGCCAATAATCAAATTAGCTTACACGACTAGCATATTCAGCATTTCAAAACATGAAAAGAAGCTAGAAAACAGTAAGAAAATATAATTACAAGAATAATACAGTAATTACAACAACCACAATGGCTTCAGAAAGCTCCCAAAACAGGGAATCAAAAAATTTCCACATGAAGAGAACTCCCTGGAAATATCAGGGGTAGAATACAAAAGAGTTATATTTAAAACTGTTCACAAGATGAGGAAGGAGATCAGGCAAAACACAGCAGTGTGTAGTGATGAATTGACCAGGCTGCAAGAAATAGAGAAGTGGCATGCACAGATTCAGATTAACAATAAAATTACAGAATTGGACAATGCCAGAACTAGTGAGATAAAAGATAAAACACTGGATAATAACATCTTTGAGGAAAGAAAAGCAGATAAAAGAATTTTTTAAAAAGAAACACTAAGAATTATGTGGGAATCTAGCAAGAGAAATAATCTATGAGTCATTAGTGTACCAGAACAGAGGAGATAACAGAAAATAGAGACAGAATTGTTGAATATTTCTTGACAGAAAACTTCCCCGATACTATGAAAGATGAGAACGTAACTATCCAATATGCTTATCAAACTCTGCACAAGGTAGATTCCAAGAGAAAGCCACTAAATGTCTCTTAGGTTCCTCTGGTTCATATAGCAAAAATACTTTTTATTATCACTTCTAGCTTGAATGTAAGCTTTTTTTTTAATTAAGTGCAAGCATACAATCCAAATCGATTTTTCATGCCTGTCTATCTGCAGCTCCTTCTGCTCTCCTTGTCTGATAACATCATACTCCCCCTTTTTCATTCTATACTTGCAGTATCCTCTTAACAAGCCCCTGTCTCCTCCTCTCCATCCTCCTCTCTTCCATCTACAAAGAGACCAGTAGGACAGCATCCTATAACTGCACAGAACCATAAAGTGTACACATCATATGGTCACGTTGTGACCCCGGGTGCATTCATTTTTGTCTGATGAGTTGACCTCAGTAGTCAGCAGCAGGTTTAGGGGCCACGCTCCCAGGGGTTCCCCCAGGCCACCGGACCATTAATTGTGGTCTTTTAGTAGAGTTCTTGAGTTGCACCCCTCTTTTTCTCATGTTGCCACAGAGACTCCACATTGTGTGTCTCATCATGGCTGTCTTTGGTGGTGGCAGGGCACCGGTGGTTCTTCTGGTCACATGTTGATAGAGTCTGCCATTTACATGGCTCCTTCTGTTTCCTGAGCTCTTTCTTTCTCATGTCTTTGCTGTTCCCATTCATCATCTCTTCTGGATGAGTTGGGACCATATGGTATACCTCAGATGGCAGCTTGCTAGCTTTTAACACCCCAGATGTCACTCACCAACATGGGGTACAGAAGACTCTCTTAGCAATAGGCTAGTTATGCCAGTTGGCCTGGATCAGACCCCCACTCTTGCTACTCTACTCTTGTGATATTGGGTTCAGATTACAAGGGCTTTCAGTTTATGGTAAAGTCAAGTTGATCTTCTTTCTACTGTTGGCTGTCACTGCCTTCACCTAACCAAATCTGTGTCCTATCTAAACTATGGCCAACCCTCCCTCTCCCTCCACACCCTTGTAGCTGTCAAAGAGTCTTTTCTTCTGTACAAAAATCTATTTTTAAGTCCTTATAGAAGGGATCTTATACAATATTTGTCCCTTTGCTGCTGATTGATTTCACTCAGCATAATGTTTTCCAATTGAAATCAGGTTATAAGATGCTTCCTAAAATCTTTATCATTACATAGTGTTCTATTGAGTATATGTCCATAGTTTGTTTATCCATTCATCTGTTGATGGGCATCTGGGTTTATACCATCTTTTTGCTATTGTGGACTGTGTTACAACATGGTATCTCATTATACTTTTGTTTTGGATTTCCCTAATAGCTAACAATCATGAGTATTTCCTCATGTGTCTTTTGCCTGCCTAGATTCTTTATATATATACATATATATGTATGTATATATACATATATATATTTGGTAACATTTATAAATTAATTATGTAAGATACTGATTTCACAGTGTGTATCACTGCTTCCTGTATGGCTCCTTTCTTTTCTTTTTGTTTCCATCCTACTCCTTGTTATGTAATTATTATTTTTTTATTAATTACAGTAAAAGTAAAATTTCTAACATCTATCAATTATCTCATTTATGATAAACCCTCAGCCACACATGTAGCCAACACAGTCATTTTCCTCTGTGAATAATTCTCTTGTTAAGTCCTTATAACAGAGGTCTCATACAGAATTTGTCCTTTTGACACTGATTGATTTCACTCAGCATGATCTCTTCCAAATGAGACCATGTTATGAGATGTTTTCTAAAATTTTCATTTTTGTTGTCATAGCTTAGTGTTCCATTGAATATATGTACCATAGTTTGCTTATCCATTCATCTGTTGATGATGGCATCAGGGTTGATTCTAACTTTTTGCTATCGTGAACTGTGCTGCAACAAACATTCGTGTGCATGTATCTGTTTGTGTGACACCTTTGTTTCTGCAGGATATGTTCCAAGCAGTGAGATTACTGGATGAAACGGTACATCTATTTCTGGCTTTTGAAGGAAGCGCCAGATTGTTTTCCAAAGAGGTTGTGCCATTTTGCAATACCACCAGCAGTGTAGGAGAGTTCTGATGTCTCCACAGCCTCTCCAGCACTTGTTGTTGTTGTTTTTTTGGATTATGGCCAACCTTGTTGGGGTGAGATGGTATCTCATTGCAGTTTTGATTTGAATTTCTTTAATAGCTAATGATCATGAACAAATTCTGCATGTGTCTTTTGGCTGCCTGGATATTCTCTTTAGGATATCCTTTTTGGATATCCATTTGCAAAAAATTGAAACAAGACCCATATCTCACACCTTATAAAAAACCAACTCAAATTGGATAAAAGACCTAAATACAAAATCTAAAACAATAAAGCTTATCCAAGATAAAATAGGATCAACAATGGAAGTTTTAATCCACAAAGTAGACAGACTTCAAAATCTGACAAACAAAGCACATTAACAGAAGAGAAAATAGATAAATGGGAACTACTAAGAATCAAACACTTTTGCTCACCCAAAGACTTCATCAAAAGAATTGAAAGACTGCCTACAGAATGGGAAAAAAAATTTGGCAAATATAGGTCAGACTGATGTCTGATCTCCATAATCTATAAGGTATTACAGAATATCAACAAGAAAAGGATAAATAATCCAATTAAGCAATGGGTGAAGGAGACAGACAGATATTTCTGTTTATGTATGTTTTAAGTGACAACATCACACTTCACCCAGATATATTATGCTAGTTTTCAACCTTTAAGTTTCCACCTGACCATGTTAATTGTTTGTATCGCCTAGGAACTCCTAAGTATTTGATTTTTTGTTGTTATTAGTTGCCTTTGAGTTGATCCTGACTCCTGGAGACCCCATGTTTTGCAGAGTAGAACTACTCCATAGGGTTTGCAAGACTGTGACCTTTCAAAAAAATAATGCCAGGCCGTTCTTCCAAGACACTTCCGGGTGTGTTTAAACCGCCAAGTTTCTGCTAGTAGTCAAGTGCTTAATCATTTGCACTACCCAAGAACTGTATTGAGAACTGCATTATTACCTGGTCTAACATTATAAGGTTTATGTCCATTTGTGAGTTTCTAAATATGTCTCGAGTTTCTAAGTTTTTGTTATTTATATTGGTAGCAACACATCTTCTACTTGTTACTTCTTTATACTATGTATGGTATTTTTAGTCTATTTTAAAAATTACTTTTAATCATTATACCATACATTAATTACATTTATTTATATCATATAATTAACTATACAATTAAGTATTTTTATTGTGACTTATTACTATCTTCTTTAGTTCAACAACTTGAAAATCTATTCCTATTCATATGAATTTGGTTTCTACAAATATTAATAAATTACCAATATGTGACAAATTACTTCATGTATAAACTATTTCCTCCATGTTATGACTATATTTTCCTTCCTCAATAATACTGAGGTCTGATTTTATTTATAGATCAATAAGGAATGCTTATAATACATTTAGAGACAAATAGGATCAATAAGGAATGCTTATAATACATTTAGAGAGAGAAGAATACACATCCTAGCAAGACAATTGTCCTAGGATAGATCAGTACAGGATCTTCAAGCATGGAAGGTTGGTGTACTCAGACAGGGGCAAGCAGACTGCTTCTACTAGCAAGAAAGACTCAGAGTGAATGACGTTTACTAGATTTCAGCTTAGAAATCCTTTTCTGAGTGCTCTACTGTAGTCCTTAAGTCATTGAGATTTCTCTAGTAGACTAAATTGCCAATCAACTATTACGAGTTTTTTTCTTTTGAGAACTAATTCATCTCTGATAAGAGTAATTCTTTCCTTTTTTTTTATTTCCCAAGGTTCATTCATGTATTGTTGGTCTATGGCTCTTAATGTAAATGACTAGTCATTTTATTTGCTTTGGAAAGTTTCTCCTCTATCTTTAAGTGATAAATTCCATCTAAAGTATCTATGAAGTTTTGTTTCATTTTCTTGATGCACTGTAGTAATTATTTTGTCTTTTTGTTGGCATTTTTGAACTTCACTTTCATACTTCATTTTCTGACTGCAGAAATGTTTATTTTGAAGAACTTTACATGATTTAAAGTCCTTCTTTTATTTATTTATTTTTGGGGTGATTAAGTCAATATTTTGTTCATTATTCCTCCAAAAGTTTTTACAAAAGCACAAATCAGGCTCTTCAAAACTGTCTTTGACTGACTATATTCTGATTTATTCACTGTATCCACTCTAAGGCACCTGTATCCATTTTGTCTTCTCCAAGTATACAAACAAAATCCATCACCATTTGTGACGGTTTAGTCAGAGGTGTGGGCTGACTTTCCCTATTACTTAGGACTTGCTCCTGGTATTCAAATATCACTTTTGTTTATTGAGTTGGCTGAATCTTGCCTTCATCCTCCAGCTTTTTGTGAAAGCAGTTTTAAGCTCTCCCAAAGATGGAAATTTTCTTCCCAACTTACTATCATAAGTTGTTTTCCATTTATCTGGCATATTTTTAAAGTTGTTTTGGTTTTAGCTACTGGTATTGGATGGACTAAATATGTCTTCAAGTGACTAAATTCTTATTGTATTATCCACCATCAACTTAAGATATTCTGAAAATCTAGACTCCTTGTATTTTATTTTTCCCAAAATGGTATAGTGCAAATACAAAGAGTTGGATATTTCACGTTTTTTGTTACTTAATTACCCTTAACTAAAAGAGTTCCAAATAACTTGTTCTCAAGACTAGACTCAATTAAATTTTACTCAAGGTCATCATATACTTTCTAAGTCAGTTTAACCTTATGAGAATTATTCTCCACTAGAAAGGAAATTCTTGTGGTCAACTCTTTTCTCCTATTTACATAAAGCTGGCATTTAATGATTAAAAAATACAAATACCACTTCACTTACCACTCTTTCCTGTGTTCAGCCGTAGAGAATAACAGGGAGATATAATCTCCTGTCAACACTAACATAACCTCATTTAGTTTCTTAAGGACATGTACAAAATAATGGGTCCTCCATAACCCCAGAGCTGCCTCAGGTTGCCAGGACCCATGTACGCCACAGCAAACCTCAGAGAACACTAAGGAATATTCCACTCAGAACCTAAACTAGCACCTGGCAACCAAAAGAAACAACCAGTGGGGCCGCCTAAGAGTAAGAATAGTCAGCGCTCACCAAACATTGTCATGTCACAGTACACATAAGGTAGATGTGTACAAGGCTGCTTTTGGCCAAAGGAGACTGGCCACAGGGACTCTGGCCATCCTAGGCTCCATTCAGCAACCTCAAAGTCAGAGAAGGTCAATGTCTTTTATACACGTACAATTCAGGGATTACTATGTAAGAAGCTTAGCGGTGATCCAACTGGAGGTGAAAGGCTTTATTCAGCTGATGCTCATCAGAAGCACCTGAACACAAGATGATTTCCAGAGTGAAGCAAGGTCAGGGTTTTTGAAAGAGGAACGTCAAGTGAGTACATATTCTCTTGGTTTGGTTGAGGTAGCAACTTTCTGACCAAAAGTCATATTTCGAGTTGCTTCCTTTTGGTTGCCTCCTTTTGTGACAATAATCATCAGAACAGTATTTTCTGAGAATTCTCTTGGAAAATCTTAAGATTGATTGGCTATTCAAAGTTTATACATAAATTTTTGAAAAGGAAACAAATACAGAAAGTAAAAGCAAAACTGGCGACCCCCTGTCGTGTTTATTTTAACCCTCCCACAGAGCTTACATGCTCTCTTAATGGTCAGCATTCTCCTAATACAAAAATTATATTTTAAGACCTAAGGGCCTAAATTTCCAAAAAGCTCAAAGGACTTTTCTCAGCAATCTATCTAGGCTTTTTGTTTGCTTTTTGGTCAGATCCCAAATGTCAGGTAGGTGAATGAAGGGTTTCATTCTTATTATAACTAATGTATTAACTGTATTTCAAATGTAATAAAGAATCTAGGGAAATTTGAAAAAGTCTTCAAAAATCAAGAATTTACAGTCCTGTCACAAGTGGCTTCACAACCCTACTCCCTCCCCACAGATTCTTGTTCTTCATTTCCCAAGCATAGTACAGAAACTTTCTATTTCCTGGGAGAGTGATGGAATAGAATAATGTGACTAATGAAATGTCTGAGCAGCAGTGAGTTACCTTAACAGGAGTTACCTTCTCTCACTTTTTCTGCCTATAACCATCCATTAGGTCTCTGAGTGGTGCAAATGGTTTTTACGTGGCCACTAATGGCAAGACTGGCAGTTGAAACTCACCCAATGGCTCTGTGGAAGAAAGGCCTGGTGATCTGCTTACATTAGCCAAGAAAACCCAGTGGAACTCAGTTCCATTCTATAACACATGGGATTGCCATGAATTGGAATCAACTCAGTGACAACAGTTTGATTTGGGGGGTTTATAGCCATTCATTAGGAGAACTGCTGGCCCCCTCCATGTGGTTCTGGTGAGCTCTTGATCAGTGGACTCTGATCACAGAGGAGGTCATGTCACCAAAACTAGACAAATAAGTCTTTCTCCAATGTCTGAATCTTTAATGGCTGGTAGTTTCTTAAAGCTATCTTTCCTATTCCCAACCACAGAGAACCTCAAGCCTGTCTTGATTCTCTCCCTTCCAGTAGCCTAATTGGCCTGCTTTTCCTTTCATTTGGTGAGATATTCAACATATGCTTCCAACAATTTATTTTTCTTAATATGACCAGACGCAGTTTCTCACTTTTGCAAAGAACTCTGATACAGCATACATACCGCGTGTGCCATCCATTCTCAAAGAATTGAATACCAGTAAGCACACTGAGCCCTCCTAAAAATAGTAAGATATTTATGGATTCAGAAAGCCTTTCAGTGTTCTACTATTCAGAATAATGACCATAGTACAGAATATTTTATCTAATAATTGCCATGTCCTTTCATTAAGCTGACTCAGAAGACTGCAAACTGCAAAACGAACATTTTTATCTTACTGCTCACCAATAACACGTAGAAAGTGCTTTCATCCCTTAATTTGTGTTCATTTGAAACAAACCAAGAAATGACTCTAAACATTTAAGGCTTAACTCTTAACAATCATCTTATAATATGCAATGTTCAATATTTCTTAAATCCCTAATATCTGTACCCTGCCAAAACTCAACCCAACTATCAACTCAAAGTGACCCTGTACAACAGAATGGAACTACCCCATGCAGTTTTCAAGGACCATCTGGTGGATTTGAACTGTCTACCCTTTGTTTGGCAGCTGAGATTTTAACCACTATACCAACAGGTCTCCCTAATATCCTTCAAACCAAAAAAAAAAGAAAGAAACTTTTTGCCTTTGAGGCCAACTCACAGTGACCCTACAGGACAGAGCAGAACTGCCACTATAGAGTTTCTAAGGAATGTCTGGCAGATTTGAACTTCTGATCTCTTAGTTAGCAGACATAGCACTTAACCACTACACCACTAGGGTTTCCGTAATACCCGCTTTGTCTTTTAATTTCAGCCATTCGGTCAAAGTTTCAAAACACATTACATCTTTTTGCATGATAAATCCACATTGCATTTCATTGCTGATACTTTGAAAGAGTTGTAAAATTCAGAATAAAAATTGTTAAATTAAGTAGCTCATTGTCTTAAAATTTCAGCAAGATCCATAAAGTAGTTCAAACTTGTTAAGGATACCGTGTAACAGGAAGACCACTGGAGTGTCACGAACATCTGATTGGAGTCCACCTAATTGCACCAAAGAAGAAATGCCTGGTGATCTCTTTCTCATAGGTCACAGTTTGAAAACCCTATGGAGCACAGTTCTACTTTTTCTGTAGCAACTTGTTAAGTTTCTTGGTGTTAACAGAAAAGAAGTAACTTCTGTGAAATAGTCTAAGCGACCAAACCAAGCCAGGCTTACACTTCAGCCAGGAGCCTCAGCTAAGCCAATGCCTTGAATTTTCAAAAGCTCTTTATCGGAAAAAGGGAAAAAAAAAAAAAAAAAAAAGTTGCTCATCGAGTCGATTCTGACTCTTAGCAACCCTATAGGACAGAGTAGAACTAACAGTTTCCAAGGAACAACTGGTGGATTCAAACTGCCGACCTTTTGGCTAGCAGCCTGGTTCTAACTACTGCAGAACTCAGACCATTTGACCACTGGAGATGAATTCGCAAACAAATGGATCTGTGAGACCAGGAGGTGGTGTCAGAGTACTCGCCTTGGGACAATTTGCCAAAAAACTACACTACCCAAGAGACGTTGCGCAGACTTCCGGGGCGGGGCAAGTGTGTGTAGCTTTCTGGTGGACCGGCGTCGGGTGCCTGCGGACAGACCGGTGTGGGGTGTCCATAGCTCGGATGATGGGACCGGTGAAGGACCGTGAGGCTTTCCAGAGGCTCAACTTCCTGTACCAGGTGAGCCCAGTTCGGGGGCGAACCGGCACAGGGCCCGGTGTCGCCAGCTCGGTGTAACCACTCCCCTCCTCAGGCCGCCCACTGCGTCCTCACGCAGGACCCGGAGAACCAGGCGCTGGCGAGGTTTTACTGCCACACGGAGAGGACAATTGCGAAGCGGCTCGTCCTGCGGCGGTGAGCGGGCGCGGAGCTCGGCAGCGGGCGGAACGGGGTAAAACTGGGAAGCGAGCGCGAGCACCCGACCGCCTTCCGCCTCCGCCCCCAGGGACCCTTCAGTGAAGAGGACCCTCTGTCGTGGCTGCTCTTCCCTCCTCATCCCGGGCCTGACCTGCACCCAGCGCCAGAGACGTGAGTGCCCCTGCCGCGGGGGACAGTTGCGGAGCAGGGAGTAGGGAGAGGCCTTGCTCTAGACGGGTGTCAGGCGTAGGGTTTGCAGGGCTTGGGTTTGTAGGAGCCTGCGTTGTCCAGCGCCCAATTCAGTTGCTAATCCCACCTGGACAAACTAAACTTCGGGCATCACTTGTGTTCGTAACCTGGGCAGTGGAGAAGTAATAATAGATGCATAGTAACAGATGTTACTTGGCGTCATGAAGGGTGTGATTGCTGTCATGCATTCAGCAAATGCTAGTTTTCTGAAATCTGTCAGGCATTGTGCTCGATTCATTAGTTTCATTGAACTTGCAGTGTTTGGGGAAAGAGTAATAGAAACAATTAAAATAGAGCAGAAAAATGAATGAAGTGGCCAAGAGTGCTGAGTTACTTTTACTAGTGGTGGTGAGGTCCATGATAAGCAAACGCAGTGTCAGGGTGATGTTCTTGGGGTGTGAAAAGACTCCAGACAAGGGAGCTTGTGGTGCTGCATGGAAAGGAGAGCTTAGGACGCTGAAGTTGGAGGGAAACAGGCAAAATGTGATGCTGGAGAGGGAAACTGAGGCCAGATCTTGAAAAGTCTTGTCAAGGAGTTTGAAGTTTATCTTAAAAGATATGAAGACATTGATGGGTTTATGCAGGGGCCTGACACCTTTCGATTTACATTTGAAAGAGTAAAAATAGAAAAAGAATTCCTTAATTGAAAAGCAAGGCTGGGTGCAAGAACTCTTTCCTTCTGCTAAAGGTGAACTCCCTCTTCCTTTTTCTCCTACATCCACACCAGGCCGGAAGGGAAAGCGCTGGACAGTACAGACCTGCCTAACATGCCAGCGCAGCCAGTGATTCCTCAATGATCCCCGACATCTGCTGTGGGGAGACCGGCCTGAAGCCCAGCTGGGGAGTCAGGCAGGTGAGAGATGGAGAAAAGTGGGAACTACATGGGGACACACAGGTGGCTTCTGGGTTGGTGGGAGAAGCACCACAGTCAACTCTAATTTTGCTTTTCTGCCCAGATCTGAAACCACCACAACCCCTGGCAAGCACAGCTCACCCCATTCCAGCTCACCCTCCTACAGAGAAAGTAGAGCCCCAGAATACTAGTCACCAGTGATGGATTCATCCTACCTTCCAAAAAAATAAAATTTCATTCTGTTTTACTGTGTGTACTTCTGTGAGATTTCAGGTCTTTGTTCTGTTTTTCCTGTTTCTGTCTGTATTTCCCTGTCACTGTGTAACCTCTCCTTTGATGCTACCATCCTTGTACTGCCATCATGTGGGGATATGCTGACCTCTGTCAACCACTGGGCCACACTAAGCATCTCCTGTTTCCAGGATCCTGGCTCCAGTGCTATGTTTGGACCTCAGCTTCCAGAGCTGTCTGCCAAGGGCTCAAGCTTTTTTAGGATATGTCAGCTTTAGGTAGTTTTGACTGTTGACTGAAGTGTTGGACAGTCTGTCAATTCCATTGTTCTGTTTATTAAAAAAAACATAGGGGTACAAGGGGCTGGGAGCAGTTCACATCTTTCAGGCTGCTTTGTCCAATCTGAGAGTTTTCTTCTTTCAGATTCTAATGAGGGAAATAATGTAAACCTGAACTAACAGAGTTAGAGGGGCTCACAAAAGGACACTAGCAGATGTTAACACATGTCGACTCCATAAGTAAATGCTGAAGTTTGTCTGTAGACTCTTTCAACAACTAAAGTTTTATTGGATGTTCCTCAGAACAGAGGTCCCAGACTGTCCACTTCACTAGCATCCAGCTAGCCAGTTTACCTCAACCACCTACAAATAAAATTCATTATTCCCATAATGCAGGTTTCTTTCTTCCTTTTCTCTTAATTCCTGTGTCCCATAATCTATTGCCTCATAAAGTTAGTTCGTAATGCTGCCTAAAACAGTTCTTCATTATTTCCTGTGATTCTTTGGGTTAGGATTTCTGACAGCGCTGGGCTGGATGGTTGTGCTCCTCTGGCATCACCTGGGCCCACACTCACTTTAGCCGGTGGCTGGTCGGGAAGGCCCAGGAAATCTGCACTCAAATGCCTGACACCTCGTTTTTCCATGCGGCTTTGCCACATGACCAGCTTTGACGTCCTCACAGTACAACAGTGTCAAGGTGGTTGGACTTCTTATATGGCTCTGACTTCCACAGAGAGCATTCAAGAGAACAAGCCTCAGTGTGTGGATGCTCATCAGCCCTCCACATCACCCTTGTTAAAGTCCCCTTGGTCAAAGCAAGTCTCATGAACAAGCTACACAGACGTTCATGGGTTCTCTGGGGACCACCGATGTAACACCGTACACTTCTTGTTTTTGTCTTTGTCCCTGAATCCTTAATGTTGTTTGGTGTCTTTGAGTTGGTTCCGGCGCATAGCAACCCTGTGAACAACAGAACGAAGCACTGCCCAGTCTTGCACCATGTCCACAATTGTTTTTATGCCTAAGCCCATTGTTGTAGCCACTGTGTCAGTCCATCTCGTCGAGGGTCTTCCACATTTTCATGGAGCCTCCACTCTACCAAGCATGATGTCCTTCTCCAGGGGCTGATCTGTCTTGACAACATGTCCAAAGCATGTAAGACTCAGTCTTGCCATCTTTGCTTCCAGGGAGCAGTTTGCTTCCAGAACAGAACTGTTTGTTCTTTGGCAGTCTATGATACATTCAGCATTCTTCTCCAGGACCACATTTCAAAGGCATCAGTTCTTCTGTCTTCTTTGTTCATGGTCCAGCTTTCACATGAATATAAAGTGATTGAAAATGCTGTGGCTTGGGTCAGGTGCATTTTAGTCTTCAAGGTTACGACTTTACTTTTGAATACTTTAAAGAGGTCCTTTGCAGCAGATTTTCCCAGTGCAGTGCATCTTTCAATTTCTTGACTGCTGCTGTCATGGGCGTTGATTGTGGACCCAAGTAAAATGAAATCCTTGACAACTTGAGTCTTCTCCATTTATGACAATGTTGCTTAATGGTCCAATGGTGAGGATTTTTGTTTTCCTAATGTTGAGGTGCAATCCGTACTGAAGGCAGTGGTCCTTGATCTTCGTTAAGGACCATAACCATCTATGCCACTGGGATTCCAGTACCAGCAGGGTCAACCATGGTAGACAAGTTTCAGCTGAGCTTCCAGACTAAGACAGATTAGGAAGAAGGACCTGGCAGTCTACTTCTGAGAGGAATTAGCCAGGGGAAACCTTATGAATCCTTCATATGTGAGTACATCATTTTCCTAAAAGATAAGTAGTGTATAAGGAACTAGACAAGTGACTGTGACAGTTTATCTCTGGAGCCAGGGCACCTGGACCCTTATGTGTTTCAGTCAGTTTCCTTGGCTCTTCTGCTGAGTCTCATTTCTGATGATTGAGCCCCTTTGCATGTATACACTGAATCTGAATCTTGGTCATGCTTGTTTTGAGTGTGCTTATACTTGCACATAACATTGCCACAGAAGGGCAGCAATACTGAAACTGAGTTTTGATTTCATGGTTCCATCTTTAAGGAATTCCCCTCACATGGGAGACCATGGCCATCAGTTCCCACTGGAAGGCAGAGGAAACAGAATGTGGATGGTGGTTCACTTGTGAGTCTGTGTAGCTTTTTCATGTTTTATGTTTCCACAAATACAGGTTCATCTAAGGAACACAGTCGTCTTCCTCCTAAAACTATTCTTTTTCATGTTTTACTTACTGTGACATGATAATTGTCAGTATTTGCATAGGTAGGTTTCTTAGTATCAGAGAAACAGGGGGAAATAAAGACCCAGATCCCAGTTATGTGATGATCATTGTTCTCTAATATTTCTAAACAATTTAGTTATTCAAAATCAGTCCTCTTTCCGTACCCTTTAAATCAAATTAAACAGAAGTGAGGGAAGGGGCTTAGGTCTTCCAAATTAGATCAAGCAGAGATCTTCCAATGTCCATAGAAACCAAGACTTAATGATTCCCCAAACCTTAGGTAAACTTAACAATTCTCAAAACTGGTGAGAATCAGTGTCATTGTTGTCAGGAGGGAAGACAGATACCATTTAATTGATAGACTGTCCTGAATTCTAAAAGAGAATTAGGAAATGAGATTCCCAACAAAGAAGATTTAATGGTTCTGATTTTCTCTGCCTCACATGTTTGTAAGTATCTAATGAGATAATGTTTGAGAAAGCACCTTGAAAATTAGACAATATACATTATTTTAATCGAGTATAATAATCATAATATTGAAAGTAATAACAAGAAAAGACAGAGCCTGGGCATCCTCCCTGCGGCAGGAATTTGTAGAGTTAGAAGGTTTGTGTTCCTTTCCTGTAATTTCTTCCCACCCTGGAGACTAATATATTTTCATAAATCGATTCAAAAATCTTTTCTAAGCACTTTCTCTGTGGCAGAGCATTGGTCAAGCACTTGGGATATATGTCAGTGAACAAAAGAATTGGCAGGAGGATAAGCGAAAAGCAACGCTTGATAAATTATACAAAAGGATGCCGCCACTGATTTCATTATGTCCTCCCCCAAAGATGTACAGTATCAATTAGCCTGGGCTATCTTTCCCAGTATTGTGTGGTTGTCCTCCACTTTGTGATTGTAATCTTACGTTAAAGAGGATTAGGATGGGATTGTGATACCCTAAGGTCACCTCCCTGATTCAATATAAAGGGAGTTTCCCTGGACTCAGGCCTTCACCAACTTTTTATCTTACAAGAGTTGAATGGGAAGCAAGAAGATGGTTGAGAACATCATACCACCAAGAGAGCAGTGCTGGGACTGCACCCTTTGGGCCTTGGGTCCCTGTGTGAAGAGGCTCCTAGTCCAAGGGAAGACAGACGAGAAGGCCAACAGAGAGAGAAAGCCTCACCCTGGAGCTGACACTTTGAATTTGGACTTTTAACCTACTCTACTGTGAAGAAATAAATTTATCTTTGTTAAAGCAATCCATGTGTGGTATTTCTGTTATGATAGCACTAGATAACTAAGATATGTACTATGGAAAAGCCAGGAGAGTTAGGAAAAATTTGTGGTACAGTTAGTGTTTTAAATAGAGCAGTTAAGGTAGGCAGCACTGAACAAACAGCCACAGAAGACAGCGGGTGCCTGTTCCCGATCCCCTCACACAACCCCAGAAGAACCTCCTGTAGATACTTTCCATACATGACAATAGCTTCTGTCTGTCTTGGCAGTAAGAGCTGTACTGAGTAGATCCAAAGTGCCAGACAGACATGCCCCTGGGAGCGACCCCAAACTGTGATGGGTGGATATTCCATGATAGTCTACAGAATGTCTTGGAGTTTCCAAGAGGGTTCAGCCCTGTTGGCACAAGGTACATAGATACATTCTTTCCAGACTCTTCCCCTCCTCTAGGTCACTCCCTACTCCCTCACCATAATTTCTGAGATCACCTTCCAGATCAAGAACCTGCACCCTGGGTTTGCTCTGGGGGAACCCAAACTATGAGTGACATCTGGGAGAAAAAAAGGACTTGAATAAGGAAGCTAGCAATGCAGGTATCTGGGGAGAACCTTCTAAGCAGAAGGAATAGCTAGGACAAAGACCTGAGGTAGGAGTCAGTTCAGGGTGCAAGAGGCCAATGTGAGTGCCCAAGGGAATGAGGAAGATGGAGAGCAGTAGATGTGGCCAGTGAGGTCATGGGAGGCTACAGGATCTTTACACCATTGTGACCAATTTAATTCAAGGGGAGTTGAAAAGCTTTTGGAAGTCTTGAGCAAGCAGTGACATCATGTGATACAATGTTTCAAAAGGATCACTGACCTTTTTCTTAAGAATAGGAGAACAATATTGGAAGATGGGAAACCAGTTAGGTTATTCTAATCACACAGGTGAGAGATGATAGTGGCTTGGATTAGGGTGTGAACTATGAAGATGGGGAGATTTTCAGATTTTTTACATAGTTTGAAAAGATAAACCATAGATTAGCTGATGGATTGCTGGTAAGGAAGCTACATAGAGTTCCACAGAACTGAAGTTTAAGCAGTCTCAGTATACTCAACCCAAATCTACTGCTATTGAATTGATTCTGACTCATAGCAACTCCATAGGATTACCAAGGCTGTAAATCAGTGCAGAGGCTGACTGCAACATCTTTCGGCCAGAGAGCCACTGGTGGTTTTGAACCTCTGACTTTGCAGTTAACAATTGATCACTTTGACTATTGGGCCACCAGGGCTCCTTGAGTGTGTATCTTGAACAGAAAGAATATTTTATGACTTCCTGTTTGACCAGAATATTAAGACAATCCAGTGCCTCTTCTGTCTGATGTGGGGATTATGAATGGAAGCTGGGTTTTTAATTCAATCCAGTCAACCCGAGGGCCTGTAGAAATTGTACACTGGTTGCCATTAAATTGGTTCTGACTCATGGTGACCTCACATATGGGTCAAAGCAGAACTGTGCCCGTAGCGTTTCTGATGGCTTACTTTTTTGGAAGATCTCTAGGCCGTTCTTCCAAGGCACTTATGGGTGGAACCAAACCTTCAACCTTTTGATTAGCACTTGAGTGTGTTAACTATTTCCACCATCCAAGAATTGCGGCAGAAGTTATACTGTAAGATTATTTAGGATAGAAGGGCATTCCAAACCTTTTCTAAGGCTCTTAAGAATTTTTGTCTGTAATGATAGTAGCATAAGAGTAGTTAGCATACATCCTATCATTATAAAGATACTCAGAAGTTATATAACCAAGTTCACTGCAAGACCAGAACTTGAACTCAAGGTTTTTCTGAGGGATGTTCTTTCTGAGATCACATTGGCTCAAAACAAGTGAGAGAGTCTCTGTCTTAGGCTGAGTTCCCAGAGTAGCAAAACTAGTAAAGCATATAAACATGAGGTCTGACAAGTCCATGAACATAGTTGTTCTAAGTGCTACATACCTCATTACTGAATACGACTATGGTCACCTTTGAAGTACTTCTTGGGAAGCTGTGCACCGATGCCAGTGCCTAGTCCACCCTTCAAAGCAATTTTGGAACTCTTTCTGGAATGGCCATGTGCATGGTGGCAGAGTGATTAGTCTGTAAACTCAGTTATATAGTTGTCTATGAGGGAGTTTTTAGCCAGTAAACAAACAACTATATTGGAATACCCTCCCTACTCACCTGATCTTGCCCCCAATGATTTTTCTTTACCCAAAGATTAAATAAAATATTGAAAGGAAGACATTTTGATGATATTCAGAACATCAAAGGTAATACAGTGCAGCTCTGATGGCCATTCCAGAAAAAGAATGCCAAAATTGCGTTCAAGGGTGGACTAGGCACTGGCAGTGGTGCATAGCTTTCCATGGGGAGTACTTCAAAGGTTACTATCATGATAGCAATAAGGTATGTAGTACTTTTTCTAAGATGAGTTCATCAGCTTAATTGGCAGTGCTTATATTCTCTCACAGTCTAGAAAGACAATAGGATCAGTCCCTGGAGAAGGACATCATGCTTGGTAGAGGGTCAGCAAAAAAGAGGAAGACCCATGATGAGACAGATTAACACAATGGCTGCAACAATGGGTTTAAGCATAAATACAGTTATGGACATGGCACAAGACTGAGCACTGTTTGGTTCTGTTGTGCTGAGGGTTGCTATGAGTAGACACCAACTCAACAACACCTAACAAAAACATTTCTGTTTGTGCTAGTTTTGGTAGGTGATGTGTTTCTAGAAATTTGTCTTTTTTATCTAGATTTTCAAATTTATTGTAGTACAGTTTTTTGTAGTATTTCATTATGGCTTTTTAAATTTCAGATGGGTCTCTTCTGATACCACTCATCTTTTTTCTTACTTGAGTTATTTGCTTCCTTTCCTGTTTTTGTCAGTTTGGTAAATGGTCTATCAGTTTTGCTGATCTTTTCAAAAAACAAGCTCTTCTTCTTGTTAACTCTTGGAATTATTTTTTTTCTGTTCTCTATTTCTTTGCGTTCTGCTTTAATTTTTATTATTTGCTTTCTTTTGTTGCCCACAGAGTTCTTTTGCTGCTCTCCTTCCACTTGTTCAAGTTGCACGGTTACTTCTTTGATTTGAGCCATTTCTTCTCTTTGGATATGTACATTTATTGAGACAAATTGACCTCTGAGTATCATTTTGCTGTGCCCCATAGATTCTGGTAGGATGTGTTTTCATTCTGATTTGATTCTATGAATCTCATTATTCCATCCTTGATTTATTCTATAACCTAGTCATTTTTGAAGAAGGTATTGTTCAGTTTCCATTAGTTTGATTTTATTTTTCTTCTTTTTTCTGTTACTGATTTCTACTTTCATGGTTTTATGGTCTGAAAAGATGCTTTGCAGTATTTTAATCCTTTGAATTTTGCTAAGGATTGCTTTATGTCCTAATATGTGATCTGTTCTGGAGAATGTTCCTTATGAAGTGGAAAGAAAGTATACTTGGCTGCTATTGGGTGGAATTTTCTGTTAGTTGAGGGGGGCAGAGTCAAGATGGTTGACTAAACACACAT
Organism: Heterohyrax brucei; assembly: GCA_028571685.1. Classification (NCBI taxonomy): domain Eukaryota; kingdom Metazoa; phylum Chordata; class Mammalia; order Hyracoidea; family Procaviidae; genus Heterohyrax; species Heterohyrax brucei. Next base: position 44,945,489 of record CM053144.1, on the reverse strand, counting down.
CTCCCTAAATCCCTCTGGAAACCAAAACCTGAATTGATAATGAAGCAGAGCCTTCTGGACACCTAGTGAGCCTTAGGACGTGACATAGGGCTGTTAATTTGGACTTTATACCACTGAATGCAAAACGTCCTCTCTTTCACTGACACCATTCTTGGCAAGTGCAGGCTTACACAGACCAAAGGTAACTCACCATTTTAATTATTTTTTTTCACTGTGTTAGCCAGTGGGCAGATCTGGGACTTGACTAGCCCCTAATCTCAGACACACTGCTGGTGGGATCAGCAAGCAAAATTGCCATATTTTGAGAGCCTGGCTTTAAACTCTGTGCATCTTGGTAACTTTGGCCTCTCTTTCTGCCTCCGACATATAGTAGCCAGTACTGAGGAGGTGGCAAGCTTGTGTGAGATGCCATCTTGATTCATGGGGAGGCAGATACACCCATACAGAAGCCCCAGCTGGACTTAGTTCCTAGGTTGGGAGGCAGCACCTGCCTGGGAGAGAGCGCTTGTCTCGCAGAAAAACAGTATTTTACACAATGTCACCTACAACTGTGTACCAGCAACAGAAGCTATAGATTCTGTACATCTCAGCACCTTTGGCCTCTCTTTCCACCTCTACCATTAGAGTAGCCTCATCCCAGCCAGGTGGCGAGCTTGTGCAGGATACCATATTGTTCCATTGGGAGGTGGAATACCCATATGGAAGCCTCAGCTGGACCTAATTCCTGGGCTGGGAGGCAGCGCCCATCCGGAACAGAGTACTTTTCCAGCAGAAAAGCAGTGTTCTACACAATGTTGCCTACAGCTTGGGCCCGACAGCAGAGGCCAGAAGGGCAGTAGTCTTTCTGTATTTTGAGCTAGTTTATAACATCTTGGGTTCAATATAGAGGTGCTTACTTTGCCAGCAGGGAAGAGAGACGTATGCACCTGAACACCTAACTGACTTTGGAAGTTGTCAGATACTTTCTACCTCTCATTTCAAGACAGTCTAGAGAAACAACTGCAGTGCATCCTCACAGAATTTCTCCCAGCCTCTGATGACTCACATGATGCCCAAAAAGCAACACACTTTGGAGAAAACTGTAAAAGAAATCATCCATGGCATCAGAAGGCCCCCAAAAGAAACCATTTCAGAACTTCCCAGATGAAGAAGCTTTTCTGAAACTATCAGAAGGTGAATACAAAAGGACTGTATAGAGAGCCCTCCAAAACCTTATACAAAATGCAGCACAACAAAATGAAAAATTAAGCAAGCTGTTCAATCTTATGGAATACCAGTACTCTGAGATCCAACAGATCAAGAACAAAATTAAAGATGTAGAAACATCCAATTCAAAGCCAAGAAAACAGAATGGAACAAACGAAAAAGAGACTTTCTGATTTGGAAGACAGAGCTACTGATGCCAGTGTCCATGAGCAGAAATGAGAAAAAAGAAACAAGAAAAATGAAGAAGGATTAAGAAGCATGTGGGATTCTATTAAGAGGAACAACCTTCAATTAATTGGAGTCCCTGAACAGGATGAGACACCTGAGAACACAGAGAGTATTGTTGCTGAGCTGCTGAAAGAAAACTTCCTAGAAATCATGATAAGAGAATACAGATATCCCAGATGCATATCGTATGCCACCCAATATAGATCTCAAAGAAAGTCTCCAAAACATATAATCAAGCTTAACCAAATGAAACATAAGCAGCAACTCTTAAAGGCAGTGAGACTCAAAGCAAAGCTAACATTCAGAGGGAAACCCTGTAGGCTTTTGTCAGATTTCTCAGCAGAAACCATGCTGGCACCGAGACAGTGGCATGACACATTCAAAGCCTTGAAAGAGAAGAACTGCCAACCGAGAATTATATATCCTGTGAAACTATCTTTCATTTATCAAAATGAAATTAAAACATTTCCAGATAAACAGAAACTCAGAAACTTTGTAAAACCCAAACTAAAACTACAAGAAATACTGAAAGAAGTTCTTGGCTTTGGCTTAGAAGAACAAAACCACTAACTTTATATTTCAAAATGACACATTATTTAGAATTCTACTGAGTTAGAGAAGGCTCCAAATTCAATCACCACTTTAATACTGAAAGAGACAATCCAGTGATTATCATGAAAACTATGGTGCCATCATGTTAAAAAGAGAGATGTACTACAGTCGTTATAGTCCTTCCAGATGGAGAGGAAGATGACAAGACTGGTAGTAATTAAAATTGGGTTTATATATAGTTTATTAAGGGGGGTCATAGTAGAAACTACAAACCACAACAAAAATGTAACATACTCTATCAAGAAATGTAACACAGGAATCTCAACAACTACAAAATCAGCTCTGAAAAAGGTGAAAAATCAACTCACAAAAAAGAATGTCCCAGAACAGGCTAATAAGAACAACAGAGAAAACATCAACACAAAAATACACATATCACAATGGCAGCACTGAACACATAACCTATCAATAATTACACTGAATGTCAGTGGACTGAATGCTCCAGTAAAGAGATACTGAACGACATCTTGGATCAAAAGACATGACCCATCCATATGTTGTCTACAAGAAACTCACTTGAGACTTAAAGATAGGAACAAACTGAAAATTAAAGGATGGAAGAATATATATCAAGCTAACAATGGACAAAGAAGTGCAGGGGTGGCAATTCTAATCTCAGACAAAATCAATTTTAATGTAAAATCCACCATTGTGGACAAAGATGTATACTATTTATTGCTGAAAGGTTCAGTGCACAAGCAAGACTTAACTATAGTAAATATTTATGCACCTAGTATCAGAGCACATAAATACGTAGAAGAAATACTACACTCAAAAAGGAGGTAGATCACTCCACAGTAATAGTGGGAGACTTCAACACTCGACTCTCAATACAAGACAGATCATCTAGAGAAAAGCTCAGTAAAGATACAGAAGACCTCAATGACCCAATTAACCAGCTAAACCTCATCGATATATACAGAACTTTCTACCCATCAACGGACAACTACACCTTCTCCAGTGCACATGGAACATTCTCCAGAATTGACCATGTGTTAGGACATAATGCAATTCTCAATAAAATCCATACCATTGAATTACTGCAAAGCATCTTCTCAGATCATAAAGCCATAAAAGTCGAAATCCATAGCCGACAAAGTATAGATAGAAAGTGGAACTCTTGGAAACTGAACAACATCTTGCTCAAAAAACCGTGAGTTATAGAAGAAATCAAGGATGAAATAAAGAAATTCATGGAGCCCAATGAGGATGAAAACACTTCCTACCAGAACCTATGGGATACAGCCAACACAGTCCTCAGAGGTCTGTTATCTCCATAAATGCACACATCTAGGAGGAAGAAAGAAACCAAATCAAGCAACTAACCCTACAGCTTGAACAAGTAGAAAGAGAACAACAGAGGAATCCCTCAGGCACCAGAAGAAATTAGATCATAAAGATTAAAGCAGAGCTAAATGAATCAGAGAATAGAAAAACAATTGAAAACACTGAAAAGATCAAAAGCTGGTTTTTTGAAAAGATCACCCAAATTGACAAACCACTGGCTAAACTTACTAAAGAAAAGCAGGAAAGGAAAAAAATAACCCAAATTAGAAATGAGAGGGGAGTTGTCACCACAGATGCAACAGAAATCAAAAATATCATAACAGAATACTATGAAAGACTGTACTCTAACAAATCTGAAAACCTAGAAGAAATGGACAAATTCCTTGATTCATACCACCTACCCAAATTATCACAACATGAAGCAGAACAACCTAATAAACCCATCACAAAGGAAGAAATTGAAAAGGTCATCAAAACACTCCCAACCAAAATAAGCCCGGGCCCAAATGGCTTCACTGCAGAATTCTACTGAGCTTTTAGAGAAGAGTTATCTCCAATACTACCGGGACTATTTCACAGTATAGAAAGGGATGGAGTACTGCCAAACTCATTCTATGAAGCCAGTATAACCCTGATACCAAAGCTAGGGAAAGACCCAACAATAAAGGAGAACTACAGACTGATATCACTCATGAATCTAGATGCAAAAATCTTCAACAAAATTCTTGCCAACAGAATACAACAACACATCCAACAAAATAATCCACCATGACCAAGTTCGATTCATACCAGGGATGCAAGGCTGGTTCAATATCAGAAAAAACAATGTGATTAACCACATAAATATCACAAAAGATAAGAATCACCTGATTTGGTCCATTGATGCAGAAAAGGCATTTGATAAAATCCAACACCCATTCATGCTAAAAACTCTTAGCAAAATAGGCATAGATGGAAAATTCCTCAACGCAGTAAGGGCCATTTATATAAAGCCAACTGCCTACGTCATCCTGAATGGAGAGAGACTGAAAGACTTTTCCTTGAGAACAGGAACCAGACAAGGATGGCCACTCTCACCTCTCCTATTTAACATTGTACTAGAAGTTCTAGCCAGAACAGTTAGAGAAGACCAAGTAATAAAGGGCATCTACATGAGGAAAGAAGAAGTCAAAATCTCCCTGTTTGTTGATGATATGATTGTATATGCAGACAGTCCCAAAGAATCTATACGTAAACTACTCAAACTGATAGAAGAGTTCAGCAAAGTCTCAGGATACAAGATAAACATAAGTAAATCAGTAGGATTCCTTTATACCAACAACAAGACTGTTAATAAAGAAATCGTCAAATCAATACCATTTACTATAGCCCCTAAGAAGATAAAGTACCTAGGAGTTAATCTAACCAGAGAAATAACAGACCTTTACAAAGAGAACTACAAGCCCTTACTACAAGAAACTAAGAGAGACTTAAATAAATGGAGAAACCTACCCTGCTCATGGATAGGAAGATTTAACATTGTGAAAATGTCTATTTTACCCAAAGCAATCTACTGATACAATGGAATCCCAATACAAGTTCCAGCTTCATTTTTTAATGAGATGGAAAAACAAATCACCAATTTTGTTTGGAAAGGGAAGAAGCCCCAGATAAGTAATGTACTACTAAAGAAGAAGAACACACTGGGAGCCTCTCCTTACTCGACCTTACAACATACTGCACCACCACAGTGGTCAAAACAGCCTGGTACTAACACAAGAACAGACAAATCAATCAATGGAACAGAACTGAGACCTCAAAGATGACACCATCTGCCTATGAACAGTTGATATTCGACAAAGGCCCTAAGACATTAAACTGGGGTAAAAACAGTCTCTTCAACAAATGGTGCTGGCAAAATTGGATATCCATCTGCAATAAATTGAAACAAGATCCATATCTCACACCTTATACAATAACCAACTACAACGGATAAAAGATCTAAATATCAAATCTAAAATGATAAAGCTCATCCAAGAAAAGGTAGGAACAACAATGGAAGTTTTAATACACAACGTAGACAGACTTCAACATCTGTCAAAGAAACCACAATCAAGAGAAGAGAAAATAGATAAATGGGAACTATTAAGAATCAAATTTTGCTCATCCAAAGACTTTATTAACAGAATTAAAAGGCCACCTATAGAATGGGAAAAAATATTTGGCAACTCTATGTCAGATCGACACCTGATCTCCATAATCTATAAGGTACTATAAAATACCAATAAGAAGATAAATCATCCAATAAAGCAATGGGCAAAGGAAATGAACAGACATTTCTCTAAAAAGGAGATCCAGGCAGCCAAAAAACACATGTGGACATGCTCACGATCTTTAGTTATTAAAGAAATTCAAATCAAAACTACAATGAGAAACCATCTCACCAAAGGTTGGCCATGATCCAAAAAACAAAACAACAAATGCTGGAGAGGCTGTGGACAAAGTGGAACTCTCCTACACTGTTGGTGGGGTTGCAAAATGGCCCAGCCTCTTTGGAAAGCAATCTGGCACTTCCTTAAAAAAATGGATATAGATACACCATTGGACCCAGTAATTCCACTGCTTGGAATATATCCTACAGAATCAAGGCCATTCACACCAACAGACACATGCACAAGAATGTTTATCGCAGCACAGTCCACAATATCGAAAAGATGGAATCAACCCAGATGCCCAACAACAGAGGAATGGATAGGTAAACTATGGTAAATATACTCAGTGGAGCAGTATGCAATGATAAAGAATAATGATGATTCCAGGAAACATCTCATAACCTGGTTTCAACTGGAAGACATTATGTTCAAAGTAGTCAGCAAGAAAAGGACAAATATTGTAGGAGACCCCTATGATAAGATCTCAAAAACAGACATATGTATAGAAGAAAAGACTCTGACGGCTCCAAGAGAGGGAAGGGAGGGAAGGGGGTAGGGTTTAGACTAGATAGTTCGTAGAAATTTGGTTGGGTCAAATCGCTGGTAGCACACATTAGAAACAAGAACAACATTAAGTGGACTTCAACATAACTTGAATACTCCTTCCATCTTAACCAAATATTGCAAGGACAGAGTAGCGGGGGCAGGGGGTAGGGGGCCATGCTCTTAGGCGAAATCAAGGCCAATTGGCACAACTGGCATTCTGCTAAGAGGGCTCTCTGCACCCCACATTCGTGTGTGGCGTCTGGGGTCTTAAAAGCTGCGAAGCTGTCATCCGAGGGCACAGCAAATGGTCCCAACTCAGCAGGAACGGATGCTCACCAAGGTCCAAAATGACATGCGGTAAAGACAACCCAGAAGATAGAGAGACTCTCATTAATGGGTGCCTACATAGACTTTGGACTGGAAGAACCAGATGGTGCCCGTCCACCACCAGTGATAGCCGAAATGGAGCTCACAAAGTCGAGTCTCACTGGCAACACAAATATAACAAGGGGTGCACCCTGAGATCGCCACTAAAAGACCGCAATTGATGGTCCAGCGGCTTTGGGGTTCCCCTGGGAGCCCTGATGCTCAGGGCAAGGGTCCTGATGCTGCCCTTGCCCATAAATCATAGTGAAGGTCCACTCTTCAGACACAAATGGATTGGACTTGGCGATGCAGGGTGACCATACATTGGATGCACTTTATAGTTCTATGCATCTATAAGATATCATCCTGCTGACCTCTGGCTGGAGTAAGGGGAGTGGGTGGAGAGGAGGGGAAAGGAGATGGTTGGGAGGATGAGACATGTATGGAGCAGAAAGGAATAGTGTGCTGTCACCAGCAGGGAGAGCAGTGAAAGCTGCATATAGGTGGACATGTAAATTTACATGGGAATGTACATTTTCACTCAGTCATAATAAAAAAAAAAAGTTACAACGTAGAAAACCCTATGAGGCAGCTATAGAGAGTTATATACGGTCACTATGAATCACAATTTACACAACAGCACAGATCAGCAACATTCTGTGGAGAAGGGGCGCTCAGAAAATAAATGAATTCTGAACTTAGAGTAAAAATTGCTATTCTTCCAATTAGCTGAGAATAGCTATAATAATGGTGACAAAAAAAGGATTCAGCACCAAAAAGAAAATATACACTACTGACAAGGCAACAAAATATTTTTAGATCAGGGAGACATAAACATTTTTACAGAGAGATACATGCGTTCTCCATATTCTAGCCTTGAGGGAAAATCTCTGTAAAGTTAGATTTAGAGTTAAAGACACACATTAAAAGAGACTCCTGGAGAGATCAGATAAGTGAACAAACAAGGAGAGGCATTACAGAGCTCTATTTTTAAGTGCCCTCACATTTCTCCAGAACAATATACATAACAACAGCATGCACTGACCCTCTGAGGATGTCCCATGCTAACAGTGAATAAGTAAGCTTAGGCATACAACAGTTATACAGAGAACAGCAGCAAAAATAAAAACAATATGCAAAGAGCAAATGAAGTGATTTCTTGGTTGTCTACAGGTGCTTTCTGCTAATTTGGTAACATAATTTAGACACATCAATCTTCCTCTTTTTAAACAAATCTCAGTATACTTAATAATTTAATAAGAAGTCATAAGAAGAAGCCATATTTGGGTATAAATTTTAAAACTTCATTAGAAAAGACAACATACGTTAACAAAAAATACAATACTTTGCTGAAGTCTATCATTTTTAGATTTCTACTCATTATACACTTTAAGAACTTTGTTTCAGTACTTGTGGAGTTCCTGTCTGGAGCTAACCAACAGTTTGGAGGTTTGAGTCCACCCAGAAGAACTTGGAAGAAGGGCCTGGGGATCAACTTCTGAAAAATCAGCCACTGAAAACACTGGAGTACAGTTCCTCTCTGACACACATGGGGCTGCCATGAGTGGCAATCAATTCTAGGATGACTGTTTTATTTTTCTTCGTTACTTTTGAGGGAGATAACCTATATTTTACTTTCTATGAAAAACATAGGTGAAAATAGTTACAGTCAGACACACTTATTGAAGGTGGAGGAGGGAAGGGAACAATGGCAGTTGGCAAACAGCATTCCGAAAGTTGAGAAGGTAGAATCTGAACTGTGAGAAGACTAAATGCTCCTAAGCCATGTTATACCCTTATTCTTGTTCTCTCTCTAGTAGCTTCTTTACTGCTCCCTTAACATCCTTGTTTCTCAGGGTATAGATGAGAGGGTTGAGCATCGGAGTTATAAGTCCATAGAAGAGTGCAAGAAGCTTGCCCTTCAATTTGGCTGAGCTACTCTTGGGTGCCATATATGCATAACCACTGATGGCTGAGCCATAGAACATAATGACCACCAGCAGATGAGACCCACAAGTGTTGAAGGCCTTCTTTCGACCCTCAGATGACTGGATCCTTACTATAGCTCCGACAATATTGACGTAGGAAAATAGAATTAATCCAACTGGGATAACCTTTATTACTACCACAGCTGCATACATCTCTACTTCATTGATCCATGTATCAACACATGACAACCGAAGCATAGCAGGAACCTCACAGAAGAAATTCTCTACCTGGTACTGACCACAGCGAGGTAACAAGAAAGTCAACACTGTCTGCACCAATGAGTTGCTGAAACCTGTTACCCAAGCCACTGTTGCCAGTTGTTGGCACAGGCGAGAACGCATGATGACTGTGTAATGAAGAGGTCGGCATATAGCTATGTAACGATCAAAGGCCATTACTGAGAGCAGTACACATTCGGTGGATCCTAGACCCAGAAATATGAAAAGTTGTATTATGCAGCCCACATAACTGATATTTCGCCAATGACTCTGGATATTTGCTAGCATTTGGGGGACAGTGGAGGTGGTATAGCAGAGGTCCAAAAAGGAAAGGTTAGTCAGAAAGAAGTACATGGGAGTGTGGAGTCTGGAATCCAGGCGAGATAAGATTATGATGGCTGAATTCCCAAGGAGAGTCATTATGTAGAAAACAGAGATAGCCACAAAGAGGGTCATTTCTAGTCTGGGCCACTCTGAAAACCCCATCAGAACAAAGCCAGGGGGATGATGAAAGGTTGTGTTTAATCGTCTCATTTTAGTGACATTACTTGTTGGAAACACCAAGGTAAGAATCCTGCGAGTCTTGTTATCCAGTGCTTAGAATTTAACATTGACTCATGAACCTGTGTTCAACAGAGAAATCAGATAGAGCGTGCTGCAACAAATCAAATCATTCATATATTTCCTTCTATTACCTCACTACAAAAAATGAACACTAACAATTACTTATCTGTATTTTCAGAACCAGATTTATGACTTCATTTAGTAAACTCAGAGTTTACAAAGATGTATTACAGAAGTTAAGATTGTAAAGAATTTGTTATAAAAAGTTGTTGGATCTCATCAGATTGAAAAAAACAGTGCTTCACTGAAACATCATTAAATTTCTAATTTACTCAGTATTGTTTCTAACTTAACTCCCTTCATTGCCTTGCTGCCTTTTAAAGTGTTTCTATTACAACAGATGGGAATTTTAAAAAATCATTGTCAGGGAGTGGATTCTTATACTCAGTGACTATAGGACAGAGTAGAACTGCAAAAGCAGACTGCCGTATCTTTCTCCCTCTGAAGAGCAGTATCGTGGAAGAAAAGGCCTGTTGATCTGCTTCACTGTGATTATAACCAGGCAGTTCTGCTCTGTAACATACAGGGTCAACATGAGCAAGAACAGACACAGTGGCAACTAATAACAATAACAACTGGATGGGATCAACTTAGCTAGGAGTAAGGGGACAAATATTTTTACTTACATGGTTTATGCTGAATATATTTATATCAAAGACTATTTATATCCAATAACTTAAACCACAAAAATGTTGATAATTTCTCACCATTTCCTGCATTTGACTACACCACCAGGTTAAAAAAAAAAAAAAAAATGCTTAAAACAGACTTTCTTGTAATAAAGCTTCAGTATAATACAATGTTCTGTTTTCTGGAAAAAGATAACTACACTTGTATCAAACTGGAAAGAGCTGTGAAAAAATAAAAAGACAAATTCTCTATTGTAAACTCTAAATGTGACAATTACCAAGTAAGTAATAACACACACATAGACACATATACACTCTAGCTACATGCTTCATTTTCCTGATCTGTAAAACAAATATATATGGTTCAAATAATAATGTTCTTATACAAATATTGAACTGCATATGTCACACAAAGGTAAGTATTAATATTAACAATAAAATAAATAATAATTTATGGGGTAAAATAATGATTATAATAAATATAACAATATAATAATATATAATAATGATTACAAAAAATAATCATAAATAATCATTTATAGTGAGTAAAGGACTTTCATAAGCATTTAACGTACAGCATCTCATTTAATTCTTGTGCACTAATCATATGCACTATATAGACAAGGGCATTGTGTTACCAAAAGACAGAGTAGATTAGGTACAATTACACAGCTGATCAAGGCCAAACTCCTGACCTGCCACAGAGAAAACCTGTGTTTCTAAACTTTACAGTATGCAGCCACAAGAATTAGTGAACAAAACAGTAGTGTGCAAATAGGCATTCACTTAGCAACATATTTTCTTTATAACATTTTTTACTAGTTTTTAACAATCCCAAATCTATTATCTCCAAATATCTGTAAGCTAGAATTCAAGGTCAATCTTTTGTCTGAACTTACAGACAACAGAGAGGGAAGATGCTCCGAAAGGGTAGTGATCTAGGCTAGCCAGCATAATGAAATAATAAAATAAAATCAAAAGTCAAAATATTGGAAAGAATGAACCACAATTGGTACAACTTAGACAGTTACTGTCCTGAGATCCAATTATTTAAAAATCTTATTAAAGTTAAATTCATAAAGTGAACAATTGCTAAATAAAAGTACAATGCACTGTCAAAAGATTACTATATAAATATAAACGAAATCTTTCATACCAACAAATTTTAAACACCTTCAAGAGTAAAAAGAATAAAGAACAATGCTATTTAATGTACATTTTCACTCAGTCATAATAAAAAAAGGAAATAAAAAATAAAAAAAGAACAATGCTATTTTTAAATGATAAAATAATAACATTCTTTTTTCTGACAATTTCTCCTTAAGCAGACATTCTGAATATATAATCCACAGCACAAACAGCTATTATTTAACAGGTAGCATGAAAAAATTGGAAGTTTAGTTCCTCTAGGTTAATTACAATTCTGCTAAAACTTACACTTCTCCTATGAATAAAGACATCATTCTCCATTCATACTGTGATTTGATGAACATTTGAGAATAAATTTTTGTGGAAAAGAAGTCATCCTACAGAACATGGAAATGCAGATGCATGGGTGGTAATTTGGACAGCATAAGAGAATTTTCAGATCTAAAAGGGCACCAGGAATTGTAGCAAGGCAATGAAAAAAGAAACAATAGGTCACCAAAGCCAGATTTCACTTAATTCAAAATTATTCCATCGTTAGCTTTAACTTCCACCTTGTCAAGGGATAATATTCATTATTCCTTTGAAAAAGAAAGAACTATTCTAGTTTTAATAATGTTTTCCAGAAAGAATACTATCAATAATGGCTTTTATTATATGGTGGTCAATTTGGAAAACTAATCCTGTAACCTGGAAGAGTAGTCAGAAAGTGATTTTTACATTTTAGTCATCTAGAGAAATGACTCACAGCAACCATTCAACTTTTTCCTCATGCTTTCTTTAACAGTATAAAATGTCTTTTTTGTATTTTCTCCAGTAGAGTGCACAATTATGAGTGAGATGAACAAGAAAATTGGTCTTGCAGACAAATGAACTGTATATCTCTTTGTACCACTTGTGTTACCTAACTAGTAGGATGACAAACTCATTGAAACGTTTACATGGTACATGTTAGAAAAAAATGAACACGTAATGCCTCCATTTCCACTAATAAACTTTTCTAGATTAAAAGTTACACATATTTAGAAATACTGTTTCTTGGTAAACAGAGGCTTATCCCCCTTGATTATTTAAGTCACTCCCCATCCTTCAAACAGTATTTCTTATCAAATCGGTATTGGTTTGAAGAAAGATCTCAGGTCATGCTTTAGAGGAATTACCAAGCATAACTCCCTTCCTCAGTCAGTTCTTCCCATAATAAATAAGTATGTAAGTTAGAAAGAAAAAAATTACCCAAATCTAATTCAATACCATAATCACTGTTGCTATAACAGAATTTTCTGTCACTAAGATCAAATCAGGCACACAGAAATAAAAGTAACATCGCCTGTTTCAGAACTGGGTTTCCTTGTTCTTTCAAAGAAGTATCTTCACGATCTTACCAAGTTCCTCTTACCACTAAGTTTTGCTTCATTTTTCCATCTGTAAGGTAATGACTTTCTCTCTATCTAAATCCATCACAATAGAGTCTGCTCATCTATTATTCCATATTTGAAAGAATACCAGAGTACCAAGGGTCTCTTCGGCCCTAACTGCTCAGGGAATATAGTGACTTAAGATGGGATTTGCTAGAAATTTCGGCCTTGGGAATCCAACCTCCCAGTTGCAATTAAGCAAAAATCATAGATATAGAAGCTTGGGCCATGGGGAGAATATGCAAAAGAGCATCTCAAATTGCTTCCAAAGACAATTAATTTACATAATCCTGCCACTTGATTTTCCTTCCTATAGAATGAAACTTGAATTTCAGGTCAATCTCCTCCCTAGGTCATTTTCCTGCCTTTGTTGTTTATACATGGACACTTAAGGATATTTTTAAGCTCCAAAAAAGTTTTGAATTGCTTCACAATGCTCTTAGGGCTGTTTTATTGAAATAATTATTTTTCCAAAGGAATCAACATTTCCTTGAGGACTAAGTGATAGTCATGGGGATAAAAAATTTCCTGGATAAAATTTTGGATTTCAGAGTCTCTTTTGATAGAAATTTACCTGATTTGTCAATCCTAAAAAAAATATTTAGTGTTCACTTTGTATGGGGTGCCCTTTTTTTATGAGCACTTAACATGGACTGCATTAGTAAACATTACCCAGAGCCTCAGCAACCTAGTAGTGGGTATGTGATGTCTTAGTGTCATTTTATTTTGCATTTCAATTATGAATAAGGTTGTAATTGTATTTATTTAGTTAGTTTTGTATATTCCTGAGCCATTTGCCTTTTATTGTGAAATATCTTCCTACTTTCCTTACTGGGTTGTAAGTCTTTTTCTTCTTGATTATAGGAGCACTTTAGATACTAGAGAGGTTGTTCTTTTATCAATGACATGAATAACATTTTTATGTTGTCTTGTGGTTTGACATGGATTACTATACTTTTCCATTCAGTTATAACATATATATAACATATATAAGTTTCTGTCTTTGTCTTTCTGATTTCTGGGAGTAATTTACAAATCCTGGATATCAGTATTTGGAAAATAAACACATTACAAATATCTTCTCCCATTCTGTAATTTGTTTTTTTATTCTTTTAATGGCATTTTAACTTTTGAAATAAAAAAAGTAAAAAATACACAAAAATATAGAGAATTGTGCAATAGACTTTATGCACCTAGCACACAGCTTCAACAATCATCAATAGAAGATCTGTTTAGCCTCCTAAAAACGAGATACTTAGGTTCATCAAAAGACTTTATCAGAAAAGTAAAAAGACAACCTACAAACTAGGAAGGAACTTTGGAAATAACATATCGAATAAGGTTCTAACCTCTTAAATACATACATACCTTCAACAGTTCAACAACAAAAGGACAGTCCAATTAAAAAATGGACAAAAGCAATGAACACACACTTCTACCAAAGAGGATGTTCAAACAATCAACAAACACAGGAAAAGATGCTCTCAATCATTAGCCATTGGTGCGATGCAAATCAAAATTTCAGTGAGATACCATTTCACACCTACAAAAATGGCACTGATTTAGAAAAAAATACAAACAGGAAACAACAAATACTGGAAAAGTTGTGGGAAGACTGGTGGTGAGATTGTAAATGGTACAACCTTTATAGAAAATGATATGGCATTTTCTCAAAAAGCTGGGTATAAAAAAATTTTGTGATCAGCAGTTTGACTCCTAGATATGTACACAAGAGATCTAATAGCAGTGACACAAACAGACATATGCCCACTTATTTTCCTTGTAGCATTATTCACAGTAGTAAAAAGATGGAAACAATCTAAATGCCCATTAACAGATGAATAGTGTATACATACAATAGAATATTACATAGCAGTAAAGAATAATGATGAGTTATCAAAACATAATATGGATGACTCTGGAGGACATTATGTTGACTGAAATAAGTCAATCACAAAAGGTTAAGTGTTCCATGATCTCACTTTTATAAAAAGACAGTAATAGGTGTATATACGGAAATCATCACTCACTGGTAGTTACCAAGGAAGCAAGCACTAAGAGAGTAAATCACTCTGTATATGGCAGAAACTTGTTGTTTACAGGGAGGAAAGGCAATAGCAAATGTAGGTGAAGTGTGTACAACTTGATCAGTGTAAATGATGATGATAAGAAGTACACAAAGATACAGGATTTTTGGTAAAACACATACATAGCTTTGTGACAATTGCAATAACAAATGTGTGCAGTTACACAGTAGACATGCATATGTGTAAAGGAAGGTATATGTGTGTATATAAGTGTGCACATACAGTTGTATCTATAGGCATACTTACATAGATGTTTTGTGTGCTCCATATATGTTCATATGTATAATAAGGCACATAGGGGTACAGTTAGACATAACAAAACACACTGTAGGATTCATTTACTGAGTCTGAATCTTTAGGGTCATAATCTTGTGGGACAACTCAATTAGCATAATACAGTTCATAAAGTTTATGTTCTGCATCCTAGTTTAATGACTAGCTTTTGTGGTCTTAAAACCTTGTGAGCCATCATCTAAGACACAATTGTTGGTCTCTATTCTTCTGCAGCAAAAGAGAAAGAAGGAACCCAAAGATGCAAAGAGACTACTCTGCAGAAGTAATAGCCTATGTGAACTACAGCCTCATCTATCCTGAGACCAGAACTAAATAATGCCTGGTTATCACTACTGACATTTCTGACCAGGAATACAATGGATGGTCCTGGAGAGAATGGGAGAAAAATGTAGAACAAAACTCAAAGACCTAAAAAAGTTTGGACTTACTGGACCCACAGAAACTAGAGAAATTCCCAAGATTGTTGCCCTCAGCTACTTATAAACTTTCTACTGAACCCATTCTCAGAGGTCACATTTCAGCTAAGTAACATATTGAATCATAAAATAAAAAATATCAACCATGAGGACTACGTTCCTTTATAAAACCATTTGTATGAAACTAAATGGTAAATATTCACCTCAAAGCAAAGATTAAAAAGAAATGAGGTTGTCATGGATTGAAGTGTATTCCCCAAAACATCTGTATCAATTTAGCTAGGACAAAATATCTCATATTGTGTGATGGCTTTCCAGGTTGTAAATCCTGCCTGCATGAGGTTAATGAAGGTGGAAGGGCAGGAGTTCTGTTGGTGGGGCAGGACTCAATGTGTACAACTGTTTTGTGCCTTGAGGCAATCTCTTGAAATAAAAAGGAAAGAAGCTAACAGAAAGATTGGGGGGCCTCATACCACCACCACAAATCAGTGCCAGAAGCTGAGCCATCCTTTAGAAAGGACCAGGGTCCTTGCACCTCTGAAGCTTCCAGTTAAAGGGAAGACTGATGACAAAGCTTGTCTTCTAGAACCAGCAGAGAAAGCCCTCCCCCGGAGCTGCCACCCTAAATTTGGACTTTTAGCTCACTGTACTGTGATGAAATAAAATTTCTCTTTTTAAAGCCATCCACTTGTGGTATCTCAGTTAATCTACGGCACTTGGCTTGGCTTTGGCAGCTGACTAAAGGAAAACTGGGTTCCTACACCAAGATGCTCCCTGAACAAAGACTGATGCAACATGAGGACCTCCCTCCAGAGCCAACAAAGAAGGAAATTCTTTTCCTGGAATGGACATTCTGAATTCATATTTATAGCCTACTGGACTATGTAAGAATCAACTTTGCTTCATTAAAACCATCCGTCATGGTATTTCTGTTAGAGGTGTGCCAGATGACTAAGACAGGGGTGCAGGAAAATTAAATCAATGGAAATAGAATAATTAAAACACAAATATAGTCACACACAAGACAACATTCACTCAGACAACTTCCAAATGCATATACATCCATGGTTCCATAAAATTATAAAATCCACTTCTATCAAGTCAGGCCTGACTCATAGCAACCCTACAAGTCAGAGTACAACTGCCCCATAGTTTCCAAGGAGCACTTAGTGGATTTGAACTGTCAACCGTTTGGTTAGCAGATGCAACACTTAGTCCACTATGCCACCAGGGTTTCCCTAAAAGAGTTCAGAAATTCCACCTGGGATTGAAGCAAGAACCAAAGTAGTACTTGTTTATTATTACAAGCCATTATATCTACCTTGAGCTTTTTATTTAATAGGTTTTATGGGAGTTGGTTCATAAATACCAGTTCTATGTAAGTTGGATGTTCAGAACACAGGGATTGTTTCTATATAATATGGTGTTCACACTATATCCAAATGACATAACATCTTGTTTTATGGAATGTATTACAGATGTTAAAGGACACATGACTGTAATGAGAATGTTGACACATTTTAAAAATGTAACCAATGTCACTGAATAATATGTATAGTGATTCTGAAATTGAAACCTGATTTACTGTGTAAATAAAATACTATACAAAAAACAGATTATCCATTTTGATTAATTTGCATTCCTTACCACCATCTCAAGAATTATCCTGAAATTAATTCAAAATAACTCTCTTCTGTAAATTTTTCAGGATTCATCTCTAAAGAATAAAGGTGCTCTTAGAAAATACTAATAGTATCCTTTTGAAACATAAGTTATTAATAACTTCTTCATATCCTCCAGTACAAAATAGTGTTCATACTTACAGTAATCACTGATTAAACAAGTGTTCTTAAATGTAATGTCCAGCTTGTCAAGATTTTCATTTTTGATTGTATTATTTATGGTATCTTTCTCTACCTCAAAACTATAGAGATATTCTCTTCTGTTTGGAGCTATTTTTACCTTTCATACTTAAATTTGTAATTCACTAATAATTTATTTTTATGTGTGTTGTAAAACCTGTTGAGTCATTTCCTACTCAGGACAACCCTATAGAACAGAGTAGAACTGTCCCATAGGATTTCCAAGGAGCAGCTGGTAGATTCAAATTGCCTACCTTCTAGCTGGCAGCCATAGCTCTTAACTACTGCCCCACAAGGGAAAGGGGTCAATATTTATTTTTCAATATCACTTATTGGAAATACCATCCTTTCCCTACTGCACCACAGTGTATCCTTTATCACATGTTCAGATAACTAGATCTGTCTCTAGACTCTCTATTCAGTTTTTCCATCCTTTCGCCCATACCACAGCATTTTAATTACATAGCATCAAATAAGTCTGGTCCTCTAATTTTTATTCAAGTTTGCCGTTTGGTTCTTTTCATTTCCATATGAATTTTGAAATCAGTTTTATCAAAACTCAAAAATAAGCCCTCTGGAATTCTAATTGGGATTGTTTCCCAATGAAAAATAATTATCACTTGCCCAGTTTCTAAATCCAAGGAAGTTCACAGATCCAAATCTTATGAACTGAAGGAAAAGACAAGACTACAGTAAATTTATTTAGTAGGAATTCACCTAATTTTTCCTCCAGTAGCATCTAGGGCCATTTACCCAAAAACTGTACACACAGGAAAGGCAAATATCCAGATCTTTGTTTGGTTGTTAGATGTCCACACTAACACTGATACGAGGCGACACAAAATGGCATAGTGGCTTCACTGTTAGAGGAGAAGCATAAAGGGCCCAGGTTTTAAATGAAGTTTCATCTTATATCCAACGCACAATTGATGTAATGGTCCCTCCTTCTCCCCCCAGAAACAAACCAACTGCCTTCAAGTAGATTCTGAGTCCTTGGAATCCTATAGGTCAGAGTACAACTTCCCTAGAAAGTTTCCAAAGCTGTAATTCCTATGGAAGCAGACCGCCATATCTCCCTTCTAAGAAGCAACTGGTGAGTCTGAACTGTGGATCTTTAGGTTAATAACCAAGCACTTTAACCACTGTGCCACCAGAGATCCTTAACGGGGCCACAGACCTCCCCCAATTGTCATTTCCCAATTTCCTAGCATATGACCAGACTGGAGACACTCAGTAACTAGCAGAACCCACATTTGTTCCTTAGCTTGTAGAATAAGGTCTATCAGAGGTCTATCAAGTTGACATCTTTGAAATTGTACCCCACAACCAAGATAGTACAAAAGAAACAGTATTCCAGATGAATGTTTGACAGTGATATCTCAAAGACTTCATGGACACAAGAGTGGCAGTTACCATCATATTGACATTTATTTTATCTGTCTCATCTGTGGAAAAATAAGATGGTTAGTGGTAGGAACACTGGACTAATCACTTCAGACCTTTCCCAGTGGTAAATCCAAATGCTGCCACTGTAATAGATGAGTATCTTTACTAGAAGAGATTCTCTCACATTCTTGTGTTTGGCATCTGATTATTGAGCTGGTGATGGTTTGTTTCCACTACTCATCATAAAGGAGGATTAAAAGCAGTTTGGATTTATTTTGACAAACAGTAGTATCCACTCATGGCCTTGTCCCTGCCCTCTGTCATGATATTATCTCAACAGAATTTGATTATCTAAACCTTCTTCAAAATATCACATTGAGCAACTATACTGATGACATTGGAAGACATGCCTGGCAACCTGTTTCCAAAAGGTCACAGCCTTCAAAAACCCTATGGAGTAGTTTTACTCTGCACACATGAAATCCTCACAAGTTGGATTTGACTGCACGTCAAGGAACAGTCACAACTTGTTAATAATACCTAAGGAACCTGAGGAAGTTGTAATTTCTTTTTAGATACCTTGATTAGAGATATGGAGTGTCCAGATAATGGGAATAAATCTCTTAAGGATTCAGGATGCTGTCATACTGATGATATTTTTAGGAATCTATTCAATGAGTTCAGAGTCTGTAAACTGACAAGCCTAAAAAGAAGCCATGGCCACAGCTCTCCATTGTGATCATACCAGTAAATTCTCCACTCATTGTTCTTAGGAATTTTGGTTCTACAGCTCAGATTCAATTACTGCAGACTTTTTTTTTTTTTTTTGTCCTTTCCAGTCTTGGAGACACCATAATCAATTAGCACCATCAAATTTTCCTACAGATCTAACCATTCTGATGTCTGCTAAACTCTTCTGATTTCTGTCATAGGTTTGCTGCTTATTATAGAAAATTCACCTACCATGTTTCTGCTGAATATGTTTTCATGTGGTCTCTATACTCTGATATAAATTCTATGGAAATTAGAAACCCTATTTCAATGGAAACTTTTCCAAATGCCTTCTTTGGGTAATTAAAAGGGTAATATGAGTCAGGATTGACTTAGAGACAATGGGTTTGGGTCTTTTAAATATTTATCTTCTAAAAAATGTTAATGCTTCTGTCACCAATATAACTGTAAAAAGAGTATCCTCTGGGCTCTTCACTGGGCATGAAGAAAAGTGAGAGGGTCAAACATGTTAAATTTACTTTAAAATATTTATCATCTTAAATTTTCATATTTCTCCCTCTACAATATGCTAAGTAACTCACGGCATCTCACTTTATTTATACTGCCTTTAACACAAACCACTGGTAAGTTGTTTCTATGAACTACATCAGCAAACTGTTATAGCCTCTCTCAGCTGTATGAGTCAGCTACCCATACTGATAAGTTTGCCCCAATCTCTATTTGCTCAATCGAAAGTCCCATTTGACTAATATCCATTCTAACACATAACTCTCCAGAGTTTTTTTGTAATTTAAAATAATTCCCTATAGTGAAGTACCTATATAAGGCAGTCTTTGGGAAACAGTTTGTATGCAATGATAGGTAAGTATGTTAATAATGATGAATACAAGGATTCTGAATTAGTCTGGATACTTCAGGCTGGATTACAGAATTTACTACATCTTTCATCTCCTGTAGTTGCCAAAATGCCAGTCCAAGTCAGCTTCTGTGGTGTTAGGAATACTTCAAATAAATCAGAGTACTATGGTTCTTCAATTTCAAATAAATCAGAGTACTACAGTTCTTCAAATGAATCTTTTTATCTCAGTTTTCCTTAGGCATTTAATTTGGTGATATCAACCATGACCTTCTTGAAGGCCCTGAAACGATATCATATGAGTCAATATACTGAATAGGATTCCAGTTATTGTGTTCATCTGCCAACACCACTTAGAAGGCTTCCCGTCTCCCTGGAGTATCCTGGAGGTATGATTCTGGCTGTGTATCAGGAGATTCACAAAAAAATATTAACATTTTGCTATTTTACTCAATATTCTTACCAAAATTTTAGAGAAGAGTTAACACCATTATTACTGAAGGTATTTCAGAGCAAAGAATGGAATACTCTCAAATTCACTCTATGTAGCTAGCATAATCATGATACAAAAACTGGGTAAAGATAGCATTAAAAAAAAAAAAAAGTGTGTCTCATGAACTTAGATGCAAAATCCACAAGAAAATTCTAGCCAACAGGCTTTAACAATGTATCAAAAAAGTAATTCATCATGATCAAGTAGAATTCATACCAGGGATGCAGGAAGGCTTCAACATTAAAGAAACAATTAACATAGTCAACCACATACATAAAACAAAAGATAAGAAGCACTGGATTCTATCAATTGATGCAGAAAATGCATCTGGCAAAGTCCAATACCCATTCATGTTAAAGACTCTCAGCCAAATAGGTATAGAAGGGAAATGCCTCAACATAAGATAATCCATGTAAAGCAAACAGCCAACATCATCCTAAATGGAAAGCACCTGAAAGCATTAGCTTTGAGAACAGGAACCAGACACGGATGTCTTTTGTCACCACTTTTATTGTACATTGCCCTGGAGGTTCCAGCCTCAGCAATCAGACAAAATAAAGAAATAGAAGGCATCCACACTGGTAAGGAGTAACAAAAATTACAACTATTTGCAGATGATATAAATTTATACAGAGAAAACCTTAAAGAATCCACAAAAAATTACTGGAACGAATAGGAGAGTTCAGCAAAGTATTAGGACACAAAGATAAACATACATAAATCAGTTGGACTTCTGTACAGTAACAAAGAGTTCATCAAAGAGGAAACCACCAAATCAATACCATTCACAAGTGCCTCCAAGACGATAAAACAACCTAGGAACAAATCTAACCAGATGTGTGAAAAACCTATATAAAGAAAATTATAAGACTCTACTGCAAGAAAGCAAAAGTGGAGAAACCTACTTTGCTCATAGATAGGAAGATTTAACATTGTGAAAAATATCTATTCTTCCTGAAGTGATCTATAGATACAATGCAATACCAATACAAACTCCAGGGTCACTTTTTAATGAAATGGGGAAACAAATCATCAATATGGAAAGGGTGAAGCCTCAGAGAAATACGTCATTACTGAAGAAGAAGAACAGAGTGGGAGGCCTCACATTACCTGACCTTAGAACCTATTACACTGCCACAATACTCCAAACAGCCAGGTATTGGCACAAAAACAGATACACAGATCACTGGAACAGAACAGAGAATCCAGATATACTACCATCCACCTATAAGCAGCTGGTATTTGACAAAGGGCTAAAGTCCATGAATTGAGGGAATAACAATCTCGTCAACAAATGCTGTTGGCAAAACTGGATATTCATCAGCAACAAAAATGAAACAAGACTCCTATCTCACATTATGCACAAAAACTAATTCAAAATGGATCGAAGATCTAAATATAAAATCTAAAATGATAAAGATCATGAAAGAAAAACTAGGGATAATGTTGGGAGTCCTAATATATGGCATAAACAGATTAAAAAATATTACAAACAATGCACAACCAGAAGAGAAAACACATAAATACGAACTCCTAAAAACCAAACACTTATGCTCATCCAAGAAACTAAAAAGACTACCCACAGACTACGGGGGAAAAAAATCACAAATCTGAATGGTGTCTAATATCCATGATCTACAAGGTACTTAAAAACCTCAATAAGAAAAGGACAGATAACCCAATTGAAAATGGGCAAAGGATATGAATGGGCACTTCACCAAAGAAATCTAAGCAACTAACAGATACATTAGGAAATGCTCACAATTATTAGCCATCTGAGAAATCCAAATCCAAACTACAGTGAAACACCATCCCGCCCCAACAAGGCTGGCATTAATCCAAAAAACACTAAATGTTGGAGAGGCTGTGGAGAGCCTGGAACTCTTCTATATAGCTTGTGGGAAAGTAAAATAGTGCAACCACTTGAAAAGCTATAAATAGAAATGTCATATGATCCATCAATTCCACCGACTACAACATGCCCTAGAAAAATAAGGGCTGTCACATGAATAGATACATGCACACCAATGTTTACTGAAGTGCTGTTCACAGTAGCAGAAAGATAGAATCAACCAGGTGCCCATCAACAGATGAATGGATAAACAGACTATGGTATGTATATTCACACAGTGGAATACTGTGCAATGACAAACAATAACAATGATCTTTGGAAACATCTAAGAATGTGCCTGAGTGAAATTAGATGCAAAAGGACAAATACTGTATGAGATCACTAATCTTCATGGTTAGACAGTAGACAGAAATTGGGTTAAGTGAAGAAAGTGATGGCATGCAGTCAAGGGAGATTGACTCTGCTGAAATACACCAAAAGCTAAGCAGTTTCCTAAATATAACCCAACATTTCAAAGGTCAGGCGTCCTGAGACCATGCCTTCAGGATACATCCTAAGTCAACTGGCATAACTACTTTTTTTTTTTTAAAGGAAATATTCTGCATCCCATTTTGGTGAGTGGCATCTGGGGTCTTAAAAGCTAGTGAGCTGCCATCTCAGGAGCATCAACTGGTCCTAATCCATCTAGTGTAGAGGAGAACAAAGAACATCAAAGACAGGAGGAAAATATGAGCCCATGAGACAGAAGAAGCCACATGATGGAGGCACTACATCAGCTTGACACCAGAAGAACTAGATAATGCCACCAACTAGATGGCCACCACCAATGACTTCCCTGACAGGGAACACAACGTAGAGTCCCTGATTTAGGGACTCTGATTTAGGAAAAAAATGGCGGTGCAGATTTGGAACTCTGTTATATCACCCACCTTGACTGTCCCACATCACGGAGGGTCCCCTGAGAACATGGCTGCTGGATTCGATGCTGGGCCAGTACTGAAGTCAACCCTTCAGACAAAAATTGGACTGGCCTCTAAGACATGGTGATGCTGGTGTTGTGTGGGCTTCTTGGCTTGAATATATAAAGGAGGTTATTGGAGCAGATCTTTTCTACAAAGGATAGATGGGAGGGTGGAAAGTAGGGAACAGAAGTTTGTTGAAAGAGTAGGTGAAGTACGGGCGGAAAGAAGGTGTGTGCTGTCACAGAGTTGAGAGAGCAGCTAAAGTTGTACAGAGATGAGGGGGTGAGGGGAGTTATATGGCAGATTGATCACAACAAAATATTGAACAAAATAATAATCATCATCAAAAAACAGGGGGGAAATAAATAAAGAGTCAGGACTTGTATGGGTCTAAAGAGTAATGCGGAAATCCTAGTGGTGTCGTGGAGACAACGACTACAGCTGTTAATCAGAAGGTCAGCAGTTCAAATCTGGCGACCTCAAGGAAAACCTAGGCATCTCTAAGCCACTGTGGAGACAGTCTTGATCATTCATTGGGTGCAGGCAATGTCAATCCTTGATCCTTAACAAATGAGCTTAGAACTTACAGCAAGGGGTGGGCTTTGCTGGCCCCGCCTGGCCCTTCCCAGAGTCTCCTAGCAAGCGGCCTCTTTCCTGCTTTTTCCACCACGCGGTGGACTGCAGCCTTAGTGGGAGGCTCCCGGGGTTGGCCCTCCTGCCCTTTCAGTCACCATCTCAGGTGTCCACATAGACTGTTGTCCCCTCAGGGGCCACATCTGCGCTCCCTTCACCTCTCCACAGCTACCACTGTAAGCAGCCTCCCTTCAGGAATAACCAGCTCGGTGGCCGCCATCTTTGTCTTCGTCGCTGCAGCCTGGTTGCCACCGCTTTGAGGTACTGCCTGGTGCCATGTCCTCCACCACGGAGCAAGACCCGGCCCCAGGAGGCCAGGGTGGCCCAGAGGGCGCGGAAGGGGACAGCGGCTGGCTGGTTGGCCACCCCATGCCCACCGAGGGCTTGGGGGTTTCTGCTGCTGTGGGGGCTGCGCTGGGCGCCCCTCAGGTTGAGCAGGACCAGGAGGGCTACCCTGGAGTGGAGCAGCAGCAGTCGAGCGCCCCTCGGGCCCAGCAGGAGGTGGTCGGGCCAGAGGAAGCCCTGGCCGGGGTCCAGGTGAGAGCGAGTGCCGAGGAGGACTCGGACATCGGGCCCACCGACGACGAAGAGGAGGGCGAGGGCCTCCCGGGCCGGGTGGGGGAGGCGCACCAGTTCCCCGCGATGGCAGTCCGCTGGGCGTTCATGGCCTACTCGGTGCTGCGCCTCATCTCCTTCCGAAACCACGTCCTGCTTCCGCACCACGGCAGCCGCGTGCCGGTGGGTCCCCGTCCGCCCCAAGGCTCGGGGCCTCTGCGCGCGCAGCCCCCAGCCGCCGACGGTGGCGCCAGGGCCGTAGAGGGGTTCCCGGGGCCCAGGGAGCCCGTCGAGCAGGCCACAGCTGCAGAGGCCCCAGACCAGGCCGCAGCCCAGGAGCTTCCTGACTAGAGCACAGCCAGGCGCCCAGAGAGCCACGGGACTGGCCCCGGGGCTCGGTGATCAGCATGAAAACTCTGACCCAACAAGCAGGAGGTGAGGAAGAGAAAGAAACAGGAAAAAGAGAACAAAGGATTTGGACCCCGAAAATACAACTAGGAGAAATCGAAATAAAAGGACAGAGGAAGAACCTCCAATTATGTTTCACTGTCTTTCAGTTTTTTCTGTTTCCTGAATCCCAAGGGAATTTTATCAACACTGATTTCGTTCCAGATTTCATCACCCCAAGAGTAATCATCGGTAACATCTGACTTTCTCTTCTACAGATAGGACAGCATTTATTGAAGTGAAAAATATTTATTTTAAAGGAAAGAAAAAATACAGAATGAGAAGGAACACTGACTTGTCACATATTATGGAAAGAAAGTCTTTCATAACGTAGATACAGAAATCCTTACCAAAATATTGGCCCACTACAATCAGTTCCAGAATTATAATAGCGCGAACTGATATTTTTATAATGTGGAATCCTCCTTCCAAAAACGCTGTAGTTTTGTTTTTTTCGAATCTCTTCATGTTTGCTTTAACAGTTTAATTAAAGGTTTTATTTATGTTTTGTGCGTTTTCTATATATTTTGATTTTTTGCCAGGTTTGGAGTATTTTGTTTTGTGGTTATTGATTTCTCCCATTGTCTTTCATAATGATTGTGTATATGAAATCCATGGGCATATGTGTATTAATTTTATATCCTATTTCTTGCTGATTTTCTTAGGATTTGTGCTATGTTGTTGCTGCGACTTTTCTCCTTGAGTTTAATTGAAAAGTACTTTGGGGAATAAAACTGTTAGCTCCTAAGTTTTCATTTAAGTGCTTGTGAATGTTGTTGCAGATAAATCTGAAACCAGCTTGACCTTTACCTTTAAGTACAATAATTTTGTCCGGTTGACCAATTGATTTTTTTATTCTTAAGTTCAATCATTTTAACAGAATTTTTCCTACTCTGTGCTAAATTTTTCTTTTTTTAACCTGAAACGAAGCATTTTTCAGTGTGTTGATCCATGCTTTCATTCATCTTTTTTTATATTTTACCATTTACTATTTAGATTCTGTACTTTCTTTTTCTCCACTATAATAATCCTTCTGTCTTCATTTCTTCCGTGAGTTCAGCTATGCCTATTCTCCTTTCTGTTTCTAAAATTTTTACTTCTTCTGTTTTTGATATTTTTCTTGTGTTTCTGGGCTGAGTTCTACTAGCTGGTGATTCATCACCAGTTGGTATTTTAACATAAATTTTCTGAATTTTTGTACTTAACAGCTTTGTACTCTTCTAGTTTCATGGTGTCAGTAATATTTTTAAAGTTTACTTTTGAAAAAAATCATGACATTATGTTTGGTCACAGTCTCTGCCTCCTGCAGTGGTATTTCTAATCTGCTGTCTATTTTCCTAGTACTTTCTTGGTTTCATCTTTTAGAATTTTGTATATTCCCAGTAGTAGATTTTTTAAATTATTATTCAGGCCTGGTTCTCTCTTGATTATTCATTGTAAATGAATTCAGTTTTTGTTTTCCTTGATTCACTACTCATAGGGTATTCACGTTAGAGGGAAGGCAAGTCCATTATACAGGCAAAAAAAAATAATGTTTATGACCAAGATTAGGTGTGTATGAGAGAGCTATTTTGGTCTTCAGTTTTCTTCAGTCAACTGAACTTTTCTGCAGTAGACCTGCTGTGATGAAGTCTCCACTTTTTCAATGACAACTTGCATTATAAGCACTTCACCTCCATGATTCCTAGTTCTGCTTTTTCTAGATACTGCACAGAGATCCAATAAATATATATTGCTAGCCTTGAATCAACACTCAGGTTGGTATAACAAGAAAGAACACAATAGATGTTAATTAATACCCAGTCAGTTATTATGATTGTGGTTAATATAGTAATATGCATGACAGTAGTGTACTGTGTTCTAATATTATAATTACAGTTAATGCATTATACTTGACAGGATATACATTACATATATATTGTTTTATACTCCAGACCTTGCAGTCTGCTTAGGGAAAAGGAGTTATTTCTGGGTTGTTTTTTTTTTTTCAGTCCAGCAGTGATGGACACATTTTATCTTAAGGCCCCTTTGACCCTTACAGCTTTCAGAAATCATTATTTGGTGTTAGACTTTTCAGAGTTCTCTTGGATTATTTTGCTTTTATTTATTAATTTTCAGTTTGTTTCTGAGAGAAGCTTTAAAAAAGTTATTTTGTCCATCTGTAAGATGGACTTTTATCTCTGCTGTTTTTTCTGTAAGATCATTATACAGCTAATGTTTGTATGTTCTATAAAGTAATATCACCAGCAAAGGAAAATAGTCAATTTTTTTTAAAAATGGTTATTGAATAGCAATGATAGTTATATTGTGTTTCACTGTATAGGATTTTACTAATAGAAGAGACATTATTTTTAAATTCTACATGTGCTTCTAGGTCTGTCAAATCATTGCCACTTGGCATTTCTGTTATTTTTGTATGTGTTACATTACTTTCTGCTCTGATTCATTTGGTAGATTGCTACTAGACATCCACTGCCAAATTTGCTGCTCTGTGCTGAAATCATGGAGCCCTGATGGTGCAGTGGTTAGGAGTTTGGCTGCTAACCAAAAGTGTAGCATTTCAAATCCACTAGCTTCTCATAGGAAACCGTGACACTGTGAGTTGGAATTGACTCGCTGCAACAGATAATGCTGAAATCATAGTGGAATGTCTTTCAATCTTGAAATCATTAAGATATATTCAATTAAAACAGACATGAGGTTAGAAGATGTTGATTTATGTTTTATCTGTAGTTGAAGTATGATGAATGATTTTTATATGCTCTTTTTTACCATGGTCTTGTAACTATCACCAAATGCTTGGGTGTGGCTATGTGGATACAGTGCTTGTGGCCTACCAATGGAATTGGATAGCTTGCTAATAATGCTAAGAAGGTTCATGGTCTGCTTGTGAAGGTGGGACCATGCAAATAAGGTGTATGGAACCCTGACAAAGGAAGTGGTCATTTTTGCAATCCTCTTAAAGGACTTAGAGAAGCTGTGACATGGAAGATAAGGAGCGAGGGCATTGCAGCACTATGAAGAGCAATAGTGACATGAGATGGCAAGAACCGGGAGACTGGTGCCAGAAAGTTGTGGTGGGGCCTGCTGGTTCATGGAACTATAAGAACTGTAACTCTTGCTAAGGAAGGCCCCAAACAGCTCAGTGGATGAAGTTGAGAAGAAGCTGTCCTGATCGAAGAACTATGTCCTGAGTCATATCTGATCCTGAATTGTAAACTGCTATTTCCTTAAAAAATTCCATAATCATGAATACTGTGAATTCTCTGTGGCCATAAAATGAATTATCAAAACTGGCAGAGAAGTGGAGAGTGCCAGGGGAGGGATAGGTGATGTCAAAATTGGTAAAAATTTTGCAGAGAGGAGGTATGTCTGACGTCAGCCTCATAGAAATCAGCTTTGGGCTGCTGCTGATCATGATTTTCCTTCCTTCTTGTGAAGTTAGGTCAGACGCCTCTGCCATATGATTGTTAGGTAGTATGTATTGTCACACTGGACTTGTCCCATAACTTCTATGACCCTGAATTTTCAACCATACAGAAAAAAGAAACAGCTGTTAAAAATGGCTTAAGAAGAAATAAGACATTATATACAAAAATGTATTGTGACTAGTAAAGCATTGTACTTTTACGAATGTTGGCATAGTTTATAGTAAGAGTAACAGGATTAGTTTAAGAGGAAAACAGCTGACCTAGTAACTTACTCAGAATGTTTTATTTTGCTTTGCTTTGTTTCTGTGTTTCTAGACAATTATCCCTATACATCAATTGCTTATGAGGTACTCAAGAGTCCCCAAGAATATCGTCGTTACTCAAAAATTTCATCATTGTTCTCCAGGGAAAACAAATTAGTTATGATTCACATCACAGATGCGTAGCCTTGTTGAGCTCTTACATAGGAGGAAGACAAAATCATCATTATTTGGTCTCTGAACTGGAAGAGGTGAGAGGCAAAACAGCCTCCTTCCACAGACATGATTGCTCAGTGCAAGTGGGCAGGGGGTCAGCAGTCTAGGGACATTGGTGCTTGATTTAGCTACTATGAAGAATATTAACCTCTTACTTTAGAAAATACAATTACTTTATCTTCAGAATTGTTTGGCTGAATCAACAGTGCAAAGTTAGCGAAATTAGGTAAGTGGGTAGAAATTAAATTGTCTTTGGCAGTATTATTAGAGGGCTGCTTATGCAATGATTTACATGCAACTTTGTCTTTTTCACACCAGAATTTTTTCCTACAGTGGTATATAGGACATTAACTAATCGTTTATATTGGAGATACTAAAAATGGAAATAACTTTCTCTTTGTTCATGTGTTTATGATTATATACTTATCCCGTGATCTATTTTTAAAAAATGCTTATTGAGATAGATAGTTTATGGGACATAAGTCTAATAAAATAAATTTGTACCACATAAAACAGTGAATTTGGTAAACTCAGCTTTGAACTATGATGTGTCAGATGAATTGTAAACCTATGTGTTTGTGTGAAGTGATGATTTAAACCTGTGTGTTGATGTTGAGCACACAAGTAAAAATGCGCATTTGGAAATAGAGTAGAAAACTGGTATTAGTAGATAGGATTGCAGTGCTATCTGTCCAACGCTAGTAACCGAAGTCACAAAAATGGAGGAAATCAGTGAGACAAAGGATTAAGCAAATATCTGGTTAGAGAACTGTGGAAACAGGTAGAGTGAAGGCTGAGCAGAGGAAAGTGAAAGAGAAAAATGTGCTCAAAAGAAGTTGTAATGGAGGTTCATGAAACTGCTTTGAAAGAGTCAAATCATTTCCAAAATGAGATTTTGGTTTAATATCATTTGGCACAGATAAACTCAAGTAGTTAAGATAATTGAGATGACATTGTTTATTGGTTTTAGGAGTTAGGACTATCTTTGCCTTTGAGGTAATCTTTTTTTAAAATACTGCATGTGAGGGAAGCCGTATTGTGTATTTCAGTATGTGATTTGAGTTGTGGCTCTTTGAGAGTTTAATATAGGGGGCAGGAAAAGATGACACGTTCACTTTTTTCATGTTTCAAATTATGACAAGAAAAGATGTACAAAATTATTGTATCTTTGATGTCCTTCGTGATCCTCCAGATGGGTAGAGAACAATTGATGATACTGATATGGGCATTTGCTAGCCATTAAGACCCCAGATGCCACTCACCAAAGTGATATACAGAACATATTCTTCACGTTTACAAACTCAATGCTTTGTACATGTACAATACAGTGGTACCAGTTGCACTAATCACGTTGTTCTGGTAAGCACTTTTACTAGAATCCCTTACCAAATTTTCCATCATACTTTTACAGAAACTGCATACTTTTTTTTTAAATATTTTAATTTAAGAAAGTTTACAATCCAAATCAATTTGCTGTATAAAACCCAAAACACACTACTGTGCCACTCTTAACTACTCTCCCCTATTACCACTCCATGACAGCACACTCCTACTTTCCACCATGTAATTCCCATATCTAGTTGGCCAACTCCTGTCCCCATCCACCGTCTCATCTTGCCTCTAGAGAGGAGTTGCTCAGGCAGCCTCACATACATATTTAAGTCAAGGAGGATATTCTTTACCAGCATCACTCTGTGTTATAGTCCAGTCCAAGCTGTCAAAGAGGTGACTTTGGTACTGGTTTCAGCTCTGGACTAACAGAAAATCCAGGGGCCATGTCCTCAGGGGACCCACCCAGTCAAGTGTGGTCTTATAACAGAGTTCTAGTTCTGTACATCCACTTTTCTCGTGCTACCCTATGAACTTTACATTGTGTTCCGTGTCAGGGCAGTCCTTGATGATGGCTGGGTGCCATCTAGTTCTGGTCTCATGATGATGTAATCTCCGCATCATGTGGCATCTTCTGTCTGTTGGGCTCAAATTTTCGTCGTGTCTTTGGTGTCCTTCATTTTACTCTGCTCCAGATGGATAGAGCCAAACTGATGCTACTTAGATGGCCACTTGCTAGCTATTAAGACCCCAGATGACACCGAAGTGGTGTGCAGAACATATTCTTCATAAAAACTTAGCTATGCCAATTAGCCTAGATATCCCCTGACACCATAACCCCTGTCTCTGCTACTCAGTCCCTCAAAATGTTGGGTCGTATTTAGAAAACCTTTTAGCTTTTGGTGAAATCCAGTTGTGCAACCTCACTTCTACTGCATGCTGTCACTCTTTTTAACCCAATTCATGTCTACTATCTGATATGTGAAAACCGCTGTCTCTCCTTCCCCACCCTGTAACCATCAAAGATTATTTTCTTCTGTGCTTAAAACTTTCCTTAAGTGCTTATGACAATGGCCTCATACAATATTTGTCCTTTTGCATCTGACTAATTTCATTCAACATGTCTTCCAGGTAACTCCATGTTATGAGATATTTCCTAAGACCATCTGTTTTAGTCAGCTAGGGCTGCTCTAACAGAAATACCACAGAGTGAATGGCTTTAACAAAGGAAGATTTATTCTTACACAGTCTGGTAGGTTGCAAGTCCATATTCAGGGTGTCCGCTCCAGGGAAAGGCTTTCCCCTTGTCTGCTCTGGAGGAAAGTCCGGTATTGCATCAGTCTTTATCCAGAGAGCATCTTGGCGCGGGAACCTCAGGTCTGAAGGACACGCTCTTCTCCCGGTGCAGATTTCTTGATGGTGCGAGGTTCCCAATTCTCTTTGTTTCTCTTTCCTTTTATCTCTAGCAGGCTGAAAGCATTAAGGGTGGGGCAAGCCATACTCCAGGGAAACTCCCCCTACAGCAGACCAGGGAAGTAATCCTATGCAGGAATTTACAGCCCCACCCTAATCCTTTAACATACAATTTAGCGAAACCACAGAATGGAGGACAGTCACAAGATACTGGGAATCATATCCCAGCCACATAACTACACATATTTTTGGGGGGACACAATTCAACCCATGTATGACTTTGCAACTGTACTCCTTCAGAGACTGTGCATGGTAAGGTGAGATGTGTGCAGATGCCAAGTTGACAAGGGGTGGACTGTGGTGGTCAGGATTATGTCAACTTGGCTACTACATATTTGGCTGCTGTATTAAGTGGCAGGGCGGGGATTGTAGTGGCTCCCTGCCCCTCGGCTCTCATCACGCGACCTTTTACTACGGCTGCTGGTCACTCATGTGGCCAGGAGCTCCTGCTCTCTTTTTCCAGCGTCTGGTTTCGGGACTTGAACTAGCAGCTGTTGGACTCATCAGTCCTTACAGTTGGCACTTAAGAGTCCTGCTGCCTGACCTGCCGGTCCTGGGTTTGCCAGCCTCTGCTGCTCCTGCTCCCTGACCTGGCGATCCTGGGTTCGCCAGTCTCTGCTGTTCCTGCTCCCTGACCTGCTGATCCTGGTTTTGCCAGCCTCTGTCGCTTCGTCTCGCCACCAGCTTGGGATCCACTGACCTACACAACTGGTGATCCAGAACTCTGGTCTCTGACTTGCTGACTTTGGGTTCCTCAGCTTCCGTGGCCATGTGAGGCTTGTGCCAGAGCTTGGGACATTCAGATTCTGTGATTACGTGAGCTGTTTCCTATATCTGTATCTGTCTATCCACATATATATTATAAATCTTTCCTTGTACCTACACGTGTTACTGGTTTTGCTTCCCTAGAAAACCCAGCCTAAGACACCATCATTGTTTTTTGTCATTGTATAGTGTTCCGTTGTGTGAATATATCATGGTTCATTTATCTGCTCATCTATTGATAGGCACCAAAGTTGATTCCTTCTTTTTGCTACTGTGCACCGTGTTGCAGTAAATGTTGGTGTGCATGCATCTGTTTGTGTGGCAACCTTTATTTCAATAGGATGTATTCCAAGAAGTGGGATTGCTGAATCATGTGGCATTTCTATGTCTAGTTTTTTTTTTGAAAAGCACCGAATCAATTTCCAAAGTAGTTGTACTGTTTTACTTTCCCATGAACAGTGTAGAAGGGTTCCAGTCTCTCCACAACCTCTCCAAAATGTATTGCTTTGTTTTTTGGATTAATGCCAGCCTTGTTGGAGTGTCATAGTATCTCACTGTAGTTTTGATTTCAATTTTTCTGATGGCTAATGATTGTGAGCATTTCTTAATCTATCTGTTAGCATCCTGGCTGACTTCTTAGGTAAAGTGCCTGTTCATATTTTTTACCCATTTTTTAACTGGGTTATTTGTGTTTGTCTTGTTGAGGTTTTATAGTACCTTGTAGATTACTGAGATTAGACACCAATTGGGTTTGTGGTAGCCAAAAATTCTTTCCAACTATGTAGGTAACCTTTCCACTCTTGGTGATGTGTTTGGGTGAAGATAAGTGTTTCATTTTTAGGGCTTCCCGGTGTCTATTTTCTCTTCTGGTGTTTGTGCATGGTTAGTAATATTTTGTAATCTGTTTGTGCTGTACATTAGAGCTTCCACATTGTATCTATTTTTTCTTCCATGATATTTATTGTTTTAGATTTTATATTTAGGTCTTTGATCCATTTTGAGTTTGTTTTAGTGCATTGTGTGAGATACAGGTCTTGTTTCTTCCTTTTGTCTTTTCTTTCCTTTTTATCAGTAAATTGTAGATATTTATGTTTACCTACTCTGTTCTAGCTTCTTGTTTTATAATGTACCATTTACCTTTCTTATGTAGATTCAGCTCGGTTGTCCTGGTGGTCAGTCACCAACTGTGTGGTGCAGTCTCTCACCTGCTATCCCAGATCAGCAGGGGTGATTTGTATAGGCACAGGCATCTGGCTACAACTGCAGAGAAAGGCACAGGGTCGACAGCTTTCCCTGAGAGTCTGTGAGGTTGATATATCCCCTTATGTCTGAATAGATGAAGGAAGCATTTGTGCCCTGATTTCTAACTCAAAGGTGTCAGCAGGCAAGAAAAAAAGTTTTTTCCTCTTTTACCCCCTTTCCTGAGTTTGCCAAACTGCTTCCTCCTCCAAAACTCAGAGAATGGTTCAGAATGGGCTTTAAGAGTCCTGCTCTTGGCTCAGTTAAAGACATGAGACTCTAGAGCCAAGCACAGTGCAAAGAAGTATTGGGGAGAAGGGCTCAGGAAGAGTTCTGCTTCCAGCTCAGTTAATGGTGTCAGACTGTAGTATCAGGTGTGGTTCAGAGAAGAGTGGAGCAGGGGGAATGTCGGGGGAGCTCCAGAAAAAGGAGATGGGTCCACACCAAAGGTGAGATTCAAATCTATGTGTATGGCAGTTTACACACAATGACTTAGTTACTGCTGGTCTGATACTGTCCCTCACTGGCTCCAAGGTGCAAGCGGATTCTCTAGACAATCATCTCCAATGAAGGGAATTCTTATCAACCTCCTTGCTGGCTCACCACATGGCATGGCTGCTTCCTGGCAGGTTAGGTTTTTGGAATACCATGTACTTCCAGAACTATTCTGCCTTCCCCATTGCTCAGTCCAGTTTCTCAATTTTTCCCTTGGTGTTCAGAGCTCCTAGGGTCTTATGTACTGGATTCATTTGTTCTTTTGAGCCTTTGTTTCAAAGGGGCATTGGGAAATTTCTGTTTACTCCACCATCTTGACCATACCTCTCAATACTTCCTTTGATTCATCCTTTCCTCATCCTATCACATCTGATAGCCACTAGTAAACTTTGGTTTGTATGTGTTTGCCAGTTCTTGGTATTTTCATGCAAGTGGGATCATGTAGTATTTGTCCTTTTGTGATTGACATACTTACTAGGTATAATGTTTCAAGTTTCATTCATATTATAACATGTATCAGGATTTCATGTTTCATTATAGCTAAGCAATTTTCTAACTGAAGGAGCAACGTACCAAATTGACTTCTAACACAAAGATGGGTGGTTCAAACCCACTAGTGGCTCATCAAGAGGAAAAGAGGCCTGGCAATCTACTTCCACAATGACTACAGCGTAGGAAACCCTTTGGGGTAGTTCTACTCTGTCCTGTAGGGTTGCTATAGTCACAATCAATTCAATGGCACCTAAGAAGAGTAACAACTACTTTCCATTATGTGTGTGTATACCATATGTTGTTTATCCACGTAACTGCTGATGGACACTCATTAGTTTCCACATTTTGATTATTGTAAATAATGCTGCAGTGAACATTGAACTCCTGATTTAAAGATGTTTGGGTACATACCTATGAGTGGAATTGTTGGGTCCTATGCTAGCTCTGTGTTTAGCTTTTAGAGAAAGTGCCAAACTGTTTTCCACATCAATTATAAAACTTTACATTCCCACCAGCAATGAATGAGGATTACAATTCCTCTGCATTCCTTCCAGCATCTTAAAAAAGCAAATCTTAGCTATTTTAGCATGGGTGAAATGGTATCTCCTTGTGGTTTAACAAGATTGCTGAGTCAGGATTGACTGACAACGGATCTGTTTTTTCGGTTTTTGTTTTGGGAATAACCAATGAAGTTGAGTGTGTTTTCTTGTTCTTCGTGGTCATTTGTATAAATTCTTTGGTAAAATATCTGTTCAAATCCATTGTCCTCCCTTTTTTTTTATGGAGCTGTTTGTTGTTAAGTTGCAAGATGTTCTTTTTATATTCTGGATATTAAACTCTTGTACAATCTGTGCTTCCAAAACTTTTTCTCCAGATTTATAGGTTATCTCTTCACTTTGTTGTTAAAGTCTTTTGTTCAACAAAAATTTTAATTTTAGTGTCCAAATTATCAATTTTGACTTCTGTTGCTGTTGCTTTTGGTATCATAATTAAGCATTTATAGTTAAAGATATAGTTATAGATCCCAAACCAATATCTGTATGTTTTCTCCTAAGAGTGTTATGTTTTTGGTTACTACATTTAAGTCCTTAATTTATTTTTAAGTTAATTTTTGTATATGATGAAAGGTACAATTCTTACTTCATTCTTTTGATGTGGGGATCCAGTTATTCTAGCATGATTTGTTAAAGAGGCTCTTTTTTCCACCATTGTAAGAACTCAGAACCCTTATTAAGAACAGTTGACCATACAAGCATGAGTTTATTTCTGGACTCTCAATTCTATTCCATGTGACTATCATTACACTAATACCAGACTGTTCTAATGAAGCCATTTGCAGTTTCATATAACTTTGAAGACTGGATTTTTCCATCTTTTCAGAGAAGGCTGTTGTAATTTTGATAGACATTGCCTTGAATCTATAGTTTGCTTTGAGTTACAGTGTTATGATGTGCCATCAAGTGTGTTCTGACTAATAGCAACCTTATGTACAACAGAACAACACATTGTTGGCCCTGAACCATCCTTACAACCGTTGCTATGCTTGTGTCCTTCCTCACAACTGCTATGTCAATCCATCTCTTTGAGGATCTTCCTCTTTTTTGCTGACTTTCTGCTTTATCAAGCATGATGAACTTCAGAGAGTGATCTCTCCACATAACATGTCCAAAATATGTAAGATGAGGTCTCACCATCCTTGCTTCTAAGGAGAATTATGGCTGTACTTCTTCCAAAAATATTAGTGTGTTCTTCTGGTAGTCCAGAAGCGGTATATTCAGAATTCTTCTCCAACATCATATTTCAAAGGCATCAATTTTTTTTCTGTCTTCCTTATTCACTGTACATGTTTCACATGTATATATGGCAATTGAAAATATCATGACTTGGGTCAGCAGCACCTTAGTCCTTAAAGTGACATATTTGCTTTCAAACAATTAAGAGATCTTCTGCAGCACATTTGTCCAATGCAAAGCACTCTTTCATTTCTTGGCTGCTGCTTTCATGGCTGTTGACTGTGGAGCCAGGTGAAATGAAGTCTCTCACAACTTAGTCTTTTTTCCGTGTATCATGATGTTGCTTATTGGTCCAGTTATGAGGATTTTTGTTTTCTTTATGTGGAAGCATAATCCATAATGGAGGCTGTGGTCTATGGTCTTCATCAGCAAGTGCTTAAAGTCTTCACTTTCAGCGAGCCTTCTGTATATTGCAGGTTTTTAATGACTTTTCCTCCAATCTTGGTCCCTCCTCCTTCTTCATACAGTACAGTTTCTCAGATTATTTGCTCAACATACCTATGACTAAGTATGGTAAAAGGATACAACCTTGACACACACCTTTGCTGATTTTAAACCATGCAATATCCCTTCTTCTGTTTGAACATCTTCCTCTTGGTCTATATACAAGCTCCTCATGAGCACCCTTAAGTGTTTGGGAGTTCCCATATTCTACAATGTTATCTATAATTTGTTATTATCCATGTAGTCAAATGCCTTTGCATAGTCAATAAAACACAGATAAACATCTTTCTGATATTCTCTACATCCAATCAAGATCCATCTGACATGAGCAATGATACCTTTTCTCCTACGTCCTCTTCTGAATCTTGCTTGAATTATTTTTAATCTCTTGTTGATGTACTGCTAGACCATTTTTGAGTTATCATTGGAAAATTTTATTTGTGTGTGACAGTAATGATATTTTTCGATAATTTATGCATTCTCTTGGATCACCTTTCTTTGGCATGAGTACAAATATGAAGACCTTCCAGTCACTTGGCCAGGTAGCTGTCTTCCAAATCTCTTGGCATAGACAAGTAAGCACTTCCAGCACTGCATTCATATGTTGAAACATCTTAACTGGTATTCCATCAATTCCTAGAGCCTTGTTCTTCACCAATGCCTTCAGTGTACCTTGGACCTCTTCCTTCAGTACTTCTGGTTCTTGATCGTATGCTGCCTCCTGAAATGGTTGAACATCTACCAAATCTTTTTTGTCACAGTGACTGTGTACTCCTACTAACTTGATGCTTTCTACATGGTTCAGTATTTTACTCACAGAATCCTTCAATTTTGCAATTTGTGTCTTGAATTTTTACTTCAGTTCTTTCAGCTTAAGAAATACTGTGCATTTTCTTATCTTTTGCTTTTCTGACTCCACGTGTTTAGACATTTGATTTTAATATATTACTTTGTCTTCTTGAAGTAGCCTTTGAAACTCCCTGTTTAGCTCTTTTACTTCATAATTTCTTCCTTTAACTTTAGTTACTTTACATTCAAGAGTGAGTTTCGTAGTCTTTTTTGACATACATTTTGGTTTCTCTTTTCTGTGTCATTAATGACCTTTTGTTTTCTTCCTTCATGATGTCCTTGATGTCATCCCACAAGTCATCTTGTCATCTTGTAATTAATGTTCAGTGTGCCATATCTATTCTTGAGATGGTCACACATTCAGGTACAGTATACTCAAGATCATATTGTGGTCATGTTTGATAGGGATTGTATTGAATCTATAGATTGTTTGGGGTAGTACTGACATATATAACATTATGTTTTCCAGTGTATGAGTATGGGATGGTTTCCATTTGTTTAAGTTTTTTAAATCCTTTCAGTAATGTTTTGTAATTTTCATTATATAAGTTGTTGACATCTCTGTTAAGTTTATTCTTAGATATTTTATTCTTTTAGATACCAGTTCATTTATATAAAGAAGATTCTTTATTTCCTTTTGAAATTACTCATTGCTGGTGTATACAAACTCGACTGATTTTTGTGTGTTGTCCTTGAACCATGCAACATTGATTAATTCTTCTATTAGTTCTATAAGCTTTCTTCTGATTTTGTTGGGATTTTTAAAATATAGGAGCATGTCATCTGCAAATACGGATAGCTTTACTTCTTCCTTTCTGATTTGGATATCATTTATTTCTTTCTCTAGGTTTATTTCTTTGGCTACAACTTCCAGCAGAATATTGAAAAGCACTCAAGAGAGTGGTCATCCTTGTCTTTTTTCTGATCTTAAGGAAAAAGCTTTCAGTTTTTCTCCCTTGAGTATAATGTCAGATGTGTATTTTTCATAAGTCCTAAATCATGTTGGGGGAATTTCTCTTGTCTTCTTAGCTTGTTGAGTATTTTTATCATAAAATGGTGTTAGATTTTATCAAATACCTTTTCTACACTGATTGGTAGGATAATTATCTTCCTTTTCCTTTCCACTGTTAATGTGGTGTTTTGCACTAGTTTGTTTTCTAGTGTGTTGAGGTGCCCTTGCATCCCTGGAATAAATCTCACCAGTCATGGCGTGTAACTCTTTGGTATACTGTTGGATTTTATTTTCCAGTATTTTGCTGAGGATTTTTACAACTCAATTCACTAAGGATCTTGATTTGTAGTTTTCTTATGGTAATTTTTTTATAAGTTCACTTTTAAAATGACAGATGTGTGCAGACTACGAGGATATAAGCCAAAAAGTAGCATAGCCTAAAAAAAATTCTTTTTGCAACATTATAGAACTGAGTATTTTACAGACTGTGAGAATGATGAAAATGGTTAGTACAAACACCGTAAATGTAAGAAAGGAATAAGTTTATGGAACTAAGACTTTAAGAGGCAGTAATATTGAAATTGACTATACAAAAAAGTCAAATAATATTTGAAATAAAAGAAACACTTTTATGGATCTGAGAAAAATAAGACAGGCACTACAAAGGAGATAATTTAATAATTTCTGATGAGAAACTGTAAGTGGAGAGCTGCAGTTAGATCTAGGCAACTTATAGATTAAAGCAATGGTTTTTAATTGAGGTTATTTTGACCCATAGGGAACATTTGGTAATTTCTGAAATTATTTTGGCTGTCACTTGGGGGAGGGGTATACAAGGTAACTGAACCCGGGAAATGGCTACTGGTAGAGACCAAAAGTGTTTTAAACATCCCTCTGCAACAAAAAAATCATCTGGTCCACGTGTCAAGATTACCAAAGTTGAAAAGTCCTGTTTCCAGGAAAAAGAAAACAGCAGAATGCTGGATATTAAACCTTGGCTCTACCTATGAATCCAGAGGTGAGATACTTCTGTTACATATGCCTTATACCCTCAACTTTCAATATCCTGACACTCACTGTTAAGGAAATACGTCAAATGCCATGCAGTTCTTTATTCATGATTGTATTTAAGATTTTTTTCAGTTCATTATCGTGATAAATACACAAGTAGAACAGAATAGTATTTCCCGGCAAAAGACTGGGAAATTATCTCAACAGATTAGCACTGTGGTGAAAGGAATGAGCCCAGGAGAGAGATTAAATTTTGGTGCTAGCTGAGTGGCAAAGTAAAGAATGCTGTCGATTTGTATAATACTGTATGTTTTCTAAGATGCGTGTCTCTAAAGTTGTAAACATGTATTTTTAAGGTATGACAAATGTATAGCATAATGTGATGAGAGAAGCAAGTCAAACTTGCTGTCTATTGTAACATTGTAGGTAATAAGAACAGTTACTCACATCTATCTCCCACACAATCAGCCAATAAGTAAATAAAACAGAATTTTTCAAGAGAGGTCATAGAAATTTCTGTGTTTGAAAATAACTCCAGGAAAATTTTATCATTAGTCGGTATTGGAAGCCATCTCCTTTGTCTTATTGGATATTAATGTTGACTTTTCTTGTTTATGGAATGATATCAAAAAATAATTATAATAAAAAGAACCAAATGAGAAATTATTGACTTCAATTCTGCATTGTTTAGAAGGCATCAGTGCTGTGTTACTGGACCACAGATAATTTTTCAGTAGAGATCCAACCATATTAGAAAACACTTAATGACATTAGATTTTTACAAAGTTTTATATATAGTCTTATGATGGACATAGATTTCTGGGTTTTAGTGATCATGCTTTCCATTATAAACTGCACTTGACTATTTCATTTGTTATTTAAAAAGCTATTTAATGATCCATTACTCACTATCATAGCTTAAGTTTATTACTTTATATAGACTACAGAAAAATTTTTTTAAAATGTTTATATGTTGTATAGGAAAAACTGATACCCATATTTTGAATGTAGTACTTGACTTTAGTCTGACATAAAGGCACACACTGTGCCTTCTAACATGTTCATTTTCCATCTTCTGAATTGTTATTAAGGAAAGAAAAAAAAAAGGAATGATCAATGAGAGCTACTTCAATGGATTTGTACTCCTTGGATTCACAGGGCATCCGCGACTGGAGATGACCATCTCTGGGGTTGTCTTTGTCTTCTACACCATTGCCTTGATGGGAAATACAGCCATCATCTTGTTGTCTTTCCGAGATGACCATCTCCAAACTCCCATGTACTTCTTCCTTAGAAATTTGGCCATCTTGGATCTCTGTTACACCACAAATATAGTCCCACAGATGTTGGTCAATATCTGGAGTGAAGACAAGAGAATAACCTTTGGTGGCTGTGCCTTTCAGCTTTTCACTGATATGGTACTGTGCTCGGTTGAATGCATCCTTCTAGCTGTGATGTCTTATGACAGGTTCAATGCTGTCTGCAAGCCTCTGCACTACATGGCCATAATGAACTCACACCTCTGTCAGAGCTTGGTGACCATGGCCTGGTTAGCTGGTGTTATTAATTGCATGATCCTTTCTCCCTATGCCATGAGTCTTCCTCGATGTGGAAACCACCACCTAGACCACTTTTTTTGTGAAATGTCTGCAATGATTAAGATTGCATGTGTGGACACCACAGCCATGGAGGTAACCACGTTTTCCATGTGCCTGATTATAGTTCTTGTTCCTCTTCTTCTCATTCTAGTCTCATATGGTTTCATTACTGTAGCTGTACTCAAGATCAAATCTGCAACAGGGAGACAGAAAGCATTTGGAACTTGTTCTTCCCATCTCATTGTAGTATCAATCTTCTATGGGACTCTAATCTACATGTACATACAACCAGGAAATAGTCCAAATCAGGATGAGGGCAAACTTCTCAGTATCTTTTATTCTATTGTTACCCCCAGTTTGAACCCACTGATCTACACACTAAGGAATAAGGAATTCAAAGGGGCCATGAAAAGGCTGATTGGAAAAGAAAAGCATTCCACAGACACAATAAGACGCTGATTCTTTTTCCCAGTGATTTCCAAAGTAAAAATTGATCCTTTCCAACCTTGAAATGTAGACAACTTATTTTGTAATTATCACTTAAGAGGAATAATATAATCACAAAGAAGACAACAAAAAAAATCAATGCATTTGTTAATAATAATAATGTATGTACAAAACCCATGTTAAAAATGAAATTTCAAACTGAAATGCCAGCATTAAAAGTAACTTGGACTGATGCAATGATTCTGTTGGATTATGTATATCTGTCTCCCAAGTTATATTAAAAATGATGGATTTAACTCTAATCCTCTACTTGCCTTGTGTTTTTTGTCATTGTCCTAAACTCAATGAGGTGAAAAGCTGTTCTTATAGCACTCTGTTATAAGGCACAACACCTTTACCCTACCCAATCCTAGGACTAGGACCCAATCCTGTCCACAGAGAGATATCTCCAGTTGGACAACAGCAGAAAAATCATTTACTAACCAAGAATGCCAAAGGTTCTAATTATCAATCATCTTAACAATGATCTCATATAAATGCACCACATCTAACTTTTTTCCTATCATATCTTCATCTGTCTCAGATAACTACTTCAAGAATAACCCAGTTCTTGTAACCACAAAAAGAAAACATTTTTGTGTCATGTTCCTGGAAACATCTTTAACGTTATTGTTTAAATATATAAAGTACAAGGATTTCTGCCGATTAATCTTACATTCTGTTATTTTGCTAATGTTGTTATTTCTGCTGTATTGCCGGTGCCACTGTTGTCCTCCTTTTGATTCCTTTAAGGTATTATTAGCTCACACGTCTTACTTTAGAATTGTCATTATTGTTGCAAAGAAGTCTGGGACCATCGTGACATCTATGTTTACATA
Organism: Heterohyrax brucei; assembly: GCA_028571685.1. NCBI lineage: Eukaryota > Metazoa > Chordata > Mammalia > Hyracoidea > Procaviidae > Heterohyrax > Heterohyrax brucei. The sequence continues at coordinate 44,902,565 of CM053144.1, read as the reverse complement.
TGGTCATTTTGTCCACTTGACCAACTAATTATCTTTGAAGTCCAGTAACATTACTAGGGTTCTTATTAACTGTATACTTTTTATTTCTTTAACATGAAACAAAGTGAGAATTTTTCAGTTGGTAGCTCTACATCTTCTTTCGTATCTTCTAAAATATATTTTATCCTACACTATTTTGATTCTATACCTCCTTGGATATTTCCTCCTCAATTTTAACTATTCTCCTTCCTCCATCATTTCAGCTGTATCTGTTCTCCTTTTGTTTCTATAATTTTGATTTCAATTTCTTCAATTTTTAATTTTTCCTTCTCTTTTTAGTCTGAATTCTACCAATTCATGGTTTATCCCTATTTATTATTTTTCCACGTAATTTCAAATGTATGCCTTTTATCTAATTTTAGAGTGTCAGTTACCTCTTTAATGTTGCCCTTTTAAGCATAAAAGACATTATGTTTGCATCCTATGTGGCAATAATTTTGTGGTGAATGCTCCTCATCTGCCTTTTACTTTCCTGTTACTTTCTTAGTTTTATCTTTCAGTGCTTTTTTATATTTCCCGTTGTTGTTGTTGCATGCTGTTAAGTCAACTCCAGCTCTTAGCTACCTTAGATGACAAAGTAGAAATGTCCTGGAGTGTTTCCTAGACTGAAATTTTTACAACAGATCCCTAGGTCTTTTCTACCACTGAGCAACTGGTGAGTTCAAACCACCAATCTTTAAGTTAGTAGCAAAGTGTTTAACCATTGCACCACCAAACCAAATGAAAAAACTCATTACTGCTTTGTCAATTCCAACTCAAGCCAAACCTGTACCAGGGCTTATTGTATTCCCAATGATGTTAGACACCATCAAGTTGGACCGAACTCAAAGCCATCCTGTAATAGTAGACCTTTACATTATGAAAGTCTGGTTCCTTTTTTGTTATTGATTGTTAAAATGAATTCTGGGTTGTTCCCCCCCCCCCGATCAACTATTTTTAAGAGAGCAATACTGTAGAGGAGGCAAGTCCTTATTCTAGGTCAGCAAAAAATATTGTTTGATTCTATACCTTCTTGGATAGTGTCCCAAAAGGTCTTTTTTCTGTTATTTTTTATTTTAGTCATGATAGATATGCTCATCTTAAGTCCCTTCTTTGATGTTCACTACTTTCAGAAAACAGTATTTGCCTATTCTCTTTTTCAAATGCATCTTAGATTACTTTGTTTTATGTTCTCACTAATTATGGGTTTTTTTCCTGACAGAAGAAGGGGAAAACAAGCTATTTTATTCAACCATAAGAACACTGGAATTTTCAGATCTCATTGATGATTCTTTTTTAAGATCACTTCAGGTCTAATGTTCTAATATGTTCTTGTAAGGTAATCTGTCCATCAAAAGCAACTAATGGGCATTTTTAAGAAAAAAATGTCTGTTAAATGGCAGTGTAGTTTTTTGGGTTACATTGTAAAGTATTTTATGAATAGAAGTAGCCAGCCAAGTGCCATGTGCTGTTGAATAGAAGTAAGAGAAGATATTTATAAATTCTACCCTTTGCTTCTAGGTCAATCAAACCATTAACTGGTATTTCTGTGTTACTTTGTTTTTGTTTTTTGAATCCATGGCATTTCTTTATTCTCGGATCATTTGGAAGATTAATACTAGGAGCTTTTATTGCCAAATATGCTACTGTATGCTAATTTTAAATAACTTTGTCAATAAAATGTCTCTCAAAATTTCAGATCATTAATAAGAAGACATGTTCTATTAAAAATCAGAGCATGAGGTTGAGAAACTAATAAAAAAAAACTACCAACCAAAAAAGTTCTGGCTCAGAAGGCTTCACCAGAGTTTTCTACCAAAGTTTTAGAGAGGGGTTAATGTTAGTACTACTAAAGGTATTCCACAGCACAGAAAAGGACTGAACACTTCCGAATTCATTCTATGAAGCCATCGTAATCCTGATACCAAAACCACTTAAAGATAGCACAAAAAAAGGAAATTACACACGAATATTTCTCATGAACTCAGATGCAAAATCCTCAACAAAATTCTAGCCGACAGAATCCAGTAATATACTAAAAAGTAATTCACCATGACGGAGCAGGATTCATACCAGGGATGCAGGGTTGATTCAACATCAGAAAAACAATTAATGTAATCAACTGCATAAATAAAACAAAAGATAAGAATCAGTCAGTTCTATCAGTTGATGCCAAAAAGGCATCTCACAAAGTCCAGCACCTATTAATGTTAAAAACTCCAGCAAAATAGGAATAGAAGGGAAAATCCTCAGTACAATAAGGGGCATTTATGCAAAAGCACAGACCATCAGTTGCTCATATGCACGTTCAAACTGAAACCGAAGAAAATTAGAACAAGTCCACAAGAGCCAAAGTATGACCTTGCATAGATCCCATCTGAGTTTAGAGTCCATTTCAAGAACAGATTTGATGTGTTGAACACTAAAGTATGAAGACCAGACTAATTGTGGAATGACGTAAATGATGTCATCCATGAAGAAAGGAAGAGGTCATTGAAAAGACAGAAAAGAAAGAAAAGACCAAATTCAGAGTCAGAAGAGACTCTGAAACTTGCTCTTGAATGTTGGGAAGTTAAAGCAAAATGAAGGAATCATGAAGTAAAAGAACTGAACAGAAGATTTCAAAGGGCAACATGACAAGGCAAAGTATTATAATGACACGTGCAAAGAACTGGAAATAGAAAACCAAAAGGGAAGAACACGTTCAACATTTCTTGAGTTAAGAGAACTGAAGAAAAAATTCAAACCTGAAGTTGTAATAGTGAAGGATTCTACAGGGGAAATATTAAATGACTGAGGGAGCATCGAAAGAAGATAGAAGGAATACAAGAAGTCATTATACCAGAACAAAATGGCCTATGTGCAGGCATTTGAAGAGGTAGCATAAGATCATGAACTGATGGTCCTCAAGGAAGAAGTTGAAGCTGCTTTGAAGGCACTGGAGAAAAGCAAGTCTCCAGGGATGGATGGAATATCAATGGAGTTATTTCAACAAAGAGATGCAGCACTGGAAGTGCTCACTCACCTACGCCAAGAAATTTGGAGGACAGTTACCTAGATAACTGACTGAAAAAGATCTGTATTTATGCCCATTCCAAAGGAAGGTGATCCAAATGAATGTGGAAATTACTGAACAATATCATTAATATCACATGCCAGCAAAATTTTGCTCAAGATTATTCAAAAGTGACTGCAAAAGTATATTGACAAGAAAATGCCAGAAATTCAAACTGAATTCAAAAGTGAACATGGAACCAGGGACTTCATTGCTAATGTAAGATGCACTTTGGCTGAAAGCAGGGAATAGCAGAAATATGTTTACCTGTGTTTCATTGACTATGCAAAGATATTTGACTCTGTGGATCACAACAAATTACAGCCAACATTGCAGGCAATGAGAATTTCAGAACACTTAATTGTGCTTTTAAAGAAGCTGTACATAGATCAAGAGGCAGTCATGCAAACACAATAAGGAGGTGCTACGTGGTTTAAAGTCAGGAAAGATGTGCTTCAGGGTTGTACCCTTTCATCATAGTTTTTCAACCTGTATGCCAAGAAAATACCACAAGAAATTGGACTATATAAAGAAGAACGAGGCATCAAGATTGGAGGAAGTCTCATTAATAGTCTGTGTCACACAATGACACCACCATACTTGCTGGAATTGAGGAGGATTTTAAACACTGGTGAAGATCAAAGACCACAGTCTTCAATATGGATTTCACCTCAACAGCAAGAAAACAAAAGTTCTCACAACTGGACCAGTTAGAAAGGATCGAGTTGTCAATGGTTTCATTTTACTTGGTTCAACAATCAACACCCATGAAATCAGCAGTCAAAAAAATCAAAAGATGTATTGCACTGGGAAACTCTGCTGCACAAGACCTCTTGAAAATACTAAAAAGTAAAGATGTCACCTTGCATCATATGCGTGCAAAAGCTGTACAATGAACAACGAAGCAGAAAAAAAATTGATGCCTTTGAATTGTGATGTTGGAGAAGAATATCAGTTTTGTCATGGACTGCTAAAAGAGCCAACAGACCTCTTCTGGAAGAAGTACAACCAGAGTACTCCTTGGAAACAAAACATGGTGAGACTGTGTCTTACAAATTTGGGGCAGGTTGTCAAGAGGTATCAGTCCCTGGAGAAGAACATCATGCTTAGTAGAGTGGAGGGTCAGTGAAAAAGAGGAAGACCCTCAATGAGATGGATTGACACAGTGGCTGCAAAGACAGGCTTAAGCATAAAAATGATTTTGGACACAGTACAAGACTGGGCAGTGTTTCATTCTGTTGTACATAAGGTCAGTACGAGTCAGAACCCATCTGACAGAATGTAACAACAGCAACCAACAACATACAAAGCCAACATCATCCTGAATGAAGAGAGACTGAAAGAAATCCTCCTGAGAACAGGAACCAGAGAAGGATGCTCAGTGTCACCACTTTTATTCTACACTGAGCTAGAGCTACTGGCCAGAGCAATCAGACAAGATAAAGAAAAACAGAGCATCTACATCAGTAAAGAAGAAGTGTAAGTGTCACTATTTGCAGATGACATGATCTTATATACAGAAAACCCTAAAGAATCTAGTTTTAAAAAACCTACTGGAACTAATATAAGTGTTCAGCAAAGTATCAGCATATAACATAAACATAAATAAGTTCGTTGGATTCCTTTACACCAACAGAGATAGCATCGAAGAGGAAAGCACCAAATCAACTCTATTTACAATAACCTTCAAGAAGATAAAATAACTAGGAATAAACCTACCCAGAAATGTAAGAGATCTATGCAAAGAAAATTACAAGACCCTATTCCAAGAAATCAAAAGAGACTTACATCAGTGTTAAAACCTACCACGCTCTTGGATAGGAAGACTTCACATTGTGAAAATGCCTACTCTACCAAAAGTAATCTATACATGCAATGCAATCCGAATACAAATTCCGAAGTAATTTTTTAATGAGATGGAGAAGCTAATCACCAGCTTTGTTTGGAAAAGGAAGCAACCTCAAAGAAGCAGAGCACTACTGAAGAAAAAGAACAAAGTGAGAGGCCTCACACTACCTGACCTTAGAACATATTGTATTGCCATGGTTGTCAAATCACCTTGGTAATGGTACAAAAACAGATATAAAGACCCATGGAACAGAATAGAGAATCCAGGAATAATGCCATCCACCTATGGGGAGCTGATATTTGACAAAGGCACAACGGATGTGAACTGGGGGGGGAAAATTATTTCTTTAACAAATAGCACTGGCAAAATTGGATATCCATCTGCAAAAAATCTGAAACAAGACCTTTATCTCACACCTTGCACAAAAAATAACTCAAGATTAATGACCTAAATATCGAATCTAAAATGGTAGGTATCATGGAAGAAAAAATAGGTACAACACTGTAAGCTCTAATACATAGCATAAGCACACTACAAAATATTGCCAACACTGCACAAATAGAAGAAATTAGGTAAATGAGAATCACCGAAAATCAAATACTTATGTTCATCTAAAGACTTTATCAAAAGAGTAGAAAGATTGGGAAAAAATATTTGGTAATCACGTACCTGACTGATGCCTAATCTTTATAACCTACAAAATCCTGCAAACTATCAACAAGAAAAAGACAAATAACCCAATTAAACAATGGGCAAAAGATATGGACAGGCATTTCTCCAAAGAAGACATCCCAAAAGCCAAAAGACAGAATAAATGCTCACAATCATTAGCCATTACAGAAATCCAAATTAAACCTATGAAATACCATCTCATCCCAACAAGGCTGGTGTTAACCAAACACAAAATAATAAATGTTGGAGAGGCTGTGGGAAGACTGGAACTCTTTTACACTACTAGTGAGAATGTAAAATGATACAACTTCTTTGTAAAGGAATTTGGAGCTTTCTTAAATAAGTAGAATAAAATAGAAATACCATATGATCTGGCAATCCCATTGCTTGGAATATTTTTTTTAAAAAATCAAATTCACTGCCATTGAGTCAAGTCTGACTCATAGCAATCCTATAGGTCAGGGTGGAACTGCCCCACAGAGTTTCCAGGGAGCACCTGGCAGGTTTGAGCCGCTGATTTTTCGTTAGCTGATGTAGCACTTAACCACTATGCCACCAAGGTTTCTGCTTGGAATATATCCTAGAGAAATAATAGCTTTCATACAAACAGATACGTGAACACAAATGTTTATCGCAGCACTGTCCACAATAGCAAAAAGATGAAATCAACCAAGGTGTCCATCAGCAGGTGAGTGGATAAACAAACTGTGGTGTATTTACACAACGAAATACTATGCAAAGATAAAGAACAAGGATGATTTTAGGAAAAAAACTCATAACCTGGAATCATCTGGAAGACAGTATTCTAAGTGAAATCAGTCAACTGCAAAAGGACAAATACTGTATGAGACCACTATCATAAGGACTTAAGAAAAGGCTTATGCACAGAAGAATATACTCTTCGATGGCTACAAGAGTGTAGAGGGAAGGAGCAGGTTATTCACAGATTAGACAGCTGCTAAGAATTTGGTTAGGGAAAGGGAGTGACAGCATGCAGTGGAAGAGAGGTCAGCACAACTAGACTACCCAATAAGCTAAAAGGTTTTCTAAATACAACTCAACACTGTAAAAGACAGAGTAGCAGTAACAGAGATCTGGGGACCATGGTTTCATGGAATATCTAGGTCAATTAGCATAACTAGTTTTTTTCCTAAGAAATTGTCCTGCATCCCATATCCGTGAGTGCTACCTGGGGTCTTAAAAGCCAGCAAGTTGCCATCTAAGGAGCATCAACTAGTCCCACACTCCTGGAGCTGGTGAAAATCTAGAACATCAAAGGTGTGTGAAAAATATGAGCCCAGGAGACAGAAGGGTACATAGCATCAGACCAGAAGAACTAGATGGTGCCCAGCCACCACCAAAGACCACCCTGACAGGCAACACCAGGTAGGTTCCATGATGCAGCATGAGAAAAAGTGGAGTGCAGCTATAGAACTCTTATTAAAGACCAGAATTGTTAGTCCAACAACCTGGAGGGTACCCAGAAAACACAGCCCCTAGACTTCCTAGCCCAGAGCTGAAACTTGCACTGAAGCCAACTCTTCCAGGCAAGGGTTGGACTGGACTATGGGACGCAAAGTGATGCATATGGCCTGTGTGCTTTATGCCTTAATATATATATGAGACTGTACAACCATTTTTTCTCTTGAGGGGAGAGGAGAGGGTGGAGAGCAGGGCACAAGCGCGGAGTGAGTGGACACTTGAAATACAGGGTAGAAAGGAAGAGTACACTGTTGTAGGGTGAGGACTGCCATAGAGTTGGATGGAGGTGGGTACTCGGGGTTTTATATGGCAAATTGACTTGGACTGTAAACTTTTACTTAATCCCAATAAAAATAAAAAGTATATAAAATAATAAATCAAAGTATGGAGTTAGAAGAAAAAACTTATTTGTTTTATCTGTACTGTTGTTTCCACTGGACTGGTTCCTTAATTTCCATGACACCCAGTTTTCATCCATATAAAAAAGGAATACCAGTTACTAAAAATGTTTAAGAATCAGTAAGACTATATAAAAAAAAATGTTGTATCTCATAAAGCACAAAATAATTAAAACCACTCTATTTTATTTATATTTATTATATTCTTGTTGACATCATTCATAATAATGGTAATACTAATGATCATTCCAAGTTGGGTAAAGCAAATAATTGTGGAAATTCATAGCTTACTCTCAAGGAGGATTTATTGTCTTGCATTGCTTTTTCTGTATTTCTAGACAATTATCAAGATATATTAATTTGTCTTGAGATACTCGAGAATCCCCAAGTATTAATCGTTGCTCAAAAATTTCATAATTGCTCTCAGGAGAACACTAATTAGTTATGATTCACATCACAAATGTGTCTCCTCAAATTCTTTGATGCAGAAGGAGGAAAATAAGAGCATTATTATCTGGGTTTCCAGTTGTGAGAGGTGAGAGGCCGAAAAGCCTCTTTGTACAGGCAGGGAGGTTCACTGTAACAAGTGGACAGAAGAAGTGAGAACAGTCTAGGGATATTGCTACTTAGTGAAGACGTAATGAAAAATAGTCACCTCTTATTTTAGAAAACAAGTATACCTTCATCTTCAGGATTTTTCTTGGTAAATCCTCAGCACTGAAATTTTTTCTCAGCTAAATTAGTGTAAGTGGGGAGAAATATGGTTGTCTTTGGCTGGCTTGATAACATTATTAGAGATTTGTTTATGCAGTGATTTGCATGCAATTTTCTGGCTTTTATACCAGTTTTTCTTGCTCCAGTTTTGTGCAGGACATCAGCTAATCAGTATGCTAACATCTTTTGCCTTAAAAATGCTAAAAATTCTAATGACCGTTCCTCTTTATTCACATGTTCATGAGTAATTATTTACTCCCATGATCCATCTTCAGAAATGTTTAGTAAGAGTCTACTAGGTACTAGAGAAAGTTCCTGGGTGAATGGTTTACACTCGGCTGCTAGTGTATGGTTTGGCAATTTGAATGCTACCAGTGGTGTTGTGAAAGAAAAGCCCAGGAAATTTGCTACTGTTAAGATTACGAGCAATAAAACTCTGTGAAGCAGTTCTACTCTGTAACACACAGAGTTGTCATAACTTGCAACTGACTCCACTGCAACTAATAACAAGTACTTTAGGTAATAAACAGCTAACAAAATAAATGTGTATCACAGTGAAAGAAAAACTAGGTTTGCTGCAGCAATAAACCTCATGTATTTAGTATTGAACAATAATGTGTAAAATAAGTTGTAAACCTATGTTCTTATATGAAGTTAGGACTTAAATCTGTGTTAATGTTGACTATGCTGGTAAAACTGTGCATCCCGTAATACAGTACGAGGATAGTGAACTTTGGTTAAAAAAAAAAAAAAAAGCAGTTGTCTGTCCAAAGCTAGTAACTGAATCCACAGAATGAAGGATATAAATGAAACAAAGAGCAAAGCAGACATCTGTTCAGTGAAATTTGGAGATGGATAGAAGGAACTGGGTGAAGTAAATGATAGAGAAATGAACGGTAAAGATATGTGAAGGAGAAAAGTGAACTCAGAAGAAGTTGTAATGGAGGTTCATGGTGTTTCTCTGAAGGAGAATAGAATTATTTCAAAAATAATTATCAGTGTTGTTCTGTGGCACATATAAGCTCAAGCATTTAGGATAACTGAGAAGGTAACAGTTTCTAAACAGCGTATGTGAGAGAAGCCATATTTTTTCTTTTCTTTTAATTGTGATTAAGTGAAAGAATACAATTCGAATCAATCTGCATGCCTGCGGCTCCATCTGCTATCCTCACCCAGTGACAGCACATTCTTCCCTTTCACTCCATATTTCTGGCACCCTCTTAATGAGCACCTGCCCCCTCATCTCCATCCTCTTTTCTCTCCTCTAGAAAGACACCAGTAGGACAGCCTCCCATAACTGCATAAAACCGTGAAGTATACACACCATATGGTCACACTGTGTCTCCAAGCCCAGTCCACTCTTGTCTGAAGAGCTCGCCTCCATACTGGCTTCTGGTCAGCGCCATCAGCAGTTCTAGGGGTTCCCAGAGAACCCGCAAGGCTGTCGGACCGTCAGTTCTTGAGCTGCACATGTCTTCTTCTTGTGTGGCCTCAGAGACTCATGTGCTGTGACATACTTTTGAGGATGTGATTTGATCGTGTTTTAGGAAAAGAAACTTCTGTTTCAGAGTTTAGTAGAGGGACAAGTAAGGACTAGAGTTTCACTCTTTTTATTGTTGTTGTAATTTTTTTATTGTGATTAAGTTGAAGTTTACCGTCTAAGTCGATTTTCCATACAAAACCCCTAGGATCTGCCTCTCTGAAGCTCTATCTGCTCTCCTCACCCTGTGACAGCACACTTTTCTTTTTCACTCTTTGCTTCCATCCCCTCAGCCGATATTTGTCCCCTCCTTCCCACCCTCTCCCCTTCCCTCTAAAAGCCAGTAGGACAACCTCATATAAATATTAAACTGTAAAGTACACACACCACATTCATCGCTCTGTGTCCCCACGTTCCGCCCATTCTTTGTCTGAAGTATTGGCTTCAGTACTGGTTTCAGCTCTGGGCTAGCAGCAAGTCTAAGGGCCATATTCCCAGGGGACCTTCTAGGTTGTCAGACCATCAGTTCTGGTCTTTTAATAGAGTTCTAGATCTGCACACATCTTTCTCTCGTGCTGCGTCAGGGATTCGACACTGTGTCCCTTATCAGGGCTGTCTTTGGTGATGGCCAAGCATGATCCAGTTCTGGTTTCATGCTGATGTAGTCTTCCAATAGTATGGGTTCTTCTGCTTGCTGGGCTCATTCTTCCTCATGTCTTTGATATTCTTTGTTGTCATCTGCTCCAGGTAGGCTGGACAAATTGATCACACTTAGACGGCATCCTGCTGACTTTTAAGATGCCAGACACCACTCACTAGTATGGAGTGCAGACATCTGTCTTATAAAAAGACAGTCTATGCTAACTGACCTCAATTTCCCCTGAAAACATGATCCCCAGATCACTGTCCCTGCTACTGTGTCCTTTGAAATGTTTAGTCTAATTTAGGAAACCTTTCAGTTTGTGGTTAGACCAGTTATGCTGGCCTGCCTTTTACCATGAGAGATTCACTTTTAAAATGACAAATATTTGTTGGCAACCTTCTCTATATCAATACCTGGGATTAATCACTAGGAACACAAGTATAAAATAGTGTTTCTTCAAAAGGCTTAACATTTTGACTGCAGTGTTATTAGAATTAAGTAGTTTTTATAGGCTGACAGAAAGATGTAAATGAGTAGTAGAATCTCAGTATAAAATTTAAAAAGGCATAAATTTATGGAGAACAGGATATTTAGTCACCGTAAATGATGGAATGACCAGTACAGAGGAGAACAAATAGCATGTTAAATAAAAGAGATACATTTCTGGCTTTCAAATGAAAAACATAAAAAATGAAGGTGATACAGAAAAGACTGAAGTCAAGGGAGGATAGTTTGATAATTCTGAATAAGAAACTTAAAAGAAGAAAGCCGGAGTTAGCACTAAATTCTTTATAGATTAAGCTGATGGTTTTCCATCAGGGTAGTTTTGTCCCACATGGAACATTTAGCAATTTCTGGAGAGATTTTGGTTATCACAATTGAGAAAAGGAGTTACGGGTGCCTAGAAGTGCATATAGATGCTTATTGGAGACCATGGATGCTGCTAAATATTCTTTATTGCCAAGAACAGTCTACCACAGTATCCTGGCCCCAATATTAAGAAGAGTAGAGGAATATCACATTTCACCCAGTTTCTTTACTCCTAGAGTATTTAAGACTTTTGGACTCATTGTCCTCAGTACATAACTAGATGAGAAACACATTTCTGAAAGAGGCTGAGAAATCATCTGCACACAGTGGTGAAGAAAATGGCCCTTGGAGAAAAAAAAAAAAAAACTGTCAAGCATTGGTGCTAGCTAGGATAAAGTGACAAAGTTTAGAAAGATGTTGATTTAAGTGACGCTATTATATTTTCTTCCCTCATTCTAGGATAGTCTATCTCCAAGGTGAAAACACACATTTTTAAAATTCTCTGGTGAATAAAGGACTCCTGGTAGGCTCAGCAGATAAGTACTGGGCTGCTAACCCGAAGGTGGATGGAACCCACCAGGTCCTCCTCAGAAGAAAGATGTGACAGTCTGCTCCCATAAAGTTCACAGCCTTGGAAACCAATTTGGGCATTTTTGTTCCATCCATTAGGGTCACTACGACACAGAGTCAACTTAGCTGCAAGAGGCAACAGGGCTGGTTTTTGGTATGACAAATATACACCATAACGCAGTGAGAGGTGCAGGTCAAAACTGCTATTGTTCTTTCTGTGGCATATAGAATAATAAGAAACATTACCCATGCCAGTCTTCCACTCAATTCAATATTCATTAAATCTGCTAATAGAGCTTTTCAAGAGAGGTCACATTTGAAAATAACTCCAGGAAATATTTATGATCAGACAGTATTGGAAGTTATTTTCTATTTTATTAAATATTAATGTGGCTTTGCTCCTTAGAATGATGCATAAAATAATTAGGAAAAAAGATCAAATGAGAAGTTATTAATTTGAATTCGGCATCCATAGGCATATGCAACTGCTATGTTACTGAAAAAAATTCTTCCTGTAAGGGGACAGTCACATTAGAAGTCGTTTAATGATACTAGATTTAACAGAGTTCCCTTTTATACACTACCGTGATTGATACAGATGTTTAGGTTTTAAAAATCATTCTTTCAATTATAACATACTTAGAAAATTTCATTTTATGAGAAAAACAACTACTCAGTAAGCCATAACTCTTACTACAGCTTAAAGTTTTTGGCTAAATAATGAAAAATGTTATACATATTTGATAGTTGTTTTTTTGTTTGTTTGTTTTTGTCTATGTGTGTGTGTATAAAAAAGCCTGGTGCCATAGTGGCTAACTGCTACATCTGCTAACCAGAAAGTCAGCAATTTGAATCCACCAGGTGCCTCTTGGAAATTCTACGGGCACTATAAGGTCACTACAAGTCAGAGTCAACTCAATGGCAGTGGGTTTGGATTTTTTGAATGGGTACGGATATATCCATACCTTGAATATAATTCTTGAGTTTATTCTGACATTAAAGTTTGTGACTTTACTTATTATGCCTTCCAATATGTTAACTATTCCATCTTCAGAACTGCTGTGTTTTAAAAAAGAAAAGAATGATCAATGAGAGCTACTTCAATGGATTTATACTCCTTGGATTCACAGGGCACCCGCGACTGGAGATGATCGTCTCTGGGGTTGTCTTTGTCTTCTACACCATTGCCTTAATCGGAAATACAGCCATCATCCTGTTATCTTTCCAAGATGACCATCTCCAAACTCCCATGTACTTCTTCCTTAGAAATTTAGCCATCTTAGATCTCTGTTACACTTCAAATATAGTCCCACAGATGTTGGTCAATATCTGGAGTGAAGACAAGAGAATAACCTTTGGTGGCTGTGCCTTTCAACTTTTCAGTGATGTTGCACTCTGCATAGTTGAATGTATCCTTCTAGCTGTGATGTCTTATGACAGGTTCAATGCTGTCTGCAAGCCTCTGCACTATATGGCCATAATGAACTCACACCTCTGTCAGGCTTTGGTGGCCTTGGCCTGGTTAGTTGGTGTTATTAACTGCATGATCCTTTCCCCCTATGCTATGATCCTTCCTCGATGTGGGAACTACCACCTAGACCATTTTTTTTGTGAAATATCTGCCATGGTAAAGATTGCATGTGTGGACACCACAGCCATGGAGGTAACCACATTTGTTGTATGCCTGATTATGGTTCTTGTTCCTCTTCTTCTCATTCTGGTCTCATATGGTTTCATTGCAGTAGCTGTACTCAAGATCAAATCTGCAACAGGGAGACAGAAAGCATTTGGGACTTGTTCCTCTCATCTCATTGTAGTATCCATCTTCTATGGGACGCTAATCTACATGTACATACAACCAGGAAATAGTCCAAATCAGGACGAGGGCAAACTTCTCAGTATCTTTTATTCCATTGTTACCCCCAGCTTGAACCCACTGATCTACACATTAAGGAACAAGGAGTTCAAAGAGGCCATGAAAAGGCTGGTTGGAAAAGAAAATCACGCCAAGATGACCATCTCCAAACTCCCATGTACTTCTTCCTTAGAAATTTAGCCATCTTAGATCTCTGTTACACTTCAAATATAGTCCCACAGATGTTGGTCAATATCTGGAGTGAAGACAAGAGAATAACCTTTGGTGGCTGTGCCTTTCAACTTTTCAGTGATGTTGCACTCTGCATAGTTGAATGTATCCTTCTAGCTGTGATGTCTTATGACAGGTTCAATGCTGTCTGCAAGCCTCTGCACTATATGGCCATAATGAACTCAACAGGACACAACAGGACATTGATTCTCTTTCCCAGTAATTTCCAACATGCAAATCAGCCCTTTCCAATCTTTAAATATGGACAGCTCATTTCATAGTTATCATGTGAAAGAAAATATTCAGAAAAAATATAACATTCAATGCACTTATTGGATTAGTAATATGCGCTGACCTATGTAGAAAAATCCATATTTAAAACTAAATTATAAACTATGGTGCAAACTTTAAAAATAATTTTCATTGATGCACGAATTCTCTTAGATGACTGTTACCGTTGTATTCAAGTTGATAAACTTAACTCTAATAGCCTCCTTTCATGGTGCTAACTAAATGTCATTGTCATATATTCAGTGAGGTCAAAAGCTGTTACAGCACTCATCTATTTCCAGGAACACATTACACCACAAATGTAGTGCCACAGATGCTGGTCAATATGTAGGCTAAAGACATTGTGAATAGTGCTACAATGAATTTGATGTGAAAGTATCTGTGGCTATTTCTGCTCTCAGTTCTTTTGCGTATATATATATATATAGGAGTGGAATTCCTGGATCATATGGTAAACTGATGTTTGATATTTTTAGAAACCACCAAACTTTTTATCACAGCAACAAGAGAAGGAAGGAGAAAACAAGCATCAAAACAAAGACAAATGAAATCAAGGCAGAAAAGAGGAGAGTACAGCACAGTGTGGATAGAGCAGCTGGAGTTTCATAGCAGTGAGTGCATTTTTCCGTGAGAAATTGGCTTGGATCATAAATTTTTACTTAAAGGACAAAAAAAAAAAAAAAACTTATGCAATCAAGAACAGAAAAACAGTTTAGAGAACCAGTGAAATCACAAGCTGATTTTTTAAAAGATCAATAAATTCATCAAAACTTTTAGTTATACTGAAAGAAAAAAGATACAAATTTATAACATCAGAAATGAAAGTGGTGACATTTCAACTGGCCCTTCAGAAACAAAAAGAATCATAAGAGAATATTATGAACAATTGCATGCCAGCTAACTACATACTCTAGGTTAAATGGACAAATTCATAGAAATACATACTCTTCCTAAAATGACTTAAAGTGAAGTACAATATTTCAACAGACCCAGGATAAAGGAAGAAATTGATTCAATAATCACAAACCTCTTGACAAAAAAAAATTCTTGGACCAGATAGGAGATTCTACTAAATATTTATAGAAGAGACCCCAATCCTTCCTATACTTTTCCAAAAGCAGAACCAGAGGGAATGCTTCCTAACTCATTCTATGAGACTAGGATTGCTCTGATACCAATGCCAGGCAAAGATACCACAAAAAAAGAGAACACTACAGACCAGTATCATGCATGAACATAGATGCAAAAATTCTCAAGATACTAGCAAACTGAATTTGAAAGCATATAAAAATTGCATAGATATATTTACACAACAAAAACAAAAAAGCAACCACTTCTGAAGCTGCTTAAGTATAAGCGAACACCTCAAGGATTTTGGTCTCCTGGTTTGGAGGTTTAGGGTCATGATTTCATGGGAAGTCCTGGGAATTTGCCTAATACTGTGTTTAATGCTTCAGTTCTATCTCCTAGCTTGTTTCATGGTGCCTGAATTCTTTAAAATTTGCAAGGGGCCATCCAAGGTACCACAATTGATCTCTATTCACCTGGAGTAAAAGAAGAAGAAGTAAAGTCAAGAATAGGAGGAAGCAGTGGAACATGTGGCTAATTGCCTTTATGAACAACTGCCTCTTCTGTCATGAGAACAGAACCATGTAATTCCCAGCTACCATCACTAAACACTTTGATCAAAGATTCTATTGAAGAAACCTGATCAAAAGGAGGGAAATGCAATACAGAATTTAAACTTCCGATAGTATCCAGCCTTTCTTGAGCCATGGACACTGAATAAACCCCTAAAACTATTGCTCTGAGATAAATATGAAACCAAAAATATCCATGAAAACTTTTTAAAACCAAATTATATTGTTGCTTAAATGTTAAAGAATGTCTGCCTTGAGCATTGTACTCCTTTAAAAACTACCTATATAGAATCAAACTGATATCAGCAACTCAAACATTTAGACAGGAAACTTAGGGGCCAGTGAGTTTATGTTAATGGGGAGGAACAATTTAGAAAATAAGATTGAGAATGTATAGCTTGAATAATGTAGTCAGTGCCACTCAATGTAGAGTTGTTAAAGCATGCCCTGCTTTTTGTACTCTCAGCAACAACAAAAATAAATTGTGATAAAAATAAAGAATCATACACAAATGATCAAGTAGGATTTATTCCAGGAGTGCAAGGCTGGTTCAACACTAGAAAATAAAACATCACATTAATAGAAAAAAGAAAACACACATGATCTTCTTAATTGGTGCACAGACTTACATGAACTGAAGGCAACTCACCATTTTGATTTTTTTTTCTCTGTGTTAGCCAACAGGTGGAGCTGGGACTTGACTAGCAGCTAATCTCAGATGCATTGCTGGTGGGACTGGCAAGTACAACTGCCATATTCTGAGAGCCTGGCTTTGGACTCTGGGCATCTTGGCACCTTTGGTCTGTCTTCCCACCTCTGTCATATGGTAGCCATACGGAAGTGGTGGCAGGCTTGTGTAGGATGCCATCTTGATCCATTGGGAGACAGAGACACGCATACAGAAGCCTCAGCTGGACTTGTTTTCTGGGCTAGGAGGTGGCACCTGCCCAGGAGAGTGTGCTTTTCTGGCAGAGAGGCAATTTTAATCTCCAATAAAATAGATTTTAATGTAAAATCCACCATCCTGGATAAGAATGGATACTATATATTAATGAAAGTCTCAATACACAACAGGACTTAACAATATTAAGTATTTATGCACCTAATATTAGAACACAAAGAAACACTGACCACACTCAAAAAGGAGACAGATCACTTGACAATAATAGTGAGAGACTTCAACACCACACTCTCAATATTGGACAGATTGTCTAGAAAAAAAGCTCAGTAAAGACACAGAAGATCTGATTGCCACCATTAACCAGCTAGACCTTATCAACACATACAGAACTTCCTATCCATCAGTGGACAACTACACCTTGTTCTCCAGAGCCCATTATTCTCCAGAATAGACATGTGTTACAACGTAAAGCAATTCTCAACAAAACCCATACCACTGAATTAATGCAAAGCATCTTCTCAGATCATAAAGCCATAAAAGTCAAAATCAATAGTAGAAAAAACATAGATAGAAAGCAGAACTCGTGGAAACTGAACAAAATCTTGTTCAAAACACCATAGATTATAGAAGAAATCAAGGATGAAATAAAAAAAATATGGATTTCAATGAGAATGAAAACACTTCCTACCAGAACCTGTGGAATACAACCAAAGCAGTACTCAGAGGTCAGTTTATCTCCATAAATGCACACATCTGGAAGAAAGAATGAAACCAAATCAAGAACTAAACCTACACTTGAACAAGTAGAGAGAGAACAACAGAGGAAACCCTCAGGCACCATAAAGATTAGAGCAGAACTAAATGAATTAGAGAATAGAAGAACAATTGAAAAAATTAATAAAACCAAAAGCTGGTTTTCTGAAAAGATCAACAAAAGTGACAAACCACTGGTATTTTAGTCAGCTATGGCTGCTCTAACAGAAATGCCACAGAGTGGATGGCTTTAACAAAGGAACGTTTATTCTTACACAGTCCAGTAGGCTGTAAGTCCATACTCAGGGTGTCTGCTCCAAGGGAAGGCTTTCCCCCTTCTTGGCTCTGGAGGAAAGTCTGGTATTGCATCAGTCTTTGTTCAGAGAGCATCTTGGTGCAGGAACCCCAGGTCTGAAGGATGCGCTCTTCTCCTGGTGCTGCCTGCTTGGTAGTGTGAGGTTCCCAATTCTCAGCCTGCTTCTCTTTCCTTTTATCTCTTGCAGGATGAAAGGATTAAAAGTATGGCAACCCATACTCCAAGGAAACTCCCTTTATAGTGGAGCAGGGTGGTGATCTTATAAAGGGATTTACAGTCCCACCCTAATGCTTTAACATACAGCATAGGAAAACCACAAAATAGAGAACAGTCACAAGATACTGGGAATCACAGCCCAGCTACACATATTTTGGGGGGGAGACACAAGTCAACCCATGAAAACTGGCTAAACTTACTAAAGAAAAACAGGAAAGAAAACAAATAACCCAAATAAGAAATGAAAGGGGAGTGGTTATAACCAATCCAACAGAAATAAAAAATATCATAACAGAATACTATGAAAGACTATGCTCTAACAAATTTGAAACCCTAGAGGAAATGCACACTTTCCTTGCTTTACATCACTTACCAAAATTAATACAAAGTGAAGCAGAACAACTTAATATACCCATCACAAAGGAAGAGATTGAAAAAATCATCCAAAACTACCAACAAAAAAAAGCCCCAGGCCCAGATGGCTTCACTGCAGAATTCTACCAAGCTTTTAGAGAAGAGTTGTCTCCAACACTACTGAGAATATGTCACAGTATAGAAAGGGATACAATACTCCCAAATTCATTCTATGAAGCCAGCATAACCCTGATACCTAAGCCAGGGAAAGACCCAACAAAGAAAGAGAACTACAGACTGATATCACTCCTGAATCTAGATGCAAAAATCTTCAACAAAATTCTAGCCAATAGAATACAACAACATATCCAAAATATAATCCACCATGACCAAGTTGGATTTGCACCAGGAATGCAAGGCTGGTTCAACATCAGAAAAGCAATTAATGTGATCAACCACATAAATATCACAAAAGACAGAATCAGCTGATTTTGTCTATTGATGCAGAAAGGGCTTTTGATAAAGTCCAACACCCATTCATGCTAAAAACTCTCACCAAAATAGGAATAGACAGCAAATTCCTCAATGCAAAAAGGACCATTTATACAAAGCCAGCTGCTTACATCACCCTGAATGGAGAGAGACTGAAACAGTTTCCGTTGAGGACAGGAACCAGACAAGGATGCCCACTCTCACCTCTCCCATTCAACATTGTACTAGAAGTTCTAGCCAGAGCAATTAGACAAGACCAAGAAATAAAGGGCATCTGCATCAGCAAGGAAGAAGTAAAAATCTCCCTATTTGCACATGATATGATTGTATACACAGAGAAACCTAAAAAATCCATAATTAAACTACTGAAACTGATAGAAGAGTTCAACAAAGTCTCAGGGTACAAGATAGACGTAAGTAAATCAGTAGGGTTCTTTTATACCAACAACGAGATTGTTAAGGAAGAAATCACCAAATCCATACCATTTACTACAGCCCCTAAGAAGATGAAGTACCTAGGAATAAATCTAACCAGAGAAATAGCAGATCTTTACAAAGAGAACTACAAACCCTCACTACAAGAAACTAAGAGATAGTCACAGAAACAGAAAAACCTACCCTGCTCATGGATGGGAAGACTTAACATGGTGAAAATGTCTATTTTGCCTAAAGTGTCTACTTACATAATGCAATCCCAATACAAATTCCAGTGACATTTTTTAATGAGATGGAGAAATAAATTACTAACTTTGGAAAGGGAAGAAGCCCCAGATAAGTAAAGCACTGCTTAAGAAGAAGAACACATTGGGAGGCCTCTCACTACCCAACTTCAGACTCTATTACACTGCCACGGTAGTGAAAACAGCCTGGCACTGGTAGAAAAAGAGACAGATAGATCAACGGAACAGAATTGAGAGCCCAGAGTTGACACCATCTTCCTATGAACACTTGATATTTGACAGAAGCCCTACAACATTAAACTGGGGAAAAAACAATCTCTTCAACAAATAGTGCTGGCAAATTGGATATCCATTTCAAAAAATCGAAACAAGACCTATACCTTATAGAAAAACCAGCTCAAACTGGATAAAAGATCTAAATATCAAATCTAAACTTTATCCAAGAAAAAGTAGGGACAACAATGGAAGTTTTAATATACAATGCAGACAGACTTCAAAATCTGTCAAACCACAAACAACAGAAGAGAAAGTAGATAAATAAAAGCTATTAAGAAACAAACACTTTTGCTCATCCAAAGACTTTATTAATAGAATTAAAACGCCACCTACAGAACGGGAAAAAATATTTGGCAACTATGTGTCAGACCAACACCTGATCTCCATAATCTATAAAGTACTACAAAGTATCAATAAGGAAAAGATAAATCATCCAATTAAGTGATGGGCAAAGGAGATGGACAGACACTTCTCTAAAGCGGAGATCCAGGCAGCCAAAAACACATGCAGACACACTCATGATCATTAGCTATTAAATAAATACAAATCAGAACTACAATGAGATACCATCTCACCCCAACAAGGTTGGCCATGATCCAAAAAAACACAAAACAACAAATACTGGAGAGGCTGTGGAGAAATTGACACTCTCCTACACTGTTGGCGGGATTGTAAAACAGTGCAAAATCTTTGGAAAGCAATCTGGTGCTTCCTTAAAAAGCTGTATCTAGTTATACCATTTGACCCAGTAATTCCACTGCTGAGGATATATCCTACAGAATCAATGCCATTCACATCAACTGGTACATGCACACAACTGTTTATCACAGCACAATCCACAATAGCAAAAAGATGGAATCAACCCAGATGGCCAACAACAGGGGAATGGATAGCTAAACTATGGCACATATATTCAATGGAACACTATGCAACAATAAAGAACATTGAGGATTGTAGGAAACATCTCATAACCTGGTTTCAACTGGAGGACGTTATGTCGAGTGAAAGTAGTCAGCGACAAAAAGACAAACTTTGCATGAGACCTCTACAATAAGAACTTATAAACAGACTCATGCATAGTAGAAAAGACTCTTTGATGGCTGCGAGGGTGGGGAGGAAGGGAAGGTGAGGGGAGGAGGGTTTAGATTAGACAGTTGATAGAAACTTGGTTGGATGAAACTTGTGACAGCACATATTAGAAAGAAGATTAATACTAACTGGACTTCAATACAACATGATTACTCCCCCCATCTTAATCCAATATTACAAGGACTGAGTAGCTGGCCAGGGGCCTGGGGACCATGTCATCAGGGGGAATCAAAGCCAATTGGCACAACTAGCATTTTGCTAAGAGAGCCCTCTGCATCCTAGATTGGTGAGTGGCACCTGGGGTCTTAAAAGCTGCCAAGCTGCCACCTGAGAGTACAGCAAATGGTCCCACCTTGACAGGACCGTATGATCACCAAGGACCAAAACGACATGGGGGAAAGAGAGCTTAGAAGACAGAGAGACCCACATAAGTGGGTAACTACATCGACTTGTGACCAGAAGAATAGTAAGGTGCCTGACCATCACCAGTGATAGCAGTGATGGAGCTCACAAAGTTGAGTCTCACTGGCAGCACAAGAATAAAAAGGGCTGCACCCTGAGATCTCCATTAAAAGACCACAGTTGATGGCCTGTGGGCCTTGGAGTTCCCCTGGGAGCATGGCCTCTGGCCCTGATGCTGGCCCTGTCTATAAATCATAATGGAGGTCAACTCTCAGACAGCAATGGATTGGACTTGATGACACAGAGTGACCATATTATGTGTGCACTTCATGGTTCTAAGCACCTATAGGATGTCGTCCTGTTGTCCTCTTACTGGAAGAAGGGGAATGGGTGGAAAGGGAGGGATAGGAGATTGTTGGGAGGATAAGACACATATGGAGCAGAGAAGAGGAGTGTGCTTTCACTGGGTAGGGAGAGCAGTGGTAGCTGCATATAGGTGAGCATGCAAATTTATATAGGAATGTGCATTTTCATTCAGTCATAATTTTAAAAAATTTGTGTACATCCCAAAAGAAGGAAGAACCCTATTCACAACATTAAGACTACAACTTGAACAAGTAGAAACAGGGTAGCAAAAGATTTCCTCAGCACAAGAAGAAAGCAAGTTATAAAAATTAGAGCAGAGCTAAACGAATTAGAGAATAGAATAACAATCAAAAAAGTTAATGAAATCAAAATCTGGTTATTTGAAAAGATCAACAAAACTAATAAACTATCAGCCAAAATGATAAAAGAAAAACAGGAGAGGAAGCATATTACCCAAATAAGAAATGAGATGGGCCATATCCAACAGACCCAACTGAAATATAAAAAAATCAAAGCAACGCTATAGAAAACTGTACTCTAACAAATATGAAAATCTGGAGAAAAATGGTCAAATTTCTGGAAAACTACACTAACACAAACAGAGGTACAACAATTAAATGAAACCATAAAAGAAGAGACTGAAAAGGTCGTGTAAAAATTCCCAGACAAAAAAAAAAAACCCTGGCCTTGATGACGTCACTGGAGAACTCTACTGAAGTTTTAGAGAGGAGTTAACACCGTGATTACTAACAGTATTTCAGAACATAGAAAAAGACGTGATACCCCCACACTCGTTCTATGAAGCAGGCATAATTCTGATATCAAAACCAGCTAAAGACAGCACAAAAAAAAGTGAAAATTACAGACCAGTATCTCTCACAAACTTAGATGCAAAAATCATCAATAAAATTTTAGCCAATACAATTCAACAACATATTTAAAAAAAAAAATCACTATGCGCAAGTGGGATTCATACCAGGGATGGAGGGATGGTTCAACATTGAAAAAAACAATCAGTGTAACAACCACATAAATAAAACAAAAAGAAATTGAACACCTGATTTTATCAATTGATGCAGAAAAGGCATTTAACAAAGTCTAACACCTATTTATGTTAAAACTCCCAGTAAAACCAGAATAGAAGGGAAATTCCTGAACATAATAAAGGGCATACATACAAAGTCGACAGCCAACATCATCCTAAATGGAGAGAGTTTTAAAGCATTACGCTTTGAGAATCAGAAACAGACAAGGATGTCTTTCATTACCACTTTTATCCAACACTGTGTTGGATGTTCTAGCCAGACAAATTCAGGCTAAGAAAATAAATAAACGGCATCCAAACTGGTAAGAAAGTAGTAAAAGAATCTTTTTGTAGGTGATACGATATACACAAAAAACTCTAATAATCCACAAAACTTGTTGGAACTAATAGAAGAGATCAGAAAGAATCAGCATAGTCAACTGGATTCCTCTATATCAACAAAAAGAGTATCAAAGAGAAAATCATCAAATCAATACCATTTACAATAGCCACCAAGAAGATAAAATGCTTAAGAATAAATCTAACCAGAAACGTAAAAGACCTACACAGAGAAAACTATGTATGTGGTGATCTAGCTCCAGAAAATTGTACGATGAAAACATGATGAAGCAATTCTATTCTGGCACATATGGAGTCAACATGAGTCAGAAACGGCTCAATGATAACTGTGTATTTTTGTGGTGTATACTATTAATCATGATTGTTTAATTTTCACACAAATTGAGAAGTCAATTAACTACAGTAATTTATAATACTTCTTCTGGGAGATTTTCAGAAATTTTTTTCTGCCCTGAGTTACAGTTCACATTAAGTGCTAATGAAATAGCACCTGTCCCAAAGGTCTTCCCAGACTCAGAATATGTCGTCATTGTTGTTTAGGGAAAATTACCTGTTTATCTTCCACAGTGAAGATGTTTCTACACAAAGTCATATAAGTAGAAGAATTCTTTGAAGATGGGCACATGACTGGGAGAGTTTAGATTATAACTACTACCTGGCTTAGTCATGTAGGATCCCAATGACAAGTGGAAGTGGCATGAGTGATGAAGAACTGCCGTCTCAGTCTTGCTTAGGTACAAAGAAGAGGAAACGTTTTCTACTTCAGAAAAGTTATAATTTCTTTTTCTGCAGAATAATCCATGATCAGATCATCAGTGCGAAAGATTCCACTAAGCTTGATACGGTAAGTGGGGGAAGAAGTTATGTTGTCTTGAAAATATTTTGTAGGATTGTCAAATTCAAGCAAACAATTGCATAAAATTGGAGGTCATCTAGGTCAATTGCCATGGCATATTTCTTAAAGAAAATATTCTACATTCTACTTTACCGGGTGGCATCTGAGATCTTTAAAGCTAGCTCATGGCCACCTAAGACACATCTATTGGTTCTACCCTATCCACAAGCAAAAGTGGATGACAAAAACGAAAAATGCAAGGAAAATATTTGTCCAAGGGATTAATGTACCACATGAGCCACAGCCTCCGACATCCTCAAAGCAGAACAACTAGAGAGTGCCCGGCTGTCATTATAAACTGTTCTGACAGGAATCACAATAGAGGGTCTGAGACAGAGCAGGATAAATTGTAGAACAATAGTCAAGTTTACAAAAAATAAAATAAAATAAAATAAAAAGATCAGATTATTTGCTGACAGACTCGAGGAACCCCTGAGGCAATGGTCCACAGACAACCCTTCTCATTCAGAACTGAAGCCACTCCCAAAGTTAACTTTTGACCAAGGATTAGTCAGGCCTATGAAACAAACAATAGCACACATGACAAATATACTGCTTAGATCAGTCAAATATAAGAGACCAAATGGGCAACACTTGCACAAAAGCAGAGACAATAAGACAGAAAGGAACAGGAAAACCAGTTGAATGGGCGTGAAGAACCCAAGGTGGAAAGAGAAAAGTTGAACATACTAATACATTGTAATACATTGTGGGTATTGCAACCAGAGCCACAAGACAATTTGTGTGTGATTTTTTTAAATGAAAAACTAATTTGCCCTCAAAACTTTCATCTATTCTCTTTTCCTGCCATAAAACCTTTTGGATTTTACAACCAATTTTCCTTCTTTCAATGTTTGGTAAAATCAAAATAAAATCAATTTGATTTCCAATGAAATGTAGATCAAACATGGTTGCTTATTTGAATTTTTAATTTCTACCAAACATATTCATAAATTCACTTCAAGAAACACTTATTATGAGCCTAGGAGTTGTTTTATAAGGCATAAAGATGAATAAGCTTGTGAAAGAGTTATGAAAAACTTAAGATGTAAAATATAATTAATGCAACTTTGTATATCCTTATCACTTATAAGTGATACGGAAGATGACAGTTGAGAAGTCTAGTGGAAACGTCCAGCAGTTAGCTGACACTGTAAATGCATAAACATAAAAGAAGTACAATGGATCAGAAGAAGTACAGTGGTCTCATATATAAAATTAGTAACTGAAGCCAGAGTAATAGAGAAAATAAGGAAGGAGGGAAAGAGATCAGATACCTAATTAGAGAACTGGGGAAACGGACACAAGGTAGAAGAAGAAAAGGAATGGAAAATGCAATGTTGAAAATGCTGTTGATAAGCTCACCAAAAAGAAGCATGAATGAAGGGAGAGGGCAACTATAATTACAAGAAGTGTTGCCCTGCTTACAGAGAAATCAAGTAAAAAAGTAATTTACAAAACGTACGAGTTTAGAAACTAGAACACATTTATAAGACCATTTGTACTTGACTAGTGGGGAACTAAATTTTAAAGACACACTGCTTGTTTTAGATACAGAAGGAAAGAGATGTTGTTCTCAAAGATTCTTTTAACAAATATTGCCAAACGCCAAGTGCCGTCGAGTCGGATTAAATATTTTCTCTGTACAAATCCTGAGGAGAATCATTAGGGATATAAACATAAAGTAATACACTTCTCCTCCTGAAAAGGTTTAATGTTTTAAATGCAAAGTTCCTACAGTTAGTCTCTCTGTGTGTGCAGACTGAAGGAAAGGGGGAAAGGGATTACACTGAATACAGAGTGACTGTAAGAAGTAGATAAACCCACTGCTGTCAAGTTATTCTGACTCATAGCAACCATATAGGTCAGAGTAGAACTGCCCCAGACCATAGAGTTTCTAAGGAGTGCCTGGCAGATTTGAACTGCTGAGCTTTTGGTTCGCAGAGGTAGCACTTAGCCTACTACGCCACCAGGGTTTCCAAGAACTACTCCGTAAGAGATGGGGCAAAAGTGGTGGCCATCCACTTGATTTCAACTGAAGGTGATCCCAAGTGTGTCCGAGTGTAACTCTGTTCTGTAGAGTCTTCAATGGATTATTTTTCAGAAATAGATGGCCAGATCTTTCCTCCAACATACCCCTGGATGAGTTAAACCTCCAGGTACTGCTCAGCAGCTGAACCTGTTAACCTTTTGCATCACTCAGTGACTCCCTACAGGAAATGCACAACATGAGAAAGTGCAGATAGAAAGATAGCATTTGTCATGGCAGAGGGAGGTTGCTGGTCCTGGAGGCTGGAAAAGCAGATGATATTTAGAAACACAAGTTTTTAGGTAAAAGGAAAGAGTTTGAATATGAAGACGTAGGGTAGAACATTCAGATAGCAGAGTGAATGTGGATACCAGGATTGAATCCATGCAGCTTAAATATCAGAAAAACAAAGCCAGCCAAGCCAAGTGCCATGGAGTTGGAAGAAAAACAAAAGTAAAAAAAAAAACACAGTCTTTGAGTTGATTCCAACTTATAGTGACCACATAGGTCAGAGTAGGACTGTCCCATAGCACTTCCAAGGAGTGCCTGGTGGATTCAAACTGTCAAACTTTTTGTCAGCAGCTGTAGCACTTAGACACTACACCACCAGGGTTTCCTTGCAAGAGTCACAGAATCTGTATTTTTCATGACCCCTTAGATGAAGAGGCAATAATTTTTTTATAGATACCCAGCTCTTTCCCAGAATTCTTACCAATAAAAAAGGAATCTATCTGCTTTCATTCAGCCATTTTGCTCAAGATTTTCCCACAAAAATTTTGCAGATTTTTGCCTTATCGTAGAAGTAGACAAAAGCATATGTCTAAACTTGAAAATGATTGAGACTGGGCCTTATAGGAAAATGTCCTGGAAATAAATTTTAAACCTAGCTGAATAAACAGATACAATTAGAGAATAGTGCTGTGATTTCATGGTGTGCTTTTTCGCAACTAAATATACAAGTATGTTATAGCTTATAGTCACTGTGTCTTCTAATATGCTGACATTTTCACAACTGATGCTAAGAAACAGGAAAAAATGATCAATGAAAGCTCGTTTGGTGGATTTATACTCCTTGGATTCTCTGGACAGCCTCAGCTGGAGATGATCATCTCTGGAGTTGTCTTTTTCTTCTACACCATTGCCTTGATGGAAATACAGCCATCATCCTGCTGCCATTGTTGGATAAACGTCTCCAAACCCCCATGTACTTTTTCCTTAGAAATTTGGCCATCTTGGATCTCTGTTACACCACAAATATAGTCCCACAAATGTTGGTCAATGTCTGGGGTAAAGAAAAGACAATAACCTTTGTTGGCTGTGCCTTTCAACTTTTCATTGATGTGGCACTATGCACAGTTGAATGTACTCTTCTAGCTGTGATGTCTTATGATCGGTTCAATGCTGTTTGTAAGCCCCTGCACTATCTGACCATAATGAACCCCCACCTCTGTCAAGGCCTGGTGGCCATGACTTGGGGAATTGGTACCACTAATTGTATGATCCTTTCCCCCTATGCCATGAGCCTTCCTCGATGTGGAAACCACCACCTGGATCACTATTTTTGTGAAATCTCTGCCATGGTCAAAATTGCATGCGTAGACACCACAGCCATGGAAGAAACTTTATTTGCATTGTCTTTTTTTGTTTTTCTTACACCACTTCTTCTCATTCTAGTTTCATACGGCTTCATTGTTGTAGCTGTACTTAAAATTAAATCTGCTACAGGAAGACAAAAAGCTTTTGGGACCTGTTCTTCCCATCTCATTGTGGTATCCATCTTCTATGGGACTGTTATCTACATGTACATACAACCAGGAAATAGTCCATCTCAGTATGAAGGCAAACTTCTCAGTATCTTTTATTCTATTGTTACCCCTAGTATGAACCCATTGATCTACACACTAAGGAATAAGGAGTTCAAGGGAGCCATGAACAGGCTGATTAGAAAAGAAAAAGGTTCTGTAGAAACAACAGAACATTAAAATCTTTCTATCTGAAATTTCCAATACATAAATTGATTCTCATTTTTAGATTAGGAGCCCTGGTGGTACAATGGTTAAGAGTTCAGCTGCTAACTGAAAGGTTGGTGGTTTGGACACACCCAGTGTTTCTAAGGGAGAAGGGCCTGGCAATCTGCTTCCATAAAGATTATAGTTTAGAAAATCCTGCGAGGCAGTTCTGCTTTGTCATATGGGGTCTATGAGTCAGAATTCACCACACCAAACAGCAACCTTGAGTTACAGACAACTTATTTTGCAGTTATTTTATAGTCATCACCTGAAAGGAAGAAAAAATACCTAGACATTTGCTTACAATATTTTAGCCTCAATATCCCTCATTGCCAATTGTTGATTCTTTAAAAACTAAAACTATCTTTTAGTTATTATCTCTATTTGTCTACAGCAGATTCCATGGAGTCCAAGGGTTGTGTTAAGGGGAAAAGGAAGGAGAATTCTACAAAAGTTTGATTCAAGTTATTGAATGGAAACCCTGGTGACAGGGTGATTAAGTGTTGCAGCTGTTAACCAAAGAATTTACAGTTTGAATCCACAAAACAGTCATTGGAAACTCTAGGGAACAATGCTACCCTGTCCAGTAGGGTACTATAAGTTGGAATAGACTCTAGTGCCATGAGGTTTTTTTGTTTGAGTTGTTTTTTTTTTTTTTTTTTTTTTTTTTTTGAAATATTGAGCATACCACGGACTTTCAGGAGGCCTGGTGATACAATCATTAACAGCTCAACTGCTAACCAAAGTACTAACAGTTGGCACCCACCAACCACTTCTTGTAAACCCTATGGGGCAGTTCTACTCAGTCCTATAAGGTCAATATAAGCCAGAACAAACTGGACAATGGATGTGTACTGCCACAAGAACGAATAAACTTGTCTTAGAAAATGTATGGCCAGAATGCTCCTTAGAAAGGACAATGGGGAGACTTCATCTTACGTGTTTTATTCATGTTATTAGGAGGGACCAGTCCCTGAAAAAAATATCATGCTAGGTAAAGCAGACAGTCAGCACTAAAGAGGATGGCTTTTAACGAGATGGATTGACACAGTGGTTGCAACAATGGGCTCAAATGTAGCAACCGTTGTGAAGAAGGTGCAGGATGGGACAGTATTTTGTTCTGTAGTACATAATGTCTCTATGAATTAGAATGACTCAGTGGCACCTAACAACAGCAATGGAAATCTTTCTACAGTCATTATTCTGTTGTAATAAAAATGTATAAATTCAATATTATATGTCCAAATTTTTTAATTGTGACTGACAAATCTGTCCTATTAATATTAAATCATGTTTGTACAGACCTCAGATTCTCTTAAAATCTCTGCCTAAATTAAAACAACTCATATATCAAGTGACTTGACTCAAATGTTTCTATTGTAGCAATTTTATGCACAAATAAACACTTTCTCAAGATAATACTATCAAAATAAAGTATAGCAATTAAGTTGAATAGCGTGGATAATATGATTGTATGTTTGTTTTATTCATCTAGTGCTGCTCTAACTGAAATACCACGAAGTGGATGGTTTTAACAAAGAAAAATTTATTCTTACACTGTTCAGTAGGCTACAAGTCCAAATACAGAATGTTCATTTCAGGGAAAGTCTTTCCCTTTGTCGGCTCTGAAGGAAGGTCCTCATGTTGGGCCAGTCTTTGTTTGGTGTGAAAGCATCCTGGCACAGGAATCTCAGGCCTGAAGGACACACTGTGCTCCCGTTGCTGCTTTCTTGATGACATGAAGTCCCACATTCTCTGCTGCTTTCCTTTCCTTTTATCTCTTATAGGATAAAACGATTAACAGTGGTGCAAATCATACTCCAGGGAAACTGCCTTGGTAATGTTGCAGTCTCAACCTAATCCTCTTTGAACATAATCCTGTCTATTTATCACAGGCAGAGATTAGGATTTACAGCACAGGAAAATCATAAAATGGAGGGCAATTGTACAATACTGGGAATCAGGGCCCAGTTGAATTGCTACACATATTTGGAGAGGGACACAGTTCAATCCATGACATTCCACCCTTGAGTCCCCCAAAAATCGTATCTTTGAAACATACAGTAAATTCATCCCATCCTAATAAAAACATGTTCACTTCATATGACAGCAAAAGTCTTAAATCAGTTTCAAGTCCAAAATACAAAAATTCCTCTATACCTGTGAAATTAAGACTACACCTTATCTGCCTCCAAAGTACAACGGCAGAATAGGCAGGCACAAGTTAGACATTTACATTATAAATTGGACAAATAAGGCAAAGCAGGCAAAAAGCAATCTGCAGAACATATCACATTAACTCTCAAGGCTTTGAAAATATCTTCTATTCTCTCAGACACAATGGCCCTCCCTTCAGACTCTAGGTACTGGCAACATCCTCAAGATTCTGACTGGAAACCCCTTGGCCGTGCGCTACAGCTCTGCATTCTAGGTCTACTGGGACAACAATTCTGCCCAATTGGCTTCAGGCATACACTTTTCCAAGTCCTGTAAGTGGCATTCATCTCTCTTGCTTTATAAACTGCCAAGCCTAGCTCTACTGATTTAAGTGCTGGTGGTAACTCACTCCACCAGGAAGCCATCTCTACACAGGCACTCAGCCTCCTCACTCTGTTGGTCAGCTCTAGTGCTGTCTTGTGGTGGATGTGTTCTGCTACCGATGGTCTGCTACTGCTGATGCTGGTCCTCCGCTGCTTATATCTCACCATCTGCACCTTCTTTACTATTAACAATTTTCCTCAGTTATTTGAGTCTTCCATCCACTCACAGTTTTACACTCACACTTCTACATTTTAAGTATTTTTTAGAGCAGCAACCCCACTTTCTCAGTACCAAATTCTGTCTTAGTCATCTGGTGCTGCTCTAACAGAAATACCAGAAAGAAGTTGGCTTTAACAAAGAAAAGTTTATTCTTACATAGTTCAGTAGGCTACAAGTTAGAAACCGATGTTAACAAGTCAAACTTGGTATCAAATTTTTGTGCTCATACAACAGATTAATAAATCTTCTTGGTTAAATGGGTAGTAAGTAAATGTGACATATTTGTTAACTCTATGATCTTGGACATGACCTTGTATTCAAAAATTTATAAGGATGTTATAAGTAGGGAAAATTGTATACCAATGTCTCTCAAAATCCTTAACAAAATATTAGCAAATCAAATCTTGAAATAAAAAAATAATACATTTTAACCAAGTGGGTTTGCTTCAACTATGTAAGGTAGACTAATATTTGTAAATCAATCTCCACATTATTCTGTTACTGTAATCTATGAAACTGACACCATAACAGTGAAAAATACATGGTCATGACAATAGATTCAGAAAAAAGCATTTCAGCACTCACTCATATGAAAGAAAGTATTCTTAATTCATGCTCCTATAACAGAAATACCACAAGTAGATGACTTTAACAAAGAAAGATTTATTCATCCACAATCTAGTAAGCTGCAAGCCCAAATTTAGGGCATCCACTCTGGGGAAAGCCTTTGTCTGTCAGATCTGGAGGAAGGTCTTTGTCATCAGTCTTCCACTGGCCTGGAAGCATCTCGGGAAAAGAATCTCAGGTCCAAAGGACAGGCTCTACTCTTGGTGCTACTTTCTTGGTGGTATGAGAGTCCCTACTCTGCTTGCTTCCCTTTCCTTTTATCTCTTATAAGATAAAAGATGTTACAGACTACACTCCAGGAAAACTCTCTTTACACTGGATCAAAGATGAGATTGTAGTGAAGGTGTTACAATCCCACCCTAATCTTCTTTAACAGAAAATTACAGTCACCGAATGGAGGAAAACCACACAATACTGGGAATAATGGCCCAGTCAAATTGATAAACACATTTTTGGGAGGAAACATAATTCATTCAGTGGCACTGGGAATAGAAACAAACCTCCTTAATCTGGTGATGATTAAACTTCCAGCAAACATTATAAAGGATAAACAAATTGATCAATAGAACAGAATAGTGTTTAGAAACAGAACTAACACGTATGCAGTCAACCAAGTAACACTACAGTACAGTAGGAAAAGGATAGTCTTTTAAACAAACAGTTCCAGATCAAATGGCTATCCACAGAAGGAAAAAAAAATGTGGATTTCATACACAAAAATCAATTTCAAATAGGTCATAGATGTTGTTGTTAGAAGCTATTGAGCTGGTTGTGATACATAGTGACTCTGTACAAGAGAAACAAACACTGCTGGGTCCTGCACCATCCTCACAATTGATGGTATCCTTAAGCCCGTCATTGCAACCATTGTGTCAATCTATCTTACTGAAAATCTTCGTCTTTGTCACTGACCTTCTACACTTTATCAAATACGATGTCCTTCTCCTCCGGTGACTGATCCCTCTTGACAACATGCCCAAATTATGTGAGACATAGTATCACTATCCTTGCTTCTAAGGAGTATTCTAGTTGTACTTCTTCCAAGACAGATTTGTTTGTTTTTTTGGCAGTCAATGGTCACAAATACAAATGTGAAAGGTAAAACAACATGATTTTAGTGTTCATGAATTTTTCATAGGAAAAGATTTATTAAACATGGCCAGCCAAGCCAAGTGCTGTCGAGTGGGATCTGACTCATGGTGACCCTAAGACACAAAGTTATTAACCGTATGAGAAAACGATTGACTGTAGCAAACTTAAAAACATCTATTTATCTAAAGGTTTATTAAGAGAGGCAGTGTGTGTGTGTGTGTGTGTGTGTGTGTGTGTGTGTGTGTGTGTGTGTGTGTGTGTGTGTGTGTGTGTGTGCATGAATGTGTGTGTGTCCAAGTAACAGTTCCCACCCGGATATATGGAGAGTTACCTCACATCAATAAGAAAAAGACAATCCTAATATGAGTCATTTCACAAAACAGGATATCCAAATTCCCAATACATGAAAGTATGCTCAACTTCATTAATCATCAGAGAAAATCATCACCACAAAGAAATATCATTGTACTCTCACAATGCAGAATTTTGAGAGTACATACAGGAACAGATTTTAAGGAATCTGAAATATAAGACTTTGAATGATCTGAATTTGTTGACACGGATGCTCTCATCAAGATCACAGGATATAGTGGGTTAGCTCAAATACCTAAAAGAAGTACTGGTAGTTTTCTACAACAGCTGACTGAATTTTCAACTCAGTGGTGGTCCTAAATTGATGACATTGAATTGCTGGGTCTTTGTTTTCACATTGTAGAATAAGAAGTCACCAGGCTCAGGAAGTTAGGAAATTTTTGGAATGATCTAATATAACACGCTCACCTACTATCTAAATATCCCTACAGAAAGCATGGAAGACACTTCCTTCACGAAAGCATTAAGAAATTAATTGATGAGGAGGACATCAGTATTCTTAAAATATTCTTGATATTTGACTTCTGTGAGCTAAAGAAGATGGTGGAAGATTCAGCAGGGAAGGTAGATTACCCTATATCAAGAATAAAGAAAATCCTATAAAATTAGATGCCAGGAGTTGGTCCTTGACCATTATAGACAAGATAGGAGGCATTACTACAATTAAAATCTGGGATGTTTTAAACAATAGGAATCTATAATAATGGATATTTTGTTCCAGAGTTGCTAAAAATGGAATACTTGGGCATCCTAGCTGTAATACATGAACAGAAAAAATTCTAAGGGCAGAAATATAACTTGAATGAACACAGGGGGCTTCATGGTCTCTAACTCAGTTTCCAGATCTAGCCTGTTTGAAGACCCAGATCCTCTCAACCGAGAAATTTTTTTCTTAAGAAAGAACCCTCTTATGCAGTAAAATAATTATTCAAGAGTCTTCCCTCTAGTCTTCCCTGGAGGGACACTGTTGCCTTTAACAAGTTGACAATACACTGCAAAAGGGGCTTGTTAGAAGTGGCTCCGAATAGCTGCAAATCTCTAGAGATCTTGTTATTTTCTAATTACGCGTTGATAACCCCCGGCATGAGAAGAGGAAGGAAGATAAGAGGGTGAGTTTTAACTGATTCCTTTTCATCATGAATTATAACCAGTTCTTTTTTTTTTTTCCTGTCTAAGAGAGAAAATACTACAGGTAATTTTGCTATGTGAACTGTTATTAACCTGACTCAAAAATTTTAATGGTTTCAAATCGCATGCCAAGCCAAGCCAAGCCAAGTGCCGTTGAGTCGAATCCGACTCATGGGGGCCCAAATTGCATGGGGAGAAGTTAAAATCCAAGTGACAAAACCCCCTGAGAGACGAGAGACGGAGAACGTGATCTCGGAAATGCTGCTAACTCTATTCAACTTTATACTGAGATCCTTTGGGTCGTATTCTTCCCTCTTAAATAATTTCTTAAGTGACAATCTCCCTTGCTCTTTCCTGGATTTTAAACAGCAAATCTTAGTCAATTTACTCATAATCCTTGGGTACCGCCCCACCCCCAGTTACACAGAGGGGCAGCATGGGCAAACCAATTTTTCAGTTTCTCAGGAAGTAGGAACTACTGAAAAGATGTAAAGTAATGGATAGAAGCATAACATGGGACTTCAATACTCCCAAGTGAGATTTTATTTTTCTTTTTTCACGTCTTTACAATATGGAATCCATGAGGGTAAATAAGTCAAATATTCAATTAATGGAAAGCCAAGTTGTCTCTTACTTTTTATTTCAAAATCATAGCGAAATGTGTGCAGATACAGAAAACCAAAACCCTTGTGTGGTTTTATTAGCTTATATTCATTGAATCCACAGTTTTGTGAAGGACTATCAGATTTTTTTTTTTAAAAAGAAAACATATAGTGTTTCTCTAAGACTAGTTATTTTTTCAAGATGAAAAGATAAGCTTAATTTATGAACAAGCCATTAATGTGAAAGTGGGTTAAGAAGTATATACACAACAAATTTAAATTGAAATTGCAAAGATATGAAATAACCTAGGAGAGATGGTACTTTGTTGCTTTTTTTTTTAATTTTTTATTTAATATAACTGAGTGAAAATGTACATTCCCGTATAAATTTACATACCCACCTATATGCAGCTTCCACTGCTCTCCCTGCCCGGTGACAGCACACTATTCCTCTCTACTCCACACATGTCTCATTCTCCCAACAGTCTCTTTTTCCCCTCCTCTCCACCCACTCTCCTTCTGCCGGCCAGAGGTCAGGGGGACGACATGCTATAGATGTATAGAACTTTTGTTGCTTTGTTTTTAATGAAAATGAGGTTCAAAAGCTATAAAGAGTACATTTTGGAGTCATTTAAACTGTTTAATCTGTTTTTAATGAAAAATCACGCTTATTTTTAACCAGAAGCTTCTGGATGGTGCAGCAATTCGAATCCACTAGCTGTTCCTTGGAAACCCTGTGGGTCAGTTCTTCTCTATCCTTTAGGACAGCCATGAGTCAGAATCAACTTGATGGCAATAGATTTGGTTTGCCTTTAAATTATTGGGGATTGTAAGGAAGTAGTAAACAAATCATTTTAATGTTTTGGTTATAATATTATATGGGAAATTTGGGGAACTGGGTAGTTTTGAATTTGTGGAATGTAGTATACCTTAGACAAAGATAAAATCTATGCATTTTAAGCCATGTATACAATTTGTTATATTATTAATGATTTGGGAATGATATCAAAGTACATGTTTCTTATAATATGAAGTTTGTTTCATGGTTAAATCTAAGCAAGAAAGTCAAAATAAACTGTGTTTTATTATTTTCAATTTTTATTATTTTTCAATTTTTAAATTTGGGTAGCACAGATTCAAGGATAAGTCTACTACAGTATGAAATGAAGGTTAATTATGTACCCCACATAACCTAAGGCATAGTCCCCCCAAAATAATCAATGTTGTTTCTACTAGTACATGTAAAATATGCTATTGTAGTGTTACAGCATACAAATGAAATACATTATGTGTAATGTTTTGCCACAATCTATAGTTTCAGTTAATTATGTCTCTTGATCATGCTTCCATGTGAGTACAGGTTTATTTGTGTATTTCTGTTATACATATGAAACATTTAGTTAAGAAGTTCCTTCATGATAATCATTTATGTTGCTATATATTTTTATATGAGAATAATGTTCTATATATATTTTTGGAAAGTCACATAAGCGTGCATGTAGGATACATGCCAAGAAATGAAGTTAGTGAAAGTTGATTCTCGAGGTTTGTACATTTTTAATTGTGAAAATTAATAGCAAATTGTCTTCCACAAAAGAATCTGTACTCTTCCACACAGATTGTGAGATTGGCTGTGTTCTCATATATGGATCAATATTTGTTTGTAACAGTCACTTAAATGTATATCAGTGTATTAGGAGGGCTAAAAAAAAACCGTCAACTTATCAATTTCCATTTCTTAATTAGAATAGGATTGAAACCATTTTCATATGTGCAACAGGTTATTAAAAATATCATGTCTTTGGTTAGGCACTTGTTAGTCCTCAAAGTGCTATCTCTATCTTTCAACAACTTTAAGAGGTCTTTTGCAGTAGATTTGCCCAGTTCAATGTATCTTTTGGTTTCTTGACTCTTGCTTCCATGGATTTGAGTGTGGATCCAAGCGCCAAGAAATCCTTCACAAATTCACTCTTTTCTTGGCTTACCATGATTTTATTTATTGGTCTACCTGTGAGGATATTTGTCTTACGTAGTGAAATCTACAGTCTTTGGTCTCCATCAGTGCATGCTTCAAGTCTTCTTCACTTTCAGCAAGGAAAGTTTGCATCATCTGCATATTACAGGCTGTTAACGAGTTTTCCTTCATCCTTGATGCTGTGCTTTTCTTCATACAGTCCAATTTCTTGAATTATTTCCTTGGCATACAGATTGAATAAGTATAGTAAAGGGATACAACACTGAAACACGTCTTTCTTGATTTTGAAACATGCAGTTCTTTACAAAAGACTGCCTTTGATCTACCCACAGGTTCCACATGACCACAATAAAGTGTTCCAGAATTCGCATTCTCAGCAATGTTACCCATAATTTGCTATGATCCATGCATTCAAATGCCTTGGCATCATCAGTAAAATATATGTAAATATCTTTCTAATATTCTCTGATTTCAGCCAAGATCCATCTGACATCAGCAGTGATATTCTCCATTCCACATCCTCTTCTGAATCTGGCTTGAATTTCTGGCAGTTCCCTGCCAATATACTACTACAGTCATTCTTGAGTTATCTTCAACAAATTTTTTACTTGTATGTGATATTAATTCTATTGTTTGATAATTTCTACATTCTGGTAGATAACCTCTCTTTCTACTCTTCTTTCTTTATTCTGGGAAGAAACAACTATAACTGCTGAAAATTGAAACAATAACATTTAAAAATCTCTTAAAGTTGACTTAATGGCATACAGAAAATGAAAAAAAAATTCACTTAAGAAAATCCAGTAAATTTTGCTAAGAACAGTGGAATCTATGGCACTGAGTGATGATCCGGTTCCAACCTCCTCCCAGTTCAGTGTGATGAGAGCTCCACTCCAGGTATTTGTCACTAATAATATGGTGTTTGGGTCCACTAGTGCTGCTCTAACAGAAAAACCACAAAGTAGATGGCTTTATAAAGGGAAATTTTATTGACATGGTCTGGTAAGCTGCAAATCCATTTATAAGTTACAGGTCCATTCATGAGGAGAAACTGTCACAGTCGTTCCAGGACAGCATCTCCACACAGGAACCTCAGGTCCAAAGGATGTGCTCTGCTCTCAGTGCTGCCTTCCATAGAAGAATCTGTACTCTTCTACACAGATTATGAGATTGGCTGTGTTCTCATATATGGACCAATATTTGTTTGTAACAATCACTTACATATAAATCAGTATATATATACATGCTCACTTCTCTCCCTTATATCCCACAGCTGGTAACTTGAGTCCTACCTCACCAGCACAACTGCTGTCCATTCTCCATTATTAATATCACAGAGGTAGGATCCACAGCACATGGAAGGAATTGCACCATACTGGGACTCATAGCCAAGGCAAATCAATACATACTTTTTGGGGGAGACACAATGCAATCCATAACATATGGAAAACTCTGACCTTTCAGTTCCCAGGGATATAGTAACTCACCATAAGGGTCCAGTTATCAGCATTTGGTATTACTTCTAGCTTTGAATACCTGAGTGTAAATTCCTCATGAGTGTGGCCATGAGGTCAAGGACTTCTCTGTTCCACTCAAATGTCACTTACGGGGTAGAAACTCTAATATAGGCATTCCAGGTCAAGAATATTGAGATCCCAGTAACCCATACCTAAGAGTACTTATAGAGTAGAGGACCAACTCTGGAAGAGGCAAACAGAAAAAGGAGAGAGGCTACCACTTGAGGCCCGTGTTCTGCTACAAAGAAAGGATGCCATTTCCACTCACCATCTTTGGAGCAATGACTCAGAGTTTTTGCAGGGGCAGAGATAATCCATAAAATCAGAGAACTTAGAATCTCTGCCCAAAGGAACCGGGGTTATTTGAGGCAGAGTGTGGTAAAATTTACACCTATGGGAAATTTTTCATCATAAGCAATTAAAAGGAGCCTGGAAGTTAGACAAGAGCAAGAAACTAAACTGTAGACCGTTAGTTTACAGAGAGAGAAAAGTAAAGAGCTACAAATAGGCCTCTGGGGACTGTGTTCTTGTTGGGTGCCATTGATTCTGTTCACACTCACAGAAACCCTATGTACAAGAGCACGGAACACTGCCTGGTCATGTGCCATAACAAGCCTCAAATTGAAACCTTAGAAACTACACCTTCAAAACTGATTACACTGTAGAACAATTTGTACCCTCGTTTCATTGTCAAAACAATAAATCAATCAGCCAGCAATTAGTAGAGTCTAACAGCCTGGTATGATACCACATGAGGTACACAGATAAACAGAGAAATCAGGAAAAGATAATCAAAGAAAACACTGCTAACACCCTGCCATTCCAGAGTAGCTTTGAAAATTCCCAAGGCCTCTAAGGGTCCAACACATAAATGTGCACACATATGAGATACATAAAGAAACAGAAAAGTGTGACCCTTATACAGTCAGAAAAGTAGGCAGCAGTAACTGTCAGATGTCAAATTTAGCAATGACTTCAAAACAAAAGTTATAAGTATGTTCAGAGAAAGTCATGCTTAAAGGTAGAATAGCAATGGCTCACCCAATAGAGAATATTCTTAAAGAGATGTTGTTTTTATCAGATGTCATTGAGTAAATTGTGATGCATGTTGTTTTTGGGTGCCGCCAAGTCAGTACCATCTCACACCGACTCTATGAACAACAGAAAGAAACACTACCCAGTCTTGCACTATGTCATTTTTATACTTAAGCCCATTGTTGCAACCACGGTGTCAATTCATCTCTTCCTCTCTTTTGCTGATCCTCCACTGCACCAAGCATGATGTCCTTCTCCAGGGACTGATCTTTCCTCACAACATGTCCAAAGTATGTAAGATGCAGTCTTGCCATCTTTGCTTCCAAAGAGCACTCTGATTGGACTTCTTCCAGCACAGATCTCTTTGTTCTTTTGGTGCTCAATAGTACGTACAACATTCCCCAACACCACAATTCAAAGGCATCAATTCTTCTTCTGTCTTCTTTGTTTATGGTCCAGCTTTTGCATGCATGTGATGCAACTGAAATACCACAGCTTGGGTCAGGAGCATTTTAGTCTTCAACATGACATCTTCACTTTTGAACACTTTAAAGAGGTCCTTTGCAGCAGATTTTCCCAGTATAATGCATCTTTTGGTTTTTTGACTACTGCTTCCATGGGCACTGACTGTGAACCCAAGTAAAATGAAATCCTTCACAACCTCAATCTTTTCTCTGTTTATGACAATGTTACTTACTGGTCCAGTTGTGAGGATTTTTGTTTTCCTGATGTTGAGGTGCAATCCATACTGAAGGCTGTGGTCCTTGATCTTCATCAGTGTCTCAAATCTTCTTCATTTCCAGCAAGTAAGGTGGTGTTGTCTGTGTAACGCAGGTTTAATGAGCTGTCCTTCAATCCTGATGCCTCATTCTTCTTCATATAATCCAGCCTCAGATTATTTGCTCAGCATACAGATTAAAAAGGTATGGTGAGAGGATACAACCCTGACACACACCTTTCCTGACTTTAAACGATGCAGTGTCCCTTGTTCTATTTGCATGACTGCCTCTGGATCCATATACAGGTTCCATAAGAGCACAATTAGGTGTTCTGGAATTTCCATTCTCTGCAACGTTAGCCGTAATTGTGACTATAGCAACCCTATATGCAACAGAAGGAAATACTGCCCAGTCCTACACCACCCTCATTATAATTATGTTTGAGCCCAGTGTTGCAGCCACTGCGCCATTCAATCTGTTGACAGTCTTCCACTTTTTCACTGACCCTCTACTTTACCAAGCGTCATATCATTCCCAGGGAGTAGTCTCTCCTGATAACATGCCCAAAGTATATGAGACAGTCTCACTATTTTCACCTCAAGGGAGCATTCTGGCTGTACTTCTCATTTTTAAAGGGATAGAAGTCTTTTTTTAAAAAAAAAAAAAAGAAAGAAAAGAAAAGGACCAAATATATATTCTGGAGTTGTAAAGTATAATTGGTAAAATAAAATCTCTATAGACAACCTCAGCAGAAGGCTTGAACTGGCAGAATAAAAATCAATGAACTGGAAGATAGAGATTATATAAACTGAAGAACAGAGAGAAAGAAACAAAATGGAGAAAAATAAACAGAGCATTAGGCAAAAGCAAGGCACCATTAAGTCTGCAACATACACATTAACAGAAATTCTAGGAGAGGAGAGGGAAAAAATATTCAAAGATGTAATTGCTGAAAACTTACCACATTTGATGAAAAATGTTAGACTGCATATCCAAGAAACTTATTTTACCCAGTAGGATAAACATAGAGCTTGCCACCTGACATATCATAGTAAAAATGCTGAAAGTCAAAGAGAAAATTTTGAAAGTAGCAAAAGAGAAACGATTGGTCACATGCAAAAGAAAAGCAGTAAGATTGGCCTGAGCCATCATTGGAAACAATGCAGGCCAAAAGGCAGTGGAATGATATATTTGAATTGTTAACAGGAAATAAAATTGTCAACCAGAAACCTTATGTCCAAAAACACTATCTTTACAGAATGAAATAAATGGCACTGCCAGATAAATAAAAACTGAGAGAATGTGTTGTTAACATATATGACTTACATGAAATACTAAGAGAAATTTGTCATGTTGGAAGCAAACAGCCTGAAGAGTAATTCAAATCCACTTGAGAAAGCAAAAAATAAAAGTAATGGTAATTGTGTGTAATTATTATACTCATAAATTATATCATAATTACAAAAGTATAATTGTACACTTTTATAAAACAACAAATGCTGGAGAGGCTGTGGAGAAAGTGGAATCCTCTTACACT
Source organism: Heterohyrax brucei (assembly GCA_028571685.1). Classification (NCBI taxonomy): domain Eukaryota; kingdom Metazoa; phylum Chordata; class Mammalia; order Hyracoidea; family Procaviidae; genus Heterohyrax; species Heterohyrax brucei. The sequence continues at coordinate 44,861,331 of CM053144.1, read as the reverse complement.
GTTGGTGGGATTGCAAAATGGTCCAGCCTCTTTGGAAAGCAATCTGGCGCTTCCTTAAAAAAATGGATATTGATATACTATTTGACCCAGTAATTCCACTACTTGGAATATATCCTGCAGAATCAAGGCCTTTCACACCAACAGACACATGAACCAGAATGTTTATCACAGCACAGTCCTCAATAGCAAAAAGATGGAATCAACCCAGATGCCCAACAACAGAAGAATGGATAGGTAAACTATGGTATATATACTCAATGGAGCACTACGCAATGATAAAGAACAATGATGACTTCAGGAAACATCTCATGACCTGGTTTCAACTGGAAGACATTATGTTGAGTGAAAGCAGTCAGCGACAAAAGGACAAATATTGTGTAAGATCTCAAAAACAGTCTTGTGTATAGAAGAAAAGACTCTTTCACAGCTGCAAGGGAGGGGAGGGAGGGAGGGAGGGGAGAGGGTTTAGTTTAGATAGTTGCTAGGTATCTGGTTGGGTGAAATCGGTGACAGCACACATTAGAAACAAGAACAATATTAAGTGGACTTAAACATGAGTACTCCTTCCATCTTAACCCAGTATTGCAAGGATAGAGTAGCTGGGGCAGGGGATGGGAGACCAAGCTCTTAGGCGAAAGCAAGGCCAATTGGCACAACTAGCATTTTGCTAAGAGGGCTCTCTGCACCCCACCTTGGTGAGTGCAATCTGGAGTCTTAAAAGGTGCCAAGCTGCCATCCGAGGGCACAGCAAATGGTCCCAACTCAGCAGGAACGGATGCTCACCGAGGACCAAAATGACATGGGGGAAAGACAACCCAGAAGACAAAGAGACCCACATCAGTGGGTGCCTACATCGACTTGGGACCGGAAGAACCGAATGGTGCCCGGCCACCACCAGTGATAGCCACGATGGAGCTCACAAAGTTGAGTCTCACTGGCAACACAAGAATAAAAAGGGGTGCACCCTGAGATCCCCATTAAAAGACCTCAGTTGATGGTCCAGTGGTTTCGGCGTTCCCCTGGGAGCATGGCCCCTCGCCCTGATGCTGCCCTTGACCATAAATCATAACGAAGGTCCACGCTTCAGACAGGAATGGATTGGACTTGGCAATGCAGTGACCATATATTGGATGCACTTTATGGTTCTGTACATCTATAGGATGTCATCCTGCTGACCTCTGGCTGGAGGAAGGAGAGTGGGTGGAGAGGAGGGAAAAAAGAGACTGTTGGGAGAATGAGACATGCATGGAGCACAGAGGAATAGTGTGCTGTCACCGGGCAGGGAGAGCAGCGGAAGCTGCATATAGGTGGGTATGTAAATTTATACGGGAATGTACATTTTCACTCAGTTATATTAAATAAAAAAATTTTTTTTAAATGTACACTTATTTCTTCTTATAAAAAATATGTATAGAGACGTAATTTGGGATAAACAACATGTAGAAATGTAATAAATTTTACAATAACAGCACAAAGGAGAGGGTGGGGACAAAACTATATTGGAGTAATGGAATGACCCCAAAAGATAATTCAAATAAAGAGAACCAGTAGCAAGTGCAAAGCTTATTATCATAAACTCTGTAAGCATATTTATTCTCTTCTCTTAGGAATAAGACAAGGATTCTATTCTACATTCTAGTGGATGTTATAACCAGAGCTATAAGGAAAAGCTGAAATAAAGGCATTTAGATAGGAAATGAAGAATTAAAAATGCATCCGTTTTTAAGTCATATGACCTTGTATATAGAAAATCCTAAAGAATTCACTAAAAGCTATTAAAAACAATGATTTGGATCCTTACAGTGCATACAAAAATGTACTCAAACTGTGTCATAGGCTTAAAAGTAACAGCTAAATTTTTGAAACTTACAAGAAAACTTAAGTGTAAAACTTTGAAACTTTGAAGCAGGGACTTAATTTTTAATTATGATACCTACACCACAAACAACCAAAGGAAAAAAATAAGTAAATTAGACTTCATCAGCATTGAAACTTTGTTAATGCTTCAAAGGACGTTGTTGATAAAGTGTAAAAATAACTCACAAAACAGGAGAAAATATTTTCAAATCATATACCTGATAAAATAGTTGGCATCTATAACATGTAAAACACTTTTACAACTCAATAATAAAAACAAGTAATTCAATTGAAAAATGAGCAAAATGCATAAATAAACAAGTAGACATACCTCAAAGAAGATAATAAATGGCCAACAAGCACATGAGATGTTCAGCATCACTAGTCAACAGGAAAATGTTATATTTCTAACGAAAGTAATGTTTTAAGTAATTCAAAAGAGTTCTAAATTTCTTTCATCTGAGTTGATCAAGTGATTTCTGCTGTATTCTGAACAAGGATTTACATAGCAAACCTGTGTTTAAGGGCTCCTCTTTAACTTAATTCAATCTATTAACCCCAGGCAGAGATTAGGATTTACAGCATTAGAAAATCACAAAATGGAAGATAATCACAAAAACACTGGAAATCATGGCCCCACCAAATCATTATGCATATTGCTTGGGGAGACACAATTCAATTCGTGACAAACAGCATTTGATCATCAAAAGCCACGTGGATTGTGTCTAATCTGCCACATGAGGATCTGAATCTCTCCTTAAGGATAAACCTCTCTCCCTTTTCCCAGCACATTCTCCTTCTCTTCTCTGCACTGTGTGGGGCACTGGAGTTTAACACTATTTCCTGGGTCAGAAGTGGGACTCTATGTGCACTCTAAGCCATTCTCTTAGATTCAGAAAGGAAATAATTTAAACAAAGGGGAAACAGAAAGAGACTGATGGACAGATAAGACTAATATGCTGGTTCCCCTAAATTGGGAACTCAGGGCAGAAACAGTTCCTTTGCCTAGGCTCAGGTATAATGGGCCACACCTTCCTCACAGCCACTCACTGAAGGTTGTCATCCCCCATCAACATGTGCAGCCAGATATTTGTGGCTACACCAATCCCCCCTGCCCTAGGATTGTAGGGGACAACCTGCACCTCACACTTGATGACAGACTACCTGTGTATTTGAGATGAATGCTAAAAGGAAAGTAAACTGACACCTTAGCTCACCTACCTAGTAAGAGAATGTTAGAGCCTCAACAATGCCAATAATCAAACTAGCTCACACAACTGGCCTACTCGGCATTTCAAAACATGAAAAGAAGCTAGAACACAGTAAGAAAAAAGAGATAATCACAAGAATAATACAGTAATTACAACAACCATGATGGCTTCAGAAAGCTCCCAAAACAAGGAATCAAAAAGTTTCCAGATGAAGAGAACTCCCTGAAATTATCAAAGATAGAATACAAAAGAGTTATATTTTGAACTCTTGACAAGATGAGGAAGGAGATCAGGCAAAATGCAGCCAAGCCTCTATGTCCCTTGAATTGAACAAGTTGCACAAATAGAGAAGCAGTATGCACAAATTCAGATTAAGAGAAAGCCACTGAATGTCTCTTAAAGTTCCCCTGGTTCATATCGCAAAAATACTTTTTATTTTCACTTCTAGCTTGAATGTAAGGTTTTTTTCTTTTCTTTTCTTTGATTAAGTGAAAGCATACAATCCAAATTGATTTTGCATGCCCATCTATCTGCAGCTCCTTCTGTTCTCCTTGCCTGAAAACATCATACTCCTTCTTTTTTACTCTATACTTGTAGTATCCTCTTAACAAGCTCCTGTCTCCTCCTCTTCACCCTCCTCTTTTCCATCTACAAAGAGACCAGAAGGACAGCATCCTATAACTGAACAGAACCATAAAGTGTACACATCATATGGTCACACTGTGTCCCTGGGTCCATCCATTTTTGTCTGATGAGTTGACCTCAGCAGTCAGCAGCAGGTTTAGGGGCCACGCTCCCAGGGGCTCCCCAGGCCATCAGACCATTAACTGTGGTCTTTTACTAGAGTGTTGAGCTGCACCCCTCTTTATCTCGTGTTGCCACAGGACTCAACATTGTGTGCCCCACCATGGCTGTCTTTGGTGGTGTCTGGGCACCATTTCATTCTTCTGGTCACATGTTGATACAGTCTCCCATTCAAATGGCTCCTTCTGTTTCCTGAGCTCTTTTTTTTCTCATGTCTTTGCTGTTCCCAGTCATCACCTGTTCTGGGTGAGCTGGGAAAATTTGGCACACCTCAGATGGCAGCTTGCTAGCTTTTAACACCCCAGACATCACTCACCAATATGAGGTGCAGAAGACTTTCTCAACAATAGGCTAGTTATGCCAATTGGCCTCTATGTCCCTTGACAGCATGGTCCCCAGACCCCCACCCCTGCTACTCTACTCTTGTAACATTGGGCTGAGATTAGAAGAGCTTTCAGTTTATGGTAAATCCAGTTAGGTTGATCTCTTTTCTACTGTGTGCTGTCACTGCTTTCACCTAACCAAATTTCTGTCAACTATCTAACCTATGACCAACCCTCTCCCTCCCTCCACACCCTTGTAGCTGTCAAAGAATCTTCACTTCTGTACGTAAGTCTGTTTTTAAGTCCTTATAGCAGGGATCTCATACAATATTTGTCCTTTTGCTGCTGACTGATTTCACTCAGCATAATGTTTTCCAACTGAAACCAGGTTATAAGATGCTTCCTAAAATCATCATTGTCCCTTATCGTTGCATAGTGTTCCATTGAGTTTACATCCCATAGGTTGTTTATCCACTGATTTGTTCATGGGCATCTGGGTTGATATCATCTTTTTATTAATGTGGACTGTGCTGCAATAAACATTTGTGTGCATATATCTGTTCGTGTTACAGCCTTTGATTCTGTAGGATATATTCCAAGCAGTGAGATTACTGGATCAAATGCTACATCTATTTCCAGTCTTTTTTTTTTTCCACAGTGAAAGCACTCAAATTTAATGACTACAGTCTTTTTCAGCAACATTTCTCAGTTGTTACAGACCTCTTCTTATACCATTTTACTTTTTGGTTTTTACACTATACTTCTGTTTCAAAACACACACTTCAGAGACACTGGGCCAAAGAAAATTAGAATACTAGGGACATTTTCAGATAACAAATCAAAATACTTTTATGAAGGAAATATAGAGAATATTTACTATCACTTTAAGAAAAAGCAATTAGACAACACTATGTAGCATTACATGGGTAATTTGCACATCTAAAACAGTGAATCTTACTTAAATTAACTTGCAGAGTTGTAAGAAATTAAATAATATATGAAGTATTTTGACCAGCGATTCCTTTTTTTATTATTATCATTATTGAATGGAAATGTATATTCCCATATAAATTTGCATGCTGACCTACATGCAGCTTCCACTGCTCTCCCTGCACGGTGACAGCACACTCTTCCTCTCTGCTCCATACATGACTTATCTTCCCAGCAGTCTCCTATCTTCTCCTCTCTACCCATTCTCCTTCCTCCAGTGTGAGGTTAAGAGGATGACCTCCTGTAGATCCCTAGAACCATAAAGTGCCCACACAATATGATCACTCTGCAAGCACAATCCATTGCTGTCTGAGAGTTGACCTCCATTATGATTTACGGAGAGGGGCAGCATCAGGGCCAGAGGCCCTGCTCCCTGGAGAACTCCGAGGCCCCTGGACCATCAATTGTGGTCTTTTTAGTGGAAATCTCAGGGTGCACATCTGTTTAGACTTGTGTTGCCAGTGAGACTCAACTTTGTGAGCTCAATTGTGGCTATCATTGGTGATGGCCAGGCACCACCTGGTTCTTCCAGTCACAAGTCGATGTAGACATCCACTCATTTGGGTCTCTCTGTCTTCTGGATTCTCTTTCCCCTATGTCGTTATGGACCTTGGTGATCATCCATTTCTGCTGAGTTGTGACCATTTGCTGTACCCTCAGATAGCAGCTTGGCAGCTTTTAAGACCTCAAATGCCACTCACCAATGTGGGGTATGGAGAGACCTCATTAGCAAAACTCTAGTTGTGCCAATTGGCCTCAGTTTCACCTGAGAGCATGGCCCCAACCTCCACCCCAGCTACTCTGTCCTTGCAATATTGAGTTAAGATGGGAGGAGTACACAAGCTGTGTTGAAGTCCCATTAATATTGATCTTCTTACTAATGTGTGCTGTCACCAATTTCACCCGACCAAATTTCTAATAACTATCTAATCTAAACCCTCCCCTCTCACCCTCCCACACTCCCTACTTTTGCAGCCATCAAAGAGTCTTTTCTGTTATGCATGCGTCTGCTTTTAAGTTCTTATCGTAGGGGTGTCATACAATACTTGCCCTTCTGTCACTAACTACTTTCACTCAACATAATGTCCTCCAGTTGAAACCAGGTTAAGAGATGTTTCCTGCTATCATCGTTGTTCTTTATCATTGCGTAGTGTTCCATTGAGTATATATACCATAGTTTACCTATCCATTCCTCTGTTGTTGGGCATCTGGGTTGATTCTGTTTTTTGCTATTGTGGATTGTGCTGTGATAAACATTCTGGTGCATGTGTCCATTGGTGTGAAAGGCCTTGATTCTGTAGAATATATTCCAAGTAGTGGAATTACTGGGTCAAATGGTGTATCTATATCCATTGTTTTAAGGTAGCGCCAGATTCCTTTCCAAAGAGGTTGCACCATTTTGCAATCCCACCAACGGTGTAGGAGAGTTCCAATCTCTCTAGCCTCTCCAGCAGTGTTTTCCAGTTTTTGGTTCATGGCCAACCTTGCTGGGGTGAGATGGTATCTCATTGTTGTTTTGGTTTGAATTTCTTTAATAGCTAATGATTGTGAACATGTCCGCATGTGTTTTTTGGCTGCCTGGATGTCCTCTTTAGAGAAGTGTCTGTTCATCTCTTTTGCCCATTGCTTAATTGGATAATTTATCTTTTTCTTATTGATATTTTGTAGTACCTTATAGATTATGGAGATCAGGTGTTGGTCTGACATAGAGTTGCCAAATATTTTTTACCATTCTGTAGGTGGCCTTTTAATTCTATTAACAAAGACTTTGGATGAGCAACAGTGATTGATTCTTAGCAGTTCCCATTTATCTATTTTCTCTTCTGTTGTTTGTGGTTTGTTTGACAGCTTTTGTTGTGTATTAAAGCTTCCATTGTTGTTTCTACCTTTTCTTCGATGAGCTGTATCGTTTTAGATTTGATATTTAGGTCTTTTATCCAGTTTGAGTTGGTTTTTGTATAAGGTGTAAGACATGAGTCTTGTTTTAATTTAGCGCAGATGGACATCCAGTTTTGCCAGCACCATTTGTTGAAGAGATTGCTTTTACCCTAGTTTAATGTCTTAGGGCCTTTGTTGAATATCAGCTGTTCATAGGCAGATGATGTCATCTCTGGAGTCTCGATTCTGTTCCACTGATCTGTCTGTTTTTGTACCAGTACCAGGCTGTTTTGACTACAGTGGCAGTGTAATAGGTTCTAAGATAGGGTAATGAGAGGCCTCCCAGTGTGTTCTTCTTTAGTAATGCTTTACTTATCTGGGGCTTCTTCCCTTTCCACATAAAGTTGGTAATTTGTTCCTCCATCTCATTAAAAAATGTCACTGGAAGCTGTATTGGGGTTCCATTATATAAGTAGATTGCTTTAGGTAAAATAGACATTGTCACAATGTTAAGTCTTCCTATCCATGAGCAGGGCAGGTTTCTCCATTTGTGTAACTCTCTCTTAGTTTTTTGTAGTAAGGGTTTGTAGTTCTCTTTGTAAAGGTCTGTAATTTCTCTGGTTAGATTTGTTCTTAGATTTGTCTTCTTAGAGGCTAGCGTAAATGGTATTAACCTGGTGATTTTTTCCTTAATAATCTAATTGTTGGTATAAAGGAATCCTACTGATTTACCTATGTTTATCTTGTATTCTGAGACTTTGCCGAACTCTTTTATCAGTTTCAGTAGTTTCCTTATGGAATCTTTGGGATTCTCTGTATATACAATCATATCATCTGCAAATAAGGAGATTTTTAGTTCTTCTTTGCTGATGCTGATGCCCTTTATTCCTTGGTCTTGTCTAGCTGCTCTGGCTAGAACTTCTAGTACAATGTTGAATAGGAGAGGTGAGAGTGGGCATCCTTGTCTAGTTCCTGTTCTCAACGGAAACTGTTTCAGTCTCTCTCCATTCAGGATGACATAGGCAGTTGGTTTTGTATAAATGTCCTATACTGCGTTGAGGAATTGGCCATCTATTCCTATTCTGCCGAGAGTTTTTAGCATGAATGGGTGTTGAACTTTATCAAATGTCTTTTCTGCATCAATAGACAAGAGCAGGTGATTCTTGTCTTTTGTGGTACTTACGTGGTTGATCACATTAATAGCTTTTCTGATGTTGACCCAGCCTTACATCCCTGGTATGAATCCCACTTGGTCATGATGGATTATTTTTTGGATATGTTGCTGTATTCTATTGGCATGAATTTTGTTGAAGATTTTTGCATCTAGATTCATGAGTGATATTGGTCTGTAGTTCTCCTTTTTGGTTGGGTCTTTCCTTGGTTTTGGTATCAGGGTTATGCTAGCTTCATAGAATGAATTTGGGAGTACTCCATCCCTTTCTATACTGTGAAATAGTCTCAGTAGTATTGGAGATAACTCTTCTCTAAAAGCACTTGGCTTGGTAAAATCTTGGTTCAATTCTGCAGTGAAGCCATCTGGGCCTGGGCTTTTTTTGGTTGGCAGCTTTTGGATGACTTTTTCCATCTCTTCCTCTATGATGGGTTTATTAAGTTGTTCTGCACCACCTTGTGATAATTTTGGTAGGTGATATGAATCAAGGAATTTGTGCATTTCCTCCAGGTTTTCAAATTTTTTAGAATACAGTCTTTCATAGTGTTCAGCTATGATATTTTTGATTTCCTGCTGGATCTGTTGTGACAACTCCCCTTTCATATCTTATCTGGGTTATTTGTTTCCTTTCCTGTTTTTTTATTTTTTTTAGTGAGTTTAGCCAGTGGTTTGTCACTTTTGTTGATTTTTTCAAAAAACTAGCTTTTGGTCTTTTAAATTTTTTCAATTGTTTTTCTATTCTCTAATTCATTTAGTTCTACTCTGATCTTTATGATCTGTTTTCTTCTGGTGCCTGAGGGGTTTCTCTGTTGTTCTCTCTCTACTTGTCCAAGCTGTAGGGTCAGTTCTTTGATTTGGTTTCTTTCTTCCTTCTAGATGTGTGCATTTATGGAGATAAACTCACCTCCAAGCGCTGCTTTGGCTATATCCCATAGGTTCTGATAGGAAGTGTTTTCATTCTCATTAGAATCCATAAATTTCTTTATTTCATCCTTGATTTATTCTATAACCCGTGGTTTTTTGAGCAAGGTGTTGTTCAGTTTCCATGAATTCCACTTTCTACCTATGTTTTTTCTGCTATTGATTTAGACTTTTATGGCTTTATGATCTGAGAAGACGCTTTGCATGAATTCAATGGTATGGATTTTGTTGAGAATTGCTTTATATGTCTTAACACATGGTCTATTCTGGAGAATGTTCCATGCGCACTGGAGAAGAAGGTGCTCATGTGTAGAAAGTTCTGTAAATGTCGATGAGGTCTAGATGGTTAATTGTGGCAATAAGGTCTTCTGTATCTTTACTGAGCTTTTTTCTAGACAATCTGTCCAACATTGAGAGTGGAGTGTTGAAGTCTCCTACTATTATTGTGGAGTGGTCTATCTCCTTTTTGAGTGAAGTCAGTTTCTTCAACATATTTAGGTGCTCTGATATTAGGTGCATAAATATTTAATATTGTTAAGTCCTGCTTGTTTATTGAACCTTTCAGTAATAAATAGTGTCCATCTTTGTCCACGATGGTGGATTTTACATTAAAATCAATTTTATCTGAGATTAGAATTGCCACACTTGCTCTTCTTTGTTCATTGTTAGCTTGATATATATTCTTCCACCCTTTGATTTTCCGTTTGTTCATATCTTTAGGTCTAAGGTGAGTTTCTTGTAGGCAACACATAGATGGGTCATGTCTTTTGATCCAAGATGTCACTCGATGTCTCTTTACTGGAGCATTCAGTCCATTCACATTCAATGTAATTATTGATAGGTATGTGTTCAGTGCTGCCATTGTGATATGTTTATTTTTGAGTTGATGTTTTCTCTGTTGTTCTTATTAATCTGCTCTGTGACCTTCTTTGTAAGTTGATTTTTCATCTTTTTCAGCGTTGGTTTTGTGGTTGTTGAAACTCCTGTATTACATTTATTCATACGGTATGTTACTTTGTTGTGCTTTACAGTTGCCCCATAATCCTGCTTAATAAACTATATAAAAGCCCAATTTTGATTGCTACCAGTCTTGTCAACTTCCTCTCCATCTGGAAGGACTACAACTGTAGTACACCACTCTTTTTAATATGATGATATCATAGTTTACATGATATGATCATTAGATTGTTTCTTTCACTATTATAGCTTTGATTGTGTTTGGAGCCTTCCCTAACTGAGTAGGATTCTAGATAATGTGTCCTTCTAAAATACAAAGTTAGCAATTTTGCTCTCCCAAGCCAAGAGATTCTTTCAGTATTTCTTGTAGGTTTGGTTTGGTTTTTACATCTCTGAGTTTCTGTTTATCTGCGAATGCCTTAATTTCATTTTCATATTTAAAAGACAGTTTTGGAGGATATATAATTCTTGGTTGAAAGTTCTTTTCCTTCAAGGTTTTGAATGTGTCATGCCACTGTCTCTGTGCCAGCATGGTTTCTGCAGAGAAATCTGATAAAAGCCTACAGGGTTTCCCTCTGAATGTTAGTTTTGCTTTGAGTCTTGCTGCCTTTAAGAGTTTCTGCTTATGTTTCATTTTGTTGAGCTTGATTATATGCTTTGCAGTCTTTCTATTGAGATCTATATTGAGTGGTGTTCGATACATGTCTTGGACATCTATATTCCCTTCTTTCATAATTTCTGGGAATTTTTCTGTCAGCAGCTCAGCCACAATACACTCTGTGTTCTCAGGTGTCTCACCCTGTTCAGGAACTCCAATTAATCGTAGATTGTTCTTCTTAATAGAGTCCCACAAGCTTCTTAATGCTTTGTCATTTTTCTTGTTTCTTTTTTTTGACTTCTCCTCATAGATGCTGGAGTCAGTGGCTTCAAGCTTTTTAAGGAAGTGCCAAATTGCTTTCCAAAGAGGATGTACTATTTTGCAATCCCACTAGCAGTATAGGAGAATTCTGATCTCTCCACAGCCTCTTCAGCATTTGTTGTTTTGTGTTTTTTGGATTATGGTCAACCTTGTTGGGATGAGATGGTATCTCATTATAGTTTTGTTTTGGATTTCTCTAATAGCTAATGAGCATGAGCATTTCCTCATGTGTCTTCTGATTGCCTATGTTCTTTATATATTAAGTTATGTCATCACACTTACCCAGATGTATTATACTAATTTCTAATCTTTCATTTAGCACCTGACCATGTTGTTTATACCACCCAGGAACTTGTATTTGATTTTTTGTTGTTGTTAGTTGCCTTTGAGTTGATCCAGATTCATGGAGATCCCATGTTTTGCAAAGTAGAGCCACTCCACAAGGTTTTCAAGGCTGTGACCTTTCAAAAAAATAATGCCAGGCTATTCTTCCAAGATACTTCTGGGTGTGTTCAAACTACCAACTTTCTGTTAGCAGTTGAGTGCTTAATCATTTGCAACACCCAAGAACTCTATTGAGAATTGTGTTATTACCTGGTCTAACATTATTAGGTACATGTCCATTTGTGACAGATTTTCTAAATATGTCCTGAGTTTCTAATTTTTTTGTTATTTACATTGGTAGCAACACATCTTCTACCTTTTTGTTATTTATCTTTTTCATACTACTTTTATGGTGGTTTTTAGTTTATTTTAAAAATTACTTTTAATGTTCTATCATACATTAACTACATTTATTTATATCATATCATTAAATATACAATTATATATTGTAACTCACTACTATCCTCCTTAGTCTAACAACTTGAAAATCTATTCCCACTCATATACCTTTGATTTCTACAAATATTAATTATTACCAAAATGTGACAATTTACTACATGTATAAACTGTTTCCTCCATGTTATGACCTGTATTTTCCTTCCTCAATAATACTGAGATCTGATTTTATTTATGGATCAGTAAGGAATGCTTATAATATATTCAGAGAAGAATACACATCATTGCAAGACAATTGTTCTAGGATAGATCAGTATAGGATCTTCAAGCACAGAAGGTTAGTGTACTGAGAGGTGAGCAGTCTGCTTTTACTAGCAAGGAAGACTCAGAGTGAATGAGGTTTACAAGAGTTCAGCTTAGAAATCCTTTTGCATGTGCTCTACTGTATGTACTTCCTTAGGTGATTAAGATTCCTCTGGTAGACTAAATTGCCAATCAAATATTACGAGTTTTAGCCACTGGTATTGGATGGAGTGCACGTATCTTCCAGCAACTAAATTCTTATTGTATTATCCGCCATCAACTTAAGATATTCTGAAAATCTAGACTCTTTTTATTGTATTTTTCTCAAAAGGGTATAGTACAAACACAAAGAGTTGAATATTTCATGTTTCTTATTACTTAATTACCCTTAACTAAAAAGAGTTCCAAATAACTTGTTCTCAAGACTAGACTCAATTAAATATTACTCGAGGTCATCATATACTTTTTAAGTCAACTTAACCTTATCAAAATTATTCTCCTCTAGAAAGCAAACTCCTATGGTCAACTCTTTTCTGCCTATTTACATAAAGCTGGCATTTGATGATTAAAAAATTCAAATATAACTTCACTCACCCCTCTTTCCTGTGTTCAGCCATAGAAAATTACAGGCAGATACAATCTCCTATGAACACTAACATAACCTCATTTAGTTTCTTAAGGACATGTACAAAATAAAACTTCAGAGCAATAAGTGGGTCCTCCACAGCCCCAGAGCTGCCTCAGGTTGCCAGGACCCATGTACTCCACAGCAAACCTCAGAGAACACTAGGGAATGTTCCATTCAGAACCTAAACCAGCACCTGGTAACCAGGAGAAACAACTAGTGGGGCTGCCTAGGAGTAAGAATAGTCAGCATTCCCCAAACATTGTTATGTCATAGTACACATAAGCTGGACATGTACAAGGCTGCTCTTGGCCAAAGGAGACTGGCCACAGGGACTCCGGCCATCCTGGGCTTCATTCAACAACCTCAAAGTCAGAGGAGATCATTGTCTTTTTACACATGTACCATTCAGAGATTACTACTTAAGAAGCTTAGCGGTAAAAGACTGTCAATAAAACAATTTAAGTGACCCAACTAGAGATTAAAGGCTTTATTCAGCTGATGCTCATCAGAAGCACCTTAACACAAGACGATTTCCAGAGTGAAGCAAGGTCAGGGTTTTTGAAGGAGGAATATCAAGTGAGTACGTATTCTCGTGGTTTGGTTGAGGTAGCAACTTTCTGACCAAAAATCATATTTAGGGTTGTTTCCTTTTGGTTGCCTCCTTTTGTGACAATAATCATCAGAACAGTATTTTCTGAGAAAACTCTCTTGGAAAATCTTGAGATTTGTTGGCTATTTAAAGTTTGCATATAAATTTTCAAAAAGTAAAGAAAAGGAAACAAATACAGAAAGTAAAAGCAAAACTGGTGCCCCCCCCCTGTTGTGTTTATTTTAACCTTCCTACAGCGCTTACATGCTCTTTTAATGGTCAGTATTCTCTTAACATAAAAATTATATTTTAAGACCTAAGGGCCTAAAATTCCAAAAAGCTCAAAGGACTTTTCTCAGCAATCTATCTAGGCTTTTTGTTTGCTTTTTGGTCAGATCCCAAATGCCAGGTAGGTGAATGAAGGGTTTTATTCTTATTATAACTAATGTATTAACTGTATTTCAAATGTAATAAAGAATCAAGGGAAATTTGAAAAAGTCTTCAAAAATCAAGAATTTACAGTCCTGTCATAAGTGGCTTCCCAGCCCCACCCCCCACCCCCAGATTCTTGTTCTTCATTTCCCAAGCATAATACAGAAACTCTCTATTTCCTGGGAGAGTGATGGAATAGAATAATGTAACTAATCAAATGTTTGAATAATAATGAGTTACCTTAACAAGAGTTACTTCTCTTACTTTTGCTGCCTATGGCCATCCATGAGGTCTCTGGGTGTTGCAAATGGTTTTTACTTGGCCACTAATGGCAAGGTCAGCAGTTCAAACCCACCCAGTGACTCTGTGGAAGAAAGGCCTGGTAATCTGCTTACATTAGCCAAGAAAACCCAATGGAACTCAGTTCTATTCTACAATACATGGGATTGCCGTGAATTAGAATCAACTCAATGACAACAGTTTGATTGTTGGGGTTTATAGCCATTCATTAGGAGAACTGCTGGCCCAATCCATATGGCTCCAGTGAGCTCTTGATCAGAGGCCTCTGATCACAGAGGAGGTCATGTCACCAAAACTAGACAAGTAAGTCTTTCCCCAATGTCTGAATCTTTAATGGCTGGTAATTTCTTAAAGCTATCTTCTCTATTCCCAGCCACAGAGAATATCGAGCTGTCTTGATTCCTTTCTTTCCAGTAGTCTGATTATCCTGCTTTTCCTTTCATTTGGTGAGGTAATATACACTTCCAAAAATTTATTTTTCTTAATATGACCAGATGTAGTTTCTCACTTTTGCAAAGAACTCTGATACAGCATACATACCACGTGTTCCATCCATTCTCAAAGAATTGAATACCAGTAAGCACACTGAGCCCTCCTAAAAACAGTAAGATATTTAGGGATTCAGAAAGCCTTTCAATGCTCTACTATTTAGAATGATGACCACAGTACAGAATATTTTATCTAATAATTGCCATGTCCTTTCATTAAGCTAACTCAGGAGGCTGCAAACTGCAAAACAAACATTTTTATCTTACTGCTGTGTCACCAATAACACGTAGAAAGTGTTTCCATCCCTTAATTTGTGTTCATTTGAAACAAACCAAGAAATGACTCTGAACATTTAAGGCTTAACTCTGGACAGTCATCTTATAATATGCCATGTTCAATATTTCTTAAATCCCTAATATCTGCAACCCCTCCAAACTGAAATCCACTATCCACTCAAAGTGTCACTGTAGAACAGAGTAGAACTACCCCATAGGATTTCCAAAGACCATCTCGTGGATTTGAACTGCCAACCCTTTGTTTGGCAGCTAAGCTTTTAACCACTATACCAACAGGTCTCCCTAATATCCTTCAAACCAAAAAAAAGAAAAAAAGAAAAGAAACCTTTTGCTATTGAGGCCAACTCATAGTGACCCTATAGGACAGAGCAGAACTGCCACTATAGAGTTTTTAAGGAATGTCTGATGGATTTGAACTTCTGATCTCTTAGTTAGCAGACATAGCACTTAACCACTGCACCGCTAGGGTTTCTCGAATACCCCTTTGTCTTTTAATTTCAGACATTCGGTCAAAGTTTCAAAAGACATTACATCTTTTTGCGTGATAAATCCACATTGCATTTCATTGCTGATACTTTGAAAGAGTTGTAAAATTGAAAATAAAAATTGTTAAATTAAGTTGCTCATTGTCTTAAAATTTCAGCACGATCTACAAAGTAGTTCAAACTTGTTAAGGATACGGTGTAATAGGAAGGTCACCGAGTGCCACGAACATCTGATTGGAGTCCACCTAATTGCACCAAAGAAGAAATGCCTGGTGATCTCTTTCTGAGAGGTCACAGTCATTGAAAACCCTGTGAAGCACAGTTCTACTTTTTCTATAGCAACTGGTTTAGTTTCTTGGTGTTAACAGAAAAGAAGTAACTTCTGTGAAATAGTCTAAGAGACCAAACTAAGCCAGGCTTACACTTCAGCCAGGAGCCTCAGCTAAGCCAAACGCCTTGAATTTTGGAAAGCTCTTTATCAGAAAAAGGAAAAAAACAAAGTTGCTCATAGAGTCGATTTCGACTCTTAGCAACCCTATAGAACAGAGTAGAACTAAATCATAGAGTTTCCAAGGAATAACTGGTGCGTTCAAACCGCCAATCTTTTGGCTAGCAGCCTGGTTCTAACCACTGCCGAACTCAGATCCGTGGACAACTGTTGGGATGAATTTGCAAACAAATGGATCTGTGAGACCACTAGGTGGTGCCAGAGTACGCGCCTCTGGACAATTTGTGAAAGAACTACACTTCCCAAGAGACGTTGCGCAGACTTCCGGGGCGGGGCAAGTGTGTGTAGCTTGCGGGTGGACCGGCGTCGGGTGCCTGCGGACAGACCGGTGTGGGGTGTCCATAGCTCGGATGACGGGACCGGTGAAGGACCGTGAGGCTTTCCAGAGGCTCAACTTCCTGTACCAGGTGAGCCCAGTTCGGGGGCGAACCGGCACAGGGCCCGATGTCGCCAGCTCGGTGTAACCACTCCCCTCCTCAGGCCGCCCACTGCGTCCTCGCGCAGGACCCGGAGAACCAGGCGCTGGCGAGGTTTTACTGCCACACGGAGAGGACAATTGCGAAGCGGCTCGTCCTGCGGCGGTGAGCGGGCGCGGAGCTCGGCAGCGGGCGGGACGGGGGAAAACCGGGAAGCGAGCGCGAGCACCCGACCGCCTTCCGCCTCCGCCCCCAGGGACCCTTCAGTGAAGAGGACCCTCTGTCGTGGCTGCTCCTCCCTCCTCATCCCGGGCCTGACCTGCACCCAGCGCCAGAGACGTGAGTGTCCCTGCCGCGGGGGACAGTTGCGGAGCAGGGAGTAGGGAGAGGCCTTGCTTTAGACGGGTGTCAGGCGTAGGGTTTGCAGGGCTTGGGTTTGTAGGAGCCTGCGTTGTCCAGCGCCCATTTCAGTTGCTAATCCCACCTGGACAAACGAAACTTGGGGCTTCACTTGTGTTCCTAACCTGGGCAGTGGAGAAGTAATAATACATGCATAGTAACAGATGTTACTTGGCGTCATGAAGGGTGTGATTGCTGTCATGCATTCAGCAAATGCTAGTTTTCTGAAATGTGTCAGGCATTGTGCTGGATTCATTAGTTTCATTGAACTTGCAGTGTTTGGGGAAAGAGTAATAGAAACAATTAAAATTGAGCAGAAAAATGAATGAAGTGGCCAAGAGTGCTGAGTTACTTTTACCAGTGGTGGTGAGGTCCATGATAAGCAAAGGCAGTGTCAGGGTGATGTTCTCAGGGTGTGAAAAGACTCCAGACAAGGGAGCTCTTGGTGCTGCATGGAAAGGAGAGCTTAGGACGCTGAAGTTGGAGGGAGACAGGCAAGATGTGAAGCTGGAGAGGGAAACTGAGGCCAGATCTTGAAAAGTCTTGTCAGGGAGTTTGAAGTTTATCTTAAAAGGTATGAAGACATTGATGGGTTTATGCAGGGGCCTGACACCTTTCGATTTACATTTGAAAGAGTAGAAATAAAAAAAGAATTCCCTAATTGAAAAGCAAAGGAGGCAAAACTGGGTGTAGAAACTCTTTCCTTCAGCTAAACGTGAACGCCCTCTTCCTTTTTCTCCTACATCCACACCAGGCCGGAAGGGAAAGCGCTGGACAGTACAGACCTGCCTAACATGCCAGCGCAGCCAGCGATTCCTCAATGATCCCGGACATCTGCTGTGGGGAGACCGGCCTGAAGCCCAGCTGGGGAGTCAGGCGGGTGAGAGGTGGTGGAGAAAAGTGGGAACTATATGGGGACCCACAGGTGGGTTCTGGGTTGGTGGGAGAATCACCACAGTCAACTCTAATTTTGCTTTTCTGCCCAGATCTGAAACCACCGCAGCCCCTGGCAAGCACAGCTCACCCCATTCCAGCTCACCCTCCTACAGAGAAAGTAGAGCCCCAGAATACTAGTCACCAGTGATGGATTCAGCCTATCTCCCAAAACAATAAAATTTCCTTCTGTTTTACTATGTGTACTTCTGTGAGATTTCAGCTTTTCATTTTGTTTTTCCTGTTTCTGTCTGTATTTCCCTGTCACTGTCTAACCTCTCCCTTGTTGCTGCCATCCTTGTACTCCCATCATGTGGGGATATGCTGACCTCTGTCAACCACTGGGCCACACTAAGCATCTCCTGTTTCCAGGACCCCAGCTCCAGTGTTATGTTTGGACCTCAGCTTCCAGAGCTGTCTTCCAGGGCTCAAGCCTTTCTAGGACATGTCACCTTTAGGTAGTTTTGACTGTTGACTGAAGTGCTGGACAGTCTGTCAGTCCCATTGTTCTGTTTTGAAGTGACAGTAAAAATACAGAGGCACAAGGGGCTGGGGGCAGTTCACATCTTCCAGGCTGCTTTGTCCGATCTCAGGTTTCTTGCAGATTCTAATGAGGGAAATAATGTAAACCTGAACTAACAGAGTTAGAGGGGCTCACAAAAGGACACTGGCAGATGTTAACACACATCAGCTCCATAGGTGAGTGCTCAGGTTTGTCTATAGAACCTTTCAACAACTAAAGTTGTTTTCTTAGATGTTCCTCAAGAGCCTACTCAAGAACAGAGTTCCCAGACTGGCTGCTTCACTAGCTTCCAGCTAGCCAGTTTACCCCAAACACCTACAAATAAAATTCATTATTCCCATAATGTGGGTTTATGTCTTCCCTTCCTCTTAATTCCTGTGTTCAATAATCTATCACCTCATAAAAAAAGTCAGTTCATAATGCTACCTAAAACAGTTCTTCATTATTTCCTGTGATTCTTTGGGTTAGGAATTCTGACAGCGCTGGGCTGGATGGTTGTGCTCCTGTGGCTTCAGCTGGGCCCACGTTCAGTTTAGATGGTGGCTGGTCTGGAAGGCCCAGGAAGTCTGCACTCAAATGCCTGACATCTCATTGTTTTTCCATGTGGCTTTGCCACATGACCAGCTTTGATGTCCTCACAGTACAACAGTGAGGTGGTTGGACTTCTTATATGGCTCTGACTTCCACAGAGAGCATTCCAAGCGAACAAGCCCCAGTGTGTGGATGCTCATCAGCCCTCCACATCACCCTTGTTAAGGTTGCCTTGGTCAAAGCAAGTCTCATGAACAAGCTGCACAGACATTCATGGGTTCTCTGCGGACCACCGATGTAACACCCTACACTTCTTGTTTTTATCTTTGTTCCTGAGTCTTTAATGTTATTGGGTGTCGTCAAGTCAGTTCTGACTCATAGCGACCCTGTGAACAACAGAACAAAACACTGCCCGGTCTTACACCATGTCCACAATTGTTTTTATGCCTAAGCTGCAGCCACTGTGTCAGTCCATCTCGTCGAGGGTCTTCCTCATTTTCGTTGACCCTCCTCTCTCCAAGCATGATGTCCTTCTCCAGGGGCTGATCTGTTCTGATAACATGTCCAAAGTATGTAAGACTCAGTCTTGCCATCTTTGCTTCCAGGGAGCAGTTTGCTTCCAGAACAGATCTGTTTGTTCTTTGGCAGTCCATGATACGTTCAGCATTCTTCTCCAGGACCACATTTCAAAGGCATCAATTTTTGTTTCTTCTTTGTTCATGGTCCAACTTTCATATGCATATAAAGCGATTGAAAATGCTGTAGCTGGAGTCGGTGCATTTTAATCCTCAAGATTACCTCTTTACTTTTGAATAAAGAGGTCCTTTGCAGCAGATTTTTCCAATGCAGTGCGTGCTTTGATTTCTTGACTGCTGCTGTCATGGGTGTTGATTGTAGACCCAAGTAAAATGAAATCCTTGGCAACTTGAGTCTTTTCTCCATTTATGACAATGTTGCTTACTGGTCCAGTTGTGAGGATTTTTGTTTTCCTGATGTTGAGGTGCAATCCGTACTGAAGGGGGTGGTCCTTGATCTTCATCAAGGACTGTAACCATCTATGCCTCTGGGATTTAGGTACCAGCAGGGTCAACCATGGTAGACAAGTTTCAGCTGAGCTTCCAGACTAAGACAGATTAGGAAGAAGGACCCGGCAGTCTACTTCAGAGAGGAATTAGCCAGGGGAAACCTTATGAATCCTTCATATATGAGTATGTCATTTGCGTGAAAGATAAGCAGTGCACAAGTAACCAAGTGACTCTGACAGTTTATCTCTCGAGATAGTGCTACCTGGACCAACTTAATATGTAGCCTGAAAATAAACTGCATGTGAACCTGAACCCTTGTGTCCTTCAGTCACCTTCCTTGGCTCTTCTGCTGGGTCTCATTTCTGATGATTGAGCCCCTTTGCACTTATACGCTGAATCTGAATCTTGGTCATGTTTGTTTTGAGTGTGGTTACATGAGCACGTACCATTACCACAGTGGGGCAGCAATAATGAAACTGAGTTTTGATTTCATGGTTCCATCTTTAAGGAATTCCCCTCACATGGGAGACCATCGCCATCAGTTCCCACTGGATGGCAGAGGAAACAGAATCTGGGTGGTGGTTCACTTGTGAGTCTTTATGGCTTCTTGATGTTTTATGTTTCCATAAATACAGGTTCATCTAAAGAATATAGTTGTCTTCCTCCTAAAACTATCCTTTTTCATGTTTTACTTATTGTGGTATGATAGTTGTCAATATCTGCATAGGTAGGTTTCTTAGTATCAGAGAAGCGAGGGGAAATAAGACCCAGATCCCAGTTATGTGATTGTCATTGTTCTCTAATATTTCTAAACAATTTAGTTATTCAAAATCAGTCCTCTTTCAGTACCCTTTAAATCAAATTAAACAGAAGTGAGAGAAGGGACTTAGGTCTTCCGAATTGGATCAAGAAGAGAAGATCTTCCAGTGTCCATAGAAACCAAGACTTAATGATGCTCCAAACCGTAGGTAAACTTAGCAATTTTCAAAACTGGTGAGAATCAGTGTTATTGCTATCAGGAAGGAAAACTTACCGTTTAATTGATAGACCATCCTGAATTCAGAAAGAGAATTAGAAATTGAGATTCCTAACAAAGAAAATTTAATAAATGATTGTGATTTTCTCTGCCTCACATGTTTGTAAGCATCTAATGAGATAATGTTAGAGAAAGCACCTTGAAAATTAGATATTATACATTATTTTAATGGAGTATAAGTAATAATCATAATACTGAAAGTAATAACAAGAAAAGACAGAGCCTGAGCATCAGGGAATCTGAGCTGCTCTCCCTGCAACAGGAATTTATACAATTACAAGGTTTGTCTTCCTTTCCTGTAATTTCTTCCCACCCTGGAGACTAATATGATATTTTCATAAATCCATTCAAAAATCATTTCTAAGCACTTTCTCTGTGACAGAGCATTGGTCAAGCACTTGGGATATATGTCAGTGAACAAAAGAATTGGAGGGATGAGAACAGAAAAACAATGCTTGATAAATTATATAAAAGGATGCCGTCACTGATTTCATTATGTCCTCCCCCCAAAAATGGACAGTATCAATTTGCCTGGGCCATGATTCCCAGTATTGTGTGGTTGTCCTCCACTTTGTCATTGTAATTTTATGTTAAAGAGGATTAGGATGGGATTGTGATACCCTAAGGTCACCTACCTGATTCAATATAAAGGGAGTTTCCCTGGACGCGGACCTTCACCAACTTTTTATCTTGCAAGAGTTGAATGGGAAGCAAGAAGATGGTGCGAACATCATACCACCAAGAGAGCAGTGCTGGGACTGCATCCTTTGGGCCTTGGGTCCCTGTGTGAAGAGGCTCCTAGTCCAAGGGAAGATAAACGAGAAGACCAACAGAGAGAGAAAGCCTCACCCTGCAGCTGATACTTTGAATTTGGACTTTTAACCTACTTTACTGTGAAGAAATAAATTTATCTTTGTTAAAGCAATCCATGTGTGGTATTTCTGTTATGGTAGCACTAGACAACTAAGATACATACTATGGAAAAGCCAGGAGAGTTAGGAATAATTTGTGGCACAGTTGAGGGTTTTAAATAGAGCAGTTACGGTAAGCGGCACTGAGCAAATAGCCACAGCAGATGGCAGATGCCTGTTCCTGATGCCCTCACACCACCCCAGAGGAACCTCCTGTAGATACTTTGCATACATGACAATAGCTTTTCTCTCTCCTAGCAGCAAGAGCTGTACTGGGTAGGCCCAAAGTGCCGACAGGCATGCCCCTGGGAGCGACCCCAGTCATGGGTGAATATTCCATGATGTTCTACAGTTTCTTGGAGTTTCCAAGAGGATTCAGCCCTGGTCGCACAAAGTATATAGATAACAGACTCTTGCAGACTCTTCCCCTCTAGATCACTCCCTACTCCCTCATCATCATTTCTGAGATCACCTTCCAGATCAAGTACCTGGACCCTGGGTTTGCTTTGGGGGAACCCAAACTGTGAGTAACATCTGGAAAAAAAAAAGGACTTGAACAAGGGAGCTAGCACTGCAGGTATCTGAGGAGAACTCTATAAGTAGAAGGACTAGCTAGGGCAATTGCAAACCTGAGGTGGGAGTCTGTCCAATGTGCTGGAGGCCAATGTGAGTGCCATGTGGAGTGAGGAAGATGGAGAGTAGTACATGTGGCCAGAGAGATCATGGGAGGCTACAGGATCTTTAGGTCATCTTGACCAATTTAATTAACTCAAGAGAAGTTGAAAAGCTTTTGGAAGTCTTGAGCAAGTAGTGACATCATGTGATACAATGTTTCAAAAGGATCACTGACTTTTTTAAGAATAGGAGGACAACATTGGAAGAAGGGAAACCAGTTAGGAGGTTATTCTAATCACACAGGTGAGAGATGATAGTGGCTTGGATTAGGATGTGAACTATGAAGATGGGGAGATTTTCATATTTTTATATAGTTTGAAAGGATAACCCATAGATTACATGATGGATTACCAGTAAGATTTGAGGAAAAAAAGAGGATACGTAGAGTTCCACAGAACTGAAGTTTAAGCAGTCTCAGTATATTCAACCAAAATCTGCTATTGAATTGATTCAGATTCATAGCAGCTCCATAGGATTACCAAGGCTGTAAATCAGTACAGAGGCTGACTGTAACATCTTTCTCCCACAGAGCCACTGGTGGTTTTGAACCTCTGACTTTGCATTTCACAACTGATCACTTTGACTACTGCGCCACCAGAGCTCTTGAGTGTGTTTCTTGAACAGAAAGAATATTTTATGACTTCCTGTTTGACCAGAATAGTAAGAGGATCCAGTGCCTCTTCTCTCTGATGTGGATGGAAGCTGGGTTTTTAATTCAATCCAGTCAACCCGAGGGCCTGCAGAAATTTTAGACTGGTTGCCATTAAATTGGTTCTGACTCACTGTGACCCCACATAGGTCAAAGAAGAACTGATGGCTTATTTTTTTGGAAGAAGATCTCTAGGCTATTCTTCCAAGGCACTTATGGGTGGAACCAAACCTTCAACCTTCTGGTTAGCACTTCAGGGTGTTAACTTTCCACTATCCGAGAACTTCTGCGGAAGTTATACTGTAAGATTATTTGGGATAGAAGGACATTCCAAACCTTTTCTAAGGCTCTAAGAATTCTTTTGTCTGTAATGATAGTGGTATAAGGGTAGTTAGCATACATCCTATCGTTATAAAGATACTCAGAAGTTATATGATATAACAAAGTTCACTGCAAGACCAGAACTTGGACCCAAGGTTTTTCTGAGGGAGGTTCTTTCTGAGATGACATTGGCTCAAAACAAGTGAGAAAGTCTCTGTCTTAGGCTGAGTTCCCAGAGTAGCAAAACTAGTAAAACGTTTAAATTTGAGGTCTGACAATTAAGTCCATGAACATAATTGTTCTAAGTGGTGCATATCTCATTGATGAATATGACTATGGTCACCTTCTAAGTACTCCTTGGGAAGCTATGCACCGATGCCAGTGCCTAGTCCACCCTTCAAATCAATTTTGGAACTCTTTCAGGAATGGCCACTGTGCACAGTGGCAGAGTGGTTAGTTTGTAAACTTAACTGTATAGTTGTCTGTGAGGGAGTTTCTAGCCAGTAAACAAATAACTGTATTGGAACACCCTCCCTACTCACTTGATCTGGCTCCCAATGACTTTTTTCTTTACCCAAAGATAAAATATTGGAAGGAAGACATTTTGATGACATTCAGGACATCAAGGGCTCTGATGGCCATTCCAGAAAAAGAATTCCAAAATTGCTTTCAAGGGTGGACAAGGCATTGGCATTGGTGCACAGCTTCCCAAGGGGAGTGCTTCGAAGGTGACTATCATGATCGTCAGCAATAAGGTACGTAGTACTTTTTCTAGGATGAGTTCACCAGCTTAATTGGCAGTGCTTGTATTCTCTCACAGTCTAGAAAGACAGTAGGATCAGTCCCTGGAGAAGGACATCATGCTTGGTAGAGTAGAGGGTCAGCGAAAAAGAGGAAGACCCTTGACAAGATAGATTGACACAATGGATGCAACAATGGGCTTAAGCATAAAAACAGTTGTGGACATGGCACAAGACCAGGCACTGTTTGGTTCTGTTGTGCACAGTGTTGCTATGAGTAGAAACCAACTCAACAACACCTAACAAAAACAACATACCTGTTTCTGCTAGTTTTGGTAGGTGACATGTTTCTAGAAATTTGTCCTTTTTCTCTAGATTTTCAAATTTATTGCAGTAAAATTTCTTTGTAGTATTCCATTATGACTCTTAATTTCAGATGAGTCTCTTGTGATACCATCGATCTCATTTCTTATTTCAGTTATTTGCTTCCTCTCCTGTTTTCTTTTTTTTGTCAGTTTAGTCAGTGGTCTATTGGTTTTGCTGATCTTTTCAAAAAAACAGCTCTTCTTCTTGTTAACTCCTGGAATTAATTTTTTCTATTCTCTACTTCTTTTAGTTCTGCCTTAATTTTTATTATTTGCTTTCTTTTGTTGCCCAAAGGGTTCTTTTGCTGCTGTCTTTCCACTTGTTCAAGTTTCAGGGTTACTTCTTTGATTTGGGCCATTTCTTTGGACGTGTACGTTTATTGAGATAAATTGACCTCTCAGCACTGCTTTTGCTATACCCCATAAATTCTGGTAGGAAGTGTTTTCATTCTCATTTGATTCTATGGATTTCATTATTCCATCCTTGGTTTATTCTATAACCTAGTCATTTTTGAAGAAGGTATTGTTTGGTTTCCATTTGTTTGATTTTTTCTGCTTGTTTCTGTTACTGATTTCTACTTTTACGGTTTTATGGTCTGAAAAGATGCTTTGCAGTATTTTGATACTTTGAATTTTGTTAAGGACTGCTTTATGCCCTAAGATGTTGTCTGCTCTGGAGAATGTCCCTTATGGATTGGAAAAGAAAATATACTTGGCTGCTAATGGGTGGAGTGTTCTGTATACATCTATGAGATCAAGTTGAGGGGGCAGAGTCAAGATTGTGGACTAAAAGCAAATCTCCCTAAACCCCTCTGGAAACCAAAACCTGAAGTGATAATGAAGCAGAGCCTTCTGGACACCTAGTGAGCCCTAGGATGCAGCATAGGGCTATTAAATTTGGACTTTATACCATTGAATGCAAGACCTCCTTTCTTTCGCTGACACCACTCTTGGTGAGTGCGGGCTTGCACAGACCAAAGGTAACTCAACATTTTAATTTTTTTTCCTCTGTCTTAGGCAGTGGGTGGAGCTGGGACTTGACTAACCGCTAATCTGAGCCACACTGCTGGTGGGGTCGGCAAGCGAAATTGCCATATTTTGAGAGCCCGGCTTTAGACTCTGTGCGTCTTGGCACCTTTGGCCTCTCGTGGCGCTGTATCTGTGGAGGAGCAACATGGCCCATGGGAGAGTGGAAGAGGTGGGTTATGGGGTTAGTAGGTAGAGAAAGAGATAAATGGCATAGAAGGGGCTGGGGCTGGAGTCAGGTAGAACCTGACTCCAGTAGCGCTCTACCCACTGCAGTGCAGTGAGGCTCAGTGAGAAGAGGTAGAGGTGGCATACAGGGCTATATGGGAGGGAAAAAGAAAGTTAAAGACAAAAATGACATGGGCGGAGACATGCTGTGGGTGCCAAGTGGCCCCAGGGTAGTGCTGGGTCAGTCCCTCTCTAGACATTGTGATGTGGTGTGGCCCAGTAGGAATGAATAGGTGTCGGTACGGGACAGGTAGGAGGAATTTAAAAAAAAAGGAATGGGGAGTAAATCAATGGCAGGAGCCAGTAAGTGTGGGAAAGAGGGACTCAGACTGGTACTGGTAACTGTCTGCCCACAACAGTGTGGCATGGTCCATCAGGAAGGTATAGAAATGGCATATGGAGCTAGATGGAAGGGAGAAAGAAAGGGGAGAAAGGGAAAAAATTACATGGCAGGTTTCAGAAGGTGGGGTGCAGTGGAACCAGCCTGGTGGTAGGCTGGGAAGGAGTAGAAGTAAGGTAAGAAGCTAGGTGAGAATAAAAGGGTCAAGGAGGGAAAAAATGGTGTGAAAAGAGCTGGCAGTTGGGGGCGTGGACTTGAGCTGGCAGTAGGACAGTTTCTATCTAGCCCTGTCTAGCCAAGATGGGGCAGCATGTCCAGGTTCGAAGGGGTAGAGCTGAGGTAGAGGCTAGGTAGCCTGGAGAAAGAAAAGGAGTAAAGTGGGGAAAATGGTGTAGCATTAGCCAACCAAAAGGAGACAAAATGCACCTGGGCTGATGACAGACTGGGAGATCTCTAGCCAAGGAAGCTCCATTTGGCCCATCAGGAGTAGTAGAGCTGGTATATGGGGCAGAAAATTGAGGAATGGGAAATCATGTTTCTCTGGTTACTGAATTCTCTGTCTCCTGTTGGGACCTTCCTGAAGTCACCTTCCTGTACTCCCTGCCTGGGGACATTGATGGTTGTGTTCCAAAATGGCAACACCATGTCATGTTAGTAGTTGACAGGGGACCCCTCAACTCCCTAACTCTGCTTGTTCTCCTGTTTTCCTCAGTTTATTCTTCATTTAGTGTTTGATCTATTTCCCTATGCCTTCATCTGATGCTTAGAGTTCAAGGTTTAATGTTTTTATCCGTTTTACTTGGTTGTTCAGGTCCTTGCTGCAGTAAGACTGTATGGTGTGCTATGTTGGCTCCACCTTTTATTTGATTTCTTAACTGCTTCTTCCATGGGCATTGACTGTTGATCTAAGTAGAATGAAATTATTGACAATTGCTATTTTTTTTTTAATTTTATCATATTGAAAGCTATAAACTTTGCCCTTCATCAGTAAGTGCTTTACCTTGCCTTCATTTTTGGCAAGGAAGGTTGTATCATCTGCTGTAGGTTTTCATAAATATTCCTTATTAGATTGAAGAAATTGCCTTCTTTTCCTAGTTTTCTGAGAGATTTTACTATTGATAGGTGTTGGATATTTTTAATTTTTTTTCTGAATAGAAATTACTGTACTGTCATTCTCTTTACTAATATGATGAAGTGATTGAATTTTGTATAGTGGTGGAAACCAGCCTCCTAGAATAAAATTTACTTGGTTGTGGTATATTATCCTTTATATATAGTGTAGGATGCAACTTAATATTAAGAATTCATGACAGACAATTGATCTAAAGTTTTCTTTTGTTATCTATGTCTGGTTTTGGTATCAGAGTAATAACTGCCCCAGAAAAACCTGCTACCGTGGCGTTGATTCTGACTCATAACAACCCTATACGGCTGAGTAGAACTACTCCATAGAGTTTTCAAGGAATGCATGGTGCAATTGAATTGTCAGCCTTTCACTTAGCATATGTAGCACTTAGTGACTGTGCCACCAGCGTTTCCATCAGGGTACTACTGGTCTCATAAAATGAGTTGGGCAGTGTTTCCTCCACCTCTATGTTCTCCAAGAGATTGTGTAAGATTGGTACTAATTCCTGCTTAAATGTTTGATAGAGTTCATTACTCCAGCGACCTCCGTCTGGAGTTTATTTTTATTTCTTGTGTGTGGGATGGTTTTTAACTGTTAGGTTCTTTAATTGTGAGCTGTGCAAATTTCTTATTTCTATTTGATTTGGTCATTGCAAGGATAGTACAGGACTGGGCAGTGTTTCTGTTGTACATAATGTTGCTGTAAATCAGAACTGACTTGACGACATTTAATACACATTTTTTATTCAATTTTAGTAATTTTTGTTGTTAGATAAATTTGTCCATTTTGTTTCAGTTATAATATTTATTGACAGAAGTTGTTTATAATTACGCCCTACTAGCTACTCAATACAATCAATTTTTTTTCAAATACTCCTATGGCTATATCTCCCACATTTTGATTTATAGTGATTAAGTGTTCATTCAGTTAACACATTCTAAACTTTCCCTGGCATTTATACTTTACCTCATGGGATATTTAGAAGTATGTTGACTATACCAATCACCCCTATCCATCTGCACCACATGCTTTATGACTGACCACCTGAATACCTGAGCTGAATCAATATAAGAAAAGTTAACCATACATTTTAAAACAAGAAGCAGGAATGCAGCAGGTAACCACAAATAACTACAGTTTACTAAAGGCTCAGAAACAGCAGTCCATATCAAGGCACTTAAAGGGGCAGAACATGATCCCTTCAGAAAACTCCCAAAGCAAACAATGAGATTTTCTGGAGGAAGAGAAGTTCCTGGAATGATCAGAGGTAGAAAAAGAAGATTAGTATTTAGAACTCTTTAAGACATGAGAAAAGAAATGAGGAAAAATGCAGAAGAACATAGTAAAAACAAGCTGCAAGAAAACATTCAGTGGCAAAAATTAGAAATTCAAAAAAATAATAAAATTACAAGTTGGACAACTCAATAGAAAGTCAAAGGAGCAGAACTGAGGGAATGGAGGCCTGAATTAGTGAGAATGAAGATAAAGAACATTACATCAACATATTTGAGATAAAAAATCTGATAAAAGAATTTAAAAAAATCAAGAAACACTAAGAATTAGGTGGTACTTTATGAGGAGGAATAATTTATGAGTAACTGGAATACCAGAAATGGGTTGGGGTGGTAGGTAATAACAGAAAATACAGAAAGAATTGTCAGTAGTTTGCTGACAGAAAAACTCCCTGACATCATGAAAGATGAGAAGATACCTATCCAGGATGCTCATCCAATTGACTCTGCACAAGGTAGATCCCAAAAGAAAGACATCAAAGCATATTATAATCAATCTTGCCAAAGCTAAAGATAAGGAGAAACTTTTAAAAGTGGCTAGTCCCATGGTAAGAAAATTTAATTTAATTTGAGACAAAAAAAATTGATAGTGAAATAGCTATTGGATTAACATAATGTGAAATTTGCAGCTAAATTTAGCCAGTAGAAATCCTGATTGCATAGTGGTTAAGTGCTATTGCTTCTAACCAAAAGATCAGCAATTCAAATCCACCAAACACTCCTTGGAAACTCTATGGGGGTAGTTCTTTCTGTCGGGTCATTGTGAGTTGGAATCATTCAATAGCAATGGGTTTTTTTGTTGTTGTTGCTGTTTTTTTGGGGGGGGATTTACTCCAATCTTTGTATTCCTAGTGGATAACAGTGCCCTTGCTACCTAAATTATTGGCAGTTGGAATCTATCAGCCACTCTTTGGGAACACTGTGGAGGCAATTCTACTCTGTCCTACAGGGTCACCATGAGTTGGAATTGACTCAGCAGCATTTTTTTTTTCGTGTTTACTCCAAATTTGAAGGTCACAATTCAATCAGAAACGTATATATATATACATATATATATATATATGTAGGCATTGAACAAAAACAAATATAAAATGATTTGAGCTCTAAATAATCAGTGCTCAATATTTTTATATTAGCCATATCTATATTAATATTATGTACCATGTCAGTCTGAGACACTAAAAAATTATATACCTTTCTAAGAAAAATGCACATTTATTCTCCTAAGATAAGATATACTGATGTTGTTGTGATAAGGGGCCAACGAGTTGGTGCCGACTTATAGCAAACCTATTACAAGACTACAAACTAATGCCTGGACTAGACTTGGGGACACAGTGTGACCATACAGTGTGTGTACTTTATGGTTCTGTAAATTTATAGAAGGCTGTCCTAGTTGTCTCTTTATACATGGGATAGAAGAGGGTGAGGAGAGCAGAGGGAGCTACAGATAGGTGGGCATGCAAAACTGATTTGGATTATATATTTTCACTTAATCACAATTAAAAAAAAATAAAATCACTGCCTGGTTCTGCACCATCCTCAACAATACTTGTTATACGTCAGCCCATTGCTGCCGTCACTGTGTCAATCCATCTTTTTGTGTCTTCATCTTTTTTACTTACTCTCTACTTGATGTCTTTCTCCAGGGACTGGTTCTTCATGACAACATGTCCAGAGTACGTGAAACAAAGTCTTGCCACCCTTGCTTCTATGAGGCATTCTGGCTGTACTTCTTCCAAAACAGATTTCTTCAGTTTTTTGGCAGTCCATGGTATATTCTGTATTTTTTGTCACCATCATAATTCAGAGGTATCAATTCTTCTCCTGTCTTCCTTATTTATTGCCCAGCTTTAGCATGCATATGAGGTGAATGAAAACACTATAGCTTGGGTCAAATGTACCTTCATCTTCAAGGTTACATCTTTGTTTTTTAACACTTTAAAAAGGTTTCTTGTAGCAGACGTGTCCAATACAATCCATTGCTTGATTTTTTGACTGCTGCTTTCATGCATGTTAATTGTAGATCCAAGGAAAATGAAATCCTGGATAATGTCGATATTGTCTCCATTTATCATGATGTTTCTTACTGGTCCAGTTGTGAGGATTTTTGTTTTCTCAATGTTAAGGTTTGAACCATACTGAAAACTGTAATCTTTTATCTTCAACAGTAAATGCTTCAAGTCTTCTTCACTTTCAGCAAGCCAAGTTGTGTCATCTGCAGAATGCAGATTGTTAACAAGCCTTCCTGCAATCTTGGTGCCCCATTCCTCTTCACATAAGTGCAGCTTCTTGGACTATTTGCTCAGCATACAAGCCAAATAAGTATGGTGGAAGGATGCAGTCCTGATGCATACCTTTTCTGATTTTAAGACATTCAGTGTCTGCTTGTTCTGTTCAAATGACTACCTCTTGATCTATGTACAGGTTTCTTATTAACAAGATTAAACTTCCTGGAATTTCCATTCTTTACAATGTTATCTGTAATTTTTTATTATCTGAATAATTGAATGCCTTTGCATAGCTAATAAAACAAAGGTAAACATCTCTCTTGTATTCTCTGCTTTCAGCCAAGATCCATCTGACATCATCCCACATCATATCCTCTTTTGAATCTAGTTTGAATTTCTGCCAGTTTCTGTTGATGTACTGCTGCAATCACTTTTGAGGATCTTCAGTAAAATTTTACTTATTTGTGATATTAATGACTTTTTATGATTTTTAAACATTTTTTTATAATTTCACCTATTTATTGGATCACCTTTCTTTGTGGAAAGGCATGTAGGTGGATCTCTTTCAGTCGATTGGCCAAGAGCTGTTTTCTGAATTTCTTGGACAGACAAGTAAGCTCTTCTAGTCCTGCAGTTTGTTGAAACATCTCAATTGTATTTCATCAATTCCTAGAGCATTGCTTTTGCCACTATCTTCAGTGTAGCTTAGACTTCTTTCTTCAGTATCATCAGTTATTGATCATATACTACCTTCTGAAATGTTAGAACATCAACCAATTTTGGGGTATAGTGACTCTGTGTATTTCTTCCATCTTCTTTTGATGCTTCCTGCATCATTTAATGTTTTCCCCAATAGAATCCTTCAGTACTGTAACTGGAGGTTTGAGTTTTTTCTTCAATTCTTTCAGCCTGAGAAATGCCAATGTTGTTCCTTTTTGATTCTCTAACTCCAGATTATTGCACATGTCATTATGATAAATTTGTCTTCCCAAGGTACCCTTTGAAAAATTTTCTGTTAAGCTCTTACTTCATCCTTCCTTCCATTCCCTTTAGCTACTAGACATTCAGGAGCAACTTTTAGAGTCTCTTCTGATAGCCAGTCTACAACTCTTCTAGTCTTCTGCCAGTGTTCAGTATGTCAGATCTAATCTTTGACTCATGTGGACTTGTTCTAATTTTCTTCAGCTTCAACATGAATTTGCATACGAGCAATTGATGGTCTGTTCCTCAGCTGACACCTGCCTTTGTCTTACTGAATGATAATGAGACTGCTTCCACAGATGTGGTCAATGTGATTCCTGTGTATTTCTTCTGGTGAGGTACACAAATAGTACATTTGCTGTTTATGTTGTCGAAAAAGGTATGTTCAATGAAGAAGTCATTGGTCTTGGAAAGGTCTATCATGCTATCTCCAGCATCATTTCTGTCATCAGGACCATATTTTCCAACTAGTTGTCCTTCTTTGTTTCCTCCTTTTGTAATCCATTCACCAGTAAGTATGAAAGCCTCGTGATGCATGGTCAACAAATTTCAGACTGTAGCAGTTGGTGAAAAAAAAATTTGCTCATCTTTGTCCTTAGTAATTGGTGTGAAAATCTGAATAATAGTCATATTAACTGGTATTCCTTGTAGACATATGGATTGTACCCTATCACTGATAGCACTATAATTCCAGAAAGATTTTGAAATGTGCTTTATGATGATGAATGCAACATCATTCCTCTTCAATTTGTCATCCTAAGATAGTGGACTAAATCATTATCTGAATCAAAATGACCAGTAGCAGTCCATTTCAACTCACTCATGCCCAGTATAATAGTGTTAATGCATTCCATCTCATTTTTGATGATTTCCAGTTTCCCTAAATTCCTACTTTGTACACTTCATGCTCCAATTTTTAATGGATGTTTGCAGCTGTTTCTTCTCATTTTGATTCATGCCACATCAGCAAATGAGGGCCCCAAAACATGACTCTATCTATGTCATTAAGGTCCACCCTGGGGAGATAGCTCTTCCTGTATTGTCTTTTGAGTGCCTTTCAACCTGAAGAACTCATCTTCCAGCATGGTATCAGGCAATATTCCACAGCTATTCATAAAGTTTTCCCTGGCAGATTCTTTTCAATAGTAGATTTCCAGGTCCTTCTTTCTAGTCTGTCCAAATCTTGAAGCTCAGCTGTAATCTGTCCACCATGAGAGACTCTGTTCATGTTTCAATACTGATGGCAAAGCTTCCAGCATCACAGCAACACACAAGCCCCTACCATACAACAGACAGACCTACAAAGGAATACGCACTGCGCACCTACTATATGGAAACGCTGGTCTTGCAGTTATTAAGTGCTATAGCTGCTAACCATAAGGTCAAAAATTCAAATCTGCCAGGCACTCCTTGGAAATTCTATGGGGGCAGTTCCACCCTGTCTGTAGGGCTGCTATGAATCAACTCAATGGCAGTCAGTTTTAGTTACCTACTATATATACAACTTTTGCTACTTTCTGGGTATTTATTGATGAATATGACAGTAACAATCCCTGCCTTCACTAAGTTTGTATTCTAGTGAGGAAGAAAAACAGCCACATAAACATACAATTTCAAAATTTTAATAAATACTATGAAGTAAAACTAACAAGACTTCATAAGTAAAATGGAGCGATCATTAATTTAAATCAGAAGGGGTTAGAGGAAAACCCATCTGAGGAATTGTCATTTTGGCTTATACCTGTAAATGAAGTGGAAACTAATTAGGTGACTTTTATAGGGAAAAAGCATTCAAAATAGGAGAAACAGCATGTACCAAAGCCTTGATTCAGAAAACAAAAACAAGTTTCATTCCAGCGTTGCTTTTGTTTTTATCTTTTTATATTGATTTAATTTAATGTATTTTATATTGTACTTTACTGTAGTTAAATATGTATTTAATATACAATAAGCTGTATGACATAGATCATGACAACGTATATTGTGCAAATCTGATGCAAGAGACTTCCTTAAAGTGCCTTAGAAAACCTACGATGTCACTTTGAGGACTAAGGTGCACCTGACCCAAACTGTGATATTTTCGGTTGCTTTATATAAATACAAAAGTTGGGATATGACTAAGGAAGACAGAAGAAGAATTGATGCCTTTGAATTATGATGTTGGCAAAATACTGAATATGACATGGGCTGCTAATAGGACAAACAAACCTTGTCACAGAAGAAGTACATAGTCTGAATGCTCATTAGAAGCAAGGCCGATGAGACTTTGTCTCACATTATCTAGATATGTTATTATGACATACTAGTCCCTAGAGAAGAACATCATGCTTGGTAAAGTTGAGCGTGAACAAAAAAGAGGAAGATCCTCAACAAGATGGATTAACACAGTGGTTGCAACAATGGGCTCAACATAACAACCATGAGGATAGCTCAGGCCGGGGAGTGTGTTGTTCTGCTGTCCATGAGGTTGCTATTGTTGGAACCAGTTTAACAGCCTCTAACAACAACAACATGAGGGTAGACACTCTGAGACTATGTAAAAATATTTCTCCTGATCAAAAATTCATGTGCTAATTTCAACATCTATTAGTGATTCTCAAACTCCAATTGTAGTTCTATACTCACTAGTTGACATTCTTTTATAAGAACTTCCACTTTTTTCCTCATTCATGTGTTTAGTCAACTATTATTTATATCAGTATGTACTTAGAAATTCCTATCTTATTCGATTGTCATTTTTATTCATTAATTTCTTTGATGCCAAAACTACCCCACATTTGACCAACAGATCTTCAAGCTGTACCAATATTTTTGATTTATAGTTAGCATAGCCATATTTTTAAACTAATAGTTACATTTGTGCATTACCCAATGTAGAGAGAATGTTTTGTTATATTACAGAGTCACTGATTCTCCATGGATTCCTAATTTCCCACTTTCCTGTACTCCTAAAATGCCTTAGGTCCTTCACCATATTACTTTCAAATTCACTTCATCTATCACTATTCTTCCATAAGGCTGCATCTTTGTGTATGGCAGAGATGATGTGTTAGTTAGAATTTGGTCTAGCTACAAGTGATAAAAGTCCTAAGGTACAGTGGATTTAGTAAGGTCAAAATTTGTATCAATCTCTTAATTAAAATCAGTGCAGAGGCAAGTAGTGCAAAGATGTTTTTGATGACTCTGCTGTGTATGTTCTTCTAGAATCCAGGCATTTGATGGCTCATGAGAAAATGATTCTTATCCTACGGCCCAAGCGCTCAGCTGTGTTCTAGGTAACTAGATAGATGAAGAGACCAAGAAGAAGAGCCAAAGATCAAGACAGCAATCATTAAAAGAAGTTTCCAGAATTCTGCCAGGTTACACTTCTACATGTGTTCCACAGACCAATACTTACATACATGACCCAACATGGCTTCAGCAACAGCTGGTAAAGATCATCTTTTTTTCTGAGTAGCCATCTACCTAGCTGAAAATTCTGTTAATATATAGAAGGAAATTGGTTACTAGGGCATCTAATAGTCTCCTCCACAATCCATCTCTTTAACTTCATCAATATTTCTAAAATCCTTCTTCCTCTACATAGAAATACAATCAAAGGAGATAATTCTCTAAAACGTACAGAGGCAGTAGTAAAAATACAAAGTCCAGCAATTAAGTCTGTGAATTTAACTGTTTGAAGTGCTACATATCATTGCTGAATATCACTATGGTCACCTCCAAAATATTCCCCTTGGGAAGCTATACACTGGTGCCATTACCTAGTCTACCCTTCAAAGCAATTTTGGAGCTCTTATGTGAAACAGCCATTGCACGTAGTAGCACAGTGGCAAGTGCACGAACTTAATTGTGTAGTTGTCTGTGGGGGAGTTTTTAGCCGATAAACAAATACTCACCTGATCTGGCCCTCAGTGACTTTTTTCTTTACCCAAAAAGAAAGGAAATATTGAAAGGAAGAAATTTTGATGACATTCAAGACATCAAGGGTAATACCACAACAGCTCTAATGGCCATTCCAGAAAAAGAGTTCCAAAATTGCTTTGAAGAGTGCACTAGGTACTGGCATCAGTGGCTAGTTTCCCAAAGGGAGTATTTCAAAGGTGACTATGATATTCAGCAATGAGGTATGTCGCACTTTTTCTAGCATGAGATCATGAACTTAATTGGTAGTCCTTGTATATATAAAATATCCTTAGGTAAGGCTTAGGATTAGAGAAGTCAAATTAAATAATCAATTTGAGTGACTAAAGGGTAGGACATCTTAGACAGGAAATAAATAAAACAAAGGACCAAAGCTGAATGCAATCCTAGAATGCAAAAAGTGATAAGAACAAAAATGGGGAATTAAAAAACAGCATATGTATAATATGATTTATATTGACATGACTCAGGGGATCCTAGATTGTTGTGTCTGTTGCTAATTATGAGGCATGAGTGAACAAATCAATTGCTTAAAGAAAGATGCTTGTGCTGAAGATCTTCTGAACGTAAATTTTCAAATACACAGGCTCCATCTTAAATCTATGGGAAGTTTATTTTGCCATAAGGCATCTTGATCTATTGTGAATTACTTCATCAGTACTTTAGTCATTCTGGAGCTAGATTATCAACACACTGAGAATAAGTACCCACTGCAGTTGAGTTGATTTCAACTCACAGTGACCCTGCAGGACAAAGTAGAATTGTCTCATAGGTTTTCCAAGCCTGTAATCTTTACAATCTCTGGAAGTTACTCTTGAACATAGAGTAGCTAAAGCAAATGGAAGAAAAGATTAAGTAAAAGAACTGAACAGAACATTTCAAAGGGTAGCTCAAAAAGGCAAAATAAAGTGTCATAATGACATGTGCGTAGACCTGGAAACAGAAAACCAAAAGGGATATAACACACTCAGCACTTCTCTAGCTGAAAGAACTGAAGACAAATTCCAGCTTTGAGTTGCAATATAGAAGGATTCTGTGGAGAAAATATTAAATGATGCAGGAAACATTAAAATAAGATAGAAGGAATATACAGAGTCACTATACCAAAAAGAATTGGTCAATGTTCCATTATTTCAGGAGGTAGCATATGATTAAGAACTGATGGTGCTAAAGGAAGAAGTCCAAGCTGCACTGAAGACATTGGTGAAAAGCAAGGCTCCAGACTGACAGAAGACCGACTGAGATGTTTCAGTACACTCATGAAGCAGTGGAGGTATTTGTTCATCTGTGCCAAGAAATTTGGAAAACAGCTGTTGGCCAAGAGACTAGAAGAGATTCATATTTATGCCTCTTCCAAAGAAAGATGATCCAACAGAATGCAGAAATTATCAGAAATGTCTCATTAGTATCACAAATATGTAAAATTTTACTAAAGATCACTCAAAAGCAATTGCAGTAGTATGTTGACAGGAAACTGCCAGAAACTCAAGCCAGATTCAGAAGAGGACATGGAACTAGGAGTATCATTGCTGAGATCTGATGGATCCTGGCTGAAAGCAGAGAGTACCAGAGAGATACCTACTCAGGTTTCAGTAACTATACAAAGGCATTCAACTGTGTTGATCATAACAAATTATGAACAACATTGCAAAGAATGGGAATTACAGGACACTTATTGTGCTCATGTGGAACCTGTACACAGATCATGAGGCAGTTTGAACACAAAAAGGGGATACTGCATGGTTTAAAGTCAACAAAGGTGTATCCTTTCATCATACTTATTCAATGGTACGCTGAGCAAATAATTCAAGAAGCTGGACAATATAAAGAAGAGTAGGGCATCAGGATTGAAGGAAGACTCATTAACAACCTGCGTTATGCAAATGACACAACCTTTCTTGCTGAAAGTGAAGAGGACTTGAAGTATTTACTGGTGAATTTCAAGGATTACAGCCTTCAGTATGGATTATACCCTCACAGAAATGGATTACCTTAACAGAAAGCCTCACAACTGAACCACTAAGTGACATCATGATAAGCAGAAAAACCTGAAATTGTTTTCACTTTCATTGGGTCCGTAAAAGCAACACCCATGAAAGCAGCAGTCAAGAAATCAAGTGATTTATTTCACAAGAGAAAATCTGCTGCTGAGATGTCACTTTAAAGACTAAGGTGTGCCTGACCTAAGACGTGGTATTTCTAGACAGTGTTTCAACTTGTTGTACACTGAGTAGCTATGCACTGAAAGCAACTTGACAGCACCTAAGAACAAACAACATTTACAGAAAGTAACTGTCACATTTTTCTCCCATGGAGTAGTTGTTATGTGTTTGAACCACTGACATTTTACTTAGCAGCATAGCAATTAATTACTGAGCCATCAAGACTCCTTGAGAGTGAGTACAGATTTAGATTTCTCTATTAGAACATAAGTTATGTTAGGGCAAGTTTTGTCTGCCATTGTTCACTGTTATATTTGTAGCATCTAGAAGACTGACACATAGTAGACATTCAATAAATATTTATTGATTGAATGAATGGACATTAACACATACTAATTTATTTTCAATACAATGCTTCTATTGTTCAGACAAAATGAGAAAGTTTAATACAGTCAACGTCAGGTCAAGTAAAAAGTCTATACTATGCTAGTGTATTTTAGAACAAATACTCTGAGACAAAAAACTGTTGGTTACTATTTAAATATTATACTGGAAGTTGGTTGTCTCCTTATCTCTATGTGGAATGAAAATTTTTCTGCCTTTATCATGCCAGAAATCTCAAGAAAAATGGAAATAAAGTGAATCTTTATTCTGAAACTGTCTTATATTTTCCCAGATAATGCAAGGAGTTTCTATTAAATAGTTACAGTAGATTAAGCCCTCTAGGATTCTTTTACTCTTGAGTCTAGGATTTGACATGGTGTGAAAAAATGCCAGCATTTGTAATTTCATTTTATTGAGGGAAGAAAAATGTTAGACAGTAGTGTCCCCTCTAGGGAATTTCGATAGTGTTTCTTGCCAAGAAATTTCCACTGAGGTTAATTGTCTGTATGGAGAACAAAGTCCCGTGACTTTATATATATGGTTACAGCCCTGTCTTAATGTTATTTTAGAGGAATACAGCTTTCCATTTCTAAAAATTCTTGAGATCCTTCAAATTAAATAAACAAATATGTACTCAGAACATACGACATAAAGCCACTGCAGGCAGAATATTCAATCCTTCTCCCCACTTAATCTTCAATTCTGATGGAAAGAAAAGATAAGTATCTTTTTTGCTAAGAAAAAAAAGTGAGTTGTTGGTTTCCAGTGCCACTGAGTCAATTTCAACTCAGAGTGACCCAACATGGCAGAGTACTATTACTGAATATCAACTCTGATTTGAGGTATGTGTTAGAGATGAAGGGAGGAAGGGTTTAATTTTTTGTACAACCCTGTGTATTTTGTGACCTTTATATGCAAAGTTGAATGTGAAATAATGTGTGAATAAATGGTACTTTTTCAATATGAATACAATATCATTATAATTTAAAACATTGAGAATTGTCTTTAAAGATTGATCTGGGGTACAATTTGCATTGGTGGATATTTCCATTAACTAAACTATATGTATACTAACAGACATCTTGAAATCATCAACATCAGATTTAAGCTTAATAATCACAGTCATTCAGGGAAATTAAAGGGAATAAAGTGCAGTCCTTTTGTGACACTTGTCATGAGGAGATAAAGACACTGTTAACATCTGGATACAACCTAAAGAAAAATTAAACAAATATAGACTCGCAATCAAATAGGGCACTATGTTTTATGAAAATAATCAACATTATGTGTTACACTTAATGAAATGTAGTACTACTTAGTGAACTAATTAATCCTTACAACATTACAAGGTAGGTAAGGGAGGTTCCAAACATTTAAGCATTGCATAAATGTTATACATACTAACTATAGGTTTTGGACTGGATCCAGTTTTTCCAATTCCATTCTGTTTACTTTTCAACTACATGAGTGTTTTTAAACTTATTACCATTACCTATAGAGAAACATATTTTATATCATAA
The DNA here is from genome assembly GCA_028571685.1 of Heterohyrax brucei. Lineage (NCBI taxonomy): Eukaryota > Metazoa > Chordata > Mammalia > Hyracoidea > Procaviidae > Heterohyrax > Heterohyrax brucei. Next base: position 44,821,755 of record CM053144.1, on the reverse strand, counting down.
TCCATAACACACAAGCACATACATACTGATATATGTAACAAAAATAAATATGTCATATTATGAAAAACACTAAGATATACCATCCCGTCATTTTTTTCATCAGACTGTACAAACAATGATCATTTATCTTGATTTTTAAATACTGAAAGTTTCATGTTGGAAAAAAGAGTCATTCTTTGGGGAGTAGAACAAAGAAATAACATTCTGTGGTGTTGTGTCTGTGCAAATTAGACCAGTTCATGTGGAGCTCAGTCAGTTCTGAACCTATTCTAAATCAACTAATAAATTCAACCAGAACATGACTAAGGTCAGCAGACTACTAATGACAGAAACAGACACCTTGTGGTAAGTTAACACGGATGTTTCTTGAGTTCTCTTTCAAACCGTTCCTTCCTTTATCTTATTCTTTTCTCTAATATAAGATCAATTGTGAATTCTCCTCTACCTAATCCTTCTTCTGTTAAAATTTGCTACGTGGCATTTTTGGGTAAAATGAACAGACTTGTTATTATTTCTTTTAGAGGCAATACAAAAATTGTAATGTGTAGCATTTATACTCAATTTTTTCTGTTGCAAATATCAAATCATTTCAGTGGACTCGACGGCACTTGGCTTGGCTTAGTGGAGTTACAACATAGAGAAAAATCTGTTACAACTCATTTATTTAACAGAATAAATGAACAAAGGAATTCAACTTCATTCCATCAACAAGAGCAATGGCAGCCATGGATCTGGGCAATGGAAGTGTTCCAAAGGTCTTCATTCTCTTGGGTTTCTCTGACCATCCCTGGCTGGAAATTCCTCTCTTCATGATAGTGCTTACTGCATACATCTTCACACTACTGGGCAACATCTCAATTATTGTCATATCCAAGGTTGATCCTCACCTTGACAGCCCAATGTACTTCTTCCTTTCCAATCTCTCCTTCCTGGACCTTTGTTTTACCACAACTACCATCCCTCAGCTGCTGCTGAACCTCTGGAGACCAGATAAGTCTATCAGCTATGGGGGATGTGTGACCCAGTTTTATATGTTTCATTTCCTCGGTGCCACTGAATGCATCCTCTTGGCTGTGATGTCCTTGGATCGTTACATTGCTGTCTGTAAGCCCTTGAGGTATACAGCTATCATGCATCAGAGATTTTGTGTTCTCCTCGTGGTGGTAGCTTGGCTAAGTGGTTTGGCTAACTCCTTGCTTCAGTCATCCCTTACTGTCCAATTGCCACTTTGTGGTAACAATAAGGTAGAAAACTTCCTGTGTGAGGTTCCAGTGATAATCAAGATGTCTTGTGTTGACACCACATTCAATGTAGCTATGCTCTCCATTGTGGGGACTTTCTATTCTCTAGTGCCTTTGTCACTTATTCTTATCTCTTATGGGTTCATTGTAGCTACCATCCTGAGGATTCGGTCCTCAGAAGGAAAGAAGAAGGCCTTTAACACATGTAGTTCTCATGTTATCGTTGTATCACTCTTTTATGGGCCAGTCATTAGTATGTATGTCCAACCTTCTGCTGCTAACTCATCAGACAAAAACAAACTCATGTCCCTGTTCTACAGTTTGGTGACACCTATGCTTAACCCCTTTATCTATACTTTGAGAAACAAGGACATGAAAGGAGCAATGAGGAGGCTTCTTATCTCATTGTACTGCCAGGAAAGAGAGCAAACATAATGCCTTCCATACATATTTCAGATTTGCTGCTCTAAAATTAACTCTTGATTCACCCTGCTCCAAAGTTGTCCTTTTAGTACCTATTATATCGACATACATGTTTTCATAACTCATTACTATGATTTATTCTTCATTGGATACCATTTCACATATGAATCCTGATCCTCAGTTTGTCTGAAATTTTTACGAGAGTAGGGACCATGTTACTAAGTTCCTGTATATCCACCTAGAAACTCTACTGTTGAAATTCCAAAAGTGGGAAATAAGTAAGTACTTAATGGCTGACTCATTTGCAATCAGACCACAAATAAAAACCCTATCATTTTATGATTTTAGGAAAAAAATAGAAATAATGCCTTCTGTAAGGACCCTTTCATCCACAGACATTCACTGCCTAACCCTTTATAAATGGGATATTTCAAAAATAATATTTAACTCTTCCTTATATGCCTCATAGGAGTTTTTAAGATATTCGACTGAAGAAAATATTTCTAGGCTCCCAAAGGGAAAATTGAAGATTTAAATCCTGAAAACTTCTTTATAGACTGCTAGTATGGACAGTGACTCAGTCTTCTTTGGGGACGTGAACTGCGTTGAATGGGAAAATGAAGTGTATTTGGTACTGCATGCAAAAACATTATAATTATTTTTTAAATATTTCAAATAATTAAAAAATGCATTTATTGAATCAGAGCATTAAGTATTAAGTAGAAATGAAATAAGGAAAGGAATGGAGGATAACATGAAAGGAAATATAAAACAGATTGACTGCTAGATCATCAGCTTTGAGAGAAAAGTGGTGAATTACAAAATTTGATGTGTGGAGATGGGAAGATAAATACTCTGTTGATTTTCATTAATAAAATCAATTCTTCTTGTTGTAAATTGTCTTTTCTCATACTTATTTTATCCCTCCTCCCTTCCAAAAACTGTCCTTTTCAAATTTATTTAAGGTAAATATTTACTTATTTTTTAAAATAAATAAATATTTATTTTTTAAATAACTATAAATGCCCATATACAACTGTTCATCTCTAGTGTCAGTGTTCACTTGTGTACTGTTCACTTCCAGTTGGCAAGAACAAAACCTACTAACTCATAGTATACAAGCTTCTAACACAACCAGTAATTAATGGTAGTAAATTCATTCTTCAATTTCTGCCCGATGTGTTGCAGTAAGATTTCCTTTGTAGATATGAAGGGAAGAATACTACAATTTTGCTCTTGTTAGGTAAAACAAAAATCACTTGTCTGGAGCCATGCTGATTCTTTAACACAGAGGTAGTGCCAACTAAGGACTAAGTCTTCTGCCTCACTGTGTTCCCCTCCATCACAGTGCTAACCACAATTGAAGCTTTACATTTCCTTGGATGACTCCTGCTCTTCTCCAAAAAGGCCATTAGATATTTTCTTTCTCACCTAGTAATCTGAATGATTAGCAAAGTGAGTGCAACAAAATAGCCTCTCAAATATTTTTTAAAGAAAAAGAAGAATGAATGAACAAGTATTACCCACTCTACTCATCTGTTTTTTTAGACACTGTAGAGTCAGTTAATGACCCCATGTGATACAGTAGAATTTCCCCATAAGCTATAATCTTTTCCTAACCAGATCACCAGGTCTTTCTTTCATGGAGCCAGTGGATGGATTTGAACTGCCCACATTTTGGTTAGCAACTGAGCACTTAATCACTGTGCTCAGTATCTACTGTTAAAACCTGTATCAAAGTCTCATGCAAGTATCAGTCATATACTAAAAGATGAGTTAAGTCAGAGAGGTTATTAACTGGCTTTTAAGGCAGTGTTTCCCAAATTATCTTCTGATACTACTCCAGGAAAACTTAACAGAGAAATTTAAATTAAAAACTAATCTATGTTCAAACAAATTTGGGAAATTTTATTTTAATTTATTTTACTCTTGGCATTTGGAAGATAAAGTGTAATATTAAGTTATTTGATAACTCTAAAGTAAATTTTGTGTTATGATTAATAGAGCATTTACACTTTTTAGACCTATCATTGATGTCCTTTAGAGCAACCAATAACAGCAAAGATTTGGAAATGACTTTTTAGATAACAGTGAATCCCAAATTTGCTACAGAGAAAAATAAATAAGCTAAAGGAAGCAGAAAATTTTGTTCAAGTGAATAAACAATTTCTTATCAAATAGGTTTACAAAGTTTTGAGAGAAAGCTGCTCATAATAATCTTGTAATGTCTTCCCTGGTATGTATTTATTCCTTTAGATTATAAATTTCATGGTCAGTTGTTACATTAACAATTTTATAGCCATTAATTGTTATGCTAAGTATCTCCTCTTAATTTTGGTAGAAATGTAATGGCAGTAGCTACCACAAAAGAACTGATAAACTTAGCTTTAACATTAAAGAGAAATTTTTGCCATTTTTTATTAAACATACTTTCTTCTAAAAATATAGCTCAGTATGTAGCTATGTCAAAAATCTCCACATGTAGCTAGCATAATCAATAAAATAAACATGATGCATTGTTTGAAATGCGTTTTACAGTTATAATGGAAAATTAGTCTCATCTATTCTGAACTATATTAATTGAGCTGAATCAAATCTCAATTCTAACCGCAGTGATGAATAAACTCATCTGTTCTTATACATCTCACATCTCTTATCACATTCAGTCAATAGCTACAATAAATACTTAAGTAATTAATAAAAGTTTTCATTTTTCCTTGTATCTCTAATTAGGTTATGGATTTTTAAGATCAATATTCCCAACATTGCACCTATAAACACTTGTATTAAGCAGGAGGTGGGGTGGTAGTAATCAGTCCATAGTCTAAACACTTTGATGGTTTGGAGAGCTTAGAGAATCAGAGTATGCTGCAGCCAGAGTGCTGTCAGGCCAAAGCAAGTTTGTTTCACCTGTCACTGCAGCCAAAAACTCAGAGACGGCAAAGAGTTCAAGGAATGCTTTATTAGCAGATAAGCTGGCAAACCTGCGAGACAGGGAGAATAACTTCTCCAAACCTGTCTTGTTTGGGTTACATTTCCAGTGGTTTTTATAGCCAGATTTCAAAGGGATTGGCATCCAAAGATTGTCACAGAACAATAACTGGGAGTCACAAGATTCCATTGCATCTTATCCAACGGTGTGAAGTACCCAAAATTTCATTATCTCTCTGAGGTCTTAATTGATTTGCTTCCCTAGAAGACAGGAAGAGGAATGCAGACCTGGTAATCCAGTCTGGGGATGATAATTGGAACAGAGAATGGAAAGTAAGTTAACAACCTAGGTGAATTTTGTTAGATTCTTATATTCACCAACAAGAGTATTAGAGTATTCTGTAGCTCTACTGTACTGTCAAACTGCTTTGTTTTGAAATCTAAGTGCACTACTTGTAGCTATTTCACTTTGTCCAAGTAATTTAACCTTTATTTTCCCTATGTATAAGATGACTAAAATTGTGGCACATATTTCAAGAGGTTCTTTTAAGAAATACATCAGATACTGTATGTAAAGGTATGGTCCATCCACCATTATTATAATTATTATCTTCTTAAAATATCAAAACCTCTTTCATATCCAAACTCATTGCAGTCTAGTGGATTCCTCCTCATAGCAACCCAACATAATAGAGTAGAACTGCCTCATAGAGTTCCCAAGGATCAACTGGTGGCTTCAAGCTTCCAACATTTAAGTGAATGCCGACCGTTGTGCAGCCAGGGACCCTTCTTTCACATTTCTGCTCTTAACTCAGGTTTCTTTCTGGGCCACAGGAAAAGAAAATTATTACAGCATAACATCATCAATGTGAATTAAAGGCTGAAGACATGATCTTTATTCAGCTAAAGGCCGTTGCTGTTGAGTCAGTTCCAACTCACAGAATTCATTCAGCTAGCACCCCTTTACTTAAATTGCCCCCAAATTCCCCATCTTGTGATTCAGCAAGATGCAAAGATTTTATTGATGAATTCCTGCTACCCAATGATAACAACATTCTAAATAGAATAGGAAAAGAAATGCGATATTCTAGTTATAAATTATTATTATTTATAAAAATTGCCGTGTCATTTTTTTTTTTTAAGTATTATGTGAGACTGAAAAACAATGTATTTGGATCACAGGAGATTCTTAGATTTAGAAGTCCATAAACTGAGTCCTACACTTGCCATGTAGTCCTGTGTGATCACTGATAAATCATGTCACCTCTATTACTTAACATTCTATATTCATAGCATAAATATGTTGTTAAGATTTAATTATATCATGTACATGATAACACTTTGTATTGTCTGAAGCACTACATATAATAGAACAAGATATTTTTAATAACATTTAACCAGAACTCCAGATTATCTTCAAAACGTTCTTTATAAATTGATCTCTCAGCAAATTATTAAAATATGTTTCTAAAATATAGGTTTAAAAATTATCTCCATGTGACAAATTTGTCCCATGCATACAGACAGGCAAATCTATTGTGCCTGTTTATAACTTGCTAGAAGTTCCTGATCAGACTTCATACACATAAAAATAATCCCTATCAAGCTTTTAAAAAGCGTATACTTGACTCTACTACAGACCTCTTATATCAGAAGCTTAAGAGATTGGTTTGTTGGGGGAATGGTTAGCCTCTATGCCACTTGTCCAGGCTGCCTAAGTAAGGACATTTAGCCCAGAACATTATCTTATAAAGACTCTGGGCAGTGGGTTGCTCTCTCCCAGTTTCTTCTCCTTTTCAGAGCTGTCTTTTTTCCTGTTCTGGTCACACAGAACTTTGTCTGTTGCATATGTGTGAGCATGATTTAGTACCTGGCCAACCCCACTTCTTACCAGCAAGGAGGGTGCAGGACCTCTTGACTTCAGCCTGAGAGAGTGAACACACAACATCTTCCCTCCACTGACCATATGTGTGGATGATCCTGTTGGTTGAAGACATCAGTGCCCTCTAGTGGAGCAGATGTTACTCTTTCTCTTCTGTATATGCGTGTTTAGCCTGCGCTAGTAGAGCATGTGTATGGTCTGTGTTCTTTGTTGGTAACCTCAAACTCTGGTATAACATGAGTCCAGAAAACTATTTTAAATAACCTCTTTACCCGACTCGACGGCACTTGGCTTGGCTGGCTTAAGTAATTTTGATGTGCATGCAGAGTTAGTGAAGGCCATTATAGCGTAAAAGTTGGGGAATATTCATAAGAGATAGAAGTTATCTAGCTAATGGAGGAAAGTACATCCCAAAACAAGGACTAGTGACAACTCTTGCCAAGGATATGAAAAATTGTAGATATTAAAAACTTAGAGGAAAGGTATATAAATATATGAGCAGAAAAATTAAAAATCATAACTCTCATCAGATGCTAAGGGAAATGCAACAAGACCAAGTAGAACATCTAGAAGACATGGTTTCTCTGGAAGTGAATGTGATATCAGATTCAGATAAGTAATTCAGTCTGTAGTGAAATTCTCATTTAAATGAGCCAAAAAAACTTCTTTAAAATGAGTTTTCGAGAGCTGAAATACGCTACAAAGAAACCAACACCTGAATAGTTGCTATTGATAACTGAATTTCCAGTTTGGATAAGCGAATAAAAGAAACACTTTACAACAAAAGCAAAAACCATGCTACATAAATTGTATGAGAAAATATAAACTTAAGCAAATAGACACACAAAACTAAATGATAACAATAGAAATAATAGCTAAATAAAAACAATAGATGGAGGAGTAATAAATAAATAACAGGAAATAATTATTGAGTTGTAACAGATTAAAGTGAACCAAAAAAGTAAAGCATAGTTAAAGGAGGAAAATAAACACGCCTTGGACAACGTACCCTGTAAACTTGATGAATTGTAAAAATGAAGCAAAATAAATGCATCCAATGAGACAATTTGGACAATAGATTATGTATATGAGACCAGCCTTCCACTAACAGTATCTAGAAAGTGTGAGTAAAGCAACAAAAAGTTATGTAATACATACTTGCATTACACTGTCATGGTAGTCAAAACAGCCTGGTACTTGTAGAACAATAGATACATAGACCAGTAGAACAGAATGGAGAATCCAAACATAAAATCATCCACCCATGATAAAGGCCCAAAGTTTGTTAATTGGTAAGAAGACAGTCTCTTTAACAAATGGGGTTGGCGTCACTCAATATCCACCTGCAAGAAAATGAAAACCCTTATCTTACACCATGCAGAAAACTAACTGGAAATGGATCAAAGACCTAAATACAAAGTCTAAAACAATAAGGATCATGGAAAAAAGAATAGGGACAACACTGGGAATGCTAATACATGGCATAAACAGAATGCAAGACATTACTAACAATGCACAAACACCAGAAGTGAAAATAGATAACTGGGAACTTCTAAAAATCAAATATTTCACATGCTCATCCAAAGACTTCGCAAAAAGAGTAAAAAGACAACCTACAGATTGAGGTAAAAAAATGGATATGATAATCTCTAAAATCTGTAAGATACTGCAAGAGGAAGGAGCCAAGGTGGCCGAGTAGGCAGACACTTCCTATGATCCTCTAACAACAAAGATCCTGAAGAACAAATGGATAGATTATATATGACATTCTAGGAGCCCTGATGACCAAAGAGAAAGTTGACAAATCAGGCACAGCAAATAGGAAGGGAGAGTAGGTCCAGAAATATGCAGAACTCTTCAGAATAGACCCACCTGGAATCAGCCAACATGGTAAATGGATCACTGGTTTTCAGAGAGTACCCTACTCAGTAGGAGAGAAGGATCACAAGAGAGTATAGTCCAGCCTCTAGAACCGGTGATAAGCTACCCTTGACCATCAAAAGCTAAGTGCCTTGAGTCTAACCTAGGCAGTTTGCAGATCTAAATCTTTCCTTCAGGATGAACCTGTCTCCCTTTTTCCAGTGCTTCCCCCATCCCCTGTCTGCACTGTGGCTGGCTCTGTAGTCTGATACGACTAAGTCAGAAGTAGGACTCCTTAAAGCTCAAACTGAGCCATTCGCTGATACTCAGAGAGAACCAAAGCCAGCCAAGTGCTGTCGAGAGAGGACAATTTTAAAAGCTAGCAGAAGGGGAATGGAAAGAATCTGCTGATTCCCTGAGCCAGAAATACAAGATGGAGATATTTCATTCACATAGAAGCAAATATAAGGGGGCATGCCATCCTCACAGATACTCAGGGATGGCTGTTGGCGCATTGTCTTTCTAAGCACCTACAGCCAGACAACTGTGCTTACACCAACCACCCCTTGCCCATCGAAGACAGTAGGCAAGAGCCTGCACCACATACTTGGTGACTAATTACCTGGACTCTTGGGCTGCATTCATAGAAGAAAAGTTTATCTCAATAAATGCACAAATCCAAAAAGAAGAAAAGGCTCAAATCAAAGAATTAAAGCACAACTCGGACAGGTAAAAAAAGAGCAACAAAGCAATGCCTCAAGCATGAGACAAAACCAGATAAAAAAATTAGAGCGGAACTAACTGAATTAGAGAATATAAAAACAACTGAAAGAGTAAACAGGTCCAAAAGTGAGTTTTTTTAAAAGATCAACAAAATCAATAAAACACTGGTGGCCAAACTCACATAAGAAAAAGAGGAGAAGTAACTCAAATGAGAAATGACATGGTTGATATCACAACAGACCCAACTGGAATTAAAAGAATCATAGCAGAATAGTATGAAAAATCATACTATCAAACCTAGAGGAAATAGACCAATTTCTAGAAATGTGTTACATACTAAAACTAACAAACATAGGATGACTTAATAAGCTTGTCATAAAAGAAGAGATTGAAAAGGTAATTTAAAGACTCCCAGCCAAAAAAAGAACTGACCCAGATGGCTTCAGTGGGGACTTCTATCAAGCTTCTAGAGAAGGCTTAATACCACTATTACCAAAGGTATTTCACAGTATGGAAAAAGATAGAATACTCCCAAGTTAATTCTATGAAGCCAGGATAACCTTGACACCAAAACTAGACACGGATAGGACAAAAAAGTAAAATTACAGAGCAATATTCTCATGAATTTGAATTTGATGCAAAAATTCTCAACAAAATTCTATCCAATAGAATTCAACAGCATACCAAAATATAATTCACTGTGACCAAGTAGGAGTCATACCAGCTATGCAGTGGTAGTTCAGCGTTAGAAAAACAGTTAATATAGTTAACCACATAAAAAGCACAAAACATAAGAATCACTTGATTTTATCAATTGATGCAGAAAAGTGATTTTACAAACCCCAGCATACATTCATGTTAACAACTCTCAGCAGAATAGAAATAGAAGGGAAATTCCTCAGCAAAACAAGGGGCATCTATGCAAAGCTAACAGGCAACAGCATCTTAAATGCAGAGAGCCTGAAACCATGCCCCCTGAGAACAGGAACCAGGCAAGATGCCCTCTCTCATCACTTTTATTCAACATTGTGCTGGAGGTTTTAGCCAGAGCAGTAGGCAAGATAAAGAAATAAAGTGCATCCAAATAGGTAAGGATGAAGTAAAAGTATCTCTATTTGTAGATAACATGATCTTATACACAGAAAACCCTAAAGAATCCACAAAAAAGCTACTGTAACTAATAGAAGAGTTCAGCAAAGTATGAAGATACAAGATGAACATAAATAAATCAGTGGGATTCCTTTACACTAAAATAGAGACCATCAAAAAGGAAATCACCAAGTCGTTACCACTTACAAAAGCCCTGAAGAAGATAAAATACCTAGGAATAAATCCAACCAAGATGGAAAAGACATATACAGAGAAATTACAAGACTCTACTTGCAAGAGACCTTCATAAGTAGAGAAACCTACTTTGATCATGGTGAAAATGTCCATTCTTCCCAAAGCCACCTTGATATATAATGCAATCTCAATACAAATTTCAATGTCATGTTTTAATCAGATGGAGAAGCAAATGCTCAGCTTCATATGGAAAGGGAAGAAGCTCCAGAAAAGTAAAACATTGCTAAAGAAGAATAAAATAGAAAGCCTCACACTACCTGACTTTAGAAACTATTACACTGCCGTGGTTGTCAAAACAGCCTGGTACTAGTACAAAAACAGATACATGGGCCACAATATAGATTCCAGAAATAATAGCATTCACCTATGAGCTGCTGATATTTGAAAAAGACCCAAAGTCTGTGAACTGGGGAAAAAACAGTCTCTTCAACAAGTGGTGTTGGTAAAACTGTGTATCCATCTGCAAAAAAATTAAACAAGACCTTCTATCTCACACCATGCACAAAAACTAACTTAAAAGGGATCAAAGCCTAAATATAAAACCTAAAATGATAAAGATCATGGAAGAAAAAAATTGGTACAATTCTGGAAGCCTTAATATGTTACATAAATAGACTACAAAATATTACCAACAACACACAAACACCAAAAGAGAAAATATATAAATGGGAGCTCCTTAAACTCAAACAATTATGCTCATCCTAAGACTTCACCAAAAGAGTAAAAAGACTACCTACAGATTGAGAAAGAATTTTTGGCAAATACGAATTCTAATGACATTTTTTAGTGAGAGGGAGAAAAAATTCACCGATTTCGTGTGGAAAGTGAAGAAGCCATAGATAAGTACTTATAAAGCATAACTGAAGAACACAGTGCAAAGCCTCACACTACCTGCCTTTAGAAACAGTTACACTGCCACAGCCGTCGAAACAGCCTGGTGCTGGTACAAAAACAGATATATGGACAAATGGAACAGAATTGAGAATACAGATATAAAATCATCCATGTATGAGTAGCCAATATATGATAAAGGCCCCAAATACGTAAACTAGTTAACAAACAGTGTCAGCATAACTGTATATCCACCTGCAAGAAAATGAAACAAAGCCCACATCTCAGGCCATGCATAAAAACTAACTCAAAATGGATCAAAGACCTAAGTATAAAATATAAAATGATAAAAATCACTGAAGAAAAATAGGGACAATGCTGGGAGCCCTACAAAATTTTTGGCTACAACATATTTGATCACCATCTAATCTCCATAATCTCCCAGATTATGATTAAACAAGACAGTTTAAATCTCAACAACAAAAAGACAAGTATATCAATTTAAAAATGTTCAAAGGATATGAACAGACACTTCATCAAAGAAGATGTCCAGGTGGCTAACAAATACATGAGGAAATGCTCATGATCATTAGCCATTAGAAAAATCCAAATCAAAACTACAATGAAATACCATCTCACCCCATCAAGGGTGGAATTAATCCACATATCACAAAATAATAAATACTGGAGAGACTGTAAAGACATTGCACTCCTGGTGGGAATAAAAACGGTACAACTACTTTGGAAATCAAGTTGGGGCTTTCTTAAAGAGCTAGAAATAGATATACCATAGAATTCAACAATCCCACTGCTTGGAATATATCCTAGAGAAATAAGGCTACCAAATGAATAGCTACATGCACACCAACGTTTTTCACAGCACTGTCCACAGTAGCAAAAGGATGGAATCAACCTAAGTGCCCATCAACAGATGAATGGATAAACAAATTACGGTATATTCACACAAGGAAATACTATGTAATGATAAAGAACAATTTTGATTTGGGGAAACATAATATGGAGGAATCCGGAAAGCTTTATGCTGAGTGACATGCCAGTTGCAAAAGTACAAATACTGTATGAGACCACTATTACAAGGACTCAAGAAAAGGTCTAAACATGGAAGAAAATAGTCTTTCATGGTTACTAAGATGTGGAGGAAAGGAGAGGAGTATTCCCTAGCTAGACATAGGCAAGAATTATTTTAGGTGAAGAGAGGGACAGCACATAGTAAAGAAGTCAGTACAACTAAAAAAGCTAAGAGGTTATCTAAATATAATCAAACAGTTCAAGGGACAAAGTAGCAGGGGCAGGGGCCTGGAGACCATTCAAGGGACATCTAGTTCAATTAGCATAACAGCATTTATTTAGAAAATGTTCTGCATCCCACTTTGGTGATCAGTGTCTTGGGATTTAAAAACTGGCAAACAGCTATCTAGGAAGCATCAATTTGTCCCAACTCATATAGAGCAAAGGGGAATGAAAAATATCAAAGACATAAAGAAAATATCAGCCCAAGAGACAGAAAGGGTCACATAATATAGACAAGACATCAGCGTGACACCAGAAGAACTAGATGGTGCCCAGCTATCACCAGTAAATGCCCTGACAGGAAACACAATCAGGAGTCCCTGATGTAGCAGGAGAAAAATGGGGTGCAGAACTCAAACTCTACTAAAAAAAAAAAAAAAGCCAACTTCATCAGTAAGACCGGAGGACATGGACCCCAAACTGTCTGTTAGCCCATAAATAAATCCATTCCCAGAGTCAATTCTTCAGGAAAAGTCTGAACTGGACTATGACATAAAACGATAGTGGTGATGAGTGTGATTCTTGGCTTAAGTAGATACATGAGATTAACCAAACAGCTTTTGTCCAGAGGCACAAAGAGAACACAGAGGGGAATAGGAGCTGACTGAGCAGACCAGGGTGTACAGGGTGGAGGCAGGGAGTGTGCTGTCACAGTACAGGGGAGGGCAACATAGGTTACACAGCAATATGTATATAAGCTTCTGTATTACTAAGTGTCTTGGATTGTAAATTTTCACGTAAAGCACAATAAAATATATGTATTTTTAAATATGTGTATGTTTAAAGTATAGTGTAGTATATAAAGCATAGCATATAAAGTCTTTCACTATGTAGTAAAGTTGCTTTCTATGTTTATTTGGTATTATTTTGTTATTTTGGAGGTTTTAATTATTGTTCTGTAGTTTCTTTTATATCAATGCTTTTTATAGACCTAAAGATTGGTTTCCTACTATAAGCACTATTATTATCAATTAATTATCTCCTTCCTTTTTCTTCCCCAGCACCCATTTCAAAATAATTTCCTTTAACTCTAGTTAATACCTAATCTATGAAATTTTTGTTCTTCCCATATGCTTTCTTCTTTATCCTACTCTTTGTAACTGTCATATCTACATTATCAGATACTGTTGTGTGCAGTCACATCAGTTCCAGCTTATGGAGACCCTACAGGACAGAGATGAATTGCTCTCATAGTGATTCCTAGGCTGAAACTTGACAGGAACAGACCACACGGTCTTTCTCCTGCAGGGCCGCTGGGTAAGTGTGAACCATCAACCTTGCAATGGGCTGCCAAGCATGCAACCATTGCACCACCAGGATTCCTCACAGTATCACAGCATATACCAGTTAGTTATTATTCTGTGTCCTTTAGCTCCACCATTTGGTCTGCTCATTGTAGAAATCAAATTTTGGTTGATTGACAGTTTCTTTCCTTCTCTTTTCAATTCCTCGCATCTTCATTTCCTTTAATACATAATGTGAATAGAAATAATTGAATATTATATGAAATATTCTAAGAATCAATGAAGTAAACTATTTGAAGAATTTTCATTTAAGTACTCCAGAATGATGTATTCAAATAAGCTCCACTTTACGGGTATTCTTTTTAAATTAGTGGCCAATCATTTGTGAGTTGTTACAAAACAAATCTAATAATCAAGGGACTTGTTACCACCTCACTGCAATAGTGACTAATTGAACAAAGCATTTATCCGGAAAGCTCTGTCCCAAGGAACATTTCTGCTAATCTATGGGGAATAAAAATAACTAGATTGCTGAAAAGAATGCCCAAGAGGACTCAGGAATAAAGTACAAATGACAGGTTGGCAAAGCATCCCTGATGCTATCTACTATTATGTTCCTAACTCACACTTTTCTCTCTTTGGAGTTGTTCTATCAGCTGAAAAACTCACAGTCTGAAACTATTTCTTAGATATGTATCTGTGTACTGCAGTTTCTCCTTTTATTAACTTTTTAAAAATTTAAATGTATCCTTTCATAATTGTTTTTCATTAAATGATATTTCCCAAAATAAGGTAAGTAGAAAGATATTTGTTAAAATGCTATGTATCTTAGGAAATGTTGGGATGTATGCAAGTCATTGTGCTCAGTTTACATATAAAAAGCGGAGAACAATTCAGAGGCTTTTCCTAAACTTTGGGAATATCTAGCTGTATGGCTAGGAAACAAGTGGCTTTCCCTCTTAATAAATTAATTTCTGTCTCCATAGGTCTGTTTCTCCATCTCACCCTTTGTCTCTTTCTCTCTAGAACCAATATAAAAACCATTTCAATTTCAACGCTATATGATAGATGTCAAATACGTGAGAGAAATATGAAGCCTTCATTCAATCTTGTGAACATTTTAAAATGTATAGTCAAAATTTGATGTATTGACCTATGTGTTTCATACAGATGTTTTAGTACCAGACATAGCATTATTTCTTCTTATAACATTTTACCGTATCTAAAGCTAAAAGTGCTATAAATATGAATAAACTACTACACAGGAAGGAAAAACTGTATAAATAAGATATTCTAGAATAAAAATGTGAGAGAAGAAGCAAAGAAGTAAAAAACAATGCATTGTGGCACTCAAAGAGGCTTTAATTAGATGTAGAAAAATGTATTTCTACATAATAATATAGGGATGGAAAAAGGAAAGGAAGTAGGAGACCCAAATGTCATGGGATCCAAGAGCTAGCTACACTCTTACATAATGACAATTACTTACAAAATTTTCAAGATCTAACCATAGAATTATGGAGCTTAACCATATACTTCAAAAGTAAATAATCTCATGGATTAGAACGACTTGCTGTGGTGACACTGTAGAAATACCCAGAAAAATTCCACACTTGTGGGAAGTTGTCAGTTAATGAATTCACCATTCACAAACAAAACTATACTTAATACAGAACACTATGAACAAATTCTGAACAAATGCAAATTAAACAAAATTGCTGAAAGCATACTTGAATGAATCCTGTCATTAGTGTTACATCTACATAGGGCTACATGCATTAGAGTTACACAATACTGCCATTACAGTCACATACATGAATGAACACTGTCATAGAGTTATGTTAGAAGAAATCATGGGAATCCAATATAAATCTTTAAAAGACTGAAGAATGGTTCATGATTCAGAAATATAAAAAGGTGACTGTAAAGTTAAGAACAGGCAAAAGCAGAAGAACCAGAGGGTACCCTACCTCCACTTTTCTGGTAACTCAACAAAAAGTCCATGTCGTCATGGATGTGGGAGAAATATAAGATACAGAACTCAAACTGGTAAAACAACAACAAACAACAACAAAAAAAAAAACACCAGACTTGATGGTCTGACAGACAAGAGAGTCCCTGGGAGATATAACCCCTAGAGTCTCTGCTAGCCTAGAACTGGAAGATAACTCCTCAGACAAAGACTGAACTGGTATCTAAGACATAAAATGATACTGATGGAAAGTGTACTTCTTGGCATGGGCAAATACAGAAGACTAACTGGGCACCTCCCGCTCAGAGGCAAGCGGAGATGACAGAAGGGAACAGGAGCTGGTAAAACGGACACGGGAAATACAGGGTGGCAGGGAGGAGTGCACTGTCACACTGTGGGGAGAGTTACTAGGGTCACATGCAAAGTGTATGTAAGTTTTTGTATGAGAAACTGACTGTAGTTTCATACACTTACTTAAAACACAATGGAAAAATTATCAAACTGAAAAAGAAACAATAGGCAAGAAATAGTTTCTAGTCAATTATTTAGTACACAGATAGATTAGAATTTTTAGAATGTTGATTTTAACAAAGCAATTCATACTATAGTTTTATTTCATATCCCATCAGTGGTATAGAATTTTCTTGTATAAAAGAATTTTACCCACAACATATTTTCAAGTACTGTATGTTCGTATAACATTTTGAACAATGTCAAGGTCAAATTAGAGTACAAGAGGCAACATAATCCAGTCAGCATCCCTGGAGTTGAAATGCTTTCTATGGAAATTTGAAGCTCTGAATTTATAGTCTGGTTATCTCAATGTCTCTTTTAAGGCTTTAGTTTTTCGTCTTTACACCCTTCCTCCTTATTAGCAGAGTATAGTATTCAATAATTAACAACATCCTAAAACCATGGGTCCAAAAAATTCCTGTGTCATAAAGTTTAATAGTAGAAACCACATGAGTAGATGTATGTAAAAAGTACATTGAACTGTTTGGCACACAAGGGATCATTAAGGATTAGCTAGAATTTTGCTGTTTTGTTATTGTTACTTTACACTACTAGCCTAGATAGTGTACAAACAAAAGTTCATGTCTTAGCTCTCAGAAGCTTTGAGTGAGTCTTCACATGGAGGCTTTGAGGATGTAATAAAAGAGAGAATGTGACAATCATAGTTCGTAACACTTCAAGTATAGCCTGTTAACCATTACACCACTAATTGAATAACAGGGTAACTCATAATTTTGTCACTGGTCAGCACGACTTTAACTTATCATTTGGATTTCGGAATGTATGCCATTTTAGAGAAGATTATGGATTTCATAAAACATACATTATAAACAAAACCACAAAAACTTCATTGCCTTAGTAACCTTTCTCAAAATGATACTTCACTTGCCTAGTTAATTTTGTTTGTGTCAGTGTGTGCTTTAGCTTACAAAAAAAGAAAAGAAAAGAAAATGTCTCGAAATGTAATTTCTGGACTGAGGCAAGTTTCTGAGTCTGAAGTAGGATACAGGCCTTTCTCCCAACAACGGTTCACTGAGTTACAAATATATTTGCAAACTTTTATGTACTACAGGATAAGCCGACTCCAAGAAAGAAAATCCCTATACAGTAGACAAATCAGCGAAAATTTAACATGAAAAATCAAATACCCACAATTCAGATATATACCTGAAAACAAATTCATTGATTATGCTCAGTTCTCTCATTTTATTCTTGAAGAACTAAGCTAAAATGTTTCAGTTTGTAGCTCAATTCCACATAGCTAAGATAGTGTTTAAAGCAAGCTTTCCTTCTTCCCATAGAGATGACATAGTGAATCAACCAATTAGGTGGGGCTGGACGGGGCTATCTTGGTAACTCTTTTATCTCCAGGATTTCTTCTCCTTCTCCTGCTATAGCTACTTTAGTATGTTTACTATTCTTAACACTGTTTTGCCCCAGTATTTCTGTGAATGAGTCATGTGACACCTGGGGACCCTGACACACTGACTATATCAGTAACACCTGAATATAAGAATAATAATAATCTGCATTTTAACAGCCACCTTACCTGATTTTTATACCAGCCATAGTTTATAAATCTTTGCTTTGGAGTTTCCAAATCACATTCCATCTATTTTCCATTAAATCCTCACCACAACTCAGGGAAATAGTTGGTGGTATCTTACAAAGAAGGAAATTCCATTTCAGAGAATGGTTAGATTGTTTTAAAACATGCCTTTAACTTACAGTGTCATGAAGGGGAATTAGGTGCTAGACGCCTTCTTATTTCGAGTTACTGCTCCCCATCTTCTAAGAATGGGTGATCAATGCATGGTTGTGTTTTTCCACCGTTCGTAATACTTTGTATCTTACTCGCCACTCTCTACTACAGATAAAATGAAGATGATGGCACCAATTAACATAAGCCACCCTGAAGAATTTGTTCTCCTAGGCTTTACTAACCGTCCTTGGCTGGAGCTTCCTCTCTTTGTTATTCTTCTGGCAACATACCCCGTGGCCATGATAGGAAACATCGCCATCATTCTAGTGTCCAAGTTAGATCCCCGTCTTCACAGCCCCATGTATTTCTTCCTCACCAACCTCTCCTTTTTGGACATGTGTTATACCACCAGCATTGTCCCTCAGATGTTGCTTAATCTGGGAAGCTCTAAAAAGACTATCAGCTACACTGGCTGTGCATTTCAGCTCTATTTCTTTCATATAATGGGTGGCACAGAATGTCTGCTGTTGGCTCTCATGTCCTTGGATCGCTATGTGGCCATCTGCAAGCCTCTCCACTACACCCTCATCATGAATCAGCGAATCTGTGTCTTACTAGTATCAATTGTATGGCTGAGTGGAATGATTTACGCTGTCTCAGAGGCCACTGTTACATTACAATTGCCTCTCTGTGGTCTCAACAAACTGGATCACTTGGTGTGTGAGATTCCTGTTTTGATAAAGATTGCCTGTGGTGAAAAGAGTGCCAACGAGCTTGCCCTCTCTGTGGTATGCATTTTTATGTTAGCTGTTCCACTCTGCTTAATTCTTGCTTCGTATATTTGTATTGGACACGCAGTGTTGAAGATTAAGTCTTCTGAGGGTAGGAAAAAGGCCTTTGGTACGTGTTCTTCTCACCTAATTGTGGTTTTCTTGTTTTATGGCCCAGCCATCAGCATGTACCTTCAGCCCCCTTCCTCCATCACGAGGGACCAACCCAAGTTTATGGCTCTCTTTTATGGAGTGGTAACTCCTACTCTCAACCCCTTCATCTACACCCTTAGGAATAAGGATGTGAAGAGGGCGTTAGGTAGTCTGGTAAGGAGAATTTTCAGTTCCAAGTAAAAGATAATGAACTTCAAGTGAAATTATTTACCAACTAGAATAGATTCAGAGATTCTGTGATAAAGTGTTCTTG
Source organism: Heterohyrax brucei (assembly GCA_028571685.1). NCBI lineage: Eukaryota > Metazoa > Chordata > Mammalia > Hyracoidea > Procaviidae > Heterohyrax > Heterohyrax brucei. Next base: position 44,802,581 of record CM053144.1, on the reverse strand, counting down.
TCCCCTAATTCCCAAATTTCATGTTTAACGCTTCCCTTTCAAAATGTGTCACGTTTCTGATATCCTTGACGATGATCCTAGGCAAGGGTGACAGTAACTATGCACAAATATAGATACTCTGTTCTTGAACATGTATTAAAGGATATTTGATCTGTAGTAAAATGGAAACCCTGGTGATGTAGTGGGTAAGTACTACAGCTACTAATCAAAAGGTCAACAGTTCAGATCCACCAGGCACTCCTTGGAAAGTCTACAGGGCAGTTCTACTCTGTACTACAGGATTGCCGTGAGTTGGAAGCAACTCCACGGCAATGGGTTTAGGTATAACAAAACAATAACTGTTAAGTAGTAAAATCAATTAATAATTTATAACTTTATTAGTTCAAGCTACTTGTCACAAAATAACATGGCAAATATTCATCAATGAGCTTTCCATCATAGTGTCACCTGAAAAGTGTTTTATTATCCTTTGTAAGTTTGGTCCGTCTTGGGGTAGATAGCATGGCTACACTGAACACTCACTGGAAAGCTCTCTGTACTTTAGGAAAATTACAAGTCTAATTTATATAGATGCTATTGCTTGTTAAAAATGCATTGTAATTCTTATTTAACAAGTATTTAGGTGGTTTTTTTTAATTCTTAACAATTTACCATTAAACATAAAAGTGAATAAAGACAAAAAGTATGAATAAATTTATATTGTCCCTTTGAAACATTATAAGCATGAGTTTTCTGAATCAGTGACAGAAACAACATTAATAATGAACGAAAACCTGAAAATTTTGTATGACACATAGCTTTGAACGACAAAAATGCCTCTGAAACCATGTAAAAGTCCGTAGGAGGAAGACATAACTTGCATTTCTGGGATGGAAAGCAACTTGATTTTGAGTATCTTTTTATTGATGTAACTTTATGCAAATCATGCTCAAAGTCTATATCATTAAAAATGGAAAGTACTAAAATTTGGTTCAAGGATTCATACCCAAAATTTAAAAGATTACCATTACATTGGTTATAATTTAGAGAGAATAATTAATGGATTCATAAGTATTTGGTGTTGAATTAATATGTGACAATTCAAAAGAAAGTTGTATAGGTGAGAAAACGAAGACTTTTTTAGGAAAACAAGCAGTCACGTGGACTTCCGGCAAATCTTCAAGTACGATCAAGTTCTGCATGAATCATTTGAGGGAAAATCACATGCTATCCTGAACAAGAATCAACTGAAAATCAGATCAACTCTTCTAGAAATAACAGATTATCTAGTACTAGCTAACAGGCCTTGAGATCAATGAATAAACTTTGGTATGTTTAGTCTGGAAAGAATTCTAAGTAACTTTCGAAACTGGCTGATAAAATAATAATAATAAGTTTTCCACATACGCATGAAAATAAAATTTTTTGTGATGCTCGGCACATACGAATGGAAACCCTGGTGGCGTAGTGGTTAAGTACTGTATCTGCTAATCAAAAAGTTGCCAGTTCTTTGAAAACTCTGTGGGACAGTTCTACTCTGACCTGCAGGGCAACTATGTGTTGGGATAGACTCAAGGGCAGTATGTTTGGCTTCGGAAGTAAATTTGTTTGATCATTGCTGCTGTTTAAGGCACACATTTGCTAATTTAAGGTCCCTGGGTGGTGCAATCTTTTTGTACTTGACTATTAACCTAAAGATTGGCTGCTTGAACTCACAAGTGGCTCCTTGAAAGAAATGCCTGGTGTCTTAGTTTTCTAGTACTGCTGTAACAGAAATGCTGTTGTCAGGTGAAAATCCCAGGTTTTGCTCAGCATGAATTGTTAGAACCAATAAACCAGAGGGCAAGGTGAGAGATCAGAAAGATGACTTTATTTAGCTATACAAGGAAAGGAGTGATCAAGTCTGTTGTCTCCAAGACTGCTTGCAGCAACTTGAGGAGGTGGGCTTTTACAAAAAGCAGGCAAGTAAATGCAAATTCATCATAAATATTCAAGTTTGACCTTCACACAGGTGCTCAGAGCTTGGGGATGACTAAGCGTTTTCTTTAGACAAGGGTTCACTTCCCCAGGATGGAGGAAGAGCTGGTTTTATTTCAATAAGATGTTAAGGGGGCGGAGCCAAGATAGCAGACTAGGAACACATCTCCTTATATCCCTCTGGAAACCAAGACCTGAACTGATAATCAAACATAGCCTTCTGGTCACCTAGTGAGCCCCCACGACACAGCACAGGGCTGTTAATTTGGACCTCATACCACTGAATGAAAAACCTCCTCTCTTTCACTGACTCCTGCTCCTGGTTAGCCCTGGCTCTTGGACTGAGCATAAACACACCACTTTGACTTTTTTTTCCTCTGTCTTGGTGGGCGGGCAGAGCTGGGTCTTGCCTAGCGGCTAGACACAGACACACTGCTAGTAGGATAGGGAGGTAAAATTGCCATAGTTTGAGAGCCAGGCTTAGGACTCTATTCATCTAGCCACTTTGAGCCTGTCTTTTTATCACTGCCACAGTGTGGTCTGTACGGAACCGCAGTGCCTGTATGCAGGACACCATGATGGATACGGAGATTTTAGTGGGACCTAATTCTTAGCCTGGGAGCCAGCACCTGCAAGCAGGTGCATTCTCAGACAGAAAAGCAGTAGTTTACACAGTGACACCTATAGTGGGGGCCCGGAACCGAGGCTGAGGACTCACTTCCTCTCAGCACCTTCAGCCCCTCTATCAGCCAATTGTGTGGAGGGCGCCATCTTGGATATGGCGGCCACAAGTGGAACTATTTCTTAATGTGGGAGCCAAAGCCTGCCCACAGGAGAGCACTTTTCTACCAGAAAAGCAGTAGTTTACACAGTGTCACCTAAGGCTGGGCCCTGTCAGCAGAGGCCAATGGGGCAGTAGCATTGCTGTATTTTGAACTAGTTCATATCATCTGGGGTTGGGATATAGAGATGCTTACTTTGCCAGTTGGGAAGAGGGACCTCTACACCTGAAAACCTGACTGACTTGGGAAATGGTCAGATACCTTTTGGTTTACATTTTAAGACAGCCTAGAGAAACATCTGCAGTCCATCCTCACAGGATCTCTCCCAAGCTTTCCTTACTCACATGAAACCCAAAAAGCAATGGCTACTTGTGGTATACAAGAAATCACCCATGGCTTCAGAAGGCTCACAAATAAAACAACCAAGGAGTTTTCTGGATGAAGAAACTTTTCTGAAATCATCAGAAGGTAAATACAAAATGATCATATACAGAGCCCTTCTAGACCTTATACAAAATGCAGCAGAACAAAAGAAAAAATTAAGCAAGTTGTTCGATCTGATGGAACACCAGTACTCTGAAATCCAACAAATCAAGAACAAAATCAAAGACATAGAAACTTCCCTTCAAAGCCAAGAAAACAGAATGCAACAAATGGAAAAAAGAATTTTTGACTTTGAAGACAGAGTCACGGACACCAGTGTCTATGAGCAAAAATCAGAAAAAAGAAACAAGAAAAATGAAGAAGCATTAAGAAGCATGTGGGACTCTATTAAGAGGAACAATGTTTGATTAATTGGAGACCCTGAACAGGATGAGACACCTGAGAACACAGAGAGTATTGTTGCTGAGCTGCTGAAAAGAAAACTTCCCAGAAATCAAGAAGGAAGAGAATACAAATATCCCAGATGTATATCTTATGCCTCCCAATATAGATCTCAAAAGGAAGACTCCAAGATATATTATAATCAAGCTTAACAAAATGAAACATTAGCAGCAACTCTTACAGGCAGCAAGACTCAAAGCAAAGCTAACATTCAGAGGGAAACCCTGTAGGCTTTTGTGAGATTTCCCAGCAGAAACCATGCTGGCACAGAGACAGTGGCATTATTCCAGCCAAGAATTACATATCCTGCAAAACTATGTTTCAAACATGAAAATGACATTAAGACATTCCTCAATAAACAGAAACTCAGAGACTTTGTACAAACCAAACCAAAACTACAAGAAATACTAAAAGTTCTTGGCTTTGGCTTAGAAGAACAAAACTACTAGCTTTATATTTTAGAATGACACATTATCCAGAACTCTACTCACTCAGTTAGGGAAGACTCCAAATTCAACCTCAGTTTTAATACTGAAAGAAGCAATCCAATGATTATCATGAAAACGATGGTACCATCATATTAAAAAGCGGGATGTACTACAGTCGTTATAGTCCTTCCAGATGGAGAGGAAGTCAACAAGACTGGTAGTAATTAAAATGGAGTTTATATATACTTTACTAAGGGGGATCATAGGGACAGCTGTAAGGCACAACAAAGACTTAACATGCGATATCAAGAAACGTAATACAGGAGTCTCAACAACCACAAAAACAGCTCTGAAAAAGGTGAAAAATCAACTCACAAAAAAGAATGTTCCAGAACAGACTAATAAGAACAACAGAGAAAACATCAACACAAAAATAAACATATCACAATGGCATCCATGAACACATACCTATCAATAATTACATTGAATGTGAATGGACTGAATACTCCAGAAAACAGACATTGAGTGACATCTAGGACCAAAGGACATGACCCATCCATATGTTGTCTACAAGAAACTCACTTGAGACTTAAAGATAGGAACAAACTGAAAATTAAAGGATGGAAGAATGCATATCAAGCTAACAATGATCAAAGAAGAGCAGGTGTGGCAATTCTAATCTGAGACAAAATCAACTTTAATGTAAAATCCACCCTCGTGGACAAAGATGGACACAACTTATCACTGAAAGTTTCAATACACAAGCAAGACTTAAGTACATTAAATATTTATGCACCTAATATCAGAGCACCTAAATACGTCGAAAAAACACTGACTACTCTCAAATAAGAGTTAGATCACTCCACAGTAATAGTGGGAGACTTCAACACTCCACTCTCAATACTGGACAGATCATCTAGAAAAAAGCTCAGGAAAGACACAGAAGACCTTATTGCTGCAATTAACCATTTAAACCTCATCAATATATACAGAACTTTCTACCCATCAGCAGACAACTACACCTTTTTCTCCAGTGCACACAGAACATTCTCCAGAATTGACCATGCGTTAGGACATAATGCAATTCTCAACAAAATCCATACCATTGAATTAATGCAAAGCATCTTCTCAGATCATAAAACCACAAAAGTCTAAATCGATAGCAGAAAAAACATAGATAGAAAGTGGAACTCTTGGAAACTGAACAACATCTTGCTCAAAAAACTATGGGTTATAGAAGAAATCAAGGATGAAATAAAGAAATTTATGGATTTCAATGAGAATGAAAACACTTCCTACCAGAACCTATGGGACAGAACCTGCAGGATACAGCCAAAGCAGTGCTCAGAGGTCTGTTTATCTCCATAAATGCACACATCTGGAAGGAAGAAAGAAATCAAATCAAGGAACTAACCCTACAGCTTGAACAACTAGAGAAAGAACAACAGAGGAACCTTTCAGGCACCAGAAGAAACCAGATTATTAAGATTAGAGCAGAGATAAATAAGAGAATAGAAAAACAATTGAAAAAATTGAGAAGAGCAAAAGCTGGTTTTTTGAAAAGATCAACAAAATTGACAAAACACTGGCTAAACTTACTAAAGAAAAACAGGAAAGGAAACAAATAACCCAAATTAAAAATTAAAGGGGAGTTGTCACAACAGATCCAACAGATCAAAAATATCATAACAGAATACTATGAAAGACTACCCTCTAACAAATTTGAAAACTTAGAGGAAATGGACAAATTCCTTGATTCATAGCACCTCCCAAATTATCACCACATGAAGCAGAACAACTTAATAAACCCATTACAAAGGAAGAGATTGAAAATGTCATCAAAAAACTGCCAACCAAAAAAAGCCCAGGCCCAGATGGCTTCACTGCAGAATTCTACCAAGCTTTTAGAGAAGAGTTATCTCCAATACTACTGAGACTATTTCACAGTATAGAAAGGGATGAGGTACCCCCGAACTCAATCTGTGAAGCCAGCATAACCCTGATACCAAAGCCAGGGAAAGACCCAACAAAAAAGAACTACAGACCGATATCACTTATGAATCTAGATGCAAAAATCTTCAACAAAATTCTGGCCAATAGAGTACAACAACATATCACAAAAATAATCCATCCTGACCAAGTTGGATTCATACCAGGAATGCAAGGCTGGGTCAACATCAGAAAGACAATTAATGTGATTAACCACATAAATATCACAAAAGACAAGAATCACCTGATTTTGTCCATTGATGCAGAAAAGGCATTTGATAAAGTCCAACACCCATTCATGCTAAAAAGTCATAGCAAAATAGGCATAAACAGAAAATTCCTCAATGCAATAAGGGCCATTTATACAAAGCCAACTGCCTATGTCATCCTGAATGGAGAGAGACTGAAACAGTTTCCCTTGAGAACAGGAACTAGACAAGGATGCCCACTCTCACCTCTCCTATTCAACATGGTGCTAGAAGTTCTAGCCAGAGCAATTAGACAAGACCAAGAAATAAAGGGCATCTGCATGAGCAAGGAAGAAGTCAAAATCTCCCTGTTTGCTGATGATATGATTGTATACACAGAGAAACCCAAAGAATCTATAAGTAAACTACTCAAACTAATAGATGATTTTAGCAAAGTCTCAGGATACAAGATAAACATAAGTAAATCAGTAGGACTCCTTTATACCAACAACGAGACTGTTAATGAAGAAATCATCAAATCAGTACCATTTACTATAGCCCCTAAGAAGATAAAGTACCTAGGAATTAATCTAACCAGAGAAATAACAGATCTTTACAAAGATAACTACAAGTCCTTACCGCAAGAAACTAAAAGAGACTTAGGTAAATGGAAAAACCTACCCTGCTCAGGGATAAGAAGACTTAACACTGTGAAAATGTCTATTTTGGCCAAAGCAATCTACTTACATAATGCAATCCTAATACAAGTTTCCAGCATCATTTTTTAATGAGATGGAGAAACAAAACACCAATTTTGTTTGGAAAGGGAAGAAGCCCTGGATAAGTAAAGTACTACTAAAGAAGACAAACACACTGGAAGGCCTCTCATTCCTGACCTTAGAAATACTACACTGCCACAGTGGTCAACACAGCCTGGTACCAGACAGATGGATCAATGGAACAGAATTGAGACCCCAGAGATGACACCATCTGCCTATGAACAGCTGATATTCGACACAGACGCTAAGACATTAAACTGGGTTAAAACAGTATCTTCAACAAATGGTGCTGGCAAAATTGGATATACATCTGCAATACATTGAAACAAGATCCATATCTTACACCTTATACAAAAACCAACTCAAACTGGATAAAAGATATAAATATCAAATCTAAAACGATAAAGTTCATCCAAGAAAAAGCAGCAACAACAATGGAAGTTTTAATAAACAACATAGACAGACTTCAAAATCTGTGAAAAAAAACACAATCAACAGAAGAGAAAATAGATAAATAGGAACTATTAAGAATCAAACACTTTTGCTCATCCAAAGACTTTATTAATAGACTTAAAAGGCCACCTATAGAATGAGGAAAAATATTTGGCAACTCTATGTCAGACCAACGCCTGATCTCCACAATCTATAAGATACTACAAAATATCAATAAGAAGAAGATAAATCATCCAATGAAGCGATGGGCAAAGGAGATGGACAGACATTTCTCAAAAGAGGAGATCCAGGCAGCCAAAAAACACACGCAGACATGTTCACGATCTTTAGTTATGAAACAAATTCAAATCAAAACTACAGTGAGATACCATCTCACCCCAGCAAGGTTGGCCATGATCCAAAAAACACAAAGCAACAAATACCACTGAGGCTGTGGAGAAAGCGGAACTCTCCTACACTGTTGGTGTAGTTGCAAAATGGTCCAGCCTCTTTGGAAAGCAATATGGCGCTTCCTTTAAAAAATGGATATAGATACACCATTTGACCTAGTAATACCACTGCTTGGAATATGTCCTACAGATTCAAGGCCATTCACACCAACGGATACATGCACAAGAATGTTTATCACAGCACAGTCCACGATAGCAAAAAGATGGAATCAACCCAGATGCCCAACAACAGAGGAATGGATAGGGAAACTATGGTATGTATATATACTCAATGGAGCACTATACAATGATAAAGAGCAATGATGATTCCAGGAAACATTTCATAATCTGGTTTCAAATGGAAGACATTATGCTGAGTAAAAGTAGTCAGCAACAAAAGGACAAATGTTGTATGAGACCCCTATGATAAGATCTCAAAAACAGACTTGCGTGTAGAAGAAAAGACTCTTTGACAGCTGCAAGGGAGGGGAGAGAGGGAGGGCAAGAGGGTAAGGGTTTAGATTAGATAGTTGCTAGAAATCTGGTTGGGTGAAATGGGTGACAGCACACATTAGAAACAAGAACAATATTAAGTGGACTTCAACATAACTTGAATACTCCTTCCATCTTAACAGAATATTGCAAGAACAGAGTAGCTGGGGTAACGGGCAGGGGACCATGCTCTTAGGCAAAATCGAGGCCAATTGGCACAACTAGCATTTTGCTAAGAGGGCTCTCTATACTCCACATTGGTGAGTGGCATCTGGGGTCTTAAAAGCTGCCAAGCTGCCATCCGAGGGCACAGCAAATGGTCCCAACTCAGCAGGAACGGATGCTCACCGAGGACCAAAATGACATGGGGTAAAGACAACCCAGAAGATAGAGAGACCCACATGAGTGGGTGCCTACACAGACTTGGGACCGGAAGAACCGGATGGTGCCCGGCCACCACCAGCTATTGCTGCGATGGAGCTCACTAAGTTGAGTTTCACTGACTACACAAGAATAAAAAGGGGTGCACCCTGAGATCTCCACTAAAAGACCCAAATTGATGGTCCAGCAGCTTCTGGGTTCCCCTGAGAGCATGGACCCAAGTCCTGATGCTGCCCTTGCCCATAAATCATAATGAAGGTCCACTCTTCAAAAATGAATGGATTGGAGTTGGCGATGCCAGATGACCATATATTGGATGCACTTTATGGTTCTATACATCTATAGGATATCATCTTGCTGACCTCTGGCTGGAGTAAAGGGAGTGGGTGGAGAGGAGGCGAAAGGAGACTGTTGGAAGGATGAGACATGTATGGAGCAGAGAGGAATAGTGTGTTGTCACTGGGCAGGGAGAGCAGTGGAAGCTGCATATAGGTGGGCATGTAAATTTATATAGGAATATACATTTTCACTCAGTCATAATAAAAAAAGATAAATAGTAAGATGTTAAGTCTCCACCCAGAGACAGATTGAGGCCATCTGTGATCCAAGCTTTGGTTATCTTATCAAGGACAATTTTAGAAGACTGACTTATCCTGTTTGGTGGATAAGACAGAACACGTGTCTCTCAGAGACTGCCTGCCTCCATACCACAACTTGAAGCAGCATAAGGTTTTTCTCTCACAGCTCATCTCCTGGAAGCTTCTCACCACAGAGATCCTGTATCCAAAGGATGCGCTATTCTCCTGACTCTCGTTTCTTGGTAATGTGATATCCCCTTATCTCTCGGTACATGTCTGTCTTTTATATCTCAAAAGAAACTGATTTAAGACACACTAAAATCTTGTAAATTCAGTCCTGTTTCATTAATGTAACTGCTGCCAATCCATCTCATTAACAACATAATGATAGGATTTATGACATATAGGAAAATCACATTAGATGACAAAATGGTGGACAATCACACAAATGGGAAATCATGGCCTAGCCAAGTTGACAGATATTTGGGGGGAACACAATTCAGTCCATGATACTTGATAGTCTACTTCTGTAAAGGCTATAGCCAAGAAAATTGTATGGCATTCAGTTTTATTCTTTAACACATGTGCTGGAATCAGCTCAACAGTAATGCACTGAGATAACTAACTCAGCCTTACATACACAGGAATACAGTAATTTTTATCTTTTTGTGGGTAAACCCCATCGAAACATATGTAAAAACTTAGCTATAGACACTATTTAGAGTATTTTGGTTGCTCTGCATATCATTCTGCCCAGAGCTCAGTCAAAGTGTGGACTATCTCCCAAGCTTTTGAAGCTTGCTCATTTTAGAACTGTATCATTCTGGCTTAGTAAAATAAATCAACCTAACTCTATAAGGTAAGGTAAAACCCAAATCTGCTAATATAGAGTTGATTCCTACTCATAGCAACCCTGTAGGACAGAGTAGAACTGCCCTATAGAGTTCCCAAGGGGCACCTGGTGAATTGGAACCTTTTGGAACCTTTTGGTTAGCAGATGTAGCGCTTAACCGCTACACCACCAGGGTAAAGTAAGTATGTATAAAATATCAGAATAAAGAATACCGAGAGTAGTAGTTGGGGAAGCCCGTAAAACTGTTTTACTTAGACTACATTAGGATCTACTTGCACAATTCCAGCATGAAGGATATTTTGGTTAATGTTTGAGAAGCTGACGCTGAAAGGAGTCAAAACCAAATCCATTGCCACTGACTAGACACTGACTCACAGAGAACTGCCCAGGAGGATTTACAAGTTACATCCTATAGATTCAAACTGCTGACCTTTTGGTGGAAGGGAAAACACATACTATATCTAAAGACAAAAAAAGTATGCTCCATCCTTGATGTAATGTGTGAGGAATCTATGGACTGACTTTTCAAGAAAGGTCACCAAAAATTCGTTTTCTGAAGTAAGGGGGCTTCACTGAACAGCATACATAAGACCACAAAGCATTTTAACCGCTAGTTGTAAAGACAGTGGAAAATGTAGGCTCACATTTAAGAAAGCCTTTGAATTAGAAATCAAAAGGGTTTAAGAGGATTTTCGGGGAGGGGGTTGAAGCTAACATGGCAGACTAGGCACAAGTTTCCTTAATTTCCTCTGAAAATTAAAGCCTGGATTGATAATTGAATGGTGCTTTCTGGATACCCAGAGGGCCCTAGGACACAACATAGGGCTGTCAGATTGAACTACATGCTACTAAATGGGAAACTTCCTCTGTCTTGCTGAGCCCAACCCCTGATGACCTGCCACTTGCATGGACTGAAAGTCCTGGTGAATTTTTTTTCTTTTTGTTGGCTGGTAGGTAGGGAATGGGCACAAGCAGGCAGATACATTGAATAGCAGTGCTGAGATGAACAGTGTGTGCCATAGCACACACGTGTGGGATAGCCATCTTTTGAGAGCTCAGCAGCAGGCTGAGGGCACCACAGCCCCTCCACCCTCTCTTTTCTGAGCTCCACCATAGATTCTACAGTTCCATGGCAGGAGGTGCAGCCTGACCAGGATGCCATCTTGGTCAACTGGCAGGTGGATTCACCTAACAGGAGGCCTTAGCATGGGCTAATTCCCAGGGCTAATATCCAGACCTACATAAGTGGAGAAACCTACCCTGCTCATGGATTAGAAGACTCAACATTGTAATAATATCCTTTCTACCCAAAGCAATCTACAGACACAACATAATTGTAATCCAAATCCAATTGCATTCTTCAACAAAATGGAGAAACAAATCACCAGCTTCCTATGGAAAGAGAAGAAGCTCCGGATAAGTAAAACATTACCAAAGAAGAACAAAGTGGGAAGCCTCACACTACTTGACTTTAGAACCTATTACACTATCACGGTAGTCAAAACCACAGACACATAGACCACTGAAACAGAATTGAATATCCAGTCATTAAATCATACACCTATGGGCAGGTGAAACTGGTCAAAGGCTCAAAATTCATAAACTGGGGAAAAGACTATCTCTTTAACAAACAGCGTTTGCATAACTGGAGATTCATGTGCAAAAAAAAAAAGAAACAAGACCCGAAGTTCATACCATGTACAAAATCTAACTCAAAATGGATCCAAGAACTAAATGTAAAATCCAAAATGATAAAGGTCATCGATGAAAAATTAGAGACAATGCTAGAAACCCTAATACAAGGCATAACTAGAACACAAACATTACTAATAATACACAAACACCCAAGAGAAAATAGATAACTGGGATCTCCTAAAAATGGAACACTTAAGCTCATCTAAGGGCTTCACTAAAAGAGTAAAAAGACAAACTAAGACTGGGAAAAATTTCTCTGCTAGGACAAATCCCACCAGCATGTAATCTCTAGAATCTAAGAGACACTACAAAACCACCACAAGAAAAAGACAAATGATTCAATTAAAAAATGGGCAAAGGATAGCAACAGGCACTTCACTGAAGAAGACATTCAGATGACTAACATACATGAGAAAAAGCTAAAAATTGCTATCCATTAGAGAAATGAAATTAAAATTACAATGGGATACAGTCTGACCTCAACAAGGCTGACAATAATCCAAAAAGACAAAGTAATGTATGTTGGAGAAAATGTAGAGAGAATGAAAAACTTATGCTAGTGGGACTGTAAAATGGTTTGACCTTTGAAAATTGACTTGGCACTTTCTTAAAAAGTTAGAAACAGGAATACTGTACAATCCAGACACCCCACTTTTTAGACCATATCCTTGAGAAATAAGAGCTACCACACAAATAGATGCATGTACATTAACATTCCTGACAGCACCATTCACAATAGCAAAATGATGGAATCAACCTAGGTGGCCATCAACAGAAGAATGGATAAACAAACTAGTCAAATGCAAAGAGCCAAATATTGTATGAGGCCATTATTATAAAGAGTCAAGAATAGATTTAAGCACAGAATAAAGCATTATTTGAAGGTTATGGGGGGCTGTAAAAGAGAAGGGCATTCCCTAATTAGGTATTTAACAAGAGTTATTTTAAGTGAATAGAGAGACAACACACAGTAGAGGAAGTGTCAGCACAAATGGACTAAGCCCAAAGTTTAGAAGTATTCTAAATAAAACTAAACACTTTGAGGGACAGAGTAACAGGTCGGAGCGCTGAGGACCATAGTTTCAGGGGACATCTTGGTCAATCAGCATAACAAATTTCTTAAAATGTTCTGCATCCCACTTCAGTGATCAGTGTCTGGGGTCTTAAAAGCTAGCAGGTGATCATTTAAGAAGCATCACTAGGTTTCAGCCTACCTGCAGCTAAGGGCAAAGAAGAACATCAAAGACTCAACAAAAATGTGAGCCCAAGCATCAGAAAGGGCAGCATATACCAGAGGCTACGTCAACATGAGACCAGAAGAACTAGCTGGTGCTCTGCCACCACCAAAGACTACCGTTAGAGGGAACTCAACAAAGAGTTCCTGATGGAGCCAGAGAAACATGTGGTACAAACTCAAACTCTAGTAAAAAGACCAGACTTGATGATCTGACAGACTGGAATGTTCCTGGCAGTAGCGGCCCAGACTCTTTGTTAGCCTTGAACTGAAGCCATTCCAGAAGCCAACTCTTCAGGCAAAGATTGAACTGCTATGTAAGACTTAAAATTATACTGTCAAAGAGTGTGCTTCTTAACACGGGTAGCTACAGAAGACTAACTGGGCAGCTTCTATCTGGAGGTGAAACGAGAAGACAAAAGGGGACAGGAGCTAACGGTTAAAGGAACATGGGAAATACAGGGTGACAACAGTGTCGCAGGGTGGGGACAGTAGCTAGGGTCTCATGGCAAAGTGTATGCAAGTTTTTGCGTGAGAAACTGACTGAAATTGTAAACTTTCATTTAAAATGCAATGAAAAAATAAAAATATTCTTTAAAAGCCTGAAATGGAATTCATAAATGTTGATATTCTAGGCATTAGTGAGCTGAATTTCAGGACTGATATTGACTATTTTGAATGTGACAATCATATTTTCTACTATTCTGGAAATGACAACTTGAAGAGGAATGGCATTGCATTTATCATTAAAAAGAACATTTTTAGATTTATCTTGAAGTATACTGCTGTCAGTGATAGGATAATATCCACACACCTGTAGGAAGGCCAGTTAATCAACTACTGTTCAAATTTACACACCAACTACCATGGCCAAAGATGAAAAAACTGAAGATTTTTACCAATTTCTGCAGTCTGAATTTGACTGAACATGCAATCAAGACGCACTGATAACTACTGATGAGTGGAATGTGAATACTGAAAACAAAAAAGATCACTAGGTGGGAAATACGGCCTTGGTGATGTAAATGACACTGGAGATCCCATGATAGAATTTTGCCAAGACCAATGTCTCCTTCATTGCAAATACCATTTTTCACCATCATAAATGGCAACTCTAAATGTGAACCTCACAGGATGGAATACACAGAAATCAAATCAACTGTATTTGTGGAGTCTATGCAAAAGCTCTATATCATCATCAGTCAGTATAAGGCTGGGAGCTGAATGTGGAACAGACCATGAATTGCTCATACGCAAGTTAAAGCTGAAGAAAATTAGAACAAGTCCACTGGAACCAAAGTATGATGTTGAGTATGTATGCCGCCTGACTTTAGACACTAGGTCAAAAATAGATATGTCATGTTGAACTCTAATTCCCAAAGACAAGACAAGTTGTGGAATGACATGAAGGATATTATACATGAAGAAAGCAAGAGGTCAATGAAGAGATGGGGGGGGAAGACCAAAATGTTAGGAGAGACTCTGAAACTTGCTCTTGAACATTGAATAGCAAAATTAAATGAAAGAAAAGATCAAACAGAAGAGCTGAACAGAAAGTTTCAAAGGGTGGCTCACAAAGACAAAGTATTATATTGACATGTTCAAAAACCTAAAGTGGGAACATCAAAAAGAAAGAACACACTTGGCATTTCTCAAGCTGAAAGAACTGAAGAAAAAAATTCAGTCTTGAGTCACAGTACTTAAGGATTCTACAGGAAAAATATTAAAAGACTCAAGAATCATCAAAGAAAGATAGAATCAACTTGCTGAGTCACTGTACCAAAAAAGAGTTGATGCATGGTCAGTTATTTTGGAAGGTAACATATGATCAGTAACTTCTAGTATTGAAGAAGGAGATCCAAGCTGCCCTGAAGGCACTGGGGGAAAAACAAGGCTACAGGAATTGATGTAATATCAACTGAGATGTTTCAATAAAAAGATGCAGTGCTGGAAGTACTCAATGATCTATGCCAAGAAAGTTGGAAGACATCTACCAGGCCAACTGACTGAAAGAGATCTATATTTATGTCCATTCTAAAGAAAGATGATACGACCACACGTGGAAATTATGAAACAATATGATTAATATCACATGCAAGTAAAAGTTTTGCTGAAGATCATTCAAGAGCAACTGCAGCGGTACACAGACAGTTAACTTCCAAAAAATTCAAGTCAGGTTCAGAAGAGGACGTAGAAAGAAGAATATCACTGCTGATGTCAGATGGATCCTGGCTTAAAGCAGACAGTTCCTGACGTCAGATGGATCCTGGCTAAAAGCAGACAACGCCAGAAAGATGTTTACTTGTGTTTTATTGACTATACAAAGGCATTTGACTGTGAGTCATAACAAATTTTGGACAATGCGGTGAAGAATGAGAATTCCAAAACAATTCTGCTCATGAGGAACCTGTACCTAGATAAAGAGGCAGTCAATGAAACACTGCAAGAGTATAATGAATGCCTTAAATTCAGGAGATGTGTGCATTAGGGTTGTATTGTGCATCGTACCTGTTTGGTTTGCTTTCTCACTAAAGAACCCAAGAAGCCAGACTAAATATGAAGAAGAAAATGACATCAGGATTGGATGAAGACTCATTAACAACTGGCATTGTGTTGATGACACAACTTTGCTGAAAGTGAAGAGGATATGAAACACTTATGAAGATGAAAAACCAGAGCCTTCAGTATGGATTACATCTCTAAATAAACAAAAATTCTCAGAACTGGACCAATAAGCAACAATATGGTAAACAGTGAAAAGACTGAAGTTCTTGGGGATTTCATTCACTTGGATCTCCCATCAACATCCACTGAAGCATCAGTCCAGAAATCAAAGGATGTCCTGAACTAGGCAAACCTATTACAGAAGATCTTTTTAAAGTGTTAAAAAGCAAAGATGTCACTTTAAGGACTGAGGTGCACCTGACAAAAACAATGATGTTTTCAATCGTGTCACATGCATGTGAAAGCTGGACAGTTAATAAGGAAGATAGAAGAACTGATGCTTTTGAATTATAGTATTAGTGAAAAATACTGAACATACTATAGACTGCCAAAAGAACAAATCTGTCTTGAAAGAGGTGTAGTTAGAATACTCTAGAAGCATGGATGATGAGACCATGTCTTATGAACTTTGGGCATGTTGTCAGGGAAACTAGTCCCTGGAGAAGGACATAATGCTTGGTAAAGTATCAGGAAAATAGGGGAAAATCCTCAACAAGATAGACTGACACAGTGTCTGTAACAATGAGTTCAAGCGTAACAACAATTGTAAGAATGGTTGAGGACTGTGCAGTGTTTTCTTCTGTTCATAAAGGTCGTTGTGAGTCTGAACCAACTTAAGGACACTGTCGTGGATTGACTTGTGTCCCCCCAAAAATATATGTAGCCGTGTGACCGGGCCATGATTCCCAGTATCTTGTGACCGTCCTCCACTTTGTGGTTTTCCTATGCTGTATGTTAAAGGATTAGGATGGGACTGGAAATCCCTTTATAAGATCACCTCCCTGCTCCACTGTAAAGGGAGTTTCCCTGGAGTATGGCTTGCCTCACCCTTAATCCTTTCATCCTACCAGAGATAAAAGGACAGAGAAGCAGGCAGAGAATGGGGAACCTCGTACCATCAGGAAAGCAGCACCGGGAGAAGAGCACGTCCTTCAGACCTGAGGTTCCTGCGTCAAGATACTCCCTGAACAAAGACTGATGCAATACCAGACTTTTCTCCAGAGCCAATAAGGGGGAAAGCCTTCCCCTGGAGTGGACACCCCGAATACGGACTTGTAGCCTACCGGACTGTGTAAGAATAAACCTTCCTTTGTTAAAGCCCTCATGGCTTGTTAAAGTCATCCACTCTGTGGTATTTCTGTTAGAGAAGCCCTAGCTGACTAAAACAGGCACCTAACAACTAAAACAAACTACTTTTAGTACATTGTTGTCTATATCACTTGGTATAATCATTTGTCTCAGTTTTTGAAGCCTATGTACTAACAGGACATAGATATTAATAACTATTATATCTGCATTCAGCATTGTAATTTTTAGCATATGAACAGTCTTTCTTTGTTCCCTTTGAGACTTATGGGACTTAATTCTTTTCTGTTTAATCTAGAGATGATCCCAACCTTCTTTTTTACTGAGTGTGCCTTGTAAATATTTGCCCTTTATTTTATGTTTAATGTTTCTGGTTTTGTGTTGGAAACCCTGGTGACATAGAGATTAGCTGCTGTGTAAGTTCTATGTCTGCTAACCGGGAGGTGGGCAGTTCATATCCACCAGGTGTTCCTTAGAAGGTGTATGGGCAGCTCTACTCTGACCTATAGGGTAGCTATGAGTTAAAATCGACTCAACAGCAATGGATGGTTTCGTTTGAGGTGTGTTCTTTAAATATAGCATGGAGTTAAGTTTTGTTTTATGAGTTGAAATGAAAAAACATTTTTTCTTTGATGAGGTAAGTTGAGTTTATTTTCATTTATTCAGTTGATGTTTTGACTTAGGTTATATGGAATTTTAACACATATTTATAAATCTGTGACTATATAATCACAGAATATGTACAAAATCTTTCACTATGGTGTCAGTTTTCTTCCTTCATTTGGTATTATTATTTAGGATATTTGAACTTTTTTCATGTGATTAGCTTTATATCAATACCTTTTATAGACCTTTCATATTGATTTTCTGGTATGAGCACTGGTGAAATTTGTTAACAATCTTTTTCTCCCCCCATTTTCTCAACAGCCAAGCCAAGTGCCTTCTGAACATCCACTTCAAAATGACTACTCATGGAAACTTAATGCATAACACAACAAAATGTTGCCCAGTTCTGTCATCTTCATGATTGTTGATATTCCACATTCTGGTTACTAGTGGATGTTGGTTGCTGAGACTTCTTATTTTGATCCCTGTCACATGGGCCTAATAGAAGTCGTTAAGGCTTTATACCACCCAATTCATTAATGCTGACTTTATCTAGAGAAGGCAGCCCTCCCTCCATTGCATTTTCAGTGCTTTCCAACCTGGGAGCTCATCTTCCAGCACTATATTAGACAATGGTCTATTGTGATCCATAGGTTTTCATTGGCTGATTTTCAGAAATAGCTTGCCGACCCTTTCTTCCTTGTCTGTCTTAGTCTAGAAGGTCAACTCAAACCTGTGTACTGCAGGTGACCCTGCTGGTATTTGAAATAACATTGGCATAGATTGCAGCACCATAGCAAAACACAAGCCACCACAGTACAACAGACTGACAGAAGAATGGTGGGATATTCTTTTCACCCTAACTAAGAAATCTTAATCATCAAAACTTGTCTTCTTCCCATAAATTCATTCATTTCTCATCCTTTTTGTTCTGTTTTGTTTTTGATAATTGTACCTACGTTATCAGAACACATTCGAAGTACCATTCTGTACCCCTTATCTCTACCACTTATACTTCTCATTGTAGACATCAAGCTTTGGTTGATTTTTTTTTTCTTCTTCCTTTTCCAACTCAGATTTGTTTCCTTTTATCAAAGTGAATCAAAATTATTGAATCTTATTTGAGATCTTCCACAAATGAATGATGTAAGATATTTGAGGAGCTCTTTTTTAAGTTTCCCATGAGTTGTTCAAATAAGCTCTTCTCTAAGGACTTACTGTCAGCCTTAATGCAGTAGGTAACTTAATAAACAAAAACAGCATTTCTTCTGGAAACGTTGCTGCAAGAAACTTTCTCTGTAATCCATCTGGGGAAAGAATAATGACTTGTTTGGAAAAATGCTCAAGAGACATCAAGAACAGAATAAAATAACTCATTAGCTGAGCAACCCTGATATTAACTACAATTATCTTCCTAACTCATGTTTTTCTCTCTTGGGAGTCCTTCTATCAACTGAAAAACTGACAGTCTGAAGCCAATTCTTAGATATTCACCTGTGTATTACAGTTCGTCCTCCTATGAACTTAAAACAAACAAAAATCCAAATACCAATGAATGGTATTTGTCAGAATAAGGTGAGTAATAGACACATTTTTTAAAACACCATGCATTCTTAGAGAAGGCTGCAATGTGTGTCAGTCATGGTGACTAATATACATATAAGGAGCGAAGAATATTTCATTTCAGGGAGCTTTTTCTAAACATTGGAACTATCTGGTTGGTGGCTAGGAAGCAATTAGCTTTCTCTTGGTAATAAATTAATATCTCTTTCTCTCTCACTTAAAGCAACCTTAAAACATCTAAATTTCAGTGAACACTGTCTCACAGAGGTTAACTATCTGAATGAAATATAAAGACCTTATTTAATCGTGACATTTTTAAACATGTAGTCAAAATTTGCTGAATTCACTTTTCTATGTATTTTTACAGATGTTTTAATGTCAGACATATGTTTTGGTTTTTCTTACAACCCTTTACTATATATAAAGCTAAAAACTTCTGTGTTTAATGAAAAAAGATGACTGGCTAAGACGCACAAGATTGAAAATATGAATAGTGATACAAAGAATAAAAAGTCAACAGGAATGGAGTTATGGCACTTTAATAAAGTGATTTTTAATCAGCTTTGGATACATGTATCTCTACACTGCAAAATAAGACAGTCACTGGAAGTGGGAGATCCGAAAGTTAGGGGATCTGAGTGCTGGAAGTGAGAAAATAACCGACAATAACACAGAAAGGGTTAGCAATCTAGGGATAGAATTAAGGAGATTAAATGTACTTCAAGATAAAACACATTGACTAGGTCCACTTGCTGTGGTGTTTCCAGAGGAACTCTCCATTCATGGAAAGATTACAGAGTAATGTAGGAAGCTCTCTGGCAGTTACCACCAGCAAACAGAGCTATGCTTAACAAGGTGAGTAACAGCAACAAATTCCCAACTCATACACATTTATTAAACCACAGAAAGGGTACTTAAATGGATATTGCTATTAGGGTTATATAGAATTAATTATGGAAGACTTCATGGAAGATCAAATCTAAAAAAAAATTATTTTGAATGGTGCATCATAGAAAAACGTAAAACAAAGTATAAAGTTCTTACTGAATATAAAATAGGTGTCTTAGAATGCAATAGTTTAATGATTTGGGTAGATTGGGATTTTTAGGTATTTTTTTAAACAATCAAATTAATTCATACCATGGTTTTATTCACATCCCATCCACATTATTGAATTTTCATGTAAAAAATAACTTAGCCTGAGACAGGTTTTTAAATTCATTGTGTTTATATAATACCTTGAATAATGTCAAGGTCAAATTAGAGTGTAAAAGGCAACGTCTATTGGGTAACATCTCTGGAGTAGAGATGTTTTCTCTGCAATCTAGAAATTCTGAATATACAGCCTCTTTCTTCAACACCTCACTTACAGAATCAATTCCTTTTTCGCCTTTAGAACCACCCTACTTGTTTACAGACTATAGAAATACATGATTAACAATATTCTAAAATAAAGATACTAGGAATTCCTGCATCTTAGGGTTTGATGGTAGGTACTAAATGAGTTAATGCACATAAAAAATCTCTTATAACATCTGTCACACAAGGGATTATTAAGGATGAGCTGGAATCACTGTTTTAGTTTTTATTATTACTAGTGCACACCTCTAGCCTAAGATAATGTGCAACCAAGGGCGGCATATGCATCTTAGACCTCAGCAACCCTATGTGACTCCATACAAGGTGACTTGGAGATTTAATAGAGAATGTGAAAATGTGCACTTTATAAACCTACCAAAGTAATCTGTAGCAGTTGAACAAATAATTGACTGATAGAGTAACTTGGTCTTGTTTCTGGGATTCACTATTTTACTTTTCATCTGAATATACTCCCATTTTAGAGGAGATGGTGAACTTCACAGTGCTTACTTTATCATTTAAGGGGAAAACAGTGTAAAAACTCAAAACCTCATTAACTAATCTTTTTCAAAATGCTGCTACATTCAGTCGATTGTGTTGTGTCAGTGTGTCTTTTATCTTCGGGAAAAAGTGTAAAATAATCTCTGGACTGGAATAAGTCTCTGAGCCTAAAATAGGATATCAATTTCTCTGCCAACAGTTCACTATGCACAATCAGTAGGTCACTGTCCTAGTCACCTGGTACTGCTCTAATGGAAAATATCACGAGTAGAAAGTTTCATGTAGAGAAGCTTCTATTGTCTCAGTCTGGTAAGCCACAAATCCATTTACAAATTGTAAGTCCATTCAGTAGGAGAATTTATCACAGTCTGGCAGGCTAAGTCCACATCCAGTGAGAGCATCTTGGCACAGGAACCTCGGGTCCAAAGGACGTGCTCTGCTCTCGGTGCCTCTCTCTCGGTGGTATGAGGTTCCCAACTTCCTCTGCTCACTTCTCTCCCTTATATTCCACAAGCTTGTAGCCTGGGTCCTGCCTCACTAACACAACTGCAAACCATCCTTCATCATCAGTATCACAGAGGCAGGATTCACAACACATGGGAGGAAAGGCACCATGTTGGAAGGCCAAACCAATTCAAATCAACACATACATTTTTGGGGGGACACAGTTCAATTCATGACAGTCACTGAGAACTATCCAAGCTCCTATACAAAACAGGATCGTAAGATGACTCCATAAATGAAAACCTCTATAAAACTGATAAATTAGCTAAATTTTAACATAAAAAATCAAAACCCATAAAAAATAGGCATGCAAGAAAAACACAAAATTTCTTCAACGTATTCAACTTTCTTAACACACTGGAGGAAACTGAAGTGAAAAATGTTTCAGTTTCTTGTACCAAGTCTGCATAACCCATTGCAGTTGAGTAAATTCTGACTCCTATGGGACAAAGTAGAACTGCCCTGTAGAGTTTCCAAGGAGAGCTTGGTGGATTTGAACTGCCAAACCTTTGATCAGCAGCTGTAGCACTTCACTAGTATGCCACCAGGGTTTCCTCAAGACTACATAGCTAACGTAAATTGTGTTTAAAACCAGCCTTCTTACTCTCTGTTAAAAGAATGACTCCAACTCATGGTGATCCCATTTGTGTCAGGTTACAGCTGTGCTCCATAGGTTTTCAGTGCATGATTTTCTAGAAATAGATCACCAGGTCTTTTTTCCAAGGTGCCTCTGAGCAGACTAGAACTTAGAACCTTTTGGTTAGTAGCCAACTGTATTAAACTCAAGGACTCTCTTACTCCTATACAGATGACAAAACTTTTCCACTAACTAGGTAGGGCTGGACGAGTCTCTTTTGCTGGTTTTGTAGTTCCAGAATTTCTTCTCCTCCTTCTGCTATTGCAATCTCAATATCTTTATCTCTTTTTGAAATTGCCTTGCAGCAGTTTCTGAAAAAGAGCCATCTGCTTCCTTTGGCCCATGCCAGACCTACAGTATCAGATGTGTGGATATAGCAAAACATAATCTCCGTGCATTTCAACAACCCCTCTCAGATTACTTTTATGCAAGTCAAAGGTGAAAACCATTAGAGGTTCCAAAACCAATTCATGACTATTTTTCATTTAATCTTCAACACAAATTAAGGAGATAGTTATTGTCATCTTATTTTACAGAAGAGGAAATTCCAATTGAGAATGTTTAGATTGCTTGTCTAAAGTGATACCCTTTAGTCTATAGGGTCATGAAGAGGAGCTTTATCACCTGGCATCATACGCTTTATGTTATTTCAGCCTAAGTTACTGTATCTCACCTCTAAGAACAGACGACCAAAGCATAATCATGTTTTGTCATTGATTGTAACTCTTTTTAATCTTCCTTGACACTTCCTACTGCAAATGAAATAAATTGATGACAATGATACTAAATAACAAAAGCCGCCCTGAAGAATTTATTCTGCTAGGTTTTGCTGACTTTCCTTGGCTGGAGCTTCCTCTCTTTGTTATTCTTCTGACAACATACCCACTGGCTATGATGGGAAACATTGCCATCATTCTAGTGTCCAAGTTAGACCCTCATCTTCACAGCCCCATGTATTTCTTCCTCACCAACCTCTCCTTTTTGGACATGTGTTATACCACCAGCATTGTCCCTCAGATGTTGTTTAATCTGGGAAGCTCTAAAAAGACAATCAGCTACATGGGCTGTGCGGTTCAGCTCTATTTCTTCCACATGATGGGTGGCACAGAATGTCTGCTGTTGGCTCTCATGTCCTTGGATCGCTATGTGGCCATCTGCAAGCCTCTCCACTACACGCTCATCATGAATCAGCAAATCTGTGTCCTACTAGTGTCAATTGTGTGGCTGAGTGGAATGACTTATGCTGTCTCAGAGGCCACTGTTACATTACAGTTGCCACTCTGTGGTCTCAACAAACTGGACCACTTGTTGTGTGAAATTCCTGTCCTAATGAAGACTGCTTGTGGTGAAAAGAGTGCTAATGAGCTTGCCCTCTCTGTGGTATGCGTTTTTATGTTAGCTGTTCCATTCTGCCTAATTCTTGCTTCCTATGTTTGTATTGGACATGCCATTGTGAAGATTAAGTCTTCTGAAGGAAGGAAAAAGGCTTTGGGGACATGTTCTTCCCATCTCATTGTTGTTTTTTTATTTTATGGCCCAGCCATCAGTATGTACCTCCAGCCCCCTTCTTCCATCACAAGGAATCAGCCTAAGTTCATGGCACTCTTCTATGGAGTGGTGACTCCTACATTAAACCCTTTCATCTACACCCTTAGGAATAAGGATGTGAAGAGAGCATTATTTAATCTGGTAAGAAGGATTTTCAGTTTCCGGTGAAAGGTGGTGGACATCAAATGAAATTAAAAATTAAAGTAAATCTATATAAAATTTTCTGTAATATTTCATTTTTGTCTGTTAATTCCAAAATGGCTTGTTAAGTGATGTTATTGCAAAATGTGTCATGTGTCTTATATTCTTTTTTAAAAATTGTAGTAAAAATGCATACAGCAACCACTTTCCATTTCAACATTTTTTTACTTGACATTGCTTCCAGAATGTTGTCAGGCAATCACCTCTCTCCATTCCCAATTTTTCATCACCCTTTCGTCCCCAAGTCTCTTATTCCTGACCTTCCTCCCCCTAGTCACCACTAATGTACTTCAATCTCTATGCATTTGCCTATTGTAGATATTTCATATAGGTGATCTTACAATATTTGTATTTTTGTGACTGATTTCACTCAGCGTATTTTTTTAGAAGTTCATCCATTTATAACATGTGTCAAGAGTGATCCTTTTCATGTAAGATCAGAGAGATTAAACTGCAAAAATAAACCTGGGCTTTTGTCTCCCAACAAGAGTAAGGTAAAGGCGTAATGATTCTATAAATGGAAACTCTGACATCTCCCAAGAGTGAGACAGACACTACTGGAGACTCTGACTGCCACTGCTAACCTCAAACCCCTGCCATGAGGGTCTTCCTTTGAGGACTAGCCATTGGTCAAGTCTTCCTCCTCTCGTTAAAGGCAAATGCCTGAAGGTTGAAGGATTGGACCTTAATTATTGAACTAACTTTACCCTACGCTGATTCTCCACATCTGAGTGAATGTTTTCAGGTCTTAGTTTTGTGCCTTACCATGGAGACTTTGCAAATAAATTACAGGAGTTTATACATGGCAAGCCTGAGCATTTCTCTACTTAATTTATAATAAGATCCCAACAAGATATTTTGTTTTAGGTATGTCCCAGAAATACAGCATGGAGTTGGATTTTGCTTTATTAACAGATTCAAAAATATTTTTTAAAAAATAGTTAAGTTAGGACTAGTATTTGTTTGTTGGTACAATTGATAGTATCAGCTTAGTTCTGCCAAATTATGTTTTAGTGCATATTACAAATGCACTAAATATGTGAATATACAAAATCTGACAACTAAGTTTATGAACTTAAGTGTTCTAAGTGCTACGTACTTGATTGCTAAGTATCAGTACTACCACCTTTGAAGTACTCTCCCTATGCACTGACACCAGCAGCTAGTATATCCTTCAAAGCAATTTTGGATCTCTTTCTGGTATGGCCATTGCATACAATGGCAGATTGGCAAGTTCATAAGCTTAATTGTATAACTGTCTAGGAGGGAGTTTTTAGCCAGTAAACAAACAACTGTATTGGGACATCCTCCCTACTCATCTGACTTTTCTCTTTACCAGAAAATAAAGGAAATACTGAAAGGAAGACATTTTGATGAC
Source organism: Heterohyrax brucei (assembly GCA_028571685.1). Lineage (NCBI taxonomy): Eukaryota > Metazoa > Chordata > Mammalia > Hyracoidea > Procaviidae > Heterohyrax > Heterohyrax brucei. The sequence continues at coordinate 44,777,413 of CM053144.1, read as the reverse complement.
ATTCAGGACATTAAGGGTAACACAGGGACATCTCTGATGACCATTCCAGTAAAAGAGTTCCATAGTTGCTTTGAAGGGTAGACTAGGCACTGGCATCAGTGCATAGCTTCCCAAGGGGAGTACTTTGAAGGCAACCATAGTGATATTCAGCAGTGAAGTATGTAGTACTTTTTCTAGGATAAATTCCTGAACTTAATCAGCAGTCTTTGTTTTGTCTCACAGTCTAGTAGGCTAGTACTCCAAATTCAGGTCATCATCTCCGTAAAAAGCATTCTTTTCCCACTCAGCTCTAAGGGAGGTCCTTGTCATCAACTTGGCCCTGGACTACGGGCTTCTCCATGCAGGAATCCTGGGTCTAAAGGATGCCTTCTGCTCCTGGTGCTGCTTTCTTAGTGCTATGAGTTTCCCCCTACCTCTCCGCTCACTTCTCTCTTTTATGTCTCAAAAAAGATTGGCTTAAGATACTGTCTAGTATGTCTCAACCATGTAACTGCCACAAAGTCGTCTCATTAACATCATAGTGATAGGATTTATGACACATAGAGAAATCACTGCAGATGACAAAAGATGGTAGACAATCATATAGTACTGAGAATCAGGACGTAGTCAAGATGACAGATATTTTGGGGAGACACAATTCAATCCATGACACCCACCAGCAGTGGTTTTCTGCCTTTTTTGATGGTTGTGTCTGTTACTGGACACACTCCAGGTTCACACTCCCTGCCACAAAGCCAATCTCTTGAGACAGATGGTTGGGTAAAAATAATAAAGTGTTTACTTGCAAGCCGTCATTACAAAGGGATGGGGGCATTCTGATCCTCAGAGCCTGCCTGAATTTGTCAGGCCAGGTCAAGACTTTTAAAGGAAGAGGCTATGTGCTGGTGCAGGGGCTCAAAGGGGCCTTGAAGAGGGGGCTGAGTTCCTTCAATACTTTGATCTCTCCAGATCACCTGGTCAGTAAAGGTGCCACCTGCTTCACAACCTCATAGGCTATCACAGGCCATCAAAGAAAATAAAGTGACACTAGATGCCATCTGGTCAGCAATCTGAAAGAATGCTCAAAACCAAGTTATTTTCCTGTCCTCCCTGGCCTCCTGCTTAATTCTTTTATCACTGGTTAAAGCCCAATTATCAAGACAAGAGGAGTTATCCATAGGCTATAGTTTACTTACTCTATGATGATGCCTCTAAGGCTGAGAGCCCCAACCTGGCATCGCCACCTGGGCTTGCAAAATGTGGAAGTGATTTTGGTATTAGGTGCCATCTTTTGTTTGAGAAAGGTGTTTTTCAGGCCTCCAAGTTCATATCTACATTATCAGAGTACATACCAAGAACTTATTTTGTATCCCTTATCTCTACCACTTAGCATTCTTATTGCAGAGATCTTTAATTTTTTTCCTTCCCTTTCAACTTGTTTTTGTGTCCTTTTATTGAGATAAATACAAATAACTGAATATTATGAAATAGTCTTAGGAATCACTGAAGATATTGAAGGAATCCATTTTTAAGTTACCTGGAATGATTCATTAAAATAAATTTTGTTCTAATTATATCCTTTTTAAGATTAGTGATAATCTTCCTTAGAAAAATGATTGAGTTTATTTCAAAACAATGCTGACACTCAAAGGGACTTACTCTGAGTCTGAATGCAGCAGGCAGCTAAACTGGATACAATAAGCTTTTCTGCAGAGAACTGTGTCCCAAGGACCTTCTTCTGTTAATCCATCTGAGACAGGGATAAATGTCTTGTTTGAAAACAATCCTCAGAAGGCCTCAGGAATAAAATATAAATAACATGTCACCAAGCTGCCCTTGATATTATATACTATTATCTTCCTAAACAATGTCTTTTTCTTTGATATCCTTGTATCAACTGGAATACACACAGTCTGAAACTAATTCTTAGGTAATCATCTATATGCTACAGTTTTCCTTCTATGAACTTACATAAATTCAAAACATTTCTTTCTAACTGCACTTCACTGAATAATATTTCTCAAAATAAGGTGAGTAAAAAGATACTTAAGCATTCTCAGGGAAGGTTGGATGTTTGTAGGCATTAATGACTACTGTAAATATAAAAGGCAAAGAACATGTCATTTCAGGAGCTTTTCCTCAACCTTAGGAATACCTAGTTGGGTGGTTAGGAAGCAACTAACTTTTTCATTGTAGTAAGTTAGTTTCTCTTTGTCTCTGTGTCTTACATATACTAACCTTAAAATTATTGAAGTATTAATAAATACTATATCTGACAAAAGTCAAATACCTGAATGATGTATGAAACCCTCATTTAATCTCCCGAACTTCTTTTATGTGTGGTCAAAATTTGAAGAATAGACTACCTGTGTGTTTTACTCAAATGATTTAGTGTCAGATAGATATAACTTTTGTTTCTTGTAATGACCCTTTATAATACATAAAGCAGAAAAGTGCTGTAAATATAAATAAAATACTGTGTATGATGAGAAAAAAATATGTTAATAAGATAGAATAGAATGAAAAAGTGAGTGGAGATGCAAAAGAAATGTCAAAAGCAATGGAGTAAGTGTACCTCCACACAGGAAAATAATGATGGAAAATCAACAAAAGAAGATTCAAAAATCATGGAATCCAAGAGCTACAATTTAATGAAATATCAAACGAATAACATGGAAAATCTGAGAGACTTAAGGATAGAATTTCAGGCCTTAAATGTGCTTTAAGAGTAAATCACATTGGTTAGGTCCACCTATCGTGTTTGTTTCTAAGAAAATGTCCAGAGAAATTCCTCATTTGTGGAAATAGTTCAGTAAAACTAAGAGGGCTTTGGGATGGCAGATACAATGGTGAGATCTACAAGATCAGGTAATATCTTAAGCAAATCTCTTTTGAAAAGTAAAAGAGAAAAGTGAGCAGAGAGAAGAGGACCTCATACCACTCGAAAAGCCACACCAGGTATAGAACAAGTCTTCCGGACTCACGACTCCTGAGTTCAGAAGCCCAGACCAGTGGACGATTGATGACAAACAAGAATGTTCTTCAAAGTCAACAGAAAAAGTCTTCTCCTGGAGCCGATGCCTTGAATTTGGAATTTTAGCATACTAGTCTGTTAAAAAAAAAAAAATTATCTTTGTTAAAGCCAACCATTTGTGGTATATCTGTTATAGCAGCGCTAGATGACTAAAACAGTAGGTAATCTGTAACACTAAACCACTGATAGGCTGAGTAACTCAAAATTTTGTTGCTTACAGGTAGTATCTTCTTGTCTGAATATAATTCATTTGAAGAAATAGGAATTTCACGAAACACACTTCACCCCTTAAAGAACATCATAATACAAAAAAACCTCAGCGCCAAATGAATGTTTATCAAAATATTGCACTCAGCTTGTTCATTTTGTTGCATCAATGTGTTATAAGTTAATAAATAAACAAATTCTAGACTACAGTAAGTCTCTGAGCCTAAAGTAGGATATAGACTTTTCTTCTGAAAGTAGTTTCCTGGAGTTGCAAATGTGTTTTGTAACTATGAACAATCAGTGGGTCACTGATAACTGTACAAAATCTTAAATAACACAGGATCATAAGCCACTCCGCAAATAAAAACTCCCATGAAACAAACTACCTAAAATTTTTCATGAAAGGTCAAATATGTAACATTTAATTGTAGTAGTCTTGCAAGAAAAAAAATATTCACAAAACAAACTCTTTCAATTTATAGCTAAATGAAAGTTAAATCTATTTTCATTTCTTGCTCAGTTCTACACAGAGACAACTTAATTATTCAAGGAAATAGGTGGACCTGGACAAGGCTATACTGGTGACTTTTACAGTTTCAAAATTTGTCCTTCCCCTCCTTCAACTAGGTTATTTGTTGTGCTCCCTCCAGTCCTTTCCTCACGAACTTTACTTGGTGTCTCTCTCCAAGTGAGCCTTGTGAGTCCTGGATCCCAAACCTGGTAACTATCAGATACCTGGAGGTAGGAACAAATAGCTGACGTTTTAACAGCCTTTTCAGCTGATTACATACAGCAAAGGTTGAAAATCATTGCGTTGTCATTTTTAAAATACTTTCACAGCTATTTTTCATTTGATACCACAGCTTAGGGAGATAGTTATTGCCATCTTAAATACAAAGTAAGAATCCAGTTTCAGAATGATTAAAATGACTACCTTTCACTTGTGGTGTCATGAAGGGGACTGAGGTCACTCTTACGTTATTTGTTTTAAGGTTACTGTATTCCATCTCCTATGAATGAGTTATCAATGCATAATCACAGTTTGTTATTTCACAACTAATTTTGTCTTCCTTGCCAGTTTTCCATTATAGATTAAATAAACAGAATATAATGGCACTAATGAACATAAGCCATCCAGAAGAATTTATCCTATCAGGTTTTGGAGACCATCTTTGGCTGGAGCTTCCTCTCTTTGTTATTCTTCTGACAACATATCCATTGGCCATGATGGGAAACATCACCATCATTCTTGTGGCTGGGTGGAATGACTTATGCTGTCTCAGAGGCCACTGTTACACTACAGTGGACACTCTGTGGTCTCAACAAACTGTATCACTTGGTGTGTGAGACTCCTGTTTTGATAAAGATTGCCCTCTCTGTGGTATGCATTTTTATGTTAGCTGTTCCATTCTGCCTAATTCTTGCTTCTTATGCTTGTATCAGACATGCTATGTTGAAGATTAAGTCTACTGAGGGTAGGAAAAAAGCTTTAGAAACATGTTCTTCCCACCTAAATTCTAGTTTTACTGTTTTATGGCCCAGTCATCAGCATGTACCTTCAGCCCTCTTCTTCCGTCACAAGGGACCAGCCCAAGTTCATGGCTCTCTTCTATGGAGTGGTAACTCCTCCATTCAGCCCCTTCATCTACACTCTTAGGAATAAGGATATGAACAGGGCACTAGGCAACATGGTGAGGAGAATTTTCAGTTCAGATGAAAGATAGTGGACACCAAATGAAATTAAAAGTTAGAGAAATTTATATAAATTTTTCTCTAATATTTCAGTTTTGTCTACAGATTTCATGTTACATAGTCTTGGAAAATTTGTCATGTTTCTTATTTTTTTATTGTGATCAGAGTACATATAGCAAAAAATTTTCCATTTCAGCATTTTTGATTGACATTAATTGCTTTCATCAGGTTGTCATCCATCACCACTCTCCACTTCCAATTTTTCATCTCTTCAGAGAAACTCAGTGTTCCCGAAGTAGCTATCCCCTTTTTCCTCTTCCTTTTGTCCCTCATAATCACTAATGTGCTTTGGTCTCTATGCATCTGCCTATTGTGCATACTTCATATAAGTGGAATCATACATTATTTGTCCTTATGTGACTGATTTCACTCAGCATAATTTTTTCAAGATTTCCCACTTGTAACATGTGTATTAAGGCTTCATTTCTTTCTAGGGTTGAGTAATATAGTCTATTGTATAAATATAATCCACTTATCTGTTGATGAGCATTTGAGTTATTTCCACCTTTTCTGTATTGTGATATGCTGCAATGAACACTGGTGTACAAATATCTGCATTCCTTCTTCCGTTTCCTTTCGGTGTTTATGTATGAGTGGAATTGTGGAGCCGTATTTGTGTTTATTTTTGATGATTGTTTTAGGCAAGACTAGTACACACCAGTGTGAATACTCTGCTTGACCCACAGTGAAATATCAACTGTTTTGAAGCAGTATGATGTATGCTTAAGTCGCAAATCTCTTATGTGTAAAACATGATATGTTTATTTTTATGTTGATATTTTCTCTGTTGTTCTTATTAGTCTGTTCTGGGACACTCTTTTTTGTGAGTTGATTTTTCACCTTTTTCAGAGCTGGTTTTATAGTTGTTGAGACTCGTGTGTTAGATTTCTTGAAATGGTATGATACATCTTTGTTGTGCTTTACAGCTGCCCCTATGAACCCCCTTAATAAACTATTTATAAACCCAATTTTAATTACCACCAGTCTGGTCATCTTCCTCTCCATCTGGAAGGACTATAACGACTGTACTACAGCCCTCTTTTTATTATGATGACACCATAATTTTCATAATGATCACTGGATTGCTTCTTTCCATATCAAAGCTGTGATTGGCTTTGGAGCCTTCCCTAACTGAGTAGAGTATTGAGTAGTGTGTCATTCTAAAATATAAAGTTAGTGGTTTCATTCTTCTAAGCCAAAGCCAAGGACTTCTTTCAGTATTTCTTGTACTTTGGGTTTGGTTTTTACAAAGTCTCTGAGTTTCTGTTTATCTGGGAATGTTTTAATTTCATTGTCATATTTGAAAGATAGTTTTGCAGGATATATAATTCTTGGTTGGAAGTTCTTCAAGTTCTTCAAGACTTTGAATTTGTCGTGCCACTGTCTCCGTGCCAGCATGGTTTATGCTGAGAAATCTGACGAGAGCCTGCAGGGTTTCCCTCTGAATGTTAGCTTTGCCTTGAGTCTTGCTGCCTTTAAGAGTTGCTGCTTATGTTTCATTTTGTTAAGCTTGATTATGTCTTGGAGTCTTTCTTTTGAGATCTATATTGGGTGGTGTATGATATGCATCTGAGATGTCTATATTCTCTTCCTTCATGATTTCTGGGAAGTTTTCTTTCAGCAGCTCAGCAACAATACTCTCTGTGTTCTCAGATGTCTCACCCTGTTCAGGGACTCCAATTAATCAAAGGTTGTTCCTCTTAATAGAGTCCCACATGCTTCTTAATGCTTCTTCATTTTTCTTGTTTCTTTTTTCTGATTTCTGCTCATAAACGCTGGCATCAGTAGCTCTGTCTTCCAAGTCAGAAATTCTTTTTTCCATTTGTTCCATTCTGTTTTCTTGGCTTTGCATGGAAGTTTCTATGTCTTTGATTTTCTTCTTGATCTGTTGGATTTCAGAGTACTGGTGTTCCATCAGATCGAACAACTTGCTTAATTTTTCATTTTGTTCTGCTGCATTTTATATAAGGTCTAGAGCCAAGCCATATATAATCAATTTGTATTCACTTCCTGATGCTTTCATAAAAGTTTCTTCATCTGGAAAACTCCTTGGTTGCTTTGTTTGGGAGCCTTCTGAAGCCATGAGTGATTGCTTGTATGCCACAATTGTCTGTTGCTTTTTGGGTCCCATGTGAGTATATAGAGGCTGGAAGAGGTACTGTGAGGATGGATTGCAAATGTTTCTCTAGGCTGTCTTCAAATGTAAAGCAAAAGGTATCTGACCAGTTCACAAGTCAGTTAGGCTTTCAGATGTAGAGGTCCCTCTTCTCATCTGACAAAGTAAGTGCCACTATATCCAACCCCAGATGATAACAAACTAGTTCAGAATACAGCAATGCTAGTGCCCTGGTGGACTCTGCTGACAGGGCCTAGCCTTAGCCAACACTGCAGCGAGTACTGGTTTTGTGATAGAAAAGCGCTCTCCTGTGGGCAGGCTCTGGCTCCCAAGCTAAGAATTAGGTCCAGCTGCGGCCACCGTATCCAAGATGGTGTCCTCCACACAGGCAGCAGACAGAGGGGCCAAAGGTGCCGAGAGGTAGTGACTCCTCTGCTCCTGTTGCAGGGCCCCCAACGTAGGCAGCACTGTGCAAAATCACTACTTTTCTGTCGGAGAAGCGCTGTCCCATTTGCAGGTGCTGGCTCCCAGGCTAAGAATGAGGTCCCGCTAAAATCTTGGTACCAACATGGCGCCCCGTACCCTGACTGCGGAGCTCCGCACAAACTCCGCTGAGGCAGCTACAAAACGAAAGGCTCAAAGTGTCTAGATTAACAGAGTCCTGAGCCTGGCTCTCAGAATATGGGAATTTCACCTGCCTATCCCCCCAGCAGTGCGTCTGAGTCCAGCCGCCAGGCAAGACTCAGCTCCACCCGCCAGCCGAGACAGAGGAAAAAAAAAAGTCAAACTGGTGGGTTTACCTTCCGTCCGTGAGAGCCGGGGCTAGCCAGGAGCGGGAGTCAGTGAAAGAGAAGAGGTTTTTCACTGAGTGGTATGAAGTCCCAATTAACAGCTCTGTGCCGTGTCCTGAGGCTGATTAGGTGATCAGAAGGCTCTGTTTGATCGTGAATTCGGGTCTTGGTTTCCAGAGGGATATAAGGAGACGTGGGCTTAGTCGGCCATCTTGACTCCACCCCCCTCTTATGTGTAAAACATGAAATGTGTAACTTGAACACTGAAGCTAAGTACTAACAAATCCAAAACAAATAACTTCATCATAAACAAAGTCTATCATAAGCAACTACCTTGTTGTAAATGCTTTACTGTGATATGATGTGATGTAACAGTTTATCTCTGCTAGATACTCAGGTTGTGCACCTCTGATTACAAACATTTGACATGAAACATCTTGATGCAATGTGAACTAGGTACCCTAATCATGCAAGACCAGACAGACTGGACTGAATCATATAAAAATCTCAGGCTTTTATCTTCCAGTGATAGCAAAGTTGTGACAAAATCACTCTATAAACGGAGTTTCTGGTGTGTCCCAAGACTGAGACAGATGTTCCTGGAGACTCTATCTGACACTGCCACCAACCTCAAATCCCAGCTATGAGGATGCTCCTCCAAAGACTAGTCATTGATCAAGCTTCCTCCAGGGAACTCACATTAAAAAGAAATGCCTGATGCTTGAAGATTTGGACTTTAATTATTAGGCTAACTTTACCCTACCTGGATTCTCCACATCTGAATGACTGTCTTTGCTTCTTACCTGCGTTCCTTGCCGTGACTACCTTATAAATAAACTGCATGAGTTTATCCACGGCAAACCTGAGCATTTCTCTATTCAGTTCACAGTAAAGATTGCAGTGAGACATTTTGTCTTAGGTATGTCCCTCAAATACAGCATCAAATTGAGCTATTCTTGATTAGCTAACCTAACAATCCTTTTTTTATAGGTGAGTTAGTTCCAGGTTGGTCTGTTGGTACAACTGATAGGCTTGATTTAGTGTTTTAGTATGTATTTATGCATGTGTGAATATATGCATAATATATTCATAGATTTATCACTATATACTCTTGGCTACTCATACAAGTATAGAAAAATTTTCAGTATGTGGTCAGTTTCTTTCTCTCTGTATTTAATATTATTGTGGTATTTAGGATATTTGAAATTTTTGATTTTATGGTACTGGTTTTCTAGATGAGCACTACTGAAATTAATAAGCTACCTCTTTTCTCCCTATCCCTCTAATTTAATTTCAAAATGATTTATTTTTAAGCTTAGTTGATACTTCATTGGTGGCCTTTTTTCTCCTTCTTTCTTTTTTCCTGTTGTTTTTTCTAAGTGCTTACAATATTTATTTACGTACTAGGATCTGTAAAGCAATTCAGAGGTATTATTTAATCCTGATAACAACTCTCCACAGACATGGAAATACATTCTCAATCTTCCCTCTCTCATACTAAATCATCTTTATGTTTTTAATTTTATATTCTGTTGTTGTTGAGACCATATACAGCAAAACACACCAATTCAACAGTTTCTACATGTACAATTTGGTGACACTGATGTCATTCTTCAACCTATGCAACCATTCTCATCCCCTTTGGTTAAATTTTTCCTCCTCGATTAATATAAACTCACTGTTCTCTAAGCTGCTTTCAAAGTGCTGTTGTCGCTTTGATTCCATGTAAATAGTTCGTAAAAGAGCATACTGCTCAAGTCAGGCATTCTTTTGAAATTCAGTTCTTTATTTTCCTCTTTTGATCAGGATTCTTCTATAGAATCTTTGATCAAAATGTTGAGTAATAGTAGCCAGGCACCGTCTAGTTCTTCCGGTTTTGTGACAAAGAAGGCAGTTGTACCTGGAGGCAAGTAGCTACACATTCCACTTTCTCTTTCTGTTCTTGATTCATCTACTTTCTCAGTTGTTTCAGGTAAACAGAGATCTAATGCTGTGCCTTGGGTGACTACTCTCGTACTTTAAAACTCTGTACAGTATACAGCCAGCCAGGAGGTAAAACAGAACCTCTAAACATGTTACTAGGCTAGTTAACCAAGATGTCCCATGAAACCATGACCCTAAAACCTCCAAACCAAACATTTGACAACATAAGAAGCCTCAGCAGGTTCTTTTTTTTTTCATTTTTGTCATTGTTACGTATACTTTCAATTCAATTTTTACAGGCATGCAGCTCATTTACAGAGTTTTTAATAGTCAGCTGTACAACTTTACCCTTAACCAACATGATTTTTCCATCCACCATAAACTGAAACTCCCTGCTCTAGCAATAACCTCCTTCCACCTCTTTCCTCTTCCTTTACACCCCTTCCTACTTCCTTCACACTCCTGGGAACCACTAATAAACTCTAGTCACTATACGTTTGCTTATTCTTGTTTTTTTATATTAAGTGAGGTTATACAGGAAACCCTGATAGTAATTAAGTGCTATGACTGCTAACCAAAAGTTCAGCAGTTTTAATCTACCAGCTGCACCTTAGAAACTCTATGGGGCAGTTCTACTCCGTCTTATAGGGTCACTATGAATCAGAATTGACTCCAGGGCAGCAGGAAGTCATATAATATTTGTCTTTTTGTAATAGACTGATTTCATTCAGGATAATGTCTTCAAGTTCCAGACATATTCTAGCGAGTATCAAGACTTCATTTCTCCTGTTTGCTGAAAAGTATTATATTTGTTTATGTATCACAGTTCTTTTATTCATTCATCTGCTGGTGGTCATTTAGGTTGTTTCCATCTCTTGACTTCTGTGAAAAGAGCTGCACTCTCTGTGAATCTCTGCTTTCAAGTCCTTGGATATATAAAAGTGGAATAGCTGGGTCACAGAGTAGTTTTATTTTCAGATTTTTGGGGGGAGGGGAATGCCACACTGTTTTCCAAAACAGCTACACAAATTTGCAATTTGCATTCCCACTGCAAGGATCTCTTGCTTGTTTTTGATGTGCTACACTGTAAGAGCATATACTGTACTTATTCCATATCACTTGTCTCTACCACTTGGCCGTCTCATTGTAGAGATGTAAATTTGATTTTTTTCATTCCATTTTCAACTTATCTTTGTGTCTCTTTATTGAGATGAATAAAAACAACTGAGTCTTCTGTGAGATATTCTAAGAACAGATGAAGACATTGAAGTTACCCTGGAATGATTCATTCAAATAAGCTCTGCTCTAATTATATTCTTTTAGTCCTTTTTAAAATTAGCCAAGTCAATTGCCATTGGTGGCAATTTTTATTTTAAAAAATTGAGTTTACTTCAAAACAATCTTTTTTCTTCTTTTATTATGATTGAGTAAAAATATACATTCTCATATAAATTTACATGCCCACCTATATGCAGCTTCCACTGCTCTCCCTGCCCTGTGACAGCACACTGTTCCTCTCTGCTCCATACATGTCTCATCCTCCCAACAGTCTCCTTTCCCCTCCTCTCCACCCACTCCCCTTACCCCAGCCAGAGGTCAGCAGGATGATATCTTATAGATGCATAAAACCATAAAGTACATCCAATATATGGTCATTCTGCATCGCCAAGTCCAATCCATTCGTGTCCGAAGAGTGAACCTTCGTTATGATTTACGGGCAAGGGAAGCATCAGGGTCAGGGGCTGTGCTCCCGGGGGAACCCCGAAGCCGCTGGACCGTCAATTGCGGTCTTTTAGTGGAGATCTCAGGGTGCACCTTGGAAACTCTATTGGGCTATTGAACTCAGTCCTGTAGGGTCATTGTGAGTTGGAGTCATCTTGACAGCAGTGGGTTTGGTTTTTTTAGGTAAACATCTTTCTGGTATTTTCATAATCTACCTAAAATTTTAGTAACATAGGTAAAGTGATGCAACACTAAAGACAGTGACAGGCCTGCAAGGGAACCTGTGGGAGAGTTGGCGGTGACAGGCAGCAGGGCCAAAGGGAATTTATCCTGAGAGGGCTGAAATTCAGGAGGCCTGCACAAAGGAGACACTTTGCCTAGATGTTTCCTGATCCTGATCCCGATCTTGATCCTGACCCTGATCCTGATCGAGAATTGTACCTTGTTGCCTCCTTAATAAACTATTTAAGCATAAGTTCAGTTAGTGGGTTCTGTGTGACCACTAGAATGTTTATTGAGCCCAGCAGAGAAGTAGAGAGTGCCATGGGGAGCTGATGATGTCAGAATTAGTAAAAATGACTGGAGAATAGAAGTGTGTCTGATCTCCATCTCGTAGGGATCAGCCTTGGACTGATCTTTATTTGTATCATGCCTCTGAAATTAGACAGGTTCTGATGCCGGTGCTACTATTACCACCACCACAACCCACGGGTAAAACTGAAAAGAGTTTTCTCTGGAAAGACTGCTACCACATTGGGTAGGAACTATGAGTTTCTGCCTTCTTTGCCTGATGGAGCTTCTCAACACCTCTGGTTGTGGTGAAAAAAAAAAAAAATCACAGCTTTTCTGGCTCAAGGTGGCAAACTACAGATTCTAAAGAAATAATGCAGCAGAAAAATTGAAGGAAGAAATTTTGGACTCAGGAGAGCCACAGAAGAGCTGGAATGCAAAATCTGTTTAAACTCTGTTCAAATTCCTCATTAGCTGCTGAAGTATGCAAGTATGCAGGAGGCCTCAGGACTCTAGTCAAAAAGAAGACAGGACTGATCTTTGCAGTGTTTTCAAGTTTTCTGTGCCACTAAGTGTATTTTATAACCCACATGTAGTTTAGAAAGCAGAAAGTGAAAGTCTTACTAGGTTTAGATGTTAAAGAGCATAACCTAGGACTTGCCATCCTAGTGTTATTTAGGAAAGGAGCAAATTCTAAAAACAAGTGAACAATAAAGAAAGAAAGTTACCATTAAGTAGATTCTCATGCATGACAACCTCATGTGTTTAAAACCACATAGTACTGTGTTCCATAAGATTTACTTTCACTGTAATCTTTCAGAAGTAGATTTCCAAAGGGACTCTGGGTGAATTTGTGCTGCCAATTTCACTTATTATCAAAGCACTTAACAATTTGTGCCACATATGGACTTCTAAGGGAGGGATAGGGAGGATTAGCTCCAAACTCTGAGTATGAACTCTGCATGGAGCCCTGAATAACTGCTGAACTACCCAGGTACACACAAGAGGCACTCCCCATCTTCTACTACCCCCAAGCCCCCATCAACTTACACTCTAAGAGCTAAACTATGAAAGTAAATGCTGAAAATTCATAAAACTGAGTAGAGATACAATCTGCTGCGTATCACAAGAAAGACAGATTAGACACTTTGAATCCAGTCAAATAACTGGCTACTTGGGAACAAAACAGATTCAAAAGTTGCTATAGCATAATTTCTATAACAGCCAACTTTCAATCCAAACTTTCTAGTCTTTGACAATAAATAGGAAAATTTGATCCACGTACAAAGAAAAAAAAATGTAGCTAATAGCAATATATGCTGAGAAGGCTTAGATCTTATATTTAGTAGGGGAAAAAAGCCAAATCAGTTGTTATAAATATTTTTAAGGAATTAAAGGAAAAATACAACATTTAATTAGTGAACAGATAGGGGAAAGAAGAGAGAAATGAAAATCTACAAAAACGAAAATTCTGAAACAGAAGTGTAAAATAACTGAAATAAAAAACATATGAGAATACAAAAAAGCAATAAACTCAAAGGCAGAAAAATTATAAAATTATTCATAATTATAATATAATATAATAATTATATTATATATAATATATTAAAATATAATAATTATAAAATTATTCAATCTCAGGAACACAGAAATGAAATTTGAAGAAAAATAAAGAAAGCTTTAGAGACAGAGACCTGTAGAATAATATCGAATAGATCAACACAGAAGTAATCAAAGCTCCAGAAAGAGAAAGACGCAGAAAAACTATTTGAATACAGAATGGCTAAAGTCTTTCCAAATGTATTGTTTAAAAGTGCACCTGAAACATCCACCAAGACAGAAAATACGATTGACTACTAAAAAAAAAATCCTGAACAGAATTTAAATCGTCCAAAGTATGTTCTCTGAATACTTCAAGCTCTATCCTGAAGTACAACACTGTTAGTGGTAGGATAACATTCATACTCCTAAAAGGAAGTGCAGTTAATGCAAATATTATTCAAATTTATGCACTAACCACTAATGCCAAAGATGAAGAAACTGAAGATTTTAACCAACTTCTACAGTCTAAAATTGATCAAGTATGTAATCAAGATGCATTGGCAATTACTGGTGACTGGAATGTGAAAGCTAAAAACAAAGAAGGATTGGTAGTTGGAAAATACAGCTTTAATGGTAGACATGTATCAGGGATCATATGACAGAATTTTATAAGACCAACAACTAATTCACTGCAAATATCTTTCTTCAGTGACATAAATGGTGACTATGCATGTAAACCTAGCTGGATGAAATTCACAGGAATCAAATTCATTACATCTGTAGGAAAAGACAGTGGAGAAGTTTGATATCATCAGGTCAAGAACAACAGCAGAAGAGACTATCAATTCCTATATGCAAGTTCTAGTTGAAGATGAAGAAAATTAAAACAAGTCCATGAGAGCCAAAGTGTGACCTTGAGTATATCCCACTTGAATTTAGAGATCATCAGAGGAATAGATTTGAGACACTGAATACGAATGACCAAAAACAGGAAGAATTGTGAAATGATATCGAACACAGCATATAAGAAAATGAGAGGCTGTTAAAAGGACAGGAAAAAGGAAAAAAAAGGTCAAAGTATGTGTCAGATGAAACTCTGAAAGTTGTTCTTGAACACAAAGTAGCTAAAGCAAGAGAAAGAAATGAGGAAGCAAGAGAGATAAACAGACGATTTTAAAGTGTGGTTCAAGAAGACAAAGTAAGGTTTTACAACGAAATGTGCAAAGACCTGGAGTTAGACCACCAAAGGGAAGAATATGATCAGCAGTTCTCAAAGTGAAGGAAGTGACAAAGAAATTCAAGCAGAGTTGAAAAATTAAAGGATTCCAGGGGCAAAATACTGAATGAAGCAGGGAACATCAACAGAAGAAAGTAATACACAGCCACTGTGCCAAAAAGATTAGGTAGACACTCACCCGTTTCAGGGCAGAGTATATGATCAAGAACCAATGGTAATGAAGGAAAATGGGCAAGGTGCCCACTGGCAACACACAAGACTCCAAGAACTGAAGGAATATCAACTGAGATGCTTCAACAAATGAATGCAGTGCTTGTAGGGCTTGCTTGTCTACATCAAGAAATTTTGAGGGCAGCTAGCCGGCCAATCTACTGGAACAGCTCCATATTTGCACCTATTTCAAAGAAAGGCAATCCAACAGAATGTGGAAATTATCAAACAATACCATTAATACCACATACAATTAGTACTTTGCTGGGTATAATGCAAAAACTGTTGCAGCAGTACAAGGAAATTGCAGAAATTTCAGTGGGATTCAGATGAAAACCAAACCAAACAAAAAAAAAACTCACCAAACTCATTGCCATTTTGAGTCGATTCTGACTTATAGTGACTCCAGAGGACAGAGTAGATCTACCTCGTAGAGCTTCCTAGCAGTGCCTGGTGAATTCAAGCTGCTAATCCTTTGGCTCACAGCTGTAGTGCTTAATCACTCCCCCACTAGGGTTTCCAGATTCAGAAGAGGATATAGAATAAGGAATATCACTGTTGATGTCAGCTGAATGTCGGGCAAAAGCAGAGAATACCGGAAAGATTTTTATCTGTGTTCTGTTGACTATCAGGTAACATTCAACTGTGTAAATCCTAACGAACTGTGACAATGTTGCTAAGAATGGAAATTTCAGAACACTTTATTATGCTGATAGGGAAACTGTACACAGACTAAGAGACAATTGTTTGAATAAAGCAAGAGAATACTGCGTGGTTTAAAATCAACATAGACAGTGGCTAACTAAATCAATGAAAGCTTATTCTGCTTAGCTTTGCTTTGTTTCGGTTAATAGCAACACCTTTGGTAGAAATTGGCAATTGTTTTATTTTTCAAGATTTATGACCAAACTACTCATTTTATTTTAGGTTTTACAAAGCTATCTTGATTTATTAGCATTGTGTCTAATGACAAATTGAGTCATGTATACATAAATCACTTTTGATCTTTCATTGCTTTTCTTTATGTTGAACAGTGAGTTCTACTCAACAGAAGGTGTTAATCATATACATTACCAAAAACCGCACAATACAAGGGAGAGTAGATGCTCAATAAAATTTAGCTAATAGAGTCAATAAGCAAAATATTAAATGGAGAGGGGGACAAATGAATCATTTCAAAGTTATACATGTATATACTGTCTCATGTGACAAGTATACAGACCCACAAAATGAATTTCTCATATGATTTATTATCTTGAAAATAAGGGTGTCTTATCTAGAGAATTGTCATATATCCATTCATCATACAGTAAGTAATGGTTCATTATTTTTACCATTTTGTCTTTGCCATGATAGAAGTTTTTGCTAAATTTAGTGCTTATTCAACATCCAAAAACTTGATTTGTCTGTCTTTGCTATATTTCCCCACTCTAGTGATGCTAATAATTAGTATGTAAATTAGCCAGCCAAGCCAAGTGCTGTCGAGTCAGATCTGACTCATGGCGACCGTAGCATGTTGACAGTATTATTTTTTTTAACTATTTTAAGCATTTCAGAATGTTGTAATTACACAAACCCTTTCACTTATGTTAAAAGACCAGTCTCTAATTGCTATGGAAAATAAATACAGAATTTTACAGAGACTAAAGTCATAATAATCTAAAGTCTGTGTCTAAATGATATTTCAGAATTAACCAGTAAAAGCACAAGCTTGATTCTGAACTCTTTGTACAAGTGCTTGGTGGGTTGTAGATCAAAAATAAAGCTCAGAGGAAGTATCCCCTCTGGTGGACAAGACCCTCTGAAGAAAAGCTGTAGGGAACCTGGTTTCTCCATTCATCTTAATCCCAACCCACTAGTCTCTTTACTGCCCCTCTTACATCTCTGTTCCTGAGGGTATAAATGAGTGGGTTAAGGCTAGGTGTGACAACAGTATAAAAGAGAGCAATGAACTTGCCCTGGTCTTGAGATTTCCCAGATGGTGGCTGAAGATATATGCACATAACTGGAATAAAAAAGAGGGATGCAACCATAAGATGGGCTCCACATGTTCCGAAGACTTTCTGAAGTCCAATGGTTGACCGTATTCTCAGCACAGCTCGGGCAATGGCACCATAGGAGCTGAGAATGAGAATAAGTGGTATAATTACAAAAATGGAGCTCATGACCATTAGGGTCAGTTCATTGGCACGAACATCAACACAAGACAATCGTAGCAGTGCTGGAACTTCACAGAAAAAGTGATCCACTTGGCGATGTCCACACAAGGGTACCCAGAAGGTAAATGAGGCATGAAGTGCTGAGGCAGTGAAGCCACTTACCCAAGAAGCCACAGCCAACAGCTGGCAGAAACGAGGGTGCATGAGGACAGTGTAATGCAAGGGTCTACATACAGCTGCATACCGGTCATAGGACATCACTACCAATAGGACACACTCTGTGGTCCCCAGTGCAAGGACAAAGTAGAGTTGAATCATGCAACCGGCATAAGAGATGGTCTTCTTAGGACCCCAGAGATTGACCAGCAACTGAGGGATGGAGCTGGTGGTATAGCAGAGGTCCAGAAATGAGAGATTTGAAAGAAAAAAGTACATGGGAGTCTGGAGATGGGGGTCCCAGTATGACAGGAGAATGATGAAGAGGTTACCAGTCAGTGTCATCAAATAGAATATCAAGATAGCCACAAAGAAAACCACTTCCAGATGAGGCCAATTAGAAAAACCCAGCAGAATAAAGTAACCTTCAGAACTTGCATTTTTTTCCATTATCATTCATTTCCTGTGACCTGAAGACAAAAGCACATAAATTCAAAAGTTACCCACCCACTGTCAAGTCGTTGCAAACTGATTGGGGGAAAAAAAAAAATGTATGCTTCTTTCCAAGTGTGATGGTGTGTTCCATTGTGGCAGTAGATTTTAGTTTTCTCTTTATGTTTCATTCAGTATTTGTCCTGCTGTAGATAGAATCAATAACTTCTCATCCTTTACTTATCACCTGAATAAATAAAAATTAAAGACGTTCCATACCAAAAGAAAAAGAATCATTTTCATAAAAAATAATCTTCTTTAACCAAAAAAAACTTGTATATATTTCCCCTTTTCACATTTTTTTGGCTGTTTCCAATTTCATGATTACAGAGAAATAAATAACTGCAGTCACAATAAATCTATACATAGCATCATATGACAAAAAACAGTTCAGTAGTAATCTAGAAATGTTAATATTGGATGAAAAAATTCAACTTTAATTGAATATGATAATAAAACAAAATATTCTGATTTTTTTACACTAACACTTATTTCTTCACCAAAACAAATTTTAAACATGCAACTGAACATAAACAGCCACACACACCAACTTGCAAGTATTCACAATATAAACAAAGTTGAAGATCTGTGTGAAAATTGTGAAATTGATCAGGGATCTCAATGATGGTGTGCCTTCAAAGGAAAATGAGACTATAAGTTTGGGAGAAAAAAATTATAGTGGAAGAACACGTAGGGAGAGGATAAGACAAGAAAGGAGAGTTTTTAATAGAAAAGGGAAAAAAAAAGAAATGAAATGAAACTGAACCTGTGGCTGCGGAGTCAATTATGACTCACAGCAAACCCACAGGACAGGGTTGGAGCACCTAAAGAACACCTGATAACTCTTAACCATTATGCCATTAAGAGTTTCGAGAACAAGGACAATGGAAGAGAAATGACAGGAACTCTGATTGTAGTGCCTGGAGTTGGAAATGTATATATCATAGGGATCTGAGACCAGCACAACAGGGTTTGAAGAGTTTCTACATAATTTCACATGCTCTGTCAATAACTGGAAACCTCAATGGCATAGTGGTTAAGAACTAGGGCAGCTAACCACGAGACCGACATTCACACCCACCAGACACTCCTTGAAAACCCTCTGGGGCAGTTCTACTCTGTCCTTTAGCGTTGCTGTCGGTTGAAATTGACTCCACAGCAATGTGCGTTGGAAGTTTTTGTTGTTGTTGTTGTTTGTTTGTTTTCTTTTTTTTTGGTAACTGAGGCCTTGTTGAAATTCTGAGTTATAACTTAAAATTATTTCATATGTCTTCAGTTTTTAAAATTTGGAATGGAACTTCTGAACCTTTAGTAAGACAACTAAAGATACCAAAGCATTACAAGTTCATCTTTTGGTTTTTATTTTGTACAAAAAACAAAGGTTAAAAACAAAAGTGAATGTATACTAATAGTTTGATTTTTAGTTGATTCTTTTCCCTTGTGGACTGTCAGTTGTTCACAAAAGATAAACATTTTCACATACTATACAGTAATTGTTGTAAGAAGGAGCTTTTGCAGCAAAATGGTTAAGAGTTCAACTGCTAGCCTAAAGGTTGACAGTTGTAGGACAAAGAACTGGAGACCTGCTCCCGTAAAGCCTACAGCCCAGAAAACACCTGGTGGAGCAATTCTACCTCATCACACGAAGTCACTGGGAAACAAAAATTGACTCTATGGCACCCAACAGCCATAGCAACAATCACTATAAGACAAAAACCCTCCATATAAATATTTCTAAATGCTTTTTGCCATGTCACTTCTGCTTCCTTCCTCGTCAATGTTATTCCTTCCTCTCATACTCGCTAGTAGAGTATGATAAAACTCGACCACACCGGATTCTCCTGCAAGCATCTCTTTGGAAGAACTCTTAATTACTTAAATATTGTCATCTTGACTCTTACAGGAGATTAAAAAGATATTTCATTGGTGGAGGTACAGCTGGAGAGCTAAGAATACTGAATTTCACTCAAGGCTCTGTGATTTGTTCAGGCAAGTGCAAGTATTTTGCACAGCCTTTAATTCTAATGTTACCAGCAATGTAAATAATCGTTAATTCCCTGTTACAGTATTTTATACTATTGTCTGTAGTTCAAAAATCATCCAGAATAATTAATCCAGCACTCTGCTTTTAAAATGATTTTTGTGAAATATTAAGTCATGAAGATTCCTCCAATTTGCTATGAATTGTAATCAATTCAGTATCACACACAACAACCTTTGCGAAGTAAGGAAAAAATTCCCAGGTTTTTTTTTTTTTTTAATTGCCCTGGAATGGGAGGCATTACATCACAAAGAACAACTGAACCTGATTGTTACAGGCACTTCCTCCGGTGTAGCCATAATTTTCTTCCCGTATACAGGAGAATGACCCATTTTTCAACATTTTTCTAGTAGTAAAAAGGGATAGGAGATATGGGACAAAACAAATTAAACACAAGACTCATGTATTTATCAGGACCTTTATGGTTTGATAGACTTCTTAGCAAGAAACAGAGAAATAAAGTCCCTATCAAAGTTAACTATGTCGTAAAATAACCTCTCCTTTTAAATTAAATATTGTGGGGAAAATGAATGGCTTCCCACTCTCTCCTTGCTCCCGTTGTTACTAATAGACATTTTGTTCTAATTTTTGTCATATGATTCCTTTGTACTTTACTCGCTTCTTCAACAGCGCGCTGTCAGCTTCTGTCAGCGCCGACCTTCCCGTGTTTGCTCATGACGTCTGCCGTTGTCTCTCAATTATGCCCTCATCACGTATCAACCGACGTGGGGGTTCTGCAGCTTTCAGACAACCTGTGAAAAACAACCAGTTGCCTTCTTATATAATCTTTTCTAATATACCAAATCCAGCTATGGAAAGCAAAATCTGAGAATAATTGTGATTATCATTTCCACAGAAGAGTGTGGGTCTGTCCAAAAGATTTGCTTTCAGCAGAATGTGGGAACTCCTTAGGCCGCTCAAGTTATCAGGGGAAGAAACCCCAGAACAAATGGCTCTTTATGGAAATAAATGAAGGCCATTGTATACTTTTGTTTACTAGGACCATTGGGAGGACAAATCCCAAAGTGGCAATTAATACTCTTCAAGGAGACATCCTGGTTAGAATGGTATAATTTTCACAAGATAGAACTCTTTACAAAAATTCATTCAACATGATATTAAACTCATCCTGAGATGTAAATGAATTTATTGACCAATCGACATAGAAAAAAGGTGTTTTAAATTGTATTGACAATCAGAATGACTTGTACTGAGTTACCTAGGTTTGGGGGGGTTTTCTGCCCAGTTCCCTATAAAGCTAAAGCTCAAATTTGTAAGACAACTAGATATAGAGGAAGTTGAGAAGCCATGAAACAGAAAAAGATAGACCAGAACACGTGAAAACTGAACTACAGTAACATCATCAACCTTGCACTCTTTCAGCACATCCTGCACTATTACTGCCTTCTTGGATATTTCTTTTAAATCCAATTCCAAATTTATCTCTGCAAATCCAAATATCACTCAGAGTTTTTATACAGAACACCTATATGTTCTGTATTTATTTTATTTAATGTTCAAAAATCTCCCATTAACAACTTCCTTTATCTTTTGTTAAAATCACTTTGTTGAGAAGAACTTTTTGTTACCGGAGCAGCATGTTTACTCTACTTCAGAGCCCTGGTGGCACAGTGGTTAAGAACTACGGCTGCTAACAAAAAACTTACTATTTTAAAGAACGTTTTGTTCTTTTGCCTTTCCTATTGAATTAAAAATCTTTTTTTCTTATGCAAAATTTCACCTGTAGCACAAAGTTTACTATGTGCTAGTCTGCTTTTAGAATCTATTATCTGTTCCACTGATTTGCCTATCTTTTTACCTTATTAATCATATCTTTATAAGAACTCTTCAAAGATATGTGATCATTTCTATTATCTTCAAGATTTTGTTGACTATTCTTCACTCTTTGCAATAACAGGGAAAATTCACATCACGTATCACCTGATGGGAAGCAATGATAAAAATATCTCATCACATCTGTGATATTTCTAACAAGGGGCACAATATAAAAAGTCTAACTAACTCAATTGGAAGGGCACCTTCAAAAAAAGCAATCTGTAATGTGTCAAGTTCATAAAAGTCAAAGAAGGATCAAATAAAGTTCAAGAACACATGTGACAACTAAACACAGTGGCTGATTCTGAATTAAATGCTTTACTAAATGGGCATTTGGGATAACTGGAAAAACTTTAATAAGGTCATTGTGTTTTACAAAAGGTTAAACACTCAACTACCAGCCAAAAGGTTGACTGTTCAAAACCACCGAGAGGTACTTCAGAAGATTGCCCTGGTGATGTGCATCCCAAAGTTAACAGCCTTGAAGTTCTTTTTTCTCTAATTGTGATTAAGTGAAAGTATAAAATCCAAATTAATTTTACATGCCCTCCTATCTGCAGCTGCTTCCCCTCTGCTTGCACCTGTGACAGCACACTCCTCTTTTTCATTCTATACTCATAGTATCCTCTTAACAAGCTCCTGTCCCCTCCTCTCCACCCACTTCTCTCCCATCTAGAAAGAGACCAGTAGGACAGCATCCCATAAATGCACAGAACCATAAAGTACACATGCCATATGATCACATTGTGTCCCTGAGTCCATTCCATTTTTGCCCAAAGAGTTGCCCTCAGAGTGTTTTCTGGACAGGGCAGCAGCAGTTCTAGAGGCCATACTCCAAGGGGATCCCCCAGGGCATCAGACCATCAGTTGCAGTCTTTTAGTAGAGTTCTTGAGCTGCACCCTTCCTTTTCTCATGTTGCCACAGGGACTCAACATTGTGTGCCCCATCACAGCTGTTTTGGTGGTGTCCAGACACCATCTGTTTCTTCTGATCACATGTTGGTACAGTCTGCCATTCGCATGGATCCTTCTGTCTCCCGAGCTCCTTTTCCCTCTTTGTTGTTCTCAGTAATTATGCATTCTGGATGAGTTGGGAAACTTTGGTGTGCCTCAGCTTGCTAGAGTTTAAGACCCCAAAAGCCACTCACCAATATGGGATGTGGAAGACTCTCTTAGCAATAGGCTAGTTACAACAATTGGCCTCGATGTCTCCTGAGAGCATGGTCCGCGGACCCCACCCCTGCTACTCTGTCTTTGCAATATTGGGTTGAGATTAGAAGAGCTTTAAGTTTATGTTGAAGTCCAGTTAAATTGATATACTTTCTACTGTATGCTGTCATTGCTTTCACCTTACCAAATTTCTATCAACTGTCTGGTCTGTAACCAAATCTCTCCCTCCCTCCCAACCCTTACAGCCATCAGAGTCTTTTCTTCTGTACGTAAGTCTATTTTTAAGTCGTTATAGTAGGGATCTCATACAATATTTGTCCTTTTGCCACTGACTGATTTGACTCAACATAATGCCTGTTCTTAAGAAAGGTGATCCAAATGAATGTAGAAATAATTGAACAATATCATTAATATCACAAGTAGGTAAAATTTTGCTAAAGATCATACAAAAGTGGCTGCAGCAGTAAATCAAGAGAGAAACTACCAAATCTTCAAACCAAATTCAGAAGAGGGCATTGAACCTAGGATTGCTGATGTCAGGTGGATCATGGCTGAAAGCAGAGAATAGCAGACTGATGTATACTTGTGTTTTATTGGCTATGCTAAGGCATTCAGATCTTGAGTATACACTACCTGGGTTTAGAAAGCATCTCAAGAGCAGATTTGATGCGTTGAACACTAGTGACTGAAGACCAGATGAATTGTGGAATGACGTCAAACACATCATCCATGAAAAAAACAAGAGGTCATTAAAAAGACAGGGAAGAAAGAAAAGACCAATGGATGTCAGAAGAGACTCTGAAACTTGCTCATGAATGTTGAGCAGCTAAAACAAAAGAAAGGAATGACTAAGTAAAAGAACTGAACAGAATGTTTCAAAAGGTAGCTCAAGGAGACAAAATAAAGTATTATAATGACATGTGCAAAGAACTGGTAGTAGAAAACCAAAAGGGAAGAAAATGCTCTGCATTTCTCAACCTGGGAAAACTGAAGAAACGATTCAAGCCTCAAGTTGCAATAGTGAAGGAGTCTACAGGGAAACTATTAAATGACTCAGGAATCATAAAAGTAGAAGGAAGAAATACACAGAGTTATCATACCAGAAGTGATTGGCCAATGTTCAACTATTTTAAGAGGCAGCATATAATCAGGAACCAAGGGCACTGAAGGAAGGAGTTGAAGCTGCGTTAAAGGCATGAGTGAAAAACAAGGCTCCAGGACTGATGGAATATCAATTGAGATATTTCAGCAAGCAGATGCAGTGCTGGCAGCACTGACTCATCTATGCCAAGAAATCTGGAGGACAGCTACCTGGGCAAACAACTGGAAGAGATCTATATATATGCCTATTCCCAAGAAAAGTGATCCAATAAAATGTAGAAATTACTGAACAATATCACACACAAGTAAAATTTTGCTCAAGGTCATTCAAAGGCAACTGCAACAGTATATTGACAAGGAACTTCCAGAAATTCAAACTGGATTCAGAAGTGGATATGGAACTAGGGATATCACTGTTGAAGTCAGATGTATCTGACTGAAAGCAGAGAATAGCTGATGTCAGATGTATCTTGACTGAAAGCAGAAAATACCAGAAAGATGTTTACTTGTGTTTCACTGGCTGTGCAAAGGCATTTGACTGTGTGAATCATAACAAGTTAAGTTTTACATCGCGGAGAATGGTAACTTCAGAACACTTGACCATGCTCTTAAGAAATCTGTACACAGATCAAGAGGCAGTCGTGACAGAACAAGGGGACACCATGCTTTAAAGTCAGGAAATGTGTGCATCAGTGTTGTATCCTCTGACTATACCTTTTCAATCTATATGCCAAGCAAATAATCTGAGAAGCTGAAGAATGAAACATCAGTATTGGAGGAAGACTCGTTGACAACCTGTGCTAGGAAGATGACACAACCTTGCTTGCTGGAAATGAAGAGGATTTGAAACATTTACTGATGAAAGCCAACGACCACAACCTTCAGTATGGATTATACCTCAACATCAACATAACAATATCCTCACAACTGGACCAGTAAGCAACACTGTGATAAATGGAGAAAGGACTGAAGTTGTCAAGGATTTCATCTCACTTTGCTCACAATCAATACCCATGTAAAGAGCAGCCAAGAAATCAAAACTCATTACACCATGAAAATCTGCTGCAAAGGACCTCTTTAAAGTGCTGAAAAGCAAAGATGTCACTTTGAAGACTAAGGTGCATCTGACTCAAGCCATGGTATTTTTAATCTCATCATATGCATGCAAAAGGTAGAAAATGAATAAGGAAGATAGGAGAAGAATTGATACCTTTGAATTGTGGTGTTGGAGAAGAATACTGAATGTACAATGGACTGCCCAAGCAACAAATGTATCTGTACTGGAAGAAGTACAACCAGAGTGCTCTTTGGAAGCAGAGATGGCAAGACTGCATCTTACATATTTTGGACATGTTGTCAGGAGGGATCAGTCTCTGGAGAAGGACACTATGCTTGGTAGAGAGGGGGATCATTGAAAAGGAGGAAGACCCTCAAGGAGACGGATTGACCCAGTGGCTACAACAATGGGCTTAAGCATAGAAATGATTGTTGGCATGGGGCAAGACTGGGAAGTGTTTCTTTCTGTTGTTCATAGTGTTGCTGAGTCAGAACTGACTTGATGGCACCTAACAACAACACAACACAAGGCATTCTACTGTGTGGATCACATAAATTATCAATAATAGTGTGGAGAATGGGAATTCCAGAACACCTAATTGTACTGATGAGGAACCTGTACCTAGATCAAGAGGCAATCATTTGAACAGATCAAGGTGATAATGTGTGGTTTAAAGTCAGGAAAAGTGTGCATCAGGGTGGTATTCTTTCACCATACCCATTCAGTCTGTATACTGAACAAATAATCTGAGAAGGCAAATTATATGAAGAATGGGGCATCCGAATTGCAGGATGACTCACTAGCAACCTGACATAACCTTACCTGTTGAAAGTGAAGAGCACTTGAAGTACTTACTGATGAAAATGGAAGACCACAACTTCAGTATTGGTTACACAAAAATTTTCACAACTGAACCAATAAACAAAATCATGAAAAATACAGAAAAGGTTGAAGATATCAAGGATTTCATTTTGCTTGGATCCACAATCAACACAACATTCTGGAAGCAGCAGTCAGAAAATCAAGAGACAGTAAACTGGGAAAATCTTCCAAGTGTTGGGAAGCAAAGATATGTCCTTGAGTACTAAGATGCTCCTGACTCAACTCATGGTGTTCTAACCATCCCGTATGCATGCCAAAGATAGAAAACTAACAAGGAAGACTGAAGGAGAATTGACACTTTCAAATTATAGTGTTGGCAAAGAATACTGAACATACCATGGATTGCCAAAACCAATAAATCTGTCTTGGGAGAGCTACAACAGAATGCTCCTTAAAAGAATAATGGCGAAACTACATCTCACATTCTTTGGGTATGTCATCAGGAGAGATCAGCCCCTGGAGAAGGACACCACGCTTGGTAAGGTAGAGGGTCAGCAAAAAAAAGAGGAAGACCCTTAGTGATATGGTTTGATACAGTAGCTGCAACAATTATAGGCTCAAGCCTATCAGTGACTATGAGGATGACACAGAACTAAGCAGTGTTTCAGTCTGTAATATACAGCCCTGCTATGTGTTGGGATGGATTAGATGGTAAGTAGCAATAATAGCAAAAATTTTCTAAGACGTCCATGGATGGTGAACATGTTTAACACACTTGTCTGTTAACTGAAGGGTAGGTGGTTTGAGTTCATCCAGAGGCCCCTTGGAAGAAAGGTCTGGTGATCTACTTCAGAAAAACCAGTTATTCAAAACCCTAGAAATGCAAGAACAATAATATTATTCAACTTGATCCACAAAGCAATATTGGTACATTAAGGGGGAAATTTGACATCACTTTAATGAACTTCAAAAGGTATATTCAATCAATGAAATATCCATTCAGGAAAAAGCTTTTGATGAACTAAAAATTGAGTTTTCATAAAATAGTTAAAAATATTTATCTAATACTTATAGCAGACATCTAATTTGGTGAGATTTTAAATTATCATATTTTAAAGCTAGAAATAAATTCAAAGTTGTTCTCTTTATTGCTAATAGTCAATACTGCACTGCAAGTCTGCACCAAAGATATAACAAAAAAGTAATTAGTTTTAGAAATTAGAATCAGTTGGATAAAGTAGTCAGTGTTTACAGGTGATTGTCAATGCTGAAAAAAAACTCAGTGTCCCCTAAGCAATGCGTTCTCTTCCTTTGTTCCCCACACTCACTCACCTCTGGTAGTCACTAATGAGTTTTAGTCTCCGTACATTTGTCTGTTTTAGGCATTTCATGCAACCCGTAGCTGTCAAGGTGATACCAAGTCACAGTAACCCTACAGGGCAGAATAGAACTGCCTCATGGGGTTTTCAAGGAGCAGCTGGTGGATTTGAACCACTGACATTTTCTGTTAGCAGTCAAATGCTTAACCACTGCACTACCAGAGTTCCAGATATTTCATGTAAGTAGACTCACACTGTTGTTAGCTGTCACCAAACTGATCCCCAACTCATAGCAACCACGAGTACAGTGAGATCAGGCCCTTGAGATCCATGAGGTTTTCCCTGGCTAAAGAGTTTTAGTCAGTGGGGTTTTAAGAGTTTGGTGGCTAACCAAAAGGTCAGGCAGTTAAATTCTACCCATTGCTTCTTGGAAACCCTATGGGGCAAATCTATCCTGTCCTATAGAGTTGCTATAAGTCAGAATCAACTTGCTGGCAGTAGATTTCGTTTGTTTGTTTGTTCCTTGTATTTTTGGAAGTAGATCGCTGGATCCTTTTTCCTGGCCTGCTTTAGTCTAGAATCAACACTGAAATACATTCAGCATACAATGTTTAATCTGGTCTCCATTTTATCAATTCACTTATGTTTACTTACTACACTGTATCAATACTAGTTTTTTACTTTATCATAACTTTGCCCCACTCTTTTGTTTACCTGTATCTTTTCTGCCAAATTCAGATCTTAGAGAATCATTAATATTTGATTTAAATTTCATATACTTCATGAACTTACTTCTATTTTCTCCAAGTCAAACTGGTCTTTCATTTTCCTGAAGAGCCTTTGAATGTATAATTAAAACCCAGTGACGACAAGTCAATTCCAACTCATGGTGACTCCATAGACAGATTAGAACTGCTCCCATTGGGTTTCCAAGGCTACAATCTTTATAGAAGAGGCTGCTACATCTTTCTCCCACAGAGATTGGTGGGAACAACGAATCTTTAGATTAGGCATAAATACAGATCTCCTCCAGTGGGTTGGCCAGATAACTGTTCTTCAGATCTCTTGGTGTAAATGACTGAGTGCTGCCAGAACTGCATTCATTTGTTCAAACATCTCGATTGATATTTCATCAATTCCTGGAGCCTTGTTTCTTGTCATTGCCTCCAATGCAGCTTCGACTTCTTCCCTCAGCACTATCTATTCCTGATCATATGCTACAATTTGTAATGGTTGATCATCAACCGGTTCTTTCTGGTATAACGATTCTGTGTATTCTTTCCATCTTCTTTAGATGCTCCCAGTCGTTGAATATTTTCCCTGTAGGATCCCTCACTATTGCAACTCAAGGCTTAAATTTCTTCTTCAGTTTTTTTTCAGTTTGACAAAGAATCTGTTCTTTGTTTTTGATTTCCTATTTCTAGCTCTTTGCTCATGTCATTATAATATTTTTTCTTCTTCTCAACATCATAGCAGATACCATTAGTGCTAAGTAATTCAGCACCTTAGGTTTAGGTAGTTTGATGGTGTTTTCTAATAATATTATGTAATACCATTTTAAGAAACTAGTAAAAACTTAGAGTTTTTGTTTCTATGTTTATTAAGCAAGCAACAAAAAAAAAATGCCTCTGAGTGGATTCTGACTCACAGAGACCACATAGGACAGAGTAGAGTTGTCCTCTAGGATTTTCAAGAAGCAGCTGGTAGATACAAATGACCAACCTTTTGGTTAGCAGCCATAGCTTTTAATCACTATACCACCATGGCTCTGTATAGTTCTTTGTTTTTACTTATGACAGAAAGAGCAGAAAGCCCAAGATTAATTCTGTCAGTCACATTTATTATATCTTTACCCTGGGAACTGTCTTGATTTAAGTATAAGCATAAGCCTGATACTCCAGCACTATCCTATTTTGGAAAATCCCTTCCACCCTCTCCACATGCAAGAGGTATCTTCTTGAAAAATCATCTGTTTATGATGTTGTTGTTTAAAATGTATACAGCAAAACATATACCAATTTGATGATTTCTACACGTAGAGTTAATGACATTCATAACATCCTTCAGGTTGTGCAACCACTCAACTCTTTTTGCAAATCAGTCCTCTACCATCCACAAAAATTCACTGCCACCTAAGTTTCTTATTTACCTTTAAAGTTGCTGTTGTCAGTTTGATCTCATATAAAACCAAAACCCATCACTATTGATTTCAGCTCATTGCCACCCTATAGGATGGAGTAGAACTGCCCCATAGAGTTTCCAAGGAGAACTTGGTAGATTCAAACCGCCGAGCTTTTAGTTAGCAGCCATAGCTCTTAACCACTATGACAGCAGGGTTTCCTGATGTCAAGTAGGGTTCTTCAAAAGAATACAATGCAAAATCATTGGCTCTGATGTCTTCACTGGAGAATTCTACCAAACTTTCAAAGAGAAGTTAATACTACTATTACTAAAGCTATTTCAGAGTGTAGAAAAGGATGTAATACTTCCAAACTTATTCTATGAAGCCAGGTAACCCTAATACCGAAAACACGTGTCTTAGTCACCTGGTACTGCTGTAACAGAAAACACAACAGGTGGAAGTCTTCATGAGGAGAAGCTCTTATTGTCACAGTATGCCACAAGTACATTCAGGCTACAAGTCTGTTCCATAGGAGAAATCATCACAGTCTGGTAGAATAAGTCCAAATCCAGTGAGAACGTCTTAACACAGGAACCTCAAGTCCAAAGGACATGCTCTGCTTGCAGTGCTTCTCTCTTGGTGGTATGAGGTTCCCAACTTCCTCACCTGACTTCTTTCCCTCATAACCCTTATAACCGAAGACAGTGAAGACTGATAACAAGCTTGTAGTTTGAGACCTGCCTCACTAACACAACTGTTACCCGTTCTCCATCACCAGTCTCACAGAGGCAGGATTCACAACACATGAGAGGAAGGGCACCATATTGGGACTCATAGAAAAATCAAATCAACACATACTTTTCTGGGGGACACAATTCAATCCATGACACCAGATAAAGACACCAAAAAAGGAAAATTGTACATCAATATCTCTCATGACTTAAGTGCAAAAATCATCAAAAAAGTTCTAGCCAACAGAATTAAACAATACAGTAAAAAAATAATTCACCATGACAAGTGATATTCATACCAAGGATGCAGTGATGGTTCAAGATTCAAAAACAACCAACATAATCAACCACATAAATAAGACAAGAGACAAGAATCACTCGATTTTATCAGTTGATGCAGAAAAGGCATTTAACTGAGTTCAACATCTATTGAGAGTTAAAAACTCTCAACAAAACAAGAACAGAATACAACTTCCTCAATTTAATAGAGGTGATTTATACAAAGTCATCAACTAATATCATCCTAAATGGAGAGAGTCTGAAAGCATTCCCTTTAAGAACAGGAACTAGACAAGGATCCATTGGTCACTCCTTTTATTCAATATTGTGCTTGAGTTTCTAGCCACAGCAATCAGGCTAGAAAAAGAAATAAAAGGCAGCCAAATTGCTAAGGAAGAAGTAAAAGTATCTGTATTTGCAGATGATATAATCTCATACACAGAAAACCCTAAAAAATTTTTTAAAAAAACTACTGAACTAATAGAAGAGTTCAGTAAAGTATCAGGATACAGGACAAACATAAAAAAAATCTGTCGGATTTCTCTACACCAACAGAGGAAACATCAAAGAAGAAATCACCAAATCAATACTATTTATAATAGCCCCCAAGAAAATAAAATATTTAGGATAAACCTAACCAGAGATGTGAAAGACCTATACATAGACAACTATAAGACACTACCACAAGAAACCAAAATAGACCTACATAAGTAGAGAAACCTACCTTACTCATGGATAGGACAACTCAACAGTGTGAACACAGCACTTTTTAGTGAGATAGGGAAACAAATCACCAACTTGATATGGAAAGAAAATAAACCTCATATGAGTAAAGTATTACTAAAGAAGAATAGCAAAGTGGAGGCCTCACACTTCCTGACTTTAGAACCTATTACGCCAGCATAGTAGTCAAAACAGCCTGGTACTGTGACAACAACAGACACATACACCAATGGAAGAGAACTGAGAATCGAGACATAAAGTCGTCCATGTATGAGCAGCTGATGTTTAACAACAATGAAAAGTCTTTAAACTCGGTAAACAAGTCTGTTTAACAAATGGTTTTGGCATAACTATATATACACCAGCAAATAAAAATTAACAAGTCCTATATCTCTCACCATGCACAAAAAATAACTGAAAGTGGATTGAAGTCCTAAATATAAAGTCTAAAATGGGAACTCCTAAAAAATCAAACACTTACGCTTACCCAAAGACTTTGCCAAAAGAGCCAAAAAACAATCTACAGACAGGGTGAAAAAGTTGACTATAACAAGTCTGATCTAACCTCTAAAAAGTACAAGATACTACAAAGCCTGAATTACAGAAAGACAAATAACCCAATTTTTTAAAAAATGCACAAAGGATATGAGCAGTCAATTAAAGACATACAGGGGGATAACAGATATACGAGGAAATGTTCACAATCATTAGAGATTAAACAAGTGTAAACCAGAACTACAATGAGATATCCTTTCATCACAACAACGTTGGCATTAATTTAAAAAACACAAAATAGTAAATATTGGCAAGACTGTAGATAGACTAGAACACTTATACACTGCTTGTGAGAATGTAAAATTGTGCAACTACTTTGGAAATCGATTTGCTACTTGCTGGAAAACCTAGAAATACAAATACCATACATTTCTTGGAATATATCATGAAGAAGTAAGAGCTGTCACACAAACAGGTGCATGCACACCAGTGTTCCTCTTAGTACTCTCCACAACAGCAACACGATGGAATCAAGCTAGGTACCCATCAGTGGATGAATGGATAAACAAACTATGGAATATTACACAATGATAGAGAATAATGATTAATTTGGGAAACATCTCATAACGTGCAGGAATCTGGAAAGCTCTGTGCTGAGTGAAGTTAGTCAGTTGCGAAAGGACAAATATTGTATGAGACCTCTATGATGACGACTCAGGAAATGATTTAAACATCGAAGGAAACATTCTTTGATGGTTAGGAGAACGGAGAGGGAGGGAAAGGGGTTTTCACTAATTAGATAATAGACAAGAACCATTTTAAGTGAAGGGAGGCACAATACTCAACAGAAGAGAAGTTGGCACAACTGGGCTAAATCAAAAGCTAAGACGTTTACTAGCTATAACCAGGCACTTCAAGTGACAGAGTAGCAGGGGCAGGGGTCTGAAGACCACGGTTTCAGGGAACATCTAGATCAACTGCCACAGCAAAGTTTATTAAGGAAATGTTCTGCATACCACTTTCGTGAGTGGTGTCTGGGTTCTTCAAAGCTAACAAACCATCATCTAAGAAGCAACAACTGTTCTCAACTCATTTGGAGCAAAAGAGAATGAAGAAAATCATAGACACAAGGAAAATATGAGTCCAAGAGACAGAAAGGGGCACATAATCCAGAGTCTACATCAGCATGAGACCAGAAATAGATGATGCCTGACTACCACCAATAAATGCCCTGAAACTGTATTAAAAAGACCAGACTTGAAGTTCTCACTGAGTGGAGGGCCTCCAGAAGACATGGACCCAGGACTCTCTGTTAGCCCAGAACTGAAACCATTCCAGAAGCCAACTCTTTGGACAAAGATTGAACTGGGATGTAAGTCGTGAAATGATACTGATAAAGAGTGTGCTTCTTGGCTTAAGTAGATAGTGGAGACTAACTGGGCTACTCCTGTCCAGAGGTGAGATAAAAAGACAGAGAGTGACAGTAGCTGGTTAAATTGACCTGGGAAATACCAGCTGGAGAGGAGGAGTGTGCTGTCACATTGTGGGGAGAGCAGCTAAGGTTACATAACAAATCGTCAGTTTTTGTGTGAGAAACTGACTGAAATTGTAAACTTGTACTTAAAACAATGAAAAAGTAAATTAAAACTAGGAAACCAAAAAATTAATAAAACAGCATAATGTTCAAGGCAGGCATTCTTTACTAATTGAGTTAATGGTTGTTTTGTTCAAAGGAGACTTCAGGATGTATTTTTGGTACCAGAGGTCCCCTTTAATGTTTACTCTGGGTGATTTAGCTCATGTGAAAGAAGAACTATACCGAAGCTAAATTTAGTAAATCAGTGAAAGAAGTGACAGGAAAAAAGGGAATAGCCATCAACATATCATTTTATTATAAGTTTAGTAAGCTTTTTCTCAAAGTACATCCATTTCCCATTCTACCTACTATTAAATATCATATCATATACACTCACGTGCTTGCATGCAACCAACAAATTCATGTTTTGTATTGCAATACCACTTTCATTAAATGATTTATTCTTTTTTAATCTCAAATCATGTATACATTGTGTGGGATCATTTTAACATCCTTTTTAAATTTAAGGAAATAAAGGCTTAGAGATATTGTGATTTTTTTTTCAAGTTAAATTTTGGGTTCAATTTTTTTTTTCTGGGTCATAGTCTAACATTTGTTTCACACTTTTCTTCCCCATTAATCACTTCATTCACCTTCAGGAATAATTCCCTGTACTGGCAGACCATTTACAGTAGATGAACATTTCAAGTCCACCAGGCAGTTCTTGAAACCCTGTGGGGCAGTTCTACTCTGTCCCTATACGGTTGCTTTAAGTTGGAAATAACACGATGACAATGAGTGATTTTTGTTGGTCTGTTTGTTTTTTGGTTTATCATCACTTATCTTTTCAAGTCATAAGGAAGAAGGCAGGTCAAACCATTTTAAGGAATTTCTGAAGGGATGAAAGGATGGCAACAATGAAGACTGAGTGATTGTTCTGGTTGTGTTCTCCTGGACCTGGTGGCCCCCCAAAAGCTGACCTTCTTGATAATCTTTGTAACACCCCATTCAGCACAGATTAGCTTTTAGAAGTTAATACATGTAAAGGATTTCTTGTAATTTAATACAGTCATGTGTTGTACATTTATTTAAGGAAAATGAAAGAGAGATTAAATATTTGAAATACTAGTATAACTTGCAGCCCAAATGAAGAAGAAAAAAGAAAACTAGACATACAAAGGGAAAAAATTATTGCTATGAAACATAATGCTCTCCTAAGATTCCACTGCTATCATATGTTTTACACACTAAGATTATCAAATTCTTAAAAAACCTAATACATCTCCTAACATTATTATTATTATACGAAGAGAAAGAGCAAATTTTTCAATTCCAAGAGTGCTGAATGGAATAGCTAGACTATATACCTCAGGAACACAGAATTTACATTCTCCTTCTCTCTGTGGCTTTTTCTGTTTGTTTTCTGTGGGCTGACAAACTTTCTGCAAGCAACTCCAAAAGAACAAGACAAGGACATCAGCTATATCCTGTTGTTGATGTTGTCTGCCATTGATATTAAAAATGCATTATATACCAGGACTGCCAAAGTTGGCAAACACGTCCTAGAAAAAGGGCTGCATACCACGTTGCTGTATACCACTACGGTCACCTCTGAAAAACTCCCCTTGGAGATCTATTCACCAACGCCAGTGCCTAGTCCACTCTTCAAAGCAATTTTGGAACTCTTCTGGAAAGACAATCAGAACTGTTGTCTTATTACTCTTGATGCCCTGAATGACATCAAAATATCTTCCTTTCAATATTTCCTTTATCTTCGGATAAAGAAAAAAGTCATTGGGGGCCAGATCAGGTGAGTAGGGAGGGTGTTTCAATACACTTATTTGTTGACTGGCTAAAAACTCCCTCACAGACAACTATCCAGTCAAGTTTGCAAACTTCCAGTGATACCACCAAGTGCAATGGGCATTCTAGAAAGAGTTCCAAAATTACTTTGAAGGGTAGACTAGGCACTGGCATCGGTGCACAGCTTCCCAAGGGGAGTACAGCGAAGGTGACCACAGTGATATTCAGCAATGAAATATGTGGCATTTAGAACAAGTAAGTTCACAGACTGAATTGTCAGACATTTATCAATGCTGTATTGTCAGTCAACGTCATTGCGGTATTGTTCGGATTGGAAAAGCACACAATTCTCCAGTGAATTACTTGTTTACTTCCCCCTTTAGAATTTCAAATATTGTGAAGCAATTAGACAAAATGGGCTCTCTGGGTGGTGCAAACAGTTCCGTGGGGGACAGTTCTGTTCTGAAACACATGAGATCACTAGAGTCAATTTGACCATGACTGGTTTTTCAGAGGAGAAAATAATATGTTATTTTTAAATTTCAGTACTGTATCTTTCTAAATGTATTTAGATTGGTTTCAATTATTAAATAGTGTAATGCTTCAAAGAAAGATATCACATCATAGAAAATATTAAAGTTTAGTTTAGAATTCATCACATTTTCATATAGAAAGATAAATATTATGATAACTGAAAATAAAAAGATTTACTCATTTTATGAAATACTGCTACATACAAATGTTGCCACAATACACAAAAATTCACATAAATTCCATAAAGCATTAAAAACAGACTGCTGTCAAGTCATGCCTGACTCATAGCGACCCTAGAGGTCAGAGTAGAACTGCCGTATAGAGTTTCCAAGGTGCCCCTGGCAGATTTGAACTGCCAGTCTTTTGGATATCAGATTGGCACTTAAGCCACTAGACCACCAGGGCTTCCCATGAAGCAATAGAGCCATTCAAAATCTGTTTATCTCAAATTGGATATTCTCTTGCTATTCAGATTCAGACTCTCATGATACATATATTTCATGAATGAAGGAGACATGAGTAAGATTGTGTTGTCACCTTTAAACCCCTTGAATTTGTGTCATCTCTCCAGCATTATCATTTTAAAGAAGTAATCTACTTAAATAACAGACTCTTTACACAAAATCTTAATACCAGGTTCCACTGAACAAACAGTAAATTGTTTCAGGTGGTACTTATGACAATCACTGTCTTATAAATTGCATTGTATTATATTGCAAGCAAAAATAAAAATTGCTAATGACTTGTTTTCTCTGAAGACATGCCAATAATTAGAGCTTAAAAGAGCTATGTAGAGTAAGTATAATATTGTTTGTAACCACTAATGGTTTCAGCACAAGATTTATCATATAAACTGACTTCTATGACGTAGAGATTACTTCCCTCAGTGAAAACTCAAGATATTTATGCAATGTATTTCACTGCCTTATTTACTGTAATATCTTTCTATGATTTCCATTTCCTCTTCATTGATATAGAATTGTAGGCAACTCTCAGCAACTTCTTCAGCGCATCCTTCATGTCCTTATTCCTCAAGGTGTAGATGAGGGGGTTGAGACTTGGAGTGATGATGGTGTAAAAGAGGGTGAGGAACTTGCCCTGTTCTTTGGAGGTGCTGTTGCCTGGCTGCAGGTACATGTAGGTGATGGTTCCATAGAAGATAGACACCACAGTGAGATGAGACCCACAGGTATTCATTGCTTTCCGTTGGCTTGCTTTTGACTTCATGCTCAGCACAGCTTGGACAATGTAGCCATAAGATATAAGAATAAGGAGGAGGGGTGTCAGAACAAAGACAATGCCTAAAGCAAAAACTGACATTTCAACTGCTGTTGTGTCTATACAAGCCATCTTGACCATAGCTGGTAATTCACACAAGAAATGATTTATAATGCTTTTGCCACATCTAGGCAAATTCAGTGTAAGTGTACATAATACTAGACAGCAGGCCAAACTAATCCCCCAGACTGTGAAAATCATCTTGAGACACAGATGAGGGTTCATGATTACCAAATAATGCAAGGGTTTACAAATAGCTATAAAACGATCATAGGACATAACAGCCAGGAGGAGGCACTCAATAGATCCCATCCACATATAAGCATACAGTTGAATGGCACAACCCAAAAAGGTGATGGTCTTATCGGGTCCCCACAAGTTAACTAACATCTGAGGTATAATGCTGGTGGTGAAACACAGATCCAGGAAAGACAAATTCCTGAGGAAAAAGTACATTGGTGTGTGCAGATGGGAATCCAGGAGAGACGCAAGAATGATGGTTGTGTTACCCACCAAGGTCACTAAGTAGAAGATGGTGACAACTCCTGGAAGGACCATCTCCAGTTTAGGATGATCTGAGAAGCCAAGCAAAATAAAACCATCTAGAAAACTATAATTGTTTTGGTCCATAATCCTTCAGTGCCTAGATCCAAAAATAGAAGAAAAAGAAATTTGTCAACACAGTCTACCTAAATAATTCAATGAAATAGAGAGCTAAGCAAAGGGAGAATTTATATCCACGATTTTTTAATAAATCAATGAAATAAAAGTTACATTCAAGAAATATGATCTTCCTTGTATAGTTTTATGATGAAGAGTTTGGTATTACATATTTTATCTATGTGACCTTCAGAAGTTTACTCTTAAACTCAGGATGTAAATGTTTTTACAAGTGAATTTGAGAGTCTGAAATAGATATGGTGCTAGAATAACGTGACTGTGATTCTCTTCTTAACTATGAAGTTTAATATAATAAATATATTCTTTTATTTGTTTGAGAATGCAGGAATCTATTTGGTAAGAAGGAAGAAAACAGCATTCATGTTTTCTCATACCTTACTGAATAGCATCTTTGGTCTCCCAAGTTGTTTTGTTAGAAATCTGGCATTTCTCCTTAGTACTTTCATCTTTCTTAACCCCAGTAACTAATTTATCACTCAATCTGGTAAATTTGAATGCAAAAATATACATTAACAGTACTCTCAGTTTTTAAATTTTATGCTACCACTGCTCTGAATGAAACCACTATCATCTCTCTAGATTGCGGTAAGTCTATCCTCACATCCAGTCCTACACCATGTTACAAAATTTCATGCTATCATATCACTCATGGGCTTAAAACTGGTCAAGGAATTTCCACTTCACTTAAGAATATTCAGATTATTTAAACTGGTCAAGATGGACCTGTCTGACCTCATTCTCATCTCACAAGTCACTACTAGCCCTCTTTAAATTTTTTTGACACGTCAAGCTCTATTCCATCTAAGGCCCGTGAAATCCTTCCACTACTTCTTTGGGGAACTCCCACTCATTCTTTAGATCAGCACCTAAAAGTTACTTTCTGAAAGAGGAATCCTCAGAGCCCATATTCTCTTTTTGTTGTATAGATTTTGTGAAGTTTAGGGAACCCCTACAGAGAGCGAGTATTAGCACAGACCTTAAAAACATAGTCACAGAGCTCTGCCAGCTATTTAAATATGTGACCTCAGACAATTTACATTCCATTTCTGGGCTTGGTTTTCTCATCTCTAAAAACGAGCCAATAAAAATGATTATTGAATAAGTAATACATGTGAGTTGCTTAGAACAATTTTTATAGCACCAAAATGTCTACTGCCATTGAGTGGGTTCTGACTCATGGCAGTCCTATAGGACAGAGCAGAACTGCCCCACAGAGATTCCAAGGTGCAGCTGGTGGATTTGAACTGCCAGCCTTTTCGTTAGTAGTCATAGCACTTAACCACTATACCACTAGGGTTTCCGTTTACAACATAGCACATCTCAGTAGTCTCTAGTTGCTATAACTATTGCAAGAAAAAGTTATAATGCTGCACCTGTATTATTCTATGAGCTTTAAAAGCAGACATGATGTCTAATGGTCTCTATCCCTGACCCCTACAGCAAACATTCCAAATACATATATATACAATAATAAGTGAAAAGTTAAGTCACACTATGAATAATATTGAAAAATTACTTAAAGTTATTAGCTAACATTTTCTTTACATTATAAATTTAGATTGGTATCTTGTAAAGTTACCTGAATAGGGTGATAAAAGGTCGTGGACAAATAGGAAAGACTTCAGTTTTATCTGTGTATTAACAAATAGCTAATTTGTTTAGTTTGACGAAAAATAACTTAAAATATTAGCCTCTATTTGAAGGACTACAAAGCTCTGCGTTCTTTAGCGATGTGATACAGATACAGTTCAAATGGGAAAGGTTGAACATATCAGAACTGATGAAATGTCTAATAATTGAGCCTATTATCTAAAGTCCACCTTCACGCTTTCCTGTTACCAAAAAGAGAAAGATTACTTCTTACTACCTAAAGCAAAAAAGAAGGCAAAATTTCTTATTGAAAATGATAACTAACTATCAAGGTGTTTTAGCATTTATGTGTGTGTTTGTGTGTGTGTGTATGAAGGTAAAGTGTCAAAACTAGTGTATTTTGTTTATTATGTATATTTCAAGTACATATCCTCAATATTATAAAAATACTTCAAACTGAGACCATGATTCAATAGTGCACCAGACTAACTGACTATACTGGCCAAGATAGTTCAGTGTAGACATCAGGTGATTTCCTTAGAATTTCCTTTCCAAGAGTAATGATTTGAGCCTGATTTCTGTCATTTGACAAGTTGGATAATATCTGAGCAAGGGGATAAATAAATAATATTTATTTCTTACAAACATGTTTGTATGCTTAATTGTGCCAAACTTCTGAATAAAATACATACATTATACTAAAA
This sequence comes from Heterohyrax brucei, assembly GCA_028571685.1. Lineage (NCBI taxonomy): Eukaryota > Metazoa > Chordata > Mammalia > Hyracoidea > Procaviidae > Heterohyrax > Heterohyrax brucei. The sequence goes on along the minus strand of CM053144.1, from coordinate 44,737,721 downwards.
TTAATGAATTTTATAAAATCTTTAACTTAATTGAATCTTTTAAGCAAACTGTATGAAATTTAAACTCAGTTATGATTATAAGTGAAAAAATGATCATTCTCTTAAAATCAAAGTTAATTCCTTGACTATATCCTTGTCACTACAGCCCCCACAGATAAATCAGAAAGGTATAAGATTCTCTAAGATATACGAATCTTAGAAAATTTTCCATGCACTTTAGGAGATTTAGAAAAAGATCCTAAATATCTGAATCTTTTCTAACTCCACAACTTTTATAAACAAAATACGATACTTCAATTTTTTTCAATGTAATCTACATTTTTTCCCTTTTTATTTCTGCTGAATCAAAGTGTCTGAAATCACAAAACAAGAAATATCTTGCTATGGATTGAATTGCATCCTCTCAAAAATACGGATAATTTTTGGCTGGGCCATGACTCCTAGAATTTTGTGACTGTTCTCCATTTTATGATTTTCCTGTGCTGTAAATCCTAATTTCTGCCCGTGGGTAATAGACTGGATTACTTTAAAGAGGATCAGGGTGAAACGGTAGCACCATTCTTAAGATCATCTCCCAGTTCCAATGTGAAGGGAGTTTCCCTGGAGTGTGGCTTGCACCACCTTTTATCCTTTCATTTTACAAGAGATAAAAGGAAAGGGATGTAAGCAGAAGTTGGAAACATTATACCAGTGGGCTTTACACTGGTGGAAACATAGAACATCAAGAGACCACATACCATCAAGGAAGCAGCATCAAGAGCAGAGTACATCCTTCAGACCTGAGATTTCTGCACCAAGATGCTTTCAGACCAAAGAAAAACTGATGGAACACAAGGGCCTTCCTCCAGAGCCAACAGAGACAGCATGCATTCCCCTGGAGACAGCCCCCTGAATTAGGACTTGCAGCCTGTGCGAGAATACACTTTTCTTTGTTAAAGCCACCACTTGTGGTATTTCTGTTAGAGCAGTACCAGACATAGACTGAGATACAGCTTATGTGCACCCTTTATTAATAGAGAATAACTTTTATCACTCATAATATAGACAAGATTTTTTTTTCTGCAGAGATTTATGATATTCAGTCTCAGATTTCTGGCATAAATGCATAAGAATTAGCACATAATGTTCTAAGTTTTCATCCTTCTACCCCGAAAAAAATGTTCTACCGGCTAAGACACATTATTTTTCAAGAGATATTAAACACTTACACCACTGTGCTCTGGAGAGAGACTCCTTGAATGTTCTCTGTCCTCACCAGTGTAAAGCCCCTTCTGAAGAAAACAGATCCTGGTTCAGCATTTACTCTCTAGATTTCAGCTCTCTCATGTCTTCCCTGCCAGGCCACTGTGAATTATGCTTTTCCCTGAACAGTTTAAGGTACAAATACTCCACAGGACTCCTACTTCTTCAACACAAGACTTAGGTGAACATATGAAACCTCACACAAAGTCTCACTACTTGTTCTGGCTTTAAATTACATGCAAATCCTAGAAGTTAGATAATTCCAAAGTGTTTCTGGGGAAACTCAAGCCTACCATCTTTTGATAGTCGAGCACATTGGCTATTTTGACCACTCAGGGACTCTGACTGAGAAAGAATAAGAAACAAATAATAATTTCCAACACTGTGCAGAAGTCCAGATCATAAACAAAGATTATCTAACTGCATCTAATTGACTTCACTGGAGTAAAATGCTATAGAAAAAGCCAGTTGATGAAGGAAATTAGATCACAGTCTGATAATGCACTATGGCAAATGTGATCAGTGCAAAGTTTACCATTATCAAGAAAAACTATAGAGAAGTAAGAAAGCATATATTCAATTCTTTTTTTTTCTCTAGGTAGTGAATGTGTTACAAATAACAAAATTTCCTCTGACATAACGTACGGTTTCAACACTACAATTTTAATATGTACTGATTATAAAATAATCATATCTTTAAGAGTCCACATAATGATTTGGAAATAAATGTGCTCTGAGTAGATGTGTAAATAAGGTACCTCTAATAATTGTCTCTGACACCAAACGTCTTTCTTGTCTTTGAACAGAAAGTGTTCACTCTCCAAAGCTCTAAACAGTAAATAGAGGATTATAAGGAAATTATATTTTTATGTTGTGTTAACATGCCTTTATCTTGCTGACTACCACTGGGGATTCAAATCCTTCAGTGCCTATGACAATTAATTTGCTGGTGTCTGAAATGTCACTATTTAAACACTAAGTACTGGAGCAATTATATGCCCTGAAGGTTTTTACGAGTTAGTTTATGACCATTAAGTTATAAGAGCTTCCTAGAAATAAAATTTCCTAGAAATATAATTACTTTAACAAAACAGATAAGCACAAAATGATTGTCTCCTGATACATGTTAACACATGATTATCTTCTCACCATTGAGCAAGGAAGCAATTTTAATTATGCAAACTAAGACCATTTCACACCTAAAAATAGCTGTGCTGAGTATATAAATAAAAGACATCTAATCAGTTCTGATCTTCAAGGTGACAGAATCCATAGGGACTTGGAAAAAATGAGTTCACTATCAACTGTAGTTCTACCAAGTCACCTCTGTAATGAGATCCCAAATGTCCACCTAACAATTTAGAAAGTATTGGGTACTTTGAAGATTTCTCTGCTTTTCTAGATTTTAACAACAAACACCAAGTTCTTTAGCTGTGACTAAAAATATTGTCCACATTCATTCAGGGAAACGGCATGAAAAAAATGCAACAGTTCTTCCATTTCCCACAAAACTGTAATGAATTAACCACACCATCAATACATCTAACCATGGTGCTTCCATCATTCATCTCTCCCCCTCCAGAACATAACATAATCATAAGTGTAAATTAGGCAATTATTCAAGAAATTACAGAGCAAGCTATCTTTTATTTAGAGGACAGAAAAAAGTGAAAAGAAAGAAAGAAATGATCAAAATTCTGGAACGTTATTTTTATTGAATTTGTTCAATAATTCCACTCATATAATTACCAAAATGTAAATATTCATGAATTTTCATATGTGTTGTGTCTTAAAAATCTAAATCAATGCATTTTTAAGGTAACATGTATGATAAAATAGATTTTTTTTTAACGTACTTATATTTCAGTGAGGAAATGTTTGAAAAGCACCCGTCATATTCATAGGCTGCAGTAACATAACATAATGAAACTTGTACTGGATTTTATTAGTAGAATTATTTTTTTCAAGATACAAGGAAAATATTGGTGTTTAAGTTTTTAAAAAGCATCTCAGTTCCTCTTTGTCTCAATATTATTATAAAAGGAGCACCACTATTTGTGACCCATTAAATTTCTTAAGGAGTCCCAGAGTGGTCCAAATGTTTAACACACTCAGCTACTAAGTGAATGGTTAGCAGTTTCAGTCCATCCAGAGGCCAGCAAAAGAAAGACTGCAGTCCAGATCTAAAAAATCAGCCATTGAAAATCATGTGGAAAACAGTTCTACTTGACACAGTGTCCCCATAAACTACAATGACTCGAAGGCACCTCCTGGTTAAAATTTGTCAGTTTTTGTGAGAAATAAGTGAGAAGGTGTGTTCATTTCTGTGGTGTTGTTAATATAAAATAAGAAATCTGAGTTGCTAGGAAGCTAGAACATTAAACAATCAGTAGGCTCCATGTCAAAGACACACTGTTCTGTTGGAGATGGAACTTTCTAAATACCACTTAAGTGTGGATGGGCCATGTGACGTGTTTCAGGAACAGATATTTCAATAAAGGGCTTACAAAGCATTTTACAAGTGGAAAAGAGCCTGGTGATCACCCAAAAAATAAAATAAATAACGGAACTAGCGTGTCGTTGTTGTCATACACACCGTCAACTTAGTTCTGACTCATAGCAACCATATGTACAACAGAATGAAACACTGCCAGGTTGTGTACCACCCTTGTGATTATTGTTAAGTTTGAGCTCATTGTTGCAGCCACTGTGTCAATCTATCTTGTTGAAGGTCTTCTCTTTTTTTAACTGACCCTCTATTTTATAAACCAAGATATCCTTCTCCAGGCACTGGTTCCTCCTGAACTACAAAGCCTAAAGTATGTGAAATGAACTCTCACCATCCTCACTTTCAAGGAGCCAACACCACAATTCAAAGACATGAATTCTTCTTTAGACTTCCTTATTTATTGCACAGATTTCACATGCATAGGAAATGATTGAAAACATCTTGGATTAGGTCAGGCATATCGTAGTTGTTAAAGTGACATCTTTTCTTTGTAACAGATCAAAGAGGTCTTTTGCATTAAATTTACCCAATGCAGTGCATCTTTTGATTTCTTGACTGCTGCTTCCTTCAGTGTTTATTGTGGACCCAACAAAAGTAGATCCAAAATAAAATTCTACCAATCTCAGTCTTCTGTCTCTTTAGCATGATGTTGATTATTGAGCTAGTTGTCAGGATTTCTGTCTTCTTCGTGCTGAAGTTTAATCCATGCTGAAAGCTGAGTGCTTAGATAATTATCAATAAGTGCTTCAAGTCCTTTTCACTTTCAATAAGCAAAGTTGTGTCATCTGCCTGTCACAGGTCGTCAATGAGGCTTCCTCCAATCGTGATGCCCCATTCTTTTTCAAGCCTTTCAAATTAGTTGTTTAGCACTCAGCTTAAATAAATATGGTAAAGGGATAAAATGCAGGTGCACATCTTTCTTGGCTTTAAACTGTGTAGTATTCACAAGTTCTGTTCAAACAACTAACTCTTGATCTATGTACAGGTTCCTTATGAGCACAATCATGCATTCTGGAATTCTCATTCTTTGCAATGTTATTCATAATTTGCCATGATCTACTCAGTCAAAAACCTTTGCATAGTCAATAAAACACAGGTAAAAATCTGTTCTAGGCTGGGTTCTGTAGAGAATCAAAACCAGTCAAGTGTATAAATATTATATACAAATATACATGGAGATTTGTGTCAAGGAAATGGTTCATGGAGTTAGTGACACCAGAGCATCCTACATTTATAGGTCAGAATAGAGGCTTTCCTGATTCATGTAGACTTAGGGCTATGAAAACCCAAGATAGGAGGATTCACAATTAACTTGCAAACTCATCCTAAGTAAGTTAATACATACCTTACTGCTGAATATCATTATGGTCTCCTTCGAGGTACTCCCCTTGGGAAGCTATGCACCAATGCTGGCACCTACTCCAACCTTCAAAGCAACTTTGGAACTTTTTTTCTTAAATGACCATCAGAGCTGTTGTCACGTTATACTTGATGTCCTGAATGTCATCAACATGTCTTCCTTTCAATATTTCCTTTCTCTCCTAGTAAAGAATAAAGTCACTGGGAGCTAGATCAGTTGAGTAGGGAGGGTGTCCAAATACAGTTATTTGTTTACTAGCTAAAAGCTTCCTCACAGACAACTACACAGTTAAGTTCATGAACTTCCCATGGTGCCACCGTGCCACCGTGTGCAATTGTCATCCCAGAAAGAGTTCCAAAATCACTTTGAAGAGTCTAGATACTGGCATCAGTGCATAGCTTCCCAAGGCGGGTACTTTAGAAGGTGGCCATAATGATATTCATCAGTGAGATATGTAGCAATTAGAACAATTAAGTCCATAGACTTGCCAGAACTTGTACATCACTGCTGTATTGTTCTGATTAGAAAGGCTCATAATTATCCAGTCCATTAAATACTTACTTCTCCTCTTTTGAATTTCAAATATTATGAAGTGATTAGAGAAAACAGACTCTTTGGGTGGTGCAAACAGTTCTGTGGGGGATAGCTCTCTATTCTGAAATACATGAGGTCGCCACAGCCCATTTGACCATGACTGGGTTTTTAGAGGAGAAAATTATGTTACTTCTAGGTTTCAGTACTGTATCTTTCTAAATGTATCTACATTGGTTTCAATTATTAAATAGTATAATACTTCAAAGGAAGATATCAGATCACAGAAAATATTAAAGTTTAATTTAGTATTCATCACATTTTGCTACAAAAAGAAGTGCCATGATAGTTGGAAATAAAAAGATTTACTCATTTTACGAAATATCACTATATATGAATATAGCCACAATACACAAAATTCACATAAATTCCATGATGCAATTGATACATTCAAAAGCCTATTTGTCTCAAACTGAATATTCTCTTGGCATTGAGATTCAGACTCTCCTTGTACATGTGTTTCTTGAATGAAGGAGAAATGAGTAAGACTGTGCTATCCCCTTTAAGTCCCTTGAATCTGTATCATCTCTCCAGTTATCATATTAAAGAAGTAATCCATGTAATTCACAAAGACTATGTACTCAAAATCCTAATAACACTTTCCACTGAACAAATAGTACATTGTTTCAGGTGGTATTTATGACAATCACTATCTTATAAATTGCATTGTACTATATTGCAAGCAAAAATAAAAATTCCTAATGACTCCTTGTCTCTGAAGACATCCCAACAGTTAAATAGAGCTCAGTAGAAGAATTATAATATCGTTTGTAACCACAAAAGGTTTCCACACAAGGTTTATCATATTAACTGATTTCTGTGATATAATGATTACTTACCTCAATGAAAATTAAAGGCATTTATAAAATGTAATTTCACTGATTTATTTATTGTAGTAGTTTTCTATGATTTCCAGTTCCACTTCTTTTTTGTGATTCATAGGGAACTCTCACCAACTTTTTCAGCGCATCCTTCATGTCCTTATTCCTCAAGGTGTAGACAAAGGGATTGAGGCTTGGAGTGATAATGGTGTAAAAGAGAGTGATGAACTTGCCCTGGTCTTTGGAGGCACTGTTACCTGGCTGCAGGTACATGTAGGTGATAGTTCCATAGAAGATGGACACCACAGTGAGATGAGACCCACAGGTATTCATTGCTTTTTGTTGTCCTGCTTTTGACTTCATGCTCAGCACAGCTTGGGCAATGAAACCATAGGTTATAAGAATAAGGAAGAGGGATGTCAGGACAAAGACAATGCCTAAAGCAAAAACTGACATTTCAACTGCTGTTGTGTCTGTACAAGCCATCTTGACCATAGCTGGCAACTCACAAAAGAAATGGTTTAAAATTTTGTTTCCACATCTAGGCAAATTCAGTGTAAGTGTACATAATACTAGAGAACAGGCCAGACTAACACCCCAGACCACGACAAGCATCTTAAGACATAGATGTGGGTTCATGATTACCAAATAATGCAATGGTTTACAAACAGCTAAAAAACGATCATAGAACATAACAGCCAGGAGAAGGCACTCAGTGGAGCCCATCCACATACAAACATAAAGCTGAATGACACAACCCACAAAGGTAATGGTCTTATTGGGTCCCCACAAGTTAACTAACATCTGAGGTATGATGCTGGTGGTGAGACACAGATCCAGAAAAGATAGGTTCCCAAGGAAAAAATACATTGGTATGTGCAGATGGGACTCCAAGACAGATGCAAAAACAATGGCTGTGTTACCTGTCAATGTAACTAAATGGAAGATGGTGACAACTCCTGACAAGATCATCTCCAGTTTGGGATGATCAGAGAAGCCAAGAAGAATAAAACCATCTGGAGAACTATAATTGTTTCGGTCCATAATCCTTCAGTGCCTAAATCGAAAAAGAAGCAAATAAAAAGAATACAATTGTCAACACAGACTACCTAAATAATTTAATGCAATACAGAACTAAACAATGGGAGAACTTATATCAATGTTTTTTTAGAAAAGAAGTCAATGAATACAAAAGTTACATTCAAGAAATCTGGTTATTTGTTGAAGATTCTTTTATGATGAAGAGTTCAGTATTATATACAAATAGTCTTTTATCCTTACAGCCAGTCTTATGTCATGTGCCATGGATTAAATTGTATTCCCTAAAAAATCTGAAGCAATTTTGCTAGACCATAATTTGGAGTATTGTATGATGTCCCTCCATGTTGGAATTCCTGCCTCTATGATGTTAATGAGGGTGAATGGGCAGCAGTTGTGTTGGTAGAGCAAGATTCAACGTGTAAGATTGTTTTGAATGTTGAAGTGGTGGTCTCTTGGGTTATAAAGGAGAGAAGCTAGCAGAGACATTTGGGAGACCTCATACTATCAAGAAAGAAAGAAATGCTAGGAGCTGAGCATGTCCTTTAGAAAGGACCAGGTCCCTGCAACTCAGAAGCTTCCAGTCCAGGGAAAGATTGACAAACAAGGACCTTCCTCCAGAGAGGATGGAGAAAGCCTTCCCTTGGAGCTGACACCCTGAATTTGGACTTTTAGCTTACTAAACTGTGACAAATAAAATTTCTCTTTTTAAAACCATCCTAGCACTGTTAAAGCAGTGCTAGGTAAATAAAATACCATGTTACAAGATTTAATAATATCACATGACTGATAGATTTAAAACTGGTCAATGAATCTCCACTCCATTTAAGAAATATTCACATTCTTTAAACTGGTCAAGATAGACCGGCCTGGCCTCACTCCCATCTCACAAATCACTACTAGTTTTCCCTCTGTTTTTTGACAGGTCAAACTCATTTCCACCTAAGGCCCATGAAACCTTTCCACTACTTCTGCGGGGAACTTCCACTCATTCCTTAGACCAGCACTTAAAAGCATCTGCAAGAGGAGTCCTCAGAGCCCATATCCTCTTTTTGCTTTATAACTTTTATCAAGTATAAGGAACTCCTACAGACAGCAAGTACAGCACAAACTTTAAAAGCATAATCATAGAGCTTACTTTCACGTCTCCACTCTGCCAGTTATTTAACTACGTGATATCAAGAAATTAGTATTCCATTTCTAGTCTTGGTTTTCTCATTTCTAAAAGTGGACCAATAAAAATGCCTAATGTTGGAGTAAATACTGGGTAAGTAATAGGATTCTGACTCATTGTGACCCCATAGAACAGAATAGAACTGCCCTACAGAGTTTCCAAGAAGTGCCTGGTGGATTTGAACTGCCATTTATAACCTGGCACAACTCAATAGTCATTAGTTACTACAACTATTATAAGAAAAAGTTGTAATAATTCACCGTGAAGGTGTTTGTTTAACTTTCCCCCTGTATTAGTCTACAAGCTTTAGAAGCAGACACAATGTCTAAAGTTCTTCTCTCTATCTGAGCCCTAAAGCAAGCATCTCAAATACACACACACACAAACATACATGGTCTGATAAATAAGTTTGCAAACTCATTCTAGGCAAAATGCTACAGACCTTATTGCTGAACATCACTATGATCACCTTCAAAGTACTCCTCTTGGGAAGCTTGCTCTGACACCAGTACCTAGTCCACCCTTCAAGGTAACTCTGAAACTCTTTCTGGAATGGCCATCAGAGCTGTTGTCCTACTACCCTTGTTGTCATGAATGTCTTCAAAACGTCTTTCTGTCAGTATTCCCTTATCTTCAGGTAAAGAAAAAAGTTATAGGGCCATAGATCAGGTAAGTAGGCAGGGTGTTCCAATACAGTTATTTGTTTATTGGCTAAAATCTCCCTCGCAGACAACTATGCTATTAAGTTTGCAACTTGCCACCTTGCCAGCGTGAGCAATGGCCATTCCAGAAGCAGTTCCAAGATTGCTTTGAAGGGTAGACTAGGCACTGGTGTTGATGCATACCTTCCCAAAGGTAGTACTCCAAAGATGACTGTAGTGATATTTAGCAATGAGGTATGCAGCAGTTAGAAAAATCAACTTAAGGGACTTAATTGTCCATCCTCCACATTAATTGAAAAATTACCTAATGTTATTAGCTAACATTTTCTCTACATTATAAATTAAGATTGGCATCCCATGAAGTTACCTGAATGAGGTAATAAACAGTCGTGGACAAATGGAAAAGACTTTGGTTTTACTTATGTAGTAACGAGTGACCAATTTGTTTAGTTTGATGAAAAATAATTTAAAATATCAGCCTGTATTTGAAGGACTACAAAGCTCTGTGTCTTTTAGCAAAGCGATACAGATACCATTCAACTGAGAAAGGTTGACCATATCAGAACTGATGAAATGTTTAATAATTGAGCCAATTATCCACAGCCCATCTTCATACTCTCCGATTACTAAGAAGGATAACTTCTTACCACCTAGGATAAAAAGAACATCTAGAAAGATGTAATTAAAAAAAAATAAGACAAAATTTCTTACCGAAAATAATAGTTAACTATCAAGGTGTTTGAGCATTTGTATGTGTGTTTGTGAACGTAGGTATAGCATAAAAACTGGTGTATTTTGATTATCATGTACATTTCAAGTACATATCCTTAATATTATGAAAAACGCTTCCAAGTTTGGCCATGATTCAATAGTGTACACACCTCACCAGACTAACTGAATATACTGATCAAGGTAGTTCAATATAGACATCGAGTGATTTCTTTAGAATTTTCTTTGCAAGAATAATTACTTGAGCATGATTTCTGTCATTTACAAAGTTGGGTAGTATCTGAGAAGGGGGATAAATAAATAATGTATTTTTTAAAAAGGTGTTTGTGTGTATAATTGTGCCAAACTTCTGAATAAAATATAGACATTATACTAAAAATAATGAATTCTATAAAATCTTTAAGTTCAGTATTTTAATTAAACAAACTGTATGAAATTTGAATTCAGTTATGATTATAAGTGAAAAAATGATCACTCTTTTAAAATTAAATTCCATGATGTTAATTCCTGGACTCTATCACCATCACTACAGCCCCCGCAAGTAAATCAGAAAGGGATAAAAATTCTCCTACTGGTATTGGGAATCTTAGATTTCTGTGTACTTTATGAGATTTAGAAAATGACCCAAAATATTTGAATCTTTAATAACTCCACTATTTTTATGAATGAAATATGATACTGCAATTCTTTTTCAATTTAATCTACACTTTTTCCCTTTTTATTTCTACTGAGTCTAAATGTCTGAAATCACAAAACAAGAAATATCCTCTCATGAACTGAATTGTGTCCCTCCCGAAAATGTGTATAGTAATTTGGCTGGGCCATGGTTCCTAGTATCTTGTGACTGTCCTCCACTTTATGATTTTCCTATGCTATAAATCTTATTCTCTGCCTGTGCGAAACAGATTGCATTACGTTAAAGAGGACTGGGGTGTGACTGCAACACCCTTCCTAAGATCACCTCTCAGCTCCAATGTAAAAGAGTTACCTTGGAGTGTGGCTTGCACCACCTTTTATACTTTCATCTTACAAGAGATGAAAGGAAAAGGAGGCAAGCTGAAGTTAGGGACCTCACAATATCAAGAAATCAGCATTGAGAGCAGAGCATGTCCTTCCAGACCTCGCAATCCAGCACCAAGGTGCTCTCAGAACAAAGAAAGACTGATGCAACGCAAGGACCTTCTTCCGACCCAACAGAGAGAGACTGCATTAGTCTGGAGACAGCACCCTGAATTGGGACTTCTAGCCTACTGGACTGTGTGAGAATAAACTTTTCTTTGCTAAACCTACCCATTTATGGTATTTCTGTTAGAGCAGTTCCAGATGACTAGGACATAGCTCATGTGCACCCTCTTGTTAAGAGAGAATAACCTTTATCTTTCATAATATAGACAGGAAATGTTCTTCTGTGGAGATTTATAAGATTCAATCTCAGATTTCTGTTAGAAAAGCAGACAAATTAGCTCATAATGATGTAAGCTTTCTTTCTTCTTCCTCCAAAAAATTGTTATACCAACTAAGGGACACTCTTTTCCAAGAGAGCTTATAGACTTACATCACTGTGTCCTGGAGACAGGTCCCATGATGGTCTAATTCTCCACCTGTGTAAAGCCCACTCGGAAGCAAACAGATCCTCATTCAGCACTTGCTCTCCAGGTTTCAGCTGTCTTGTGTATTTATGGTCACGCCACTGCGAAGTGTGCTTTTTCATGAAGTGGTTAAGGTACACATACTCAACAGGACTCCTCTTTCTTGAACACAAGACTTGAGTTTAAGTGGATGAATGAAATCTGTCACAAAGGCTCACTGCTTGTTCTGGATTTAAATTAACATGCAAATCCTAGACAAATTATTACCAAAAAAAAAACCAGATAATTCCAAGGTGCTTCTGGGTGGACTTGAAACTCCCACCTTTTCATTACCAAGCACATGGACAAAGGGACTCCAACTGAGAAAGAATAAGAAATGAATAATAATTTCCAACACTGTGTAGAAGTCCAGATCATCAAGAAAGACAACCTAACTGCATTCAGTTGACTTTGCTGGAGTAAAGGGCTGTAGATGAAGCTCACGGATGAAACAGTATGGGAATTAGACCACACCCTGATAGTTCACAAGGACGAATTTAATAAATGCAAAATTTACTCAGTAAGAAGGAAAGCTATGGGGCAGGGAAATGAGAAAGTAGATTTTCATTTTTTTCTCTAGGCAGTCAATGTGTTACACACACAAAAAAAAGTTGCCCTTAAATAATGTACAGTTTCAACACTAGAATTTTAACAGATACTGACTCTAAAATGATCATACCTTTCAGAGCGCACATTTGGAAATAAATGTGCTCTGAGAAGATGTGTAAATAGCCAGCCATGTAAATAAGGTACCTCTAATAATTATCTCTGACAACCAAGGTCTTTCTTTTCTGTGAAGAGAAAATACTCAGTCTCCAAAGTGCTAAACAGTAAATTGAGGATTATAAGAAAATTATATTTTTATTTTGCTTTTATCTTGGTGGCTAACATTGGGAATTCAAATCCTTCAGTTCTATGACTTTAATTTTCTGGTTTCTAAGATCTCACTATTTAAACACTATGTCCCGGAGGAATTATGTGCTCTGATGATTTTTTTTAGTTAGTTTATAATCATTAAGTTATAAGAACTTCCTAGAATTAAAATTACATGTCATCGATAATTACTTTAACAGATAAGCACAAATTAACTCCCTCATAATACATATTTAAATGTGATTATCTTCTCCCTACTGAGCAATGAAATAATTTTAATTTCTGCTAACTGAGACCATTTCATGTTTAAAAATAACTTCATTGAGCATAAAAATAAAATACATCTAATGAGTTCTGATCTTCCAAGTGACAGAACACCTAGGGACTTGGAAGAAATGAGTTACCTATCAACCATAGCTCTACCAAGCCAGCTCTGTAATGAGATCTCAAGTGTCTGCCTAACAATTTAGAAAGAATTGGGTACTTTGAAAATTACTCTTTTCTAGATTTGAATAACAACGTTGAGATCTTTATCTGTGACTAAAAATGCTATCCAAATTCATTCAGGAAAACTGTATGAAAAAAATGCAACAGTTCTTCACTTTCCCTCAAAACGACGATGAACTAACTAAAGGTCCACCATCAATACATCTAACTATGGTGCTTTGATCATCGTCTCTCCCCTCCAGAACACAATATAACCATAACAGTGAATCAGGCAATTGTTGCAGATTACTGAGCAAGCTGTCTTTTATTTAGAGGACAGAAAAAACAAAGTGACCCAAATTCTGGTTCAGTATTTCCACTCATATAAGGAATTTCCAAAATACAAATGTTCATGAATTTTTGTACATATTATATCTGATAAATCCAAATCCATGCTTTTTTAAGGTAACATGTATGACAGAAAAGATTGATTTTTTAACAAACTAGTATTATATGTGAGGAAATGTTTGAAAAGCACCCGCCATTCATAGGCTGCAGTACAGCACATGCAGTCAAGTAACAATGAAACCTGTACTGAATTTTATTAGTAGAATTGTTATTTTTGTCTAGACCCAGTGAAAACATCAGTGTTTCAGCTTTTAAAAATCATTTCAGTTATTTTTTGCCTCAATATTGTTGTAAAAGGAGCACCACTATTTCTGAATCACTAAATTTCTTACGGAGCCCCAGAGTGGCCCAGATGTTTAACATATTCAACTACTAAATGAAAGGCAGCAGTGTCAGTCCACCCAGAGGCCAGCAAAAGAAAGACCCTGCGGTCCACATCTGAAAAATCAGCCACCGAAAATCATGTGGAACAATACAGTTCTACTTGACACGGTGTCCCCATGAACTGGAATGACTAGATGACATTTTGTGGTTAAACCTCATCAATGTTTGTGGGAAGTAAGTGAGATGCTGTGTTCATTTCTGTGGTGGTGTTAATACAGAATAAGAAACGTGAGTTGCTAGGAAGTTAGAACACTAGGCAATCAGTCAAAGCACAATGTTGTATTGGAGACGCAACTTTCTAAAAGCAACTTAAATATGAATGGGCCATGTGACTTGTTTGAGCAACAGATATTTCAAAACAAGGCATAACAAAACATTTTACAAGTGGAAGAGAGTCTGGTGATCACTCTAAATAAATAAATAACAGAACTACCATGTCGTTGTCATCATACATGCCACCAAGTCAGTTCTGACTCATAGAAACCATATGTACAACAGAGTGAAACCCTGCCAGGTCTTGTGCCACCCTTGTGATTATTGTTAAGTTTGAGCCCACTGTTGTAGCCGCTGCATCGACCCATCTCATTGAACACCTTCTTTTTTCTTTTCGCTGACCCTCTACTTTACAAATCAAGATATCTTTCTCCAGGTACTGGTATCTCCTGAAATGTAAAGCCTAAAGTATGTGAGATGAACTGTCATCATCTTCACTTCCAAGGAGCACGCTCTCTGTAATTCTTCCAGGACAGATTTGTTCATTCTTTCGGCAATCTACAGCATATTCAATATTCTTAGCCAACACCACAGTTCAAAAGCATGAATTCTTCTTCAGACTTCCTTATTTATTGTACAGATATCACGTGCATAGGAAATGACTGAGTCAGGCACACCTTAGTCGTTGAAGTGACATCTTTTCTTTTTAACGCATTAAAGAGGTCTTCTGCATCAAATTTACCCAATGCAGTGTATCTTTTGATTTCTCGACTGCTCCTTCCGTGAGTGTTTATTGTGGACCCAACAAAAGTGGATCAAAAATAAAGTTCTACCAGTCTCAATCTTTTTTCTCTTTAGCATGATGTTGATTATCGATCTAGCTGTCAGGATTTTTGTCTTCTCTGTGTTGAGATTTAATCCATACTGAAAGCTGAATTCGTAGATAATCATCAATAAATGCTTCAAGTCCTTTTCACTTTCAGTCAGCAAAGTTGTGTCATCTGCCTGTCACAGGTTGTCAACGAGGCTTCCCCCAATCCTGACACCCCATTCTTCTTCCAGTTTCTCAGATTAGTTGTTCAGCATACAGCTTGAATAAATGTGGTGAAGGGATAAAACGCTGGTGCACGTCTTTCCTGGATTTAAACTGTGTAGTATCCACAAGTTCTATTCAGATGACTAATTCTTGATCTGTGTACAGGTTCCTTATAGGCACAATGAAGTATTCTGGAATTCTCACTGTTTGCAATGTTATTCATAATTTGTCATGATCTACTCAGTCAAATGCCTTTGCATAGTCAATAAAACACAGGTAAAAATCTGTTCTAGGGTGGGTTCTGTACAGAATCAAAACCAGTCAAGTGTATAAATATTATACATAAATAAACAACAGAGATTTGTGTCAAAGAAATGGCTCATGGGGTTGACGATGTTCTAACATCCTATGTTTATGGGTCAGGATAGAGGCTTCTCCTGATTCTTGTAGCCTCAGAGCCAGGAAAACCCAAGACAGGAGGACTCACAATCAACTTCATGAACTCATCCTAGGAAAGGTGATACATACCTCATTGCTGAATATCACTATGGTCCCCTTGGGAAGCTATCCAGCAACACTAGAGCCTACTCCACCCTTCAAAGCAACTTTGGAACTCTTTTTATGGAATGACCACCAGAGCTCTCACTGTATTACACTTGATGTCCTGAATGTCATCAAAACATCTTCTTTTCAATATGTTCTTTATATTCAGGTAAAGAAAAAAGTCACTGGGGGGCAGATCAGGTGAGTAGAAAGGGTATTCCAATACAGTTATTTGTTTACTGGCTAAAAAATACCTCACAGACAGCTAAACAACTAGGTTGCCAAACTTCCCATGGTGACACCGTGCCACTGTGTGCAATGGTCATTCCAGAAAGAGTTCCAAAATTACATTGCAGGGTAGACCAGGCACTTGAGTCAGTGCATAGCTTTCCAAGGGGAGTACTCCAAAGATGACCAAAGTGATATTTAGCAATGAGGTATGTAATGCTTAGAACAATTGGGTTCACAGACTTAATCGTCAGGACTTTATGTCACTGCTGTATTATTCTGACTGGAAAAGTATGTAGTTATTCAGTGAATTGTTTACTTACTTCTTCCCTTTAAATTTCAAATATTATGAAATGATTAGAGGAAATAGACTCTCTGAGTGGTCTCAACAGTTCTGCAGGGGACAGTTCTATTCTGAAACACAATAAGGTCACTGTAGTCTATTTGACCGTTACTGGCTTTTTAGAAGAGAAAGTAATATGTTACTTTTAGATTTCAGTACTGCATCTTTCTAAATGTATCTAGATTGGTTTCAATTATTAAATAATATAATACTTCAAAGGAAAGATATCAGAGCATAGAAAACATTAAAGTTTAATTCAAAATTCATCATGTTTTCCTATAAAAAGATACATATCATAATATTATAAATAAAAAGATTTATTCATTTTATGAAATACCATTATATATGAATATTACCACAATACACAAAATTCACATGAATTCCATGAAGCAATAGATCCATTAAAAAGCCTGTTTAGCTCAGATTGGATATTCTCTTGCCATTCAGATTCAGACTGTCATGGTACAAATGTTTCATGAATGATGGAGGAATGAGTAAGAGTGTGTTGTCACCTTTAAATCTCTTGAATTTATGTCATCTTTCCAGTGTTACCATTTTAAAGAAGTAATCCACCTAAATAATAAAAACTCTTTACTCAGAATCCTGATATAAGATTCCACTCAACAAACAGTAAATTATTTCAGGTGTTACTTAATGATATAATCATTATAAACTCCATTGTATTATACTGTAAGCAAAAATAAAAATTCCTAAAGACCCATTTTCTCTGAAGACATGCCAACAGAGTTTAAAAGTGCTAAGTAGAAGAATTATATTGTTTGCAATTAGAAAAGGTTTTCACACAAGATTTAAATAAAAATGGGTGCACCCTGAGACCTCCACTAAAAGACCGCAATTGATAGACCAGAGGCTTCAAAGTTCCCCTGGGAGAATAGCCCCTGGCCCTGATACTGCTCTTGCCCATAAATCATAATGAAGGTCCACTCTTTGGACACAAATGGATTGGACTTGGCAATGCAGAGTGACCATATGTTGGATGCACTTTACGGTTCTATGCATCTATAGGATATCATCCTGCTGACCTCTGGCTGGAGGAAGGAGAGTGGGTGGAGAGGCGGGGAAAGGAGGCTGTTGGGAGGATGAGACCTGTACGGAGCAGAGAGGAATAGTGTACTGTCACCAGACAGGGAGGGCAGTGGAAGCTGCATATAGATGGGTATGTAAATTTATAAGGGAATGTACATTTTCACTTAGCCATAATAAAAATAAATAAAAATTAAAAAAGATGTATCATATTAACAGATACTACTTGCTTCAATGAAAACTAAAGATATTGTATAAAAAGTATTTCATTGCCTCATTTATTGTAATATTTTTCTATGATTTCCAGTTCCACTTCTTTTTTGTAGATTCATAGGCAACTCTCACCAGCTTCTTCAATGCATCCTTCATGTCATTATTCCTCAAGGTGTAGACAAAGGGATTGAGACTTGGAATGATGATGCTGTAAATGAGGGTGAGGAACTTGCCCTGGTCCTTGGAGGCACTGTTACCTGGCTGCAGATACATGTAGATAAGAGTTCCATAGAGGATGGACACCACAGTGAGATGAGATCCACAGGTATTCAGAGCTTTTTGTTGGCCTGCTTTTGACTTCATGCTCATCACCGCTTGGGCAATGAAACCATAAGATACAAGAATAAGGAACAGGGTTGCAAGAACAAAGACAACGCCTAAAGCAAAAACAGACATTTCAACTGCTGTGGTATCTACACACGCTACCTTGACTATAGCTGGCAACTCACACAAGAAATGATCCAGAAGGTTGTTTCCACATCTAGGCAAATTCAGTGTAAGTGTACATAACACCACAGAATTGGCCAAACTAATACTCCATACCATGATAACCATCTTGAGACATAGATGTGGGTTCATGATTACCAAATAAAGTAAGGGTTTACAAATAGCTATAAAACGATCATAGGACATAACAGCCAGGAGAAGGCACTCAATGGAGCCCAACCATATCTGAACATAGAGTTGAATAACACAACCCACAAAGGTGATGGTCTTATCAAGTCCCCAAAAGTTAACCAGCATCTGAGGTATGATGCTGGTGGTGAGACACAGATCCAGAAAAGATAGGTTCCCAAGGAAAAAATACATTGGTGTGTGCAGATGGGACTCCAAGAGAGATGCAAGAATGATGGCTGTGTTACCCACCAATGTAACTAAGTAGAGGATGGTGACAACTCCTGGCAGGATCATCTCCAGTTTGGGATGATCAGAGAAGCCAAGCAGAATAAAACCATGTAGAGAACTATAATTGTTTTGATCCATATTCCTTCAGTGCCTAAATCCAAAAAAAGGAGGAATAAAAGAAAGAAATTGTCAACACAGACTACCTAAATAATTCATGAAATACAGAACTAAACAACGAGACAATTTATATAAATGATTTTTTTAAAAAATCAATGAATACAAAATGTTACATTCAAGAAATCTAGTATTTGTTGCATTCTTTTATGATGAACAGTTCAATATTATATATGAGTAGTCTTCTGTCCTTGTGTCCAGTCTTACACCAGTTGTCATGGATTGAACTGTGTTCCCTAAAAAATCTGTAGCAGTTCAGTTAAGCCTTAATTCCTGGTGTTGTGCGATATTTCTCCATGTTAGAATCCTGCATGTATGATGTCAGTGAGGGTGGATTGGCAGCAGTTGTGTTGGCAGACCAAGATTCAATGTGTAAGACTGTTCTGTACCTTGAGGTAGTCTCTTGAGATATAAAGGAAAGAAGCTAGCAAAGACATTCAGGGCACCTCATATCACCAAGAAAGAGAGAAGTACCAGGAGCTGAGCACATTCCTTGGAAATGACCAGGGTCCTTGTGTCTCAGAAGCTTCTAGTGCGGGCAAGACCGATGACAAGGACCTTCCTCCAGTGTTAGTGGAAAAGGCCATTCCTTGGACTTGAAACCCTGAATTTGGACTTTTAACTTATTAAACTGTGACAAATACAATTTCTCTTTTTAAAGCCATCGACTTGCGGTATTTCTGTTAAAACAGCACTGGATAACTAAAGCACCATGTTATGATTTAATAATAGCGCATCACTAATGGGCTTAAAACTGGTCGATGAATTTCTACTACTCCATTTAAGAAATATTCAGATTCTTTAAATTGGTCAAAATGAACTTGCTTGGCCTCATTCTCATCTCACAAATCTCTGCTAGCCCTCTCTGTTCTTTGACAGGTCAAGCTCATTTCCACCTAAGGCCAATAAAACGCTTCCAGTACTTCTGTGGGGAACTCACACTCACTCTTTAGACCAGCACTTAAAAGTTTCTCAAAGAGGAATCCTCAGAGCCCATATCCTCTTTTTGCTTTATAGCTTATGTCAAGTATAGGAAATTCCTATAGACAGCATGTATAGCACAGACTTTAAACGCATAATCGTGGAGCTTATGTTCATGTCTCCTTTCTGCCAGTTAATTACGTGATCTCAGGCAATTTACATTCCATTTTTAAGCTTGGTTTTCTAATTTATAAAAATGGGCCAATAAAAATGCCTAAGGTTGGAGTAAATATTGAATGAGTAATAGCATTCTGACTCATTGCAACCCTAGAGGACAGAACAGAACTGCCCTGAGAAGTTTCCAAGGAGTGCCTGGTGGGTTTGCACTGCCAGCCTTTTGGTTGGTAGCCATAGCACTTAACCACTATGCCATCAGGGTTTCCATTCATAACATGGCACTTCTCAATAGTCATCAGTTACTATAAATAGTATCAGAAAAAGTTACAATAATGTACCATATACGTTTTTTGCTTAACTTTCCCCCTGTATTATTGTATCAGCTTTAAAAGCAGACATGATGTCCAATACTCTTCTCTCTATCTGACCCATAAAGCAAGCATCCCAAACACAGATATACACACACAGCCTGACAAGTTCGCAAATTCATCCTACAAAAAGTTCTATATGCCTCATTCCTGTATATCCACACACTCACCTTTGAAGTACTTCCCTTGGGAAACTATATATTGATGCTAGAATCTAGTCCACCCTTTGAAGCAATTTTGAAACTCTTTCTCTGGAATGCCCATCAGAGCTGTTGTCCTATTATCCTGGATGTCATGAATGTCATCAAAATGTCTTCCTTTCAATATTTCCTTTGTATTCAGGTAAAGAAAAAAGTCATTGGGGGCCAGATCAGGTGAGCAGGGAAAGTGTTCCAATATAGTTATTTGTTTACTGGCTAAAACCTCCCTCACAGACAACTATACAATTGAGTTCACAAACTGGCCACCTTGCCACCATGCCATTCCAGAACGAGGTCCAAAACTGCTCTGAACTGTGGACTAGACACTGGCATCAGTGCATAGCTTACCAAGGGGTTTACCTCAAAGATGACCATAGTTGGTATTCAGCAGTGAGACAGGTAGCACTTAGAACAATTAATTGTCAGACTTCAACAATACTTGACAATTTACTTAAAGTTGTTAGTTAACATTTTCTTTATGTTATAAATTTAGATTGTCATCTTGTAAAGCTACCTGAATGGGGTGATAGAAGATCATGGACAAATGGAAAAGACTTCAGTTTTATCTATGCAGTAACAAATACTTAATTTGTTTAATTTGATGAAAAATAATTTAAAATATTAGCCTCTATTTTAAAGGACTACAAAGCTCATTGTTCTTTAGCAATGTGATACAGAGACAGTTCATTTGGGAAAGCTTGAACATATCAAAACCGTTTAATAATTGAACCGATTATTAACATCCACCTTAAGACTTTACTGTTATTAGAGACAAAGATTACTTCTTACCACCTAAAGCAAAAAGGACATCTGGAAAGATGTAGTTAAAAAATATTGCATCCCCCAAAAAATGTGTATAATAATTTGGCTGGGCCATGGTTTCCAGAATTTTGTGACTGTCCTCTATTTTATGATTTTTCTGTGCTGTAAATCCTAATCTCTGCCTGTAGGTAATAGATTGGATTGTGTTAAAGAGGATTAGGATGGAACTTCAACACTGTTCCAAAGATCACTTCCCAACTCCAGTGTGAAAGAAGTTTCCCGGGAGTGTGGCTTGCACCACTTTTTATCCTTTCATCTTAGAAGAGATGAAAGGGAAGCAAGCAGAAGTTGGGGACCTCACAATATCAAGAAACCAGCATCAAGAGCAGAGCATGTCCTTGCAGACCTCACATTCCTGCACCAAGATGCTCTCAGGGCAAAGAAAGACTGATGTAACACAAGGACCTTTCTCCAAGCCAACAGAGAGAGACTGCATTAGTCTGGAGACAGCACCCTGAATTGGGATTTCTAGCCTACTGGACTGTGTGAGAATAAACTTTTCTTTGTTGAACCTACCCACTTGTGGTATTTCTGTTAGAGCAGTTCCAAATGACTAAGACATACCTCATGTGCACCCCCTTCTTAAGAGAGAATAACCTTTATCTTTTATAATATAGACAGGAAATGTTTTTCTGTGGAGATTTATAAGATTCAGTCTCAGATTTCTGTTCGAAAAGCAAATTAGCCCATAATGATCTAAGTTTTCTTTCTTTTCCCTCCAAAAAGTTGTTCTACCAACTAAGGCACACTCTTTTCCAAGAAATCTTGAAGACTTACATCACTGTGCTCTGGAGAGAGGTCCCATGATGGTCTACTTCTCCGCCTGCATAAAGCCCACTCAGAAGAAAACAGATCCTCGTCCAGCATTTGCTCTCCAGGTTTCAACTGTCTCGTGTATTCCCTGTCATGCCACTGCGAAGTGTGCTTTTTCTTGAAGTGGTTAAGATACACATACTCAACAGGACTCCTTCTTACTCAACACAAGACTTCAGGTAAGGGGATGAATGAAACCTGTCACGAAGGCTCACTGCTCGTTCTGGATTTAAATTCACATGCAAATCCTAGACAAATTATTACAAAAAGAAATCACATAATTCCAAGGTGCTTCCGAGTGGACTTGAACCTCCCACCTTTTCATTACCAAGCACATTGACTATTTTGACCACTCAGGGAATCCAACTGAGAAAGAATAAGAAATGAATAATAATTCCAACATAGTGTGGAAGTCTAGATCATCAGGAAAGATTATCTAACTGCATCCAACTGACTTCAGTAGAGTAAAGTACTAAAGAAAAAGCTGATTGATGAAAGAGTAGGGGAATTAGACAACATACAGCTCACAAGGACAAATTTAATAAATGCAAAATTTACTCAATATGAAGGAAAGCTGTGGGGCAGGGAAATGAGAAAGTACATTTTCATTTTTCTTTTCTCTAGGTAGTCAATGTGTTACACACACAAAAAAAAGTTGCCCTTAAATAATGTACAGTTTCAACACTAGAATTTTAACAGATACTGACTCTAAAATGATCACACTTTTCAGAGTGCACATTTGGAAATAAATGTGCTCTGAGAGGATATGTAAATAAGGTACCTCTAATAATCATCTATGACACCCAAGGTCTTTCTCGTCTGTGAAGAGAAGATGTTCAGTCTCCAAAGCTCTAAACAGTAAACTTTGGATTATAAAAAAATTAAATTTTTATTTTGTGTTAACATGCTTTTATCTTGGTGGCTACCACTGAAGACTGAAATCCTTCAGTGCACATGACATTTAATTTACTGGT
This sequence comes from Heterohyrax brucei, assembly GCA_028571685.1. NCBI lineage: Eukaryota > Metazoa > Chordata > Mammalia > Hyracoidea > Procaviidae > Heterohyrax > Heterohyrax brucei. The sequence goes on along the minus strand of CM053144.1, from coordinate 44,714,901 downwards.
TTCTGAGATGTCACTATTTAAACACTGGGTCCTGGAGCAATTATGTGCTCTGATGATTTTTTTGAGTTAGTTTATGACCATTAAGCTATAAAAGCTTCCTAGAACTAAAACTGCATATCGCCGATAATTACTTTGACAAAACAGATAAGCACAAATTGACTGCCTCATGATACATGTTTACGTATGTTTATATTCTCACTACTGAACAATGAAACAATTTTAATTATGTGAACTAAGACCATTTCATGCTTACAAATAGCTGCATTGAGCATAAAGATAAAATACATCTAATGAGTTCTGATCCTCTAAGGGACAGAATCACTAGGGACTTAGAAAAATGAGTTCACTATCAACTGTAGCTCTACTAAGCCAGCTCTGTAACAAGATCCCAAGTGTCCACCTAACAATTTAGAAGGAACTGGGTACTTTGAAAATTTCTCTTTTCTGGATTTGAATAACAAACATGGAGTTCTTTATCTGTGACTAAAAATGCCGTCCACATTCTCCAGGCACTGGTACCTCCTGAAATGTAAAGCCTAAAGTACGTGAGATGAATTCTCACCATCTTCACTTCTAAGAAGCACTCTATCTGCAATTCTTGCAGGACAGATTTGTTCATTCTTTCAGCAATCCTTAGCATATTCAGTATTCTTAGCCAATATCACAGTTTAAAAGCATGAATTCCTCATCACACTTTCTTATTCATTGCACAGATTTCACATGCATACAGAATTACTGAAAACATCTTGGGTTGAGTCAAGGTGTATCTTAGTCGTTAAAGTGACATCTTTTCTCTTTAACGCATTAAAGAGGTCTTCTGCATCAAATTTACCCAGTGCAGTGCATCTTTTGATTTCTTGACTGCTCCTTCCGTGAGTGTTTATTGTGGACCCAACAAAAGTGGATCAAAAATAAAGTTCTACCAATCTCAATCTTTTTTCTCTTTAGCATGATGTTGATTATCGATCTAGCTGTCAGGATTTTTGTCTTCTCTGTGTTGAGGTTTAATCTATACTGAAAGCTCAATTTGTAGATAATTGTCATTCAATGCTTCAAGTCCTTTTCACTTTCAGTCAGCAAAGTTGTCTTATCTGCCTGTCACAGGTTGTCAATGAGGCTTCCTCCAATCCTGACACCCCATTCTTCTTCCATCTTCTCAGATTAGTTGTTCAGCATACAGCTTGAATAAATATGGTAAAGTGATAAAATGCTGATGCACATACTTCCTGACCTTAGACTACATAGTTTAACACAAGTTCCGTACAAACCACTAACTCTTGATCTGTGTACAGGTTCCTTATGGGCACAATGAAGTATTCTGGAATTCTCGTTGTTTGCAATGTTATTCATAATTTTTCATGATCTATTCAGTCAAATTCCTTTGCATAGTCAATAAAACACAGGTAAAAATCTGTTCAAGGCTGAGTTCTCTAAAGAATCAAAACCAGTCAAGCATATGAATATTATATATAAATATACATGGAGATTTACATCAAGGTAATGGCTCAAGGAGTTGATGATGCTGGAACATCCAAGTCCATGGGTCAGGATAGAGGCTTCTCCTGATTCACGTAGCCTAAGGGCCAGGCAAACCCAAGACATACATGTCACAGAGCAGGGCTCTTGCTCACAGGCTGCCAAGATTGATAAATGCCAAGATCACCAGACAAGAATCCATGAAAGTTGTTACCTCAAGTCCCAATAACCAGAGATCTGACAGATACAAGCCACTTGCAGGATCTGGAGAAAGCAAAAGCCCACAAGCCTTCCCAGAATGTCCACTTATATTCAGTCCAAGTCACATGCCTAAAGAAACTATTTTCCAATTGACTATCTACTCACAGCAGATTACACTGATAGCTGGAATGACACTATATCAAATCTAATTGACTGAATGATCACAACGTCATATTGTTGTTGTTGTTATTAGATGTCATCAAGTCAGTTCCAACTCATGGTGAGCCTGTGTACAACAGAATGAAGCAGTGCCCAATTCTGTATACATCATTGTTATGATAGATCTCACTTTTGGAATCATGGTGTCAATTCATCTCTTCTTTTTCACCAATCCTCCACTCTACTAAGCATGATGTCTTTCTTCAGGGGCTGATCCCTGCTGACAACATGTCTAAAGTATGCAGGATGTGGTCTTACCATCTTTGCTTCTAAGGAGTACTCTGGTTGTACTTCCTCCAAGACAGATCTGTTCATTTGTTTAGCAGTCCTGGTATATTCAGTATTCTTCCCCAATACACACAATTTAAAGGCATCAATTCTTCTTCTTTCTTCCTTATTTATATTCCAGTTTTCATTTACATATAATACCATCGAAAATACCAGGGCTTGAATCAGGCCCTCCTTAGTCTTCAAGGTAATATCTTTGTTTTCAACACATTTGCAGTCTTAAAGGTCTTAGTTCCAAAGGGAGGAATGCTGTCACCTAGAGACACACCACTGATTCCATTACTTGGAATTTGCAGCCCAAAGTCAAATATTTTGATTTCTTGGATGCTGGTTCCATAGGTGTTGATTGTGGATCCAAATAAAATTAAATCCTTGACAACCTCAATCTTTTTTCCATTTATCGTTATTCTGCTTATTCATACAGTTGTGAGGAGTTTGTTTTCTTTATGCTGAGGTGTAGTGCATACCAAAAGCTGTGGTCTCTGATCTTTATTATATGAATGCTAAACCATTCAGTATCATGATCCAACCAAGTTGACAAATCACACTGACCATCACAATCTACCCTTTATCACCTTGGCACCTGTACAAGTCTCCTTAAACCATACATAACCTCTGCATAAAAATAATCATAAAGTCTTACTTGCACCTAATATAATACAACCAACACACTGCAAACTGCAGAAGTTCTGTTTACATCTTGGGTTTTATAAGCAACCTAATCAAAAATATTTGATGTACATATGCAAAAAACTCACTGCCATCAAGTCAATTCTGACTCATAGTAACCCTATAGGGCAGAGTAGAACTGCTCCATAGGGCTTTCAAGGAGCACTTGACAAATTAGAACTGCTGGCATTTGGGTTATCAGATGTACCATTTAACCACTACACACCACCAGGGTTACATCCATTACGTAATGTCAATTCAATTTCTTCTTGGCAAACAGGATCAATCACATCAGCCAGATGGTAACTCCTTTTGCCTGTTGATACAGAGGCATAGGAGCCCAGGGTGGCTAGGTGGCTTCCAGTTAATAGAATCAGTGGTGTGTCTTTAGGTGACAGCATTCCTCCCTCTGGAACTAAGACCTCTAGAACTGCAAAGCGGAAGTCACAGAAATAGAAGACAAATATTTTGCAAGTGGATCACTATATGTAATTTCCACCCCTTAATCCCTGGATCCATGTATCCTGGCTATAGGAAAAACAGCACAATGTATTAGACGTTGGTTTAGAGCATATACAACCTCCCGGAGAACTTTGCCCTGACCCTACAAGATATTGTCACCTTGCTGCTGCCATAAGTGTGCATTTTGAAGGCCATTCCATTGTTCTATTAAGCCATCTGCTTCAGCATGATTGGGATCACAGTGGGGCTGGTGAACTCCATGAGCATAAGGCCATTGCTGTACTTCATTTGCTGTGAAGTGAGTCCTTTGGTCTGAAGTGTCAGATACCTTGACACTGTAAAAGACATTTCCTTTGGCTTTAATCATAAGTCATGATAGGGCATCTTTTGCATCTATTATGTAATGTTAATTCAATTTTCTCTTGATAAACAGGAGCAATCACACCAGCCCAAATTGGCTACTCTTCCTCATCTATGGTTGTTTCAGCAGAAGCATTGCAGGTAGGGAGGGAAAATCCATAGCCAGTGTCTACTCCAGTAAGAACAAAGCACTGCCCTTTCCATGAAGGAAATTGTCCAATGTAATCAAACTGCAACCAGGTTTCTGGCTGCAGAAAGTTGTCATATAGGAACTCAGTTTTGCTCTCTGCTGCTGACAGATTGGGCACTCACCAGTGGCTATAGCCAAGCTGACTACAGTAAGTAGAAGTCCATGTTGCTGGGCCATGCAAAAACTACATCTTTGCTACTATGGCCATTTTGTTCACAAATCTATCGAGCAATGATAGAGTAACTAGGGAAAAATGATGACTTTTTGTTTACCCAGAATGTGTCATCTTATCCGCTTGATTGTTAAAATCCTCCACTGCTAAGGTCACCTTTTGGTGAACATTTACATCAGACATAAATGTCTTCATCTTCGGCCAATTCATAGAAGTCTATCCACATACCTACTCCCATACCTCCTTGTCTCCAACTTTCCAATCACGTTCCTTCCAATTGCCTGACCATCTAGCCAAACCACAGGCCACAGCCCATAAATGAACATACAGACACACATCTGGCCATTTCTCCTTTGAAGCAAAGTGAACTACCTTGTCTTCTTCAAAGTTCTGCCTATTGGGAGGATTTCTCTTCACACTTTTCCACAGGGAGATCCCAGAAAAGGGCTGTAGTGCACTGATGCATTGATAATTACTGGTAATTGAAATGCTAATATTGGAAACAAAGAAGATGGTTCAGTAGTTAGAAAACATGGCCTTGGTGACAGAAACAATGCCAGAGCTTACATAATTTAATTTTGAAAGACCAAAGAATTCTTTATTGCAAATACTTTTCTTTCACCAACATAAACACATAGATCTTGTCAGATGCAATGCACAGGATTCAGATCAACTACATCTATGAAACAGATGATGAAAAACCTCAGTTTCATCTATCAACACAAAGCCAGGGGCCAATAGTGGAACAGTCCATCAACTGCTCCTATGGAAGTTCAAACTGAAACTGAGTGAAATTAAAACAAGCTCACAAGAGTCAGAGTACTCAGTATATTCCACCTGAGTTTAGAGATCATCTCAAGAATAGTTCTGACATGTTGAACACTAATGATCAAAGACTAGACAGATTACAGAATGACATCAATGACAACATACAAGAGCAAACAAAAAGCTCATTTAAAAAAACAGGAAATAGGAAGCAGGGCCATGATGGTGAAATAGTCAGACACTTACCGTGACCCATCTAAGAACAAAGACCCAAAAGAACAAAAGAATTGGTTATATATGCCATCTTAGAGGCCCTGAACATCAAAGGTAAAGTTGAGAAATCAGGCTGAGCATCAGGGAAGAGACTGTAGGTCAAGAAGTACCCAGGATTAGTCAAACCTAACCCAGTGAGAATTAGCACCCTGTAGGTGGATCTGCAGCAGCAAGTGCAGTGAAGGGAGCAGTGGCCTTTGGAAAGCATCTTCCACAGCAGGAAAGACCAAGCAGAGGAGAGAATACTCATGCTTCCAGAGTCAGCTTCCAGAGTCATCAAAGTAGCTTGTACTAAACTACTACCCAAGGATGTAAATCTTTGATCAGAGATAAATCTCTTTCCCTTTTCTCTGTGCTTCTTTCACTCTTCTCTACACAGTGCCCGAACTATCTCCAGAGACTGATGTATCTTCTGAGTAGAAAGTAGGACCCCTTATGCATGTCCTGAGCCATTCTTTCAACATTAGAGAGGGAATATTTTAACAAAGAGAGAGAAAAAAAAAATCTGCTGGCTCCCCCTGCCAGGAACTCGGGGAGAAACAGTTCCTTTGCCTATACACAGACATCAGGGGCCCATGAACCTTGAAAACGTCTCATCTCTACATTCAGTAGTGAGCACCCATAGTCCAGCTGAAAAACCTACCCACCAATTGCCTTCAGGAACAGAGACATACTTTCATCACAAATACTCTTTGTAATGAGGATATATTAAAATAGAGTCTATCTTGTTAATTAAAAGTAAGTCAAGAAAAAGAGTGAAAAGTTAGAAGAAGACAGCCTGCTCAAGAAATCAGCCTGTTCAGCTCTGCTTCAGAAGTGTTAAGAACACACCATTATCATAACACAAAAACAACATCTGTTGTCATTGGGTAACAGAGAGACCACTAAGGTAATTAAAAAGCCTCATCATCGACCCACTGTGGCCCTGCTTTTCTGAGCAGATCCCCCTGCTGTGACTTTGGTCTTCACCACTACACATGCCTATGAAGTGTCTAAGCACTGTGGTACTGTGACTTCTTTGTGCTCCATGTTCAAAGAGACTGACAGGTCTATGGCTTTGCTTTTTGGAGCAGAATCCTCACAGTAAATCTTTGCTTTGACATAACATGTCCCTGGAATAAGCTTGCTTTGCCTTGTCACTGAACAATTACTTTGGGCCATTTCAGTGGGAGTTGTAGGATTACAGGCCCGTTTTTTGAAGCAGAAACACTGCTGTGAACTTTGGCTGTGCCACTACATGCACCTGGGATATGTTTGGCTAGCAGCTGGGCAGTTCCTGTGGGACTGTGTAAGGCTGAAGCCCTAAGACTCACAGCCTTGCTTTCTGAACAGAGCCCCTACTCTGAACTTTAGCCTTGCCCTTTACAAGGGAGGCACCCAACTACTACAGTATTGGAGACTCTTTCGGTGCTGTGTTTCAGCAAGAATCAGAAGTTTTATAGACCTCCTTTTCAGAGTGGACCTTACATACTCAAACAGTTTCCTGGCTGACCCCTAACATCCACTCTTCCAACTCAGCCAGTCTCTGTTGCCACCACCACCTGGGAACACTGCTGCTGCTGTTCCTTCCACCCACTGCCACTAATGACATTGATCTCAGCAAACTCAGACCTAGCCCTCAGCACCACTGTTAACTCAGAAACTGGTAACAGTGACTTGCCATATATAAATATATCCATAGTTAATTAATTAATTAAAGTCTAATAGCCCCTTGGCCTGAACAATTGTTAGTTTTTCAAGAATTCTCCATATAGGCCAGTTTAGATAAGGTAATCAGTAATTGAAACCTAAATAGATTAAACTTGCTACATAGCATGCAGCCCCTAAAGGACTCTGAACCTGCTATCCATTTACATATGGAAAGAAAGAAAATAAAAGCAAAATAAAGATTTGTGCCTTGGGGTGCATGGAACTGCATTCTTATCAATATGGTTTTTCTTCCCCGGCATATGACATTCACGGACAGCTGTCAGCCACCTGTCTTTCTCAGTGCATGCAACCAGAAACCTGTGCCTACACCAATCACTCTCATCCATCTAGGACTGTATGGGAGAGTCTGCACCACACACTTGGTGGCTTATTACCTAGACACCTGAGTTGAATACACAAAGGGAAAGTAAACAGATGCCTGGGCTAACATGCTTAGAAACAGCTCTAACCACCTGGTGAAAGGACACTGGAGCCTCAAAGATCAAAATGCCGCAATCAAGCAAATTCACCTTATAGAACTTTACAGAACATTCCTCCCAACAGCAGGAAAATACACTTATTTTCCTCCCACTTCACTTGGACCAGTCTCCAGAATAAACCATGTATTAGGCCACTAAGCAAGCTTTAACAAAATATCAAGCATCAAAATACTACAAAGCATCTTTTCAGACCATAAAGTCATAAAACTAGAAATCAATAACAGCAAAACCAAGATAAAAAAAAAATCAAGCACATAAAAACTGAACAATACCTTGCTCAAAAAACTACTGGATTGTAGAAGAAATCAAAGACAGAATACAAAATTCAAGGAATACAATGAAAATGAAGACACATCCTAAACCAGAACTTTTGGGACACAACAAAAGCAGTGCTCAGATGTCAATTTATTTCAACAAATGCACACATCCAAAGAGAAGAAAGGACCAAAATCAAAACATTAACCCTACAACTCAAGAAGTAGAAAGACAGTAGCAAACGAACTCCTCAGACACCAGAAGAAAGCAAATGATAAATTACAGCTAAATGAGTTAGAGAATACAAAAGTAGTTGAAAGAGTCAGCAAAACCAAAAGCTGGTTCTTTGAAAAGATCAACAAAATAGATACACCATTAGCCCAACTGATAAAAGAAAAACAGGAGAGGAAGCAAATAACTCAAATAAGAAGTGAGGTGGGTGATATCACAAAACACTAAACTGAAAGTTAAAAAATCATAACAAAACACTGTGAACAAATTTGAAAGCCTAGAAGAAATGGACAAGTTTCTAGAAACACATTACACATTAAAACTAATACAAACAGAAATCAAATAACTAAATTTGTCACAAAAGAAGAGATTGAAAAGGTAATTTAAAAACTTCCAACAACAAAAGTCCCTAGCCTTGTAGTTTCCCTGGGAAATCCTACAAAATTTCAGAGAACAGTTAATACTACTATTACTAAAGGTGTTTCAGAACATAGAAAAAGATGGAATAACCCTAAACTCATTCTATGAAACCAGCATAACAACAGTATCAAAACCAGGTAAAGACAGCACAAAAAAGGAAAATTACAGACTAATATCTCTCATTAACTTAGATGCAAAAATTCTCAACATAACTCTAACCTGTAGAATTCAACATCAAAAAAAGCAATTCACAGTGACTGAGTAGGATTTATACCAGGAAGACAGGGATGGTTCAACATTAGAAAAACAAACAGTGTAAACAACCACACAAACAAAACAAAAGACAAGTTGGTTTTATCAATGGATTTGGAAAAGGTATGTGACAAGTCCAATATTCCTTCATGTTAAAAACTCTTAGCAAAACAGGAACAGAAGGGAAATTCCTCACCATATTAAACAGCATCTGTGCAAAGTCAAAAACCAATATAATTCTAAACAGAGAGTCTGAAAACATTCCTAATGAGAACAAGAGTCAGACAGAGATGCTTGTTTTCACCATTTATGTTCAATATTGTGCTGGAAGTTTTAGCCAGAGCAATCCAACAAGATAAAGAAATAAAGGGCATCCAAACTGGTAAGGAAGAAGCAATAGTATTTGATGATGGTATGATCTTATACACATAAAACCCTAAGAAATCCAGAAAAAAAAACTACTGCAACTAATAGAAGAGTTCATCAAAGCATCAGGATATAGAATAAACATACAACAATCAGCTTCATTTCTTTACACTAACAGAGAGAACATCAAAGCGGAATTCACCAAATCAATACCATTTACAATAGCTCCCCAACAGATGAAATATTTAGGAATAAATCTAACTAGAGATGTAAAAGATCTATACAAAGAAAATTACAAGACTACTACAAGAAACTGAAAGACATCTACATAAGAGGAGAAATCTACCTTGCTTGTGCATGGGAAGACTCAACTTAATGAAAATGTTTATTCTATCCAAAGCAATCTATAGATACAGTACAATCGCAATACAAATCTCAATGGCTTTTTTTCAATGAAATAGAGAAACAAATCACCAACTTCATATGGAAAAGGAAGAAGCCCCAGAGAAGAAAAGCATTACCGAAGAAGAAGAACGAAATGAGAGGCCTCAAACTTCCTGACTTTAGAACATATTACACTGCCACAGTATTCAAAACAGCCCAGTACTGATACAACTACAGATATGTAGACTAATGAAACAGAATTGAAAATATAGGATAACATCATCCACCTATGAGCAGCTAATATTTGACAAAGGTCCAAAGTCCATAAACTAGGTAAAAGACAGTCTCTTTAACAAATGGTATTGGCAAACTGAATATCCATATACAAAAAATATGAAACAAGAACCATATCTTACACTATACACAAAAACTAAATCAAAATGGATCAAAGACTTAAATATGAAATCTGAAACAATAATGATCATAGAAGAAAGAATAGAGATGAGCAGAACTAGAATTCTATTAAAGACCAGACCTGATGGTCCAACAGACTGGCAGGTGCACTGAGGACATGGGCCCCAGGTTCTCTGTTAGCCCAGAGCTAAAACAGTCTTGAACCAACTCTTCAGACAAAGATTGGATTAGACCACAAAACACAGAGTGATGCTGGCAATGACTGTACTTCTTGACTTGAGTATATACAAAAGGCTGAGTGAGCAGCCCCTTTTTGCAGGAGAGATGAGAAGGGGGAGGGGGAGGATCAATCTACACAGGAGTTGGTTGAATGGACACAGGAAATTCAGAGTGGAAAGGAAAACTATGTGGTCACAAGGTGGGAAGAGCAGTGAGAGTTGTATAGTGGTGTGTGTGTGCAGAATTTTTCTATGGCAAATTGACATGGATTGTAAACTTGTGTTTAAAGCACAACAAATTATTTTTTTAAAAGACAAGAAACATAGACCAAAATGGATATCAGAAGAGAGTCTGAAACTTGCTCTTGAACATCAAATAGTTAAAGCAAGAGCTGAACAGAAGATTTCAAAGGGCATCTGGAAAAGACAAAGTGAAGTACTGTAATGGCATGTGCAAAGAGCTGGAGACAGAAAACAAAAAGGAAAGAACATACCCTGAATTCTCAAGCTGAAAGAACTGAAGAAAAAATTCAAACTTGAGGTGCAGTAGTGAAGAATTATATGGAGAATATATTAAACAACACAGGAAGCATCCAAAGAAGATGAAAGGAACACAGAGTTGTTATACCAAAAAGAACTGGTTCAACATTCAACCATTTCAAGAGGTAGCATCTGATTAGGAATCAAGGATACTGAAGTAATAAGCCTAAACTCCACTGAAGACACTGGCCAAAAAACAAGGCTCCAGGAATTGACAAAATACCAACTGAGATGTTTCAACAAACAGATGCAGTACGAAAGTGCTCACTCATTCTTGCCAAGAAATTCAGAAGACAGCTAACTGGCCAGCCAACTGGAAGATATCCATATTTATATCTATTTTCAAGAAAGGTGATCCAATAGAATGCAGAAATTATCTAACAAAATTGCTAATATCATACACAAGTAAAATTTTGCTGAAGATCACTTACATGTGGCTACACCAGTGTATCAACAGGCAATTGCCAGAAGCTAAGGCTGAATTCAGAAGAAGATGTAGAAAGAGAGACATCATTGCTTATGCAGATAGATCATGTTTGAAAGCAGCAAATACCAGAAAGATATTAGCCGTGTTTTATTGACCATTATAAGGTATTCAATTGTGTGAATCATAACAAATTATGGATAACATTGTGGAAAATGGCAATTCCAGAACACTTAATTGTGCTAATAAGGAATCTACACAAGTATCAAGAGGCAGTCATTCAAACAAAATAAGAGTACACTTCCTGGTTTAAAGTTAGGAAGGTATGCTTCAAGGCTGTATGCTTTCACCATACCTATACAATCTGAGTGGTGAGCAAATAATCTAAGAAGCTGGACTATCTGAAGAAGAACAGGGCATCATTATCAACCTGTGTTATGCAGATGACACAACCTTGCTTGCTGAAAGTGAAGAGGACTTGAAGCACTTACTAATGAAGATCAAAGAAGACAGCCTTCAGTATGGATTACACCTCATCATCAAGAAAACAAAAATCTTCACAACTGGATCATGAAGCAACATCATGATAAACAGAAAAAACTGAAGTTGTCAAAGATTTCACTTTACTTGGATCCACAATCAACACCCATGGAAGCTGCTGTCAAGAAATCAAAACAGGGGGCAGAGTCAAGATGGCAGGCTAAGCACACGTCTCCTTATATCCCTCTGGAAACCAAGAATTGAACTGATAATCAAACGTAACCTTCTGGTCACCTAGTGAGACCCAGGACATGGCACAGGGCTGTTAATCTGAACTTCATACCACTGAACAAAAAACCTCCTCTCTTTCACTGATTCCCACTGCTGGCTAGCCCTGACTCTCATAGACTGAAGGTAACACATCATTTTGACTTTTTTTCCTCTGTCCTGGCTGGCAGGAAGAGCTGGGTCTTGTCCAACTGCTCTCAGACACACTGCTGGTGGGATAGGCAGGCAAAATTGCTATATTTTGAGAGACAGGCTTAGGACTCTGTTCATCTAGCCACTTTGGGCCTGTCTTTTTATCTCTGGCACAGCGTGGTTTGTAGAGGAATGGGCAGTGCCTATGTGCAGGACACTATGCTGGATATGGAGATTTTAGCAGGACCTAATTCCTAGCCTGGGAGCCAGCGCCTGCAAACAGGACAGAGCTTGTCTGATAGAAAAGCAGTTTACACAGTGTTGCCCGATACCGACCCGCGGCAGAGTGACAGCAACAGACCGACACCACGTCCTCTGGTCTTCAAGCAGAGAGAGCGTTTATTTCCAGTAGTTCCACTTATATACGGAATGAATCAGCCAATCACTACTGGCCCACGTACGGGCTAGGGCGTGTCCCAGGCATGCGCAGGCAAGATGTTTACTGCTCTAAGGTCTCTGGGTCTGAGTGTGACTACAAGCCAAGGCGCCAACTTTGGGTGCGGCCGCTCGGGGGGTGTGGGGCCGGCTCGCCACACTGGCACAGTGTGGTTTGTAGAGGAACGGGCAGTGCCTATGTGCAGGACACTATGCTGGATATGGAGATTTTAGCAGGACCTAATTCCTAGCCTGGGAGCCAGCGCCTGCAAACAGGACAGAGCTTGTCTGATAGAAAAGCAGTTTACACAGTGTTGCCTACAGTTGAGGCCCGGCATCAGAGTCTGAAGACTCACTATGTCTTGGCACCTTTAGCCCCTGTATCTGCCAACCGTGTGGAGGGTGCCATCTTGGATACGGTGGCCACAGTTGGACCTAATTCTTAGCTTGTGAGCCAAAGCCTGCCCACAAGAGAGAGCTTTTCTACCAGAAAAGCAGTAGTTTACACAGTGTCACCTAAGGCTGGGCCCTGTCAGCAGAAGGGAACAGGGCAGTAGCATTGCTGTATTCTGAACTAGTTCATATCATCTGTGGTTGAACATAGAGGTGCTTACTTTGCCAGTTGGGAAGAGGGACCTCTACACCTGAAAACCTGACTGACTTGGGAAGTGGTCAGATACCTTTTACACTTTAAGACAGCCTAGAGAAACATCTGAAGTCCATCCTCACAGTATCTCTCCCAGCCTCTACTTACTCATATGAAACCCAAAAAGCAACAGTCACTTGTAGCAAATAAGAAATCAACCATGGTTTCAGACGGCTCCCAAGCAAAGCAATCAAGGAGTTTTCCAGATCAAGAAACTTTTATGAAATCATCAGAAGGTGAATACAAAAGGATTATACAAAGAGCCCTTCTAGATCTTATACAAAATGCAGCACAACAAAATGAAAAATTAAGCAAGCTGTTCAATCTGATGGAACACAAGTACTCTGATATCCAACAGATCAAAAACAAAATCAAAGACATAGAAACTTCCGTTTAAAACTGAGAAAACAGAATGGAACAAATGGAAACAAGAATTTCTGACTTGGAAGACAGAGCTACTGACACCAGTGTCTGTGAGCAGAAATCAGAAAAAAAGAAACAAGAAAAATGAAGAAGCATTAAGAAGCATGTGGGACTCTATTAAGAGGAACAACCTTCGATTAACTGGAGTCTCTGAACAGGAAGAGACACCGGAGAACACAGAGAGTATCGTTGCTGAGCTGCTGAAAGAAAACTTCCCAGAAATCATGAAGGAAGAGAATATAGATATCCCAGATATGTATCGTACACCACCCAATATAGATCTCAAAAGAAAGACTCCAAGGCATATTATAATCAAGCTCAACAAAATGAAACATAAGCAGCAACTCTTAAAGGCAGCAAGACTCACAGCAAAGCTAACGTTCAGAGAGAAACCCTGTAGGCTTTTGTCAGATTTCTCAGCAGAAACCATGCTGGCACAGAGACATGACACATTCAAAGCCTTGAAGGAGAAGAACTTCCAACCAAGAATTATATATCCTGCAAAATTATCTTTCAAATATCAAAATGAAATTAAGACATTCCCAGATAAACTGAAACTGAGTGACTCTGTAAATACCAAGCCAAAACTACAAAGAATACTGAAAGAAGCTCTTGGCTTTGGCTTAGAAGAACAAAACCACTAACTTTATATTTTAGAACGACACATCATCCATAATTCTACTCAGTAAGGGAAGTCTCCAAATTCAATCACAGCTTTAATACTGAAAGAAACAATCCAGTGATTATCATGAAAACTATGGTGCCATCATACTAAAAAGAGGGATGTACTACAGTGGTTATAGTCCTTCCAAATGGAGAGGAAGTTGACAAGATTGGTAGTAATTAAAATTGGGTTTATATATACTTTATTAAGGGGGATCGTATGGGCAGCCATAAAGCACAACAAAGATGCAAAATATCTTATCAAGAAATGTAGCACAGGAGTCTCATCAGCTACAAAACCAGCTCTGAAAAAGGTGAAAAATCAACTCATAAAAAAGAATGTCCCACAACAGACTAATAGGAACAACAGAGAAAACATCAACACAAAAATAAAGGTATCACAATGGCAGCACTGAACACATACCTATCAATAATTACATTGAATGTGAATAGACTGAATGCTCCAGTAAAGAGACATCAAGTGACATCTAGGATCAAAAGACATGACCCATACATATGTTATCTACAAAAAATTCACTTGAGACTTAAAAATAGGAACAAACTGCAAATTAAAGGATGGAAGAATATATATCAAGCTAACAATGAACTAAGAAGAGCAGGGGTAGCAATTCTAATCTCAGACAAAATCAATTTTAATGTCAAATACACCATCGTGGACAAGGATGGACACTATTTCTTGCTGAAAGGTTCAGTACACAAGCAAGACTTAGATATAGTAAATATTTATGCACCTAGTATCAGAGCACCTAAATACATCAAAGAAACACTGACTGACTACACTCAAAAAAGAGTTAGATTACTCCACAGTAATAGTGGGAGACTTCAACAGTGCACTCTCAATACTGGACAGATCATCTAGAAAAAAGCTCAGTAAAGATACAGAAGACCTCATTGCCACAATTAACCAATTAAACCTCATCGATATATACAGAACTTTCTACCCATCAGCGGACAACTACACCTTCTTCCCCAGTGCACATGGAACATTCTCTAGAATTGACCATGTGTTAGGACATAATGCAACTCTCAACAAAATCCATACCAATGAATTAATGCAAAGCATCTTCTCAGATCATAAAGCCATAAAAGTTGAAATCAATAGCAGAAAAAAACATAGATAGAAAGTGCAACTCTTGGAAACTGAACAACATCTTGCTCAAAAAAACATGGGTTATAGAAGAAATCAAGGATGAAATAAAGAAATTCATAGATTCCAATGAGAATGAAAGCACTTCCTACCAGAACTTATGGGACGCAGTCAAAACAGTGCTCAGAGGTCTGTTTATCTCCATAAATGCACATATCTGGAAGGAAGAAAGAAACCAAATCAAGGAACTAACCCTACAGCTTGAACGAGTAGAGAGAGAACAACAGAAGAACCCTTCAGGCATCAGAAGAAAACAGACCATAAAGATTAGAGCAGAACTAAATGAGAGAACAGAAAAACAATTGAAAAGAGCAAAAGCTGTTTTTTAAAAACATCTACAAAATTGACAAACCACTGGCTAAACTTACTAAAGAATAGCAGGAAAGGAAACAAGTAGCCCAAATTAGAAATGAGAGGGGAGTTGGCCCAAAGGATCCAACAGAAATCAAAAATATCATAACAGAATACTATGAAAGACTGTACTCTAACAAATTTGAAAACCTAGAGGAAATGGACCAATTCCTTGATTCATATCACCTACCCAAATTATCACAACATGAAGCAGAACAACTTAATAAACCCATGACAAAGGAAGAGATTGAAAAAGTCATCAAAAACTGCCAACCAAAAAAAACCTGGGCCCAGATGGCTTCACTGCAGAATTCTACCAAGCTTTTAGAGAAGAGTTATCTCCAATACTACTGAGACTATTTCACAGTATAGAAAGGGATGGAGTACTCCCAAACTCATTCTATGAAGCCAGCATAACCCTGATACCAAAGCCAGGGAAAGATCCAACCAAAAAGGAGAACTACAGACTGATATCACTCATGAATCTAGATGCAAAAATCTTCAACAAAATTCTTGCCAATAGAATACAACAACATATCCAAAACATAATCCATCATGACCAAGTTGGATTCACACCAGGGATGCAAGGCTGGTTCAACATCAGAAAAACAGTTAAAACAGAAAAACATAAATAACACAAAAGACAAGAATCACCTGATTTTGTCCACTGATGTAGAAAAGGCATTTGATAAAGTCCAACACCATTTCATGCTAAAACCTCTTAGCAAAATAGGCATAGACAGAAAAATCCTCAACGCAATAAGAGCCATTTATACAAAGCCAATTGCGTACATCATCGTGAGTGGAAAGAGACTGAAGGAGTTCCCCTTGAGAACAGGAACTAGACAAGGATGCCACTCTCACCTCTCCTGTTCAACATTGTACTAGAAGTTCTAACCAGAACAATTAGACAAGACCAAGAAATAAAGGGCATCTGCATCAGCAAAGAAGTCAAAATCTCCCTGTTTGCTGATAATATGATTGATTATGCAGAGAATCCCAAAGAATCTGTAAGTAAACTCCTCAAACTGACAGAAGAGTTCAGCAAGCTCTCAGGATACAAGATCCAAGCCAAGTGCCATCAAGTCAGATCCAACTCATGGATACAGATAAATGTAAGTAAATCAGTAGGATTCCTTATACCGACAACAAGACTGTTAAGGAAGAAATCATCAAATCAATAGCATTTACGATAACCCCTAAGAAGATGAAGTACCTAGGAATTAATCTAACCAGAGAAATAACAGACCTTTACAAAGAGAACTACAAGCCCTTACTACAAGAAACTAAGCGAGACTTAGATAAAATGAGAAACCTACCCTGCTCATGGATAGGAAGACTTAACATTGTGAAAATGTCTATTTTACCCAAAGCAATCTACTTACATAATGCAATCCCAATACAAATTACACCATCATTTTTTAATGAGATGGAGAAACAAATCACCAATTTTGCTTGGAAAGGGAAGAAACTTTGGATAAGTACCACAAAAGAAGAAGAACACACTGGGAGGCCTCTCATTACCTGACGTCAGAACCTATTAGACTGCCACAGTGGTCAAAACAGTCTGGTATTAGTACAAGAAGAAACAGATCGATCAATGGAACACAACTGAGACTCCAGAGATGACACCATCTGCCTAGGAACAGCTGATATTCAACAAAGGCCCTAAGACATTAAACTAGGGAAAAACAGTATTTTCAACAAATGGTGAGGCAAAATTGGGTATCCATCTGCAATAAACTGAAACAAGATCCATATCTTACACTTTATACAAAAACCAGCTCAAACTGGATAAAAGACCTAAATATCAAATCCAAAACGATAAAGCTCATACAAGAAAAAGTAGAAACAACAGTGGAACTTTTAATATATGATGTAGGCAGACTTCAAAATCTGTCAAACAAACCACAGTAAACAGAAAATAGATAAATGGGAACTATTAAGAATCATCCAAAGACTTTATTAATAGAATTAAAAGGCCACCTATAGAATGGGAAAAAATATTTGGCAACTATATGTCAGACGGACGCCTGATCTCCATAATCTATAAGGTACTACAAAATATCAATAAGAAGATAAATCATCCAATGATGCAATGGGCAAAGGAGATGGACAGACATTTCTCTAAAGAGGAGATCCAGACAGCCAAAAAACACATGCAGACATGTTTACAATATTCAGTTATTAAAGAAATTCAAATCAAAACGAACAATGAGATACCATCTCACCCCAACAAGGTTGGCCAGGATCCAAAAAACAGAAAACAACAAATGCTGGAAAGGTTGTGGAGAAATTGGAACTCTCCTACACTGTTGGTGAGATTGCAAAGTGGTGCAACCTCTTTGGAAAGCAATATGGCGCTTCCTTTAAAAAATGGATATAGATATACCATTTGACCCAGTAATTCCACTGCTTGGAACATATCCTACAGAATCAAGGCCATTCACACCAACAAATACACACACAAGAATGTTTATCGCAGCACAGTCCACGATAGCAAAAAGATGGAATCAATCCAGATGCCCAACAACAGAGGAATGGATAGGGAAACTATGGTATATATACTCAATGGAGCACTATGCAATGATAAAGAACAATGATGATTCCAGGAAACATCTCATAACCTGGTTTCAACTGAAAGACTCTATGTTGAGTTAAAGTAGTCAGCGACAAAAGGACAAATATTGTATGAGAACCCTACGATAAGAACTCAAGAACAGACTTATGCATAGAAGAAAAGACTCTTTGACAGCTGCAAGAAAGGGGAAGGAGGAAGGGCGACAGGGGGAGGGTTTAGATTAGATAGTTGGTAGAAATGTGGTTGGGTGAAATTGGTGATAGCACACATCAGAAACAAGAACAATATTAAGCAGACTTCAACATAACTTGAATACTCCTTCCATCTTAACCCAATATTGCAAGGACAGAGTAGCTGGGGCAAAGGGCAGGGAACCATGCTCTTAGGCGAAATCGAGACCAATTGGCACAACTAGCATTTTGCTAAGAGGGCTCTCTGCACCCCGCATTGTTGAGTGGCATCTGGGGTCTTAAAAGCTGCCAAGCTGACATCCGAGGGCACAGCAAATGGTCCCAACTCAGCAGGAATGGATGCTCACCGAGGACCAAAACGACAATCCAGAAGACAGAGAGACCCACATGAGTGGGCGCCTACATTGACTAGGGACTGGAAGAACCGGATGGTGCTTGGCCACCACCAGTGATAGACGCAATGGAGCTCACAAAGTTGAGTCTCACTGGCAACACAAGAATAAAAAGGGGTGCCCCCTGAGATCTCCACTAAAAGACCACAACTGATGGTCCAGTGGCCTCGGGGTTCTCCTGGGAGCATTGCCCCTGACGCTGATGCTGCCCTTGCCCATAAATCATAATGAAGGCCCACGCTTCGGACATGAATGGATTGGACTTGGTGACGCAGTGACCATATATTGGGTGCACTTTATGGTTCTGTGCATCTATAGGATATCATCCTGCTGACCTCTGGCTGGAAGAAGGGAAGTGGGTGGAGAGGAAGGGAAAGGAGACTGTTGGGAGGATGAGACATGTATGGAGCAGAGAGGAACAGTGTGCTGTCACCAGGCAGGGAGAGCAGTGGAAGCTGCATATAGGTGGGCATGCAAATTTATATGGGAATGTACATTTTCACTCAGTCATAATAAAAAAAGAAACAGAATGTCTGGGGAAAAAAAAGAAATCAAAAGATATTGTGTAAGGCAAATCTACTGCAGAAGACTTCATTAAAGTGTTGATAAGGAAACATGTCACCTTGAGGACTAAGGTGCAGCTGGCCCAGGCCATGGTACTTTCAATCACATCATGTGCATGCAAAACCTCAAGAATTAGTAAGGAAGACAGAAAAATAACTGATGCCTTCGAACTGTGGTGTTGGAGAAAAATATTTAATACACAATAGACTGCTGAAAGAAATAACAGATCTGTCTTGGAGGAAGTGCAACCAGAGTATTCATTAGAAGCAAGGATGACAAGACTACATCTTACATACTTTGGACCTCTCAGAAGGGATCAGACCCTGGTGAGGGACATCATGTTTGGTAAAGTAGAGGGTCAGCATAAAAAAGAAAGACTCTCAACATGATGGGCTACCATAGTGGCGGAACAATGTTCAAGCACATTAGTGATTGTGGGCACGGCACAGGTCCAGGTAGTATCTCACTCTGTTGTACATACAGTGTGTATGTGTCAAAATTGACTGTTGGCATCTAACAACACTAGCAATCTTTGGGACTTAAAATAAAAAAATAAATAATATCTGCAAAGCAACTTAAATGAATAAAAAGAATATTATACACATCTTATGTTTATCTGAGAAATGCAAGTCTGACTTAGAGCCAGAGTACCAGTTTACATAATTTTAACAGTAATGTGCTAAAGAAAAAGACTATCACAATAGATATAGAACATGCACTGATAAGGTATGACAATCACTCGTGATTTTTAAAAGAGATAAAGAAATCTTACCAGAATAGAAATTGAAAGGAACTTCCTTAGTTTGATAAAAAGAGTTTTTCACAAAAAGAAATTTAGTGGTAATATAGGGAAAGGATTTTCTTTAGGATCAGAAACAAGACAAGAATAAGCATTAATACAACTTGTATTTAGCCCTTCTTTAAAGGTCTAGAAAGTGTAATAAAAAATAAAAATAATTAGTGCAAAGAATGGAATGTGGAAACAAAACTACAAAACTGCTATCTTCTGCAAACTATATTTTTTGTTTACAGAAAATTCAAAAGCATTTATAGATAAATTGTTAAAACTAATAAAAGAGCATAGCAAGGTTGTTTTATATAAATCAAAATTTAAAATTAAAAGTATCTGTACACATAAGTGACAAATACTTGAAAAACCAAAAATACTAAAGGTAGCATTCACAGTATTATCAAGTATATAAAACCACAATCACAACAACCTAAGAAAAACTACTGTAAAATGACAACTAAATGTAAACATAATCCTGGACTAGATTATATATTTATTGGGGATGAAGTGGGATAGGGAATACTATAAAATAAATTGTTGTGAAAAATCACAGAAGGGGAATATGGAGTGTTGTCATTGTTAGGTGCCACCGAGTCAGTTCCTATTCATAGAGACTCTGTATACAACAGAAGGAAAAACTGCATTGTCCTGAGCCATGCCCACAATTGTTGTTATGCTTGAGCCTGTTGTTGCAGCCACTATGTAAATCTATCTTGTTGAAGGTCTGCCTCTTTTCCACTGGTCCTCTATTTTACCAAGCATATGTTCTTCTCCACGTATTGATCCCTCCTGACAGCATGGTCTTGCCATCCTTGCTTCTAAACGAGCACTCTGGTTGCACTTCCTCCAAGACAGATCTGTTCTTTCTTTCAGCAAATGTTCCCGACAATATCCCTTGCTCAACACACCACTACGTTGACTAATAGATATTAAGAAAAATGTTTGAGAAAGATTGCATTTTAACAACCTCCTTGTAGATTTTGCCACATACCTCCTGTTTCATGCCAATGAGCATGGAGCTTTTGTTCACTTCCATGAAAACTTTTCTCCTGTCTACATACCTATGCAGGAGTCTCCCCAAATTTGCATTTGGTCAAAAATCAATGTGCAAAAACATTTCTTTAAATCAGCAAAATACAATAATGTTGTTAGGTGTCTCTGAGTTAGTTCTGACTCATAGCAATAGTGATAGGGATCCTACAGAGAGGAGGACCCTGCCACCACCAAGGAAGAATATACAGGAAGAGACAGAGAGGGAGAGAGCGAGCTGGTGGCAGGGTCCTCCTCTCTGCTTTCTCCCCACTGAGAAAACAGAACAAAACAGTGCACATCCTTGTGCCATCCTCACAATCATTATGCAACCACTGTGCCAGTCCACCTCACTGAGGGTCTTCCTCTCTCTAGCTGACTCTCTCGTTCACCAAGCATTGTCTCCTTCTCCAGGAGCCAGTCTCCTGATAATATGTGGAGTTAACAAGTATGTGAGTCAAAGTCTCTAAATCCTTACATCTAGGGTACATTCTGACTGTACTTCTTCCAAAACTTATTTGTTCATTCTTCTGGTAGTCCGTGGTATATGGCATACGCAGTATTCTTTGTCAATGCCGTAATTCAAGAGCATCATTCTTCTTTAGTCTTTCTTATTCATTGTCCAGCATTCAAATGCATTTGAGGCAGTGGAAAAAAACATCATGGCTTCATCGAGGTGCTTTACTTTTCTGATAAAGATTTTCCTTATGGGCCTGCCAGGTCACTCAAGGTAATTTTTTCTCATGGGTCTAATAACGACTCTTGAGGGTTTTCAAGGACTTCTAGTAACAGTCTGATAATTCATTCCAATGGTCACACAGGAATCACAGACCATAGTCATGATTATGGGATTTATTAAGGGAGTAACAGTTACAGCTCAGGCTCAGGAACACTCTGGATAGAATTCTCCCATTAATACAACCTCTTACCAGTCATCCTCCCAGGCACAACTCTCCCTGACCCTACACAGGTCCCCACTGAGAAAGCACTTAGCTCTCTCTCTCCATGGGCCAGGGAGCCCACCATGCCATCTCCTGCTGTCAAGCCTCTCCTGCCGCCATTGCTTACCATCTTCAGAGTTACAGCTTGGTCTCTCTCTCTCTGTCTCTTCCTGGATGTTCTTCCTTGGTGGTGGCAGGGTCCTCCTCTCTGCTCTGGAATTGGCTCTTTTAAAGCAAAATTGGCTAATACCCTTGGTAAGTCAGATTTACCCTATCACACAGTCCTGAGCAATCACCCGGGTGGGAATTGCAAGACCATGGCTAGAAAGGTGACACAAAAGTAGTCGATTTTACCACACATGTGTTTTTACATGACCTTTAATCTGGCTCGGTTTTGCTACCAAGTTAAAGCCATCTTTCTCAGGATAAAATTTAAAGCACTTTTGAGAATGACCTCTTTATTGTGTCAGTTTTGCACTGCTGTAAAAATGTTTTCCTCAGCAATCTTCTTCAGACTTTAGACTGATCCAATGTGAAAACAAAATGCTTTCCTTCTAGATCCCAATGGAAACTAATTTTTTCTGTCATTATCCTGGAGAAGTCACTTATCTTTTAATTACAAGTGTGTACCCCAGAAGATTTTGGCTTACTTCAGTTGTCTGGTGTAATACTTTAAGAATAAATTATTATTCTTTATTTATTTTATATGCTTGTGTGTATGTATTTAGGTGGCTTCGGTGTTAGCAAAAAACTTTCTATTCTTCTCTGCTTGATCCCTCACTGTCTTTTTTCCCTCTCTACAGTTAGTCTGTCATGAATGTTAAAAAATAAAAAAGATGCATTTGATTCATTAACTAGTATAGTTACTTTTAATGGACTATGTAACATTAGAGAAACTATTGCTCACTAAAGTCGAGGGGAAAAATATTCAAGTTTTCCACTTTGCAAACTTGATGAGTTTTCTTCTTTCTTTCTTCTTCTTCTTTTTTGTCACAATATTTTCAAATGAACAATATTGTGATAATTGCTAATAGCTAAACACATTATTCTAGCTTCCTAATTTTTCCATGTTAGTGAATTTCAAATTAATGATATCAATATATTGCATTTCTTACAATATTTTATGCTTCCTACTAACCATATTTTTGCTTCATATAATTAGATAACAAAAAATGAAAAAGTGGAAAAATAGAAATCAAACTCGTTTAGTTTATCACAAGATAGTCACGGCAATGCACTCAAGACGTCAAGAGAGTCATTTAGCACTGGAGAATCAGAATTAACAATTACACAGTCGGTTTGATAATTAAAGTTCAAATCTTTAAACTTCAGCCTATACTTTTAATGAGTAATCACAGAGAGAAAGACCTGACCACGCACCCCTTAAACTCAGAAGGGGTATACCGTACCCAAGTTTCAAGCTCTGTTGTGGGCAGTATTCTAGCACGCTCTCAGTCTTCAGAGAGAGCCAAAGAGAATTTTTGCCACTGTCTTCTCTAGCAAGTAAGTGGAAATCAAGGGTATACATAAAATTTCTTTATCTTGACTTCATGAGATAAGGATTAGGTTTAGTAATGTTCAATCAGAATTAGTATGCTTTTTGCTACTTAGGGAATTTTTGTGTAGCATTTATGTGTTGCTAATTTATAGAGATTTGAATTATTTGTATGCTTCCTTACCAACTATGGAATAATTTTATAGCATACCCATGTCCCAAGGTAAATATATCAAGATTTAATTAATTAAAAATTATGGGAATTGTCTTCTGGCATATTTATGTTTTTGTTTACTACATCATATACTTCTGTTATATATTTCCAAGGTGAGAACAATTTTCTGGTAACTTACATTAATGACTAAAGAGCTTTATAGAAGTATACATTTTTCTATTTCTAAGTTCAAAAATTCTATTTCTAACTTCATATTACAAACGACCCACAAAGCGTGTGTTCAAAAGCATCATAAAAAGCATCATTACAGTATAAAAAGCACTATAAAATCATACATAAGAATGAGAACATCTCAAAAAGCATATAACACATATAAAATGCAAATACACTGCTTAAAGAATAATATAATATGTACTCTCATCCCCTTTGTGAGTATATACCGTTACAATCTTTTTGTCTCCTTTATCTCCATCATGCATCCTTAATCTTGCATCTAAATAATTTTACCAAGTCCTAGGCCAAGTTCCCAGACATAGACTTCGATAGTACTTTAATACAGGGGCAGAAAATATATACTACTTTGGCTTCTAGAGATTAGAGATACAATGATCGTGGAAGTTTCTCTGAAAGAGAGTGATAAACGTAACTTAAAAACCCAAACCAAACCCACTGCCGTTGAGTCATTTCAGTCATTCTAACTCACTGACCCTGCAAGGCTGACTAGAACTGCCCATAAGATTTCCAAGGAGCAGCTGTTGGATTCATACTGCTCACATTTTGGTTAGAAGCCCTAACTGTGCCACCAGGGCTCATAGCAGAAGTAAATGTTTATGATAGGTAATAATTTAATTGATTGACTTATAAGCTTAATTTAGCTTATGACTGTGTGAATCCAAAGTAATCTAATTAGTTTGTTCTGAAAAGTTAAAATGGAAGTTTCTTTGATGAAGACACAAATTTTACATAAGTTTGGTTCTCTCATATTCAGGGTACAAAAGTTATTTTCATTCCCAGCGTGTATGTGCATAAATGCAGGTGAAGAGCTAGAAATAACCAACTGTGCATGAAGGGCTTTCCTTTGTGTTTTACATCTTTTTTTTTTTTCATTTAATGTTCACATCTCTTCAATTGCCTTTGTAGCCATTTCAAACGAGAAAACCAAAGCTCAGAGAAAGGAAACAACTTGTTCATGGTGACACAGCAAATTTGTGTGTTAAGTTGGACTGAAATTAGCCAAGGAAATGAAATAAATACTGCAGTATGAGACACTTGTGGAAATTTTGCCTTGATGGGAGATGAATTTGATTGATAATATTTCAATTCAGAAAAGAAAGCTTAAAAATAATTTCTAATAAATAGACTTTGGAACATTAATTATACCTCTTTCTGACGTGTCGTCTTGAATTAAATGAAAAATATTCTTGCAGTTTAATCTGACTTATCCATACACTTATTTATTCAACCAATAAGAGCTAAACTTAAATTACTCATTTGGCATCATATACTATGTATACTGCCATCAATGGATTTTACATTATTTTTCCTTGTTTTATATTTCTTCTTTTTAGAACTATGACTATTGCCATAAGACGACAGCATCTTTCTGTAAATTTAGCCAACTTGTACTAAGGTATGTATTTGTTTTGAGATGTCATATAAGACTCCAATAACCAAATCAAATCTACTGCCATCCAGAAAATTGAGACTCATAGTGACCCTATAGGGCAGAGTAGAGCTGCCCTATAGAGTTTCCAAGGAACACCTAGTGGATATGAACTATAAACCTTTTAGTTAGCAGCCATAACTCTTAACTACTACACCATCAATGTTTCCACTATGCCAGGTAGCACTTATCCTTGATTATTCAGAACATAATAGCCCAATATAGTTGGTAACACATCTGCATAGCTTCAATTCTCAATTGTTTTAATGACAAAGACTTCACTAGATTAATCATGGAAGGACCTACAGTTGGAACCTGCAGAGGTACTGTAAGTCACACTGTAAAAAAAGTCTAAGTGCCTCTACAATTTCCCTATGCTGGACCCCAACACTATATTCCCATTGTATAATTTTGAGTCTTCAATTGCTATACCGGATGCACTTTATGGTTCTATGCATCTGTAGGATATCATCCTGCTGACCTCTGGCTGGAGGAAGGAGAGTGGGTGGAGAGGCGGGGAAAGGAGGCTGTTGGGAGGATGAGACATGCATGGAGCAGAGAGGAATAGTGTGCTGTCACCAGGCAGGGAGAGCAGTGGAAGCTGCATATAGGTGGGCATGTAAATTTATATGGGAATGTACATTTTCACTCAGTCATAATAAAAAGAAAAAATCGCTATCATTTATTAAGAAGATTAGAACTCTGTATAATCTATGACAGATATTTAGCATAAAATTTTTTTAATGACTGCACAAATTAATGCATATGTATTTAAGTCTCCTACTAAATGAGAATTATTTAGAAGAAATGTTTTTTATTTATAGTTCCAGTCTGTCATAAAGTCTGGCATATACAATATTTGGCATTTAAAGGAGTCCCTGAATGGTACTAACAGTTAAACACTCTACAACTAGCCAGAGGGTAGTGGTCTGAGTCCACCCACAGGAACCTCAGAAGACAGGCCTGGCAACTTGCTTCTAAAAGGTCACAGTTTGAAAACTCTTTGGAGCAGCTGTGTTGTGCACACATGGACTTACCGTGAGTAGTGGATAACTCCACAGCAACTAACAAAAATAACAATTGACATTTAATATATATGACTATTCTGATGCTTAGTTATTGCAATGTTTGCTTCTAAGATTTAGATCTACTAGCCAGGTTTGGTTTGTTAGTACATACACTTGAAAATTTATGTCAATCCACCATAAAATAAAGTTTATATTAATGAGTTTCACATGAAAGTTTGGATTAAGTAGTATTGAAAGGCAAACGATTTAATCGGTTTTCTTTTGGGGGCTAGTTTTCAGGCATGTCTACCTCATTTTCTAGAGAATGATGCTCATGGAAGGAAGACTAATGTATTGTTCTCTTGTAGTTTCCAGATGTTAACCATTTAAGATCCAAGCATATGAGGTGGTTTTTCATACTACCTCCCACTAAGTACATGTTCCATATGTACCCATTTAAGGATTCTTTAATCTTGTCTGCATTTATCAGTTCACTTTATTTCCTGAGACTATTGACTTATGTTTTTTGTATCTATGCTTGTTTTTAACCTCTATAGCTTTACGGCGCTCTTCTTTTTACCAGGCTCTTGTTTGCCAAATTCAGATCTCAGAGACTCTGTACTGTTTGATTCAGAGCCCCTCTACTTTATGAATTCATTTTTATTTTCTCCAAATCAGAGTGATCCCTCACTTTCCTGAAGAGCCTTTATCCATATAATTAGTGCTAAGTAATTTAGTACTTAGCTTTAGGTTGTTTGGAGATGCCTTCTAACTATGTTACGCAATTTCTAAACAAACATACAAAAGGTCTGCGCTTTGCTTGTATGTATGATCCTCCATTGTTATTTATAATACAGAGAGCAGAAAGCAGAAAGTGGATTTAATTCACCAGACTCGTTACATGCTGACCTAGGGATCATCCTTGGATTACAGCATGAGCCTGATTCTCCAGCACTGTCCTGTTTTGGGAAGTTCCCCCAAGGCCTTCATACCCAAGAGGCATCTTCTACTACTTATTCTAGGTGGCTTTAGCTCGTGATAAAGAAGAGATAATGACAGCCAAGCTATACTTCACAAATCAGTGAAAGAAATGAAGGGAAAAAATGGAAGTCATCATGTCATTTCCTTATGAGTTCACTATATCTTCTCTACAGGCATTTCCATATCCTATCCTGCATGCTGTTACATACTAGCATACTATACATATTTACACGCAGTCAGTACATACATGCTATCTATTGACTCTCATTCAGTGACTCTTTTGTGTCTCAACTCAAGTATATGTTGTATAAGACAATATTTATATCCACATTAAATTTCCAAGAAACATTTTGGATTCAAATTCTGACTGTCCGAGTCCTGTCTATTGTTACATTTCTTTCACACTTTCTTTTGCCTTTAACCACTTTATGTACTTTCAAAATCATGCTGGTAGGGGATTTACATTAAATGAATGAGAACATCTATGATAAATTCCCACAAGTGCTGGCATGAGACCTTGCTCTGAAAAGTAACTTCTAATCAAAGAGAAAGTCATATTTAATTTTCCTTTTTATTACTTTCCATTATATTATTACTTTTCAGAGTATGTATTGTTTACAAATGTAAACTCAGATCACCTTTCTTGAAATTATTCATAGCAGCCAATAGTACAGATTAGTTTATAGAAAATCAATACATTTGAACAATGTATTGTAATGTAATGGTTTTGGTCTATATATTTATTTCAGAGGAATAGAAAAGAGATAAACTATCTGAAATAAATTAGCTTATTTGCACCTCAAATGCAGAAGAGACTCAAATCAAAAAGACAACAAAACTAGGCATCCATATAAATAGAAATAATTATAAATTAAAAATAAGGTGTACACAGATTACTATGTATTTTGACGAGCATGGCTTACTAAAGTTAGTAAATCAGCTAATAAAATACATCTACTGATATTATTAGTTATAAATTGCACTTAGAGGAACAACAGATTTTCCAGATTTAAAGGATTGGGTGTGATGGCTTAGACCACATATAACGAAAATGCATAACTTGTATTACCTCTATGGACTCTTCTTGGTAAACTTGTGAACTGTTTCTGAAAGCAACTCTAAAAGAGAAGTTATCAGAAAACCAATTAATGTGATCCTCCATATAAATACCACAAAAGTATCACCTGATTTTGTCAGTTGGTGCAGAAAAGCCATTTGACAAAGTCCAACATCGACTCATGCTAAAAACTCTGAGCAAAATAGGAATAGAGGGGAAATTCCTTAACACAGTAAGGGGCGTCTATGCAAAGCAAACCACCTACATCATCCTGAATGGTGAGAGACTGAAAGAATCCCCTTGAGAATGGGAACTAGACAAGGATGCCCCCTCTCACCACTTCCATTCAACATTGTACAAGAGGTTCTAGCCAGAACAATTAGACAAGACAAAGAAATAAAGGGGCATCCACACTGGCAAAGAAGAAGTAAAAATCTCCCTATTCACAGATGATATGACTGTATATACAGAGAATCCTAAAGAATCCATAAGTAAGCTACTGGAACTAATACAGGAGTTCAGCAAAGTATCAGGATATAAGACAAACGTAACTAAATCAGTAGAATTCTTTTATAACAACAATTGATCAAAGAGGAGATCACCAAGTCAATACCATTTACTCTATCCCTCAAGGAGACAAAATACCTAGGAATAAATCTAACTAGAGAAATAGCAGACCTAGACAGAGAGAACTACAAGATCTTACTGTAAAAAAACCAAAAGAGACTTACATAAATGAAGACACTTACCCTGCTCACAGATAGGAAGACTTAACATTGTAAAAACGTCTACTTTACCTAAAGCAACCTACGTATACATATCCCAGTACAAATTCCAGTGTTATTTTTTAATGAGATGGAGAAAGAAATCACCAACTTTAGAAAGGGAAGAAACACAGAATATGTTAAGCATTGCTGAGTAAAAGGAACACAGTTGGAGGCCTCACACTACCTGACCTTAGAACCTATCACACTGCCACAATAGTCAAAACTGCCTGGTACTGGTACAAAAGGAGACATACAGACCAATGAAACAGAGCTGAGACCCCAGAGATGCCACCATCCTCTGACAAACAGCTGATGTTCGACAAAAACCCTGAGAGTATAAACTGTGGTAAAACTCTTCAACAAATGGTATCGGCAAAATCGGATTTCCATCTGCAAAAAAACTGAAACAAGACACACATCTCACACCTTACACAAAAACTAACTCAAAATGGATCAAAGACTTAAATATCTAACCTAAAAATGATAAACATCATGCAAGAAAAAAGAGGATCAACAACGGACATTCTAATACACAACTTAGACTTCAAAATCTGATGACAGAGCACGATCAACAGAAGAGAAAGCAGATAAATGTGAACTACTAATCAAACACTTTTGCTCATCCAAAGACTTTATCAAAAGAATTAAAAGGCCATCTATAGAACAGGAAAAAATATTTGGCAACTACATGTCAGACCATCGTCTGATCTCCATAATCAAAAAGGTACTGCAAAATATCAACGAGAAAAAGATAAATAGCCCAATTAAGCAATGGGCAAAGGAGATGGGCAAACACTTCACTAGAGAGAAAATCCAGGCAGCCAAAAGACACATGAGGAAATCCTCATGATCATTAGCTATCAGAGAAATCCAAACCAAAACTACAAAGAGATACCGTCTCACTGCAACAAGGCTGACCGTAATCCAAAAAAACACAAAATAACAAATGCTGGAGAGGCTGTGGAGAGATCAGAACTCTTCTACACTGCTGGTGGGATTGCAAAATAATATAACCTCTTTGGAAAGCAATCTGGCACTTCCTTAAAAAGCTGGAAATAGATATACCATTTGATCCAGTAATCCCACTGCTTGGAATTTATCCTACAGAAACAAAGGCTGTCACACAAACAAACACATGCACACAAATGTTTATTGCAGCACAGTCCACAAAAGCAAAAAGATGGAGTCATCCCAGATGCCCATCAGCAGATGAACTGATAAACAAACTATGGTACATATACTCACTGGAATACTATGCAATGATAAAAAAGAATGATGATTTCAGGAGACATCTCATAACTTAGTTTCAATTGGAAGACATTATGCTAAGTGAAATCAGTCAGCAGGAAAAGTACAAATATTGTATGAGACCCCTGCTTTAAGGACTTAAAAATAGACTTATGTACAAAAGAAAAAGACTCTTCGACGGTCACAAGGCCAGGCAGTAGGGTGAGGATTGATCATAGTTTAGATAGTTGCTGCTGTTGTGAAAATCTGTCATGAACATTTGTTTAATAAACTAACTTTTCTAAAAATCTGAAAAGGAAAATCTAAACAACTGGAACAGAAATGAGAATGTTGACACAATGTTAAGAATTTAATCAGTATCATTAACCATTTTTTCTAGAAACTGTGGAATGGAAGTGCGTTTTGTTGTGTATGTTTTGACCCAAAAAAAAAGAAAATGAAAACCTGAAAAAAAAAAAAAGGGAAAGAAAAGAAATGCTATATGGGACAAAAGAATATCCCACAGCACGTTAAGTACATTGTAAAAATTCGGGTGGCATAGTGGTTAAGAGCTACGGCCACTGCCCAAAAGGTTGACAGTTCAAATCCACCACGTGTTCCCTGGAAACCCTATAGGGCAGTTCAACTGTGTTTTATGTTATTGCTTTTAGTTACCATCAAGTCAGTTCCTACTAGAAGCGACTCTATGCAAAACAGAAAAAAACACTTCCCTGTACTGAGCAATGCTCACAATCGTATTTATATAGGGTTACTGTGAGTCAGAATTGACTTGACGGCAATGGGGAACAGAACTGAGATCAACGGCTCAAGGCTAATACCCATGAGGAGGAGGTCAGACATGCCTCCTGTCTCCATCATCTTCACCAATTTAGACACCAATCATCCCTGTCACAGCACTCTCCACGTGTTTGCAGGATTCCATAATTCACTCAAACAGCCACATACAACTTACAGACAATACTCATGATTGTGAGGCTTATTAGGTAAGTAATGGGTTACAATTCAGGTTCAGGAATGCTCAGATACAGCTCTTCCATCAGAACAGACATTTCCCAGCCATGCTCCCAGACACGTCTTTCCCTGGCCCTCTGCCTCTGCCCAAAGGAATTCAGCATCTTACTCCATGGGCCAGGAAGGCCACTGTGCAGTCTCCCCTGCTGCTAAGTCTCACAATCTTCAAGACTACAGTTTGCTTTCTGTTTCCTGGGTCTACTGCTTCTCAGGGCAGGGATGCTGGATCCAAAGGATGTTCTTTCCTCTCCTGGCGGTTTTTCCTAGGTAGTGGTGGGATCCTCCCTTTCTGGCCCCTGGGGTGGCTCATTGCAAGACTAGTAGGACAACAAAACTGACTAATTCTTTTGGTAGGCTACCATTACCCTACTTAACCATTCTGCCCACCCTCTTGGGTAGGAGTTACAAGACCATGGCTAGAATGACCACAAAAAAGTGATCTGTCACACCTCACAGGTGATGTTCATGACAATCACTGTCTTACAGATTGCATTGCCCTGTACCAAATGCACATAAATATTAGTATGACCTAACAAAACATTTAATATACAAAAACCATATTCATATACTATTATTTAATGAACAAATCATGCTACGTGTGAAGCCATTCAGTAAGGTCTATATTATTGCAGATCTAAGTATTAGCAGTAAAAATAAAAAACTTAATAGCCAAAACAGTTTTCACAGGGCTTAAGAATAATTTCAATGTATTCAGCCTTATATTTACCACCCTTTGTGTTATATTTCACACAAAACTGAAAATTTATACTGACACATTTTGCCTAAAGACATTCCTTCAAGCAGAGATACAAAAGAGCTAACTAGAATGGTTACAATATTGCTGGCAATCACATGAAAGATCTGCACACAGAAATTATTATGTTAACTGATCTTTATGATCTAGGGATTACTTGTCTCAGTAAAAATTAAACCAATTTGAAGACTGTGCATTGCCTTATTTTCAGTAACATTTTTCTATTATTTCCAGTTCCTCTTTATTTCTATAGATTTATAGGCAACCCTTATGAGCTTCTTCAGTGCATCCTTCATGTCCTTATTCCTCAAGGTGTAGATGAGGGGGTTGAGACTTGGAGTGATGATGGTGTAAAAGAGGGTGAGGAACTTGCCCTGATCTTTGGAGACACTGTTACCTGGCTGCAGGTACATGTAGGTGATGGTTCCATAGAAGATGGACACCACAGTGAGATGAGACCCACAGGTATTCATTGCTTTCCGTTGGCCTGCTTTTGACTTCATGCTCAGCACAGCTTGGGCAATGTAACCATAGGATATAAGAATAAGGAGGAGGGGTGTAAGGACATTGACAGTGCCTAAAGCAAAAACTGACATTTCAACTGTTGTCGTGTCGACACATGCTATCTTGACCATAGCTGGCAATTCACACAAGAAATTATCCAAAAGGTTATTTCCACATCTAGGCAAATGCAGTGTGAGTGTACCTAATACCACAGAATTGGTCAAACTAATACCCCAAACCATGGCAATCATCTTGAGACACAGATGTGGGTTCATGATTGCCAAATAACGCAAAGGTTTACAAATAGCTACAAAACGATCATAGGACATAACAGCCAGGAGAAGGCACTCAATGGAGCCCAACCACATGTAAACATAGAGTTGAATGACACAACCAACATAGCTGATGGTCTTGTCAGGTCTCCATAAGTTAACCAACATCTGAGGTACGATGCTGGTCGTTAAACACAGATCTATGAAAGATAAATTCCTGAGGAAAAAATACATTGGTGTTTGCAGATGAGAATCCAAGAGAGATGCAAAAATGATGGCTGTGTTACCCACCAAGGTAGCTGAGTAGAAGATCGTGACAATTCCTGACAGGATCATCTCCAGTTTGGGATGATCAGAGAAGCCAAGCAGAATAAAACTAGGTAGAGCACTATCATTGTTTTGGCTCATAGTCATTTAATGCCTAAACCCTAAATTGAGAAGAAAAAGGAGGAGGAGGAAAATAAGAAAGAAGAGGGAAAAAAGAAGAAAATAATAATAATTTGTCAATACAGGCTATCTGAGTAACTTAAGTACAGAACTAAACAAAAGGAGAGAATTCATATTAATAATTGAAAAAATAAATGGATAGAAAACGTTCCAGTTAGATAATTGGGCACTTACTTCTTGCAGCTTCTTTTATGAAGATAACCTCATAACTGCATTTTTCATTTACATGACCTTAGAGAATTCACATACAAGTAAATGTCAGAATTTGGAATAGATGTGGTTCTAAAATGATGTAACTCTATGATTTCCTATAAAGCTAGCTTAATTACCTGATATAACGAACAAGTTCTTTCACTTGGTTGGAGAATTCACCTACATATCCATGTAAGGTCTAATGTCAGAATGAAGTAAGAGTGTTCATTTTTCCCATATTTTTACATAAAAGCTTGCTATATAAGAAACCTGGCTTTCCTCCTTCACACCTTCATCTCCTACATATTTAGTACCTAGTTTGTCACCAAACTGAAAAATATATATAACCACCTCTTCACTTCATAAAATTTCCACCAGCTAATGCAAACCACTATCTTTTCTCTTCCGGATTCTAGTAATAATCTTTTGCCTTTATATCCAGTCTTAGCCTTTTATATGGTGACAAGATTTAATAAGATCATGTCATCTGTGTGCTTAAAAGCTGCTAAGGACTTAACACTACACTGTAAGAAATATCCAGAATTTTGTAAGATGGACTTACATGATGTGGCTCCTATCTGGTCTCAATGTCTCACAAATCCTTGTATTCACTACGAGCATTGTCTCACTTTTAACAGGTTAAGCTCATTGCCATTTAAAGTGTATGGAAGCTTTCCCCTTCTCTGGGGAACTCCTACTCAATCTTTAGGCTACCACTTACATGTTTCTTGCCTAAATAGGAATTCTCTGAATTCACAGTTTGTTTTACTTTATATCTGAGATCATGAATAAGGAACTCCTCCAGAAAGCTGGTATAACATGGAACTTAAGAGCATAGTCAGAGTGCTCATGTTCATGTATCTGCCAATTATTTAGCTGTGTGATTCCAAGAAGTTACACAACACTTCTGGGCTCAGTATTTTCATCTCTAAAAATGCCAAGTCCCAGCCAAATGCCGTCGAGTAGGATCCGACTCATGGTGACTCTAGGAGATAGTGAAAATATGTGGGTGGACAGGAGTGGAGATTAATTGAATGATGTATGTAAAGTGCTTAGAACAATACTTTTAACATAACCAGTTCCAATTCACAGCAACCATATAAGACAGAGTAGAAAAACTACCCTATAGAGTTTGCAAGGAGCAGCTGGTGAATTTGAACTGCTGCTCGGTTGGTTGGTAGCAAAATTCTTAACTAGTTACCACAGTTATTACCACTAGGGCTTCATTTCAAGTATATTCTCTCAATATTACAAAGAATTTACTTCAAACTGCGGCTGTACTTCAATAGCATTCACATTTACCAGACTAATTAAATGTACTGGTCAACAGAGTCATTATAGAATAGAGACATGGGGTAATATCCTCAGAACTTGTTTTCCAAGGACCATGATTTGAGCCTGGTTTCTGCTCTTGATCAAGATTGACAGAAGGGAAAAAAAATACAACTCTTTGAAATGGATCAGAGCTGTCACACACCATCCGAGTTCTGTAATATCTAAGCAGGGGGATGAATAAATAGTGTTTATTTTTATAAGCATGTGAGTATGTTTAAATGTGCCTAACTTCTGAATAAAACATGAAAATCATATGAAGTTTAATAAATTTTACTAAAATTTTAAGTTGCACTAGAATTTTAAGGTTAAATTATATAAAATAAATTCAGTTAATATTCTATGAATGCAAAACTAAAATTCTGTGAAAATTAGAGTCCCTCCTCATGTTATTAACTATTTTTGTAGTTGACTATTTTCATTATTACTAGGCCCACAATGCTTAAGCTAGAAACGGTTAAAAATCTTCCTACTGACCGTGCATGCACATGAAACGTAGAAACACATCTAAAATACCAAGATACTTCCCAACATCACAGTCTTCAAGAATAAAGTACAATATTTCAATTCTTCTTTTTCAATTTGTTTTACAGTTTTCATCTCTATTTTTGCTGAATGAAAATATCTGAAATCATAATTTCACTTCTTTTTATAATAAAGAATAGCTTTCATCTTTCCTTCATAATACAGATAGAAAAGACTTTTCTGCAGAGATTTAACGTGCATTTAATCTTAGACTTCTGACAGAAAATCAAATCAGCCAAAACAAGTCTAAGATTTCTTCTACCTCCAATAAATTGTTTTACCAACTCAGGTGCACTGTTTTCTTAGAGCTGTTAAACATCTACCTTACTGTGTTTCTGAGTGAGTTCCCTTGATGTTCTACTTCTCCGCCTGTGCAGAGCCCATGCTGAAGCAAACAGGTCCTGGTTCAGCATTTGTTCTCCAAGGCTGCAACTCTCCCATCTGTCCTCTGCAGTGCCACTGTGAATCCTGCTGGTTAGCTGACCTGTGTTAATGTACAGATTTTCAACAGGACTCCTCCTTCTTGAACATGTGACTCCAAATATGGGGATGAAACCTGTCACAATGCCTCACTATTTCATTTTTTAACCTTTTTTTTAATTGTACTTTAAGTGAAAGTTTACAATTCAAATGAGTTTCTGAAACAAAAATTCATACACATTGTTATGTGATTCTAGTTGCTCTGTCTATAACGTGACAGCACACTCCTCCTTTCCGCACTCCTTTCCTGTGCCCATTCAGCAAGCTCCTGTCCTCTTCTACCTTCTCATCTAGCCTCCAAGAGCTGTCTATTTAGTGTCATGTATCTACTTGAGCTAAGAAGTATACTCTTCAGAACTATCTTTTGGTGTCTTATAGTCCAGTCTACTCTGTGTCTGAAGAGTTGGCTTCGGGAATGTTTCTATTTCTGGGTTAACAGAGAGTCTGCAGGTCACATCATCTGGGGTTCTTCCAAAACAAGTCAGACCATTCATTTTGGTCATTTTAGTAGAATTTGAGTTCTGCGTCACACTTTTCTCCTGCTCTCTCAGGGTCTCTCTGTTGTGTTCCCTAGCAGAGCAGTCATTGGTGGTAGCATAATCAAGTTCTGGTCTCAGGCTGATGGAGTCTACAGTTTATGAAGTATCACTATTTTTAATGAATTTTCAAATACTAGATCTTTATCTTATTCAGTGTCCAGCTTTGGCATGCATGTGAGATGACTGAAAACACCATCGCTTAGATTAGGTACACATTAGTCTTCAAGGTGATATCTTTGCTTTTCAACACTTTAATGAGGTCTTTTGCAGTTAATTTCTCCAATGCAATGCATCATTTGACTTCTTAACTGCTGCATCCATGGGTGTTGATTGTGGAACCAAGTAAAGTAAAATCCTTGGCAACCTCAATCTTCTCTCCATTGATCATGATATTGCTTATTTGTCCAGTTGTGAGGATTTTGGTTTTCTTTATGTTGAGGTGCAATCCACACCGAAGGCTGTGGTCTATAATCTCCATCAGTAAGTACTTTATCGCCATCTCATTTTCAGCCAGCAAGGTTGTGTTATTTACATAATACAGACTGTCTTCCTCCAATCCTGATGCCCCATTCTTCATATAGTCCAGTTGTTCAGATTATCTGCTCAGCATACGTATTGAACAGATATGGTAAAAGGATACAACTCTGGCACACACTTTTCCTAACTTTAAATTATTCAGTATCCTCTTGTTCTGTTTGAATGACTGCCTCCTGAACCATGTGCAGATTCCTCATGAGCACAATTAAGTGTTCTAGAATTCCCATTTTCTGAAATGTTTTCCATAAACAGTTAAGATACACACAGATGCCTTAGCTCAGTCATTAAAACACAAGTAAACATCTTTCTGGTATTCTCTGCTGTCAGACAAGATCTATCTGACATCAGCAATGAAAACCCAGGTCCAGCTTCCTCATCTATACCCTACTTGAATTTCTGGCTGTTCCCTGTCTATATGCTGCTGCAGGCACTTTAGAATGATCCTCAGCAAAACTTTTCTTGCATGTGATGTTAATAATATTCTTTGATAATTTCTGCATTCTGTTGGATCACTGTTCCTGAGAATAGGTATAAATATAAATTTCATCCAGTCAGTTGGCCAAGTAACTGCTTTCCAAATTTCTTGACATAGACAAGTGAGCACTTGCAGGTCTGCATCCTTTTGTTGAAACACCCCAGTCTGTGTTCCATCAATTCCCATAGCCTTGTTTTTCTACAGAGCCTTCAGTACCTTTGGCTCCTTATCATATGTTGCACCCTGAGATGATTGAATGTAGACCAACTCTTCTGGGTGTGACTTTGTACTTTTTCCACCTTCTTCTGATGCTGTTTAATATTTTCTCTGCTTCAGTATTGCAATTCAAGGCTTGATTTTTTCCTTCAGTTTTTCAGCTTGAGAAATCATGAACATTTTCTTTCAGTTTTCTGTCTCCAGGTCTTTGCACATGCTGTTATAATATTTTTCTTTCTCTCCTGCCTTTTTATTATTCTCTTGCTTTCTTCAAGTATAATATTCTTGATGTCATTCCACAGTTCATCTGGCCTTCAGTCACTAGTGTTCCACTCATCAAATCTATTCTTGAGATGGTCTCTAAATTCAGAAGAGATACATTCAACTCACCCACTGTTAACAAGTTGATTCTGACTCATCATGGCCCTATAGGACAGAGTAGAACTGCTCCATACAGCTTCCAAGGAACACCTAGTGGATTCAAAGTAATAGCACTTAACCACAATGCTACTAGGGTTTCCCAGGGCATACTCAACGTTTTAATTGTCTTTAGTTTTATCTTGAACTTGCAGTTAGCTGCTGGCCTTGTTCTGACCGATTTTGATTTTTTCCATCAACTCTTTCTACAGATGCAGTATATTTGATTCCAGTGTATTCCATCTGGTGAGGTCCATGTCTATAGTCACTGTTCATGTTGGAGAAAAAGAGATATTTGCAATGAAGAAGTCATTGGTCTTGCAAAATTCAATCATACCACTTCTACATCTTTCCTGTCACTGAGACCACATTTTTCAGCTACTAGTCCTTCTTCTCTGTTTCCATCTTTTGCATTCCAATCACCAGTAATTGCTAGTGAATTCTGATTGCAAATTTGATCAATTTTAAATTGAGAAGCTGGTAAAAACCTTCAATTGCTTTTTCTTTGCCCTTAGTGGTTGGTGGACAAATGTGAATTATAGTTATATTAGCTGGTCTTCCTTGTAGGCATATAGATACTATGCTATCACTGACAACACTAGACTTCAAGATCGATCTTTTCGAAATGTTCTTTTTGATGATGAATGCAATGCCATTTCTCTTCAAGTTGTCATTCTCAGCATAGCAGATAAGATCATTCAATCCAGAATGACAAATACCAGTCCATTTCATCTCACTTGCACCCAGTCTTTATGCATTTCATCTCATTTTTATTGATTTCCAGTTTTCCTATATTGATACTTCATACATGTCATGTTCTAATTATTAATGGATGTTTGCAGCTGTGTTATTTTTTCTCATTTTGAGTCATGCCGCATCAGGAAATTAAAGTCTCAAAATGTTGGCTATTTTCACATCTTTAAGGTCAACTCTACCCTGAGGAGGCAGCTCTTCCCCAGTCCTCTTTTGAGTGTCTTCCAACCTGAGAGGCTTCTCTTCTACTACTGTTTTAGACAATGTTTCACTGCTATTCATAAGATTTTCACTGGCTAATTCTTTTCAGAAGTATACTGCTGGGTCCTTCTTCCTAGTCTATCTTAGTCTGGAATTTCAACTGAAACCTGTCCCCCATAGATGACCCTTCCAATATCTGAACATCAGAGGCATAGCTTCCAGCATCACAACAACACACTAGCCCCCACAGTGTGACAAACTAATAGACGCATGGTAGGAAAACATATAATTAAAGCTACATAATTTATTATTTAAGCTTTACATAGTTTGGTGATGCTTTCTATCTATATTGTGCAATTTTAAAACAAAAGGTCTGCACCTTTGCTTATACGTGCAGTACTCCATTTTAATTTATAACACAGACATCATTTCACAAGCATCATAAAGTTGATTTAATTCATCAAATTCCCTATATGTTGATGTCAGGATCTTTCTTTGATGCACGTATAAGCCTCGTACTCCAGCACTCGCCTGTTTGGAAACTTCCCCCAAATTCCACCCATACACAGGAGTTATCTTTTACCATTTATTCTCTGTGGTTTTTGCCCATGTTATGGATTGAATTGTGTCCCCCCAGAATGTGAATCAGCTTGGCTATGTCATAATTCTAGTATTGTTTAATTGTCTACCATTTTGTCATCTGATGTGATTTTCTTATGTGTTGAAATCTTCCATCTAAAATGCTAATAAGGTGAGATTAGAGGCAGTTATATTAATGAGGCAGGACTTAATCTACAAGATAGATT
Source organism: Heterohyrax brucei (assembly GCA_028571685.1). Classification (NCBI taxonomy): domain Eukaryota; kingdom Metazoa; phylum Chordata; class Mammalia; order Hyracoidea; family Procaviidae; genus Heterohyrax; species Heterohyrax brucei. Next base: position 44,675,205 of record CM053144.1, on the reverse strand, counting down.
GTTATCTTGATGCAATCTCTTTTGAGATATGACAGAAAAAGTCTATTGATAGACAGGGACACCTCCTACCAAGAAAGAAATATCAAAAGCACAGCATGTCCTTTGGACCTGCGATCCCTGCACTGAGAAGCTCCTAGATGAGGGAAAGATTAATGACAAGGACCTTCGCCCAAAGCCAACAGAGAGAGAAAGCGTTCCCCAGGGGCTGGCATCCTGAATTTGAACTTACAGCTTTCAAGACTGTGACAGAATACATACCTGCTTGTTAAAGCCATCCACTTCTGATATTTCTATTCTAGCAGCACTGGAAAACTAGCTGAAAACACTGGTGGTACAGTGGTTAAATGCTACATCTGCTAACCAAATGGCTGGCAGTTTGAATCTGCCAGGCGCTCCTTGGAAACTCTGTGGAACATTTCTACTCTGTTGTATAGGGCTGCTATGAGTTGGAGTTGACCCAACAGCAGTGGTTTTGGTCTGATTTTTGGTAGATAACTAATTCAGACCATAATAACAAAAAGCAAAACTTATTAAGTCTGTGAAAGAAACAACAGGAAAAATGGGAAGTCATCATGTGTCAGTTTTTTGTGAATTCAGTAAGACTTCTTTACAGGCATTTCATACTATGTTCTGTTACGTAACATAATGTTATATATACTGAAAGGTAGTCAATAAATTTATGCTTTCTGCTGAAATACTATTCTCATTAAACTGACAATCTTTTTTTGAGTGTCAAACTAAGTATATATTATAAAAGACAATTTAAGAAAATGAAATCTTGCAAATACTAAGTGATTTTTTTCCTAAGGTAAATTCTTGGTTCAAATTTTGATGATCTGAGTTCCTCTGGTGTTACATTGTTTCACACTGTCCTTCTCCTTTAATCACTTTAATATTATAATACAACTTCACAAACATTGACTCAGTGCTGACAGACCACTTACATTAAATGAACTAAGGTCTGTGGTAAATTCTCATAAATGCTGACCTCAAACTTTGTTCAGGAAAGTAGTTTCTAATTAAAGAGAAAATCATATTTAATTTTCATTATTATTATTGCCTATTATATTATTACCTTTTCAAGGTACATGTTATTCCACAAATGTAAAGTCAGGCTGACCTTCTTGATAATCTTCATAGCATACAACAGTACACTTTTGTTTATAGAAGCTCAATAAATAATTCATTGCAGTTTAATGTAGTGGTGTAAGTCTATACATTAATTTCAGAGAAATAAAACAGAGATTATGTACATGAAATATTTGTTTTACGTATACCCCAAATGCAGAAGAGACTCAAATAAAAGAGACAAGAAAACTAGGCATATATAGGAATAGAAATAATTATTTGTGAAAATGGAATGCCCTCTAAAGAGTCCATTACAATTATATTTTGGATGTACATAAATTTTTGAAGTTATTAAATGACCTAATATATGTCCTAATATTATTAGTTATAAATTGTACTAACAGTAAGAACAAAGTTTCCAAATTCAAAATTATTGGGTGAAGTGGTTAGACTATATACACCAAAAATACGGAACTTAGGAGGCAGGGCCTAAATGACAGGCTAGTCACATGTCTCCTTGATTCCCTCAGAGAACTAAGGCCTAGAAAAACAACTGAACAGAACAGTGTAGACATCTTAGGAGCCCAAGATCAAGAGGAAAGTTGTGAGACTGGACTGGGTGACAGGGAGGGGAAAATGACATTTGTTGGAGGCTGATTAGCAGCACAAAGTGTCCTGCTTCCACGGGCATGGCAGTGAGAGGCTCACAGGTATGGATGCCATCTTTGTAAACCAGGAGACTGGGACTCGGGCTGCTGTGCCTGAGAGTCTGGCTGGGGCCGGCTGCCATGCTGAGCAGCAGCGTCTGAGTAGATGGCATCTCCCTCAGTAGAGAGGCTGTACTTAAAACAGTCACATCTAAAGAACCCAGCAGCAGTTGGCAGCTGAGTGCAGCAACGCCTTTTCCCCTCCTTCTCTGAGCTGTGCTGTAGATTCTGCTGGCACAGCACAGGAGAGGCAGCACAAGTAGGACACCATCTTAATCAGCTGAGATGTCTAGTTTTCCATGCCTGGGGGCCCAGCTGGCGCCTGCCATCACACTGAGCAACAGCACCTGACTGGACAGAGCCTCTCTGAGCAGAGAAGCTGTTTTTCAAACAACTGCACCTAGAGAATGCCGCAGTGGCTAGTGGCCAATTGCAGGGGCACCCTTTCTCCCCTATCTTCTCTGGGACACACCATACCATCTACTGGCACAGCACGAAAGAGACTCCACAAGTTGGTTGCCATCTTTGTCAGCCAGGAGGGGAGGCCTGCCACCCCTGATGGCTGAGGTGGGGCCAGCTGTCAAACGGAGCAGCACTGCCTGACTAGACAGCATCTCTCTCACCAGGGAAGCTGTACTTAAGACAGCTGCACCTAGACAAAGCAGCGGTGGCTGTCAGCCAAATAGAGCAGTGTATTCCTCCCCTCTGTTCTCTGAGCTTCCCCATAGCTTCTGCTGGTGAGACACCAAAGAAGCTAAACAGTTTTCTGATGGCTCAAAGATGACAATCAATACCTATTTCAGTCAGCCAGTGCCGCTGCAACAGAAATACAACAAAGTAGATGACTTTAACAAAGCAAAGTTCATTCTTACACAGTTTGGTAGGTTGCAAGTCCAATTTCAGAAAGTCCACTCCAGGGGAAGGCTTTCCTCCTTGCTGCCTCTGGAGGGAAGTCCTCGTGTTGCATCAGCCTTTCTCCAGGGAGCATCTTGGCACAGGAATCTCAGGTCTGAAGGACACACTCTTCTCCCAATGCTGCTTTCTTGATGATGTAAGGTTCCCGATTCTCTGCTTGCTTCCCTTTCCTTTTGTCTCTTGTAGGATGAAAAGATTAGGGGTGGTGCAAGCCATACTCCAAAGAAACACCCTTTACAGTGGAGCAGGGAGGTGATCCTATGAAGGAATTTATAGTCTCACCCTAATCCTTTAACATACAGCACAGGAAAATCATAAAATACAGGGAATCATGGCCCAGCCACATGGCTACACATCTTTTGGGGGGAACACAGTTCAGTCCATGACAGTGCCCATCAACAGATGAATGAATAAACAAACTGTGGTATATATACACAATGGAACACTATGCAATGAGAAAGAACAATGATGATTTTATGAAGCATCTCATAACCTGGTTTCAATTGGAAGGCATTACGTTGAGTGAAATTAGTCAGCAGCACAAGGACAAATATTGTATGAGACCCCTACTATAAGGACTTAAAAACAGACTCATGTACAGAAGAAAAGACTGATGGCTGAAAGGGTAGGGAGGGAGAGAGGTTTGGTTATAGATTAGATTTAAAAAACTCGACTCACAGCAACCCTGGAGGTCAGAGTAGAACTGCCCCATAGGGTTTCCAAAGAGTGTCTGGTGAATTTGAACTGCCAACTAGTTGATAGAAATTTGGTTGGGTGAAATCAGTGACAGCACACATTAGAAAGAAGGTCAATTTAACCGGACTTCAACATAGCCGGAAAATTCTTCCCAGCTTAACCCAATATTGCAAGGAGAGAGTAGCAGGTGCAAGGATCCAGGTACCATACTCTCAGGAGACATTGAGGCCAAATGGCAAAACTAGCCTATTGCTAAGAGAGTCTCCCACACCCCACATGAGTGAGTGGCATCTGTGATCTTAAAATCTAGCAAGCTGCCAAATAGTCCCAAGTCAGCTGGAACAGATGATCACAAAGGACAACAATGACATGGGGGAAAAAGAACCCAGAAGACAGAAAGACCCACATTAATGGGTGACTACATCAACATGTGACAAGAAGAACCAGACAGTACCCAGCATCCACCAATGACAGCCATGATGAGGCTCACAATGCTGAGTCCCAGTCACAGCGTGAGGAAAAAAAGGGGTGCACCCTGAGAACTCCACTAAAAGACTGCAACTGATGATCTGAAGGCCTGGGAGTTCCCCTGGGAGCATGGCCCCTAGACATCATGCTGTCCCTGACCATAAATCATTACTGAGGTCAACTCTTTGGACAAGAATGGATTGGATTCAGAGACACTGAATGATCACATCGTGTGTGCACTTTAAGGTTCTATGCATCTATGGGATGTCATCCTACCGGTCTCTTATTAGAGGGGGGTACATGGGGTAGAGAGGAGGGGACAGGAGATTAAGAGGATATTATATGTACAGAACAGAGAGGAGGAGTGTGCTGTCACCGGGCGAGGAGAGGAGAAGGAGCTGCAGATAGGCAGGCACGCAAATTTAAACTGGATTGTACACTTTTACTCAATCATAATTAAAAAATAAATGAAATTCCCTGCCAGTCTGTATTTTAAGGATATGTGTATCTTAAGACCTACATAGTGCAATTCATGGCTTTTAAATAGAGGCCATTTGAATATACTTCAATCTATAAATAATACAGAATCTTTTGGAGGAGACATTGAAAATTCAGAACACTGTCAATGTGTACTGTTGAATATGATAGCTACTAACCAAGTGTGCCCATTGAAATTAATAAAGTAAAATTAAAATTAAACTGTTCAGTTGTACTAGCCACATTTCAAGTGCTAAGTGGCCATGCATGGCTAGTGGCTACTGTGTTGGACAGCACAGATATGTACTGTTCTTTCATCACTGAAAGTCCTGTCTACAGCATTTCTCTTAATGGTTTATGAATCTCAGGTCAGATGCCTTAGACCCATTCATGTTGAAGCAGTCAATATTATTTCTCCTACAGACTGCATCAGATTTTCAATTGTCTGGATATGGATATACATTAAGCTGGAGTATAGCAAAACCAAAACACATCATGAGTGAATCTCTGTCTGGTGGCTTCAGATACAACCTTTCCCAGTTCCAAAAAAGAATGTCACCTCAGTCATCTTATTGAAAACACTCTATGGCATTAAATGACTACAGAGTAACTTTGCTTGAAGAAGAGCCCATGGGAAATGGCCTAAGCTTAGCTTTGGGAGGACAGAGTGCAACTCAGGGAGAGGGATTCTGAAAGTGAAGAGGTGGCAAAAAGTTTGCAGCCATTTAGGAGATACCATGACTTACTCAGAGGAGAAGTTCTCAAAGTATAATCTGTGGAACTCTTGCAGTCACTAAAATCTTTTCAAAATATCCACAAACTCAATTACATTATGAAGAAATTATTAGTCTTTCTCACTGTATTGGTACTTACACTGAGGGAAATCAATTGGGAATTTAGCAAAAATCAAGGCTGTGTCATCAAACTGCAATAGTAATTGTTTTCTTCTTCTTCAGCTACTTGCACTGACAGAACAAAACCAGCTTCACTTGAAGAGGTACTGACTGAAGAATTACAAGTTATTAATGTTACTAAATTACCATCCTCAAGTTCACATCTTTTAATATCTTATACGATGAAGTGGGAAGCACATATAAATCACGTCTTCTACATCATGAAGTCTGATGTTTGTTTCAAGGAAAATAATTTTTGTGAGCTGAAGTAGCTACTTTTTAATGGAATATCACTTTTACTTGAAAGAAGGAATGATAGAGGAACTATCCTGGATATTTCACACTTTCTCAAAAACAAACAACTAGCAAGCCTGTCACTTCAAGAAAATAACAGACATCATTGGTGCCGATAATGAAATATAACCTCTTATAAGATTAGAGTACCAGAAAACTTGTATACACCACAAGTTTGACAACTTCCCAAAATTTACAAACTTTTCTTCTGGGAACAATGATAATACTAACAAAATATGACTTTTTGATATTTTGTAATGAAATGTGTCAACACTCATTGAACTGAAGCATAACTTTTTAAAACATTCATGCAGTTAACACAAGATTCATTTAAACATGTAAAATGGACCTATAGGTTATAATGAACGGAATACTCGATATTCAATAACAGAATTTGGGATTGCAAACTAACCTGTAAGAAATTACCATTTAGGTAGCTTTAGTGAAGTATCAAAGATGAATACTCACAATTACTTGGAAAGACTGTTAAAAATGTTCCTCCTTTTTCGAGCTTCATGATTGTTTGACACCAAGTTTATTTTCCTTCCTTTTTTCTTAACACACTGCAACCAACGTAACACAACAGAAGCACATTTGAAAGTCCAGAAATCTTCTATTGGCACAGTTAAGAAAAACACATGCAAAAATGTAAAATCAACTCTTCTCACTACATTGTTTTATCTTGGAAAGTATTTTTCTTGAAAACACATCACCTCTGTTAATATTTAATGGGTTATTGTTATTTTAATCTAAAATTTTTATTTCCATCTCAATTATCCTATAGTTAAGATTAGCATCAGTAGCTATAACCCACATAACAAAAGTTCTTTGAGTTTCTCGGTAATTTGTAAGAGTGAACTAAATTCTACGGAGCCTTGGTGGGACAATGGTTTAGCTCTTGGCTTATAATCCAAAAGTCAGTGGTTAGAATCCACCAGTTGCTCCACAGGAGAGAAGACCTGTTGATCTGTTCCTTTAAAGATCAGAGCCTAGGAAACCCCAAGCAGCAGGTCTACTGTCATACAGGACCTCTATGCACAGGAGTCAAAGAGATTACGTGGGGAAAAAGGCTCGATGCAGGAGAAGAGAAATCAGGGCGAAGACCCAGTACCCAGGCTTCTCTCTCAGCCCCAGATTCGGTGTTAGAGTTGACGAGGTATAACTTCACGATTTCCGCATCTTCCCGGAGTTGCTCTTTCTCTCACAACCTGAATCAGCATCTTCAGCCTGGATACACGTGACGCGACTTCAGTTCTCACTCCAATTGGACTTCCGGTTTCTGCAGCAGCCAATCACCATCACCGCGGTTCCCGCTGAAAAGTCCTGTGGACCCTCCAGGACGCAGAGTCTTGCTAGAACCCCACTTTCCGAGATATGGTGCCTCCGACCCTCCTGCTGCTGCTCTCTGGGGCTATGGCCCAGACCCAGGGCGGTGAGTGCGGGGTCGGGAGGGAAACGACCTCCGTAGAGGGAGGAGCGAAGGACCGCCCTGTGGGGACCCACGAAAAAGCCGCGCCCCCAGCCTCCGCCGCCTCCCGGAGCCCCTTTCCTGCCCTGTCTCCCTGCCCAAGTCCCAACCGCTCCCCGCCCCCCCCCCAGGCTCCCACGCCCTGAGGTATTTCGACACCGTCGCGTCCCGGCCCGGGCGCGGGGAGCCCCAGTACATCGCCGTCGGCTACGTGGACGACACGCAGTTCGTGCGGTTCGACAGCGACGCCGCGGAACCGAGGGAAGAGCCGCGGGTGCCGTGGGTGGAGCGGGAGGGTCCGGAGTACTGGGACCGGAACACGCAGACCTACAAGGACACCGCACGGACTGACCGAGTGAGCCTGCGGAACCTGCGGGGCTACTACAACCAGAGCGAGGACGGTGAGTGACCAGGGCGTGGGGAGCAGGTCACCTGTCCCCTCCCCTCACAGCCAATCCGGCGTCGCCCAGAATCCCCGGGTTCGAACTGAAAGACCGGAGGGGTTCCATTCCTGTTCCCTTTTCAATTTAGAGCCATCTTAGCCCTTTGGGGTGGGAGTGGGACCGGGCTGATCCCAGGGTCTAGGCTGATCTCAGGGCCTGGGGTCAGGGTCTCACACCTTTCAGAGGATGTATGGCTGCGAAGTGGGGCCAGGTGGACGCTTCCTCCGAGGGTTTTATCAGCTGGCCTACGATGGCACCGATTACCTTGCCCTAAATAAGGACCTAGGCTCCTGGACCGCAGCGGACCTGGCCGCTCAGATCACCCGGCACAAGTGGGAGGATGCTGGAATTGCAGAACATTTCAAAAATTACTCGCAAGAGACGTGCGTAGCATCGCTCCGCAGATACCTGGAGAACGGGAATGAGACATTGAAACGTCCAGGTACAAGGGATGCGGGGCAACTCCCCTAACTCCCTTTGAACTGGGCATGCGTCTGCTCCGCCAGCCTCTCAAAAGCAGGGTAGGAAAACGAGGTAGATGCAGAATACTCCAGCACATGGGTGTGGAGACGAGATGTTAGCTCAGGTTTCCAGATCCTGTCCCACAGAGTAGCTTGCCCAGAGAAGCCTTCCTTTCCCTCAAAGACAGTTATGGGATGCACTATCCATGGGGACAGTAGGGGAAATGATTCCTGACTGATCAGCCTTTCCCTCTGTCCTGGAATCGACTTTGGGAACCATCAGACTTTCTCCCTCAAGCTTTGTTCTCTGAGCCAACGATGAATCTGGAAATCTGATTCCAGCTTTTCTGAGTTTATTGGCCCCTACCCAAGTAAGAACTCGAAATCCCTGTTCTCTTGCTCAGACACCTGGGGCCTCCTACTCTGGGCTGCCTCACTCTGATTCTACATCTTTCCAAAGATAGATTATCCCAGATATCTGGTCCAGGCTGGTGTCTGGTTTTTGAACCCTTTCCTTCACTTCAGTATGATCACATGAGAACTGCTCAAGTGACCTACGGAAGGTAATGTCGAATTCCTGAATTTTCTGACCCTTTCCCTCAGTGCCTCCAAAGACATTCCTGACTGACCACCACATCTCTGACCACGAGGTCACACTGAAGTGCTGGGCCCTGGGGTTCTACCCAGCGGAGATCACACTTACCTGGCAGCTAGGTGGAGAAGACCAGACCCAGGACATGAAACTTGTGGAGACCAGGCCTGGAGGGGATGGGACTTTCCAGAAATGGGCTGCCATGTAGGTGCCCTTCGGAGAGGAGTGGAGATATACATGCCATGTGCATCATGAGGGATTGCCTGAGCCCCTCACCCTGAAATTGAGTAAGGAAGATGTTAAGGATTGAACTGTGCCCATAAAATATGTGCTGTTAAACCTCTATGCCTGTGGTTACAGTGCCATTTGGGAATGGATTGCCTTTATTATGTTAATGATGCAGGATTAGTGTAGGATGATGTCTTGGGTCAATCTCTTAAAATATAGAAGAGAATAAACAAGCAAATGAGCAGAAGTGGATTAATATAAATCCCTAGACACATGGAGATCTCCAAGGAACCAAGGAACAAAAGCTGAAGAGAGAAGGACCTTCCTCCAGCGCTGACAGAACTCTGTCCCAAGAGCCAGCAACCTGAATTCAGGCTTCTAGCCTCCTAAACAATGGGAAAACACATTTGTTTCTTAAAGCCATCCACTTATGGCATTTCTGTTATAGGAGCATTAGATAAACTTAAGACGGAGGGCGATGGAGGTGAAGCTTCTTCTCAGAAGCCCTCCTGGAGGCCTCTACGGTGTCAGAGCTCCTGACCTCTTTTCTGTTTCCAGAATCTTCTTCCCATACTACCACCTCCTTCAAGGGAATTGTTGCTGGCATGGTTCTCACTGCAGCTATAGTTATTGCAACTGTGATGATCTGGAGGAAGAAGCGCTCAGGTAGAGTTGGGGGTGGGCTCTGAGCTTTCTTGTCCCACCAGGGGTTTCAGATTGCCATCCTGCCTCATCACCAGACGTACCATCCACATACCTGCTGACCCAGTCTTGGGGACTTGAGTGCTGACAGTTACTCTTTTGCAAATCATATATAAGAAGAGAGGACAAATCTCTAATCTTATGGTTCTGGTGACCTGATAGTCAGCAGTTAGAAGTCATAGGGGAAAGTTCCTGCTGAGGACAGTCTTCTGGGAGTGTGGTTGCCTAGTCCCTGAACACCTTTCCTGGTTTTGCTATAACCTGCTCTGAGTCTGCAATCACAGTTCTGGAAACTTCTCTGGGGTCTAGGGCTAGTTGGCCTTCTAGGACCTCATGATCCTGACACCTCCCAATCTCTCACAGAATCCTGTCTTCCTGACAGAGGACAACCAGGAAGCTACATTCAAGCTGAAAGTAAGTATGGAAGGAGGGAGATTCTTCCTGTAACCCTTGAGATAGTGTAGATGGGAGCCCATGGGAGAGCTCCGTCACCCTATAATTCCTATTTGTTTTGGTTATCTAGTGCTGCTATAGCAGAAATACCACAAGTGGATGACTTTAACAGAGAAAAATATTTTTTCTCTCAGAAAAGCAAGGTAAAATCCACATTCAGCTTGTCAGCTCCAAGGGAAGCCTTTCTCCCTGTGTCGGCACTGGAGGAAGGGTCCTTTTCACACTCTTCCCCTGGCCTAGGATGCTCTGCCACAGGCACTGCTCTCTTGGTAACATGAAGTGCCGCATCTCTCTGCTCGTTTCTCTGATATCTCAGGAGAGATCATCTCAAGACACGATCTAATCTTGTAGATTGCGTCCTGCCTCACTAATGCATCTGCTTCCTATTTTATCTCATTAATATTGTAGACGTAGGGTTTACAATGTATAGGAAAACTATATCAGATGACAAAATGGTGAACAGTCACAAAATACTAGGAAGCATGGCCTTGCCAAATTGATACACGTATTTTTTATGACAAACTGTTCAACCCATGATGCCATTCTTCCTAATCTCATCTCCAACAGGCTCTGACAAGATCTTGTTTTTGTTCTTTTCCAGACAGCGACACTGTCTAGGATGCTAACACAGAAAGGTAAGACCCTGGGCAGCCTGACATGGGGGAACGTTTGGGACAGAGGGACATGACTGAGTTTTGATTTGGACATTTTGGGATTGCAGCAGGCTTTTCAGAGTGTCAGTGCTTACATTGACTGACGTGAATTTGTTCGTGATTTTTTTCTTCTGTAGTAATAAACTGATGCCTTGTGTGGGCCTCAGGAAAGTCCACAGGGGTGAGGACTATACCAGGTGACACTGTAAGAGGGATTGACACTGTGCAGTTCAGAGATATGTCGAAGATTAAACTATGTAGCACTTCAGCTGCTCCAAGAAGGCCGTGCCAGCTTCAGCCATGATTCTACTACTGCAGCTGTCAGTGTCTACTGGGATGACTCACTAGCTGGAAGTCAACATTCGTGCTCACTGCTGCCCACTGGGGCCTGGGCACCAGTCCCACCTGTCAGCCTGTTTGCTGCCCCAGATAGAGGCATGCTAGGAAATCTCTCATGGGCCAGTGGAACACTTGGCTTCTGTTTTTCCTGGTTGCTGCTGTCAACTTCTGTTCATCTGAAAATTTGGGGTAGGGGGATAAAGGATGGAAACACAATTCAGAGATTGCCCCAGGTGCTCAAATTGGGGGAATATAGTTTAGATATGATCCCTGTACACTTCTTACCCTCACCATACCCCAGGGACTGAATGAAACAAGATTTGTTCACATCCCACTTTGTGATTGAAGAACCCCTGACCTTTTTTTCTTCAAAGCATGTCTGAATGTATCTGCATTCTTATCAGCATCATGTGAGCATACGGAGGGGAATAACCCACTCCTGCCCACCAGGACTCCCTTCCACCCTGACCTGTGTCCCTTTCCTAATTAGTGTTACCTGTTCGAGCACAGGCAGGCCCAGAATGTCTCTTTTATGGATTGACTTATGTCTCCAAACAATGTGTTGTAAATCCTAATTTCTATGTCTGTGGTTATAATTCCATTTGGAAATGGGTTGTCTTTGTTATGCTGATGAGGCAAGAATAGTATAAGGTGTGTCTTGAGTCAGCAAAGATGTGTTAAGATAGATGCCAAGGAACCAAAGAATGCCTTCCCTTAGAGCCATCACTCTGAATTCAGATTCCAGCCCCCTCAAGTGAGAAAATAAATTTGTTTCTTAAAGCCACGCACTTATGGTATTTCTGTTACAGCAGCACTAGATAACTAAGACAGTAAGTCAAGAATATTTTTCTACAGTGGCTTGAGGAGAAATAAGGTGTTTTCAACAAATACGTAACAACACAGTAAACACTTAAACATAAAGAAGTAAGTAAAACCTAGTCAAATTTTGGAAACCCTAGTGGCTTAGTGGTTAAGAGTTCAGCTGTTAACCAAAAAATCATCATTTCAAATCCACCATGTACTTTTTGGAAGCCCTATGGGACAGTTCTACTCTTGTCCTATAGGGTTGTCACACGTATTGGACTAGATGAGACAGTTATGGGTTTGGTTGACACATTGACACACTGGTGTCAATGTCGTTACCTGGTTTTCTCCCACTCATGTCAGGCCCAGACTTCCATTCTGAGTAGATCCCCTGTGTAGTAGTATCAGCACAGTCTCACCTGCATGGCCCAGGGTTCAGCCCTCTACCTTCTCTGTGTGACTTAATCACAGAATCTCTTGTCTCCAATTATGGAGGAGTGTGAAGTCTCTCTCCTCAGTTTTTACCTGTTGCTTTATGGATCCGACTCGACGGCACTTGGCTGGCTTATGTAATCAGCACATAATACCAAACCCACTGCTGTTGAGTGGACTCCCAACTCACAGTGACCCCATAAGACAGGGTATTACTTCCCCATAGAGTTTCCAAGGAGCCACCTGTGGATTCAAAAGGCCAGCCTTTTGTTAGCAGCTGTAGTACTTAACGACTATGACACCAGGATTTCCAGCACATAATAGGTGCTCAAAAAAGTCAAATTTCATATTCTTCTGTGCTCCTTGAATACTCTGGGGGTCAGTTCTACCCTGGCCCCTAGGGTCGCCATGAGTCAGTCGGATCCGACTCGACGGCACTTGGCTTGGCTGCATTGTTCAACTGAAGTGTATTACTGTTATTGTCCAAGGAATAATGTACATCTGTAGCTAAAAAAAATAAAAATTAAAACATAATTAAAGAAATTACAGATCTTCAGAGCTATTGATTCATTCCCATGTAGATTTTCCGTTGCCAGGTTACACTTCATATATCAGTGTTTTTCACCCTGGAATATGTTTCTTATCATGGGATAAAATAAATCATTATTCTGTCTTCATAAGTCTGACAGTGCTGTCTATTTTTAACCTTTTAAATTCTGCTAAATTCAAATGATGTATGATATCTTGATAGCATTTCATTTAAACATACAAAGGAGACTGAAGAAATATAGGTGTCCTGAAGAGTCATAACCAAAAAACTGATAGCTTGCATACACTGATGAAAATCAATTCAATTATTTTATATTTTGGTGTTCCTGCTTTACTTTATAATCACTGTAATATTGTTTGTAGTCAAACTTGATATATTATATGTATATTTGGGGGATAATGTTGTATAAAAGAATGAGTAGCCTTTAATCCAGGGTTCGAGTCTTTCAGCATTACTGAGTATACTATCTGCAAATTCCTGTATTCAGTAATCACAGTAGCAGTACAGTATACCAGTACCAGTTGCAGTTAATTCTGATTCATGGTTATATGTATATAAGATTCATGTATATAAGAGTAGAACTGTTCTCTATAGGAATGTTAATTTCTGATCTTTTGAAGGTAGATCACCAGGCCTTTTTTCCAAGGCACCTCACTGTGGATTTGAACCACAATCTTTTGGTCAGTGAACAAACACGTTAACTGATTGCCCTATCTAAGGACTTCCAAATAAAATGTAGATCATATCTATTTATCAGAGTTTAAGTGAAAATTAGACAGGATGTGATTTAGGCTTTAGCAGTGCCTGTCACATATTAATCAAGTAACAATTAAGGTGTTGGAAACACTGGAGGCAGAGTGATTAAGTGCTACGTCTGCTAACCAAAAGGTCATCAGTTTGAATCCACCAGACTCTCCATGAAAACTATAAAGCAGTTCTACTCAGTCCTATAGGGTCGCTATGAGTCAAAATCAACTCAATGGCACTGGTGGGTAATTGTAAGGGGTTTTTTTTGTTTGTTTTTCTTTTTCTTTTTATTAAGACTGAGTAAAAATGTACATTCCCATATAAATTTGCATGGCCACCTATATGCAGCTTCCACTGCTCTCCCTACCCAGTGACAGCACACTATTCCTCTCTGCTCCATACATATCTCATCCTCCCAACAGTCTCCTTTCCCCTCCTCTCCACCCACTCCCCTTCCTCCAGCCACAGGTCAGCAGAATGATATCCTATAGATACATAGAACAATAAAGTGCATCCAATATGTGGTCACTCTGCATTGCCAAGAACAATCCATTCATGTCTGAAGAGTGAACTTTCGTTATGATTTACGGGAAAGGGCAGCATCAGGGCCGGGGACAATGCTCCCAGGGGAATCCCGAAGCCGGTGGACCATCAGTTTAGGTCTTTTAGTGGCAATCTCAGGGTGCAACCCTTTTTATTCTTGTGTTGCCAGTGAGACTCAACCTTGTGAGCTCCATCATGGCTATCACTGGTGGTAGCCAGGCACCATCCAGTTCTTCCAGTCCCAAGTCTATGTAGGCACCCACTCATGTGGGTCTCTCTGTCTTCTGGGTTGTCTTTGTCCCATATCATTTTGATCCTTAGTGAGCATCCGTTTCTGCTGAGTTGGAACCATTTGCTGTGCCCCTGGATGGCAGCTTGGCAGCTTTTAAGACCCCAGACGCCACTCACCAATGTCGGGTGCAGAGAGTCCTCTTAGCAAAACAGTAGTTGTGCCAATTAGCCTCGATTTCACCTAAGAGCATGGTCCCCTGCCCCCTGGCCCAGCTACTCTGTCCTTGCAATATTGGGTTAAGATGGAAGGAGTACTCAAGTTACGTTGAAGTCCACTTAACATTGTTCTTGTTTCTAATGTATGCTATCACCGATTTCACCCAACCAAATTTCTACCAACTATCTAATCTAAACCCTCCCCCCTCACTCTTTCTCCCTCCCCTCCCTGCAGAAATCAAAGAGTCTTTTCTTCTATGCATAAGTCTGTATGTATCGTAGGGGTCTCATACAATATTTGTCCTTGAGATGTTTCCTGGAATCATCATTGCTCTTTATCATTGCATAGTGCTCCATTGAGTATATATACCATAGTTTTCCTATCCATTCTGTTGTTGGGCACCTGAGTTGACTCTATCTTTTTACTATCGTGGACTGTGCTGCAATAAACATTCTTGTGCATGTCTCCGTTGGTGTGAATGGCCTTGATTCTGTAGGATATCTTCAGAGTAGTGGAATTACTGGGTCTTTTCTTTAACCTTTGCCCATCACTTAATTGGATGATTTATCTATTTCTTATTGATATTTTGTAGTACCTTATAAATTATGGAGATCAGGTGTCGATCTGACATATTGTTGCCAAATATTTTTTCCTATTCTGTAGGTGGCCTTTTAATTCTATTAATAAAGTCTTCAGATGAGCAAAAGTGTTTGATTCTTAATAGTCCCCATTTATCTATTTTCTCTTCTGTTGATTGTGGTTTGTTTGACAGATTTGAAAGTCTGTCTGTGGTGTGTATTAAAACTTCCATTGTTGTTCCTACTTTTTCATGAATGAGCTTTGTCGTTTTAGATTTGATATTTAGATCTTTTATCCAGTTTGAGTTGGTTTCTGTATAAGGTGTAAGATATCGATCTTGTTTCAATTTATTGCATATAGATATCCAATTTTGCCAGCACCATTTGTTGAAGATACTGTTTTTACCCCAGTTTAATGTCTTAGGGCCTTTGTCAAATATCAGCTGTTCATAGGCAGATGGTGTCATCTCTGGAATCTCAGTTCTGTTCCATTGATCAATCTCTGTTCTTGTACCAGTACCAAGCTGTTTTGACTACTGTGGCAGTGTAATAGATTATGAAGTCAAGTAATGAGAGGCCTCCCAGTGTGTTCTTCTTCTTTAGTAGTACTTTACTTATCCTGGGCTTCTTCCCTATCCAAACAAAATTGGTGATTTCTTTCTCCATCTCATTAAAAATGACACTGGAACTTGTATTGAGATTGCATTACATAAGTAGATTGCTTTGGGTAAAATAGACATTTTCAGAGTGTTACGTCTTCCTATCGATGAGCAGGGTAGGTTTCTCCATTTATCTAATTCTCTCTTAGTTGCTTGTAGTAAGGGCCTGTAGTTCTCTTTGTAAAGGTCTGTTATTTTTCTGATTAGATTAATTCCTAGGTACTTTATCTTCTTAGGGGCTATAGTAAATGGTATTGACTTGATGATTTCTCATTAACAGTCTCGTTGTTGCTATAAAGGAATCCTACTGATTTACTTATGTTTATCCTGAGACTTTACTGAACTCTTCTATCAGTTTGAGCAGTTTACTTATGGATTCCTTGGGATTCTCTGCATATACAATCATATCATCAGCAAACAGGGAGATTTTGACTTCTTCTTTGCCGACAGATGCCCTTTATTTCTTGGTCTTGTCTAATTGCTCTGACTAGAACTTCTAGTACAATGTTGAATAGGATAGGTGAAGAGTGGGCATCCTTGTCTAGTTCCTGTTCTCGAAGGAAACTCCTTCAGTCTCTCCATTCACGATGATGTAGGTAGTTGTCTTTGTATAGATGGCCCTTATTGCACTGAGGAATTTTCCATCTATGCCTATTTTGCTAACAGTTTTTAGCAAGAATGAGTGTTGGACTTTATCAAATAACTTTTCTGCATCAATGGACAAAATCAGGTGATTCTTGTCTTTTGTGTTATTTATGTGGTTAATCACATTGATTGTTTTTCTTATGTTGAAACAGCCTTGCATCCCTGGCATGAATCCCACTTGGTCATGATGGATTATGTTTTGGATATGTTGTTGTATTCTATTGGCAAGAATTTTGTTGAAGATTTTTGCATCTAGATTCATGAGTGATATCGGCCTGTAGTTCTCCTTTTTGGTTGGATCTTTCCCTGGCTTTGGTATCAGGGTTATGCTGGCTTCATAGAATGAGTTTGGTAGTACTACATCCCTTTCTATACTGTGAAATAGTCTCACTAGTATTGGAGATAGCTCTCCTCTAAAAGCTTTGTAGAATTCTGCAGTGAAGCCATCTGGGCCCCGGCTTTTTTTGGTTGGCAGTTTTTTGATGACCTTTTCAATCTCTTCCTTTGTGGTGGATTTGAGTCGGATCTGACTCGACGGCACATGGCTTGGCTGGCTCATGTTGTGATAATTTGAGTGGGTGATATGAATCAAGGAATTTTTCCATTTCCTCTAGGTTTTCAAATTTGTTAGAGTACAGTCTTTCATAGTATTCTTACGATATTTTTGATTTGTGTTGGATCGGTTGTGACAACTCCCCTCTCGTTTCTAATTTGGGTTATTTGTTTCCTTTCCTATTTTTCTTTAGTAAGTTTAGCCAATGGGTTGTCAATTTTATTGATCTTTTCAAAAAACTAGCTTTTGGTCTTTTCAATGTTTTCAATTGTTTTTCTATTCTCTAATTCATTTAGCTCTGCTCTAATCTTTATGATCTGTTTTCTTCTGGTGCCTGAGGGGTTCCTCTGTTGTTCTTTCTCTACTTGTTCAAGCTGTAGGGTTAGTTCCTTGATTTGGTTTCTTTCTTCCTTCCAGATGTGTGCATTTATGGAGAGAAACAAACCTCTGAGCACTGCTTTGGCTGTATCACATAGGTTCTGGTAGAAAGTGTTTTCATTCTTGTTGGAATCCATGAATTTCTTTTTTTCATCCTTGATGTCTTCTATAACCCATGGTTTTTTGAGCAAGATGCTGAGAATTGCATTATGTCCTAACACATGATCAATTCTGGAGGATGTTCCATGTGCACTGGAGAAGAAAGTGTAGTTGTCTGCTGATGAGCAGAAAGTTCTGTATATATCAATGAGGTTTAGTTGGTTAATTGTGGCAATGAGGTCTTCTGTATCTTTCCTGAGCTTTTTTCTGGATGATCTGTCCAGTATTGAGAGTGGAGTGTTGAAGTCTCCCACTATTATTGAGGAGTAATCTAACTCTTTTTTGAGAGTAGTCAGTGCTTTTTCAATGTATTTAGGTGCTGTGATATTAAGCCAGGTAAAGCCAAGTGCCATCGAGTCGGATCCGCTGTGATATTATGTGCATAAATATTTAATATAGTTAAGTCTTGCCTGTGTACTGAACCTTTCAGCAATAAATAGTGTCCATCTTTGTCCACAATGGTGGATTTTACATTAAAATTGATTTTGTCTGAGATTAGAATTGCTACCCCTGCTCTTCTTAGTTCATTGTTAGCTTGATATATATTCTCCCGTACTTTAATTTTCAGTTTGTTCCTATCTTTAGGTCTCAAGTGAGTTTCTTGTAGACAACATATGGATGGGTCATGTCTTTTGATCCAAGATGTCACTCAATGTCGCTTTACTGGAGCATTCAGTCCATTCACATTCAATGTAATTACTGATAGGTATGTGTTTGGTGCTGCCATTGTGATATGTTTATTTTTGTTTTGATGTTTTCTCTGTTGTTCTTATTAGTCTGTTGTGGGACATTCTTTTTTGTGAGTTGATTTTTCACCTTTTTCAGAGCTGGTTTTGTAGTTGCTGAGACTCCTGTGTTACATTTCTTGATATGGTATGTTGCATCTTTGTTGTACTTTATGGCTGCCCCATGATCCCCCTTAATAAACTATATATAAACCCAATTTTAATTACTACCAGCCTTGTTGACTTCCTCTCCATCTGGAAGGACTATAACAACTGTAGTATGCCAGCCAAGTGACTGTAATATATCCTTCTTTTTAATATGATGACACCATAGTTTTCATGATAATCACTGGATTGTTTCTTTCAGTATTAAAGCTGTGATTGACTTTGGAGCCTTCCCTGACTGAGTAGAATTCTGGATGATGTGTCATTCTAAAATATTAAGTTAGTGATTTTGTTCTTCTAAGCCAAAGCCAAGAACTTCTTTCAGTATTTCTTGTAGTTTTGGCTTGGTATTTACAGAGTCACTCAGTTTCAGTTTATCTGGGAATGTCTGAATTTCATTTTCATTTTTGAAAGATAATTTTGCAGGATATATAATTCTTGGTTGGAGGTTCTTCTCCTTCAAGGCTTTGACTGTGTCATGCCACTGTCTCCGTGACAGCATGGTTTCTGCTGAGAAATCTGACAAAAGTCTACAGGGTTTCCCTCTGAATGTTAGCTTTGCTTTGAATCTTACTGCCTTTAAGAGTTATTGCTTATGTTGCATTTTGTTAAGCTTGATTATAATATGTCTTGGAGTCTTTCTTTTGAAATCTATATTGGGTGGCATACGATACGCATTTGAGATATCTTTATTCTCTTCCTTCATGATTTCTGGGAAGTTTTCTGTCAGCAGGTTGGCAACGATACTCTGTATTCTCAAGTGTCTTATCCCGTTCAGGTACTCTGATTAATCGAAGGTTGTTCCTCTTAATAGAGTCCCACATGCTTCTTATTGCTTCTTCATTTTTCTTGTTTCTTTTTTCTGATTTGTCCTCATAGACACTGGCGTCAGTACCTCTGTCTTCCAAGTCAGAAATTCTTTTTTCCACTTGTTCCATTCTTTTTCTTGGTTTTAAAAGGAAGTTTCTATGTCTTTGATTTTGTTCTTGATCTGTTGGATTTCAGAGTACTAGTGTTCCATCAGATTGAATAGCTTGCTTAATTTTTCCTTTTGTTGTGTTGCATTTTGTATAAAGTCTAGAAGAGCTCTGTATATAATCCTTTTGTATTCACCTGATGATTTCAGAAAAGTTTCTTCATCCAGAAAACTCCTTGATTATTTTGTTTGGGAGCCTTCTGAAGCCATGAGTGATTTCTTGTTTGTCACAGCATCTGTTGCTTTTTGGGTTTCATGTGAAGAAGTAAAGCCTGGGACAGCTACTGTAAGGATGGACTGCAGATGTTTCTCTAGGCTGTCTTAAAGTGTAAAACAAAAGGTATCTGACCACTTCCCATGTCAGTTAGGTTTTCAGGTGTAGAGGTCCCCCTTCCCAACTGGCAAGTAAGCACCTCTATATCCAACCACTAGTTCAAAATACAGCAATGCTACTGCCCTGTTGGCCTCTGCTGGCATGGCCCAGCCTTAAGCAACAGTGTGTAAACTACTGCTTTTCTGGTAGAAAAGTGCTTTCCTGCAGGCAGGCTCTGGCTCCCAAGCTGGGAATTAGGTCCAGCTGCAGCCACCGTATCTAAGAAGGTGCCCTTCACATGGCCGGCGGACAGAGGGGCTAAAGGTGCTGAGATGTAGTAAGTCTCCAGCCTCTGTTACAGGGCCCCCACTGTAGGTGGCACTGTGTAAACTACTGCTTTCCTGTCAGAGAAGTGCTGTCCTGTTTGCAGGTGCTGGCTCCCAGGCTAAGAATTAGGTCCTGCTAAAATCTCCTTATCCAACATGGCATCCCGCACATAGGTTCTGCCAGTTCCATATAAACCATGCTGTGGCAGAGATAAAAAGACAGGCCCTGGGTGACTAGATGAACAGAGTCCTTAGCCTGGCTCTCAAAATATGGCAATTTCACCTTCCTATCCCACCAGCGGTGTGTCTGAGACTAGCTGCTAGGCACAACCAGCTCCACCCACCAGCCAAGACAGAGAAAAAA
The DNA here is from genome assembly GCA_028571685.1 of Heterohyrax brucei. NCBI lineage: Eukaryota > Metazoa > Chordata > Mammalia > Hyracoidea > Procaviidae > Heterohyrax > Heterohyrax brucei. The sequence continues at coordinate 44,654,983 of CM053144.1, read as the reverse complement.
AAAGTCAAAATTGTGCATTATCTTCAGTCTGTGAGAGCCAGGGCTAGCCAAGAGCAGGTGTCAGTGAAAGAGAAGGGGTTTTTTGTTCAGTGGTATGAAGTCCAAATTAACAGCCCTGTGCCATGTCCTGGGGCTCACTAGGTGACCAGAAGGCTCCGTTTGATTATCAATTCAGGTCTTGGTTTCCAGAGGGATATAAGGAGATGTGTGCTTAGTCCACCATCTTGACTCCACCCCAATTGTCAGTTTTAATATTTATTCATCCAAGTGTTTGGAGACAGGGAGATATTAACTGTGATCATTACTATGTATCACAAGTAAACCATAATTTTGTGCACACAATCAAACTATCTAATACCCACAATGGCGTCTTATATGAATGGGTAGTATATGTGTCATTTAGGAGAAAAATTAAACCAAAAAAAAAATCCCTTGAAGAAGTCACTAAAACAGATTTTGTTTAGATCAGTTATAGATTTAGATGAAACCTGAATAATTTCTCTGTTTTAGTTTGCTTAGCATTTCCTGCCAGAGTTAAACAATAATTGATTAAAAGACAAAGTGAGGCCAAGATGGTGGAATAGTCTGATGCTTCTCGTCATCATAACAAAGACCCAAAAGAACAAATAACTATACATAACATTGTAGGAGCTCAGAACTTCAAAGGGAAACTTGGGAAATCAGACTAAGCAACAGAAGGGAGAGTAGGTCCAGAAGTAATTAGGACTAGCCAGATCTGACCCTTAGAATCAGCTCCAGCCACAGTGGTGAATGGAGCAGTGGTGTTCTGAGGACGTCCTTCTCAGTGGGAAAGACAGAGCATCAGAGAGCCCACTCAAGCCTCCGGAATCAGTGAAGAATGGCTATTGAACATCAAAAGCTAACTGGCTTGCATCTAACCTACTGTGTGCAGATCTAAAACTTTCCTGCAGAATAAACCTCTTTCCCTTTTCCCAGTGGTTCCACCCCCTTGTCTACAAGGAGTCCACTTCTGGGATCTGACACCATTACACGAACCAGAAGTAGGACTCCTTACCTTCTCCCTAAGCTATTCTCTAAGACTCAGGTATATAACAGACAGGAAAGAGGGAAGAAACACCTGCTGCCTCCACTGCAACAGAAATTCAGAGCAAAAACATTCCATTCACCCAGGATAAGGCATCAGGGGACAAACCTTCCTCACAGGTGCTCAGGAAAAGCTTTCATCCTCCTGAATTTCTCAGTGCATGCAACCAGATACCTCTGCCTATACCAACCACCCCTGCCATCTAGAAGGGTAGAGGGGAGCCTACACTACATGCTTGGTGGCTGACTTACTTGGACACCTGAGTTGAAGTCAAAGAAGAAAAGCAAATGAACTTCTGGGCTTGTATGCCTAGTAACAGTTGTAACTACCTGGTGACAGAGCCTCAAAGCACCAATAATCCATCTATCTCACGTGACCAGGTCATTTCAAAAATACAAAACAAGAAGTTTGAACACAGTAAACAAGCATAAAATAAACAAATACAACTTATTGATGTCTCAAAGATAATAGTCAATACCTAATCACTTAAAGAGGCAAACCACAATGGCTTCAGGAAGCTCCCAAAACAAAAAATCATGAAATTTTCCAGAGAACGAGGATTTCCTGGAATTACTGGAAGTAGGATACTTAAGATTACTGTTCAGAACTTCTCAAGAAAATAAAAAGGTGATGTCATTATGCAGCAGAGCATAATGACAGATTGAACAGAGTGCATGAAAGCATAGAGAACCAGCATGCAGAGATTCTGAAGATTAATTAAAAAATTACAAAATTGGGCAACTCAATAGAAGTCAAAGAAGCAGAACTCAGCCAGTTAAAGCTGTAGCTAGTAAGACTGAAGACAAAGCAGAGGACACAAACATATTTGAGGAAAAATCAGACAGAAGAATTTTTTTAAAAAATCAAGAAACACTAAGAATTATGTGGGACTTTATCAACAGGAATAATCTATCAATGACTGGAGTACCACAATGGGGGGGGGGCAGGGGAGTGGAATAACAGAATACAGAAGTGTCAATGATTTGTTGACAGAAAACTTCCTTGATATCATGAAAGATGAAAGGATATCTATTCAAGATGATCATTGAACACTGCACAAGGTAAATCCCAAAAGAAAGACATCAGTGCATATTCTCATCACACTAGTCAAAATCAAAGATAAAGTGACAATTTCAAAAGTGGTTAGAGATGAACGAAAGAAGAGTCAATAAGACTAAACTTGAAATGCTCAACAGAAACTATGTCACCAAGAAGGCAATAGGAGGACATACACAAAAACTTAAAAAGAAAAAAATTGTCAGCCAAGAACTATGTATCTAGCAAAACTGTCTCTCAAATATAAGGGTGAAATTAAGTCATTTTTCAGGTAAACAGAAATTACAAAAACCAAAATTACAAGAAATACTAAAGGGAATTCTTCATTTAGAAAATCAGTAAGATCAGATAACAGCCCAAGGCTACAATGCAGAACAAAGTGACCAGATACCAACCCAGATAGAACAATAACAAAACTAAAGGCCAAGCCACTACAGTCAAGTCGATTCCAACTCATAGTAACCCTGTAGGTCGAGTAGAATTGCCCAATAGAGTTTCCAAGCAGCACCTGGTGGGTTCATGCCAACCTTTTGGCTAGCAGAGATTGTGCTTAACCACTATGCTGCAGGGTTTCCAGTAAATCAAAGGCAAAACACTGAAAATAGGCACACAGAGACTTGGTGAGTAAAAGATGACAATGTTACAACAAAAAAGAGGAACTTAAAAAAATGTAGTCATAGAGCTTTCATATGGAAAGGAAGTCAGGACAATACAAAGAAATTAGAAACTGGTTTAAATTTAGAAAAATAGGGGTAGATATTGGGGTAACCACAAAGGAAATTAACACTCCTACGTATCAGAATAAAAAGACAAGAAAAACATGACATCTCAGCAAATATAAAACCAGCAAAAATGAAAACAAGGTAAAACAACTCAGCAGTGAAAATTCAGTGAAACAAGAAATTGTCTATAACCTGCAAAATAGCATCAAAATAACAGCAACAAACTCATATCTGTCAATAATTGCACTGAATGTAAATGCATTCAATGCACCATTAAAGAGACATGTTGGTTAAAAAACAAAATCCATCTGTATATTGCCTATAGGAGGCATACATTAGACTTGAAGACACAAACTAAAACCCAAAGGATGGAAAAAATACGTTAAGCAAGCAACATTTTAAAAAAGCAGAGGTGGCCATATTAATTTCTGATAAAATAGACTTTAAAGTAAAATCTATGACATTAGATAAGGCTCTCCAGCAGGACACAACTGTATTAAAATTGGCACACCCAATGATATGGCTCCAAAATACATGAAACCAACTAATTGCATTTAAAAGGGAAATAGACAACTCCACAATAATAGTAAGAGACTTCAATAAACAACTTTCAGTGAAGGACAGAACATCCAAAAAGAATCTCAATAAAGACACGGAAGTTCTAAATGCCACAATCAACTAACTTGACCTCAGACATACACAGAACACTCCACCCAACAGCAGACAAGTATATTTTCTTTCCCAGTGCACATGGAACATTCTCCAGAATTGACCACGTGTTAGGCAATAAAGCAAGCCTTAACAAAACTCAAAGCATCAAAATATTACAAAATGTCTTTTAGACCATAAAAGTAGAAATCAACAACAGAAAAGGCAAAGGAAAAAAACATCAAACACATGGAAAGTGAACAACACCTTGCTCAAAAACTACGGAGTTACAGAATAAATGAAAGACAAAGAAATTCACAAAATCAAATGAGGATGGAAACACATCCCACCAGAACTTTTGGTACACAGCAAAAGCAGCGCTTAGAGGTCAATCTATGTCAATAAAGGCAAACATCCAAAAAGCAAAAAAAGCCCAAATCAAAGCATTCATTAATATACAACTCAAACAAGTAGAAAAAGAGCAGCAAAATAACTCCTTGGACACCAGAAGAAAGCAAATGATTAAAATTAGAGCAGAACTGAATGAATGAAAGAATAGAAAACTGATAGAATTAACAAGACCAAAAACTGGTTCTTTGAAATGATCAACAAAATCAATAAACCTTGGGCTAAACTGACAAAAGAAAAACAGGATAGACAGCAAATAACTCAAATAAGAAATGAGATGGGCAATATTCTAACAGATCTAACTAAAATTTTAAAAAATCATAACAGAATTCTATGAAGAGCTGTATTCTAACAAATTTGGAAACCTAGAGGAAAAGGACAAATTTCTAGATGCATACTAACTACCTAAACATACACAACAGAGATAGAATAACTAAAAAAAAAAAAAAAAACTCATAATAAAAGAAGAGATTTAAAAAGTAGTTTAAAAATTCCCAACAACAAAAAAACCCTAGGCTTGAGAGCTTCACTTGAAAATTCTACCAAAATTTTAGAGAAGGTATTTCAGAGGATAAAAAACAAGGAAATCCTGCCAAATTTATTCTGTGTAGCCAGCATAACCCTGATACCAAAATCAGTCACAGACACCACAAAAAAAGGAAAATTGCAGATCAGTATAGCTCATGAACTTAGAAAGAGAAGTCCTCAACAAAATTTCAACCAGTAGGTTTCAAAAACATATCAAAAACCAATCCATCATAACCAAGTAAGATTTAAATCAGGGATGCAGAGATGGCTCAACATTAGAAACAGAATCAATGTAATCAACCACATAAATAAAACAAAAGACAAGAACCACTTGATTTTATAATCTATACAGGAAAAGCATTTGACAAAGTCCAACACCCGTGTTAAAACTCTCAGCAAAACAGGAAGAGGGATTTCTCAAAATAACACAGGGTGGTTTATACAAAGCCAGCAGCCAACATCATCATAAACTGAAAGAGTCTGAAAGCATACCCCTTGAGAAGAGAGAACAGACAGATAACCCTTGTCACCACTTTCGTTTAGCATTGTACTGGCTTCATAGAATAAATTTGGCAGGATTCCCACTGAACAACCAGGGTGGGGTTAGTCATTTTTAAGAGCATTAATTCTCTCACATGGTATAAAAGAATTAGAAAAATTTTTATGAATCTTGTCTGCCACAATATCACAAATTGCTGTTAATGTTGCTGACAGAATGTAAGCTCAGCAAAAATCATTAACTTCTTTCACGAAAGTGGTCTTGGACAGTCAGAATTCATTCAACTTCTTACTGACAGAACAAGGAGAGGTGTATGTAGCAGCTGGTGCATTCCATTGCTCTTGGGTAAATACCTGTGGAATTAGACAACAGGATGTTTGGCTGCACTCAACTCCTCCTTTACAAACCTCAGATTTGATTCTCCAAGGGATAGGATACTGAGTTCAATCTTTCCTGCAAGGCATTTTAATGATAATAAAATTAATTGCTTTAATCTATATTTTGGTCAAATGTGTAGTCACTAGAATTAATAAGTGCCAGAACCCTACAGTACATGCAACTCTTAAGCCAGTAATGTATATTGATTCTGCGTACTTCTGCAATATGATCAATAACACTGTAAGTCTTACTTAACAACCCCAGAGAAGAATCAGATGGTATCTCATGAAAATTAGACTGTGGGTTTAAAGTACCTGCCCTCTAAAAGATCAACTGACAAAGTGGCTGCAACAATAGGCTCAAACATAGCAATGACTGTGAGGATAATGCAGGACTATATAGTATTTCGTTTTGTTGTACACAGAGTAAGTTTTCAATTGGAATGAACTTCACAACACCTAAGAACAACAAAAATGTGAACAGAAATGAAATGCATCATTTCCCTTTTGGGAACTTTTTATTTTGAAAAAAAGCATGTGACAACAAATGCTGGAGAGGCTGTGGAGAGATCAGAACTCTTCTACACTGCCAGTGGGATTGCAAAATGGTGCTATATCTTTGGAAAGCAATCTGGCTCTTCCTTAAAAAGCTGGAAATAGATATACCACTTGACCCAGTAATTCCACTGCTTGGAATATACGCTACAGAATCAAGGCCATTCACACCAACTGATACGTGCACACGAGTGTTCATGGCAGCACAGTCCACAATAGCAAAAAGATGGAATCAACCCAGATGCCCAACAATAGAGGAGTGGATAGGTAAACTATGGTATATATACTCAATGGAACACTATGCAATGATAGAGAACAATGATGATTTTAAGAAACATCGCATAACCTGGTTTCAGTTGGAGGACAGTATGTTGAGTGAAAGTAGTCAGCAACAAAAGGACAAATGTTGTATGAGACCCCTGCATTAAGACCTTAAAAACAAACTCATGCATAGAAGAAAGGACTCTTTGACATCTGCAAGGGTGGGGAGGGAGAGAGGGAGAGGCTGGAGTATAGATTAAATGCCAAGCCAAAGCCAAGTGCCGTAGATTAAATAGTTGACAGAAATTTGGTTGGGTGAAATCTGTGACAGCACACATTACAAAGAAGATCAATTTTAATTGGACTTCAACATAACATGATTACTCCTCCCATCTTAACCCAATATTGCAAGGACAGCGTAGCTGGGTCATGGGGTCCAGGGACCATGCTCTCAGGAGAAATAGAGACCAACTGGCACAACTAGTGTTTTGTTAAGAGAGTCTTCTGCACACCACAGTGGTTAGTGATGTCTGGGGTCCTAAAAGCTGCCAAGGGGGACCATGCTCTCAGGTGAAACTGAGGCCAATTGGCACAACTAGCGTTTTGCTAAGACGGCTCTGTGCACTCCACACTGGTGAGTGGCATCTGGGGTCTCAAAAACTGCCATCCGAGGGCACAGCAAATGGTCCCAACTCAGCAGGAACAGATGCTCACCGAGGACCAAAATGACATGGGGCAAAGACAACCCAGAAGATAGAAAGACCCACATGAGTGGGTGCCTACATCGACTTGGGACTGGAAGAACAGGATGGAGCCCGGCTACCACCAGTGATAGCCACGATGGAGCTCACTAAGTTGAGTCTCACTGGCAACACGAGAATAGAAAGCGGTGCACCCTGAGATCTCCACTAAAATACCACAGCTGATGGTCCAGCGGCTTTGGGGTTCCCCTGGGAGCATGGTCCCTGACCCTGATGCTGCCCTTGCCTGTAAATCATAGCGAAGTTCCACTCTTCAGACACGAATGAATTGGACTTGGTGATACAGAATGATCATATATTGGATGCACTTTATGGTTCTATGTATCTATAGGATATCATCCTGCTGACCTCTGGCTGGAGGAAGGAGAGTGGGTGGAGAGGAGGAGAAAGGAGACTGTTGGGAGGATGAGACATGTATGGAGCAAAAAGGAATAGTGTACTGTCACCGGGAAGGGAGAGCAGTGGAAGCTGCATGTAGGTGGGCATGTAAATTTATATGGGAATGCACATTTTCACTCAGACATAATTTTAAAAAAAAAAAGCTGTCAAGCTGCCATCTGAGATACAACAAATGGTCCTAACTCAACAGGAGTGGATGATCACCAAGGATCAAAATGACTTGGGGGAAAGAAAACCCAGATGACAGAGAGACTCTCGTGAGTGGGTGACTACATCGACATGTGTCGGGAAGAACCAGATGGTGCCTGGCCACCACCAGCGACAGCCATGATGGGGCTCGCAAAATTGAGTGTCACTGGCAACACAAGAATAAAAAGGGGTGCACCCTGAGATCTCCACCTAAAGACCATAGTTGATGGTCAGGGACCTAGGGGTTCCCTGCCAGCATGGCCCCTGGCCCTGATGCTGTCCCTGTCCATAAATCATAATGGAGGTCAACTCTTCGGACTGGAATGGATTGGACTTGGCGACACAGAGCGACCATATCGTGTGTGTACTTCATGGTTCTACACATCTATAGGATGTCGTCTTGCTGACCTCTTGCTGGAGGCAGAGGAGGCGGTAGAAAGGAGGGGATAGGAGATTGTTAGGAGTATATGACATGCATAGAAAGGAGAGAAAGAGCGTGCTGTCACAGCAATGGGAGCTGCACACAGGTGGGCATGCAAATCTATGTGGAAATGCACATTTTCACTCAGTCATAAAATATATATATATGTGACATTTACAAAAAGCTGAGAAACTAATTCACTGAATTCTCATATACCCTTCACCTAGGTTCACAAATTGTTAATACTTTTGCCATGTATACATAGTCCCGGCCAATGCACTTCATGAGCAGCTACTACTCACCTGTCGTGGCAGGTTTGCATGTTTTTATCATTGTGAACAGGTTTCAGAAGAGCTTCCAGACTATGAAGTATTAGGGAGAAAGTCCTGGCAATCTACCTTCAAAATTCAGGCAATAAAAACCTATGAATCACAGCAATGTAATCTGCAAACAGTGCACAACACAGCTTTACTGTTGTGTTGTGCACGGAGTCTCAATGACAGGACTGACTGCATGGCAGCTAGCAACAACAACAAACATAATATATACTGTTGTGTGGGGTTTTATATGGCAAACTGATCTGGATGATAAAATTCCACTTAAGGCGCAATAAAATGTTTTTTAAAAATAATAAGAGTTTTTAAAAAGAGAGACACATTTCTGGATCTGAAAAGAAAGATACAAAAGATGGAGTGATATAGAAAAGATTGAGGTAAAAATGGAATAATTTGATAATTTCAGATAAGAAACTAAAATAAGAAAGGTGAAGTTAGGGCATAAATTCTTTATAGATTAAGGCAATGGTTCTATCAGAGCCATTTTGTCACTCAAGGAATATTTGGTGATTTCTGAAAATAAGTTTGGTTGTTACTACTGGAAAAGGGAGTTATGGACACCTGTTACCAGATACTGCTTATTGTTAGAGACCCTGAATGCTGCTAAACATTCTTTATTGCAAAGAACAACCCTCGATAATATCCTGGCCCTCGGTGCTAAGAAGAGAAGAATATTGCATTTTACCCAGTTTCTTCATTCATGGTTGTCATTAAGACTTTTAAACTCATTGTGTTAAATACATAACTGGGTGAGAAACACCTTTCTGAAATATGACCATAAATTATCTGTGTCCCTTCGTCAAGAAAATGGCCCTGGAGGATAAAAAAAAAAAAAAAAGTTTCAAGTTTTGGTGCTAGCTAGGATAAAGTGACGAAGTACAGATTGATGTTGACGTAAGTAACATTGTTACATTTTCTTCCCTCATTCTAGGACATCCTGTCTCCAAGGTGAAAATACGTATTTTTAAAATTCTCTGGTCAATGAAGGAGTCCTGTTGGTACAGTAGTTAGGTGTTGGGCTACTAATCCAAAGGTGGTTGGAACCCACCAGCTGCACCTTATGAGAATGATGTGGCAGTCTCATCCCATAAAGATTACAGCCTTAGAAACCCAACTGTAAACTTTTACTCTGTCCGTTAGGGTCACTATGAGTCAGAGTACAGTTGATAGCAAGAGGCAATGGGTTTGGTTTTTGGTAGGGAAAATAGTATACCATAATGCAGTGAGAAGAGCAGAACAAAACTGCTGTCCTTTTTTCTGTAGCATATAGGATAATTAAAAAGATTATGCATACCAGCCTTCCACCGAATCAGTCAATAAATCAACTAAAAGAATCTTTCAGAGAGCACAGGTGTCTCTATACTTGAAAATAATTTCAGGAAATTTTTATGATCAGATGGTATTGGAAGTCATTCTTTTTGTTTTATTATATATTGATGTGGCTTTATTCCCTAGAATGATACCTGAAATAATTCCCTAGATTGATACCTAAAATAATTATCAAAAAAGATCGAATGAAGTTATTAATTTGAATTCAGCATCCTTAACCATGCACTGCTGCTATGTTATTGCTAGAAATTCTTCCAGTAAAGAGCTAGTCACATAAGAATACATTTAATGATACTGGATTTAACAGTTTCCTTTTATATTCTACAATGATTAATACACATGTCTAGGTTTTAACAATCATTCTTTCCACTATAAATACCTAGAACATTTCTCCTGATATTCAAAAAACTACTCGTAAATCCGTAACACTTACCACATCTTAAAGTTTCTAATGTTATCTAGATGATGAAAAAAAGTTTATATATGTTTAATAGTTGTGTGTGTGTGTTTCCATACTTTGAATGCAATGCTTTAGTGTAGTCTGACATTAAATTGTGTGAATACAGTCATTATGCCTTCCAATAGGCTGATTATTCCATCTTTGGAACTACTATTTTAAAAAAATAAAAGAATGATCAGTGAAAGCTATTTCAATGGATTTATAATCCTTGGATTCACAGGGCACCATCTACTGGAGATGTTCGTCTCTGGAGTTGTCCTTTTCTTCTGCACCATTACTTTGATGGGAAATACTGCCATCATTTTGTTCTCTTTCAAAGATGATTATCTTCAAACTCCCATGTACTTCTTCCTTAGAAATTTGGCCATCTTGGATCTCTGTTTCACCTCAAATATAGTCCCACAGATATTGGTCAATATCTGGGGTGAAGACAAGAGAATAACCTTTGGTGTCTTTCAACTTTTTAAAGATGTCACACTATGCATAGTTGAATGTGTAACCTTCTGGCTGTGATGTCTTATGATACATTCAATGCTGTCTGCAAGCCTCTGCACTACATGATCATAATGAATTCACAGCTCTGCCAGGGCTTGGTGGACCTGGCCTGGTTAAATGGTATTATTAATTGCATGATCCTTTCTCCCTGTGCCATGAGCCTTCCTTGATGTGGGAACCACCACCTAGACCATTTTTTTTGTGAACTACCTGCCATGGTCAGGATTGCACGTGTGGACACCACAGCCATGGAGGTAACCACATTTGTTTTAAGCCTTATTGTGGGTCTTGTTCATGTTCTTCTCATACTGATCTCACATGGCTTCATTGTTACAGCTGTACTCAAGATCAAATCTGCAACAGGGAGACAGAAGAAATTTGGGACTTTTTCCTCACATCTCATTGTAGTATCTGTTTTCCATAGGACTCTAATCATCCAAATTCTATCCATCCTAAAGCCCTGCTTCCAAACTTCTCTATTAGTTCGTCTATATCCAAGACTAGCTCTCTCCTCCTGTCATCTCCTTCTGTTTGGCAGGAGATGGATGTGTTGAAGGGAACTTCTTTCTTTCTGGACACTGAACAGACTGCAAGTACACTGCATAGTGGAAGGGTTTGTTACTTAAGAAGTTTAACTGGAAAAAAAAACTAAACTTTGCCAGTTGCCTTTGTTTAACTGATGCTGATAATAAATAAAGGAAAGACAATGGAGAAAAGACAGCCACTGAAAATGTATGAGGATTGCATCACTGTGAGCAAGTCAATGGCAAATCAAACCTAAAATAAGAGGGACAATCCCTTTCTGTGTTTGACAACTGCCAGTGAATTTCAATTCTGTGATTGAACCAGTGATATTCAGAACAATATAGGGACTACAGAGGGACATGGTCAGTAGACTCATCAGCTTACCAAAAAGACAGATGGAAAAGACATTCACAAACATCCCTTGGAGAAGGAAAAGAGCCTGCAGCAAAAGGTTGAAGAGCATATCAGCAACTGTTTTCCTGACACCACGGAAGGGGTGAGGCTTCCTTCCTAATACCTCAAGTGCCAGAACACCTGTATCTTGGAACCAAATGACGTTGACAACTTTGCTGAGCATCAACAGGAGAGCACCCAGAGCGCACTAAAATTGACGTGAGGAAGAATTTCAGCCATAACAAAACATCTCCATGTGGCGATGGATCACCAATAATCTGTGATGATCCTGACGAAAGCACAGGAATGTGATGTGAGAGGAGAGTCAAGCAAATTACTCCTCCATTCCAAGCACAGCACTGGAAAATCCTTGCAACAATACATGACTCGTTTTCTTGGCTAGACTGTATATGCTGCGCTTTTCTCTGGGTCAAGACGCTACTTACCTTGGATACTATTTCTCCCTCCTTTGTGGTATTAGTGTCTCCAATTTAGAGATGTTGCCGATAACCCAAATGGAGCGTTGAATCCCCTGGCATGGTCCTGGAGAAAGGTTTAGACAGTGTCAGCCATCTCTCCGCCCCCTTTCCCTATGAACTGACCCAGGGAAGGAGAAATGCCTCTCATCGTGAGGGATCCAGCACCTCTGTTAATTGTCTGGTTTGGTTCCTTCACAGCCAAAAAACAAAACCTCAAAACGGCTAAAAAGGACCAATTGTGACTCACAGCAACCACATGACGCACCGTGCAGCTGCTCCATGAGGTTTTCAAGGAGCCACTCCCAGCCAATACAGCACCCGGATGCCAAAACCTCCTGTGTACTCGGCAGGATTCGAACCTGCGTGGGGAAACCCCACTGGATTTCTAGTCCATCGCCTTAACCACTCGGCCGACTATGGCTGACTTCCTTAAGGCCCTGTTTTTCTATTCAGAATGGGATCTGTGCCCCCTCAACCAATCCTGCAACTGGTCTAGTAGGGTGCAACAGCTGAACATTATTAATTTTAAAAGAAAACTCAAATTGGAAACACAATGAAACAATACCCTCGTTCACCAAAATGGCTTAAGATGAAAGGACCACAAATAGCAGGTGTGGCTGACAATAGGAAGCAACTAACAGATGTATTCATTGCTGATGGCACTGACAACTGTACGTTCACCCTGAGACACTCTTTAGAAACAGTGCCTGAAACAAACTGTGTGTAAAACCTATAACCCTGAGACTCCATAGCTTCATTTAGACCCAAGAAAAATGAATGCTTATTGTCCTTGAATGACATATACAAAAATGTTCATAGTGGCCTTAGTTGTTTTATACATGTACCAACCAGAGTATGAATGAAAAAATAGACTAGACTGAAATGGCTAATTTCAGACTACGACAGCAACAAAAAATAACTACTGCTGCTAGAAAACGCTGATGATGTATGTAATAAAAGCATACTGAGTGAAAGAATCTGTACACATATGAACACATATTGTGTGATTCCGTTTACAGTATTTCAAAACACAGGAAAATGGTGGTAAAGGTCAGAAGACTGACATTGATTGGGATAGATACTAGGGAGTTTCAGAGAGCTGAAAAATTCTTTACCTGTATCTGGATATTGTTTTATGAGATACATGTATGTAATAACTCATTAAGCTGAATAAGTAAGTTGCACGCATTTTACTGTATGTGAACTAAGCCTCAATTTAAGCAAGAAGAAAGAAGGATTTCCGTGGATATCTTCTCACCTCCAGTACATCTTATCTCTTCATTTGTGCTGTAAAATTGTGGTCTGCAGATTGACATCTTCTAAGAACTGTTTTTGGTTTCTGTGGGCATCAAAAACCTTTGTATGACTGTGCAAAGACACTGGAGCCCTTCTATTTAAAAAAAAGTAGAAACAATTGTGGTAATTGAGTGAATGGGATATGGTGCTGTTCACTTAATGGTCAACCGTTGCTGCTCATGATATTAAATGTTTGGGTTGACATCTAGAATCTAAGATAATATACAAATCGCAGGAAACATTGTCATTTAATTTTATAATTTGTTAGTTCAAAATGATGTTAATCAGGTCAACTTTCTATATTTATAATTTACCATTTTCACTAAAATAAAACAAGAAAGAAGACTAAAGTTCACTGAGAAATAGTACACTCAACAAATAATTCAATGAAGAGTATACTTAAACTCAAATTAATAAGCACAATTTTCACCAAAATTGCTTAAGTTAAAATAACTGATAATATCAAGTGCCTCTGATGATACAGATCTGTTAACTTTCATACATTGCTGATGAGACTGTCAACTGTTATATCCACATGTGTACACTTGCTGGAAATATTGTCTGAAACAAAAATACACATAGAATTTACAACTCAGAAAGTGAACATCTGTGACCAGACCCTAGAAAAATGTGTTTACTGCTCTTGAAAGAGAAGTACAAAAAATGTTCATAGCAAAATTAGCCATTTCAGTACAAACAAACAGTACGTTGAATGAAAAATCTCATATCCAGAGTTTATACAACAGATAGTTACAGAGCCATTAGAAACAAATGTTGCTACTAGAAACAGTATGGATGCATCTAATAAAAATCAAATTGACTAAAAGAATCCATACTTAAATGAGCACCTATTATACGATTTCATTTATGATGTTTCAAAGCACAGGATAAACTAATCTATACTAGTTGAGCTCAGAAAACTGAAATTGATTGGGGTGAGTTACAAGGGAGCTCCTGGGAGAAGCCAATTTCTCTATCTTGGTCCAAATGTTGGTTCCCTGTGGTATGCATGTGCATTATTCATATGATGAATAATTAAGTTTTATGCATTTCACTGTATGTGTACAAAAAGTGTAGAAAAGAGGAGAAGGAGGATTTCCTGGGATATTTTCTGACCTCGAAAAAAACCTGAAACCCACTGCATGGGGTGAGTTCAGATTCATAGTGACCCCATGGGGCAGAACAAAACTGACCCATAATATTTCCAGAAGCAGCTAGTAGATTGAAACAGCCAACCTTTTGGATAGCAGCCGATATCTTAACCACTACACAATAAGGGGCCCGCCTCCAGTACATCCTATCCTATGTCCTCATTGTTGTTGTTGTTAGGTGCCATGGAGTTGATTCTGAGTCATGGTGATTCTACCAGTGCTGTTTAAATTATGGTTACAGACTGATGCCTGTCTAGGAACTCTTTTTTACCTAACTCTGAGCATCAGAAAAATTTCTGTAATTTTGACATGACAGTATATTGGACTTCTCTCGCTTATGAAGGCATAAACGTATTTATACGTAAACTGGAACTGTTTGATATGGTTCGTGTGTGTGTGTGTGTGTGTGTTTCACATTTGCACACCCCACAGATAGCAGAAATACAAATCCTGCTTTGTGGAATAGTTTTTCTTCTAATGATGTAAATTACTGGTGGGAAAGGGAACCATGTGGTTGTCAGCATCATGGTAGACCATTTGAAAATTCATGTTGAAATTTTCAGGATGGTGAATAAACAAGACTCTCTAGGCAGAATACATTTTTAGTAGACAAAACCAACTGTGAAATTGAAAGACGGAGTCTCTATGTGTTGGCTCTGTATAGTTTTGTTCACAAACTGTTCAGTCCTAAATAATTTAATTCTCCATTTGCTATAGTAGATTTATCAACTTGAATATGAATGATAAATATGCAAACAGTTCAATTCGCAGATATTGTATGCTTTCATAACTGAGCCAAAGACAAGATTTTCAGTTATGACCTAGAAACACAAATTAATGAAGAATGTCCTGTTGGAAAGCCATTTTTCAATGCCTTGGTACTATCGTTATGACAAAACTCACTGAACATGGAATACCTTTTTGAGAAAGAAAAGAACTGCTTGGGTCCCCACAAAATGTTAATTTTTAGGGGTTACTTAAACATGTTTCTCAGTTTGTTTCACTTTTAGCAGATCACATCTCAAAATACGGTAACACAAGAAATGGCAACCCATCATACATGCCGAAAATAACACAGAAAGAACTGATAAACTTAATAAGTGATAAAGTTTGATCAATTATTTTCAGTGAAATAAGTATAACTCGATATTTCAGTTTGGAGAATTCGCTCCTGACCTCTCTCATACAGGTCAGCTTATTATTGTTTTAAGATACATATATCCAACAGATGGAAGCCTGTTGAGCAAGTTATCACATTTACTAGCTAACAAAGTCACACCAAAGAAGTTGCAAATCAAGTGCTTCATTATTTATGTAAAGTTCGCAAAATTGATTTTTCTAAGTGCAGAGGCCAGTCCTATGACAATGCTGTCAGTATGTCATGGTGTTATAAAAGCACAAAAATTTATAAAGGCAGAAATTTTAGAACATAATGAATATACCGTTCTGATATCATGTGCTGCACATTCACTTCGTCTTGAAGGATGGACTTGCAGTAGATTTTTGGCTGGAAGCAGTTGATTTTTTGCTATTGTTCAGTTAGTCTACACATTTTTGCAGCCCCTGCTCACCAATGGGTAGTTCATAAAACATGCTTCGGCAATGATCGAGTTTTGAAGTTTCTTTTTAATACATGTTGGGAAGAGCATGCTTGGTAATGAGTGCAACCCTGGCATTGTACACTAAGATTCTAGATGCTTTTGAAAATACTGCTGAGGACCACATCAAAACGGGGATACTAAAAGAGAAACTGAAAGCATCACCATCAAAATGCAAACACCAGAGTACGTATTTAGGTTGGTTATGTGGAATAGTAGGACAGCATGTTCATCAGAAGAGTCAAGCTCGCCAAGATTCAGAAATCAATTTGAGGTATACATGGGTCTCTATCCGTCATTAATAGAGAGTTTACATAATTTAAGAGAACATTTCGAAAATTTTGAAAGCACAACAATAAAAACACTACCAAATATTAATTATTATGCAGTTCTAAGTCTCAGATGCATTAGAAACAAAATTTTAGGACTGCTTTGAAAGTATCATTGAATGCCAGAGATCAGTTTCCCTCTCCACATCATCACGAAGGCACTTGAAACTTGTATGAAAAGAAAGATGAACGAGTATGAAGTGTTTTCAAGTAGATTCTCCTTCTTAAACAATGTAGAAACACCTAAGGAAGAATGCATACAGGCATCCAGGAAACTAATGCCAGCACATCCCCATGACTTAAATACAAAATTTTCCGGAGAAGTGCCACAGTATCGTTCTCACATGAGAATTAGGTCTGCAGCTTCAGGAAAAACAAATTTTACTCAAGTAGATGAGCACGGTTCCATAGTGAAAGATAAAATACAAGGTGTATTTCCCAGTGTTGAAATTGCTTGAAGCATATTCCTGACTTCGATGATCACTGACTACACAACAGAGAGCTTGTTTTCATTCCTACACAGAAGCAGAAACCCTCAGTGAAGCAAGATGATTTAACAGACACTCCGTCCATTGTCCTTGCTATGTCTGGAAGTAGATGTTCAGCAGCTTGTGATTAAAGCGTTGAAGAACTTCTAAGATAAAAAAATATAGAAAGATGTGTTTTTAATTATAATATCTTACAGATGAAATAGCTACTAAAAGTAAAATATAGCAATTTATCGTAATATTTGTTTTCTGAGCACTAAATTTTCTTTTAAGATGTATTTTCATTTATTCATTTATAATTAAGCATTTATTATGAAACAAGCATCAAAAATGAAGTGTGAGATGTTTAAAGCAACAATAGTAAAAGCCAGTATTTTCTCATGAGAGATCAACAGAATTTTACGTTGATAGTTGAAACAGCTCAGTTTACTAACTCATTTTCAGTGTTATGAAATTATTCTTCTTCTCGAAAATTAGTTACATAGTAAAAATTTTAGTACCCCACATTCACTAAAATTTCTACATCCCATTCATCTTAGTTCGCTAAATGGACATATGCCACTTTCGTATCAAATTGTTAACATTACAGTTGCATTTAAAAAGAAGTTACATGGTGGATAGCTAAGACAGACAAGTACACAAGTAACTCACATGCCGTGTTGGAATGCCTGATTTGGCAGAGGAGGGGACACTGAAGATTATTATGTTAAAGACTCTCACACGCCTCAGTTCAGCCCTGCATTCATTTCAGACTTCTAACCTCCACAACAGTAAGATAATGAATTTGTGTATGTGTGTGTTAAGCCCTTAAACTAGCGATATTTTGGTACAGTAGCAATAGGTAACTAATCCGGAGTTCCATTTATTAGTTGTACTGTAGGCAGTGTCTTCAAAAGCTGTCTTCTTTGCAAGAGAGATGGATAAAACTCTTGAAGTATTTCTTGGCCCCTCCAAACAAACCAAATCCACAGTGCTTGAGATGAGCCACACTCAAAGTGACCCCAGAGGTCCAGGTAGAACTGCCCTAGAGAGTTTCCAGGGAGTGTCTGGTAGATTTGAACTGGCAAACTTTTGGTTAGGAGACGTTGCACGTACCCACTACACCACCAGGGTTTCCAGATTTCTTGGCAGAGTGTTTAAAAAATTCACGGTTTTTACAGGTCCACTTAGAAAAGCATCATATTAAATTGATTAGTACCTAGTTTCAGAATCTGTGTTTTATATTGAAAAGCTTGATAAGTGGAACAATTTTCCCTACCACTGAACCTTTTTTGTTGTTTTTCAGGTCAGTATAAGGGAAATCCTGGTGACTTAGCAGGGTAAGTGCTATGTTTTCTAACAAACAGCCAGCAGTTCGAATCCACCAGGTGCTCTTTGGAAGCTCTATGGGGCAGTTGTACTCTCACCTCTAGGATCGTTATGAGTTGGACCCGACTCAACAACAGTGTATTTATGTTTTTTGGTTTGGTGAATAGAAGAGTCAAAAGAACCACACCTGCCCTCTCTGAGGTTCGAACTCAGGACCTTCAGATTATGAGACTGACGCGCTGCCTACTGCGCTAAGAGGGCACTTATATAAATATGTTTTCACAAGTCTCTCCACGCGAAAGTTTTAGCACCTCAGTAAAATTTCTGAAGCATTTTTTTTAATTTGGTATACTCCTCCATGATTGAAAAGAAACAGATGATGCGTCCCACATATATTTGCTGTAGCTCTGAGTTTGTCACAAAACCTTGATCTCGATTATTTCAGGATCTTATCCTTTAGTAAATAAATATATAACGGAGTAAAGTTTTCCGCTCCACTGTAAACATCATTTTGTGCTGGGCGACACTGAGCAAGTCATTTACTATCTCTGTGCCTCACATTCTCCATCAGGAAAATGCAGACCATAGCGAAAGTACTTGTCTTTTGAGGCCACTAAGAAGACTGAGGAAACTCCGGTGACTTAGTGGTTAAGTGCTACATCTGCTGACCAGCAAGTTGGAAGTTCATATCTACTAGGCGTCCCTTGCAAACTCTGTGGGGCTGTTCTGCTCTGTGCTAAGGTGTCGCTATGAGTCATAGCTGACTCGATGGCACTGTGTTTGGTTTTTGGTTTTCAGAGGGCTGAATGACAGTAATGTAAGGAGATTGCATGGTGCATGAACTCTTAATCCATTTTAAATGTTACTCGTCTGTGGCTTGGACAACTAGCATGTGTAGAACTGTTGGGAGAGAAAAATGACACATTAGCAAACATTCTTGCTTTTTATGAAAGAATAGACATAATTTGCAGAATGTGTGGTAGTGTGGCCGAGCTGTCTAAGGAGCTGGATTAAGGCTCCAGTCTCTATGGAGCTATAGATTCGAATCCCACGCTGCCAAAAATATTATAAACTCTTTCCTTTAAACAAACTTTGTGAGTCTTGTTAGCTACAGTTAGCTACAGTAGCCTGAGGCTGATGGGAAAGGCCCTTCTCTTCCCAACAGCAAGTGTGAGAGTTGCTGGCACAAAGATTAAAGCGGTTCGCTATGAAAGGGAAAGTTGGCCTTTAGAAAACACATACAGCCACAAGGCAGCCTGTGGCTGCTGGGTTCTCAGTAGGTTAAGAACAATTACGGAGTTTCAAAGCTAATCAGATTTTTACCAATTCCGTCTATCCTTTATATCTTAGAACACTATTTCTTCCATAACGGGAAACTTTTTTGGTTTTTATATGTTTTTGTTGAAATAAATATAAGGTTCACATAGTTGGAAAACCCTGCTAACACACTGGTTAAGAGCTACAGCAGCTAAACTCACTGTCAACCATTCGCATCCACAGGAGGCTCCCTGGAAACCTCTGGGACAGTTCTACTCTATTCTTTGGGATCTCTCTAAGTCAGAATCAATGACAAAGCTTTTGGTATTTGTTTTCTTTATTTTGTCTGTTGGTTTGTTGGTTTGTTTGTTCTTTAAACTGTTTACCTCACATATTTATCTTTTTGTTTGTTTGTTTGTTTTTTTAAGGGACATACATCTAATGAAAAACTTCCCGTTCCACCACTCCTCTTCCTATTCCACTAGCATCGGATTTGGCCTGTTCAAGTAACTCTGTTAGTGTGGTGTTGGCTGACTGGAATATTATTTGCGTATCAGCTGCTCTGTGCTGAATCCTGGCTCATGGTGAGCCCATGTGTGTCAGAGTACAGCTGTGTTCTGTACAGTCTTCCATCGCTGATTGTTTGGAAGTAGATTACCAGGCTTTCCCTCTGAGACGCCTCCAGGTGGACTACGTCTTCCAATCCTTCGACTAGCACCCAGGGACAAAACAGCCACTAGGAATCTATTACTTTCCCCACATTTTATACTTTCTGAATCTATTCGATGAGGCATTACATGTAAGGGAATTATGAATTAGGGAAATCATAAATATTTTTTTCCTAGTTTGTTCTTTTTTGTCAGTTTATGTTTTTATTTACCATTTTGGTTGCTGTTTTTATTTTGTCTTTTTCTTTTTTTATCGTGCTTTACATGAAAGATTACTTTCAGGAGGCAACCCTTCCCCAGTAGTCTTGGGTGCTGAGAGGTTCATCTTCCAGCATGACCCAGGACAGTCTTCTGCTGCTATTCATGAGGTTCTCACTCGCTAACTTTTTCAGAAGTACACTGTTTGTTCCTTCCTCCCAGCTGTCTTAGTGACTAAACTCGGTGACTGTGGGTGACCCTCTTGCTATCTGAACACTGGTGGTTATAGCTTCTGGCATATAGGGGCAAGCAAGCCCACGATCTTAGTCATTTAGTGATGCTATAACAGAAATACCGCAGATGATGCCTTTCACCAAGAGAAATTTATTTTTTCACAGAAAAGTAGGCTGAAAGTCCAAAATCAAGGTGCCAGCTATGGGGAAGGCTTTCTCTGTCTACTCTGGAGGAAGGTCCTTGTCTTCAATCTTCCCCTGGACTGGTAGTGTCTGAAGCACAGGAACCCTGAGTCCAAAGGATGGACTGCTCCCAGTGTGGCTTTTTTCCTGATCATATGAGGTTCCAAAATCTCGGCTTTCTTCACTTTCCTTTATATCTGAAGAGACTTCCTCAAGTCACAGTACAATCTCATAGACTGAGCCCTGCCTTCCTAGCACAACCACTGCCCATCCTCTCGCATTAATATGATAGAGGCAGGATTGACAACATATGTGAACATCACACAGTACCAGGAATCACGACATAACCAAGTTGCTACACACGATTTTGGGAGGACACAATTCAACCCATGATACCCAGACAGCATGAAAAAACTGAAAGGCACATAGGGGAGCTGGGTAATTTGGTTCCTCAGGGAGTCTGGCTGTGTCTATGAATCCTGTACAACTTTGCCTTGGTCAAGCTGTGCTGACTTCCTCAGCACTGCGTACCATCTTACTCTTCACCAGTGTTAACTCTTATCTATTGGCCAATCAATACTTTTCCCTCCCCACTCTCCTCCACCCTCATAGCTATCAAAGATTGTCTTTCTCTGAGTGGAAACTTTTGAAGGAGTTTCACAATAGTGTTTTTGTACATTCTGTATCCTTCTATGATTGACTTATTTCACTCAGCACAAAGCCCTCCAAAATCACTCATGTTGTCAGATGTTTCAAAGAGTTATCACTGTTCTTCATTGCTGCTTACTATTCCTTGGTGTTCCATTGTGTGTCAACTGTTTATCCATTCATCTGTTGATGGGCACTTAGGTTGTTTCCCTTGTTTTGCTATTTTGATAATACTGCAATGAATAGTAGTGTGCGTGCATCTGTTCATTTGATGGGTCTTAGTTTTCCAGGATGTATTCCTAGGAGCGTAATTAGTGGATCATATGGCATTTCTATTTCTAACTTTCAATGGATGGATCATATTGTTTCCAAAATTGTTAAAACATTTTTGCATTGCCACCAGCAATATGTAAGTATTCCAATCTTCGCAGCATTTATTATTTTCTGGACTTTATTTATTTATTTATTTTTATTCTTGCTGTAATGTAAGCCTTTTCCTGTGTGTTTGTTAGCTTCCTGAATATCTTCTTTGGTGAAGAGATTGTTCATATCCTTTGCCCATTTTTCAAAAATTGGATTACTTGTCTTTTTGTTGTAGAGGTATTGGATTTTTCCGTAGATTTTAGACAATGAGACCTTTGTCAGATATGTCATAGAGAAAACATTTTCCCCAGCTTATAGGATTTCCCTTTTGGTGAAATCTTTTGATGACCATAAATGTTTAATTTTGAGAGGATCCCATTTATCTAGCTTATCTTCTGATGTTTGTGTAATGTTAGTTGTTGGTTGTATCCTTCCAACTGAGTGGAATAAATCTCTGTCTATGCCTATTCTCAAGAAAGGTGATCCAAATGAATGCAAAAATTATTGAACAATATCATTAATATCACATGTAAGTAAAAATTTGATAGAGATTACTCAAAAGCAACAGTATATTGACAGGAAACTTCCAGAAATTCAAGCCAGATTCAGAAGGGGGTGTGGAATCAGAAATATCACTGCTCATGTCAGATGCATCTTGGCTGAAAGCAGAGAAAACCAGAAAGACATTCAGCTGTGTTTCATTGACTGTGCAAAGACATTTGATTGTGTAGATCATAACAAATTACTGCTAGCATTGTGGAGAATGGTAATTCCAGAACACTGGGGTATGCTCCTGAGGAATCTGTATAGGGATCAAGAGGCAGTTGTACAAAGAGAACAAGGGGATAGATACTGCATGGCCCAAAGTCAAGAAAGGTGTGCATCAGGGTGACATGCTTTCATCATACCTTTTTCAGTCTGTATGCCAAGTGAATTACCTGAGAAGCTGGGCTACATGAAGAACAAGCTATTAGGACCGGAGGAAGACTCATACACATCCTGCATTATGTAGATGTCTCAACTCTTCTTGCTGAAAGTGAAAAAGGTGAAACACTTACTAATGAAGATCAAATATCACAGCCATCAGTATAGGTTGCACCCCAACATCAAGGAAACAAAAATCCTCACAACTGGACCAGTAAGCAACATCGTGATAAGTGGAGAAAGGATTGAAGTTATCGAGGATTGCGTTTTACTTGGTTCCACAGTCAACAACCATGGAAGCAGCAGCCAAAAAATCAAAAAATGCATTGCACTGGGAAAATCTGCTGCAGAGGACCTCTTTAGAATATTAAGAAGTAGAGATGTCACCTTGAAGACTAAGATATGCCTGACTCAAATTCATGGTATTTCCAATCACATCATATACATGCAAAACCTGGACACTGCATAAAGAAGACATAAGAAGAATTGATACCTTTGGATTGCGGCATTGAAGAATAGTGAGTGTATCATGGACTGCCAAAGGAACAAACAGATCTGTTCTGAAAGAAGCACAACCAGAGTGCTCCTTAAAAGCACAGATAGCGAGACTGTGTCTCACATACTTTGGACATGTTGTCAGTAAGGATCAATCCCTGAAGAAGGATATCATGAGTGGCAGGATGGAGGGTCAGCAAAAAAGAAGAAGACCTTCAGCAAGATGAATTGACACTGTGGCTGTAACAATGTGTTTAAGCATAAAAATGACTTTGGTCATAACACAGTCCCAAGCAGCATTTCGTTCAGTTGAGTATAGGGTCGCTGTGAGTTGAAACAGACTCGAGGGTACCTAACACCAACGACATCCTCATTTGGTAAAACTGGAATGTCTGGACTTTTACTGACCCTATGTGCACAGTGTAGAACTACTCCATATTGTTAATAAAGCCTTCATGTTTCATGAATAGATTAACTGGCCTATCTTCTGAGACGTTTCTGGGTGGATTCAGACCGCAACTTTTCAGCTAGTAATTGAAAGATTAACGCTTTGTACCCGCTCTCCCTACTCTATTGCTATTCTTGTAGACTGAAGAGCAGAAAGGAGGCGTCAAGGTGCCTATAATAAATGTTGGGCTGGGTTTCCCCAAGAGGAAGGGCAATATTAAAACACTTCAAGGATAATGCCTGAACAGGGACTTGAACCCTGGACCCTCAGATTAAAAGTCTGATGCTCTACCAACTGAGCTACCCAGGCTCCTAGTTTTAATAATTATTTATTGTAGGTTTTCTGTAAGCCAATTGATTTTATGTTTCATGCATTGGTACCACAGTACCTTTTTTTGGTAATTCTCACCCTGGTGGTACAGTGGTCAAGTGCTATGACAGTTAACCAAAAGGCTGGCAGTTTGAATCCACCAGATACTCCTTGGAAACTCTATGGAGCAGTTCTACCCTGTCCTATAGGGTCTCAATGAGTTGGAATCAACTCGATGGGTTTGGTTTCAATTTTGCTTGCCCAGAATATTCTGTTTCAAACAGATGATTTCTAGGAGAATTTTCCTTCCTTGTATCTTCTTTTCTGTCTCTTTAAACGTTTACAAACAGACTTGGTCATCTAGACAAAGTACTGCCAGGTTTCAAATCACATTGCTAGACCTAGAGGACTTCATGTTCACCTGCATCTATTTTTCTCCAAGCAACACTCATGTTCCTCTTCTTTTCGTTCCTCTGCATTGTCTTGGACATCTTTCTTACAGTTTTGGAAGAGAGAAGAGTTGACACAGAGAAAAACTGAAGCCCTTTGAGAAGCATCTAGAATGGTGGGGGACAGGCAAAGGTGTGTGAGCTTAATCTTCTGCATCTCTGTGCTTGTTTTTCTTTGTAATTCAACTTTTCTGCTATTTGTGAGCCACTCTGCCTTATTTTCATATACTTTCTTCTCCTCTTCATTTTCCTTAGTGTCATTTTTCTCTTACTGCTTCAGGTCTTCATGTCATCAGTACTGTTTGCTGCTCACATTCAAAAGAAAATGATGGTTTTCCAGATGAATTAGTATGTATTAGGAATACCATCCAGAATATGGCCTAATATTCTTTTCAAGTTTTGACACAAATTTGGTGAAAATACTATACAAGGGATATGGGAACAAATGGGGAAGTCTTGGAGTGAACATAAGTTTAAGTTCTCTGAGAAAAGACAAGGCAGAGAATGAGAAAAGTACTGTTTATTTCTTCCAAATAACACTTCCAAGAAACCAAGATCACATGAAAACTAAGATGATTTGTGGATTACACATCTCTCCTACCCTACCAATATATAAGGCAGATGGGTCACACAAAGTCAACTTGTTTTGTAGATCAATCCAAGGGAAACCAGGGAACAACCTTTAGGCAAAATACTTGAGAGTTGGTGAACATTTCAATGAGACAAACATCCCTCTGAGCAACTTAGGCCCTTTTGTCTCTGTTTGAAGTAGCTTAAACAAACAACAGCAAAAAAAAAAAAACATTGATATCAAGTGGATTCCAACTCATAGTCACCCTAGAGATCAAAGAAAAATGACCCTTGATCGATTTTGAAATGTCAATCTTGTGGCTAGCAGCCATAGTACTTAGTCACTACACCACCAAAGTTTCCTGAAGTAGCTTAGAAGTCACCAAATACCACCTCACACATTGGATCCACTCCCCCAAGGAGGTTTGGGGTTCACCACCCAGTGCTATGCCTGTATTAGATGATTCTTCTACTTTTTAGTAGAGGATCATATTGTTAAAAGCTATATTACAAGTAGATTACAATAAAATCATGTCATGAGCGCATCATGATTATAAGTGATTTAGACAAACACACCCTCAAACAAATATGCCACTTCTGATCATCTCACAACCTAAGTTTATTTATTTTAAGCATTTGGTTTCAGATGATATTTGATTCCATTTCTGAATGTTGTTAAAATTTCCTCCCATTGCAAAGTCAAAAATTTGAAAACAGATGCTTAATGTTCTCTCATCAGCACTTTAACTTAAATGCCTGTACATCATCCTCACAATCAACATTGATCATGGGGTGTAATTAATAAGGTGTCTCATTCCAGATATAGAGGGTGAGGGTTAAAGTCCCTTCCTGGTCATTTGTTATTGTGCAACGAGTAGAAGATTCTTGACTAACACTTACAGTGTTGCTGGAAGGTAGAAGTGATACAGGTGAATTTTCCTCTCTCACAAATCAATAATTAACATGAAACAGGCTTTGGAAACCTAAAATTGGCTAAGCCTGAAGAAGACGTGGGAGCAAATCTATGTACCCGCTAATGATCATCACCCTGTCCTCTTAGTTTGTGACTTTTCTGCAGTGATTTTTCATGATTTCAGTGGGTGTTTATTTTTTTTCTTCGAGGTATTAGTGAATCTTACTCAATTGCAAAGAATTTCAAATCACAATTTCTCACTATTTTCTTTTCTCTTTGTATAGATGCCACATTTTCTCTATCAGTTCCAGGCCCTTTATAGTGCTTCTTTTTCTTCCACTTCCACCCCAACCTCTTCCTATTTCAATTTGCAGGAATGATAGGAGAAAGCTGCTTTAAAATCTGGAGACTAAGCCATGATGTGATGGTTATACTTCTTCTGCCAAACATTCTACATGGATTCTAAGTAACGTAAGAAAATATTGTCTAAGGAAGGCACAAAATTTCACCAAACCAAGCCAAAAACTACAATATTATAATAAGGGAATCCATGATCATATCATGACAACTATAATATCATCACATTAAAAGAGGGATACACTACAATAGTTACAGTTGTTTTTTATGCAGCGACAGTTTCTGACTTCTAAAATAGTTAAAATTGATTTCAATAATTGTACGTTAAGGGGGATTAGGTATGTAGTCATAGAACTGATTAACAATATACCGCTTGAAATGAAAAATCACAACACAGGAGTCTCAACAAATATAAAATCAAAACTCATACCATCCATAAAGAAGAATGTCCCACAACAGATTCATAAGAACAACAGAGAAAACATTAACATGAAAATAAACATACTGTAATGACACCACTAAACATATACCTATCAATAATCACATTGAATGTAAATGGACTGAACGCTCCAGTAAAGGGACAGCGGGTGATATAGTGGATCAAAAGACATGGCCCATCTATATGTTGCTTACGAGAAATACATCTTAGACTTAAAGATAAGAACAGGTTGAGAACTAAAGTTTGGAATAATATATATCAAGCTAATAATACACAAAAAAGAGCAGGTGTGGCAATATTAATCTCAGATAAAATAGATTTTAATGTAAAATCCATAATTATGGACAACGATGATCACTATTTATTGCTGAAAGGTTCAATACTCAAGGAAGATTTAACAATATTAAATATTTATGCACCCAATACCAAAGCACCTAAATGCATTAAACAAACACTGACAACACTGAAAAATGAGACTGATCCTTTCATAGTAATAGTTGGGGACTTTAACATTTCCCTTTCAGTTAAAGATAGATTATCCAGAAAAAAGCTCAGTAAAGATACAGAAGATCTTATTACAACAATCAACCAACGTGACCTTATCGACATATACAAATCTTTTTATCCATCAACAGATAAATACACCTTATTCTCCAAAGCACGTGGAACATTCTCCAGAATAGACCACATGTTAGGTCATAAAACAATTTCACATAAAATCCAAAACGATGATTTCTTGCAAAGTACATTCTCAGACCATAGAGCTATAAAAGTTGAAATCAATAACAGAAAATTCATAGGTACAAATTCCAACTTGTGGAAACTGAACAACACTTTACCCATAAAGCCTTGGGTTATAAAAGAAATTAAAGACACATTAAAGAAATTTATGGAGTCAAATGAGAATGAAAACACATCTTACCAGAATTTATGGAATACAGCAAAAGCAGTGCTCAGAGGTCAGTTTGTCTCTATAAATCCACACTTCCAGAAAGAAGAAAGAGCACAAATTAAAGAATTAACCTGACAGCTGGAACGAGTAGAAAGAGAGCAACAAAGAAACCCCTCAGGCACCAGAAGAGAACAGATTATAAAAATTAGAGCAGAACTAAATAAATTAGAGAATACAAAAACTGTTGAAAAATTAACAAAACCAAAAGTTGGTTCTTCAAAAAGATCAACAAAATTGATAAACCGTTGGCTAAACTTACAAAAGAAAAACAACAGAAGATACAAATAACCCGATTAAGAAATGAGTTGGGAGATGTTATAACAGACCCATCTGAAATAAAATATATCATAGCAGAATACTATGAAAAGCTATACTCTGACAGGTTTGAAAACCTGGGAGAAATAGTCAAATTTCTAGATTCATACGACTCACCAAGACTATCACAAGGAGAAATAGATTAACTTAATAAATCTATCACAAAGGAAGAGATTGAGGAAGTCATCAAAAATCTACCAACCAAAAAAAGTCCTGGCCCAGACGACTTCACTGGAGAATTCTACCAAACTTTTAGAGAAGAATTAACTCCAGTACTAATGAGGCTATTTCATGCCATAGAAAGAAATGAAATACTTTCAAATTCGTTCTATGAAGCCAGCATAATCCTGATACCCAAACCCAGGAAAGATCCCACAAAAAAGAAAATTACAGACCAATATCACTCATGAATCTAGATGCAAAAATCTTCAACAAAATTCTAGCCAATAGAATTCAACAGCATATAAAAACAATGATTCATCACGATCAAGTTGGTTTCATTCCAGAGTTGCAAGGCTGGTTCAACATCAGGAAAACAATTAATGTAATCAACCATATTAATAACACAAAAGATAAAAATCACCTGATTTTGTCAATTGATGCAGAAAAGGCATTTGACAAAGTTCAATATCCATTCATGCTTAAAACTCTCAGAAAAATAGGAATAAGAGGGAAACTCCTCAATATAATCAATAGCATCTATACAAAGCCAACTGCTTTCATCATCCTGAATGGTGATAGACTGAAAGAATTCCCTTTGAGAACAGGAACTAGACAAGGAAGCCCGCTCTCACCACTTCTATTCAACATTGTCCTAGAAGTTCTAGCCAGAGCAATTAGACAAGACAAAGAAATAAAGGGCATCTGTATTGGCACTGAAGAAGTAAAGATTTCCCTCTTTGCAGATGATATGATTGTTTATACAGAGAATCCAAAGAAATTCATAAGTAAACTATTAGAGCTAATAGAAGAATTTGGCAAAGTATCAGGATACAAGATAAACATAACTAAATCAGTGGGATTCCTTTGTACCAACAATGAAATTATTAATGAAGAAATCACCAAATCAATTCCATTTACAATAGCCCCCAAGAAGATAAAATACCTAGGAATAAATCTAACTAGAGAAATAAGAGATCTTCACAGAGAAAACTTGTAGACCCTGCTACAAGAAACTAGGAGAGACTTATATAAGTGGAATAATCTGCCCTGCTCATGAATAGGAAGACTCAATATTGTGGAAATGTCTATTTTGCCCAAAGCCCTCTACTTATATAATGCAATCCCAATACAAATTCCAGTGTCATTTTTTAATGAGATGGAGAAACAAATTATCAGCTTTATTTGGAAAGGGAAGAAACCCTGAATAAGTAAAGCACTACTGAAAAACAAGAACATGCTAGGAGGCCTCTCACTACCTGACTTTAAAACCTATTACACTGCCACAGTAGTCAAAACAGCCTGGTATTGGTACAAAAAGAGACATAGACCAATGGAACAAAGTAGAGACCCCAGAGATGCCACCATCCTCTTATGAACAGCTGATATTTGACAAAGGTCCTAAGATTTTGAACTGGGGTAAGAACAGTCTCTTTAACAAATGGTGCTGGCATAATTGGATATCCATCTGCAAAAAATTGAAACAAGACCCATATCGCACACCTTATACAAAAATCAACTCAAATTGGATAAAAGACCTGAATATAAAAGCTAAAACGACAAAGCTCATCCAAGATAAGATAGGGTCAACAATGGACGTTTTAACACGCAATACAGACAGACTTCAAAATCTGACAAACAAAACACATTCATCAGAAGAGAAAATAGATAAATGGTAATTAATAAGAATCAAACACTTCTGCTCATCCAAAGACTTCATCAAAAGAATTAAAAGACCACCTACAGAATGGGAAAAAATTTTTGGCAATTCTATGTCAGACTGACGCCTGATCTCCATAATCTATAAGATTCAACAAAATAT
Source organism: Heterohyrax brucei (assembly GCA_028571685.1). Taxonomy (NCBI): domain Eukaryota; kingdom Metazoa; phylum Chordata; class Mammalia; order Hyracoidea; family Procaviidae; genus Heterohyrax; species Heterohyrax brucei. The sequence continues at coordinate 44,625,205 of CM053144.1, read as the reverse complement.
CAATAAGAAAAAGACAAATCATCCAATTAAGAGATAGGCAAAGGAGGTGGACAGACACTTCTCTAAAGAGGAGATCCAGGCAGCCAAAAAACACATCCAGACATGTTCACGATCATTAATTATTAAAGAAATTCAAATCAAAACGACAATGAGATACCGTCTCACCCCAACAAGATTGGCCATGATCCAAAAAACACAAAACAATAAATGCTGTCAAGACTGTGAAGAGATTGGAACTCTCCTTCACTGTTGGTGGGATTGCAGAATGGTGCAACCTCTTTGGAAAGCAATTTGGCGTTACCTTAAAACAATGGATATAGGTATACCATTTGACCCAGTAATTCCTCTGCTCAGAATATATTGTACAAAATCAAGGCCATTCACACCAACTGCTACATGCACACAAATGTTCATTGCAGCACAGTCCACGATAGCAAAAAGTTGGAATCAACCCAGATGCCCAACAACAGAAGAATGGATGGGTAAACTTTGGTATATACATTCAATGGAATACTATACACTGGTAAAGAACAACGATGATAGCAGGAAACATCTCTCAATTTGGTCTCCACTAGAGGACATTATGTTGAGTGAAACTAGTCAGCGACAGAAGGACAATTATTATATGACACCCCTATGATAATAACTTTAAAGCATACTCATACATAATAGAAAAGACTCCTTGACGGCTACAAGAGTGGGGAGGGTGGGAGAGTGGGAAGACAAGTGGCGAGGGTTTAGATTAGATAGTTGTTAGAAATTTGGTTGCGTGAAATTGGTGACAACACACATTAGTAAGAAGATCAATATTAATGGGACTTCGACACAACTTGTGTACTCCTTCTCTCTTAACCCAGTATTGTAAGCACAGAGTATGTACACTTTCATTTTTTTATTTAATAAAAAAAGAAAATATGGTCTATAAAATCCAGGACATAGCATATAACTTTATCTTCAGAACGTTCTTCCACACGCTCACTTTTGAGAATCCTTTCAAAACATTTTAACTTCTATTCTTCCCCAGACCTATATGAGTTATTCATACAATTTAAAGGTATCAAATTTCCTAAATAGAAAACATCTTGTAAATAATATAAGAATTCTTACTTAAGTAATCACTTGAGGAGATGTTTAAACAGTGATGTGCACAGTAGATTGAACCTTGTGACAAGTAATAAATAAAATACACTTTTGAGATTTTGAAGTACAACTTCATTTAACAAGAATACATCCCTGCATTCAGGAAATTACAAAGGTACTTGTGGAATCCAGGTTGATGCAGCCACAATATCAACCAGTAACTACAAAAGTACCCCCAAACTGCTTCACAGTACTTAGAACCAACCTAATTCCTGCTCTACCTTTACACAGGTGACTGCATATCTTTGGGTCTGATGTCTGTCTAATAATCTCCGCCAAGGAGACCTTTGCTTCTGTTTACTCCTCTCACATTCCATTGTTCTAATGATCTGTCATCTGGGTCACCTAGAAGTCTCATTCTATTAGAAAAATGGAGTCCTCTCAAGTTGTAAGGGGAATTCATGCAATTCCTGTGAACATAGGGAAGATTCTTTTTGAGACAGAAGTTGGCAAAAAAAAAAAAAAAAAAGACATAAATCATCTTACCTGGAGGTCGCTGCTTCTTAGGTCTTCTGAAATTCTGATATGATAATGGTAATCAGTATGAACCTTAGAATTCAAGATCATTCTAGAGGCCCAGCTTATCCCTTGGTTTTCAGTGAATACCTTATGGAGCTCCAAAACTTCAAATTAAAACAGACTCTCCTTAGGGCTCACTGTACCTCTTTGCAGAAACCTGCATGTCTCCAGCCACATGCCTTATACAAATCTCCAGGAACAGATCTTCGCAATGTTCTAGTCTTAGGAATTACTGTAATTATAAAAACTTAAGGTGAATTTGAAACTTAAATTAATGGAATATTTTAAATGAAGTCCCAAATCAATCTCCTTCTTTCCCATTTCTAATCCTGCCCATGCAACCCCTACAAAAGAAAACAACCTAACAACAAAAGGTAAATTCCAATCTCCTTTCCCAAAACGAAAGGACAAAGCATCTCCACAATGCAGACTTGAAGATTTTCTAACAATTTGCAAATTTAAGTTGCATCATCAACCGTGATGTCTCAACACTGTGCCATCCTCTTCATTCCTTAAATCACTATTTTGCACATCTATTTGAAAGAAGGGCAGAAAATATGGTTACTGTGCCCATGAATGAATAGCTCTCAAATGATTTAGCAAATCTGACTTTCCACGTTTGAAATTTTCTTTTCAGACTTCCACTAAGAAAAAGGAAATACGTGAGTAGTAAAATGCACTGTAAATATTCCCAGAGCTGCTACAGGAGAAAGCTGGCCTCAATAGCCCTTTGTGTATGAGTTAGTGTGTAACAAAACAAAACCCAATGTAGTCAAGTCGATCCTGACTCATAGTAACCTTAGAACGGCTCCATAGGGTTTCCCAGGAGTGTCTGGTGGATCTGAACTGCCAATCTTTTAGTAAACACGTGTAGCAGTTAACCAGAAGTATGGGGAAACTGAAACCCTAGTGGGCAGTGGTTGTGATCTGTGGCTGCTAATCCAGAAGTCCTCAGTTTAAATTCACCAGGTGCTGCTTGGCAACCATATGGGACAGGCCTAGTCTATCCTAGAGGGAGACTATGAGTCACAACGCACTGGATGGCAATGGCTATGGGAAAAGTCAAAGTATCTATACCAGAACAAAATTGTGGATCCTAGATCCTCAGACTAGATGCCTGGGGCACTGAGCTCTCCAGAAGTTTAATGAGTTCACTAAGAGTCCATTTACACCAAAAACAACCAATGCTTGAGTTTTCTTTCTTGATTTTTTCATTCGATATTAAGCCTAAACACAGTAAAAGTAAGTAGCTGCCAGTAGAAGACACCTTACTCCACAGCCTTGTTGGTATTCTACTTCCAAGCTGCCCTCTCCTGTGCTTTCACGTGGGATCCAGACAACATGACCTCCATGTGGGCTTTTCCAAAGACTCCAATACCAACAACTCTTTTCCAGACACACTGAACCTTGCCGGCACTTTTCTGCATGTTCAGCAATGAACTCTCGGTCAGGAAATACTGGACAAATCAGTCTTACTGTTGTGTGGAACATATACTTTGAAAGCGCTTACTTGAGCTTCTCTCTTCCTGAGGGCTTCCAGAAAGCACCAGAAGTATAGGAACTTGCTCACTTTCTACCTCCACAGTGGTCCACATCGTATCCATTCTTAGAGACTCTTCCAATCCCTGCTCCCCTTCTCTCTGCTACTACTCATCTGCTGCTGTTTCTCAGCATCATCGTTCCCCACTCTGCCTCCACCATAAAACTGCTACTCTTCCTATTCACTCCGTTCCTCCAACACACTCCTAGCATTCCAGTTCCCAGACAGATGTTTTTCTAATGTAGTCCTAACTTAGAAATCCCAGACTCCTGACTCTTCCAAGAAGATTACTATTTTCTCCATCATATCTGGATTGACAGTCACAGTACTTTAAGGATTTATGGATTTCAAGTGTAGAGAAAGTTTACAAAAAGCAAATTTGTTCTGAAGGTTATGCCCATAAAGTACTTCTGCCCTCCTCATTAAGGAAACAATCCATTCTAAAAGAGACGTTTTGGGGTTGGTTGGTTTGTTCTTTTTGTGTGTGTCTGTGTCTGTGTCTGTGTCTGTGTCTGTGTCTGTGTTTGTAATGATAAAGTGAAACTGTACAATCCAAGTCAATTTTGCATACCCACCTCTCTGCAATTCCATCTGTTCTGCGGGCCCTGTGACAGCACACTCTTATTCTTCACTTTTTAATTGTAGTATCCTCTCAACAAGCATCTCTCTCCTCCTCTCCACCCTCTCTTCTCCTCTCTAGAAAGAAACCCGTAGGACAACCTTCTATAAATGTACAAAACAATAAAGTACACACACCACATGCTCGCTCTGTGTCCCCAAGCCCAGTCCATTCATTGTCTGAAGTGTTCACCTCAGTACTGATTGCAGGTCTGGGCCAGCAGCAAGTTTAGAGGCCTTGTTCCCAGGGGAAACTTCAGGTCACTGGACCATCAATTCTGGTCTTTTAGTTGAGTTCTTGGTCTGCACACCTCTTTTTCTCATGCTGTGTAGGGCCTCTACACTTAGTCCTCTATCAGAGTTGTCTTTGGTGGTGGCCAGGCATCATCTGATTCTTCTGGCCTCATGCTGATGAGATCTTCCAATCATGTGAGTCCTTCTGTCTCCTGGACTCACTTCCCCTCACATGTTTGAGACTCTCGGTGGATTGGGACCAATTGATGTTCCTCAGATGCCAGCTTACTGGTTTTAAGACCCCCCTCATCACTATGTGGGCAGAAGACTCTCTTAGCAAAAGGCTAGTTATGCCAATTGACCTCGATGCCCCCTGAATGCATGGTCCCCAGACTCTTGTCCCTGCTACTCAATCCTTTGAAATGCTAAGTTGAATTTAGAAAACCATTTAGTTTATAGTGTAGCCCGGTTATGTTGACCTGTCTTCTAGTGAGTGTTGTCACACCCTTCTCCGAATCAAATTCCTGTTGGCTATCTAACCTATAAACAACCTTCTTTCTCCCTCTCCAGACTTGTAGCCATAAAGAATCTTTTCTTCTGTGCGTAAATCCTTATAAGACTGGTCTCATACAATATTCATCCTTTTGCAGCTGACTGATTACAATCAGCAAAGTGTCTTCTGGTTGATGCCAGGTTATGAGACGCTTCCTAAAATCATCATTGTTCTTTGTCAGCGCATAGTGTTCCACTGAGTTCACGTACCATAGTTTGTTTATCCATTCATCTGTTGATAGGATCCGGCTTGTTTCTGTTTTTGCTATTGTGGACTGTGCTGCAATAACCATTCATGCGCATGTATCTGTTCGTGTGAGAGCCCTTATTTCTGTAGGATATATTCCAAGTAATGAGATTGCTGGATCGTATGATATTTATACTTATAGCTTTTTAAGAAAGTGCCAAATTGCTTTCCAAAGAGCTTGTACCATTTTACATTCCCACCAGCAGTGTAGAAGAGTTCTAATCTCTCCATAGCCTCTCCAACATTTGTTGTTTCGTATTTTTGGGGTTATTGCCAACCTCAGTAGGATGAAATGATATCTCATTGTAATTTTGATTTCACTTTCTCTAATAGCTAATGACTATGAGAATTTCTTCATGTGTTTTTTGGCTGCCCGGATGTCTTCTTTGCTGAAGTGTCTGTCCATGTCCTTTGACCATTGTTTAATTGGATTATTTGTCTTTTTCTTGTTGCTATTTTGCAGTATCTTGTAGATTATGGAAATTAGATGTCGATGAAATACATAGCAGTCAAATATTTTTTCCCATTCTGTAGGCAGTTTTTAATTCTCTTGATAAAGTCTTTGGATGAGCAAAAGTGTTTGATTTTGAGTAGCTCCCGTTAATCTATTTTCTCTTCTGGTTGTTTATAAAAGACACATTTTAACCACAGAAGCATCTGTCATTCTTTTCTCTCTTGTGTCTTCTCATTTCCTTCAAAACCAGGCCTACATCGTCACCTACAGCCTGATACCGACGTTTGCAACAGTGTGACTGTATTTGTCACTCCCGTTAACACATCACTGTCAGACGATTCCAACCCCATTAGGTTTCGAAAGAGTGACTACTGAATTCGAACTACTAATGTTTTGGCCAGCAACCAAAGCTCCTAATCACCACAAAATCAAAAATATAAACCAAAACTGCAGCCATGGAGTCCATTCCACCTCACAGTAAGCCTATACGACACACTGCAACTGCTCCATAGAGTTTCAAAGAAGCACCTAGTGGATTCAAACCGCCAAATTTGTGGTTAACAGCTGTAGTGGATTCAAACCGCCAAATTTGTGGTTAACAGCTATAGCTCTCAACAACTGTAGCTCTCAACCGCTGCGAAACGACCACGCCCACAAGCCATCCAGTGGACTCCAACTCTTAACGACCCTAAAGGTAGAATCAAACTGCCCCATAAAGTTGCCACGAAAAGCTTGGTGGGTCAGAACTGCCAGCCTTTTGGTTAGCAGCCATAGCATTTAAGTATTACACCACCAAATTTCTATATAATAACAAACAATAGGGGGGGGGAAAAGTGCCGTTGAGTGGATTTCAATTCATAGCGACCCTACACGACAGAATAGAACTGTCCCCATAGAGTTTCCAAGGAGCATCTGGTGGATTTGAGCTGCCAGCCTTCTGGTTAGCAGCCTAGCACTTAACCACTTCACCACCAAATTTCCATAAAACCAACATAGCATACCATATTTCCCATAAATACTTTGATTTCATTAACCTCTAGTCTTGTCTCCTTATCTGGGTTTTCATTCGTTTCCAGCACTGACAGCTCTCATCTTTCTATTCCTCTGTACTGTCTTTCTGAAGCCTTCCTAGGTAGGCAGAGAAGAAGAACTTCTAAAGAAAACAACTAGAAGAACTTAACAGAATGTTCAGTTCTGCGACTCTCCCTCGTGGTAGGTGGAAATGAACTAATTCTCAGGCAATTGTTTAAAAGCAGACCTTGGAGAAGCCAATGACTACTGAAAGATCCCATGGTCATCTGGTCTACAGTCCTTTCCCACCCACTCCCACCCTCCCACCCCCCACCCCCATTCTCCTGGCAAGACTGAAAGGAAGGATCCAATCCAGGAACAGAATTGAAGACTTAAAAGGAATTAGTGAATCCCTTAAGAAGAATTGAATGTAATGTGTTTTTAGTTTCGAAAATTTACATTTAAAATCCTTGAAGGCGACCTCAACACGCTGACCATGCTAACAGTATTACACATTGCCAAGCCAGCCAGCCAAGCGCCATCGAGCCGGATCGGACTCATGGTGACCCTAGGGGCCAGGGTAGAACTGACTCCCAGAGTATTCAAGGAGTACCTGGTGGATTTGAACTGCTGACCTTGTGGTTAGCAGTGGTAGCACTTAACCCACTACACCACCAGGATTTCACATTAGTCTTATTATTTTGCCTAGCAGGGGATGGTTAGCACCTCCACATATGCTTTGCTTTTATCCCTGACTGACACCTGAATATTGGGATTTTTTTTTTGTCTTACTTTCCCCATTTTTTCCTCTGTGAATACCTTTTCGTGTGTTTTTCCCACTCACAACAAGGAGAAATTGTTTGACAGTTACTCACTTAGACCATAATACTTGACATTCCTTTGGCTTCACAACCTGACCACTTAAACACGATCAAGTCAGGAGGAACTGAGTAAAAGAAGGCACTTACTCAGTACCTGCTGACTGTAAACCAATGACATTCCACTTCATCATAAACAGCCTGTTCTACTTTACTACAATTTCTTTTTTTTTTTTTTTTCAGAAATAGGGAAGAAAAGGACAGAAGAAGAGAAGAAGGAGAAAGTGGTTGTCAGACAAATTCCTTTTAAGTGTCCTTTTTTTTCCCAAACCTGTGCCTGTGTCAGTGGACAAATAGCAGTTTCACAACAGAAAAGTTTCCTTTGATTTTCTTTTTCCCATTCATCCTACACTTCCACACTCACCCACTTTTGCAGATGGGATATCAAAAAGAAAATTAAAACCAAGAGAAGACACAGTGATTAAGGATTGCCTCCTTAAACTCCTAGGTAGGTTGACTGACACCACACATTTTGACAAGGGGCTGAATCCTCTAACCTTTCAGCCTCTGTGATGGCTGTGGTTTGGGTGCTGGTCCAGGGACACAAAGGGGACTGTTACAGAATGTTAACATGCTTGTAGTTCTTGCTCAGCCCCCAACAGCCTCCCTCATGCTTCCATGTGGTTCTCAGAACCCTTGCTGCAGCTGCAAAAGACTAAGCCACTCCTGGATTTCCCAACCAAGGTTTTGGATTTTAGGGTTTGCCAAAACAGTGACTGCACCATATACTTACTATTTTTCACTTAGAACCTGTTTTTAGTTTCCATGTGGATCTAAGTTTCCTAAGCCAACTTTTCAGTTTCTGATCTTTTGTATCGTTGGCCTAGAATTGTCCTCTGTGGCTCCAACAGCCAAAACTGGCAGAGTAGCTGAACCCCAGCTGACAAATTAGTAATACCAGGAAGACTTTGGACGAATAGTAACTAATGTGGACTTTCAAGCTGAAGCCCATGGAATTACGTAGGCAATGGATCAGTGGTTAAGTCAGTGAAAGTCAGGTGTTTTGAAAGCCACCAGCAGCTCCACAGTGGCCTCCACAGACTTCCAGCCTTGGAAACCCTCTGATGTAGCTGTTTGTCAGAGTTGGCTAGACAGTAAACCCAAAACCAAACCCACTGCTGTCCAGTTCATTCCGACCCTTAGCAAGCCTATGGGACAAGGTAGAACTGTACCATAGAGTTTCCAAGGAACACCAGACAGATTTGAACTGGCGACCTTTTGGGTTAGCAGATGTAGCACTTAGCCACCACTATGCCACCAGGGTTTCATTTTCATGCATGCACATGCTTGAGACTTCAGTGTCCTGGCGTTTACTTTTCCACGATACTCTAGCGGTGTGCTGGTTGTGTACTACAGCTACTGATCGAAAGCTTGGCAGTTTGAACTCACCAAGTGCTTGAGCAGAAGCTCTGTGGTGTGTTTCTACTATGATGCCACTAGGAGGCGCAGTTGACCCAACAACGGTCACGGTAGTTTCAGGTTTTAAAAGGACCCCAAACCCCGGTGGCGTAGTTGTTAAGTGCTAACCAGAAGGTCGAGACTTCAAATCCACCAGGCCCTCCTTGGAACCTTTGTGGGGCAGTTCTACTCTGTCAGTAAGGTCACTAAGAGTTGGAATCGACTCCAAGGCAGTGGATTTGGTTCTTTTGGTTATAGAAGGACTCCTGGTGGCGCAAGTGGTTAAAACACAGCTACTAAACCAAAGGTCAGCAATTCCAATCCATCAGCCACCTTTCTAAAAAACTCACGGGCAGCTGGATATTGGTTTTTCTCTTGTAAAGGAATCCCTAACCAAACAACCAAATCCACTACTGTGGAGTCGGTTCCCGCTCGTGTTGTTGTTAGGGACCGTGGAGTTGGTTTGACTCATAGCAACCCTAGGCACAACAGAATCAAACACTGTCCAGTCTTGCGCCATGTCCACAGTTGTTTTCCTGCTTAAGCCCATCGTTGCTGCCGTTGTGTCAATCTGTCTTGTTGAGACTCTTTCTCTTTCTCCCTGACCCTCCACTCTGCCAAGCATGATGTTCTTCTCCAGGGACTGATCCTTCTGACAACGTGGCCAAAAGACGTAAGACGTATTCTTGTCATCTTTGCTTCCAAGGAGCACTCCAGTTGCACTTCTTCCAGAACAGATCGATTTATTCTTCTGGTGGTCCATGGTACATTCAACATTCTTCCCCAACACCACAATTCAAAGGCATCAATTCCTACGTCTTTTTTGTTCATTGTCTAGCTTTCATACGCGTACGATGCGATTGAAAATATCGTAACTTCGGTCAGGCTCACTTTAGTCTTCAAGGTGACATCTTTACTTTACAATACTTTAAAGAGATCCTTTGCAGCGGATTTTCCGAGTGCAATGCGTCTTTCGATTTCTTGACTGCTGCTTCCGTGGGCCTTGATTGTGGACCCAAGGAAAACGAAATCCTTGACAACCTCAATCCTTTCTCCATTTATGATGATGTTGTTTAACTGATCCAGCTGTGAGGACTTTGGTTTTCTTGATGTCGAGGTGCAATCCATACTGAAAGCTGTGGTCTCTGTTCTTTTTTTATTTTTTATTTTTTAATTAAATAAAAAAATGAAAGTGTACATACTCTGTGCTTACAATACTGAGTTAAGAAAGGAGGAATACACAATATATCCCATTAATACTGATCTTCTTACTAATGTGTATTGTCACCAGTTTTACCCAACCAAATTTCTAACAACTATCTAAACCCTCGCCCCTTGCCTTCACGCTCTCCCACCCTCCCCACCCTTGTAGCCATCAAAGAGTCTTTTCTATTATGTATGACTATGCTTTTAAGTTATTATCATAGGGGTGTCATATAATAATTGTCCTTCCGTCACTGACTAATTTCACTCAACACAATGTCCTCCAGTGGTGACCAAATTGAGAGATGTTTCCTGCTATCATAGTTGTTCTTTATCAGTGTATAGTACTCCATCGAGTATATATACCAAAGTTTATCCATCCATTCTTCTGTTGTGGGGCATCTGGGTTGATTCCAACTTTTTGCTATCGTGGGCCGTGCTGCAATGAACATTCGTGTGCATGTAGCAGTCGGTGTGAATGGCCTTGATTTTGTAGGATATATTCTGAGCAGAGGAATTACTGGGTCAAAAGGTATATCTATATCCATTATTTTAAGGTAACGTCAAATTGCTTTCAAAGAGTTTGCACTATTTTGCAATCCCACCTACAGTGAAGGAGAGTTCCAATCTCTTCACAGCCTCGACAGCATTTATTGTTTTGCGTTTTTTGGATCATGGCCAATCTTGTTGGGGTGAGATGGTATCTCATTGTCGTTTTGATTTGAATTTCTTTAATAATTAATGATCATGAACATGTCTGCATGTGTTTTTTGGCTGCCTGGATCTCCTCTTTATAGAAGTGTCTGTCCAACTCCTTTGCCCATTGCATAATTGGATGATTTGTCTTTTTCTTATTGATATTTTGTAGAACTTTATAGATTATGGAGATCAGACGTCGGTCTGACATAGAGTGGCCAAATATTTTTTCCCATTCTGTAGGTGGTCTTTCAATTCTTTTGATGAAGTCTTTGGATGAGCAGAAATGTTTGATTCTTATTAATTCCCATTTATCTATTTTCTCTTCTGATGAATGTGTTTTGTTTGTCAGATTTTGAAGTCTGTCTATATAGCGTATTAAAACGTCCATTGTTGACCCTATCTGATCTTGGATGAGCTTTATTGTTTTAGCTTTTATACTCAGGTCTTTTATCCAATTTGAGTTGATTTTTGTATAAGATGTGAGATATGGGTCTTGTTTCAATTTATGGCAGGACCATTTGTTAAAGAGACTGTTCTTACCCCAGTTCAAAATCTTAGGACCTTTGTCAAATATCAGCTGTTCATAAGAGGATGGTGGCATCTCTGGGGTCTCTACTTTGTTCCATTGGTTTATATATCTCCTTTTGTACCAATACCAGGCTGTTTTGACTGCTGTGGCAGGTAATAGGTTTTAAAGTCAGGTAGTGAGAGGCCTCCCAGCATGTTCTTCTTTTTCAGTAGTGCTTTACTTATTCAGGGTTTCTTCCCTTTCCAAATAAAGCTGATAATTTGTTTCTCCATCTCATTAAAAAATGACACTGGAATTTGTATTGGGATTGCATTATATAAGTAGAGGGCTTTGGGCAAAATAGATGTTTTCACAATATTGAGTCTTCCTATCCATGAGCAGGGCAGATTACTCCACTTATGTAAGTCTCTCCTAGTTTCTTGTAGCAAGGTCTTGTAGTTTTCTCTGTAAAGATCTCTTATTTCTCTAGTTAGATTTATTCCTAGGTACTTTATCTTCTTGGGGGCTATAGTAAAAGGAATAGATTTGGTGATTTCTTCATTAATAATTTCATTGTTAGTATACAGGAATCCTACTGATTTAGTTATGTTTATCTTGTATCCTGATACTTTGCCAAATTCTTCTATTAGCTCTAATAGTTTACTTATGGATTTCTTTCGATTCTCTGTATAAACAATCATATCATCTGCAAAGAGAGAAATCTTTACTTCTTCAGTGCCAATACGGATGCCTTTTATTTATTTGTCTTGTCTAATTGCTCGGGCTAGAACTTCTAGCACGATGTTGAATAGAAGTGGTGAGAGCAGGCATCCTTGTCTAGATCCCATCCTCAAAGGAAATTCTTTCAGTCTTTCACCATTCAGGATGATGAAAGCAGTTGGCTTTGCATAGATGCTATTGATTATATTGAGGAATTTCCCTTTTGTTACTATTTTTCTCAGAGTTTAAGCATGAATGGATGTTGAACTTTGTCAAATGCCTTTTCTGCATCAGTTGACAAAATCAGGTGATTTTTATCTTTTGTGTTATTAATATGGTTGATTACATTAATTGTTTTCCTGATGTTGAACCAGCCTTGCATCTCTGGAATGAAACAAACTTGATCATGATGAATGATTGTTTTTATATGTTGTTGAATTCTATTGGCTAGAATTTTGTTGAAGATTTTTGCATCTAGATTCATGAGTGATATTGGTCTGTAATTTTCTTTTTTTGTGGGATCTTTCCCGGGTTTTGGTATCAGGGTTATGCTGGCTTCATAGAATGAATTTGGAAATATTTCATCCCTTTCTATGGTGTGAAATAGTCCCGTTAGTATTGGAGTTAATTCTTCTCTAAAAGTTTGGTAGAATTCTCCAGTGAAGCCGTCTGGGCCAGGACTTTTTTTAGTTGGTAGATTTTTGATGACTTCCTCAATCTCTTCCTTTGTGATAGATTTATTAAGTTGATCTGTTTCTCCTTGTGATAGTCTTGGTGAGTGATATGAATCTAGAAATTTGTCCATTTCCCCCAGGTTTTCAAACCTGTCAGAGTATAGCTTTTCGTAGTATTCTGTTATGATATATTTTATTTCAGATGGGTCTGTTGTAACATCTCCCAACTCATTTCTTAATCGGTTTATTTGTATCTTCTGTTGTTTTTCTTTTGCAAGTTTAGCCAATGGTTTATCAATTTTGTTGATCTTTTCGAAGACCCAGCTTTCGGTTTTGTTAATTTCTTCAATTGTTTTTCTATTATCTAATTCATTTAATTCTGCTCTAATCTTTATAATCTGTTTTCTTCTGGTACCTGAGGGGTTTCTTTGTTGCTCTTTCTACTTGTTCCAGCTGTGAGGTTAATTCTTTAATTTGTGCTCTTTCTTCATTTCGGAAGTCTGTATTTATAGAGATAAACTGACCTCTGAGCACTGCTTTTGCTGTATCCCATAAATTCTGGTAGGATGTGTTTTCATTCTCATTTGAACCATAAATTTCTTTAATGTGTGTTTAATTTCTTTTCTAACCCAAGGCTTTATGAGTAAAGTGTTGTTCAGTTTCCACAGATTGGAATTTTTACCTATGTTCTGTTATTGATTTCAACTTTTATAGCTCTGTGGTCTGAGAAGGTACTTTTCAATAAATCAATGTTTTGGATTTTATGGAGAATTGTTTTATGACCTAACATATGGTCTGTTCTGGAGAACATTCCATGTGCTTGAAGGTGTATTTATCTGTTGATGGATGAAAAGATCTGTATGTGTCAATAAGGTCAAGTTGATTGATTGTTGTAATAAGATCTTCTGTATCTTTACTGAGCTTTTTTCTGGATGATCTATCCTTAACTGAAAGGGGAATGTTAAAGTCTCCAACTATTATTGTGGAATGATCAATCTCGTTTTTCAATGTTGTCAGTATTCGTTCAATGTATTTAGGTGCTTTGGTATTGGGTGCATAAATATTTAATATTGTTAAGTCTTCCTTGAGTATTGAACCTTTCAGCAATAGTGACCATCCTTGTCCACGATAGTGGATTTTACATTAAAATCTATTTTATCTGAGATTAATATTGCCACACCTGCTCTTTTTTGTGTATTAGTAGCTTGATATATATTATTCCAAACTTTAGTTCTCAACCTGTTTTTATCTTTAAGTGTAAGATGTGTCCCTTGTAAGCAACATATGGATGGGTCATGTCTTTTGATCCACGATATCACTCGCTGTCTCTTTACTGGAGCGTTCAGTCCATTTACATTCAATGTGATTATTGATAGGTATACGTTTAGTGATGTCATTGCAATATGTTTATTTTCACGCTGGTATTTTCTCTGTTGTTCTTATTAATCTGTTCTGGGACATTCTTCTTTATGGATGGTGTGAGTTTTATTTTACATTTGGTGAGATTCCTGTATTGTGATTTTTCATTTCAAATGGTATATTGTTAATCAGTTCCATGGCTACATACCTAATCCCCCTTACCATGTAATTATTGAAATCAATTTTAACTATCTTAGAAGTCAGAAACTGTGGCTGCATCAAGAACAACTGTAACTATTGTAGTGTATCCCTCTTTTAATATGATGATATTATAGTTGTCATGATATAATCATGGATTCTCTTATTATAATATTGTAGTTTTTGGTTTGGTTTGGTGAAGTTTTGTACCTTCCTTAATTGATTATAAATTTGGATGAAATGCCTTAAATTATCACTTAAAACATATATTTAGGGAAGAACTTCTTTCAATATTTCATGTAATTTGGGTTTAGTTTTTATGAAGTCTTTAAATTTCTCTTTATTTTCAAAAGTCTTAATGTCACCATTATATTTGATGGACAATTTAGTGGGATAAATTATTCTGGGATGGAAGTTTTTCTTATTCAGGCTGAATGTGTCTGCCCATTGTTTTCTGGCCAGCATTGTTTCAGTAGAAAAGTCAGATGAAAGTCTGCAGGATTTCCCTCGGAATGTTAGTTTTGATTTGAGCCTTGTTGTCTTCAGAAGCATCTCTTTGTGTTTTAGCTTATTAAGCTTAATTATAATATGCCTTGGTGTTCTTCTTTTTGGATCTAACTTTTGCATTGTTTGATGAACATCTTGGATAGCTATGTTCTCTTTCTTCGTAATCTCAGGAAAGTTTTCTGTCAGCATCTCTACAGCAACACTCTCTATGTTGTCATTAATCCTCCCTTGTTCAGGAACTCCAATTAAACGTAGATTATTCCTTTTCATGGAGTCCAATATGTGTCTTAATGTTTCTTCATTTTTCTTATTTCTTTTCTCTGGTTTTACCTCATAAATGTGGGAGTTAGTTACTTTGTCTTCTAGGTCACTGATTCAGACTTCCATCTGTTCAATCCTACTCTTTTGGCTTTGGCTAGAATTATCCAGTTCTGTAATTTTGTTATTAATCTGACGTATTTCAGTTCGTTGATGTTCTAGCATATCAAATAGTTTACCAAATTTTTCATTTTGTTCTATTGCATGTTGTTTAATTTCTAGGAGGGTTTTATATATAACTTTTTTGTATTCAACCTCTGTTAGATTCAGAAAGGCTTCTTCATCTGGGAAAGTTTTTGAATTTTTTGAATCTTTATTTAGGGAATTTTCTGGAGCATTTGAAGACTGTTTCTTTAAATGGTTAATTATGGTCTATTGCCTGCCTGCCATCTAGATGCTATGTGATTTCTCTGATAATGGATCTAAGAGAATTGTTGGTCACCAGCTGACTCTAATACTGTAGTGATTTGCCCCAGGTGGACTCTCAAAGGTGGAAGACTTTGCTTATTGAGTAGCAAAGAGGCTGCTCTGTTTATGGAGAAACTGGGGGCTGTCAGCCAATCTTATAATGTGAATGAGAGAAAAGAGGTTTTTCGTAGAGAGATTTCCAGAGAGAAAACACAAGCCTCTCAGCCTTAAAAAAGTAAACCTTAAAAGTAAAAGTAAACTCCACTTCTATGCAGGGAGCTGTCCAGGTGCTGAACTGGTAGCTGGAAGCTGTCCAACAGACTGGCCTGAACAGGCAGTGAGGAACAGCAGACCTCACCCGCCCGTTTATAATGAAAGTATGTTACCGTTACTGGCCTTTTGCAGAAGCTGCAGTTCTCTATTACAATGTATCAGTAGAAGCAGAGGTCAAACGGTTGCTGGATTGTTTTTGAGAGAAGAAGATTAGTCGCATACTGTTGCCCAGTCAAATATGTTAGGTCCCAAGGCTTCTCAGGTATTCAATGCTCCATAAAAAATATCATCCAGGCCTTGTTTCTCAGAGGGAGATGAGGAGACGTCTGTTTACTCCACCATCTTGTAACGGGGCTGTGGTCTTTGATCTTCATCAGTAAGGGTTTCAAATCTTTTTCACTTCCAGCAAGTGAGGTGGTGTCCTCTGCATTACACGGGCTGCTAATGAGTCATCCTCCAGTCCTGATGCCTTGTTTTTCTTCATACAGTCCAGCTTCTCAGATTGTTTGCTCTGCATACAGATTGAAAAAGATGGTGAAAGGATGCAACCCTGATGCACACCTTTCCTAATTTTAAACCGTGCAGTGTCCCCTTGTTCTGTTTGCACACCACCTCTTGATCCATATACAGATTCCTTAAGAGCACAATTAAGTGTTTTGGAATTTCCGTTTTATGCAACATTAGCCATAATTTGTTATGATCTACACAGTCAACTGCCTTTGCATAGTCAGTGAAACACACCACTCATACTGACCCTTAAATAGTTAACACTTGCTGTTAACTGAAACATTAGAGGCTCTGGTCACCTAGAGGCTCCTGGGGATCACCTCTCCAAACTCACCTGATGAAAACCCGGGAGAGGACAGTTCTGCTCCGACACCCATGGGGTTGCCGTGAGCCCACGTCCACTTGGTGACAACTGCTTTTCATTAGGAAAACGTGGCCAAATATGGATTCCCGTTGCTTCATGGAGACTTGTTTCTTGTGGATTTTGCCTGCCACTGGAAGGTTTCCCTCAGACAGTACTGGGGTTCCAAGCCAAATATGGGGAGGTTATGAAGAACTAGAGGAAAACAAGGTCTGTCTGGAGAATTCGTGCTTGACCGAAGGGACGATGATCGCCCAATGTTGTGATTCACTGCTTGGTCAATGCTGCATACCTGACAAGAGTGAAAAACAAAAAAAATCAAACATTGCCTTCAGTTCATCGCAGTTCAGAGTGACCCTATAGGACAGAGTATAACTGTCACATAGAGATTCCAAGGAGCTGCTGCTGGATACAGCTGCCTAGTTTTTGATTACCAAAAACAACTACCAGCCATTATGGCTACAAATCTCACTGAAACAACACAGTAGAAAAATGAAAGAACGACGAGGGTGGGATTTGAACCCACGCATGCAATGCACAATGGATTAGCAGTCCATCGCCTTAACCACTCGGCCACCTCGTCACATCTGAATAAAGATAAAGAATCAAAGAGATGGAAAGGGAATGTGCTCAGTGTTGTGCTGAAATCATTTAAACAGCAGTATAGCTGAAGGTAGCCCAGCAAGGAACATCATCATTAGAGGAGGGGTTTGCGCTTTAGTGGTTAAGGCAAGATAAATGCCCACAGAGCCCTTTACCCTACTCTTCCCTGACCTTTTTTTCTGTCTCTTTTAGTCCCCAAAATGAGAATTTAAAGTATAGGCTTTTGTTTTGGGTAACTGGAGAAATGCTGTTAGCATCTAGGTCTTCTTTTCTCACCTTTCTTATTGTATTCTCTGCTCTCATAGTCACCTAAAGGGATATAGAAACTCCTAGGATAGAAACGGAAAAACATTCAAGGAAGTCCACTGGATTACTTTTTGCTATCAGTGTGTGCAAGAACTGAATGGAAAACATTAGGAGAAGTGAATCTGTATTCCTTCCAGATTCGGTTTAAAGGAGGATGGAGCAGAGACAAAGTGTTAGAGATACAGAAGATGAACACCAGAGCCTCATAGACGCAAATGTTTTCTGTTTTGAGATAATACTGTGGAGACATGGAAAGGGCCCACAAGAAACATTGTACACAAAGAATGAAATCCTTTTTGTTTTACTACCTTGTAAGTATTGTTTCTTGTGCCTATTGCAGACCTGAGGAACAAAATAGATGCTATAAGTGAAATATTTTTACTGTTTTTTGAATATAATTCTTTGTGTTAACATCCAAATTAGAATGTGCAGGCTCATCTCAATTACTTAAATACCAACTTTTATGAAAAAGTGCCACAATTACACTGGTACATGAAAACTAAGATTACAAATTCAGGAAAGACAAATTTCACTTATGTAGCTATGTGTGACTCCATCATACAGGATAAAATATAATTCAGATTTCCCAACTTTGAAATCCCTTTAGGCACATTTCTAACTTTCATGATCACAAACTGTACAACAGAATGCTTGTTTCCGTTCCTTGACAGACTCAGAAACCCTCAGTCTGCTACCGTAATTGATGAAAGACGCCATCCATTGTCCTTATTATGTATGCATGTAGGTATTGTTCAGGGACTTACTTGTGATTAAATTAACAAAGAACTTGTAAGAGCAAAAAAATAGAAATATTTTTAGCTGTAACGTGTTAGAGATGAAAAATCTACCTAAAAATAATGTGTAAGCAATTTACTGTAGTGTTTGTTTTCTGATCCTTAAATTTTCTTTTAAGACTTCTTTTCATTTTCATTGTAGCATTCACTATGAAACAAGCATAACAATTCATTATGAGCTGTTTGAAGCAAAAAAAGTAAAAGTCAATATTTTGTTGTGGGAGATCAACAGAATTTTATGCTGATTGTTGAAAAAAACTAACTTCAATGACTCACTTTCTTTGTTGAAGAATACTCCTTTTATAGAAAACTAGTTATATGGTAAAAATCTTAATACTCTACATCCACTAAAATTTTCATCATTATTCCACTAAAATCACATATGCCACTTTAGCGTTCAGTCACTCGACTTGAATTTGAAAAAGAGTTACATTATGGATAGCTAAGGCAGACGCACACACACGTGAGATCTGACAATGAAGTTCGGAATCCATCCTAGAAAAAACGGCTACAATCCTCACTGCTGAATATCACTACAGTCACCTTCGAAGAACTTCTCTTGGGAAACCAGACACCAACACCAGCGCCTAGTCTACCCTTCAAAGAAATTCTGGAACTCTTTTTCTGTAATGGCCTTCGGAGCCGTCGTCCTACTGCATCCTGATTGTCATCAAAATGTCTTCCTTTCAATATTTCCTTTATCTTCGGGTAAAGAAAAAAAGTCATTTGGGGCCAGATCAGGTGAGTAGAGAGGGTGTTCCAACACAGTTATTTGTCTACTGGCCAAAAACTCCCACACAAACAGTTAAGTTCGTGAACTTGCCACCGTGCCACCATGTACAGTGGGAATTCCAGAAAAAGTTCCAATACTGCTTTGTAGGGCGTACTAGATGCTGGTGTCGGTGCTTATCTTCCAAACGGGAGTACTTCTAAGGTGACCATAGTGATATTCAGCAGTGTAGCACTTAGAACAATTAAGTTCGTGGTCTTTATGTCAGACCTCATATATGCACACAGGTGATACATATGTAATTCACATGGTCGTGGAGAAGCCCGGCTAAGCAGAGGGGATACCGCAGATCATCAGCTTTTAGGGTCCTCACATGCCATAAGCTGGTCCTGCACAGGACACTTCTCAGACTTTCAACCTCCCAAAAATTTTGGATTTTTTTGACAGCCAGTAAATTTATTGTAGGGGAAAGAAAAAGTGTTCAAAAACATTTTTATTTCTCAGGAAACAATAGATTTAAATCGTATGAGGAGGTATGGTAGCGTGGCCTAGCGGTCTAAGGCGCTGGATTTAGGCTCCAGTCTCTGTGGAGGCGTGGGTTCAAATCCCACCGCTGCCAACTCTGTTTTAAGTTGCATCTACTTAAGAACAGAATTTGCGAGTATCCTTGCAACAGTTGCCTGGGATGATGGCATACCAAAAGCATTTCTCTTCTTCTAACCGAAATCACCAATTCAAAACACCACCGTCTGTGTAGGAGCCTGTTTAGCCCTTGGTTTAATTTAGTTTAAGACCAAGTATAGAGTTACAAGGAGCATCAGACTATTGATGTTTCTGTTTCCTTTTTCTGTATCTAAGAACACAATTTCGTGCCCAAAGGGACAACATTTTATGTCTTCAAAACGTTTTATTTTGAAATAAATATAACTTTCACGTATTTACAAATTGAAAAAAAAAAAAAAACAGTCCCATTCCAGAGCCTCCCCTCCCTATTCCACCTGCACCGCATTCTGTCTGTACAGGAAACTATGCTAGCGTGGGATTCTCTGCAAGGAATATTAGTCACATCAGCAAGCAAATAACCAGTTGCGTGCGCCAAATCCTGACTCACAGAGACTCCATGTGTCAGAGTAGAACTGTTCTCCGCAGGGTTTTTACCATGGCTGGTTGTTTGGAATTAGGTTACCAGGCTTTTCTTGTGAAGTAACTCTGGGTGGACTACAACTTCCAATCTTCTGGTTAGCACCCAGAAACTAAAAAGTTGATAGGAATCCGTTATTTTGTCTTCATTTTATACTTTTTAAATCGATATACTCTGGAAATCCAACGGCTAGTGGTTAAGTGGTACATTTTGTAACCAATAGGTAGGCAGTACGAATCCCCCAGGTTCCTTGGAAACTCTACGGATCGGCTCTACTCTATTGCATTGTACATATTAAGGAAATTAATGTTCCATGAGTCAGATCCGACACGACGGCACTTGGCTTGGCCGTTACATATTAGGGAAATTCCAAACATCTTCTCCATAGTTTGATCCAAGTTTTGTTTTTGCTTTTTCATTTGTTTATATGTAGTTCATTTTCCATTTTGGGTATTATTTTCTTTTGTCTTGTCTTTTTCTTTTATATTCTGCTATAGGTGAAAGTTTATGGAGCATGTCAGTTTCTTAGTAAACAGCTAATACCTGTATTGTTTTGTGACATTGGCTGCCAACTCCGTGACCTGTCAACACTCTCTCCTTCTGGACCTTGACTTCTCCGTTTCTGTTTGTGCAGCTTTCCTATCCGCTTCTGTGTCGTAGTGCTTGCCCCTTAGTCTTCTGTGCATGGCTGAAGTACACGGGTATGTTTTTGTTACTGCTAGCAGCTGATAAATCAGCTCTGACTAACAGTGAACCTATCCACAAAGGAATGAAATAAGCCTGATCCTGGCTCATCCTCATTGTTGTTGTCCTGTCTGAGCTCTTTTCGTCAGTATACAGAATGAAAAAGTATGATGAAAAAACATAACCCTTGTGCCCAACTTTCCTGACTTGAAGGCAGGCAGTGTCCCCTTGTTCTCGCTGAATGGCTGCCTCTTGATCTCAGTCTTTGAAATATTATTTATAATCTCTTCCAATCCACAACTGAAAGCCTTTGCATAGTTAATAAAACACAAGTCGATATTTTTTCTGGTATGGTCTGCCTTCAGGCAAGCTCACCTGACATCAGCAATGGTATCCCTTGTTCCATGGTCTCTTCTGAATCTGGCTTGTATTTCTGTCAGTTGTCTGTCCATGTACTGTTGCAGCCAATTTTGAATGATCTTCAGGAAATTTTATTTGAGTGTGAGATTAATGACATCATTTGATGGATCATCTTTCTTCAGAATATGCATAAATATGGATCTCTTCTCAAGCAGCTTTTGAAATCGTTCATTCAATTCACTGCATTCAGCCTTTTTTCGTTTGCTTTAGGTACTCAACATTCAAGAGTAAGTTTTAGAGTCTCTTCTGACATTCATTCTGATCTTTTCTTTCTTGTATTTTAAATGACTTCTATTTTCTCTGTGTATGATGTCCTTGACGCCATTCAACAACTGGTCGTGTATTCAACTGTCTTGTGTTCAATGAGTCGAATCTAGTCTTCAGGTGCTCTCTAAATTCACACAGGATATGTTCAAGGTTGTAGTTGGGTTCTCATGGACTTGTAATTTTCTTCAACTTCAACTTGAACTTGTATATGAACAATGGAGTGTCTGCACCACAGGTGGCTCCTTACCTTGTTCTGACTGGTGATAACAAGTTTGTCAGTCCTCTTATCCACAGGAGTAGTCAATTTGATTCCTTTGTATTCCATCTGCTGGGGTCCATGTATATAGTTACTGTTAATATTTTTTCTAAAAAAAAACAAACAAAAATGGTATTTGTAATACAGAAGTGGTTAATCTTGCAAAATTATATCATGTTATCTGCTGTATAATTTGTATTTCCAAAGATGTATTTTTCAACCCTGATCCTTCTTCTTTCTTTCCAACTATAATTCCAATATGCAGTGATTATCAGTACCTCCTGATTATACATGCAACTAATTTAAGGTTACAGAAAGTGGTAAAAATCTTCAGTTACATTTTATTGGTGTCCCTAAGTTTGGTGCATAAATTTAAACCGTACTTACTGGTTTTCTTTTTTTGTGCATGGATTTTATCCTATCACTGACAACACTGAACCTCAGGATAGACCTTGAAATGTTGTCTCTGACAGTGATGTCAACACTATTCCCCTTCAGTTGTCATTTCCAGCATAGTAGACCATATGCTTGTTTGCTTCAAAAAGGCAATTTCACTTCATGAATACCTAGGATGTCCTTGTTTAAGCCTTGCATTTCATTTTGACAATTTCAAGTTCTCCTGGATTCATACTTCATATAGTTCACTTCCTGATTATTAATGGATATTCATAGCTCTTATTTCTCCTTTTGAGTCATGCCACATCAGCAAACGAAGTTCCAAAAGCTTGACTCAATCCAGGTCACTAAAGTTGACTCTACTTTAAGGAGGCATCTCTTTCCCAGTCATTTTTCAAGTACCGCCCAATCTGAAAGCCGTATCTTCCAGCACTACATCAGAAAATGTTCTACTTTAACTCATAAAGTTTTCACTGGCTAGTGTTTTTCAGAAGTGGACTCACAAGTCCTTCCTAGTCTATCTTACTGTCAAAACTCAGCTGAAATGCTCTTGTTATTTGAACACCAGTGGCACCAGTTCCAGCATGATGGCGACAAGCGAGCCTGCAGGGTACCACACGCTGACAGACGCCTGGGAGACGTGAGCAATCCAGTCCCTCGGGGAATTTGGCTGTGCCTATGACTGTTCTGTGACTTTGCGACAATCAACTTGTGCTGACTTCCTTGGTGATATGTACTGTCTTACCCCTCACCGAAGTTACCACTTATCTATCATGAAGTTAAGGTTTTTCCTTCCCCACTTTTCCCTTCTCCAGTTATCAAAGATAGGTTCTCTCTCAGTGGAAAGTTTCTCATGAGTTTTTATAATAGGGACCTCATACAATATTTGCCCTTTTAGGATTGACTTATTTTTCTCTGCATAATACTCTCCATAGTCATCCACGTTACGAGATGCTTCACAGAGTTATCGTTGTTTTTGACTCTTACTTAGTATTCCATTGTGTATATGTACCATAGTTTGTTTAACCATTGATCTGGTGATGGGCACTTAGGTTGTTTCTGTCTTTTTACTATTTTGAGTCATGTGGCAAGGGTTATTTCTGTCTTTTTGCAATTCTGAGTCATGTGGCAAGGAAAATAAGTGTTCCTAAGCCTATTCACATCACCGCTTTTATTCCTCTAGGATACATTGTTGAGTGTGATCACTGAATCTTATATTAATATTTCTAGCTTTTTAAGGAACTATTACATTGTTTTCCAAAATGGTTATGCCACTTTGCATTTCCATCAGCAGTGTACAAGCATTCAAATCCCTCCAACATTTGATATTTCCTTTTTCTTTCTTTTTTAATTTCTCACCCCACTAATACTGGGGTGAGGTGATAAGTCACTGCTGTTTTGATTTGCATTTCCCCAGTAGCTAGTGATCATGAGCATTTTCTCCAATATGTGTTAGCTGCCTGAATGTCTTCTTAGATGAAGTACCTCTGCCTATACTTTGCCTATTTTTTAACTGGATTATTTGTCTTCTTGTTGCAGAGGTATTGGATTTTCCTGTAGATTTGAAAGAGTAAACCTTCATCAGCTATGTCATAGTGGCAACTCTTTCCTCACTCTGTAGGATCTCTTACAGCCAGTTTTGCCTGCATCATTTGTTAAAAACACTGTCAAAGATTGAGAGATATAGGTGAATGGGTCTTGATTTTTTACAAACAGAATGTAAGGATGTTTAGAAAGAAATTTTTTAATTTAGGGACTTATGTCAGACTTCTACTGTTTGTTAAGTTTTGTGTAAAATTTTGTTTTCTACCACAAGGTTGTACAAACTTTCTGTTTTGGAATTTCTGGTAATTACAGTTAGTTTTATATTTCAATTTTTAAATTTAAACCTTACACTTATTTGGAATTTAATGTAGCAGGTAATATATTGATCTAAGCTTTTGATTTTCTAGATGAGTACCCAGTTAGCCCAATAACGGTTATCAAATACTTCACCCGTTTGTATCGATTTGAGTTACTATCTCTTTCATATTTTCATTTATTTAATTACTTGTCTTCTCCCATATCTGAAGTTTAATTTCGTTGCAACAACCATAAGTGGTGTCTTCAATATTTTCTGAATTCTGGGTAGCTCCATTGGACTACATATATTTTGGGTGGTCCAAAAATCTCTTTTTCATTCTGTATTAATTTCTGAATCTGTCATTTACCCAAGGCTCACCCCCCTAGGTAGGGACCATCACATTTGACTACATTTGACTAGTAGCCTAAAAGTTAGTGGTCTAAACGCATACAATGGCACAGCAGAAGAAGGCCTAGGAATCCGGTTCCTAGCAGGTTACAGCCAAGAAAAATCCCTTCCAGTTTTTCTCTGTAGCACAGGTAACCACCAGGTGTCAGCATCACTCCACTAAAAGGCAAAACTGTTACTGTTAGTGTGATCACTGTAGTATAGCAGCAAGTGACTGCAATAGTGTTGAGAACCAGACTATTGTGTCATTAGGCAAAATCCATCAGAATTACCATCATTCGTCACATATACTTCTTCGGCAATTCCATGTATAGAAAATACACAAATTTGAAATGTCAGATAGGGATATTATTTATTGCAGTGTTATTTGTAGGGGCAAGATATATGCTATGATACAGCTGTACGATGGAATTCTTTGCTGCCGAGGAAAGAATGAAGAAGCTCTTTCTGTATTGATTTGGAAATCACAGTAACATGCATGATGTGAAAAAACAAAGAAGCAGTGGAATATACTTGGAACCTCCTTATTTGTATAAAAAGTAGACAAAATAATATCCCTGAGAAGATACCCAAGAAATTCTGCTTTCTGTGCCAGGAGAAACTGGATGACTAGAATGATCCGGGGTAAGAATTTACACTTCTTTGGAAGCAACAAGTCTGGGTTTTTGTCCATCAAGCAGGGACACTGGAAACCTAAGTTTCGCCTCATCTGCTGCCTCTTCATGAAACCCGGATGTCATAATGTATATACACAGCCAAGGAATAACATCTATTAGAGAGCACAGGTCCTGCCTGCTCTACCTTAAGAAGGTGGTTTGGGCTGGGTGCTTGTGTGTCCCCTTTCATGCCCCACCTTCTGTCACTCATCCCCTTAGACCTTTCAGCAACCTCACGTTACAGATGCCCTTGGACACTGCTGCCTCACCTCAGCTCCCAAGGGCCACCTGCCGTTCCACTAGAGACCCTTAGTGGGCACAGAACTGCAGGTCCACAGCCAGCCTCACCCCCAGACCCTCTGAGAGTCCTGTGCAAGGGAAGAATGCCATGAGGGAAGGTCTGGGGAGGCTAGTAGGTGGCATCACCCCAGAGTACCAGGCCAGATTAGTAAAGGCCAGAAGACTATTTTCGCTGCAAGTCGATAATCTACTGAGCTCCAAACCAGGCCTGGAAAGAGAATAGAACACAGAAGCTGTTCTCGAGCCATAAGACAGTTTTCTTTAGAGGACTATGCCTGGATCAGGGACCCCTTGTGGCTCGCTGGCCTAACTGAGCCTGCCTGCTCCCCTAAGAAGCTCTACACTTCAGGATGCAGGAGTACAGTCATTACAGATCCCTACCTTGGCTTTGTTGGATTTTGCAGGAGGGAGCACTTTACGGGAGACTCTGTAGCTGAATTTGACTCTCCTGGTCCTCCCTTATTCCCATTCCTTCCCCTTCAAATGACTACTTACTGTGAGTGAAACTGATGCTTCCTTGGTGGCCTGAGTGTCTTAATGAAGTACCTTTGTCAAAGATGCTCACTTAGGGCATTTGGAGGAAGAATCTAAGCTACAAAAGATGAGGCTCAGTAAGGTGAGGTTTGTTTTTAAAAAAATTTCATCTCAGTTGGAAGCATTGGGCTGTCTCAACACTTGCTGACCCCGTGTGTGCAGGAGCAGATTACCTGGCCTCTTATGAGGTACCCGTGGATGGATTCAAACTGTCAACATATTTGCTGGTAATTGAATAATTAACCCTTTGCCCTTTCTCTGCTCTCTTTGCTCTATTCCAGTTCTAGCTGAGCAAACAGCAAGAAGAAAGGGATTAAGAAATCTATAGTAAATGTCAGGCTGGGTTTCTCTAGCAGGAAGCTGAATGTCAATAGGCTTCTAAGAGAAACACCACCGAAGCTACAGAGTCTTGAACCCTAGAACCATAGCTTAAAATTCTAATGCTTTACCTACAGACTACACTACTGAGGCTTCTGCTATCAGTGTTTTTTCGGCTACCTAACATAAGTTTGGAAACTCTGGTGGTATAGTAGTTAAGAGCTATGACTGCTAACCAAAAGGTGGGCATTTTGAATCCACCATGCATTCCCTGAAAACTCTATGGGGCAGTTTTAGTCTGTCCTACACAATCACCATTAGCCAGAACTGACTAAAAGACAGTGGGTGTTTTTGGAATGCAGGTTTGGAAACTCAGGATGAAGAGCAGTTAAGAACTATGGCTGCTAATCAACAGGTCAGAACTTTGAAATCCCCAGGTGCTCCTTGGAAACTCTATGGGCCTCTTTTATCTACTCTATGCTACAGGGCCACCAAGTGTCAGAATCAACTCCACGGCAGTGGTTCTGTTCTGTTTTGCTTTGTTTTGTTTTTTTTAAATGTAAGTTTTATGTAGACCAGTTGATTACATGTTCAATGTCTATCTCCTGAATAGCTTCCTTGTACTTCAGCTTCCCAAGAAGACTCTGCTCCAAACAGGTGAGAACTTTCCTTCCTTTCTTCTTTCTTGTATTTTGTCTCTTTAGAATTTCAGGCATGGACTTGTTCATCTGGACCACATACTGCCAGTTTGCAGATCACATTGCTTCACCCAGAGGGCTTCATGTCCATCCGTAGTTACTTTTCTCCAGAGTAACATTGCTTTACTCTCCTTTGTATACTTCTGCATCGTCTTGCACATATTTCTTGCAGCCTTGGGAAGCAGAAAAAAGATGAAGGAGAGAAAAATTGATGACTGAGGAGAGTGTTCTATAATGGTGAAGCAAGCAAAGTGCATGGGTTTAATCTTCTCTGTCTCTAAGCTTGTTCTTGTTCATGACGCAACTTCTCCACCACCTCAGCTTCCTTCATGTCATTAATACTGTTTACTGTTCACATTCATAGGAAAATGATAATTATCTTGACAAATTAGTATACCTTAGGATATATCATTCAGAATATCACCTAAGATCATTCTTGAGTTTTGACCTAAACATGGAGAAAATACTGCACAAGAGAGCTGGGGATACACGAGGAAGGTTTTTTGTTTTTTGTTTTTTTATGATTGAATAAAAATGTACATTCCCATATAAATTTGCATGCTGACCTACATGCAGCTTCCAGTGCTCCCCTGCATGGTGACAGCACACTATTCCTCTCTGCTCAATACATATCTTACCTTCCCAACAGTCTCCTATCTTCTCCTCTCCACCCATTCCCCTTCCTCCAGTACAAGGTCAATAGGACGACCTCCTATAGATGCCTAGAATCATAAAGTGCCCACATAATGTGGTCCCTCTGCGTCACCAAGTCCAATCCATTGTTGTCCAAAAAGTTGACCTTCATTATGATTTATGGACATGGGCAGCATCAGGGCCAGGGGCCATGCTCCCAGGGGAACCCCAAAGTCCCTGGACCATCAATTGTGGTCTTTTAGTGGAGATCTCAGGGAGATCCCTATTTATACTTGTATTGCCAGTGAGAATCAACTTTGTGAGTTCCATTGTGGCTATCACTGGTGGTGGCTGGGCACCGTCTGGTTCTTCTGGTCATAAGTCGATGTAGACATCCACTCATGTGGGTCTCTCTGTCTTCTGGATTCTCTTTCCCCCATGTCCTTATGGACCTTGGTGATCATCTGTTCCTGCTAAGTTGGGACCATTTGCTGTACCCTCGGATGGCATCTTGGCAGCTTTTAAGCCCCAGATGCCACTTACCAATGTGAGGTGCAGAGAATCCTCATTAGCAAAAAGCTAGTTGTGCTACATGAGGAAGTTTTGGAGCAACGGAAAGATTAACTTCTCTGGGGAATAAACACATGGTGGGAAACGGGAAAAGACAATTGTTTATTTCTTCCAAGTAACCTGTCATTTCCAAGGAAGAAAGACTATGTGAAAACTAAAAGAATTTGTCATTACTTAACTTTAGGAATTCACAGATTTTTCACCTCTCCTGCCCCTTCAATATACAAATCCAAGTTGGGTATGAGTCAACACATAAATTGTCTTGAATTGTTTTGTGAATCACTCCACAGTGAAATTTGCCAACAATTTGGGGCCATATAACCTAGGATTAGCTAGTATCTCAATGGGACAAACATCTCTCCAATCTACAATGGCCTTTTCTCCTTTTGGTGTAGCTAGGATGCCACCAAACTGTACTTCCCACCACTCTCCCAGGAAGGCTTACAAACCACTACTTCATCCAATCTTTGTATCATGTGATCCTTCTACTTGTTGGTAGAGGATCAAGCTTTCAAAACATATGTTATGCATGGATTATAATTAAATACTTTCCTGGTGTTGAAATCAGGCATTTCTGACAAAAGGAGCTCTTGTTTGACCTTCTAGACCTTTCTCCCTGGAGCAATGTCATATTATACTTGAGACCAAAAAGGTCCTGCATACCAACATCTGGCGATCCTTCTCTTCATGCTGTCATCTGCAACCCTTTATTATAGAGTTCAATTCTTGCCTACTAATTCTCTACTGCAATGCATCATCATTATAATAATTTAAATAAGAGCACCCTTGAAGAAATATGTCATATCTGATTGTCTCACAATCTCATTTATTAGTTCTTCTTAATTACATTCACAGGTTTCAGAGAATATGTGATTCTTTTTTTTAATGTTGTTAAGATTTCCTCCTACCAAGCTACAAAGTTGAAAAGAGACATCTAGTAGTCTCTTATCAACACTTCCACTTATATACTTGCACAGTGTCCTAACAGTACTGGCTGTGTGCTTTAATGAATAAGGTGTCAGATTCCGGATCTAGAAGATTGAGGGTTGGTTGTTTATTGCACAACAGGTAGAGAAGATTCTGGAATTCACTCCAGTGGCTAATTCCTGAGGAGATGCTGGAAGGGAGAATTGATACAGGCTAGCTTCTCACTTCATCAACCAATAACTAATGTTAAAGAGGCTTTGGAAAACTAAAATAGACTGAGCCTCAAAAAAGACAAGGGAGCAAATCTCGTGTATAGCCACTAATTACCACTGTCCAGTCCTCTCAGTTTACTTTTTACAATGATTTTTTTCAAGATTTCAATGGATGTGAACTAAAACCATTCCCAAAACCAACTCTTCAGACAAACATTGGACAGCACTATAAAACATAAAATAAAACTCATGAGTGTGCTTCTTAGTTCAAGTACATACACAGCACTAATTGGGCAGCTCCTGCCTGGAGGACAGCCAGGAAGGCAGAAAGGGATAGGAGCTGGTTGAATAGATATGGTGAAACCTGGGCTGAAAAGGGGAGTGTGCTATCATGTTATAAGGATTCCAACTAAGGTCACGTAACAATACGCATAACAATGTTTGTATGAGAAGTTAACTTGAGATGTAAGCTTTCATGTAAAGCATACACAGACACACACAAGATTTCAATAGGTGTTTTTGTTTTCTTTCTCCAGATGTTAGTGAATCTTTAACTGCAAGGAACTTTGACTCACAAGTTGTTGCTATATTCCTTTCTCTTTACTTCGTAGAGATGTCTTATTTTATCCATCATTTCCAAGTGTTTCATGGTTACTTCTCTTCTTCTTTTTCCTTTCTGTTTTTTTCCTATCGCAGTTTGTAGGAATGGAGGGGAGACCTGATTTAACTTCTGGAAACTCACCCACAATGTGATGGTCATGGTTCTTCTGTTAAGGATGCTAGATCATGAATGAAAATGCAGAACATAACATATAACCCTTTTTTTAAAAAAAAGTTTTTTCACTAGAGTTTTAAGTGAAAGTTTAAAATTCCAGTCAATTTCTTATACATAGACTTACAGACACCTTGCCCTGTGACCCTAGCTGTTTTCCCCACACTGTGACAGGACACACCTCCCCTCT
This sequence comes from Heterohyrax brucei, assembly GCA_028571685.1. Taxonomy (NCBI): domain Eukaryota; kingdom Metazoa; phylum Chordata; class Mammalia; order Hyracoidea; family Procaviidae; genus Heterohyrax; species Heterohyrax brucei. Next base: position 44,595,221 of record CM053144.1, on the reverse strand, counting down.
CCACCCCATATTTTCCATGTCCATTTGACCAGCTCCTGTCCCTCTCTGTCTTTTCATCTCACCTCCAAAATCTTGGTGCCCAGTTAGTCTCCTGTATCTACCCAAGAAACACAGTCTTCACCAGTATCATTTTATGTCTTATATATAAGTTCACTATTTCTGTAAGGAGTTGGCTTCCAGAATGCTGTCTTTTCTAGGCAATCAGACAGTATGGGAATCATGACTTTCAGGGCCACCCATTCTGTCAAACAGCCAAGTCTTGTCTTTTGATTAGAATTTGAGTTCTGAACCCCACATTGTCTCATATAGGGGACTCTCAGTAGAGTTGCCTGTAGGAACAGTCTTTAGTGGTGGCTGGGCACTATCTAGTTCTCCCGGTCTCATGCCAATATAGTCTCTGATATATGCAGCCTGATTTGTATCTTAGAATCAAACTTTCCTTGTGTCTTTGAAGCTATTCTTTCTCCTTTTCTCCAAGTAAGCTGAGACCATCTGATGCTTCTTAGATGGCCCCTTACTCACTTTTCAGACTCCAGACTGTACTCGACAAAGTAGGAAACAGAAGGTAATACGTAATTCTGACACTTCAAAACAATTTTCTGTATCTTCACTTTTGAGAATTTCCCAAACAGATTGACTTCTATTTTTCCCAAGACCTACATGTATTATGCAAGCAATGTAAATGTTGTGTATTTCCTGAATGGAACATAGAGAGCACATGCACATTTCAGTGTGTCTGGAATAACAGTTGGGTTCTGGATAACGCTGTCTACCTGTAGCTTTTCCCCATGCCTCTATACTGATAGCTGCTATTCTAGACACATTGAACCAGACAAGTGCTTTTCAACATGCTCAGTGATGGAAAAAACAGCAACAGTGCTCTCAGTCATGAAATTTTGCATGAAACTAGTCATATCTTTTTGTAGGATGTATGCTTTGAAAACACTTACTTCAGCTTCTAGCTTCCTGAGGGACTCCAGAAAGCAGAGTAAAATAGGAACTGGGTCACTTTCTACCTCTACAATAGTCGACATCCTACCCATTCTTACAAACCCATTTCCAAACCCTATTCCTCTTCTCTCTGCCATGTACTCATCTGCTATTTGTCTTCACTCAGCATCCTTCTTTCCCCTCAGTCATAAAACCTACTATTCTCTCCTTTTCACTCCCTGCCTTAAGCCTGCTTCTGCTACCATTCCAGTTCAGAGACAGGTGTCTTTACAACATAGTAGCAACTTAACATACAGATTTTAGACTTCTGATGTTTTCAGGCAAGAAGAATTGGATTTTCTCCATCGTATCTGGATTAATAGTGACACCACCTCAGGAATTTAAAGATGTCTCCAGCTATAGGGAAAGTTTATATAGAATGTTATTTATTTTGAAGGTTGTGCCCAGCCCCATAGAGCACTTCTGTATTTTCTCCCTTAAGGAAATAAAAAAGAGATGTTTTAACCACAGGAGCATCCTTCACTTTCTTCCCTCCTGTGCCTTCTGATTTCCTCCTCTCCAAAACCAGAGCTCCAGTGAACAGTATTGCGATGAACATTGGTGGGTATCTATCTGATCACAGGAAACACAGAGTGGGGAGGAGGAGTGTGTTCTCATAAAGAGGGAGAGCAACTAAGGTTGCATGACCATGTGTGTGTGACTTTTTATGAAAACCGACGTGAATTGTAAACTTTCACTTGGAGTGCAATAAAATATCAACACATGAGAAACCAGAGCTAAAGCATTGTTGATGTAAAACTCCATTACCACATGCAGATGCTGGATGCCAGCGTTTGCAAGCACGTAACTATACTTGTCGCCCTTTGTTTCAGCCCAACTATCCCACTGCTGTGGAGATGATCCTGGACTCTTTGGGTTTCCAAAGAGTAATGGGCAAATACAAACTACCAGCCTTTTGGTCAACAACCATAGATCTTAACCACTGCACCACACCCTGTTTCCAATGAATACCGTGATTTAATTAACTACAAGTCCATCTCCTTGCCTGGATCTTCTTTCCTTCGCAGCAATCATGCAACTCGTTTTTGTCTTTCCCTTACCTATCTTCTGTGTCTTTCTGCAATCTTTAGAGGTAGAGAATAGGGACTTTTCCAGGAGATAATCAGAAGATTTAACAGAACATTCAGTCCCATGAGTCTCCCTCATGGTAGGCTCCAACTGATAAGCAGGCAATTGACTAAAAGCAGTCCTTGGAGAAGCCGAGGACTACTGAAGATCTCAGAGTCCTTTGATCTAGAATGTGTTTTATTCCTTCTCCTCTTATGCCTGCAAGGCTCGATTCAATCCAGCAGAAGCATCAAATAAAATGGGTTTTGAATCATGAAAGTTTCCGTTTTTAAATATCTGCAGGCCATTATGTAAAATCAGTGTTACTAAGTGGTGTTGCAGTACCTCACCAGGGGGTGTGGCTCAGCCGTAGAGCGCGTGCTTAGCAGTACCTCCAATGAGCATTCCCTTGACTCTCAGACTCATTCCTTAATGCTAGAAATTTTGTTTCAGACTTGCTCCAGATTTCTGTTTGCGATTCCCTGTACTTGTGTTTTTCCTACTCGCAGAAAGAAGAAATCGTGTTGCAATTACTCACTACTAAGCTAGTCCTCGATATTCCTTGGGCCTTCCAACCTGACTCTTTTAGCACAATAGTCAGAAGGAACAGAAAGAAAAAGAAAGTGCTTACTCAGTAGCTGCTGACTGAGAAGCAACAACAGTTCACAAGTCATAGACAACCTGTTCGCCTTTATGACAGTTTCTTATTATAATTAAGAAGCGGAGATTAAAAATAGAGAGAGGCAAAGATGAAGGAGGAGGTGACTGTTAGACAAATTCCTTTTGAGCCTTCTCCTTTCCCTCACCTGTACCTGTGTCAACAAATAGCAAGTTCAGGAGAAATGTTTCCTTCTGATTTTCTTTTTCTCATTTCTCCTACACCTCCATACTCACCCACTTAATTCTGGTCAGCAAAATGTTGGTCAGATCACTTGTCACAGAGATCTGTGTTCTTAACTCTTTGATAACTGTCATAGATAGAATTGTGTTTCCCCAAAAATCTATAGCAATTTGGCTAGGCCGTAATTCCTGGTATTGTGTGATGCTTCCTCCGTGTTGGAATTCCTGCCTCTATGATGTTAATTAGGCATAAAAACAATTGTGGACATGGTGCAAGACCAGGAAGTGTTTCCTTCTGTTGTGCATAGTGTTGCAATTAGTCAGAACAGACTCCTCGGCACCTACTAACAACAGCAACATGACGTTAATGGGAGTGAATAGGTAGTGTTTTGTTGATGGAGCAGTATTTGATGTGCGGGATTGTTTTGTGCCTTGAGACAATCTCTTCAGATACAAAAGAAAGAATCTGGCAGAGAGATTCGAGGACCTCATACCATCAAGAAAGAAAGCAGTGTTGGGAGCTCAGCATGTCTTTTGGAAAGGACTGGGGTCCCTGCACCTCAAAAGCTTTCAGTCCAGAGGAAGTTTCACGACAAGGAACTTCCTCCAGTGCTGTCAGATAAAGCCTTCCACTGGAGCTGACACCTTGAATTTGGACTTTTAGCTTACTGGACTGTGACAAACCAAATTTCTCTTTTTAAAGTTATCCACTTGTAGCACTTCTGTTAAAGTAGCACTAGCTCGCAAAAACAACAATCCTGAAGAAATGTTTAGGTGCCACCCAGAAGAAGGGCATTTCTCAGGAAACCCGGTGTCTTCTAGCAGCCACAAATGAGCAAGTTCATTCCAGAGACGGAAAGAGCTGCTATGTTCTCTGAAATCCACATATGTCTTGGGCAAAGAGACCTCTATCTTCCTTAGGGGAAAAACATTCTTAATATATTTTCCTAAGGAGAAATGGCACTTTTTGACCTCCTATCCTTGGAAACTCTATGGGGCAGTTCTACTCTGACCTACAGGGTCGCTATTAATCAGATCAACTTGAAAGCAGTCACTTTTTTTAGTTTTTACACTGTAAAAAGAGCATAGGAGACATAGCAAGCCGGGTAGTCTTAAATTACCTACTGAGCCATCCAAATTGTATCTGTGCTCTAGACTGAGTTCCAAGTCTTTTACCTTCTGTTCTAGTTCTTCCATACCCAAACCTACCTCCCTTCTCCTGCCACTCCTTTTTTCTTCATCACACAGTGTATCACCTTCACGTTCCCTCTCCTGACTCCCTTTTATCTGGTCTCCTGTGCTTCTTCCTAGTCAAAATTTCCCAGCAGCTCAGTTCACTTGACTTCCCTCAGCACCACTTCCTAGGCTAGTACTTCTCTAACATGGCTAGAAAATGGAAACATCTGTGGAGACTTTTCTCAACCATATAGATCCCATCACCTCCCTATCCAGTGATTCTCAGGCCATTCAGGATTTATAGATGTGAAATCAGGAATATGCATATTCATAAAGTTCTCAGGCAGTTCCCCCGATTAGAGAGGACTGCATTCTCATCTAAGACATTTACTTCCCTTTTTGCTATGTATTGGACTTTGTAACTCACCATATTATCTTGTAATGTCTTCCAGCCCCTAAGCATCCTTGTAAGCTACTTCCCAGCTCCAAGACTCAGGCAGTGAATTGAGAGAGGTTAGGGTAGACGTGACGCCTCATGCTGGGGAGGAACTGGAGAGCTGACATATAATGTACTTTAATATTCAGGAAGACACACACCTCTCAAGAGGGGAGAAGAATTAGAATAAAATCTAAAACCCAGAGAAAACATGATAGCTAAGGATTACATCCAAAAATTCATGTATGGATTGACTGACACCACAAATTTTAGCAAGAGATTGAATGAAGCTTCTGTTCTTTCAGTCTCTGTGATGGCTAAGATTTAAATGAGGAACATGAGGGGTCTGTTACAAAAAGTTCACATGTTTGCAGTTCTTGCTCAGTCCCCAACACGCTGTCCTCACGCTTCTGTGTAGTTCTCAGTACCCTAGATGCAGCTCCACATGACCAAACCACTCCTGGATTTCCCAATCAAAGTTTTGGACTCCAGGGTTTCCCAAAACAGTGGCTGTATGTGACACCAAGCACATACTGTTTATTACTTATTCACTTAAAAAAAAAAAACCCTACTGCCATCAAGTCATTTCAGACTTATGGTGACATTGTAGGGTACAGTGGAACCACTCCATAGGGTTTCCACAGAGTGCCTGGTGGATTTGAACTGCCTGACTTTGGGTTAGTAGACATAGCACCTAACCAGTCTATCACCAAGGTTTTGCTTAAGACTCATTTTTCTTTCCATCATGATCTAAGTTTCACAGGCTGACTTGGGGGGTCCTGCTCTTTTGTATACTTGGCTTAGACTTAGCCACTGTCTCTGATAGCCAGAAGTAGCTGAGGTAATAGACCACAATGTGAAAATTCGACAGTTCCTAATACTATGAAGGCTGTGTGCAGAAGGAGCAAGTAATTTGGAGTTTCAAGCTGAAGCCACTTGAATGAGTGCTGGTTACAGAGGACTGGGAAAGCCAGGCAGCACAGTGGTTGAGAGCTACAGCAGCTAACCAAAAAGCTGCTCAGTTGAAACTCATGAGGCACTCCTTGGAACCCTTTGGGGCAGTTCAACCCTGTCCTAAATGGTTGCTATGAAGTGGAATCCACTTGCTCACAAAGGTTTTGCTTATTTGTTTTCAGGTGTGTTGCAGTGGTTGGGACAATCGGCTGCTCACTGAAAGGCAGGTGGTTTGAAACCACCACCGGCCTCATGGGAGGGAGATGTGGCAGTTGTCTTCTGTCTATTTAAAGCTTTGGAAACTCTATGGTTTTGCTATGTGTGAGAATTAACAGTGGTGAGTTCTGGATTTTATGCCTGCCAGTGACTGAGAATTCTATGTCCTGCTATTCAAATACTCATTATCTGTGGAAGGAGTCCTGATGGTGCAAGTGAGAAAAACCTTAGTGACAAGCAAAAGGCCAGCTGTTCCAATCCATAGCTACAGAAACCCTACGGGGCACATGGATTTTGGTTTTTCACTGGTGCACAGGTGTCAGGAGGCGAAAACAAAAACTGCACGCCTCTTGCCTTCCAGTTGATCCTGACACACAGAAGCACTGTAGGACAGAATAGAACTGCCTCCATAGGCCTTCCAAACAGCACCTAGCTGGTAGATTCAACCTGCCTACTTCTGGGTTAGCAAACAACCACCGCATCAAAAGAACTGCAAATTTCACTCCCATAACACAATAGGGAAAGTAAGTAATGGCAAGGATGGGATTCAAACCTACTCTACAATACACAATAGATTAGCAGTCCACAGCCTTAACAACACAACCACCTTGTCAGGAATGAAAGAAAGGAGAATCAAAGAGAAGGAAAGATTATACACAGTTTTGCCCATAAATAATTTAGACATCAAGCATGTCTTGAGCTAGCCCAGCATGGAACATCACTAGAGAGCTTTGCAGATTATCTAGATACAAAAAGCTTGTCCACATAGGACAATTCTGTTATTTAATCTCCAGCATCATTTCTATCACCAAAATCATGTTTTTCAATAACTAATTCTTCTCTGTTTCCACCTGTCACATTTAAATCACCAGTAATTATGACTGCATCTTGACTGCACATCTGATCAATTTCAGACTACTCAGTTTCTTCCTATTTGGTGTTAGTTTGTTGTGCATAAACTTGAATAACAGTGTTATTAACAGGTGTTCCTTGTAGACATATGGCTATTATTCTATCACTGACAGAACTATACTTCAGGATAGATCTTGAAATGTTCTTTTAGATGATGAATGCATTGCCAGTCTTCTTCAATTGGTCATTCCTAGCATGGTAAATCATGTGATCATCCAATTCAACATGTCCAGTAGCACTCCTGTTCAGGTCACTAATGCCTAAGATATTGATATTTATGTGTGCCATTTCATTTTTGATATTTTCCACATTTCCTAAAACCGTACTTCATACATTCCACTTTTTGATTGTTCATTGGTGTTTGCAGTGTTTTTCTCATTTTGAGTAGTGTAACATCAGCCAGTGAAAGTTCTGAAAGCTCGACTCCATTCACATTGCTAAGGTTGATTCTACTTTGAGGAGGCAGCTCATTCCTAGTCATATTGTCAGTGCTTTCAACCTGAGCTCTTCATGTTCTAGCACTGTCCTGACAATATTCTGTTGCTATTCATAAGCTTTGGCCAGGCCAGTTTTTTTTCGGTAGACTGCCAGATCCATCTTCCTAATGTGTCTCAGTCTGGAAGCTCAGCTGAAACCTGTCCACCAAAGGTGATTCTGCTGGCATTTGCCAGCCAAAGGCAAAGCTTCCAATATCCCAGGAATATGCAAGCCACCACAGTACAACTAAAAGATAAGTGATGGGCCATCTCAAGAATAGATTTTACTTATGATACACTAATGACCAAAGACTAGGCAAGTTGTGGGCTGATATCAGAGGTATACACAAAGAAAACAAGAAGCCACTAAAAAGACATGAAAGAAAATAAAAACTACAATGGATGTCAGAAGACACTTGAAACTTGCTCTTGAATGTAAGAGTCGCTAAAGCAAAAGGAAGAAATAATGTAGGAAAAGAGCTGAATGGAAGATTTCAAAGAACTGCTCAAGAAGACAAAGTGGTATAGTGAAATGAGCAAAGATTGGAAATTGGAAAACTAAAAGATAAAAACATGCTTGAAGTTTCTCAAGCTGAAAGAACTGAAGAAAAAATTTGGGCTTGAGTCGTACTGTTGAAGGATTTTATGGGGAATATTAAATGATGAAGGTAGCATCAAGACAAGATGGAAAGAATACAGAGAGGCACTCTACCAAAATAATATTCAACCATTTCTGGAGGTAACATATGATCAAGAACCAATGGTGTGAAAGAAAGATGTCCAAGCAGCATTGAAAGCATAGCAGGAAAAAAAGGCTTCAGGAATTACAGAATACCAGTTGAGATGCTGAAACAAACAGATGCATCTCGGGAGGTGTTGAATCATCTACGCATATGCCAAGAAATTTGGAAGACAACTACCTAGCCACTGACTGGAAGAAGCATAAATCTGTGTCCATTTCAAAGAAAAATATCTTAGTCATTGTGGTGGTCAGGATTATGTCAACTTGGCTACTCCATATTTGAATGCTGTATTAAGTGACAGGGTGGGGTCTGTGGTGGCTTCCCACCCCTCAGCTCTCATCTCTCCACCTTCCACTACTACTGCTGATCTGCTCAGGTAGCCAGCAGCTCCTGCTCTCTTCTTCCGGCATCTGGTTCCTGGACTTGAACTAGCAGCTGCTGGACTCATCGATCCTTACAGCCGGCGCTTGAGAGTCCTGTTCCCTGACCTGCCGATCCTGGGTTCGCCAGCCTCTGCAGCTCCGTCTCGCCACCAGCTTGGGATCCACCGACCTACACAACCGGTGATCTAGAACTCTGGTCTCTGACCTGCTGACCTTGGGTTCATCAGCTCCCATGGCCATGTGAGGCTTGTACCAGGACTTGGGACATTCAGCTTCTGAAATTGCATGAGCTATTTCCTGTATCTGTATCTATCTATCTATATACCTTTTCTCGTATTTATACACATTACGAATCTTCCCTTGTAACCACACGTGTTACTGGTTTTGCTTCCCTAGAAAACCCAGCCTAAGACAGTCATCTAGTGCACCTGTAACAGAAATACCACGAATGGATGGCTTTAATCACGTGATAGAAGTTGTCAAAGATTTCATTTTACTTGGGTCCAAATCAACACCCTTGGAAGCAGCTGTCAAGAAATCAAATAATGCACTGTGTTTGGGAAACTTACTTTAATCAACCTCTTCAAAGTGTTAAAAAGCAAGGATGTCACCTTGAGGACTAAGGTATGCCTGACCCAAGCCTGTCATTTTCGATGACCTAGTGTGTATAGGAAAGCTGGGCAATGCAGAAGACTGAAGAAGAATTGATGCCTTAAAATTACACCATTGATGAACAAATATAGAATATACTGTGGACTGCCAGTAAAACAGACAAATCTGTCTTTGAAGAAGTACATCCTAAATGCTACTTAGAAGCCAAGATGGTGAGACTTTGTCTCATGTACTTTGGACCTCTGATATCAGGATGGATCAGTCCCTGGAAAAGGACATCATGCTTACACATGACGCTTGGCAAAACAAAGGGTTACCAAAACTGAGGGAGTCCAGCAACAAAATAGACGGATTGGCACAGTGGCCACAGCAATGGATGAATCATTGCAGTGATTGCAAGGATGGAACAGAAACAGGTTATGTTTCATTTTGTTCCTTTCTATGACTCAGAACAGACTCCACATTTTCTCTAAGTCTATGTTTATTGTTGTAGGAGACTGATAGGTTATCTTCCAAAGTGGCTGTACTGTTCTGCTTTTTCCCAGCAGCAAATAAGAGGCCCGTAGCTCCACACCCTTGCCGGCATGTGGTATTGTCAGTATTCAGGATATCAACTGTTCTAACAAGTATGTAATGATATCTCAACACTATTTTAACTTGTAATTCCCTAGGGGTTTATGGTAATCCCTGAGAAGTGAATATAGTTCTCTTTTTGGATACTAACTGAAAATTGGTGGCTTGGATCTTACCCACAGTTTCCTCAGGAGAAAGATCCAGCGATCTACTTCAACTAAAAACAGTATGAAATTCTTTCAACTAGTGGGGCAACCAGCATCGTGCCATCCTCATACTCGTTGTTATGTTTGAGTCCAGTGTTGCCGCTACTGTGTCCAAACATGTCACTGACAGTCTTCCTCTTTTTCACTGACCCTCCACTTTACCAAGCATGATTTCCTTCTCCAGGGCCTCATCCACCCTGAAAACAGGTCCCAAGTATGTCAAAGTCTCACTATCCTCTCTCCTAAGGAGCATTCTGACGGACTTCCTTCCTAGACAGACCTTTTTTGTTCCTCTTGCTGTCTCTGGTACATTAGTAGTCTTTGCTAACACCATCATTTAAAGTCATCAATTCTTTGTCCAGCTTTTCTACGTTTATGAGGTAATTGAAAACACTGTGACCTCAAAGTGACATCTTTGCTTTTTAACGCTAGTCCAAATCAACTGGAAGACAAAGGGTTTACAAGGTCTTTCACAACAGATATGCTTGATGCAATTGTGTTGTTTGATTTCTTGACTGCTATTTCCACGGGTGTGGCTTTTGCTCCAAATAAAATGAAATCATTGACAACTTCAATCTTTTCTCTGTTTACCATGATGCTGCTTAATGATCAAGTTGTGAGGATTTTTTTCTCTATGTTGAAGTATAATCCGTACAGAAGGCTTTAGTCATTGAACTTCATCAGAAGTGTTTCTTACCCTCTTTACTTTTCTGAAAACAAGGTTGTATCAACTGCATAACACAGGTTGTTAACGAGTCTTCCTCCAGTCCTGACATCTCCTTATTCCTCACATTGTCCAGCTTCTCAGATTATTTGCTCAGCATACAGACTGAAGACGTACAGTGAAAGAAAAAATCCTGACAAACACCCTTCCTGACTTTAAACCACACAGTATCCCCTTTCTGTTTGACTGACTCTTTTGTTCTATGTACAGCTTCCTCAAGAACACAATGAAGAGTTCTAAAATTCCTTCTCCTCACAACGTAACCTGTAATTAATTATGACCCACACAGTTGAATAACTTTTCATAGTCAGTGAAACACACATAAATATCTTTCTGGCATTTTTGGCTTTCAGCCATGGTCCTTCTGACATCAGCCATAATACCCCTTGTTCCACATCATCGTCTGAATTTGTTTTGAATTTCTGGCAGTTCTCTGTAAATGCAAGCACTTTTGAATAATAGTCAGCAAAACTTTACTTTCATGGGAGGAGATATTTCAATATATATGTTTGACAAATGACAAGTGGAATACATGGAAATAGCCTCAAAGAGACTAGGAATAAGACAGAAAATTTCATGGAAAAAGAGCAAAAATTAAAAAACATGCTCCACAGGAGTATACTGAACTACCCAAAGATCAATATTAAAAGTTATTATTGTGAGGTCCACCAACCATAGACAATGGATCCTGCTTGCAAAGGACTTTGGGGGAAAACCAGAGTACCTGACTGAGCAGCAACCTGGACCAGGAAGAAAATCACCGAGTATATGGCTCTATGGTAAACATCCATTGGGAGCCATTAACTACTGCGAAAACAATTTGATCCATCATAGATTAGATATGCCTTTCCCTGGTCCCCTTGCACGTATCCTTGCACAAAAAGACGACAGTATATAAGTCCACGAAGCGCACCACCCTGCATGGACCTCTCTCTGGGTAACAATTCATATTTTGCTGCCCTTCATGAGAATCTCAGTGTCAAACTCTGTAGGGAAGTTCCCTGATACTACTTTGTCTGATCAACATGGCTTTTATAGCTTCCCCTACCCACACAAATTCAATTGTTTTAATAAATTCACCCTTTCAGTTCCTTTAGGCCACACCCAATATTCCTTTGAAATACCAGACAGACATGCCAACGTCCAACAATACATCCCACCCCTGCGAAGTTCAGGTTCTCCGAGCATTCTGTGTTGCAATAGCATTTGTCCTTAATTGGTAGCTCCCTGTAGTTAGAATACATTATGTACTGGTATACACAGGCTTTTCCCTTAAGGGGAAGAAAGGAAAACTTTTCTCAAACTCAACACATCAGCCTGTGAGGTATTCCCTCCTGTTGCAGCTCTCCAGAATCTTTTTCTGCAGGGTAATAACAGAGACCAAAACCTAACCCATGTTCCTAAAAGCAAGACAGAGATGACTGTAAAGGAAATGTCATGGATTGAACTGTGTCCCCCCGCAAAATGTATGTATTGATTTGACTTGGCCAGGAGTCCCAGTATGGTGCTGTTCCTCCCATGTATTGTGAATCTTGCCTCTGTGATATTGATTATGGAGAATGGGCTGCAGTTGTGTTAGTGAGGCAGGACTCAAGTTACAAGCTTGTAGGATATCAGGGAGAGAAGTGAGCAGAGGAAACTGGGAACCTCATACCATCAAGAAACATCCCCAACAGCAGAGCACATCCTTTGGACCAGAGGTTTCCATGCCAAGATGCTCTCCTTAAATGTGGACTCAGCCACATTTGAATGGACTTGCAGTTTATAAATAGATTAGTGGCTTACCAGACTTTGACAATAAAAGTTTCTCCTTGTGAAATCTTTCACTGGTGGTATTTTCTGTTGGAGCAGTAGCAGGTGACTAAGACAGGGAAGTGACCATGAGCAACTGAGGTACTCCTTCACCCCCATATCCAAAGTACTTGCTTCACAGAAAAACAACAAAGATAACAAATCCAGGAATTACAGCACCTAGCTTTACAAAATCCATTCATCAAAGAATGGAAGGCAGGTAGAAGAAGCCAAAAGATCATTGGCACAGGAAGTATTCAAATCAGCCCAGGTACAAGGTCTGGTAAACACTAGAAAAAGCTGCTGAGAAACTGGTGGTCCTTTCAGACTTAGGATATTAAAAATCCACGTACTGATGTTAGGAAGGTTCCAGAGACCAAATTTCAATTCTTCAGAGGGAAGGGAAACTGTAAAGAGCTTTAGATGGAAAGGGTCCCACCTTTCCCGGGTCAGGGGAGGTGAGCAGGGAAAAGAGCTGCCACATCCTCCTTCCAATCCCTCCCACGCCGTGTTGGTTGCAGGTGAAGTCAGTGGTCTACATGAGTCTTCAGCTTGGCAGGAGTGGGACGTGGCAAAAGGAATTTCTCTGCCTAAGTTGAGCAGACTGCAGGTACACCGTCTTGTAGAAGGGTCTGTTGCTCATGAAGACCACCAAGGAGAAGAAGCTCAACTGAAAAACTAAACTTTACCGGTGTTCTTGGCTTCACTGATGCTGATAATAATTAAAGGAAAGACAGCGGAGAAGACACAGCCACTAATAATGTACCAGGACTGCGTTTCCGCAAGCATGCCAAGGGCAAACCAGATCTAAAGTAGTAGGGACGATTCCTTTCTGTGTTTGATAACCGCGAGTGAATTCCAAGTCCTTTATTGAAAGGAATGGTAAACACAGAAGGACGTACCTATTCACAAGACTAACCAGCTGACCAAGAGGGATGGGAAAGACCCTCACAAACACCGGCTGGAGAAGGAAAAGAGCCTATCAGCGTGTCAGCAATTGTTTTCCTGAACTAGGGATTGGATGAGGCTCCCTCCCTAGTACCTCAAATGTCAGATCACCTGTGTCTTGGAACGAAACGGCATGGACAACTTTGCTAAGCAACAATAGGAGAGCACCCAAAGAGCACTAAAATAGACACGAGGAAGAATTCCAGCCGCGACCAAACATCCCCATGTAGCGATGGATCCTCAGTGATTCTGCTGCTCCTGACTAAAGTACAGGAGTGACACTCGGTAAAGCAAGAGGAGACTGAAGCAGAATCCTGCTCCATTCCAAGAGCAGCACTGGAAAATCCTTCCAGCAATACGTGGCTCACTCTCTTGCTTGGACCGCCCGCACACTCAGCTCTTCTACGGGTCAGAATGCTACTTAATCTTCCCGATACTGTTCCTCCCTCCTTTGACGTATTGGAGCCTGCAGTTTAGAGGTGGTACTGTACCCCAAAGGAAACCTCGATTCCCCTGACAAGGTCCTAGAGAAAGATTTAGACAGCGTCAGCCATCTCTTCACCGTCCTCTATGAACGACACAGGGAGAGAGAAGTGCCTCAGAATCTCATCACGAAAGTCAGGCAGCTCTGTCAAAGGCGGATTTGGTTCCTTCGCCGCCAAAAAGTAAATAAGTAAAGCCAAAATGGTTACAGGTCCGTAGTCGGCAGGATTCGAACCTGCGCGGGGAGACCCCAATGGATTTCTAGTCCATCGCCTTAACCACTCGGCCACGACTACAGCTGGCTTCCCAAAAACCTCTTTTTTTTCATCTGTAATGGGATCTGTGACCTTCAGCCTATTCTGCTACTGGTCTGGTAGAGTGCAACAGTTCAATGTTACTAATATTAAAGAAAATTTAAATTAAAAACACAATGAAACAATACTCCCCTTCACCAAAATGGCTTAAGTTGAAAAGACTGCAAACAGCAACTGTTGCTGACGACATGACGAGAATGACATTTGTATTCTTTGCTAATGGCACTGACAACTGGCACATTCACCCTTGGATGTTCCTTAGAAACAGGGCCTTAAACAAAATAAGTTTGACACCTATTACCCTGAAACTCCACAGCTTTGCTTAGACCCAAGAAAAATAAATACTTATTGCCCTTGAATGATACATACAAAAATGTTTGTAGCAGCATCGAGCTTCAACAGCAAAATGAATGAAAAACCAGTGACTTACAGTGTTAATACAATAGAATATGGCCGCTGTAAAAAATAACTACTGCTACTGCGCACACTACCCAATGAAGATATAATGAGTGAAAGAATCTATACATAAATGAACACATACTGTGATTCCATTTACAGTATTTCAAAACACAGGAAATGGTGGTAGAGGTCTAAAGACTGGCCGTAACAGAAATAAGGGAGCTTCTGGGAGCTGAAAAATTCTTTACTTTGGTCTGGATGTTGGTTTTATGAGATATATGTGTGTATTAATAACTCGTTAAGCTGAATAATTAGGGTGTGTGCATTTTTCTGTTTGTGAACTAAGCCTCAATTTAAACGAAAAGAAGAATGACTCCCATGTATATCGTCTCACCTCCAGTACATCCTATCTCTCCATTACTACTGTTCCAACTGTGGTCTGCAGATTGCTGTCTTGTAAGAATTGTGTTTTGGTTTCTGTGAGCATTAGAAACCTTTGTATCAGTTTGAATGTGCAAGGACATTGGATTCCTCCTACTAAAAAATGTAGAAACTGTTTCAAGAATTGTGTGACTATTAAAAGACCACAACTTAGGAACAACAATGGAAGTTTTAATACACGATGTGGACAGACTCCAAAATCTGTCCAACAAAACGCAATCAACAGAAGAGAAAATAGATAAATGGGAACTATTAAGAATCAAACACTTTTGCTCATCCAAAGAATTAAAAAAACACCCACAGAATGAAAAAAAATATTTGGCAACTCTGTGTCAGACAGACGCCTGATCTCCATAATCTATAAAATACCACAAAATATCAATAAGAAGAAGATAAATCATCCAATCAAGTGATGGGCAAAGGAGATGGACAGACATTTCACTAAAGAGGAGATCCAGGCAGCCAAAAAACACATGCGGACATGTTCACGATCTTTAGTTATTAAAGAAATTCAAATCAAGATGACAATGAGATACCATCTCACCCCAACAAGATTGGCCATGATCCAGAAAACACAAAACAACAAATGCTGGAGAGGCTGTGGAGAAAGTGGAACCCTCCTACACTGTTGGTGGGGTTGCAAAATGGTCCAGCCTCTATGGAAAGCAATCTGGTGCTTCCTTAAAAAAACGGATATTGAGATATCATTTGACCCAGTAATTCCACTACTTGGAATATACCCTACAGAATCAAGGCCTTTCACACCAACGGACACATGCACGAGAATGTTTATCGCAGCACAGTCCACGACAGCAAAAAGATGGAATCAATCCAGATGCCCAACAACAGAAGAATGGATAGGTAAACTATGGTACATATGCTCAGTGAAGCACTACGCAATAATAAAGAATAACGATGACTCCAGGAAACATCTCATGACCTGGTTTCAACTGGAAGACATTATGTTGAGTGAAAGTAGTCAGCGACAAAAGGACAAGTACTGTATGAGACCTCTACGATAAGATCTCAAAAACAGACTTGTGTATAGAAGAAAAGACTCTTTGACAGCTGCAAGGGAGGGGAGGGAGGGAGGGCGAGGAGGGGAGGATTTAGATTAGAAAGCTGCTAGAAATCTGGTTGGGTGGAATTGATGATAGCACACATTAGGAACAAGAACAACATTAAGTGGACTTCAGCATAACTTGAGTACTCCTTCCATCTTAACCCAATATTGCAAGGATAGAGTAGCTGGGGCAGGGGGCAGAGGACCATGCTCTTAGGCAAAATCGAGGCCAATTGGCACAACTAGCATTTTGCTAAGAGGGCTCTCTGCACCCCACATTGGTGAGTGGCGTCTGGGGTCTCAAAAGCTGCCAAGCTGCCATCCGAGGACACAACAAATGGTCCCAACTCAGCAGAAACAGATGCTCACCGAGGACCAAAATGACATGGGGTAAAGACAACCTAGAAGACAGAGAGATCCACAGGAGTGGGTACTTACATCGACTTGGGACCGGAAGAACCGGATGGTGCCCGGCCACCACCAGTGATAGTCGCGATGGAGCTCACAGACATGAGTCTCACTGGCAACACAAGAATAAAAAAGCGTGCATCCTGAGATCTCCTCTAAAAGACCTCAATTGATGGTCCAGCGGTTTCGGGGTTCCTCTGAGAGCATGGCCCCTGGCCCTGATGCTGCTCTTGCCCATAAATCATAACGAAGGCCCACTCTTCGGACACGAATAGATTGGACTTGGCAATGCAGAGTGACCATATATTGGATGCACTCTATGGTTCTGTGCATCTATAGGATATCATCCTGCTGATCTCTGGCTGGAGGAAGGGGAGTGGACAGAGAGGAGGGAAAAGGAGACTGTTGGGAGGATGAGACATGTATGGAGCAGAGAGGAGTAGTGTGCTGTCACTGGGCAGGGAGAGCAGTGGAAACTGCATATAGGTGGGCATGTAAATTTATACGGGAATGTACATTTTCACTCAGTCATGTTAAATAAAAAGAAAAAAAAAAAAGACCGCAACTGATGGTCCAGGGGCCTCTGGTTTCCCCTGGGAGCCTGGTCCCTGGCTCTGATGCTGCCCCTGTCCATAAATCATAATGGAAGTGGACTCTTCCAACAGGAATAGATTGGATTTGGTGACACAGAGTGGCCATATCTTGTGTGCATTTTCTGGTTCTATGGATCTATAGGATGCCCTGCTGACTTCTTACTGGAGGCGGGAGAGAGGGTGGAGAGGAGGGATAGGAGATTGTTAGGGGGATATGACATGTATAGAATGGAGAGGAAGAGTGTGCTGCCACCGGGCAGGGAGAGCAGCGGGAGCTGCACATAGGCGGGCATGCAAATTTATATGGGAATGCACATTTTCACTCCATCATCATTTAAAAAAAAAAAAATGGTGTGACTAGAATATCTCCGGTCAGTTAATGATCCAGTGTTGCTGTTTACAAGATTGTAAGACTGGATTGACACCTAGAACCCAAGAGAAAATACAAACCTCAGGAAATACTATCGTTTACTTTTTTATTCGTTACTTTAAAATGATGTTAATCAAGCCTGCTTTTTATATTTAAAATTTACCATTATTAGCTACAATAAAACAAGAAAAAAGACTGAAACTCAGTGAGAAAGAGTAAAGTCTCAACACATACTTCAATAAAGAATATACTAAAACACAAGTTAATAACCAAAACAGCTTCAGTTAAAACAACCGGCCATAGCAAGTATCTCTTGATACAGACCTGATGCTTTCACACATTGTTGATCAGACTGTGAACTGCTACATGTACATGGGTACATTATTTAGAAATATTGCTTCAAACAATATATACCTACAATCTACAACTCAGAAAATAAACAGCTGTGATTGGACCCTAGAAAAATGAATGTTTATTGCCTCTGAAAGAATTCTGCCAGAATGTTCCTAGCAGAATTAGCCATTTCAAATATAAACAAACAGTACAACGAATGAAAACATATAATACCCAGAATTCATATAACAGAGTATCACAGACACATACGATACAAATACTACTACCAGAAACAGTATGGATTCATCTAACAGAAAAAAAAAAAAAATTGAATGAAAGTAACATACTCAAACAAGCACATATTATACGATTTCATTTATTATATTTCACTGTGTAGAAAAAACTATGCTGTTTAAGGTCAGAAAACTGGAATTGGTTAGGATGAGTTAAAAGGGAGCTCCTGGGAAATTTCTGTATCTCGCATATTTCTATATCTTGAGCTAGATGTTGATTCCCTGGAGTACTCATATGTATTATTCATCAAACTGAACACGTATTGTGCCTTTCACTGAATGTGTAATTAACCTCAATTTAAACAGGAAAGAGGAGAAGGATTTCCTTAGATATTTTCCGACATCCAAGAAACCAAAATCCATTGCATCAAGTGAATTCAGACTCATGTTAACCCTATGGGACTGAGTAGAACTGCCCCATAGTATTTCCAAGGAGCAGCTGGTAGATTTGAACACCCAATCTTTTGGATAACAGCTGATATCTTAACCACTGCACAATAAGGGCTCCACGTCCAGTCACATCGTGTGTCCTCAGTTTTCCGTGTTGTGTGCTATTGAGCTGATTCTGACTCAAGGGGATTCCACTAGTGCTGTTCAAATTGTGGTCTGCAGACTGATGTCTGTCTAGGAACTCTTCATTGCCTGATTTTGAGCATTGGAAAATTTTGTGTCATTTTGACATGATAGTACATAAACATACATAAGTTGAACTGTTTGGTATGGTTCATAAATATGTGTGTATGCAGTTTTATATATATATAGATATACATATGATTTGTATTTGCACACCCCACAAATAACAGAAATACAAATACTGCTTTGTGGAGTTATTTTTTCTTCTAATGATGTAAATTACTGGAATGAAAGAGGTCCATGTAATTGTCAGCATCACAGAGGACCATTTAAAAATTTATGTTGAAATTTTCAGAATGGTAAGCAAATAAAATTCTCTATGCAGAATATATTTTTAGTGGGCAAAACTAATGGCAAAAATTGTTGAAGGGAGTCTCCATTAGCCAAAGCCATTAGTTGCTTTTTATATTGTTTTGTTTGCAAACTATTCAATGCTAGCCCATTTAATTTTCTGTTTTCTATGGATGGATTTATCAACTTGAATGTAGCTGATAGATACAAAAACAGTTGGGTTCACAGATATTCTATGCTTTCATAATGTAACAAAAGACGTGGTTTTCACTTATGAACTGAAAACAAAAGTTAATGGAGAATGTCAGTGTTGGAAAGTCATTCAGCAAGGCCTCAGTGCTGTTACTGTAACAATCAATGTTATGGAGGAAGAAATGAACTGTTTGGATCCCCACAAAATGGACATTTTTAGGATTTACTTGAACTTGTTTCTCAGTTTGATTCACTTTTAGCAGGTCACATCTCAAAATATGGTAGGTAATGCAATAAATAGCAACCCATCATAGATGTCTAAAACAACACAGGAAGAATTGATAAACTTAGTAAGTGGTAGAGTTTCATCAACTGTTTTCAGTGAAATAAGCGTAGCTTCATAATTCAATTTTTCTGGAGATTCCACTTCTGATCTTTCTCATACAGGTGAGCTAAGTGTTGTTTTAAGATGCATATAACCAACAGAAGGAAAGCCTGTTGAACAATTTATCACATTTACTAGCTTAAAAAGTCACACCAAAGGAGAAGTTGCAAATCAGGTGCTTCATTATTTATCTGAAGTTTGCAAAATTGATTGTTCTAAGTGCAGAGGCCAGTCCTATGACAATGCTGTCAGTATGTCAGGGTGTTATT
The DNA here is from genome assembly GCA_028571685.1 of Heterohyrax brucei. Lineage (NCBI taxonomy): Eukaryota > Metazoa > Chordata > Mammalia > Hyracoidea > Procaviidae > Heterohyrax > Heterohyrax brucei. The sequence continues at coordinate 44,575,706 of CM053144.1, read as the reverse complement.
AGGCACCCTAATTTATAACCCCCAACTGCCATCTCATGTAAAGGCAGAAAACTTTAGAACATAATGAATAAGCCATTTGGGTGCCACGTGCTGCACATTCATTCCATCTTGAAGGCTGGAACTGCACTAGAGTTTTGTCTGTGAGGAATTTCTTTTTCTATTGTTCAGTTAGTCTACACATTTTTGCCACCTCTGCTCACCAATGAGTAGTTCTTAAAACATAGACAATGATCGAGTATTAAATTTTCTTTTTAATACATGTTGGGAAGCGAATGCTTGGTAATGAGTGCAACCCTGGGATCGTACTCTAAGATGCCTTAGAAAATATTACTGAGGACCACACACAAAAAGAAGATACTAAAAGAGAAACGGAAAACATGGCCAACAAAATGCAAACACTGGAGTATGTATTTAAATAGATCATGTGAAATAACATATTGCAGCATTTTCGTCAGAAGACTCAAGCTCCCCAAGATTCAGAAGTCAATTTAAGGCAATTTTAAGATACATCACAGGTCTCTATCAGTCATTAATGAGAGTTTACACAATTTAAGAGGAGATTTATAAAATTTTTAAAACACAGCACAAACACTACCGAATGCTAATTATTACGCAGTTCTCTGTCTCAGATGCATTAGAAAGAAACACGTAAAATCATAGAAGTGTTTTGGAAGTATCATTGAGTACCAGAGGTCAGCTTCTCCTATCCACATCGTACACCATCACTGACACACTTGAAACGTACGTGAAAAGAAGGATGAATAAGTATGAGGTTTTTTTAAAATAGATTTTCCTTTTTAAACAATGTGGATTTACCTAATGAAGGATACATAAAGACATCCAAGAAATTAGTGCCGGCTCAGCCCCATGACTTAAATACCAGCTTTTATAGAGAAGTGCCACAGTACCATTGCCACATGGGAACTAGGTTTGTAGATTCAGGAAAAACAGATTTTACTCAAGTGGACAAGTATGATTACATAGTGAAAGATAAGATACAATGTATATTTCCCGATCCTGAAATTGCTTTGGGCATATTCTAACTTTAATTATCACAAACTACACAACAGAATGCTCCTTTTCATTCCTATACAGAATCAAAAACTCTTAGTGAACCAAGAGAATCTAACAATGACAGTATCTATTAGAAACCTTGGTCACTTAGTGCTTAAAGTACTACTTCTGCTAACCAATAGGTCAGCAGTTTGAATCCACAAGATGCTCCTTCAAAACTCTATGGGGCAGTTCTACTCTGTCCTGTACCTGTCCTATATGGTCGCTATGCACTGGAATTGACTTAATAGCAGTTTGTTTGTTTTGTTTGCTTTTTGTTTGTTTGTTGTCTAGCCATTGTCCTTACTATGTCTGGAAGTAGATGTTCAGCAGTTTAGTTGTGATTAAGTCACTAAAAATGTGCAAGATGAAATTGCAGAAAGAAGTACTTTTTATTGAAACTTAATAGCGATGAAAGATCTACTAAAACAAAATAAGTAATTTGTTCTAATATTTATTTTTTGACCATTAAATTTTCTTCTAAAATCTTTTCATTTACTCATTTATAAATAAGAATTTATTATGAAACAAGCATCAAAATTGAAGTATCAGATGTTTAAAGCAAAAGTGGTGAAAATCAATTTTTTGTTGTGGAAGAGCAACAGAATTTTACATTGGTTGTTGGAACAATGAAGTTTACTGATTCACTGCCTTTGTTGTGGAATGGGGAGAATATTCTTGTCAAAAATTAGTTATATAGTAAAAATTGTAGTACCCCACAGCCACTAAAATTTTTATAGTCCAATTCATCTCATTCTGCCAAAAGGGCATATGTCACTTTTGTGTTAAATCACTAACTTTATAATCACACTGAGAAAGAAAAATGGTGTATGCCAGCCAAGTGTCGTCGAGTCGGATGTAACTTACACGTTCCATTGCAAAGCCTGAGTCAGAAGAGGGGACACCACACGTTATCAGTGTTTAGGGCTCTCATATGCCTTAAGTATAGCCCTGTACCCTGTCACACTTCTGATCTCTGCATCTGTAAGATAATAAATGTGTGTGTGTGTGTGTGTGTGTGTGTGTGTGTGTGTGTGTGTTAAGCCATTAAGTTTGTGGTAATTTGCTGCAGTAACTAATCCAGAGTTTGGTATTAGTTGTGCTGTAGTCAATGTATTAAAAAGCTGTCTTGTTTCCAAGGAACATGAATAAAGTTCTTCAAGGATTTCTTGGCAGTGTTTAAAAAAATCCACAGTTCTTACAGGTCCACTTAGAAGAGTATCACAGGAAATTGCTTGGGACTTGGTTCTGGAATCAGTGTTTTAAGCTTCAAAAGCTTAATCGGTGGAACAATTTTCCCTACTACTAGCTCTTGTTTTCAAGTCAGTGTCAAGCAGAAGAGCCAAAAAACCGCTACTGCCCTCTCTGAGGCTCGAACTCAGGACCTTCAGATTATGAGACTGACGCGCTGCCTGCTGCGCTAAGAGGACACTTACATGCTAACTTTTTTAAACAAATATCTCTAATCAAAAGACGTAAAGCCCCAGTAAATTTCTGAAGCACTTTTTATTTAATATGCACTTCCACGCCCCCCAACGAAATAGATGCTGCGTCTTACATGCGTTTGTTGTTGCTCTCAATTTGTCACAATAACCTTGATCTAAATTATTTCAGTAACTAAATATAAAACAGAGTGAAGTTTTTCACTTCACTTTACACATCACTCTGTGCTGGATGACACCGAGGAAGTCACTTACAATCTCTGGGCCTCATATTCTCCATCAGAAAAACAGAGATCATAGTAAAAGCACTTGCCTTTTGAGGCAGCTAGCAGGACTGACGGTAAACGTAAGGGGAGATTGCATGGCACATAACAAGTTTCTAATAAATTTTAGACGCTGTTTACCGGTGGCTTGGACAACTGGCGCGCAGAATTGTTATGAGAAAACAATAACGTATTAGCAAACATTCTTGCTTTTTTAAAAAAGAATAAACATAAGCTTGGGTATCGTATGGTAGCGTGGCAGAGCGGTCTAAGGCGCTGGATTAAGACTCCAGTCTCTACGGGGGCGTGGGTTCGAATCCCACCGCTGCCAACTATAATTACAAAATCATTCTTTCTAACAAAATTCGCTAGTCTTGAAGTTACTTACAGTTGTCTGGGGCTGGTAACCTAAAGAAGCCCTCCATCTTTCCTATAGCAAGTCTGAGCGCTGCTGGGGCAGTGACTAAAGCGTTTCACTATAAAACCTGGGGCCACAAGGCAGCCTATTCAGCTGTTGGATTTCTCAGCCAGTCAAATAAAACCAATTATGGAGTATTAAGTTAAATCAACCTTTTATCATTTCGTCTATTCTTTACGTCTAAGAACACTATTTTCTTCCCAAGGAAAAAATCTTTTATATTTTTTAAATGTTTATATTGAAATAAATAACTACTTTCACATAGGTAGGAAAATGTAGTGGCACAGTGGTTTAGAGCTACAGCAGCTGAACTAGCTGCCAGCGCTTTGAATCCACCAGGGGCTCCCCCAGAAACCTGTGGGAGAGTTCTACTCTATCCTTTGGGGTCTCGGTGAGTCGGAATTGACTAGGTGGCAAAGAATTTAGTGTGTTTTATTGTTGCTATTTTTTGTCTCACATATTTACAAATTACAAAAAAAGAACCAGAAGACTTTATATACGGTAAGTATCTTCCCATTCCACAGGTACCAGATTCTGCCTATTCAAGTAACTCTATTAGTGTGATGTCGGCTGTTAGGAGTATTATTCGCGTACCGAGAAAAATAACCAGTTGCCGTGGGCTGAACCCTGACTCATAGAGACTCCATGCGTCTCAGAGTAGAACTGTGCTCTGTAGGGTTTTCCGTGGTTGACTGTTTGGAAGTAGATTACCAGGCTTTTCCTTTGAGGACATTGGTTGGCAAACCCTTGATGTGCCAGCACTCACACTTTCTCAACTTTGGGTTCCTCGTTTCCATTCATTCAGCTTTCAGGTCCATTCCTGCTTTCTCCTACTTGTCCCAGGGCTAATAATCTCGGTCTCTTATACATAGCTGAACTACCTATGTGTTGTTGTTGTTCGGTGCTGGTGTCACTTGTGACTGTGACCCTATAGACAGCAGAAGGTAACGCTGCCTGGTCCTGCATCACCCTCATAATCATTTTTATGTTTGAGCTCATTATAGCCAAGTCGTTGTGTCGACCCATCTTGTGACAGGTCTTCCAGTTTTTCTCTGAACCTCTACCGAGAAAGATCTTCTCTAGGGACTGGTCCTTTCTGATAATACGTCCAAAGTATGTGAGCGAAGTCTCATCAACCTTGTTTTTAAAGAGTGCTCTGGTTGTATTTCTTCCAAAGCAGATTAGTTCATTCTTCTGGCAATCTGTGGCATATTCCATATTCTTCACCTACACCACAAATCAAAGGCATAGGTTCTATTTCAGTCTTCTTTATTCATTGTCCAGTTTCGGGCGTGCATGTGAGATGACAGAAAACATCACGGCTTGAGTCACATGCACCGTGATCTTAAAGACAATGTCTTTACATTTCATCACTTCAAAGAGATTTTTGCAGCAAATTTGCCCGATGCATTGCATCTTTTGTTTTCTTGACTGCTGCTTCCATGGGTGTTGCCTGCAGATTCAAGTAAAATGCAATTCTTGCCCACTTCAATCTTTGATCCATTTGTCATGATGCTGCTTACTGGTACAGTTGTGAGGATTTTTGTTTTCTTTACGTTGAGATATGAGTCAGAATCAACTGGATGGGAACAGGTATGTTGAAGTGTAATTCACACTGAAGGCTGTGGTTATTTTATCTTAGTCATTAAGCTCTTCAAGTCCTCTTTGCTTTCAGCAAGCAATGTTGTGTCATGTGCATGTCTCAGGTAGGTAAATAAGACTTCCTTCAGTTTTGATTGTGTATGATTGTGATTGTAATGGTCCAGTGCTGTGTTTCACTGCTTCGGTGATGCTTCACATCTGTTGAGAGTCAAAAACAAAAACATCAAATGCGTTGCCTTCAGTTCATCACAGTTCCCAGGAACCCTATAGGACAGAGCAGAACTTCCCCACAGCGTTTCCAAGGAGCAGCTGGTGGATCCAAATGCCTACTTTTGGGTTACGAAAAATACTGCTGGGCCATAAAGACTCAAATCTCACTGCAACGAGGCAGTGGAAAAACTGAAGGAACGACGAGGGTGGGACTTGAACCCACGCATGCAATGCACAATGGATTAGCAGTCCATCGCCTTAACCACTCGGCCACCTCGTCGTGATTGTCAAGCAAGAAGATATTCAAAGAAGTGGAAAGGGAATGCACACAGTTTTGCCCTGAAATCATTTATATATTAGCATAACAGAGGTAGCCTAGCAGGAAACATCGCTAGAGGGCTTTGTGTTTTATTTGGTTCAAGTGAAATAAATGGGCACAAAGTTTTTTACCCTTCCCTCCTTATATTTCTTTCTGTCTCTTTAATAATAGTACAAAATGACAGCTTAACGTGTAGTCTTTTGGGGAGGGCGGTGATTGAAGAGATGCTGTAAGCTTGTAGGACTTCTTTTCTCACCTTTCTCTTTGTATTTTCTGCTGTCACGGTCACCTAAAGGGATATAGAAGCTCCTAGGAAGTTCAGTTGGATCATGTTTTTGCTATCAGTGTGTGCCAGAATTGAACGGAAAATATTAGGAGAAGTGAATTTGTATTATTTCAAGAATGGGTTCAGATAGTGTTGAAGCAGAGAAAAAGTGTTAAGAGATAGAGAGGATGGAAGCCAGGACTTCATAGATGCCAAAGGATGTGCCCTACCACTGAACTGCATACACTGTTCTCGAAGTCCTGCTGTCAAACTTTGATCTAGAAGTGAGTGTTGTTTCCTGAGATTCAGGCACCTTGAGCTAGCAATGTGGTGTGTTGCTCAGTGTTAAGAGGCATTAAGCCTCTTAATGCCTCTTAATGTTTTAGGCTGGAGGCACTTAAGAAACACTGGGGGTGCTGATCCTTCAACTGCTTTAAAGTGAAGACGGAAGACTGGAAACACAGGAGTAGGCGCAATAGCCACTGTGACTCCTTGACAACTGTGAGTTGTTAAAAGTCTCTGTCTTCTATTATTAGGTGTTATTGGCCTCTGTCTTCATGTTTCCATTTTCAGATATTTTGATTTCCTCTCTTGTTATCTTAATCTGAGGCATAAAACTAAATAAATTCTTTTTGTTGTCTAGAAGTCTTCACTGTGTTTGTTGCTTGCTCTGTCAGATTATTTGTGCCAGATTTGATGGAGAACAGCAATGGCAGAAGAAAACCCAATACTGATGCACTCTGCATTTTATCATTAAGTGTTCACACTTGGCTGCTTCTCTCTTTTACTCAAGGTACCATGTAACTCAGGGGCTCTAACAGTCTAGAAGACACATTCATAAGGCATCAGTGAAACAGCAGCTTTAAGATTTAGAGAAAGGTTTACAATTTACGGTAAATAAACAAAATAAGAGTGAGTGAAGCGTTTATTTATTCAAAGAAAAAATCAAACAGAAATGGGAGTTTTGAAATATTGCTTGAGGGGGGAAAGGGAGAATGGGAGAAAGCATGAAAGAGAGAAGATAAACTCATGTGGAATTCAAGATATGTTGGAATACACTTGTGATACTTTCACAGTGAACTCAGGGTAGCACTCTGGTCTCCAACCTTGAATTTGTGAGCGGTCAGTAAGCACAGGCATGTAAAAGGTAAATAAAGACTGAAATATATACTTTGAGATGTGAGAAGTAGAAATTCATTTGTGTTATTTATGGAAAACAAATAACCTTGCTGCAACACTCTTCTAAAATCCTGAGATTTATCATGGTTAAAACTCAGTTGTTTGAACTACGTAAGAAGACTAGGAGAATCTTCATTTCCTGTTGCTAGTGAATTCTAGAAGCTAGGTCCTTCTTTGGAGCACTCAGACTTGCCAGTTGTCTGGACACTGGCCTTTGAGAAAGGGAAAGCAACTTTAGTACAAAGCACAGAGCAAGACGCTTGGAAGAAGTTCTTCATTTCCCGCTCTCTGAGCTGTGATGCCCCTGCTGATGCATCCTTTGTTGTGGTCAACCAGCAGTCACAACCTGCCCTTCTTCTAATACAGAGTGGGTTAAATCTCACTTGGGCCAGTTATGACTATTGGAAATTTACTGGCATTAAGTGAGTGAGGTTACACTAGTACCTGACTCCTTGTGCCTGTTAGCTTTGTGTCATTCTGGTTTGCACACATATGAACCTTTGCCAAAATTCATAAAAGTAGCATTGAATCTTTTTTGAAATTGGTAGAATGTGATTTGTCTGTTAGACTTGGTCTTTCAGTTGGCTCATGGGATTTGTACAATAAGAACATGAAACAGTGTGTGGTAGGCTTTAACCGAGTAGAAAACAAGAGTATCACACGCAAAACTGATGGGGATATCTATGTATTTGTCCATGTATCTGTGCACGCATGCGTAAATGCTAAGTGGTATCTTGGTTGTTTGGTGGTGTAAAAGCAATGCGTGTAACTGTCAAGTGTTCACCATTACAGTGTCATTTGGAACAGTTTCACTGTCCTAAAAATATCCCATGTTCCACTTATTCATCCCCTGCAGTTTCCCGTGAACTGCTGACAGATATTTTCTCTTTACTGTCTATAATTTGCCTTTTCTGGAATGTCATTTGTTTAATCAGCTAGTGCTGCTTTAACAGAGGTAACACAAATGGACGGCTTTTGAAAAAAGAAACGTTTTTACACAGTCCAGTAGGCTATAAGCCGAAATTCAGGGTGTCCACTCCAAAGGAAGCCTTTCTCTTTCTGTCAGCTTTGGAGGAAGGTATTGTGTTCCATCAGTCTTTGCTCAGGGAACACCTTGGTCCAGGAACCTCAGGTCTGAAGAAAACACTCTACTCCTGGTGCTGCTTTCTTGATGATATGACGTTCCAATCGTCTCTGCTAGCTTCTTTCCTTTATATCTCAAGAAACTGCCTGAAGGCACAAGATAATCTTACACTTCTGGGTCCTGCCCCCCCCAACACAATTGCTGCCCCTTCACCTTCATTAACATCACAGAGGCAGGATTTACAACACAGAGGATATGCATAATACCAGGAATCCTGGCCTCATTAAATTACCACACAGATTTTTAGGGGAACAGAACACAGCTCAATCCATGACATCATCTATTTAGAACCATTCAATAGACTAGCTTCTTTCACTTAGCAATCTACATTTAAGGTTCCTCCATGATGCTTCATAAGTTGAAAGCTCACTTCTTTTTGTTACTAAGATTCCATTATACAGATGTGCCAGAGCTCATTTGTATATCTATTGAAGGACATCTTGATTGTTCTCAATTTGAGGCAATTACTGGTATACACACTTGTGCACAGGATTTTGGTTGGCATAAGTTTTCACTTTCGCTTCATTTGACTAGGAGCTCGTATGTTGCTGTATGCTTTTGTGTATGTATGGCTTGTACTTTGGACCTCGTAGACTTGTTCTAATTTTCTTCAAACTTGTTCTAATTTTCTTTCCTCTTGAAATTACATGTGAGCACTTGATGGTCTGTTCCACAGTTAATCCTTGGCTTTGTTCTGATGGACAATATTGAGCTTTTCTGTTGTCTCTTTCCATTGATGTAGTCAGTTTGATTCCCAAATATTTCTTCTGACAAGGTCACAAATATGGTTGTTGTTTTTGCTGTTGACAAAGGTATTTTCAATGAAGAAGTTGCTGATTTGCAAAATTCTATCACATAATCTCCAACATCCTTTCTATCACCAAGGCCGTGTCTTCCAACAACAAATACTTCCTTGTTTCTGATTTTAAAACTTCAGTTGACAGTAATTACCACTGAGACTTGAATTAATGTTTGATCAACTTCAGACTGCAAAAGTTGATAAAAATTCTCAGTTTCTTGATTTGTGGCCTTCATGTTTTGTGCATAAATTTGAATGATAGTCCTGTTAACTGGTCTTCCTTGACTCGAAGGCTCTTGACTTTGGCTGTAGGAAGATGGATATTATCCTAACTGACAGCTTTATTTGCATAAATACCTAGGGACACAATGGCTGGATCATACATATCACTATGCTTCTGTATCTGTATGGGTTATACAGTGCTGTACTTCAGGATTGTTCTTACTCTTTTTGACAATGAATGCAATGTCTTTTCTCTTCAGTTCACATAGTAGACCGTGTGACTGTCCAAATTAAAACTGCTAGTACCAGTCCACTTCAGTGAACTAATGCATATTGATCTTTATGCATTCCATTTCATTTTTGATGTCTTCCAATTTTCCAAAATTAGTACTTTGTACATTTCACATTCCAGTTATTAATGGATGTTTGCAGTTATTTCTTCTCATTTTGAGTAGTGCCACATCAGCAAAAGATAGTCCTGAGAGCTTGATTCATTTACTTCATTAAGATCAACTATACTTGGACAAAGCAGCTCTTACCAGTCATATTTTGAGTACCTTCCAACCTGAGGGACTCATCTTTTGACACTGTATGAGATAACTTAGTTATATAGCGCTTCTGTAACAGAAATAACACTAGTGGGTGGTTTACACAAGAGAAGTTTATTTTCTCACAGTCCAATACAGTAGACGTCTGAATTCAGATTACTGGTTCTAGGGGAAGGCTTTTTCTTTCTGTCAGCTCTGAAGGAAAGTCCTTCTCATCAATCTTCCTTTGGTCTGTGAGCACCTCAGCACAAGAACCTCAGGTCATTGGATGTGCTCTGTTCCCAGTATTGCTTTCTTTGTGGTAGGCAGTCCCCAACTGGACCAGGGATGTAACCTTAGCAATAATGTTGCAATCTCACCCTAATTCTTTTTAACATAATCCAATCTTCCCCCCATTAACCAAGGGTAGAGATTAGGACATAAAAAATACATGAAAATTACAATCACAAAAATAGAGGACAACCTTACAATACTGGGAATCATGGCCTAGCCATACTGCTACACAGTTTGGGGGAGACATAATTCAATCCATGACATTCTACCCTTTAGATACCAAAAAATGAAATGTTTACTACATGCCAAACACATTCACCCTATCATAGCAAAAATCTAAATGCCAAGGCCAAAATGCAAAAACTCTTCTACATCATTGAAATCTAAGATGCAAATGGTACCTCCAAAGCACAGTGGTAGAACAGGCAGGCACAAGCTATACATTTCCATTATAAACAGGGGAAATTTCAGGGAAAGAAGTCACAGCAGCCACCAACCAAATGAGCAGAACCCATTACATTAGCCCTCCAGGCTTGAAAACAATCTTCTGTTCTCTCAGACCATTTTACACTACAGCCCTGCCCTCCAAAATCTAAGTGTTGGCCATACTGTCTGGATTCTGAGTGGAAGCCCCTTAGCCTTGGGCTTCAGCTCTACCTTCCAGGCCCACTGGGAAGGCAACTCTGCTCCCTCAGCTTCAGGCACACCATTCTCCTACTTCAGCTGACTGGAGATCTTGCCATCTTGGCTCTGGCAGGTATGTTCTTCCACTCCTTAGGTGTAGTAGCCCCACCCCCTTGGCTTTGGGCAGCAGATTGGGCCACATCCACTGGCACAAGTGATTGACAGTCTCACATTCTGGAATCAGGTTGCTGAAGATCTGACTCTGAAAGCTAGGAGGCCATGGCCCCACTCTCTGAAGCCCCAGAGGCCATGACTCCACTGTTGGAAAACCTGAGGTCAAGGCCCTTCCTTTTCAAACTGAGGCAGTTCAGCTTCTTTATCTCATCAGCTTCAGGGTCTTTTGGCCTGTCTGCCCTTGGGCCTAATGCCTGCATCTGCCCTGCTGGGATAAGTGTTCCAGAGATCTTCAGTTCCACTGATAAGTGCCTGGAGGCACCTCATTCTTCCAAGAAGCCTCCTGCACACAGGCATTCATCTCTCTTGATCCATGAGCTGAGGCCAGGGCTTTTTCTCATGACTTTCCGGTTCTACTGCCGCCTTTAGAGAAACTAGCCTTTTCCTTACATCACGTCTTCCTCTACAAGGTCCCTCAAGATTTTCTCCTAGTTTAGGTCAAAATACAAAAACCCTTTAGCTCATTCTCTAGATTGTAGGATCCAATCCACATTGATTCATCAAGGTTGTTATTTTTATTTTCAGGCTCAGTAATTGAAAATATTTATAGGGGAATGTAGACTCATTCTATAAGGATGTGGAAACTGTCCTGAAATGACATAGACCTTACCCAAGGTTTGTGGGTTAATGGGTTTGTGTTTTCCTTGATTGATTCCATGAGTGTTTAGGATTTGTGTTCCATTTCTTATTAGGCAGCCTCTTCAGGAGGTGAGAGTCTTCCAACAACCAGAGACTGAGTTCAGGACAGACAGACAAATGGCTTCTTTCTGTTCATCCATATCTCGATATTCATGTTCAAGTATGAGAGGCAGACAGGATTTGGCAGCAAGTCTTCATTTCTTCAGCCTAAACCTGGGTGAAACATTTACTTCTCAATGTTTTAGAACATTAGAGAGATGGAGACAAGACAAAGAAACAGCTCTCTTCTTTGATAAAACAAATTCTTCTTTACCTGACATTACTTTAGATTCTCGTGTTTCCCATTCCAGAAAAGCAACACTGATTTTTTTCAAGCACTGGAGCAAGTTATTCTTCCTTTGGATTCCAAAGCCTCAACACTCAACTTTCACCGTTATGCTCTTAAACTGACTGCTTAGTCTTGGGGCTTGCAAACAGTGGCTCATATATCAGTGATTGATGAAAGTGTTTGCAGAGAATATGTGGATAATGAGAATGGCAAGAAATAGCTTTCAGTGAGCACCATTGTCTCAACAAACTAGTTAAAAATAGAAACATGAAGACTAAAGCAACTCAAGAGAGAAGTAAGTTTCTGAAATAAAGATGTTTGGTCATGCATTGTCAGGGAAAACAGAGATACTGGGGTTTGAACCTATGGTCTCATACCAGCTAAACACTTACTCTACCATTGTGCTATATAGCCCGGCAGAATGCTGTCTTACAGGAATATTCGTGACTACTCTAACAATTTTTGAGTACTAAGTCAGGATAAATTTACAATATGTTCTAATCTTTGGGGATGACCAGAGGCACAATTGTACTTGACTGCTCACCTAAAGATCGGTGGTCCTAGCAGAAGAAAAGACCTGGTCATTGACTTCATTTAAGATTACAGACAACACATGTGGTCTCCACATGGGGTCAACTTGAGCCAGAATTGCTTGGAGAGCAACCAACCACAATTTTTAAGGAAGCAACTTGCCAGGCTTTTTCTTCCTTGATGCTTCTGCGTAAGTTACAACTGACAAGCCTTCGGTTACCATTAGGTTACCAAGCCAAGCCAAGTGCCGTCAAGTCGGATCCAACTCATGTTCTACCCTGACCATTAGGTTACAGAGTGCAAATGTTTGCACCAACCAGGGAATTTTCTCATATAATGTACTGATTATTTTTCTACAGGATTTCTAAACATTTCTTATGGTTAAAAACATTGTTTTCTCCCTACAGTCTTCATACCCATAATATGTAAAATGAGAATAGAAATGAAAATCACAAGCATGTAGTATATTGGATTCCTTGCTCCATAAGTTCCTAGGTTTCCTCATTGTATTTCAGCTACTTATTTTTAAACTTTTAAATAAAATGAGGAAAATGACAATAAGCACTTCATGAAAGATCACAAAATCAAACCAAATCAAATCCGTTGAGGTCCAGTAGATTCTGACTCACAGCAGCCCCATGGATGGGATAGAAATGCTACGGGTGATTTCCAACCTCTAAATCTTTATGGAATCTGACTGCCCAGTATTTCTCTCCTCACACAGCTGGTGCGTTGGAACCACTACCCTTCTTTCGTAGCCCAAACCATAACAAGTTCATCTTGAAGGCTCCTGCACAGATAGAGGTTTTGTGGTTTCTTTTTTTATAGTTCTGCATTGGATAGCAGTACTATTCAGTTGTTTTAGATTCCAAAGCTTTGGAATGCACTTTTTTTAAAGAAAGTTGTTATGCAAAATTATCTCTTGCTGCCGAAACCCGGGGTTGAACCAGGGACCTTTAGATCTTCAGTCTAACGCTCTCCCAGCTGAGCTATTTCAGCAATCTGAAAAGACTTTTTTAGGAGTTTCACAAAAATGTTACTACGGCTGCTTTGTTTTCAAATACTCTATCTTATTCTGCATGATACACTCACTCAGACAAAGTTATAAGGCCTCCAATGCCCTCCATTTCTGAAACGAGATCCAACTTTTGGAGTCAATGGATAGATACCACAGAGAAACACGAGGGCGGTCAACGAGAGGAGCAGGTGAACAGGAGAAGCCTTTCTGTTGGGTGGCATCTAGCTCTTTCACGCACTAAACACTTCTCGGAAAACTACGGGAATTTCAAATGAAACGATTGCGCCTGTTCTTTTTCTCTTCTTTCAGTTCTTCTTTTTCTGTCTTCCTGTTCAAAGACAATGGAAAGGGCACAGAGAATTCAGAGAATTAAGAAGCAAGTTAGTGTACTGGCAGACTTCTTTGAAGTGGGGGAATCCCGCGCTAGTCAATTTTGTTTTTTCTGTTTCCTTTGTTTTTCTTTGTCTTCCTTGCGCTGGCATGGTGGCCTGGGTGTTAAGGGAAAGCTGGAAGTGTGAACAGGGAAATATTTCAAGGCAATTCATCAGGTACTGTGTTTGACAAGTTTAAGTATTCGTTTTTTTTTTTTTTTTTAGGAATTGCAAAAAGCAGAAGAGCTTACATAGCTTCAGATCCTCTCAAAGAAAGAACACTCTCTTACTGAACCACACCTCTCTCATGACAGGAATGTCTGAAGATCCTCCTTGAAATATTAGCCATATTTCTAAGGGACTTGGGCAGAACCAATAGTTGACCAGAGAGAAAACTGTTTCAAATCTAACTATATCTAAAGTTCTAAACTACAGACCCAAAAACCCACTGCCGTCAAGGCGATTCCAACTCATAGCAACCCTATAGGACAGGGTAGAACTGCTCCATAGAGTTTCCAAGGAGCGCCTGGTGGATTTGAACTGCAGACGGTTTGGTTAGCAGACGTTAGCACTTAAGCACTACAGGACCAGAGTTTCCTAAAGTACAACAGGAAACAGATAAACTGAAAACCCAAAGAAACACTTTTTGCCCCTTTGGCATTCCAGTCCCTTAGCCCCTTTCCAAGTTTCCCACCAGGGAAGATCTATGATGGAACTTTGTCTTGTTTTTTTGTTTTTCAACTTCTCTTTCTGTCCACTTTTTCTTTTTTCACTTCTTACAAAGATTTTCTAGCTCCCTTCTCCTAAAGAAGACGGGATTTATCACAGTCTGGGAGAAGATATTTAAGTATTTACACTTGATGAAGGACCCTTATATGTAATATAAGAAGAGTTACAGCAAAACACAAAGAAAAAAAGCGGAAACAGTGAGAAAGAGCAAATACTAAATATGTATTGCACTCAAAAGCAAATTAAAACACAATGAAATAATACTATGCCTTACCAAAATTGCTTAAGTTAAAAGAAATGAAGATATCAAGTTTCACTGAAGACATGGAGTAGAAACTTTCATACACTGCTATTGAGACTATTAACTAGTACGTCCACTTGGGTACACTATTTGGAAGCATTGCCTTACAAAATACGTATAATCTACAACCCAGACACTCCACAGGTGCATTTAGATCCAAAAAAAAATTTTAAAAATCCAATGTACAGTATTCATTCAATGAAATATTACAGAGTAATAAGAAACACTACTACTAGGAACAGTATGGCTGTAACTAATTAAAAACATATGGAGTGAAATCACCAATACTTAAATGAGTACATATTATACAATTTCACTTACAATATTTCAAAACACAGGAAAAACTAATCTATGCTAGTAGAGGTTTGAAGATTGTAATTGACTGAGATAAGGTACAAGGAAGCTCCTGGAAGTTGAAAATTTCTTTTTCTTGGTCTAAACATTGATTCCATGGTGCATAGATAATGTATTATTAGTCAAACTGAGTAATTAAGTTCTATGAATCTCACTCTATGTGAACAAAGCCTCAATTTAAACAAACAGAAATGAGAGGGAAGAATTTCCTTAGATATCTTCTCAGCTCCTGTACATCCTATATTTTCATTATTGCTGTTGATAGGTGTCATTGAATCAATCCCCACTCATGGCAACCCCATTAAAATCAAGCCCCAAAACCTGTTCCATTTGAGTCAATTCTGACTCATAGAGAACCCTTTAAGACAGGGTATAACTTCCCCATAGGGTTTCTGAGGAGTGTCTGGTGAATTCAAATTGCTGACCTTTTGGTTAGAAGCCATAGCCCTTAACCACTACACCACCAGGGTTCCCATTCTAACATTAAAAACCAAACCAAACTCACTGCCATCGAGTTGATTCTGACTCACAGTGATCTTATAGGTCAGAGTAGAACTGCCCAGAGTTTGCAAAGATCACCTGATAGATTTGTACTGCAGACCTTTTGGTTAGCAGACGTAACACT
This sequence comes from Heterohyrax brucei, assembly GCA_028571685.1. Classification (NCBI taxonomy): domain Eukaryota; kingdom Metazoa; phylum Chordata; class Mammalia; order Hyracoidea; family Procaviidae; genus Heterohyrax; species Heterohyrax brucei. The sequence continues at coordinate 44,560,215 of CM053144.1, read as the reverse complement.
TAAACCACTACACCACCAGGATTTCCATTCTAACATTAGCGCTGTTGAAGTTGTGATCTGTAGATTAGTGCCTGTCTAAAAAATGTTGTTTTGCTTCATTTTGTTAATGTGATTGTGAGAATTATAAACTTGTATGTCAATTTGACATACCAGTACATTAAACTCTGCTTATTAAATATGCTAGAAACAATTTCAGGGACTGAATGAATGAACTGTGGTACCAGCCACTTAATAGTCAAATAGCAGAACTGTGTTGACACTTTTGATACTATTAAGATTGATTTGAAAACTGGAACCTAAGAGAATATACTCATTTGGAAAAAAATATATTTATTCTTATAATTTGTTATTTTATAAAGATACTATTAATTTAATCAAGTCTGCTTTCTAAATTTACATTTTATCATTACTACCTAAAATAAAGCCAAAACTCAAAGCAATTATCTTTGGGTGGATTCAAACTCGTGGCAATCTCACATGTATCAGAGTAGAACTGTGTTCCACAGGATCTTCAACAGCTGATTTTTCAAAAGTAAATTTCCATAGCGGCAGTGAACAACAAAGCAACAACATTGTCCCAAGAACTGTTTTTCCAGATATCTTGCTCCTCTGGTTATGCATAGTCTCACTGCACTGGGCTTGGAACTTCAGTAAGGCCTCTTTTTACACAAAATAAAAAGTAAGTCTTTGCTCAGGCTGCCTTAAAGAGCACTGACATACATGCAAGGTAATTTGTGACAACATCAATATTCTGGACCATTTTTGAGGTAAAAGAGAACAGCAACTTCCCAAAGGCTTTGAACTTCCTGCCTGTTTCCAGTATGGCCAGGGTCACCTCATCTTAACGGGCAATTCAGCTGAGACAGGACAGCAAAATACCAGGAGCTGCAGTGAGGACCTCTATGTTTGATGCTCATTCTTCAGAGGAGACCCTGTGACACCAGATGTTTCCCACACCATTACACTGGGATGTCTGCCCTTCAACTGCTCCTGGATGTTAGGACTACAGCAGAAGATGTTAGAACTACAAAGGGAAAAACCTAAAGGGTTGCTTAGGAAATAGGTCCAGGCACAGGAAGATTCTGCCACTCTGATTCTGAGGATCTCAAAGACAAAAAAATTTCCTATGGACTATTGCACCATTTCCAATCAGAATCCTCTCCAGAGTGAGGAAAATGGGAAGCAGAAGATATGAGCTGAGCTAAGACTTGCTGAACAAATTATTTTTTGGTAAAATCCTTTGTAGACCTGCACAGGTCTTCTGGCATGTCATTAACCAGAGTATTTTTTTTATTTTAAAAAGATACAGGTAGTCTGCAGATTACAAGAAATTCTATTTCTAAATGTGTCTTCAAGTTGAATTTTTATGTAAGTCAAAACAGTTAAGATAGGATTCATATACAATGTCAGTTAGTCAAACGGAATCTGGATTGAATTTCTGGCAGCTCTCTGTTAATATACTAATGCAAACTTTTTTTGTTATCTTCATAAATTTTTACTTGAACGTGATGTTAATATTGTTCAATAATTTCTGCATCCCATTGAATCATCTTTCTTCAGAATGAACACAGCATAGATCTCTTCAGATTGGTTGGCCAAGTAGCTGTCTTCAAATTTCTTGGTATAGACAAGTGAACTTTCAGCACTGAAACAATTTGTTGAAACATCTCAGTTGGTATCCTGTCAATTTGTGTAGCCTTGTTTTTTGCCAATTCCTTCAGTAAGAGACTGGTTGCTAATTAAAAGATCAAGAGTTCAAATCTACCAGGTGCTCGTTGGAAACCTCATGGGGCAGTTCTACTCTGCCCCATAGAGTCACTGTGAGTCAGAACTGACTCAATACAATGGGTTTGGTTTTTTGGTTTTGCCTTCATTATAGCTTGAACTTGCACCTTCAGTACCACCATTTCTTGATCATATACTACCTCTTGAAAGAGTTGAAGTTGACTGATTCTTTTTGGTACAGTGACCCTGTGTATTCTTTCCACCTGCTTTTGATGCTTCCTGCATCATTCAGTGTTTTGCCCATATAACCCTTCAACAATACAACACTTTGGCTTACATTTTTTCTTGTTCTTTCAGCAGGAAAAATGCCAAATGTGTTATTCCCTTTTGGTTTTGTAATTCTAGAGCTGAGCACATTTTATTATAACACTTTACTTTGTCTTCTGAAGTCACCTTTCAAATCTTCTGTTCAGCTTCTTTACTTCATCATTTCTTTCATTCCCTTGAGCTAGTCTACATTCAGTAGGAAATTTCAGTCTCTTCTGATATCTGTTTTGGTCTTTTTTTCCTCCTACTGCCTTCATATACGATGTCTTTGATGTCATCCTACAACTTATCTGGTCTCCTATGGTCATTAGTGTTCAATGCACCAAGCCTCCTCTTGAGATAGTCTCTAAATTCAGATGAGATATACTCAAGTTCATACTTTGGCTCTCCTGGACTGGTTTTAATTTTCTTCAGCATCAACTTGAATTTGCACGTAAGTAACCGAGGGTTTCTTCAGCAGTCCGTCCCTGACCTAGCTGATACGTTGATATTGAGCACCTTCATCATCTGTAAACATTTGTAATTGATTAGATCCCTACGTGTTCCATTCAAGGAAGTCCATACATATAGTAGTCATTTATACTGTTGAATAAGTCATTGATCTTGCAAAATTCTAGTATGTGATCTCCAGTGTTGTTTATATCACCTGGGCTACATGTTCCAATTACCAGTCAATCCTATTTGTCTGATTTTGGTCTTGTGAAATCAATTTTTGTCAGCTTCAGCTTGAACTTGCATGGAAGCAATTGATGATCTGTTGTGCAGTTAACCCCTGGCGTTGTTTTGACTGATGATCCTAGTTCTTCCATTGTCTCTACCACAGATGTAGCATATTTGATTGCTGTGTATTCCATCTGGCAAGGTCCTCCTGTATGGTAGCAGTTTATGTTGTCCAAAAAAATTAGTTAAAATGACTAGTTCTTTAGTCTTGCTGTCATGGATTTTATTGTGTATCCCAAAGAATGTGTATAGCAACTTGGCTGTGACTCTCATTATTAGGTGATGTTCCTATATGCTGTAAATCCTACCTCTGTTATGGTAACGAGGGAGGGTGGCAGTGGTTGTGTTAGTAAGACAGGGCTCAATCTATACAACCGTATTGTAACTTGAGGCAATGTCTTCAAATATAACAGAAAGGGAAGCAAGCAGCAAGTTGGGAACCTTGTACCACCGAGAAGCAGTGCTGCCAGACAGCACATCTTTTGGAAAGGAACCCGGGTCCCTGTATCTCAGAAGATCCCAGTCCAGGGGAAGGTTGACGACAAAGACCTTCCTCCAGAGCTAACAGAGAGAGACAGCTTTCCCTTGCAGCTAATGCCCTGAATTTGGACTGATAACCTACTGGATACGATAGAATAAAATTTCTCTTTGTTAAAGCCATCCACTTGTGGTGCTTCTGTTATAGCCACACTAGATGACTAAGACACTTGCAAAATTCTGTCATGGCATCTCCAGTGTTGTTCCATCACCAGGGCCATATATTTCAACTACTGGTCCTTTTTCTTTGGTTCCAACTCTTGCATTCCAATCACCAGTAATTATCAGCGCAGCTTGATTGCATGTTTGATCAGTTTCAGACTGCAGACGTTGGTAAAAAGCACATTCCTCTTCTTGAAAATGAAAAAATGAATTCAAGAGAATTACTCCTACAGCAGAGCACCAGCCAGAGACAGAGTCTCAAATCAGAGTATTAATTCCACATCTTGAAAACTAATGTTTGGCTAACCGGATTTGGAAGTTTCTTGGAACCAGTGACTCCTTCTTTTCCTTTCAGTTTCATCCTTTCACTAATCAGAGTCTAAAACTGTTATCTTATGCCTGTCGCACCATTGTATTTTGGGGAGCAGACAACTTGTTTCTTGAATTTCATAGAATCACAGATAGAAAGGAATTGTATCTCAGAACACATTACACCTAGAGCCTTACTCATACCTAATTTAGAGGATTTAGATGATAAGGGACTTTAAGATGATAAGATTTAGATGAGAATTTTGGTCTTTGAGATGATGCTGTAATGGGTTTATATTTGGAATGAAGTGAATGTTTTTGCAACTGGGACAGATATAAATCTTAGAAGACAAGAGGGCAGCCTGTAGTAGAGGTAAAAGTGCCTCCCCACCTCCCCCCAATATATCTGTTGCCTAAAGTCCTGGTAGCCCCTTGGTTAAGTGCTACATCAGCTAGCCAAAAAATCAACAGTTAGAACCCACCATGCCCTCCTTGGAAGCTCTGTGGAGCAGTTCTGCTCTATCCTATAAGGTGGCTGTGAGTCGGAATTGACTTGATGGCAGTGGATTTGGGGATTAATAGCCAAAAGATGTGAATGTGTTACCTTAAGTGTCAAAAGGGATTTTGTAGACTTGATTGTGTGACGTATTTTGTGATGGAAATTTTTTTCTGGATGTTCTGGGTAGGCCCAGTGTAATCATAAGATTCTTATGAGAGACACAGGAGTGCCCGAGTCAGAAAAGAAAATGAGATTAGTCCAGTGGAACTCATTTCAGACTTCTGACCTCCAAAACAGTATGATAATAAATTGCATTTTCTAAGCCATTAAATTTGTGACAATTTGCTACATTAGCAATAGGCAATTAATTCAGTCTGGTATTAGATTACACTGTAGCCAGTATATTGAAAAAGTGCTATGCTACCGCAGGAAACTGATGAAGTTCTTGAAAAAAAAGAAAAATACCTTGACAGAATGTTGAAAGTCACAGATAATACAATCCCACTTATAATTACATCACATGAGATTGACTGGAAGTTAGTGATAAAATCTGCATCTCGTATGCAAAAGCATGATCAGTGATATAATTTCTCCTAATAACAAGTTTCTTTTTGAGTGTATGTAGAAGAGACAAAAGAACAACAGCAACAAAATTCTGCATGCCTTCTCTGAGGCTCGAACTCAGGACCTTCAGATTATGAGACTGAGTGCTGTCTACTGCGCTAAGAAGGCACTGTTGCAAACATGCTGTAGAAAATAGTTCAACAGAAAGTATTTCAAGCATCAATGAAATTCCAGGAAAAAATAGATTTTTATATACTATACATCACCATAGAGGATCTGCTGACATGTTGGTTAAGAGCTACTGTTGCTAACTAAAAGTTTAGCAGTTCGAATCTTCCAGCCGCTCCTTAGAAACCCTATGGGACAGTTAGGTCTCTGTGAGTTGGAATCGACTCAACAGCAATGATTTCATTTTGTTTTATACACCATCCCAGAAGCCCTGGTGTCCCAGTGATTAAGAGCTTGATTACTAATCAAAAGGTCGGTGGTTTAACTTGCCCAGCTGCTCTTTGAAAACCCCATAGTGCAGTTCTGCTCTGTCCTGTAGGGTCACTGTGAGTTAGATTCAACTCAGCAACAACTAGTCTTGGCTTTTTAGATCCCAAAAGGAATCAGTGTTATGTCATACCTAAGTTTGCTGTTGTTCTCATTACTAAGACAAAATCATCTCAGGATTTTACCCTTGAGTAAGTAAATGTACAGCAGAGTGAAGTTTTCCACTACCACTTTAAACATCACTGTTAGATGACATCCAGCTGTGCCTCCTATCCTTCATCAGGAAAACAGATCACGGTAAAACTGCCTATCTTTTAAGATAATTAGGAGGACTGAATGACAGTAAGTAAGGACAGTGCATGGCATATAATAAGTTCCTAGTAAATATGGTCTACTATGCTTGGAACGAAAACTTGAAGAGGAGCGGTGTTGTGTTCAGCATCAAAAAGAACATTTCAAGATCTGTCCTGAAGTACAATGCTGTTAGTGATAGGATAATATCTATGAGCTTACAAGGAAAGCCAGTTAAAATGTGACTATTATTCAAATTAAACACCAACCAAGCCAAAGATGAAGAGGTTGAAGATTTTTACCAACTTCTGCAGTCTGAAATTGATTGAACACGCAGTGAAGATGCATTGATAATTACTGGTGACTGGAATGCAAAAGGTGGAAACAAAGAAGGACTGGTAGCTGGAAAATATGACCTTGGTGATAGAAACAGTGCCACAGATCACATAACAGACTTTTGCAAGTGTAATGATTTTTCATTGCAAATACCTTTTTTAACCAACACCAGTGGCAACTATACACATGGACCTCACCAGATGGAATACACAGGAACCAAACTGATTACATCTGTGGAAAAAGACAATGGAAAGGTTCCACGTCAGCAGTTAGAACAAGACCAGGTGCTGACTGTGGCACAGATCATCAATTGCTCATATGTAAATTCAAATTGAAACTGAAGAAAGTTAGAACAAGTCCACAAGAGCCAAAGTATGACCTTGAGTATATCCCTCCTGAGTTTAAAGATTATCTCAAGGACATACTTAACATATTGATCACTAAAGACTGAAGACCAGATGAATTGTGGAATGACATCAAAGACATCATTCATAAAGAGAGCAAGAGGTCATTCATAAGACAGGAGAGAAATAAAAGCCCAAACTGGATACCAGAAGAGTCTCTGAAACTTGCTCTCAAATGTCAAACAGCTAAAGCAAAAGGAAGGAATGGTGAGGTAAAAGACCTAAGCAGAAGATTTCAAAGAGCAGCTCAAGAAGACAAAAGAAAGTATTATAATGACATGTGCAAAGAGCTGGAAGTGGAAAACCAGAAGGAAAGAACACATTCTTCATTTCCCAAGCTGAAAGAACTGAAGAAAAAATTCAAGCCTCAAGTTGCAATAGTGAAGGATTCTGCAGGGAAACTATTTAACAACTCAAGGAGCATCAAAAGAAGATGGAAGAAATACACAGAGACATTACACCAGAAAGAACTAGTGAATATTCAGCTGTTTCAAGAAGGAGCATATGATCAGGAACCAACGGTGCTGAAGGAAGAATCAACTTCAACAGCTGCACTGAAGGCACTGGCCAAAAATCAAGGCTCCAGGAATTGAGACATTTCAACAAACAGACGCAGCACTGGAAGTACTCACTCATCTATGAGAAGAAATTTGGTGGGCAGCTACCTGGCCAACTGACTGGAAGAGATCCATATTTATGCCCATTCCAAAGAAAAGTGATCCAACCAAATGGAACTTACCAAACAATAACATTGATCTCACACACAAGTAAATGTTTGCTCAAGATCATTCAAAAGTGACTGCAACAGTATATTGACAAGGAATTGCCAGAAATTCAAGCTGGATTCAGAAGAGGACGTAGAACTAAGGATTTCATCACTGATGTCAGATAGATCTTGGCTGAAAGCAAAGAATACCAGCAAGAGGTTTACTTGTGTTTTGTTGGCTGTGCAAAAACATTCAACTGTGTGGATCATACTAAATTACAGCTAACATTGTGGAGAATGGGAATTCCAGAACACCTAATTGTGCTCTTAAGGAATCTGTATATGGATCAAGAGGCAGTTGTCCAAAAAGAACAAGAGGACACTGCATGTTTTAAAGTCAGGAAAGGTGTGTGTCAGGGTTGTATCCTTCCACCATACCTTTTTAATCTGTATGTCAAGCAAATACTCCAAGAAGCTAGGTTCTATGAACAAGAATGAGGCACCACGAATGAAGAACAACTCATTAACAACCTGCTTTACGCAGACGACACCATCTTACTTGCTGGAAGTGAAGAAAATCTGAGACACTTATTGAGGAAGAACAAGGACCACAGCCTTCTTTGTGAACTGCACCTCAGCATCAGGAAAACCAAAATTCTCACAACTGGGCCAGTAAGCAACATTGTTATAAATGGAGAAAAGAGTGAGGTTGTCAAAGACTTCATTTTGCTTGGGTCCACAAGCAATGCCCATGGAAGCAGCAGTCAAAACATCAAAAGATGCATTCCATTGAGAAAATCTGCTGCAAAGGACCTCTTTGAAGTATTCAAAAGTAAAGCTCCTTGAAGACTAAAGTGCACCTGACCCAAGCCGTGGTATTTTCAATTGCATCATATGCATGGGAAAGCTGGACCATGAACAAAGAAAACAGAGAAAGAATTGATGTCTTTGAATTGTAATGTTGGAGAGTGTTGCATGTACCATGGACCACCGAAAGAACAAACAGATTTGTTCTGGAGTAAGTACAACCGGAGTGCTCTTTGGAAGCTAAGAGGGCAAGACAGCATCTTACAATACTTTGCATGTGTTGTCAGGAAGGATCAGTCCCTGGAGAAGGACATCATGCTTGGTAGAGTGGAGGGTCAGCAAGAAAGAGGAAGAGCCTTGATGAGAAGGATTGAAACACTGGCCACAACAATGGGCTTAAACATAAAGATGATTGTCGACATTGTGCAAGGCTGGGCAGTGTTTCATTCTGTTGTCTGTAGGGTCAGTATGAGTCGGAACTGACTTGACAGCACCTAACAACAACAACTATAAATGTTAGTTGTTATTTATCAGTATTTTGGATAGCTCAAGTGGTGTAGGACTATTCTAGGAAAATAATAACATGCTAGAAAACACTGTTTCCTTGAAAACATCAGAACTTAAAACTTGTAGGAATGTGAAGTAACACTGCCCAGCAGTTTAAAGTATTGGATTAAGGCTCTAATCTCTGCATGGTATGGGTTTGAATGCCACCACTGCCAGCTCTACTGTCTCATTTGGAAACAGCTCCCTGAAGCTAGATAACATAAACCTCGGGCCCCCTCCCAAAAAATCTACTGCCATCAAGTCAATTCCAACTCATAGCAACCCTATAGGACAAGGTAGAACGGCTCCATAGCATTTCCAAGGATCACCTGGCAGATTCGAACTGCTGGCTGTTTGGTTATTCACCTTAGCATTTAACCACTACACCACCAGGATTCACAGATAACAGAAGGGAAATATTTATTTCCCTAGTAGTTATGGTAAGACAAATATTGTTTCATTAGAAAATTTAGACTATTATTGTTTCTGTCTAATCATTATATCTAAAAACCAATATTTTGTAAAATGTTTATTTTGAACTATGAAATCTGACAGTTAAGCTCATGAACTTATCCTAGAAAAAGTGTTACAGACCTCACTGCTGAATATCAGTGTGGTCACCTTTGAAGTACACCCCTCAGGAAGCTATGCACCAATGCCAGAGCCTAGTCCATCCTTCAGAACAATTTTGGGACTCTTTATCTGGAATGGCCATCAGAGTTGTTATGATATTACCTTTGATGTCCTGATTGTCATTAAAATGTCTTCCTTTGGGCAATTCTTTTATCTTCAGGTAAAGAAAAAAGTCATTAGGGGCCAGATCAGGTGAGTCAGGAGAGTGTTCCAGTACAGTTATTTGTTTACTGGCTATAAACTCTCCCACAGACAACTGTACAAATAAGTTCATGAACTTGCCACCATGCCACCGTGTGCAGAGGCCATTCCAGAAAGAGTTCCAAAATTGCTTTGAAGGGCGAACTAGGCACTGGTGTGGGTAACTAGCTTCCCGAGGGGAGTACTTCGAAGATGACTGTAGTGATAGTCATCAATGAGATATCACTTAGAACAATTAAATTCTCAGACTTCATTGTCAAACCTCATAAATGTAACTGACGTATTTCTAAATTACAAAAATATAAAATTTATATACAGAGAAAATCTTTCTCTTCCACTACCTCTGCTCTCCATTTTACCTACACTGGAGTGCCTATTCAGGAAACTGTATTAGTCTGGGGTTGCCTGCAGGGAAAACTATTTGCATAAATAAGCCAAAATCGATTGCCATGGAGTCACCTCTGACTCATGGAGAGTCAATAGTGTCAGAATTGACCTGTGCTAGGTAGGGATTTTGATGGTTGATTTTTGAAAAGTAGATCACTAGACTTGTCTTCTGAGACACTACTGAGTAGACTCCAACTCCCAACAGTCTGCACCACCCAGAGACAAATACCCCAGTAGAAATCTGTTACTTTTCCCACAATTCGCACTGTTCAAACCTACTGTATTTCATAATACCAAACCCACTCAAAAAAAAAAAAAACCACTGTGGTAGAACCGATGCTGACTCATAGTGACCCTGTAAGACAGAGTAGAACTGTCCCAGTAGAGTTTCCAGGGAGCACCTGGTGGATTTGAACTGCTGACCTTATGGTTACCAGATGTAGCACTTACCCACTAAGCCACCAGGGTCTCTACTTCACAGTATGTATTAGCCTAAGCCAAGTGCTGATTAGAGAAATCACAAATATTTTCTGTGTTGTTCATTTGTTTTTTCCACTTGCTTGTGTTTTTTGTTTGTTTGGGCTTTGGGCTGTTGTTTTCTCTGATCTTGGTGGGTTTTCTTTTTTTATTGTTCATTTTTTTAAGAGAATGGAGATGTGTTCAAGCAGAATTTTTTTAATGTAGTGAATTATATCAAATTTTCATTGTTTCTAAGTTTTGTGTAAAAAATTGGTTCTCTGCTCAAAAATTATGTACACTTTTTGTCTTGGCATTTTCAGTAGTTACATTTGGTTTCATTTTTCACTTTTAAATTTTAATACAATTTGGAATTTAATTAAGTATGACAAGTGATGCACTAATGTAAGCTTTTGTTTTCTTAGATGGCTACCCAGTTAGTTGAACATCACTTACTGAATAATCTGCCCATTTGTATTGATGTGAGCTGCCACCTATCTTAATTATCTGCTGTAATAGAAACACCACAAGTGAATGGCTTTTACAAACACAAATTTATTCTCTCACATTCGAGGAGGCTAGAAGTCCAAAGAGAGCCAGCTCTTGGGGAAGTCTGTCTACCCTCAGGCTTTGGAAAAAAGTTTTTGCTATCAATCTTCACCTGGTCTAGGAGCTTCTCAGCACACATACCCTGGGTCCAGAGACTATGCTACACTTCTGGTGCTTTTTCTTAGTGGTTTGGGGTCCCCCTCTGTCTGCTCCCATCTGTCTCCTTTTATCTCCTGTAAGATAAAACATAATGCAAGCCACACCCCTGGAAAACTCCTCTTACATCGATCATGGCTATGACCTCAGTAATCCTCTTTGATTGACAGACAAGTGAGGGTAAGCTGAACTATGTGAAGAAGACCAAGGCATCATCATCTTGCCTCATTAGTTGTGCCTGAGAGCAGGGTTTAAAACACTTAGGAAAATTACATCAAATCACGAAATAGAGGACAACTACAAAATACTGGGTCTCATGGCCTGCCAAGTTGACAAACATTTTTGGTAGACCCAGTTCAGTCCATGACATCACCTTTATCATATATTCATTTATATATTTGAATCTCCCATAACTCATCTTTTTATTTTGCTATATTATAGACTTCATTGCTGTCAACTCTGACTCATAGCAACTCTGAGGACAGAGTAGAACTGCCCCATAGAGTTTCCAAGAAGTGGCTGGTGGATTCAAACTACTGACCTTCTGCTTAGCAGCTGAGTGCTTAACAACTGTGCCACCATGGTTCCCATCAACTAAAAGTAGATGCTTGAATAGTTGTTTATTTTTCCATTTGTGAGTGGCTCCATCAGACCAAGTAGGATTGGGTAGGCTTAACAATGGTTTGCTTGCTCTGTATTAGAATCTGAATGTATCATTTACCCAAGACCCATGTTATGTAACGCCATATAATGGTCCACTGGTGACAAAATGGGTTTGTGCTCAAGTATGAACCTAAACGTTGGTGGTATGAACTCATACAGTAACACGCTGGCAGAAAGGCCTGATAATCTGTGCTGGTGAAGCTTAAACCAAAAACAAACAAACCCACTGCCATCAAGTCAATTCCATCTCATAGCAACCACATGAGTCCATGAAGATTACAGCCAAGAAAACCTTGTGGAACACTTCTGCTCTGCAGCAACACATGAGCTCACCATGAATCAAGACTGACTAAAAGGCAATGAGTTTGTATTATTGGTGTCATTATTTTATTGTAAGAGAAAATGGTTACAATAGTTGACAAACCAGACCATTGTGGGATGCTTGTCGGCATGTAAGATTGATCAGAATTATCATTGCACATCACATGTACTTCTTCAGCATTTCCATGTAAATAAAGTACTCACACTTTTGAATTGTCATATAGACAATATTACTTAGTGCAGCACTATTTGTATGGTCAAGTTATACAACATGATGTATCCACCCAATAGAATTCTATGTTGCCAAGCAAAGAAGTGCGCCCTGGTGACACAATGGCTTCACAGCACAGAGTTTAGTGGCTAACCAAAAATTATCTGCTGTTCAGATCCACCAGCCAATGCTTGGAAACCCTATTGGCCAGTTCTACTCTGCTTTACAGGGTCACCGTGAGTCGTAATCGACTCAACGTCATTTTTTTCTCTTTAGGAAAAAAAAAGATGCTCTTTCTGTATTGGTTTGGAAATCACTATAACATACATGAGGTACAACATACATGAAGGAATGTCTTTGAAATATCCTTATTTGTATTAAAAAGTGTCACAGATAACATCCATGAGAGGATACTCACGAAAACTGTGTTTGCCTTTTTAAGGATTAACTGGGGACTGGGAAGGTCACAGAAAAGTCAGAGATGAGACTTTTATACAGCTTTTCCACGACGACAAGTTTCGGTTTTAATTTATCAAGTAGGGACTCTGGAAACCGAAGTTTACTTCCTTTGCGATCTCTTTATGATATAACTTAAAGACAATCAAAGAATAAAAGACAATAAATTCCAGAAAAGAAATAATTAATAGTCTTGAAAAAGCGATGAAAAAACACAAGAACTGATGCAGCTCGTGGACAGTGACCAACCAAACCAAAACCTACTGCCACAGAGTCAAGTCCGACTCATAGCAACCCTAGATGTCACAGTAGAATTGCCCCACAGAGTTTCCAAAGAGCGCCACAGCGACAAGGGGAGATGAATTTTCTCATCGTCTGTGTCTGGCAGTAGAGGGGGTGGGCAGCGGGAAGTTATTCTTTAAGTCAACGACCAAGAACAGAAGAGCTCCTTACCCACCCACCTGAAAATCAACGCAAAGTTTTGTGTCTCTATGTGTGTTGTGTAGGCGTGCGAATGCGTGTGTGACAGACTTTCTTTTTTGTGCAACAGATCTTCCACTTTTACTGAATGTGTTGAGAGTCTTAATTTTCCAATCTCGGAGCAGGAATTGGTTTGGTTTGACTCCTGTCTTGGTGTCTTCCGGGTCCCTGAGAAGCTGCCTCCTGGCGGTTCCCACCCAGTCAACTGGTCTGGGCGGGGACCCTCGGTCTCCCTTCCCCTGTCCCGCCTGCGTACCATCACGTCAGTCATTTCGGTCTCAAACTGTTGTAAGGTCCTGGGCCCCTGCTTCTCACTCCAACTCCCAACGCCCTACTCCAGTTCCACACAGGACCTTCTCGGGGCGCAGCGCTCTATTCAAATTCACAGCCGGTGGGCCTGGCCCACCACGTATCCCTGGAGGGGAGAGATGCAACGGCGGGGTCGAGGGTGGGGGCGTCTGGGATCAATGCAGCGTACAAGGACCTGGTTAGAGACTAAAAGATATTACTTTCCTTGTGAGTCGACGACCCACTGGGCTCAGAAACCAGGCTTGACTTAGTAGAGGACACAAATGGTTTCGCTGGAACTACAAAGCTCTTCACATTAGAATGACTGCCTGGATCAGGGATCTTGCCATAGCCGGCTGGCCCCGTTTCACCTCGCACTTTCTCTTAAGAGGCTGTACACCTCAGGCTATCTGATAGAGTCATTACAGCTGTTGACCTTGGCACTGTGGGATTTTAAGGGAGGGACGGTCTTAAGGGAGACTCCGTAGCTGAATTCTACCCTCCCAGCCTTCTCTCCGGTTCCCTCCCCTCCAAATCGCTGTTTGCTGTGAGCGCAGGTGATGTTTAACCTGACAGTCGGTCCGAGTCTCTCCTTGGAGTTCCTTTTTTGGAGACCCGCGCTTATGCCTTTCGAAGAAAGAATCTAAGTTACAAAAGATGTGGCACAGAACAGCGAAGTTTGTTTTTAGAAAACTGTCCGATTTAGAATGAGTGGGCAGCCTCGACTTGTACTGAGAGCTGTCTTTGGACTAAATGAAGCAGTATTGACCCTGACACTCAAGCTGCATGAAACTTTGCCTACCTTATTAGTTCCAGTACACAAACCCGCGTATGAGTAAGCAGACCGTCTTTTGGAGTTTGCTCACTCTCTCACTGTAAACTGCACTTGATCATGTAGACTACAAAGCAAGAATATCTTGTTTAACTGGACTGGAGAGAATCAGCAGTAACTTACACAGGTACGTGGGCTCTATGGCTTAGTTGGTTAAAGCGCCTGTCTTGTAAACAGGAGATCCTGGGTTCGACTCCCAGTAGGGCCTTGGTTTTTTGGGCTGCGTGGAAAACGAATCTACTTGCTATGCTGAGCTATTCCTAAATTTCTACCAGGCTTATGGTACTGTCAGTTCTGATTCTATTAATCCCAAGAAGTTGAGATTGCAGAAATCCTACTTCCAAAGAAGTGATATGCTGTTTATACTCTTCATGTAAGTTTTTGCTTTAAATTACACCAGCTCTTCCAATAAATATTTATTGAGTTTCTGCCATAAGATATGCACAGATTCAAAAGGCTGTTGCTAGAAAAGTGTTACTTACATTTCACCTCCCCTCTAGCAAACCCTTTGTTATTAATCACTTCCAAACACACATGGCTCAAAACACAAATATGAACATACCTTATCTGTTTAAAGTCTTTAATAGGGAAAGACAAAACAACCCACATGCCCGTTAACTCAGGATTGGTTGATAATGTATAATATATACAAATGGCTGTGTTACAGATTCTGTTGTATTCCCTAAGAAGATATACTGAAGTTAGAACACCAAGAGTATGCGAACGTAGTCTTCTTTGGAAATAGGGTCTTTGAGTTGTTACCAGCTAAATTAATATGACCTTAAATTGGGTTGGGAACCCTTGTGGCATAGTGGCTAAGTGCTACAACTATCAGGAGGTCAGCAGTTCAAACCTGCCAGTTGCTCCTTGGGAGCTCTAGAGGGTAGTTTGATTTTGTCCTATAGGATTGCTATCAGTCAGAATAGACTGGATGGCACTGAGTTTTTGTTCTTGTGTTTGTTTGTTTTGATTCAGGTAAGTCCTAATCACACCCAAGTAATACTCTTATAAAGGAGGAGAAAAGACACAGAGATATGGACAGAGGAAAGATGGCTATGGAGTTTGTCATAGGCTTAAGCTGAGAACACTTGGGACTACCAGAAACTAAAAGAGACATGAACGGTCCTTCCCCCAGAGCCTCCACAAAAACATAGTCCTGGTGACATCCTGAGAGGAGTTCTAGTGGCACAGCGGTGAAATGCTCATCTAACCAAAATGTCAGTGCCTGAAACTTGTCAGCCACTCTAGGGAAGAAAGATGTAGCAGTTGGCTTCCATAAAGATTCCAACTCACAATGACCCTATGGGTGAGAGTAGAAATGCCCCAGAGGGTTTCCAAGACAGTGAATCTTCAGGGAAGCAGGCTGTCATATCTTTCACCACAGAGCAGCTGAGCTATTGACCATTGACACAGTGACCCTGCATGGAACAGAATGAAACACTATTCTATTTCAGAAGGTAGCATATGGTCAAGAAACAATGGTATTGAAGGGAGAAGTCCAAAATACACCAAAGGCACTGGAAAAAAAAAAAAACACTCTAGGAATTGATAGAATATCAACTGAGATACTTCATCACATGGATGCAATGATGGACATGTCGAGAAATTTGGAAAACGACTACCGGCTTGCCGATCGCAAGAGATCCATAGTTGTGCCCATTCAAAACAACGGTGATCCAACAGAACAGAAAAAACTTGAAAACAATGTAACTAACTTTATACCCAAGGAAAATTTTGCTGAGCGTCATTGAAAGATGCTTGTAGCAGTACATCTGAGATAGGAGAAGCACTTGAAGCCCTCAATAGAAACTCCTGAGGAAGACTGAGCAATAGACAGGACTTGGGTGATTCATCACAATGACCGGAACTACTGATTAATCTACCACAAATACCAAAAGAACAAGAATTTCCTCCAGTTGTTTTCCAAAAGGACCCGAAATGTGCTTATTCTAGAAGCATGCACAGTGGTGCCAGGAGGGAGTGCTGTGGGACCTTCCAACAGAGACCAAAAGAGCATAAAGTTGATGTCGGTACTCTTAACAGAGAGCTCAAAGGATGGTGCCTGTGCAACATCCCATAATAAGTCCTGCCAGTGCCTCGCAGAACTCTTTACTGCCAACTCCATTTTGCACAGAGAGGTTTATGCAACCATTTCTCCAGCCCTCCCACCTCCACCTCCAAAATAAATGAAATACATAGCCCTTCCTTCCCCAAATCCTTTACAAGTCCTGACAAAACCTTTGTTTAGGGACACAGTGTAAGTGTTGCTTAGACCCTTGTCTCTGCTTGCAAGCCTCTTTAATAAAGCTTTGTTTGTGGGAAAAGATTATCTGTGACTTACTTGTTCATTCTTGATGAGAAGGGCAAGGACCTCCTAGAGGTCTTGGGCATCTGAGATGCCCCAGCAGAACCACCAGAAATTCAAGCTGTATTCAGAAAAGAATGTGGAAGGAGGGATATCACAGCTGACCGATGTCAGATGGATCATGGCTGAAAACAGAATATCAGAATAATACTTATCTGTGTTTTATTGACTATGTAAAGGTATTCGGCTCTGTGGATCATAACAAATTACGGATAACATTATGAAGAATAGAAACTCCAAAAAACTGTACTCACAGGAAATCTGTACATAGACCAAAAGGCAGTAGCTGGAACACAACAAGGGATCGTTATATCATTTAAAGTCATGAAAGGTGTGTGCCAGAGTTGTATTTGTTCACCACACTTATTCACTGTGTATGCTGAACAAGTAATCTGAACAGCTGGGCTGTATGAAGAAGAGTGAGGATTCAGGATTGGAGGAAGATTCATGAACAGTCTGTGATATACAGATGATACAATCTTGCTTACTGAAAGTGAAGAGGTCTTGAGTATTACAGATGAATATACAAAACTACAGACTTCAGTGTGGATTGTAGCTCAGCATAGAGAAAACAAAAGTCTTCATGGCTAGGCCAGTAAGTAACATCATGATAAGTGTAGAAAAGATTGAAGTCGGATCCGACTCGACGGCACCTGCTGTCAAGGATTTCACTCTACTTGGATACACAATCAAGGCCCATGGTAGCGACAGTCAAGAAGTCAAATGACATATTGCATTGGATAAATCAGCTGCATGAGATCTCCTTAAAGTGTTAAAAAAAAAAAAAAAGCAAATATGTCACTGTTTTAGTCAGCTGGGACTGCTCTAACAGAAATACCACAGAGTGGCTGACTTTAACAAACGAAGGTTTATTCTGCCGGTAGGCTACAAGTCCAAATTCAGGATGTCTGCTCCAGGAGAAGGCTTTCCCCCTTGTCGGCTCTGGAGGAAAGTCCAGTACTGCATCAGTCTTTGTCCGAGGAGTATCTTGACACAGGAACCTCAGGTCTGAAGGATGCACTCTTTTCCTGGTGCTGTTTTCTTGATAGTGTGAGGTTCCCAGTTCTCTGCTTGCTTCTCTTTCCTTTTATCTCTTGCAGGATGAAAGGATTAAAAGTATGGCAAGCCATACTCCAAGGAAACTCCCTTTACAGTGGAGCAAGGAGGTAATCCTTTGAAGGGATTTACAGTCTCGCCCTAACCCTTTGACATACAGCACAGAAAAATCATGAAATGGAGGACAATCACAAAATTTTGAGAATCATGGCCCAGCCACATGGCTACACCAATTTTGAGTGGACACAATTTGATCTGTGACAGTCACCTTGAGGACTAAGGTGCACCTGACCCAAACCATGGAGTTTTCAATTGCCTTATATGCATGCTAAACCTGGACAATGAATAAGGAAAACCTAAGAAGAATTGATGTCTTTGAATTATGATGTTGGTGATGAATACTGAGTATAGCAGAGACTACCAGAAGAACCAACAAATTTGTCTTAGAAGGAGTACAAACAGAAAGGATGGCAAAATTTCATCTCACATACTTTGGAAATATTGTCAGGAGGGCCTAATCCCTGAAGAAAGACATTATGTTTGGTAAAGCAGAGGGTTGGTGAAAGAGAGGAAGACTCCCAACTAGGTGGATCAACACAGAGGCTGCAACAATATTCTTGAGCATAACAATGATAGTAAGGTTGGTACAAGAGTGAGCAGTGTTTCTTCCTGTCGGACACTGGGTCACTATGAGTTGGAACAGACTTGACAGCACCTAACAACGACTGTTAACACTAATGACACATAGAAATTGCTCTCTAGTGCAAATACTTAAGTCTTTGGCTGTTAACTGATAGACAGGTGGTTTTCATCCACTGGGTGCTAACCAAAAGATTGGCAATTTGGGTCTACCAACTGCTCTTTGTAAACCCTATGGGGCAGGTCTACTTTGTCCTATAGAGTCAGTGTCAGTCAGAATCGACTCTATGACAACAGGTAAATTGCCTCAGGCAAGACATCTGTTGATCTACTTCCATTAAAAACCCTATCAAGCACAATTCTACTCATGGGGCAACTGGCGGGTGTTTTTTTAATGACACATGTTATCGGTATATCTTCTTTGCTGAGGTGTCTGTTTAACTGAGTTGCTTTTGTTTTTATTCCATGTTTTAAGAGTTTATTGTATATCTTAGTTCCACCACCAGGAGTATTTGCTGTGGAGTTGATTTTAACTCATGATGATCCTTGTGTTACAGAATACACTTGAACATAAGTCGTTTCTCAAACATGTGTTTTGCCTCGTATATTTTGATGCTCTGTTGTCTGGTGCATACACATTCAAGACTGTTACATCTTCTTGGAGAATGCCTCTTAATCATTACTTAATGCCTCCCTGCATTTTTCGTAATTTTCCTTTCTCTAAAAACTGATTTGTCTGAAGTTAACATAGCAGTTCTAATTTTCTTTTGATTAGTATTAGTGTGGTGTGTTTGTTTTTTTGTTGTTTTTGTTGTTAGGTGCCACCCAGTTGGTTCGATCTCATAGTAACCCTGTGAACAACACAGCAAAATACTGCCTGGTCCTGCACCATCCTCATAATTGTTGTAACATTTAAACTCATTGTTGCAGCCACTGTGTCTATCCATCTCGTTGCCAGTCTTTCTCTTTTTTGCTGATTCTCTGCCAAGTGTAATATCCTTCTTCAGGGGCTGATCCCCTCTAACAATATGTCCAAAGTATGTGAGACATAGTCTGTCTTTTATATATCAAAAGACATTGACTTAAACACAACCCAGTCTTATAGATTGAGTCCTGTCTCTAACACAACTTCCAATAATCTCACCTTATTAAAGTTATAAAAGTAGGATTCATAACACATAGGAAAATCATATCAGATGACAAAATGTGGGACAACCACACAATACTGGGAATCATAGCTTCCAAGTTGACACATTTCTGAGGGACGTCATTCAATCTGTAACACATGGTGTGTTTTTCTTTATCTTTTTACTTTTAATCTCACAGTGTCTTTATATTTGAAGTGAATTTCTTGAAAACAGCATGTAGTTGGATCTGTTGAGTTTTTTTAATCTACTTTGATAGTCACTGACTTTTAAATGGTATCAGAATGGATAAAGTTTGTGTTAATTTGGCTAGGCCATGACTCTCAGTGGTTTGGCATGTGCTCTTCCATAGTATAATCACTTTCCATTTTATGATCTGCTGTGAGCAACCTATCAGTTGAAAGAAAAATTTCTCTAGAGATATGGTCTGTCTCCAGTATATTAAAGCATGTCCTGGCAAAATTCATTTTCTCCACTCTGCATTCTTCTCAATATCTAATCTCTGATTCTTGGAGCATAAGCCTGCAGAAATCACTAGCTTGCAATCTGACCTAGAGATCTTAGATTCACCAACCCTTCCAACCCCATGAGTCCACAGGGTTTCCCACCCCACCATCTGGCCTGCAGATTTTTAACTCATCAGACCCTGCAATCTTGTGAGCCAGCAGAAATCTTCAGCCTGCTGCCAGATCCAGGGATTTGGAAATTTTCAGCTCCAAATTACATGAGCCATTTCCTCAAAATATAGCTTTCTCTACATATTTATACATACATTTCACTGGTTTTGCTCCTTTAAGGAACACAGACTAAAAATATGTATATTTAGACCATTTGTGTTTAAAGTGGTATCAATATGGTTTAATTAATATCCACCATGTGGGCAATTGCTTTCTATTCATTGACCTTACTGTCTGCTTCTTTGACTCTTTTTCCTTGTCCTGTTTAGTCAGCTATTTTGTGACTCCATTTTATCTCCTCTCTTAACATAACAATCATATTCATTTAAAAATTCTGTTAGTGGTTTCCCTAGAGTTTGCAATGTACAGCTACAACTAGTCGAAGCCCACTTCCAAACAACACTGCAGCACTTCGTGGGTAGTACAGAAATCTTATAACAGAGTGTTATGAAATCTCTGCTCCTATCACTTGTAAAACGGCTGTCATACATTTCACTTACCCTTAAGCTAAAGTCAACCAACTTATCATTCTATTGCTATTTTAAACAAGTTGCTATCTGTTAGATGAGTTAAATGCAGGGAAAATAAGACTTCGTGGTAGACTTTAGGAATATGTAAGTCAAGGATAGAAATAAACGTATGTATGTACACAACTTGAATGAGTTGAGAAATTCAGTCAAAATTGTAGCAAGAGATGATACAGATATTAGTGCCACTTTTTTAACATAGTTCTCTGTTAAATGGATATACATCCACAGATGTACACACAGAGAGCCACGTTCAGCACGACTGCTAAGTTTTTCACATCTTAAAAGTTTTCTGTCTGACAGCTGTCATGGATTGAATTGTGTCTCCCAAAAAATGTGTGTAGCAATTTGGCTGGGCCATGATTATCAGTATTGTGTGACTGTTGTCTGTTTTGTCAGCCTCCTGTGCTGTAAATCTTGACTTCTGACTGTGGTTAATAGACAAGATTATATTAATAGAAGATTCGGGTGGGATTGCAGCACCCTTACTATGGGAGTTTCACTAGAATGTCACTTTCATCACCTTTTATCCCAAGAGAAAAAGGGAAAAGGAAGCAAAAAGACAGTTGAGGACTTTTTTGTTTAAATCAGACTTAGTTCACAAATAGTAACACTTAGTTCACAAAGCATAATACTTTTATTAGCTTGAAGAGTAATTATAAATGTATAGCTCATATGATCAACATCCAGACAAAGATAAAGAATTTTTCAGCTTTCAGAATCTCCCAATTAATTTTAATTGTTTCCACTCTGACATTGTTTTCCAGTGTATTGAAATACTGTAAATGGAATATGCTCATTTGAGCATAGATTCTTTCACTCAAGATGTTTTTCATTAGATGCACCCATATTTATTGTTTGCAGTAGAGGAAGTTTTTTTTTTTTCTTGCTGTTACAGTCAATTTTACTGTTGTTGTTGTTGGGTGACTTAGAGTTGGTTCTAACTAATAGCAACTCTACCTAAAACAGACCAAAATACTGCTCAGTCCTGCACCAACCTCACAATCAATGCTATATTTAATTCTATTGTTGCAAAGAACCTGAGTGTCCACCAGTTCCACAGCTACAAGATCTCCAAGCAGAGAATCCCAGGGTGTGGATGGAGGCCTTGGGCTCTGAAGCCAGTCTACTGAGGTCTTCAATTCTTCTTTAGCTCCATATAAGTGTCTGTGGTGAGCTGTTGCATCTGTACCTACTAAATTCCCTCTCTTGAGTCAGAGGATATTAACTAACCCTTGAGTGCCTACTGTGTACCAGGCACTGCACTAGGCAGTCACCATGATACCTTCTACAACGCTTACAGCAGCTCTAATAGGCAGGTTCTTTCATCTCAACTATTTTCTAAAGGAGGAACCAGAGACAAAAGAAGTTAAGTCACTTGCCCTAGATGACACTGGTGTGATCATAGGTAAAACGCCCTTTCTGAGCCTCAGTTTCTCCATCTTTAAGCTGTGATGAGAAATGTCTTAGTCATTTGGTACCACTCTAACAAAAATAGAAATGGATGGCCGTAATGAAGAAAAGTTTATTCTCAAACAGTCGAGTAGTCTGGAAGACCAAGTTTAGGTTGCCTGCTCCAGGGAAATGCACTCTGTCTCTAACGGCACTGGAAGAAGGTCTGTGTGTTGCATCAAGTCTTTCTTCAGCATGAGAGCATCTGAGCACAGGAACCTCAGGTCCAAAGATTGTGCTCTGCTCCTGGTACTGCTTTCTTGATGGCATGAGGTCCCCAACTCTAGTCCTCTTGACACTCAAGTTTTACCCAAACCATCTTAAACAGGCTGTTTGGACTTTGAGATGTGCAAACAGTGGCCCATGTACCGGTGACTATTGTATGTGTTTGGAGAGAACTGTGGATAATAGAAATGACAATCAATAGTTCACGTGAACACCAATGTCCCAACAACTCAGTTAAGAATGAAATACCAAGGTGAAAACAACTCAAGAAGTTTCTGGGAGTAAGAGGATACAGATGTGCTTTGTTGAGGAAGGATAACCACAGGTGCCAAGGCTTGAAGCCAGGATGTCAGGCATTCCAAGTTGGCACTCTGCCACTGAGATACACCACCTGACAGCACCAGCCATTTGGAGGAAACTTCCTAAATGATTTTCAAGTATTTGTGAGGTAAGTTATCAAGACAAAATCACTTTATGTTCAATTGCTCTATTTCTAAATTCCCTAAACTGCACTGTTTTGGACATGGACACACCAAGAAGATACCTTAGTGTTAGAAAGAAAGATATTGTTTATGGTCAATGATTTTCCTTGCCAGAGTCTGTGTTTATTCTATCACCTGGATAAATACCAGGATTGACTCGATGGCAGTGGGTCTGGTTTTGGTTTTGTCTAACTATAACTTTCTATGTTCTTTTGATACTTGGAAAAACGTTAATGTTTTACCAGAACCAAAAAACAAACCCATTGCCAATTTATGGTGACTGTACGGGACAGAGTAGAACTGCCCAATAGAGTTTCCAGGGAGCACCTAGTGGACTTAAACTGCTGTCACCAGAATGTAAGCCAATAAATAAATAAAACTAACTCAAGTGTACATGTGAAAGTACTCTAAATCAAGTACAAATAGAAACAAATATAACATATATCAAAAAATAGCAAATAGATGTTTTACACAGTGCTTTGTCTTCATTGTAAAACAAAAAGAATGCAAACGAATGTTAAACTTGTAGCAGGGTGCTTTTTTCTTTCTTTTTTAAAACACCGTTATGGGTATAGCAATTCCAATATTGTTTTGTGTATATTTTTGTTATTAGGTGCCGTCGACTCGGTTCGAACTCATAGAGACCTATGCACAACAGAATGAAACATTGCGCAGTCTTGCATCATGACAATTGTTTCTAGGCTTAAGCCCATCGTTGCAGCCACTGCGTCAATCCATCTTGTTAATGGTCTTCCTCTTTGTCACTAACCCTCCACTGTATCACGCATGATCCAGTTTTCTGAGAACTGACAACGTGTCCAAAGTGTGTCGCGGTCTTGCCATGTTTGCTTCCAAGGAGAACTCTGGCTGTACTTCTTCCAGAATAGACCTGTTTGTTCTTTTGGAAGTCCATGGTACATTCAGTGCTTTTCTCCAGTACCACAATTCAAAGGCATGAGTTCTTCTGTTGTCCTTATTCATTTTTCAGCTGTCTCATGCATACAAGGTCCAACAATTAAGTCTGCGAACTTAATTGTTCTGAATGCTCCATACCTCCTTGCTGAATATCACTACAGTCACCTTCAGAGTACTCCCCAGGAAAAGCTATGCACTGACCCCAGAGCCTAGTCCACCTTTCAAAGCAATTTTGAAACTAGTGCTGAAATGGCCATTGCCCACTGTAACAAGATGGCAAGCTCGTAAACTTAACTGCATAGTCGTCTGTGACGGAGCTTTTAGCCAGTAAACAAATAACTGTACTGGAACACTCTCCCTACTCACCTGATCTGTCCCCCAAAGACTTTTTTCTTTACCTGAACATAAAGGAAATATTGAAAAGAGGACATTAAGGATAATAGGACCACAGCTCTGATGGCCATTCCAGAAAAATCACTGATTTTCCAGTCATCTTTCTCCTCTAGTTCTGCATGACCTCACAGTATTGGGCTTGGAGCTTCACTTCTTCCTCTTTTTACACAAGATAAAAAGAAAGTTTTTTACTCCAATTCCCTCAGAAAGTGCTGACATACTAGTCAAGGTAATCTGTGAGGGCATCAATATCTTGGACCATTTTCTCAGTGAAAGAAAACTCTGTTAAAGGCTTTTGAATCTGCCTGTTTCCTGCATGGGCAGGGGTGCTAATTCATCTTCATGAATGAGCATCCTGATGCAGGAACAGCAGAAGGCCACGAACTTCAATGAGGACCTATATGTTTGGCATCCGATCTCCAGAAGAGGCCCTGTGAGACCAGGCATTTCCCACACCCTTACACTGGAATGCCTCCTCTTCTGCTGCTCCTGGCTGTCAGCACTGCAGTGGAAGATGCTTGAACTACAAAAGGGAGAATCTAAAATGTTGCCTTGGGAAATGTAGGTCCAGACAGAGAAGGAATACAGAAGATGCTGCCACTCTGATTCTGAAGATCTCAAAGACCAAGAACTCTCCCATTGGTTATTGCACCATTTTCAATCAGAAGCCTCTCCAAAATAAGGAAAATGGGAAGCAGAAAGTATGATCTGGGGCAAGATCTGTTGAACAGATTAAGTTTTAATAAAACTGTGTACTCCATCATAGGTCTCCTGGCTCATCAGTAAATTGATTTTTTGGTTTTTTGCTTTTCATTTTTTGAAGGTACAAAAAGTCCCCAGATTATGAATAAATTCTATTCCTAATTTGTTTGTATATCAGAACAGTTAGGTGAGATTCATATCTATCATTAGTTAGCCAAATGTTCATCTTAGTATATAATACACTATTTTGTGTACTTTTTATGCACAAAAATATTACAGGAACAGTTTCAGATGAACTAAAATATCTTTAACAGAATAATACAGTCACAATGTTCTGATACATGTCTCAATGTAGCATCCTTTGTTTTTATAAATCATTGTATGTACCTTGAATTGTTAATATAATAGGATTTACAGGCTTGGTTAATAACTATGAGTTATAAGTATGCAAAATATTCAAAGCCCAAGGACTACCCATAATTAGAAAATCGTCCCCCAAAACTGTCTAGACCTCACCTATATTCATCTTGAATGGACCCTGTTGAAGTAGGGCATAGCACCTTGTAATAGCTAAGGGATCTTTGGCAAATTGCTTTAACATGACGGGCCTCATCCTCCATGTATGTCAAATGGAAATAGCTAATAAGCCTATTCAATAAAGTTGATGGGAGTACTTCATGAGTAATTATATATAAAACACTTGAGAAAGGTATCTGGCACATACATAAGTAATCATAAAATTCACTATCCTGTTGTTTTTAATCTTCGTTGTTGTTAGTTACCATGGAGTTGATTCCAACTCATGGAGACCCCATGTGTTACCCAGTAGCCCTTTTCCATGGGCTTTCTTATCTATAATCTTTATGAAAGCAGATAACCAGGCCTGTCTTCTGAGGTGCCACTGGGTAGGTTGGAACTGTCAATCTTTATGCTAACAGCCAATCATAAGCAAATTGCACCATCTAGGGCTCATGTTTGTATCGTTATTCTCATTTAATTTATTTTAAAAATACATTTTATTGTACTTTAAATGAAAATTTACAATGCAAATCAGTTTGCTATGTGAAACCTCCCCCACACACTATGTAATTGTGACTGCTCTCCCACCCTGTGACAGCACACTCATTCTTTCTACCCTCTCATTTGTTTTGTTATTGAACATAAGTGATTCGTGCCAAACACGTAATCCTTTCAGCTACACTTAGCAGTATACAGAAAGAAACACTCATAATTGTTGCTACGTTTGAGCCCATTGTTTCAACCCTTGTGTCACTCCGTCTTGTTGAGGGTCTTCCTCTTTTTCACTGACCCTCTAATTTTACCAAGCATGATGTTCTTCTCTGGAAACTAGTCCCTCCTGATAACATGTCCATCATACCTGAGATGAAGTCTCACCATCCTCCCTTCTAAAAAGCTTTCTGGCTGTACTTTTTCAGAAGCAGATTTGTTCATTCATCTCCCCAAACAAATCTGTTCGTTTTGGTATATTCCGTATTAAATAACACTCTAAAATGAAGTAAGTGGCACAGTTCTGCCATGTAGTGTCTACCTTGAGGAGAGGACTTGGCATGGAGAGGCCTGATCCAAAAGCTAAATTCTGCAATAAGGTTTGTGCAGATGACGGTGGAGAATGACAGCGAGGAGAGAGACAGAAACCAGAAAAGGGTGCTATATCTTTGGTCCGTGGTCATCACCATCATCTTGTTTCCCACCTTCCTTCTGTCTTCCGTTCTTCAATAATATTGCAAATTGTTGTTGTTGGGTGCCCTCGAGTGGATTCCAACTCATAGCGATCCCAAGTACAAGAAAATGAAACACTACCTAGTCCTGCGCCATCCTCAATCATTGCTCTCTGACCCACTGTTTTGGCCACTACGTCCGTCCATCCTGTGGACGGTCCTCACCTTTTTCGTTGAATTTCGACTTTGCCAAGCACGATGTGCTTTTCCAGGGACTAGTCCTTCCTGATAACATGTCCAAAGTAGGTGAGATGAATTAAGGTAGCTCTTTACGGAGTTCTTGCAGAATGTTAAAAATTTCCAGTCCTACACCTCCCTCACCCCCTGCCCCCACGGTGGCGTAGTGGGTTAAGTGCTTCGTCTACGGTTGTCGGTTCAAATCCACTGTTCTACCCTGACTTCTAGGGTCACTATGAGCCAGACTCGACTCATTTGCAGAGGTTTGTTGTTGTTCTGTTTTGTTTTCTTTTTTAACATCCCACCTGAAACCACATCACTCGATATTACTGGGAGTTACTTCTGGAATCTGAGTTTCATACTCAAAAATTGATTCGGTAAAGAGGTATAACTTCCTCTACCGCTGTTTCTTTTTCAAGTCAGTTAATAGAGAGACAACAAAAATCTCTCATGCCCTCTCTGAGGCTCGAATTCAGGACCTTCAGATTATGAGACTGACGCGCTGCCTACTGCGCTAAGAAGGCACACTCGTGTTAGATTTCCAGTAAATTTCTGTACTGAAAAGATTTCAAGCTTCCATGAAGTTTCCAAAATAATAGGCTTTTATATACCATGCATCTCCGACTTCGTTGGAGTAGTGGTTAAGCGCTACAGCTGCAAACCAAAAAGCCGGCAAATCAAATCCACCAGGCCCTCCTTGGACCTATCCAAGCCAAGTGCCGTCGAGTCGGATCCGACTCATGGAAACTCTACAGCCAAGTGGACTGCTCTAGTTTGATCTGTAGACTCGCTATGAATCGGAATCGACCCGACGGCAGTTTTTGTTTTTTTTATGCGTCTCTAGAGGAGCCCTGGCTGCATGGTGGTAAAGCACTGGGCTAGTTACCAAAAGCCTGGCGGTTGGAATCCATTACTTCCTCCTTGGGAACGCTATGGGGCAGTCCTGCTCTATTCTGTTGGGTCGCTGTGAGTCAAAATCGACTCCATGGCAACGGGTTTCGTTCGTTAGTTTCCTTGTTTTTTAAATACCTCCATGTCCCAAAAGGAATTGGTGCTACGTCTTACGTAAATTTGCTAGTGCTCTAAGTTTATCTCACAGTCTTGATTAAAATCATTTCAGTGTTTCACCCTGGAGTTAATAACTATACAGCCGAGTGAAATAATCCACTGCGCACTGAATATCGCCTACTGTTGGGTGACATCCAGCAAGTTATTTATCATCTCTGTCTCATATTCTCCATTAGGAAAGTGGAGATCATAGTAAAAGGACTTACCGTTGAGGCAGTTTAAAAGGCTGAGTGGACAATACTGCAAGGATAGAGTAGCTGGGGCGGGGGGCGGGGGACCATGCTCTTAGGCGAATTCCAGGCCAATTGGCACAACTAGCGTTTTGCTAAGAGAGCTCTCTGCACCTCACATTGGTGAGTGGCGTCTGGGGTCTTAAAAGCTACCAAGCTGCCATCCGAGGACACAGCAAATGGTTCCAACTCAGCAGGAACGGATGCTCACCGAGGGCCAAAATGACATGCGGTAAAGACAACCGAGAAGACGGAGAGACCCACAAGGGTGGGTGCCTACATTGACTTGGGACCGGAAGAACCAGACGGTGCCCGGCCTCCACCAGCGATAGCCACGATGGAGCTCACAGAGAGGAGTCTCACTGGCAACACAAGAATAAAAAAAAGGGGTGCATCCTGAGATCTCCACTAAAAGACCTCAATTGACGGTCCAGCGGTTTGGGGGTTCCTCTGAGAGCATGGCCCCCGGCCCTGATGCTGCCCTTTCCCATAAATTATAATAAAGGTCCACTCTTCGGACAGGAATGGATTGGACTTGGCAATGCAGAGTGACCGCATATTGGAAGCACTTTGTAGTTATAAACATCTATAGGATATCATCTTGCTGGCCTCTGGCTGGAGGAAGGGGAGTGGACGGAGAGGAGGGGAAAGGAGGCTGTTGGGAGGATGAGACATGTATGGAGCAGAGAGGAATAGTGTGCAGTCACCGGACAGGGAGAGCAGTGGAAGCTGCATATAGGTGGGCATGTAAATTTATACGTGAATGTACATTTTCACTCAGTTATGTTAAATAAAAATAAAAAATAAAAAGGCACGGCGCCTAATAAACTTCTAATAAACGTCTGTTGTTATTTATCATTGTTTTGAACAACTACCCTGTCTACATGTTCTAGGAAAAGAACAACGTAGTAGCAAACAATCTTGTATCTTTCTAAACATTACAATTTAAAAGATGCCAGCACGTGTGGTAACGTGGCCGAGCGGCCCAAGGCGCTGGATTAAGGTTCCAGTTTCTACGGGGGCGTGGGTTCGAGTCCCACCGCTGCCAACTCTATTGCAAATTGAGGTACCTAAGAAATGATTTGGCAAACATCGGAGTCCTTGCCGCTGACTGATACGGACCGATAGCGAAGCAATACGGGGCAAAACGAAGTTGCCGAGGAGGTTGGGAGTTGAGCTCTCAACTAGGGTACCTTTGGATAACGTAACTGAAGCATTTATCTCCCTAACAGTTGCTTAATATCAAATACACTGTTTTAAATTTTAAAGAAACTTAAGGCTATTGTCATATCTATTTTTTTTATATCTAAGAACAGTGTTGTGTGTCCGAGGGATAAGTCTTCGTTTTGTTTTGTTTTTTAAAACGTTTATATTAAAATAAACACAATCTATATATTTTCAAATTACAGAAACAAGTTTCTGTAAAGAAAAGTTTATACACAGTGAAATTCTTCCCCTTACATCCCCACATCCCATCCTCATTTCACCTGCACTGGATTGTGACTACCCTGGCAAGTGTATTAGGCTGGGGTTACCTGCAAAGAACATTGTTTGCATAAATGAGCCAACATTCAGTTGCTACGGAGTCAGTTCTGACTCCTGGCGACTCGATTTGTGTCAGGGTTGAACTGTTCTCCTTAGGGCTTTCTTTTACCTTTTTGGGTTTTTGTTGTTGTTTTACGAGATCCTTTTAACAGACTCTGAGCTTAAATAACTGGGTTGGAAGGTGCTAATTTAAAATACTAATGAATACAAAATTCTACCAATTGCTAAGGTTTTAATCACACAGTCACACCCTCTGAAAAAGCCAAGGGTAGGGTTAAACAGCAGGGCCACTGGCTGGGTTTCATTTATTCCTTTTTCCTCTACTGGAAGCCTTCGTAGTAAAGAGAACTGGTGGTGGTCCTTCCCCTCTGGCTTGCAGGCTTCATAGGAAAATGTAATCACGTGGCATAGCTTGTCTTCTCAGAGTCTAATCTCTTATATAGAAACCACCATCCGTTTCAACACCAAATTCATTGCATTCCTTAACTCTAAGCTAGATACCCTGTTGGCTGGTGACTTCAAGAGCTACAGCTGCTAATTAGAAGATCGGAAGTTCAAATCCACCAGGTGCTCCTTGGAAACCCTACAAGGCAGTTCTGTCATGCCCTATGAGCTCTCTGCGAATTGCGATTGACTTCACAGCTAAGTGTGTGTTTAATGCTAAGTCAAGATGAACAACTTGTTTCACATTTGAATGCTGGATATAGCAGGACCACTGGACACAGTGTGTAGAGACAAGTATTCCCTAGGGTTTTTGATGGCTGATTTTTCGGAAGTAGAAAGCCAGATTTTTCTGATCAGGCTTCTGTTGGAAACCCTGCTTCTGCTAACCAGAAGATCTGGTCAGCAGTTCAAATCCATCAGACGTTCCTTGGAAACTCTATGGAGTGGTTTCCACTCTGTCCTATGGAGTCCCTATGAGTTGGATGGGCCGTGGGTTTGGGGGTTTGGGTTCCATTTGGTAATACCATTTTTTAAAGATAAATAAGTGCTTCATTTACTTTTAAAAATTTTCCTTTAAGTTCTGTCTATTTAGCTTCTATTTTACAGTTAACCTGTCTCTATATTCTGCAGTTACTGTCTCTTTCATGCCTTCTGAATTCCCCCTCGAAGCTATTTGTAAGGTGGGTCCTTGAGCTGCCTGGGTGTATAGGTAGAAAAGACCTCTGTAAGGAAATACTGAGCACAATTCTTTCAGAATTTCTTCTGCCTATGGTTTTCATTCATTAAAACTGCATTTAACACTCTGACTGAGCAAACAGCAGATACAGTCAAGGATTTTAGAAAGGGAAAGGATGGATTTTAACAGTTTTGTGACTCAGATTAAAACATATCCAGAGGAAATCAGAAGAAGAAAAAATGGAGACTTCTTTGCCACCCCTAACAGAAAAGAGACTGTTAACAATTCAAGGTTTTAAGAAAGCCACAATGACAATGTCTTTGACAATGTCTTGTGTCTATTTATCTGACACATTTCCAGTCCTCTGCCTTCACTTTCAAGCCTTATACTCACAATAGTTGCTGAGAGCCTCCTTCCCAAAGCAGCTGCTGATGTCCTTTAACGCTGAACAACACTACCTCAGACTTCCGAGATGTAATGGCTTCGAAAAGAACACTTAGTTCTACAGAAAACTGATCTACTTCTGTTAGTTGTGGGGTGCAGCTCTGTAGCTGTGGGTGTGGTACAGCAGATGTTTTGCGTGTATGAGGTCCCTGGTCCGACGGCTGGCACCTCGAAAAGTTTTCATGTGATTCCTTAATTAAATCCGATCCGAAGAAATGCAGATTCAGTGTTTCTAATCTTCCCACGGAAACCCTGGTAGCATAGTGGGTTAAGTGCTATGTGTGTTAACTGTTAGGTTGAAACCCAAACCCCCTCCCGCAGCTGGCCCGAGCCAGCTATTCCCGGAAGCGTCTCTGGAAGATCCCCGGTTGTTTTTCTCTCATTCAAATGAGACTGATGGCCGCTTTCTCCCCATAGGCTCTACTAGTCCTCTGCTCACCTCACCCCGCTGAAACCACCCTCCTTATGCTCCAACGGTCCTAATCGTCGACAACCCCATTGGTTACTTACTGCACCACCACCTGGCCCCAGTACCCACTAGACAATGGGTCTAAATGGCCTGAACAGGGAACCTTTGATTACGGAGTTCTAGTAGACCTCGACAACTTCTGTCGACACACAGGCAAATGGCCAGAAGTCCCCTGTGTCCAAGCCTTCCTTGCGCTCCCGTCCCTCCCTCCTCTCTGCTTGTAATACCACTCAAATTCTCCTAGCTCCTGAGACCTCACACAAACCCGACACAAAACGCTGCCCCTCTGAGTCAACCTCCTCATTCTCTGACTCACCAGAGTCCCTCTCGTCTCCACCCTAGAAACCCCCACCCTACCCCAGCCGACACACCCAATGGCTCCCCCGCTATCACCTCCACCCACACCCTCAAACACCACCATACCCAGTCCCCCTTTACCCTCCCCGGTCAGCAGCCACACCCGTTCCCAGCAGCAGAGCCAACCTACACAAAGCCAGCCTCTCCTTTACCCCCCGGACGAAGAAGCAGGAACTGACGGAGTGTTGGAGTTCATGTCCCTTTCTCTCTGACTGACATTTTT
This sequence comes from Heterohyrax brucei, assembly GCA_028571685.1. NCBI lineage: Eukaryota > Metazoa > Chordata > Mammalia > Hyracoidea > Procaviidae > Heterohyrax > Heterohyrax brucei. The sequence goes on along the minus strand of CM053144.1, from coordinate 44,528,204 downwards.
CCCAAATAGGAAGGAGACTAGACTCCTTCTCAAATGATCCTACCAATTACATAAAGGAATTCCGTTACCTTATACAAGCCTATGACTTAACTTGGCACGACCTTCTCTCTTACACCTTAAACGCAGACAAAAGAGAGAGGGTCTTCAGGGCTGCCGGAGAACATGCCGATCAAGTCCATCTGACAGACTGCACCATGCTTAGAGGCAGTCCCAGGACAAGACCCAGGTTGGAATTACCAAATAGATACCCATTCCGGGCATGGTGACGACACCCGGAGAGACAAGATGGTCCAGTGTGTTCTGGCTGGACTACAAGCCGTATCACACAAGGCAGTAAACTTTAACAAGCTAAGAGAAATTACCCAACATGCAGATGAAAATCCTGCTGCTTTTCTCAATCGCCTTACGGAAGCACTTACCCAATATACCCGCCTAGGCCCTACCTCCCCAGCAGGGGCCACAGTCTTAGCAATCCACTTTATAACACAATCAGCCCCAGACATCAGAAAAAAACTAAAAAAGGTGGAGGACGGTCCCCTAACTCTCATTCGAGACTTGGTAAATATGGCCTTTAAGGTCTTTAACATCTGAGAGGAGCAGACAGAGGCAGAAAAGGAAACCCAGACTGCCTAAAGGCACACTGACAGGCCCAAGCCTTGGTGGCAGCCCTGAGGCCAGCAAATGAGATAAAGAAGAACACTCCAAGCCGCACTCCACCAGGAGCGTGTTTCAAATGTGGCAGAGAAGGACACTGGGCCAAACTTTGTCCACAACCGCAGCCGCCCACCACTCCACGCCCGGCATGCGGTCAGCAGGGCCTTTGGAAGAAGAGCAACTGTCCCTCTATGAAAGCCATGGGGGGGCCATCCTCTCCATCCCCAGACCTGCCCGCTGGCTGTCTTGGGACTGGCAGCTGAAGACCAAGGAGCCCCAGCTCATCGACACCATCACTCTCGCTGACCCCAGGGTAACTCTAAAGGTAGCAGGTAAGTCATCATCGTTTTTTTGATCGACACGGGGGCTATCTTTTCTGTTCTCCCCTCCTACTCAGGCCTAATTTATTCTTCCCCAATCTCAGTTATGAGAGTTGACCAACAGCCCACTAACCCACCAACAACGGGACCCATTTCATGTCTGTTAGACAATAAAATCCTACCACACTCCTTCCTACTAATGCCCTCCTGCCCCACTCTGCTCCTCGGCAGAGACCTCCTCTCTAAACTAGGAACCACTACAGATTACCTCAGACCCCTCAGCTTCTCTCATACTCTTTAATAGCTGACCCCCCTCACCTACCCCACCTTACCTTACCCCCAGGCCAGGTAAACCCCAAAGTTTGGGATACCTCAACCCCAACTGCTGCCACCCATCACTAGCCCATCATCATACAACTAAAAGACCCCTTACACTTCCCATCCAGACCACAATTTCACATCTCTCTCACTCACAGACAGAGACTAAAACCCACCATCCAAAGACTACTCACAAAGGGTCTCTTAATACACACCTGCTCACCATACAATACCTCTATCCTGCCAGTAGAAAAAAAAAAAATCTGACGGCACTTATAGGCTAGTACAAAATCTGTGCCTAATCAATAAAGCAGTAGTCTGGGAGGAGGGGCGCTGGCTCTCGCACCCCAAAACAATTCGAGAGCCCAGTAAAGAGAGACAGTCAGATAGTAACTTGGAATGTAGAGGCTCCAGAGTGGGAGCTCCAGAAAAAGGAAAAAGAGGAGTAAAAAAACTTGAGAGTTGCCACACAAGGTAGTGCCGGTCTGGATTTGCCACTGGCTGAGGATGTTGTTACAAGTGAAGCAGGAAAACTGTGTGTGGTTAAGACAGATGTATGGGGACCACTTCCTCAAAATGCTGTATGACTTATCACTGGTCGTTCAAGTGTCTCAGCTTGAGGCATCCAAATCTTACCTGGAGTGATAGATTCTGATTATGACAGACAAATTAAAATTATGTTAGCAGCTTCTACTTATCAAACTTTCAACGAGGAGATTTGTTAGCTCAAATTCTCCTCCTTCCCATTTGTTCATTTAATGAGGCCAATCCTAAATTGAGAGGTACTGGAGGTTTTGGCAGTACGGATACCTTTTGGGTTACAAAACTAACAACAACAACAGGTTAAACAAAGTAAATATCAATTGATCTGTTTCAGTCCTGATGGAGAGCTAGCATCTGTTTGTCCACATATCCCCCCTTACCAACTGCTTTGTGGGGACGTGATTTACTGGTTCAGTGGAAAGTTATGATTGGGACAATCATAACTATCAGCCATTGTTGTACAAGATCCCTTGCTCAAACTTCAGTGGGTTCCAGGCCCACAAGTTTGGGTTGAACAGCGGCCGACAAAAAGGAAAAATTTTACGATTTTAAGCCTATAAAGAAAGCTACATCAGCTACTCTGGCCTCTACATTAGCCTCTTTCCAAACGGATGCAGAGCCCCCTTGGCTCCTGTGACCTTGATCTCCCTCTTCTTCTTTGCTCTCCTAAGAAATGGCCTTCAGCCTGGAAAACAGAACCTAGGAAGGCTACTTGGCATTTTGTGTATCCACAACTTGCTTTCTTACTCTTTGTCTCTGCCAGAGTGAACTTGGCAGACTAGTTTCACTAGCTGAGAAATTTTCTCCTAAGTTCTGTCTTTGGTGGCTGGATATTAACAACCTGGCTAGAGTTTTTTGTGACTACTTTGTGATATAACAGTTATCTGTGGGACCCCAAGTGTGACAAATATGAAGAGAACATAAAGAATAAGCAAGTGAGAAAAAGTAAAGAGGATGCAGAAAGAAAGAAAAGATGAAAATGAAAAGCTAGACAGCTAGAGAAAAAATGGAAAAGAAGACAAAAAGAAGATGCAGAAAAGAAAGAAAAAAGATAAAATAACAAGAGAAGAGAAAGGAAAGAAAGAGACGGATCTGAGGAAAGAGGCTCATCCACTGGCCTCTGTTCTGGGATCATTCAGAGGAAAAAGATGAGGAGACAGAGATAAGGACGGGCCCCAGCAAAGAAAACCAAAACATCCCCATTCGATTGGTTCCAGTCACCATTAATGGCATGGCTCACCCCGTTCATTGGTCCCCTAATAGTAATAAGCCTCATTTTTCTTTTTGCCCCTTTCTTTCTCAGGTTCCTGAAAAATCACATGAAAGAGATGTCCAGAGTCACCGTAAATCAACTGCTACTACATCTCTATACTGGTCTGCCCACCAGCCCATCCCTCTCCGACTCCGCCCTGTAACCCCACTCCGGCCCCAGGAAGTAGCCAAAGACAGATTTCTTCATCCCTTATCACTAAAAAGGCCAGAATGTTAGACTGAAACCCAAACCCCCTCCCCCAGGTGGCCCGAGCCAGCCTCGACCATCCCTAGAAGGTCCCTAGTTGTTTTTCTCTCTTTCAAATGAGACTGACTGCCGCTTCCTCCCCACTAGGCTCTACTAATCCTCTCCTCACCTCACCCCACTGAAATGACAGTCCTTACGATAATCGAACAGACCTAATCGTCGACAACCCCACTGGTTACTTACCAACAGTAACTGTCCTTGACAAGATCCTCCTCCAGCCTTGGTAAATCCCCCACTCCCCAGCCAACTAGTGGTTTTGCAGACTTCCTCCCCAGAACTCTGTAAAGCCGTCCCGACGCAAACAAAGTCTGCCAACACTTACTCTCTCTCTCCTTTCTCTTACCTCCACTAAAACCTCTTACACTAACCAAAAGGATGGCAGTTCAAATCTGCCAGGCTCTCCTTGGGAATTCTATGGAGCAGCTCTCCTCTGACCTCTAGGGTCACAATGAGTCTGGACCCGACTCGACTGCAGTGGGTTGGTTCTGGTAATATTTCCATAATATTGCTACACACAGAGAAAGTAAAAACGTAACTCAGTGTGTTGTCTTAAATGCTCTTGTATTTATAGGCTGTGAGCCTCCACATCACCTAAAGTGACTGTGACAAAGAAGAAAGACTTTCAGAAATCAACCACGGAAACACAAGCCTGCGCTTGAACTGGTGGTTCACCGTGGCTTACAGTTTTACGCTACTAAAGAGATAGAAAGAAAAATTGGTGGAAAAGCCTGACAGTTTTCTTTACCAAAAAAGCCAAACCAAACCCACTACCATCGAGTCTATTCCGACTCACAGCAACCCTATAGGACAGAGTAGAACCACCCCCATACGATTACCAAGGAGCACCTGGTAGATTCCAACTGCCAACCTTCTGGTTAACAGATGTAGCTCTTAACCACTGTGCCATCAAGGTTTAGTGCAGTGTAATTTCTGGGCAAAGGATGGAGGGAAAGCAGAGGAGCCTGTTTTAGGGCCATCTATTTTTCTCTGGATGCTTGGTCTAAAAATGAGAGGTGAATGGCCCAGGTGGCAGCCAACATCACCAAACGATGTGCATATTGATTGTTTTATGAGAAACTAATTTGCTCTGTAAACTTCCACCTAAAGCACAATTAAAAACAAAAAGCTACTCACCTCAGCAGTTTTGAAGTCCACTCCCTCTAATCAAGTGAATGGATGAGAAGAGGAACCGGAAAAAGAGAAAAGAAAAAGACCATAAAAATAAATAAACGCAACCTGGTTGTCACACCGTGGATTGCTACTCATCATATTCCTACAGCACCGAGCTGAACTGCACTACAGTTTCCAAGGAGCTGCAGGTGGATCGAACCGCTGATTTTTCAGTTTGCAGCTGAACTCTTAACCACTGCACTACGAAGAGTGAGATAACCAGCTGGAAGCTTTTCTGTGGTCTGACTGTGCAGATATGACAGGTAACGTAGCTAAAAGAACTTAAAAGAGTTCTGTAAGACTGTTTTGTTTTCTTTCTCTCCATTCTTCTTCTGTCCCAATGTTGTATGATATACTAATTAAAAGACAAACAATCCGTTGCCACTGAGTCGATTCCAACTCATAGGGACAGATTAGAACTGCCCCAAGAGGCGCCTGTCTAGTGGATTATAAACTGTGGTTCTTCTGGTTAGCAGCCGTAGCATCTAACCACTATGCCAGCAGGGCTTCTGCGATGACTAAGACCCAGAGTTAATGTACTAGTTGTTTTGGTGACAGCCTTGTTGTTTTAGGGTAGGGGTTGCTAACTTTTCTGTCTCTTTTCTTCTGTCTTTTTTCAGCTGACCCCCTGCCCTCGGAGATATTAAACTCTAGCGAGCAGAAATGGAAGAACAAGAAAAGCAACAGGTGAGACCATCAGGTTCTTTTTCCTGTGAGTGGAGAAAATACGTAAAGAAATGAGAGGGCTGAAGTGGATGTGCCAGGGATTGAACCCTGGACCTCGCACATGCAAAGCACGTGCTCTACCACTGAGTTACACCCCCACCCCAATAACTAGCTGGCATTACGATGACTGTCTGGCTTCATGATTACCATTCTTTTCATAAAAGTATAGTCACGTCCCCCTAGCCCAGTGGTTTCCCCTCCGCCCCAGAAACCTTAGAGTTGGTTGGAGAGAAACCTCTGGGTTAAATTCCACTCTTTCTGGAATCGTTAAAGTGGGTACTGTTCAGAGGCTTCAGGAGGAAAAGAGCAACCGATGCAGTCTGAACAACGGTTTCTGGTTCTAGCATCTTTCCTCTGTAATAGGCAGTCTCTGAGATCCACTCTCCAGCAGACAGTTTAGAACAAAGTTACTTGCCCCCACCAGGAAAGTCTCAAAAACACCACACCTTTCCAATGGATGAAACCCTGGTCGTATATTGATTAATGCTACATCTGCTAGCTAAAGGCTCGGTAGTTCAAACAGGCCAGGTGCTCCTTGGAAACTCTGTGGGACAGTTCTACTCTGTCCTATTCGTAGGATCACTATGAGTCAGAATTGACTTGAAGGCAGTGGGTTTAGATTTTGTTTTGTTTGTTTGTTTTTTGGTATCCAACGTATATTGCAGAGTTAATGACTCCAAAGGGAGTGTTCCTTACACCACAGGCAGCAGATGACTTTAGAACTCGCTAAATGAACTTCACATCATGTTGGGTTAGTGACCCACCAGCATCAGTGTTCCAGCTAACTCTGAGCTGGTCCTTTGTTCTGGTTCCGTCTCTATCCTTGCTGGAGGATCATGTCCACAAAGGATTTTAGGGAGGAAGGACCTCAAAACTCCATCAACTTTAAAAGAACTGACTTACTTTTCCGGACTAAGGAAATCTACAGGTCAAAGGCAGAGTCAGGAGTAGTGGATCAATGACCTAGCAAAGTTGTCTAACTTCCTCCTCTCTAAGAACCCGCTGTCAAAACAGTAAAGCTCGCTATGGACATAGATGGTTGAACAAATAAATAAAATCAAAGAGCCATGAAAGCCACCAAAAGGTGCCAGCAGACAGTTTAGAACAAAGTTACTTGCCCCCACCAGGAAAGTCTCAAAAGCCCCTCACCTTTCCAATGGATGAAACCCTGGTCATATATTGGTTAATGCTACATCTGCTAGCTAAAAGCTCAGTAGTTCAAACAGGCCAGGTGCTCCTTGGAAACTCCAAGAAAATACAAGGAGGTCCTGCATAATTCAAAACAGAAACGGTTGGATTGCTGGGCAAATAGCAAAAGTAAGGGCTGTTCTCTCACTGGGATGCTGTCACCTTCGTGTATGACCAACTATCCTCACAATGATTTCAAGGCCTCTTTACCTAAGATCCTCTGTTCGATATTAGGAAAGGTATTGAAGCAGGTCTCTACGTAAAGAGTTAAAATGTTGAATGTACATATTTACTGCTATTAAAATCAAGTCCCCGGAAACCCTGAACAATGCTCCAAGACTTTGGGGCATTTTATCACTAAAAACGTCCCTGTAAACCAACCTTCTTACTGCCTCCAGAATGCCCCTTTTTGTTTTCCAAGAGACCTAGTCCACTTTGAAGTAACAGATGGTAGATGTTTAACCCAAAAGTTTCCTTTCCTCAAGACCTGTATCTCTAGGATATCGTGCATTTCTTGTGACTTGTTCTGAACTACTGTCCCAAGTGTACAGTCTTTTGTCAGAAAATTGTAAACAGCATATAAGCAAACAATAACTTTGTACTAGTAGCAGCAGTTTATCTGAACTAAAAGCCTATTTGCAAACGTCTCTTTTTCTTCTCTCTCGTTCAATAGTTGAGCTCTTTCCTTGTGTTGTTTTTAAGGCTGGAAAGAAGGTTGGAAGCACACATTTCCAATTCTTTTCCTCCTAGACGTTTAGAAAATTTACTTGAGAAAGTGAGAGCTGGAGGGTGATTGTTGTCGGGTGACTTAGTGTGGAAAGGATACATCTCTCTGACATAAATTAAGAACCTTTCCAGTTGTAGGCAAACACGTGGGACTGTACACTTTTAATCAAGGACTCTCCCAAATGATCTATTTTTTCACTGACATTACCACTTTTCTCAGTTTTCTGTTTGGAAAGAATCTCTTGAGAAATGTCTCTCTGTTTTTCTTGTGCCTGGTAAACTCAGGAATGACATGCCACCACCTACAGTCACTGATACTGCCAGCTGAGGTGGAGGTGGGGAGGGTCAGTCAGGGGAGGGATGGAGGGAATCAACCGAGAGGACCTTGGCCTTTCTTCTTGCAGTTGACACGGACACAGTTGAGAACACGAACGAATCTGTTATCAAAGATTGACTAAGGACATCTTGTCTTTTCTTTCCATCCCTCTAAAACAGGTAACCACAAAACAGAGTCCAAGTGAGCCAAATCTTTCCGCTCTTTCCTGGTCCTTCTTATCTTGCTTTTTCTTATGCAGCCAGATTGGGAGAAACAGTGGGATTTGAAACAGTGGAGTTTGTCCTGGACAACTATCAGACCTGCAAGACCCCCTTACAGACATGGTTGATGTTTCACGGGGGATCTTCTTGACCGTCCGGTCATGATAGTTGTGATTCATTGGGAGTGTGTCCTTTCCTGGAGAGGTTAGAAACTTTAAACACTCATCTGCTTTTTACAGTTCCCAACATTTCCTTTCTTTTCTTCTTCTGAAAATATGTTTTGCGTTTTTCTATGGAAGTAAACAATTATCCTTTAAGTGTTTCTCCATTTCTACTGCAAAGCAAGAAGTCTGCCACCACATTAATGTGTTCAATAGTACTCTGTTGCCCTTTCAAGTTTCAGTGAAGAGTAAGACACAAAAAGAACTGAAACAACAGTCTTCATCATTTCATTTGGAATTCCGTTACAGAAACCCTGGTGGTGCAGTGGTTAAATGGTACGGCTGCTAACTAGAAAGCTGGCAGTTCAAATCCTCCAGGTGCTCCTTGGAAACTGTATGGGGCAGTTCTACATTGTCTACAGGGTTGCTGTGAACCAGAAAGGACTCGACAACAGTGAGTCTGAGCTTTCAGGGGTTTGTTTTCTGAGCAGTGGTTGTAGCGTGGAATAGCCAGAGAATACCATGCTGAGAAGTTCTTCCTGTTTTACCTATTCCTTCCCTTCCTCATTCTCCTCCTCCTCTACCAACCCATCCATGGTCTCCAAATATTGAATCACCTTTCTCAGTCAAAAGAGCCCACACAGTTTTCAGCAAATTAGTAGATAATATTGAATGAAATTAAGTGTTTAAGAACACGAGTCTTTTAAATAAAAAGGATAAACAATTCATTGAGAGCATACCCAAAAGCCATGTCTCAAAGCAGTGAGATAGCTCAGGTGGGAGAGCATTAGACTGAGGAGCTAGAGGACCCTGATTCAATCCCATGTTTTGGCAGTTTCTTTCTGTTACCTTTGTCTGATTATTGTCATCCCTTTCTTAAAAATAAGAGTTGCACCCCAAGACTTCGGGATTGCAATAGAACTTAGAGGAGATAAAAGTTTAGTAAACTATTGTGTGGGTAGAAGGTGTAGCTAATTGGTAGAGTCCACACTTTGCTTGTAGGAAGCCCCAGGTTCGATCCCTGCACCTCTGCAGCTTTTCTGTGGTTGAACACAGCTGAAACCCATTCTTAAGAAATGGAGCCCTGGGGTACCACAGTAGTTGAGAACTAGGCTGCTAACCAAAAGGCTACCGTGTGTTTCTTGGAAATTCTATGACACTGTTCTGCAATGTCGTATAATGTTGTTAAGTTTTCTTCCAATTGCAAAGCTAAGAATTCTAAAACACGAACTGACTGATCCTTAGCAACTCTTCCACTTTCAAGTTTGGACTACTTCTTTACTGTAGTGATCATATGGCCTGATAGATAAAGCCTCTGAATCCAGATCAGAAGACTGAAGTTTTCGGTTCCTACCTACCTGGTCCTTTGTTTATTGTTGGGCCAAAAACCAAGAAACTAAACCCACTGCCACTAAGTCAGTTCTGACTCATAGTGACCCCATAGATCAGAGTAGAACTGCCCTATAGAGTCTCCAAGGAGTGCCTGGTGGATTTGAAATGGAAACTTTTTGAGGTTTTTTTCCAAGGGCTGATTGCAGAGTTCTTGCTAGAGGTGAGGGGTGGACTTCAGACTAAGTGTCTCCTGTTGCAGATCAATAAACAAACCCAAAACTCAAACCAAATCTTTGTCACTGAAGTTGAATCAATTCTGTAAAAATTAGATCTGTGTCAGTCCAGTGAATTATGACTCACGTAACTGTATAGGACAGAGAAGAACTGCACCCACACAGTTTCTAAGACAGTAAATCTTTAGGGAAGCTGATTGCCATGCCTTTCTCTCTTGGAGTGGCTAGTGGATTTGAACCACAAAACACTTAACCACTGGGCCACCAAGGCTCCTCAAAGATCAATAGTTAGCATTAAAGAGCTTTGAAAACCTAAAATGGTCTGAGTGTCAAGAAAGCAGTAAGCAAACCTGTGACCCCACTAGTTGTCATCATACTAGATTTGATCAATAATTCACATCTTTTTATTGGCAGCGAACCACTAAAAGTACTGTGTAAGGAGTTGTTACCAACATTATAGGGGCCCTGGTTTTCCCGGCTCGTAGTCTTGCTCTAGGACTGGTAGATGGTGGCCAGTGAAAATATATAATAAATAGAAGAGTCCACTGTAAATGAAGGTATAAGTTTCACTGCGGAAAGGTGGTTTCAAATGGCTTCTAATGGAAAGCTGGAATACGTATTTGCATGGTGATGATGGGATTATTAATCCCGCAACTGCCCTTAAAATGTGGACCACCACACTGAGAGTCTGATGTGCATCAGCTGAGCTAGTAGGGCTCAGGGATCCAACGTTTCCAAAGAACTAGTCAGCTACTCCCTGGTGGTGCAGTGGTTAAGAGCTCAGCAGTTTGGATCCACCAGACATGCCTTGGAAACACTACAGGGCAGTTCTACTCTGTCCTGTCGAGTGACTATGAGTTGTAATCCATTCGAGAACAATGTTCTCTAACCATTTTTCCTGTTATTTGCCTTGTTTTATAAGCACAACACATAAGTATATGAGATGCTCAAGATCCCAATGTATCAGGACCTCTGTACTGTAAACAGAAACAACCTCATGTGCACCCTTCAGATTGCACAGTTTTTCTACCCTGCAACACGAAGACCTGCTGGGAACTCTCATAGCTACAGTCTCAAATGAAAGGAGTTGGGGTTTTCTGTACACCAAATGATTTCAGACCACTTTCCTTAGAAATGGTCTTCTTGCTACCTGTGAATTTAAAGGAAGTACAAGAGAGATGGAGAACTCAGAAATATTCTATCTTCTCAAAAGTCCAGAATCCTCTGCCTCCACAGAGATCCAGGTCCAAACCCTCTTTCATCTAGTTCTCTTCTGTCATCTGTGCAGCAGCTTTCTTTCTTCCCAGCTGCTGCTACCTCCCTTTCTTCATCACTCAACACATCACCTTACTCCTTCCTACCCATTTTTCCCCTTCTATCTTCTCTGCATGCACTGTCCCTCTTCCTGGGTGATGTTTCCCCAGGTTCCTTATTTCCCATTCAGATTTCTAGGCCAGTGCTTCCCACACTTACCTGATAATAAAAGTCACCAGAGGACAATTCAAAATTATGTAGATTTATGCACCACTTTATTTCAGTCCAGTCAGGAGCTGAGCAGTGGACTGAGCAATTCATGTTTCTATAATCTTCTCAGCCTATTATCCCCAAGCTTTGAAGCCATTGAAATGCCTGTAGTATTTATGACCCTTATAACTTTATACTGGAGGATGATTAGTGTTTATCATATTACCTTTTAATATCTTTCTGCCCCTGAATGCTAAGTGTAGCTATTTCTCCTGTGCCAGCTAAGTCTCAGTCAGGTTTCGCTGAACTGGAAGAGAAGCTAGCTAGCTGTGCAAGAAAGAAACCAGAGAGTTGATTTAAGTGTTTTTCTGTTTTCCAGGAAGGTGAAGACATCATATAGGCAAGTAAGAACCAGAATAAAATTCATAATGATTTGGAACTACAGGCAGCCTTAGGGTTATGAATTAGGTACATTCCATAATTACAAACCAATCCCTGTAAGTCCTATTATTAAAAATTTAAGGTACACACAAGAGCTCATAATAACAGGTACTACTTTGTCATGTGCATAAAAATATTATTATTATTACAGTATTATTTAAAGAGTTTTAATGTATCTGGAAATGTTTCTTTATTCATAGAAAGATACACTATATGCTGTAATATATAGTAATATAAACATTTGACTCACATTAAATATGTAGCATATCTGTTCTAATTTATGTATAAATTTGATTGAAAGATATACTTAGGAAATTAAATCCTTCATAATCCAGGGACTGCCTGTATGTAATATTTTGTTTGCACAACATCCAAATCACATAATATTCTATTTCACAGAGTGCATTGTCATCGTCAAACAACTCACGACTGTACCACAAAGTAGGTGGCTTTAAACAACGGATATTTATTGTCTCACAGTTCTGAAAGGTAATAGCCCAAATTCAGGGTGTCTAAAACTGGCTGCCATCAAGTTGTGCCATCGAGTTGTCACTCGCAGTGACTCAGCAGGACCCTATAGGATGGAGGAAACCACCTCACGGGGTTTTCAAGGCTGTAATCTTTACAGAAGGAACCTTGGTATGACCGTGATTAAGAGCTCAGCTGCTTATTAGAACCCACCAGCAGCTCAGTTGGAGAAAGATGTGGTAGTTTGCTTCCATAAATATTTACAGCCTTGGAAACCCTGTGAGGCAATTCTACTCTGTCCTACACGGTCACTGTGAGTTGGTTTCCACTAGAACTGGAAGCAGGCTGCCACATCTTTCTCCCCAGAATGGCTGGTGGGTTCCAACCATTGAAGTTTGGTTACCAGCTGAACACTTAACCACTGCACCACCGGGGCTCCTTTCAGGACATCAGCAAGGCTGTTCTTACAGAGGCTCCAGGAGAGAGCCTTTCTTGTTTCAGGTTCTGGTAACCCCAGATAATCCTTAGCTTACACCTGCACTGTAACTCCAGGGCCATCTTTTCACTGTGTCTGTCTTATCTTTTATAAAGACACCACTCAAGTGAAATTAAGACCGGCCGTAATCCAGTATGATGTCATGTTAATTTAGCTGATCACATCTTCAAAGACCCTATTTCCAAACGAGATCACAGATACTGGGGGTCAGGGCGTCAATGTATCTTTTCTTAAGAGACACAGTTCAGTCCGTAATACAACTGTATGTGTATACTGTGGACAACTCAAGAAGTACCCAATTTTTACCAAAAAAAAGAACAAAGAAGGTCCCAATCAATGGGTGGGTGGTTTTAATTTTAGTCTTTTTCTATTAAAAATTTTAAAAAGATTAGCCATGTTCATATGTCATTTTGTATTTTTTGGAAATACAAAATTTGAAGCAAGATATTTCACTTAATCTGACAGGGCTGACAGAGTACTAAGCCGTACGTCTGTGTGAGCTGTATGGATTAGTTGCTTAAAGTGACTATCTTACAAACTGCAGATCCGGGATTCAGTCCCGGTAAACTCGAAAACTAATTGCTGTTGAGTTGACACAAATTCTTGTGCGTTTGGAGTTGTCACCAAAGGCTTACTGGTTGAGAGGATAAATGCAAACATTTTGTTAGCCTAGTGACATGGTGGTTAAGTGCTATGTCTGCTAACCAAAAGGTCGGCAGTTCAAATCCACCGGACGCTCCTTGGAAACTCTACAGGACAGTTCTCTGTCTGCAGGATTGCTGTGTGTGGGAATCGATTCAACGGCAATGGATTTGTTTTGCTTTGGGTTTAGCTACAGCTGTGTAAGTTTTGAATCTGCATGTAACATGGGAGCTCGATAAATGACTACAAAGAGAAAAATAACTGGTATAATTTAATGCAAAAAAAAATACATGAAAAGTTTTGAGGCCATATCACTTTTCCTTTGGGAGTGGGAATTCTTCAACTGCAACTGCTTGTGATCAATAGAATCAGAGCTCACAGTACAGTGTGCTTTGTAGAGAATTTAGTGACAGCAGAGGACAGAGAGAAGATTGGTTTTCCATGGAGAGGAAAAAACAAAGCTCTGCTAAAACCGAAGAAACCCTGGTGGCCTAGTGGTCTAGAGCTAAGGCTGCTAACCAAATGGTCTCCACTTGAAACCCACCAGGCTGTCCTTGCAAACCCTGTGGAGCAGTTCTGCTCTGTCCTATAGGGTCTATGAGTTGGAATCCACTTGACAGCTCTGGATCTTTGGGATTTACTAGAACGGAACCTTTGGTTTGCAATTTACAAGACAAGTGCTTTAACCAACTAAGCCACAGACCTCACAAAGATGCGTGGCTTAGACCTGGATCAGTCCTGCTGGATTAGATGGAGTATTCTTGCTACTAAATCTACTGGATCCAGAATAGTTTACCATGAGAAAATGAGCAAACTCCAAGGAGACGTTTGACTTCCTCACGTGTGCTGTAGAGCTAATAAAGGTGAAAGTTTACAGACAGCTTCAGTGTCAGAGCCAGTAATTCTTAAATTAGTCCAACGATTAACCTCAGTAAAAGTCGAGGCAGCCAAGCAAGTTTATAAAAACAAACGTAGCTGTTACTGCTCTGCGTCTTTTGTAACTAAGATTTTTCGTCTGAGTGAGGGTGTCTAACAAAGGAACTGGGCAGAGAGACTCAGACCTCCAGGTTACAGAAATGCTTACACTCACTGTAAGTAGTGATTTGGAGGGGAGGAAGGAGAGGAGGCTTGGAGGGACGAATTCAGGGCGGCATTCTCTCCTAAACTGTCTCTTCCTTAAAACACTTTGGTGCTGCAGTTCAGCGCTATTGTGATTCTAATCATACAACCAAAGGTGTAGAGCCACTCTGGGGAAGAGGGAGGTGAAGTGGGTGGGACCTGCCGGCCACAAGGAGTTCCTGGATCCAGGTACAGTCCTCCTTAGGTGAGAGCCTCGTAGCTCTGGCAAATCGCTGCTGTGCCTTCTGCTCACCCAAGGCCTGGTTTCAAGCGCAGTAGGTCATCAACTCACTAAGAAAGTAATCTCTTTGCATTTCTAATCTGGCCCTCGCAACTTGCGGTGATCCCACCATCCCCGCTCCAGCCCCGGTGTTCATCGCCCACCTCGAGAACTCTGAGACTGCCAAGCCGACTGGCTGTGAACCTGACCGCATCTCTGCCCCGCAAAGAAGGTCCTGCATAGACTCTGTGTAGAAGGGTCATGCAGGTCGGTGTAGGGCAACAGAGACCCGGACCCTTAGGACACGCGGAGACTGAAACGCTTGGGGGACAAGACAGGGAGGCAGACAAGGGAGGGGAGACCCAGGGACCCCCCGCATAGACCACTTTGGTGAGATGAGAGCTGGCGGGACACATCCCTTAAGGCTCCAAGAGGACACTAGGAAGCACATAGATTGCAAATTGATGCCCCCTCTGAGATAGGGAATTAAGATCTTCTAGGCTTGCAATGCAGAAATCCCAGTGACTTGTTGATGAAGAGCTACGGCTGCTGACCAAAAGGCTGACCATTCGAATCCGTCAAGCGCTCTTTGGAAGCTCTACCTCTGACCTGCGAATCTGAACTGATCGCAATGAGTTTGGTTTTTTTGTTTGTTTTTTCTTTAACGCATTCAGCAAAAGCTGAAAGATGTTTGTACAACTAAGAAACTCTCACACACGCATGCATATATACACTACACACACAACAGTTATGACTTGATTTGCAGGGTGAGACTCGAGCTCCTCTGTTCTCTGTGTACAAACATACAGAATAACCTCCCACTGCCCACACAGACCCCAGACTCCCCTGAGCAGAGGCCTTGTCTCTGCCTGGTCGCGGTCCTGTGGCCCGGTCCGCAGAGTGATTTTTAATCATTTTCTGAAGCCTAATATTTGTTTCCTCCTGGAGTTTAATGGACTTTTTTATTTGCTTATCTTTACGCTTTATGGTGTCCGGGTAACATAAAGAGACAGCAAAGGAGGCAAATTCAGTTCTCAGTGTGCCCTGCTTGACGCACCCCAAACTCGAACTCATTGCCGTCGGAAAAAAATGTAAAACTCTCATCGCCGACATTCCCGCCACTCTTCCAGTGCTCAGTTCCTCCTTGTACAGCAGACATAATCTCTTGGGGGTAATATTTCCACCATTTTTTTTAACGCAAATAAAGAAATGATTTTAGGGCATCTTGGTTTTTTCACTTTAAATATGTTGTAGTGATTGCAAAACAGTACAGAAAGAGCTTCCACCTTTGCTTGACAGCATAGAATTCACTTTATGAATACATCATAATATGTATCTGGCCCATACAAACAGTGCTGCAATAAGTAACACTGTATCTGACACTTCAAACGGGTGTGAGTACTTGCTATACGTGGAACTGATGAAGCAGTGTGTGGGATGTGTGATGGCAATTCTAACGGATCCAGCCTCATACACATTCCCACACAGTGGTCTGGTTTCCCACACTACTGCAACCACTTTGTATTCTAATACAATAATGACAATGACAATAATAATAAATTCATTGCCTTCAAGTCGATTGATTCTGACTCATGGTGACCCCAAATGTTACAGAGGGTTCTTGGCTGTAATGTTCATGGAGGCAGATTACAGGGTTTTTCTGGCCTTTCTTCTGCAGTGCTGTCAGGTGGGCTCAAACCACAACCTTTAGGTTAGTAGCTGAGCCAAGCCATTTTTGTCACCTGAGGACCTTTATTATCAACATAAAACACTTCAAACCAGTTGCAATCAAGTTGATCCCTTGGGTAAATGACGCTTTCAGATGGCAATATAAAGTATACAAGCCATGATTAGGCCACTTGGATTTTAATTGGTCCAATGGAGCCACCCAGAAATTGAAAAACAGATAGCTATTTAAGACTCCTCTTGTAAGTGATGAAACAAAATGAAAGTCCAGATAAATGGTATGGGGATAACTGGGTAGCTATCTAGGAAAATAAAAGCTTACATCACTGTGTCACCTTGATGATTCAATAAATTCAAAATAAAGAAAACTTGAAAGTAACAAATGAAAAATAAAAACAAGTATAAGTACTGGGGATGCAGAAACAGAAAACTGACATAACGTTGGAGTAGAAAGCCAATTTTTTACACAGAAGTTAGAAATAAGGAAAGTTTGACATAATTCACTACATTAAAAGCCATTCTGCCAGAATACACCTCCATTCTCTCTTAAAAAAAAGAAAGTCGAGACAAAACATGTATAAGTGAAGAATAATAATAATGAATAACCTGTGGTGGAATATTTGTAATTCCATTAATATAATATATCCCTGATAAGCAACATGTAATGGAGTAAGTTTGGAAAGTATGAAATGTGGGTCAGAAAAAATAGATTTCTATTGGCTTATCTGTCCCTGGATGGCACAAACAATTAATTGGACTGGCGGTTAAACAGAAGAACGTTAGGTGGAGCCCACCCATAGGCACCTCAAAAGCAAAGATCGGTAACTTACTTTCGAAAAATCAGCCATCAAACACCATGTTCAAGGGTTCTGCTACAGACAACATTCAAAAGTGAGACGAGTTGTTCATTTGTTCATTTTGACCTAGCGTTAGGTAATGAAACGAATCTGACATTGAGATGAACTGGGGCTTTTACCAACGGGCTTAGAAGCTAAAAAGCAGTGCTATGTCACGAGATACCATTCCCACATTAAGCACACACACCAACAAAAAGAGAGAGAGAGAGGAAAGACCACTCCTGGTTCTCCTGGCTAAAGACTGGGAGCAACGTTGCCCTGGGGGCTTCAAGTGGAGGAAAAAGAAGGGGAAACTGAAACCCAGCCCAGTGATCCGACTTGTTTTATTATACGGGGGCTTTTTCAGGGACTGTGGCTGTGTATGAAAACCTTAGCAACCGGTAGGACTTTGTATTCATTCGTGTTTTAAACTGGAAACTTCCAACCCAACTGTTCCAAGCACACACACACACACACACACACACACACACACACACACACACACACACACACGAAACCACAGCCATCCAGTCGATTTCGACTCATAGCCACCCTATAGGACCAAATAACAGTGACCCATAGAGTTTCCAAGGGGCGCCTGATGTATTAGTACGCTCAACCTTTTGGTTAGCACTTACCCACTGCACCACCAGGATTTCCACTCCAAAAATAGAGCCTGTTACAAGTACCCTGTAAAAAAGAAGAAGAAAAAAGAATCCTATGAAGCACAGTTCAACTCTGACACACGCAGAGTTTCCGTAAGTCAGAGCTGAGTCCATGGCAAAGGGATATTGGCTTATTTATGCAAATAATATCCTTTGTAGGCTACCCCAGCCTAATAGAGCTGCTTGGTTACGCAGAATCAAGAGCAGGTGAAATGGGTAGGGAAGATTTTCGCTATGTATAAACTGCTATGTTTCCTCGTAATTTGGAATTTTATGAGTTTTATTTGTTTACACATAAACATTTTTAAAAACAAAATTTTATCTCTTGGACAGGAAATACTGTTCTTAGATATAAAGAAAAGACAGAAACATCTGCTTTTCTTTTAAAGACCCGTAACTGATCTTAACTTATTATTAGGGAGGTACGTCGAGTTAAATCAGAACATATGCAATGGCAACCGGTTTAGTTTTTGTCAATTGCAAGAGTAGGATCCGAACCCGCGTCCCTGCAGAGACTGGACCCTCAACCAGCGCCTTAGACCGCTCGCACACGCTACCGTACGCATGGAGCTCACTAATCACAATCTTTACAAAGACGCAAGATTGCTCCCACCACATTATTCTTTTCCTAGAACATTTCTACACCGTAGTTGTCTAAAACATTGATAACAACCTTATGTTTACTGCCCTTCAGTCCTCTAAACTGCCTCAACGATAGGTAGTCTTACTATATCTTCATTTTCCCGATGGAGAACGTGAGGCACGGAGTGAGTAACTTGCTGAATGTCACCCAGTAGTAAGTGATGTTTAAAGTCGTAGTGGTGGTTAACTTCACTCTGCTGTGTATTTCTAAATCCACTGTGAAATCTTGAAATGGTTTTGATCAAGGCTCTGTGACAAACTCAGAGCAACAAGAAACGTATATACAACGTGGCACCAGTTCCTGTGGGGGCATGAAGGCATGTAAAAACGACAACAAAGTAAACAAAAAACACCGAAACCCATTGATGTCCAGTCAATTTTGCCTCTGAGCCACCTTATCAGACACAGTAGGACTACTTCATAGGATTCCCAAGGAGAAGCCGATGGATTCCAGCTGCCAGCCTTTTGATTATCAGCCGAGCTCTTAACTACCATGCCCCCAAGGATCCACAGGAGACACACTGTGCTTAAAACCCTAACAGTTCAGAACATTCGCCAACTGTTGAAATCTCTCCAGGGATACACTTACTGAAAACTGCTTAGCGAATGCCCTCTTAGCGCAGTAGGCAGCGCGTCAGTCTCATAATCTGAAGGTCCTCAATTCGACCCTCAGAGAGGGCACAGAGCTCTTGATTTCTTCTACACAAAGTCACTTGAAAAAGAAGCAGTAGTAGAGAAAGTTATAACATCAATCAAGTTTCTAAGTATGAAACATAGACCCCTGAAATAACTCCCAGTAATCTCGAGTGATGTGATTATAGCTGGGGGGTAGGATCTGTAATTTTCAGCACTCTGCAAAGATATCCTTAAAGAATTTTATCAGCTTCTTTTGGTAGCAAGACAGTTTTTCAATACACTGACTACAGTACAGCCTACTACCAAACTTGGCATCAGTTGGCCATTGCTACTGTAGCAAATTTCCACCAATATAATGCCTTCAAAACCCACAAATTTATTCTCTTCAGTTCTGGATGTCAGAAGCCTGGAATGGGCCATAGGGGACTAAACTCAAAATGTTAGAGGATTTGCATTCTTTTTTTAATTTTTAGTGCTCACAGTTGGAATTCCCCTGGCACTCTTTGGAAACCCTATGAGGCAGCTTTACTGTGAACTTGCATATGAGCTTTGACGGTCTATGCTGCAGTTCCACCTAGCCTGAGCTTTTCCATCATCGTTTCACACAGACGTAGTTTATTTGATTCCAGTGTATTCTCTCTGGTGAGGCTCATGTATATAGTTGTTGTTTATGTTGTTTTTTAAAAAAGTATTTACAACGAAGAAGTCATTGGTCTTGCAAAATTCTATCATATAGTTTCTGGCATTATTTCTTTCACTGAGGCCCTATTTTCCAACTTCCAGTTCTTTGTTGGGAAACTTGGTGATGTAGTGGTTAAGTACTATGTCTGCTAACGAAAATCGTGTGTAGTTCAAATCTGCCAGGCGTTCCTCAGAAATCCCATAAGACTATGAGTCCGATTAGAGTGCTGTGAGTTTGGTTTGGGGATCCTTCTTTGTTTCCAACTTTTGCATTCCAATCACCAGTAATTATCAATGCATTCTGATTACATGTTTGACCAATTACAGATTGCAGAAGCTGATAAAGATCTTCAATTTCTTCATCACTGGCCTCAGTGGTTGGTGTGTAAATTTGAATAACAGTCACGTTAACTGGTTTTCCTTGCAGGTTATAGATATTAGCCTATCATTGTACTTCAGGATAGATCTTGAAATGTTCTTTTTAACAATGAACGCCATACCGTTCCTCTTCAATTTTTCATTCCCGGAATAGTACACCATACGATCGTCCAATTCAGAATGGCCAATACTGGTTCATTTCAGCTAATTAATGCCCAAGATATTGATATTTATATGTTCTATTTCATTTTTGGTGATCTACTACTCACCCAAAAGTACACGGGCTCTGTTACCGTCCAGGAAACGTTGATGACAAAATGGCTAAGTAGTATGGCTGCTAACCAAAATGTTGGCAGTGGGAATCCATCCTGCACTCCTTATGGAGGCAGGTCTTCTCTGTCCTATAGGGTTGCCATGAGTTGGAAATGACAGCAGTGGGTTCAGGTTTTTTGTTGCTATCAACATCCAATAAACGCCATACAAGTTTTAGAGACTGTAGATAGGCTGGCAGACGAGGATGGCAAGAAATAGAAAGAATAGGTGAAAAAAAAACAAGGAAGCTTTTCTACTTGATAACTTCTGTTTGTTTCGTGCTCTAAACACCGCTCAGAAAATTAAGCATATTCTTAAGGAAGTGACAGAGCCTATTCTCTCTCTTCTCTTTCAGTGCTTCTTTTTTTGCCTGGATCTTCAAAGACAGTGGGGAGGGTAACAAAGGATATTGAGAGTCTTAAAGAGGTGAGGAGCCTCTTGATTTGGAGTAAAAATTGGAGAAACCCTTAAAGGCAATCCAGGCAATGACGGGTTTACTTCCTTATGAATAAACAAAACATGTTTTCAAAAGGAGAAAAGAACAGGAATGCTGGGAGTTGTAAAAAGCAGGTAAGTTGCATGGTTTCAAACCCTTTTAGGGAAAAGATCCAATCCCATTAAGCCACACCTCTCTCACAACTTCTGAGGATACTCCTTGAAATAATTTATTAACCATATTTCTGAGGGATTTTTGCAGATCTGATAGATGGTCAGAGAGAAACTCCGCTATTTCAAATCCCACTGTACCTCCCAATCTGGTTGTATCACAACAGGCAAACAAAGGAAGGAATAAGAATAACTGGAAAGATCAGGCTCACTTGGGCTGCATTTTGTAGTTAACTGAGAGAAAAAGTAGAAAGACTGAAGGGAAAGATGTTTCTGGCTATCTGTCCATAATCTTTATTAACAGATTCTTTTATAATCTTGGCTGTGCCTGTGTCAACTGAAAGAAAGAAGGCTAAGAACCTACCCACTGGTTCCCTCCATGCTTCCCCATCTGGCTTCTCTTTCCTCATTCATGTGGCATTAATGGTCAGGATCAATTACGGTACATGGTGGCGTATCATTCCCAAATTCTTATGAGTTGGGAAAAAGGAAGTGATGTCTCTCAATTAATGCCTTCTAAACATGAAAACCGAGAAAATTATTAACGCTAGTGACACTGACAGACACAGCTCCACTGGGAGAGGCCTAAAGATCTGAAAGTCCCAAATCTTTTCCCAGAATTCAAAAGGTCATCATTTTACATGAAAATGGTATCACCTTCTTGTACCAAGTCACCTGACAACAAACATCCTCCAGCAGTCACTTTCTTGAGTAATTTTTCCTAAACATCTATGACGATAGAATTGGAATTGCCTGTCTTCAATCTTCCTTGCCTCAGCCAGTGTTAAAAACAACAAGATTGAAAACTAAAAAGGTCAATCACCTATTGAGTGAACAAGAAGACAAGAGAGATGTGTGCAAATGGGCAATCAGTACTAGTGGAAGTGCTAAGACTAAGGAAAGCTGTTTTGCTTATAATGCCGCTTATAATTTTAAGATAAAAGAAAAAAGTACAGTTGATTGTACTGTGCAGAAGAACAAGTCACATGGAATACACAAAATCCTACGGATACAGATCTTGGGAAAAAGAAACTTACATTGATCATCTAACACTTTGTACTTCAAAGAGATGACAAGAAAGGGCATTCTGGAAGCATGAAAGAGCTGGTTTACAGCGAGATTTTTAATGACAATATGCACAGAAGATCTGGGATATTTTCCAGGCTTCTGTGAAGGTGTTTAATTTTAACAGTACTAAATGCTTATATTTAGTATTTTAAATCTTGAAATCATCATGCAACCCATTGGTCACCAGGGGGTGTAGCTCAGTGGTAGAGCGCGTGCTTCGCATGTACGAGGTCCCTGGTTCAATCCCTGGCACCTCCAGCTGACTTTTTACCAACTTTCATCCTGTCATGTCTTTTTCATGTTTACTCTCCTCTCAGGAAAAGGAAGTCAGTGATGCAGCCAGTTGATTTTAGTGTTCATCTGCTTTTTCTTGTTGGGACTTATCATCTCCCAGGGCAGGTTAGCAGAAGACAAGAAAAAAGAGAAAGAAAAGCAACCCACTCTTACATCAGAGCACAAAGGCTGCCACCACTACAACTAAGTACACTAACATTGAGTTTTAGTTAGCATGTTATGGAAGATAAGGGTAGAAAAACAAGAACAGAGAGAAACCAGAAAACAAAACAGCCTAACAAAAACTCTAGTTCTTTTAATCATCTAAGCAGTCATATCTACTCAGTCAGACCAGAGGGCAGCTTCCAGCAGGCTGTCTTGCCCCTAATGGCACCGTTAAGACCTCAGGTGCTAGCCAAAACGTTTACCAATCGCTCGTTGCAAACGCTATGTCACAGTTTTACTCTGTCCTATAAATTCCCGTTCAGCTGGAACTGAATTGATCACAAGAGGTTTTTTGTTTGTTTCTGGGGTTTTGTTCTTGTTGTTACTGTTTTTCTTCTCTATTCCTTCTTCTTCTCATCTACTCGGCTAATTATAAGGAGTAAGCCCCAAATCTGTTTGGATGAATGATTGTGTGTGTGTCTATGCACTTGTGCGTTTTAGATGAAAGTTTACAGAGCAAATTAATTTCTCATTAAACAATTAATACACATATTGTTTTGTGACCTTCATTGCCAACCCTGAGACATGTTAACACTCTCTCCTTCTTGATCTTGGACTCCTCATGGCCATTCATTCAGCTTTCCTACACCCTCCTGCCTTGTTGTCTCTGCCCCTGGGTTGGGGTGCCAATTTGGTTTTCTGCACATGGTTGAACTTGATGTATTATTGTTTATTTTATAAACCCATAGCCATTGCCACAACCCTATGGGAAAGAGTAGAACTACCCCCAAAGGATTTCTAATGATTGTCTTACAGATTCCAACTGCTGACCTTTGGGTAAGCAGCTGAGCTTTTAACCACTGTGCATCCAGGGCTCCATTTGTTTTATAGGCCTGTCTTGTTTTGAGCTGAAGGGTGAACCTCAGTATTAACTTAGGAAGATGTCCAGAGGCCGTACTCTTGGAATTTTTCCAGCCTCTATCAGACCAGTAACTCTAATCTTGTTTCTGTGAGTTTGAATTTTGTTCTACATTTTTCTCTAGCTCTGTCTGGATTCCTGTCTTGCACTCCTTGACAGAGCAGTCAGTGATGGGTGAGTGATTAGAGGACACTGGACAACTCAAATCTCAGCGCTTAAGAAATGAACACTAAAACTAAGATTTGGGAATCTGAGAGATCAATGCTATGTGGTAGCCAGAATAGTTCAGTTTGTGAGAACATTAACCTGGAGGTCTTAAAAGTTTCTTGTGTGGCTTCAGTTTTTGGCAGTTACTCTGGTTGATAGTAAAATGACTTCCACTGGACACTTTCAAAAGCCATGCAGGAGAAAACATCCCGCACTGCACATAAAACCAAAACTGAACCTACTGCTGCTGAATTGGTTCATGACCCATAGGTCCAAGTGGCACTGCCCCATAGAGTTTCCAAGGAGCACCTCGTAGATTTGAACTGCCAAACTTTTGGTTAGCAGACATAGCACTTAACCACTATGCCACTGAAGTTTCCTGCATATTAAAAAAAAAAAAAAAAACCTGCTGCCAAGTCGATTCCAACTCATAGCAACCCTATGAGTTCCTGCACATACACCCAGCTAAATTAAAACAAGAGCACTGATGAGTATCTGATTAAATTCCTTCTTTTCTACATCTCTTACATTCACCTACAGAACTCCAGTTCCTTGTCTTTAAAATCTTAAAGTCATAGGATAGTCATTTAATACTACACCAAAGATTCCTGAGGATGGTTCAGCTAAAGGGCTACACATGGGGGTGATAAAAAAAGAGGGTAGAGAAGTATAAGAATACGTAAGTGCACCCCAATTGCTTACGTTTCCTAAAATGAACACCGACCATTGAAAGTCAGTTCAAGAAGCTTCCATTTCTTGCCAAACCAGAAGTGAGGCATCAGTAAAGGACTTCAACTTCAATCTGCTGATCCAAATCAGAGACCTTATCTATCAGGCCACAGGGTCCATACACTAAAGAAGTTGTTCAAATCTGAAAATGAAAGTGCTGACAGAGAGCAGGCATTTTCTGTTTTCAAATTTCCACTCTGAAATTTGAAGAAAATTCCATTAAGAAAAGGAATCAAATAGCAGCTGAAACCTGTGACGATCACAATTACTTAAAATTTTAAAACTATGAGATTGTGAGTTGATCAGAAGTGGCTTATTTCTTCAGGGCTACTTTCCTCTAAGTCTTTGAAAATAAAGATGCATTTGGGTGGAGAAATACTGGCCAAGAACTAAAGTCTTCCATAAAATGGTGCAGATAACAGCATAAAGAAAGAGAGAACCATAAGATGACATATTCAGATCTTTTGGCCTCAAAGATGACAATGCTCCAAGGAAAAAGGGCTTAAAGCTCAAATAAGTGCTCCTGTTGTTGGAAATATCTGCTTTTAACACCAAGAAAATATTTTGTTATAATCCATTGATAACATAGGTTCTAATAACTTGATCATCTATCAACAAGTAGGAGAAACACCTAACATGGAGATAGGATGAGGCAGTAGGTCCCAAAGCTCTCTGAGTGAGTGGTCCAGACATTGGAGGTGCAATCTGGAGACTTCCAAGCTACTTCCGGTGAGGAGAAGAGAGCCAAAACAGGTTTCAGAGGCACTTGTCTCATTGAAAAGCTAATCTTCCAAGTATTTTCTTGAAAATCGTTCCTGAGCTCTCTTTATATTGATCGACAAGGGAATCCAAGGAAATTTTGTGTGATGAGCATCCTAATTATGTCTTATAAATTCCTAGGGTGGGAGAAAAGAGAAATTAACAAATTCCTAAAGTATAACTAGAACAAGCTCATTGGATCAAAATTAATGAACTACTGTGGATAATATTCGGGATGGTATGCCCTAATATACGCTAATTCATCAAGACAATTAACCTTTCTCTTTAAATGTGGCAGCAGAGAAAAAAAGACATGAAAAAGAAAAAGAAGAGGAGAAAGAATTTGAGAATAATAGCATGAGTGTTGCTTTCAGAAAAATAGGTACAGTGGGGAAATAAAAAAGTATCACAGCATTTGGCAAGTACTGACATCCTCCCTGTCAAGCAGTAAGGTCAAAACGCAGTGCTGCTTTGTCTAGAGGTTATTATTGCTCCAGTTCTGAAAATCTAAAGAGATAAAAGGCAAAAAGAGGAAAAAGAAACTTCTCCAAAGGACGACAGCATCTCTTTTAAGCAAAGTCTTCTTGGCAATGCAGAGAAATCAAGAATGCTACATGAAAACATAAAATTTGAAACCAATTGGTCATATGTAACAAAAACACTGATCCAATTGCCATCCAAGATACTTCGACTCACAGAGAACCTATAAGACAGAGCATAACAGCCCCACAGGGTTTCCCAGGGGCACTGATAGACTGCAACTTCCATAAATGAACCTGAAAGAAGTACTTGAGAACGATCACAAAGAGGAGGACTTTGGGTGGTTCTGTTGGTAGAGCATTGCACTCTTAATCTTGAGTGCCCAGGGTTTGAGTCCCTGTTAAGACATTCTTTTTTTTTTTTTAACTTTGTATTAATTTCTCTTAGAAGTGGTTATCTACCCATTATCTCATAGAAGCTCTACTCCTTTACTCCTCTTTTTCCACTCTTTGCTCTACAGGAACCTGAAAGAGAATCAGAACAGAAAAAGAAATTATAGCAGTTTGCCCAGACACAGTCTGTTTTGTCACATTCTAGGTAGAAAGACAAATCTTTCAGTAATTCAGAGGAAAATGGTAACACCCTCCCCTCAAAAAATAGAGATAGCAAAGAAAAAGACAGTGTCAGCATTTAGGGATATTTTGGACTTGGGGAGCTAGAAAAAGCCTTTCACTGAGCACAGAAAAAGATTTTATAGTTGTGCTTATACACTGATAGGAACTGGTTATTTTTTGCTGTATGGAATATTTAGATGATGAATTTGCCAGCCATGTGAGACAGCCTTGTGAAGTTGTTTTCTAAACACTGAAATACCCAAGTCTGAAGTTCTATAGACTGCTGATTTTTATGCGCTTTTTGAAGGAGGGCCTCCTGTCGGTTGAACGGCAGCAGGAGTGGGGGTTGGAAAAATAGATCAAAACCTATGAATTCCAAAAACAAAGCAGAACAAAATGAGACCTTGAAAGCATTGAGAGAAGGAGTAATTTAGCTTTGGGGAAGAAATTATTTGAATGACAGTGGGTGTCTTATCAGAAACCATGGAGACCAGAATGAAGAAGCACATTTTTCAAGTGCTGAAAGACAAAGAATTGTCAGTCCGGGAAAAAAATGTTTATTTTGGAATGAATGAGAAATCAAGACATTCTTCATTAGAGGACAGTTAAGAGAGTCTGCCACCAGAAGAACTACTCTAAAAGAATGGCAAAAGAAACAAAGTAAATAATAAACGATCTGACACATGAAATGATCACCTTCCCTATGTTGATAAAAATAAATCCTAAAACTAATAAATAATTGACCCAGGAAGACAACCAACCTGCAGTTAGTCAGACTTGGAAGCCAGACAGTCTCTCTCTTGACTACCTGCTATGACATTTTAATCGGAGAAGAAAATGGAAAAATAAGGATATCCCAAATGGGACCACAGGGAAGCAACATCTAATTCTGTGTCTTCCTAAAAACTCTTTGATTTAACAGGAAGTACATACAGATGTAGTTCTGGACCCACAAAGCATTAAAAAGTCACCAGGAATGGACCAGAACGTCTTGGAAGTTTGCTGGTCACACAGAGCAGATGTGACTGGACAGATGTTCTGGGAGCAGAAACAGCAGGTGTTCTTTACAAAGGAAACAGCCAGCCTAACTGAGATTCATTCACCCCTAATTTGTAGTACTTCCCAGTTAATGACAGTGCCACAAGTCAATTGTTATGTAAGTTGATTTTTTAAATTTTCGTTATTGTTGGCTTTTACTATTATCAGTTTTATAAATTTGTTCTTTATTTTGCAGGGTTGTAGAACAGTGATAACACAAGCGACATTGTAGGTAGGACATATTCTTAACCGTAGCATATACAAAAACAAGAAGGGCAATGGTAAGCGTGATTCATTATAACCTAAATACACTGTAAGTCATAACTTACCTGTATATATCTTTCATTTCTATAGAAAAACTTTTCCCTGTGTTTCCACATGCATCTGCCTCCTTTTGATCTCAACAGAGAGAATTTGTGAGTGAGAAAATATGGGAAAATTGGCACTATTGAATATCAATTGTGAATGTGTTGATTCTAGTTATTCTACTTTAATGCTGGGAAGGCTTCTAATGCCCTGACAATCTTCTTTCTCTTGTCCAGTGTCCAAACCACTCTCTCAGCTAAAAAGACTCAGGACTGCAGCCTCTGTTTCCCAGTTTTAGACCGAGCACTGGTAGAGAAACTGATGGGCCTAGATGAGCTCCTCTGCTTTGGCTCAGTCCTTTGGCTCAGAAAATGCAGGGCACTAAAGCAAAGCCTCCGAGTTGCTCTTCTTCCACTCTTTTTCTGTCTGTCTCTTTAAGAACGGTACATGTGGAAGCCAAGGTGAATTGCCGGTTAATGTGCATACTTCTGTTGCTGGTGTTTCAAGAGATTCCATTGGGAGCCGGCTTTTTTTCCTCCCCTTTGTGAACCTCTACCTTCCGTTGTCACAATCACCTTAGGGGATGTGGAGGCTCACAGCCCACAAATGGAAGAGCATTCATGGTAATCCACCAGGTTATGCTTTTACTTTCTGTGTGTGCGCGAATGATACGGAAAATATCAGAATGAAATTTGTATTCCTTTAAGGGGGGAATGAAAAATCGCTGTAGAAAAGATTTCCACTCACAGTGACACTATAGGACACGGTAGAACTGCACGGGAATGTTTCCAAGCACCTGCCTGTGGTCAGTAGCCAGCCTCTTAACTCTGGGCTCCATTCCTTAAGTAATAGTTTTAATATGAGTTGATCAGGAAACAAAAACCCTGGAGGTGCCTGGGATGGAACCAGAGGCCTCATACAAGCAAAGCATGCACTCAACCACTGAGCTACACCTCCCCCCAGCCCCCGGAAACAGCTATCTCCTAAAGTTTTGCTGCCACGGTTCAAGTACAATCCTAAAGTTGTGGTGCAAGCTTGATACAGAAAAAAAAGTGTGACAATAGGGAAGTAAAGGTTTGCCGAAACCCGGGATTGAACCAGGGACCTTTAGATCTTCAGTCTAACGCTCTCCCAACTGAGCTATTTCGGCTTCCTGGAAACCTAATTTTAATTGTATCTTGCAGTATTCTATAACCTTTTAAGATACATCTGTTTTTAAAATATTTGATTTCATTCAATACCAATGCATTGAACTGAAATTATACGGGCTCTATTGCCCTCCCTGTCTGAAAAGTATGACCCAATTTTTGGAGACTGGGGATGGATTGGTAGAGGAGGAGGAGTGCAAAGAAGGGAAGGAAAAAAAAAATTGATCGGGTCAATTCTGACTGATAAGAACTCTGTAGGAAAGAGTAGAACTGTCCTATAATGCTTCCAAGGAGAGACTGGTGGACTTTCGGTCAGCGGCCGTAGCTCTTAACCACTAGGCCACCAGAAGCAACAGGTAAAACAGACAGAAACTTCTCCAGATCTCCATGCCTCAAACGCTGCTCAGAGAACTAAGGGAATACCAAATGAAAAGATAGAGCCTGCTCTTTCTCTCGTTTCAGATCTTTCTTTTTCTATCTTCTTCTTCAATGAACTGGAAAAGAGAACAGAGAATCAGTTGTTAGCACGTTAATGTGGTGGTGGATTTCTCGCTTTGGAGTGTAAAAAAGGGGACCTCTAAAGGCAATCCATCAAAGAATGTGTTTATTTCCACATGAATGCAAAAAACAGGTTTTCGAAAGGAGAAAAGAACGGATATGTGGGAAATGTAAAAAGCTGATGATGACTGTGTATGGTTTTGAATCCTCTCAAGGACAGGACACACTCCAATGGAGCCTCACCTCTCTCACGACAGGAGGGTCATAAAGATTCTCCTTGAAATATGAGCCGTATCTCTAAAGGGACTTCGCAGACCTGATGATTGGGCAAAGAGAAACCCCGTTGTTTCAAACCCCACTGTTCCTCTCAAGCTGGCTACATCAAAACAAGCAAGACAAGAAGGAATAGAAAAGAGTGAAAAGATCCGACTTGACTGGGTTTCATTTTGTCCTCTTTGCAGTTAACTGAGGAACAGAAAAAATAGAAGCATTGATCAGACAGTTAGTTATCAGATCTTTGTTAACAGATTCGTTTGTGTTCTCACCTGTGCAGATGTCCGTTAAATGATGGAAGGCTGAGAAACCACCCACTGATTCCCTCCATCCCTTCCTGGTCTTTCTCCTCGCCTCCCCCTCAGCTGGTAGTAAAAGCATCAGTCACTGTAGGCGGTGACACATCATTCCTAAATTCGTCAGGGAGAGGATATAGGGAATGAGGACATAGGGAACGGCAGTTCTCAAGGAATGCTTTCCAAACAAAAACCTGAGAAAATCAGCGCTGTGACAGACTCATCAGTTGGGAGAGTCCTAGGCTAAAGGTCTCAAAAGTCCTCAATCTTTTCCCAGGATTAGAAAGATCTTTAATTTATGGCAAAACGATGTATCTTTCCTGCACCAAGTCGCCCAACAATAAACACAACCCAGCCAATTTTCTAAAAGTCTAAAATGAAGAGAACAGAAACTACTTGCTTCTAAACGTCCTTGCCTTCACCAGCGTTAAAAACAGTAAGACCAAAGAGCTCAACTATCTATTGAGTGAACGAGAAAAAGGGACATTTGCTAATGAGAAGTCAGTTGTAGAGAGACTGCTGAGAGTGTAATTGCAAAGCCTTGTTTTGCTTATGTACAGTTTTGCTATTTTGTGCTCAAGAATTTACCGTTTGTACAGTAGTGCAGAACAAGAAGTCCCACGGAGTACACAAAATCCTAGAGATACAGGTCTTGGGAAAAAGAAACTTAGAGATTAGACATTTACCATTTGTTGCCTCTAAGTGAGTCATGCTATTTTACCGCGACCCTAATCAGAGTGCACGCTGCCTGCCATGCCACCAACAGCCAGGGAGTGGATGAGGAGCAAAGTGTTTGTTGCATACCAACAGGCAAGAAGACAGAGGGAATCATTCCTCCCAAACCTGCCTCCCAGAAAAGAGAGACGAGCTGGAGGTTTTATAGAAATAGGGAATAAGGTTTTATGGGTCCTAGCAACTTGTAGAAAGTTAATCTTTGGATGATCACAATGCTTGCATCTCAGGTGTGTTGAAATCTTTGTTGGTATTTTGAGTCCGGAGGTAGTCTGGCCATCATATAAATTGCTGGTCACAAGGCAGATCACTCTGTTTTTGTTTTTCTTTTGTCTTTTACGGTTTTTAGACCATCGCGTATTATTATCAATCCTGAAGCTTGAGAGAAACAGAAGGAGATAATAGACTCCTACTTGGAGACAAAATTAATAAACAAAGCAATGCAGGTTATGCTCAAAATGAAGTCATTTATTTCATTCTGCCTATTCCAATGTCCTTGTGAAAATAACAAGTGGTATTCTGGAGGGATAAATGAGATTAATTTACAAGAGACATATTCAGTAACAAAACTCCCAGAAGTCTTGGAGCATTGTCCTGGGTTCTGGGAAGCTGTTTAACACCAGTATTTCAGTATTTTAAGTCTTTAAATAAAGACCTGCAATGAATGCTTTCTTCAGTATTATAGGTAAGAAGTTGGAAGAAGAGGCTTTGGACTCACTGTAGAGATATTGTCCCTATACAGCATCCCAGTGAGAGTACATTCCTTACTTCAGTTCTTCCCCCGCCCCCCCATATGACTCTATCTGTTCCATATTCTCCAGGACCTGCTCATATTTTTTAAGTTTACTAGTGGCATGTTTCAATGATATCGAGGGCTCTTTGATTTTATCTTTCAACCATCAGTATCTATAGCAACCTTTACAGCTAAGTCAGTGGATTCTCAGAGGGAAGAGAGTTTGACAGCTTTGCTGGACTGATACTAGATTCCTGCCTCTGCATTTGACCTAAAGGTATCTCCTGTCTGGAGAAAAAAAGTCAGTGTCATGGGCTGATGGAAACCCTGGTTGTGTATTAGTTAAGTGCTGCAGCTGCTACCCAAAATGTTAGCAGTTCAAATCCACCAGGTGCTTTTTGGAAACTCTACAAAACAGTTCTACTTTGTCCTATAGGGTCACTAATAAGTGGGAATTGACAGCAGTGGGTTTGGGTTTTTTTGGCTTGGTTGTGGTTTGAATTCTGTTCTCCCCAAAATGAGTGTGACAATTTGATTAAGCCTTGATTCCTGGTTTTGCATGATGTTCCTTTCTGTTGTAAACTCTGCTTCTATGATGTTAGTCAGGGAGTATGTGCAGCAGTGGAGTTGGTGGGGTAGGACTCAATGTGTGGGATTGTATCGTGCCTTGAGGCAATCTTCTGGGAAATGAAAGAAAAGGGAAACAGAGGTTGGAAACCTCATACTATCAAGAAAGAAAGCAGCGCTGGGAGGTGAGCACATCCTTCGGACAGGACCAGGGTCCTTGTGTTTCAGAAGCTTCCAGTCCAGCAGAAGACTGATGACAAGGACCTTCCTCCAGAGCCAGCAGAGAAAGCCTTCTCCTGCAGCTGACACCATGCCTTCAGACTTCTAGCCTTCAGGACTGTGACAAATAAAATTTCTCTTGGTGAAGCCACCCGCTTGTGGAGTTTCTGTCAAAGCAGCACTAGATGAGTAAGATGGTCAGTTTATTTAAAGCTGGAGTTTTGACTTTTCCTCCACCCCTAAAATTCTTTGTGCACATGGCCCTAAGAGAAGGATAGATGTGAAGAGATGGAACCAGAAATGAGGACAAGCTAGAAGATGTGATGTGGTTCTAGCACCAAGAATCAGTCAGAAAATAGATGCAAGGACAGCAGTGACCCAACTCAATGTGAAATTCCATTAGCCAGGTTTTACTAAAGCCGGTGGCTGTCTGTGGTCAAAGGAGCACTCCATGCAGAGTCACTAGCACCTTAACATATATTTGGAGATCTGTAAATTTCTTGGAACTTTCCTGGTGGATGTAATTTTCCTCTAAACTGCCTGTGGTAAGTGGACCTTGGCTCAGACGTATCAGGGTGGTTATTCAGACTGCAATTCAGTTACCCTTCTCCTCATGAAGCTGCTGAACAGTATCCGCTTTAGTGATCGGAGAAAGAATGGAATTTAACCTTGTCATCTGTTTCCAACCAACTCCTAGGTTTTCTGGGGGTGGTATCCATAGGAATAAAATGTCACTATTCTTGTATGAAAAGAATCATCATCATGCAGCTACTAAGTCATCGGGGGTGTAGCTCAGTGGTAGAGCGCGTGTTTCGCATGTACGAGGTCCCTGGTTCAATCCCTGGCACCTCCACTTCAGTTTTTACGAATCCTTCATCATCTCATTTCTTCTTATCATCTTTCTCCATTTCTTCATATCATCTTTCTCTGCTGGTGGTGTAGTGGTGAAGTGCTACATCTGCTAACCAAAAGGTCGGCAGTTAGAATCCGCCAGGCGCTCCTTGGAAATTCTATGGGGCAGTTCTACTCCGTTCTACAGGGTAGCTAGCAGTCAGAATCGATTCAGCAGCAGTGGGTTTGATTTGGGTTTTTGCTGCTCGCAGGAAAAGGAAACCATATTTCAACCAGTTCTTTTAACGTTCTGCTATTTCTACTTGTGAAGGGTTAACATCCTTCAGTGTCACCAGAAGGAAGACAAGAAGGGAAGAGAAAGGAAAGGAACCAGCATTTCCTCTAAAGCAAGAAGGCTTTAGCCAACAACACTAGCCTATTAATATTGGGTTTTAGTTAGTGTATCATAGAAGATCAGGGTAGGGAAAAAAAGAAGGAGAAAACAAAACGGCCCTACAAAACCTCACTAATTCTTTTAATCATCTAAGCAGTCATATCTGCTCGGTCAGCCAGAGGAAAGGTTCCAGCTGGTTTCCTCGTCCCTAGTGGCACAGTGGTTAAGGGAGAAGCTGCCAACCAACAGTTGACAGTTTGTGTCCCCCAGTCGCTCCGTGGAAAACCTAAAGCGGTTCTATTCTGTCCTATAGGGATACTATGAATCGAAATCCACTGGACCACAATGCGTTTGGGTATTTTTTGTTTGTTTTTCTGATCTTCTCTTTTCCCTCCTCCTCCACCTAACCATTCAGCTCATTAGAATGAACAGATTTTCAGTCTGTTTGAGTTAACTCATTTTTTAAATTCAGCTTTAGGTGAAAGTTTACATATCAGTTGCTTGTTAAACAAGTTAACACACACACACATTTACTTTGTTGCAACCCCACTAGGTGAAAACACTCTTGCCTTCCCGACCTTGTATTCCTCCTTCACCCAACTTTCCTGTTCTCGCCTGCCTTTTCGTCCCTGCTCCTGGGCTGGAGTGCTCATTTAGTCTCACGTACTCTGTTGAACTAAGGTGTTATTGTTTGTTTTATAAACTCTTCCTGTTGTCACAAACTTACAGGGCAGAGTAGAACTACCCCGTAGAGTTTCCAACAAGTGGCTGACAGATTCCAACTGTCAACCTTCTGGTAAGCAGCGGAAGTCTTAACCACTGAGAGACCAGGACTCCTTTTGTTTTATAACCAAACAACCCACAGTCTCAGTAGATGCCTACTCAGACAGGATGGAACTTCCCTCACAGAGTGTCCAAGGAGCGCCTGGTGGGTTTGAACTGCCGACCTTCTAGTTGGCAGCCTCAGCAGGTATCTACTAGGACATCAGGGTTTCCCTTTGTTTTACAGTCCTGTTTCATCTTTGGCGCAAGGGTGACACTGGTGAGAAACTTCAGTTAGTAAGTTAAAATGGTATCAAGGGCCCCAGTTTTGGAGCTGTTTCAGTCTCTATGAGACTGCTAAATCCGTTTTTTTCTTTGCTTTTGAGTTTGAACTTTGTTCTACATTTTTCTCTAGCTCCGTCCAGGGTGCTGTGTTGTGATCCACATCAGAGCAGTTGGTGGAGTGTCAGCAATCAGAGGACCTTGAACAAGCCAAACCTCAGCACTCAAGAAACAGAGAGATACTCAACACTAACAGTGAAAGTATACTTTGGAATTTGAGTAACTGATGTTATCACTGATTAGAATAATTTGATTTGGAAAGAGATTAACCTTAAGGTCTTAAAGGTTTCTTGGGTGACTCTGGGTTTTAACAGAGGAGAGTGATCTAGATGCTCATAAAACGGTTTTCATTGAAGCTTTCTGAGTACCATGATGCAGAAAACATCCCACACTGCACACACACCAGGCCAAATTAAAATAACACAAGTATTAGTAAGTACCTAATTAAAATTTCATTCCTTCTACATTTCTTACATTTGCCTACAGAATTCCAGTTCCCTGTACTTAGAACTTTAAATAAAGTTGTAGAGTGTGGTCAAAAAAACACACCAAAGAGGTTTCAAGGAGATGCAGCCAATAGATGATGTATAGGCATAAGGAGTGAGGGCAGAGAAAGATAGGAAGAAATAGATGCATCTCAACTGCTTATATTGGCTAAAATAATCACTTGCATTGGAAGTCAAGTGAAAGAAGTTGCTACTTCTTGTCAAACCAGCAATAAGGCACCAAGAAGAAACTCTAGCCTTCATTCTTCTGACCCAGAATCAGAGGCCTTATCCATCTAGCCACAGGACCAATACCCTAAAGAAGTAGTCCAAACCTGAAGGTGAAAGTGTTGCTAGGGAGCATTCCACTTTAGTTTTCAAATGCTTAATTTTGTAATTGGAAGAAAATCTAAGAATATTCAAAAAGAAAAGGAACCAATTACATAGAATTAATAAGCTCTGCTATAATCATATTTCTTCCAGGGTACTTTCATCAAAGTCACTGTTAATAAATGTGCATTTGAGTGGAGAAGGAAATCCTGATAATGCTTACTAGTACAGCTGCTAACCAAAAGATAAACACCTCAAATCTACCGGCCCTCCTTGAAAATTCTATGGGGCAGTACTGCTCTGTCCTATATAGCCACTAGGAATCAAATCAACTACCGTGTAATGAGTTTGGTTTTGTGGGGAGGGAGGAGAGGAGAAATATGAGCCATGAACTAAACTCTTCAATAAGGGGATGCAGATGACAGTATAAGAAGAACAAGCACCATAAATTGGTATGTTCAGACCTTTTCTGTCTCAAAGATGAGAGGGCATTGCTCCAAGAAGAAAGTTGTGAAAGCTCAAACAAGAATTCCTCCTACCAGAAATGCCTGATTTTAATGCCTGGAAAATATCTTATTATTATTCATTTATAAGATAGGTTTTAACAACTTGGTCCTCTACCAAAAAGTAGAAGAGTCACTTGATGTGGAGGTAGAATGAAGTGGGGGGTCCCAAACCTCCCTGGGTGAGTGGTGCAGACATTTGAGGGGCAATTTTATTCCTTCCAAGCTACTTGAAGTGGGGGAGAAGAGAGCCAGAATGGTTTGGAGAGCACTTAGTCTCACTGAAATGCCATCCCCTCCCGATATTTTGATTAAAAGTCATTCCTGAGCTCTCTCTATATTGATACATGAAGCAATCCAAGACATTTTTGAGTGATCCGCCCCCAACTACGCCTTATATATTCCTAGGGTAGGAGAAGAGAGAAATCACAAGTTCCAAAAGTTCACCAATTATAAATTCTTTCCATTTCCACGTAGCCTTAGTTTCTTGGAAGTACCAAATATTTTGTAGAAATAAGCAATATTCTTTTCCCAGAAAACTTATTCTGAGTGTTTCATCCCCAGACAGATAAGACTTTTCTTCACTCCAAAATTTCCCCCATTTTTTCTCAGATTTCCTGCACAGTATTTTTCCAGGTGTAGCTCAAAACTAACGAACTATCTTGAATCATAATCTACGTGGTGTGTCCTAAGGTATATTAATCCATCAAGTTAATTGTTCTTTTCCGTTGGACGTGGCAGCAAACAATGAAGAAGAAAGAGAAGAAGGGAAAAGAAGAGGAGAAAGAAAAAGAGAAGGATGGGCTCACATCAGTAGACAAGTTGCCTCATAAAGAAAAGCAAGCATGGAGATGGCAGAAGATTAAATTTGGGTTCCTTTGCTTCCTCATCATTGTGGACAGTTCTCGTGGGTCTTCAAATTGTCTCTCCTACTGTTTTCTTCTCTGTATGTCAAGGCTGCAAGAAGGATGTACAGGACAATATTCAGGGACACAAAGAAGAGCAGGATAAGAGTTGATTCGAGAAAAACAAGTGCAGGTGTGTAAATAATAAACAAAAGATAAAAATCACAGCACTTGGCAAGTAATGGATATTTCTGGGTTTAATAGCATGTCAGAAAACCGGCAGTGTTTTGCCTAGGGTCGCCGCTCTGGTTCTGAAAAATCTAAAAAGATACAAAGCAAAGAGAGAAGGAAATGCTCTCCGGGATGACAGCTCTTTCAAAAAAAAGAAAAAGAAAAGAAAACTCTCTTGGCGATGTGAGAGTTCAAGGCTAACTATTCGGAAAGATAAGACCCCAAAACCAAACCTGTTGCCAGTAATTCAACTCTGACTCACAGAAAACCTTTACGATAGCAGCTTCATATGGTGTCCAAAGAGCTGCTGTTAGAAAGCAACTGACGTAAATGAATTTAAAATAAACGTTCCGGACAACCTGAAAAGGGGCCTGGGTAGCTCAGTCGGTAGAGCATCAGACTTTTAATCTGAGGGTCCAGGGTTCAAGCCCCTGCTCAGGCATTCTTTTACTTTATAATTTCTCTTACAAGTACCTTAGTTACTCGTCTTAGACTTTCTGCTTCTTCACTTCTTCTCCCTGCTCACTCTTTGCTCTACAGGAATCTGAATTCTTCTGTAAGAGGAGCATTTTTAGTTTTTATTGTTGAATTTTATTACCAGTATTTTTATAACTTTGACTTCTGTTTTGTAGGGCTGGCATGAGGATTATAACATAAGCGACATAGAATGTCTCTATTAATGATAAGATATAAAAAAAAGAGAGAAACGGAGAGAAAGGGAGAGAAACAAGGGACAGAGGGAGATGGGGTTCATTGAAATTCAAATACAACTTGGGAAACTACCTGTATCTGTTTTCCACTGTGACAGAAAAACCTCTCCCTGCTTCTTCACATGGATCTGCCTTTTTCTTTAGACGTTAACTGAGGTTTCCAGTGGATTTTTATTATGATGATGATGATTGAGTGAGAATATACAATCCCATATAAATTTGCATACCCGCCAATGAGTGGCTCTCCCTGCCCTGTAACGGCACACTCCTCTCCGTTCTGTACGTGTCATATCCTCCTAACAGTCTTCTATAGCCTTCCTCTCTGCTCTCTCCTCCCGCGTCCAGTAAGAGGTCAGCTGGATAACATCCTACAGATGCACAGAACCATAAAGTGCACACA
This sequence comes from Heterohyrax brucei, assembly GCA_028571685.1. NCBI lineage: Eukaryota > Metazoa > Chordata > Mammalia > Hyracoidea > Procaviidae > Heterohyrax > Heterohyrax brucei. Next base: position 44,490,628 of record CM053144.1, on the reverse strand, counting down.
CGATATGGTCGCTCCGTGTCACCAAGTCCAATCCATTCCTGTCTGAGAGTTGATCTCCATTAGGATTTATGGGCAGGGGCAGCATCAGGGCCACGGGCCATGTACCCAGGGGAACCCCGAGGCCCGTGGACCTTCAATTGCGATCTTTCAGTGGAGATCTCAGGGTACATCCCTTTTATTTTCCTGTTGCCTGTGATACGCAACTTGTGAGCCTCATCACGACTATCACTGGTGGTGGCCGGGCACCATCCGGTTCCTCCGGTAGCATGTCGACATAGTCACCTGCTCACTTGGGTCTCTCTCTCTTCTGGGTTTTCTCTACCCCATGTCGTTTTGCTCCTTGGAGATCATCCGTTGGGGCCATTTGGTGTACCTCAGATGGCAGCTTGGCAGCTTTTAAGACCCCAGACGCCTCCAGTGAGTTTTGATTTAAATATTTAAAACAACTGGAAAATGGAATGCGTGAAGAAATACAAGAAAATTGGTATTATGGAAAATCAATAGGGAATATGTTGATTCTGGTTATTTTCCGTCTGTGCTTTCTTGTTGGGAAAGCATCTAATTCTCTGACAGCCATTATTCCCTTGACCAGAGTCCAAGCAGCTCACTCACCTAGAAAGTCTAGGGACCTGCAGCCTCCTCTCCCAGTTTCAGACCGAGCACAGATGGAGAAATCAATGGGCCTCAGGTGGTCTCCTTCGGCCCAGAAAACACAAAGCACTCAAGGAAAGTCTCCGCGGGGGCCCTTCTGCCACTCTTTCTTCTGCCTCTTTAATAATAGCACAAATGGGAACCAAAGTAAACTGCCTTTTAACGGGTAACTTTCATTTCGGGTGTTTCAATTGCTTCGGTTGTGATCTGGTTCTTCTCCTCTGTTTTAACATCTTCCTTCCCTTATCAGTCACCTTAGAAGATGTATCTCTCAGCCTGTGAATGGAAGACCAGTCACAGGTTGTGTGTTTCACTTTCTATGTATATAAAACTAGTAGGGAAAATATTAGGAGACATAAATCGATATTCTTTCAAGTTTGGGTTTAAATATTGTTGGATGAGACAAAAGCCTATGGAGGAGCCGGGGATCGAACCCGGGGCCTCGTACGTGCAAAGCACGTGCTCTACCACTGAGCTACACCCCCTCCCCTTGGTAGCTTTTGATTGTACTTTATTTAAATATAAAAATTATTTCCTAAGACACTCCATCCTGGAAGTTTGTAGTAATGTTGTGTACTGTCTTCAGCTTCTTTCGGCAATAGGCGCTCAGGAACCAGCGGGGGATACTGATCCTTTAGGGTATAGGGCTTGACAGTGGAGGTAGAGAATTGAAATGTGTGGCAGATAAATGACCACAAGATATTACCATTGCAGACTTTTAAAACTTTTAGTTGTTAAACGTCTTTGTCTTCTATTATGGGTGGCAAAGAATCAAGTCCCTCTTTTTGTTTCTTCTGATTTCCTCTAGATGTGTCTGAACCTGAGGCACAAAATTATTAAAATTAATCCTTTTCCTGCCTAAAACTCTTCACTGTATTTACTGTTCGCTCAATCAGAATGTTAAAGGCCAGGTTTGATGGAGGAAAACCACGGTCAGAAGAAATTCTGACAAGGATGCACCCAGTATTCCATTAGAAGCATCTTTTCTCATCCAGACATCCAGGTAGCTCAGGGGCCCTACAAATGGTCGAAAAGAGGAATTCGTAAAGCCTGAATAAAACAATAGCTTCAGGATGGAGAGAAAGTTCACTTGTAAGAGAAAAACAGTAAGTAGATAGACAGGACTTAAAGAGAAGTAAAAAAATAAAAAATAAATGGCTAACACAAGTTGCTTCTGTTTTTATTGTTGAGTGTTAAGAGATCTGAGTATATCTTGAATTCAACACCAGCAGCAGTTGCCATTGAGCTGATTATGACTTATGGCCACCCTAAATGTTACAGAGTGTAGCTTGGATACAAATACTTCATCAGATGTGAGTTTTGCCTCAGTTATTCTGACTCTCTGTCATTAGTAGCATATCGCGACCAAAGCCATGCTATTTTCAATAGCCTCATATGCATGCGAAGGTTGGACAATGAATAAAGAAGATATAGAAAGAATTGATGGCTTTAAATAATGGTGTTGATGAGGAATATTGAATGTATCATGGAATCCCAGAAGAAAGAACTGATCTGTCTTGGAAGAAGTCCAGCCACAGCACTTCTTGAGAGTGAGAATGGGAAAGCCTCATCTCACATATTTTGGTCATGCTATCAGGAGAGACCAGTCGCTGGAGAAGGGCATCACACTTAGAAAAAGAAGAAGACCCTCGAAGAGATGGATTGACACCATGGCTGCAACAATGGGCTCAAGCACGGAAAAGATAGAGAAGATAGCACAGGACTGAGCAGTGTTTCTGTTGTATGCAGAGTTGCTGTGAGTCAGAACTGACTTGGAGGCAACGAACATCAGTGACAATATTAATATAATGCAATATGACATCAATAAAAAATGACATCTGCTACTAGAAACAATGCGGATGAATCTAATAAAAAACATATTGAGTGAAAAAATTATACTCAGATGAGAACGTATTGCATGATGCCACTTACAGTATTTTGAAACACGGGAAAGTGGTGGTAGAATTCAGATGACTGGAATTGATTTGGATAGATATAAGGGAGTTTCTGAGAGATGAAAAATTCTTTATCTTTCTCTGAATGCCGGTTATATGAGATACACATAAGTAATAACCCTTAAAGGTGAACAATTAAGTTTCACGTACTTTACTCTTTGTGAACGAAGTCTCAATTTAAACAAAAATAAAAAAGAGGAATGAAAGATTTCCTTGGCTGTTTTCTCACCTCTAGTACATCTTGTGTCTTCATTAAAAAAAAAAAAAATGTAGAGTCTCTCTGAGGCAACAGAAGAAAAAGAGGTGTGCAGCCCAAGAATTCTGCTAAAAGACCTGAACTGGGAACACAGCCCCTAGACCTGCTGCTGTTCCTGACCAGAAACCAGTGACCCTATAGGACAGAGTAAAGTTGCCCACAAAGTTTCCATGTGTTGGCTGGTTGACTCCAACTTCTGACCGTTTGGTTAGTAATCTTGGGGACACAGCGTGACTATATGGTGTGCATACTTTATGGTTCTAGGCATTTATAGGAGGCTGTCCTACTGGTCTCTTTCTAGATGGGAGAGAAGAGGGTATACAGGAGGAAACAGATGCTTGCTAAGAGGATACTAGAAATATAGAATGAAAAGAAGGAGTGTGCTGTCACCAGGTAGACAGAGCAGGAGCTGCAGATAGGTGGGCAGGCAAAACCGATTTGGGCTGTATACTTTCACTTCATCACAATAAAAAAATAAAGAAAAAAAAATTGCCATCGAGTCAATTCCAACTCACAGTGACTCCGTAGGACAGAGTAGAACTGCCCCATAGGGATTCCAAAGAGTGCCTGGTGGACTCCAACTGCAGACATAACACTTAATCACTATGCCATGAGGGCTTCCATCTCATCATTCCAAAAAAAAAAATCAAACCCAGAGCCACTGAGCTGATTCTGACTCATAGTGTCCCTATAGGTCAGAGTAGAACTGCCCCATAGCTTTTCCAAGGAGGGCCTGGCAGATTTGAACTGCCAGCCTCTAGGTTAGCAGACATAGCTCTTAAGCATTACACTGCCAGGGTTTCTGTTACAGTTGTTCAAATTGTGCACATTAGTGCCTTCTAAAAACTGTGTATGACCTATCTGTGAGCACTAGACACTTTCATATCAACTTAACCATGCCAATGTATTGCACTCTTCCTATTAAATAAACTAGAAACAATTTCAGGAATTGTGTGAGTGGAATGTAGTGCTGGCCACTTAGTCATCAAGCAGTACAGCTGGGCTGCAGCTAATGATATTGTTAGATTGATTTGGCACCCAGAACCCGAGAGAATACACAAATTTGAGGAAATAGTATTATTTATTTTTATAATTTGTAACTTTAAAAAGATATTAATCTTAATCAAATCTGCTTTCTATATTTATAGGTCTCCATTTGTAGCTTAAAAAGAGTTGTTTTTGAGTTGATTCTGCACATTGGTGACTCCATATGCGTCCGAGTATAATTGTGCTTAGTAGGATAGTCGATGGCTGATTTTTTTTTTTTTTTTTTAAATGGCCATGCCTGTTTTCCCGGGGCTCCTGACTGGGCTCCAATATCCAGCTCTTTGGTATCAGACCAACATATCAACCATTTGCAAAATCCGGGGACTCCATTGTGTAAATGGGAAGTAAAATTAATACTATGTATTTGCAACTCTAACTTACACTGGGGAAACAAGAATAAGATGCCTAGAGAATCCAGAAGACACACCTCATGTATGTCCCAGAGAGTTGTGCTGAAAACAGTTACTGGCTTGACTGCAAATAAAGAAAAGAATGGAAAATGAAGAGAAAAAAAATGCTCTGTTCTTTGACAGCTCTTTCAGAACTGACATTTCTGGAATGAATGAAGAAATTGCACCAGCACAGATTCCTCAGTTTTTGTGGTGCTCAGAACAGTATCAGGATGAGGTGCAGCTTTGAGATTAAACACCACTGTGAATGGGGAAATTTATTAGATTTTGCCAGAAATGCAAAGAATAAAAAAAAAAAAAAATCCTGTTTGTTCCACATATTTGTAACCTTTAGATAAAGCCTACTGAAACCAACTTTTTCCTAAAGAATTCTGACTCCTCTTCATATCTTGCTTTTAGCTAAATAATAATAATAAAGATTAAAAGAAAGAGTCTAACGAGGGATACTGTTGCCCCAGAAAGGCAAAGATTCTGTACTGTCGGCGGTAACTACGTGCTCAGCCACCTTTCCCTCAGTCCTAGCACTGGTGGTGCAATGATTAGGCATTAAGGCTACTAACCAAAAGGTCAGAAGTTGGAGTCAACCAGCCGACACTTGGAAACTTTATGAGCAACTTTACTCTGTCCTATAGCGTCACTGTGAGTTGGAATTGATTCAATAACAACCAATTTTTTTTTTTTTCTTTTTTGAGTATAGGCAGGGACCTTGATGGTCAGTGATTAAGAGCTTGGCCCTAGGAGTAGAAGCAATAGAGGTGAGTCCCTTTGCAATTCAAATAGGTGACCTGAGAACTGGCTTAGGGATGGTCTGTGACAGACTGGTAAAAGGTGAATAGTTGTAGTCTTTTTCTAAAAAAAAAAAAAAAAAAAGGGTGATGCATTATGAAAGACTTCCAAGTCTCTTGGCTTCTCACCTACTCTGTCATAATGCATCCTTGCTTTCCTATGGAGAAATAAATAACATTTGCTCACCTTCAAGCCTTTCTCTACAAAGTCTCTCAACAAGATTTTCTCCTGGTTTAGTTTCAAACACACACACACACACACACACGGCTATTTTTATTCTCAACACAATAATTGAAAATACATATAGGGAAACTCGAGTGTTCCACAAGGATATGAAAGCTAATCTGAAGGAATGTAGACCTTACCTGAGACTTTTGGGTTAATGGGGCTGTTCTCTCCTCTTTTTGACCCGTAAGTGTTACTATTTGTGCTCTATATTTCTTCTTTGGTAGCGTCTTCAAAGATGAGACTCTTCCTCATCACAATCAGACACTAAATTCAGGACATATAGAAAAAGAAATTGCTTTGCACTTTGATGGCTTCTTTCTGCTCCATATATAGGACTGTGAATGTTACCTTTTATATTCTTTTGACTCTCAGAAACATAATAATGTTTTACACAGGCAGATAAATAAAACTAAGTCAAGTGTGTGTGAAAACACTCTAATATGAATGCAAATGGAAACAAATCTAATGTGTTTCAAAAGAATAACATATCCACCTTGCAAGGAAGGAGAGGGAACTGATCCAGAAAAATGGCAGAGCCTCCAGCCTGAGGCAGAACTTCAAATCACAGAGAACTAACTCTAGGCCTTGAAACCTAATGTTGTTTGTCAGCCTGGATTGAGATGTTTCTTAGAACCAGAAATTTCTTTTTTATCTTTCAACGTTATCCTTCTTTAACCTGGAATGTCTGTCATTATTATCCCATGTGTCTCTCACCATTGTATTTTTGGGAGCAGAGACCTTGTTGCTAGAATTTCACAGATCCACAGATAGACAGGAATTTTGTCTCAGAACTGGTGTCATGGACTAGATTGTGTCCCCAAAAACATGTGCGCAGCGATCTGTCCGGGTTATGATTCCCACTATTGTGTGAGTCTCCTTCACTATGTTGTTTTCCTATGTTGTAATTCCTAATTTCTGCTGTGGTTAATAGGGCAAGGTTGGTTAAAGAGGGTTAGGGTGGGGATTCAACACCCTTACCCAAATCATCTCCCCACCCCATGTAAAGGGAGTTTTCCTGGGGTGTGGCTAGCACTCTCTTTTATCTTTTTACATGCAAGAGATAAAAAGAAAGGGAAGCAGAGAACTGACCTCTATGATCAAGAAAGCAGCAATAGGAGCAGAGTGCCTCCATCAGACCTAAAGTTGCTACAGTGAGATGCTTTCAGAGGCAAGAGGGATGCAACACAATAGCGCTTGTCTTGGTGCTCCAGCTTCCCCTTACCCCAACCCCACTCCTCACTGAGAAGATGCTTCCCCCACCAGCTGGCACTTCACCGACTTTGTCTTGTAGGTTTCCTGGGTCTCCCCTCTCCTTTCCCTTATCCCCATACACTCATCCTCTCAGGAGGATCAGTCCCTGTCTGTCCCAGGGGATTGGGGTTCTGCAACCTTACCCCAACTTGCATGGCCTTTCTACAGTCCCATGGGGAAACTTTTTAGGGGCACAGAGCTGGGTTAGGGTTCACAGCCAGCTGGCTCTACTCTCTGAGCATTCTGGAGAGGAGATGTAACAGAGAGTGAGAGCAGGGATTCACTTTAGGGTGCAAGGCCCCTAAGGTTAGACACCAGATGTCGCTTTTATTACCAGAATAGGGTTCATGCCCTGGGGAAGTCTAGCCAATGAAACATACTCCAAGTCAGAAAGAGGCAGAGGGTTATTAGGAGGTATGATACCAACGGAGACTCGACAGCAACTAGAGTTGTTCTCTATGACATCTCAAAAGATGATTCATACATCTGAGTTTATATGCCATTTTGGCAAGGATTACTTCATGTTTTTGAGTACATAGCTCACAAAGAATTGTATACATCACAAAATAACTACAAGAAACTCTTTGTTGAACTACAGATATGTACGTTGAACACCTAGACTCCAATTTAGATGTCTGTAACAGGCAAAGACAAAACTTATATAAATATTCCTCAGCTAGTGCAACTGGCCTGCCTAGTCTATTCTGAGATGAGGAGCAAGAAAGAAAGTTGTAGATTAAAAAAAAAAAATGCCAGTCAGCCTTCCAGGCTGCTTTCTCCCAGGCCGAAGGCCATTTCTCAAGAGAACAAAGAAGAGGAAGGAGACCAAGGCCACAGGAGCTGAGAGGGATCCAGGTACCTTTAGAAAGAGGCCTGCGTAGCTGGTGTGACTGAAACTACAAACAAAAAACTTAAAAAAAAAAAATTATAGTATCATTGTTAGTTGTGTCAAGCTCTCAGCTACCCATCTTGAAAAGGAGAAAACACGTAGGAAGTTCTTAGGGTAGCAGTGTCTGTGTGAGTCAGTGACCTACTAGGCTTGAAACCAGGCCTTAGGGCGCTAAAAGGCAGAGCAGCAGCTAAAAGGTGGTGGCTCTTCACCCTGAGAGCACGGTACCCAAATCAGGAACCTGGTGAAGCCAGTCAGGGCCTTTTTGTTTCCCCCTTTCCTCAAGAGGCTCTATACCACTGGTTGTCTGATTAGCCTCATCACAGTGCTCAGCCTCTGCAGGAGGGATTTGAAGACAGACAAGATTTTTAAGGGGACTGCAGCTGAATTCGACCCTCCCAACCTTCTTCCCACTTTCCTCTGCTCCATCTCAGTGCTTGCTGTTTCTGCAAGGGATGCTTAACCTGGAAGTCTCTCTCCTTGGAGTTCTTTAGTGAGAGACTTGCACTAAGGGCTTTCGAACAACAACAACAACAACAAAAATTTAAGTTACAGAGGATGAGGCCCAGTAATAGCAAAGTTTGTTTTGGGAAAGCATTCCGTCTAAAATGACCCTGACTGCCTCAACTTTTACTGAGTGTTCTCCTTGTACTAACTGATGTATTATTGTCCCTGACACTCAAGCTGCTCCAGACTTTTCTTGTAGCATCCCACAGGGCATATAAGTAAGCAAAACGTCTTCTTGGAATCTGACCATTGTCTCACGGTAAGCTACATTTGATGTATAGATTTTGTAGCAGGATTATTTCCACCTAATCTGACAGAACTGACCCAGTACTATCCCATGTAAGTATGGGCTGTATGGCTTAGTTGATTAAAGCTCCTGCCTTACGAACAGGAGGTCCTGGGTTTGAGTCCCAGTAGAGCCTTGACTTTTCCTCTCTCCGCAAAATCAGTCTCATCAATCTTCACCCCAAAACCCCAGTACCATAAACCCACTGACATCCAGTCCATTCCAACTCATAACAACTCTATAGAATAGAGTAGACTACTGCCTCACAGAGTTTTCAGAGATCACCTGGTGGGTTCCAATGGCTGATCTTTTCCTTAGCAGTGGTAGCTCTCAGGGCACCAGAGCTCTCCTGTGTATTCCTTGCTACCCATAAATTTTCTGCAGTGCTAACTTTGTAAATTCTGATTCTACTAATGACAGGCAGTTGTGGCTGCAGAATTCCTATACCCAAAAGAAAAGTAATAGCCCTAAATAACCTTTCATGTAAGTTTTCACATTAAATTATGCTAGTTCTTTTTTGTCAGCATGTATTTAATGAGCTTCTACTATATGGTCGCCATGAGTTGGATCCGACTCGATGGCACTTGGCTGGCTGGCTACTATATGGTATGCACAGATTCAAAGATACACAGCAGTAGCTAGGAACATGTCCTATGCCTCCCATCCAGCCAACCCTTTGTTAGCAATCAATCCCAAACACACATAGGTAGAAATACAAAATGAAATATGAATGTGGCTTATCTGCTTAAATTTGTAATAGAAAAAGACTGAAAATGAACCACATGTCCACTAATCGAGGACTATATGAATAATCTGTGATATGTACCTACAGCTGTGTTGTGGATTGAATTGTGTCCCTCAGACAGATATGTTGAAATCATAACACTCCTATCTGTCAATGTGATGTTGTTTGGAAATAGGAACAATGAAGACCTTGCTGGCTAATTCAATGTGATATCAAACTAGACTAAAAATATAAACTCAATCCATAGCTGTTGAGTCTATCCCAACTCATAGCGACCTTGTAGACAGAGTAGAACTGCCCTATAGAGTTTCCAAGGAGCACCTGGCAGATTTGAGCTACTAACCTGTTGGTTAGCAGCTGTAGTACTTAACCACTAGCCACCAGTCAGAATGGTTTGGGTTTGGTTTTTGGTTTAAAGCTTAGAAATAGGCTGAGAACCTACAAACACACGGTTTCCTATGTCCACAGCCCAGCTCCTGATTGTATTGAAATCAAGTGGGGACATAAATCTATATAATTTTAAATCATCCCTAGGTGATATTTATCTTCAAGTAGGTTTGGGAAGCACTGGCTTAGAAATTGGAATGAGGATTAAGAAACTTGGGGAAATACCACCCTGGAATAGGGCTAGTGCAGGCAGAGAAAGTTGGAGGGGAAAGATGGGTAGGAGGGGGCAGTGATGTGTAGAGTGGTGAAGAAGGGGAGGTAGCAGGTGCTGGGAAGGAAGCTGGCTGTTGCAGAGATGAAAAGGAAGAAGTGAGTGGAAGAGGACTTGGAGCTGGATCTCTGTGGATGCAGAGAATTGTGGATGGTTGATAAGGTAGAAACGTTGCTGAACTCTCCTTCTGTCTTATCCTTCCATTAAGTTCACAGGTAGCAAGAAGCTTCTAAGAAAAAATGGGCTGAGATCATCTGCTCTTCAGAATACCCAGCTCATTGTGTCTGATACTGTGGCTATGAGAGTGTGGAGTTGGTCTGTGGGTCATAAAACCGACAGGTTGTTTACTTTGGAGGGCACGCATGAGATTGTTTTTGTCTGGGGTGCAGAAACCCTGGTATTGGGGACTTCAGAGAGAGCTGAAGGAAATTCCTTTTGTGGTGGCAGAGAGCAACACTGAATGTAGAAGGGGAATCTGCCTGAAGTTTTTGCCTTGAGCCTCTCAAATACTGGTGTATTGTGCTTACAACAGAAAAATAAAGAACAAAATTCAGACTCACAGAAAAAAGACCAGATTTGTTCTGAAAGAGACTGGAGAAACCCCAAGAATATGGCCCCAGGACACTCTTTTAACTCAGCATTAAAGTTACTCCTGAGGTTCATCTTCCAGACAAAGATTAAACAGCCCTGTAAAACAAAGAATAATACATATAGCTCAGCCATAAGTAAGAGACTAGGTGAACACCCTAGCCCAGGGACAGGGACAGGAAGGTAGGACCCGACAGGAATGCTAAACGAATAGAAATGGGTAACCCAAGGTTGAGGAGTGTTGACACATTTCCAGGTTGGTAACAATGTTACAAAACATGTATTAATGTTTACCAAGAAACTAAATTCTGCAAACCGTCATCTAAAGCACAATTTAAAACAAACAAAACAAAGTTCTTGACAATGAGACGAATTCAAGGAAAACATTTCAGAATGTGAAAAGTCAAACCTGTTGGCCACATAAATTAATTTAAATTAGGTCAAGGAACGAATAATGGGCCTGAGTAGCTCAGCTGGTAGAGCATCAGACTTTTAATCTGAGGGTCCGGGGTTCAAGTCCCTGTTCAGGCGCTGCTTGATTTTATTTGTATTAAGAACCCTTTCCTTTTATCTTAGTTGATTTTCCTTGAAGTTCTACTTTCCGAATTCTTTCTTCTGGCTCTTCGCTCTACAGGGCATCTGTAGAGAACTAGAACAAAAGAAGAAATGATAGCCATTTACCCAGCCGTGGTCTGTATTGTCACACTTTAAAAGGTAGGAAGAGAAACTTTTCAGTAATTTAGAGGAAGAAAAGATAATGGATGATGAAAGGAAGAGATAGCAAAGAGAAAGATAATCACAGGGTTATTTCGGATTTGGAGAACTAGGGACAATGTAATTGCCTTTCACTGAGCACAGAAACAAATTGCGTGATTCTGCTTGTGCGTTGATTGAAACTTGGTGTACTTTTTTGCTTTACAGATGCTGAATGTTTACATAATAAGCTTGCCAGCCCCAAGCGGTGTAGCGGGTAGGTGCTACCTCTGCTAAACAGAAGGTGGCAGTTTGAATCCACCGGGCGCGCCTTGGAAACTCTCTGGGGCGGTTCTACCCGACCTATAGGGTCACTGTGAGTCGGAATCCACGTGATGGCACTCAGCTTGTTTGTTCTATTTTTTCAAGCTTAGTTATGAATCCAGTCACCTCCGCCCACAACAATGCAACAAGAGATAGCCTTGTGAAGTTGTTTTCTAAACACTGGAATACACAAATCTGAAACTTTGTTGACTTCTGACCTGGAGATTTGGGTGTTCATTCATGCTGTTTTTAAAAGACTTGCTCCTCTGTCAGCTGAGGGGGAGGGAGGCATGTCAATCAAAATTTATGAACTGTAAAAGCCAAGCAAAACAAAAAGAGATCTTGAAAGCAATGAGAGAGAAAAAAAAGCCTGCCTACATGAAAAAAAAAAAAAAAAAACATTTTGAATGACAGTGAATACCTCAGGAGGAAATCACAGAGGCCAGAACGAGGTGTGTTTTTCAAGTGCTGAAAGAGAAGACTTTTCAAGCCAGAAAAATACACATATTCTTTTGGAATGAAAGAAATTAAGACATTCTCACTTAGAGGAAAGCTAAGAGAATTTGCCACCAGCAGAACGATCCTAAAAGAATGGCTGAAGCAAGTTCTTCAGAAATAAAGGAAATAATAAAAGAATAATTCTTGAAACAGCTAGAAGAAAAAAACAGAACAGTAAGCAAAAATGTGAGGAGATACAGTAAGTTCTTTGCTTCTTGAGTTTCCTATATTATGTTTGATGGTTGAAGCAGAAAGCATAACACTATCTAACGTGACTGACTAAATGTATGTAGAGAAAGTAGTTTAGACAATTGCATTATAAATTAGGGAAAGTAACGGGAAAAAGGGAGGTAGCGTCGTACACTTAACTTGAACTAGTGAAACGATGACATCAGTACACTGTGACTTATACGTGTGTGTGTGCGTGCTGTTATGCCACTAAGAAAATCCACGTCGAGTAATATAGTCAAAAACTATAAATTAAAATAGAATTTTTTATTGTATGGTCAACTTGGCTTTCAGGTTCTTCACTCTTCCAACAGTCAAACAGAAATAAAGCAGTGATTCAGGCACGGAAAGAAGGATACATACGAAAGCACAGTGTAGAAAGTGGGTAGGGATGAGAATTCCTCCTAGGCAGGTCGAGGAATTGCTTGCTGGTTGGAAAGCAATCGCTTTCATGCACAAGCCTGCTTAACACCGAGAAGATTTTTAAATAGAATTCCCTCATATTATAGATTTAACAGCTTGGTCCTAGACCTGAAGATTGGCCAGATCTCTAAGTGGCGTCTGGAGACGCGATTAGGTTCAATGAGGGTCTTTCTCTGAGGGCAGTTTGAAACTTACAGTCTTCTGGGCTTGGTTTTTGAATGGAAAGACTTGTAGCTGTTTTTAGTTATCTAATGCTGCTGTAACAGAAATTTCACAAGTAGATGGCTTTTACGAACAAAATTTATTTTCTCACAATTTAAGAGGGTGAAAGTCGGAGAAAATTCTCGTAGTGTAATTGAGTGCTACCGCTGCTAATCAAAAAGCTGGTGATTTGATGAGGTACTCGTTGAAAACTCTGTGGGGGGCGAGCAGTTTTATTCTGGTCACTGTGAGTTCGGAATTGACTCTATGGCAGCGGCTTTTTGGTTACAGGATCAGTCTCCAAGAGTCAGGAGTGACTTTGAAGGCACAGGTTTTACGTGTATGGACAGTATGAAGTCGCACAGTTCTCGTGTTTCAGCTGAAGAAAAGTCTGGAGGTGCCGGGGATCGAACCCGGGGCCTCATACATGCAAAGCATGCGCTCTACCACTGAGCTACACCCCCTCTCGATAAAGCATCTTGTAATCTTTACCTAGAAATGAATTGTATTTGTGAGTTGCTCCATCCTGAAAGGCGTCGGTAGTGGGCTCTAACCTACGGGTCCTGCTGGTGAAGTAGCTGGGAGTTCTCAGATCTGCCGCTCGAACCCACTAGTACATCTCTAGAAAGTTGAATGAATTTGCTTTTTGGGTTCACGTTTAAGGAGCATCATTGGGCTGGAGGCTCTCGGGAACTAATGAGGGATACTGATTCTTTAATGTATGGGTTTTGTGAGTGATCAGGAAGTGCAAGCACGTGGAGGGGGGAAAGTGAATAAGGACCACAAAGTGTGCTTTGAGATTTGGAGATTAGAAATTTATTATTAATACTTGTCATTTAAAAAATTTTTAAAAATGTATTCCCAGGCTGTTCTCGAACCCCGGGATTTTTCATAGTTTAGAGGGTATTCTTTGAACTACAGAAGAGAGCAAATCCACTTCCTAGTCCCAGATTTCTAGTGTCTATTAGCTTGTTCTCATCCTAGTTTGCCCACATATGAACTGTTGCCAAAATTTATAAAAATAATATTGAGTCCTTTTGAAATTGGCAGAACATGATTTGTCTGTCAGACTTGTTCTTTCAGATGGGTCATGGGATTTGTACAAAAAGAACAACATACAGCGAGTGACAGGTTTAGTTTAAAGAGAAAACTCGAGTGTCACACATACGTATGTATGTCTCCCTGTATCTGTAAATGCTGCGTGGTATCTTGGCTGTTTGATGTTGTAAAAGCAACATTACGACAATTCACAGAAACACTGCTTGGTTTCTGCAGTTATGTAGCTATATATTTACGTCGTGCTGCACCTGGAGAAAGCTGCGTGTCCTGGATTCTTGAGAATACATAATAAGAAAATGTGCTTTTTAATTATTAATTTGCCTCATAAACAAAATGGAAATTTAAAACATTTAAGTATCTGTAGCAGTTGAAACTACTACGGGTTCGTTTATGACATTTCTCTGAGGGTGAAGACAAAACACATATACCCAACTCAGAAAACCTGCAAATATATGAAGTGTATGTGTGATGCACGGTCCAATATGATAGTTGCCAGGCACTATGCGGGCAACTATGGTGACATAGCGGTTAAGAGCTACAGCTCTAACCAAAAAGGTCGGCAGTTGAAACCCACTCGGTGCTCTGAAAACCATAGGGGGCAGTTCTACTCTGTCTTACAAGGATGCTGTATCAGAATGGACTCAATGATAACAGATTTGGTGGGGTTTTCTTCCCCAACAAATGTGGTGGTAAGGGGTTGGGGGAGGGGAAGTAGCCTATAATCCTATAATTAATTTTGAGTCTTTCTGCAAGCCCAAGGATTGTGGCTGTCAAAGGCCTTCTATGTTTTTGTTTTCTTTCACCCCTTAGGTGAAACAGGAAGATTCTCTAGAGGTGGAGCTTGGGTATTTCCTGCTCCCCTGCCTCAAAGCTCCAGGGAGCTTTGTTGGCTATTTCCACTCCCCCACTTGGAAGGCTAGAGGAGGCTGGGTTTGGATATATCCCTTCCTCCTGCTTTAGGGTTTGATAAAATCCGTGTTGGCTAGATTCTGATTAAGTAGTTTCCCTTGAGAGCAGGCCACTGTTAACAACAGAGCACTATTTCACAATGATTACTTACCACCTCCCCCATTGCTGGAAGAACTTGCGGGGAATTTTTCTGAAGGTCACAGTAAAAATCTGGTATTGCTCCTCATGGTAAGACTCACAAAAGTATGAGGGATCTCCTAATGCTGGCCTTCCAGGAGTTTTTCACTCTTAAACCAGTTCACATTCAAATCTCCCACAATAAATGCTTGTAACTGATGCTGGGTCCAACTGCAGTGATGGTTTCTGCTCCTATAAAGCACTGTATCAGCCTGTTTGTCTCTCCAGTTTTCAGGGTGGTGATTTGCCCTGTGATCTCCACTCTTGGTTGTATTTATGAAGAGCTGTTAGTTTTTAGTTCTGCAGATTTTTCTTTTTGTGAGGATAGAAGAGATGACTTCCATACTCTTTATATGCTAGACTAGAAATCGTTAGTTTTTAAGCTGACTGCTTGTTTAAATCAATTTTTAAATTGATTACTTGATAATGTTTTAGATATATCAAGTTTATAAAGTAAATTGTTTTGGGCAAAATAGACATTTTCACTATATGGAGTCTCCCTATCCATGAGCTTATATAATGCAATCCCAGTACAAATTCCAGAAACCTTTTTTAATGAGATGGAGAAACAAATTATCAGCTTTACTTGGAAAGGGAAGAAACCCTGAATAAGTAAAGCACTACTGAAAAAGAAGAACATGCTGGGAGGCCTCTCGCTACCTGACTTTAAAACCTATTACACTGCCACAGTAGTCAAAACAGCCTGGTATTGGTACAAAAAGAGACATATAGACCAATGGAACAAAGTAGAGATCCCAGAGATGCCACCATCCTCCTATGAACAGCTGATATTTGACAAAGGTCCTAAGATTTTGAATTGGGATAAGAACAGTCTCTTTAACAAATGGTGCTGGCATAATTGAATATCCATCTGCAAAAAATTGAAACAAGACCCATATCTCAACCTTATAAAAAAAATCAACTCAAATTGGATAAAAGACCTGAATATAAAAGCTAAAATGATACAGCTCATCCAAGATAAGATAGGGTCAACAATGAACATTTTAATACACAATATAGACAGACTTCAAAATCTGACAAACAAAACCCATTCATCAGAAGAGAAAATAGATAAATGGGAATTAATAAGGATCAAACACTTCTGCTCATCCAAAGACTTCATCAAAAGAATTAAAAGACCACCTACAGAACGGGAAAAAATATTTGGCAACTCTATGTCAGACCGACGCCTGATCTCCATAATCTATAAGGTTCTACAAAATATCAATAAGAAAAAGACAAATCATCCAATTAAGTGATGGGCAAAGAAGGTGGACAGACACTTCTCTAAAGAGGAGATCCAGGCAACCAAAAAACACATGCAGACATGTTCACGATCATTAATTATTAAATAAATTCAAATCAAAACGATAATGAGATACCACCTCACCCCAACAAGATTGGCCATGATCCAAAAAATGCAAAACAATAAATGTTGGAGAGGCTGTGAAGAGATTGGAACTCTCCTTCACTGTTGGTGGGATTGCAGAATGGTGTAACCTCTTTGGAAAGCAATTTGGCGTTACCTTAAAATAATGGATATAGATATACCATTTGACCCACTAATTCTTCTGCTCGGAATATGTCCTACAAAATCAAGGCCATTCACACCAACTGCGACATGCACACGAATGTTCATTGCAGTCCACGATAGCAAAAAGTTGGAATCAACCCAGATGCCCAACAACAGAAGAATGGATGAGTAAACTTTAGTGTATCTATTCCATGGAGTACTATAGACTGATAAAGAACAATGATGATAGCAGGAAACATCTCTCAATTTGATCTCAACTGGAGGACATTATGTTGAGTGAAACTAGTCAGCGACAGAAGGACAATTATTATATAAGACCCCTACGATAAAAACTTAAAATCGTACTCATACATAATAGAAAAGACTCTTTGACGGCTACAAGGGTGGGAAAGGTGGGAGGGCGGGAAGGCAAGGGGCGAGGGTTTAGATTAGATAATTGTTAGAAATTTGGTAGGGTGAAATTGGTGACAATATGTATCAGTAAGAAGATCAATATTAATGGGACTTCGATGCACCTTGTGTACTCCTCCTCTCTTAACCCACTATTGTAAGCACAGAGTATGTACACTTTCATTTTTTATTTAATAAAAATAAATAAATAACAATAGATTATTAAAATTCAATTTACATGCTTATTTTTCCTTGTTTATTGTAACTACTGGAAGATGTAAAATTGCACAAATGTCTTCATTCACAGTTTGCATTATAGTTGTAGACAGTCCTGGCTGGAGAAGATGTTACTTGAGTAGGTGTTGTTCTGGGAGAATCCTAAAGGCAGAGAGGATGGAATGTGACCTATCGACATTTACGGTTCATGTCATGCATGGACTTGGAAGAAAGTGGTTGCATGTATGATCTCCTTCAATCTGTACAACATCCCTTTTACACGGTAGTCATTTGGTCTCATTTTTAAGATACTGAATGGGGGCTATTTGCATTTTGGTAATTACCCTGTCTCTCACCTCAAAAGAATGTAGAGGAATCCTTGCTCAATTAGATAATATAACACTCAGTAATACTGCTTATTCAGTCAGCTGCATCTTCAAGAGACAAAATGCATGCGTATGAGTTGAGTTGGGCCAACCAACCTAACAGGTGAAGTATGTTGTTCTCAGTTTCTGTACCGTCAGTGTCCCCATCCTGACATTGCTTCTCACTTTCTCATGAATTTTTCTTTTGCAGCTTGATGCAGTCCTGAGATCGGAGCACTGCAGGTTATTGTTTCCTGACAGTGTCCAGGAGTTTCTGGTGGAAAATAGGCACCATGAAACCATAAGACTTATTGGAAAAGAAGAAAAAATTTCAAAAAAAAAAATATATTGGTTATCCCTAACAAAGAATGTCAAGAAAGAGGTTGACGTTGTTGTTTTGTTGTTAGATGCCATCGAG
The DNA here is from genome assembly GCA_028571685.1 of Heterohyrax brucei. NCBI lineage: Eukaryota > Metazoa > Chordata > Mammalia > Hyracoidea > Procaviidae > Heterohyrax > Heterohyrax brucei. The sequence goes on along the minus strand of CM053144.1, from coordinate 44,472,936 downwards.
TCAGTTCTGACTCATAGCGACTCTATGACCAACAGAACTAATCACTGCCCAGTTTCGCACCATGTCTACAATCATTTTTATGCTTAAGCCCATTGTTGCAACCACTGTGTTAATCCATCTCCTTGAGGGTCTTCCTCTTTTTCACTGACCCTCCGTGCTACCAAGCATAATGTCCTTCTCCAGGGACTGATCCTTCCTGACAACACGTCCAAAGTATGTAAGATGCTGTCTTGCCCTCTTTGCTTCCAAAGAGTACTCTGGTTGTACTTCTCCCAGACCAGATCTGTTTGTTCTTTTGGTGGTCCATGGTACATTCAACATTCTTCTCCAACACCACAATTCAAAGGCATCAATTATTCTTCTGTCTTCTTTGTTCACTGTCCAGCTTTCATATGCATATGATACAATTGAAAATACCATGTTTTGGGTCATGGCACTTTAGTCTTGAAGGTGACATCTTTACTTTTCAATACTTGAAAGAGGTCTTTGGCAGGAGATTTTCCCAATGCAATGTGTCTTTTGATTTCTTGACTGCTGCTCCCACGGGCATTAATTGTGGACCCAAGTAAAATTAAATTATTGACAACCTCAATCCTTTCTCCACTTATCATAAAGCTGCTTACTGGTCTATTTGTGAGGATTTTTCTTTTCTTGATGTTGAGGTGCAATCCATATGAAGGTTGTGGTCCTTGACCTTCATCAGTAAGTGTTTCAAATCTTCTTCACTTGTGGCAAGTAAGGTAGTGTCATCTACACAACGCAGGTTGTCAGTGAGTTGTTCTCCAACCCTGATGCCTTGTTCTAATCCAGATTCTCAGATTATTTGCTTGGCATACAGATGAAAAGGTATGGTGAAAGGATACAACCCTGATGCACACCTTTCCTAACTTGAAACTGTGAAGTGTCCTCTTGTTCTGTTCACGTGACTGCCTCTTGATCCATGTACAGATTCATTAAGAGCACAATTAAGTGTTTTGGAATTCCCATTTTATGCAATGTTAGCCATAATTCATTATGAACCACACAGCTGAATGCTTTTCCATAGTCAATGAAACACAGGTAAACATCTTTCTGGTATTCTCTGCTTTCAGCCAAGATGCATCTGATGTCAACAATGAAATCCCTGATTGCACATCCTCTTCTGAATCCAGCTTGAATTTCTCGCAGTTCCTTGTCAATATGCCGTTGGTCGCTTTTGAATGATCTTGAGCAAAATTTTGCTTACATGTGGTATTAATGATATTGTTCAGTAATTTCCACATTCAGTTGGATCACCTTTCTTTGAAAGTATGGTCATAAATATAAATCTATTCCAGTCAGTTGGCCAGGTAGCTGTCCTCCAAATTTCTTGGCAGAGACAAGTCAGCATTTCCAGTGCTGCAACCATTTGTTGAAATACCTCGCTTAATATTCCATGAATTCCTAGAGCTTTATTTTTTACCAGTGCTTTCAGTGCTGCTTCAGCTTCTTCCTTCAGTACTATTGGTTCCTGAAAAAAATTAGCCAGTGAAAATCTTACGAATTAGCAAATTGATGTCAGAGGGTAAAATAAGGGATATTCTTATCGAAGTTCTGATGATTTGACTGCCAATTTACTGTTTTTTTTTTTTTTTTTCTTTTCAGAATTCTAGGTCTGGTTGTAAGTGTTCAGCACACTTTTTCCATATGGAAATGTTTTTGTTCTTTCCTTGAATTTCCTGGAACTTTCAAACAAGGGTGCAGGGCAAGGCTACAGCGATTCAAATCAGCAAGAAAATTCAAGATATTCTTAACATTGCTTAAAAGTTCAATGATGTTCAACAATTTTCTTAGTCCATCAGTTTAATAATGGAGTGGACTCAAGATCGCAAAATCTTTCTTTCACACACTACACACATACATACTGCATATTTTTACAAAATGTTGTCAATTCCAACTCATAGCAACCCTATAGGTCAGAGTAAAACTGTTCCGCGGAGTTTCCAAAGATCACCTGGTGGATTTGAACTACCAATCTTTTGTTTAGCAGGCGTAGCTGTATAATCGTTATGCTACCACGGTTTCCACCTGTAATATAGTGATTCTTTTTCTACAGAACTTTTAAACGTTTGTTGCAGTTAAAAAGATCCCTACTCCTCCTCTCTCCATATATAACATAAAACCAAAACTAGATCTTATTCAACCAAAACCCATTGCCAAGGAGTCAATTCTGACTAATAGCAACCCTGCAGGACAAGGTAGGACTGTCTCATAGAATTTCCAAGGCTGTAATCTGTAAGATCACTTTGAGTCTGAATTGACGGCAAAAGGCTTTTTGTTTGTTTTTAATCTTTAGGGAAGTAAGCTGTTACATCTTTCTCCCGCAGAGTGGCTGGTGGATTTGAACTACAGATCTTTCAGTTAGTAGCCGAGCACTTAACCATTGTCTAACCGGGGCTCCTTACTTGAATTCTGGCTGGTTTGGTTTTTGTTAAATAAAATATGCAAAATGTCTGCTAACACTTCATGAAAGATTGCAGAAATATGTAAATAAAGGACAGGATGATAAAAAAATATGTATGTACACCATCTGGTTGGATTTACTAAAATCAGTAAAAAGTGTGGTGAGACATACAGAAATTCTTATCTCTTTAAAGCAAAGGTAATAACAGCAACATCTTCTGTTGGATAAATGCGCTCCACTCAGTTTTACCACAAAGCCAGCGTCTTGAGGTGCCACTATTACATAAGGGAATTGTAACAACTACACAAATGTTAAGAGAAGCTGCCGAAACCCGGGATCGAACCAGGGACCTTTAGATCTTCAGTCTAACGCTCTCCCAGCTGAGCTATTTCGGCTCCGTGAAACCTCAGGTCTCAGTCATACCCTTAAAAATATTGTTCTTTTTTTATTTTATTTTATTTTATTTTTATGTACAAGGGTCTTGTGCCTTGGGGACTCTGTGGAGCAGTTCTGCTCTAACCTATAAAGTTGCTGTAAGTCAGAATTGACTCGTTGGCAGCGGGGATGTCTGTACATATTTTTGAAGTTAATTTATACAGTATCATCTACTCGTTCACCTAAAATTATGTGGGCTCCTTTGCCATCCAGATCGGAAAGATGTCATTCAGTTTTTGGAGACCTTGGAAGGGTTGGTCGAGTAGGACAAGGAAGCGGATGAGAAGATAAAATAGGAAAAAGCTTTCCGTTCAGCGACCTCCGGCTGTTTCACACTCCAAACGCCTTTCGAAACTAAAGGAATTCCAAATGAAATGCTAGAGCCTATTCTTTCTGTCTTCTTTCAGTCCTTCCTTTTCTGTCTTGCTCGTCAGTGACACAGGAACAGGGAACATTAATGAGCATGTTAACGTGCTGGAGGCTACTTGCTTTGCAGAAGAAATGGGGTAACATGTGAATATCCAGTCAATAATGTATTTATCTCCATATGAACATGAAAAACGTGTTTTGAAAAGAGAAAAGAATGGAAGTGTTGGGATTGTAAAAAGCAGATGAATCGTATGGTTTTGAACTCTCTCCAAAACCAAAAAAGAAAACCAGGACTAACTCCCACTGAGCCACACCTGTCTGGCGACAGAAAGATCATGCGGATCCTCCTTGAACTGTATTTCCAAGGGGTCTTCGCAGATTTGATTGTTGGCTAGAGGGAAATTCCACTGTTTCATATCTCACTATTTCTTAAACTTCTAAACTCTTTTCTTTCCCACTGCTAACGCTAGGAAACATGTAAAGAGATGGTAGACAAAAATGCTGTGTCTGTTCACTGGATCTTTCTTCCTATTCAGCGCAAGTTCCTTCCCCAGGAAACTACCTGGGTCCATTTTTTTCACAACCATCAGGAAAGATCTCCAATAGACCTTGTACTTTCAACTTTTCGCCCTCTGTCTACCTTTTCTCTTCTCTTCTGACAGTTTGTCAAGCCCCTTATTCCTTAAAGAAGGGCGTCTTACATGCAAATAGTTTACTTCTTAGAGGACCTGAAGGTTGATTTCGTAGACTACCCTGAAATTCCATGGTACATTAAAAAAAAAAAAAAAAAAAAAAGCGAACTCGTTGCTGTCAAGAGGACCCCCAAGAGAATCCCCGTGCATCTGAATTACTGATCTTTTGGTTAGCAGCTGCAGCTCTTAACCATTACACCACCAGGTCCTGGCTACGCTGAGACCTCAGAAAAATTGCAGGCTAATTGCCCTTGAGAGACAAGTTCACAACAGCGTTAGTTGTTCACAGAGGTGGGTGGGATGAAGTGAAGAAAGAGAAAAAGGAGAGAGAGGAAGAAGACAAGGAAAACTATCCACAAACTGATTAGGATTTGGGTGGGTGAAGCAACCTTGACCCAGGAAAGGATGCGGCTGATTTTGTCCAAGATCTCGTGGCTTCCCGAGCGACTTGCTGCTCTTTCCGTCTGCTGGTAAACAGACTGAGCGCTGTGGAGTGAGCACGTGAGGCTATATTTTTGTCTACAGTTCAGATGTCACTGGTATAGTGACTTCCGTGGTCGCTGCAGGGATGTCCCAATTTGCAGGCATGGACGCGGTAAGCCGCCTAGCGGTGCTCAGAGAGGAAACAGCATCGGCCGGCAGCTTTGAGATACAACGCCACCGCGACAGGGAAGCGTCCTGTTTTACTAGATTTTCCTTGAAATGCAAAGAACGAAAAAAAGAGATCCTGTTTCTTTACGCCAAGGTGTTGTTCCTTTTAGAAAGAAGCGTTCTGAAACGCTAATTTCTCCTAAAGGAACTCTACGCTCCCGTTCTCCTCCAAAGGGAAACTGATTAGGAGAAAACCACAGTCCCAGTAAAATCTGTGATAGCCACATACTCAGTCACTTTCTCCTGATCCCTAGTGTAAGACAGGCAAGTACCGGTGCACTCAAGACCATCCAACGGCGACCCATGTGTTACAGAGTAGAACTGCTGCTCCACAGGAGTTTCTCGACTGCAGTGTTTATGGAAGCAGATCGCCGAAACTTTCCTTGGTCGTGCCTTTGAGTGAGTTCAAACCGTCAATCTTTAGGATAGCAGCTGATCGCAAACAAGCAGATGAACTTTGGCTATTTAGGGATGGCCTATGCCACTGTAGTAGAAGGCGGAACTTTGAGGGACAAAAGGGGACCATGCGTTATGAAAGATCTCCAAGTCTCTTGGCTTCTTGAACCTCTTCTGCCATAACCGGTCCCCTCTTTTCCACAGCCTTTCTCTCGCCTCCTAGGTTTCCTCTGTAAAATTTATCGGGTTTAGGTCAAGACACCAAAACAAAAACCTTTCTCAACTCATGTTCTGGGCTGTATGGTCAAACTCATATTGATTAGCCAAGGTCGTTATTCTTCTCCAGCTCAAGAACTTAAAAACTGCTTACAGAGAACAGCACGGACTGGCTATAGGAGACTGAAATTTACCTAGCCTATGCGAGCCCACACTCTCCCGCAGTTGGAGCCTTTGGCGAGCTAGCTGTCACGATACCTGGAAGTACTGGGGATCGAACCTAGATTTCGTGCATGCTAAGCACGCGCTCTACCACTGAGCTATATGCCTTATAGCTTAGCAGTATTTGAAACTGATGTACAAGCCTTTGAGGGCTAACAGTATAAAACTATTTTTGTGTGCAGTACTGCTCTTTCTAAATTCCACGCGGAGAACACAAGTTCTCACCACGCATACCCCGAGAGAACGGTACTTTAATGCTAGAAAGGTATCGTTCGTGGTCGAGATGGTCTTTCACAAAGTTACCTGGAACCTCTTCCATTCCATTTCATCCTCTTTGGCAACTTTTTAAAATACAACTTTCTATATCCATTTTATTCTTGGAAATAAGTGTTCACATAGAGACAAAATAAATAATAATAATAATAAAAAAAATCCTGACTCGTATGTGTAAAAGTACTCTTAAAAACTGAATATTTTTAGTACTCTAAAAACTGAATAAAATTGAATATAAACAGAAACAAATCTAACTACTCTCAAAGAACAACATAATCAAATGGAGAGAAAAGAGAGTTGATCCAGCTAAATGTTCTACACAGCACGTTGTCCTCACTGAAGAATAGAAAAAAAAAATCTTAAACGCTACACAGCAGGGAGACATATATATCTCACTTCTTGACAGTGGCATGTTTGATATCGATTGCTGTTTCCAAAAGCAATTTTAAAAGATAGAAAAGTGGAGTGAGTGACAAAAGATAAGGAAATTGGATTGTATGAAATAGAAATTCAGCATGCGTAGATGCTCTAATTCATTTAAAGGAGAGTTTTTTGCTTGTTTTAACTTGTATGTGTAGCAGGACTCTAGCTTGCTAATAGTCATCATTTTGTAGTTTAGCATCCACCTACCCATTCACCTAGAATCCCCTGCCCTGTTGCTGTTATATTAAACTTTCAGAGGTGGAAAGTGGGGATAGGGTAGAGAAGTCTGTGGGGAACAGAGGTAACAAAGCATTTTTCCCCAGGCCTCTTTTTTTTTTTTTTTCTGTTTTTTCTTCTTCAATCATAGTGGAAAATAGAAGCCAAGATGAAGGGCTTGTTTATAAGCGACACATTTATTTCGATGGCAGGAAAGCTTAGCAGGCTGAATGCTGCTGAAAAATGGCTCAAAAGGACATCAGGTCCCAATCCCTGGAACCTGTAAATGTTACCTTATACGGAAAAAGTGTCTTTGCAGATGTAATTTAGTTAAGGATCTCGAGATGGAAAGATAATCCTGGATTATCTGGATAGGTCCTAAATGTAATCACAAGAGTCTTTATAAGAGGGAGGTAAATGAAAATTTCACATGGACAAGAAGGCATCGTGATCTTGGAGGCCGAGATTAGAAGAATGCTGTCAGTCAGGAGAAGCTGGAAGAGACAAGCGGATTCCCCCCTAGGGTCTCCGGAAAGTCCTTGGCCTTTGATTTTTTTCCAGTAGTACGATTTCCTATTTCTGGTCCAAAAAAAAGTGAGAAAATCAATTATTGACCTTCTAAGCCACAAAATTGTGGTGATATGTGATAGCAGCCACAGGAAATCAGTGTACTGTGAAAACTGATTGTCCACTGCCCTTTTTCTTCTACTCTGTCAACTAACTTGGGTAGTTTCATGAAATCCAAGAAAACAGCGGCTGGAGGTACCGGGATTTGAACCCGGGGCCTCGTACATGCGAAGCACGCGCTCTACCACTGAGCTATACCCCCCTTGGAACATACTGAGTTTTACAGGTTTTTGAGGAAATCCGTATTTTCTGTGGTTCTTTATTTCTGTGCTGTTTTTAACGGTGTTGGATATGGAAGCAGAGTGTATGGCTACTTTAAAATAGAGGACCTTAAGCAGCTGTAGGGAATAGCAAATGAAGCTTAGGATGAAATTCACAGTAAAAGAAACATACATTTGAAAACTGATAATTGCTTTTTTTTTTCTTTCTTTTTTTTTAGCCTTAGTAATTCAAACGCTAAGGATCCAGTCTTTATTATGGATTGCCACAGTTCTGTCTAGGCGCTTTAAAAAAAGCAAACTTCAAACGTGTGTAACTCTGTAAAGCAGAGCTATTGAAATTTCAATTTTTCTTGTGGAAATACTTTCTTCTTCTTCCTCTTCTTCTTCTTTTTTAACTATTTGCTGTTTGCTCACAAGGATATTAAGGGTAAGACTTTGATGAGAAAAACCAGAATGAGGGGAAGAAAAAAAAAACATGTGTGATTCGTTCAGCGACTTGCTATCGAGAGTCTGTGTGCTTCTATTGCGGTCTGAAGGCAACTGTGTAGGTTGGTGGAAAAATTCAGGAGAGTAATGCTCATTGCTCAAGGTCTGAACTGAGCAGCAAAGTCAAGGATAGAGGGTAAAGTGAGATTTTGAAAGTAAAATAACAGCTCACAGAATAGAAGGGTGGAATTAAGGTTTTCATGCAAGGAGATTTTTATGTAATGCTCTGAGACTTGAATTTACACACATGATTTTCTTTCATCTTTACAATGTCTCATCTACATAATCTTGGTTGTCCTCAATTTGTTGACATGGTGAGGGAAGTTTAGTTATACATGGGAACTGCCCTAAGTGTCCCCGCAGAATAAATATGATGGATCTCTCCCTGAATCAGAGCCCTGGTGGCACAGTGATTAAGAGTCTGCCTGCCAACCAAAGGTTGACAGTTTGAATCCATCAGCTGCTGTCTGGAGATCCTATGGGGCAGGTTCAACAAAAACAGGTTTGGTTTGGGTCTGGTTCCTGAATTAGGCAGTAATCCTTCAGTTATTTATATGTTTAAAAAATGCATCATCTTTTGAATCACAGTGACTGCATGGTCTCATGGATAAAAGTGCTTCCACATTCTTGTGCAACCAGTGGTCCCATCCAAATGCCACTTCTACATTCACATAGGGTGTCGCACACAACAGATTCCCTTTCTTCTTAGCAGCTCCTTAAGATTTAGTTTCTCCTTGGGAAAGCTGAACAAATGATGAGGTTGTTGAAGAATTGAATGTCCATTGCTGTCAAGTCAAATTCTGACTCACGGTCACTTTATGGAACAGAGTAGAACTGTCCATAGATTCAATTTGTCCCCCCAAAATATGCATCAAATTTGTTTACACCGTGATTCCCAGTACCATGTGGTTGTCCTCCTTTTTGGCGACTGATGTAATTTTCCTATGTGTTGTAAACCCTGCCTGTGGTTAATGAGGCAAGATTGGATTATGTCAAAAATGAATGGGGTGGGATGTAACACTCTAACTCAGCACATCACTGATCCAGGGTAAACAAAGTGTCCCTCTGGTGTGGTCTGCATCACCTTTTATTTTACAAGAGATTAAGTGAGAGAGAAGGCAGTAGAGAGTTGAGGACCTCATATCAACAAGAAACCAACATCAGGAGCAGAGTGTGTCCTTTAGCTCTGTGACTCCTGCACAGAGAAGCTCCTAGACCAAGGAAAAATTGATAACACGGACTTTCCCCCAGAGCTGACAGAGAAACAAAGCCTTCTGCTGGAACTGGCACCCTGTCCTAGCCTACTGGACTCCAAGAGAATAAACTTCTGTTTGTTGAAGCCATCCACTAGTGATACTTCTGTTACAGCAGCCCTAGGTAACCTAAGACAATTTATAAGACTGTAAATCTCTCTGGAAGCAGACTGCCACCTCTCCCTCCCACAGAACAGCTGATGGATTCCAAATGCAGACCTTTCTGTTAGCAGCTGAGCACTTAACCACTGCATCACCAGTGCTCCTTTTGTTGAAGACTAGGACCCCAAAATAACACATAGTTAAATTTCTAGAATTGGTCTACAATGTATCTTAAAACGTGTCACTCTTTTCCTGGGCTGAAGTTAGCCACTGCTTGCTCTCAAAGAAGCTTCTCAGTTTGTCATGTTCTTTGTTTCCATTGGCATGTTTTTTTGTTTTGTTTTTATTTTTTGCAATCTCCATGCTATATTTCTTATGGTGTTCTCACTCTAAGCCCTCGGCATTTGCACCTATCCTTTTTTCTCCTAAATACAGAGGTAGACCTCCTTGGAGAAATCTATAGCTGGAAGGGAAATAAATGCTTTCACTTAGGCTTGAGTCCTGAGGTAATAGAGAAAGGGAAAAAAAGTGATAATTCATAGTATTCTTTTTTAGTATTTTCCTTTTGTAATTTGAACCCCATGATTAGAGCATATGGGTAATTTCTCTTGACAGAGTGGATTGTAAGTGGTTGATGGAAATTGTGAAAGAGTAATACTCAAAATAGAAGATGACCCATTCTCTTAGCCAAACAAAACCTGACTTCTGACCACTACCTTTGAATCTTTCTTTGGAGAAGTAAGTAAATCCAGAACCTAAAAAAGTCTTTCGTTCTTTTGTCCACATTTTCATCGAATTTGATAGGGGCTTTGGATCTCCAAAATCTAACACAGGACTTAGAACACAAAGTGGAGGGGATTAATACAAGAGTTTCAGAAGATTGGGGAGTATGAGGTGAGAGTGAGACAGCTAAAAGTTTTAAAATGACTATAAGATTCTAAGATTCTATCCTCTTTAAACTGTTGCAGAGCACATACAAAGATACAAACTTCCAAGTTCATATTAGAACAATCTTTGTAAAACAAGAAAATTTCACATCAAATTTTATCATGTATGTTGATTAAAAACATTAATAAGTACTATATTACAATGGATGAGCAACAAGCTCAATAATAGAAGATAAAAAACGTTCAAAAATAGAACTGTATTTTATAATTATTTTTCTACATTAGAATAGGATATCCAGACAGGTATTTATAAGGTATAGCCTCTTAATCTACCTCAAAGCACCTGAACCAGGACTTCTCCAGTTTTAAAGCAGTTTTAAAGGAATCACTTGAAATCTTGTGATTTCAATGTTGATATCCTGTTCAGTAGGTCTGAGGTGGAGTTGAGATTCCATATTTCTAACAAACTCTGTCCTGGTCCAAAGACCACACTTAATCAGAAACCAAACCTGTTGTCCTGGAGTCTGTTCTAACTCTTGGCAACTCCATGTGTTACGGAGGAGGGTTTTCTCCAGTAGGCTGTAATTTTAATGTCGACTGTGAGCATGGTGCATGACCAGCAGTATTTTGTTTTGTGGTAAATAATATCGCTATGAGTCGGAACCTCAAATGCACCTAACAACAGCGACAACAATCTTAATGTAAGCTGATTGCCAGACCTTTCTTCTGCAGTATCCTCGGGTGGATTCCAACTGCCAATCTAAGTAGTACAGTGCAAGCCATCTGCACCACCTAAAATTGAAGGGAAAAAAAATCTCAAACTCGTTGTTATCGAGTCCATTCTGACTCATGGATTGCACCACCTCAGACCTTTAAATTGTGACGTTGGAAAAGAAAATTGAATATACCATGGATTGTCAAAACGGCTCTATCTTAGAAGCGGGTACAACCAGAACCAGCAAAGATGGCAACACTACATCTTGCATACTTTGGACATGTTGTCAGGAGGGATCAATCCCGGAAGAAGGACATCATGGTTGGTAAAGTGGAGGGTCAGTGAAAAAGAAGACCCTCAATGCTGTGAGTTGATTTACTGTCTGCAACAACGGGCTCAAGCATACCAGCGACTGCAGGCATGGAGTAGAACCAGGCAGTGTGTGGTTCTGCTGTGCTCCAGGTAGATATAAGTCAGAATCGACTCGACGGCACTGAACAACACAGTAAGGATTCTTTAAAAGCACCAGGAATCAAACCACTTGCTTTACACAAGCGAAGAAAGCGATTTCCCACCGAACTAACACTTCTGAAAAACTTTCCAATGGAGGACGCAGCTGTACTGAGTAAAACTACTTGTGTAAATCATTTGGAAAAGTCCAGGTCACGGGTAAAAAAAAAACAAACTCGGAAATCAGTTCGTGAAATTTGAGGTCTTGAGCCGATTACTCTTCCCAATAGAGCTACTCCGCTTAAGTGTGATGGCTTTACATTCTTTGGTGGTAATTCATCCCTCAACTGCCGCTTTCGGAAAGATCAGTGTTTTTTCTTCTTCAGTCTCCAGTCTGATCATGGCCAACCACACAGTTCAGAAAGCAGAAGAAACTAAGGGAAATTGTCTTAGAGCCTTGTGTGCTTTTGCTACATCTTTCCATCCTTACATTTTCTTTCCTGTTTTATTAATATGACGCACTGCAAAATAGAACCAAAGATGAACGAGCTATTCAGTTTATGACGAGCTGCTGTCTCAGACTGGAGAGCTATTGCATGACGGGGTCTTTGTCACCTGGGTCCTTCTTGTCCTCTTGCTTGCACACCTACCCTGGGAAACACCAAGGCCCGAAAAGCAGAAACACGGCAGCAATGACACAGGCAGATCATTGTCAAATAGATAGGTTTCCTTTCTGTTTATGTAGGAAACAGAGTGAAGCAATGAAAGAATACAAAAACCATCAACAAAAACTAAGGAAATCAACCAAGGAAAGTAAAAGTGGAGGTGCCGGGGATTGAACCCGGGGCCTCGTGCATGCTAAGCACGCGCTCTACCACTGAGCTACACCCCCTGAGGGACGGTGTATTCGGGAAAGTACTCAAGACTGATTCGTAGCCACAAGCCAGAAATCTATACAATTGTTTTTATTCCCACCATCTAAAATCTAGGTTTTCCGTCGTGTTTTACTAGAAAACGAGTAATCTGTATTTCACAGCAAAAGTCCCTATTGGTGATCCTGAAATCTTTCCGCTTCTGGGAATCCCGGAATCACCTCCCTGCCGGCGTCAGGGAAACATTTTTGAAACATCATTCTGCAGTGTCTTCTGTGTTTTCCTTCCCGGCTGCCAGAAAGTCACAGAACATAACGCAGGGAAGCAAAAATGGAGACCACTTTAGGTGTAGGCGAGGAGCAAAGACAGGAAAAGAGAGGCAGATCTCTACTGCCGGTCGCAGACACAGCTGTCGGGGGGACCTGAGGGCCCACCCGCCGCTGAGCGCGGAGACCCTCGGAGCCGCCGACTGAGCGGAGCGCGGAGAGGATGCGCGGCTGTTGGAGCGCCCTCTTGCGGACAGAGTACTCGGTCTGGCAAGGAGGACGCCAATAAGGTGGTTTCTGCATTGGGGATCAGCCCGAGACAGGAATCCAAGCATTGTAAAACCGCACTGTTACACTGATTCATCAGCCTTGTCATCCTCTCAGATTCTGGGGCTCTCTCCCCCGGTCCAACAAGCTGACAGACCTTCAGCTCACTTTGAAAAAGTCATTTATATAGGGACAAAGACATAAGATGATACAGTAAATAATCCTTCTCCAATCAGAGATGAAAGCGATTACAATAAAAAAGGCTTGGCTATATGTATATATACACACACATACACATATATATACGATCCAGAAACTCTAGTGGAGTAGTGGTTAAGTGCTACGGCTGCTAAGCAGAAGGTCGCTATTCAAGTCTGCCAGGCGCTCCTTGGAAACTCTGTGGGTCTGTTCTACCCTGTCTATAGAGTCTCTATGAGTCAGAATCGACTCAGCGGCACTGGGTATATATGATCCTGTATGTAGGATATAGAATATATATATATTCTCTCTATATATATACTATAGAATACACAGAGAATATATATATTCTGTATACCTGAATAAATGCTTTAAATCAGTTTTAAGGGTTCTCATACAAGAAGAATGAATGGAAATTTTCACAAAAATACGAGTCTTTTGACTCCAATAGATCTGAATGATCAAGGAAAGGAGAAGAGTGGTGAGGGTGTTTGGGCCCAGCAATCCTTCCCCCCACCCCCCGCACAGTCCTTCGTAGCACATATGCACCATTAAGAAAAACTGATCACATTTTAGGTTGCAAAGAAAGTCTCAACAAATTCCAAGAACAGAAACAACCAAAACAACATTCACTGACCATTAGAAAATAAAATTAGAAGTTAATAAAAAACGTAAGAGTCCATCTGACCTGGAAATTTTAAAACATGTTATAAAACAACTCCTGGGTCACCAGGGGAAATTCGAAATTTAATTTCATAATTTCTTTAAAGTGACAGAAATACAAATCTGATATATCGGAACCTATGTAATAAAGCTGAAGTATTTATCATAGGAAATATTATGCCATATAATAGCTATATCAACAACTATACAAATAAATGTACTAAACATTCAGTTCAAAACAACAGAAAATAAACAAAATAAAAGGATGCAGAAGGAAGAGTCAACAAAGACAAACTCAGAAAATGAGCTAGAAAAAAAGTAAAACTACAAAAAAGAAAACTATAGGCCAATTTGAACCATGAACTTCAATTCCCAGGCTGTAAATAAAATTAATAGCAAATAAAAATCCAATAACACTGCCTTAATTATATAGTGTGGCTGTAACAGAACTACCACACGTGGATGGCTTTTTAACAATGAGAAATTGATTCTCTCACAGTCCAGGATGCTAGAAGTCCAAATTCAGGGCACTAGCTCCAGGGTAAGGCTGTCTCTCACTGTCAGCTCTAGAGAAAGGTCCTTGTCATCAAACTTACCCTGGTCTAGGAACTTCTCAGCACAGGGACCTTGGGTCCAACGGGTATGCTGTGGTCCTGGCTCCACTTTCTCAGTGGTATGAGCTCTTCATGTCTCTCTGCTTGCTCCTCTCTTTTATATCTCAAAAGAGATTGATGTAAGACACAGCTTAATCTTGCAGATTGAGTCCTGCCTCATTAACAGAACTCTCTAATCTGACGTCATTAACATATAGAAGAAGGATTTACAACACGTAGGAAAATCCCACCACATAAAAAACAGTGAATAGTCACCCAGTACTAGGAATCATGGGCTAACCAAGTTGACACATATTTAGAGAGGACACAATTCAATTTATGACAAATATATTAAAAATAATAATACATGATTTCCAAATGGAGTTTATTCCAGGAATGTACAGATCACTCATTAACAGGAAAGTTGTTGATACAACCCATTATATTACTAGGCCTAAGGAAAAATAAATATATATAATTATCTCATAGATGCAGGAAAGGCATTTGACAAAAATGAGGAGTTATTTAATATGCTAAAAAACATTCAATAGGAATTGATGAAGATGATTGGAAGGAAGGGAAAGGAAGTGTATGTAGAGAAAGGAAGGAAAAATAAAGGCAACAAAAACTCCTGGGGGTAAACATCTATATATCAAGAACTTTCCAAAACAACATACACTCTTTAAAGCCACAAAAATATATTTAAAAATTGTAAAAACATACCATGTTCTTATATAAAATAAGACTCAACTTCATATAATTTTCAATTCTCCATAAAAGTGACTTACGAATTCAGTACAATACCACAGCTCAAAGGAGAGGATAATGGAAATACTGAGACAGAGGAAAAAAGATTCCTCTGATTCATCACTTTCTGTAAGCTATGAAGAATGGATCACACATGAGCAAGAATATGTAAAACTGGAAAATCTAGACCAGAACCCCATTAGGATCCAAGCTACATGAACTTGCTAGCTGTGCTGGCTGTCAAGCTTTTCAGAAGCAAAGATCAGGTTTGAGTGGACTTAGAAGCTGATGGAGGTACCTGAGATGGTCAGAATTATCTATTGATATTAATTGATATACAAACGAGCCCATTTAACTCTTTTATCAAATACAGATAAAGGAAGATATTCTGACTGCAGTGTACTGACTGATATTTCTTCAGACAACCCTGATTTGTTGATGGTTCCCTATTTTTTTAAAACTCACAATATACCCACCTGAAAAACCAAACCCACTGCCGCCAAGTCGGGCCCAACTCATAGCAATCCTGGAGTTCAGAGTAGAACTGCCACTGAGAGTTTCCAAGGAGCATCCGGCACACTGGAACTGCTGACCTTTTGGTTAGCAGACATAGCACTTAACCCACTATGGCACCAGGGTTTCCACAATTCAAGGTGTACTGTTGCTAAATAAACTGCAATTTTTAGTGCTCTGAAATTGAAACTACCTTTTTACCAACACCTACTCAGACGAGTGGACTAAGTTCTCACCTGAAGCTAACAAACTTTGCAGGAGATTTAAAAGTTAAAAGTTAATCATTTATGATTTTTGAATGCTAAACTATAGAAACAGAGGATTTGTTTAAACTTCCTTTTTAAAACCACTTCACTCAGAAATGGAAAAGTATTAAAGGTTTATTAGAGGCAAATTACTACCAGAAAAATCACTCAGTTATAAATATTGAAGCCCATACTAACATGAGAACGTTTGAAGCTGAAGAAATTTCTCTCGAAAACTACTGGCGGTAGTACAAAATCAGGTAAATATGATTTCAAGACCCATAAAAAGATACACAAAAACAAGAATCTACAGTTACAAAAAAAGGCTGTGGGCCACTGCAAAACTCTCACACACACCCAATGACTTGGGACTTCTCAAGATGGCCATTTAGTGGCACCTAAGTCACTCTTCAGAGCTTTGATGCCTCTATTATATGAAAGCACCCATGATGACAAAGACAAATTAATACTAATTCTTCAAAATGTATGTTAACAGAAATTTTATCTAAAAAGCTCAATGGACAGATTAATCTTTTCCAATCTGTATTTATCATAACTCCCTCAAAAACTAAAGCTATGGTCAGACTTGCATCCTGCACCTCAAGGTTCTTCACCATTTGGACATTTGTAAATGAGTTTCTCTTAGTTGCTCAACTTTTTTTTTAATTGAATATGTTTCAATAATAGTTTTAAAGCAAAACTGTAAAATTTTGCTGGATTTAGACTTCCTCTTTCAAAAAAACCTAATACCCTTTACCCAGAAGTACTTTTTGCATGATGGAAATGTTATATGTCTGTGCAGTTCAATCTTTAGCTATTAGCACTTGTGGCTATTAAGCATTTGAAATGTGACTAGTGAGACAGTTCTAACAGTTACTGGATAATAATAAATATCTTAAGAAGCATGCAGATTTTGTTTTCCACTTGGGAAATACCTTTAGTACTCTTCATTGGTATAGAAATCCATGTTAGAGGATCTCACATTAAAATATACACTTCATTGTCCTTATCGTTCCCCCAAAGCTGGGAAGATAATACAAACTCATGTTTGTTTTTGTAATCAACATTTTCAAATTTACAAAAGAGATTTTTTAGCCTTTAGCTTTTCTTTCTACCTTTAGTCCTAATGACAATATAATCTGCATCACGATATCCTCATAAACCCTTACCATATAACACTGTACAGAACCAAAAAACAAACTCACGGCCATTGAGTCAATTCTGACTTTATATTGACCCTATGGATCAGAGTAGAACAGCCCCATAGAGTTTCTAAGGAGTGTCTGGTGTATCTTACCCGCTAGCCACCAGGGTTTCCAACACTGTACAGAGAAGGCTATAACGTGTTGATTGATTCGTTCGCTGGCCATCTCTACCTTGTTATCTTCTTGTCAGGTATACAGTTCTGTGTTTAGCACGTACAAGTTGTATTTCCAGAAGAGGTTACCATACTCACACATGCACGAATCAGTATGGAAAGTTAACCTTAGAACTACGTTGGAACGGACCATTTCAAATATTGTTAAACACAAATAGGCCCTTAAACTCTGGGGGCCTACATCCAGTACCACGGGCAAGAGGTGCTTATGACCTGTACCCTCTGCTGGTCATATGTCTCCCTATGAACTTTGTCATGGATTGAATTGTGTCCCTTCAAAATATATGTCAACTTGGGTAGGCCATGATTCCCAGTATTGAGTGATTGTTCACCGTTTGATTATGTGATGAGATTTTACTATGTGCTGTAAATTTTACCTCTATGATGTTAAGGAGGCAAGACTAAATCTATAAGATTTTACCTCTATGACGTTAAGGAGGCAAGACTCAGTCTATAAGATTAGGTTGTGTCTTAAATCAATCTCTTTTGATATGTAAAAGAGAGAAGCAAGCAGAGAGGCAAGAGTACCTTATACCCATACCACTAAGAAAGTAGTGCCAGAATTAGAGTGTGTCCATTGGACCCGAGCTCCCTGTGCTGAAAAGTTCCTAGACCAGGGTAAGACTGATGACAAGGACCTTTCTCCAGAGCTGACAGTGACAGAATGCCTTCCCCTGAAGCTGGCACCCTGAATTTAGACTCCTAGCCTACTACACCGCAAAAGAATAAAGTTCTGTTTGTTAGTCATCAACTTGTGGTAGTTTTGTCATAGCAGCACTAGATAACTAAGACAAACATGGCATCCACATTCTAGATATCTGGGTTCCCAGAATTCCCTGTCCAAGCAGCCCTGATCCTCCTTGCATGGCCTGCATAAGCCTCTTTCCTGTATGTATCTTTTGAATGCATCCTAAGGGCTAACTATGCTATTAGTGTGCCCACCCATAGGCCTCACAGGTTGTCCAAGAATGACTCTTAGACAGGGCCATGAATGGAGCTTGCAAATGTGTGTTGAGGTGTTCACATACCTGTCAGGTCCTTCAAAATGTGGGATGAAGTAAGGAGCGGGAAGAGAAGAGAATGAAAGTGTGTATCTTAACTTCCCAATTTCCTCCTTAACTCAATTAACAGAAAATTAAAAAATTTAGCCAAGTGCTGCTTCTAGTTGTAGAGAGTCTGTGAAAAAGAGTAAGACTCTCAACAAGATGGACTGACACAGTGGCTGCAACAAAGGGCTTAAGCATAAAAATGATAACACGCTTGACACAGGGCCTGGTAGTGTCATTCTCTTGTGCATAGGGTTGCTATGAGTCAGAACCAGCTCGAGGGCACTTAATAACCCAACAACAATAGCTTTTAGTCAATCAGATAAGAGACTTGAACTTGCTTAACACAACAAATAACTTATAGTCCAAGAGACTAAAGGACCACATAAACCTGAGACTCCACCAGCCAGACACCAGTAGAAATTAACTCTAGTGGCTTAGTGATTAAGTGCTATGGCTGCTAACCAACAGATTGACAGTTTGAACCCACCAAGTGCAACTTGGAAACTCTATGGGGCAGTTCTACTCTGCCCTATAGGGTCGCTATGAGTCAGAATCGACTTGACAGCAGTGGGTTTTTGTTGTTGTTTTTACTATCAACAATAACCGCCCTGATAGGAAACACAACTTAGAGTCCCTGACAGAGAGGAAGAAAAGTGTGGGGAAGAACTCAAATTCAAGTAGAAAGACCAGATTTAGTGGTCCGACAGAAACTGCAAGAACCCCTAAAACTATGGTCCCCTAAAGCTATTAACCTAGAACTGAAACCATTCCGGAAACACACTCTCCGACACAGATACAAAACAAAATAAAAAACTCCACTGCTCCCCAGGTCGATTACAACTCATAGTGACTGTACAGGACAGAATAGAACTGCTGCATGGAGTTTCCAAGAGCACTTGGTGGATTCGAACTATCGACCTTCTGATTATCAGCTGTAGCACTTAATCACTACAGCACCAAGGCTGAACTATTCAAAAAAAAAAAAAAGAACGTTGCGAAGGTGAGACTGGTAGAGAAGTCCACGGGAAGCTTTTCTCCAGTCTGTTTCTTGACCAAAGAAAAGCTCAGAAAAACCAAGACATTTCTTGCAGATTTCTCACGTTTTCCTTCTGTCTCTGTTTCTTGCTCTTCGGTGATACTCGAAATGTAACTAATTAAGATCAAATTTGTTGCTGGGTTACTCGCATGTTTTTTAGAGTTCTAGAATCCTGAGTAAGTTGCTGCTTCCCAGGCCTGCATCACGTAGTGTTTCGTTTGTTGACGCAGATACCCAGTGTGGCGTGAGACTCCCGGAGTAGAAATGAATAGATGCTAAAAGCAAAACAGGGCCTCCTGGCTTTCTCTGCAAGTGAAGGACTGAAAAGGAGTTGAGCAACAAACCTGTTTTTCCAAGTGAAGCAAAATTGGAGGTGCCGGGGATTGAACCCGGGGCCTCGTGCATGCTAAGCACGCGCTCTACCACTGAGCTACACCCCCTCGTGATTGGAGTCTAAAAAATTTCCCTATCACTTGTTACTTTCATTTTTTTGGTTTTGATTTTTATCCCTTCAGTAACTCGAAACTTCCGTTTGCCAAATTCAAGTTTGGGACACTCTATACTGGATCTTGTCCCGCGGTTACTCCAGGGGAAAGAAAACTGAATGTTAGACTGAAACTCTCCATTCTGGTCCTGAGTTCTCTCACTCACGGCGGGTCACCTCGAACTTCTGCTCGACGGCATCTGCCTGGAGGAGATGAAGTAGTCCTGTTTGGCCGCCCCTGGAAGAGGCCCAGGTTAAAAAGTTGTCTCATTTCTCTCTTCTTAGGGTCTCTCTCCTTTGTGCATAAAAAACTTGCCAGAAAACCGCGAATATAGGGCAAGAGAATAAAAAGTAAACCCTAAATGTGCCGTCGGAATTGAGGTCTAGGTAGGAGAGAACACAAGGAGGGAACTGCTGTTACACTCGAGAGGGTCGCAGCCACCGCTTTCGTCGATGCCCGCGACCCTGCACCTGGCCAGGAAGCCGGACCGCGTTGGGGGTCTCCAAGGAAACCACCGAGACCAGCCCTGGGAAGAGAGGAGCCAGGAAGCCGCAACTGTAACAGCGCCCCCTTCCGGGAAGAATGCCCCCGGAATGAAAAGGTACGCGGAAGGATGTCATTTTAAAGGGTAATCGGCCTGAAAGGTAATAGCAACCCCAAGTCGGAGGAGGTTTGGATTTTTCCTGAGAACAATTAACTCCATGTGCCAGGACAGTCCTTAGACCCCTTCGATTCCGAGATACAACCGGCCTGCGCTTCAGGCCGCTCTCGCAACGTTAGTAAGACAGTCAAGAAATTAGTATTTAGAGGGTATCCTAAATCTTTTCCCATCTGAGCTTTTTTCCCTCTGGATTCTCTGGCATCTCTATGGGGCCGGAATCTTCTTGAAAACCTAAAAATACCGTTTCCCCGCTAGTTCGTTTGCAGTTTCGGGCTTCATTCCCTCCACCTGGTCAGGCCTGGCCGAAGGCTGGCTGGTTTGCACGTCTGCGGGTGTCAGACGTGGGAAATGGTGTGTTCAGGGCAGGAGCCACAGGCAACCCTTAACCCAGAGACTAACGGGAGTATCACCTCCGACGCTTAGTAACAATTCTAGGGTCTCACTCACAAAAAGCTTAGCGCGTTTGCAATGTCTGAAATCGTGTGTGTTCTTTTTAATCTTCCCCTAATTGAATCTGATGAAATATGGTTTGGTAACAACCAGAAGATCTTGCGAAGGAAACTGGAAGGAACAAGGGTCCCAGGACAAGTTAACAAGCGTCGCCCAAAGACAGGAAGCGGAGTGTGGGGAGAGAGACCCAAGAGCAGGAAGCAGAGGCAGAAATGGGAGTCAAAAAGCTGACAAGTGGGATCTTAAAGAGATTCAGGCCTTGACGGAGTGTGTCCCGGGTTCTACCGCCCCTCCCATCGCTCCTGGGCTCCCTTCAGGCAAGAGGGTATCTTTGTCCAAAGTGATGGATCTGAAGGCCTCAGGCCTCCAAGTCCAGTAGTTCTCAAACTTTAGGTGCACCAGAATTATCTTGGAGGGCGGATATAAACACTAGTGGGAGACATCACTCCAGAATTTCTGATTTAGTGGGTCTGGGATGGCTGTAGATTTTGCATTTCTAACAGGTTTCTAAGCTATACTGATGCTGGTTTGGGGACTGTCGTGAATTTGAATTGTGTTTCCTAAAAAATGTGTGTCAGTTTGGCTAGGCCGGGATTCCCAGAGTTGTGCGGCTGTCTTCCATTTTGCAATTATTCTGTATTGTAAATCCTACCACTACCTGTGGTTAGTAGGGCAAGAATGGTTTATTTGGAGGATTAGGGTAGGACTGTAACACCCTTGCTACGTTCACCTCCCAGATCCAGTGTAAAGGGAGTTTACCTGAAGTGTGGCTTGGACCACCTTTTGTCTTACAAGAGATAAGAGAAAAAGGAAACAAGCAGAGAGCTAGGACCGCATACCGTCAAGAAAGCAGTATTGGGAGCAGATCGCATCCATTGGACTTGAGGATCCTGGGCTGAGATGACCCCAGACCAAAGAAAACTGATAGGAGACAAGGACCTTCCTCCAGAGCTGACAGAGAGTGAGTTACTCTGGAGCTGACACCCTGAATTTAGACTCTAAACTACTGGACTATGAGGGAATAAGCTTCTTTTTTGTTGAAGCCATCTGCTATGGTTCTTTTTTGTTAGACAGTATTAGATGACTAGGACAGTCGTCTATATTAGATGACTAGGACACCCTCATGGCACAGTGGTTGAGCACTATGTCTGCTAGCCACAAGGTCAGCGGTTCAGATCTACCATGCACTCCTTGGAAAGCAGTTCTGTTCTGTCCTATAGGGTTGCTATGAGGGAATCGACAGCAGTGGGTTTAAGCCTTTTTTGTTTGTTTGTTTTTATTTTGTATTGTATTTCAGAACCTGTGTAGGAGAGGCTTTGAGAACATCTCTCAACATTTTTGAAGGCACAGCTGCTTGAGTATTCGTGTTAGGTTCTTTAGCCACATATTAGTGCCTTAGGAAAGTAGTACAGGGAAACCAACCTGTGTGTGGTTGTTGAGTAGCAGTGGTGGGTGTCAAGGTGGGATGAATACCTCAGGTAGAATGTGTGGGCAACATGGCCAAGCTTAGGACAAGCATCATGGCCTGGGTGAGGGGCTGTTGAGCCTGTGAATGAGTGAATGAATAACAGCCGAAAACGGCTGGAATGCATGACATCAGACCCTCGAAAATGATGGGTCTGGCCCGCTGAATGTGATCTTTGTACCTGCGCCCAGGCCTACATGCTTTCCTCCTCCAGAGGTGGCCCTTGTTATGCTGATTAGATAGAAGGCACAAGTTTGTCTTGGGAGGAACTTCCCGAAAACGCTATTCAACTCAATGCATGCTTTTCTGCACATATACCTATTCTGTTTACTAAATAAATATGAGCTGTGTAATGCCCAGATGAGAGTCTGGGGCATAGAGATACCGGCTCCCCTCCTCACCACCAGTGTCTTCTGCGTAGTATTCTTCATCGGCACCACTCAGCCCTGGGCAATACTGACCCGCGGGACTCAACAGAATGGATTGCATTTGTGTGGACTTTCTCACCATGGTCTTTGTAACTCCCACCCAAGTGATGAGGGAGACTGTGCAGACAAGATAGTTGTGGCTCACCAAAGGGATTGGTCAATTTTGACATCCAGTTTAGGATTAAAAGAGGGTGAATTAAAATGGAGCAAAGAGAGTATTCCACCACAACCAAAGAAGAACAACCAGGATCATAGAATACATCCTTTGAACTTGGATCCCTGCACAGAGAAGCTCCTAGAACCAGAGGTCACAGCTCGAGGGAGTTCAAGAAGCAGTGGAGGTGAAATGGTAAGAGGAGATGATATGAGCTAGAAAGTGGAGTGCCTTTGGGCAAGAGGCTTCCTGGCAGAGTGGTGTGCCCCTGGGTACTTAATGGTAGAGCTAAGAGAGGTTTTTAACACTTGATTGAGGAGGGCAGAGCCTTACGGCCAGGAAGCCATGCCTATAAGGTAGCTGGGAAGAGTCTAGTCTGTCCTGATGGTAAAATTGTACCCTCAATTTGAATCATAACCTGTTACTTCCCTAATAAGCCCAGTAATTTTGAGTATTTTCTGTGAGTTCTCTGTGGCCATTATAATGAATTATGCACAGAAATAGACAGCACTGTGGGAGGGATGGTCAGTGTCAGAATTGGTAAAGATGGCACAGAGAGCAGGCATGTCTGACCTCTGCTGCATCCTTGGGCTTTTGATGCTCCTCCTTGTGAAGTTAGAAGAAGTCAGATACCACCCCCACGCCATTTTTATAAGACCTGTGTCAAGCTTAGGCTGCTTCTGCAGCAGTGGGAACCACAAACTGTTCTTAGCATCTGTAGCTGGAAATCCAAGGCAAAGGATGAATGCATATGTTCTACAAAATTCTCAGAAAACAAACAAAACTTTCAGAGGGCTTTTACTCTAAGGATCTGAGGTTCAATTTCCTATCTTCCAACACAAAAGTTCTTTCTGCCATCAGGAAAAAAACCATCAACTCTGCTCCTGGAGACACTTGCCCCAGCACTTGCGGCTGACTTTCCTGCTACTTACATACTGCTGTTGGCCCAAAAGGGGTCTGAAGAGGCAGTCATAAGTGGGAAAGCCAGTACTGCCATACAATCTGAGATCTCATCATTCAATATTTCATTTATCACTGCTCCTGTTCTCTGTCCTACTCCAGAGATGAAGGTGGCTCCCGAAACCATCAGGATTGTACAGCTTGTGGTCTTAAACTGGCAGAGGTCTTAGGACGGAGAGGAAGGGGCTTATCTAAGCCTGTAGAGGGAAGGCATCCACACACTTGAAGAGGGAGACGGACAGATGGAGGGTACATGCAGAAATGCACAGACACGTGTGGATGAACCAGTAAGGACCACGTGCACTAGCTTGCACTGAGCAAGGTACCTATGGCATTAGTTGTATTTACTTGCTAATCTGTGGTAATTTTACATGGGTTTCACCGCATCTTTGACACGGTGGAGGGAAAGGTGAAATCCTGCAGTGCAGATAGGTGGGAAGTTACAATTGTGCCGTGCATACCTTGCTTATTGGGTGATCCAGCCCTGTGCCACATAGATTAACTGGTGAGAATGGTGATGCTTTCACCAAGCTAGTAAGTAGAAGAGAAACAGGATTTCTGCTTATTTGTTTTATGTGCGAGAAGTAGAGCAAGATCTAGAAGGGGATGGAAATAATTTCTGTTTTGGACAAGAATTTAGGGTGCTTATGGAATAGCCTCATGAAAATGTTTGATACACATTAAGTTCTGTATGTCTGGAGCCACCTAAACCAGAGACTCCATCAACCTGAGCCCAGAAAGACTACATGGTGTTCAGCTATCACCAGTGACCGCCCTGACGGGGAACACAACTGAGAGTCTCTGATGGAACAGGAGAAAAGGGGAGTGCAGAAAGACCATACTTAATGTTCTGACTGACCCTAGAGGGACCCCAGGAGACGTGGTCCCTGGAGTGTCTGTCAACCTAGAACTAAACCATTCCAGAAGCCAACTCTTTAGACCATAATCTTGGTCTATAAGGACTTGGTCTACAGGACTACAAAATGTGAAATGGTACTTGTCAAGAGTGTGCTGCTTAATTCAACTTGATACATAAGACTGAGTGGACAGCTCTTGCCTAGAGATGAGATGAGACAACAGAAAGGGACAGAAGCTGGTTGAACGGACAGGGGAAATCCAGGGTAGAAAGGAGGAGTGTGCTGTCATGTTATAGAGAGTAACTAGAGGCATATAACAATTTGTTTATAAGTTTTGAATGAGATACTAACTTGAGCTAAAACTTTGATTTAAAGCACAATTAAAAAAAAAAAAAAAAAAGATCCAGGGACCTGGAACCCTGTAGATAATTCTGATCTAGAAATCTTGATTTTTTTTTTCCTTCTGTGTCTATGGAAGAGAGTACTCCGAAAGAATGGACAGAGTGAGGACTGAAAAGTAACCTTGGAATTGGGGTTTAGGAACTCATTAATGAAATTTATGAATAACAAAGAAACTTGCCGTAGGCTCATCTTGTACACTGGATTTTGTGTATTCTGGTTATCAGTGATTACTGTTATGACTATAAAACTTCCTTAGTAGGCCCATTTCCTCCTAACAGATTTCTAATAAATGTTATTTTCCAGTTTCCCCCTGTTTTCCATCCCATAGTGTCTTCTTGGAACTGTAGAAGGCTTCTTTTTGGTCAGAAAGGACTCCTCAGACTCAGAAGCAAACCCAGAAGAGGTATCTTCAGATTGGTAGACTAATAATGGAGAACAGAAAAGTGACAGGCATCACTAAGGAAAAGCACTGGGCAGATGTTACAGCCACAGGTGTGTGAAGAGGGAATGAGGTTGTGTAATGAACACTTACATGATTCTCCTGAAGGTTTAAACATTTAACTGTGAAGACAAAACACACATGCCCAGTGTCTTAATTTTTCAGTGCAGCCATAAGAGAACTATCACAAATATCACAAGGGGGGAACTTTAACAAACATACATTTATTTTCTTACAGCTTAGGAGGCAAGAAATAGGAATTCAGGATGCTGGCTCTAGGGGAAGAATCTCTATCCACCTTCTTGGGGAAAATCCTTGTCTCAGCTCCTCTGGTGTTCTTAGTGTTCCTCGGAGGTTTCCTTCTGATATCAATCCTTCTCACATTCCTGCCTGGTTTCCTTTGTGCCTGATCTGCTCTTTTGACACCTCAAAGTGACTGGATTAAAATACACCCTACACTGACACAGCCTCATTGGTATAACAAAAAAGACCCTAGTCCCAGTGGGATTATATTCATGGGTATAAACCAAACCAGTTGCCATCACTCGAAGTTAACCTATCAGACCAAGTAGAACTGCCCTGTAGGGTTTCCAAGGATCGCCTGGTGGTTTCAAACTGCCAACCTTTTTGTTAGCAGCCAAGCGTTTAACTACCATGCCACTAGGATTTCTTTCATAGGTATAGGGGTTAGTATATACAGTATATATTTTGAAGGGACAAAATTCGATCTGTAACACCCAGTATATTGAGAAAACTCTAAAGTATATGAACTGCATAATCTTACCTATCTGAGTTGTCAAGGAAGATGAAAGCCAACTGGGTGCTGGTGATGCTGCTCCCTGAAAACTCTATGGGGCAGTTCTACTCTATCCTATAGGGCTCTATGAGTCAAAACTGACTCAAAAGCAAAAGGTTTGATTTTTTGTTTGGCTTTTAGAAGAAAACCCAAAGCGATGTGTTGGGAAGGTGATTTGAAGATAAATTGATTAATATCATGTTCTTAAGATGGCAAAGGCATTTCCATACATGACATCCTTTGATCTTTACAAAAAGTATTATACAAAGCCATGGCTGGCCTCACTTTACAGGTTTAATGTGAGAGGTTAAATGATATCCATCAGATTGCTGTATGTCACCTAACAATGGAGATGAAGCCTATACCTGAATTATTTAATGGCAGTCTTGAGTATCTTCTCTTAATATGATATATACACACATATAACATCTATACACACAGACATATACCCCAATTAGTGGGTCATTCCTGTTTCAGGCCATGTGTTAGGTAGCAATAATGTAAAATTAAAAATAAAGACTCAACAGATCTTGTATAACTTATTAGTTCCTACCTTGTGAACTTATGTCAGACTCTGTCATTTCTCCCAGTGAGAGTCAGTGACAAAAGTCCCCTTCTTGCTTCCTGTCCCCATTTCCCACTGAGTCTGAATTGTCTGTGAGCACTGAGTAGTGTGACAGTAAAACTTTATCCCTTTCTGATCTAAAATAGCAGTCCATAAGGCCATCCTATAGTGAAAAGAATAATGTCCTACCTCCTTCCTATGCAAAGGGGTCCTCAGTCTACAAGTTTCTGTGTTGAGCTGTAGGATGGCATAAATGCTCCATTTTTTTCTCTCTTTAGTAACTGTAAAATCCTGTGTGGATGGCCAAACAGTTCTATTGAGACAAGGAGTCAGGAGGCCTCTTTGAACTCCTTTCCATGCCTCTCAAGTCCTTTTTATGCAAATAACTTTCAGTAAACAGTGTGACCAAACTACAGACAGGTGGCAAAAGGATAAAAGACCCAAAGATGTAACCACATCCTGGGACACTGAGATAAGCCATTCACCTGATTATATAAACTTCCTCAGCATTGTTTTCAGAAAGAATCAGGTAAAAGCAGTTCTGGGAATATGCACAGGAAGTCCAAATTTGACCAGGAGACTGCAATCAAAACCGGGGCATGGAAGTTCTGCCACAATTCCCAGAAGACTCCATTGCAGAAACCATCTTGTAATCTGCTTGTGCAAGCACTTCTCCTCCCTCCGTGTAACACATAAATCATAATTCCCTTTCCACCTCAAAAACTTTAAAAGATCCAGGTGAAACAAGGGGGGAAGCTTTAGACACCCTGATTTTAAAAAGGGAGGTTAAAATAATGTCCTACCTCCTTCCTATGCAAGCACTTCTCCCTCCGTGTAACACATAAATCAAGGGAGGTTTAAAAAGGGAGGTTAAAATAGACAGCAAAGATTTAATTCTCTTTGAAAAATTGACTTCTCTTTTCTCCTGTCTTAAAAATTCCTGGCCCTGGCAGTAAGTCACACATTAACTGACAGGAATCACGGAAATAATATCTTTGTAGTTTTCACAGCTTTTTCGGAAACATCAAAACAGATAAGGAGCCAGTGGAAGACTCAGGTGCCAGTTAGGATCCCCCTGCTTCAGATGACAACTAAAAGCAGTACATATCTTCAAAGGAATCTAGAGGCCCCTGAACAGATCCCCCTCTTCACCCCTAATCAATCACATTGTTTCCCTGGTGTTGGCATCAATATCTGTATTTACGTTTCCGTGTAACTCTGCTCCTTTATATGTACCCCCAACCACCTGATGACTTTTCAGCAGGTTTTTGATGGAGAGAATCCTCCCTGCTCCCTGTGTCTGCTAGCCCACAGTAATAAACTTCTTTTTGCTCACTCACCCAAATACCTGTCTCAGAGATTGGCTTTTGGGGGCAGGTAACAGGAATCTGGAGTTTTTCTTGTAACACAGACAAGCCTTTATTCAGCAAGTTGGAGGCTTGGCTACTGACCAGGCACTCTCCATCTCCACCTGCAGGATTCTTTTCTTTCTGAATAAACCTTGCTCGTGTGCCTTACCTCTTCATTCTTGAAAAGGACAAGGAAAGAACCCAGTAACACCATCAGTAAAAATGTTGTGGAAGAATCTCCTGAGTGCACTGAAATTTTATAATGATGTGTCTTGGTTTAGGTCTTTTTTATTCATTTTGCTTGGAAGTTTTGGGACACTCTTGTATGGAGACTGGCTAGATGTTGGAAATGGATGTGGACATGTGACTAAGTGCTCAATGGAATGTGAACAGAAGGGATTTGAGGGCTGAATCATAAAAGCCTTTTTTGGCCAGCCCTCCCAGTTCTTTCTCCATCTACTGTCTTAACTCAGAAACCATGCATTGAAGATGGTAAGCCACACATTAACAAAAGCTGGGTCCCTCAACTGCTGCTTGAAGAAATATGCCCAGTGATCACATAAGATCACATAATGGCTCAATCTGTGCTTTATATAAATAGAAGATACATTTCTTTTGTGTTTAAGTCATTTTTTTTTTAAATAGCAATTTGCACTACCTTAATTAACCTTTAAATCTGTAAATTCACCATCCTCCATTCCAGGAAATTAAAAATAATTTCTTAGATAATTTTACTCATTCCAATATAGTCTCCAATTTAACTCCCACCTCACCCTATGTTGACTTACCCTCCATGCATGTGAATAATAAGGAGAAATGATGTTTGACATGCATGGAACCTGAAATCGTACAGCTCATATATGGAGAAGCTTCCAGGTTGTCCCAAATACGTTCAGCATTACTGAGTTGTGAGGCTGAAAGAAATTTCTAATTAAAAAAAAAAAAAATGCAATCATGTTAGAGGAAAGCCTGAATTACCTACTTCTCTCTGTCAAAACTCATAGTGACCATATAGTGTCATTCAAATTGACTAGACAGCAATGGGTTTGGGGGGAGAGTTTTCCTCTACAGAAAAGATTACATAATTGTTTTCACATGAAAGCTGATCAAAGCTAATACAGTGGAGACACAGGAAAAACAGACATGTGATAACAGAGGAAGGCTGCACTTGCAAGCCAGAAAACACCTGCGGTTTCCAGAACCCAGAGACACAAGAAAAGATCTTCTTCAGAGCCTTCAGAGAGAACATGGCTTTATTGCCATGGTCAGTTCCAACTGCTAGCTCCAGAACTGAGATAATACACTTAGTTGTTTTAAGCCGTCCCAACCAAAATACAGCTAAATAATAACTGAGAAAAGTATTATAGAGGTGTATCAGCATGATACATAAATTCACGAAGTGCTCCTTATTGCTTTCGGAGCCCTGGTGACGAAGTGGTTAAGAGCTACAGCTGCTAACCAAAACGTCACGAGTTCAAATCTACCAGGTGCTCCTTGGAAACCCTATGACGCAGTTCTACTCTGTACTACAGGGTCGCTGCAGTTAGAATCCATTCGATGGCAACAGGTTTTTTGTTTCATTTTGAAGAGTAATTTTTAAATTTTGTTGCTTGTGGTGTTTGTAGTATCAGCTTTTTAAAATTTGTCATTTATTTTGAAGTCTATTCTAAATCCGACGGCACTTGGCTTGGCTATTCTAAATCATTGCTTTATATCTAATTTTGCAGTTATACGTTTGTGTTTTTGCTTTAAAGTGATACTGCACAAATATCGTACAGTAAAACCTGTGAGGTGAAACTGGACAGGGATGCCTTGCTTTTCTAGGTCTTCCGCCTTTGACAGGGTGCTGTCACCATTTTTCTGTTGCTCTCTATTAGTGGAAATATTTCTCTTTCCCTTCTCTGACAGGTTTTCGCCTTATAGGGTTCCAGCTTTCACAGGTTTAATGCATAAGCTTTGGTTTTAGTTGCTGTCAAGTCAGTTGTGACTCATAACGACTCTACCTGTACAGAGTAGCCTGCTTCATGGGGTTTTCAATGCTGTGACCTTTCTGAGGCAGATCACCAGGCCTGCTTTGGGGGGCCTCGAGGTGGGTTGAAATTGCCGATCTTCTGGCGATCAGCGCAGAGATTAATCATTTGCACCACTCGGGGACTCTCCTTGGACAGGCTTTAGGCCCCATATAACCTGGATCCGCCCTTCCCATTAAATTAAAACAAAAATAAAAACACCTGTTTCTTGGTGGCGTGCCCTATGGTTAAGTTTCGTCAGTTGGATGAATTACTGAAAAACAAAACAGGTAGCTTTTCTTTTAGACTCAGTACCAACTTTCTCACACAGAGAATGGCCTTTCCTTCACCACCTGAACTCTTCCCTCCCAGGTCTCCCTCTACAGCATTTTCTGTAGGGTTAGGAAAAAATAAAGAAATATTTAATATTTTGGATGGTATGCGTCTTAGTCATCTGGTACTGCTCTAACAGAAATACCACACGTGGATGGCTTTAGCAAAGCAAAGTTTATTCTCGCACAGTCTAACAGGCTAGAAGTCTGAAATCAGGGTGCCAGCTCCAGGAAAGGCACTCTGTCTCTGCTGGCTCTGGAAGATGGTCCTTGCGTTGCATCAGTTTTTCTTTGGTCTGACAGCATCTTGGCAAAGAAACTTCAGGTCTGAAGGACACGCTCTGCTCCCTGCGCTGCTTTCTTGATGGCCTGAGGTTCCCGACTCTCTGCTTGCTTTCTTTTCATCTCTTATAGGATAAAAAAGTAAAAGTTGGTGCAAGCCACACTCCAGGGAAACTCCCTTTACAACAGAGCAGGGAGGTGCCCTTAGGAAGGATGTTACAGCCCCACCCTAATCGTCTTTAACATAATCCACTCTATTAACCACAGGCAGAGATTAGGATACCCAGCCTAGGAAAATCACAAAAATGGAGGCAGTCACAAAATGCGGAGAATCACGGCCCAGTCAAATTGCTACACACATTTTGGGGGTGGGGAGACACAATTCAATCCATGAAAGTATATTTCAGCATACAGTTACTATTTTTTGAGATTGACACTTTAAAATATGCGAAGGAAACTATATAGGGTCTTCACTGTCTTTAAAATGCACAAAGCCACCCAAATTTCACCCTTTCGGCTTCTAGGGTCACAGCCCCTTTAATCTTTCGCTGTCTTCCCTGAAGGCAGTGCTTTCCCCCATATGCTCAGGTTTAGGACTCTAGGCAGAAAAAGAGTTTACTAAACAGACCGTTTGCTGTCCTGGCTTGAAATAATTGTTCCTGTGAATCAGAGGCAGACAAAACTAAGCAGCCTGTTTTGAGAACAAATGGGCAACTTGATGAGTTCGGGTGAAACCCCTGGGAGAGGGCTCCTGCCAGATCAGCACAAATCCAGTGTTGGAATATCTGATTTTCAAGCTCCCAGAACGTGGCAAAGAAAAACCTGGGGAAGCAGGCAAGGAATTCTGATGTTTTCCTTTACACGATAGTCTCCCACCCCTGGGACATGGCATTTTTCTCATGTTCTCTGTTTTTCAGATCCTGTAGCCTATGATTTTACAACATTTTTACAAAGCCCAAAACATTCTGATACTGAGTGAAAACATTGTGACTGATATAGTGTATATGCAATATGAATAAACAGAGTCCAGTGCTGTGATGGCCGAGTGGTTAAGGCGTTGGACTTGAAATCCAATGGGGGCTTCCCTGCGTAGGTTCGAATCCTGCTCACAGCGCCTAGTTTTCCCTCCTAGGCTATTAGCAGTTATTATTACCCAACTGCCTCTAATTCTTTGATGTGATTGCAGAGGAAATTGCTGCCAGACACTGGTCAAATCATGATTCCAGTAACAAATTAACCCCTTTAGACAAGACATGGAAGCCCTGGTGCCACAGTGGTGTAAGTGGCTACATTTGCTAACCAAAAGGTCAGCAGTTCAAATCTGCCAGATGCTCCTTGGAAGGTCTATGATTGGGCAGTTCTACTATGTCCTATCATATCCAAGTCAGAATCGACTTGATGGTGTTGGATCTGGTTTGGTTCTAGACAAAACATAAAAGTCTATGTGAATTCAGGCACCCTGATCTCAGTCTTCCCAATTTTCACTTTCTTGTTGAAGAAAAGCCACAAAGCTAAAGCACTCAAATTTGAAGTGATTTGTTCTCTTTAACAATTCCTTAACTACAATCCAAGGAGGGAAAGAAACCCTGAAGTGACACGTTTTCAGAGAACTTGGGCTGCTGGCAATTATCACGAACTCATTCAGACAACATTTTTGGAGTGCCTCACCTGAGAAGACTTGAACATCTCACACATTCTGTGTATAAGAACACAGAAATCTCTGAGCAGCTGGTGAAGGCAAGCAGCATAGTCACCTAAAACGAGGGCAGGCTTTGGAATGACAGTATGTACACTTTTAGGTTATTCTGATACTATTTCAAACTGTTGTGTAGCCCTGCAAAAGACTTAAGGGTCCTTATCCATTGTAAGTCAGGAGTCCTGCTAGTGCAGTGGTTAAGCATCCGAGTGTTAACCAAGAGGCTGACAGTCCAATTTCAGTGTTATCCATTACAAGGTGCTTACTATAAACTTGAGGAGCCCTGGTAATGCAGTGGTTACAGCTCTAGGCTGCTCACCTAAATGGCAATGGCTGAAACATACCAAGTGTTCCACTTCTTAAGATGAGGCAATCTGGCCAAGATGTGCTTCTAGTAAAGATCTATAGCTTTGGAAACCTTATGGTGCAGTTCTACTCTGTCCTATAGGGTTGCTGTGAATCAACGGCAATGGGTTTAGTATGATCTCTAAAGCAAAATAAAAATGGTACCACAAACCAATCTCACTCATGTATATGTTAGCCAGCTAAAAAGCACATTCTGACATAAGCAAAAAGGATTTTTCCAGGAACACACGAAAGATTATTGGAAAAAAGATCTATTATAAAAGTGTACTAATAGTTCATAGGAGGAAACAAAATCTTAGCAGGTGTCAAAAGGAGATTGGGAAAATTCAAAATCCAATCCAGATTCTTTATTTGTATACTACTAGAATCTGTGGAGTAACCCACACATAACTGACTGGTTGGGCAACATCACCCTCCTCCTTCCCTCTCTAAAACATACTGCAGTACCTGAAGCGCCCATGCTACACCTTCACACTCCAACTCCTGTTCCCACAAGTTTAACTGCATGCTTACTGTCTTAGTCATCTAGTGCTGCTGTAACATAAACACCACAGGGGGATGACTTTCAAAAGAGAAATTTATTTTCTCACAGCAACATAGGCAAAAGTCCAAAGTTAGGGAGTCAGCTGCAGGGGAGGGCTTCCTCTGTGGCCCTACAGGAAGGTTCTTGTGGTCAATCTTTCCCTGGACTGGGAGCTTCTGAGACACAGCCACCCTGGCTCAAAAGGGTATGCTCTGCTCCCAGTACTGCTTTCTCGGTGGTTTGAGGTCCTCAGCTCTCTGCTTGCTTCCCTTGCCTCAAGGCACAATACAGCTTTACACACAGAGTCCTGTCCCACCAACACATAGGCCACCCATCCTTCACATTAACATCACAGAGGCAGGATTTTACAACATATAAGAAGGAACATTACACAGTATCAGGGATCATGGCCCAGCTAAATTACCATACGCGTTTTTGGGGGGACACAATTCAATCCAGGACACTTACCAAGAGCTTATCACATTTATTCAAATTCTTACAGAATATAGACTTACTGGATATACTGAGACTTGAGGAACCCCTGAATCTACTTCTCTGAGAAAATCTACAAGCCATTAACCAAAATTATCCCAAAGTCATCTTTAAACTATTGTTTAGCTAAATTAGCAAAGAATGTTTGCAATGAGCATTGCACTCTCTTAAAGAATTGTCTGTAGGAGATTAAATTGCCACAGATGAGAAGTTTTGGTGCATCTAAGTCAACGGGGGCGCATCTAAGTCAATGGTGGTGCATCTACTAGTGCATCACAGTCATTGGTGGTGAAGCAGTACAGCCAGAGACAGTGAGAACAGTGACACACACGAGAATGTAACCAATGTTACTGAGTTGTACATGGAGAAACTGACAGCGTATGTTCTGCTGTGTATATTTTCATCAAAATAATACTAATCCTCTGGCCAATGAATGGGTATACAGACAGAAAGAATCAATATCCTCTGGCAAACAAATTTAGAAACTTCAAATTGGGTTATGGATCCTAGTTGGAATGAGTTTTACATGCCAGTTAAAAAGTAAGCCTTGGAAACAGGCTGTTATATTCCAGAGAAGATACCACTAAACCTTGAAGTCTAAGGTCTTTAGTGGATCCTCTTTCATTTTCATATGAGACATTTACACCATTTGCAAATAAAAACTGGTCTCTCTTAACTGTTTTTGTACTCTTTTTCTGCTGTCCATTGTTCTCGCACTCAACTAGGCTTCACTAAATAATCACTCAAGTATAATGTTGGCTTTGGGTTTGTAGCAGTGATCTCAGTTTTATGCATGTAACATTTGCCTTTTAGTCTAAGGACATAATAGAAGCCTTATTCTCTCACCTGACCAGGATCAGGTTGTTTTTTTTTTTTTTTTTAACCCTTTCATAATGGAATTAAAATTATTTTGTGTTTACAATTTTTTGGTGATATAATTTTTTCCCACTAATGGGATGCTGAATTCTATTCACGAGTGTTGGTAATTTTGTGTTATGTAAGATGTACTTTTATTAATATTAAGTGTACACATATATAAATCTGTAGGCTCCAGAGGCAGGATAAGTAGAATGAGGCTGAGAAAGAAAAAAAATCACTTTATCTTAGTAATTTTATTTTATTGGGTGAAACATTTGAAAACACAGGGTAACACACAATGACACCCTGCACTGGCTGAGTATAATTGTTGTTCTGGTCTGCTTCTTCACAGTACTGCATTCTCTGCATTGCCTCCTGGTTTTCTTGACAGCCTGTCACAGTCCGACATCATCTGTCACACCTCTGACTCCTCGCTTCTTCCTGACAAGAAAGGATGGTCTTCTTGTTTTGATTTCCTGGCTCACAGTACAGTAAAAGCTGCTGGTGTGGAATAGATTACTTCATACTGCAAAACAACTATGTACAGCTCATAAGCCAGAAGATAGATCCTTGACAATTGCATGAAAATATCTGCAGAATGTCAAGGACGCTACTACACGCATGCTTACACTGTATTGTGCCTGAAATAAATTTTTCACTTGAAAATAGCTAATCGTGAAAACCACACCTTTCCAATAACCACAAGAAACCATAAGCATACTTACAAGGCTTATCTTGCTATTCAGAAGCCCAAGAGGCAGAAATTTAAGTGGTGTTTGTATGTACCATTGTTCATACAGTAATGTCAAGGACAGCATTGCACCTGAAAATAACTTATTTGCTTGAATATTACCTAACCCTGAAAACCGCACCTTCCAAGCAATACACAGCAAGCAGTAAATATACCTGCAAGACTTATTTCGTGGTACAGAAGCCCAGAGACAAAAATTTTACTCAGTCCCTCTCCCAGGGTACAGCACCTCATACAATAATCTCTCAACCCAGCAATATGGTGCCCATGAACTTTCTTCTGTCTTACACTGCTACAGCTACGGCAAGTTCCTGACCCATGCCAGCAAATACTATTAGTTGTTTAAAAAAAAAAAGCCTCCCAGAAACTCCAGTGGCGGAAAATACAATCCAATTCTGTAAGTGCCGGTAGGGGTGAAAGAAAGAGTTTCAAAAAGTAACAATGGTGATCCAAAAAAAATATTCAAATATTTTAACAGGAAACATTCAACAATCTCTTGAAAAATGGAGAGTGATTCTCACTGACTGGAGGTTTTTTTTGTTTTTTGTTTTTTGCATTAAACACACTTAGGAGGCTTCTTACAGAGTTTCCAATTTCCATTTATTTAAATGGAGTTAGCATTTCAAGATGTTTTGAATCTTCATTGAGAATTGTCTTAGACTTTTACATTTCCCCCTTACTCGTTCACAGTGGTACTGTTCCATTAATAATTGCCATGTCTTTAAACAACCTCTGCAGCTTTTACAGTCAAAGTTAAGCTACCTCCCTAAAATGTACTGAGACACTTTTGTCATTTTTTTGCG
The DNA here is from genome assembly GCA_028571685.1 of Heterohyrax brucei. Classification (NCBI taxonomy): domain Eukaryota; kingdom Metazoa; phylum Chordata; class Mammalia; order Hyracoidea; family Procaviidae; genus Heterohyrax; species Heterohyrax brucei. Next base: position 44,436,930 of record CM053144.1, on the reverse strand, counting down.
CTCTGCAAAATTTATTTAGTGTCCTACTGGAATGACAGGAAAGCATACATTATTCCAAAGCTAGTACTCATTCTGGGATCAGCTGTGAGCTCTTCCTCATCAGGGCATCTGGGTTCCATCCCTCCTGCTGCTGCTGTTGTTTGTTAGGTGCCATCAAGTCAGGTCTGACTCACAGTGACCCCACGTGACACAGCAGAACTGTCCCATAGCATTTCCTAGTCTGTAAGCTTTATGGAAGCAAATAGCCAGGTCTTTCTCCTGAAGAGCTGCTGAGTGGGTTCAAAGCACCAGCTGTTCAGGTACCAGCCAACCACTCCTTGCTAGCCTCCTAAACTGTGAAAAAATAAATTTCCATTTGTTAAAGCCGCCCACTTGTTGCATTTCTGTTATAGCAGCACTAGGAAACTAAGACAGTCTTATACACGAAAACTGCCATATCCCTTTAGATGCTTCTGACGCTGAAGCCATGGGCTCACGGCCTCCCGAAGAGTCAACAGGACCTAGTAGTGGCACAGTAAGCCCTGCCCTAGGGATGGACTAACCAATAAGCAAAATAAGCACAAGCTTTACAGTAAGCAAGATATACAGGTTTACTTGTGTTTACTTACTAATCTGTAGTGCACAATTTCACCTGTTTTCCACCACATCTGTGGGAAGACCTGTATAAAACTGTGCACTACAGATTAATACTTAAGCTTGTGCATACCTTGTTTCTAGGGTAATCCATCCTTGCCTAGACCCTTGGGATGGTTAGGGTGATGCTAGATTTGGATGACGTTGGGCACTCTCACCTATGTGCTGCTGGTGATGTTGGCTCTGTGTGGCTGTGGTCTGCTTGGGCATGCTGTGCACGCTGCTGTTGGAGGTGCTGTCCCCAAGGTTGTCCATCTTCTGCACTGGCTGGTACCTGGACAGATGTCACTATCAGCTCCAGCAGCATGGCCTGGGATGGACCCAGGGACCAAGGAACTGAGCAAGATTCCCTTTAAGAGTCTGTGCATGTGTGTGTGTGCATGTATGTGTGTGTATGGTAAATATATGTACAAGTTGTCCCCAAGATACTACAGGGTTCTGTTCTGATGACTCACTCATGAGTGTAACTTGAATATCTCCTTTTTTTTAGTTTTCACTATTACTGTATTTTATTTTAAGAACTTTTACAAATCCAATCTTCACCTGTTTTGGGAGACTGGAATAAGCATGATAAGATCAGCAAATGTGCTGCAACAATGTATGTAGTACACATAACAATATGTACCACACACACTAATATGTACAAAATACTATGTACGAAAATACGGGTGGTTATTAAGTGTGGTTCATTGTAACTCACATACATTGTAATTTGGAGACTACCTCCATAACAAACATTGCCATTTTAACAATTTTTAAGTGTCTAACTCAGTGACATCATGCTCCCCATGTTGTGCAACCATCGCCACTCTCTACATTCAAATGTTAATTGATCAACCCAAAGAGAAATTCTATACCCCTCAACCAGTAACTCCCCATTGCCCACCTCCCCTTCCATCTACTTTCCGTCTCTATGCATTTGTCCACTCCAGCTATTTTATGTAAGTGGGATCACAGGGGTGTCCTGGAAGCCTTCTTGGGAGCTGACATTTGAACAGGACTTAAACCAGGGTCAGCAAACTTCAGCCTGCAGAAGTCTTGCCCAACATCTGTGTTTCCAAATAAAGTTTTATTGGCACACAGCCACACTTATTCATTTACGTATTGTCTATGACTTCTTTTCTGCTACTATGGCAGAGCTGAGTGTAGCTCCAACTAGGACTGTCAGATCTGAAAGCTGAAAATACTGAATACCTTGAGTTTCATAAGCAAAGTCTGCTGACCCCAGTCTAAAAAGATGAGTCACTTTGTGATGGATGGTGGAAGACTGTTCAGAAAATGACCAGGCCTTCCCAGCTGCCACAGCAAAACATCAGCAGCAGCACAATGGCTTAAATATATAAAGGAGCCCTGGTGGTGCAGTGGTTAAGAGCTCACTGCTAACCAAAAGGACCACAGTTTTAACCTACCAGAAGCTCCTTGGAAACCCTATGGGGCAGCTCTGCTCTGACCTATAAGATCACTAAGAGTTGGAATTGAATTGATGGTGGCAGATTTGGGTTGTTTTATTCTCCCGGCTTGGGTTATTTTGAGTAACTTTCTGGGGTTATTACACTTGGTTTATTTTCATTGTTCTCCCTCTAGACAAGGTTGCACTCAGTGTGTGGTGGTAAATTTTATGTGTCAACATGGCTCAGCTCTGGTGCCCAGCTGTGTGGAAAAACTGTAGTCTAGCTGCTGTTACGAAGTACTTTGGGTGATTATATCAGCTGGCCTCAAGTATTAATGAGGTTAGCCTTCAACATTCAGGTTGGACTCATTCGATCAGTTGAAGATATTAAGAGCGAAAAAGGAATTTCCTTGGGGTATGTTTGGCCTCTAGATTACAAATAGATATTCTGCCAGAACATTCTTACTCTTCCTATTGCCTGACCTATGGATTTTGGGACATAAGTCTGCAGGCATCTCCATGCTGTTGTCTGACCCACGGATTTTGGATTTGCCCCTCCCCCTACCATGATCAAGCCAGTTTCTTGAAGTAAACCCTCCACCCCTTGACATATATGCATATACATTTATGAGACACCCTTGTGGCACAGGTGGTCAACGTCTGGCTGCTAACTAAAGGGTTGGCATTTCAAATCCACCAGCTGCTCCTTGGAAACCCTATGGGGCGTCTGCTCTGTCCTACAAGGTTGCTATGAGTTGGAACTGACTCGATAGCAATGGTTTTACACACATATGCCAAACCAGTTGCTGTCATGATGATTCTGCCTCATGGTGACTCCAAGGCATCAGAGCAGAAATGTGTTCCATGGGCTCTTCAAAGGCTGATTTTTCAGAAGTCGATTACCAGGCCTTTCTTTTGAGGCACCTCTGGGTGGGCTCAAATTGCCAACTGTTCAGTTACCAGGCAAGCACTTACCTATTTGTGACACTCAGGGCTCTATATATATGCATATTATATATGTATGTATGTGTGTGCATGCACGCACACACACACACACACACACACACACACTCTTTCTGTCTGTCACAACCTAGAAAACCCTATAGGGAAGTTCTACTCTGTCACATGAAGTTACGGAGTTGGCATTGATAGCATGCAACAACAAAAACAACACACACACATACATATTACATACACACACATATATGTGTACACACACACATGCAGTCTCTCCTCTCTCTCAGTGCTTCTGTCTCTCCAGGGAGCCCAGACTAGGATGCACAGCCTCCCTCGTCTCTTGCTCTTCTCACATCCTGCTGCACGGGCAAGGGTGTCTTGGCTCCCCCTAGGCACCGGACACTGGTTGTGGGATGTGAGTGTTTTCCCCCTAAGAGGGTGGGTGGTCCTGCTTCTGCACGAGTTTAGTGTCTGAGGATCCTATGCACCCACTTGGAGCAGCTCACCCACCTGGACTTCTGCTGCACAGGCTGCTGCTGCATGGCCATGTACTGCGTCTCCTCCTGCAGCTGGTTCAGCAGGGAATCCGGCTTCAGGCGGATCCCATAGTAGTGACACTTGGAGTTGCCCCTAGAAATCAACGACCAAGGGTCAGCTCTGCAGACACCCCCCACAGCTAGCTAGGGAGCTCACTTGGCCTTTCACAGGGGGCTGTCAGTGAAATGTTTAGGTGCTGTTTCTCAACCAAGCAAACTGAGGAAATTCCACATTCAAAATGCCCATCTTGGAGAGTTAACTCTTGCCATTTTAGTAATGAAAAAGGCTTAAGGGCTCTGAGAAGTTTTGCAGTAAGGAAACTCATTCAATTTTGTTTAACTCCCCAAAACTCAGATATCATCAAGTCAATTCCAACTTATGGCAACCCTGTATTTGTCTGAGTAGAGCTACACACGACCGAGTTTTCAATGGCTGGTCTTCTGGAAGTAGATCGCCAGGGCTTACTTTCAAGGCGCCCCGGGGTAGTTCTGAACCCTTCAGAACTACCTACAACCCAACAGTTGGCGTCCAAGCATCTGAACTGTTTGCTCCACCACAGTATTCAGATAATTAAAATAGAGCTCTAAAAAAAACTCACCATTAAGGAAAATTCAAATGAAGAGAGAACTGAGTCACACTCCCGTGTTCCCTCATCAACTTCTAAGGAAGAGAACAGAGAGTGGGTACCACCCACAGCTGAAAACCAAAAACCTCATATCCATTTCCACTGAATCAACTCCGACCCACAGCGACCCCATGTGTTACAGAGTAGAACTGTGCTCCATAGGTTTTCTTGGTGGTCATCTTTATGGTAACAGATCACCAGGACTTTCTCTTGCAGCACCACTGTTTGCCAACATTTAGGTTGGCTGTTACTGTTGTCAGTTGCCACTAAGTTGACTACAGCTCCTGGCAGCCTTGTGTGTGCAGTGTGGATCTACGCTCCACAGGGTTTTCAAGGCTGTAGCCTTCCAGAAGTGGACTGACAGGCCAGTCTTTGAAGCCACCTCTGGGTGGGTTGGAACCACCACCCTTTTGACTGGTAGTTGAGCTCAAAGCATTTGCATCCATGGCATGGTTAACAAAGGGTGTCTCCCGGCTCACCTAGAGTTGGGTGTGGACTAGGACACCTCAACAGAAAGAAGCAGCCCCACATTCCACCAAAAGCGGGCAAACTCAATTTCTCCTTAAAGGAAGTAGGGAGTCAGGAATATTAGACTTGTGGTCTCACTACCACCCACCTGGTTCCCAGGCGTCGTGTCCTCAAGCCAGTGAACACAGAACAAATCAGTTTCCCAAACGAGGCGGCATTGACAGGGTCTAGCCTGTGTTGCTGGCAGTGTTGAAGGTAATGGTTGTACAGAGAACTTTTGGGGAGACTCACACCTTCAGCAGTTTCATAATTATCTAACAGCCACTGGAGCTGGACAGAGAGAGACATGTTTACATTTGTCAAAACCCCCAAAAATGCTAAAATAGGTAACATGGACCCCTTAGGAGAATTACACATTTTCCCTCAGCTAGCAGGCAGGATTAGAAAATTCATTTTTACTATCATGGATATGTTTGAGAGATTCTAAACACTTTAATTGGTAGCTTACTTTAATTCATTCATTTAGTCCTTCATTTTTCAGCCTGTATTGAGTTTCTTTGGCTTATTTTAGAAAAATCTGCATTTGATCATGACTTATTAAGTTCTGTCCTCATGATCATTTAAACACATCCACACACCATGCACAGTTTAAATACCAAATATAATACCAAGTATCTCCCAAGCCTTGCCATTGTTGTGAGTTGCTGTTAAGTGGATTATGACTTGTAGTGAGCCCATGTGTGAACACAACTCTGCTCCAAAAGGCTTTCAAGGCTGTGAACCTCTGGAAGCAGACCACAAGACCTGTCCTCCAAGGTGCCTCTGGGTAGATTTGAACTGCCAACCTTTCCACTACTAGCTGAACATTTACCCATTTGTACCACCCAGGGACCTACCTAGAACCGGATGACTGGAAATAAATTCTTAGGCCAAGAGAAAGAGGATTAATGAAAACTAACAGGATTCATCAGCACCCTTCTCTGCATTAAACAAAATCAGCTGTCATCCATTCAACTCTAACTCATGGCGACCCTGTGTGTATCAGAGTGGAACTGTGCTCCACAGCAGTTTCAGTGGCTGGTTTCTCAGAAGTAGATCTCTAGGCCTTTCTTCTGAAGTACCTCTGGGCAGACTTGAACCTACAACCTTGTGGTTAGCAGCCAAAACCAAATTCTTAAATTCTAAGTTAGCAAATAACTGAGTCACTGGTGGCTCCGCCCTCTTACTCCGTGGACCTTTGTAGCATATTCCTTTTCCCCACCCTCCACTCAGTCACTGTGAACACACCTGGACCCTGTCCTTCCCCTCCCTTCATGAGGGAGGCTGAGGGAGTCGTACAGCTGAAAAGTCTGGGAGGAGAACATGGGTTACAAGGTTATACTGAGGTAGGGTGGGCCCTAAACCTAATCTCTTCTGAGTGGTATCTTATAAAGAGGGAAAACAGACACGGAGGGACACACACACAGTGGGAAGAGACTATTTGGGGAACAATCCACAAACCAAGGAATACCAAGGAATGTCCAGGGCTACTGAAAAGGTGGACCCCTCTTCTACAGCAGAGGCTCTGATTGGGACTCTGATTGTGACAATCAATTTCTCTTCTTAGAGTCCGGAGAAACCCCAATACTATGACCACTGGGCACCCCGAGGCTCATTCTTCATCTAAAGATTAGACAGATGCAAAAAACAAAATGGGATGAAAGGGGCACACCAACCCAAGGGCAAGGACTAGAAGGCAGGAGGGGACAGGAAAGCTGCTGATAGGGAACTCAAGGTCATGAAGGGAGAGTGCTAACATGTTGTGGGATTTTTAGCTATCACAGAAAATATATGTACTAATTGTTCAATGAGAAGCTAGTTTGTTCTGTAAATCTTCATCTAAAGTACAATAATAAAATAAAGAATTAAGTTTGTGTTCTTTCAAGCCACCCACATGTGTTATTTTTGTTACAGTTGCCCTAGGAAAAACAGACAGAGTCTGAGTCCTGATTTCATGGGTGACAAGCTGGAAGGAGCACTCAGCTAGGCATCCTGAGGGATGAGTTATAAGACCCACCTGTTCCCCCAGCCACTTACTATGGGTCTTGGACGCATTAAGGTTTGAAATGATGTTCTTCTTTGCATCACCCTCCTGTACTATCTAAAACCTGAGTTCTCTGGGTAACTAAGTTGATGTTAAAAGGATACCTGATTATCTTGGTTGAATTGAAAGTAACTACACAGAAAATGACACCACACCACCAGGTGACATCGAGTCAACTCCGATTCATGGGGACCTCATGCGTGTCACAGTAGAACTGCGTTCTACAGTGTTTTCAGTGACTGATTTTTCAGAAGTAGGTCACCGGCCTTTCTTCTGAAGCAGCTCTGGGTAGACCTGAACCTCCAACCTTTCGGGGAGCAGCCACACATGTTAACCACCTGCACCACTCAGGAGCTCCACACTAGTGGCCATCACATCATCTCCAACTCACGGTGCCCCATGTGTCAGAAGGCTCTCACATGTGGTTTTCTTATGTGCTCCACAGAGTTTTCAGAAGCAGATTACCTGGTGGGGTCTCAAAGTACTGACTTGTGTTCCACCCAGCCTAGCCCCATGGGGGGAATATACCCACCATTGCCTCAGACCGGCTAGGTTCTTGGTGTGCCGTAATCTAGAAGCTTCTGCAGCTCTGTAGAGCTCCAATATTTGCTTTATGTTGATATAATCATAAATACTCAGCCTTCCATCCATTCATCACACATCTGTCGAGTCTACTTTATGCTGGGCCTGTTGTACACGGCAGGAACACAACAGTGAGGAAGACAAATCAGAATCCTTGCCCTCATGAAGTTTCCACTATCATAGGGGAAGGAGCCAACAAAAAGGAGGAAAATGTACAAAATGTAAGATGGTGCTCTGAGAAAAATTAACACAGGAAAAGGACTGTGACTCCAGCATGGAAGGGGCTAAAGGAGAACTGTGATTTTAAATTAGGGGGTCCCAGAAGGCTCATTGAGAAAGCGACAAGTGGGAAAAGACCTGAAGGAGGTCAGGGAAGGTGAAGGGTGTGTGGGTATCAAGGGGAAGAGCAATCTAGGCAGAGGAAACAGCCTGTGCAAAGGCCTTGGTGCAGGTTTGTGCCAGGCATGTTGGAGGAACACCAAGGAGGCCCGTGTGACTGGAGTGGAGTGAGCAAAGGGACAGAGAGGAAGGAACGGCAGGAAGGGATGAGGCAGAGCCATGTGGGCTATCCTGAGGACCCTGGCTTCTGCGTGGAGTAAGTAGGCACCCTGGCAGATTCTGAGCAAAGAAGGGCTGTTGATCCGACTTGTCATAGGAGGCCCTCTGGCAGCTGCCCTGAGAAGAGGCTGAAAGCTGGCCCAGGTGGAGGCAGAGGGCAGGAGGCGACTGCAGTAACCCTGGGCAAACACTGGTGCTGCACGGTGGAGGCAGAAAGAGGGGTCTGATTCTGGACAAATCTTCAAGGTCAAGTCAAAAGGCATGTCAGACGGACTGGAAGGGGCCAGTGAGAGTAAACATAATCAGCCACTATTGCCATTATGGACTGAACTGTGTCCCCTAAGAGATATGTAGCCTGTACCTGTAAAGGTGACCTTGTTCAGAAATATGGTCTTTCTTGGAAACTATTATTGGTTAAGAAGGATGGGTTCTAGTTCTAACTCCTTCTGAGTGGGGTCTTACAAAAGAGAAGAGCAGACATGTAGACAGAGTCACATACATGGGGAGGCAGAGGTGAGGGGCCATCTGTCTACAAGCCAAAGATGCCAGGCAGCTCCTGGGGCTGCAGAAGTTGAGAGCCAAGGAAGGGTCTTACTCTAGAGCTGACAAAAAGGGAGCATGACCCTGTCGCTGTCCTGGATTTGGACTTCTAGACTTCAGACAATAAATTTCTGTTCTTTAAAGCCATCCACTTGGCGGTACTTCTTTTACAGAAAAAGTAAAAATCATTTAGGTAATAATTCATTTTAAAATGATGAGTTCATTACTGGTTGATATAAATAACAGTTTTTTTAATGAAGAACAACTACATTTTCAGAATATAAAAAAAACTTAGAAGTGCAGAATGGGTTCACGTTTTTTCCAAATTCCTTCAATGTTTCGCTTACGGAAGACAGCTGCTCCTCACATCTGCTTCTGCATTTCAATCTCTTTCAATAAACTATTTTAGTTAAAGTATATGAAAAAAGTCTGGTCTTACAGAGACAATGTAGTTGGAAAAGGAGCAGCATTTTAAAAGCTTTCTCAGATAACTTGGGATATTCTTCTTTGGTACTACATCCAAATTCAAGGCATTTGAAAAATACAGTGTAAAAATAAGACAACCCTGGTGGCACACTGATTAAGTGCTACAGCTGCTAACCAAAAGGTCAGCAGTTCAAATCCACTAGGCGTTCCTTGGAAACTCTATGGTGCAGTTCTACACTGACCTATATGTCAGAATTGACTCAACAGCAGTGGAGGTTTATAACAAATAAAGAGACTGAATCAGTAATCCAGGAACTTCCCACCAAGAAAACTGCAGGACCACTTCATTTCTCTGGTAAATTCTATCAAATATTTAAAGAGGAATCAACACTAATTCTTCTTAACCCTTCCATAAAATACACCAGGTAAATATGATTAAGGAAGAAAACTCAGACAGTCATTTCAACGGATGCAGAAAAAGCATCTGACAAAATCCCACACCCTTTCATAATAAAAAACCCTCAACAAACTAGAAATATAAGGGAACCTATGATTAAGAGCTTGGCAGTTCTAATCTACCAGCTGCTCTTTGGAAACCCTATTGGGCAGTTCTATACTGTCCAATAGGATCATTATGAGTTAGAAATTAACTCAATGGCAAGTTTTTCTTTTTTAACTCAACTTGATAATGGGCATTTATGAAAAACCTACAGCTAACATCACACCCAGTGGTGAAAGACCAAAGCTTTATACTTAAGGTCAGAAACAAGACAAGAACCTCTGTTCTTGCTACTTCTATTTAACACTGTACTAGAGGTTCTAGCCAGGGCAGTTAGGCACAAGAAAGAAACACTAAGTATCTGACTTGGAATTTCTGTTCACAGATTATATTTTCCTGCACACAGAAAATCCTACAGAATCCACAAAAAACCAGTAGAGCTAATAAACAAATCCAACAAAGTTACTGGATACAAGATCAACACACTAAAATCAGCAGAATTTATATGCACTAGCAATGGACAATCTGAATATGAAATTAAGAAAACAAACCCATTTATAATAGTACCCAAAATAATAAAATACTTAGGAATAAACTTATTTAAAAGGTGAAAGATGTGTATATTGAGACTAAAAACACTGTTGAAAGAAATTAAAAACCTAAATATATGAAAAGACATCCCATGTTCATAGATTTGAAGATTCAATATTGTTAAGATGGCAAATGTCAATCAACTGATGAATGGATAAACATACTGTGGTACAGCTATTCAATGGGCTATTACTTGGTCATAAATAAGAACAAAGTACTGATACATGCTATAACATGGATGGAACTTGAAAACATCATGCTAAGTAGAAAGAGTCAGTCACAAAAAAACTATATATTGTATGATTCCATTTATATGAATTACTTTGAATTGACAAATCCATAGAAATAGAAGGCAGACTGGTGGTTGCCTAGAGGGAAATGGAGACTTGGTGGGTACGGGGTCTTTAGTGTATAGGGGAAACGTTCTGGAAGTCATTGAATTATATACTTTAAAATGTTAAAAATGGTCAATTTTATGTTATATGAATTTTTTGTTGTAACATTGAGTAGATTTCAGCTCACAGTGGCCCTATGTGATAGCATGGAACTGTCCCATATGGTTTTCTAGGCTTCAGTCTTTACAGAAACCGACTGCAGGTCTTTCTCCCATAGGGTCACTGGTACATGCAAACTGCCTACCTTTTGATTAGCAGTTCAGCACTTAACCATTGAGCTACCAGGGATCCTTATAAAAACTTTGTTATACAGATGATCACCAACATGGCAGAAAGAGAACCCAGAAGACAGAGAGACCCATGTCAGTGGGTGACTACATCGACTTGTGACCAGTAGTAGAACCAGATGGTGCCCGGCCACCACCAGTGATAGCAGTGATGGAGCTGGCAAAGTCGAGTCTCACTGGCAACACAAGAATAAAAAGGAGTGCACACTGATATCTCCACTAAAAGACCACAACTGATGGTCCAGGGGCCTCGGAGTTCTCCTGGGAGCATGTCCCCTGTCCCTGATGCTGCCCCTGTCCATAAATCATAATGGAGGTCAACTCTTCAGACAGAAATGCATTGGACTTGGTGACAAAGAGTGACCATATCACGTGTGCACTTTATGGTTCTATGCATCTATAGGATGTCATCCTGCTGACCTCTTACTGGAGGCGGGGAGAGGGTGGAGAGGAGGGGATAGAAGATCGTTGGGATGATACAACAAGTATGAAGTGGAGAGGAAGAGTGTGCTGTCACTGGGCAGGGAGAGCACTGGGAGCTACATATAGGTGGGCATGCAAATTTACATGGGAATGTACATTTTCATTCAATCATTAAAAAAATATTTGTTACATAAAAAATATATGAAGTCTTAGACTTGGGACTGGAAGAACTGGTTGGTGCGCGGCCACCACCAGTGATAGCCACGATGGAGCTCACAAAGTGGAGTCTCACTGGCAACACAAGAATAAAAAGGGGTGCACCTTGAGATCTCCACTAAAAGACCGCAACTGATAGTCCAGTGGTTTGGGGGTTCCTCTGGGAGCATGGCCCCTGGCCCTGATGCTGCCCTTGCCTATAAATCATAACAAAGGTCCACTCTTCGTACACTAATGGATTGGACTTGGTGATGCAGAGTGACCATATATTGGATGCACTTTATGGTTCTATGCGTCTGTAGGATATCATCCTGCTGACCTCTGGCTGGAAGAAGGAGAGTGGGTGGAGAGGAAGGGAAAGAAGACTGTTGGGAGGATGAGATATATACGGAGCAGAGAGGAACAGTGTACTGTCACCGGGCAGGGAGAGCAGTGGAAGTTGCATATAGGTGGGCATGTAAATTCATATGGGAATGTACATTTTCACTCAGTCATAAAAAAAAAATCTATGAAGTCAGACAATGAAGTCCATGAACTTAATTGTTCTAAGTGCTATATATCTCATTTTTGAATATCATTACGGTCACCTTTGAAGTACTTCCCTTGGGAAACTATGCACTGACACCAGGGCCTAGTTCACCCTTCAAAGCAATTTTGGAACTCTTTCTGGAATGGCCAGTGTGCACAGTGGCAAGGTGTCAAGTTCGTGTACTTAATTTATATAGCTGTCTGTGAGGGCGTTTTTAGCCAGTAAACAAATAACTGTATTGGAACACCCTCTCTACTCACCTGATCTGGTTCCCGATGATTTTTTTCTTTACCCACAGAGGAAGGAAGACATTCTGATGACATTCAAGACATCAAGGGTAATAGGACAACAGCTCTGATGGCCATTTCAGAAAAAGAGTTCCAAAACTGACTGAAAGGTGGACTAGGCACTAGTACACAAGGGGAGTACTTTGAAAGTGACCATAGTGATATTCAGCAATGAGGTACGTAGCACTTCTCCTAGGATGAGTTCATGGACTTAACTGGCAGTTCTTGTACAACTCAATTAAATGGTCTTTTACTCATATGGATGATTCTGTAACATTATGCACTGGCCACTTGAAAAACTGATCTGCAGATCTTTCAAATGCTGGTGTTATTTCATAAAACAGCACTGAAAATCACACTTGTTAATATCACTACCAATCTCACCAGAAAAGTAATTAACTACTGGGAAGCTGATGAAATTCTTTTGTGGCAGATACAAGTTTTCCAAGGTTCTAATTTTCAATTTTTTTTCCTTTTTCATTATCCAGCTTTCACAAACATATGGAACATACAATGAAAAAGGAAGACAGAAGAAGAATTGAGGTATTTCAACTGTGATGTTGGCAAATGATATTGAATATACTTGTGGCATGCCAAAAGAATGAGCAAATCAATCTGACAAGAAATACAACCAGAATGCTCCTCAAATCAAGGATGTTGAGACTTTGACTCACTTACTTTGAGCACATCATCAGGAAAGACCGATTGCTAGGAAAGGACATCAAGGCTGGTAAATTACAGTACAGGGTCAGTGACAGTGAGGGAAACTCCCAGTGAGATGCACTGACACAAAAGCTACATTAGTGGGCTCATACATACTAATGATCATGAAGGTGCCACAGGACCGGGCAACATTTTGTTCTGTTACACATAAGGTTGCCATGAGTCACAGCCTACGTGACAGCAACTAACAACAGCAGCAGCATCAACATAAAGCTAGAGGAATTAAGACAGGGTGATACTGGCAAAGGGAAAGACACACAGATGGAAGAACAGAATAGAAAGTCCTGAAACAGACCGACACAGACGGCCAATGATTTTTGACAAAAAAGCAAAAGCAATGTAACGCAGAAAGGACAGATAGCCTTTTTAACAAACGATGCTGGAGGAACTGGTTGATTCAGGTGCAAAATAATAAACCTTGACCGAAACCCCACACGTTCTACAATTAACTCAAAATCAAAACCCACTGCCATAGAGTTGTGTCCAACTTACAGCAACTCTAGAGGTCAGGGTAGAAGTGCCCCATAGACTTTCCAAGGAGTGCTTGGCAGATTTGAACTGCCAACCTTTCAGTTAGCAGATGTAGCACTTAACACTCCTGCCACCAGAGTTTCCAACTCAAAATAAACAGACCTAAATGTAAAAATATAAAACATTTAAAAGAAAACATAGGGTAAAATTTTCATAACTTGGGGATGGACACAGTTTCTAACATGACATAAGAAGCATGATCCAAGGAGTTTTTAAAGCAGGTAAGTCATTATTTTGGACAGTAGCATGGTGGGAAGAATTGGCGATAGTTCTTAAGAAAATTCTTCTGTTTAATTCAGCCCAACGTTTTATATATAGATGGACTGATGTGAGCCTCTAAAAGACTGGCAATCACACTGACAACACGAGAGCAGAGTAGTATCTTTCACTGATGCGGGAGCTTCACTCATATTCAGAATTTACAATAGCCCATGATGTATCATCAATTCTCTTCTTTTACCAAGGGAGAAACTGAGGTTCAAAGAGGGTGACTGACACGCGAAGGTCACATGATCTGTCTGCAGCTGGCAGCACTGCAGCGCACAGCTTCATGGACCCACAGCAAGCAGCCCTTTCCTCTAGCTGTCACCTTCTACTCACTGTCCTGGCTGCTTCTGTGAGTCTGTCATGGGCTACCCCGCTGGCTCCCTTGCAGGGCCTCCTACATACCGTGGCTGGTGACCACCGAGATGTGTGGGCCAGGGAGTGCCTCGTGCTGTCTATCCCTCCATGGATGAGATAGGCACCTGCGCTGGAGATGATGGGGGTCCCCGTGACATCCATGGCGATGCTCACTATGCCGTGGGAGGGGGCCGCTGGTGGGGATGAGGCTGTCACAGTCACCTGGATACTGCCTGGGGCCTCGAAGTATGATCTGGCGCTTCTGGCGGCATACCTCTGGGGCTCGGGGTTGCAGGTGTAGGCCTTCCGTCTGTCAGAAAGAGAGGTCACTGCGGAACCCTACCTGATTTAAGTGACTTCTCTTAGTTTTGAAGAAATCCACTCAAACATCATGGGAAAATTAGAGCTCCATGAATGACATATGGGATGTAGGATCACAGCATATGAAATTCTGTGCTGACTAATCAAAAACTGATCCTCTCAAAATTCTCAGAGTGAATAGGCACTTCTTTATCTTGTTTGTGGTACTGGTTACACAAATCTATACCTTGGAGTAAAACTGCTTAGAACTAAACCAGTACAAATGGCTGTCAAGTCAATCCCAACTCATGGAGACGGTAAGTGTGTCAAAGTAGAACTGTGCCCTATAGGGTTCCCAATGGCTGACTTTTTAGAAATAAATCACCAGGCCTTTCTTCCAAGGCACCTCTGAGCAGACTTGAACCTTTAACCTTTCAGTTAGCAGCTGAGTACATTAACTATTTGCACCTTCAGGATGCCCATCAAAATGATAAAGGAGAAGAACTTATTCTAACACAGCCCCACAGAGAAGGAGGTGGAAGAGTAATAAAAGGAGACAGAGAAAGAACACATACACAACTCTTCCGTTCCTGTAGATGGCATCTCCCCCCTCTGTGTACTGCACCTGGGCCGGGTAGACACGCTGCATGGACTGTACCTGCAACAACATCACATATACTGTGTTATGGGCTCGTGTGGCCTTGTGACATCTTTCCAGATTATTCAATGTGAAAAATCTTATGCTGCTGTTTATGTGTGTTTAGTAAATACTAAGTTATAGTTTTTCCACCCACAGTTATCACTTCTAGAAAAAGGAGAGACAATGCTGTTATGTCTGTGAGTCAATTCTGACTCATAGCCATCCTGTAGAGCAGAGCAGAACTGCTCCTGTTTCTAGGCTGCAATCTTGACAGGAGCACCAGGTCTTTCTCCCATGGAGTCACTGGGTGGGTTTGAACTGCTGACTTTGCAGTTAGCAGCCAACACAGCACAGATTCCACATTCCACACAGAACAGTGAATGAGCCAGAGTCTTGCTGTTCCCATTGCCAACCATGCATCATTTCTGTGAGCAAAGATTCATTTCTGCTGCAGTGCGTTGAGGGGAGAGAGGTCGGGCCCCTCATTTGTACACTGGGGGCAGAAAATACAATGAAGGCTCCTGTCCTAAGTGGATCTAACAATCCAGGGAACAGTCCAAGCTCTCCATGGCCTGCCTGCTCCCCATGGACTCTCAATAGTCACACCCTAGCAGGCAAAGGGCCTGCAGCTGCTGGGGCAGAAGGGCAGGTCCTGCTAGACAGAGAGCCCAAGTCAAGTACAGAACTAGCTCCTTGCAATGTGCAACAGCCCTGCCAAAGCAGAGGGGTCAAACTTATTTCTCCACATGGCCTGCCCCCATGCTTCCCTTGGGGGGCCCTGGTGTCCCCTCCCTGACAGAGGCAGGGGTCCTTAGAGCCATACTTGGAATGCAAAGTTCTGAGCAGAGGTGGAAGGTAGCCCAGTACCTGGAGCAGGGAGAGGGAAAGAAGAGAGCAAGGGGAAGAATCCACATCCTTCTACCTGACATCAGCAGAAAGTCAGTTTAACATCCTGGCAAAAGACTTCAAAGACACTGGCCCTCATGGTGGAAGCCCAGAATTCTATGTGCAGAACCTCAAAATCTCACAGCAGACACAATCTTTTATTCAATGACTTATTTATATTGTTGCTGAAAGTATCCACAGCAATACATACACCAACATTTTCTCCATGTAATTCAGGTACATTGATTACATTCAGTGACATGGATTACATTCTTTGAGCTGTGCCACCATTCTTTCCCTCCTTTTCTGAGTTCTTCCCACCCCATTAACATAAACTCACTGGACCCTATGCTCCCTGTCTAATCTTCCAAGTTGCTGTTGTCACTACGATCCCATATAGTTTTTAAAAGAGCATAACACACAAAGCAGACACTTCTTACTAGTTAAGCTAACTAGTTTGGTTTTAAGAAGACTTCAGGGGATAGTTTTGGTGCAACATTTAAAGACTGTATCACAACAATAAGTTCAGAGGTTCATCCAACTTTCGTGGCTCCAGGAAGTCTGGAGTCCATGAAAATTTGAAATTGATCAGGGTTCTTGTTCTTCTACAGAATCTTTGATCAAAATGGTCAGTGATAATAGCTAGGCACCATCCAGTTCTTCTGGTCTTGTGGCAAAAAAAGACAGTTGTTCATGGAGGCAGTTAGGTAAACATTCCATTTTCTCCTCCCTTTCTTGACTCTTCTTCCAAAGCAGACAGAATTTCAATGGATACCCAATTTAGCCTAATTTTAGGGTAAGAAAATCAAGGACTAAAACATTGACTACACCCAGGTCTCACCATGACCATCCTGGAGAGCTGTTGCTTGGGCATACAGGATGTGGCCGATACCCACCAGCTAAGCTACCTGCAAAATGCACAAATCCCTAGAAAAACAATCATGCAAGGAGAAAGTTCTAGAAATGTTAGGTGGTATCCCCAGGGGACGACATCAAGGTCCAGGGGTCCAAGTGACATGCAGAGTTACCCAGCAGGAAAGACATAACCAGAGAGAGGCAGAAAGCTGAAGCAGGCCCAACCCCTAAGGGTGGGGAAGCTTCTGGAGTCAAACACATTGGCCTCTGTCTCGCCTCCCTCAAACATGTCACCTGGACCTATGTGTGAAGAAGTAAGACTTAAGCCATGGCCTGAAGGCTCAGTTCCCTGTTCGGCCTGCCCAAGCCTTTGCTTTTTCTGACCTAGTAAATCATTCAAGTTTTCATCACTGAGGCACTACAGAAGTAGCTCTAAACTCACTACCAATCTAGGCAGGAACTCTGAAGAGTCAGACCCATTCTCTGGTCAGTAAACCTCTCTGTATGACACTTTTGGTTCTTTCTGTACATGAGCTTGGATTAATTATAACATCTTATACAGCAGGGTTCCCAACTCTGGCCTACAGGCTAATTTGTACATAAAATTTTATTCGCACACAGCCACATACGCTTGTTACATCATCTGTAGCTGCTTTCACTGTGCAGTGGCAGGGTGGAGCGGCTGTGACAAAGGCCACCTGACCCCCAAAAGGCCCAAACTATTCCCCTTCTGGCCTTTCATAGAGAAGGTTTATGGATCACTCTCACAGATCACACTGACTATGTAAACTGATGGTCAGTGTTATTATTCGGCAGGTTAGATCAAGCTTTCAAGCCTTATTCTTCAGTGAGTTAACGTCAGAGGAGGCACTCCTCTGAGGGTGCATTATTCACCAGCATGTAGATGTGTCTCATCAGGGGGCTCCTGTTCCTCTGACTGGGAAACCCATGCCATCTGTCTGTTCCTCTACCAACTAAGTGTTTGTCTGTTCACTCAATGCTTGCGGAATTTATGAATGAATAGGAGACCACCAGTTCCCCTGACTTGTGGCAAAGTATCTGCAGTAAAAGTTAGTATTTTGGGTTTTGTTGTTGCTGCTGCATCGCTACTGCAAAAACATTCTGAGAACTGAAGGCATCAAAGAAAAAGGCACAGCAACAACAAGAAGGATGCATTGCTAAGAGACTATTCTGCCTTGCTGACTGTTATCACATTCCAAAACGGAGCCCAGGGGGCACAGTGCCTAACTGCTCAACTGCTACCTGAAAGGCTGGTGGTTTGAACCGACCCAGTGACCCCATGGGAGCAAGACCTGGAGATCTGCTCTTGTTGGGATTATAGCCAAGAAAACCCTAAGGCAAAGAAGTGATAGGAAATTTAGTAAGTTTATGTTAACAGAGGTGGAACAATTCAGAAAAGGAGGGTGAGGTACAGCTGCATGACTTGAAGAATGTCATCAATGTGTACCGAATTGTACAGGTCAATATTGCTGAACAGGTGTACATTCTGCTGTGTATATTCTCAATGAGAATAAAAATAAACGATTTAAAAACTCTATGGGGTAGTTCTACTCTGCCACACAGAGTGGCTGGGAGCTGGAATCGACTTTGAGTCAGCTGTGCTCTCCTTACCTGCTGCGGCACCTGCTGCACTCTGGGGAGGGCAACCGGCTCCTTCTGGGCCCCTTTGGTGGCAGAGCCCATCGCCTGGACCAACTCTCGCTGGAAGGGAAGGGACAAGAGGAACACTTACACATGTCACAGCTTTCCATAAACACAGGTTACAGCCAGAGCCACTGCTTGTCTACTGCACTGTTGCTTTGTCAGAGACAAACGGGCAAGCACACATGAACTCAGGACACACATGGGCAACATACACACATGTACAAAAGTGTGCACACATATACCTACTTCACGCCACCATGTACACACTAGCTAATACACACACACTCACAGACCCACACATATGCATAAACTCACACACACACAGACTCAGGCAGAGATACACACAGAGATCCACACTCACACACACAGACTCTCACACACATAAGACGACGCAACCCTGCTCACCCCCAGGCAGCCTTTCCTCAGTAGCCTAGTCTGTGAGGTGTCCCTGGCACAAGGACAAAGCTGCGTGAGGAGATCCATCTGGAAAACTGTCCATGCCGCCTCCACCTAGAATAGTGCTCTGTGGCACCTCCAGCTCTTCCAGTCCACACTGGACGTGTCCCCATTTTATGTGCTAGAAAAATGATGCCCAAAGTGGTCAAATAATGCCTTATTGCCTCAGAATACAGGCTTCCAGGACCTAGACTCATCCAGGTTTTTGCTTCCAAGTCCATGTTCTTTGGTCCCTGCCTGTCTCTGTTCTCATGAGTCAGGTCCTCACAAAGTGGCTTGGTTAGTTTCCTTGGGATACTTATTGCCTGCACAAAGCTATGAAAATGGGAAGGGTTAAAACGTATTCCAAAGTCAAGAGAGGAGCAGAAGGGCAGTTTGTTTACTGCAAGCTGGGACCTGGGAAGCCGTGGACCATGGTCCTGTGATTTTCCAATGTGAATTCTCAATTTCCCCGGTACTGATGGCTCAGTGGAGCCCTGGTGGCACAGTGAATGGCTAAGAGGCCACCTGCCTACTTGTCGGAACACCCAGCAGCTCTGTGGGAGAAAAGACTCAGTGATCTCTTCCTGAAAAAGAGTACAGCCTAGAAAACCCCATGGGGAGCTCTACTCTGTCACAAGGGGTCGCTATTCGGCAGAACGGACGCTATGGCACCTAACAACAACAGTCTTGTCTCTGCAGTGCTCTGTTTTCTAAAGAACTCTGAGTTCTCAAACTCCCACTCCCAGCACACATCCAAAGTGTCCTCTAACACTCAAGGACTGTAATTAAAACACAGAGACAGTATGAAGGACACCAGCAAATGGACATCTACACAGTGGAATTGATCTGGGCACTGGGCACTAAGGCAGTCTAACAGGGATGTAGTGAGTCACAACCAACAACCTACAATAAAACAAACACAAATGATACAGAAATAAATACGGCAAATGGATCAACAACATGGAGCTGAGCCATACAATGGGAATATTACTCAGCCATAAGAAGAAATGAAATCCTGATATATGACATGGAAGAACCTTGAAAACATCATGCTGTGAAGCCAGACACAAAAGCAGAAATGTATGATCTCACTTATATGAAACACTGAATAGACAAATCCATGAAGACATAAAGCAGTTTAGTGGTTGCCAGGGATTCCGGGGAGAGGGAATGAAGAGTTATTACCTAATGGACATGGGGTTTCCCTTTGGAGTAATGAAACTGTTCTAGAACTAGACAAAAGGGATGGCTGCACAACTTTGTCAATGTACTGAATGCCACTGAACTATAATTTTAAAAGGGTGAATTCTGTTATATGAATTTTACCCCAATTAAAAATAAACAAAAAATGGGATTAAGGATTTACATTAATATACAGGATATTATGTTATTTGTATACCATATCTGTATCTGTATCTAATACATGTAGCCACTAGGTGTTATAGCCATTTGGCTATTTAATTAGGGACAAATAAATTTTAAAATCCAGCTCCTCATGGAAACCCTGGTGACAAGGTGGTTAAATGCTACCGCAGTCCTTGGAAATACTATGATGCAGATCTACTCTGCCCTATAAGGTCAGTATGAGTCAGAATGGACTCAATGGCATGCAACTAGCCACACTTGAAGTGCTCCAGAGTCCTTGGTGGCTGGGGTTCCCATTTGGGACACAGCAGTCACATACCATTTCCATCACTGCCATGGAATGTTCTGGGATGGCTGGGGCCAAGTGCTTACACTAACTAGCAAGAGTCTGCCACACGACAGAGTTCCTGGGAAGGAAATGGCCAGCCAGACTGAGCATGCCCTGCGCAGAGAGCTTCCTGCAGCCTTCAAGAGGGCTGGGGCTAGTGGTGAAGAGCTGGCCCCCAAGAAGCTGGGTAAGGACTGGTGGGAAGGAGGCTCAGAGTGGGGAACACTGGGGAGGAGGGAGAGGAAGAGCCAGTGAAAATGCTGCCAGGGAGGGTAGCAGCTGGAAGTGTCTGTAGCCAGGACGTGAGCCTGAAAGGGCCTCTGAGAGGGGCTGCCGAGTGGGACCGTGGGTGGACATGGTAGTCTTGGCAGATACACTGGGACCAGTCCTGCTGTGACTGTTGGAGAGGTACACGGAGCCCATCCAGACCCGAGAGTTATCCAAAAATGGGCGTGGGAAGACCCAGCAGGCAGAAAGTAGAAAGGCTAATGCTGCCAAGCTCAAAGTGGCCAGGACTTGCTGGCAGAAGACCAAGTCTAATCATTCATTCTTGGCACCTTCAGATGGGCCTCCAAGGCCTCCTCGCCCCTGTGTTTGAAAGAAATAAAAGCTAACGTAGTACGACTGCACATTCTAAATTCAGTCAAATGTTAGAAACCTGTTGCTGTCAAGTCATTTCCAAGTCATGGTGCCCTTACGTGTTACAGAGTGAAACTGTTCCACAGGATTTGGGCTGTAACTGTCACGGCAGCAGATTGCCAGGCCTCTCTTCAACAGTGCTGCTGGCTGGGTCTGAACCACCAGCCTTTTAGGTGTTGTTGTGGTCTGCCCACCAGTCTACTCCAACTCATACTGACCTACAGGACAGAGCAGAACTGCCCCACAGGGTTTCCGAGGCTCCAGTGTTTATGAGAGCACACTGCTGGGTCTTTTCTCCCAAGAACCACTGATCTTTCTGTTAGTGGCCAAGCTTCTCCAGCCAGTAGGCCACCAGGGCTCCTTTAGGGTAGTCATCAAGTGCAAACCTTTTTGCGCTACCCAGAGACTTAAATTGGTTTCTATACATGCGTCTTTGCTTTTGCTGAAGTGATTTTTCCCCTTTGATCATTTCCTTTCACTATCCTCCTAATTTTCAGATTAATGCTGGTGAGTTTAGGGTGTTTGCACAGCCACAGTGAATCTCTGGAGATGTCTCTGTGCTTCTTTCTAGTCTGTTCCACAGAATTCCGTCTCAGGTGCTCTTAGGTCACCTATTTTCTGCTTCTGTCTGTCTCCTTCACATTTTATTGTAATTCATGGTAGAAATCCAGAAGTAGAGAGATGCACTATCTGCAAATTTTAAATGGGAAGGTGCTCTATCTGCAAATTTTAAAAAATGTATTAATTTTGATGCCAGATTCAATTTCCACCAAACACTAAGAATTCCGACTTACTTTTTTTGTCTTATTCAGTATGTTTCTGGATTATATGACAATTTCCAAAGTACAAGAAAACTTCCATAAAAAGAAAAGAACTGAAGGAAAAATTTGGAAACAGAGCTCAATGGTTGTGCATACTGAACACAATGTCGATGAAATGCACATATGAAAAATACTGGAATGACAAATGTTTGGTGACATATATTTTCATCATACACACACACACAGAAATGCACATATGAGATAAGAAAGACTAAGTTGGATTCAGGAGAGCAATTTCTTTTCCAGTTTATACCATCTTTTCCTGAGTGGGATGTATTTAACAAATAATGAGGCAAAGAAAAATAATAAAGGCATGGTTAGTTTAGTAACAGCTGTCTGGGGGCTGATAAGTCAATTCAGAAAATTGTAGTCTTCTTTCTCCCAATTCCAGTATTTTTTAACACCGGAATGAGTGAGTCAGTGCTGTGGGCAGCCTGGAAGCAGCTGGGAAGCAGGGCTGGGCTGTTCGGTTACCTGTGACGAGGTGAGCAGTGGCTGCGCCACGGCCGCAGACGGACACAAAACCACAGAAGCTGGTGACTCAGCTCCACCTTCCGAATTCTGCACGCTCAGCTCTAAAGAAAGGTGGAGAGAGACTGAGTGAGACAGGGTTTAAATCCTGAAGTCCAAAGAGGAAAATTCAAACAAGTACAAAGACAGGCAAGTGCTAAACTAGTTTCCAACTCATGACGACTCCTGGTGTGTCAGAGCAGAACTGTGCTTCATTTTCACTGACTGGGAACAAGTCACCAGGTCTTTCTTCTGTGGCACCTCCGGGTGAGTCTGAACATATAACCCTTCAATTAGCAGCTGAGTACTTAACAACTGGCACCACCAGGCAAGCACAGGTTACCAACATTCTTCAAAGTCGACATGCAGAAACCCTGATGACACTTGGTAACTGGAGGGGGCGAACAGGTTACACAATAGTTAAATAGGAAAACAGAGGGGAGTGAGGCAGAGAATCAGTTTCCAAACACAGAACAACAAAGATGCTGGAACTGTATCTCTTCAGAGAGATCGTCACCTGTAAGAAAGCAGCAAAATGTACTTCTCTGCTGTCAGATACACAAGTTTTTAAAAACTCACCAAACCCACTGCCATCTAAATATTTCACCTTAAGAAGCTATAAAAAGACAAGGTAATTACACTTAAATTGTTTTTATATTGTATGTGCAACTGAGTCAGTTTCAATTCATAGTGACTCTGCTGGAAAGTGTAGAACAACTGCCCTATAGCGTTTCCAAGGAGTGACCGGTGGATTTGAACTGCTCACCTTTCATTTAGCAGCCAAGCTTTTAAAAACTGAGCCACCAGGGCTCCAAAATAAGTAGAAAGGAAATAATAAAGAGCCAAATGAATGAAATAAAAAATAGAGAAAATGTCAAAAGTTGGTTCTTTAAAAAAAGATTGACAACTCCCCAGAAAGACAGATAAGACAGAAGCAGAAGAAACACAAATTGTCAATATCATAAGTGAAATGAGATACTACTACTGAACCTACAGACATCAAAAGAATAGTTAGGAACTATTTTGCAAACTTTAGCCAATAAATTTGGCAACTTGTATCAAAGCAACACTTTTCTGAAAAAGATAACATACTAAAACTCACACAAATAGAAAATGTGAATTGCCATATATCTATGAAAGAAATTGAATATGTTATCAAAAATTCCGCTACAAACCCCACGCATACAGACTTTCACTGGTCAATTCTATTAAACAGTAAAAAGGAGTTAATATCAGTATTACATAAATCCCATCAGTAAACAGAGGAGAAAGGAATACTTAACTGATTTTGTGAAGTCAGCAAAACCCTAATATCAAAACTTGGTATTATCAGAAAAGTGTTTACCTCAATATTGTTCTGGAAAACACATTCAAAAATCCTCCACATAATATGAAATAAATCAAATTCAGCAATATATAACTCATACTTACATTGTCAATTGATTTTTGACAATGGTGCCACAAAAGAAAGCCTGAGGGTGACAAATGATGCTAAGCCCACAGGAGATCTGTATGGAAAAAATAACATCTGACCCCCTAGCTCATATCACACTAAAAATTATTTCAAGTTTGATCATAAACTTACACATAAAAGCTAAAAGTAGATCGTTTCTGAAAGAAAACACGGGGCGGGGCAGGCAGAGGCAAGCAAAGTTCTGACAAATTATAGAAAGCAATAAGCACAAAAGAAAACCTTCATAAATTCCAAGGACTACCAATTAAGTTTGTGAACTCATCCTAGAAAAAGTGCTACATACCTCATTGTTGAGTATCAGTACAGTCACCTTTGAAGTACTCCACTTAGGAAGCTGTGCACTAACAGCAGCACCTACTTCACCCTTCAAAGAAATTTTGGAACTCTTTCTGGAATGGACATCGGAGCTGTCATCGTATTACCTTTGATGTCCTGAACATTATCAAAATGTCTCCTTTCTATATTTCCTTCATCTTTAAGTAAAGAAAAGTCACTGGGGGCCACAGCAGATGAGTAGGGAGGGTGCTCTAACAGTTCTTTGTTTACTGGCTAAAAACTCCCTCAGAGACAACTATCCAATTAAGTTGGCAAACTTGTCACTGTCCCACCGTGTGCAATGGCCATTCCAGAAATAGTTCCAAAATTCCTCTGAAGGATGAACTAGGTGCTAGCATCAGTGCATAGCTTCCAAGGGAGAGTACTTTGAAGGTGATCATAGTGATATTCAGCAACGAGATATATAGCACTTTGAACAATTAAGTTCCCGGACTTACTTGTCAGACCTCGTAAAAGAAAAACTTGATAAATTAGATCTTATAAAAATTAAA
Source organism: Heterohyrax brucei (assembly GCA_028571685.1). Lineage (NCBI taxonomy): Eukaryota > Metazoa > Chordata > Mammalia > Hyracoidea > Procaviidae > Heterohyrax > Heterohyrax brucei. The sequence goes on along the minus strand of CM053144.1, from coordinate 44,412,282 downwards.
AAACTGCTGCTTGTTGAAAGACTTCATTCAAAAAATGGTTAAGCCATAAACTGGAAAAAACTATAAAAACATACAGCTGATGGGCTTTTATTCAGAATATATAAAGAATTTCTACAATTCAACAATAAAAAGAGAAATTACCTAATAGCGAAAATCAGAAAAAAAAAAAAAAGAAAGAAAGAAAAAAATACTTGAACAGGCATTTCACAAAGGAAGATACACAGATGCTCAAAAAAACACGACAAGTGTTTAGCATCATTAATTACAAGGGAAATGAAAATTAAATCACAATGAATTGCCCCTAAACTCTCACTGCTGTGTGCTGTTTAGTCAATTGTAATTCATAGTGACTCTTTGTGACTGAGTATAACTGCACCCTAAAGTTTACTAGGCTGTAAATTATTTTAATTGTGCATCAACTGAACCTTTGTAGAGCAACTTGGTTTTCCACTCAGTAGTCAGTACATGAAGTGTTCCATGACACTAGTTTCATTCCCCATAACATGTCAGCACTTTCCCCATTTCTGCCCTAGATTCCCTGTTTCCTTTCATTCTGATTTTCTATCCCTTACTGCCTTCTCATTTTTGCTTTTGGGCAAATGATGCCTGTTCAATCTCATATAATTGATTGCTTAAAGGAGCATACTCCTAAGGGGTGTTAAAAGAGTTTATTTTATGTACCTGCCTATAGCTTCTTGAAAGGCGATCTCCAGAAATGGCTTCAGTTCCAGCTGAGAAGAGTAGCATAGGGCCCACAGTCTCAGGGGCCCCTCTAGGAAGGCTGATCTTTTTTGTGAATTTGACTGTCTCCCCTTCTGTCCCAGACTCCGTTGTAATCCCAGTCTGAGCAGTTGGTAGTGGTAGACAGGCGTCATCTAGTTCTTCTGGTCTTTGGGTCATTAAGATGTGGTTCACGCAGTCCATTAGTCCTTTGGACTAACTGTTCCCTTGAGTCTTTGATTTTTCTCCCTTCTTTTTTGCTTTGGAGAATAAGACATCAAAAATTGTATCTTAGGTTACTGCTCAAAAGCTTTGAAGATCACAGTCATCAAGGAGGATGTACAACTTTGTCTTTATGAACTATGTTGTGCCAATCGACACAGATGTCTCCCAAGTCTATGGTCCTTTGCCTCTAGGCTGTATTCTTGACAGGAGCCGAGTGACAAATCTTTTCTGCCGTGGAGACACTGGTGGGGTCAAACCATAGCAACCAAGTGCTTAACCACTGTTCCATCAGGACTCCTTGTCAAGGGAGCTGACTGCCACATCTTCCTCCTGTGAAGCAGCTGTTGGGTGTGAACAGCCCATCTTTTAGTTAGCAGATGAGTGCTTAACCACTGCACCACCAGAGGTCCTTAAACACTCACTAGATTAACTCAGAGCCAAAAGTCTGGCACCACCAAACATTGGTAGGCACGCAGCACAACTGTATCTTAGACAGTGTTGGTGGGAATGCAAAAGCTGGAAAAAGTTTGGTAGTCTTCTAGAAAGTTAAACCTACCCTTTAACCTCTACTATTCATCTGTTGGTTTGTTGTACTTTGGTGGCTTGCATGTGGCTATGATGCTGGAAGCTATGCCACTGGTATTTGAAATACCAGCAGGGTCACCTGCGGTGGATAGTTTTCAGCAAAGGTCTCCAATTAAGAGTCTGGGAAGAAAGGGCTGGCAACTTACTTCTGCAAATTAGCCAGTGAAAACCCTTTGGATCACAACAGAATACCATCTAATATATCGCTGCATGAGCCTCCTAGGCAGAACCAAAACTCAAACCCATTGCCATAGAGTCAATTTCTGACTCATAGTGACCCTGTAGGACAGATTAAAACTGCCCCATAGAGTTTCCAAGGAGCACCTGGTGGATTCCAACTGCCAACCTTTTAGTTTGCAGCTATGGCACTTAACCACTACACCACGAGGGTTTCCTGCTAGACTGCAGGTGCTCAAAATACAGCGGCTGCAACAATGGACTTCAGCATACTAACAATCACGAACATGGCACAGAACAGGACAGCATTTTGTTGTGCCATACATGAGTGTCAACTTATCTAGTGCTGCTATAAGAGAAATACCACAAGAGGATTAACAAACAGAAATTTATTCTCTCACAGTCTAATAGGCTAGAAGCCTAAATTCATGTGCCAGCTCCAAGTGAACTTTTTCTCTGTTGGCTCTGGGGGAAGGTCCTTGTCATCAGTCTTCCCCTGGCTAGGGACTTCTCAGTGCAAGGACTCTGAGTCAAAAGGATAAGCTCTGCTGCTGACTTGCTTGGTGGTAATGCAGTCCCTGCCTTCTCTGCTTGCTTCTCTCTTTTACATCTCAGAAGAGACTGCCACTAATCCTGCCTCACCTTCACAGAGGTTAGGATTTACAACACAAACAGAAAATCAGATTACAAAATGGACAACCATCACACAGATCTGAGAATCACAGCCTTGCCAAATTCACACACATTTGTGGGGGACATAGCTTAACCTGTAACAACGGAGTCATCTTTAACCCCAAATTCCTGTGCTAGATATTCAGTGCTGACAGGTGCCCTTGTGTTGCTTCCAATTCATGGTCACCTCACCTCATGGTGACCATACGTGAGCAGAGCAGAGGTGATCACCACAGGCTTTTCTTGGCTATGACCTTTCAGAAACAGATCTCCACGCCTGTCTTCTGAGACATTTACGAGTGGACTGTAATCACCAACTTTCCACTTAGTCAAGTGCTTCAAAGTTTACACCACCCAGGGACTCCTCCCAGATATTTTACCCAAGAAAAATAAAAAATATATCTCCTCAAAAAACTTCTAGAAGCATGTACACAGCAGCTTTATTTTGACAAAAGCAAAAAAGGTTGCTAAGCCAAACGTTCATTACCAGCATAATGGGTAAGAAATTATGACATATTCATACAATAGAATGTTGTTGCTGTTAAGTGCCTCAGAGTATATTCCAGCTCCTAGTGACCCCATGTGACAGAGCAGAACTGCCCTGCAGGGTTTTCTAGGCTGTCATCTTCACATGCGTAGATTTTCAGGCCTTTTTCTCTTGGAGTCAATGGCTGGGTTCAAATTGCTAACCTTTAGGTTGGCAGCCAAGCACTTCACGGTGATGCCAAGCACTGTTTACTACTAGGAGAGGATGACTACTGCCACAGTGAACAATGGAGACGAACCTCAGAATCACTCTGTTGAGTGAAAGAAGCTGGATCCAAGAAAGCTCATAATGCAGAAAAGACAGAGCTAATTTCAGGTTAAAAAAGAAAAAATCAGAGCCATGGGGAGGACAGAAGGGATGGTCTAGGAAGGAACATGAAAAACTTTCTAGTGAGATGGGCACATTCTCCAAGAAGATGGGGTATGGGTTGATGGAGTATCTGGTTGTCAAAACAAGACAGCTACTAGTTTGTACATTTATTGCTTAAAAATTTTACCTCCCCAAACTGTAAAAATATAAAAATCAAGTCAGCGATGGGGAGTGGGTGGGTACTGACAGTATAAGGCAGAGTGCTGCTAACTGTTCAGGTTGAGTGATGGTTACACAAAGGAGTTCACTCAACTGTTGTGTTTATATATGTTTAAAATTTCCATAATAAAGATTACCTGTAACAAGCTACTGTCAACTCCAACTTATGACAGTCCCAAGTGTGTCAGAGTAAACTGTGCTCCACAGAACTTTCAATGGCTGAGTTTTCAAAACTAGATCATCAAACTGGTCTATTGAGGATTCTCTGGGTGGACTTGAACCATGAACTTTTCTGTTGGCAGCCAAATGGGTTCACTGTTTGCAGCCCTCAGGAACTCCAATAAAAAGTTAAACAAGAGAACTACCTAGCACTTAGTGTTCAGCCAAAAAGAATGAGGAACACATTTTATTGCCGGTCTTTTGAGACACACATGCAAGCTTGCCATACCAGAGGCACTGAGAGGTGTGCAGTTCAGGGCAGTTCTTCTAGAAAGTAAGAGGACGGATCCTGAGTCTTTTGACTACCTCATGAAGCCAAATAGACTGAATTGGGTCCTTTAGTCTTTATTTATATCCTCTGGACACATTTGGTACCGAAAATACTCTCTCATTAAATGACGGTGGTAGTAGACAGTAGCTTTACATGTTCTTTCGTAGGAAATAAAGTTGGCAATCATCTAATTGTCATTCCAAATTTCCTCTTAAAAATATTTCCCGTGTCCTTGAAATCTAGAGTTAGAAACCACATTTCAAGTGTGATTATAAAAGGAGCAACAAAATATTCTTTACAAGAGACTTAGACACCAAATAACTTAGTGTGAACTCTCAGTGTTTTAATTTTCTCATATGTAAAATCAGTACTAGCACCCACTTCACCAGGCTGCAGTAAAGATAACAGAGGATAATGCATGTACACAGAATATTGCCTGGCACACACCTAGCTAGGTATTACTATTTTAACTTCCGTTGCGTTCACTCTTCTTATTTCAAGTTGAACCACATTCCATCTATCACTGGTAATAACATTTTACAATTTCCTTCAGAGAGGCTCTTTTGTACAAAATCACAAATGAAGAGTTAATCTTAAGGCAGAAACACTGTGCTGTGATCCAAAAACTCAGAGCATGAATGGGACAGCTTAAAGTCACATGTCCCTAAGTATGCTTTATAAAGAAAACTTTGCTGCCGTGCAGGACCAAGTTTATACAAGTGAGAACTCAAAAAGGTAAGCACTGATATAGTCTCAGAGGATTTACACTGTCTACTTGTACAGAATTAAGAGTAAAAGGTGGTCAACAGAAAATAGACAGAAATTTTGAGAAGAAGAAATATTCAGGGAGAGGGATGGAAGAACAAGTATTATTAACATTAACTAGTACTTGATATCAGATTCTCTCAAACAGTGCTTTTAAAAAAAGAAAAGAGTAGCTGCTGAAGCTACTTAAGTGCAACCAAACACTTCATGGGATTTGGTTCCTTCATTTGGATGTTTAGGGTCATGATTTCATGGGACATACAGTTGACTGGCTTTAGAACCCTTTCAAGACCCAATTAATTTTTCCTTTAAAAATACTTTTGACACTGTGTTCTTAATGATGGAGGACATGCTGAATTAAGAAGTCTTTCTTATATTATGAAACATGGATTCTGATACATATTTTGAGAGGCACATATGTCCCAGAAAATTCCAGAAGTATGAAATATTCGCCATAAGAGGCAAGGATGAAATCGTTTTACCTTAGCAATTTTATTTTTTTTCATGAAACTTTTCAAAACACGGGCCAATACACAAAGGCACCTGGCACTGCTTGCACATAACTCTGGTTCTCGTCTCTTTTTTCCTGGTGCTGCACTCTCTGCATCGCCTTCTAGATCCTTTGACAGGAAAATGCTTGCCAACCTGTTGCAGCCGTACCTCATCTGGCACTCCAGTGACTCCTCGCTTGGCCCAGGCCATAAACGCGGGTCTTCCTCTCCTCTTTCTTTTCTGGCCCACAGTCAGCTGTCTACTGAGAGCAAGCCTGAAGGACAGTTGGTTACATCTGCCCCCATGGTTACAGTTCCACATTATAAAACTGTTTACAATGGCGAGGTCAATGAGAAAATGCAGCAACCGATGCCACCATTTGCGAGAGCGTCTTCCAATTGCGTACCTTTCACGTCTCTGGTCAAAACGGTCCACTCCTCCCATAATGGTGTTGTATTCTGCAACTGCTCTTGGGCAAGGGATCTGTGAGCAGGAACCGTCTTTGTTCTTTCTTTTGACAACAGTGATATCCTTTGGATTGTGGAACGTTGACAAAACTGTCACAGGTTTATTGTCCTGCCATTTTACTGCCGACACACATCCTTTGGTACGAAACTTAAATTCTCCCCGCTGTAAACGATCTTTCCTCCTCAGCATGTCTGGTAGCCCCTTGCGAGTCGCTCGTACTCTGCCGACAGCATACAGTCCCCTTTCCTTCATGCTTTTCATCAAGTGATAGGATGTAAAAAAATTGTTGAAGGAAACAAGTCTATGAGAATGGTACCATGAATGACAGAGTCCAAGTACAACACTCTCACCAAGGGAGAGAGAGGAGTCATGGTCTACACCTTTTTTTCCACAACAGATATCAAACTGAGTCACAAAGCCAGTTTGTGAGTCAGCCAAGCACCAAACTTTGTATCCCCTCTTGACAGGTTTGATGGGCATGTACTGTTTTATTGTTGAATGGCCCTTGAATGGTACCATGCTTTCATCAACAGCCATGACACTCGATGGCACATACACTTCCTTTAGGCGGCTATTCAAAGCACCGATAATTGGGCGCAATTTGTGAAGCCAGTCATAGCCAGGTTCTCCTTTGGGCACAGCTTTTGAATTGTCATTGCAGTGTATGTTCTCGGTCAGTTTCTTGAATCTGGCTTTAGTCATAAGTTCTGGGACTGAAGCGACACCCAAGCTGGGGTCACTGGACCAATAATGCTTGAGCTCCGGCAAGACATGGATACCCATCACTATGTGCACAGCAATGTAGGCTTTTATTTCTTCTACAGTGGTAGGCTGCCAGTTTTGGGTTGACCTTCTAATCTCCTGCCCTCTAGATTGTGTGGTATGCTCCTGGGTTGCATAAAGATTTGTTTGGTTTTTTATAGTTTCCAACATCTCTTCAGTAAATACAGACAAAAAATAATCTACTTCCGTGTCTGTGTGGGCCAAGTCCGGGTAAACCTGGGCATGTTGCTGAAGCGGAGCAGTTAGACTTTCAAAGTACGAGACATCCTCGCACCATTCCCCTTCACTTCCTTCCCTCGCATCATCGGCATCATCATCCGCTTCATCCCTTTCCTCTGCTACATCGGCTTCTTCCTCATTCTCAACTACCATGTCAGTGTTGTTGTCCCTACCTTCAGAATGTGCTGCAGATTGCCCAAGACTGGTAAGGTCCTCCGAGGCATCCCCATCACTGTCCTCCTCCGACACGTCCCCATCACTGTCCTCCTCTGAGGCTTCCTCATCACTGTCCTCCTCCGAGTCCTCCTCATTGTCGGGTAGAGAAAAGAAATACTCTAGAATTTCTTCGGTGGTTCTAAATCTCTTCGCCATTTCTAAAACAGAGGGATGTTTCAGAAAAACATAATTGTTGGCTCTGCAAAACTAAGAGAATACCTACAGCATACTCCCAAACAAACGAGAATACACCAGGGGAGCAAATTGCCTAATACAACCATCCTGAACAAGTGGCTAAAACCATAGGAATTTGCACCTGTGGAAAATCATCACTACAATGAATTCTTTCTTACCGAAAAAGTGGTACTTACAGCTCAGAATCTAGAAAAGCAGTCTTGAAAGATTGTAAGACAACAACTGACAGCTGATCAGGGATGCCACAACGTGCACATGCAATCAGTGGTGCCTAAAAGTGAAGAGTACCTAAGAATAACGCACAGGAACTTGTGCCTGTGGAAAATCACTACAGTGAATTCTTTCTTACTGCTAAAACAGTACTTTACAGCTCAGAACCAAGAACAGTCCTGGAAGACTGCAAGGCAACAACTGACAGCTGATCAGGGATGCCACAGGACCTGAGAATGAATGGGGCCTAAGAATAACCCACTTTCCTAAGAAATACATTCTCCCAAACACACAGGAACCAGTAAATGTACTTAATAAGGCTTATTTTGCAGTTAAAAAAAAAAGCCAAAACAGACAAAATATTTGCAAGCCACACCTCCAGAATATAACATCTAGAACAAAACCCCTTCAGTGCAGCAATGTGATGCCAATGCCCACTTCTTTGGTTTCATACAGCTCAGTGGATCCTCATTTGGTGTTAGCATACACTGAAATCAGGAAAGCAGTTTCCAAGAAAACCTGAGAATCCAAAAATGTTGATGGCACATTCTGTCCCAAGAACTAAGTGCACCTGTTTTATCTCCTAACTTCTTGCATGGTGCCTGGGGTTTTAAAAGTCTCAAGCAGTCATCCAAGGCATGACAACCGAACTGCATTACTTAGACCAATGGAGGAAGGAGGAGAGTCAAGAATAGGAAGAGGAAACAGAATGTGTGCCTCACCGCCTCCATGAACAACTGCTTCCTTTGCTATGAGATTGAAAGAAGTGAACAGTGTTTAGCTAACTTACTAAACATTCTGATCAAAGATACTACTGATGAATCCTGATCAAAGTGGAAAAATGCACAACAGAATTGCAAATGCTCATGGACTCCAGACTTTCTAGAACCACAGAAGCTGGATAATCCTACAAATTTTAAACAAAAACTATCCCCTGAAGTCTTCTTAAAACCGAACAATAATTTAGCTTAATTAGTAAGGAATATCTGCCTTGAGCATGTGCTTGATCTTTAGATAAAGATCAAGTTAGACAGGAAACTTAGACAAGGGTAGTGAATTTATGTTAATGGGGGAAGAACAGCTCAGAAAAGGAAAGTGAGAATAGTTACACAACTTGAAGACTGTAATCAGTGCCACCGAATTATACATGTTGAAATAGTTGAACTGGTGTATGTTTTGCTGCACAGATTCTCAAAAAAAAAAAAAAAAAAGAAGAAGAAGAAGATAAGCTATTGAAATTTTTTTTTCTTCTGATTTCCTACTGGGAGCTTGTTATTAGTTACTGTGGATTAGGCTTGGAGTAATGGAGCCCTTGTGTGTAGACGAAGTACCCCATAGGGTTTTGAAGGCCGTGATCTTTCAGAAGCAGATCACCAGGCATGTTTTCCAAGTGCCTTTGGGTAGGTTCAAACTGGTAACCGTTCCACTAGTAGTCAAGTGCTTAACCATCTGCCAGGGACTCCTACCGGGAGATCAGAATCACGCAATTGAACACTTTTAGTTAAAGCGGAGACCTGTGGCTTCTCTCTTATGAGTGGAAAGGAGGACAGATTCATATGCTTTCACAAAACACCTAGAGCAACAGTCAGAAAGTCACACTTCCTCTACCCTTTGCAAAATTACATAAACCACAATTCTGAATATTGCTTTGATCCCCAGGTCAGTTAACAGAACATCTCTATACTCCTCCACTGTGTAATGGACTGAATCTTACTCCTTACCATTGTCTTGTAAGTGGTGGTTGGACTGTGAAGATTCACTTTTAAACTGGCTTGCCAAAGGCAACTTTAAACATGGTGACTCCTGCGCTGTTTCCATAGGTTCCGTCTCTTTCAGAGGTGTTTCCTGTGAGCTAACAGCAACCTAGTAAAAAAATGAGTACAGATTGTTCATGAAAGCATTAATGTAAGACCTAGAGCTAAGAAAATCCATGAAAATACCAAAAAAGAGAAAAAAACTTATCCCCACCCATACATAAAAACTAAATCAAAAGTAGCTTTAGACTTGGGTAAAGAAAAATGGCCATTTGCCTTCTTCCCAACCACTGAGCAGATGCTTCTCCCCAGTACAGAGATCCAAATCCTTTTCCCTCAGTGTACATCACATTCCCTCTCCCACCTGCTCCGCTGGCTCATCCAGCTCTCTTTCTAAATCTTCCAGCACAGTCACCGCCTCCTCCCCGCTCTCCGGATGCTGCTCCCGCACCCAGCTCTGCAGCTCTCCAGGCAGGATGGTCAGGAACTGCTCCAGCACCAGAAGCTCCAGGATCTGCTCCTTGCTGTGCAGCTCAGGCTGCAGCCACTGTCGACAGAGATCCCGAAGACAGCTCAGCGCCTCTCGGGGCCCAGGTGTCTCTTGATAGCAAAACTGTCTGAACCGCTGGCGAAAGATCTCCCTGCTATGGGTTTCTTTCTTTTGAAAACTGGATCCTTGTTTCCAAATGTGTTCATCTTCCTCCACCTTCACAATCTGAAGCCCCACAGGTTCCTGTGTAACTTGGTGGGAGAACTCAGCAGCTTCTCTTGGCTTCATGGTCCTCCAGGTTGAAACAACTCCCTCAAAAAAAGGTATTAAACATTCTCCATTGAGATATTCCCTTTGGGGTCCTTTTCAGGGTAGAAAGGAAATATGCAACTCTTCTACGAAGAGCAGGACAACCTAGATGGCAAATACATTCTGATTTAAGAAACAGCATAAGGAATCTCTATTAGAAAAGCTGTGAGAGATAACAGATTATAAATCCAAATAAATTCCCATATAAACATTTTTGCTTTTCCTGATTCCCAAAGTTGTCCCCTCCTTTGTAATTTACAAACATTTGTTAATCTCCTCCATGGTACTTAGCAGGTAAGGCTGGAATCATTGGCTTTCAGGTCTATCCCTACCACAGGAGTTTGTTTTCCCCTTTTTTGTATAAAAATCTCACCTTCACTTAGTGTTTCATAGTGCAGTTTAGGAAGTGCTTTTGCAAACATTTTATGTCACAATAAAATAAAAGGATAAGAGCTAAAAAGGGCCAAATAATCTATCATCACAAATAACTCGGGGGCACCAAAAAAGAACAGGAAAATCTTCTCGTTTAAACCCAGAGAAGGGCCAAATCTCGGGTTTGGGAGGCTGGCTGGCTTAGGGGCTGCGACAGACCATCTGCGGCCCTGTGGAAAGGGCGCAGGCCAGCGAGAAGGTGGGTGGTCTGTGTGGACCCAGGTCTGGCTAGCGCATCACCTCGGAGTCCGTGGTTTTAAACGTCCGGGGGCACCGGCCGGAAAACTGGATGCCAACTCTAGCCACCATCAGCCCGCTCAGCCGCTCCCTCCGCGGAGCCCAGGAACCACCTACCCCCTGACTGGCTAGGCCTCCGACACCGCCACTCCAGCCAGCGAATCCGGTCTTTTCACCAGGAACTCGAAGTGGGTGAGGGGGAAGTATAAATTAACTTCTAACTGACCGTAAAGAAGCCGATTCCCAAGCCAGTCCAGCCTACAACAACCTAGGTTACTTCCGGATCCTCTCTAGGACGTTGGGAGGTCTCGCCTTCTCAGTGGTTCTCCAGCCTTTGTTTCCTGCATCAAGACAGCAGCAGAAGGACCAAAAACTCTCCAAATCACCTCCAGAGTTAACCATATATCTGTTTGCTTCTTCCTTTGTCAAGACCAAAGTCCCCTCTCCAAAGAGTTTTTTTACGTCAAGAACTACATCCTATATGTTATCACTAATCCCAAATTTGAATTCTTTCAGTTGATACAGACTACAGGTACAGAGTCTATGGACAAAACATTGAACGACATAGGAAACATCAAAAGCAGGTGGAAGGAACACACAGCCACGGTACCAAAAACATTGATCAATATTCAGTCATTCCGGAAGGTAGCATATGACCAAGAACCGATGGTACTGAAGGAAGAAGTCCAAGCTGCACTGAAGGCATTATTGAAAAACAAACCTCCAGGAATTGACAGAATACCAACTGAAATGATTCAACAAATGGATGCAACCCTGGAATGGCTCACTTATCTATGCCTAGAAACTTGGAAGAAACCCTGAGGACACAGTGGTGAAGTGCTACAGCTGTGAACCAAGAGGTCAGCAGTTCAAATCTACCAGGCACTCCTTAGAAACTCTATGGGGCAGTTATAGTCTGACCTATAGGGTCGTTATGAATTGAAACTAATTTGACAGCACCTAACAACAGAAATTTGGAAGACAGCTTCTTGACTGGACGAAATCAATATTTTTGTCAATTCCAAAGAAAGATGATTTAACAGAATGCAGAAATTGTTACATAATATCATTAATATCACCACAAGTAAATTCTGCTGAAAACAATTCAAGAAGTGGTTGCAGCACATTGACAGGGAACTGCCAGAAATTCAAGCCAAATTCAGATGAGGATGAGGAACATGGGATATCACTGCTGATTTCAGATAGATCTTGACTGAAAGCAGAAAATATCAGAAAGATGTTTACCTGTGTTTTATTGACTATGCAAAGGCATACAGTTATGTGGATCATAACAAATTGTGGATGACATTGCAAAGAATGGGAATTCCAGAATACCTAATTGTGTTCATGAGAAGCCTATACATAGACCAAGAGGTAGTTGTTAGAAGAGAACAAGGGGATATTGCATGGTTTAAACTCAGAAGTGCATCAGGAGTGTATCCTTTCACTTATTCAGTCTATGGGCTGAGCAAATAATCCCAGAAACTAGACTACATGAAGAAGAATGGCATCAGGATTGGAAAACAGACTCGTTAACAACCTGTGATCAGCACATGTTACAGCTTTGCTTCCTGAAAGTAAAGAGGACTTGAATTGCTTACTAATGAAGATTAAAGACCACAGCCTTTAGTATGGATTGCACCTCAACATAAGACAAAAATTCTCATGACCAATAAGTAACATCAGGATAAACAGAGAAAAGACTGCAGTTATCAAGGATTTCATTTTACTCGGACCCACAATCAATGCCCATGGAAGCAGCAGTCAAGAAATCAAACAACAGTGCATTGGGCAAATCTGCTGCAGAAAATTTTTCTAAAGTGTTAAAAAGCAAGGGTGTCACCTTGAAGATGAAGTGTGTCTGACCCAAGTCATAGTGCTTTCTGTTGCCTCAGATGAGTATGAAAGTTGGACAGTAAATAAGGCAGAATGAAGTAGAATTGATGCCTTTGAATTATGGTGTTGGTGTAGAACATTGAAAATACCATGGACTGCCAGCAGAATGAACAATTCTGTCTTTGGAGGAACACAGCTAAGATACACCTGAGAAGTGAGGATGGCAAGACATAGTCTCATATGCTTTGGACATGCTACCAGGAGGCTTCAGTGCTTGATAAAGCAGAGGGTCAGAGACAGAAAAGAAGATGCTCAAGGAGATGGGTGACCCACTGGCTACAACAACGGGCTCAAACATAGCAACCACTGTGAAGATGGCACAGGACTGGGCATTGTTTGCTTCCTAGGAGTTGGAACCAGCCCCACAGCAGTGGGTTGGATTTGGCATCCCCCTAAAAGGAACCCTGGTGGCTTTATTGTTACAAACCAAACCTGCTACCAACCAGTAGACTCTGACTCACAGCAACGCTATAAGGCAGAACAGAACTGCCCTGTGGAGTTTCCAAGGAGTGCCTGGTGGATTTAAACTGCTGACCTTTTGGTTAGCGACCATAGCACTTAACGACACCACCACTAGGGCTTCCAAGGACTTGGCTGCTAGCCACAAAGGTGACAGTTGGAATCCACCAGCCCCTGAATAGGAGAAAGATGTGGCAGTCAGAATCTGTGAAGACCGTAGCTTTGAAAACTCCATGGGAGACTTGGCAATAGATTTCACTTGGAATCTGCCCTAGCTTCCTTTCCCACCACATCCTCTTAGCAAAGTCTTCACCAACATCATCTTGAATTACTCTAGATTCCCAGTAGGAGTTAGCACAGTCTTTCTCCTACTCCCACTCATTTTCCAGCTTTCTCTTCCTTAGACTGAGGTTTCACTTAGATAGCACTTTCTCACCAAAACTTTCTCTGCTATATCTTTTAGCAGTTGTCATAGTTCATTACAATTGCCTATTTCTTCTTGTCTATCTTCTGCCCCAGCTGTGTGTCCTTAAGGGCACCATTTGGTTTGTCCCCCATTACAGCCCATAGGGAAAGCATGGTATCTGACATATTGAGTATTCAACAGTTATTTCTCAGTGAGTGAATAAAAGAAACCAACCTCTGGAGAAACTGGGGTTACTTCAGTGTCACTGATATCTGAAAATATTTAAAAAATTCATTTTATCTTATGGGTAGAAGTTTGTGGTCAGGGAAGTAATACTGTGGCTGTAGAGCTAAACCACTTAAGGAAAAGGTCATGAGTAGAAGAAATAAAATCCATTCACGCTCCCAAAGCACCTATAGAGCTTTTACAAAACCAGAACCTCCTTGGGGTAGTGAAAGCTAGAGAGTGACTACCTAAGATGCAGCAATTGGTCCCAATCCACCTGCAGTAAAGGAGAATGAAGAACACCAAAGACACAAGGAAAATATGAGCCTAAGAGACAGTATGGGACACATAAAACAGAGCTTGAGACAAGAACTAGATGGTGCCCGGCTATCATCAATGACTGCCCTCAGAAGGAATACAGCAGCGAGTCCCTGATGGAGCAGGAGAAAAGTGTAGAACTCAAATTCTAGTAAAAAGACCAGATTTGATGGTCTGAATGAGCCCAGCGGGACCGCAGAAGACATGGCCCCGGGACTTTCTGTAGCTCTGAACTAAAACCATTCTTAATCTTCAGACAAAGATTAGACTGGACCAAAAGACCTGCAATGACACTTGTGAAGAGAGCAGCTCTTAGCTCAAGTAGATAAGTGAGACTAACTGGGAAGCTCCTGTCTTGTAGTCAAGATAAAACAGCAGAAAGGGATAGGAGCTGGCTGAATGAATGTGGGGAATACAGGGTGGAAAGGAAGAGTATGCTGTCACATTATAGGTAGAGCAACTAGGGTCACATACAATGTGTGAATAAATTTTTGTATGTGAAACTAAATTGTAAACTTTCACTCAAAGCACAATAAAAAATTAACTTTAAAAAAACCCAAAATCCCAGTAATGAAGGTAAATAACATTTAAATGCAACATTTAAGAAAAATAAAAAATCAAGTGGGGCCCAGAGGTCAGTTGCGTGTTTTCATAAATAAAGTTTTGTTGGAATCAGAGCTGAGTCTGGAGGAATCTGAGTTGTACAAGCTCAAGTTCAGACACTGTATTTAAAATTTTGCTTTTTTGTTCATCATCAATTTTTAAAAGTCAGTTATTTTAAGTATTACTTGTCGTGACTAGTATTATTTATCTTGATTACCAAGTTTATTTTATGCTCCCTTAAATTCTGAGGCCAAGGTAAGTCTGGCTCCTGTCAACAAATACCAAGGCTTCACACTTAGTCTCACAAAGTCTGATCTGTGGGACTGGAACGATACCTGAGGGTCAACATGGTTTTTAATTCCCGGAGGTTTTTTTTCTTTAACATGCAACCAAGATTCAGATCACTGCCTCAGAGGACTCGAGATTAACTCAGTTTTGGATCACTTAGCCAGATAGCAAGCAATTTACAGTGTATGGAACACAGTAGTTTTGTTTTTTTTCTTTCGACTTTTCTCACAGTTATAAGCATAGATACCTGTACCTTACATTTAGCTCATCTATTTGTTTATATATCAGCATTTCTCAAAACTAGATGCACATTGGAAACAACTGAAGCGCTTTTAAAAGTTGCACACATCTATGCTGGAACCTATTTTAAACTAATTAAAGTAGGGACCAGACCATCTGTGTTTTGTAAACATTCTAAAGGGTCACTATGAGTTGGAATTGCCTGGACAACAGTGGGTGTCTTAGTCACCTGGTACTGCCCCAACAGAAAATACCACAAGTGGAAGGCTTCATGAAGAGAAACTTTTATTGTCAAAATCCAGAAAGCCACAAATCCATTAATAAGTTACAAGTCCATTCAACAAGAGAAGTTATCACAGCCTGGTGGGCTGAGTCCAAATTCAAGGAGAACATCTCAGCACAGGAACCTCAGGTCCAAAGGACGTGCTGTGCTCTCGGTGTTGCTTTCTTGTTGGTGTGAAATTCTCCACATCCTCTGCTCATTTCTCTCCCTTATATCCCACAAGCTTGTAACTTGAGTCCCACCTCACTAACACAACTGCAGCTCATCTCCATCATCAATATCACAGAGGCAGGATTCACAACACATGGGAGCAATGGCACCATATTGGCACTTCTAGCTGAGAGAAATCAATACACACATTTTTGAAGGGACACAATTCAATCCATGACAGTGGGTTTATTTTTGTTTACAAACAAACATAAAGCAAACCCAGTGCCTTCAAGTCGGTTCAGACTCATAGCAACCCTATAGGACAGAATAGAACTGCCCCACAGAGTTGCCAAGAATGCCTGGCAGATTTGAAATGCTGACCTCTTGGTGAGCAGACATAGCACTTAACTGCTACACCACCAGGGTTTCCTTTTGGTTTACAGGTGATTTTAATGTGCAGACAAAGTGAAGAGCTAATTATTGACAGAAATATTTATTTTACTAAATGACCTTGAACAGTTGCCTCCTCTGGGGCTCCTTTTTAATTTTTTTTTTTCCCATCTGTAAAATGAGGGTGATTGCATTACCTTCTGTTGGGGAAATGTAGCTGAAAATAAAATCTACTCCCAGGATCCCAAAAACTCTATCACAAAAACTGAAGAGAAACAAAAATTTTATTATTGAACAAACATTAAAGCAGAATATGAATGCACAACGTGACACGGAGACTACAAAAACAATCTTATTTTTTATATGTATAGTCAAGGGGGTACAATGTATTCTATTCATGTTTTCAGGATAAATTGCTAATTTTCTAGCATCTTTCTGGCAGGATACCTGAGGTTATGGTAATATCCTCCTAGGACTCTGGGAGGCAGTGGGGAGTTCTTCCTTGATGACCTTATTTCAAAAGCGATGGTTTCTAGGTCTTTAAGGAAACATACTTCATTTACACACTTTCTAAAAGACAGAGAAAGACTTTACAGTTACATTATTTCTAAAGTGATAGATGAAAGAAAAGGGAAAGTGAGGCTCTCTTATTTTTAATTTTGCCTTAGCCCTTAAATTCTGCAGACATGAATCTTGAATAACTGGCATTAGATATATACTCTGAAGACTGAAGATTTATCCTCTCCTAAAAGATAAATCTTGGAATGTGGTGTTCTTAGACAACCAGACACCTAATTAGACTATAAACTACACAAGAGCAAACTTCCTATTTTTTACTGCCATATCTCTGTCCCTAGAACATAAAGAGCATTCATTAAATATTTGTTGAATTAGAGATTCCTGGAAATGCCCTAAGTGTTCAGCAATAAAGTAGATACATCCATACTACGGAATAATTTGCAACATTTCCTCTGTAAAGAAAAAGGAGTGTGCACATGGAAAGATCCCGATATGTAGAGTGTCAGAGAACGATTTGTACAGATTACATTTCTGTAAGCAATATCATATGTCTATGTCCGTCTGTCTGTGTCTGTCTATCCACAAACATGTAGGTAACGAATGCAAAGAAAAAGAACCGTAAAGAAACTGTGGAAATCGCTTATTTAGGGAGGATAAAGAGATTCCACGTATTTTCTTCTATACACCTGTGTGTGACAAGAATTTAAACGGCACGCAGTTTCGACTGAAACAAAACAACAACTGTCAGCTGTCAACATGAATAAGAATGTGCGTAACTTACAAAGGGAGTATTTGTGAACTAGTTCCATGATTCTGACAGCGGAAAGCGAAGGGTGTGTGTAGTTCTTTAGAGACATCACTGTAGTGAGGCAGCAGAGTGAATGAGATTTGGTGGCAAAGTGTCACAGGCAGTATCTAGAGGAGACCCCAGATGAGCCAAGTGTACAAGAAGCAACCATACCCCAGGCGGTCCCTCCTTTTCTCCTGCCTCACGATACGGCAAGGAGCTTCCCAAGCCCCAGTTCTCGCGGCTTCCAGATCATATCGCGAGGCAACGGAGACCATAAGGGCTCTATATTAAGCAATTTTGCTCTCCAAATCTCGCGGTCTCGAGAAAATATCGCGATGCTTCTACATGTTAAATTAACTTCTGTGAGAACCGTTTTTCGTTTTTTAAATTCTAGGTTGGCAGTTTTTTTATATACACATGCTGTTTAGAGCACTATATTCGTTGTGGAACTAGGACAAAAAAAAGAAAAAAATTTCCTGTGTCAGAAGTGGGATTCGAACCCACGCCTCCATTCGGAGACCAGAATCCTCAACGCTGAGGAAGCCAAGCTTGAGTCTGGCGCCTTAGACCACTCGGCCATCCTGACACCCGGCAGCAAGCAGAAATATTTTTCTAAAATAGGCATTGCGTGAGCAGTGACTGCCGCTTACCCAACGAAGTAGTGACGTCCTGGTCGCTTAGTAACAGCCAGAGAAGAAAGTCACCTGTGGATTGAAAAGGGAAGACTTCGCCGGTGGACAAAACAAGAGTCGTGGGCTTTTCAGCTGTTACCGCCGTCTCGAGAAGGGCGCGCAAACATACAGTCTCTGCACAGCCCACCCAGACGAAGGAAAGGAACCAAAAAGCAAGCGGTTTGGTCCCCTTTCCCTTTAATCCTCACTGAAACCTTGAGTGTGAGTCGTCTCCACCTAAGGGTTCCTTTCTTCTGAAGAGAAACAAAAAACCAAAACTAACAAAAGCATAGCTTTTTTAGCCACTGTATTTCGACTCCATGGCAACGGGTTCGGCTTTTGTCCCGTAAACTGGCTTACCCCTCGTTTTTCTCTTGGATTCGGACGATGACAGCCAGAGGATGGCTGGGCAAACCCTCGTGGGGCGTGGCAAATCCTGCGGGTGCATGCAGGGGACCCCAAGAAAGTCCCGTCTCCTCCCGAGACGTCTGCCGGTACGAGATTCCGAGAAACTGCGGGAGCGATGCACTCGCGGCGACCTTCCTGGTCGCTCCCAGGGGCTCCGGATTATTTCTCCAGTTTCAGGCTGGAGCGCGATGCTGGAGATTTTTAATCGAGTTGGCGGGTGAGAAAAGTGCAATGACTCACATCGCCTCTCCCAGATGTTCACTCTCTGTCCGCTCAGAATTAGCTTTGCACCCGTCATCTGAGTTTGGGATATGGAAGGACAGAGGTCACGTATTTTCATGGAGTCCTGAAAATAAGCAGTAAGAAATTCTTCCAACTAGACTGAGACCCTTTAGGGGTCAGGAGCGCTGTAACCCAAATGCGTGTGCCCACCCTTGGGCCTGGCCTGCGTTTAGGAGAGGGGTAGTTCCCTAAAAGCTGTATTTTGGTCTTCTGATAACAGAAGCATAGGTTTGAATATTTCAATTAGGTTTTGTCCTGATAGGTTACTTTCTGTATTTATTAATGCACTAAAGATGTATTTTCTATAAAGCAAATGTTTTATCTTTTCTGCATGAAGAGAGGTGATGGTTTCCGTAGGCCAAATCTCATTCCTATCAGCTTGCTTGGTTTCATATTCTATTTTTTTTTAATAATTAAAGAGAAAATGGCGAGTGAGATGTACAGGAAACGGTAGCCTCTAATCTCAAGATACAAGATTTCTAAACTTTCTTTCGTGAGCTCTAGCTCTATAGGAAGAAGTTGCTCTGGAAGACTATCAGCTTCAGATGGTGACCTATACTGATAGTTACTCTTGTTTTTTGTAATTACAAAGTATACAGATTGTAGAAAATGCAAATAAAAATTACATGTAGTCTCATTACTCAGAGAACATTCTGATAAATTTTCTGTGTATGTCATGTGAAATGCATTTTTACAAGTGATAGTATGTAGTACATGGTTTGCTTAAATTATGAACATCTTTCCAGTTAAATATACTTTTGTATAAATTTTAATCACTGCAGATATCCGTATTGATCAAGCCTGTATCGATGAACATTGATTAGACTGTTTTTCATTTTTTGTTTCCATGAACAATTTTGTGAAGAAAATACTTTCAAACTTCCATTATTACTAAAATAAATTCCTAGACGTAAAATCACTAGAACAAACGTTATCTGGTTGTATAGGTGTTTGATAGTCTTCAATTGCCTTCCAAAAAACTGAGGCAATTTAAATATCCAAAACCTGTCCATCAAAGGATACTATCACTAAAAAAACAAACATCAAGTAAACACTTTAGTGGGTGAAAATGGTGCCACTGTTACAAAGCTTTATTACTAAGGTTCAACATTCATTTTTAAAGGAGTTTTATGTTTAACAGAGGTGGTAATTTTTCCTTATTTGTAAGACCCTTTGTATGAAAGATGAACTCTGATATAGTTTCTATTTACCAAGAATCCAAGCAGAAACAGGTATCTTTTTACTAACAAGAATCCCATAACTCTCTTAAACATAGAATCTCTATTTACATCTTATGGAAACTATAAAATTAACAAAGTTCTTACGTACAGGTTTAAAGTCAAACTGCATTCTTTGTTACCATGCTACACATTTATCTCATTCTTGTTTAATTCTCTCTGGCATGTTAAATTACTTCGGCGGTGACTGTCTAGAAGTCCCTTGGTGGTACAAACCATTAAGCAATAGCTGAAAGATTGTCAGTTTGAACCTGCCCAGAGGCTCCATGGGACAGGCCTGGCAATAATCTCCTGAAACGTCAGTCTTGAAAATCCTATGGAGCACACATGGGATGGCCATGAGTCAGAATCAAGGCCTGGCAACAATTTTGATTGTGTAAGATATTGTTATAAATGGTTTGAAGTCCTTTCTCAAAAGGTGAGCTCTAATTAAATGTAAATACTTCTACTTATAATTGAATAGGAATTTGGAGTTCTGAGGGGAATTTTTAAAGACCTGACAATTTCTCGAAAAAGGAAGAGGGTATTAAAAGAAAAACAAGACACAAGCTTATAGTAGTCTACATCAGCTTGACAAAAAAATTTAATTCTCTAAGTTGCAGAACAATTTACCTGTTTGTCTTGAACTGTGTTCCCCAAAATAGGTGGATAACAATTTGGCTAGGTCATGATTCCTGGTATTGTGTGATGTGCCTGTTATGTTGTAAATCCTGCCTCTATGATGTTGAGGATGGACAGAGATTGTGTTAGTGAGGCAGGACTCAATCTATTACGATTGTATTGTTCCCTTAAGGCAATTCCTTGGGATCTTCAGGGAAGGGAAACTAGCAGAGTTGGGACCCTCACACCATCAGGAAAGCAGCAGGGCCTGAATCAGAGCATGTCTTTGGAACAAGGGTTCCAGTGCCTCAGAAGCTCCGAGGACAGGGGATGACTGACGATAACCTTCCTCCAGAGCCAACAGAGCAAGACTTGCCTTGGAGCTGATGCCCCGAATTTGGACTTCTAGCCCACTGGAGTGTGACTAAGTAAACTTCTCTTCCTAAAGCCATCCGCTTCTGATTTTTCTGTTATAGCAGCACTTACGACTAAATCACCGGTTCTTGTTGTGAGGCTCATAAAAATGTCTGATCCTCTGATATCAGGTATGGAATGGTGCGGGGATCACCCATTATCTCATCAACAGCATCTTTGTTGATACCTGTTGCATTTTTTTCCAGTTTTGTTGAATATGGGCTGAAAAAGGTGAATCTCTGCACACCAAAAGAAATAATTACGTACTATACTGAAAATACATATTAAATAAAAACGATGTATGTACTAAAGTTTATTTTGTTATTAAAAGCCAAGCCACTGTCACTGCGTTGATTCTGACTCTAACAGTGACCTTTATCACTCAGAGAACTGTCCCAGTTCACAAGGAGTGCCTGGCACATCTGAACTGTCAACCTGTCGGGTTAACAGACAGCACTTACACACGACATCACCAGTATTTCCATATTGTGTAAGTTGCTGTCAAATCAGTTCTGACCCACAGTAACTGTGTGTGCAAATTCTGCATTTGCTCTGAATCAGGAACCTGGGAAACAGCACTGAGCTTATGTGTCCTGCAGCCTAAAAATAACTCAAATGAGTACTTTTTAACCTGAATCAGAGAATAACCTTAAAGTTACCTCAAATGCCCTGTTCACATTTCAAATGCAAATAAGACAGTAAAAGTTGGACCTAAGAAAGTTAACTTTCTCTCCCCTAGGGAAACAAAGCAAGGTAACTCAGGAAATACTGTGGAATGTACAGACTGTTTCCACATTCTCATGTATCTAAGATACCTTCGTTTGTGATCTAGCAAAGCTAATTCCCCTACAATAATCTTATCAACATTAGCTTGGTTGGACTTGTTCATCGCTCTTCAAAGACCGCACAGAGGAATCCTGGGTTCAAGTAGGTGTAGGGACTTCATGCAACTGAGTCAACATGGGTTGTAGGACCAAGCCAGCAGGCATAGGCCTCCCAGCCTCTAGACAGGGCACTTTTGAGCCGCTAAGAAGTTTAGACTCAGGACTTTTGGCATCCTCAGACCACTGTAGTCCCCACCATTCCTGTTGTGTTCTTTACCCACAAGTGTTTTTCTGTTCTCCATTTCCTGTTCATGTTCTTTTCTTCCAAATGACTGTTAATTTCTCCAAGGACACAGCCATGTTCTCTGACATTTTTCTCAGAAGTCAAGTCCAGCTGGGTCATCCAACATTGGATAACTATTTCTTAGAATCACAGAATTACTGTCTTTCCCTGGTGAAGGGGCAGCTCGCTCACCACTGGTATACTAAGAACCTTTCACATGTTGTTTTCTTTTTTGCCAGGAGACGTAGTTTCCTCTCACTATCTGGCAAACACTTGCTCTTAACTTCAGAGTGCCTTTAAGTGCTGGTTAACTGTCATGTGTATTGTCTCATCTCCTTCATGGACATCACAGAGGGCAGAGGTCATGCCAAGTGTCCCTTTATCATTCTCTGAACCTCTTGGGGAAGGTGCTTTTTTTCGGCTGTTGGTTCCATCTCAAAAATAGTGATAATGGAACCTTAAGACACACACACACAGAGTATTTTACTTAGATAGCAAAGGAATTAAGGAATGAGGGAACACTAAAGCCTAGAAGTAGAATTAACAACTTTGTATGTTATGAAGGCAACTTCGTATGTTATGAGGGAAGAACCAGACAGGAGTCACCAGAATCCTAATGGGTCCCATGCCTGAGTTCAGAGGGCTAAATTCTAGTTAATTCAATGGTTGCTTACCTTTTTTCAGACAAACAAATTTACAATCATTTATAAGTTGCATTTAATGACATTCAGAATGTTTCTTCTTTTAATTAAAAATTTGAATATAGTAAACACCTTGATTCACATCAAGCCTTCCTTCTCTCTCATCCTCTCATCTTGCCACACTGCAGCTAGCAGCCAGCTGAGTCAGTTCCAACATTGGAGACCCCATGTGTGCAGGGTCGGACTGCTCCACAGCATTTTCAGGGCAATCGCAGACTGTCAGGCCTGTCTTCTAAGACGCTTTTGGGACGGGTTCAAACCACCAACCTTCCAGCTACTAATGGCATGCTTACCTGTCTGTGTTACCCAAGGACTCCTTGCCCAATATAACCATTATACTTACACGTATATGATAAAGGTATCACTTGATAAGCTTTGAAGACTTTTTCCACTCAGCATTTTAGCAAGATTCATTCTTGCAGATACATGCCCATGCAAAATGGAAGTATCTCTGGTGACTCCACTAAGTTTGTGACTGCTGCAACTGGTGCTTGTAATAAAAAATGTACAGTACTGTTCCTAAAGCACCATGTCTACTTCGCACAAAGCAGACCCAGCGTATGATCCTCTTGAGTTACCCTGAAGACAGGTACAAGGTGTCCTTTCTGAAGGCCCTCATACTTCCTCCCTGCCTCAGTGGACTTAATTGGGTAAAAGTAGAATGCAACTTTTCCAGTTGCAGCTCCTCAGGTTTATAGTAGACACAGTCACTACTGTGAGAAATGCATTCCAGGCCAATGGGCTGGCATCTGAAAGCTTCTGGTCTCTGCCCTGCCCTACTCATGATGAAAGCATAGTCCATCTGTATTGCGGGACAGGATCTGATGTATCTGGTTGTGTTCTGTCTCAGTTTGAATCCTGACTCTGCTGCTTCTTAGCTGTGCGCCTTGGAGAAGGCTTTTACCCTGTGTGTTTGTTTCTTCATATGTAAAACAAGGATAACAGTATTTCCTTCAGAGTCGGTTATGAGGATCAAATAAATGACTGTGCATGGGGCACTCTGTACTTAGCACTGCTTGCATAGTAACAGTATTTCACATAAAACATGTACAAACAAATACACACTTCTCAGTAATTATATAGTATGCATAAGGTATACACACACATGTATCTCAGAGTATTCAGCAAAAGCTAGAGCCCTGGTGCGGCAATGGTTAAGAGTTTGGCTGCCAGTCAAAAGGTCTGTAGCTTGAATCCACTAGCTGTTCACTGGAAATTACGCAGCACAGTTCTACTTTGTCTTAGTGTCACTAAGAGTTGAAATTAACTCCACAGCAACAGCTTTCAGCAAAAGTTATTCCAGCCTTATGGAAGCACCTCTAAACCTCACGGTCATATTATCTCTTAAAACCTGATGAATAAATGAATCAAACAGGACCTACCACCAACTCATGACCTTGAGGCATGGAACCTTTGACACCTGCACAGGAGCAAATGCAGTGTGTAGAATTTTGTAGTGTGCAGAATTTTATTTTCTGAGGCCATGTCCAAAAGAAGAATGCAAATTCCTGGGTTTAAAATTGTTCTCTCACTCTAAATTCTTTCTCCTCAGTGCATAGTTACCTAAGGACCCCCAGGGCTTGGACTGGTTGATTCTAGATTGGGAGGCCCAGTTCTAGACCTTCTTATCCAAGGATTGCTGCATTATACCCACTCCCAACTACAAAAAGGACCTGAGACAGTATTTCTTTAGTGAAGTTACAGGATAAACCAATATAGAGCTATAGGCTGAAGAGGTCCAACACTGCTTCCTCAGTAGTGAGACAGTGCTCAGAAAGCAGTGTTACTTACTGTCCATCTGGAAGTGAAATGTTGGTCAGAAGGGGATTCTGGATCCACATGGGAAATCATCACCACTGACCAATTACCGCCCCAGCCCACCCCCACCCATCCCACGGCCCTCTCTGAACTCACTCCGACATCTATAAACTCAATCCTATCAAGACAGGGCGAACAACAACAATGTAAACAACCACCATACTCACTTTATTTTCAAATAGAGGTGCATGTACCCAAAGAGAAGCTGAGGTAAGAGACATCGGGGGGCTTGCTCAAAGTGACCTGTCTTAGCCTTCTGACCCTGGAACATTTTCTGATCCAGTGGCCTGAAGATGGAGCTTCCCCTGGATGGTACATACACCAGAAAGACCAATTCCCCCATCTCCTAAAGGAGATGGAGAAAAGGAGGCAAGACGTTGATGAATCTCTGAAATACTGCCCAGAATCTTTCCAGGGATGGCATGACTGGCCGCCAGTCCATAAATGTGACAAGGAAGGGATCTAGACACAATGCAGTATACTGGGCAGGACATCATCTTGGATGATATATACCCAGCACCAGAATGCATTTTTCATCAGAACAGAGCAGACAAGGCCCTCAGTAAAGACACAGAGGCAAAAATCATTGTTAATTAGACCAACATCTCTATAACAATAGTGGGTTTTTTCCCACCATTATTGCAAAATAATTGTAACTAACTAAAATACATACACACCTCTTTAATGGAGTTAATAAAACTACAGAAGATGGGGCATCAGGTATACAGGTGCTATTCCCAGAAGGAAAACCTGGCATGTAAAAGTCATGCTGACAGAGCCTCCTAGTTTCACTCCAGGTCGACCTGGAAAGGAGCCCTACTCTAAAAATGACAGCAAATACTCATCATCACTGTGTCGAGCAGAGCCAGAGGAAGCCAGGCTGAGCCAAGCAGCAGGGGCCTCCAAAGCCAAAGATTATCCATAGTCTTTATCCCCTCCAGTAACATATAAAACCAAAAAGTGTGAAACACTGGAGGTGGACATCTGGTTTTTGTTTCTGGGCAATCTTGATACTTCTCAATACAATTTGCCTAGAAAGGGAAAGGACGGTCGAGAGCCTGGACACCCTGCCCTTCAACAGCAAGGGCACGGAACGTGGCAAGGATGTCTAGCTGTGATGGACAGGAAGTGGCAAGGCAATGGCATGCCGTGTGCCTGGGGCAGGAGCATGGCCAACAGTCATCCTGGCCAGAGTTCATCTCCTCTCAGGGGGAGGTCTCCATGGAATGACCATGATTCCCAACATGGCCAGAAAACCCATCAATCCCACTCATGGGACAGATGATTAGAGGGGCTGCGCTCTTCCCTCCCGAGTAACTCAGACTGAAGTACGGCCGGACAGGCCCACAGAAGGTAGCATGGGAGAAAGTAAAAGTGTGACATCTCTCTGTCACGTTGTAGAAGGAGACCTCGCCAGCATCATAGTCCAAAAAAATCCCCACCCGCTGGAGAGGGGTCCGCAGGGGGAGGGCAGTCATCGGGGAGGTAAGAGCCCAGTACTCCTTCCCGTACCACAGCGACACTGCCCAGAATCCATTCTGGGGGGCCGAAGTTACTCCACCTTTTCTGCATACAGAGTCTTCACAGACACCTATGGTCCACTTGGCCTTATCTCCCACCTCTACCTCCCAATAATGTCTCCCAGCGATGAAACACGGAGAGCCCAAGACACAGGGAAAGAGATTGAATCGCTCAGGATTGTCAGGCAGGTCCTGCTGGAGGTAACTGTACCGCACTTGCCGCAGATTATCGGAGAGGATCAGGCTGGGGTAGGCTGTGTCTGGGTCCAGAGTCACATCCACTGCAGAGACACAGAGGGGAAACTCAGTTCTGAGGACTAGGAGAGCCTACTTTGGAACATCCAGCCTTTTTCCTGTCTCCCTAAGAAGAAGAGCTCACCAATACAGGCTACAGTCATCTCAGGAGGAAACACATCCTGAAGCTGACATTTCAGTGGTCACTGGATTAGCTGGTTACCAGTTTTAGTCAGGATACTGTGAAGTACAGAAGCTTTATTCTCTTTCAATCACATCTTAAACCACAATATCCATGATACATGGAATTTGAGGTTTTCATATGTGCAAATCCACAATTTCTTAATCTGAAAGCCGCCGGAGACAGAAGTTTCACAAAAGTCAAAATATTAGCGTTTAGAAAAGCAATGTGGTCCTTACACCAGCACAGTACAGTGGAGAACTCCATAATCAAATATTAACAGATCTGCTGTAAAACACATGAATATTCACATTATGCGGGATAAAGATTCTAAATAGTCCCACAAAGTTCAAGTTTTGCTACCTTGCTACATTTCATGCTACCAGAAAAAAGCTTTTGGCTTTCAGAGTTTTAGAATTTTGAAACTGTGGACAAGAGATTAAAAATCTGTGATTTGCTCACCTCTCAAATTCCTTTTACGTCCCCCATGCTGTGGTGTATCCTTGCTCTGCACATCCAGATGCCATTCATCTTCTAATGTCTAACACAAGACCTGTATCTTAATCAAAGCTTTCCTTAATCAGCCCAAACTATGTCACTTTCCCTTGGCTTAAATCTAAAACTATGTATCATCTCTGTCATCTACCCTGGTATTTAGGATTACAGCATTTCAGTCACACAGTGCTTTCCTGGTTTATAAAGCACAGATCTACTCTCTCCTTTGCCCCTCACAGGAAACCCTGGTGGCGTAGAGGACTAAGTGCCACATCTGCTAACCAAAAGGTTGGCAGTTCAAATCCACCAGGCTCTGCTTGTATACTCTATGGGGCAGTTCTACTCTGACCTATTGGGTCACTATGAGATGGAACTGACTGACAGCAGTGACTTTACTTGCTCCTCACAACATGCTTATGCAGGACAAAGACTCTCACACAGTAACTCTCATGTAGACTCAACAAAAGGTTCATGAGAGGCAACTGGTGGCAGTGACCCCAAACCCCAGATGCTCAGTTCTTGGTTCAGTAATCTGTCCACAAGTCATCCATTTCTTTGTGTTGTGGCTATACCCCATACCTTTGAGGACAGGCTAGTATTTTATGTTCCCTCTACAGTACCTCACACAGTGTCAACACAATTGGTACTTGCTGAAAGAATTATACAGATGGACACCAGTGAATTAAGACCCTATTGGATACAGAGTCCCTCTCTTCATGAGGAGGATTCCATGCAGCAACAGCTGGGCGTGTGCTGTTGCTTAATCTCTGAGACTCTCAGGGTGAATTAGGAGAGGCGGAATGTCAATTCTTGAGCCAAATATAATGAAGACAGGACATACAAGATTCCTAGACTCTGAAGCACTCTGAATGATCTGAGTTGAACTCAGTCACTCCTTTTAGAAGGATGTCTGCATTTCCCCAACTACAAGTTACCTCTCAGTGAGGCAGGCACACCAGTGTGCCAGCATACCAGCAGCCTCTACTTTCTGGGAACTAGTTTCCATTCTGTAACCCTTCAGAGCAACTGAGCTTAATTTCCCCTGACCAAAAGTTCCATCGATCTCAGCTCTGTGATATTTCATGAGGCACAAATATCATACACACATAAGAAATAAGCACTGGTTTTGTTGTTGCTGTTTATAGTTTTTACACATGTTTAACTCAAAACCCAAAAAACCAAATCCACTGCTGTAGAGTTGATTCTGACTTGTAGTGACCCTACAGGACAGAGTAGAAATGCCCCATAGGGTTTCCAAGGCTATAAATCTTTGCAGGAGACTGCCACCTTACAGTTAGCAGCCAAGCACCTGACCACTGCACCCCCTAGGCTCCTATGTAACCTAAAGAGTCCAAATTAGAAACTTTCAGAATTATCCACAACATTAACATTACTCTACTTCTTCTCTCTGATATGGCTTTATCTGCCATCACTTACCTGAGTATAACTGAGCTTCTCTCAATTCTAAAAGAATGAAAGAGAAAATAACTTTACAGAAGGCACACGAGAATTTCCAAGAAAACAACTTAAGCTGGGAGAGCGTTGGTTAGTTATCATAAAGCAGTGGTCTCCATTAAGAATGCCAGAACACTCCTTGTCAATCATGCACTCTTCACAATACATCACTCCGTCAAGGGAAGTTGGACTGGAAACCCTGGGTAGATGGATAACCACATGTGTGAGACTGGTAGAATATGGGGTCAAACTCAGCCAAGGTCAAGGATTCCAGCCTACAGCAGGCTAGTGAGCTCTGCAAGGAGAAGCTTGGTTCCAAGTCTACAACACACAGAACTCTTAGCTTTCATACGCCATTTCTGTGTCAGGGGCTGGGTGGCTCCAGTCACGAGAGGGCCACTCTGGGGCAAACAAAGACCATTTATAAAGTACAGCTGACAAAGCATTTCCATAGATAAGTTCTCACTGAGCCTTTTAAGTAGCAGAAGAGTGGATGTGAGAGCCAAATTGAGGCCTGTCTGAACTAACCACTTCTGGTATTACCCACTATGTTAAGTGCAGGTTTTTCCGACTCGTCTTGCTGGTGGTGAACATGGGGGTGCATGCAGACAGAAGCCAAAAAAGTGTGTTTTGGGGTAGATGCAATGTAAAAAAGATCTAGCCTACATAACAACTCCTGAGAAACTATCAGAGAGTATGGGGAATTATAATTTGTAATACATAAGTAAAAGGCTTACCTACAACACATATGGATTTCAGCCTTTTAACAGACTGCTAGGAATTTTAGCGTTCAGTATATAGACAACTTGTATCTGTGGTTCAGGAGCAGAAAATTTTGGATCTGGAAAAAGATTCCCCAAATGCCTAGAATATTTTATTTATTAAACAAAAATACAGTGTTTATTATGTGTCAGGCTCTGTTCTAAAGGCTTTAGAAATAATAACTAATTTAATCCTTATAATTATATGAGGTAAGAATGTATTTTTTCTTCATTTTACAGATGGGAATGTTAGGGTGGAGAATCCTTAGGAAGCGGCAGATCTGGGCCCAGAACCTAGAAAACCTGCTCCCAGCCACGTCCTCCCTGTGCTGTCTCAGCCTCCTCTCCTGCCAGCACTTGGGCTCAGACACAGCAGTAACCTGAACTTAACACATTAACCTTAAAACATTGGCTCAAAGGAAACCTAACTAGGAGAGTTCGTTTTCATTTTTTCCCCAATTTAAAAATAATTATAACAACCTGAAATGTATTAAACTAATTCTGGATTAATTAAATTTTGGATTGCCTATTTCTCTCCTGATTGAATAGTTAACAAGCTTTAGGTTGAAACAAGGGACTATTAACTGGAGAAAAGCGAACGAAACAAAAAGGAAGATGTAGAAAATCGGAGTAGGCTGGCCTTGGGTTTCTCTCTTCTCTCATTTTTCTATACCTTTAATGTAGATGCCCTTCTTCCCAAGAAACAGAAACATCAAAAACCCATTACAAGTATACACACTTACCTTGGATTTTCTCCATATCTGACTGCATTTTTTCTAACGGGAGAAAAAAGGAAGACATTCAGTTTGCATACCATTCCTTGATGGGAAGGTACTCCCTCTCAGGCAATACAGCCATTTCCCCTCACGACCCCTCTCCTCACATTACCTGTGAACTGCTTCAGACTCTCGGTTAAGAACAGACATTTTTGGGCAAAAATGTGGATTTTCTCTTGCAGATCTGGAGGTGTGATCCAGGGTTCAGGTATCCTGATTCTTTCAGCCCTAAATTGAAAAAAATAAATATATCCTAAGTGAATCGTTTCCCCATTCTCCACAGGGCCAGGACAGACTCTGGGCTAAATACACGGACAGTGTTTAAAATCACCTACCACACCTGTTCCCACACTTCCCTCTTAGACTGATCTTCTAGATCAGAACAGGGGTGTTATCTGACTCATTCTGGTATTCAAGTTTTTCAAATAGCCAAGTCCTCAAAAAAGATCTATACACTAAATTGATTACTTTGATATTCCCAAGAAGCACCGGGCTACATGACAGTTATTGATACTCACAGTGGGCAATGATCTGAAATCCTCAGCTTCTCAAACACGGATAGAATGATAACTTCACAGTCAGCTAGATACTCGTCAGAGAATATCCTATTACTCCACGACCAAGCATGGCCAGAACTGCTAGATGCCAGCCTAATACCCCTTTTTCTGTCTTCAAATTTCACTGAAGTCACAGATGCCCCATATTTCTTATAGCTAGGTGGGATCTTGTGACTGGATTTACGATAATTCGAAAAGTCTGATTAAAAAGGAAGCTAACGTGGTTCTTATCTTTCTTCTGTTGGCTGACATCCTAGCAGCCATCTTACACAAGAATAGGACCATGTCTTAGGGATGGATGGCAGAAGACACCCATGGAGCTACTATATCAGCCCTGGGCTATGAACCAGATATTTTTATACAATGACAAAAACGTTTATTACATTTCAGCCTTAAGCCAATGAAGCTCAGTTTCCTCTCATACAGCCAAATCTAATCCTTAATATCACAAGGTGCTATCCCGACTCGATGGCAATGGTTGGTAGCTATCACAAGGGGTCCACCTCTATAATACTAGGTCAGAATTGGATTGGCACCAGAAAATATCAGGTAAAAATCGTATTTGTTTGGGTTATCGAGCTGGAAATGATACAAATCCCTACTCATCTCCATTCCAGTAGCCCTCAGTCAACTCAATCTTATTTACAGGATTCTATCTCTGCAGTCTTCTCAGCCCACCTTCCCCATTTAGGGCCTTCCCATTTCCAAAGAGAGATAATTTTCTCCTCATCTCCTCTAATGCCCCCACATAGTCAAGCATACTCCTCTGGAAGTTCTAAACCACTCAGGACTCTAATGAACTTACAAGCCCAACTCACTCAAAGCCCGTCTCCACTGCTGTAGCCTCTTGCATCAGATGCAACCTTCCCAAGGCCTATGTCCTTTGCCCTTACTAACTGATCCACAAACCACTCAGCCCTGGCATCTGCCCACATGGTACTCTCTCTGCTTAGTCATGCCTCAACTCTCAGGAAGCACTTTCCATGTGACAGCACCCACACCTACTGCCATCACGTCCATTCCAACTCGTAGCAACCCTACAGGACAGAGGAGAACTATTCCATACAGTTTCCAAGGAGTGCCTGGGAGATTTGAACTGCTGACCCTTTGGTTAGCAGGCATAGCCAAGCATCACACTTAGCCATTATTCCACCAGGGTTGATGGTATAGCAAAGAAATAATCAGAGTAAGAGTCAAAATTTAGGTTGCTCATCACTAACATGTAAGTCTTGGCCACTAACACCTACCTTAGGCTTTATTTTAGTCCTTATAGGAGAAAAAACATACATATGACATCATGATAGGGAAAAGATTCTGAAATGCTGAAGGAGCATTTAAGCTTTCTTTATATTCCATCCAACCCTCACAAATCCCCACAATCTCAGTAGGGGTAGTTCACATTCTGGAAATATCCACATACCCCCAAACCATAAGCACTACCCCAAATGAGCTACCCCATCCAATCCCCTCTCCATAATTTGTCAACAATTTCTGAGTTTTACTGAGAAGAGCTATGGTTCATCCAGTTCCTCACGCAGCAGTGACTTTCTTCCTGTGCTTGATTTAACACTAGGGAGAGAAGACATCATACCTGCTTAATGTGTCCCCAATGTCCTACAAGAGAAAGAAAAATCATGAGAAGCCATTCAGTATTTTGGTTTTCTCTAATAAATGTTTGCTGAAAACCTAACTATGAGCTGGTTCTCCAGGGAAAAGCCAGGGAGACAAGAAACACTGGAACATAACTCATGGTCTTGTGCCACTGAAAATCGGGCAGAGACTGCAACCCACACCACTGCTGTACCATAACACCCTGCATCCACCATCTATTGCTCAAGGGATGTCATCATTTCAAATTTACTAATTCAAGCATCTTACCGATGGACCACAACTGCCTTTTGTCCAATTAGTTTCTTTTTTTTTTATTGTGAAATAATTTCCAACTGACAGAAAAGCTGCCAGTACAAAAAACCCCTACATACTTTTTGTCCAGATTTACTAATTTTTAATGGTCTACCACATTTCCTTTATCATTCCCTTCCCCACCACCTCCCTCTCTCTCTGTATGTAAACTATGCTTTTCCTTAGAATCATTTCAAAGTACACTGGCTGTATCATGTCTCCTTATCCCTTTATACTTCAGTATTTCTTAGAAACATTGAATTCTTTTTCCTTAATGTAACTACGGTTGTTAGATTCTATCAAGCCAACTCCAAATCACAGTAAACCGGTGCAATCCAGCATGATCAGTGCCATCTTATAATCTGTAATATAGTCTGTAATATAGCCTGATGGGA
This sequence comes from Heterohyrax brucei, assembly GCA_028571685.1. Lineage (NCBI taxonomy): Eukaryota > Metazoa > Chordata > Mammalia > Hyracoidea > Procaviidae > Heterohyrax > Heterohyrax brucei. The sequence goes on along the minus strand of CM053144.1, from coordinate 44,379,686 downwards.
GCAGAGAGACAGGACTTTTCTCCCTTGCTGGTTGGTTCAAAGTGCCAACCTTTCTGTTAGCAGCCAAGTGCTTAAGCACTGAACTACCAGGGTTCCTTATAATTACAGTATAGTTACAAAATGCAGGAAATGATAAACATCGATAAACACTCCATATTCTAATTGTCTTGACAATGTTCTTTACAACAATCCTTCCTCACCCTTCAACCAAAAAGGTAATCCATAATCATTAACTTAGAACTGCCAACTTGGAAGATGCCGGGATATGGAAGATGCTGAGATGTCACATCCAAGAACAAACGATGAGCCTTCTCATTTTTTCAAGCCTGTTTCGTGTCTTTCACGAGTGTTCTGTAAGCTGTACTTTTCTTATATTTTCACTCCTAGGTATTTAATCTTTTATTGCAACTGAAAATGGAGTTTTCTAATACATCTGAAGGCAGCTGATTTTCGTACATTAATTTTATATCCTGTCAGCTTGCTGAATTCTTTAGTTTTAGCATAGATTCTCTAATTAAGGCATACAATCATAGTATCTGAATTACTAGATGCTACTGTAGGTTTACCTGATTTGTCAATTCTAGCAGCCTAAATTGCTTTCTCTGTCCAACTGCTTTGGTTAAAACCTCCAGTTTAATGCTAAACAGACGCAGTTAACAGTAGGCATCTTGCCTTGCTCTTGACCACAGTGAGAACACCTTTAGGTTTCCCCATTAATAGCCTGCTTTTTAGTGACTTCCACCCCAACTACTCTCAGCTATCACCAAGACATTCCTTACCACACAAACACCCATAAAGCCACTGTGGCTTCTCTCCTTTCCCACTTCCCATATCATCCATCCACCTTCAATTTTATGGTCTACCTTTTAAAAAATACTCTCACAAACATCTTCTGCCGTAAAAGAAAATGTCTTAAAACCTCAAGTCCATCTTGCAAAGCCCCAAATCTAGATGAGCCCACCTGTTATCTCTATGCCTACATCAGAGATCACAAGATCTGAGAAAGGAAATCAGCTGAGAAAATTCACACAAGGAAGAATGTTCCCACTATAAACCAAGGACCAGTGACCAAGCAATCCCACAAAGGCTCACAGACCAACTTATCTTCCCAGACACTGCAACAATTTCAGAGCTTTACTCCCACTTTCCCAAACTTCTGCTCAGTGCCAGTTAATCTTGCTTTGCATATTCAAAGAAAATTAAAGCTACCAGGTTTCGATGATCAAGTCTGCATCTACTTCCCCTTCCTCCGGTCTCTCTTTATGTGTAAGAGAGGACCTTCCAAAACTAATTCCTACCCAGTTCTCACCCCTCCGGCTGTCTGAGGAACAGCACATTCCTGATTAACTTGCCATTTCTTTTGTAGCTTCAGCATCTTTCCTCGCCTGATTCCTTGCAACACAAGCGCTCTCCCCCACGTATTTACAAAATGTTTAGTTTCTTTAAATAATTATTCCTCATAAAGTCCCATAATCCTATCTCAAGTATTTTCTTATTTAAATACTCAGGACATCCTTTCATAGAGATACTTTTCCAAAGTCATCTGTTCACAGCCACCATTCACCCCAGTTTCCTACTCAGCTCTCTCTAAAGTGGCTCTTGCCTGCACTGTTCCACTGTGGCAGCTCTAGGTAAGGTCCCCAGTGATGACGGTCTTTAGAACCAAGTTATCAGCTCTCATATTATTTGACCTCAGCTATACTACTGCTGTCTACTCTCCTTGAACATTCTCTCCTCTTGCCCAAAACCTGCCTCTCTGATCAGCTGTTTCCTTCACAAGCTTTTCCTTCTCTCCCCGGTAACTAAGTATCGGTGTTCCTTAAGGCTCATGGCTAAGCCATCTTATTTCATTACTCTAGAACAGGAGTCAGTCAAGTTTGTCTTAATAGGCCAGACTTTAAATATTTCAAACTCTGAATCACACAGCCTCTGCTGCGATTATTCTACTCAGGTGGTATAGTAGGAAAGCAATGATAGATCATCAGTGAATGGCTGTGTTTCAATAAAAGAAAAAACATGGATTAAAACAAAAACAAAAATCCAAGGATGTTACATTTTGAATACCATAAATTTCACATGTTACGTGTGTACTTCATGGTTCTATGCATCTACAGGATGTCATCCTACTGGGCTCTTACTAGAGGTGACTGGAGAGGGTGGAGAGGAGGGATAGGATATTGTAAAGACAGTATGACATGTACAGAATGGAAAGGACGAGGGAGTGTGCTGTCACCGGGCAAGGAGAGCAGAAAGAGTAGATAGGCAAGCATGCAAATTTAAACTGGATTGTACACTCTCACTTAATCACAATTTAAAAAAAAAATTCATGTGTTATAACATTCCTGTTGATTTTTTTGCAATCAAAAAGGGCACCTTGTAGGACGTGCGAAACAGGTGGCGGGCCACAGTTAGCTGTAACTCCTGCTCTACTCCATTATCATTTTTTAACAGCATTAATCTATACCTGTGAAAATGATTTGTTCATTCCTTAAGTGTCCTATTTCTACATTAGAACTTTTTAAGTTTCAAGAAAATTTATATACCACTTAATCTTGTTGCTGTTGTTAGGCTGCTGCTAAGTCAGTTCTGACGGACTATGACCCTAGGAACAACAGAGCAAAACACTGCCCGTTCTCGTGCCATGTCCACAATCGATTTTATGCTTAAGCCCACTGTTGCGGCCACTATGTCAATCAAACTCGTAGGTCTTCCTCTTTTCGCTGACCCTCCACTTTACCAAGCATGATGTCCTTCTCCAGGGACTGATCCTTCCCGACAATATGCCCAAAATATGTAAGACATGATCCTGCCATCTTTGCTTCCAAGGAACACTCTGACTGTACTACTTTCAGAAAGATCTGTTTGTTCTTTTGGCAGTCCATGGTACATTCAACATTATTCTCCAACACTACAATTCAAAGGCATCAATTCTTCTTGTGTTCTTTGCTCACTGTCCAGCTTTCGCATGGATATGATGAGATTGAGAATACCATGGATTGTGTCAGGAACACTTTAGTCTTCAAGGTGTCATCTTTACTTTTCAGTACTTTAAAGAGATCCTTTGCAGCTGGTTTTCCTAATGTAATGCATCTTTTGATTCCTTGACTGATGTTTCCACAGGCGTTGACTGTGGAGCCAAGTTAAATGAAATCCTTGACCACCTCAATCCTTTCTCCATTTATGATCATTTTGCTTACTGATCCAGTTGTGAGGATTTTTATTTTCTCTCTGTTGAGGTACAAACCATACTGAAGACTGTGGTCCTTGATCTTCATCACTAAGTGTTTCAAATCTTCTTCACTAAGGTAGCATCACCTGAGTAACACAGGTTGTTAGAGTCATCCCCCAATCCTGATGCCTTGTTCTTTGTATAATCCAGCTTCTTAGATTAGGTACTCAGCATACAGATTGAAAAGGTATGGTGAAAGAATACAACCCTGACACACACCTTTCCTAACTTTAAACCATGCAAGGGGACACTTAATCCTATTTACTAGAATATTGCCTGACCCAGACCACACTTGAGAATCAACACATGTTGACTATAGAAACAATTAAGGCAGGTACTTCAGTCATTCTGTAGTCTTGTTGGGCCAGGTCTACTGCAGTTACATCACCTGCTCCACCACGGTTTAAGCACAGGACTGTTCAGGATGACCATACCTATGCTCAATTGTTTTGTGCCTGTGGTAACACATATGACCTAGCACAGTACCTGATACACAACAGTGAAGTGTTGGCTTTGGCAGTCAATGAAGGATGTTGGAGTTAGAAGGGTCCTTTAAGCACCATGCAGTCCAAATCCCCTCATTACAGAGCAAATGAGGCCACTGAGGCACAGAAAGGTCAAGGCCTGGGCGGGCAGGCCTAGGTATTGGATCTTCTAATTGCCCTTTCAAAGAGACAATGTAACTGACTGACCCAAGTTGTGTTGACTCTCTTTGCAGCACACATGCTTTCCCTTTGACACACACAATATAAGACATGGAGCCTGGCAAGTCCTTACTGGCCCAGCTGAATAAAAAAGGTGACAAAACTTTCTGGACACTAGCAAAGGGAGAATGAAGAATAATTTCAGTGGAAAATATCTTGGCAGAATGCTCCATGTCTTACCTGCAGAAGCTCCCTGGTGGGCTGCTGCTGCTTCTCTTCCAGCTGGGCAATCAGACCACTGAGGTGAGAGATGTTGCAGGAGAACTGGGTAATGGCACCATTGATACTATTGTAGATGGCCAGGTCCAGCTCCTCCAGACGGGCCAGGAGGCGATACTCATGCTCCTTCAATGAGTGATACAGCTGCTCGAACTCCCAGACAATCTTCTCCCTCTCCATTTGGGTCAGGCTCTGTGCAGGTGACAGAGTGGGGCAGTGCAAAAGAAAGGCTCACTTTAGAGGCTTTCACACATAAATCTTCTCTTGACCACCTGCCTCAAGACCTCATCATTTCATCCTAGGACACTAAAATAAGCACCTTGTTCACCCACTTGTTTCTGTCTTTACTGAATTTCTAGAATAGCTGGGGACTGAGTTCAAGAAACAACCAACAGCTGACCCTGAACTGATGCTGACTCATGGTGACTTGATGCCTGTCAGAGCAGAACTGCTCCATAGGGTTTTCAATGGTTGATTTTTCAGATGTAGATAGCCAGGCCTTTTTCGCGAGGTGTCTCTAGGTGGTCTCCAACTGCCAACCTCTAGATTAGGTGTCCAGGGCATTAACTGCACCACCTGGGGACTCCAGACTCAATTAGCCCAGTGATGTATTATGGCATACTCCCTACCCCCAAGGAACCCAGTTAAGTGAAAGTCAGGTTCACATGATACAATATTTTGAAGCATGATCCAAAAAATGCAAAACAACAAATGCTGGAGAGGCTGTGGAGAAACTGGAACTCTCCTACACTGTTGGTGGGATTGCAAAAATGGTGCAACCTCTTTGGAAAGCAATCTGGCACTTAAAAAGCTGGAAATAGATATACCATTTGACCCAGTAATTCCACTGCTCGGAATATATCCTACAGAATCAAGACCATTCACACCAACTGATACATGCACATGAATGTTTATTGCAGCACAGTGCACAACAGCAACAAGATGGAACCAATCCAGATGCCCAACAACAGAGGAACGGACAGGTAAACTATGGTATGTATACTTAGTGGAACACTATGCAATGATAAAGAACAATGACGATTTTAGAAAACATCTCATAACCTGGTTTCAAATGGAGGACACTATGCTGAGTGAAAGCAGTCAGTGACAAAGGGCTAATATTATATGAGACCCAAGAACTTAAAAACAGACTCATGCATAGAAAGATTCTCTGGTGGCTGCAAGGGTAGGGACGGTGGGAGGGAGAGGGTATAGATTAGATAGTTGATAGAAATTTGGTTGGGTGAAATCAGTGACAGCACACATTACAAAGAAGATCAATATTAACTGGACTTCAACATAACATCATTACTCCTCCCATCTTAACCCAATATTGCACAGACAGAGTAGCTGGGGTAAGGGGCCGGTGACCATGCTCTCAGGGGAAGTCAAGGCCAACTGGCACAACCAGTGTTTTGCTGAGAGCCTTCTGTACCCCACATTGCTGAGTGTCATCTATGGTCTTAAAAGCTGCCAAGCTGTCATGTAACGGTACAGCAAATGGTCCCAACTCAGCAGGAACACATGATCACCAAGGACCAAACAATCAAACAACATGAGGGAAAAGAGAACCCAGAAGACAGAGAGACCCATGTGAGTGGGTGACTACATCAACTTGTGACTGAAGAACTGGATGGTGCCTGGCCACCACCAGTGATAGCCGTGATGGAGCTCACAAAGTTGAGTCTCATTGGCAACACAAGAATAAAAAGGGGTGCACCCTGACATCTACACTAAAAGACTGCATTTGATGGTCCTCAGAGTTCCCCTGGGAGCATGGTCTCTGGCCCTGATGCAGCCCCTGTCCATAAATTATAATGGAGGTCAACTCTTCAGACAGGAATGGACTGGACTTGGCAACACAGAATGACCACATCACTTGTGCACTTTATGGGGAGTGGGTGGAGTGGAGGGGATAGGAGATTGTTGGGAGAATAAGACAAGTATGGAGCAGAGAGGAAGAGTGTGCTCTCACCGGGCAGGGAGAAGAGTGGGAGCTGCACAGAGGTGGGCATGCAAATTTATACGGGAATGTACATTTTCATTCAATCATAATAAATATATACATATATATTTATAAGCACATAACTGAAGACAGGGTGACAGCCTAGGGCGTGAGAATATAGAAGTCTTTAACAAAGGCAGTGTTCACACAAACTCTTGGAGGACAAATACGAATTCACCAAGTGGGCAATGACTGGGAGGGACTTCCAGGAAGAAAAATCAGCACAGGTATAGCAGTACGGAGAGAAGGCCAATGGTTCTGTCCAGTTGGAACACATGGATGCTGAGGGAAGAGACCAGATAAGGTAAGGAGACCAGATCATGCCTGTCCTGGCAGGCTAAGAAATAAAGACTCATTCCTCCAGCAAGGGGGAGCCAATAAAAACTAACACAGACTTATGCTCTGTGAGAGATACTTGCAAAGAGAAAAGAAAAATTCTGCTGATTTTACTTTCCATCTTTTATCCCTCTGTCCAAGGTGGATTACATCCCTTGTGCTGCACAAAAACCTTAATGAGTTTCCTTAGACCCTCCATCTGGCCTTCAAGGGTGTCCACCAATCGTCCTGTCTCACCAGCTTTGGGGGTTCTATGTTCCTCTTGTGAAGTAGTTATGTTTGCCATGATTTGTCTGTCCTTCCTTCTCAACTTCCACTTTAGAACCTCCAGTTAAATTTCATTCTGAATAAAGGGTCAGCAAACTTGGCTCCATGTTTTACTGGGGCAGTCACACCTGTTCATTTATATACTGTCTGTAATGATAAGCAGTTGTGACAAAGTCTTGTGGCCTGCTGAGTCCAAAATATTTACTCTGGCATTTTATAGAAAGTTTCCTGACCCCAAATATCCCCAGTTAACCATCCCTCTAACCAATCCCCTTAGGCCTTCACTGTGTAAATTAGTAACATGCATCTTTGCTTATAAATTCTTTTCAGAAGAATACCTGACCTTATCTGGTAAAGTACCTTATCTGGAAAAGTCTTCCAAAGACATAAAACATGTATCACAATCTTTGAAACATAAAACTAAAGGAAAACACCTTAAAACATAAAAATGGAAGGAAAAGACCTTAAAGATAAAAAGAATTCATAGTTTCTCTACAGAACGCCATAGGAACCCTGGTAAAGATGATTTTACCTAGCACAGGACTGGTTCCTTGCATTACACGGCATTTAGCATCAGCTTTCCTTCCCCTACCCAGGCACTGTCACAACCAAAAAAACATCCACACATCCTTGGAGAAGAGCAAAGGGCAGCACTGACCTTCGGTGAGAATCAACAGTCTAGTACAACCTACTAATTTCACAGATGAGCAAAACTGAGGCCGAGAGAAGTGGTATGACTCTCTTCATCTATACAACTCATTAGTGTCACAGCCAGGAAGTACGTCCAGGAACCCTTGGGTTTCAGTGAATTGCGTGGGCAGGGCAAATGTTGGGATCAGAGGGCACCATGGAAAAGCATTCCCTGGCTAAAACTTTTACCATGTCCTGGTCAGGAGTAGTCAACAAAACTTCTCACTAGACAGGAGTACACATTCCTAATCAAGAAGTTTACTTTTCCGATGCAAACACCTCTACTGGAAGGAAATGTGCACCATTTTAATTAATTACTGTTCACAGAAAGGCAGAAACACATGGGTGGTAGATATATAGGTGTTTGTTATAAAAGCTTCTGTGCTTTTTGATATGTATGTTTTTTCTTTTTCAAAATACAACCCCCAAATATCCCTATCACAAATTACCATATCAGCTACTTGGCAAGGCCTTGGGAGCACGGCAGAAGGACGCAAAATGAAAAGCTCAGTGCTGCTAAGTTGTTAAAGATGGAAACAACCACGCAAGAAGCAATAGGGAGGGGTTTACTCTGTCACTGGTATTTCCTGTCTACAGGATATGAAAGGAAGCTAAGAACACCCAAGAATTTCTTCTACTGAAGCTCTGTCAAGGATCAGTGCTGATCTACATTAAGGTAGCAGGTTAAATCTTTTTTTGGAGGTCAGAATTTTCAGGAATTCTAAGGTTCCTCCCATCCTTTCCCCCAAATGTGGTAACAGATCTGGTTATCTGTTGGGTGTTCACATTAAATCCCAAGTGCACGTAACAATAGTTGTGGGTGATCTGGCTGGACAAAAATAACAGAAATAACATCAGCCCATAGAAGAGAGAATGACTGGCCAGCAGAATATTATCCATCAATTATGATGACCCTTACCAAGAGTTCAGCTCGTGCCTGCTCCCCCTGTGCCCGCCGTCTCTTCTTCAAGTCTTTCACTCTCTTTAGGTGGTCCAGCTGGTTCTGGATTTGCTCCTGAGGAAACCAAGAGAGCTGCCAGCTTAGGACGAGGCAAACTTTAAATCATCATGGCTATTCAGCATTGTCATACATGGAACCCACGCACCTGATGTCAAGACCCTGGTTACAGTCTGTCTTCAGACCACACTGCCACTATGAGAAGAAAGGGCCAGAGCGCAGGGGGTCACCAAAGCTCTCCTTTTCAGTTTGTGTGTATCTTCAACTATCTGCCCCTGGAAGGATACTGCACAGTTTAGTTGGAAAGGTGAATGAACTAAAAGGCTTAAAGCCAAATGACTTCTCTTCTTTTTCTCATGTGTAACCTGAGTGAAGGCACACAACTTCACAAGCTACTAGCGAGTTATGTGAACGTGAAATTAGTGAAAGCAACCTAAATGTCAAGTGCTCAGTTACATATTAATAGACTCATACTGCAACAGTATATAACTGTGTATTCCTGCAGCACTAGAAGCTACAATTACCATTCTTGAATGTTACCTTACAACTCATTTATTTAATACTTTGTTTCCATTTTACTGTGTAGCTGGGTGAATGTGTTGATCCAGGAGCTCACAAAAGGGCTCTTACACACCCTTCACTTCATCTTCATAATATAACTGTGTTACTCCCCCCCTGCGTAATCTGCTCAAGAAGTGCTGTGTTCTTTTCCACCAGTTTCTTGAACAGGCCAGAGCACAGGGAAACGCTAGTAAATGCTTACAGATTGGACTTGATGATAAGGACGGCCAGTTAACCTCCGGGTGTCTTTCATCTGAGATGAGAGCCCACAGGAGTACTCGTGTCTCTGAAGGCGGTCAGAGACTCCCACCTTTTAGAATGTCAGGGAGGGGTCTCCATGGGCTGTGTCCGTGAGCCAGGTAAACACAGGGGCTAACAGGAAAAGAAGAGGTGGGGTGGGGAGACTTCTGGCTTCCTCACCAGCTACAGGTTTTTCACCCGAATCTGAGCGCAGTCTCTGGAGTGGACAGAAAGGAAATGACGGCTGTGGACCACACGTCCGGCTCAGCCATTTTCTGGGCGGAAAAATGGAACCCCCTCGGCTCTCTCCTTTGTCCGACTCCGGCTCCCGGGCCCTCCCGCTGCGCGCCGGCCCTCACCTTGAAGCCCTCCACCGCCTCCTCCAGCGGCAGCACGCTGTGGCCACGGTGCTCGCGCGAGCGGTCGCACACCACGCAGATGGGCATCTGATCTTCCTCGCAGTACAGCTTCAGGGGCTCGCGGTGTTTCTCGCACACGCCCATTTCGCCGCCGGGCCCCGACGGCCGCTCGGTGCGCAGCTGCTTCACCAGCTGGGTCACGTTGGCCAGGTGCCGGTTGGGCCGCATGTGTCGCTGCGGAAAGGTCTCCCGGCACTGCGGGCAGGACACGTTGGTCTCGGCCGCGCCCCAGCAGCGGGCGAGGCAGGCGCAACAGATGTTGTGGCCGCAGTCAAGCATCATGGGCTCGGCGAAGTACTGCAGGCACACCGGGCAGGTGGTCTCCTGCTGCAGGCACTCGGCCACGCTCCCGGAGGCCATGGCGCGGGCCTGCGGGGGCGCACAGGCATGGGCCCCTTCCCCGAGCTCTGCGCCGAGCCTCACTCTGCGGCGCGCCCTCCGGGTCGCCGCGTCTGGTGGCGCGGGGCGGCGCCTTCCGGGCCCCGATACCGTAGGTCGCGCCCGCGCGGTGGAGACTCGGCGGGGCCGGGCCACTTTCTGAGCCCTGCTGCCTGGGAGCCGGGACACTGTGGCCCCACCGAGACCGCAGCGAGGCCAGGGGGGGTCCAGGAAGCGGGCGCCACCGACCGGGCCCCGGGGACAGGCACGCCGAGCGCGCAGAACAACGTGGCCGCGTCCCAGCGGCTCCCGGAGGCGGCACAGGCCCCACCCCGGCGCCAGCGGAAGGGGCGGGGCTGAGCGGGAGGGGCGGGGCGGGGCGGGGGCGGGAGGGGGCGGGCCCTGGGCTGGCGGCGGGGCTGGTGGCCCCGGGGTCGGGGCAGCTGCCTCTCGGGGAAGACTCGGAGGTCGGGCACCTGTATCTAGGCGGCACAAGCTGGAGCAGAAGCCTCGGGGACCTGTGACAAGGGGCAGTCTCTGACTGCTGGGCCCGACCGTCACCTGGTTGCCGCTTCCTGCACGATCTGGCCCGCCTCCGAGTTTACGAGCCCCGTTCTGGGTCCTGGCCCCCTGCTCTCTTTTGTTGGGTTACTTCTTTTGTGCTGAGGCCTCAGCTCCTGAGGGAGAAAGACGGCTTTGTGTTGGATCTGGGAAGCTGACATCTGGCCTGCCAATGGGGCCGAGGAGTAGGGTAACTGATTGCACCCCACCCAGTATGGGGGGCAGATACACTTCATTGAGCAGCTGCATTTACAGGCACTTGCTTTTTTTTTTTTAATTTATTTTTTGTTTAACTCTTAGTTCTCAGGCAAATTATGTACAAAGGGAGTCAGACAAGCCTAGTTCTGCTAGTTTCCATCTATGTCCGAACAGGTTGGTTTACCGTTTGGGCCTTTCGTTTCCCCTCCGGTGAAATGGGAGTAACTGTACTCTTACTGAGGAAGGAAATTTTATTATATCTTTTGTTTTCTGAACTATAAGAATGTGTATCCTATTAAAACGGTAATAAAATACCTGATGCGTGTGTTTGCTTGCCATGGAATCACAGTAGAATTGCTCCACAGGGCTTTAAAGGTGATATTGAGTAGGGTTTCTTGGGTTGGGTTGGGTTTTGTTTTAGTCCCTTGTTCTGTCCCAAAATACAGGGAAGCTGAGAAATCTGCAATGACTCAAGCTCTTGGAATTCCACAGTGCACCGGCTCTTTTTATTACCCAGTAGACTTAAAACTCTTGTGTTGCTTCCTCATCTCTGCCTTGGTATTTCCTTTGATGTTTTCTCAGTATCCTTGTACACCAGCAAGAGGGGCCTCTGCTTCCTGCTTCTCACTTTCAGCGTTCCTCTCTGATCCAGCTCCCTCATAGGGCAAGAAGTTCACTAGAGTAAATGGAATTGCCAACCTCAAGCCTGTATCTTCCTTCCAAGCCACACTCTTGAGTACCCGATGTACAATTCCAGTCCCAGATAGCCTCAGCCCACTTCCAGAAAACATCTGGAAAGGCCTTCTATTTGCTTATGGGACATGCGAAGTTTGGTGTGATTTAAGTATTTTGTTGGGGGGTGGGGGTGCGCGCGCGCGTTCGCGCGTGTGCGTGTGATGGAGACAAGGGTACAGGAGGAGGTTGGTGTAGACTATGAAGGATCTTGTCTGTCGCTCACTGAAAGTTTGAACTCTATCCTGTAAGGAACAGGGATACAGCCTCCACAAGTCAGAATTTGTTTTCTAGTAAAATACCAGAAAGCAATGCAGGAGAAACTAGAATGAGGAGAAACTTGAAACGGAGATGACTTGGCTTTGTGCTTGTCAGCGGGGAAAATGGTACTACCCAGGGTAAAAATAGATGCTTGACTGTATCTTTCTTCAAATATTTAGATTTGCCCAAAGATTGAGATGTAGCCCAAAATAATGTGTTAAATGGCCACTTCAATGGAGATACACTGGAAAGCGAACAGGGGTAGGAACAGTAAGAGCTGTCTGTCTCCAACTCAGATATGTATGACCCTCAAGTTCTCTCAGCTTTGTAATTTCTTCCACACTCACACACCTCCTCAGAGTTCCAAACTCCTGGGGCTTCTTAAAGCCCAGCCCAATGTTGACTCCGATGTCCTGAAGAGACTGGGAGTGGCCACAGTGGACATTTTTAAAGTGTCACTAGCATTATGAACATTCAAAAAGGAAATGATATGGTAGACATTACTGTTGTTGTGGGCCATGTGAGTGGATTCCAACTCATAACCCTGTAGGATAAGATAGAACTGCTCCATAGGGTTTCCAAACTTGTAACTGTTCTGGAAGCAGAGTGTCACATTTTTCTCCAGCTGAACACCGGTGGGTACAAACTCAGTTAATAGCTGAGTGCTTCACCACTGCAAGAGCAGGGCTCCTTAGGTGAAGATTCAGAGAAGTCAAGTACACTGCCTTCCGGTCAATTCCGACTCATAGCGACCTCTTAGGTCAGAGTAGAACTGCCTCACAGAGTTTCCAAAGAGGGCCTAGTGTATTTTAACAACCAGCCTTTTGGTTAGCAGACATAGCACTTAACCCCTACGCCACCACAGTCCTCTTGGTAAAGACCGCCAAGTGTAAGTCTTCCCTCACCCAGCCTCATTCAACCTACCTATCATATCTCACCTTTCCTTACCCATATCCCAACCCTGGGGTTGACAAGGAGCTGATGGCATCATCAATTCTGAAAAGCAAAGTCAAGCTGCAGGCCTGTATCCCTGAATAAGAGGAATCAGATGCTCTGCTTTAGAATTTGCTGTCTTATCTGCCCATAGAGCTTGATCACAGCCACTTTCTCTGTGTAGGTATTGAGGGAACTCTGTCCCTGAAATTCAGGGAGGTCATTGAGAGGACTCTGTCCTTAAGGGAGGTCGTCTGATGCAATGATCAGACCTGTGATCAGCTGAAAACAGCCTGGTGGTCCCCACCTGCTATAACCTTAAATAACTTTAAGCCTGTCTTCCCCACTGTCCTAACTGAAAGCACTTCCCTTATCAAAATCTTGACTGTAAACAAACCTTAGCCCTTTCCCTTCTAATCAACATTTAGTCCTTATTTAGACCTTAAGTCCCCAACCAAATATTCTTTCTACTCCTCTTTCCTTTTCAAACTATACTCCCCATTCACCCCACACTACATCATTGAAACCTTAAACTATGAAAAACCGGTACTATTAGGGAGGGATGAGGCTAGACCACTCTCAACTCAGGCCCCACTCTCTGTCTCTCCCAATAAACTTCACTGGACCCTTTGACTGATGTGTCTCTGCCTCTGTCTCGGGCTATTTTCTCCCCAACAGGTATTATGTAAGATTCCTCTCAAGGGCAGTGAAGCCTTTTCTGTCTAGTCCTAGAATTCAGATCAAGAACGCACTTTACAAGGCTATGCTGTTAGTGTGTTACCATCACTGTACTAGGAGCTCCTTGGGAGCAAAACTCTATTGTGTCTGACTTTGAATACTGCCTGGCATGTGGTCAACAAGGGCTTGTTTAAAGAATGATTTTATTGTCTTTATCCTCTAGACTTAATGCAATTTTGGACAACCTCGCTTTGCTATTTTGTGACATTGCTCAACTTGGCCTCTATGCAGTTTTACTTAGTAACCACAGCCTGACTTAAGTTATTGCAAGTCAGTATACATGCTTTTTTAAATGAATTAATGACTGCATACATGTAACCATTTACAATTAGTGACCCTATTTCTTGTCTTTTCCTCTTGTCCATTACCTTCTAGCGATTACCACCACAAGGGAGAGAATCATCCTTAAAACGCCTTGACATACTTGTTTCGTTCTGCCACTTCTCACTCAGAAATCTCCAGAGTATCCTTTTTTTGGCTCCAGGACATTGTCCATATCCTTTACGATGGGGTCCAAACTGAGTATCTCCAGCCTCCCACTCAGGCTGCTACCTTCACTGTCCTCAAACAATACCTCCATCTTTGCCTCTGGTTTGTACTGTGCCCACAACAACCCTCTCTACAAAGCCTGTTCACAAAGCCTGCTCTCCTTAGAGCTTGATGGAAACAGCCTAGACTCTTATTTCTCTTCTTTCTACTTAGCTTCCTGTGTTCACAAAGAACCTCACAAGGTGGGTGACTATTTTCTGTCACAAGACTTTCCTGGGCTTTGCCTTGCATGGAACTCTTGCCTCTCTGTCAAAGTTCTACATCATGACATGCTTTTAGAGCAAAAAAGTGATTTTAGCTCTCATACACTCGCTTTACAAATAAGGAAACCAAGCTCACGTACTTAACTCTTGAAGGGGAGGAACTCCTCACCAGACCTGTCTGTATGCTCTCTGTTATATTTGCACATACTTTTAGCTACATCAAAAATGTATGAATACTTGTTGCATCATAATACTAATGATTTCATGCTTCCATTGTCACATTTTATATATACCTCTCATTTTTAGGACCCTTACTGTTTGTTCATTTGTAAAATGACTGAAACAGCCCTGGGGGTCCAGTGGGTTAAATACTTGGCTGCTCACCAGAAGGTTAGAAGCTCAAAATGACATGGATGCAAACACAAAAACACAAATATCTACTGGAAGCAAGAAGGTAACTTTAGTGACTAGGTTACAATAGGGAAAGATAGAGACAGTGTCCAATTGGAAAGCAGATGTCCCTCTTGAGAGGATACTTCATATCACTAGCCAATTATAACAACTGGGAACAGGGCCCAGGATATTACTGATTTTTCACAAGAAGGCAGAAATCTAAAGTTTTCCGTGGAATTGAAACTAGAGACTGAAAAAGCCTACATGTGAGAGGTGCTCAAAACTAAGAGGGTCCAAGAAATACTGTTTCAGACCACTCTAACACACAGGGAAAGACATAACCTCCACATGGCACAAACCCCAGGCCACAACACTATGGTGGGGACCTCTGAAAGCTCCATCATAGATTCAGTGATCTATAGGCATTGAATGACTCCTTTTGTCTTGATAAAACCAGTGATGACAGAATCCAATGGGGTGGGAGGGGGGATGGAGGAGTAACTTGTGTTTGAGCATTATTCTTCAAGGTTACACTCAAACACAGGTTACTTTTCCATCCTCCCCAGTCTTCTGTTTGATTCTTTTATCATTGGTTTTATCAAGACAAAAAGAGACATTCATTGCCTACAGTTCACTGAATCTATGGTGGAGACTACAAGTGTTCCACCCTGACAAGGTTCCCACCCTAGCATCCCTGCCTGGGCTTGTCGGAAGTGGAGGTCATGTCCTTCCCTGCTGTTAGGGGTGATTTGAAACAATGTTTCTCAGGTCCCCTTAGTTTTGAGTACCTCTCACATGGAGGCTTTTTCCATACATCCAGCTGAAAAATATTTCCAAGTCTCTGTCATCTCTCTATCCCTAATAAATTCATAAAAGCAGTGATACAATATGAAGTCCTGTCTGGCTGACAAGCTTTATATGAATTTTTCCAAGAATATTCTCAACTCACTCAATACTTTGTTCATACTTCAGCATGGTCCTGAGTTTGTGGTTTTTGTTGTAGCAGAAGTTATTGGATAAGGATTCTAAGAAAACTGCTTAAAGGAAACCTACTCAGCTGAGAAGCAACCTGCCCCTTGCCTACTTATTTTAGACTGGAATGGACAAATGATATAGGAGCTCAAGCAGACATTTTTGTCCATGAGGCAACCCTGAAGTTGAAAACCAGAACTGATGAAAAGGAGGCCCTTGGCCAGCCTGACTCTGTCTTGCTACAAATAGTGGTTAAAACAGCCAGGCTTGGCTTTGTAAACATTAAGTCTTGACAATTTGTTTTTCCCCCGTCCATAAGAATTCACCTTGTACTAGGTATAAGTCACACGGCTATTCATTCCTTTAAAGGAGCATTGACTAATTGTTCTGTTTATCCTCTTTCAGTTATTCTCTAAGACTGTTGGACCAATTCACCAGGTAGTTTGGACTTATGTGATTAATTGTTCGTTTTTGTTAAAATGAGGCATAAGTGACTCCATTTTGAGGAAGGGCGCAGTAAGAATTCAAGTATTAAAGTAGAAAGCCCCAGGAAACAACTTAATAGCAGGAAATACTATAGAGTAATCTCACCTTTGTCTTGCAAAACACCTGTCTGTCACAAGACAAAGCCTGGTGACAGCTTTGCAAATGACCCCTAGATCTTGACCACAATCTACTGAAACATTTGCTAACGACTACATTTTACAACTAACAGGAATTCCAGGTGGCCTCAACCAATCAATGTAAAGGTCAACTCCCCCTCCCTGCTTTACGGTTTCACAGCTTAAATACTGCACGCTAGAGAAGCTTGGAGCTGCCTCCTGCTCTGCGTAGTTTGGAGTGCATCCCTGGTGCACCAGCCTTTTTCCTATTGGGCACATTTTTAATAAAACTTGACTTTTAAAGAGAAACTGCATCACGTCTTGAAATCTGGACCCTAACAGTTTTATCCTCCTTCAGTTATTCTCTAAGACTGTTGGACTAAATCACCAGGTAGTTTGGACTTGGATGATTATCAAGCTCCCCAACTTGTTGGAGACATGCAGACCCTCACAAAAAATACTGTTCAAACATTTAAATGAAAGAATTGCTTGTGCGGACCCAAGAAAAATATTAACCAGTGTCACCCTCCTTAACCTATATAACCTCCAGGCTTAGCCTATGCAGGCAGGCAAGCTTTGGAGGAACTGATTACCCCTTACCTCTTTTGTGTCAGTGAAACTGGAGGCTGAAATAGCCTCCATGTCAGGGGTGCTCAAAACTAAGGGGACCTGGGCAACACAGTTTCAGAGCACCCCTAATACACAAGACATGACCTCCACACCCACCCAGGCAACGACGCTAGGGTGGGGCCCTCTGTACGCTCCACCATAGGTCCAGTGAACTATAGAAAATAAATGATTCCTTTTGTCTTGGTAAAATCAATGATAGAAGAATCAGGCAGGAGGTCAAGAGGATGGAGAAGTAAGTTGTGTTTAAGCATTATTCTTCTAGGTTACCAGCCAGATGAGACCACCACCACTCTGTTTCCTTGATGGCTGGGAGATTGTGAAGCAGACCTCCAGCCAGTTGACAGCGTCTGCCCAGTTGGCCTCCACCCAGTTGACCTCCACTCAGTTGACCCCCACTTACACCAACCTGCCTACATGGTTCCCTACGTCTGCATGTGGTCTTTCCTTTTAAATACTTTTGCTGACCAATTTGGACATGATCTGAAGATGAAAATATCTCCCTGTCCCTTTGCAATGCATACTTGCAAATAAAATCTTTTATCTCACCCCAAAAGCTCCTGTCTCAGTGAATTAGCTTTTTGTGGCAAGTAGCCAAACTTCTGGGCTTTTCCAGTAGCACTGGCACTCAAATATCCTCATTTTATCACCACACCTCCTATTGGTGGTGAATATAAGAACCTAACAGAGGTCGCTTAGGTTATTAAGCTTCATTCCTTTCCTTGCCTCAATTCTCACCCTCAAACCAGATTAACAGGTCTACATTCCTCTCCCTGCCTCTGGAGAAATAAAAGTAAAACCTAATACAGTTGATTGAGACCTCAAAGACAGAGAATTTTTTTTTTGGACAGTTTACTCTGCTTGATTATCCTGTAACCCATTTTGGGTAGTTTACTTTGTTTAACTATCTTGTGGCAAACTTTTGGACAATTCACGCTATTTGGATTATCCTGTGACAAATTTTACTTCACTCTGTTTAGTTATCTGTGACAAACTTTAGGGTCATTCACACTGCTTGATTGTCCTGTGACAAATTTTGGATAGTTTACTCTGTTTGATTGCCCTTGGCAAACTTCTAGGTAATTCACACTGTTTGTCTATACTGTGACAAACACAACACCAGCAACCCCTTTGAATTCTGGTCCTTACAAATAAAAAACGTATGCATCCAGACTTAATATACTGTGTATTAGAGAGAACAAAACTGTTGAGGTCATGTAACTGATTAGACCCCAAGTAACCTAACTTAGATTTCAGAGATTGAGGTAGCAAGTTAGGTTTCCAAATGGGTGGCAAACTGGGATTCCTTTCCCCTAAAGCACAAGGATGCATGCTTTTTGGTAGCAAATGATGGAAAAGTTTAAGGGAAACTACTTTCCAAAGAGGGGCGGGTCAGCCTCTATAAGTGGAAAAAGACCCAGCAAAGATTTTGGGGATGTTTTCTAGTGGCAAAAGCAGGGAACGATGTCATAGATGGGAGGCTGAGAGAGTAACTTGGTTTTTGATTGGTTTGAGGCTACTGTAGCCACTTCACAACTGCCGGGAGGAATTGTTGTGTTTCCAGCACAACTGTCAGCAAGAACTTACATTTGCATCACAAACTGCCAGGGAGAACTGTTGATGTGTGGCAGGTCAGGTTCACTTAGTAACCTTATCAATACTGTGTGGTTCTGTAATGCAAACCATGACCTTTGTTATCCCTAGGAAACGTTAGATTCTGCAGTAAAATATGTTGGTACATGGTGGCAGAGATCAGGTTCCCTAGCTAACCTTGACATTTCTCACTTGAGGAGACATGGGACTGAGATCTTGAAGGGAATATGGGAATATGACTGCTGTTTGGCTACTTCCTGCTGTTGGGGAGTGTTTTAGTCAGCTAGGGCTGCTCTAACAGAAATACCACAGAGTGGATGGCTTTAACAAAGAAAGATTTATTCTTACACAGTCCGGTAGGTTGCAAGTCCATATTCAGGGTGTCTGCTCCAGGGAAAGACTTTCCCCTTGTCGGCTCTGGAGGAAAGTCCGGTATTGCATCAGTCTTTGTCCAGGGAGCGTCCTGACGCAAGAACCTCTGGTCTGAACGACGCGCTCTGCTCCCGGTGCTGCTTGCTTGATGGTAGCGAGGTTCTCAAATTGTCCTTGGTTGTTTTTCCTTTTATTCCTTGCAAGCTAAAAGCATTAAGGGTGGGGCAAGCCATACTCCAGGGAAACTTCCCCCATAGCAGGAATTCACAGCCCCACCCTAATCCTTTAACATGCAGGTTAGCAAAACCACACAATGGAGGACATTTCCAAGATACTGGGAACAATATCCCAGCCACATGGCTGCACACATTTTTGGGGGGACACAATTCAAACCATGACAGGGAGCATAGTCCTACCTGCATGTCAGACCCATGTTCCTCCAGTGCCTTGTTGGGAAACACTGAGTTGACTGATCTCCTACCTGGTTGGTAGATATAGGTGTTGGGGAGATGGTGGCCAGAAACAGAGGCACAGACACACCAGTCCCAGGGTCCAGTGAAGTTTATTCAAAAAGAAGGAGAGTAAGGTCTGAGCTGACAGAGACTCAGCCCACCTCTGCCTAGTAGCACAAGTTTTTTTACAGTTTTAAAGTTTCAGTGATGTGGCGTGGGGTGAGGGGAGTTATGGTTCGACAAGGAAAAGAGAAGAGAGGTAGCAAGAAATTCTGGTTAGGGGATTTACAGTCTGAATAAGAAAGAACTATTAATTCAAAGGGGAAGGGCTGCACATAGGCAGGCACAAAAATTTATATTGGATTGTACACTTCCACTGAATCACAATAAATAAAAAATTCAAAATGAAAACAAAAAAAGAAGGGGAAGGGCTAAGTTTTGTTTGTGGTCAAGATTTTGATAAAGGGAAAGCTTTCAATTAGGAGGATGGGTAAGACAGGCAGAAAGTTGCTTATGGTTTTATGGTGATACTGGGTTGGGCATACCAGGCAGTTTTTGATTATCCCTGTGGGACATGCATACCAAGCTGTTTTTAGCTAACAAGGAAGTCTGATCATTGGATAACATGACCTCCCTGAATCTCAGGGACAGAGTTCCCTCAAATCTTTGAAAGAAAGCTACAATCAGTACCGGGGAATTGAACCAAAGGATAAGCAGCTGAAGTGTTATTTCCAGTCAGCACTGAGGAATTGACCCAAGGGACAAGTAGCTGCCATACAAAAGGAAATACTTCAGATCTCTATCCCTAACTTGTCTTCAGCTTTTACCCAAGGCATAGATCGGCTATAAGAACCCAACTGGCTAATGTCACTATTACTGTCTCTGGTAGTTGCCTTATTAATCTTTTTTGGTTTTCTTTACCTTTGGGTCTTTAATTCTTAATACCTTAACTCACTTTATCTCTTCCAGGCTATATTTCCAAGTTAAACTCATGGTCCTATAAGAATACCAGCCTATACCCACCAACAAGTGAATCAAACTCTGCTCCTTCAAGATACTGAACAAGATCTATGCCAAAGCCTCACTAAAAACAACCAAGGGACCTCTCTCTTTCCAGAATTCCAGGAAGCCGGAGGACCCTCAACTCTCCATATACCCTAGGACAGATTGACTCTTGTCATCAGGAAGTAGTTAAAAGATAATGGCACCCTTCTGTCCTTAAACCAAAAGTGGGGAGTTGAGATAAATCTGGCCCTGAAATTCAGGAAGGTCATTGAGAGGACTCTGCCCCTGATATTCAGGGAGGTCAATGCTTGAAAGAGATAAAGTGAATTAAGGTATTAGGAATTAGGGGCTCAAAGGTAAAGATAACCAAAAAGATTACTAAGGGAACTGTCAGTGGCAGTAACAGTGACGTTAGCCAGTTGAGTTTTATAGCCAGTCTACGCCCAGCGTATAATCTGGGGACAAATTAGGGATTGGGAACTGAAGTATTTCCTTTTATATGGCAGCTACTTGTCCCTAGGGTCAATTTCCCAGTGCTGATTATAGATCTCTGGTGCCCAAGTTGGAAGGACACGTAGCAATGGAAGCAGGACTTTTTGTGCATCTCCCTGGAGTTGGTTCCACCTGAAAAACAACTTTGAGGAAGTTTACACAACTGTTTCAGGACTTATCTTAGTGTCCTAGGACACAGTTAATATTGTTTGTCACTAGTTTTAGTCACATCACAGAGGCCTTCAGTCTCCCTGTCTTAGTCCTGACTGTTGACTCAAAAGAGGTACCACATTTTTCATAAGGTTTCCATTGTGTGTTTTCCCACAGTCTTATTCTGTCTGCCTCAACTTTCAAACTTTTTATGTAACCTGACTGAGAATTTATTTCAGTATATGCCCTTCTGGTTCTTTAGTTTTTAATATACTAGCGAACAATATAAGTAGTTCTTAGTTCTCATTTCTTATTTCTTACGTTTAGTCAAGTTTTTAAATACATGTGTATGTGTCCCAAATTTAATTATTAATTTTTGTCCCAGCAATACAACAGGACTATCAGAGATATCTGGAAAGGAATGCATTAGTAATTGTTACCGCATCAGACATAAGAGTAAAATTTTTTCTCCTTGAATTTTTAACCCAAGCCAATAATTACACAGTCCCTCTTGGAGAGTGGACCTATTCAGGAATTTAAGGTAGAGAAGGTAGCTATTGTGTAAAGATGAATTTAATTTCCTTACTTTCCACATCAAGTGTAACTCTCAGCTCTCTAGTGTGTGGCCAGGAAGCAGACAGATCTCGGGCCCTCATCATTGGTCACTTTCTTAGATTCCTCTTCTGAGACAGTCTAGAAGGGCCTGTCCATCTGGGCCTTTGTTGCAGAAGTCAACTGAATGTCCTGCTGTAGGGCATTCAGGACACTGCCTTAATGTAGCCTCATTTTTGACATTACCTGTAATAACCAGGGTCCATAACTAGCTAGTGACGTGATCAAAGTCTTGACCTCCTCTGGGGGCCAAATGGGTTGCCTCGAGGTGGGCCTCTGAGAGTTACAGTCAACAATAGAGCGTTCTTTTTTTTCCTCTGCCACCAAATCTCTGATTAAACATCTTAAGGGTCTCCTCTGCCAATTCAGAGAGTGGGGCCTAAGGTTTTGTCTCAAGATTGTAATGTTTGTCTTACATCTGATGTTGACCAGGATATAAAATATGACTAAGATGGCTTTTTTTTTTTTTCCTTTTCTTCCCTACTTTTAAAAGTGGCACCAGCATTTTTCCAAAAAGGCTTGGTGAGAATAGCTAGAGTAAAACAGCTGGCTCTTTTCCTCCAGGTCCCCAGCTTGAAACAGTAGCTTGAGAACTAGTACTTTATCTTTTCTAATATAAATTAGAAATCAGGCCTCCTCTTCCCTGGGGTGGGGGAGGGCCATAAAGTTGTAAACTGCAGCTCTTTTCCTGTTTTGTCCCTAACAGCAAAAAGGATCAGTGGCTTGAGGAACCAGCTTCTCCTTTTAAAAGCAGTAGCCTGCTTGGGTTAACTCAACCACCATGGGGGCAAAAAATTTAGATTTTTGAAGAATTACATACATTTTTCATGGTTTTCTCTTTGGGATCATGATCTTACTATAGAATCCTGTGTCAAAAATGTTCAGTTAGTGGTAATTGATTAATGCCATCAGTTTTTTTAAAATCCTTGCACCACACAGTGAATTAAGATGTAAGAGAGGAGCACTAACAATATCAAGCCAGTTATCTTGAAAACCCAACAAGACTATGCCCTAAAGTCTTTGAATAAGGAAATAAATTGAAACACCTCATAAATAGCATAAGTAACTGATTTTCATGTCTCCATAGAGAGGCAAAACCTCAGATTCAAACTCCTTAGTTAAATACTTTAGAAGTAAAGAAAATGTTTACTTATATCTGGAAAGTAGAGCTTTAAAACATCAGCAACATTTCCACATAAAGCCCGTAGTACATTTTTATATACTGAGCCTTATGTAATTATTTTTTGTTCCACCTGATTTAGGATCAGCTGTAGTCTGTGAGGCCACCAGTTTCTGCCTGAGAGTTTTATATGTCTTATGTCATCGTTCTTTTCACAAATCTAATATCTTTATTAAGATATTCTGGTCAAATATTTTCAGAAAATCAGCAAAAACCTGTACATGACAGAAAAATTAGTAAGACGATTAATAAAAATACAAGCAAAATGTAAAGGCCAAATGAAATCCAATCTGTCAGAAAATTTAGACAATAATATTTTTTAAATATAATCACTACCCATATATATTTTATTATGATTGAATGAAAATGTATATTCCCATATAAATTGCATGCCCGCCTATACACAGCTCCCACTGCTCTCCCCCTGGTGACAGCACACTCTTTCTCTCTGCTCCATACTTGTCTTATCCTCCCAACAATCTCCCATCCCCACTGTCATGGACTGAATTGTGTCCCACAAAAAATATGTGTAGCCATGTGGCTAGGCCATGATTTCCCATATCTTGTGATTGTCCTCCTTTTTGTGGTCTTCCTATGCTGTATGTTAAAGGATTAGGATGGGGCTGTAAATCCCTGCATAGGATCAACTCCCTGCTCTACTGTAAAGGGAGTTTCCCTGGAGTATGGTTTTCCCCACCCTTAATCCTTTCAGCCTGCAAGAGAGAAAAGGAAAGAGAAGGAAGCAGAGAATTGGGAACCTCACACCATCAAGAAAGCAGCACCAGGAGAAGAGTGCATCCTTCAGACCCGAGGTTCCTGTGCTAAGATGCTCCCTGGACAAAGACTGATAAATTCCGGACTTTCCTCCTGAGCCGACAAGGGGACAGCCTTCCCCTGGAGTGGACACCATGGATATGGACTTGCAGCCTACCGGACTATGTAAGAATAAACTTTCCTTTATTAAAGGTATCCGCTTTGCAGTATTTCTGCTAGAGCAGCCCTAGCTGACTAAAACATGGTCCTTGGTGGTCATCCATTCCTGCTGAGTTAGGACCATTTGCTGAAACCTCATATAGCTGCTTGGCAGCTTTTAAGATCCCAAATGCCTCTCACCATTATGATTTACCCATATTTTTAAAAGAACTTCAGATACCATACATTATCTTAAGGCATAATACCACAGTCAGGATTATTAAGTCTCTAAATACATATATCATATACAAAATAAAATTATAGGTATACAATCTGAATTCCTTAGTCAAAGCATTGGCTTTGATGATGTTAGATTAAAACAATAAAAGTAAAATTATAGTCAAGTTAGCAATTAAAACTAAACCAAATCAAGTGTTGTGGAGTTAATTCTGAATCATAGTGACCCTATAGGACAGAGTAGAACCACTCTACAGAGCTCCCAAGGATCACCTGGCAGACTCAAACTGCTGGCCTTTTGGATAGCAAGCACAGCACTTAACCACTATGCCACTAGGGTTTCTGTAGTCAGCAATGAAGAAATAATAATAAAATTACGACCTGATATTTTGCATTTGTTAAACAATATTAGGCACGAACAGAAGAAGAAATAAGCAACACAAATTTTAACCCAGTGAGAACTGGTCATTTGATTTTTAGTTCATGCCTAATACTTTATTAAATAAGACTCCTTCCACCTTTTCCTTCAGGAAAGGCTATTCATAGTTTTCTATGACATTTCAGACTTGTTAGGAATTTGTTATACGTTAACAAAGAAACAATGCTAAAGTTATTTAACTAAAGCTCTTACAGTGAGAAAACCTTAGCTTTTTCTCCTTTATTAAGTCCTATGTCTTGATTTTCTAACTTAGGAATCTAATTCTAATGAGATGTCAAATCTTTGCCTTCAAGGGAGATAACACCAGGAATGAATTAACTGCTTACTCAGAAATTGGAGAAATGTGTGTTATTTTAACAGCAAAAAACCCGTTCTTTCTGGCTTTAATGCTCTTAAAAAAATCTCATAAATTAAATCATTAAACTTTTGCCAGATGAAACTTTTGGCCAAATTGAATATTTTTCAACAAACCTCTACAGCATATAGCTTTAAACAGAAAAAATCAACTCACTCCTTAAGACTTACATGTTTTCTCTTGTTGCTTGAAAATCACATATATAGACATTTAAACTGTGACACATTGTCTACAAATTCAGTTTATTATCAGTAAGTTACTTAAAAGGTTCTGGAAATTATTTTTAAGCCCATAATTGAAATAAAGTTTGTTTAAATAGTTCAGGTTTTTATTCAATTTTTACTATATCTGCCATGAGTCGGATCCTACTTGATGACACTTGACTTTTGGCCATACTTTTCCCTATCTAATTGTCATGGATTGAATTGTGTCACCCTAAAAATATGTATAGCCATGTGGCTGGGCCATTATTCCCAGTATCTTGTGACTGTCCTCCGTTTTGTGGTTTTCCTATGCTGTATGTTAAAGGATGGCCCAACTCTTAATCCTTTCATCCTGCAAGAGATAAAAGGAAGGAGAAGCAGGCTGAGAACTGGGAACCTCACTGGGAGAAGAGTGCATCCTTCAAACCCGAGGTTCCTGTGCCAAGATGTTCCCTAGACAAAGATTAATATAATACTAGACTTTCTTCCAGAGTCGACAAGGGGGAAAATCTTCCCCTGGAGCAGACTTCCTGAATTTGGACTTGTAGCTTACTAGAGTATGTAAGAATAAATCTTTCTTTGTTAAAGCCATCCACTCTGGGTTATTTCAGTTAGAGCAGCCCTAGGTGACTAAAACACTAATTTCAACTCATATACTTTCTATCAACTGGCTTTCGAAATTACAAATTCTCTGCTCAGCTGATCAAATCCCTTGATAGGGTTGGAACACATTTTTTTGTAGCAAAGTTGTACACATACAACAGTCAGCCTACTGGAATAACACAATCTCTCAGACACTTTCCAGAGAAAATTACAAACTGGGGTCCCCACAACTAATCACAAACTTCACAAAAATAATAGGGGGTTTAAAACAGGTTGTCGGACAGGAGACTAGCGTATAAAGTAAAGACAAAGATAGAACTGGGGCTGCAGTCCCCTTTGTGGTACTGGTGTCACCAGAAATTTAGAGAAGAACAGTCCTAGAAGACCAAGCACCAGAATATTCCATTCTGAGGTAATATTCCATACTGAGGTAATGACTGCAAAGGACAGAGTGGGGGAAGGGGATCTGACCCTAACAAAAGGGCTTATGGACATTTCTTCCTATTGCCAAATGTCTAGGCCTTACAACACTTTTTCTTGGGACTTATTACAAAATGGGTGTCTGGGCCTGGCCTCCTGAATACAGAACAAATTTCAACAAAGCAAAAGACAGAGCAGTCCGACACAACTAAGGAGGATCAGTCCACGGCCCTTTATTTAAAAAGACAGAGAAGACAAACCACAAGGGAAAAGAGTGGGTAGTTGCACTGTGGAGGAAGGAGAGTCAAGTTAAATAAGCAAAGATTTCCTCATTCTCTTACCTGTCAAGACACTGGAATAGCCACTCACCTCAGGAGAAGGCTTGGAGTCAAAATCGCTGCAGTGGCCACTTGCCTTGTCCCGGCTTGTCTCTCTCTGCCTGTCGGGATTCAGAAGTCCCAGCCTATTTTGGGGGTCCTCTCCTGGTCACCAAACTGTTACTGGGGGGTCTCTGAGGAACCTTAAGGGTCCTTGTCAGAGACAGGAGAAAGTTACTTGGGGAGACCTGGGTGGTTGTGGGGTCTGGGATTGGGTTAGGACTTCTCCAGTTTTTGTTAAGAGACTTAATGGGATATGTCAGGACTTACTCTGTCTTATTCCACAGGGAGGACCTGACAAGGGGTGTTGGGCTTGTGAAGTCATCCCAGCCATCACTAAGCCAAAATTAAGAGTAGGGGGAGGTATCCCTCTGCCCTTCTCCAGGTTTCCCAGGGGAGGAGTCTCACTGCCTTCCTCCCTGGCCAGATCTCCTGGAGACATAGTCGTAGAAATGTCTGCGAGACTGGACCAGTTAGGGCATCCATCCCCTGTAGGTCACTCCTGAGACTAGAACATGTTTTGTCCATATTTCTCTGTTTTTGGCATCTCAATATGCCATTTTCTTAGAAGCATCCATCCAGCTACCTTAAAGCTTTTCCAAAGAACAGACAGTAGAGCCAGAACTCAAAGGGGAGTTACATCTCCCAAGAGGGCTCTTTGTCTTCTTGTAGAAAGCTCTCCAGGAGATTAATATTTTGGAGGGCATAGTTAAAAGGGAAGAATGTGCCTGAAGGGCATAAGAGGAAATGTTTGATAAGAAAGCACAGCCAGTCACGGACCCTATCTGGGACTTGGTCTGGTTACTGGAGGTGAAACAGGTAGGTAGCTATTGGAGGGGCCCTACAAAAGGGCAGTGGCAAATCTCATTTTCAGCCCGGAGAAGCGCCAAACAGAAGGTGATCTGGAGAAAGTTCCCCACATGGGGTAAGGGCAGCTCCTCCCCAGGGATTCCCATCACTCATCACCAGAAAGAAGAGGAAAGTCAGGCCAGAGATGAACCAGCTCACAGGTTTCGGCACCAAAATGTTCAGGTCATGTAGCTGATTAGACCCCAAGTGACCCGATTCGGAGATCAAGCTAGCAAGTTCAGTCTCCCAGCAGTGGCCAGCTGGAGTCCTCTCCTCCAAAGTACAAGAGGATGCATCCTTTTTTGTAACAAATGATGAAAAGTTTAAGGGAAAGTTCCAAAGAGGGAAGGGGATCAACCTCCATTTATTTATTGGCAAAAGTCGGGGGTGGGGGGCAATGTCATAGATGAGAGGCAGAGGTAGGTAACTTGGTTTTTGATTGGGTTTGAGGCTACTGTAGCCACTTTCACAATGCCAGGAGGAATAGTTGGGTTTGCATTACAACTGCCAGGAAGAACTTATATTTGCATCACAAACTGCTGGGGAGAACTGTTGATGCGTGACAGGTCAGTTCCCTTGGTAACCTTATGAGTACTGTGTGTGTTCTATAATACAAATCAGGGCCTTTGTTATCCCTAGGAAACGTTAGATTCTAGAGTAAAATATGTTGGCATCTGGAGTTGCCACCAGGTTCTCTAGCTAACCTTGACAAAAACCACTGTTGTTTAAGTCTGACATGTTGTGTTAGACTAGAGGAGAGCTTATTTTGATTTTCTGCAAATGCATCAGAAACTAAACATAAGTGAAAAAAACTTATTAAAAAAGCTGTGTTTTACAA
Source organism: Heterohyrax brucei (assembly GCA_028571685.1). NCBI lineage: Eukaryota > Metazoa > Chordata > Mammalia > Hyracoidea > Procaviidae > Heterohyrax > Heterohyrax brucei. Next base: position 44,351,822 of record CM053144.1, on the reverse strand, counting down.
TAAATAATAAATTTCTTTTTTCCCTTTTTTAAATTATGATTGAGTGAAAATGTACATTCCCACATAAATTTACATGCCCACCTATATGCCGCTTCCGCTGCTCTCCCTGTCTGGTGACAACACACTATTCCTCTCTGCTCCATACATGTCTCATCTTCCCAACAGTTTCCTTTCCCCTCCTCTCCACTCACTCCCCTTACTCCAACCAGAGGTCCACAGGATGATATCCTATAGATGCATAGAACCATAATGTGCATCCAATATGTGGTCTCTCTGCATCGTCAAGTCCAATCCATTCAAGTTCAAAGAGTGGACCTTCATAATGATTCATGGGCAAGGGCAGCATCAGGTCCAGAAGCCATGCTCCCAGGGGTATCCTGAAGCCGCTGGACCATCAACTGTGGTCTTTTAGTGGAGATCTCAGGTGCACCCCTTTTCATTCTTGTGTTGCCAGTGAGACTCGACTTTGTGAGCTCCATCACGGCTGTCACAGGTGGCCAGGCACCATCGGTTCTTCCGGTCCCAAGTCGATGTAGGCATCCACACATGTGGGTCTCTCTGTCTTCTGGATTGTCTTTCCCCCATGTTGTTTTGGCCCTCAGAGAGCATCCATTCCTGCTGAGTTGGGACCAATAAATAATAAATTTCTACCTGCTACCTCTGTTCAACCTATCCCCTGCCCATCCTAAGGATATCAGTCATGTCTAGGAGCATTGACTAAATCCATGGGATACTTTTCCACCCTCATTTTAATGTCTCTGAGGCAATGGACACTGTCTATCCTTCCCTTCTTAGATCATACTTCTTCAAAGTAGCAAACTGAGTGAGACCTGATGTCTGAGGTGTTTCCACTATCCCCTCTATTTTCATCTGTCCTGTACTGAGTGATACTAAATTTAGTCTGGAAAAACAATAAAGAGTAATCAGAAAAAGTTAAGGCTACAATAATTAAAGAAGGAGGGCAACATAATAGATTTGGAGAAATTGATATAGTCTTCATTTCTTCTGCTCCACTCAGGACTAGTTCCTCTCTAGGTCTGTAGCTCAGCAGATAGCCTGGATCGTGTCTTTCCTCTCTCAGGTGTTGCTTACTTAGAAAAAAGAAACCAACTGCTGTTGCATTCATTCTGCTTCTGTAAAACATGGATTTAGGCCACCTGCCACAAAAGCCAATAATGAACAGGGGTAAAGTAAATGCACAAGAGGTTCATTACATGCTGGCATGTAAGAGACAGGAGGAATTCGGGTCCTTAGAGCCTGTCCAAATTGGTCAGGTGAAAATCGGGGTTATGAGAGCAGGTGGGAGGTAGCATCCATCCTGGAGTAGGCTGTATCCGATCTGTGGTCCTGGAAGCTCTTAGTTGTCAACCCAGACAGGGAGTCCCCAATGGCATTTTTGTTGGTCCTCTCCACTCAGGGCCTCTTAAAAGGATCTGTAAAAAGTAGCTTTAGAGGTATTGTATCAGTGGTTCCTGTCTGTTAATGTGACTTCCTCTTTTCAGACAGGAGAAAAACAAGAGGGAAAAGTCAGTTCTATAAAATAATTCTTTCTAGTTGTCTATTTAATTTTCCCTTTTAAAAGCGGGGGTGCTGAAGGCCCCCCCCTCCCGTTTCAATAGTGACCCTATAGAAACAGTAGAACTGCCCTGTACAGTTTCCAAGGAATGCCTGTGAGATTTGAACTGCTGACCTTATGGTTAGGAGTTAACCACTATACCACCAAGGTTTCCAATATTAGGTTTTCCACTTCCTGTCATGCTTCCCCCACCTCCCCAGTTTAATTCTCTGTTTGTTGGAATAATCCTCCAGACACTCCCTGAGAAAGAGTGCATAGGGGTTCTTTTTAAACCTTGTAAGACTGAAAATACCCATTGATGTCTGACTGATAATTTGGCTAGATTCAGAAATATAGTGTGGAAATCTTTTTCCTTTATTTCTGAAGGAGAATTCTAAGACATTCCTCCCCTGTCCTGTAACTTTCAGCATTGCTGTTGAGAAGAGAGATACCATTTTGATTCCTAATTCTTTCTATGTAAGTTTTGTTTTCTCTCTAGAAAGTTTTAGGATCTTCACTTTATCTCACTGTCTGATATTTATGAAGATGTTGTCACAGGACAATCTCTGGGTTCATGCTGGTGGTAAATGTAAGAAGATAACAAAGGTCACTTAGGTTATTAGCTAAATTCTATCTTCTGTCTCAATTACCACCCTCAGACCAGAATAGCAGGTCTGCGTTCCTCTCCCTATCTCTAAAGAAATAGAATTGATTAAGACTTCAGAGAAAGATAATGAAATTTTGGGTAATTCACACTGTTTGATAAGATGTAATGTAACCTTATGATGTAATGAAATCTTTTCACTCCTATGACAAATACCCCTTTGAATTCTGGTTATAAAAACGACCGGAAATGTAACCCAAATGGGACACTTTTTTGGAGAAACAATCCTCACTGTCCTCCAGATTTGCTGGCTATCTGCAAATAAAGCATTGAACTCCACACTGTCTCTGAATTTCATCTGTCAGTGACAGGTAGAACAAATTTGCTTCAGTTCAGCAACAATACCACTTTCCTGGAAGGTGATCTCTGAGACAGGAGGTTGGTATAAAAATTGAAGGTTTATTTGTGTGTCGACAACACAATGAGGCAGAGGAGTCCTTCAAAATCCGCCTGTCTATTCTCGAGCAGGATTTTTAGAGGGAGAGGCTATGTTAATGCAGGGGTAGAGAGTTCTTGGTGAGTTCCAAGTGATCTGTGGAGAGGGCCTTGAAGGAGCCTGAATTTCTTTAATCCTTTGACCTCCCTCAGTCACCCAGGTGATAAGATACCAGGTGCCACCTGGCTGGTGATCTGGCAGGTAGTTACCCATCATCAGGGTAACAGAGTTGGTGCCAATTTTAGTCACCTGGTACTGCTCCAACAGAAAATACCACGAGTGGAAGCCTTCACAAGGAGAATTTTTTTGTCACAGTCTGGTAAGCCACAAATCCATTAACAAGTTACAAGTCCTTTCAACATGAGAAATCATCACAGTCCAGTAAGATAAGTCCAAATCCAGCGAGAGCATCTCGGCACAGGAACCTCAGGTCCAAAAGACATGCTCTGCTCTCGGTACTTCTGAGGTAGCAGATTCCCAACTTCCTCGTCTCTCTTCTCTGCCTTATAACCTACAAACTTGTAGCTTGAGACCTGCCTCACTAACACAACTGTTGCCCATTCTCCATCATCAATCTCACAGAGGCAGGATTCACAACATATGGGAGAAAAGGCACAATATTAGGACTCATAGCCAAGTCAAATCAACACATACATTTTTGCAGGGACACAATTCAATCCATGACAGTGCCTATGCCACTTGGCCAGCAATGTGACTGAATATGCTCAAAACAAGTCATTTGTCATGTCCTCCCTGGTCTCCTGCTGAAGTTATTCATTGCTGGTTACACCCCAATTACCAAGACAGGAGGTGTTATTCATAACCAGTGATAAAGTTTCTAACATTCATGATAGTGTCTTCCAGGCTAGGAGTCTCCTGTTCCAATATCACCATTTGGGACTTGTGGAATGTGGAGGTTGTGTTTTTCATGGATGTTGGGGGTGCTGGATCTGAAATAGTGCCTCCCAGGTATCCAGTTTCAAGACCTCCTATTGTTTGAAAGGATATTTCTCAGGCCCCCGGTTTCATTGTGCTCCGATGTGGGGCTTTTGCCACACATTATGGCATTTGATGAGCCTTTTCAAGACAGAAAAAAAAAAAATTAAATCATTTCTTTATCTCCTTCCCCTTGTTTGCTCTTTTCTCTTCTTGGAAGTAACACTAGCTGGATGGCATATGTTCTATTTTACTAAAAAAGAACCAAACCTGCTGTCTGCAAATAGATTCTGAGTTACAGGATCCTACAGGACAGGGTAGAAGAATTACAGTTTCCAAGGAATTGCTGGTGGATTCAAACTTCCCACATTTTGGGTTAGAAGCCAAGTTCTTAAACACTGTGCACCAGGGCTGCCTTCTACTGTATACCAAAATCCAAATCCAAACCCACTGAGGTAGAGTCCATTCCAACTTAGAGTTCCCGTAGAGTGTCTGAGGCTGTAAATCTCTACAGAAGTGGGGCCACTGGAGGTTTGAACCACAGACCCTTAGGTTATCAGTCAATCACTTTAACCACAGAGCCACCTTCTACTATATATCCTTTTATCACATTTCTCTTATTTTTTATTCTCCTTTCTGTCTACCCTCCTATACCTCTCACTTTCTAGGAAATTTCTAGAACTTTGTTTTGGATTAATAATAAAAAAAAGAATGCCATAATGTTTATTTTCTAGGGCTCCCCTCCCTTCCCAATTCTGTTTCATAGGTGTAATATCTTTTCTTGCCTCCCTGAGGATTTAATAATTTAAAAGAAAAGAATCAAAAAGTCTACAGTGTACCTGTTTTGCGCTTGATTTCTTTTTCTCCCCTAGTATTTCTTTTCTTTTAGTTCTTGTTTTTTGTTGTAAAGGAATTTCACAAACATCTGGTGATATTTGGTTTTAGTTAACATTTAAATTAAGGAACCAAAAAGCTGATTGTAGAAGCCCTGAAGGCTGGGGCAGCTTGTAGAGTGGAAAGTCTTATTTAGAGAGTCCCCTGGAGGCCTGAGCGCCTTGCCGGGGGGAACTTCAAAGGTCCGTGTGTGTCATTGCTTACCTCTGGGGCAGTTTCTCCTGACATATCTGCAGCTCAAGCTGGAGCAGCAAGGGCGCTAAGCCTGATGGCAGTGTTCTGGAGTACGGCGGGGAAAGGCATCCAGGAATTCTCGGCTCTGTACCTACATTCTCTCAGCCCCCCCTGGTTTTCTGGTCCAATGCTTCTCCAATGTTTCTCCTCTTTCAGCTTCTGAAACTCACCTCAACAGCCAGTATCAATGTCCGAGGCCCCCAAACCTCAGTCACTTGATCCCTTGCTGGAAACCCTGGTTGCTACTGGTTAAACGTCTCAGTAGTTCAAATCCGCCAGGCGCTCCTTGGAAACTGCGGGGCAGTTCCACTCTGTATGTAAGGTCGCTGTGAGTCGGAAACGACTCGATGGCAGTGGGCTTGGTGTTTTGGATTGCTCTACACTGGCTCGCCTGCTTTCTGCTCAGGTCTACATTAGCTGGCTTCCTCCATTCGGGTTGGGTTACCGCCGATTCGGTTGTTTGGCCTGGCGGTCCCTCGACTGCCGCATTGTCACAGAGCGGAAGCTCACTCGTCCACCCCGAGGCGGCGCCGGCGGACGGGATCCCGGCGCCCGATGACTGAGAAGGGAAGAGCGGGGCGACAGACTTGAAATCGTAGCTCGGGGGGAAGGAAAACCGCGGGAGAGAATTAAAGTTCCTGACACCCCTGACAAGAAAATTCTGTTTTTCAGCTACACAGTTTACATTCTGATTCGCTGGATAAACCCTAAACCAAAGAACAAAGACGACTAGCTGTCGCACACTCATTGGAAATGAAGATTATGGCAGTTTGGAAACCCTAAAGCTGTGTGTCAGGATGGCCGAGTGGTCTAAGGCGCCAGACTCAAGTTGTACTTCCTCTGCCTGGGGATTCTGGTCTCCGAATGGAGGCGTGGGTTCGAATCCCACTTCTGACACAGAGAATTATTTTCTTAACTTTGAACATTTTTCTCGATTCTAATTTCTGTCTCTCTCTTTTTTTTTCCTCTCCAGATCATAACTAAAACGGCGCACTTTCAGTAAGGTCTATTTTGATTGCTACTTAATCCTGAGACGTTTTGCTCTGTATTCTAGTTAGTTCACTATCCTAGACAAGGGCAAAGTCGGGGGCATCTTGGCGAAAATCGGTCTGAAGGGGATAGAAAAACGTTGCACATAGAATGCGTGACTACAGGGGAGCCCTGAGCTCGTGGGTCGTCTGCAGTGGACTTCCGCACTGCACGAATTCATCAAACTCAAAGATTATAAACTGAGAGTAAGAGAAAAATGGTTCAAATGCAGTCAGGGGCCGGGGAGGAGAACAAATGCGAAAGAAAAAGAAAACACTAAGGTTCCACCGAGATTTGAACTCGGATCGCTGGATTCAGAGTCCAGAGTGCTAACCATTACACCATGGAACCTGCACTTGTGAGTATGAGACACACTGTCCATCTGAGGTTTCATTTCCACGTGTTTTCTGCTTTTTTCTTTTCCTTTAGTGACAGACATACAGAATACAGGATTTTTTTCCTTTCTTAAAAAAATGCCACCTCACAATAAATGTGCCTTTTGTGTAGACTTCAATATTGTTACAGGGATGATTTTTTTTTTTTCGTAATGATGACGATACTTTCCAACAGATGAAAGCACCTCTGCCCTCTTCCAACCCCGGGCGCTTGAAAAAGCCGATCACAGCGAGGGCGGTGTGGGGATGGCATTCACAGTTTCTGCGGCCGGTGTCTCGGGTTTCATTTTCTCCTCGATTGCAGAGCTGAATCCAGATCCGTAAACATTGCTACCCATGGCAATTTTGATTTGTTTTTATTTGCATCCTATGCAAGGGCAAACTCAATTTTAGTCTTATCCTTTGAAAAGGGGGAAAAGAAAATGATAACATCTTCTTTCTACAGCTTCCCTTAACGTGCAGACCACTCTAGCTCCGCCTCTGCGTAACTTTGGACTTGAATTTTAAAAATCTCCCCTCGCCCTCCTAAAAGTCTGAAGCTCAGGGACTAGGGCTCACTCCTCTTTGTCATCTTTTGGTCCGCGACATCGTAAGAGCTCGGTAATACTTGTTGCATGAATGCATCTGTAAATCATTTTCTGACATTGATGCCTTATTCTATGTCCACTTAAGTGCCGGTTATAAAATAGGTACTAAATAAATGTGAATTGAATTGAATATATCATTTTGAGAGTGAAGAAGGAAGCCAAGAAATTTAAAGACTCCTGGTCAGGTGTACTGGATTGAATGGCATCCCCTTGAAAATGTATCAATTTGGTTAGACCGTGGTTTCCAGCACTGTGTGATAGTTCACCGTTTTGACAACTGATTGAATATTTATGTGTTGTAAATTTTATCACTGTGATTTAATAAGAGAGATAAGCAGCAGTTATACTGATGAGGTCTACAAGATTAGGCAGTGTGTTAAGCCAATGAGAAATATAAAAGAGAAAGGTGAGTAGTGAGACATGGAAATTTCGTACCACCAAGAAAGCAGCGCCAGGAGCAAAACAAGTCCTCTGGACTTGAGTTTCCTTTGCTGAAATGCTCCAGACCAAGGAAAGACTGAAGCATCACAAGGATGCTTCAGAGCCAACATGGAGAGGAAGCCTTTCCCTGGAGCTGGTTCCCTGAGTTCAGACTTCTAGTCTTCTGGACTGTGAGAGAATAAGCTTCTTTATTAAAACCATCCACTGTGGAATTTCTGTTACAGCAGCAATAGTTGACTAAGACATCAGGTGACTCTTAAGTGCTCTTAGTATCTACTTCTGCCATGTCCCACCCCCTTACCTCCACATAAACTGTCCAGTCCATCTTCACCAGTCTCTTGGCCTTGTTAAAAGACTGTGTACTATCACAGGTCCAGCTGAACAACGGTACAGGCAATTATTCTCAGTACAAGCAATATGCTTTTCATTACATAAGCCACATCTTATTTCTTAAAGAAATGTTCTCTACTCCTAAAATGATACCAGAAGCTCAAAAGCCACCAATCATACGCAGACGTTAAACAGCCTTCTAAGCACTGGCAAGGGGAAGGGATTTAGGTGACACCTTTGCTTCCTTCTTTTCAGCCTTAGCACATTTATCCCCAGTGAACAGACAGTGGGTAAAGACCTGAGACAGGGGGCAGACAGCCGTGGAGATGGGTCTATATATTCTTCTTTTTCCTTTTTTTTTGTTGTTAAGAAACTGTTTTATTATGGTTTAGGTGAAAGTATACAGAGCAAATTAGTTTCCCATTCAACAATTCATACACAGATATGTTTATGTATTGCTGAGTCTAGGGTCCTAAGAGCGTTGCATTTTTTTTCATTAAAATCATTCATGTTTGGTTAAAAAATATTGCAAAGCAAATGCAAGCGCTTGAAGGCTACTGAGGGGAACGTCTATGGGAAAATGATGCCTGGACCAGACAATACACAATTTGTTCCCTGATAATCTGAGCAAAAATGGTTTACAGTTACTTGGTAGCGGAAATGACTGCAGAAAAAGCCAGTCAGTGTTGCATAATCAGCGGTCCAGAAACCAGCTCAGCTGGAGTGTCCTAAGGAAAAGAAACTTTGAAGCACCTGGGCCCTACCTAAAACTGCAGCTCCCACGGTCTTCTGGAATCTTCCTCTCTGCATGCCTTACCCATTTCACAAACTTGAAGGACATTCTTTCATGTATTTATTCATTGAAGCCTACCACAAATATTTGTTTAGTTTTCATGCTGTAGGGAAGCCAGAGAAATATAGCTCTATAACTGACAAAGCTTATGGTTGGGAAAAGCCGTTAAGCCGAAATGTCCATAAGGTGGGAAAAATAACGCCTATGATAACTGGTGGATTGAGTGATAACAGAAAACAGCCAATGCCTATCACATAGAGCACCCGATGAAGTGGCAGGTGGAGATGAAGAGAGGCGGCCGGAGGAAGGGATGGCTGAGCTGAGGCGTACTGTATGTTCCCCAGCTTCCTGCATTTTCCTTTGGGAAACTGAGGCGGGACAAATGGAGAGCCCATGGCAGGCCCTTAACATTAGGGACTCTATCTTGAATTTAGAATCCATTGTGAACTAGGAACAACCTCTCTAGACTTAATAGCTAAGTCTTTACCTAATGACCTAAGTAAAAGACCAGAGAGGGAATGCCAAATCACGTGTTGTGAACGTTTTCCAGATCACTGACTAGGTGGCGCCTGGTAACGGATTGCCCGCTCGGATGATCCACTTGAAACAAAAGTCGGAGGAAGCCCACACCTCCCCCAGGAATCTTGAGTTCCTTGGTATTACCTGCCCCCACACTAGCACGTGGCCTTTCCCTTTAAAAGCCCTTCTGCTTGGAGGGCAGACAAAGCCGTAGGAGGCGTGCTGTTGTGTATTTCCGGAATTACTCATCTCGTCCGTCTCCAGGTTGGCTTTGCGGCAGGCTGCACAAGTCCAACTTTTAGCTAACGAATTTCTGAGGCCCAACGTGGGGCCCACGCCACTGTGGCCTCGACTACCCGGTGCTGGGCTTGGGGACCGGCTGACGCTCACTGGAAAGCAGCCGCGCAGTTGTGTGGCCTCAGGTGTGCTCCTCGCCTGCCGGGGTACCGCCGGCCCTTAACCGCGTCTTCCTAGGTGAGTAACCGAAGAATTCCCCAGGGTGAGAGTCTGCATCCCCTCTCCTGGTTACGCTCAGGGCCCAGTCAATGGAAGGAGGGTGGGAGGGCCGCACCGAACCCGAGGTTGTTCTACGGACGGTGCTTGGAGCAAGTGCCCCCGAGTTTCCCAGGGTTAGCCTCGAACACCAGATTTCTTGAGTAGGAGTGCTTGGAAAGCCTCCAGGAGGCGTCGGGGTCCTGGTGTGTGAGTGTGGAAGAGGTGAGAGGACCGGGCGCGTGTCTGAAGTGGATGCGTGTGAGTGTGGCTTTGCGCTTGTGTCCCCCAGGTTGTCCGAACGAGGCAGAACTGGTTAGGTAGCGTCTGTTCCACTTATTTACATGGAACTCCTCCCCAGGTTTGGATGTATTTTGGGGACAAACTTGTCACCGATATAAGACTTGGCGACAGAAGTTAAAAGACACATGACAAGCTCAGGGCTGTTTATAAGAACGCCTCAGGGGAAGCTGCGGGCCGAAGATAAGAACTAGGGGAATAATTACCAAACTAGACTTTATTAGGAGAAAGGTTACTTTTCAGGCAGATTGTGCGTGGTTTTGCCAGCGCGCTGAGGAGGGAAATTGCGACCTCTAATGACCGCGATGGGGAACGGTTCCTCTATTCTACCCAAATCTCTTTTAGGATTTGTACTAGCCAACTGGAAAAAGCATAGTTATGTAAGGTCCTGAGTGCAACGCCACCCCGCATTCACTCACAAGAGACGGTTCTTGATGCAAACAGCAAGAGGTTTTTATTCCAGCGCGCTGGGGCTCAGTCCATACTCTTGTCAGAGTAGAGTGAATGAGCCCCGAAAAAGAGAATTACAGAGTATATAAAGGCGGGGTCTTACATTCCTGGGGGAGGTGGGGTTGGGGAAAGGTTCCGGTAGGGGAGGTTGATTTCGGCAATTCGTGGTTTGCATAAGCTCAGGGCTCGGGGCTAGGGCGGTTATTTCGGGTATATTTTCTTCCTGTTATTCCCGAAACTAGCCTTTTGTGGTTAGGTAAGTTCCTGGAATGCTGAGGGGGTTGGTCCTATATTGTCCTGCTCTTTGGTATGGAGGATCTCACAGTTATAAGCCCATGATGAGGAAGAAAATGAGTATTTTTGTATTCTAACGCATGTCCAAACTATGCATTGGGAGATGAGGAAAAATGGTTAGAGTTTGGGTCTTCGAACTTTAATACGGTCCTGCAGGTTGATATGTTCTGTAGGAGTGAGGAAAAGTGGGATGAGGTTCCCCATGTTCAGGCCTTCATGTCTATCAGACCTTAAGTCCTTCTAGTTAGATTTCCTTCCAGGTAAAACAAAAGCAGAGGATTCTCCTTGATTCTTCTGTGGGAGATCCTCTCTCCTGATCATGGCTTTCATGTCTCTCTATCAGACTTTAAATCCTTCTAGTACGATTCCCTTCTAGGGAAAACAAAAGCAGAAGATTCTCCCAATTCTTCTGTGGGAAATCTTCTCCTGGAAAGCTGGATTCCGACTGCGGTTTCAGCCTCTCTCTCCTCTCTTAGGGCAAGTCAGAGAGTTGAGATCCATCCTAGCTTTGGTGTGGCGGCTCTCAGTTTGATCCCGATGATCTCGCTGGCTAGGGTGGATAAAGGAAGAGAAGAGGAGGCAGTGGACTCTACTACAAGTATGGTCTCTCTCTCAAACCCGGAAGGGTATGATTTTTGTTGAGGGAACCCCTCACCCCAGGCAGGGCAATATTTTTTAAGAGCAGTCCTGGTGGGGGTAGATGCAACTGGCCACCCACAAACTTCCTCCCTTCACTACCTCCGATTTATACAATTGGCAAATCCACCTTCCTCCCTGCCATTGCAACCCAGATCGAATGGTTCAGCTCTTCCTTTCCATTTTCTACACCCATCGCCTGACCCGGGCACATAACCAAGTCCTTCTGGTTACTTTGCTAACTTCAAAGAAACAGAGGATGGTGCTAGAACAGGCTAGGAAGGAGGCCGATTGATTGCATGATCTCGATCTCACGAACGAGAACTGCTCCGGGGAGATCGAAGTCGTCCCTACTCAAGATCCCGGATGGGACCGTAACAGTGAGAAAGGGAAGACTAGGTTACAGCGCTATCGGGACTGTATAATTTTGGGGTTAAAGAATGGGGCTCCGAAGCCTAAAAGCTTGAAAAAGATGAGGAAAGTAACCCAAGAGGAGAAAGAGAATCCCTCTACATTCCTTGAGAGAATAACAGAGGCATTCCACCAGTACACCGACATCGATCCTGAGGACACCACTAATTCTTGGCTCCTCAACATGACTTTCATCACCCAGAGTGCTCCTGATATTAGGGAAAAGCTCCAAAATTTGGAGGGAAGACTGGAGATGCCAACGGGGGAACTTTTAGAAATTGCTTTTGAGGTTTTTGATTCAAGGGACCAGGTGGCAGAGCAAGAGGAGAAACAGAAGATGAAACAGAAAGGTGCTTTATTGGCCACTGCACTGACCCCACTAGCTCAGATAGGAAGGGTGTGGAAATAAGTTAGGAGCCAGACAAGATACGGACTCCTTGAGATTGCACCAATGTGCCTATTGCAAAAAATGTGGCCATTGGGAGTGCCCCACGAAAAGGGGCTCAGAAATGGGGAGTGCAGTGCAGGCTGATTAAAAGGAACACACTTTGGGGAAAGATTCTGACTGAAGGAGCCCGGGGCTGAGGATCCTGTTACCCATCTCCCAACCACCAGCCCCTAGCAACCTTGAAGGTGGGAGCAGGGGTGGTCATGGGAGCGACTGATCAATTTCATCCTTGACACAGGGGCCACCTTTCTGGCCTAAAACACTGCAGACTCTTGTCTCAGCCCATGAACTATGCAGGTCGTTGGAATCTCTGGGAAGCCGGCCACCTGTGGCTTTCTCCAGTTAGTAAATTGCATAGTTCCTCTGTTAGGCCGAGATTTGTTGGGAAAATCGGGAGCCCAGGTGACCTTTAAGCCTTCCAAGATGCTAATCCAAATCCTCCCTGATCCACCTTTGGCTCATGTAGTGCCCTGGGAAATACTGGCTGCAATTCCTGTGTTTACCAATCTTCCCCAGCTTTTAGGGGGCCGCACCAATAAACACATAATGCCAGTATGCAATAGCTCATTTAATTACATAGGAAAGGCTGCGGCCCTGCCTTCGTGCCTAGAACACAGCTCCCTGTGTATGCCATTGTGGGAAGTAGAAAAGTCAACTACTGTGACCAGTGGCTCCAAGAACAGGGATGAGATTATCATCTCATGCTGAGGTACAAAGCCTCACACCTGAACAGGCAGCAAAAGCAGTCCTGAATGTGCTCAATGGATTTAATCCTTTCAGTATAGCCAGACATTCAATGATTGCTGTTATTGTTGTGATAAGTCTAATTTTCTTAGTACTTTGCTTTCCTAGTCGGATGCTGAATCTTCCAGCAGCAACTGAGGGAGTTGGCCCTGGCACATTATAAAACCAAGCTGACTATACAGAAATAAGAGGGAGAGATGCTCGTATCTCTGTCTGTGCCCGCAGGATTCTTCCCTTTCTTATCTGCCTACCTGTTTGCCTGACTCTGTGGCCTTTCTGTAGAATCTTCCTATTTTGTTGTTCCTAAATGACAGCATCTCTTTTGCCTGCTATAACCAAGGGAGTGTTTTGTATATGCCCCCTATGTGAGATGGCTTTGTGTCTTCCTGGCCATGCGGAGGTTGAGGCCTCCCAGGGGCTGATGCCATGTACTCGGGGTTTTTTGCCCAATGCCGTAAGCTGGGCCCATCTGTTACAGCAGCCAATCAGGGAAATCCCAAGGCAGCTGCTGGGCATAGAAGCCACGAGGGCATAGGCTACAAAGGAGAGATAAACTTCCGCTCATCACCTCACATCTCTGTGTTTGGCCCTGGAGGATGGCTGGTTAGCCAGAGACGGGTAAGATTCCTCAGAGGAAGAACAACATAAGACAGGCACAGTTGCAGGGGGCTATCAGGAAGAACCTTCAGATGGGGCTCAGGCCTTCACCCCCGAGGTCTCCTGAGGAAGGTGTCCTGCCTCCATGGCTGTTTTGTGCCCCATGCCCAGCTCAGGACGGGACCCAGGTGACAAACTGAGACATGGCGAACAGCAGCTGCCCTGGCCATACTAAAAATTTGTCTTCATTTGCCTCTTTCTCCTTCTGCTTATCACCTTATTGATACTTCCTGTATAAAAACAAAAAGGGGGAGATGCTGTGGGCTGGGAGCTGCTGTGTCCTAGTCCCCTTGTCCTCCCCCCTCCTGCTTCCCATGTTTGTACCTCTCTGCTTGACACCTTGAAACTGTTTTCTTGAAACTTTGCAGGATAATGAGCCCAGACTAAAACTATTTGCATGTTCCTGTCCTTCGTTTTAAGACAAAACTTCCATGCCCTCTGTAACAAAGATCATGACCATTTTTGGCAGTGAGTGCTGCGCTGTTGTCTTCCTACCTAGCATATAAATAAAGCTTGTAAAAGAGATTGGTGGCCATCGTTTTCCATCAGAGACCTTGGTCCTACCTGGTGCCAACTTTATCTGTGTGATGTATTCTTTGTGTGACTGAGTCTTTCTCATCCCCTTTCCTGTCCCTCGGCCCTGGAGCATTACCAGTGCAGGTTGCTGGGGTGCCTGATGCAGCAAGGAATGTTGACATATAAAGAAAATTCTAATACTCCCTTCTGACTAGTACTCACAAAGATATTGAGTTTGTTTTTCCAGGCTAGTCTTGACTAATAACTGGGTAGAGTGATTCCAAATTTACAGCCTACTGTTCCTGAGAAAAGTAGGCAGCCTGCAGGCTTCAAGGACTACTAGCCTTGAAATTAAGTCGTGTCTTCTCCAACCTCGTAGCCTCTGAAAACTTGCATGCCTGGAACCCTTCACTGCCCTCCTTCCCTTGCAGAAGCCTTTTTATAAAATTTCCAAGCCTGAACTTGGGGTTGTTTTTAGGGTGCTAACCTACCATATTCTCAAGCTGCTGGTCATCTGAATAAATTGCTTTTAAGATGCTAGGTCCCTGTTTCTATGCATTGGCTTAATACTGGCAGGCAGCATGAGTCTGCAACAGGATTTTTTCAGTAACATGTTTGGTGACCTTGGCAGGACAGTGTTGAGACTCTCCAGTGGCTCCCTGGTAAGTGTGCAGATCTTACAAGGGCATCCTGTGGTCACTTACCCTTCTTCCCTATCATCTCACTAAAGAGATTGAATTAAGTTTTGTCTGGTTATCACTATAGCTCTGTGAAGGGCTACCTGGTTTGCAGATGTCATAAGGACCCACTTGTTCGGTGTACCATCTGCTGACCCATAAGGGGCTACCTGGTCTGGATCCTGTGAGGACTGCCTGGTATGTGCACCATCCAGTCTGCGACTCCATAAAGAGCCGCCTGGTTAAATTGTGGTCCAAGGGAATGCAGCCCTATTTCTATCTTAGCCTTTCATGCTGGCCTTCTGTTTGGCAACCTGTTTTTCAGCTTCTCATCATTTTTGTGACGTTTGCGTTCAGTTGTGACTCCAGGTTTATAATTTTCTCTGAAAAGTTTCTGAGAGATTGTGCTGTTCCTGTAGGCGGAATGTTTAATGTATGTAACACTTCAAAAGTCTGACTTTCAGCCACGAATTTCACCATTGCAACCGTGGAAGTGTTTTTCTTCTATTAATGTCTTACTTACCATCTCTGTTTTGTAAAGAGACATTTGCCTCTGTTTCTTCTGTGTCTAGAGCCTCATCTAGAGGGCTGTCCACCTAGTGTCTGGGCCACGCACAGCACTCACCTACACTGCACTTCTCCTCGTAATGAAGGTGATTCTCTTCCAAATTCTTTTGTTACCTCCTGTTGAAATTCTTCCCTAGTTGTAGGTATGAACTTGTAGTTACTAGTAACAGATTTTGGAGAGCAGTCAGGAGATACATACCTCAGCTCATTATGATCCAGTGGAGCAGACAGACACCTCTCCCTTGGGACCAGGCAAAGTGATCACCAGAGATATTTTTCTCCCAGCCTGCTTACAAGGTGAGTGGCCTAAGCGCCACTCTGCTGAGTGGAAAATTAGAGGTGACTTTGTTGGCTGTTTTTCTTTCTCCTCAACTGTCTGTATCTGGATTATTAGTGTGTGTCTCATGTTGTGGGAATTCCCTTTCAGTTTTAGTAATCTGGGTATAGAATTGTGTAGCAGTCTCCAGTCTGCTCTGTCTCTGCTCTTTGACTTTCTAGGGTCACCACTATATTTGCACCACTCCAACCATTTATCCCAATTTAACTCCTATTCTGGTGGTCAGCAGCTCCATTTTTTTGACATCAGTGGTTTTGTGGACGAAAGACCTGCTGGTCATTCTGTTAAGTCCTAAGAATAATCTTGTAACTCCTAGGCTCCTGGTCACCCATAGGAGGGGTGACTTATGTTCTGGTAGAGGGGAGGCTGACTGCTGAGGTCAACAAATCACTCATGATGGAGGGAAACCTCTGTACTGCTCGTGTTTAAAATTCCTATGTTTTGAATACTGTTAACCAACCATTCCCTGGGCCCTTCTTCTTGTTTCCAAAAAAGTAAGCTCCCCTGTTTCTGCAAGCAACTCCTGTGCTGGGAATCTTCCACACCTGTCTGGTGCAGCACCTAGCACTGTGTCGTGCGTGGAGAGAGGGGTCTCTCTTTGTCTGTCCCTTTTAGGTGCTCTGAGACCCAGGGAATCAGTGATCATTTAAGCAGCTGTCTGTCTGAGGGACTAATCGTCCCATGTCTTAATCCTAAGGGTATATGGGAGATTGAGGCAGTAAAGATTACCTCTGCCAAGCTCATGTGATTATCTGGGAGGTTGAAGCAGGTTAAAATCAAGAGAAGTGCCTGAGTTAAGATTTCTGTTAGCTATTTCCTCTTTTGTTTTTAAGTAAGATTACTGCATGGGGTTTGCAGCCTTCTCCCCTCCTCATCTTACTTTCGATCTGGCTTATCTATCTGCAGGTACCTTCCTGATCTCTCACTATTTTTCTTTCTTGTGCTCCAGCTTATGTGGATCCCACGTCTGTAACTTCTAATACAAAGTATCTAAAAATTGAGTCATACGTGTGAGAGGACCCTGTCCCTGAAATTCAGAGACGTCTTATCCAATGATCAGACCTCACTATTAGCTGAAAACAGCCTGGTATGTCCCACTTGGCGTAACCATAAAACATAAAATAACTTTATGTCTGCCACCTCCACCCTCCTAATCAAAGCCCTTCCCTTATCAAACCTTGACTGTAGACAAACCTTACTAGTCAACACTTGTTCCTTATCAAATCATAGATCCCCTTACCAGAATTTCTTGCTATCCCTCTTCTCTTTATCAAACCATAAATACTCTTACCCACGCTACCTCGTCAGAACTTCAGAACTAGCTGGCCAGGGTGCAGGCTGAGCCACATCTTGGTTTGGAGGCCACTTTCCTTTCTCCTCTAATAAACCTGACTGGACTCTTGAACTGGTGTATCTCTGCCTCTGTGTAGTGCCATTCTCTCCCCAACATTTTTGGTGCTGAAACCAGAACAGAGGTGTACAAGACCACCAGCTCTAGAGTCCTTTCTTCCCTTGAAACCTTGCCATGGCACTCCAAACAACCAGCAGCATGCTGACAGACACTAAAACTGGTGATTTGGAGGATGAGACTTTCCTCACTTGGAAGCCTTGTTATCTCTCATTTCTACAAAGCCCAGCGCTGGGTCAAGGCTTCCCTTAGGGTGCCAGAACACTGGTTTCTTGCTCCCTGTTTTAGTCAGCTAGGCTGCTCTAACAGAAATACCACAGAGTGGATGGCTTTAACAAAGAAAGATTTATTGTTACACAGTCCGGTAGGTTGCAAGTCCATATTCAGGGTATCCGCTCCAGGGAAAGACTTTCCCCTTGTTGGCTCTGGAGGAAAGTCCAGTATTGCATCAGTCTTTGTTCAGGGAGCGTCCTCATGCAAGAACCTCTGGTCTGAGGACACACTCTGCTCCCGGTGCTGCTTGCTTGATGGTAGCGAGGTTCTCAAATTGTCCTTGGTTTCTTTTTCCTTTTATTCCTTGCAAGCTAAAGCATTAAGGGTGGGGCAAGCCATACTCCAGGGAAACTCCCCCTACAGCAGGAATTTACAG
Source organism: Heterohyrax brucei (assembly GCA_028571685.1). Lineage (NCBI taxonomy): Eukaryota > Metazoa > Chordata > Mammalia > Hyracoidea > Procaviidae > Heterohyrax > Heterohyrax brucei. The sequence goes on along the minus strand of CM053144.1, from coordinate 44,334,423 downwards.
CCCCACCCTAATCCTTTAACATACAGGTTAGCAAAACCACACAATGGAGGACAGTCCCAAGATACTGGGAACCATATCCCAGCCACGTGGCTGCACACATTTTTGGGGGGACACAATTCCAACCATGACACTCCCCCATTTTCATTCTCTGGGGATGCCCGGACAGTGAGTTGGGGCCAGAACCCAGTCCTCAGGTGCAGGGATGCCAGCCTCTCCCTGGAAGGACTGGTCTTTCCCCTTCTCTTCCTCCTACTCACTCTCTACACTATTGGACTAGCGAATCTAAGGCCCCCTAAGGACGCTCCACTAGGCTGACTCCTGAAAAATCTAGGCACCCTAGGACTCCAGAGCCAAATACTACCCAAACAACTGATTTTCTTTTGCAATACAGCCTGGTCCTTGTACAAATTAGATAATGGGAGCCAATGGCCTGACTATAACATTCTTCCGTAATCTAGACAACTTTGTAACCTATAACGACAAGTGGTCCAAGGTCCCTTACAACTAAGTTGTCTTTTCCCTTCATAATCACCCTTCTCCCTGCCAATCCTGTACTCCTTTCCAAATCCTCCTTAACAAAAAACCTCAGCCTGCTAAGCCAGCACTTCCTGAACCTGATTTCACCTCTTCTGACCATCCCTTTCCTTCTTGTTTTACTTCCCCTCTCCCTTCAGCTCTGGCAGACTCTTCTTTTCTGGAGTTTTGCTTTCTCTTTCTGGGACTAACCCTCCTCCCCTTCTTGCATTCCACTACCTGCCACATGCTTGAGGTCTTCCTCCAACCCCTTCTCTGACCCCCTTTCACCTCCAAACACTAGGTCTAGGGAACAACCCCCTGAACCCATCTGACCCCTCTGCGGAGGTCCGCCATCAGCCTTGTAGACAAAGTCACGAGCTCCTGCAAATGACGGGCTGAAGCATCTCACCTGTGACATGTTTTTTAGCCTACTGTCCTTGATATTATTTGGCTTCCTAATCAAATTTTCTTCAAAAAGATACCCCCTCCTCTCCTGGCACAAGGATCAGGGGAGATGCCTTCTGAGAGGGGCCCCTTTTTACTGCCCCCTTGGTCTATGAAATAATATCGGGAAAACTGTACAGGAATTTTCTGAGGAAAAAGAGCTCAGAGGAATGATCTCTAACACAGCCAGCTTTGAGAGCAACGAGGCCGGCCCAACCCCTGCTGACTTCCCCCAACTGCACATCCCCACCCATGTGAAAGGAATTATCCTCTTTAGAACAGCTTGAGAAGAACATAGGGTGGGGGACGGTAGATGTTTACTATCCCCGCAGGAGGAGATAAAGAGCAAAGTAGGAACAAATAGAGATCATAAACTTTAGACCCTTCCTCGTGAACCTTTTAACCTTGAGGTATAAGTAGGGCTGATTGAGCTCGAGGCATCCATAGGCCATTATCTAAAAAGCTTTGACAGTTAAAAGGATCACCAGGTTTCAGTTAACTAATAGCTCATGTGGCAGAGTAAAAAATTACATCACCTCAAGACCACGAGGTTTTTGGTTTCAAATTTGCCAACCATGAGGTTTTGGTTTTAAACTAGCCAATAGATTGTGTGGTCAGTGGGCAGGTAAAATTCACGTCACTCTTACTATAAAAACAATAAAGACAGACAGCCTTCTCTCTTGCTCTCTGGGTCGGGCTGCCTTAAACCAGAAAAGTCTTTTCTGTCTCCTTGATTCATTTCCCGCCGCGCCTCTCCCTCCCTCCATGCGGGACCCTGTAAAGTGTCGGGGCTGGCCCCCAGCACCCCTCCAAGAGGTAACAGGAGCTGAAGGCATCCTCTGGGCATATGTTCCCTTCAGTCTGGCTGACCTATCCCAAGTGAAAAAGAAGCTTGGGTCCTTTTCACTTGGCCCCTCTCATTTTTGCAAAGAATTCAAATATTTAACCCCTCATGTGGCAGGATCTTTATGTTATGTTATACTCTCCATGACTACTACAGAGGAGAAGGCTCATATCTGATCCACAGCCATGATATTTGCTAACTTGCTTCTTACTCAAGACCCTAGCCCCCACCTCCCTGGGGTGACAGCAATGTCTTCCATGGGCCCTCAGTGGAACTACCAATCTTAGTTCACCAGACTTCCCCATTTTGGCCAATCTTACCACTTGCACACAAAATGGTGAATTATGACAAAATGAAAGAAATCACCCAGAAGGCAGATGAAAATCCTGCTGCCTTCCTAAATAGACTCACAGAAACTTTAATCAAATATACTCATCTAGAGCCTGCTTCTGAGGTGGGACAACTCTATATAAACATTCACTTTATTTCCCAATCTGCCTCACCTATTCTTAAAAAGCTCCAGGACCTTGAGAATGGTCTACAGACTCCCCAAAAGGATCTTTTAAAATTGGCCTTCAGGATCTTTAATAACCGAGAGGAGGAGGCTGCCCAGTAAAGGCAGGCAAAAGACCAAATGCTGGCCTCAGCCCTTCAAGGAAAAAGGGGGTCTGCCTGGCTACCTACAAAAGACCCTGACATAGCTCCTCAAAGCCTCCAGGGCTTTGCTTCAGATGCAGGAAGGAAGGCCACTGGAAGGATGAATATCCTCAGACTGCTGAGTCTGGGGCCACCCCTTCAAAGACAGTGGCTGAGCCAGGGGTTACCCTGCCAGATCTTGGACTGGTGGCCAAGGACTGAGGAGGCATAGGCTCTAAGGCCCCTGTCATCAACATCTCACTGACAGAGACTCAGGTTTGTCTTTAGGTTGCTGGTAAGCAAATATCCTTTCTACTAGATGCGGGAGCCACTTACTCTGTATTGCCTGAATTTTCAGGGAAGCTTATCCCTTTCTCCATTTCTACTGTTGGTGTGGATGGAATCCTATGAAGCCCTCTTAGAATCCCTTATTTAATCTGCCAATTAGGTCACTTTTTTCCACACGTTTCTAGTAATCCCCAAACATCCCACCCCCTTATTAGGCAGAGACCTTCTCAGCAAGTTTCAGACAACCGTCATGCTATAGCCATCCAACCCGGATGAACATACTTAACTCCTGACACTTCTATCTCATTCTAACCCCAGAGGGACTCCTAACCTGCAAGACAAGCCCCATACCTTCCCTCCCATGTCCTCTCTGGGAGAATTCTAGGACCTAATCTTAAACTTACTTCCCCTTAACCCACTGGAAACTCCTGAAACTTTTATTTTCTCTGTTGAAATGAGACATAAGTAACTCCATTTCGAGCCCCAGATTCCATTTTCAGGAAGGGTGCAGCGAAAATTCAGGGTATTAAAGTAGAAGGCTCCAGGAAACAACTTAGCAGAAAATAACAGGAATACCCTAGAGTAATTTCACCTTTGTCTTAAAAAAAAAAAGCCTGGAGACAGCCTTACAAACAACCCCTAGAGCCAGCCCTAACCACAATCTACTGAAACATTGATTAAGGACTACATTTTACAATTTACGGAAATTCCATGTGGCTGAAATATTCACTAACGGCTACATTTTGCAACTTGCAAAAATTCCATATGGCCTTAACCAATCAATACAAAAGCCAGCTCTACCTCCCCACTTTGTGGTTTCACAACTTAAAAACTGCACGCTAGAGAAGCTTGGGGTTGCCTCCTGCTCTGAGTTTAGAGTGCGTCCCTGGTGCACCAGCCTTTTTCCTATTGGGCACATTTTTAATAAAACTTGACTTTAAAGAGAAACTGCGTTGCATCTTGAAATCCGGACCCTAACATTTGGGGGCTCGTCTGGGATTTCAGCAGCGACCTCTGTGGCTGGCTGAGCTGGTTTGAACCTCACTAGTGAGTCTGGATATTTTCTGTTAATCTCTGTGCTTGAGGTCTGGTTCTGGGACTCACAATAGAGAATCTGGACGCAGAATCACTCAGAGGCTGGGGGACACCCCAGCTCTCCATCTGGGCAGGCGCTGCTGGTTCCTTTTTCGGTTCTGTGGCAACAGGTCCTGCAGACACAAAGTAGCATTCTGGTCTGGCTTTCGTTTTGTTTTCTTCCATGTCTGTTCCGCTGTCTGTCTAATTGTACTATTCGTCCTGATTGTTACTTTTGCCACCATGGGGCAATCTTCTTCTCGCTCTGTAACACCCCTAGACTTCTTCCTTGACCACTTTTCAGATTTCCAGAAACGAGCCCAAGACTTCGGCAAGGTGCGGCCAGGAAAGCTCTGCACGCTGTGTAACCTGGAATGGCCGGCCTTTTGTACTGGATGGCCACCCACGGGATCCTCAGGCATTAACCAAACCCATTCTGTATTCCAGCTCGGGTCGGTCCTTTCAGCTGTCCGCAGAGCCCTCCTCTCTTGTCTTCTCCTTACGCACTATAGGGCACATGACTGAGGCAGGGAGCCCCTTCTTTAGCCTATACTCTTTTTACTACCTCTGATCTTCATAACTGGAAAATGCAAAAAACCCCCTTCTCTGAGAAGCCCCAAGCTCTGATCTCCCTGTTGGAGACCATCTTTGTGACACATCGGCCGATCTGAGAGGATGTGCAGCAGCTCCTCCAGACTCTCTTCACTACTGAAGAGAGGGATAGGATTGTGTCCCTGGCCAGGAAGCAGGTACCAGGAGTAGACGGCCGCTACTCAAGTAACCTGGATGCGATTAATCATGTTTTTCCTCTAACCCGTCCAAATTGGGACCCGAACACCACTACAGGTAAGCAGCGCCTAACTGTCTACCGCCAGGTTCTAATGGGGGTTTTTCAGGCCGCCACTAGGAGCCCCACAAATTTGTCTAAAGTAACCTAAGTAGTTCAGGAACCCTCGGAGTCCCTAGCAGCCTTTTTGGAGTGGTTAATGGAGGCATATTGCACATATGCTCCCATTGACCCTGAATCCCCCGAGAACCAGCGAGCTGTTAACATTGCCTTTGTGGGCCAGTCAGTCCCTGACATTAGAAAGAAGATCCAGAAAATAGAAGGATTTGAAGGTAAAAATCTGTCCAGACTGATGGAGATCGCCGTGAAGACCTCCAACAACCGTGAACAGCCGGAGGATAAGCAAGCCAAAAAGGTAAGCAGAATCCTCCTGGCAGAAGCCCAGGGCTGCATGCTGCTGCACCCTTGGGAGAAAAGACTGGATCAGATGAGGAAGCCAGGAAAGCCCCCCCCCGCAGAGGAGCCAGTGTGCCTACTGTAAGGAGATCAGACATTGGAAGGGTGAGTGCCCCAAGAGAAAGCCCTCTCCAAAAATTCTTAACTTGGAAGCTTGATAGCGTTGGGGCTCCCGGTCCCCCCTGAGCCCAGGGTAACATTGAAGGTAGGGAGACACCTAGTAGAATTCATGGTCGACACCAGGGCTAGTGACTCAGTTCAGATTGAACCCCTGAGGCCTACAGCCGAAGCCAAGACCTTGACACAGGGAGCTACTGGGACTAATGCCTACTCATGGACTAACAAGCGAAAGGTAGAACTGGAGGCTGAGACTGTCTTCCACTCATTTATAGTGATGCCTGAATGCCCCGTACCCTTTGCTTGGAAGAGACATTATCAAAAATGCAGGCAACTATCCACTTAGCTGGGAATCATGCTTACCTGACACCCCAAATCAATGTGGTGGCCCCTTTAGAGGAAGAATACAGACTTTATGATGATTCTGACAGGGGCCCCCACTCTATCCTCCTGATATTAGTAGATCAGTTGATCAAAGAGATTCCCCAGGCTTGAGCTGAAAACAACTCCCCAGAGCTGGCCAAACACCAACCACCAGTTATAGTGACTTTAAAACCATCTGCAGACCCGATTCAGGTGCGGCAGTACCCCATTGCACCAAAAGCGAGGAAAGGGACAGTCTCAGTGCAGCCACGAGTCACTGAGCCCGCCATGGCCCGAGAGCAGCTAGAGCCGTGCTGAGGCAAAGGAGTGGCAAGGCGTACCGGGCCACCACTGCTGGCGAACAGGCCACCGCAGGCCAGCCAGGTGAGGGGTGCCACTCGGTTCTACTCCGGAGGGCGGGCACCCCGCCACCTGATGTCACCCGTCATCCGCTAGACAGAGGCGCAGGCCAGGCACACAGCTGCCACCTCCGCCCAGCTGGGCCTGCCCCACCTGCGTACCCCCGGGCCCCGACACACATGAGATTCTTCAGGCTCACTTTCAAGTGCTTGGTGGACCACTTCTGAGCGTGCCTTGTGCACCATCTGGCCCAGCCCCAGGAGGGCCCACCGCGCCCTTAGGGCCCTCCCTGTGTCTGCACCGCGTCCGTGCCCGCCAGGACCATGGCAAAGAAGAGCACTGAGAACGACACCTACAGTGTGTCTGGCGACGAGAAGGGCCCCTTGATCGTGCCTGGGCCCGACGGCACACCTGCCAAGGGCGACGGCCCCGAGGGCTTGGCTGTGTCACCCCACGGGATGTGAATGCGCCAGATGGACTTCATCATGTCTTGTGTTGGCTTCACCATGGGCCTAGGCAATGTGAGGTGCTTCCCCTACCTGTGCTACAAGAACAGCGGAGGTGTGTTCCTTATCCCCTACATCCTGATTGCCCTGATGGGAGGGCTCCCCATTATCCCTCAAAAATTGGGAGAGGAGCTCGTCCACCAGATCCACCAGACCACCCATTTGGGAGCAACAAAAATCCAGGAACTTCTGTCTCCAAGGTACTATGTCCCAACTACCTATGTCCCAACTACCCCAGCTGGCTGAACGAATAACACACCTGCCAAGCCTGCCAAGCCACTAATGTAGGCAGCTCTGGTAAGGCCCACCAAGGCAAAAGAGAAAGAGGCACTATGCCCGGAGTATGTTGGGAGCTGGACTTCACTGAAATTAAGCCCGGCAAATATGGATACAACTACCTTTTAGTTTTCATAGACACATTCTCTGGTTGAACTGAGGCATTTCCCACTAAGAGATGGACAGCTCAGGTGGTCTCACAAAAACTCCTGGAAGAACTCATACCTAGGTTTGGGGTTCCGCTGACACTAGGATCAGACAGTGGCCCTGCCTTTGTGACCATAGTCTCTCAGGGAGTAGTGTCTGTTCTGGTTGTGCCTATCACCCCCAGAGTTCAGGACAGATAGAGAGGATGAACCAGAACCTTAAGGAGACCTTAACCAAATTAACCCTAGAAACTGGCGGTGACTGGACGGCCCTGCTTCCCTTTGCCTTGATGCATGTGTGTAGTTCTCCCTATGTCCTAGGCCTTACACCCTATGAAATTGTCTTTGGGAGGCCACCATCCCTCTGCCCTAAACCAAGAGATGACATGCTTGTTGAAATCTCTAACCATGACCTGCTTAAGTCCCTACAGGCCCTGCAGAAAACTCAAGATCTGCGTCTCCACAGTCTCCCTCCTGTAAAGCCACGTCAGTTTCAGCTGGGAGACCTGGTCTGGATCCAGAGACACCAAAAAGAGACTTTAGAGCCCCATTGGAAAGGACCCCACACAGTGATCCTGACAACTCCAACTGCCATCAAGGTTGATGGAATCCGGCCCTGGGTCCATCACTCCCACCTAAAAAAGGCAACACTAGACCCTGACCTTCAATGGAAGGTACAACAACATCCCGAGGATCCCCTCAAGCTGCGCCTCATCTGATCCCTGTCTCCAGCCTGATCATGTGGGTCCTGTGGGCCCTCTTGTTGCCGGCTATGGCCACCCGATCCACCAACCCACACCAACCAGAGACCTACAAGTGGATCCTCACTGGCCCTAAGGCGGCTCCAAGAGACCTCAGCCGACAAGTTCAAGAGCTGACCCTAACCGGCCCTCCCGAGGTAACTTCACCAGTTTTTCACCTCGATTTATGTGACCTTATGGGAGGACAGGAGGGATATTTCAAACGTATGGGACTGTGGGGCTGTAGCCATGCCCAGCATCATACAAATTTAGCCAAAGAACAATTTTATATCTGTCCCGGGACCAATGATTATGGGTCGTGTGGAGGAACATACCATTTTTTTTGTTATGCATGGGGCTGTGAAACCAATGCACCTTGGATCAAAGAAAATAAGGACCTCATTAGGGTCAGTCGAACTAAGAATGTAACCAGTCAGAATAGACAAAACCCCATTTCCATATCTCTAACTGAACGAGGAAAAAAGGCAAGAGGTTGGGAGGCAGGAAAAATCTGGGGACTCAGGCTCTACCTTTCAGGGTATGATTGGGGGCTCCTCTTCAAGATTCAGAGACTACCACAGTCCTATAGCCCCTCACCAGTTGCCATTGGACCAGCAGCCCCTAACCCAGTTGGTCCAAAGGTGCCCACAACAAGACCCTTCCCGACAGAAAAAAAACTACACCCAAACCTCACTCCCTGGCCAGACCCCTCCCACAGTACCTCCCCCACATAATACTAGTCCTGGCACAACTACTTTATACTCACTACTTAATTTTACCTACAACTATCTCAATTCAACTACTCCCTTGGCTAAAGAGGACTGTTGGCTATGCCTAGACCCTAGGCCCACTTTCTATACTGGATGGGCCACCGAAAGGAACCTGTCTGCAGAATCTCATCCAGGCTCCAGGTGTTCATGGGGAAGGTTTCCAGTAATAACACTCCAGGAAGTCACAGGATCTGGATTGTGTGTGCTGAATAAGGAGGGATCCTTGGACAGTTTCCCTTATTTACGACACCTCTGTACTAGAATGTACCGGGCCAATTCCTCTGCTGTGTATTTAATACCACCTAACGATACTTGGTGTGCATGCACCACTGGACTAACCCCCTGTATACATAAGCAGGTGCTCACAAACAACAATCTATGTGTACTGGTCACCTTGTTTCCACATGTATATTATCTCTCTGTAAGCACTTATCTGGAAGTCCTGCCAGAGCCTGCTAATCCTTTTGGACAAAACAAAAGGGATTTCGGGGCCTCAACTGTCCTCTTCACAGTCCTACTGGGGCCAGGGATAGCTGCCGGAGTGGGGACAGGAACAGCAGTGTCATGGTTGGAATTGTGTCCCCCCAAAAATGTGTGCAGCCACGTGGCTGGGATATGGTTCCCAGTATCTTGGGACTGTCCTCCATTGTGTGGTTTTGCTAACCTGTATGTTAAAGGATTAGGGTGGGGCTGTGAATTCCTGCTATGGGGGAAGTTTCCCTGGAGCATGGCTTGCCCCACCCTTAATGCTTTTAGCTTGCAAGGAATAAAAGGAAAAAGAACCAAGGACAATTTGAGAACCTCGCTATCATCAAGCAAGCAGCACCGGGAGCAGAGCACGTCCTTCAGACCAGAGGTTCTTGTGTGAGGACGCTCCCTGGACAATGACTGATGCAATACCGGACTTTCCTCCAGAGCCGTCAAGGGGAAAGTCTTTCCCTGGAGCGGACACCCTGAATATGGACTTGCAACCTACCGGACTGTGTAAGAATAAATCTTTCTTTGTTAAAGTCATCCACTCTGTGGTATTTCTGTTAGAGCAGCCCTAGCTGACTAAAACAGAATTGGTACCGTGGAAGTGGGGTGCTGCTCTAGCAAATACCTAAAATGTGGAAGCCACTTTGAAACTGCAAATGGATAGAAGATTCAGAAGGAACGAAGAAGGCGCAGATGGTGAGAAACAACGGAGGACTGGCAGCAGCAGCAGCGGCAGCAGCAGAACCAGAGGCAGCGCTGGAGCCGACCCGTGGAGTGAGAGAGGTCAGTGCCTGCGCAGAGCTTTCCTCGCGGAACGGGGTGCCTCTGGGCACTTGAATCGGTGAGCTGGCCTTGCTGACCCACGGAGTGAGAGAGTTAAGTGCCTTTGGGCAGGACGCTTTCCAGCAAGAGTGGGGTGCCTCCGGGCACTTAAACCAGTGGAGCTACAGAGCTTTGGAACACTTGCCCGGCAGGGCAGATGTGGGCCTGAGGCCCGGGCCATGCGGCCATAGGAAGCTGAAGCTGAAGAGGCAGATAGCGTGAGAAGCTGAGCTGCCTCAGTCTCAAGAGGTATGGCCATGACCTCAGGGGTTTGAAAGGGTGGAACCATGGCGTGCTGTGTTCGTAAGGGTGGAATTGCCACTCAGTTGGGCTTAGGGTGCTCCTAAAGCCGATGGGACAGAGTTTCTGTCCAAGTGGGCCTTGAAGGCATAGTTGTAGCACGGGGCTGGAGGTCTCCACTCAGAAACCTGAGAGTGTGGCCGATACCTAGAGTCTGGAGAGCATTGCTGTTGTGTAGAATGTCTCAGAAAATGTAAGAGTATTTTCAAAGCTTTGAGGGCTAACGTAATGTGTTCTGTTGACTTGCCTGTTGCCTGTTAATGCTTTCTAAGTTTCACAGATGTAGAAGAGTTTTTGTATTTTGGACTTGGAGCTGATTTAAGACTTCTGTTATATGGATGGACATAATTTTGCTATGGTGAGATGAACGTGTTAAATGTTTTGTGATGTGATTTTTGGGTTGTCAAAGGGTGGGATGTCATGGTTGGAATTGTGTCCCCCCAAAAATGTGTGCAGCCACGTGGCTGGGATATGGTTCCCAGTATCTTGGGACTGTCCTCCATTGTGTGGTTTTGCTAACCTGTATGTTAAAGGATTAGGGTGGGGCTGTGAATTCCTGCTATGGGGGAAGTTTCCCTGGAGCATGGCTTGCCCCACCCTTAATGCTTTTAGCTTGCAAGGAATAAAAGGAAAAAGAACCAAGGACAATTTGAGAACCTCGCTATCATCAAGCAAGCAGCACCGGGAGCAGAGCACGTCCTTCAGACCAGAGGTTCTTGTGTGAGGACGCTCCCTGGACAATGACTGATGCAATACCGGACTTTCCTCCAGAGCCGTCAAGGGGAAAGTCTTTCCCTGGAGCGGACACCCTGAATATGGACTTGCAACCTACCGGACTGTGTAAGAATAAATCTTTCTTTGTTAAAGTCATCCACTCTGTGGTATTTCTGTTAGAGCAGCCCTAGCTGACTAAAACAAGCAGCCTTAATAAAAGAAGATCAGAATTATCAGACATTAAGCAAAATAATAGATTCTGACCTAGCCGAACTAGAGAAGTCCATTCATCATCTAGAAAAATCCCTAGATTCCTTGGCTGAGATGGTACTCCAGAACAGGAGGGGCCTTGATCTACTCTTCCTCCAACAGGGGGGATTATGTCAAGCTCTGGGAGAACAATGCTGTTTTTACGCAAATCACTCGGGAATAGTCTGAGAGAGTCTGACTTCAATCAGAAAAGGTTAGAAAACCAAGCAAGAATTAGGGAACAAAGTCAGAACTGATAGGAGTCTCTGTTCTCCTAGTCTCTGTGGTTAACCACCCTCATAACTGCACTAGCAGGACCACTTACTCTCCTCCTCTTGGCCTTAACTGTAGGCCCCTGCATTCTAAATAGACTACTTAAGTTTATATGAGAAAAACTAGCCACAGTCCAGCTCCTAGTCCTAAAACATCTGCCCCAACACCAGGCCTACCACCCCCTAAACAGCCAGGACCGAGATCAGCCCGACCCCCACTCAGAGTCTAAGGTTTGACTCTGGAACAAAAACTCCAGGGGGGAATGTTGAAATGAGACATAAGGAACTCCATTTCGAGCCCCAGATTCCATTTTCAGGAAGGGTGCAGTGAAAATTCGGGGTATTAAAGTAGGAGGCTCCAGGAAACAACTTAGCAGAAAATAACAGGAAATACCTTAGAGTAATTTCACCTTTGTCCTGCAAAAGACAAAGCCTGGAGACAGCCTTGCAAACAACCCCTAGAGCCAGCCCTAACCACAATCTACTGAAACATTGATTAACGACTACATTTTACAACTTACAGAAATTCCATGTGTCTGAAATATTCACTAACAGCTACATTTTGCAACTTGCAAAAATTCCATATGGCCTTAATCAGTACAAAAGCCAGCTCCCTCTCCCTGTTTTGCAGTTTCACAGCTTAAAAACTGTGCACTAGAGAAGCTTGGGGTCGCCTCCTGCTCTGCGTAGTTTGGAGTGTATCCCTGGTGTACCAGCCTTTTTCCTATTGGGCACATTTGTAATAAAACTTGACTTTAAAGAAAATCCGCGTTGCGTCTTGAAATCTGGACCCTAACATCTGTTGCCTGGGACTGGTATTTACAGGGGGAATTTGTTGATTTTTCATGGCAATGAATCTCCCAATCATTTAAAACAGATACCCCTATCTCCTTATAATCATCTGCCTCTTCATAGCCAGCTGCTTTTCTACCAAGGCATCCACACATATCATCCCTTACCTACTTAACACCCTTAACCTAAGTAATTCTCTCCTGAACCACACTGCTAAGTATCAGAGATGCTGGATCTGTTTTTCTCACTCCCCAAACTCTTAAACATTCTCCTAGGAAGCTACTCAAATGCCTTGGCCAGTTAAGCTACACTATTGTTCCAAACCTTCCTCAGAAGCATATGGTCCCTCCCCAGCAACCCCACCCAAATAACAGCCAATTAGCACCTGGTTTAATTCTCTTAAGACAAGCTCCCTTTTGTGTGCAACAAATACATAAAGGCTTAACCCTAGGACACCTAGATTCCAGACTCTGCAGCAATGCTATCAAATATTTACCCTGCCCCCAATCCTCCCCTTCTGCCAATGGCATTTTTCTTCAACCAGTACACTTGTCAGGACCACCGCAGCTCTAAGATGTGTCCTCTGAAATGTGTATTGCCCCAAATCAAAGGTTCTTTCTCTGGATTGATACCTTGCCCTGCTCCCAACAACCTTCCAAAAGAAGTTCTCCTTTAGGGAGAGCCCTTTCCAACAGCTTTTCACTTTGCAGCAATGAATCATCCACCAGACAGGGTTTATATAATTTCCTCCTCCTCTCTATATGTCAATATATGTCACCTAGAAAACTGTCTCTTCTTATTTTGCAGAGACAGGCATATTCCTTCCTATCCACAGACTGGACAGGAACATGCACTCTGATCTACTTAGCCCTAAATACTGATAATGTCTTCCCTTCTCACCCCGAATCCCGAATCCTTACCTATGCCTATAAAGGTGCCAGGCCAGTAACAGCTCCAGTCTTTATATCTCTATTGGCTTTCCTGGGGGTCACAGCGGGTATTGGTACCAGAATAGAAGGGTTAAACACTTTGTTTTATTATTTCTACCTCCTCTTACAAGACCTATAAGAAACCATGGAGGACATTATCCAAAGGACTGGTAAGAGTACAAGACCAGATTCTCTAGCTGCTGTCACCTTACAAAACAGATTCACCTTAGATCTGTTGACCACAGAAAAGGGGGGTGCTTTTCCTTTTCTAGATGAAGAATGCTGTTTCTGTGTTCACCAATCAGGCCTCGTCCAAGAGAGCTAAAAAAGTTTTAGAGTGGCCAATTTATGAAGACAGCGAGGTGGCAACTAGGACACCTGGCTAAATTCACAAAAGTGGCTTTCCTGGCTTCTTCCATTTATAACACCTTTTGTCTTACTGATTTTGGGCTTCTTTCTTGGCCTGGTCCTATTTAGAGTCATAACCAACTGATTCAACAGCCAGTTCACAACTTTACCCACCAACAAGTGAACCAGATTCTGCTCTTCTGAGACACTCGACAAGAACTATACCAAAATCTCCTAAAATTAACCCATGGACTTCCCTCTTTACAGAATGCCAGGAGGCCAGAGGACCTTCCAACTCCCCATATACTCTATGACAAGTCAACAACCTTTGTCAGAAGGCAGCAGCTAGAGAGAATAACAATGCCCCTATGTCCTTGAACCAAAAATGGGGAGTTGAGGGAACTCTGCCCCTGAAATTCAGGGAGGTCGTCTTATCCAGTGGTCAGACTTCACCATTAGTTGAAAATAGTCTGGTATGCCCCACTTGTAGAACCATAAAATCATGAATAACTTTATGCCTGCCCCCCCTCCTAATTAAAGCTCTTCCCTTATCAAAATTTGACCATAAACAAAGCTTATCTACTCCTCCTTCTAATGAACACTTCTTCCTTATCAGAACATAGATCCCCTTACCAGAATTTGTTGCTACCTCTTTTGTCAAACCATAAGTACTCTCATCCTGCACTAACTCACTGAAGCTTAAGCACTACAAAAACTTGCCCTACTGGCCAGGGAGCAGGCTGAACTACATCTTGGTTCAGACCCCACTTTCTCCTCAAATAAACTAAACTGGACTCTTAAACTGACGTGTCTGTGCCCCTGTATTGTGCTATTCTCTCCCCAACAACATGTAGACGAAGTATATTGTTCACATGAGCCCCAAAACATTGGCCCTGGATGTAAGACCTGACGTGCCCAAGGATTCACCTCTAGGATGCTTACTAAACAAGTGGTAGCTTTTTGCCTTGAGTGGGTTAAAGAAAAAGGCTTATTGAAAAAGAAATTTTTAATATGGTCAAGTTTTGTCTGACAAAGTTGAATAATTTAATTCATCAGGCTTTTTAGAACTAAAATATAAAACAAAAGATAAAACTATGAAATACAAAACAAAAAATTGAATTTTTCATTGTGAGTAACAAAACTCTTTGATTTCTTAGTTTCTAAGGGCTAATTCTTACTATTATTATTTTTTTTGTGTGTAATCTGCCTCAAGAGAAAATTGTTTGGCCTCTCACTAAAGTAGGATTTCTGAGTCAAAAACCAAGTCACAAATTAAAAAAAAAGAAACAAAAGCAGTCTAAGGATTTTATTTTAAGATTGTTGATTAAATAATTATTTTTTGTTAACCTATAAATTAACAACTCTGAAAATTCATGGTAAGTCACAATATCTTTTTTATAAAGAAAAAGTGCTAAAAAGTTCTATTTCATAAATTACACAGTATGGGTTAAAGTAAAGAGAAGTGCCTGAGTTGAGTTGTTAGCTGTTTCCTCTTGAGGTTTTGCATATTATATAACAGGTACATAATATTATATTGATTTTATTACTTCATAATTACTAACTTGACTATCTTTTTAAATTCAGTATCAAAGCCAATGCTTTGACTAGGGAATTCAAATTATTTACCTATGAAGTTATTTTTATACTATTCAGATATTTTGAGACTTGGCATATCCTAACTCTGTGGTATTATACCTCAAGAGTATTATATATGGTGTCTGAAGTTCTTTAAAAATTATGGTTAATAGTTATATTTAAAAATATTGTCTGAAGGTTGCCAGCAGATTGGTTTCTATTAGACCTTTACATTTTTCTTGTAATCAAGTTGCGTTGGGTGTTTTCACTGTTAAGAGTATTTATTTTTATAAGTTAATCATGGTCCAAAAGAAGGAATCATGAAAGATATGTATGACTCTTCTAAAATTTAAATTTCTGAGTTTCATGGGAGTTAAGGTAACCCACGCAAGCCATGAACTTCAGGAAAAACTGGTTCCTAAAGCTGCTTTGAGTCAAATAAACTAGTCTGGACATTTTACTCTGATGTTTTGTTTTGCAAACATAAAGACAAATGGAAAAATTCCCTATGTACAGACTTTTATAGCTCTCTAATTTGTAATTAAAATCAGAAGAAAGTAGACTCACTCTCAAACCACGTTTTAACCAGGGACCTGTAGAGAACCTAGCTGTCTTTCTCACTAAATTCACAAAATCCTTTAATACACACACACACAGCCCAGTACTAATCCTGAGAATAAAAAAGGGAAAGCCATTATGGCCATATACTTTATATTCTAGTCCACATCAAACAGAAGATAAAAATTAAAAAACCTTGAGGCAAAACTTCAGACCCCACTCTCCTGACTGGTTGAGGAGACATTTATGGTGTTTAATAACAGAAATTTGGCAGTACAGAAAAGAAGAAAGCCTAGTTGCTGGCTGTAGCTCTCTAAGTCCCACCTCAAGGTAACTCAATGGACCCCTGAAAATTAGGACTTGGATCACCTCACTAGCCAGTGAGTACGGACTAGGACTGTTGTAAATGAGGCCACTGAAAAGGGGAGTGTCCTGAGCACCCTAAAATAGGATGCCCAGTTGGCTTTCCCAAAGGCTTAGACACACAGACCATCCGAGAAGGATGATGGTGCTCTCAGAAGAGGTTTCTGGAGACTGATTGCTGATGAAACCTGAGATCCTGCTGGCTCTTGACCACACCATCGATATAACCTTGGGGAAACTAAGGGTTATACTCAATGTGAAAGGTAAGGAAATCAAATTTGCCTTAGACATAAGAGCCACCTTCTCTACCTTAAATTACCCAGTGGGCCCATTCTCCAGGCGAGACTATGTAGTAACTACCTTAGATTAAAATTCAAAGTGAAAAAGTTTACTCTTATGTCTGATGGGGTCACAATTGGTAAGACATTCCTTTCTGCATGTCCCTGAACTACCCTGTTGTGGTGCTGAGACAAGAATTACTAAGTAAGTTGGGGACAGAAATACAATTAAAAACTCAGTGTAAGAAATGAGGACTTAGAATTGCTTATATTTTTGGTTAATATATTAAAAACTAAAGAGCCAGAAGGACATAAACCAAAAATACTCTGTAAGGTAATGTCCCAAACATTATCAAGTGAGACAAACATGGAGAAGATAATAGAGAAATAAAATGAAACAGAAAAGAAAAATGGAAAAAGGTAGAATAGCAAGAGAAATAAGAACAAGAAGAATGGAAGAAAGAGTAAGAAAGTTAAAGAGGAAGTAGGAAAAAAGGGAGAAAGAAGACAGAAGACAGAAGGCTAAATAACTCCAGACCACATTGTCCTGGGATTTTCAAAATAAACCTAAATGTAAATATATTGATTTATTCTGTTACTAAATCAAGTTTTAAGAACTGGTAAATAACTAACTCTGTCCCAGGCTCTGAAGGTTTGGTCCTATCCTGTCACTCTGCATCATTTTTTTCATTAACCCCATCTACAGCAAGACTGAAGAGAATTAAGATTTATATTTTCCAGGTTATAACAGTTCCAAGTAGAATTAATAATGTTCCAGGGGTCTTAACTCACAGGTAATAATGGTTGTCCTGGCCTTTATAAATCATTAACACGGTCAGCGAGAGATTTCTACTCAGATAGGCAAGCCCAGATGCTTATTCAGCATGAAGCAAATACAGAAGAAAAGACCTCCATCTGTGTACCTGTAAAAATTATGAGTATGAAATCTCTCTAAGGGAAGTTGAGATAGACAAAACAGCCTGTGAAAGGAACATGCTAAAGACCAGAATAATTACTTTCACAATAAACTAATCTCATAGATATGAGATACTATAATTCTGAGAGGGGGGATTGATATGGTTAATAGCTGTAGAAAAATTCTTAGCTAGCTCCTTTCTTAATACTAAAATCCCTTTCTCCCTTAGGAATGCTGACACATGAAGAACATTGTAACACTCCATTCAGACTGGTACCCACAAAGATTTTGAGTTTGTTTTTCCAGGCTAGTCTTGACCAATAACTAGGTGGAATGATGCCAATTTGCAGCCCACTGTCTCTGAGAAAAGTAACAAGCCTGCAGATGTCAAGGACAACTCCACTTGAAACAAAGAAGTTGTCTTCTCCAACCTCGTCTCCTCTGAACACCGGCATGCTTATGCCTCTTGGCTACCCCCTTTACCTGCCCCAAACCCTTCTACAAAACTCGCCAGCCTGGACTAAAACATTAAGACGGCCTTTAGGGTGCTAACCCACCATCTTCTCAAAGTTGCCAACCATATGAATAAAGCACCTTTAAGAGATTCAATCCCTATCTGTCCATTGGCTTAGTAGTGACAGGAAGCATGAGTCTGAACTGGATTTTTCTGGTAACAGTTCTCAGTAACGGACTTACAGGATGCCTTCTTCTGCTTCCCCCTATATCCTGAGTCCCAGTCCTTATTTGCTTTCGAATGGATGGACATGAAAACAGGAACCAAACAACATTTGACCTGATAGGTTTTGTCTCAGGGATTCAAAAATTCACCACCTATATTTGGGGAAATACTGGCCAAAGATCTGAGAACTTTGAAATTAGAAAACAGACTTTTATTCCAATGTATTGATGACTTCCTGGTGGCCAGTGAAACAAAGGAGAGTTCACATAATAACACCATTCTGATCCTAAATCATTTAGTGGAGTGTGGAGTACAGGGTATCCCTGAAAAAGGCTCAGGTTTTGCTCTCTCAAGTAAAATATCTGGGACTTTACATTCCTCAGGGACAGCATGGCCTCCTTCCCAATAGAAAGGAAGCCATCATGAGACTAACAACTCCCATCTCTAGGAATTAAGAGGATTTTAGGGAATGGTAGGATTCAGTTGTGTATGGATCCAAGGATATGGTCTTTTGGCAAAGCCCTTGTAAAACCCTAAAAGGGGAGCAAGAACCCTTATAAGTGGATGGCAGAATGCCAACAGCCTTTTCAGAAGATTAAACGTAGGTTAGTGATGGCCCCAGCCTTAGGGCTGCCTGACGGCCAAAAGTCTTTTGAACTGTTGTGCGTGAAAGGCAAAGGGTGGCCATGTGGGTCCTAATCCAGACTTTGGGTTAGTACCCAAGTAGCCTATTTCTCTAAGCAGTTAGGTAATGTGGCCCAGGGCTGGCCCTTTTGCCTTCAGGCAGTTGCGGTAACCTGAGACTTGCTCCAAGACGCTTGAGAAGTTCATCTTGGGAAAGAAGGTAACTGTAAATGCCATACACATAGTTTTACCCCTTCTTGAATAAAATGTATCCCCCCCCCGTCCACTGTTGGATGTATAGGATGATATAAAGCTATTTTGTTAGATAATCCTAATGTGATGATGACGGCAGTCACCTTCCTAAACTTGGCCACCCTCATGCGTATGTCAGAAGCTCCCCCTCCCTACATGACTGAAAATAATTAAAAAGGTTTATTCAGGTTTATTATTTATTAGCAGCTGAGGTTGAACTGCATACTGACGGTAGAAGTTCTGGATGTGATGGATTGTGCAGGACAGGATATACCGTTGTCATTCAAACAGAAGTCATATAGGCCCCCTTTCCCCAGGGACTTCTGCAGAAAAGGCAGAACTCATTGCTTTTGGATGAACTTTATGATTGGGGGCAGGGGGATGCCTAGATGTATACAGTGATAGTAAGGACACCTACTTGATTCTCTAGGCCCATGGTGCCATATGGAGAGAGTGGAGCCTTTTAATGGATGCTAGTCGAGAGATTATGCACCAATGATCCTCAAACTTCTGGATGTGGTTAATGATTCCCTCCAAGAGGTAGTAATGTATTGCTTGGGACAGCAAAGGGGATAGCCACCCAAGGTGGGGGAGAAATAAAAAGGCAGACATAGAAGCAAAGAAATCTGCTCTGGCAGCAGAAGTAATGGAGGAAAAGGACTGGCCTTAATCTCCCAGCTAGACTTGACCAGTCTTCTGTTGACTTACACTGTCAAAGATTTAGAAAGGGCAAAAGAATGAGAATTCTGCCCAGGGTCTTGCTCAACTGACTAGTGAATTCTAAAGGAAAAGTACTGTTCACAGAGACACAAGTGTATAATGAACTATCTACCTTAAATGACAGGGCACGTTACGGAAGAGACACTGGTCAGAATGGATCCAGCAAATGCTGGCGGGATCTAATCTTTTGGGGGCTGTACAAGAAGTGACCAGGAGGTGTTACTTGTGTGTCAAAAACAACCTTAAAAATGCCCCCCACCCCATAGAACTGAAGGTACAATGCCGTTGAAATCACTTAGGGAAACACTGGCAGGTTGACTTCCCAGTAATGCCATGAGCCCCTGGGAATTTTAAATATCCTTTGGTGTTTGTAGACAGTTAACTCTGGGTGAGCACAGGCCTTTCCATGTAGAACTGAACAGACCCAGGAAGTTGCAAAAGCACTGCTTAAAGAAAGAATTCCCAGTTTGGGCTTGTCCTTTTCAATCCAAAGTGACAACAGAGGAGCATTTGTGACACAGGTAGCTCAAGAAATATGCAAAGTTCTGGACATCAACGGGAACTTACATTCAGCCTGGAAACCCCAGTCAATCTCATTCTTTACAGTAGAACTTGTACCATATTGGGGGCACTATGTGTTGAATGCTTTTCCTCTGCTATAGGCATGAAGGCAGGGACCCTCTGTCTTGTTTGTGTTCTTATCCTCTGTGGCTAATTGTAACTCTGAAGGTGGAGAAGGAAGTCAAGGGAGGCTTCCAGGAGGAAGCAACTTCCAAGCTGGAGTCTAGAGGATAAAAAGAAGCAATGGGAGGCAGAGAAAAATGCTTTGAGCAGTCAGAGAGGATGTGCCCCATGGAAAATGCAGACAGGAGTGCACTGGTGTGACAGTGCCCCACGCTGGTGGGATCACCTGACAGAGGCTTATCTAGGATATGGCAGGTGTGGCTTGCTCTCTGGAAGCCACTTGAAGTGGGGGGCACCACCCCAGCAGTTTCTATTACCCACTGTAGTTCCCTTCACAGCTGTGAGAGATCATTCAGCAAGATAAAACTAATTTCTATTTGAGAGCCTGCAGGGGTCAAGGCTGGCTGATTGATCTGCTCTATTGAGTGTAGAGGGACAAGAAATTGCAAAAAATGACTTTGAGCACATGGTAGATCAATTTGCTCAGTGACAGCAAAGAAGGTACACTAACAATTTTTATGTAGTGCCATAATGTTTTAAGCAAAAAATTAATTAGCTTAACTTGTATTTTGGAGTAATATTGTAGCGAAGTTATCTAAGAAAGGGGGTCAGATGTTTGAACAGGGGAACAATTTCAGGGCTTGCTAGATGCCCTGCTGTCAGTAGACGACCCTCTGTGGCAGCCTGTTTCTACTCCTAGCGTAGTCTCCATGGCTCAGCTCACTACAGTGAAAGAGTTCAAATGTGAAATGAGAAAGCTGCAAGGATGCTGAAAATAGAAGGCATTCCTTCCATGGTGTAAAGAGGAGCAGTTTCCAATTGCAAGTGGTTTTGGGGAGACTGATAGTCATTCATTCACGAATGATGTATTGAACAATGTACTAAGAAAGCACGGCTATGTCTGCAGAGCCTGGTGTCTTAGTTAACTTAGTTAACTGCTGTATCTGGAGTGCTGCTGTAGCAGAAATACCACAAATGGATGGCTTTAATAAACAGAAATACATTCTCTCGCAGTCTGGGTGTCTAGAAGTCTGAATTTAGGGCTTCAGCTGCAGGGGAGGCCTTTCTCTTTTTGTTGCCTCTGAGGTGGCCTTTGTCCTGAAACACGTTCTGATCTAGTAGCTTCTCAGCACAGGAACCCCGAATGAGGTCCATTCTTGGCACATTTTTTTGGGGGGGGGTATGAGAATTCTCTCCTCTCTGGTCTGATTCTCTTTTATACTTTGAAAGAGATTTACTCAGAATACAGTCTAATCTTGTAGACTGAGTCCTGCCTGCCTCGTTAACAAAACTGCCTCTAATCCTGCCTCATTAACAGTCACATTGTTGTTGTTAGGTGTCAAGTCCACACAGACTCATAGCAACCCTATGCACAACAGAACGGAACACTGCCTGGTCTTGTGCCGTGTCCACAATCATTTTTGTGCTTAAGCCCATTGTTGCAGCCACCTTGCCAGTACATCTTGTAGAAAGTCCTCCTCTTTTTGGCTGACCCTCTACTTTACCAATAAAGGTTAGGATTTGCATCACGTAGGATAATCACAAAATAGTGGCCAACCGCACCACTGGAAATCATAGCCTAGCAGAGCTGACACACACTTTGGGAGGGACACAATACAATCTATAACACCTAATAAGTACCTCCACATAGTAGACACTGAATAAATACTTCTACAATAAATACATGAATTAAGGCTTGGTATGCATTATATATCTCTCAGTGGCAAAAATACAAGGGTCATCGGGGGGTAAATTTCAGATGTGTTATGGTTAGTTGCCTGCCAGTCGGCTTCGACTCATGCAGACTTCATACGTAATGGGAGGAAACATTGCCCAGTCTTGTGCCATCCGCAAAACTGTTCGTATTTTGGAGTCCTTTGATGCAGCTGTTTTATCAGTCAGTCTCATGCGGGGTTTTCCTCATTTTCGAGGACCCTGTACTTTATCAACCATGACGTCCTTGGCTACGAAGAAGGTCCATCACAAACAGCCAGTGCTCAGAAAGTATTAACTATTGTCGAAATAATTAACTGAAGGTCTTCACCTGTTGGGTAACGTTCGGAGGGAGTTTTGTTTGGGCGTTATCACTGGACTTGGGAAAGAGCAGATCAAGAGAGGTTAAGAATCTGCCTGGCCTCCATGAGGACTAGGTCAAATTTCAAGATTAGGCGGGCAGAAAAGCTCGTGGCAGCGGTGGGATTCGAACCCACGCCTCCGAAGAGACTGGAGCCTTAATCCAGCGCCTTAGACCGCTCGGCCACGCTACCACCCACAAAGAGTAGTTTCCACCACACTAACCCAAGAGCAATTATTGTCCCTTGTTGGTCCTTTTTCACCTCCCCTTCGCAAGAAGCTCCGCGCTCTCGGTGAGGTTTTTCTATTCAGCGCTCTTCCGCACAGCCTGGGGACCCGCTGCTCTGCCCGAACGCCACAGTTCATTTCCTTACAGCCAACAGGTTGACCCTGTTGGCGCGGGAACAGGCACTTGCTTTTGCTTGTCGCCAACACAGGAAGAAGACGTCACGTAGACTGAAAGCTCCCGAGGACTTGGGGGGCTCCAGATCCGTTTGGACTGTCGGGAATAAGCCCCTTGACTTCAGGAAACAGCAAGTCCTGCCCTGCGTTTGGTTGGAGGCCACGAGTTGCTAAGAAACCGGAGAATTGGGGGTGCTTTTTTCCCCCGCCGTGTTTCACGCATCTCAGGGAACCAAGCCCCTCCCAGCGACCTGGCAAGGGAGGCAAAAAAGCTCAGGCTGTGCTTTTGAAGCCTTGTTTCCCTTTCAGAAGGTGCTGCATCTATGCAGATCTTGATCCTAAAGGGAAAGGCTGCTGTCCCCCGGCCCAGCAGTGCGACGAGAATCTAGGGACTCGTATAGGATTTCCACCAAGGTTGCAGTTAGTCTCCCTGGCGGTTCCTAAAGTCTCCTAAGAAAAGTCTGCGGGGTAAACGGAATGGGTCTCTGCCTTGTTTTGCGTGGCTTCGTCATCTAATCTGTTTCACACACATTAAATCACAGTACAATTTCACTTAAAAAAGATTGTGATTCAAAGAATTGAGAACTATTTCATACAGTCATCATGATAGACATTACGAAGAAATACGAAGTACAGTTGCCTCCTTAGCGCAGTAGGCAGCGCGTCAGTCTCATAATCTGAAGGTCCTGAGTTCGAACCTCAGAGGGGGCAGCCAATATTTTGCTTCTTAATTTATTATTTTAACCCCAAAGCTGTGTAACAGTGAAGGAGGTTGACCAACGAACGGGTAATCTGCTGCTTAAAAACATATGGTGTTCCTTTAAGAAATACCGATTTTTACTAAGAATTAAATACTTCATAATTTATTTTTTAAAAGAATATTAATCGGAAATGTAGCTTGATGATTTTTGAAATGCTTTCAAGAGGTAGATAAGCCTGGCAATTGTCTTCACTGTAAAAACAACAGGGTCAAGAAACTTACTGCTGCTTATAGGGGCCAACACAGGGGAGGAGGGGCTGAATGGTTGTACTGGGGACGTGGAAGTTGTAATACAGTGTGAAATACATTGTTCTTAATTACCGATTGATTCTCTTACCGTTCTTCTGAAACTACTTATCACTGAGTCACCAATGACATTTTTCCTTTTAGGAAAACAAAACAAAACAAACAAACAACCCTAAGTTTTCTTGGGTTGGCTCTTGTCTGTTTCCAGTGTTGTTGACCGGACCTTGAAATCAGTTTAAGCTGCAGCAGTGTAGAAAAGGATCAAAGATAAAGCAGAAGAGGTGAATAAGACTGACGTCCAGAGAAGAAAGAGACGCACCTGATGCAAATAATAAAAAACAAGAGCGCTATTAGAAACTTTGCTCTTATCTTCTCAGTTTACTGTTTTCAGGTATACTCAAGTTTCCAACGGATTAATTGAACACCTATTATGTGTCACCAGGTGCTCCTTGGAAACTCTATGGGAAGCTCTACTCTGACCTCTAGGGTCGTTGTAAGTCGAACTCGGCTCCAGGGCAGTGAGTTAGGTTTGGTTTTATCATGTGCCAGCCACTGTTCGAAGTTGTGTCCCTATTAATCTATGCTTTCTCAGCTTCAAATCTACTCTGTTCAAACTAACTTCGTTCAGTGAGACTGAGGCTGGAAGTCTGCAAACTATATTTTCCAACCTCTTTTGCCTACTGGCATCCTCTTAGGTTCTGTTAATATGAGGAACCAGAGGGAGACCGGAAAGCAGGAAGAGAGAAGGAACTGTTATTCTCATTTTTGGTCTTCCTGTCTGAATCACTGCAACTACGGCACTTGGCTGCAACCTCCAGTCTCTTTACACAATCCTGAACCACTTCACTGTGGCTTTGCAGAGATTGCACCACCACCACCTGAAGGGTATACTTTCATTCCAGAGAGATACAAACTCAAGGAATCTGGGAACCTCACTTTAGCTGTTTGGGTAACAGAACACGGAAAAGACAGTGCCCTCTTCTTAAAGCTGCATGGACTGCTTCTCAGAGCTCTCAACCTTTTTCCTTTTGTTCCCACAGCCCTAGAAGGTGATGGCTGCTTCCCACTATTATCTATGCGTTACTGCAGAGTTCCTTGTTGCAACACCTAGTGTTACTTCTTAACTAGACTCTAATACATAGGAGATGGGTATACAGCATTGTACGCAGTAGAAAAGACTCCTGCTCTAGAGGAGTTTACATTTTAGTGGGCTGTGAGGACAATCAGTTCTTAACTAAATAAATAAGATGTCAAGTAATGATACAAGCTATGAAGGTAAAGGAAACAGAGGACACAGAGTTTGCTTTACTATAAAGGACAACCAGGACAGGCATTTCTGTTGAGCAGAGATCTGAAGAAAGCACGTCAGTGAACCATGGAGCTTTCAAGGGGAAGAGCATTCCAGGCGAGGGGAACGGCAGTGGCAAAAGCTTGCCAGGAGTGTGCTTGGCATATTCCGGAAACAGCAAGGAGACTAGTATGGCTGAAGGTCAGTAAGCAAGGGGCGTCTTGGCTGGAGTTGAGAGTGTAAGTGTGTATATAGATCATGGAGGGTCTTTTAGGTCATGATAATGATCAGAGAGGAAATTTACTGCACAGACGGGAAAAAAAGACACCAAGGAATTAAGTTAGGAAATTCAGAAGAAATCATAGAGTTCAGCTAGGCCGCAAGAAAAAGATTTTTAGTAAGGGAACAAAAGGGGTACTAATGAATATAATCCAAGAAAAATTTCCTAATAAAACAAACAAAGGAATTGAATCTGCGTATTAAAAGACCACACTATTTGCCTGAGAATATCGGCCTCTTTTTCCTGTGTTGCCACAGGGACTCAACATTGTGTGCCCCATCACGGCTGTCTGTGGTGGTGGCTGGGCACCATCTGGTTCTTCTGGTCACATGTTGATACAGACTCCCATTCACATAGGTCCTTGTCTCCTGAGCTCTTTTTTCCATCTTTGTTCTACTCAGTCATCATTTGTTCTGGATGAGTTTAGATCGTTTGGTGTACCCCAGATGGCAGCTTGGTAGCCTTTAAGGTCCCACGGACCACTCACTAATATGGGGCGCAGAAGACTATTTTAGCAATAGGCTGGTTATGTCAGTTGGATTCAATGTCCCCCAGAGAGGATAGTCCCCAGGCCCCTGCGCCTGCTGCTACTCTACCCTTGAATATTGGGTTGAGATTAGAAGAGCTTTCAGCTTATGGCAAAGTCCAGTTGAGTTGATTTACTTTCTACTGTGTGATGTCACTGCTTTCACCAAACCAAATTTCTATCAGCTAATCTATAGGGTTGCTATGAGTTGGCATCGAGTCGATGGCAATGAATTTGTTTTTTTTTTTTATCTAATCTGTGATCAACTCTCTCCCTCCTTCCCTATGCTTGTAGCCATCAGAATCTTTTCTTATGTACATAAGTCTATCTTTAAGTCCTTTCATCAGGGATCTCACACAATATTTGTCCTTTTGCTGCTGACTGATTTCACTCAGCATAATGTCTTCCAGTTGAAACCAGGTTATGAGATGTCTCTTAAAATCATCTTTGTTATCATTGCATAGTGTTCCACTGAGAATATGTACCACTGTTTGTTTATCCATTCGTATGTTGATGGGCATCTAGGTTGATTCCATCTTTTTGCCACTGTGGACTGTGCTGCAATAAATATTCACGTGCGTGTATCTGTTTGTGTGACAGCCTTTGTTTCTGTAAGATATATTCCAAGCAGCAGGAGTACTGGATTGAATGGTGTATCTATTTCCAGCTTTTAAAAGAAGTGCCAAATCGCTTTCCAAAGAGGTTGTACTGTTTTGCAATCCCACCAGCAATGGAAGAGAGTTCTCATCTCTCTGCAGCCTCTTCAGTATGTGTTGTTTTGTGTTTTTTGGATTATGGCCAATGTTGTTGGGGTGAGATGGTATCTCATTGTAGTTTTGATTTGGGTTTCTCTGGTAGCTAATGATCACGAGTATTTCCTCAAGTGTCTTTTGGCTGCCGGGATGTCCTCTTTGGTGAAGTGTCTGCCATCTCCTTTGCCCATCTCTTAACCGTGTTATTTACCTTTCTCTTGTTGATATTTTGCAGTGCTCTGTAGATTATGGAGATCAGATGTCAGTCCGATATATAGTTGCCAAAATTTTTTCCATTCTGTAGGTGGTCTTTTAACTCTTTCGATAAAGTCTTTGGATGAGCAAAAGTGTTTGATTCTTAGAAGTTTCCATATATCTATTTTCTGTTGATTGTATTTTGTTTCTCAGATTTTGAAGTTTGTCTAAGTCGTATATTAGAATCTCGATTGTTTACGTTAGTTTTTCTTGCATGATCTTTATCGTTTTAGGTTTGGTACTTAGGTCTTTGGCCCATTTTGAGTTAGCTTTTGTGTAAGGTGTGAGATATGGGTTATGTTTCATTTTTTTGCAGATGAATATCCAATTTTGCCAGGACCATTTATTACAGAGAATGTTTTTAGACCAGTTTACAATTTTAGGGCCTTTGTCAGGTAGTGTGAACCTCCCACTGTGTTCCTGGCAAAGAGAATTTTTAAAAATATGCATTAGGTGGAAGTTTAAATAGCAAATTAGTTTCCCAATCAATGATACATAAATAAAGTATTCTATAACACTGGTTTCATTTCCTATATTATGCCAGCACTCTTTTCATTTCCATCCTTGGCTCCCCATTTTCCTTTCTTCCTGATTTCCTATTTCTTCCTGCCTTCTCATTCTTGCTTTTGGGCAAATATTGCCCCTTTGATCTTGAGCTATTCTAAGAAGCATGGGTGTTACTGTTTTATCGGCCTGTCTATGGTTTGGCTGAAAGCTGGTCTCTGTGAATAGTTTAAATTTCATTTCAGAAGAGTGTCTTTGTGTCATAGCTTTCCAGTGTCTGTTAGACAAATAAATCTGGCTGGTTTTGTGAATTTGATTTTTTGTTCTACAGTTTTTTTTTTTTTTTTCTCTCTCTCTGTCCAGGACTCACTGTTGTGATCCCATGGACAGCGATTGGTAATGGTAGCTGGACACCATCTAGTTCTTCTAGTCTCAGAGTCATTTATGTTGTGGTTCATGTGGTCCTTTAATCCTTTGGATTAGCTGTTTCCTTGAACCTTTGGTTTTCTTCATTCTCCTTTACTCTGTTTGGTAAGAGACCAGTAAATGTATCTCAGATGGCTGCTTACAAGCTTTTAAGATGCTATTCATCGAAGTAGGATGTAGAGCTTTACAAGCTATATTGTGCCAACTGATGTAGATGACCCCTGAGTCTCTGGTCCTTCACCTTCAAGCCTAGGAACTTCATCCCTCGAAATGTTTGGTTATATGTAAGAAGTTTCTCTGACTGTGTCCCTTGAGGCTCTATTGTCTATATTAATATATAAACAGCACCGACAATTATAGATATAGAAATATACTCCACCAAATCTATATCTACGTGTCAGTGTATTCCTTTACGTCCTCCCACATCTCTGGGCATATCTATCTGTCTGTGTGTCTGTTTTAAATTAGTATTTGTTAATACTATTGTTCCAGGATTGTCTGTGCTATAGTAAATACATTGCTGCCCTTTGTTGTTGCATTCCTTTTGGTGTCAGCCCATGCTTTCATCCTATTTTGCTGACTTTGCACATATAGCGTGGCGTCTTTCCCTTCACCGATACTAGCATGTGTCTAATATTTGGTAATTTTCCCCCCTCCACATTCTATTGCTAGTAACCATCAAACAGTTTTTTTCTCTGTGGATAAACCTTTTCTTGTTTCTTTATTATAATGGTCTTGCACAATATTAGCACTTTTGTGATTGACTTATTTTATTCAGCATAATGTCTTCCAAATTTATTCATGTTATGTGATGTTTTGCAGATTCATCATTATTCTTTAGCATTGTGTAGTATTCCACTGTGTGACTACGCCACAGGTTGTTAATCCATTCATCCGTTGATGAGTGCTTAGGTTTTTCCATCTTTCTACTATTATAAATAGTGCTGCAGTAAACATTGCGTGTGTGTGTCTATTTGTGTCACAGCTCTTGTTTTAGGATAAATACTTAACAGTAGGATTTCTGGGTCATATGGTGTTTAATTTCTAGCTTTTTAAAAAAGAGAGCAGCATACCATTTTCCATACCAGTTGTGTCATTTTACATTTCTACCAGTATTATATGTGAGTTCCAATCTCCCCACAACCTCTCCAGCATTTGTTATTTTCTGTTTTTTTCATTACTGCTAGCATTGTCTGAGTGAGATGGTATTTCCTTGTGGTTTTTATTTGTATTTATCTATTGCCAAATGATCATGAGCATTTCCTCATGTGCTTTGTTATTTATTCAAGTGTCTGCTTTGGTGAAGTAGAACATGTGACCTTAAAGGATGCAAAATTAGGTTATAATGAATCTTTCCAACAGTAGTTCTTTATGCCAGACTATATTGAAGTAGTATCCCTAAGATAACCAAGGGAATAAATTGTGAGGCACTTCATATACTGTAAAAAGATTTACAAGTATAAAATGGACAAAGTGCTATCAACATGCAAGAATATGCATCAGAAATATATTTTGCTTGAATGTTTGCTAAGAAATCTGCTAAAGAACAAGCTTCAGACAATACACTCGGTTGTACAGTAAATTACATAATATAGACGTTCTAGCCTTAATCTTTGTCACTCCCATCAAATGACCGGGTAAGAGTATGCAAAGGAGGTACTTGTGGCCCATCAAGGGGATTGAATAGCTTGCTAATAACGTAAATAAGGTGCATTGGCTCTGGGAGTGGGAGCGTGCAAGGAAGATGCATGGAACCCCAAAGACAGGATGGGTCAGTTTTTGTCATCTTGCTAGGCTGAAACTTACCTGGCCAAGTGGAGTACTTCTGGACGCTCATTGGTAGAAAGAGCTTTGTGACCTCTAATGTAACCTTACTTCTCCATTCTTTCATTCACAGTCTAGGCCTTCATTCTTTATCATTGGGATTCCTGGAACAGACCACTTCTTCGTTTCCTTGTCACTGCCAACATATATGTCAGAGTGATCATCCTAAAATGTGTGTTCATCTGTGTCACTTTTCTGTTTAAAATCTGGCAGCATCTCCCCAGACCTTTCAGGAGAAGATTCCAACCCTCTGACACAGCATGCAATGCACAGCATGCCTGATTGGGCTCCTCACCAACATTGCTGCTTCATTATCCTCTTCATTTCTCTTCCAGGTGTATGATAATATGACACATTCTAAGCTGCAGATCCTTCTACATCTCAGAGAATGAGCTGCAACTTGGAACGTGTCATATTTGTCATCTCATAGATTATATCAACATGACAGACTTTCAGCTCTCAAACAGTGAGTTAAACTAGTTGTTGTTCACTAGTCCTTTGTATTGTCTTTAAAAACCAAACCTGCTGTCATCAAGCTGACTCCGATTCATAGTAACCCTGTAAGACAGACTAGAAGTGCCCCGTACAGTTTCCGAGATGCACCAAACGGATTTGCACTGTTGATCCCTTGGTTAGCAGCCATGGCTTATCCAGTATACCACCAGAGTTTCCTATATTGTCTTAGTTCTCATGAAGCCATTTTTGGTTATTTTATCTGTTGTAAAAATAAAAATCTTCCCGACTACCTCACTCCCACCTTCAACAACACTGTCTCAAGCTAGCTGCATTCAAACTATTTAGGCCTTCCTTCAGTTCTCTGAATTTGCTCAGCTCTTTGCTCTTCCTGGAACACCAGTGGCACAGTGGTTAAGAGCTCAGTTGCTAATCTCAAGGTTGGCACTTGAAATCCACTCCTTGGAAACCCTATAGGGCAGTTCTACTTGGAGCAGAACTGCCCTATAGGGTTGCTAGGAGTCAGAATCAACACTACGGCAATTGGTTTGAGTTTTCTACCAAGTCTTCGGAAACCTTAGTAGTGTAGTGGTTAAGAGTTAAGGATGCTAGATCAGTGGTTCACATCCACCAGGTACTCCTTGGAAACTCTGTGAGGCAGTTCTGCTCTGTCCTATAGACTCACTATGAGTCTCAATTGACTTGATGGTAGCATTAAAAAATTTTTTTATTAGCTAAACCTTCAACTGTGAGTTTAAACATTGTTTCCTGTTTAGCTGTTGTTTAAACAAGTCTTCAGTAACATATTGAGAAAAATGATCTCTCCTTAAGACTCATTTTCCTGGAGCTTTAAGGAATCTTATAGCACATGTAATATTTCCAATTGTGGCTGACTGCTAGTTGAAAGATTGGCAGTGGGAACCTACCCAGCCAGCTCTTTGGAAAAGAGGCTTGATGATCTGCTTCAGAAAGGTCACAGTCTTGAAAGAACTATGGAATTGTTCTACGCTGCATGCCCAGGTTGGTTAGGAGGTGGAATCAGTTTGACAGCAATTAACAACAGTCTGGAAATCCTGGTGGTACAGTGGTTAAGTGCTATGGCTGCTGTACAAACAGTCAGCGACTCAAATGCACCAGGCATTCTCTGGAAGCTCCATAGGCAGTTCTACACTGCTGTACTGGGTTGTTATGAGTCAGACTCAACTCAGTGGCAATGGATTTAGTGTGGTTTTTGGAGCAGCAGTCTCATCTCAATTTTCTGTCTCTATGTTGCCTTTGTCTTGATTTTAATTATATTAAGATATTCCACTTTATTTAGGCATACTGGTTACCTGAAGCCCATCTTTGAGTAGTGGCATGAATAAACATATAACTAGAATGATACCACATGACAATCATTGTGTGAAACCCAAACTTTTAGGAAAATATTTGTGTTTTGATATTTAAAGGAGGAAAGTGGATGAGAGATTAAGTTATTAGTCCAAGGTGGCACAACTAAAGCTATTAAATACAAGGTTCTAATTGATCTGTATTTTATAATAATGGGTAATAATAATGACAATAACGACAGCTACCTTGCATAGAACAGTTACTATGCCCCAGGCATTATTCCAAGAGTTGATTTGTGTAACCTCATTTGATTTAGAAATTCAGATCACGAGATTATACTTGTTTCTCTCTTTAAACATCTTGCAACCCATACTTCTTAAGAGGTTTATCACAATGGCTATTTAAACATTAATGGAGTAATTAGCCATTTATGACTGTATCTTCTTTCTAAAGTATAAACTCCAGAGGGCAGAGGTGGTGTCTTTCATAGCTGCGAATCTAGAACTAGGAAGAGGTCCTTGCTCAAAATAAGTTGTCAAAACCAATTTATTGAGTGTACCTTGGGCCAGGCATTCTTAGGGTCTGGGGAAGACTGGAGAATAAACTCTGAAGACAAAGGACAAAGCCTACCAGGTTATTACATCTCCAGCTATAGGCTACTTCCAGAAGTAATTGTCTGGGTTACTTTATACAGAGATGGGGACTCCTTTTTCAGTGAACCAAGGGCAGAAACAGTGGTGAGCCATATTAAAACGGCCATGAGTAGAATTTGGAATAAGGAAAAAGAACAGAGAAAGAATTTAAAAAATACTCAGTGAATTGTGCCGAATGATCTCTCTTTATGCTAGGAAATATGAGAAAAAGCTATTTCAAGAATCATGATAGTCCAATCAATAGAGCATCAGACCTTTAACCTGAGGGTATGGGGTTCAAATACCTGTTTGAGAATGTTTCCTATAATTTTTTAGCATCTAATCAGAAACTTTTAGGTCAAATATTTTGGCCCCTGAAAGAGTAGTTGAATATGGTGCAAACTAAAGAATGAAGGATAATGAGGTGAGTACATGGCAACTCTTTAGTAAGATCATCCCAAGTTTTGTGAAGAAGCTAGCATTTCAACAGCTCCTGGAAGTTCATGGCTTTATACCAGTACCTGTACTTGCTTGTCAGTCTCTGTCAACTAAAGCCAGAGTGAAGTTACCTTATTCTTCTTGTTAAGAATGAGGTTACCCATCTGTATAAGTCCCAAAGAGTGAAGTAGAAGTAATTTATTGAAGAGTTGGCTGGTAAATGAGTGGCTGAGGAGGCTATTTTGGACATCTAAGTTCAATAAAAGTAACAAGGAAAAAGAAGAGTAAAAATAAAATAGAAGTAAAAATCTCTTATCTGAAAAATGATATTGTAATCTTGTTTAGGGAACTAGTATCTTACGATGTGAACTTGGTAGTTCCATCACTGCCCGGGGCTGACCACACAGGCCAAAACAGCTGCAAGTTTGCTTGGTTTAGCTTCTTGGTGGTAAATGTACCAGACTGTCATTAATATTTAGTCCTCTATTCCGATTATGGGGGCACAGAGCAAATTTCTAGTGTTACTTGCTTTCCCCTGAAAAAAGTTTATTTTACATCAGAGAGAATATACTGAGTAGCCACCAATACAGCTATAATCCTCACAATTTATTAACTTCTTGGCACTCTGGATTAGATTATCCTGAATCAGTCCTGCAAACGTGAAAAACATTAGGCAAATAATTTTTTTTTTTGATTCTGCAAAGGAGATGAAGAGAATTTGAATAGTGATGCTTGTAATAAGACCCAGCCATTCTCTGATGAACTACCTGAGGAGCCAGGCATTCCAGCCTCTTAGCTACTCCCTAATCTTGAATTGTATCCTTCTAGCTCTAGGGTCTCTATTAGTAGGATCTCCTACTAATACTGACTCGATGGCAGTGGGTTTTTTAGCTGTGGTAAGTGCAGGTTCTTGGAACCAGAGGCTGACAATTCAGAAACATTATCAAGATGTCTCCTGTTACACATCTGTGTAAGAATGAATTGTTGAGAAAGCTATGCTGAAATTATAGACTCTTCGGTGTCTGGGGTCTTTAAAGCCTGTGAGTGGCCATCTAAGATACTCCACTGGTCCCACCTTGTCTGGATCAAGGGAGAATGAAGAAAACCAAAGACACAAGAGAAAGATTAGTCCAAAGGACTCGTGGACCCAAACTACCGCAGCCTCTACCAGACTGAGTCCAGCACAACCAGATGGTGCCTAGCTTCTACCACCAACTGCACTGATAGGGATCTCAATAGAAGGTACCAGAAAGAATTGGAGAAAAACATAGAACAAAATTGTAACTCACAAAAAAACACCATGTTTACTGGCCTAACAGAGACTGGAGAAACTCTAAGAGTATGGCCTGTAGACATTTTTTTAGCTTAATAATGAAGTTATTCCTAAGGTTCACCCTTCATTCAAAGATCAGACAGGCCCATAAAACAAAATGAGACTAAAGGGGCTAGCAAGCCCAGGAGCAGGGCAGGGACAGGAAAGCAGGCAATAGAGAACCCAAGGTCAAAAAGGGATAGCGTTGACACTCTGTGGGATTGTTAGCCAGTGTTGTAGAACAGTATGTATACTAGCTGTTTAATGAGAAGCTAGTTTGTTCTGTAAACCTTCATCTACAATACAATTAAAAAGAAAGAAATTATATTAAGAAAAAAAGATTAAAGGAAATATAGACTCTTCAGTATAGACCCTATGGAGGAGTACTCCAAGGATTATCCTTTCTTTTCCAACACAATCTGGATCAGAGAGATATAACCAGCACGATGAACTTCAGTAAGTGTGACCCTCCCTGAGCGGATATTCCAACTGATCGTCTGGTGGAGGTCAAAAACAAAAGAAACCCACTGCTGTCCAGTCGATTCCGACTCACAGCGAGCCTATAGGGCAGAGAAGAACTGCCCAACAAAGTTTCCAAGAAAAGCCGGGCAGATTTGAACTGCTCACCTTCTGGTTAGCAGACAGCACCTAATACTAAACTACTAGGGTTTCTAGAGTAGACAGTGTCAGGAGAAATGAAAGGAAAATAATAAAATTTAGTGCGTCAATGAATTAATTGATGTACTCAACAAATATTTATTGTTTGCCAGGTACTGTGCTCGGCACTGGAAACACAACAATGGATAAAACTTGCACAGTGATGAATCTCACGGAATTTACATTCTAATGAGTGCAGAGAGTGAAGAACAGACAATAAAAGTGTTAAAAGTGCAAGGCAACGGCGTAATAGTAAGTGCTATGAAGAAAACGAAACAGATTGAGGTAATACGATGGGAGGTTGGTGAGTGACACTTGGTATGGGAGAGCTAGTTAGGGCCTGATTATAAAAGAAGAACATAAAACGAGGAGATTTCATGTATGAGTAAAGAAATCAAAATGGGACTTGGTAATTGCTTAGGTTATAAATGCTTGAAGAAGTTCAAATTAGACTCATTTACTGAGAATGGGAAAACCAAGTACCAGGTT
Source organism: Heterohyrax brucei (assembly GCA_028571685.1). Lineage (NCBI taxonomy): Eukaryota > Metazoa > Chordata > Mammalia > Hyracoidea > Procaviidae > Heterohyrax > Heterohyrax brucei. Next base: position 44,299,902 of record CM053144.1, on the reverse strand, counting down.
TTCATCTATGTCTATTAATTTATTTCAGTAGCTTCATTTGTGTCACTACAATGATACTGTCCCAAGGAGAGATATTCTTGCTGTCTTCTGTATTAATTCAAAAACGTCTTCGGTATTGAAATCAGAGGAAGTTAAACAAACGAGCTTGTCTCTTGGAAAGACCTGATTACGACGACGACTCTTAAGGAAATGTGAACTAAACTATGAAACAAGAGTCTTCCAGAAATTGGCAGTCAGGAAGGAGACAGTTGGGACAACATACATCAGGTTAATGGTCGGGAGTTGGAGAAACAGAATGACAACGAAAGGGTTTAGCACCGGCAAAACACAGCTGCCCCCCCTGAGGCTCGAACTCAGGACCTTCAGATTATGAGACTGACGCGCTGCCTACTGCGCTAAGGAGGCAGACGATACAAGATCCTCATCGTGTGTTTTTACCACTAAGTTGTAATCTGTTTAAAACACTCGATTTTACTGTCCTGGATTGCCTTCACAGAAAATGTCTAAAATGAAGTGTTCTCCCAAACTTCTTGAATAGCACAACAGCTTCCAATACCTGAGTAAGATGAAGAAAGGTCTCGGTGGATCATTTTGCCTTCCCTCCCCCACTCTAATCAGATTGTCCCCAGCTGTCAAGTCGGATGGCAGTTGTCACCTTCCTGTACAGAAATCTGCACCTTGACCTGCACCGCCGCCCGTCTGTTTTGTCCGTCCTCACTGTCCCTCTGTCCACGTATACTGGATCTTTCCTACCAGCGTTTAAACACACTCAAGAGTTAACAACAAACTAACTATGATTCTGCACCTCGCTCTCCAGCGACTGGTTTATCTAGTTTATCTCGTCGCAAACTTCTCCTAAAGCTGGTTGTCCTGACTATCAGAAGGAAAACACATTCCCCACTCCCACTGTTCAAACCACCAGAATGTTCCCGGGTCAGTCTTCAGTCGTGAGGAGGCTCAAAGGGTTCCCAGACAAGTGGGACTTGAAGTTTTAAGGGAACAAGCTGTTCTTGGGGCCAACTCTGGGGAATCTGCTAGAAGGTGAGAGCGGTGGTAACAGGAGCAGGCAGAGTGAAAATTTTGCCCCAAAGTTGACCAGGCTTTACCACGGGAAGTCCCGTCTCTTAGGTAACTCCCACGGATGCAAAAATTCGGACTTCAGATTTTCAGAGATGGGTACTGGAAGATGCAAGAAATTACAAAAACCCATACGACAGCTCCACCTTCCTCCAAAATGGGGCCTTAAAGTAACAGTGATTTTAGCGTCAGATGGGTAGGGCAAGGTCCCTGGATGAGTCAAGAGCTGCTTTGTGCTGAGTTGAAAACGTAAAGGTTGGTGATTAAAACCCACCACTGCGGCGCCGCGAGAGAAAGGCCTGGCGATCTGCTTCTGTTAACATTACAGCCAAAAAAAAATTTACCGAGCAGTTCTACTCTGTAACATGCGAATTCAGCATGAGTCAGAATGAAAACTCCACGATAACAATTAGAATTTTTGCGTTTGGAAAGGGTTTGGGTTCCCTGACTTCTGTGGTTGTTGTCTCTGTTTCCTCCTGACTGTGATTTTCAGTTCACAGTAATGAATCATCCAGCTTTGTTCCAATCCTAATGATGCGAATTAAATGAGCGGCATAAGCGTGTCATAGTCATGAAGGCAACAGTCCATCTTTGGGTCTGCCTTTGCAGTAGCTACTGTGGTTTGTATCAAGATAGGGCTGATTTATCTTTCAACATTTTAACAATTGTGGCTATGTTTTCTAAGAATGCAGATAACAAAAATGAGAGCGATTACGATACCAACCCAGCAAGAGCCAAGCATCGCTGGAGCAGTATAAATGACTATGCTGTTTTCATGACAAATAGCTAACAGATAACTAGATTAAGGAGGTAAATAACTAAGACGAAACATACTACACAACGTGCAGAAAAGAATTTGGGATTGGCATGGTGGAGAAGGGATGTGAAAGCATAGACGGAGACATGAGACAGGCCAAGAGCTTTTAAATCAATCAAAAGTTGTTTTTTACTTCCTCAAATGACACAAGCGTTCAGTAGGAAACCATGCTGGGCACACCACAGGCAAGAACTTGCATTTTTTTTTTTTTTTTTTTTTTTATTGCTTTAGTTTCAGAACCAGAGGCTGTAACTAAAACGTCCTGTGGGCAAAGAAAAGGGGAAAATTTGATAACATGTGTTGGGCCCTTACAGCGCAGACCTGATTTTTTTCGACTCTTAAAAAACCTCGCTTTCTATAGCGTATCAACTTTGAGGGATGCCCCGCCCGCCCCCCAAAAGTTTCCCTAGCATTTAGGTACTTTACTTTGAAACACAGAGTGTCGAATCCCCGTCTTGATACCTGTAAAGATTTAATGAAATCACTGAAAACATTAAAGGTTGTTGATAGCTTGTTCAAATAGAAGCTGGACCTTGCTCATCTATCTGCATATTCTGCAGACAGTGCAAAGGTAAATTTTGGCGAATTTCCATTACGTCTATAAACTTTTTAGCAAAGAAAATGAAAAGATTTAGCTGATGCGTGTCTTTCACATTTTATACATAACTCTGCTCAGAGGAACGTGGTTTGGCTACTTGTGATATTGAGACTTTCATGGCTTATTGAGATTTACAGTCACTTTTTAGCTTCATTTACATATGTAGATGCGCTTAATGAGATTTCTTTATTTTACAGAAATGGAAAGAGATAGTCTCCTTAGACATACATATAGAAGAAGTCTATCATTTTGGCCAGTTGTAGAAAAGACATTGGCCTTCAATAAAATAATATTTTCATGGTATGGGACAACAAGAATGTTCTCTAATCTGGAAACGCTTTGAGGATCAGGATGGAGAAAAGGTTTACAGTAGAATAAATTCATGTTTTCTCCAATATTGTTCACTGTTAGGTGTAGCCTGTGACAAAAACTCTTACACCAAAAAATGACTCTTGTAAGAAATAAGACTGCTTCAGGATGAAAAAAAGAAAAAATTAAAAACATTTCCAGAAAAGGGGTAGCTTACCTTAAACAGGCTTTTCTCAATTTCTTCACTAAAACTACAACTTATTTGAAATCTAGCTTTGATTTCCTGTGTTCGAATTACTTCTATACTTTCAAACCATTTTCCCTGAGAAAGGAAAGATTAAACTGTGATGCAGACGGTGACCTCTGGAGTATTTAAAGGTGATGAGTATTCTAGACATGGAGATGATACTGTGAAATTATAGATGGAAAGGACCTGATTGGCAAACAGGTGGTCTATCAAAACAAGCCAGTAGATGGACACTTTGAGTGGAGGTAGATGCAAATTCCAACATGTCTAAAAGTCTGCTATCGCTAGTATATAAAATCCTGAGTAGTCCATTCTCCATGCTCAAATACTTTTGTTGAGAAGATATTTAGCTTGATGTCATTACATTGGAGTAACACCAGACATCAGCATAGTACAAGCTGCGTAAGAGCAGATCTACAAGTAGAAGTGAACTTTGTCTTTGACTATACTGAGTTTTACAAGTTTGTAAAAGAAAATAAGCACATCCCTAAAAGCTGCAGGCAGTTCAGAGAAGTAACATTGGAAAAGGAGACAGGGTAAAAATATCCCACTGTATCATGTGACAGAAGGAACCACGTCATTGCTTTTTTTAATTTTATTTTTTGTTAAATTTAAGTAATGTCTGCTTAAGTAGTCTTATTATATTACATTCTTTTATGTTTGTATTGTGTTTTATATTATTCTTTGTGTTTATGTTCCTCTTACATTAATGTAGCTAAAGAATTCAAATAATATAGCCTATGAAATGCTAATATCCGATAGACTTCCAAAAAGTTAAAAACATTACTACCTCAGAGAACAGAAAGAAATGTTGTAAAATATTATTACATTTTCTCACACATACTATTTATGTAATTAGTCTTATTGATTACTGCTAATTGCCTTTGTTAAATAATTCTATTATTTTTAAAAGTAATAGCATTTATGTAACAGAAAATAAATAATAGAGGATAATACATAATTTCAAATAACCACCTAGTTTTGAGACTTTTGGATTGCCAAGTGCCGGCCAAGTGCCTTCGAAAACACTACATATGTATAAAACCTATGACATATATTTACGTTTTTTTTGGTCTAGTACGGCCGTGTCCTAGTTGACTCTGTAAAAAATTGAACACTTTGAAGGAACTGCCTCACCAAAGATTGAAGAAACATTCTATTTAAGACAAGAACAAAGAATTGCAGAAAGGTTCCACCAAACTCATGGTTAAAATCTCACAGGATGAAAAGGAATGATTTCTGACAGATAAGAAAAAATTTTTAAATGACTAGAGACAACAAATGAGATGACTGTCAATAACATCTGAGTTTTAGACTGAGTAAGAATATCTAAGATATTCTAAGATATTCACTCACATAACTGCCAGTGGCAGTTAATGGTGGTCCGCTAGGAGCTCAGCGAAGGCTCCTGCCCAGAGTGCCCAGCCATAGCCCTTCCAACTGACTTGGACTTCTCACAGCCTGGCGACTGGGTTCTGAGACAGAACTCCCCAAGACTGAGTGTTCTAGAAACAAATGCAGAAGCTGCCAGATTTCTATTGGCTAGGACTGGAACCGCCATAGTGTCACTTAAGTGGAATTCTATTAGCTCAGAAAAGATGCCTGTGGAAGGGGGCTACACAAGGGCTGATTACTGAGAGGCTGGTTACATTGGAAGCCATTCTTGGAGGCTAGTACCACATGCCTTGACCTATGAACCCTTGAATCTCTTTTCAGGTCTGGTTGAACTATGGAACTAGTGATTTTCCCAGCTAGTCACACCTTCTCAGATTTGTACCATTCTGTAACTACATCCTCAGGGGGTTTTCTCCATGTTCTTCTTGTCTAATTATCTACCACCAATTGCCTTAGAGCCCATTCTGACTGGACAACTCCATCTCTACCGTAGTAGAACTGTACCTAATTGTAGATCATTTTTAAGCCATATTTTAACTCTTATCTTCTTCAGTAAACCATGTCTACCTTAGGTTGATGATCTTATGATGGTATACACAACACCTTATCTTTACATCTGCTGATTACTGTATGAGTGCATGTTAATTCTCTCTGGTTTGTCTCTATTTTTCATCAAAGAAGCCACTGGTGTTGCAGTGGTTAAGGGATTGGCTGCTAATCTACAGGTTGCCAGTCTCAACCTACCTGCCCCTGATAAAGAGAAAAATGTTGCCAAATCTGCTTCCATAAATATTACAGCCTGGGAAGCCCTACGGGGGTTGCTATGAGTGGGAAGTGACTTGACCACACACTGCCACCACACCATTCTTCATCAGGCCATAGATTCCCTGGAAGAACGTATTTTGAGCTATCAGATTTCTCAGCTGGACCTGATACATGAGTATACGGTGTAAAGAAAGATTTTAGCAAATGTTAGCTGACAGAAGGAGTGACGGAACAATTTTCTGCATGCATTTACCACTCATCACAAAATGGAAAAGCACACAGCATGACACTGTGAAAACACCATGGTTTCAAACATACAAAAATTTTCATATGCATAGGAACAAGAACTATGTACAAAAAAGGTAAAAAGGAAATATCCATAATGAGCTGTGGGGCTAGAACTACCAGCATCTTCAAAAAATGAATTCTATTGTTTATTTTTTAATCCTGATGTTCTAATACCTTAATTAAGAGGCTGTTAAACAAAACACAGCAGAACAATCACATGCCAAACTATCAAGAACTTTGTCATAGCATGAGCCACTTAGCAGCAGCATCTACCGAACTTGACAGCTTCTTCTTCTTTTTTTTAAAATTGTACTTTACATGAAGGTTTATAAAGCAAATTAGTTTTTCACTAAACAATTAGTGCACTTGTTGCCTGTGACATTAGTTGCCAACACTATGACCGGCACTCTCCCTTTCTCCACCTTGGTCGTGTTCTCCATTACCAGATTTCCTGTCTCCTCTTGCCTCCTCTGTCCTTACCTCTGGGCTTGTGTGCTTATTTAGTCTTGTTTTGTTTTATGGATCTGTCTAATCTTTGGCTGAAGGATGAATTTACGTAGTGACTTCATTAAGTAACTAAAATAGGGTACCGGAAAACAGACTCTTGGGGTTTCTCCAGTCTCTGTCAGTCCAATCTCTTATGTGTGTGTGTGTTAGAATTTCTTTCTACATTTTTCTACAGCCCTATCCGGGACCCTCTGTGGTAATTTTCTTCAGAGCAGTTGTTGGTGGTAGCTGGGCACCAACTAGTTGTGCTGGACTCAGTTTAGTGGCATCTGTGATTGTTTTGGTCCAGTAGTCTTTGGACTAATTTTTCTCTTGTGTCTGATTTTCTTCATTCTCCTTTGCTCCAACTGGGTTGGTATCAATAGAGGTGATCGCTCAGCACCTTTTAAGATCCTAGATGTTACTAACCAAAGTTGGAAGTAGAACATTTTCCTTATAAACTGTGTCATGCCAATTGAGCTAGATGTTTCCCGAGACCATGGTCCTAGCCCTCAGCCCAGAAATTGGGTCCCTCAGGGAGTTTGGGTTGTCTATAAAGCTTCTGTGAACTCGCACTGTTAAAACTGTGCTAACTTCCCCAGTACTGGGTGCTGTCTTACCCTTCATCAAAGTTACCATTATCTGTTGTCTACCTAGTGTTTCTGAGACCTGCTTAAAAATGCTGACTCTCAGGCCTGACCCCAGACATTCAGGATTACAATGTGCATTTTAGTAAAATCCCTACGTAATTTCCTACATTCGAAGAGCGAATGACAGGCAGGGAAGTAGAGGCAAGTTTGTACTGTATACTCAACACAGCCCCCACCCTTGTCCTTATTAAATTTACAGCCGTTTGTTCAACTGGCCTTTTGTAGAAATTCTAAAGACAACATAGTAAGGGATGCTCATTGTCATCTCTGCTGGTGCTTCTGCATCTCTTCAGCTGAATTCTATCGCCCATCTCTGCAATCTAGAGTGGGCGGTGGCCTAGGGACTTTGGGACCAAAAGGCGCGTTTGGCTGCTCGCCCCGCCCCAGGCTCCGCCCCAGATCCCGCCCACTCGGCCACGCACCGCAGCCACCAGGCCCGCAGCAAGGCAGATACCAGCGCCGGGCACGGTGGCGCGCGCCTGTAATCCCAGCTTCTCCGGGAGGCTGAGATCGGCGGATCGTGGAGGCTCGGGGGTTCGGGACCACGGCGCTGTGTGGAGCGGGCGTCCGCACCGGGCATGGCACCAACATGGGGCTCTTGGGGGAGCCCGGGAGCACCAGGTTGTCTAAGGAGGGGGGGACCTGGCCCAGGTCGGAAACGGAGCAGGTCAAACCCCCCGTGCTGGGCGGCGGTGGGATCGCGCCTGCGAGCAGTGTCCGCGGTTCCGCCCGAGTCATCTGACGAGACCCGATCTCTTTTCTTCAAGTTTCCTTTTCAGGATTTTCTTACTGAAAAGTGTTTGTTTTACTCCAGTATTACGTTTGAGCACAGAGAACTGCACGACTTTACGTGGAAGTCAGGTTTTGCGAGCAACAGTGCTCCAGTCTCAGTTGGCACCCAAAGGAAATCTTAGTGGCCTAATATCCTAGAAGTTCTCCATGCTGCGCTGTGCCTAACATCAAGGCAACGGTCTGTGTCTTTCATTTTCTAGATACTCTCAGGCAAAAGGTACGTGAAATCTCTCTGTATCATGTGAATCTACGATTATCTTAAAAACAAAACAAAAGGCAAGCAAACAAAAACAACTAAAGCCAAGACCCTGAGAAATATCCATTTCTAAGGAGTTATTAGAAACGAAGCCCACTGCGGTGGAGTCGGGTCCCACTCATGGCGACCCTAGAGGTCAGAGTAGAACTGCCCCATAGAGTTTCAGAGGAGCGCCTGGAGAATTTGAACTGCCAACTTTTCAGTTAGCAGACGTAGCCCTTAACCCACTACACCATCAGGATTTCAGAGAAGTTATTATAGGAAAAAGTAAAATGGAGTGGCTAGAGTTCATAAAAAAGTCAAAAGACTCTAGTGCAAGTTCTAAAAGAGGGGAGTTTGGTGAACAAAATGTTGCCAATAGATTTGCACGTTGAACAAAATGAGGCCTAGAACTTTTTTTGAGCCCATCAAGGTGGTGGTGATGGTCTGATGGGACTGGAAGGCAGATTTAAGTCGAAGAGCTAATGACAGGCAGGGAAGTAGAGGCAGGCACCGTTTGGCTCTGTCCTTGTGTCTGGAGATTTAGACAATCTGTAGTTTGGAGAATTAGTTAAGGGAGACAGAGATCAAAGACATAAGGTCAAAAGGAAAGCAGATGACTTACAGTTCCGAAGGAATGGGGAAAGGACTAAAAACTCGGAGTATTTATTAGCCTTGGCAATGAGGGAGAACCTTTTGTCTGAGTAGGAAGGAAAAAGGTTTGGGGTACTCAAAGAGCTAGCAAATTAAGAAGGAGGGAAAAAGGAGGCTGAGGGAACATTCTGCTTCTTTTTCTGTCCTTCAGCATTCCAAAACAACGGCAGCCTGTTCACAGCCAATCAATTTCGAGGCACGCGACCGTACAGGACAGAGTAGAACCGCTCTCCCCCGCCCCCCCCCCCAGCTTTCCAAAAGCTAACTGCTGGAATCGGACAGTCAACCAAACGGCCGACTTACTAATTTAGCAGTTCTAGTACTCAACCAGTATACCGCCAGGTCTTCTTCGACAGGTGAGCCCCCTCCTAAAGCAACTTAGAGCCGCTTCTAGAATTAATTCAAGCAGCTGCCTCTATCAAGAATCTTCTGCTTTAGCGTACTTGCCCTGCTTCTCTTTCCCTTCAAAGTCGATCAGAAGACTACTTATTCAATAAATGCTTAAAGAGGAAACATAAATCGGAAAGTAAAATGTAATTCCATTAAACTTCTGTTTTCCCACATCTATCCGGAGGACAGCTCCTCTGTATTACTAGAAGCTGGTAGAAAATACGATTAGGTGGGAAAAAGGTTACAAAGGAACAAGAGAAAGGAGGGCTCTTCGGGGCCAAAAGTTTTAAGGTTGTTGAGACAATTCCGTGAGAATGAAACAAGGGTAGTTTTGGAGAAAGAGGAATACAGTACAAGTTGGACGGAACCCGAACAAGGAAAGTGAGAGAACATACTAAACATAATAAAAAAGAGGGAAAAATGTTTCTGCTTTAAAACGTTTGCCTCTCTGTCATCTACGGAGATGCAGAAGCCTAGTCCCACGTCTCTGCTAGTTCTTCAAACGTGTAATCATGTGGGTCTCCTTTATGAGTTAGAGATGTGTTTGCACTTTTTCTTTCGGTTTAGGGGAACGTAGCAGTATTTACAGGGAAAAGAATTCAGTAATTGTTTATAATGGCCTCCAAAAGAGTGGTCTTCGTTGCCGAAACCCGGGATCGAACCAGGGACCTTTAGATCTTCAGTCTAACGCTCTCCCAACTGAGCTATTTCGGCTCCGCCCACGAACTTGTTGAAGTAAAATATAATGAAGACTTTATCTTTTCAGTCTTCTAATTTACAAAAGTATCTACTTAACGAACATCCGAGGAAAAACGTGGCAGCCCGCTTCTGTAAAGATTTAAACCCTTGGAAACCTTACATAGCAGTTCTACCTTGTCTATAGCATCGCTATAAGTCAGAATCGACTGGAAAGCAGTTGGGTTTTTTTTTGTTTGTTTGTTTGATTTGATAAACGTCCTGGCAAACACTTTGAGATATCCAAGGATAAATTAAAAAAAAAAAAATTCTGTTTCATTTTATGAGGAGAAAGGAAAGAAGACAATTTTGAATTAATATGATAACTTCCCAGAGACTTAGAGAAATAGCTCCAGTTTCTCTTCACTTGAATCCATTGGCCCACGGCAGAGCAGGAGGATCCTCCTAGCTACATGTTCGGTGAATCACTCAGCACCATCCTACCCCTCTCACTGTCCTGACTGTATTGTTTGGTATAAAACAGGAGGTTGGTGCATACAGGGAAAAAACCTAGCTGCAGCTCGTTTGCTAAGACTTGGTGGTCGACTGCATGGCTGTGTTTGTTTTTTGTCTGGGCCGGTAGATCGCTGGCTACTAGCGAAATACGTGTAGCCTTCAACTCCTAAGGCTATTTTGAAACCTCGTAAGTAACTTCCCTGGTGGTCTAGTGGTTAGGATTCGGCGCTCTCACCGCCGCGGCCCGGGTTCGATTCCCGGTCAGGGAAACACACTTTAAGAACTTACATGATTTTTACGCGGGCGGGCGGGCGGGCGGGCGGGCGGGCGGGCGGGCGGGCGGGCGGGCGGGCGGGCGGGCGGGCGGGCGGGCGGGCGGGCGGGCGGGGGCGTGCAGGGAAACACACAACGACTGTTACTGAGTCGTATGCGGTATATGTATATACTTCAAGCTTTATATGAGGCATATTCTGATTAGCAGCCTAGCTCCAGGTTTGGAGTTTCAACTGCAATGACAAGCCATGGAATTTTCACTGAGTTATTTTCATTGAGTTATCTGTTCTATAAGCGCTCAGCGTTTCAGCAGTGCCAGGCTGTGTTCTTAGCCCATTAAAATATTAATTTACTTAATTAGATGATTCAATGAGAGGCAAGTTTGCTGGTTATAAAAGACAATTATGAAGATTAGAGAGAAGAGATGCGGAGTTCATTCTTCTGGAGGTTTGGTTAGCAGCAAGAGTTTTGAAACATGCTCTCTCTGTTTCGGATTTTCGGGGTAAGTTCCACACTGCTCTAATAGAGCTCTGGGAGGTGGTCCCCGAAACATGACACTTTATTTGAATTCCGGACGGAAGTGGTTTTGGGACTGCTCTTGTCTCTGCTGCCCCCACGTGTTTCCCGCTATGAATGTACAATCTGGGTTTTCCTAAGAATAGGGAAAATGCTAAGCATCAAAGGAAAACTGACACACAGGTAAACGATGTATTCAGCATCTCTGAATATCTGAGAAACTTACTAACAATTATTTGAGAAAAAATAAACTTTGTTGTTCTCCATATTGGCTTTTGACAAACATTGGTTGCCTGTACGTTAATGGTTCCGCTGTTGGGCACAAAACATAGTTTGTCTAAATAGCAGCCACAGATGTATTGCTTACTATTTCCTAAAAAAAAGTTTAACAGGCGTGTGACCTCTCCAAAGGTTTCCAAAGATTGCGGTGCCTTGAGCTTACTTTAGGAACGGGTCGGGCCATGATGCTTGTGTGATCTTTTTCTAATCATCTTAATTACACATTTTCCCTCCTCTCTCCCAACATATTAAATTCGTAACTTCCGAAACGTCTTTGGACCGGAAACCTTTTTAGTCATCTTTCCACTTCTCTTCTTAAGTTAGTAAACGTTGACACATATGCAAGGTAAGTTTGTCCAAGAAATTTTTCTTTGATGTAAGCATAGAAGTAGTAGAGCCTGTGTCAAATCTCTGACTATGCTGCAGTTTATTCGTGCGTTTTCGTCTAACGTTTCCCAAAATACGAATCCTCTAGATCGGGCGGCAATTACTTTCCGAGTCACCATTTCTCTCATCATGTAATATTTAGTCTACTCTCTGTGTAGTAAGAACCCTGTGCTTCATTTCTTTTTATATCCCTGCTTTTCGGGCTCAGTGTCGGTTGGACCTCCGTATGTGCTTGGGGAAGGGAATTTCTTGATTTATGCCTGTTTTTCTCCAAATCAAGGTAATCAGATTAGAAGCTGTGTTTTGAAAATTACATGATTTTTTTTTCCTTCTGTTACGAAGCCCTCGTTCATTGTCCATGAGGAAAGAATTTCCGAAATCCTGTATTTTAGTGCATGCAGGAAGTTCTGATCCCACACCACAAGGCTGCCTAATCGCTAGCAGTGATCACTTTTTCTGCTCCTTTCTTGGTGTTCCTTGGAGGTGCAGTTCCCGGTGACGGGTGCATGAGGATTCTCCCTAGTTTCTTTCGTAGGGTCTCCTAGGTCAAAACCAAGGTGAATCTAAGCGTCAGGAATCCGGCTGGGTGGTGATGAGCGCCGGGCTGGGGTTAGCCGGCGGTGTCAGCGAAAGGGCCAGGAGACAGCTGTGAAAAAGACCCTTGGTTATCGCGGGAAACGGACAATATTTACTCTTACAGAAAAAAAAAGTGACCTTTCCAACGGTGGTAGCGTGGCCGAGCGGTCTAAGGCGCTGGATTAAGGCTCCAGTCTCTTCGGGGGCGTGGGTTCGAATCCCACCGCTGCCAAGACTTTTCTCCCCTCACTCCGGATTGGTTTATTTAATAGGTGCCCATTATGCAATAGGTGGTCATTCTTCAAGACCAGTTTTACGTCTTCTCACATCCTCAAAGGTTGCGCGGGTTTCCCCACCTTTGACTTGTGTCCCTGGAGACAGTTACCTGACACTGTGACTGAACGGCAAATACATTCTAGAGAAAGTGGTTGCAGAAATCAGCAGTGCCATTAAAGAAAACAAAACAAAACTTCCACAGTGCGTATTTCCTCATTACAAAGTCTGAATGGATGTGAGACTCCTGGGATTCGCTTGCGACAGAACCTGACAGAAGATAGATCCGCGCACACTTCCGCTGGCAGCGGGGAATATCTCATTTCGTATTCCGAGCAGTGATAAACAGAACTGAGAACACAGAACACTTGCAATGAGTGGAGGAAATGGTCAAGTAAACAAGCCGAACAGATTTTCAAAGGGGGCTGGTGCCCAGAGACAAAGTGCAGTCTTTTAATGAAATGTGCAAAGACCTGGAGTAAGAAAACCAAATGCGAAGAACATGCTGAGCATTGCTGAAGCTGAAAGAACTGAAGAAAAAAATTCAAACCTGGAGTTGCAATACTGAAGGATTCTATGGAGAATATGTTGAACAATGCAAGAAATGTAGAAAAGGTGGAAAGAACATACAGAGTACCAAAAATAATTGATCGAAGTACAACCATTAAAGGCAGTAGCATATAGTCAAGAAATGATGGTACTGAAGGAAGAAGTATAAGCTGTACTGAAGGCGCTGGTGAAAAACAAGACTCCAGTAATTGACAAAACACCAACCGAGATGTTTCAAGAACGGATACTGCTGAGGTTCTGCTGGAGACACTCGTCTATGCTTAGGAATTTAGGAGGCAGTTATCTGACCAACTGACTGAAAGAGCTCCACATACGCGCCCATTTGAAAGAAAGGTGATCCAGCGGAATGTGGAAATTATCAAACAGTATCTCTAATATCGCACTCAAATAAATTTTTGCTGAAGATAATTAAAAAACAGTGGCAGCAACACATGGGCAGCAACATACACTGGATTAAAAAATTAATGTCGAGTAGAGGTATCTCATGTCAGACTGATCTTGGGATGAAAGCAGAGAATACCAGACATGTTTATCTACTTGTGTTTTACTGACCATACAAAGGCATTCGATTACGCGAATCATAGCATATTATGGGTAACACTGTGAAGAATGGGGACTCCAGAACACTTCACTGTGTTCATGAGGAACCTGTACATGGAATACGAAGCAGTCATTCAAAGAACAAGGGGATACTGCATGATTTAAAAATCAGGAAAGGTGTGTGTCAGGGTTGTATCCTTTCACTATATTTATTCGATCTGTATGCTGAGCAAATAATCTGAGAAGCTGGACTACATGAAGAAGAATAAGTCATCAGGATCGGGGTAAGACTCATTAACGACCTGTGATATGCAGATGACACAATTTTGGTTGCTGAAAGCAAAGAGGACTTGAAGCATGTACTGATGAAAGTTAAATACTACAGTTTTCAGTATGGACTAAATCTCAACATAAAGCCAGCAAAAGTCCTCACTACTGGGCCAATAAGCATCATGATAAGGGAAGAAAATACTGAAGCCACTGACGCTTGTTGGTAGATCCAAGTAAAATTACTTAAATTCGTGCACCAACCAAGGCTGAAGAATTTCACTTTACTTGGAGCCACAATCAATGCCCATGGAAGCAGCAGTCAAAAAATCAAATGACATATTGCTTTGGGCAAATCTGCTGCAAAAGTGTTAATAAGCCAAAATGTCACTTTGAGGATCCATGCCACAGTATTTTTAGTTGCCTGTGACTGAATGTGTATGAAAGCTTGACAACCAAAGCTTTGGAAAATCAAAGAAAAATGATACCTTTGAATTATGGTATTGGTGAAAAATACTGAATATATCATGGTCTACCAGAAGAATGAACAACCATGTCTTGGAAGAAGTGTAGCCAGAATGCACCTTAGAAGCCAGAATGGTGAGACTCCATCTCCCATACTTTGGACAAGTTATCAGGAAGGCCAGTTCCTAGAGGACACCATGCTTGCTAGAGGGTCGGTGAAAGAAAGATTGTCTTAGTCATCAAGTGCTGGTATAACAGACTTACCACATGTAGAGGGCTTTAACAAAGAGAAATTTTATTCTGTCACAGTCCAGTAGGGTACAAGTCCGAATTCGAGGCATTGGCTCTAGGAGAAGGTTTTCTCTGTTGGCTCTGGACTGGGAGCTTCTGAGGCGCAGAGATCCCAGGTCCTTTCCAAAGGAGGTGCTCTGCTCCCAGAATTGCTTCTTTGATGATGGTGTGAGGTCTATAAAGCTCTCTGCTGACTTGTTTTGTAGTTCAAGACATTGCTTCAGGGCATGATGCAGGCTTACACACTGAGTACCGCCCCACTAACACAAAGGCTGCCCATTCTCCCTCATCGACATCATGGAACTAGTATGTACAACACACAAGAACATCACACAATGCTAAGAATCATGGCCTAGCCAAGTTACTACACACATTTTTTCAGGGACACAATTCAGTCTTGACAAAGATCTTCAACGAAATGGACTGACATAGTGGCTGCATCAAAACGGTCAAGATTAGCCCTTTGGATGGCACAAGACTGGGCAGTGTTTTGTTCTGTTGTACACAGGGTCGCAAGGAGCCAGAACCAACTCATTGGTACCTAACAACAACAGTAACAACATGCTTTGGCTTGGAAACTGTTTCCTCCCGGAAGCCTCCCCAATTTCCCTTCTCCCTCCCACAAACTCCAGGATTACATTAGACAGTATATGGAGGGAAATCCCTACTCTCATGGAACTGAAGTCTTGTGCAGTTCACAAGCATTAGATCCTACCCAAATATACCACAATCTCTATTTAAAAAGTTTATTTTGTACAGACTCTGAATGATATTTCAAGTACATCATTAACAGAAAAAGCAAATAATATGTATTCAAGTATGTCAGATGTAAGGATACATGGCAACCTCTTTACAGTGGTTATTGCTCGGTGACAATTCTCCACAGATGTCTCCTTCTGCATGTAGTGTGAGGACTGTCTTTTGTTCTGGACTATTTTTCAAGAATGTTGGTATAACAAACTGCCTTGGAAGATGTACTGTGTCCTTTTGGAGCAAAGGACAGACATGCTTACTGGGTACCCTAAACTCAAGTTTCTCACCCTATCATGCTACTTTCAATATTGCTTTGTTTCCTGGTCTTCTATTTGAATTTTTTTTTTTTTCCTGCCTGAAAACTTTGGGACTCTTTCGTTCAGTGTTTTTGAATTTCTAACTGATGGGCTTTTGTGCAGGTCTCCAGTCATTCCAGTGCTGTGTTTGGCAGGCCTTTCCCTCTAGGAACTAACTTTCTTAATTTCTAGCAAATGTTCTTACGTGACCATGACAAACTTCTCCTATGTTTTTAATGTCCTTTTTTGAACATAACTGGGATCTCTGGATTGATTCACTAGAGTTTTTCTTTTCCTTTTACTATATTTAATACATATAAAATCATATGCAGCAAGTATACAAGTTTTGAACCATAATATTAAAATGAACACTTTTAAACACATCATTCAAGGTCTAGAATTACACTGTCCAGTACAGTGGCTGCTGGTCACATGTGGCTACTTAACATTTGAAATGTGGCTAGTGTGCTGAAAAACTGAATTTTAAGTTTTGTTTTAGTTTAAATTAAAAGAAATATATTCTCAATTATTGGAAAGTATGTTTAGGACAACTTGGGTATATAAATCCACTTTTTCAACTCTAGACTTATGAAATTTAAGTACAGATCAAGTATTTGGTGTAGACACTAACATGCTGTAGTGTAAAATACAGGATTGCAAAGGCAGCATAAAAATGTAAAATATTTCATTAATACTTTTTAATTTTGATGACATGTCAAAGAGCTGGCACTTTGAATTTACCAGGTATTCCTTGGAAACCCTATGGGGCACTTCTCCTTCTTTTGGGGCTACTCAGCAAATAGGAATATATTTTTAAAATCAGCTTCACTTTTACTTTTTAATGAGAAAATTTTCAATTATGTATGTGGTTGGCATTATATTTCGATTGGGCAGCTCTAGACCACAACATCAGTTAAGTTTCGCATCAACCTATGTGCTGCTCACCTATCCTACCACTCTAACTCCCCTTCAGATGTAGCGATCTTGAATTGCATTTATCCTCCTCTTACTTAAAAAAATAATTTACACATATGAATACGTCACTTTCCAATCAACAACACAAAATGCCAACACTCTAGGATGGTTCAGAATTTACACTGGAATTTCCAGCTTGCTGGATCCCGTTCAAGGACTGACTAGAGCAGTTACATGAAGGGATGTACTTTAGAGCAATTGTTCATAAATTGGACTGAGGACTTGGGAGTCCAAAATCTGTACACATGCTATAATCTTTCACTGAAATAAATGCCCTGAACAACCATATGCACTTTCCAGAAGCACATACATGCTGTTGTAATTAACAAACCAACCAAAAAAATCTCATTCTCTAGAAAAGCATGACAACTTCTCTTGGGTTGTGTGCGTAGGAGAGGGTGGTCTATGAGATTTGTTATCATCAAGTAAGAGATCCCCATACTCCTGAAGACTGGAAAACTGCAGCTAATTCTATTCTAAACTGTTTTTAAGCCATGTTATCTCATTTGAAACCCACATATCCAACTTGGTCCTCCATAGAAACAATTTTACTATGTCCTCAATGTTTTCGTCTTCGCTTTCACTAAGAAACCTATTTAACAAATGGCCACATAAAGAATATGCCCTAATTCTCTATAAATGCCGAACCTAAGGAACAATGTTTTAATCATTACCTTTCATAACATAAACCATGTAATTCCCTTGGGATTTGTTACTAGAAAATTGAGTCTCTTGGACTCCTTGTCTTTCATTATCAGACACATGTAATCGACATTTTCCAAAATGTTTTCTGTGAGACACACAATGCTGAGTTCCTGTGGCAACATGAGAAAAAGAGGAGTGCAGCTCAAGAACTCTTCCAAAAGACCACAATTGGTGGTCTGATGACCCAGGGGATCCCCTGGGATCATGTCCCCTACATCTGCTGCTGCTCCTGTCTAGAAAACACTACTAATTCTTTGAACAAAAATGGATTAGTCTTGGGGACACAATGTGACCATATGGTGGGTGTATTTTTATGGTTCTGTGCATTTACAGGAGGCTGTCCTACTGGTCACTTTCTAGACAGGAGAGAAGAGGATAGAGAGGAGGGTGCAGGAGCTTGTTAAGAGGATATAACAAGTATAAAACAAAAAAAAGTAGTGTGCTGTCACAGGGCAAGGAGAGCAGAGCTGTAGATAGGTCCACATGCAAAACTGAGCTGAATTGTATATTTTCACTTAATCACAATAAAAAAAAAATACAATTAAAAAAGTTTTCTGCACAACAAGACTCATAAAGATTCTCTCCTAAACTGAGTTCTGTGATCAAGTACTTTCGGAAGCAATACTTATAGCTCCTTTGTTTAAGACTCAAAATGGACATGAGTGCATTGTAGCCTTGAGAAGTCTGAGGGTGTAAATAAAAACAGCACTTGGCTGCTATTTCCTGACTTTTTAAACAAGTTGTGAAACTGCCAAGTAACCCATTATCTCTTCACCATCCAGGGAACTTGGAGTGACATTTCTCAGTTATGGTCATTATGATTTTTGGGAACCCTGGTGATGTACTGGTAAAGTGTTATGGTTGCTAATGAAAAAGTTGGCAGTTCAAATCCACCATGTGCTCCTTGGAAACTCTATGGAGCAGTTCTGCTCTGTCCTATAGGGTCACTATGAGTCTGAACAGACTTGAGGGCACAGTTCTACTCTGTCCTATAGGGTTACTATGAGTCTACATAGACTTGAGGGCAACAGGTTTGGTTTGGGCTTCTAGTGGCCTGGTGGCTGTGTTATGGCTGCTAAGCAAAGAGCTGGCACTTCGAAACCACCAGGTATTCTTCGGAAACCCTATGGGGCACTGCTACCCTGTCCTACAGGGTCACTATGAGTCAGAATGTACTTGATGGCAAGGGGCTATAGGATTTTCAAACTCTATTTTAACAGCCTTACTGTATGTGGGTAATTAAGTTAAATGTGTCTGCAATAACGATAATGAAATTTGGTAAAGGATTGATGTAAGAGACCCTAAGGCTAGAAAAAATACAAATTACCCAATAAATCTGAAAGAGCATGTCATATGTCACGCAAATAGACATACCAAATACTTATGAAATAAACAATTAGAAAGTTTTGGTGTACTTCCAACAAAGCAGGATAGATTTCATGTTCTTTCCACATGTAAATTTCTGTTAGACAGCCACAGTTGACTTCTACATACGTGTAATTTTTAAACCTGTCCTTCTCTTGCTCCTTCTTTCCCCAGAATCTGAAGAATATTCATCCCATTTAGTGAGGGACTAGTAGCAGCCCAGGAAACACAACTTGCTTAAAAAATTAATGCTTATAAAAATAATTTTTTTTCCCTCTGTGACCTGTGATATAGCTTTATATCAAAGATGTTGTGTTAACATATGGAAATTGCCTAAATAAATTTCAGCATTTTGAAGATCATTTGTGCAGGGTTTCCCAGTGATGTGATCCTGGGAAAATTTCTTAACCTCTCCATGCCTCAGTTTCCTCATCTCACAGAGATGTTGTGGGGTAAAATCAGAATGTGTAAAGCTCTTACAATAGTGTCTGGCATACGGCAAACACTGGTAATTAATTGACATTACTGTTTTGGTACAGACAAAGCCTTGACAGTGATTGCATTCACTGAAGGAATAAATACTCAACAGGAAGTTCAAACATAGCCTTGGGATCTCACAATTAGTGGCCAGGAATCACGGAAAACCAACATAGGGGACTGCGATGGTCCACTCCAAAACGCAGGAGAACGGGAAGGGTAAACACCAAAGTTATTACTCTTAGGTGTCAGTGGTCAAAATACTGACTACTGAGAAGGTCTAGGAAATAGATTTCCTACTCTCATGAAGTTCATGGCTTCTCCACATTCTATGTTTTCTCTTTTTATGTCCAGTAAGATTTGAGCTTACTCTGAAAGCTTTTCCACACTCCTCGCATTCATAAGGTTTCTCCCCAGTATGAACTCTCTTATGTCCAATCAGAGCTGAGCACTGACGGAAAGATGTGCCACACTCACTGCAGGTATAGGGTTTCTCACCAGTGTGGACTCTTTTGTGCTGTCTTAAGGCTGAACTATGATGAAAGGCCTTTCCACACTCTTCACATTTGTAAGGTTTCTCTCCAGTGTGAATTCTTTGATGGACAGTTAAATTTGACTTCCCATTGAAAGCCTTACCGCACACTGAACATTTATAAGGTTTCTCTCCAGTGTGGATTCTTTGATGGATGGTAAGGCAGTGCCGATCCTGGAATGTTTTCCCACACTCCTTACATTGATAAGGCTTCTCCCCAGTGTGTTCTCGTTCATGAGTCCTGCGTTTACAGTTATGACGAAAGGCTTTCCCACACTCCTTACACTTGTAAGGTTTCTCTTCAGTGTGGATTCTCCTGTGTTTGGTGAGCTCTGCCTTGATACTAAATGCTTTCTCACATAGAGGGCACCCATAGTTTTTCTCCCGAGTATGTATTCTTTTGTGTTTGCTTAGGTCTGAGCTCCAGATGAAGGCTCTTCCACACTCCCTACATTCGTAAGGTCGCTCACCAGTATGGATTCTTGTGTGTTTGGTGAGGTCTGAGCTCCCACTGAAGCTCCTTCCACACTCTTCACATCCATATGGCTTCTCCCCAGTGTGGATTCTGCCGTGGATAGTAAGGGAATGCCTAAACTGGAAGGCCTTGCCACAGTAGTTACATTCATAAGGCTTTTCCCCAGTGTGGATGATCTGATGCATACTGAGATGGTTCTTGGTCTTGAAGGCCTTCCCACAGTCACTGCACTCATGAGGCTTCTCCCCGCTGTGGATTTTTTTATGTCGGCAAAGAGCTGACCTACTATTGAAGGCCTTGCCACACTGGGTACAGTTAAAGGGTTTCTCTCCTGTATGGATTATCTGGTGCGTAAAAAATTGGTTTCTGGTCTTGAATGCTTTCCCACATTCATTACATGAATAGGGCTTTTCACCAGAATGAATTTGCTCATGAAGAATTAGGTCTGAACGCCAACTGAAGTTTTTGCCACATTTGGCACAGTCATGGAGTTTCTGTTCTGCAGAAACTCTATTACGTAGGATACATTTTGAGTTTGAATTGATGTTTTGTCTAAGAACCTTCTGGTTGTTTCCTTTCTTGACCGTTACTTCCTTAGAGCCTTCTTTCTCTTCTCTCAGTTTCTCTCTCATGGGTATTCCCTGTTGATTCCCTAATATGACATCCTGTACATCAACTTGTCCAACCTCAGGACCTTGGGAAACAACTTTTAGGTGACTTTTAAATTTCATCCAGCAAACTTCTTCCTTTTCAAAAAAGCATTGTTTTGAATGTGTCTTCTCATTCTCAGGCTGTGTCTTGTCAGTTGACGCTTAACAGAGAAAATAAAAATATCAGAGGTTCAGAAGAAAGGAAATAAATGAGATGGGAGAGGTGAAAAGTAAATGACTTTCCATGCTTAAAAAATCATTAACATGATGGTCAAGGGTCTGGATAGGCTGAATAATAAAATGTACTATGACATTTCAAATATAATAAACATTACAAAAACTCTTTACAAACTTACTCCTCCTCTAGAATCTCTTAGTGAATGGCAACTCCATACGTCTAGTCACCAGCCAGAATACTAGAAATCATCTGATCAGCTAACATTTTACAAATTTTACCAGTGAAGTGAGCTGCAGAGGGGGTTCTGCAGTGTGGGTACAGTACCTCTTTAGATTCGTCTTGTTGGGCCTGGAGAGTCGTATTTCTACTGTACAGACTCTGCTCACCTGGGTAAGGCAAATCATAAAAGGGAAGCACCTCATCCAAACCAGGCCAGATTTTCTCTTCCTGGCTTTTGGAATTGTCATTGCAGAGCAGGTAAGGTAAGAATCTGAGAGCAGCTAGGAATTTAGCATTTGAGGACCAGTAGTAGTGGTGTAGTATATGGTTAGGGGAGAGAATGTTTTGCCATATGGTCTGAGAAGCAGAGACGGTCAATCTTCTGAGAAAGAACAATGAAGTAGACTCACAAAGCAGCAGAGAGAGGGTCCTAATGGTTTTCCAGGCCGCTCTAGAGCTTGATGCATACCTCCCCTTAAAATCCATGATACACTCTTGAAGTTTTATAATAAATTCTTGCTTTTTTTTTTTTACTTAAGCTACCTTCATTTAATTTCTGCTGTTGGCAACCAAAGAGTACAAATCAACCTTCTTATTACTCTTAACTCTATTTCTTTCTCCCCACTGTCACTGCCAATGCATCCCCACCAGCTAGCTGCAATACTTCCCAAATGTCCTTTAGTCTGGCTTCTCTCCAACTTATCTTCTATACTGTTTCCATATTATTCTTTCTAAGAATTAAATTTGCTTATGTTATCCCCTAGCTTAAAATACTTCAATGGTATTCTATGGTTAACAAGATACGAAGGCAAAAAGTGTAGGGTTAAGAGCCCTTACTCTGGAATAAGACTGCCTGGGTTGAAATCCCACCTGTCTTTCCTATGAACTTTAAGCTTCTTGAGGACAAGGCTTTATATTCCTAAAACCTTATGTAGCGCTTCATATGCATTGCTGCTCAATAATTTTTAAGGATGGGAAGAAGGGAGGAAGGGTAGGTATTGAAATTGGGTAGCTGAAGTGA
The DNA here is from genome assembly GCA_028571685.1 of Heterohyrax brucei. NCBI lineage: Eukaryota > Metazoa > Chordata > Mammalia > Hyracoidea > Procaviidae > Heterohyrax > Heterohyrax brucei. Next base: position 44,277,925 of record CM053144.1, on the reverse strand, counting down.
GCATAAAGGAGAAAAAGTCAAGAATTATTTTAAAGAACAAATTCAGAAAATAGTTTGAATGAAGAACTATTTCATAACTGATGAGACAAGTGTGTCAGGGAGAATGGAAAGGTCAAGTGAGAAAAAGGTACAGCAAGAGACAAAAACAGGGATTGCTTAATGAAGAGACAGCCTTGTGGGAAGAGACGAGTTTGATATCAGGTATGTGGCTTTTCAGGTGACAATGGGAAACCCAAAAGAAAACCGGAAGTTAGAGGCATGAGTCTGGTGCCCAGAAGAGAGTTCAAGGTTAGTGTTGCCAAAGTGCATCTGCATTACTGCTGACAGCTGATGCTATGAGAGAAACTGACTTCACCATATGAGAAGAGAAACAGACAGGGCAGAAGGCCTAGGACTCAAACTAGGGAAGTTCTGAAGAAAAACTAGACATAGAAGAGTGATGTTCTCAGAGCCTTTTTTGAGGGCCCAACTTCAAAGAGCCTATTACATAGGTTAGACATGATAGTGGCTGTTTTTTGAGGGTCAAATACTTTGGACGTGTTATTGGGAGGGCCAGTCCCTGGAGGACATCACACTTGGTAAAGGAGAGGGTCAGTGAAACGAGAATTGTCAATGAGACAGACTGACACGGTGTCTGCAAAAAGGGTTCAAACGCAGCAACAACTTTGAGGGTGGTACAGGAACGGGGCAGTGTTTTGTTCAAATCACACATAGGGTCATCATGAGTTTGCATTGATATGATGGCACCTAACAAAAATCACAACATATTAGACAGGCTGCAAAGGATCAATTAGATAATAATGGAATAATTGCCCAAATAATTTGCTATTGTTTTCTTTTTCTTAAGGTTTCTTAAATGGGTTTCCTTTACAGGTCCTTCCTGACAGATGATCTACTGCATTAGGATCCTTCTATGATCATTTTATCATCTGGAAGGTAGGAAGGAAATACAGGCTCTCTCACTTACCTGGGTAGGAGCAGCTCAGAGACTCCCCTCCCTGCAGATCCTGAACACAGGGCTCTGTCCCTCGCTCCAGAAGGGAGATCAAAGAAGGTTTAGGAGATGGATATCCTGGTTACAGAGAAAGAATATGACAGTGTGTAGAGCAACAAAAACCTATACTAACACTTATCCTAGCCTCTCTGTTAGCATATGGAGACACAAAAGAAATGTCCATTTGGGTAGTGGGAGGGTTTTTCAGGGGTCTGGGAACATGTAAAAGAGTATGTTTAGATAGGGTCTTTCTTAGAAAAGTCATACCTGTAAGGACAAAGAAGGAGATCCTGGGAAATAATCATGTGAGTATATTCTTTTTGGGAAAATGACAGGCTGTCTGTTTTAGGCCGTTATAGGTAGTTTACGGCCAGGAGCTGAATGTACAGCACCTAATGAGTATTGTTTCAGGAAGCATATATCTTGGGAGAAAAGAAGCTAAATGTTTCCTTACACCCAGGGAGAGTCCTATTCCATAGTATCAGAAAATGGCACTAAGGTTGGCTAGAAAATTCTCTTGCGTGTAACAGAAGCAACTTGAAATTCTGATTTTGAGAGACAATCCTGACAGTAAATATAAAGGGCTCTGATTTTCAATATGACTCTCCATGAATATCAACATATACAAAAAAAGATAAGAAAATATTGAACCAAGCACAGAAAAAGTTCTTACCAAGTGATACCATATGCTCATAATTTTCCAGCATCACATCTCTGTAGAGATGTCTTTGAGCATGGGTCAGATACTGCCACTCTCTGTCACTGAAGTTCACGGCTACATCCTCAAATGTCACACACTCCTGAATTAATTTGCTCCTATGGTCCTGTAAAAAGAACCCAGAGTTCCCTCAGAAAACAGAAGCAAAGGATTTGTAGGGAGAAAATTTATAGAAGTGAAAGGTTTTGCTGAGTACTTGGCAGATGGGAAAGGGCTTTCAGTAGTCACAACTGAAAGAGGAAACAGTCCACAACTGGTTTCTTCTGAGACTGAAAACCTGTACTTGAGACTTGCATAGTCAAAGAAGACAGTGAAATACAGCCACATTTAGAAGGCAGTGAGACATTTTCAGGAAGGTTGGAAGGGGCTTCTGCTCACTTGGGTCTGGGCTGTCATTGTGATATCTGCTTCTGGAAGGTTTCCTTGGCTTCCATCTTTGGCAAAGGCAGAACGCTGATGAGCTGGGTGAGCTGAGGCAGGGAGAATAGGCCAAGAGTTAATGTGATTCAGGATTAATAAAATCCTTTGCTTTCAACCTCTCCCCTCAAATGTAGAAACTTCTGCAGCTCTAACCCAGGAGTTAAGTCTATGTTTCCTAAAACCAAGGTCAGCAGACCACTGCCTCACTGTATCCTTCTTCATGACTTCTTGAGTTTCAGTTCATGGTGTTGGCCATCAGGCCCTGGCACAGAGGTCAAGTCAACTAATTGCACTTTCTTCCTCCTCGCCTCTACTACCTCCTTCTCCCTGGTTCATCTTAATCTTGAAACAACTTTATCCCCTCCCCAAACAAAACAGACTAAAAAGCCCAAATGACTGACTCCCAGTGTCTAGACTCAAAAGTTGAATTTTCTCCAGAAATAACTTCTAATTGGGTGGGTAGGTGGGTGGTCAGCAGAAACATTTGGGATTAAGCCTTAAGCTTATTTCTTTAAGTGACTTAATGGCTGGTCTACTATTAGATAATTTATTGTAATTGTCCTTATTAAAGGAGAATTACTTTTCCCGATTCTCCTACTACTTCCCTAGCATGCTCTCCTGATTCCATAGCATATTCTCCACAACAAGGTAGAATATAGCATCCACAATACTTTAAAGTATAAAAGTGTCTATGTATAATCCCACCTGTGGATTGAGAAATATAGTTTCACATGATTAATAATGGGGCTGTATTTTATTCCTGGCTAAGTGGTTAAGTGCTATGGCTGCTAACCAAAAGGTTGGCAGTTTGAATCTGCCAAGTGCTCCTTGGAAAGTCTATGGGGCATTTCTACTCTGTCCTATAGTGTCACTGAGTTGGAGTTGACACCAGTAGGTTTTGTTTTGGTTTATTTGATTCCTTGCAGGCGTGCTCACTCTTTCTGTAGTTCCAGTGTTCAAGGTGACTTCTCTTTTTTGATGGTTCTATAACATACCCCTAAACCCTAGTCTGAGCAATTTATTTCTGCTCTCAGGATACCAGCAGCGTCAGAGTCACCTACCGTTAACACTTCAGGGTCACTGTTGGCCTGAGGCCCCAAAAGTTATCATTTGTTTTTCTTTATGAGTGAGCTGAAGTTTTCTTATAGAAATTTCCCAAGAAGACTCTTCTTCGGTCTAGGCTACACTTAGCTTTTGACTGAGACCAAGGCTGTGTCTTGATCACATGGATTCCACTCAGTGGAATCTCACTTTAAAAGCCCCAAGGTACTTCGTAATTCTTGGTTCCAGAAAGCCCCAAACCCACTTGGATAATACAGAACTCTTAGGAGGCATATGTTCTACCCCATAACGCTCCATAACTAATTTTTTTTCTTATGATATCAACAAACTGAAACTTCCCAGTTAATTTTTTTTCAATCATCATTTTATTGTGAGTATTTTCAAATATACAGAAAAGTTGAAAAAACTGTATGGTAATACATCCATGTAATTACCACCTACATTTTATAATTAACCTTTGCAATATTTGTTTTGTCATTTACCAATCTACTGCTTCATCTTTCTATTAATCCATTTTATTTCTTGATACATTTGAGGGGGTTGAAGACATCAATATACTCTATTTATAAACACTTCAGCATGCTTATCATTAACTAGTGCTCAACGTTTACTTTTTATTTTTAGGTAGAATTTACATAAGGTAGAATGTATAAATCTTAAGTGTACCTACCACTGGATGAGTTTTGATAAATGAATACCTCTGTGTAACTCAAATTAATCTCTACAGACAATCTCAATTGAATTTTTACTGTACCTTTTTCATACATTGGGAAAGTTCTGTTAACTTACAGTAATTCTTAACAGGAAGCTTTGGTTTTAGCTGTAGAATTGGAAAGGTCAGGTGCTGCTCTCAAGTTAAAAATAAACTTTGGAGACTAGCCACATGCACAAACAACAACATGAGACTATTTGTGAAAGCAGTGTACAGATAATCTTCTGGGGTGATATTAATTCACTAATATGTTAGGTACTTACAGACTTCAAGGTCCTGAAAATCTGTCATGAGAGGAAAATTTAAAGTGGAAGAACTTAGAGTTTTTTGAGAAAAAAAGAACCAGGAGTCTCACAATCAGATATGAACCATAAGAATGTGGGTATTTTTATATTAAACATACAGAAAACAAATGAGCACCTACGAAATACCCATTATTTTCTGCCTTTTAAATTTAAAATATCTATGTTCTGTATTATTTTCATTCATGACTTCTTGCACAGTGCAAACTTTAGGATTTTGCCCCTGTAAGTTTCTGGTGACGCAGTGGTTAAGTGCTCAGCTGCTAACTCAAAGGTAGGCAGTCTGAACCTACCAGCTACTCTGCAGGGGAAAGATGCTACAGTGTCCTTCTCCAACGATTATAGCCTCGGAAACCTAACGGGCAGTTCTATTCCGTCCTGTATGACTGCTGTGAGTTGAAACTGAAATCGATGGCAGTGGGTTTGGTTTAGTCTGAAATTTCAACAGTATACTTAGAGATAGATATATATATATTTTAAGTAATATATATTTTATGCAAAGTCTATTTTTGAGTGTTTTTAGTTCTCTGACCAAAGGTCTCTGTCTTTCTGGGTCTGATTTTATGATTCCAGAATTGCTAGGTCTCACCTCCACCAGCCCCTTTTACACAAATCTTAACTACTTGCTTTTTCACAGATGCCACCAGAGAACACTTCAAAAGTCCAGACTCATCTTCTTTTATCTTCCCCAAAGCTTCATGGCAAAATTTTTGCTTCTTCTTTTGCCAGGGTTTTTGCATCTTCTTTTCCATTGCCTAGCCCCAGTTTTTCCTTAGGTACCTATATTTTGAAACTTCCGAGTTCCAAAAAGGCCTACAGATGTAAAATTATATTTACTTCAAATTTTATATGCTGATAAACTAGGGTTTGGGTAAGAGTTACTGAGTTATCACACTTTTCATATGTATAAATATTTACATACTTATACATATACTACTTACATATACCTAGTTATACACAGTATATTAAGTGGTGGAATATATTCAATTTATGTGATAAACTGCTTTTTAGAATCTTTTTTATATGAATCTTAGGCTTTTTTTTTTACAAACATGATTTAAAATGAAGGCAAATACTAAACAATGTAATTGCTTTGGACACTGAACCAGAATCAGCATACAGCATACAGCTATACAACAGAAGATCTTTTATAAAAGCTCAGTAATGAACAGATTTCTGGGCCCTGGGAAGCCATCTCCTACTCACTCTGTGTTTTCACTCCATTGTCAGTGGCCTCAGCTCCAATCACCTTGGGTGCCTCACCTCTCTCCTGCAGAAGCCATGCATCAGGGGTCCAGAAAAGTTGGCTTGGTGGTCCTGGATTTTCATTTGACAGCACAACCTAATGTAGGGCATAAATTAATGTCAAGGAGGTTAGGGAGGTGAGAATTCTCAACAAAATTCTAGTTACCAGGATTCAATAACATATTAAAAACATAATACATCGTGATCAGGTAGGATTCATACCTAGGATACAAGGGTGGTTTAACATTAGAACATCAATCAGTGTAATTCATCACATAAACAAAAGAAAGGAAAAGAATCACATACATCTCAGTCAACACAGAAAAGGTACTTAATAAAATCCAATACCCTTTCCTGATAAAAACTCTCAGCAAACTAGGAATAGATGAGAAATTACTCAACTTTTCTAAAGGCCTATATGCACTTGTCTGTCAGTTTGTCATACCGAGGGGGCTTGCGTGCTGCTGTGATGCTGGAAGCTCTGCTGCCGGAATTCAAATACCAGAAGGTCACCCACGGTGGACAGGTTTCAGCTGACTAAGACAGACTAGGAAGAAGGATACAGCAGTCTACTTCTGAAAACAATGAACCAGGAAAAACCTTAAGAACAGCAGCAAAACATTGTCAGATACAGTGCCAGAAAATGAGCTCCCTAGGCTGGAAAGTAGTCGAAAGACGAACGTGGAAGAGCTGTCTCCTTGAACTAGAGGTGACCTTAATGACATGTATGGTGTAAAGCCTTCAGGACCTTCATTTGCTGATGTGGCACAACTGAAAATGAGAAGAAATAGCTGCAAATATCCACTAATAATCGGAACGTGGAATGTACAAAGCACGAATCTAGGAAGATTGGAAATCATCAAAAATGAAGTGGAACACATAAATATTGATATCTTAGGTATTAGTGAGCTGAAATGGCCCAGTATTGGCCATTTTGAACCAGACAATCATACAGTCTATTACGCCAGGAATGAAAATCTGAAGAGTAATGATGCTGCATTCACTGTCAGAAAGAACATTTCAAGATCTGTCCTGACGTACAATGTTGTCAGTGACAAGATATCCATATACCTACAAGGAAGGCCAGTTAATGTGTCAATTATTAAAATTTACACACCAAGCACTAAAGCCAAAGATGGCGAAACTGAAGATTTTTGTCAGTTTCTGCAGTCCAAAATTGACTGAACATGCAATCAGGGTGCACTGATAATTACTGGTGATTGAAATGTAAAAGCTGGAAACAAAGAAGAAGGATTGGTAGTTGGAAAACATGACTTTGGAGACAGAAATGATGCCAAATGACTTCTTCATTGCAAATACCTTTTTCCAGCAACATAAACGGTGACTATACACATGGACCTTGCCAGACACAGTATACAGGAATCAAATCAACTGTATCTGTGGAAAGAGATGATGGAAAAGCTCAATAGCAGCAGTCAGAACAAGACCAGGAGCTGACTGTGGCACAGATCATCAATTGCTCATATGCAAGGTCAAATTGAAAGTGAAGAAAATTAGAACAAGTCTACAACAACCAAAGTATCCCAACTGAGTTTAGAGACCATCTCAAGAACAGATTTGATGCACTGAATACTAACGACCAAAGTCCAGACAAGCTGTGGGATGACATCAAAGACATCATTCATGAAGAAAGCAAGAAGTCATTAAAAAGACAGGAAAGAAAAGACCAAAGTGGATGCCAGAAGAGACGCTAAAACTTGCTCCTGAATGTCATGTAGCCACAATAAATGGAAGAAAAGATGCAGTGAGTTGAACAGTAGACTTTAATGGGCCACTCAAGATGACAAGGTATTATAATAAAGTTCAAAGATCTCGAGCTTCCCCAAATGGAAGAACACATCTGGCATAAACAAGTATGTGTGCATTGCATATATATTCTTACATATATACGAGGGACACTGGGTGCATGGTTACAGAGACATTCTAGACATATTCAAACACCTCACAGCATTGGTTTACTGTGTTAAAAGCCTTAGGACCACAGTCTTGTGGATCAACTCTGTCCACTGACATAATATACCTCGTAAAGATAATGTTATATAATCTAACTTTGTAAATACCATCTGGGGGTCTTAGAAGCTCGTGAGTAGCCACGTAAGATACAAATATTGACCTCTACCTGTCTGAGGCAAAAGAGAATGAAGGAAACCTAAGGCTCAAAGAAGAAATTAGTTCACATGACTATCAGCCTACATGAAATACAGCCTCTTCTAGCCTGAAAGCAGAACTAGATGGTTCTCAGCTACTACTACTGACTGCTCTGGACAGGAATGCCATAGAAGATCCGGGACAGAACAGGAGAAAAATGAAGAACAAAAATCAAATTCCTAAAAAAAGCCAGACTTACTGTACTGATAGAGACTAAAAGAAACTCCACAACAGCCCTAAGATAACCTCCAAATTTCAAACTGAAATCACTCCTGCCAGCTAGCCAAGTGCCGTTGAGTCGGATCCTACTCATGGCGACCCTACGGGCCAGGGTAGGTCACCTTTCAGCCAAATAATAGATTTTGATTATAAAATAAACAGTATCACCCATGAGTAATGTACATACTTATAAAATCAACTATATGAGACCAAATGGTGAACATTTATCCAAAAGCCAAGATAAGAAGGCAGGGAGAGGCAAGGAAGCTAGATCAGTGGAACAAAATAAACAGAATGGAACTAATAAGAATGCGGACACATTGTGAAAACTGCAACCAACGACATGGAACAGTTAGTATGCAAATTGTAAAGTGGGAATCTATTTGCTGTGTAAACGGTTATCTAAAACATAGTATTTTTAAAAAGAAAATATATGGGAAGGTGTGGATAACCATAAACAGTGGTTCACAGAAATTGTCTCTACCAAAAGGAGAGAAGAAAATCAGGGGCTCAGTTTCTAAAGTATCTTATGAAAACTGGAAATGGTATCAAACTACCGTCTATAATTACAAAGTCTGAATGACCACTGGACCATAAAGGTAAAATAACATCCAGAAGTAAAAGACTTTCACAGGGACAATTAATGCCCACCACCATATCCAATGCTTTCCACATTCCCTACACACATTTCTCCTTCTTCCTCGTGATGGATAGCAGAACCCCCTTTTCTTACCTGTTGCATCTTTTTTTTACCTAGCTTTCTTTTACAATGTTCCACCACTCTGCTGGTTGGATCCAGTTCCTGAGGCCAGTTCTGGCTTTGTCCAGAATGTGTTTTGAAGCAGTTTCCACAGATCTCAGTCTCCTTTGGGGGACCCAAATCTTGTGTAATGGCAGCCAAAGGCTCCTCCTGACATGTAGGGCAGCTGCTATTTGGTTTGATGTGTCAAACACTGCCCTGGATTTTGGGTTCACAAGCAGCATTAAGCCAGCTGTGATTTCCTACCTTGTTTGGTAAAGGGATGTAATTACAGCAAGACGCAATCACTGAGAAATGGGCATCTGTGGGTGAGGAGGAGCATACGAAGACAAACGGAAGGTGTTAATAGACCCAGAATAAAACCTCTTCTCACTACTTGCACTGCCACCACCCTAGACCAGGTCACCATTAAAACTTGTACCCTGCTTAATGTAGTAGCCTTCAAAAGGGTCTCCTTGCTATCTTCCTGTCTCTTCTCAATACAGCAGTTAGAGTGGTCCTTTAAAAACTTAAGTTGGATCATTTCATCCCTTTGCCCAAAACTATCCAATGGCTTTTTTTTAAAAAAAAGCTGAAGTCCTTATAATGGCATACAAATCAAATGGGGCTGCCATCTGTGACTTTCTTTCCTACTATTCTCCCCGTCTCCCAATCTTCCTCAGCCACACTGAGCTTCTTTCTCTTTTATCTTCGAGTTTCACCCCAAGATCCTTGGCATTGCCTGTTCCCTCCACCTCAGGCTATCTCTATGGCCTGCCTCCTTCAAGCCTTTGTTTATGTGCCATCATCCTCAGGAAGCTTACTCTTAAGTACACTACTTAGAATTGCAACATACCCTCCTCCTTCCAATTCTGACATAACTTTGTTTTATATATTTTCCTACAGCACTTTATCACTTTCCTACATGGTGCACAAGTTACTTGTGTACTGTGACTACTTGTGGGTCTCCTCTCGCTAAAATGTGAGCTTCTAGGCTCCATGAGGGCAGGAATTTTTGTCTGTTTTGTTCACTGCGATATTCCCAATGCTTAGAATAGCGCGCGCACTAGTGTGCGCTAGATTAAAAATTGGCTGAATGAATGAATGGATGGATGGATGGACGCTGGAGAGAAGAATTGAAAGAACGGGTAAAGGCTCGCTGCCTTGAAGGCGGTGGAGGCGGGGAGAAAAACGCGAGGTGAAGCTCCCGTCCGGAGGAGCCGCAGCCAACCACCCTCTCCAATCTTCGCCCAAAGCCCAGTCCTCCTCCCGTCTGCCACCCGGGTGTACCGGGTCTCGAGTGCATTAAATGAAGCCGGTGGTGGCTCGCGTTCCTCCTCACCCGCCCATCTGCCGGTTCCAGGACCACGCGGGAAGCCCAGAAGCCTCTCCGGGGCAAACCCTGCCCAACGCTGGCCGGAGACACAGACCTTCCCTCCGATACTCGCTCCTAAAAACCAGAAAATAAACAAATCTGCACCAGCTCGACTTCCTGGTCGGCGAATAAGCATTTCCGGCGGCTTTCTAGGAAACACCTCAACTCTCTGGTAGAGACGTTCCTAGGAACTGCTGCGGCGGTCTCACCCCCCACCTCGAGTCCTCAGGAGTTTGCTGAAGTTGATCAGGAGTGAAACGGGTGTTGCCACTGCACTTGCATCACCGTTATCAATCTTTATCGTCGCAGAGGGCGGTCAGTGAATAGTACGCAAGGTTGCTAGGCAAGAGGTTGCAGGACAGATGCTTTGCCCAGCCTCCAACCCTTGAAGCTGACTGGGTTCACTTTCTTCCCATTACTAATCTTAACAGTAATAACATCCAGTTCATGTATTTTTCACAGGATACATTCATGAGCGACTTCACTAAAGCCTTTGTCGAAATGAAGAGACTCTACTTCCACAGCTGAACAGCAGTATTCGATTTTAATAATCTAGTACAATTTAACCAAAAACCACATAGAGTGCCGTCGAGTCGATTCTGACTCATAGCGATCCTGTAGGACAGAGTAGAACTGCTCCCGAGTTTCAAAATACTGACGTTTTGGTTTGCTTGTGCACGCCAGCACTTAGCCACTATGCCAACAGGGCTTCCATAGTTTAGGTCCGACTCATAGTGACCTTACAGGTCAGAATAGAACTGCCCCATAGAGTTCCCAAGGAGTGCATGGCAGATTTAAACTGCCGACCCGTTATAGTTTAATTTAGAAGTGTTATTTATACTATGTGTTCTTGGTTAAAGTTAACTGCTTATAAATAATCTCCTAAAACAATGAAATGCTGGGTTTTTTACCAGAGATACATGTGCAGTTTACCAGCCTACAATTCATCTTTTTTACATTTTAAAAATTTGGACTTTTGCTCATCGTGGGCACATATTGCACTCTTGGAAAATGGTCTTCAAGGGTCTTGCTGCCAATCTGCCTGACTTTCAGCATCTTTCGAGTGATTTTATCTGGACATGAAGACATGCACTCCCTTAAGACAAGTAGTTGTTCTTTTACATCTCTGTCCTGAAAATTAATTTCCTCATATTGATATTTGTGTTACTATTTCCAGCTTGAAGGTCATGATCCTCAAAGGAGAAATAGAAGCCAGAGTGGCTGTTAAGTGTATTTCCACAGCGCCTCTGTCATTTGCTGGAATTGCCAATTTCATTTTCTGGGGCTTTTGAAAAATTTACAAATATTTCAGGCATGCAAGAGAATAATAATTTACAACAGGCAGCTTAAGATTAAATTTTTCTACTTTACCAGTTGTTGTGGAGAGCCGAAATGTGCGCCATTAGGCTTCCAATGTTGAATTTTTTGGAATTAGACCATCAGGGCATTCTCCCAAGGAGTCTCAGAGTGGACTTAAACCTCCAATCTTTGGGTTAGTAACCCAGGAATTAACATTTTGCATTACCCAGGGAATCTTTGCACTACCTAAAAAACAAAGCAGTTCTACTCTGTCTAGACACAAGCACAGTGTAATTTATATGTTTTACAAATTTCATACAAATAGTATCACTTTGTACCTGTCCTATAAGCTCAAAAGGCTTGATTTGACTTAAGACAAATATTTTTGGCAAAAAATATTTCATTGGGGTAAGTATGTACTTTGTACTGAATCCTATGGTTTTGAGATTTATCCTTTATGAAAAATGTAACTCAAGCTCATTTATTTTAACCGCCACGGGTCTTTTCATTTTGCTTGTGATAATCTTCTTAATGACCCTGATTATTTTTTCAGTTCAATTTAGAATTTTTGCCGGTGTTTATTTTTCGCCTTTGTTTATATGGATCCCATTTTGTTGATACTGGCTTTCTTTTGGGAATAATTGTCTTCTTGAGAATTTCCCCCTTTAAAAGGAAAGTTTCTTATAATTTTATGTTAACAAGTTTATATTCTAGTATAAGAAATAATTTAAAAAGTATTTACCATCTCTAACTTCTAAGCGTATCTTTTGTGCTTAACATTGTTACTTACAAATGTTGAATATTTTCTGTTTAAATTCTCACTGCTAATTATTATGTTGAAGTATAACATACTGAGAAACACATTATGGAAAAATGCAGTATATTGGGTAGATAGCATTTTGGAAGATACGTGTTACTGTTAGCTGCTGTAGAGTTGGTTCCAACTCTTGGCAACTTTACGTATGTAAAACAGAACAAAAAGGTGCCCAGGGTTGTACCATCTTCATGGTTGTTGGCATGTTTGAGTCCATTTTTATGGCTACTGGGTCAATCCATCTCATTGAGTATTTCCCTTGTTTTCAGTGACCCTCTACCTGTTTAGTTACTATTGGCTCAATGGTAGAAAACCAAAACAAACTGCCATTAAGTTGATTCCTACTCCCAGCGACTCTATGGTATATGTTTTAGTCAGCTAGTGCTGCTCTAACAGAAATACCAGACAGTGGATGGCTTTAAGAAAGGCAAGTTTATTCTTACACAGTCCAGTAGGCTACAAGTCGGAACTGAGGATGTCTGCTCCGGGGAAAGGCTTTCCTGCTTGCCGTCTCTGGAGGGAAATCCTTGTGTTGCATTAGTCTTTGTCCAGGGAGTATCCTGGCGCAGGAACCTCAGGTTAAAAGGACACGCTCTTCTCTGGTGCTGCTTTCTCAGTGTATGAGGTTCCCAACTCTCTGTCTGCTTCCTTTTCCTTTTATTTCTTGTAGAATGAAAGGATAAAGGGTGGCGCAAGCCAAACTCCACAGAAACTCTATTTACAGTGGAGCACGGAGGTGATCCTGTGAGGGAATTTACACTCCCACCCTAATCCTTTAACATACAGCATAGGAAAATCACAAAATGGAGGGCAATCATAAAATACTGGGAATCACAACCCAGCCACATGGCTACACATATTTTTGGGGAGACACAATTTAATCCATGACAATATACCAGCCACACTTTATGCCTCTGGACCTTCCAAGTAGTAGGGTATTGCTGTTCTAATGCATTTAGCATCAACGTGGGACCCTTCTGAAGTGCATGAAGCTCAGCAGACTGGAATTGGAGCCTCATTGTTGTACAGGTTGGTCGTGTTAGATGATGCTTCCCGGATGCCTGGCCCCTAGGGTCGCCATGAGTCGGATTCGACTCGACGGCACTTGGCTTGGCTTTGGCTCCCAGCTGCATTTGTTTTGTAAACTTTTACCTTTTTCCTCTTAATTTCTGTAAGATAAGGCTTGCAAGCATAATTACGGCTCTCCTGTGTGATAGTTAGGGAGCCCTGATGTTTGTTTTGTTTTGTTTTTTTCTGTCATATTTGGAAAACCTGACATTCCCCACGTAACTTGGTTGAAAGGAACCTGCAGTACACTCTGTATTTGGTTCTTACCAGTATATGGTCACACCACAGTCTGGTGGTGCCAGAGTGCCATTGGCCTTGTTGGTGGCACATGTTACCAGATCATATTTCTGAAAATCCCTGTCACCAGTCAAACCTTTACACAAACTCAGTTAGTGAGGATGCATTCCAATACCGAAAACACACACCATCAAAAAATTTAAAAAGATTTTCTGTTAATGATACGGTTATCAAACACGATGTCCTCTAACTGTTGCTCTTTCCTGATGGTGTGCCCAAAGTAAGTGACCCTAAGTCCACAGAATATATTACTTACAATGCATACTTTTCAGTTTTCATAATCTTAAAAATTATATAACCCAGTTCTTTTTCAAATATGCTGATTTCAGTCAAAAAGCTGGTTTGTAGCAACATTTTTTTAAGATTCATTTGGTTGGCAAAAGATTTTTTTTTAACACTCACTTAAATTCATTCATTCACTCGAACAATATTTCTTCAGCAAGTTTTCTAAGAGCTTGGAATAATGAGTGAACAAAATAGTTAAAGATCTCTGCCCTGTGGAGTTTACAATAAAGTACTTTGCCTAGCCTCAGCTTCCGTTTTGCTTCCTTTCCTGTGCTCCTATGCTGAACAAGGTACTTTCACATTCAAACAAATCCATATCCAAAATGTAACAAAAGTCCCAAACAAGTTAGGCAAACTATAATAGGAAATTCAACTTTGAACTACTTCAGTGCAGTGTGCATTGATTTGTTACTGTGCTAACATTTGGTAATAAGGTCCTGTCTGTTCTCCTTTAAACAAAACAAAACAAACAAACAAATAGAAAATCCACAAACAACAAACAAAATACATGCAAAGAATTGCTTTCAGAAGCCTGTGAATTATTTGGGTTGCAAAATGCTTGGAAAATTTTCCTGCTTTCTACTTTTCGTCAGTAAGATAAAATAGAACATCAAGGAGATGAATAGAAGAAATTGTGCTTAAGAACTTTTTCTTACTGTCTAGCTTGTCAAATTAACTTGGAAATCCTAGTAGTGTAGTGGCTAGTCTGATAACCCAAAGGTCAGCAGTTCAAATCCCCCAGGCGGTCCTTGGAAGCTATGCAGCAATTCTACTCTGACCTATAGGGTAGCTTAAGGTCCCTGCTTAGGATGCTGGATCTTCACACAGAGGCCTAGGTTTCTCTCCATCATGTCTCTTGCCCCAGATCCTAAGTAGGAACCTCTTCCTAAATTAATCTGACAAGCCCAGATTTCAGCTCCTGCTATTACACAATAATAGCTGTAAAGTTTAACTTGAGGTGTAATGAGGAGCAACGAATCTAGCACACATGTCTGAGGGAAGAGCCTCTCCCTGCCAAAAAAGAGGTGCCATGGTTTTCCTGTTGAAGATAAACTGAGGTGTAATGGAGGCAGTCGGGGCGGGGGCACTAATGGGCTGGAGGATTGTCACCTTGAGGTCTCAGGCTTTTCTAAATGACACTGTACATTTTTAATACTGGTACTTTTAGTGGTACGCTTAAAGAGATAACATCTGCGTATCTGATTTTTTTTTATTTTTATACCATTCCTCCTTTCAGTCATGTACTCACTACAGTGAATGTAGAAGCCCTGAACCCCATCTGCAAAGGAGCTGTGTTGCTCTGCGTGGCAAACACTGGTTTAGAGTCTGACCTCTCTGTCTTCCTCGCTTGCCTTGTATGCAATCAGTTAACAAGTGCCGTCAATTTTACCTTTCAAATAATTCTCAACTTGGTTTTACTCTACCCTAGTTCAGGACTTTATCATCTGTTACCTACTCCACACCCCCACTGCTTATTTCAGAGGTCTCCATTTTAAGAGAGTAAGATCATGTTTGTGTGTGTATATGTGTACATGTATGTGCACTAGCTTATAGACATAGACACGTGGAGTGTCTATGTATATTAACTTCAATTGAATTCCGTTTATGCTGCTTATAACTTTTTTTTTCAACACATATGCAAGATTATTCTCATCCTGAGTAATGAGCTATGGGATTTCTTGAAAGGAGAAGGTCTCTCTTCTGTCTGAAAGTTGATTATGATTCACTGCTCCATAGCTAACTGCCACTGTGTAAATGAGTACTCATGGGAACTCCTAATACTCCTAAAGTACATCGGTCTATCATACTCTAGCAGTTTAAGCATGGTAAAGCTCAAGTAAAAGACAAATTATTGGACTTTTTTACTATATACGTTAACCTGCCATATAAAAAGATATATCCAGATGGGAGACATAACGTAGCTTTTCCAGTTTGGAATTGAAGTAGGATGGACTGATTGACTCTTCTAATGAAAGTCGAATTAATGAGTCATTACAGAAGGAAAATTTTCCAAAATTCAGATTTCTGGGGGTGACTAAAAGCAGACAAATTTGGATCAAATTCAATACCCTTGTCACTTATTAAGGAATACTATCAAGCACTAGTAACCAAAACGTCACATCATATGACTAGAGTAGAAAGTTCTTTCCAGGCATGGGCAAGACTGAAACAGGGAGTTGATGGATAAATACGTAATTCTTAAGATAGCCATAGTTTAACTTGGATGGCTTGTTTAAATCATTTCTTATAGTCAATAGTAAAATCAGGTGTGAATTTGTAATCTAAAAGTAGCATAGCAAGAGGATCAGTGTGCTCCTGTGTGGATCATGGAGAAGGGTGACATAGCCAACCTTCTATTAAACGGCTGGCACTGGCAACTGAGGTGTAATGTTATTGCATTTTGGATGGCCTTTCTAGCCAAAGTCTTATAACTCCACTCGGGTGATTGGCTGGGACTGTGAGAAAGGGTGATTGTGGCCCACAAAACGGACTGGTCAGTTTTGCCGTCTCACAGGGCTTAAAATGAGCCATCCAAGAGGCAGGAGAGAGGAGAGTTCCCCCACCACTAAGGAAGGAGATACCTGAAGGAGATGGTTTAGTGGGCTTCCCTGCTCATGGAGCAAGAAAGCTGACTGCCTTTGGGCGGAAACTGAGGGTAAGAAAGAGGCAGCCAGCAAGCACAGCTGGGAAGAAGCTGTCCTGATAGAAGTAAAGTGCAATGGT
Organism: Heterohyrax brucei; assembly: GCA_028571685.1. Taxonomy (NCBI): domain Eukaryota; kingdom Metazoa; phylum Chordata; class Mammalia; order Hyracoidea; family Procaviidae; genus Heterohyrax; species Heterohyrax brucei. The sequence continues at coordinate 44,261,483 of CM053144.1, read as the reverse complement.
CACAGTTCATTTGTTTGGCCTTTTGTTGATTCATGGTCAGTGGCCAATGACTTGACTCCATGGTCAGACAAATGGGTGATGGAAAATTGGACATTTAAGGGGATACCCCTGTGTGGCAAGGACCTTTGGAAAGCATTCCAGGAACTTAGAGAGCACATCACAGTAAGCCATGTCAGAAAAATCCCTTTCCTGGATTGGAAGGTGTTTGGAATAAGCAAGTGGATTTGTTGTTACAATCACTTGAGATGGCCAAATGGGTCCATGAAACGAGCAGACGTGGGAATGTTGCGGCGCTTCAGAGATGGACTGAATCTAGAGACATTCCCCTTGCCCTCTCTGAGGCACAAAATGCCAACGAGGACTGCTCTGTCTGCTGGTGATAAAGACAGGTTGCCGTTGTCTATGGAGCAGATTCCTTTGCATGCTGCACATAGCTGGGAAGATGATTATACTGGATCAAAGATGATTATGGTGCCAGGTGACTACGAGTGAGTCTTCACAGGAACAGATACTCTGAACTGGCCTTTGCACGGATGCCGATGTCAAAAATGTCATTGAGGAACTGGAACAAAACCCATTATACCAATTTGGCCCACTGAGTTACATTTCATTAGACCAAAGAACACGGTCTACTGCCCACAGAGTGCAGCAATGGGCCAAGAAATATATTAAGTGGACATAATGGACACACCATATTGCACATCACCCTCATCAGAGTAATTGTTTGACAGAGAATTGGAACAGGTAGTTGAAACATTTATTATCTAAAATGATGGGGAGATAAAGGCATGAAGGGCCGGTTCAAACACCTTCATGAGTGTGTGCTCACACTCAACATGAGGAGGACAAAAGGAGAGTCATCCCTGGATAGATTCCTATGCTTCTCTAGGGAGCCTGGGTAACAGGGGATGGAGGAAGATGCTGGTCCCACTGTATGGTTCTTCCTCACATTACCTAAAGTTGCTTTTTTCCTGCTAGATGCTGTGGTTCCAGGATCAAGGATATAGCTGTGGATGCAAAAAGGAAGGCTGATCCTTAAGCAAGAGACTACAACTATAGCCCTGAATATGTGTGCTAGATTTCCCAAGGACCTGATGGGATGGATTGTGCCTTCTCCCCATCTTTCAAAATTGGGATTAACAGTGAATACTGACATTTTGCCTTGTGGGAAAGTTAGCTTACTAGTATTGTACTTGTGTAACCCTCCCCAACATGAATGAGAGTCAACTGAGGGAGAAGCACTTGCTAGACTGGTCTTGCTTCTAGCAGTCTTGACTAGCACAGCAGCTGAATCTGATGTTTCTTTCCAAGGTGGAAAAGTTTCAGTAAAAACAAATGCAGAACGAAAGGAAGGAGAGATAATAACTGAAGAAAAAAGAAAGAATAAACATGTTAAGTAATGCCAGAAACAGCATTATGCTGACACCTTGAGAGAGACTCAGAGCAAGGCAATAATTTCTCCATTGAATTTTGATCACAGACCAGAAAAGATGAGTGTGAGATGACTTTTGGAGAACCTGCAGCAGACCTGAATGGCTGGTACCTGAGTAAAATCTCTTGGGGTTCATTGCCCTATTGAAGGACTAACTGTTGATGACTGTTTTGGACTGGTGAAATGATTGAGAGAGATAAGTTATCCTCCAAGAGTGTGAGAACCATGACTAGAAAAGCCAAGGGGTGGCCTGCGGTGGATTGCTTTTATATGGCCTTTCTAGCCATGAGAACCCTGGTGGCTTAGTAGTTAAGGACTATGGTTGACAATCAAAATGTTGGCAGTTTGAATCCACCAAGTGCTCCTTGGAAACTCTGTGGGGCAGTTCTACTCTGTCCTATGGGGTTGCTATGAGATGGAATAGATTCCACAGCAGTGGGCTTGTTTTTTTTGGTTTCTGACTGATCTTATAATTCCCACTCACGTGATTGTTTGGGACCATGTGATAGGGTAAGACGGCACTTGGCTTGGCAAGGGGATTAATCAGTTTTGTCATCCTGCTGGACTTAAAAGGAGCCACTCAAGAGGCAGGAAAGAGAAAGGCCCACCACCATCAAGGAAGGAGAGACCTGAAGTAGATGGTGCATTGGGCTTCCCTGTCCGTGGAGCGAGGTGGCTGAGTGCTTCTGGACAGAGCCTGAGGGCCAGGGAGAAGCCTGTGCCTGACCAGTGACTCTGGAAATTTCTATCTCCATGTCCATGTGAGCCATTTTCTTTACACAGTTGGCTGGTGAGTTTTGTGAGATGTTGTGTCAAGTTAGTTAACTCAAAGACAGGAGGAACATAGTGAGGGAAGAGGAAGTAGCTGGTGTTAGAGATGATGGAGTGGTGTGGCAGTTTGGAAAAACTGGGTATTTGGGATGTCTTTAATCTCTACTTCATAGGAAACAGATGTGTGCTGATTCTTATGAAAGTACTATTTGTTTACAAATGAATGAACTAACTTAATAAAAGCATCTTTCCAATAATCTGTGGTGGTCATACCATGCAAAAAGAGAAAACTTATTATTATAAACTTAATAATAAAAAGGTTAATTAGACAATACAATAAAGTAAAAGGAACATAAACAGCATAAATATGTTTTGTTTTCAAGTAATTCACCAGGGAATGAATACAGTAGCTAAAAATTATATCAAAAAATTTATAACTACTACATTATTTCAATTATTGGCATAAGAAATAAAAATTAAACTTCTAGACTTAAAGATATTCCGTGAGTACTAGAGCAAAAGATATAATAATTATACCATGAACAAAAATAATGAAGACTATTAAAATACCAACAGTTTGCATACAATCTCAAACTTCAGCTTTGGGACCAGCAGCTGGCTTTGAAGCAGTTTGCTTTGAATTGCTGACACACTATTTCAGTCTGAGTTTCAAGTCTTTGGCTGGCTAGTAAATTCAAAAAACAAATTGCTCTTAAGTCAATTCCAGCTCATATCCATCCTACCAGACAGACTAGAACTGCCCCATAGAATTTCCAAGGAACTCCTGACCTTCTGGTTAGGAACCATAGCACTTGACCACTATGCCACTCTTTCTAGCAAAGGTATTAAAAAAAAAAACAAACAAAAAAAAACCCCACTGCCATCAAGTTGATTCTGACTCATAGTGATCCCATAGAACAGGGTAGAACTGTTTCATAGAGTTTCCAAGGAGTGCCTGGTGGATTCAAACTGTTGACCTTTTGGTTAACAGATGTATCACTTACCCACTATGCCACCAGGGTTTTCAGGAAAGGTATAGAATGACTTAAAAACTCTATCACCCAACAAACCTAATCAATGTTATACAGCCCTTCACCAAACAAGAGCTGAAAATATTGTCAGGGTCTTGATAGCAGCCTGACTTTTTCCATGACTTCTTTAGACTGAGCCAGCTGCTGATGTTTTAAAAGCTATTCTTCAGTCAGTGTGAATGTATCAGCAGTTTCCTATCAACAGCCCTCTACAGATTCTTCTGAAAGCCCATCTCTGTCTTCCTTTGCTATTACAAGGGCAAAAATAATTTTGGAGGAGGCCTTTTTTGCAGCTGTAGCTGTCAAATTAAAGATGATATTTTAATAATTCAGGTTATATTAAATTAGGATCACTATAGGCTATGTAGGGAAGGATCATAGACTTTCCAGTAATTATTTCACAAGAAGTAGTTTCAGACTAATTTCTTCAGTTTGGGCCACTCCCCTTGGCTGGTGTGCTTGTATTTTAACTATGGCAACTTCATAAGGGAGTGGTAAGACAGCTAATAAGTCTGCTGTTGAAGTGCTGTGTTGAACAGTTTTACCAAACCAGGAAGACTCATTGCCACTGAGTCAATTCTAGCTCATAGGTGACCCCACAGGATGGAGTGGAACTGCCCACAGGGTTGCAAATAGCACCTGATGGAGTCAGACTGCCAGTTTTTGGTTAGCCTCCCTAGCTGTTATCCTCTTTGTTTTCATAATATTCCAAAATCAAGAGTAAGTCCATGTACATATTTTGAATCCATAAAAATTGTCACAGACTTCTTTTTAGCCAATTTACATTCTTGAGGAAGAATAATAAGCTTGGGTTGTTGAACCTAGGTAATTTGGGAGAACAGCTGGTTTTCAAGGACTTCAGTAGAAATTGTTACCACAGAAGCAGCTTGATAGTAAGAACTTGGAGCTGGCTTCAGATAAAAGTCATCTACAAATAATATCATTTCAGGATTTTCCAAAGGGATTTTCTTTAAATCACTCCAAGGAGTTAGAAGCTACTTGACCAAGTCTAGACAGTTATGGGAAAGACAGTCGTCTTTGTCATCTCTAGGGAGAAGGGTAGCTGGGTTTAAAGTGGCTACCATAAATAACCTAACATTAGTGCTGCCAAAAGGAGCACTTCATAACAAGTGAGTTTACTAGAAGACTTAGGTTGGGTTAAAATACAATTAAACATTGCAAAAATGGGATACATATGTATTTAAAAGACTTTCGGAGACTATATCTGAGTTGTTTTCTGTTAATTTTGTTGTAGCAGCCACTGCATTAAGACATGGGGGCTAGGCTTTGGATATTGGGTTCAACTGTAGGCTATGGTGACTTTTGTCTCCTGTATTTCTGAGTAAGAACACGCAATACACTACCAGAAACTTTGTGGGCAAAAAGTGCCAAGTTTAAATGATAGTTAGGGAATCCTAAAGCAGACTTTTTAATCAAATCTTTTAACTTATGTGTTGCCTCTTGATCTTCGGTGAGGGTCAGGGGTTGGAGACAGGGAGGAGTGAGGTAGAATGGATCAGGCTGAGAGATTCAAATATTTATATAAAGATCATGTCTTTAAAGAATAATTAGGAATCAAAGTAATCAAAATACAGGAAATCCTTTTGTTTCTTTGTGTTAGGCAAGGGAAAAACATCAATAGCTTTTTTTTCTCTTAGGGTTCAATATGAATGCCTTCTGCAGAAATTAAATGACCTAGGTATTTGACAGGAAGCTGAGATAACTGTAATTTTTCCTTTGAAACTTTATGTCCACCGAGGGCTAAATGTTTAACAGTTCAGTACTCTTCTAAACAAACTTATAGAAATGAGCCCACTAGGAAATTGCTCACATACTACAACAGTCTAAATTTATTTGGAAAGTGCAAAAGTTGAAAGTCTACATGTAAAACTTGAGAAAAACAACTAGAAGTCTTTGATTATCTCTGGGGCATGATATTCCAAATTAGTTGATTTTTCCAAGTAAAAGCAGACAAATATCTCCTTTCATGGTCAACAGGAATGCTGAAAAATGAACTACAAAGTTCTGTAACAGTAAAGCACATGGCTTTGAAGGGAACATTTGAAAGTAGCAGGTACTGTTTGGGAACAATGGGGTACTTAGAAATAAAAATTCAGTTTATTGCATGTAGTTCTTGAGCAAATCAACAATCCCTTTCATGAGATTTTTTTTTTAATTGGAAGGTAACAAGTGTTGCAAGGGCTTGTGCAGGGGACAAATTAGGCAGAAATTCTTGAATAGTAGAAGTTTGTGATGATTAAGATTGTGTGTCAACTTGACTAGGACATTATTTTCAGTGTTTTGGCAACAGTATAACATTGTGATCACATTCTTGTGATTTGATATGTGATGAATGCCATGATGGGATCTGCTATGAGTAACCAGTTAGTTAAAAGGGAATTTCCTTGGCTATGTGGTCTATATCTGAATTTGAGCTGAGGTACTCTGGCAAGGCTGAGGGCTTTTGCTCATTCTGGATCCTGCAGCTGGCTCTCGTTTGTCTGTCCTCCAATTCTTGAGACTTGAACTAGAAGCTTACCTGCAGTCTTACCAGTTGATCTTGGGGTTTGTTGATTTTCACAGCTTGTGAGCAAGAGCCCTGCTCTCCAACTTGCTAATCTTGGGTTCACCAGCCCCTGTGGCTATGTGAATCAGGAGAAGTCTCTATTCTGAACATGAACTTGGGGGTATTTCAGCATCTACAACCATGTGAGCCATGTCTTTGGTATATACTGCTCTGCATATTTATATGTTTTAGTAGTTTTTCTTATCTAGAGAACCCAGCCTATGACATTTGATACTGAGAGTGGGGTTCTAGAGAAACAAAATTGTAAAGATGAGTTTCTAAATTGTTTCTCATGTCTGATTAGTCTTAAAGATGTTGATGACTCCACTTCCAGTAGTAAAGAGGGCACTGCTAATCCATGTCATGAGGTGGCAATTCAAATAATACAAAATATCACCTTAGCAGATCAGGTATTGGTGAAAGGTGAGGCTCTGGGTGATTGCATGTATGACATCTTTCTACAACTTTGTCATAATGTAAAGTATAAAGAAACTGGTTGGTTGGTTCTGCTTTCACTAGACAAACTAGTGAAAAAAAGAGGTAATCTAGAGTCTTACCGTAAAGAGTGGCTGAACTACAGTACAAATTGAATTGTCAACTTCAAGAGATGTCTGAAGTTAAAGTGAAGGCATTGATTGGGAAGAAATGAGATTCTGAAACTTGGGAAAGTGATCAGGAAACTGGAGACACTGAGCTCCCAAATTCCATTGAATCATTCCTGCCTACAAAATCAGACCTCTCACTCCCATCTGAGATTACTCCATGTGTATCTGCTAAACCACCCTGCTCATTAAAATCATTAGCCCTTCCACTCCCATCTAATGAGGTTAACCCAGATGCATCTAAATGCCTTTGTTTGAGTCATTGTCCGTGGCTTTGCCTGAGGCAAATGCTTTACAAGAGAATTTCATAAGTTCCCAAAACATTTCCCCCACTGATTTTGACTTCTAGACCTGTAAGTAGACTTAAGTCACAGAGAGCCCCAAAAGGTGAATTACAAAGTATGACCCAGGAGGAGGTACACTACACTTCAAACGGAGTTACTGATTTTTCTAATGTCTTAGTCACCTGGTACTGCTGTAACAGAAAATACCACAAGTGGAAGTATTTTGAGGAGAAGCTTTATTGTCACATTCTGGTAAGCTGCAAATCCATTAACAAGTTACAAGTCCATTCCTTTTAAGAAATCATCACAATCCAATAGGCTAAGTCCAAATCCAGTGAGAGCATCTTGGCACAGGAACCTCGGGTCTAAAGGATGTGCTCTGCTCTCCTTGCTTCTGTCTCAGTGGTATGAGGTTCCCAACTTTCTCAGCTCACTTCTCTCCCTGATATTCCACAAGCTTGGGTCCTGCCTCCCTAGCACAACTGCAAAACATTCTCCATCATCAACATCACAGAAGCAGGACTCACAACACATGGGAGGAATGGCACCATATTGGAACTTCAAACCAAGTCAAATCAACACAGTACATTTTTGGGGGGACACAATTCAATCCATGACATCTAATATGTACAAACAGAAACCTGGGGATTACATGTGGGAATGGCTATTAAAGGTGTGGATAATGGTTAAGGTGTATAGAGATGGATCAGTTTGATTTTACCTGCTATGGACCCACTAAGCACAGATACTTTATTTAGTGTTTCAGCTTGAGAAATTAGGAAAGACTATAATAGTTTATTTGATTGAGTTGTTGAAGTATAGATTATGAGGTGGCATACACTAAATAAAGTTGAAGTACCAGACCCACCTTGGTATGTTGTAGATGAAGATATCCAAGGGTTTAGAGTAATTGGCCTGCTGGAATGGATTTATTAGGTTAGAACAAAAGACTCACACACAGAATGCCCAGAGGATACATTTTTTTTTTTTATCTCAAAGATGAGGAACAAATTTGTGAAGGGATATCCAGCATCCTTGAAGCCTGCTATGACTGTTATTTTGTGTAAGATTTGACAGTGGGAACTGCCTAACTGAACTAAGACATCTAGCTACAATGAGGCCCATTGAACCCTGTAGTGGTAGAGGCCAAAAGGAGGCACTCAATCAACAAAGACAAGGTGGAGTTACCATAACGAATAGCAAAATCAAAGCAATAATCAGAATAGCCTGACTCCTATGGACTTTCGGCATTATCTACTTAGTCATTGTCACCTCCCATGAGTCTGTCAATTTGTCATACTGTGGGGACTTGTGTGTTGCTGTGATGCTGCAAGTTATGCCACTAGTACTCAGACACTAGCAGATTCATCCATGACACACAGGTGTCAGCTAAGCTCCCAGACTAAGACAAATTAGGAAGAAGGACCTGGTAGTCAACTTACGAAAACAATTAGCCAGTGAAAACCTTATGAATATCAGAGAAATACTGTCAGATATAGGGCTGAAAATGAGTCCCACAGGTTGGAAGACACTCAGAAGATGATTGGGGAAGAGCTGCCTCCTCAAAGTAGAGTCGACCTTATTGACTATGACAGGGTAAAGCTTTTGGGATCTTTATTTGATGAAATGGCACAATTCATAATGAAAAGAAGCAGCTACAAACATCCATTGATAATCGGAATGTGGAATGTACTTGTACAAAGTATGAATCTAGAAACATTGGAAATCATCAAAAATGAAATGGAATGCATAAACATCTGTATCCTAGGGAACAGTGAGCTGAAATGGACTGGTACTGGCCATTTTGAATCAGACATTCCTATGGTCTACTACGCCAGGAATGACAACATAAAGAGGAATGGTGTTGCATTTATCATCAAAAAGAACATTTTCAAGTCTGTCCTGAAGTACAATGCTGTCAGTGATAGGATAATATCCATACACCTAGAAGGAGGCCCTATTAATACCACTATTATTCAAAATTATGCACCAAACACCAAGGCCAACAATGAAGAAACTGAAGATTTTACCACCTTCTGCAGTCCAAAATTGATCAAACATGCACTAAGTATGCTTTGATAATTAATGGTGATTGGAACGCAAATTTGGAAACAAAGGAGAAAGATTGGTAGCTAGAAAATACAGCCTTGGTGACATAGATTGCATGCTCAAATTTTGCAAGACCAATGATTTCTTCATTGCAAATGCCTTTTCTCACCAACAAAGTCAGCAACTGTGCACATGGACCTCGCCAGATGGAATATCCAGGACTCAATTCGACTACATCTGTAGGAGGGGGTGATAGAAAAGCTCAATATCAGTAGTCAGAACAAGACCAGGTGCTGACTCTGTCACAGACCGTTAATCATTTGTGTTGCTCATATGTAAGTTCAAACTGAAACTGAAGAAAATTATAACAAGTCCACGAGAGATAAAGTACAACCTTGAATATATCCTTTCTGAGTTTAGAAGTCTCAAGAACAGATTTGATGCTTTGAATAATAATGACTGAAGACCAGATGAATTGTGGAATGACATCAAAGACGTCATCCATGAAGAAAGCAAGAGATCATTAAAAGGACAAGAAAGAAAGGACCAAATTGGATGTTGGAAGAGACTCTAAAACTTGCTGTTGAACGTTGAATAGCTGAAACAAAAAGAAGAAATGATTAAGTAAAAGAATTGAAGATTTCAAAGCAAGACTTGGTAAGACAAGTATTATAATGGCATGTGCAAACAGCTGGATGTAGAAAAACCAAAAAAGAAGAACACAGTCTGCATTTCTCAAGCTGAAAGAACTGAAGAAAAAATTCAAGCCTCCAGCTGTAGTAGTGAAGGATTCTACAGGGGAAATATCAAACGACCCAGGAGGCATCAAAAGAAGATGAAAGGAAAACAGAGTCATTATATCAGAAAGAACTGGTCAATGTTCAGCCATTTGAAGAGGTAGCATATGATCAGGAATCAATGATAACAAAGGAAGAAGTTGAAGCCACATGGAAGACTCTGGTGAAAAACAAGTCTCCAGGAATTAATGGAATATCAGTTGAGGTGTTTCAACAAATGGATGCAGTCCTGGAAGTGCTCCTTTGTCTACGACAAGAAATTTGGAAGACAGCTATCTGGCCAACTGACTGGAAGAGATTCATATTTCTGCCTATTGCCAAGAAAGTTGATTCAACTGAATGCAGAAATTATTGAACAATATCATTAATATTGCACACAAGTAAAATTTGCTATAATCATTCAAAAGTGGCCGCAAGAGTACATTGGCAGGTAACTGTCAGAAATTCAAGATGGATTCAGAAGAGGACATCCAACCAGGGATATCACTGATGATGTTAGATGGATCTTGGCTGAAAGCAGAGAATACCAGAAAGATGTTTACCTGTGTTGCACTGACTATGCAGAGGCTTTGACTGTGTGGATTGTTAACAAATTGTGAATAACATTGCAGAGAATGGGAATTCCAGAACACATAATCGTGCTCATGAGGAATCTGTATATGGATCAAGAAAGAGGCAGTCACGTGAACAGGATAAGGGGACAAAGCATGGTTTGCAATCAGGAATAGTGTCTGTCCAAGCTATACTCTTTCATCATACCTTTTTGATTTGTATGCTGAGCAAATAATCTAAGAAGCTGGGCTATGTGTATGAAGAAGAACGAGGCATCAGGACTGGAAGAAGAGTCATTAACAACCTGCTTTATGCAGATGACACAACTTTAGTTGCTGGAAGTGGAGAGGATTTGAAACACTTACTGATGCAGATCAGAGACCACAGACTACAGTATGGATTGCACCTGAACATCAAGGAAACAAAAATCCTCACAACTGGATGAGTAAGCAACATCATGATAAATGAAGAAAGGACCGAGGTTGCCAAAGATTGCATTTTACTTGGTTCCACAATCAACGCCCTTGGAAGCAGCAGTCAAGAAATCAAAAGAAGAACTGCATTGGGAAAATCTGCTGCAAAGGACCTATTTAAAGCACCGAACAGTAAAGACGTTGTGTTTAAGGCTAAGGTGCACCTGACCCAAGCTATTGTATTTTCAGTTGCATCATATGCATACAAAAGCTGGGCAATGAATGAGGAAGACAGAAGAATTGATGCCTTTGAATTGTAATGTTAGAGAAGAGTATTGAATATACCATGGACTGCCAAAAGAACTAACAGATCTGTTCTGATAGAAGTACAACAGGAGTGTTCCTTGGCAGCAAGGATGGTGAGACTCCATTTTATATACTTTGGACATACCGTCAAAAGGATCAATCCCTGGGGAAGGACATCATGCTTATTAAAGTAGAGTGTCAGCAAAAAAAGAAGACCCTCAACAAGGTGGAATGACACACTGGCTGCCGTAATGCCCTTAAGTATAAAGATGACTGTGAGCATGGTGCAGGACTGGGCAGTGTTTCATTCCATTGTGCACAGGGTTGTTATGAGTTGCAATCAACTAGGTGGCACCTAACAACAACCGTAACCACAACCACAATCACAACAACTTAGTAATGGTATCCTTAGGAGCGAAATAGTTAGGAAATATAGAAAATGTTTACTTCATCTGTACAGATGGATGAAATCTTGGTCTAGAGATCAGCATTCTAACTCAAATTGCCAGAATAGTCTTGACCCGATATCTGAGTGAGTTTAAATTCCTATGCTTGAGAGAATTGAAAGACTCACAACCCGTTGATCAAAGAGGAAGCTGGGTCTGCTTGGGGAAGGACTCGAATACACTGTCAAAATCATACACTGTTAATCTTTCTTACAGTATTTTATGAGTGACTGTTCATTGGGGGAAGGAAGTTATCAGACTTTGCAGAGATTACTGAATACTGACTCTGAACTGACACTATTTCTAGGATACTCAAAACATCATTGTGTCCCACCAGTCGGAGTAGGGCATGTGGAGATGAGATTATGAATGGAATCTTAGCTCTTGTCCATCTCACAAAAGGTCCAGCAGAAGATGAGAATGGTTGCACAACCTAAACAATTTAGTCAATGTCACTAAAGGGTACTTGTAGAAACTGTTGAATTGGTATATGTTTTGTTGTGTATATTCTCAACAACAACAACAACAACAACAGAACAATGGTGTAGCATACAGATGCCATGAATTGATTGAAATAATAATAGCTAATATGTATTTGGATGTTTATTGTGTGACAGCTAGTGTAGTAGTATTTCACATCAGTTAAACTCATTTAATTATCATCATACTAACCCTGTAGTAGGCACCATTGCAATGAATACAAGGCATTTTGACAGAGAGAGAAGAAAGAAAACAGACCTACATGATCTGATTCTTCTAGTTTTCTGCCAGAAGTCACAGGAACCTGCTCAATGCACACAGCTGGTAAGGGAAACCACCAGAACTTGAGTCCAGGAAATCTGACTCTACAGTATATCCACCTAGTTGTCACACCACACTCTCAAATTTAGAATGCAATGATTACTGTCATAAAGAAGCAGAAAATTAAAATTATTTTACTGTTTGGTGATGTGAACTCATTCACATTTAAATATATGTCATGATGCAGTCAATTTGTGCTTATGTATTATATCATTTATTGGTGGCATATAATTTTAATTCAGGGAACATATTGTAGCTTAATGGTAATAAACTAGCTCATAAAAATCTTCAGAACATACACTTGGTCTTGGATCTTGTGTTCAAGCAGTGACCTCTCAGTCTTTAGCAAACTGTCATAGGCACTGAAGTCTTCGAATCTCTAGTGGTGGTCTTCAGGACAAAAGCATGTTAGCAATAAATAAATAAAAATATAAATTTCTTATCATCCTCAACTCATAGTTTAGAGCTTTGGAGATTGAATGTCTTCTCTTTCACAGACCAGAAAGACTTGGGGTGTCAGAGATAACTGTTACAGTTACCTTTTTCACATATGCCCTCAGAGCACATTTATTTCCAAAATCAATACATGTACCATTAATAGTATGATTATGTTATAGTCAGCATTTGTTGACGCTTGAGCTTTGGAATTGCACACTGTTTTAGAGCAAATTTTGTTTTTTTCAATGAAATTTACTACCTAGACAAAAAAAATTTAAATCTCTTTTTCTGAGAAAATGATTTTGTGCCTTGAATAAGTTTTCTGTTTACTAAATTTGTCCTTGTGAACTGTCAGAAGATGGTCTAACTTTACAACTGTTTCATCAACTGGCTTTTTCTGTGGCAACTCAGTAAAATCAGTTGGATGCAGTCCCTGGTGCTTTAGATAATCTTTTTTGATGATCTGAATTTTCAGACCATTTTGGGAAACTGTATATAATTCTTATTTCAAATTGGAGTCCCTGAGTGGTGCAAATGGTTAACAAGTTGACTGTTAGAAAGACTGGTGGTTTTAGAAGTCCACCCAGAAGGGGCTTGGAATCGTCTAATTACTTGTGTAATGTTTCTGCAGGATTAATACCCAGTGTTTGTAAGTTCATTTAAAATAGTGAGACTTCGTAATAGGTACGTCTTCTCATCTGAAGTCACGTGTTCAAAAAGGAGGAGTCCTATCAAGAATCTGTGTCTTAACACAAGTCAGAGAAGCAGCAGAATTCACAGTGGCACTGCGTGGGACAGTCAGGAGAGAGCTGCAGCCGGGAGAGCAAATGCTGAACCTGGATGTGTTTTCTTCAGAATGGGCTCTGCAAAGGTGGAAAAGTAAAACACCAAGGGAACTTGCTCTGGAGCACAGTAACGTAAATTTTTAATAGCTCTTAGAAAACAGTGTGCCTAAGTTGGTGAAACAAAAGCTCAGACTTGTATGGGCTGATTCAGTTTTCTGTTGGAAGTCGAAGATCAAATACATATTGTAAATCTCTGCAGAAAAATATTCCTTTCTATCTATATTATGAAGGAAAGATGAAAGTTATTCTTTGTTATAAAAGGAGGACACATAGCCATTTATTTATGATTTTAGACATTTTCATTCAGCAGCAATAGAAGAGAAAGATTGTAGATTAAAACAAGAAGAATTAATGAAGACTGTGAAGCTAGGACGGACCCAGATATTTTGAATTTGTTTCTAAATATCATATGCATGAAAGTTATGTGCAGACTCCTGATGTCAGTGACAATATTTTTAACCCTTTCTGACTTAACCTTTGGGGGCTATAATGATAATATTCAACTATGAAAATAGTTAACAGCATGGAATGGAGTTTAAGTTTTAAAGAATATTGTTGTCTTTATATAATTTTAATTGCATTTAAATTTTATGTAATTTAAGCTTCAAGTTTTAATTTAAATACAAAATTTTAATACCACCCCCCTACCACTGCTGTTGAGTTGATTCTTACTTATAGCAACCCTATAGGACAGGGTAAAATTGCCCCATAGAGTTTCCAAGGAGTACCTGGCAGACTTGAACTGTTAACTTTTAGGTTAGCAGACACAGCATTTAACTGCTATGCCACAAAGGTTTCTAAGTTTTAAAATAATTTATTAAATTTAGAATGGTTTTCATGTTTTATTGAAAAGGTGGCAGAATAACACACACCAATGTATACATCAAAATAAATATCAGTTACTCATCTGTCTGCTATGCTGTGTGACAGCTTCTGATACATTTAGAAGACTTAAATTTTTCCCTTTGGTCCATCTCAGTCAATGGCAGAAACCACGCTTAAATCATTCTTGAAAATAAATTCTGAGTAAATCACCCCATGTCTATATTAGAATGAATATCAATCAGTATGTATACTCAGTTAGTTTGCTAATGTGTACACTGTTGAATTATTGACACAGTTTGAAATAACTTCTTTAAAATATTGGAGAAATATACTTGAAATGGCCTAACAAACAAAAACCACGTTTTGCATTTTATCTACATATACAGACCAGTTTGACACCTATTATTCTTCTATAAAACACTTTGTTATTTCTTAACAGAAACTTTCTGGATGGTCTTTTTTGCTTCAGGTGGTAGGAAGTTATCTTTCTATCCTCAATAATAGGAAATTGAGGTGGACTACTGATAACTTTTTCAATTGTTACGAGTCAGCAGCTCTGATATGTTCATGCATGTGTTGAGAGGTTTATCTGTACCACGCTACTGAAGAATGCTGAACTTATTAGTCCCTCAAACAGAGATGAATATTTTAAATTATACTTTATCAGACTGAATAAATTGGTTGTTTGTTACTACATAGACAAAACCATTCTTGTCCATTGATCTATCACCTTCTGTTATTCAGGTAACTTCACAAACAGCCAGCCTAAATTTTTAATGTATGCAAAATGCTAATCAAAAATTTTAATGTATGGAAAATGCTAATCAATCATGTTAAGGTTTTTCATCATTATTTATAGCATGACTTAAGTTTTCGGTTGGTCAAAAAGTATATATATTTGAGGCAGTTTGATTTAGGGCTAGGGATAGAGGGAGAAACACTAGCCAACACGTTTGCTTTCAAAGCTCATAGAATAATATGGGGGTGTGAGGAACACTAAACTAACATTTCCTTAAACAGTACATGATTATAATTCCTTCTTATAATAATCATGGTGAACAATGACTTTCGAGTTGCATTGTGTAACAAGAATTGTTCTAAGCACTTTGTATATATTACATGACCTTCACCCCAATCTTAACTTATTTTGATGGTCCAGTTTCCAGAGGTGAGACTCCTGAATCCACAAGTCTTATACATCTTGCCTGAAATCATGCAGCCAAATAACCAGCAGAGATGTGAACATCAACTCTCTCAATATGCCCTAACCTCTATGCTACACAGGATTCCTGTAGGACGTCCTTATATATGCCATAAGATATTAAGTAAAAGGAGTTGTGGGATTAGGGCTTCTTCTTATGCAAGAAACATTTAAATATTAACTTAAAGAATGAATACAAGTTCCCCAGAAGAGAAGGGGAAGGGTTTCATACACATTAGATGGGATGAGCTCAACCTGTCAAAAAACTGAGAAGAGGTTAGTGACAACGGGAGATAAAGTGATTTGTGAGAAACAGATCACTCAGGTTCATCTAGACCATTTTTAACAGTTTAAACCAATCACTCAGCTTCATTAGACCATTTTAAATAATTTGAGTATTTCTTAGGTGTAATGGAAAGCCACTGACAACTGTTAAGCACACAAATGACATGATCTTATTTCACTCAGTCATATTAAATTAATTAATTAATTAATTAATTTAAAAAAAACTTGTAACAACATAAAGGGTTAAGACCAGATGTAAGAGTAGAGGATTATTACCCAAATCTAGAAGACATTATAAGAGTAGTTTGCATTGCTGGTGGAAATTTTTAAAAAAATCAGAAGGCAGTTAACACATATTTTTGCATTCACGTTTACCAGTTTGGTGATAAATTAGGCACTGAGGATGATGGCGATAAAGGCGACAAGAAAAAGTGTTGGATCTCATACAACAAGCTGGGAAGATCAAAGATACCGTCATTAAAGCGTGGAAAAATAGGAACACTCTCCCTTCATTTTGGCATTAGCCAGTGGCTAGATTTATAGGTGAATTCTCTGACAAGTAGAAGAATATGTTGACTGTATCAAGTAATGAGCTTTACAGAGAATCCACGAGTTGTATCATTTTAGAACCACATGTATTCAAAATTCAGACATTAACTCTGTCTGACTACCCTGAGTTTACGTAGATAGAAAATAGAATTATGAGCCATCACCATCAAAAGACTCGCAAGAAATGCCAGATTACCTGACTGGGACATTTTTTATCCATTTGTTTTTTCAATTAACATAAACTCTCTCCCTGTGTTTAGTTTCATATTGATTTGTCAACTAATTTGCATTGACAAACTTTTTTATTCATCTCTTTCTTCTCCTTTTCTTTCTTTTTCTTCTTAGTTAGGATTCAGGGACTGAAGGACAATGGATCAAAACAATTATAGTTCTCTACATGGTTTTATTCTGCTTGGCTTCTCTGATCATCCCAAACTGGAGAAGGTCTTGTCAGCAGTTGTCACTGTCTTCTACTTAATTACCTTGTTGGGTAACACAGCCATCATTCTTGCATCTCTCCTGGATTCCCATCTGCACATACCAATGTATTTTTTCCTCAGGAATTTATCCTTCCTGGATCTGTGTTTCACCACTAGCATTGTACCTCAGATGCTGGTTAACTTGTGGGGACCTGATAAGACCATCAGCTACATGGGTTGTGTCGTTCAACTCTATGTTTATATGTGGTTGGGCTCTACTGAGTGCCTTATCCTGGCTGTTATGTCTTATGATCGTTTTACAGCTATTTGTAAACCCTTGCATTATTTGGTAATCATGAACCCACATCTATGTCTCAAGATGGTTATCATGGTATGGAGTATTAGTTTGGCCAATTCTATGTTATTATGTACACTTACACTCAACTTGCCAAGATGCGGAAATAACCTTCTGGATCATTTCCTGTGTGAGTTGCCAGCCATGGTCCAGATAGCATGTGTAGATACCACAACGGTTGAAATGTCTGTTTTTGCTCTAGGCATTGTCATTGTCCTTACACCCCTCCTCCTTATTCTTATATCCTATGGTTACATTGCCCGATCGGTGCTGAGAATGAAGTCAAAAGCAGGCCAACGAAAAGCAGTGAATACCTGTGGATCTCATCTCATGGTGGTGTCCATCTACTATGGAACGATCATATACATGTATCTGCAGCCAGGTAACAGTGCCTCCAAAGACCAGGGCAAGTTCCTCACCCTCTTTTACACCATCATCACTCCAAGCCTCAACCCCCTCATCTACACCTTAAGGAATAAGGACATGAAGGATGCACTGAAGAAGCTCATGAAAGTTGACTACGAATCTACAAAAATAAATAAGTGGAAACCATAGGAAATGATGACGTAAATAAGGCAGTGAACTATGTTTTCTATTTGGCTTGTTTTTATTGAGACAAGTCATCCCTAAATCACAGAAATAGGTAAACATATTAACTCTTGCATGTAGATATTTTTGTGGTTATAAACAATATCATAACCATTCTGCTTAACTCCTTTATATTTCTACTTATTGGAATGTCTTTAGGTAAACTGGGTCATGAATTTTTATTTTTTGCTTGAAATGGAATACTAAGGAGTGGTAAATATAAACGAACACACTGAATTTATTTTCAAGTCCTGTGGAAATGTTGAAAAGAAAATATGGTCTATTTGAGATCAGTAAACTTTTCACATTGACCTACGCAGTCATGATATTTATGTGAATTTTGAGAAATGTAGTAATATTTGTATATATGTGGAATTTTATACATTGGGTAGATCTTTTTATTTCTGATTACCGTGATATAATATCCAACTTCTATAGACTAACATCAAATTAAACTTTAATTTTTCTATGATGTATGTCTCTTTAAAAGATCTCATTTTAAATTACCATACTTTAAAAGACCTCATTTTAAATTACCATAATCAACCAAGGTAGATTTAGAAGGATACATTGCTGGAATCTAAAAGTAATATAATATGTTCTCCTCTATCACTTCAGAATTCTTGAAATGTAAAAAAGAGGAGCCATTGGATAATTTACTGGATAGTTATTTACTTTCCAAGTCAGAACAGTACAATAATGATACACAAATGATACACATAAATATATATTTAATATGATGTAAAATTTCCTCAATGTCTTTATCTTCCATATAATACATCTTTTAAAGTTGTTTTTTAGAAACAGTTCACCAGGTCACCAAAAAAGAGTCTACAGAGGTAATGTGAATTGTGCATGTGTATAGTCTAGCCATACCACCCAATACTTATGAATTTGGCGAGTTTTTTCTTATTCTTAGTATAATTTATAACTAGTAATGTTAGGAGATACAGTAGATCATTTATTAACTTCACTAATTTATATGCTTTAAAAATATAATAGTGGACTCTTAGGAGAGCACTGCATTTTATACTAATAATTATTTGTTTTCCCATTGAAGTCTAATTTTACTTGAGTCTCTTCTGCATTTGAGTTGCAAATAAAACAGCTATTTCACACACTTAATCTCTTTTATTTTTGTGAAATCAATGTATAGACTTAACAGCACTAGGTTAAGTTAAATCGTTTAAATACTTTGATGTCCTATGAACTAATCTGTAGCTTTTGATGCTGTGAAGACTATCAAGGTTGGTCTGACTTCACACTTGTGAAATAATATGTACCTTGAAAAGGAAAGCAATAATGTTGTGGAAAGTAAGAATAATAAAAATTAAATATGAGTTTCTCTTTAATTAGAAGTTGCTCTTCTGTCCAAAGTTACACATTAGCATTCATGAGAATTCATCCCAGACTTTCTAACTCATTTGATACAGTCTATCAGCACAGAGACAATATTTGTGAAGGTGCAAAGAGGAATTAAAGTAGAAGGGAAGTGTGAAACAAGGGTAATACCAGGTATGACTCAGAGGAGCAGAATTTGAATTCATAATATACCTTGGGAAAAAAAAACCCAGCAGTATTTCTAGTCTTCCTTAAATTTAAAACCAAAACAAATGAAATGTGTTGCCATTGACTCGATTCCGACTCACAGCCACCTGTGAGACAGGGTAGAGCTGCCCCACAAGGTTTCCGGAAAGTGGCTGGTGAACTGAAATTGCTGACCTTTTGGTTAGAAGCCAAGGTCTTAACCACTGCACCACCAAGGGATCCCTTAAATTCGAAGTGAGTATTAAATCGTCTTACTTCGTGTGAGACTCAAGAAAGTTTAGCGAGTCAGGGAGAGTAGTATATAAGTAGAAAGCATACATGCATTGACTGCATGTTAATACATGTATTATCTAATAGTATGCAGAACAGGATATGGAAATATCTGCAGAGAGATCTCAGTGAAATCATAAGAAACAGACACACTGGTGATCTGCATTTCTTCCTGTTACTTCTTTATTAAGTTTAGCTTCACTGTAATCTCTTTTTCATCATGCACTAAAATAACCCAGAATAAATAGTAAAAGACACTGCTGGTGTATGGAGGTTTTCGTGGGGATTTTCCAAAACAGAA
The DNA here is from genome assembly GCA_028571685.1 of Heterohyrax brucei. NCBI lineage: Eukaryota > Metazoa > Chordata > Mammalia > Hyracoidea > Procaviidae > Heterohyrax > Heterohyrax brucei. The sequence goes on along the minus strand of CM053144.1, from coordinate 44,241,809 downwards.
CAGTGTTGGAGCCCCTGGCTTCTGCTTCAATCCAAGGGAGGTCCTGAGGTCAGTGTATAACGTACCTGATGAATTAAATCAACTTTGTGCATTCTGCTCCCTGTGTTATTAGTATAAATGGAGGATGGTACATACACACAAAGGTACAGACCTTTTATGTTTTTGTCTATAAACTATATAATATTATTAGAAGGCATCTCCAAACAACCCAAAGCTAAGAGCTAAATTACTTAACACTAATTATATGTGTAGAGGCTCTTCAAGAAAGTGGGAGATCGCTCTGATTTGGAGAAAACAAAACATACTCGTAAAGCAGATGGAATTGGAATCAAGCACTAAAAATTCTCTTAAAGATCAGAATTTGACAGATAAGATCCAGCTAAAAAATGTGTGGCACAGTTTTAGAGGTTAAAAACAAGCCTAGATATAAAGAACAGGAGTAAATCAGCTCAGAAAATAAAAGTAAATTGATTAACTGTACAGTAGATTTAACAAACCTTAAATGAGTATGTCTGGAATGTCTACGTGTGGAGGCAGTGTGAAAAATCACTTCATGTGCCTGAATCTTTTATGGTGAACATTTAGGAAGTACTGTTTTGCTACTGTCTCAGTGATTTGTCTAGTGATTAAAACAATTGAGAATGGAGGAGATATAAATATATTCTCAAATGTATTGAGTGACCATATTCTGAAAACCAAAGGCCACTCTTAATGTAATCTCATCTGATCCCTAACAACCAGTACAGACCTTGGGACAAGTTGACTGAGTTTATAGGAAGATGCTGTCTTCTTATCCTGATAATTAGAATTTATAAGTGAAGAAATACAAAACAAGGAAAAATAATCTAAAATCCTTAGACCCCAATGTATATGTAGCTATATAATGCCAAATAAACACTTTGTTCACCTCTTAACTGAAATAAGTAAATGTAAGGTGAGTTAGGTTAGGTTCCACAATGTTTTCCATTCAATGTAATAAGACACTGTGGTAGAGGTATAGTTGATGTCTTCAAATCTATTTACTGTAAATGTTCTTACAGTTTTTTTCACAAATTAAAATATTAACAATCAGATTCATTTTCCATCAAGGCAGAAATTTCACAGGCTTCACACTTAGTTGTTTCAGTAACCTCACTATTTTCAATGCATCGCAAATCACATGTTTGCTGTGTCACCTTAAACAGGTTACTTCCTCTCAGAGCCTTTGTTTCCTCATCTGAAATTTTTGACACGATAGCTATTGGCATAGATGTGAATATGAAATGAGTGGGAAAAAGTTATAAAGCACACACAGAAGCTCTTCATGCGTAGGAGGTTACTTTTCTTCTCTTACGGGTACACACATACATTGTGCAAAAAACTAATTTTTTATACACTTAAAAACAGGAGACTTGAATTTGAATAAAATTTGTGTCTTCACTGTAGAAACTTTTAACTTTTAGATAAACTAATTGGATTGCATTAGGTTAGCCTAGCCACAGCCTCGCTAAGCCTATGTATCAATAAATTTTTTATTTACCAGATTAAATATTTACGATTTCCTCCACTAAGATTCCTATCACTCTTTGTCTTTCAAGGAACTTGCCGTAATGCATCCTGCCTCCATCTCTAGAAGCAGAAGTGTCAGATATTCTCTGTTGCTACACCATGGAAGTCTATACCTAGGACTTGTGAACATAATTTAGTGGTCTGGCTAAGAATACATGATAAAGATAAAGGAGACAAAATTGATTGTAATGGTTATGCACTCTCAAATGTAGATATGAATGTGAAAAATTGGGAATATATGAGAGTAGGTAAAAAGCAAATACAAGCTTGGTGATTCACTTACAGGTATAGATTGGGAGGAGCAAGCATACTGCTTTTAATTAGATGTCGAAAACAGAGGAGATAGGGAAAAAGTAATTTCAATATTGCTCATGATAAGAAAGAATGTCTAAAAATCAAGGACTAAGGATATTATAGAAAGATGGCCATTCAAATAAAAAACAAAAACTTTCCTAAACACTAAAAGGTATTCCTCCAAAAGAGAGCATATAAATACTACACAGTGAAGAACTGTATATGTAGTTCTATAAGTGTAGTATATGTGTGTGTGTGTGGTTTCATGTACAAAACAATCTGACAAAGCCAAAAGCCAAGGGCTGTCGAGTCGGATCTGACTGATTGCAAAAGTAAGGTCTAATGTATTGGTCTTATCAATAGCTATTACCTCGTATACTAAGAGAAAAATATTTTCATATTGCCTATCAAAGTAAATTCCAACTCAGTGTGTATACCCAAAATATCTCTAGTAAAAGGGTTAAAAAACAAAACAAAACAAAAATATGCCAGATACACACAAATAAAAAGAAAGGAGGGATTATGGTCTCAGTATCTGACAAAGTAGTAATCAGACCAAACATCACTAAAAAACCTGCAGAACAATGTTTAATAATGATAAACGCTAAAATTTTCAATTCAAACACACCAGTTATCAATATTTATATACATCAATAACTTCCATAAAGTAAAAACTAAACAAAACACTAAGAAAATCTTGTTGACATGCATTGAACCCTAAAGCCTAATAATAAAGAGCAAGTTTTCTTTTCAAGAGCACAGAGAACAAGTCATAAAAATTGATCTTAATAGGCCACAAAAACAAAGAGTACTATGAACAAGGCTAAAAATTGGTATACTGTTTGAATTGCAAAAGACAGAAAACAGCCTGTTTACCAATTAAGAACTGAGTGCATAAACTACATTTTCACAATTACAAAGTAGATTTGAAAAAGGGCCAAGAGTTTTCTGCACATACTGCTGTGAACTTCCTAAAGGTATATTGTTAAAACATACTGATTAAAAACAAGTAAAAAACAGTCTGTAAAATCAATTACTTCATATCTGCAGGAAAAGATAAAAATACGTGTGTGTGTGTAGACAGTAGCTAAGCCAAGTCAGTTCCAAATTGTGACCCTCTGTTTGTCAGAACAGACCTGTACTCCATAGTGTCTGTAATTTTGTGGAAGTATATAGTTAAGCCTTTCTTCCAATAAACCACTGGGTGGATTTGAACAATTAATATTCAAGCACAAACTATTTGTGCCACCTGGGGACCTTGTAGCCACAATAGTTATATATATATATATATAGACACACGTTTATGTGTATATGTATATATACATGTGTATATATATTTATTTACACAAACACGTATGTGTCTCTTCCAGAAAAAAAGAAGCTAACTCGAATTCTAACAAATGGGTATCCACAAGAAAAAAGAAAGAAAAATAACTGGGAGAGACAGAGATAAAAACTAAACTTCTCTGTATGTACCATGCTTTATGGCTTTGACTTTAGAATAATATAAATATTTTAACTAACTATGAAATAAAACAAAATTAGCACACACAAAATGCAATTCTTAAAAATAAGAAAACAAAATACAACAAATATATTGAATTACCATATGGATATCAAGTTGGTGGCTTTATCCTAAGGAGAAGAATTGTTATAAGTGACTACAAAACACAGTGATTTGACTGCAGATCTGTAGTGAAATACATCTGAAAGTCAAAAATTACTGGAAACAAAATTTAAATTTTATTCAGTAACCACATTATTGAAAGTAATGCTAATATTTTAAAAGTATTGTTTGTGTGTTGTAGGGTTAATTGAATATATAATTGTGCTGGTGTTATTGGAAACTGGTCTTTTCAGTGTGGGAGCAAGGAGATAGAGTATATAATTTAAGAAACTGAATAAAAACCAGATAATTTTAAATTTGAATGGGAAATATCAACATGAAATTACAATGTATTTTTCTCTTTCAAAGACATGCGTAGCACCTAGCTCTGTCCACTGGACTAGCAGTGACTAGTCCAGCAGTAGGGAACATACTTCAGTACTGGGATTGTGATCTTCAGTACTACTTTCCGTATGAAGAATGAGGCCTCCTTAGAGAGATAGCTAACTCTAGGCCTAGAAAATATGCAGGAAGACTTCGGATAATCTTGTTTTACCAAAAAACAAGTAAGCTATCAATAACCACTAGAGCCTTATCAAAAGTACAAAAGCCTTTTTTCTGTCTTTGAATAAATTTAGTATTTCAGCTGAAAAGTTATTAGGTTGAATCAAGAAACACAGATATCCTAGTATGGGGTTGAAGGTTACTGGCTGCATCCTACTACATGATGTCAGAGGCCAAGTGGGAAAAGAAAGGAGAACCTGCTGGGTAAAGGCACAGTGGGAATCCAAAGTGGGATGTTGAAGACCAATCAGAGTAAGAAGTGTATCTTCAAGGTGCGGCAGAGGCCCAGTGCTGTGTTGAGTCCTAATCAAGCTGAAGAGAGATTCTATGTGAAAAGGCAGTAGCAGCAACAGAAGGTGGGTTATATACAGGAAAATTCTTCAAATAAGTGAAACTACTATGGATTATGGGAGCCAGGTTCTGACTTTGGAATCAGAGAAAGGAGTTTATTTGAAAGAGTGTATTGTTGTTAGGTGCCATCAAGTCGGTTCCAACCCATAATGATTCCATGCACAAGAGAACAAAACACTGTCCAGTCCTGCACCATGCCCACAATCATTTTTGTGGTTAAACTGCTTGTTGTAGTCACTGTATCAATCCATCTTGTTGAGGGTCTTCCTCTTCTTCACTGATGCTCCACTCTACCAAACATGATGTCCTTCTCCAGGGACTGATCCTTCCTGACAACATGTTGAAAGCATGTAAGATACAATCTTGCTATCTTTGCTTCCAAGGAGCACCCTGACTGCACTTCTTCCAGAACAGGTCTGGGTGGTCTTTTGGCAGTCTATGGTACATTCAGTATTCTTCTCCAGCACCACAATTCCAAGGCTTCAATTCTTCTGTCCTCCATTGTCTAGCTTTTGCATGCATATGATGAAATTGAAAATACTGTGGCTTGGGTCAGGTGCACCTTAGTCTTCAACGTGACATCTTTACTTTTCAAGGCTTTAAAGACACCTTTTGCAGCAGATTTTCCCATTGCAATCGTGTGTCTTTTGGTTTCTTGACTGCTACTGCCCTGGGTGTTGATTGTGGATGCAAATAAAATGAAATCCTTGGCAACTTCAATCCTTTCTCCATTTATGATGATGTTGCTTACTAGTCCAGTTGTGAGGATTTTTGTTTTCTGCAGTGACTGCTGAAGGCTGTGGTCTTTGATCTCCATCAGTAAGTGTTTCAAATCTTCTTCATTTCCAGCCAGCAGGATTGTGTCATCTGCATGATGCAAGTTGTCTTCCTCCAATCCTGGTGCCTAGTTCTTTGTAGAATTCAGCTTCTTGGATTATTTACTCAGCATACAGATTGAAAAGCTCTGGTAAAAGGATACAATCCTGACACACACCTTTCCTGATTTTAAACCATGCAGTGTCCCTTTGTTCTCTTTGTGTGACTGCCTGTTGATTCATATACAGATTTCCGATGAACACAATTAAGTGTTCTGGAATTCCAGTTCTCTGCAGTGTTAGCCCTAATGTGTTATGACCTACACAGTTGAATGCCTTTGCATAGTCAGAGAAACACAAGTAAACATCTTTCTGATATTCTCTATTTTCAGCCAGGATCCATCTGATATCAGCGATGATATCTCTGGTTACACATCTTCTTCTGAATCCAGCTTGAATTTCTGGCAGTTCCCTGTCAATACACTGTTGCAGTCACTTTTGAATGATCTTGAGCAAAATGTTGCTTGCATGTGATATTAATGATGTTATTTGATAATTTCCTCATTCAGCTGGATCACCTTTCTTGTGAATAGGCATAAGTATGGATTTCTTACGCTTGGTTCTCCGGGAAACAGTCCACCAAATTTCTTGGCATAGATGAGTGGGCACTTTCAGTGCTGCATCTATTTGTTGAAGTATCTCAGTTGATATTCTATCAATTCCTGGAACTTTTTTTTATTGATTACAGTGAAAGAATAAACTTTCTAACATCTATCAATTAACTCATCTATGATAAACCCTCAGCCCGCACCCACTGATGTAGCCAACAAGTCATTTTCTTCTATGGATAATTCTCTTGTTAAGTCTTTAACAAGAGGGGTTTCACACAAAATTCGTCCTTTTGACACTGATTGATTTCAGTCAGCATGATCTTTTCCAAATGAGACCATGTTATGAGATGTTTTCTAAAACTGTCATTTTTATCATAGCATAGTGTACCATTGAGTACACGTACCATAGTTTGCTCATCCATTCATCTGTTGATGGACATCGGGTTTGATTCCAACTTTTTGCTGTTGTGTACTGTGCTGCAACAATCATGTACATGTGTCTGTTTGTGTGGCAATCTTTGTTTCTGAAGGATAAATTCTGAGCAGTGGAATTACAGGATAAAATGGTATATCTACCTCCAGCTTTTTAAGGAAGCGCCAGACTGTTTTCCAAAGAGGTTGTGCTCTTTTGCCATCCCACCAGCAGTGTAGGAGAGTTCCAATTTATCCACAGCCTCTCCAGCATTTGTTGTTTTGTGTTTTTGGGGTCATGGCCAACCTTGTTGGGGTGAGATGATATCTCATTGTAGTTTTGATTTGAATTTCTTTAATAGCTAATGATCATGAGCAATTCTGCATGTGTCATTCGACTGTCAGGATATCCTCTTTAGAGAAAGGTCTGTTCATCTACTTCATTCATTGCTTAACTGGATTATTTATCCTTTGTTGTTGATATTTTATAATACCTTATAGATTATGGAGATCAGATGTCAGTCTTTCACAGAGTTGCCAAATATTTTTCACATTCTGTAGGTGGTCTTTTAATTCTTTTGATGAAGTCTTTGGATGAGCAGAAGTGTTTCTTAGTAATCCCCATTTATCTATTTTCTGATTAACGTGCTTTGTCAGATTTTGAAGTCTGTGCTATGTATTAAAACTTCCATTGTTGACCCTATTTTATCTTGGATGAGTTTTATCATTTTAGATTTTATATTTAGGTCTTTTGTCCAATATGAGTTGATTTTTGTATAAGGTGTGAGATATGTGTCTTGTTTTAATTTTTTGCAGATGGATATCCAATTTTGCCAGCACCATTTGTTAAAGAGACTGTTCTTACCACAGCTTAAAATCTTAGGGCATTGTCAAATATCACCTTGTTGTAGGAGGATGGTGGCATCTCTGGAGTCTCTACTCTGTTCCATTGGTCTATATGTCTCTTTTTGTACCAATACCAGGCTGTTTTGACTACTGTGGCAGTGTAATAGGTTCCAAAGTCAGGTAGTGAGATGCCTCCCAGTGTGTTCTTCTTCTTCAGTGGTGCTTTACTTATCTGGGGCTTCTTCCATTTCCAAAGTTGAAGATTTGTTTCTCTATCTCATTCAAAAATGTCGCTGGAATTTGTATTGGGATTGCATTATATAAGCAGATTGCTTTGGGCAAAATAGACATTTTCACAATGTTGAGTCTTCATATCCATGAGCAGGGCAGATTACTCCATTTATGTAATTCTCTCCCAGTTTCTTGTAGTAAGATCTTGTAGTTCTCTTTGTAAAGATCTCTTATTTCTCTAGTTAGATTATTCCTAGGTATTTCATCTTCTTGGGGGTATAGTAAATGGAATTGATTTGGTGATTTATTCTTTAATAATCTCACTGTTGGTATAAAGGAATCCTACTGATTTACTCATGTTTATCTTGTATCCTGAGACTGTTAAACTCGTCTATCAATTTGAGTAGTTTACTTATAGATTTGTTGGGATTCTCTGCATATACAATCATATCATCTGCAAACAGGGAGATTTTGACTTCTTCTTTGCCGATGCAGATGCCCTTTATTTCTTGGTCTTGTCTAATTGCTCTAGCTAGAACTTCTAGCACAATGTTGAATAGATGTGGTGACAGCGGGCATCCTTGTCTAGTTCTTGTTCTCAAAGGGAATACTTTCAGTCTTTCACCACTCAGGATGATGAAGGCAGTTGGCTTTGCACAGATGCTGCTGATTACATTGAGGAATTTCCCCTTTATTCCTATTTTTCTGAGAGTTTTAAGTATGAATGGGTGTTGAACTTTGTCAAATGCCTTTTCTGTATCAATTGACAAAATCAGGTGATTTTTATCTTTCATATTATTAATGTGGCTGAGTACATTAATTGCTTTTCTGATGTTGAACCAGTCTTGCACCCCTGGAATGAAACCAACTTGGTCATGATGGATGATTTTTTTTATATGCTGTTGAATTCTATTGACTAGAATTTTGTTGAAGATTTTTGCATCTAGGTTCATGAGTGATATTGGTCTGTAATTTTCTTTTTTTGTGGAATCATTCCCTGGTTTTGGTATCAGGGTTATGCTGGCTTCATAGGGTGGATTTGGGAGTATTCCATCCTTTCTATGGTGTGAAATAACCTCGATAGTATTGGAACTAGCTCTTCTCTAAAAGTTTGGTAGAATTCTCTGCTGAAGCCATCTGGGCCAGGCCTTTTTTTGGTTGGTATATTTTTGATGACTTTTTCAATCTCTTCCTTTGTGATAGATTTATTAAGTTGATCTACTTCTCCTTGTGATAATCTTGGTAAGTTATATGAATCTAGAAATTTGTCCATTTCCCCTAGGTTTTCAAACCTGTTAAAGTACAGCCTTTAATAGTATTCTGTTATGATATTTTTTATTTCAGCTGGGTCTGTTGTAACATCTCCCATCTCATTTCTTAATCAGGTTATTTGTATCTTCTGCTGTTTTTCTTTTGCAAGTTTAGCCAATGGTGTATCAATTTTGTTGATCTTTTCAAAGGACTAGCTTTTGGTTTTGTTAATTTTTTCAATTGTTTTTCTATTCTCTAATTCATTTAGTTCTGCTCTAATCCTTATAATCTGTTTTCTTCTAGTGTCTGAGGGGTTCCTCTGTTGCTCTGTTTCTACTTGTTCAAGCCGTAAGGTTAATTCTTTAATTTGGGCCCTTTCTTCTTTCCAGATGTGTGCATTTACAGAGATGAACTGACTTCTGAGCACTGCTTTTGCTGTATCCCATAAATTCTAGTAGGATGTGCTTTCATTCTCATTTAAATCCATAAATTTCTTTATTTTGTCCTTAATTTCTTCTATAACCCAAAGCTTTATGAGCAAAGAAAATGTACAGTTTCCACAAGTTTGAATTTCTACCTATGAATTTTCTGTTATTGATTTCAACTTTCATAGCTCTATGGTTCAAGAAGACACTTTGCAGTAAATCAGTGGTTTGGATTTTATAGAGAATTGCTTTATGACCTAACACATGGTATGTTCTGGAGAATGTTCCATGTGCATTGGAGAAGAAGATGTACTTATCTGCTGATGGATGAAAAGATCTGTATATGTCGATAAGGTCAAGTTGGTTGATTGTAGCAATAAGATCTTCTGCTTCTTTACTGAGTTTTTTTTTCTGGATGATCTATCCACAACTGAAAGGGGAGTGTTGAAATCTCCAAATGTTATTGTGAAATGATCTATCTCATTTTTCAGTGTTGTCAGTATTTGTTCAATGTATTTAGGTGCTCTGATATTGGGTGCTTAAATATTTAATGCTGTCAAGTCCTGCTTGAGTATTGAGCCTTTCAGCAATAAATAGTGACTATCCTTGTCCACAGTAGTGGATTTTACCTGAGATTAGTATTCCCACACTTGTTCTTCTTTGTGTATTGTTAGCTTGATATATATTATTCCAACCTTTAATTCTCAAGCTGTTCATATCTTTAAGTCTAAGGTATGTTTCTTGTAAGCAACATATAGACGGGTGGTGTCTTTTGATCCAGAATGTCACATGCTGTCTCTTTACTGGAGCCTTCAGTCCATTTACATTCAATGTAATTATTGACAGATATGTGCTTAGTGCCATCATTTTGATGTAATTATTTTTGTGTTGATGTTTTCTATACTGCTCTTAATGTTCTGCTCTGGGGCATTCTTCTTTATGGGTTGTTGTTTCAGTGTCGGTTTTGTGTTCGTTGAGACTCCTGTATTGCATTTCTTATTTTGATACAATGCATTGTTAATCTGCTGTATGGCTACATGTATTATCCACCTTAACATGCTCAAATTAAATCCAATTCTAACTATTTCATAACTCTGAAACTTCCTCTACATCTAAAACAACTGTAACTATTGTAGTGTATCCCTCTTTTAATGTGACAAGTATTACAGTTGTCATGGTATGATCATGGATTCCCTTATTATAATACTGTAGCTTTGGTGAAGTTTTGTGACTTCCTTAACTGATTAGCAATTTGGATGAAGTGTCCTGAATTGTCACCTAAAATATATATTTAGGGAAGAGCTTCTTTCAATATTTCATGTAATTTTGGTTTAGTTTTTATGAAGTCTCTAAATTTCTCCTTATTTTCAAAAGTCTTAATTTCACCATTATATTTGATAGACAGTTTTGCAGGGTAGACAATTCTAGGATGGAATTTTTTCTCATTTAGAGCTTTCAATATGTCTATCCACTGTTTCCTAGCCAGCATTGTTTTGGCAGAAAAGTTGGGTGAAAGCCTACAGGGTTTCCCATAGAATGTTAGTTTTGCTTTGAGCCTTGCTGCCTTCAGAAGCATCTGTTTATGATTTAGCTTATTAAGCTTGATTATAACATGCCTTGGAGTCTTTCTTTTTAGGTCTAGCTTTTGTGGTGTTCGATAAACATCTTGGATATCTATGTTCTCTTTGCTCATAATCTCAGGAAAGTTTTCTGTCAGCATCTCTACAGCAATACTCTCTATACTGTCGTTAATCCCCCCTTATTCAGGAACTCCAATTAAATGTAAATTATTCCTCTTCATGGAATCCCACATGTTTCTTAGTGCTTCTTCATTTTTCTTATTTCTTTTCTCTGATTTCACCTCATAAATGCTGGTGTCAGTTACTCTGTCTTCCACATCACTGAGTCTCACTTCCATCTGTTCAATCCTACTCTTTTGGCTTTGGATGCCAGCCAGCCAAGCGCCATCGAGTAGGCTCCAGAATTATCTAATTCTGTAATTTTATTATTGACCTGATGTATTTCAGATCATTGATGTTCTGCCAGTTCAAATGGCTTACCAAATTTTTCATTTTGTTCTACTGCATTTTGTTTAATCTCTAGGAGGGTTCTATGTATAATTCTTTTATATTCAACCTCTGGTGGATTCAGAAAGGCTTCTTCATCTGGGAAACTTTTTGAATCTTATTTAGGGAATTTTCTGGAACATTTGAAGACTGCTTCTTTAAATTATTAATTATGATCTGCTTCTTGTGTGCCATCTAGACACTGTTTGATTTCTCCAGTAATGGATCTAAGAGAATTGTTGGTCACCAGCTGACTCTAACACTCTAGTGATTTTTCCCAGGTGGACTCTCAAGGGTAGAAGACTCTGCTTATTGGGTAGCAAAAAGGCTCCTCTGCTTATGCAGAAACTGGGGGCTGTCAGCCAAACCTACAATGTGAGTCAGAGAAGAGAGGGAGGAAAAGCTGAGGCCTCTCAACGGACACATCTCCAGGCAGATACATAGGCCTCTCAGCCTTAAAGGTAAACTGCACTTCTATGCAAGGAGCTGTCCAGGTGCTGAACTGTGAGCTGAGAGCTGTCCAATGGGCTGGCCTGAACAGGCAATCAGGAGCAGCAAACTCTACCTGCCAGCATGTAATGAAAATATGTTACCAGCTGTTTGCGAAAGCTGTAGTTCTCTGATACAATGAAATGGCAGAAGCAGAGGTCAGAGGTTTGCTGGACTGTTTTTGAGAGGGGAAGATTAGTCTGATACTGTTGTCTAGTCAAATATGTTAGATCCTAAGTCTCCCCAGATGTTTGATGCTCCATACAAATATCATCCACGCCTTAGTTCTCAGAGGGAAATGAGGAGACGTCTGTTTACTCCACCATCTTTTAAGGGAACTCTAAAGCTTTAGAACTTTGTTTTTTGCTGGTGTCTTCAATGCAGCTTTGACTTCTTCCTTCAGTACTATCAGTTGCTGATAATATGCTACCTCTTGAAATTGTTGAATGTTGACTGATTCTTTAGGATATAATGACTCTGTGTATTCCTTCTGTCTTTTTTTGATGCTTCCTGAGTCATTTAGTATTTTCTGTTTAGAACCTCTCACTACTGCAATTTGAGGCTTGAATTTTTTCCTTCAGTTCTGTCAGCTTGAGAAATGCAGAGCATGCTCTTTGATGGCACCTAGCAACAACAACAGAGCAGGTGTTTTAATCAAAGCTTTTAGTTTAGTTATCACCTCTTGATATTTATGGGGCTGACATAGAATGGATCAAGTTTAAAGGCTTTCAAATATTTACATAAAGATCTTGTCATTTAGGAATAATTAGGAATTCAAAGTCAACAATAAGCACAAAAGCCCAGAAATCCTAATCATTTCCTTGTCTTAGGCAAGAGACAAGCATTAGCAACCTCTTTTATCTTGAGAGTCAATAGAAATGCCTTCTGCAGAGATTAAGTAATGCAGGTATATGACAGGAGGCTGAAATAATTGTAAATTTTTCTTTGAAACTTTATGTCCACCAAGGAATAAATGTTTTAACAATTCAGTAGTCCCTTCTCAACAAGCCTACTGAGATATTGAGCCCACTTGGAAATTTCCCACATAGTATAACAGTCTAGACTTACTTGGGAATTGCAAAGGTTGCTGATCTGCATGTGAAATTTGAGAAGAGTAAGTGTAAGTCTCTGATTGCCCCTGAAGCATGACATTCCAAGTTAGTTGTTGATTTTCCCAGGTAAAAACAGACACATATCTACTTTCATGGTCAACAGGAATGATGAAAAATGAACTACAAAGGTCTATAACAGTAAAGCACACGACTTTGAAGAAAGCACTAGAACATTAGGAACAACAGGGTATTTAGGAATAAAACTGTGGTTTATTACATGCAGATCTTTAGAAAATCACTAACCTCTTCCATGAGGTTTTTTTGACTGGAAGGAATAGGATGCTGCAAGGGCTTGTGTGAGGGCCAAGAAATCCTTTAGAAAGAAATTCTTGCATAATAGGAATTTGTAATGGTTGAGACTGTGTGTCAGTTTGGCTGGGCCACGATTCTTAGCATTTTGGCACTAGTATATGGGGTTTGACAATTAAGTCCACGAACTTAATTGTTCTGAATGTTACATACCTCATTGTTGAGTATCACTATGGTCACCTTCGAAGAACTCCCCTTTGGCAGCTGTGCACAAACACCAGCACCTAGCCTACCCTTCAAAGCAATCTTAGAACTCTTTTTCTGGAATGGCCATCAGAGCTGTTTTTGTAGTACCCTTGATGTCCTGAATGTCATAAAAATGTCTTCCTTTCGTATTTCCTTTATCTTCATGTAAAGAAAAAAGTTGTTGGAGACTAGATCAGATGAGTAGTTAGGGTGTTCCAATATACTTATCTGTTTACTGGCTAAAAACTTAACAGACAACTATACAATTAAGTTTGAAAATGTGCCACTGTACACCACCAAGCACAATGGCCACTCCACAAAGAGTTCCAAAGGTGCCTTGAAGTGTGGACTGGGTGCTGGCATTAGTGAATGGCTTCTCAGTGGGAGTGCTTTGAAGGTAACCATAATGATATTCAGCAATGAGGCATGTAGTACTTTTTTTAGAATGAGTTCGTGAACTTAATTGTCCCTTCTCATAATGCTGTGACTACTTAATTGTTGAGATCTGAGATGTGATCATTCCCATGATGAGGTGTGCTATGAGTAATCAGTCAGTTACAAGTGAATTTCCTTGGTCAGGTATAAGCAGATATTCTGGCAAGATTTGGGGGCCTTTGTTGGTTCTGGATCCTACAGCTGGCTCCTGTTTGCCTGACCTCCAGTTCTTGGGATTTGAGCTAGTAACTTACCAATCTTTCCTACTGGCCTTGGGGTTTGTTGATCTTTACAGCCTGGGAGAAAGAGCCCTGTTCTCCAACATGCTGATCTTGGGTTCACTAGCTCTTGTGGCTGTGTGAATCATGAGAAGCCTCTATTCCGATCACGAACTTGGGATGCTTCAGGTCTCTACAGTCACAAGAGCTATTTCCATGATTTTTCTCTCTCTCTCCACATATATTTATATGTTTTGTTGGTTTTGAGTCTCTAGAGAACCCAGCCTAAGACACTTGGTACTAAGAGTGAGATTCTGGAGAAACAAAATTGTAAGGATGAATTTTCTAAATTGATTCTCACGTCTGAGTAGTCTTTAAGACATTGACTCTGCTTCCAGTAGTAAAGAAGACACCGAGAATCCATGACATGGTAAATTCAAATAATATGAAACATCCCCACCAATAGATCAGGTATTGGTGAAAAGTGAAGCTCTGGGTGACTGCATGTGTGATTCCTTTCTAAAATTTTGTCAAGATGTGATGTATAAGGAAGCTGTTGGTTGGTCCTGCTTTCACTAGACAATGTGATGAAAGAAAGAGATGCACTCCAGGCCTCAGAGTTAAAGAGTAAGTGCCACATAAATGACCTACAAGTTTTTACTTCTGCATTGAAAGAAAGCCTTACTTTCAGCACCAGAGCTGATACTGCTGAGAACAAACCCGAAGTCTTATTGTAAGAGCAGCTGAATTACAAAGCTGTTTCAATTGTCAGCCTCAAGAAATGTCTGAAGTTAAAGTGAGGGCATTCTCAAAACTTTTCCCCCACTGATTTTGTCTTCTAGACCTGTAACTAGATAAGTTATAGCAAGCCCCAAAAGGTGAAGTACAAAGTGTGACCCAGGAAGACTTACACTACACTTCAAAAGAACTTACTCACTTTCTAACAGGTGCAAACAGAAAAATGGGGAATATCTGTGGGAATGCTTATTCAGGGTGTGAATAATGATGTAAGGAGTATAAAAATGCATCAGTTTGAGTCTGATGACATGGGCCTGGTTAGCATAGATTCTTTTTTCAGTGTTTTAGCTTGTGAAATTAGGAAAGGATCTAATAGTTTATTGGTTGAGTTCCTGGAGTATGGACTACAAGGTGGCCTACATTAAATCAATTGGCATACCAGACCTACCTTGATATACTATAGAAGAAGGCATTCAAGGGCTTAGGGAAATTGGCATGCTAGAGTGGACTTACCAGATTAGAACCAAAGAAGCCCACCTAGAATTCCCAGAGGACACACTTTTTAACCTCAACAATGAGGAACAAATTTGTAAAGGAAGCCCCAGAATCCTTGAACATTGCTGTGACTCTTATTTTATGCAAGTCTTATTTGACAATGGGAACTACTCTAATGGAATCAAGACACCTAGTTACAATGCTGCTCACTGAGTCTTGTGTTGGTAGAGGCCAAGAGGAGGCACTCAACTGACAAAGACAAGGTGGCTTTGCCATAACGGACAGCAGAGTCAAAGCAATAATCAGAGTAGTCTGACTCGTATGGACTTACGACATTGGCTACTTAGTCATGGTTTTCTCAGGAGTGAAATAGATAGAAAATCTACTAAATATTTACTTGATCTGTTCAAGTGGATGAATTCCAGGTCTAGTGGACAGCAGTCTAACTCAAATCACCAGAAAAGAGAGTCATGGCCCCAGATTTGAGTGAGATTACATACCCAGACTCGAGAGAACTGAAAGAGTCACAACCCCTTGATTGAGGGGAAGGCTGAGTCCCCTTGTGGAAGGACTCCAATACACTGCCAAAATCATACAGTGTTAATCTTCCTCACAATTCTCCCCCTAAAAGATTGACAGTCTTTTACAAGAGTGACTGTTCACTGGGGAAAAGGAAATAATTAGACTTTTTAGGATTACTGAATACTGGCTCTGAACTGACACTAATTCCAGGAGGCCCAAAATGTCATTGTGGCCCACCAGTCAGAGTGGGACCACATGGAGATCAGATTATGAGTGGAGCCTTAGCTCTTGCCCATTTCACAGCAGGTCCAGGGGAGGAGAATGGTTGCACAACTCAAAGAATGTAATCAATGCCACTAAATGGTACATGTAGAAGCTGTTGAACTGATGTATGTTTTGCTGTGCATATTCTCAACAATAACAATGCAATTAAAAAAATGGAGTTTTGCAGCATATGGACTCCATGAATTGATTGAAATATTTATAGCTAATAAATTTTTGGATGTCTACTGTGTGACAACTGGTGTAGTAATATTTTTGTTCAGCTAAACTCATTTAATCATCAGCATCATTGTACTAACCCTGATCATTAGTCATAAGTTTTCTTGGATAATGGCTAAGACCTGTAGTATGCACCATTATGATTATCCTGTTATACAAAAGAATCCAAGGCACTTTGTCAGAAACAGAAGAAAGAAAACTTAGAGCTATATGGGCTGATTCTTCTGTCAGAAGTCTAACAAACTTGTAGGTGAAACCACCAGGGTCTGGGTTGAAGAACTCTGACTCTACAGTCTGTCCATCTAATCATTATACTATATTCTCTCCCAAACTTAGAATACAATGATTACTGTCATAAAAAAACAGAAAACTAAAATTGTTTTACTGTCTGGTGATGAGAAGTCATGCACATTTAAAGAGTCAAATTGTGCTTATGTATTATATTAATTGCTGGTGGCATATAATTTTAATTCAGAGCACATATTGTAATTTAATGATCATAAACTAACTCAAAAATTTTCAGAGTGGGTACCTGGTTCTGGACCTAAGTTTCAAATAGTGACCTTTCAGTCACTAGCAAACTAATCATCATAGGTACTGAAGTCTTTGAATGACCAATGGTGGTCATCAAAGCAAAGCCATGAAAGCAATGAATGAAAATATAAATTTCTTATCCTCCTCAACTTCACAGTTTAGAGCTTTGGAGACTGAATATCTTCTCTTTTACAGATGAGGAAGACCTTGGGTGTCAGAGCTTCGATGTCAGAGATAACTATTAGAAGTACCTTTCTTTAAAAAAAAAAAAAATGCTCAGAGCACATTTCTTTCCAAAATCAATACATGTGCTATTAACAGTATCAATATTTTATTGTCTGTATATGTTAACATTTGAGTGTTGGAACTGCACACTATTTTAGAGCAAATTTTGGTATTTGCAATGAAATTTACCCCCTAGAGAATTAAAAAAAAAACTTTTTCTCATTTTTGTGCCCTGCAGTTTTCCCTCACATTGAATAAGTTTCATGTTTACTAAATTTTTCCTTTGAAATATCAGAAGATTGTCTAATTCTCCAACTATTTCATCAATTGGCTTTCTCTGTAGCATTTTATTGAAATCAATTGGATGCAGTCTTGGGTGCTTTAGATAATCCTTCTTGATGATCTGAATTTTCAGGGGATTTTGGGAAATTTTATTAAATTCTTATTGCAAACTGGAGTCCCTGAGTGGTGCAAATGGTCAACAAGTTGGGGAACAGAAAGACTGGCAGTTCTAGTCCACCCAGTAGGGGCTTGGAATCATCTGATTACTTGTATAAAGTTTCTCCAGGATTAAGACCCAGTGTTTGCAAGTTCATTTAAAATACTGGGACTTTTTGACAGGTTCATTTTCTTATCTGAAGTCACATGTTCAAGAAGGAGGAGTCCTGTCAGGAATCTGTGGCTTAACATAAGTCAAGAAAACAGCAGAATTCACGGTGGCACTGCGGGGGACAGGCGAGAAAGCTGCAGCCTTTGAGAGCAAATGCTGAACCAGGATCTGTTTTCCTCAGAGTGGGCTCTGCACAGGTGAACTCACTGTGGAGCACATTAACGTAGATTTTTGAGACATCTTAGGAAACAGTGCGCCTGAGTTGGTAAAACAACTTGTCAGAGGTAGAAGAAAGAAAGCTTAGACTTGTATGGGCTGATTCTTGTGTTTTTCTATCAGAAGTCTAAGATTAAATACATGTTGTAAATGTCTGCAGAAAAATCTCCCTTTCTATCCATATTTTGAAGGAAGGATGAAAGTTATTCTTTATTGTAAAAGGAGGACACATAGCCATTTATTTATGATTTCAGACATTTTGATTCAGCAGAAATAAAAGAGAAAGACTGTAGATTAAGATGAAAGTAATTGAAATAACATGGTTTATTAATGAAGATTGTGAAGCTAGGAAGGATCTAGGTATTTTGGATTTGTTCCTAAAAATAATGCACATAGAAAGGTATTTCCAGACTCTTGATGTCAGCAGCAAGATTTTTATTGCTTTCTGACTTAACCTTTGGGGATTGTAATGATAATGAAAACATCTGCTATGAAAATAGTCAACAGCATGGTATGGAGTTTAATTTTTAAAGATTTTCTTATTTTTGTACTAATAATTTTAATTGACTTTAAATGTTATATAACTTAAACTTAAAGTCTTAGTTTAAATGTAAAATTTTAATACAATTTATTAAATTTAGCATGATTTTCATGTATTATTCAGAAGGTGGCACAATAACACACACCAATGCATGTATTAAAATAAGTATCAATTACTCATCTACCTGCTGATACATTATAGAACTCTATGGTGGTGACAGCTTCTGCTATATTTAGAAGACTTAAATTTTTTCTTCTCAGTCCATCTTGGTCAATGACAGAAACTAGGTTCAAATTATTGTTCTTGGAAAAGAAATTCTGAGCAAATTTCCCAATGCCTATACTGCAATGACAGTATATTCAGTTAGTCTGGTAAATGTGTACACTGTTGAATTATAGCCACAGTTTGAAATAAATTCCAAGAAATATACTTGGAATGGCATAACAAAGAAAAACCACTTTTTGCATTTTATCTACATACACACACCCATTTGATACTATTTTTCTATCAAATACTTCGTTATTTTGTGTTGATGTTCTTTTTTGCTTTAGGTGGTAGGAAGTTATCTTTCTTTCCTCAATAATAGAAAACTGAGGTGGACTACTGATAATTTATTCAATTGTTCAAAGTTTTGCAGCTCTCATATGTTCATTCACGTCTTGAGGAGCTTATCTATATCATACTACTAAAGAATGCTGAACTTATTACTCCTTCAAATAGAGGCCAATATTTTATCAGAGTGAATAAATTGGCTATTTGTTACTACATAGATAAAATCAACCTTTTCCCTTAATCCATCACATTCTGTTGTTCTATTCAGGTAACTTTATAAGCTGCCAGCCTAAATTTTTAAAATAAGGAAAATGCTAATTAATTACGGTAAATGATTTTTCATCATTATCCATAATTGTTTAAAAAATTGTATGTGTTTGAGGGGAGCTGCTTTAGGTCTAGGGATACAGTGAAGAGTACTAGCTGACATGTTTGTTTTTAAAGCTCATAGAGTAATACTGGAGGAAGATTAAACAAACATTTACCTACACAGCACATGATTATAATTTCTTCTCATAATAATGGTGGCAAGTAATGACTTTCAAGATTCATTGTGTAGCAATCATTGTTCTAAGCACTTTGCGTATACCGCTCAGTCTTCACCCCAATCTTACTTATTTTGATTGTCCAGTTTCTAGAGATGAGACTCCTGAATCCAGATGTATTATGTGTCTTGTGTGGAATCATACAGCTAAATAGCCAACAGAAACATGAACACAAACTCTCTAAGTATGCCCCAACCTCCATTGCTGTACTGGATTTCTGTAGGAGTTCCTTATACGTGACATAGAATTAGGAGATTGCTCTTAAGTAAGAAATATTTATATGATAGCCTGAAGAATGAGTTACCTAGAGAAGAGGAAGACCTGCATGCACTTTAGACGGGAATGAGCTTGACCTGTCAAAAAACTGAGAAAAGCCTAGTTATGAACGTGAGTCAAGTGACTTGTGAGATAAGAATGAGGCCAAATTGAAAACAAATCATTCAGGTTCATCCAGACCATTTTGAACATCTGAATATTTCTTAGGTGCATAGGAAAGCCATTGACAGTTTTTAAGCACACAGATGACATGATTTTATTATATCTTGTAAAAATATAAAGGGATAAGACTAGATGTAGTAGAAGATTATTACCAAAATCTAGAAGACAGATGACAGTGGTTTGCATGAGC
The DNA here is from genome assembly GCA_028571685.1 of Heterohyrax brucei. NCBI lineage: Eukaryota > Metazoa > Chordata > Mammalia > Hyracoidea > Procaviidae > Heterohyrax > Heterohyrax brucei. The sequence goes on along the minus strand of CM053144.1, from coordinate 44,221,934 downwards.
TGGTTTAAAAAGTCAGAAGACAGTGTATGTTTCTGCATTCAGATTTCCCAGTTTGGTGATAAGTTAGGTACTTAGGATGAGGGAGATGAAGATGACAAGGAAAAATGTTGTATCTCTTATATAACAAGTTGGGAAGACTAAAGGTACTAAGTTACTAAAGTACGGAAAAATAGAAACACTCTTACTTCATTCTGATATTAGCCAATAGATAGATTTGTAGGTAAATTCTCCAACCAAACAAAAGAATACATTCATTATATCAAGTAATTAGCTTTTAAGAGAATCAGAGACTCATAATGTTAAAACCACATCTATTCCAAACTCTGACATTAACTTGTATGTGAAAGTCCCAATGTTGCCTAGATAAAAAATACGATTATGAGTTCATCACCATAAAGAACTTGGAAGAAATACCGGATTATCTGACTGGAACATTTTTAATCCATTTATTTTTTTCAATTATTAACTTAGATTTTTTCCCTTTGTTTAGTTTTGTGTTTCATCAATTACCTAGATAGTCTGTGTTGAGACCCTATTTTTTCTTCATCTCTTCCTCCTTTACTTTCTCATTTTGACTTCTCTTCATTTTTCTTCTCAGCTTAGGATTTAGGCATTGAAGGATGATGGATCAAAACAATTACAGTTCTCTACGTGGTTTCGTTCTGCTTGGCTTCTCTGATCACCCCAAACTGGAGATGGTCCTGTCAGCAGTTGTCACCATCTTCTACTTACTTACGTTGGTGGGTAACACAGCCATCATTCTTGCGTCTCTCCTGGACCCCAATCTGCACACACCAATGTACTTTTTCCTCAGGAATTTATCTTTCCTGGATCTGTGTTTCACCACCAGCGTCATACCTCAGATGATGGTTAATTTATGGGGACCTGATAAGACCATCAGTTATGTGGGTTGTGTCATTCAACTCTATGTTTATATGTGGTTGGGCTCCACTGAGTGTCTTCTTCTGGCTGTTATGTCCCACGATCGTTTTACAGCTATTTGTAAACCTTTACATTATTTGATAATCATGAATCCACATTTATGTCTCAAGATGGTTATCATGATATGGACTATTAGTTTGGCCAATTCTGTGTTATTATGTACACTTACATTGAATTTGCCTAGATGTGGAAACAACCTTCTGGATCATTTCTTGTGTGAGTTTCCAGCTATCATCAAGATAGCTTGTGTAGACACTACAGCAGTTGAAATGTCTGTTTTTGCTCTAGGCATTCTCTTTGTACTTACACCCCTCCTCCTTATTCTTATATCCTATGGTTACATTGCCCAAGTTGTACTGCAAATGAGGTCAAAAGCAGGCCAACGAAAAGCAATGAATACCTGTGGATCTCATCTCACTGTTGTGTCCATCTTCTATGGGACTGTCATTTACATGTACCTGCAGCCAGGTAACAGTGCCTCCAAAGACCAGGGCAAGTTCCTCACCCTCTTTTACACCATCATCACTCCAAGTCTCAACCCCCTCATCTACACCTTGAGGAATAAGGACATGAAGGAGGCACTGAAGAAGCTCATGAAAATTGACTGTGAATCTACGTAAACCGTAGGAAATGATAACACTAATAAGGCAGTGAACTATGTCTTTAAGTTGGCTTAATTTTTACTGAGAAAAATAATCCTTATATTACAAAGATCCATAAACATAATTGTTTGATGTAAATATCTTGTGGTTACAAACAATATCATGGCCGTTCTACTTAACTTTTTTATACTTCTATTTATTAAAATGTCTTCAGGCAAAATGAGTCACAAGGAATTTTTATTTTTTACTTCAAACGTAGCACAAAAGGGAGGTAAATACAAACTTGAACACACTGACTTTATTTTCAAGTCTTATGGAAACTTTTGATTGTCAAGGTTTGTATTCTCACTACTAATGCTTGAATCTGCAACAATAACAGACCCTAGTGAGTGATTTCGTGTATAATATGATTTGTATGTCAAATAATAATACAGAAATATTGATGTTGGGTATCAAGTGTTTTGTGAAATCATTCAAATGCTTATGTGTATTTGCTGCAGGACAATGCAATCTATAAGACAGTGATTGTCATAAGCACAACCTGAAACAATTTACACTTTGTTCAGTGAAGCTTGATATAAATATCTTGAGTAAAGATTCTTTAATATTTAGTTGTAGTAATTCTTTAAGTTGATACATCAGAGAGAGAAGGCACAAATTAAAGTGACTTAAGTTGACAACACAATTTTATTCATTTCCTCTTTTTTGAAACATTTACTTCATGACTGAAATTGAGTGAAAAGAGATTATGATCTACTTGAGGTCAGTAAGATTTTCACATTGACCTATGCAGTCATAAAGTGAATTTTGAGAAATGTAACAATACTTGTATACAGGTGGAATTTTGTACACTGGGTAGAACTTATTATTTCTAATTATTAAGCAATGATAGTCAACTTTTTATAGGATAATACTCAGTTAAACTAATTTTTGTGTGATGTGTCTTTCTTTAAAACATCACACTTTAAATATTGTATCAATCTAGATAGATTTAGAAGGATTTACATAGGCAGAATGTATCCTTCTATTACTACAGAATTTTGAAATGTAAAAAAGAGGAGGCATTGGATAACTTACTGGATAATTATCTACTTTCCCAGTCAGAACAGCATAGTAATGATACACTTAAGTACATATTTAATATGATGTAGGATTTCCTCAGTTCCTTATCTTCCATGTAACACATCTTTTAGAGTTGTTTTCAGAAACAGTTCACCAGTTCACCAAAAAAGAGTCTACAAAGGCAATGTAAGTTCTGCATGTATATAGTGCAGCCATTCCACACAGTTCTTGTGAATTTGGTAAGTTTATTCTTATTCTTAGTACAGTTTGTAACTGACAATGTTGATTCAGTAGTTCATACAGTAACTTCAATAACCAATGTATGTAAAAAATATAGTGGTGTGCTTTTAGAAGAGTACTGTATTTTATAACAGTAATTGTTTTCCCATATAAACCTAATTTTACTTGAGTCTCTTCTAAGTTTAGGTTGCAAATAAAACAACTATTTCACATACTTAACCTCTCTTTTATTTTTCTGAAATCAGTGTATAGACTTAACATGACTATTAAATTACAATAAATCATTTAAATGCCTTGACATTCTGTGAACTAATCTGTACCTTTCGCTGTTATGAAGATGATCAAGGTTAGTCTGACTTCACACTTATGAAATAATATGTACCTAGAAAAGGTAAATAATAATATTGCGGAAAGTAAGAATAATAAAAATTAAATGTGACTTTCTCTTTAATTAGAAGTTACTCTTCTGTTCAAGAACTCACACCAGCATTCATGAGGATTCATCCCAGACTTTCTAACTCACTTGATGCAAACAGTCTACCAGCACAGAGACAATATTTGTGCAGGCACATAAAGAAATTAAAGTAGAGGGAAAGTGTGAAACAAGTAGGTAGGACTTGTTTCAGGTAGGACTCAGACAAGCAGAATTTGAATTCATAATTTACCTTGGAAAAAATATCAATGTTTCTAAGTCTTTACTTTCTTAAACTATCAACCAAAACAAACCAAACGTGTTGCCAGTGTAGGACTATATGTGTGTGTGTGTATAGTTTTGTATATAATACAATATGACAGAAGTAAGGTCAAATATATTGGTCATATCAATAGCTATTAACTCATCTATTAAGAGAAAAATATTTTCATATTGCCTAGCAAAGTAAATTCCAACTCAGGGTGTACACCAAAGGTATTCCTAATAAAGCCTAATAAAGGGGTTTAAAAAAAGAACAAAAAATATGCCAGGCAAATACAAATAGAAAGAAAGAAGGTACCATGATCTTAAAGTCTGACAAAGTAGATTCAGACCAAAAAATCATTAAAAGACCTGAAGAACATTTAATAATGCTAAGTACTGAAGTTTTCAGTGATTACTATTTATGCACATCAGTAATTTCCATAAAGTAGAAACTAAAGGAAACACATCAAAATGAGTTTAAAGGGAACAGAAAACAGGATGTTGTTGTTGTTGTTGTTAGGTGCCGTTGACTAGGTTCTGACTCATAGCCACCCTTGATTTCAGAGTAGAACTGCTCATAGAGTTTCCAGGGAGCGTCTGGATTTGAACTGCTGATCTCTTTGTTAGCAGCTGTAGCGCTTCACCATTATGCCATCAGGCTGTGTAAAATAAAACACCCCATAAAGAAAGTCTTCTAGACATGTATTAAACACTAAACCCTGGTAATAAAGAGCGAATTTTCTTTTAAAGAAGACAGAGAACAAGTCACGTAAACGATCTTATTACACCACAAAAACAAAGAGTACTATGAACAAGGGTAAAAACTAGTGTACTATTTGAGTTGCAAAAGACAGAGAACAACCCAAATGTCTACCAATTAAGAAACGAGTGAATAAACTACTTCACATTTTCACAATTACAAAGCAGTTTTGAAAACGGGCCAAGAATTTTCTGCACGTATCTCTATGAAGTTACCAATGATATCTTGCTAAAATATATTTACAGAACAGTCTATAAGTTACCTTTTATCTACAGGAAAATACAAAAATATATGAGCACGTGTGTGTGTGTGTCCACATGTGTGCACAATAGCTATGTCGAGTCAATTCCAAATTATGACTCCTTGTTTGTCAGAGTAGAACTGAGCTCCACAGGGTTTTCAATGTCTGTAATTTTATAGATGTATATAGCTAAGCCTTTCTTCCAGTACACTGCTGGGTCGATTTGAACAACCAATCTTCCCATTACTACTCAAGCACAAACTATTTGTGCCACCTAGGGACCTTGTATGCACAACAGTTATATTCATATACACACAAGCATATATACATGTGTTTATATATATTTATTTACACATACACACACATAGGTGTCTTTTCCAGGAAAAAAAGGCTAACTGAAATTCTAACAAATGGGTATCCACAGGAAAAGAAAGAAAAATAAATGGAAGAGATAGAGATAAAAGCTAAACTTCTCTGTCTGTACCATGCATTATGGCTTTGGCTTTAGAATAACATAAATGTTTTAACTAATTATAAAATAAAATCAGCACACACAAAATGCAATTCCTAAAAATAAGAAAACAGAATAAAACAGGTGAATTTCCATACTGATATTAAGTTGGTGGCTTAATCTTATGGAGAACTGTCATAAGTGACTACAGAACACAGTGATTTGACTACATATGTCCAGTGAAATACACCTGAAAGTCAAAAATAACTGTAAAGAAAATTTAAATTGTATTTAGTAACCATATTATTGAAAGTAATGTTAATATTTTAAAAGTATTGTTTATCTGTTGTAGGATTAATCAAATATATAATTGTGCTGGTGTTATTGGAAACTAGATGTTGCAGTGTGGGAGACAGGGGACAGAGTACACAATTTAAAAAAACTGAATAAAAACCACATAACTTTAAATTTGAATGGGAAATACCAACACAAAATTACAATGTATTTTTCTCTTTCAAAGGCATGCATAGTACCTAGCTGTGTCCGTTGGATGAGTAATAACTAGTTCAGCAGTAAGGAATGTATTTCAGTACCAGAACTGTGGTCTCCAGTACTACTTTCCATATGAGGAATGAGGCTTTTTTAGGGAGACAGCTGAGTCTAGGATGAGAAAATAAGCAGGAAGACTCTGGATAATATTTTTTTACTGAAAAACAAGTAACATATCAACAACCACTGTAGCCTTGTCAAAAACACACAAAATCTTTCTTCTTTGTTTTTGAAAAAATTTAGTGATTCAGTCGAAAGTTATTAAGTAGAACCAAGAAACATAGACATCCTAGTAGAGAGTTGAATGTTACTGGCTGCATCGCATTGCATGATGTCAGAGGCCAAGTGGGTTAAGAAAGGAGGACCTGCTGGAGAAAGGGACAATGAGGACCCAATGTGGGATGCTGAAGATCAATTAGGGCAAGAAGGTTATCTTCAAGGTGTGGCAGAGGCCCAGTGCTGTGTTGAGTTTTAATCAAGAAGAGGAAAGATTTTATGTGAAAAGGCAGAAGCAGCAACAGAAGATTGGTTACATACAGGAAAATTTCTTCAAATAAGTAAATACATCTAGATAATGGGATCCAGCTTTTTGACTTCAGACTCACAGAAAGGAATTAATTTAAGTATGTTGTTGTTAGGTGCTGTCAAGTCGGTTCTGACTAATAGTGAATCTATGCACAAGAGAACAAAACACTGTCCCTTCCTGCACTGTGCACACAAACATTTTTATGCTGAAGCCCATCGTTGTAGCTACTGTGTCACTCCACCCTGTTGAAGGTCTTCGTCTTTTTCGCTGATGCTCCACTCTACCAAACATGATGCCCTTCTTCAGGAACTGATCCCTCCTAATAACATGTCCAAAGTATACAAGATGCAGTCTTGACGTCTTTGCTTGCAAGGTGCACTCTGGCTGTACTTCTCCCAGAACAGATTTGCTTGTTCTTTTGGCAGTCCATGGTACATTCAATATTCTTTTCCAATGTCACAATTCTATAGATTTCTAGAGAAATGAAATCATAAGATGATTTTTCTAAATTGGTCCTTAATTCTAATTAGTCTTAAAGACACAGGTTGCTTTCCTTCCAATAACAAAGAGGGTACTGCTAATCCATGTAATGAGGTGGTGATATTAATACACAAAATACTGTCATCAGTAGATCACGTATTGATGAGAGATTGTTGGATACTTGTCTTAGTCATCCAGTGTTGCTGTAACAGAAATATGACAAATAGGTGACTTAAATGAAGAGAAATTTTATTGCATAGGCTACAAGTCCATAGGCTACAAGTCCAAACTCAGGGCACACCAGCTCTAGGGAAAGTCCCTGTTGGCTCTAGAAGAAGGTCTTTGTCATCAGTATTCCTCTGGACTGAAAATTTCTGAGACACAGGGACCCTGGGTCCTTTCCAAAGGATGTCCTCTGCTTGCTTGCCTTTCCTTTATATCCCAAAAGATTGCCCCAAGGCACAGTGCAGTGTTATACGTGGAGTCCCATCCCAGCAACACAACTGCTACCCATCCTCCCTCATTAACATCATAGGGGCGGGGGTTACAGAGTATTTGAACATCAAGTAGTACCAGGAATCATGGCCTAGTCAAATTGCTACAGACATTTATTGGGAGGAAGGCGTGGGACACAATTCAATCCATAACAATACTTTTCTACAATTTTGTAAGAAGTATAGGGAGTGGTTCATCAGTCTTACTTTCATTAGACAAACTTGTCAAAGAAAGAGATGAGCTCAGGGCTTTACAGTTATAGGTGAAGGGTTGTATGAAAGATCTCAAAGTCTCCTATAAAGCTGATGTCCTGTAGTAACAGAGCTGATATTTCCAAAAACCAAAAACAGAGTCTTATTGTAAGAGTGGCTGAATTAATTACAACATCAATTGAATTCCTAACCTTAAAAACGGCAGTGTGAAAAAGAAATTGAAAGAGACAGTGTGTGTGAGAGAAATTGTAAGGGCCTAACACCATGAGTATTATAGTATTGTTTTTGTGTGGTTCACATGGCTAATTTTTGTATATGTCAGTGATTTGGTGATTCACGATTTGTTTCTTTTCTTCTCCCTCCCATTCTCCATGTTCTATGAAGTATAAAACTAACTTATGTTTCTCTTAAAGAAACAGAACAGCAACAAATAAGACCTGGAGCAAGACAACCAGGCAATGGGGTCCCATCTTGTGACTGAAACCAGAGTGGTGCCTATGGATGCTGAAACAATATCCACAGGTGTTTAACTGGACCACCCGAAAGGGGAACTAATATTCTTTAAATTCATCAAGCTTAAGCCCTAACTGTGTAAAGTCCCCCTATCAGTTTCTGACAAGCAGAGAGAGTTTTAGAGGAGCCTATTCCCTGTTGTTTCTTTTATGCCAGTATACGATAAAGTCCTCTTGTCACTCATCTTCTCTCTGCCTCGTTGTTGGCTTTACAGCAGGCAGCTGGAGTCTGTGTTTTACGATAACAAATTCTAATAATATCAGAAGTTAAAGTGAGGGAACAGTTTGGGAAGAAATGGGATCTGCAACTTGGGATGGGGACAGGTTGGCAAATGTCATGGATTGAATGGTGTCCCTCCAAAAATGTGTGTAGTAATTTGGCTGGGCCATGATTCCCAGTACTGTGTGATTATCCTCCATTCTGTGATTTTCCTATGCTGTAAATCCTAATCTCAGCCTGTGGTTAATAAATTAGGATGGGACTGTAATGTAACACCTTTCCTGAGGTTATCTCCCTGCTCCAGTGTACAGGGAGTTTCCATGGAGCGTGGTTGCACCACCTTTGATCCTTTTATCCTACAAGAGACAAAAGGAAAGGGAAGCAAGCAGACAGTTGGAGACCACACACCATCAAGAAAGCAGCACCAGAAGCACAGCTCACCCTCTGGACTTGAGTTTTCTGTGCTGAAATGCTCTCAGACCAAGGAAAGACTGATGTAAGAGCTGACACAGAGAGACTGTGTTCCCCTGGAGTCAGCACAATGAATGCAGACTTCTAGCCTGCCGCACTGTGTGAGGATAAACTTTTCTCAGCTAAAGTCATCCACATGAGTATTTATGTTAGAGCAGTTCAAGATGACTAAGACAGAGGCCAAACTATTAACGGAGACTTAGCCCGGATTCATCTCACACGGGTCCAGTGGGTCCCTGAACTCATCCTGTAATGATTTCCCCAGTTCCAGAATGTGTAATTGGAATAGGTATACCTAAGCAATTGCCATATTCCTACACTGATCCCGGGCAACTGGAATAATGGCTCTTATGGAAGGAAAAATGATGTGGAAGCCTCTACCTAGGCAAATAATAAAGCAAAAGCAATACTGTATTCCTGGAGCGTTAGCAGAGATTACTGCCACTGCCCAGGACTTGAAGGATGCAGGGGTGGTGATTACCACCTCATTCCGCTTTCCTATGTTGACTGTGCAAAACACAGATGCATCTTGGGGAATGATGGTAGATTATCATAAATTTAGTCAGATTATAACTACAATTATAGCCACTGTTCCAGAAACAGTATCATTGCCTGCGTAAATTAATAAGTATCCTTTTACCTGCTATGCAGCTGTTGATCTGACCAATGTTTTTTTGTTGGTTCTGGTCTTGAAAGAACCACAGAAACAGTTTGCCTTCAGCTGACAAGGCCAGAAATATTCCTTCCTTTTCCAACTTTAGAGGTATATCAACTCTCCAGCATTATGTGATAATTTACTCTGTAGGGATCTTGATCACCTTTCCCTCCCACAAGATGTCATACTTGTTCATTACATTGATGGCATTATGCTGACTTGATCTACTAAGGAAGAAGTATCAGTGCTTTGGTTGGGAATTTGGAAGGAACTTGACTGGAAGTTTGGTGACAAGGAAGTATGAGGAAGAGGTATGTGAATAGGTCCATGCACATGGAATTCCCTGGTTTTATCATGTTCTCTGTCACCCTGAAGCAACCGGCTTCCTAGAATGATGGAAAGGCCTCTAAAAGACACAATCGCAGTGCTATGTAGCAGGCAATACTTTGTATTGTTGAGGCAATGTTCTCCAGATGGCTCTACATGCTCTATACCAGCATCTTATATGTGGTCCTCTTTCTCCCATATTCAGGATTCATGGGTCCAGGAATAAAGGGGTAGAAAGGGTATCATACCACTCACTCTTACCCCAAATGACACATTTGGAAGACTTCTGCTTCTTGGTCCACAACCCTATGTTCTGTGGGTCTGGAGGTCTTAGTTGCAGAGGCAGGAATTGCCTCACATGGAGACACAATAGTGATTCTGTTGAATTGAGCCAGTTTGGGCTTCTCACGCATCTGGATCAACAGGTAAAGAAGGCAGTTACCATTTTGGCTGGTATGATTCATTCAGATTACCAATATCAACTGATATTACATAATCGAGGTAATACTGCTATTCTTAAGGTTTTCTCTGACTAATTTTTTCAGAAGTAGACTGCCAGGTCCTTCTTTCTAGTGTGTCTTAGTCTGGAAGCTCAGCTGAAACCTGTCCACCATGGGTGACCCTGCTGGTGTCTGAAATACCAGTGGCATAGCTTCCAGCATCACAGCAACAAGCAAGCCTCTAATGATAGACAAGTGGAGGCCACTCATTCTATCTTTACTCTTCCTACCAGATAAGACACCCAATCAATGAAATCAGCCCAGAATTCTGCAGGACATAGCAATCTCCTACCAGCTAAGAGACCCAATTAGTGCAATCACCATAACTCTTCAGACTGTATGCCAAGCAAACAAACCGAGAAGCTGGATTATACAAAGAAGAATGAGACACTGGCACTGGAAGATAACTTATTAACAACCTGCATTATGCAAATGACACCACCTCACTTACTGGAAGTAAAGAAAATTTGAAACACTTACTGATGAAGATCAAGGACCACAGTATGGATTACACCTCAATATCAAGAAAACAAAAATCCTCACAACTGGGTCAGTAAGCAACATCATCATAAATGATTTGGAGAAACGGAAATAAGTTCATGAAGTGATTGGAATTAAATCAAACTTTAAAGACTCTTTAAGATCTGAATTTGTTAGACTAGATCCAGGTAAATAGAAGAGTGTGGCAAAGTCATGGAAGTTAAAAACCAGCACAGATATAGAGAGTATAATAAGTAAATGTAAGCAAATTGTTAAACTGAAACAAAATTAAACATACTATATGCTCAACAGACGTCAAAGAAGCTTCCAGACTAAGACAGATTAGGAAGAAAGGCCTGGAGATCTACTACTAAAAAATTAGCCAGTGAAGATTCTATGGTTGACAATGGTCTGATTGCATTGCACGTGGGGTTGCTATCAATCGGGGTGGAAGTTGGCAGCAGCTAACAATGATATGAGTCTATTTATATGAAATATCTAGAATTGGCAAGGATATAGAGATGGCTGTGGCTTTAATCATATCCCCCTAAATACTTGTCAGCTTGATTAAGCCACGATTTCCAGTACTGTGTGCTTGTCCATCATTTGTCATCTGATATGATTTTCCTATCATCGTATTCATAAATCCTGTTTTTAAGATGTTAACAAGTAGATTAGTGGCTGTTATGTTGATGAGATCTGCAAGTCTCAAGCCAATCTCTTTTGAGATATAAAAGAGAGAAACAAGTAGACAGACATGGTGACCTCACACTGGGAGCATAGTGTGCCTTTGGACCTGGGGGTCTTTGTGCTGAGAAGCTCTTGACCAGAGGAAGACTGCTGACAGGGCCTTCCTCCAGAAGCAACACACAGAAAGCCTTCCCCTGAAGCTGAAGTGGACTTGTTGACTGCTGGAAAGGTGATTCAACCGAATGTGAAAATTATTGAACAATATTACTAATATCACATGCGAGTAAAATTTTACTAAAGATCACTCAAAAGTGGCTGCAGCAGTACGTTGACAAGAAAATGCCAGAAATTCAGGCCATATTCAGAGGAGGACATGGAACCCGGGATATCATTGTTGATGTCAGGTGGATCTTCACTAAAAGCAAAAAATACCAGAAAGATGTTTTTAATAAAACTTCAGTTTTATTGACTATGAAAAGGCATTCAACTGTGTAGATAATAACAATTTTAATAAAACTTCTGTTTTATTGAATATGAAAAGGCATTCAATTGTGTAGATAATAACAAATTATGGATAACATAGCAGAGAATAGGAGTTCCACTTACACTTAATTGTGCTCATGAGGAATCGGTACATGGATCAAGAGGCAGTCATTTGAACAGAACAAGGGGACATTGCTTGGTTTAAAGTGAGAACAGGTGTGCGTCAGGCTTGTATTCTTTCTCCATACCTCTTCAGTCTGTACACTGATCAAATAATCCAAGAAGCTGGACTGTATGAAGGAGAATGGGCATCAGAATTGGAGGAAGATTCATAACAACCTGTGTTGTGCAGATGACACAATCTTGCTTGCTGAAAGTGAAGAGGATTTGAAACACTTATTAATGAAGATCAAAGACCAGAGCCTTCAGTGTGGATCGCACCTTAACATCAAGAATACAAAAATCCTCACAACTGGACCAATAAGCAATACCATGATGAATGGAGAAAAGATTGCAGTTCTCAAGAATTTCATTTTACTTGGAGCCACAAGTAACACTCTTGTAAGCAGCAATCAAGAAATCAAAAGACACTTTGCTTTGGGACAATTTGCTGCAAAAGACCTCTTTAAACTGTTGAAAATCAAAGATGTCACCTTGAAGATGAAGATGCGCCTGACTTAAGTCATAATATTTTCAGTTGCATCATATGCACGTGAAAGCTGGACAATGAATAAGGAAGACAGAAGAACTGAAGTCTTTGAATTGTGGTGCTGGAAAAGAATATTGAATATAACTGGCACTGCCAAAAGAACAAACAGGTACGCCTTGGAGGAAGTACAGTTAGTGCTCCTTGGAAGCAAGGATGGTGAGATTACCTTTTATATACTTTAGACATGTTGTTGGGAGGGATCAGCTCCTGGAGAAGGACATCATGCTTGGTAAAGTGGAGGTAAAGCAAAAAGCAGGAAGACCCTCAAGGACGTGGATTGACACCAGCCAGCCAGCCAGCCAACTGCCGTCGAGTTGGATCCAACTCATGGCGACCCTGGGTGGATTGACACAGTGACTGCAACAATGGCCTCAAGCATGAAACAGATTGTGGGCATGGGGTAGGACCAGGTAGTGTTTCATTCAGCTGTACATAGAGTTACTGCGTAAAACCATAAACACACGGTATTCGTGTCATAGCAGCGCTAAATGATGGAGACAGAGATCAAAGTTTAGTGGTTACTAGTGATGGGGGCTTGGGGGAGCTCACTGTTTCAGGAAATTGAGCTGCCGTTTCCACGCTGACAGTCATCTGCAAATACTGACTGCTTTATCTGTTGGCTCTAATTTCTAAAACCAATTACTTTTTATATTGCTTTGACGAAAACTTACAGTGCAATGTTGACTATTAGGAAGAGAGAAAACATTCTTGGTTTCGATTCCAATTTTAAAATGTGATTGTTTAAAATCTCATCAATTTAGTTGTCTGCTACAGGTTTTAGACAAGTATTTTAAACAATTTTAATAAAGTTCAACTTGCAGTTCATTAAAAGTTTTTCTCCTAAATGGATGTTGTGTTTATCGAATGTTGTTCTGGAGTTTAGTAAGGTGCCCTAAAACTTCCTCTATCATGTGTTAATGTTAATTTTTATGGATTAAATTGACTGACATCATCTCTCCTGCACTTTTAGGGTTTTTGGTGATTAACTTTTCTGAAGTCGATCACCAGGACTTTCTGAGGTGGACTTGAACCACCAACCTTTCAGTTAACAGTCAAATGAATTAAACATTTGCACCATCCAGGGATTCCTTAACAAATGCAGTAATTCACAAGTAGCAGTACTTCTTTTACAATAGCATTTAGGCAAAAATAAAGGAAATGCGTTTCAAAAACCTTTGGTGGAGCTGGAGCCAAATAATAATTCTGCTGATAAACTTCAAAATAGTTTCCATTAGGTTACCTGGCTGAAAGAGAAGCACTGTAGCATAAATGTAGCAATAATCATTCTCTCATACAAGATACTGGTTTGTTGAAAAATACATGTTTTATTATGGTTGTTGTCTTAAAAAAAACCACATGGATTCAGATTTATAAGACATACTCAAACCCACTGCTGTCGAGTTAGGTCTGACTATATTAGACATAAAAATGTCTGGGCGTTTAACTGTTCCAGCAAGTCTTTGTATGAGTGAAGAATTAATAAACTTGAATGAGCAAAAACCACATTGTAGGATTTTGGTTAGCTGTGTTTTTCTAACCCTTTTCCTGTTCTCTAAATAAAAAGGAATAGTTTGCTTTTCAGTTTCCTGAATAACTGCCTTATTTACTTTTATGGTTGCATTATGTTCTGTAGTAGGAGAATGAGGAACGATGGAAGCACTATGGTTTGATTCATTGTTGGTGGTCCTTTGCTTAGTTCATCACTGTTTTCTGAGAAACTGGAGACCTATCAGTACTCATTCTTGAACTCTCCGTGAATGAGTGTGGACAATCTTTTCAGACCTGGATAAAGAAGAGTTCAGTGTTTGTTGCTTAAAGCTAGAAAAGTAGCTAGAGAGATTCAAGGCATGTAATTCTTTCAAAACAGGAAGGAGGACCCTTGGGATCTAATTACACAACTGGCTTGGTAGAGCTACTGATGATGGTCAGCGCATCTACTCCAAGTCTCTAGGGGTTTTGTCACTTGAGAGAGTAGAACTCATTAGATACGTTTTGCCCCCATGCTCAATGCGGCTGTTTAAAAGTCTCAGTGTTTCACTTTAGTTTACGTAGTGAAATAATCTTCAGGACTTTGTGAGAAGGGAATAATTAAAATTGTTTATTGCTGAGAGCTAAAGTAAGTCAGTTTACTCCATGAACTCTTCCCTTTGTAGACGCCTCTCAGAGCTTAGATGCAGCACGGGGGCGTTGGCCCCAGCATTGTCACCCCCTGCAATCCTTTAGTGTTGTCCATACAGTTGTCATCATAATTTCACCTCCGCGGAATTACAAACAGGTAAAGGGTTTGCTGTCTCTAAATGCCCCTTTGGTGCTTTCAGTACTGCTTTGAAGACTCGTATCTCAGGTCTTTAGTAAATGACTGAAGCAACTATTAATGCATGAATAGGAGAATCCAAATTAGATAACTGACACTTCCTAAAAATTGAGTACTTATGTACTTGAAAAGACTCTATCAAAAGATTAAAAAGACAACCTGCAGAGTAGGAAAAAAACATTTAGGAATTTTGATCAGTATGTTCCAGAAGTAATGATCACAATGACCTTGAATGTAGCATTAATCTCCTTAACAGGGGCTTGAAAAGATAAGTTATAGAAGAAAACAGACAGCATAATTTACTTGCTAATACTTGGAAAATATGTCATACCATGTCCCAAACATCTCACTGCTGTTGGCTAACTCAGAATGATCCTGTGTCGTGTGGTTTAACAAAAAAACACAGAAGTAAAAATAAAGCAAAATTTACAACAACAATTACCTCAGAGTGAGTAACATAGTTGGGGAAGGGTAAACCTAGGACTTCAGTTTCGTTGATAATATTGTATTTTATCTTTTAAGTTGAGTAAGTGAGTGCTGGAAACCGTGGTGGCGTAGTGGTTAAGAGTAACATCTGCTAACCAAAAAGTCAGTAGTTCAAATATGCCAGGTGTTCCTTGGAAACTCTATAGGGGTAGTTCAATTCTGTCTGTAGGGTTGCTGTGAGTCAGAATTGACTTAACAGCACTGGGTTTGGTTTTTTTGGTTAGGTGAGTGTTGATTATTCTTTATAATGTTTAGAACATAAAATATTTAATAATATTTTTCAAAGGAAATGACTGTCGAAAGTTGTAAAGTTAGCTTATAAAATTCAACAAATAATCTTAATAAAAATACTGAGTCAAATACTGTTAAAAGGAAGATATGTAAGTATAGCAATGTCTGTTTTAAAAAAGCGGCAAATGCTGACATCATTTATATAAATAGCAAACAAATAAACAAAACCAAGAGTTTATAAACCAATGTTGTTGAACATGGCTTTTGAAGTTCTGTTCCATTCAATAAGAGGTGAAAATGAATTAAAATAAATACTGAAAAAGAAGGAAAAATTGTGTATTGCAAATTACATGATGCAAGAGAATTTTATTACAAATAAAATGCTTAAAAATAATTCGACAAAAACTAACTCAAAATGGATGAAAGACCTAAATATTAAAGCTAAAACTATAAAGTTCTTGGGAGAAAGCATAGAGACAAAACCATGGGGCCTAATTTTAAACAAAAAATTATTGTAGCAACTATTAATTCATGAATAGGAGAAGTCATATTAGATGATTGACACTTCCTAAAAATGAAATATCTATGTACTTGAAAAGATCCTATCAAAAGCTTAAAAAGATAACCTGAAGACTGGGAAAAAACATTTGGGAATGATATATCTAATAAAAGTTTAATCTCTAAAATATAGAAATATTCAACAACACAACAATAAAAAGACAATTAAAAAATGGACAAGGGACAGGAGTAGACACTTCATCAAAGAGAACATTCAGGCAACATATAAACACATGAAAAGATACTCTTGATCACTAGCCATTGGAAAACTACAAATCAAAACTACAATGAGATATGGTTTCACCTGTGGTAAAACGGCACTTATATACATGAACAAGAAGAAGAAAGAGAAAGGAAAACCAGAAAACAAACAATGGTGAGGATGATACGAGGAGATTTGAATGGAACACTGCTGGTGGGATTATAAAACGATGCAAGCACTATGAAAAACAGCAGGGTGTTTCCTCAAAGACACTAGAAATAAAACTACCTTATGCTTCAGCAATTCCACTTCTAGGTATGACTCTAGACATCTAACACCAATCATACAAACAAGTTTATGCACATCTATATAAATTGCATCATTAAGCAAAAAGAATGGATACAACTTATGTGCCTGTTAAAAACTGAATATATTAAAAAAAAAAGTGGTACAAACTTAACAACAGAATACTATGCAGCCATATAGAATAATGGTGAGTTCTCAAAGCATATTATAATGTAAATGAATCTGGTAGACATTTTGCTGAGACAAGTACGTTAATCACGAAAGGGCAAATACTGTGCAATTTAACTGTTATAAAAGATGAGGAACCAATGTTCACTGGTGGTTACCAGGGATAGGTGGGGGGGGCAACAGGGAGGCAGGGGAACTCACTCTCTAGATACTAGGCTTGTTATTTTTGTTGCTAGGAAAGGTAACACCAAATGTTGGTGGAGTGTGTAGTGTTTAACCGAGATAAATGACGTCACTAAGAAGTACACAAGAAAAGACAATCTTTTTTTAATGATTCAATGAAAATGTACATTCTCGTATAAATTTGCATGCTCACCTATATGCAGTTCCCACTTCTCTTCCTGTCCAGTGACAGCACACTCTTCCTCTCTGCTCCACGCATGTTCTAACCTCCCAATAGCCGTCTATCCCCTCTTCTCCACCCACTCCCCTTCCTTCAGTAAGAGGTCAGTAGGCTGTTATCCTATGGATGCATAGAACCATAAAGTGCCCACAAGATATGGTCACTTTGTGTCACCAAGTCCACTCCATTGCTGTCTGAAGAGTTGATCTTCATTATGATTTATGGACAGCGGCAGCATCAGGGCTGGGGGCCATGCTTTCAGGGGAACTCCGAGGTCCCTGGACCACCAATTGCAGTTTTTTAGTGGCGATCTCATGGTACACCCCTATTTATGCTTGTGTTATCAGTGAGACTCAATCTTCTGAGCTCTATCGCGGCTATCAGTGGTGGTGGCCCGGCACCATCTGGTTCTTCTGGTCCTGAGTCGATGCAGAGACTCTCTCACATGGGGTTCTCTGTAAAAGACAATCTTTTTGATAAATACTACGACATATACTAGAGCCCTGGTGGTGCAGTGGTTAAGAGCTATAGCTGCTATCCAAAGGTTGCCAATTCCATTCCACCAGCTGCTGCTTGGAAATCCTATTGGGCAGTTCTACTCTGTCCTATAAGGTTGCTGTGAGTTAGAACTGACTTGATAGCAACATACTTGATTTTTGGTTTATGATATATACAAGCTTGCAAGAATAACAATAATAACTAAAAATCTAAGCGTGGTTACATGTGAATGTATGTATACATACAAGTTATAAGCATGTATAAACCACTGCTACCATGTTGATTCCAACTCATAATGACCTTATAGGTCAGAGTAGAACCACCTTATAGAGTTTCCATTGAGTGCCTGAATATTTGAACTGCCAACTTTTTGGTCAGCTATGCTACCAGGGTTGCATGTATGTGCGTTTATAGAGATATGTATGTATATATTTAAATGTATAGCCAAGTCTATGCATCCACATATATTCATATATACAAAAAAGCATATAGAAAACACAAACACAAGTACTTATTAGACTTAACTAAACTCTTTGCAGGCCCGGTTCATGGAATCTGAAGGCTTAGAACCATAGTCTTGTGGTGCAATCAGTCAATAATAAAGTGTATAAAGTTTATGTCTTACATCCTAGTTTGATGAGTAGCACCTGAGGTCTTAAAACATTTTGAGTGGCCACGTAACATGCAGCTATTGGTCTCTACATGTCAAGAGCAAATAAGAGAGAAGAAAACTCAAGATTCAGAAGAAACAGTACAGGACTATTAGTCTACACAACTCATGAACTAGATAGTGCCCACCTATCACTACCAACTATCCTGATCAGTAACACGGTTGATGGATTCTGATACAATAGAGCAAAGTATGGAACAAAACTCAAATTCTTACAAAGTCCAGACTTACGTGGCCAGTTGAGACTGGAGGATTCCCTGCTGTTACTCTGAGATACTCTTTAAATCTTGAACTGAAAACTGTTCCATGAGGTCAACTTCTAGCTAAATAATAGTCTTATAAAATAAGCAATATCAACCATAAGTGCTGTGCTGCTGTGAAAAATCATCTATATGAGGTGCAAAGGTCAACATTTACTCCAAAGCAACGATGGAAAAGCAAAGAGGCAGGGAAACCAGATTACTGGAAATGGAACAAACTGAACAGAAATAACGATGAAATTACCATGCCATGAAAAATCTGACTAATGTCACTGTGTAGAAGTTGTTAAATGGTCACCTAACTTGCTCTGTAAACTTGCACCCAAAACACAACAGAATATTATTTTAAAAATACTGACAATTTTTCAGGTGGAAAAATATAACAATGAATGACATTTATCTGTACTTGTCATCAGAAACGGAAAAGGAAAAAAATCATAATAGCTACAAAAGCTCTAGAATACATAAGAAAGAAATAAGAAAGGTACGGGAATAATGAGAGAAAATTAACATAGAATAGAGAACAAAATCTTCAATGAAAACACATGTATATATAAAAAATGACTCATCAATACAAAACTAATAAGCCATCCAAAATAAACATTAAATTTCATTTAAATTGAACTGTAGCTAGATAACAGTGAAAACAGAAACATAATTTAGGGTTTTGTTTTGTTACATGCCACTGAGTCAGTTCTGACTCACAGAGGCACCATGTACAATGGAGACTGCCCAGTTCTGTTCCATCCTCACCAGTATTGCTATGTTTGAGCCCATTGTTGCAGCCACTGTGTCAGTCAATCCACCTCACTGAAGGTCTTCATCTTTTTTTTTTTTTTTTGCTGACCCTCGACTTCACCAAGCATGATATCCTTTTTCACGGACTGGCCCTCATAACAACATGTCCAGAGTACACGAGACAAAGCCTTAACGTCTGCATTTCTAAGGACCATTCTGACTGTACTTTCACCAAGAAAGATTTGTTTATTCTTTTGGCAGCCCACAGTATATTCAATACTCTTCACCAACATCATAATTCTAAGGCATCAATTTTCCAGTCTTCCTGATTCATTGTCCAGTTTTCACATGAATATGAAGTGATTGAAAAGACCAATCACTTGGGACAGGTGTACTTTAGTCCTCAAAGTGACACCTTTGCTTTTAAACACTTTAAAGAGGTTTGCGCAGGAGATTTGCCCCACGTGATATGTTTGATTTCCTGATTGCTGCTTCTATGGATTCTGCTTGTGGATCCAAGTAAAATGAAATCTTTGAGAACTTTGATCTTTTCTCCCTTTGTCATGATGTTGCTTACTGGTCCAGTTGTGAAGATTTTTGTTGCCTTTATGTTGAGATATATTCCTCAGTGAAGACTGTAGTATCTTTGATCTTCACAGTGTTTTAAGACCTCTTCACTTTCAGCAAGCAAGGTTGCTTCATTTGCCTAGCACAGATTGTTAATTATCTTCCTGCAGTACTGAAGCTGCATTCTTCTTCACATGGTCCAATTTAGCATATTATTTGCTCAGTGTACAAACAAGTATAGTGAAAGGATACAAAACCAATGCACGCTTTTCCTGGTTTTAAATCACACACTATTTCCTTATTTGGTTCAAATGACTGCTTATTTGTCTATGTCCAGGTTCCACATGAGCATTGCGGTGCACTGGATTACTTTTGTGTCCCATTTCTCACCATGGTCTTGCAACTCTCACCCAAATGATTGGGTGGGGCTGTGCAAAGGGGATGGTTGTTGTCCATCAAAGGCACTGGTTAGTTTTGTCACTCTGCTAGGCTTACCATAAGCAAAAGGAGGGGATATTATCACCTGCAAGGAACAAGACTTGTACAATTAAATATAAAAATTAAAACAACTAGACCATTTTTCTGTTGTCACACTGGCAAGTATTTTAGCATGGGTAGTAGCCAGCCTTGGAGAGGAGATGAGGAAATAGCCTCTCAGGTAAATTTATGCAAGAGTAACAACTGCTCTAAATGTACTTGAAAATAATTTCTTAGGTCTTTATTTCTGGGGCACCTATGTTGAGAAGCTCCTGCAACGAGGAGAAGGAAAGAAAGAGAGAGGGAGAGAGCTATAACACTGAAGAAGCATCGGTAAGGAAAAGGTAGCAGGAGATGACTTGGTGGACTTCTCAGTCCTTAGGCAGGAGGCTTGGGGATGGATTAGGGTACCCCCAGGCACCTGGTGGTGCTAGGTTTGTTGACCCACAGAACTACAGCTGAGTGCCTTCAGTCCAAGGCTTACTGGCATAGTGAGATGTCTTGGGAGCATTTATCAGCAAAGTTATAAGAGTTTTTTTTTAACACTTGCCAAGCAAGTCAGAGGCCAAGGGGCCAGCTGAGAAGAGGGAAAGAAGTGTATCCTGAGGCCCTGAACCTAACTCAATCTGTTACTTCCCGAATAAACTCCACAATTATATTGTCTGTGAGTTCTGTGTGGACACTGCAATGGATTATTGAACCTAGCAGAAAAGTACAGTGTGCTGTGAGAGGAAGAGTTGGCGTCAGAATTGGTAAAGATGGGGAGAAGAGGCATGTCTCACCTCTGCCTCACAGGAATCTACCTTGATCTGTTGATTTTGATTCTCCTCTCCCTTAGTTAGAGGAGGTCAGATGCTGCCCATGCCATTTTTACAAGCAGAGGTAAATGTTTCACCATTCTCATTCTTCTCAATATTATTCATAATTTGTTATCATTCACAGAGCTGAATGCTTTCGCATAGTCGATAAAGCACAGGTAAACATCTTTCTGGTATTCTTTGCTTTTAGCAAAGATCTGTCTTCTGAATTCAGCTTGACTTTTTGGCAGTTCCCTGTTAACTTACCTCTGCAACCATTTTTGAATTATCTTCAGTATAGTTTTACTTGAGTGTGATATTAATAAACTGCTCAGTAATTTCTACACTCTGTTGGATCATCTGTTTTGGAATGGGCACAAACACGAATCTTTTCCAGTCATTTGTTCAGGTAGCTGGCTTTTAAACTTCTTGACACAGAGAAGTAAGCATCAGTTGTGTATTTCTTGGCATAGGACAATTGATGGTCTGTTCCATAGTTGACACCTGGCTGTATTCTGACTGATGATATTGAGCTTTTCTTTTTTTCAACAGATGTGGTAGATTTGATTCCTGTATCTTCTACCTGGTAAGGTCCACATGTACAGTTGCTGTTTATGTTATTGAAAAATGTACTTGCACTGTAGACATTGTGGGTTGTAAAATTCTATCATGTGATTTCTGGCATCATTTCTGTAATTAAAGTCATATTTCCAGCTACTGATCTTTGTCTCCAGTTTTTGCATTCCAATTACCAGTAACTGTCGGTGCATCTTGATGTGTGTTTGATCAATTTCAGACTGGAGAAGCTGGTAAAAATCTTCGATTTCTTCAATTTAGGCATTTGTGGTTGGCGTGTGCATCTGAATAGTAATTAATTTAAACTGATTTCGAAAAGCATTCTGAAAGCTTTACTCAATCTTTGTGATTATGACTGGCCCTACTTGGAGGAGGCAGCTCTTCCCTAGTTGTATTTTGAGTGCCTTCCAACATGAGGGGTTCATGTTCTGTATCAGACAATGTTCTGCTGTTATTTATAAGGTTTCCACTGGCCAATTTTTTTTTCAATTTGCCTCTGCAAACATTTTTGAATTATCTTCAGCATAATTTTACTTGAGTGTGATATTAATAAACTACTCAATAATCTAAAAGTAGATATCCAGGTCCTTCTTCCTAGTCCGCCTTAGCCTGGAAGCTCCTCTGAAACCTGTCATCCGTGCATGATCCTGCAGGTATTTGAAATACTGGTGGCATAGCTTCTAGCATCATAGAAGCACCTTATGCCACCACAGTAAGGGGAATCGTCTCACCAGGTAGCATAACTTTTTATGAAGGCGTTGCATTCAAAACAGTATGGTGTTAGCTCACAAAGAGTCAGATAGATTAGAAGAAAAGACTCTTTGACAGCTGTAAGGGAGGGGAGGGGGAGGGTTTAAACTAGATAGTTGCTAGGTATCTGGTTGGGTGAAATTGGTGATAGCACACATTAGAAACAAGAACAATATTAAGTGGACTTAAACATAACATGAGTACTCCTTCCATCTTAACCCAATATTGCAAGGATAGAGTAGCTGGGGCAGGGAGCGGGGGACCATGCTGTTAGGCGAAAGCAGACCAATTGGCACAACTAGCGTTTTGCTAAGAGGGCTCTCTGCACCCCACGTTGGCGAGTGACGTCTGGGGTCTTAAAAGCTGCCAAGCTGCCATCCGAGGGAACAGCAAATGGTCCCAACTCAGCAGGAACGGATGCTCACCGAGGACCAAAATGACATGGGGGAAAGACAACCCAGAAGACAAACAGACCCACAAGAGTGGGTGCCTACATCGACTTGGGACCGGAAGAACCAGATGGTGCCCGGCCACAACCATTGATAGCTGTGATGGAGCTCACTAAGTTGAGTCTCACTGGCAACACAAGAATAAAAAGGGGTGCACCCTGAGATCCCTACTAAAAGACCTCAATTGATGGTCCAGTGGTTTTGGGGTTCCCCTGGGAGCATGGCCCCTCGCCCTGATGCTGCCCTTGACCATAAATCCTAACGAAGGTCCACGCTTCAAACAGGAATGGATTGGACCTGGCGATACCGTGACCATATATTGGATGCACTTTATGGTTCTATACATCTATAGGATGTCATCCTGCGGACCTCTGGCTGGACGAAGGAGAGTGGGTGGAGAGGAGGGGAAAAAGAGACTGTTGGGAGAATGAGACAAGTATGGAGCAGAGAGGAATAGTGTGCTGTCACCGGGCAGGGAAAGCAGTGGAAGTTGCGTATAGGTGGGTATGTAAATTTATACGGGAATGTACATTTTCAGTCAGTTATATTAAATGAAAAATTAAAAAAATAAAAAATAAAAAAGAGTCAAATAGATTAGTGAAACGAAATAGACAGCTTAATATATACCAGAGCACCCTGTATTTAATAAAGATAAAAGTAGCTTTTTGATGCTGATGTTGTCATCTGTCCACATGAAATCTAATACAATTTGACTTCTTAAAACTGTGTATAAAATATGCCTAATTGTTTTAAAGTTAGAAGACAAAATATTATTAATAGTAATGAAATTTTAGAATGGTGTTTGCGTTGTCTCAGGACAAGTGAGAACTTCATAAGCAAGACAGCTAAGCTAAAAGTTATGAAGAGAGACATTCATTTGGATGCATAAAATTAAACTGTTACATGGTCCGGAGGGGAGCTCTGGTGTCTGCTGCTAAAAATCAGGGATTAAAACCCATGAATCTCTCTATGGGAGAAAAAATGTGGAGTCTGATTCCATAAAGATTACAGCAGCCTTGAGGGCAGTTCTACTCTGTCTTACAGGGCCTCTATTAGTCAAAATTGACAACATGGCTGTTTTTTTGTTTGTTTGTTTTTGGTATGCTGGGCAGTACTAAAAAACAAAAGTTAAGAAATACTGCCATGCATACTACAGAGAAAAGTTTAAAATTTGGGTTTGCAAACAGCTCCTACTGGCCATTAAGAAGACTATAACAAAGAAACACAAGCCTCTAACAGGAAGATGTTCCATTATTGGTGACAGTTGGACAGGGTTTGGGTGCTAAAGACTCACAGGTCCCAAAATGATAATGCTTACAAATGTTCAGTTGATTGCAGAAAAGAATACATTCCAGCAACAACATTAAAGTCCAGATGTGTATCAAAGTCAGAGACTACCCATAGGGAAAGGGTCTGGAGAGGGCAGGGGTCTGGAGACGGGAGGCAGGAGTTCTAATTGTCCTCCTTCTCTTTGTGCCATCAAACCAAAACCAAACTCCTTGGTATTGATTTAATTCCAGCTTAAGACACCCCCACATGTTACAGAGTACAACTGCTCTATGAGGTTTCCTTCGTCGTAATATTTTTTAAAGCAGATCAACAGGCCTTTCTTCCTTTGTGCTGCTGCTGCTGGCTAAGGGCAAACTGCCAATCTTTCAGCTAGTAGCCAAGTGCAAGTACCTTGTGCCACCCAGAAGCCTAACTGAAAGCTGTGTTGCTATTTTCTGCTGTTGAGTCAGTTCCAACTCATAGCAACCCCATGTACAACAGAATGACACCCTGCCCGGTCCTGTGCCCTCATCACAACAGTAGGTATGTTTGAGTCCATTGTCACAGCCACTGTGTCAATCTAATTTATTGAGGCTCTTCTTTTTCATTGACTGTGCTTTACCAACCACAGGATCTTCCCCAAGAATTAGCACCTCTTGATAAAACGAGCACAGAGTAAATGAGACACAGTCTCACCAACTTTGTTTCTAAGGAGCAGACTGGCTGTATTTTCTCTGAGACAGATTTGTTTGTTCTTCTGGCAGCCCATGGTATATTCAGTATTCTTCACTAACATCATAGTTTAGAGGCTTTGAGTCTCTTGTCTTACTCAGTTTTGGCATACGTATGAGGCCACTGAAAAATCCGATGGCTTGGTTCAGGCCCTCTTGGTCCTCAGAGTGCTATCTTTACTTTTCAACACTTTGAAGAGGCCTTTTGCAGCCGATTTGCCCAATGTAGTACATCATTTGATTTCTTGAGTGCTGCTTCCATTGATGTTGTGTAGTTCCAGGTGAAACTCTTGACAACTTGAATACTTTCTTCGTTAATTGTAATCTAGCTTATTGGTTCAGTTGTGAGGATTTTTGTTTTCTTTATGATGAGGTGCAATTAATACTGTCTCTGATCTTCATCAGTATGTGCTTCAAGTCCTGCAAAGAGTTTGGTTAAGTCTTGTAAGTAT
This sequence comes from Heterohyrax brucei, assembly GCA_028571685.1. Lineage (NCBI taxonomy): Eukaryota > Metazoa > Chordata > Mammalia > Hyracoidea > Procaviidae > Heterohyrax > Heterohyrax brucei. The sequence continues at coordinate 44,196,749 of CM053144.1, read as the reverse complement.
TTGTGTTTGTGCCTTCTATGTGCTTTTTTGTATATGTGAATATATGTGGGTGCATACACTTACATATATATATATACACACATATCTATTTAAATCGACATACATACAAGCCTGGTAGCACAGTGGTTAAGTGCTACATCTGCACACCAAAAGGTTGGCAGTTCAAACCGTGGTATAGTCACATAATGGAATACTACTCAGTGATAAAGAACAACGATTTGAGCAACATCTTCTGACCTGGAGTCAGCTGGAAGACATTGTGCTGAGTGAAAGTGTTGCTATTGTTGGATGTTGTTGAGTTGGTTCCGACTCATAGCTACCCTATACACAACAGAACAGAATACTGTCCACTCTTCTGCTATGTCCACAATCATTTTTACGCTTAAGCCCATCGTTGCAGTCGTTATGTCTCATCGTCTCATCATCAGTCTTTTTTGCTGACCCTTCATTCTACCAAGCGTGACTGATCCCTTCTGACAACATGTCCCAAGTATATAAGGCACAGTCTTGCCATCTTTGCTCCCCAGGTGCACTCTGGTTGTATTTCTTCCAGAACAGATCTGTTTGTTCTTTTGACAGCTAAAAGTATCTTCAATATTCTTCTCCAACACCACAATTCAAACATCTCGTTTCATCTTCATCTTCCTTATCTATTTTCCAGCTTTTGTATGCATATGATGTGAATGAAAATACTACAGCTCGAGTCAGACTCACGTTACTCTTCAAGGGGACATCTTTACTGTTCAACATTTTAAAGAGGTCCTTTGCAGCAGATTTTTCCACTGCAATGAGTGTTTTGATTTCTTGACTACTGCTTCTATGGGTTTTGATTGTGGACGCAAATAAAATGGAATTTTGGACAACCTCGATCCTGCCTCCACTTATCATGATGTTGGTTACCGGTCCAGTTGTGAGTATTTTTGTTTTCTTGATGTTGAGGTGCAATCTATACTGAAGGCTGTGGTTTTTGACTTTCATCAGTAAGTGCTTTAAATCTTCTTCATTTCCAGCAAGTAAGATGGTGTCATGTTTGTAATGCAGGTTGTTAATGAGTGATCCTCAAATTTTGATGCCTTGTTCTTCTTCGCATAATCCTACTTCTCAGATTATGTGTTAAGCATACGGACTGAAAAGATATGGTAAAAGGATACAACCCTGACACATACCTTTCCTGACTTTAAACTAGTCAGTGTCTCCTTGTTCTGTGCTCATGACTGCGTCTTGATCCATGTACAGATTCCTAAAGAGCACAGTTAAGTGTTCTGGAATTCCCATTCTCTGCAACATTAACTATGAGTGAAGTTAGCTGCAAAAGGACAAATATTGTACTAGACCACTATGACAAGGTTTTAAGAAAATAATCTAATCTTAGAAAATAATCTTTGATGGTTACAAGAGGTGGAAAAGAGAGTTTCATGGATCAAACAATGTCCCCAAAAGTAAGTGTAAATACTTGGGCTGGGCCACGATTCTCAGTATTGTGTGATTGTCCTCTGTTTTGTGATTTTCTTATAATGTAAATCCTAACCCCTGTCTGTGGTTGATAGGATTATGTTAAATGAGGATTAGAGAGGGATTGTAGTACCCTTACTAAGGGAGTTTCCCTGCAGTGTGGCTTGCATCACATTTTATCCTAGAAGAGATAAAAGGAAAGGGAGGCAAGCAGAGAGTTGGGAACCTCATGCTATCAAGAAAGCAGCGACAGATACATAGAGCACATCCTTCAGACTTGAAGTTCCTGTACCATGATGCTCTGTGACCAAAGACTGATGCAACAAACAGGCCTTTCTACAGAGCCAACAAACAGGAAAAGCCTTTCCTTTGGAACACACACTCTGAATTCAAATTTGTAGCCTACTGGACTGTGTAAGAATAAGCTTTCCTTTGTTAAGCCCATCCACTCGAGATATTTTTGTTAGAGCAGCACTAGATGATTAAGACAGAGGGAGAAGGGTTTTCATAGATTTGATAATACATAGGAATTGGCTGAGGTGAAGGGAGTGACAGCATGTAGTAGAAGGGAGGTCAGCACAACTGGACTAGAGCTAAAGCTAAAAGATTTTCTAAGCATAACCTAACTACATTCTGAAGGACAATATAGCAAGGACATTGGCCTGGGGACCACGGTTTCAATGCATATCTAGGCTAATTGGTATATACCTCTTTGGTGAGTGGCATCTCAGGTCTTAAAAGCTAGCAAATGAACACCTAAGTAGCATCAGTTGGTCCCAATCCACCTGGAGCACAGAATGAAAGACACCAAAAGCACGAGGAAAATATGAGTCCAAGAGATACAAGGTGCCATTTAATCCAGAGACTACAGCAGCATGGAACCAGAACAACTAGATGGCATCTGGCCACTACCAATGATGGCCTTGACGGGAACACAGCATAAAGTCTGTGATGCTGGAGAGAAAAATAGGTGTGCAGAACTAGAACTCTTTTAAAAGGCAACACTTTATGGTCTGTCAGACTAGAAGGTCCCCTGAGAACAAGGCCCTGGACTGTCTGTTAGCCCAGAGCTGAAACCTTTACCAAAGCCAACTCATCAGACAAAAATTGAACTGTAGTATAAGACATAGAAATGCTAGTGAAGAATAAGCTTCTTGATTTAAATACAAAAATGAGGCTATCTGATTAGCTCTTGTCCAGAGGTAAGACGAGAGGGTGGAGGCAGATAGCAGTTGATTGCATGGATGAAGGAGCACAGGGTGGAAAGGAAGTGTGTGCTGTCATGGTGTGGGGAGACGGGGAAGGGAGAGAGTAGTTAGAGTTGTGCGGTGCTGTGGGTGCACGGTTTCATATGGCAGATTGACTTGGATTGTAAATTTTCACTTAAAGCACAATAAAGTTAAAAAAACAACAACAATAAACAAAGTAAAAATAAGTCCCAAAGACTAATGGACACTATTATAGCCTCCGCCGGACTAAGTCAAATACAGCTAGGTGGTGCCCAGCTACCACCACTGATTGTTCTGTCAGGCGTCACAATGGACAGAGCTCAAGAAAGGTGTAGAACGAAATTCTAACTCACAAAAAAAGACCAGAGTTACTGGCCTGACAGAGACTGAAGAAGCCCTGAAGGTAGGACCCCTAGATACCCTTTTAGCTCAGCGCTGAAGTCTCTCCTGCGGTTCACCCTTCACACCCATAAAAGAAAAGGAGACTAAAGGGACACACCTGCCTAGGGACAAGGACTAGAAGGCAATAATGGGCAGGAGTAAGTGAACCCAAGGCTGAGAAAGAAATGTACCGTCATGTCGTGGGGTAGTTTACCAATGTCATAAAACAATACGTGTAATGTTTAACAAGAAACCAGTTTATTCTGTAAGTCTTCATTCAAATTACAATGAAGATAAATAAATAAAACCAAGTACAAAAAAGGGCATATCCTATTTTACTGTTGCTTCATTAACATACTGAATGAAACCTATTTCCAGATAGAATTACAACCATAGGCATAGACATTAGGGTTTATAACATATATACTGTTTGGAGACAAAATTTAATGCACACCAGAGAACTCTTCCTGCTCCACCTCAGATGTAATGATGAACACCCATCAGGGAAGGACCCAGGTCAGTGTGGGAAGGGGTCATGCTCACATGATGCTGGTAGGAATGCAGATAGATTCACACACTCATTGAAGAAAAAGTCACAGGTTCTTCAGTTATGAAGTGCAGCAGGAACAAGTCATGTCTCACTCATTCCCTGGGGTATAGTGAGAGTAAGAAGTATAGAGGGGTCTCTAAATTGCACTTCCCCAATTTGAGCACCTAGGGGCAATCTCTAAATTGTGCTTCCATCCTCCATCCTCCTTCCCCATACTTCTAGAAGAACAGATGTAGACAGCAGGTACAAGGAAAAGGAGAAGCCAAGCCTTCCCTTGGCCCATGATGAGCGATTTCCCAGCACGCTTGGGTCCAGGGCAGCAAACAGGCTGATAGGTGGGGGTAGTGCTGAGGCCCTTGAGGACAGCAGTGATGTTGGCTGCATAAGTGGTATGTTTTGATCCCTGAGTCATTCCGAGCTGCAGCAGCAAACAACAGCACAAACATGGCTAAAGCTGGTGCAGACTTCCTGGAGCAGCTCCAAGTCCTGTATAGTTTGATCTGGGACATATCTCTGGACTGTGTGAGGTCACCCTTTCTGGCAGTGTGACCTGGTACAGTCCTCAGTCCCTAGCGATGCCACTGGCACCCCCTCGGACTATACTCAGGCGCACACACAGCAGCAGTCCACTGCTGCGGAAGAAAAGAATCATGGACAAATTCAGGTCAGTCAAAGTAAGTGCCGACACTCTGAGAAACTCACTGCAACCTCAGAATGTCCAGATCCAAACGCAGTCACGGCCCTCTGCTCCAAACCTACCCCTTTGTCAGGCTCCCCAAGGTCTCACCTTGTACATTAGAGTCTTTGGAAGAAAGATTGCCTGGAAAAGAACAAGAACAAGATCTTGTCAGAGCCCACAGGAGAAGAGACTAGGAAGAGTTGTGTCATAGATTGAACTGTTTCCCATAAAAAAATATGTGTATCAATTTGGCAAGGTCATGATTCCTAGTATTTTGTGACTGTTCATCATTTTGTCGTCTGACACAATTTTCCCATGCATTGAAAATCTTACCTCTGTGATATTAATTAATGGAATGGGATAGTTGGCTGTTTGTTTTAGTGGGGTAAGACTCAGTCTGCAAGACTGTATTGTCTTGAAGCAGTCTCTTCTGAGATGTCAAGGAAAGAAATAAGCAGAGAGACAGGGGCTCCTCATACTACCAAGCAAGTGGTGCCTGGAGCAGAGCACACACTAGCCCAGGGTAAGATTGATGAGAAGATGCTTCCTCCAGTTCCCACAGAGAGCAAAAGCCTTCCCTAGGAGTTGACACCCGGAATTTGGACTTAGAGTCTATTTTCTGTGAGAAAATACATTTTTTTTGTTAAAGCCATCCACGTTTGGTATTTCTGTTATAGCAGCGCTAAGTAATCAAGATGAACAGAATTAAGGGACAAGTGGGCTCCCCGGTGGGCCCTTGTCTACACTATCCCAATGGTCTCAGGATTAATCTCCCTCCTTCAATATTTACTTTCAGCTTGAGGGTAGCTTCCTCATTGTCTTCCATCAGGAAGAGAGGATTCTGTGAGAAACTGGGGAGGTGTCAGGACCATGAGGTCCTAGAAAAGCCAGATAGCCCTAGACCCCAGGGACATTTCCAGAACTGTGACCGTGGACCTAGGACGGGTTATAGATAAACAAGGAAATGTGTTCAGGGACCAGGCCTGCCACCCTCCCAGAAGGGTGCCTTCAGCAGGAATCTTCCCCTGTGACCTGTGACTATTGGAAATCAGTTTACCAGAACACTTAAGGTAAGAGATATGTCTTTCATTCTCATATGTGCTTTACAAAAGAATAACTGCTAGCACTCAGGGTCCCAGACTAGGTCAGTATGTTGGTGGATGGTACCTCCTGTAATGAGGTAGGATGGCATCTTCTACCTGGGACTTGAATTCCCTCAACAGGACAAGAAAACCCAGAACCCACACCCAACTTTACCTGATCTTCCTCCAGATCACAACAACTACATTAACCACAGCTCCAACAAGAAGCATGTGAACAACAATTGCCATGAAGAAGGTGGTAGTATGGGAAGAAGATTCTGGAAAAAGAAAAGAGATGAGGTGCTCTGACACCTTGTAGTTCTGCAGTAGGGCTTCTGTTGTCCCTGAGAAGAAGCTCCTCTGTCTTCGTTTACCTAGTGCTCCTATTTTGGATCTGACTCGACGGCACTTGGCTGGCTGGCCTATTACAGAAATGCCACTAGTGGACAGCCTTAAGAAACAGAAATTTATTTTCCTGTAGTTTAGAAGGCTAGAAGCCAGAATTCAGGTTGCTAGCTCTTGAGGCACTGTTCTGTCACCAGTGGAGGAAGGTCTTCCTCTTTTTAGCTTTTATTTTCTAGTTCCTTGGAAATCTCCATGTGTCTAGGCATCTGTCTTAATACACCTCTGCTTATCTGCTTGTTTATTCTCCGACTCGACAGCACTTGGCTTGGCATTCTCTTCTATATTTTAAGAGATTGAGGAAGATATCCTCTGATACTAATCCCACATCAGTAACATAACATAGACAGCCCACTCCCAAATGGCACTGTAATCACAGGCACAGAGGTTAGGATTAACAGCACATATTGGAGGTGGGGGGGGTGGTACATAATACAATCCATAACACTCTCCTTACCCAATGTCAGGGTCAGGGGCTCTGGCAGTCCTTTGTGCCGCACAAGGCACCTGTATCTCTGCTCATCTCCGGGGGCACCACCGCAGCTGCCCACTTCTGGAAGGTCCCGTCCCCTGCAGGCCTGGTCCACAAGTTCTGTGTCCTGGGTCTGGTCCTCCCCGTCCCGCAACCAGGTCAGGGTGATCTCCGCTGGGTAGAAGTCCAGGACCCAGCACCTCAGTGTAACCTCACGGTCGGAGATGGGATGCTGAGTCACGTGTGCCTTTGGCAGATCTGAGGAGAAAGGTCAGAAGATTCAGAAACTCTGCATTATGTCCCATGGACCCTGGAAGCAGGGCTCCTGTGACCATGCTGAGACTGGTCAATGCCAACAGGGGTTTCAGTCGGTAGAGAGAGGGGGTGTAAAACTGAGACACTAGTCTGGATTCAGTGCTCTAGAATACTTTATTGCTTGGGAAGTTCTAGAATCTAGATCAGACTGCTCAGTACAGTCAGCTCCAGGTCTGAGGAGAACAGTCCTCTGGCTCTGCCCTGGGTAGGGCACAAGTACCTCAAAAAAGGTAGAGTCGGACCTCCAAAGAGGCCGATTGCGGAGCACACAACCCGAGCTGAGAAAAAATGACTGAGACCGAAGACACCGCTAGGGCCAAAGGAACTGCTGATCAGTTATTTCAAGAACCATATCCCCCTAGTGACCTACTGGTTAAGTGCTTTGTCTGCTAACCGAAAGGTCAGCAGTTCAAATACCCCAGGAGGTGCTTGGAAACTCTATGGGGCAGTTCTGTTCTGACTTATAAGGTTGGTATGAGTCAGAATCGCCTCCACAGCAGTGAGTTTGGTTTGGTTTTGGTTACTGTCACAGAGAGACTGGAGGTCTTAAATGTCCCTGCCAGAAACACTTATTCTCTATGTGAGTCACTCTCCAATAGAAGTACCTGAATGGGAGCCGACTTTCTCCTCCCTTGGGATAGTGGGATGTGGTATTGTGTTGTTTATGCTGTTTTCCTTCTCTCCTTATAGGAGGTCAGCCTGAGGAACAGCTGCAGCAAAGGGGAGAAGTGGGAGGCGTCCCGCGGCCCCTGGTACCTGCGCGCTGCAGGGTCTCCTTCCCGATCTCCAGGTATCTGCGGAGCGACTGCACACACGGGCCCTCCAGGTAGGCCCTCTCACTGTCTGCGTCACCATTCGCGTCCCACTTGCGCTGGGTGATCTGAGCGGCCGTGTCCGCCGCGGTCCAGGAGCGCAGGTCCTCGTTCAGGGCGATGTAGTCGGCGCCGTCGTAGGCGTACTGATAGTACCCGCGGAGGAGGCGCCCGTCGGGCCCCACGTCGCAGCGGTACATCCCCTGGACGGTGTGAGACCCTGACCCGGCCCTGAGCTCAGGCTCGTCGCCGCTGTCAGCGCCACCCGGGCACCAGCTTTGGGGTCTAAACTGAAGAACTGAAGACGAAACCTGAGAGAACCCCCGTTACTCTTCTTAGGGTGAAATGGCCAGGAGGGTCCTCAGGGCGAAGTTGTAACCAGGAGACACGGGGTAACCCGTCTATGGGAAAGAGGGAGTCCGCGACCCGCGACCCGGGGGCAGTGTCCCTCACCGTCCTCGCTCTGGTTGTAGTAGCCGCGCAGGGTCCGCAGGCTCACTCGGAAAGTCTGTGCGGTGTCCTTGGTGATCTTTGCCTCCCGCTCCCAGTACTCCGGTCCCTCCTGCTCTGCCCACGGCGCCCGCGGCTCCATCCTCGGATCCGCCGCGTCGCTGTCGAAGCGCACGAACTGCGCGTCGTCCACGTAGCCGACGACGAGGAAGCGGGGGTCTCGGCCGGGTCGGGACACGGCGGTGGACAAATACCTCAGGAGTGAAGGCCTGGGGGCGGGGAGCGGCTGAGACCACCAGAGCCTCCCCGCGCGGCACCCGGGTCCGGGGTCTATGGTGGTGAGGTGGGGGGCTCGCGGACTGGGAAGGGGCGGCGGGGACAGGGTCTGGAAGAGTGCGCGGGGGACGCGGCTTCCCCGAGGGTCCTGCATCCCCACTGGGCGGCCCCCTCACTCCTTCCGCGCAGGGCTCTTTTCCCTCCCGACCCCACACTCACCCTTCCAGGTCTCTTTCAGGGCCAGGGCCCCCGACAGCAACAGGAGGAGGGCCCGTTGCGCCAGGACCCCGGTACTGGGGTTCCTGTGACAATGTGTGTCGCGGCCGCTATGTGCAGACCTAACTACCGGATACCGTGGTGACTGTGATTGGCTTCTCCAGAAATCTGAGACCAAATTCGAGGAAGAACTGGGGTTATGTCATGAGTGTCCAGGCAGAAGGAACCGACACAGTTTGTGAGAGAAAGAAAAGAAACTCCGGGGTGACGGGGAATCCCCAACAGTAGATCGCCCCACCCCCGACACCGCCCTCGGACAGGAGTGCCTGCCTGGGGACGGGGGCTTTGCCCTGAGGCCCCTCTGCCTGCACTGAGCCTTCTACACCGCACGGTCTCCCTGAGTCCCGGGCTAGAGCCTGCGTAGGTCACAAACTTTGTTAGTTTCAGAATCGCTCTGTTATTGTGTGCCCTGGAGGAGAGGCACAGAGGCCCTATATGACTGAGTAGAGGGGTTTCATAGGGTTCCCTACCCTGCTATTTTTAAAGTAGCAGGTCACCGGGTCTTTTCTTCTGCAGAGCAGCTGGTAGATTCCAACTACCGACCTTGGGGTAAGCAGCCAGGAGCTTAATCAGTGCGTCACCAGGGGCCCCTAGAATTTCTGCTCACTTGTACAAGTTACTGAGGAATCCAAAAGAGATTTGGTTTACTTAGATTGTGTCTGCTACTATTAACAGTATGAGGCATTGATACTTAGTTAAAATTTTAAAGTAATTTTAAATAATATGAATAACCCATTCAACTTAACGGGTAATATATTTTCATGAAAAACAAATATTTTCCAAGATAAAACAGCGGAGCCGCTCGAGTGGATCATTTGACACTTTTATATGTCTTCCTTACCTGTGTCAATTGAAGCCTTATGGAGTCTCATGTCTGCTTCTACATTCAATCTGCTATTTTAATTGGGATGTAATTTTAAAAATCCACTGGCACACAAATATGAATTGGAAAAGAGAGGACTTTTTTTTTTTTAAATGAGTGTTCTTTCTTTTATTGCGATTAAGTGAAAGTATACAATCCAAATTAAATTTACATGCCCACCTATCTGTAACTCCTGCTGTCCTTGCCTAGTGATAGCAGTCTGCGAGGAGTTCTTTCTTTAAGTGTTCCATTATACTTTAAATGAAGGTTAAAGAACAAACCAGTTTCTTACTAAATAGTTAGGGCACATATTATTTTTGACAATGGTTAACAACTCCCTCTCAACTTTAGGTTCCCTGTGATGAGCTTTCCTGTCCCCTCCTGCCTTTTGGTCTTTGCCTACGGTTTTAGTTAGCTAGTGCTGCTCTAACAGAAATGCCACACGGTGGATGGCTATTACAAAAGAAAGTTTATTCTTACACAGTCCGCTAGGTTACAAGTTCAAATTCAGGATGTCTGCTCCAGGGGATGGCTTTCCTCCTGGTCGGCTGTGGAGTGAGGCAAGCCATACTCCCGGGAAACTCCCTTTACAGTGGAGCAGAGAAGTGATTTTATTACAGTCCCACCCTAGTCCTCTAAGATATAGCATAGGAAAATCACAAAACGGATGACAATCATAAAATATTGGGAATCATGGCCAACCACATGGCTGCACGTATTTTTAGGGGGACAATTCAATCCATGACACCCTGGACAGGCATTCTCCTTTAGTCTCATTTTGTTTTATGGCCCTGTCCAATCTTTGGCTGAAGGGTGAACCTCCGAAGGATTTCATTACTGAGCTAAAGTGTTATCCGAGGCCATGCTCTCAGGGTCCCTTCAGCCTCTGTCAGGCTAGCAAGTCTGGTTTTTTTGAGTTGGAATTTTGTTCCCTGTTTTTCTCCAGCTCTGCTCAGGGCGCTCTGCTGTGATCTCTGTTAGAGCCATCAGTGGTGGTGGCTGGGCACCACTTGAGGGTTGTAATGGTCTCGATCTTGTGGAAGCCATTGGAGATGTGGTCCATCAGTCCTCTGGACTAATCTTTCCTGTGTATCTCTAATTTTCTTTGTTGTTCCCGCAGGGAGCATTATTTTGAATAGCCTTTCCAGCTAATTGTAAATGTTCATCTTCGATAGTTTGCTAAAGCTACAGAAGTGGTAGTTTCCTGAAGGGTAGCTGTAATCAAAAGCCGTGTTACTGAATATTTCACATTCTGTTATTTAAAACCCATAAGCCCCTCCTGCACACTGAATCTTGTATTAATGCATGACTTTGGTTTGTGTTTTTTTTTTTTAAGTGATGATGCGTTAGTTCACTGAGTATATAGATCTTCCAGTTTTGACATATTCATAACAAAATATCAAAACACTTGATATTTTGTTGCTGTTACCACTGTTCCCAGCAGAAAATTTTGGATGTTTTGGAAATGTGGTGGATATAAGTGTTCCAACATTCTAATCTCTCAAGAGATTACATTTCTCATAGGCAGCAATACTGCCAGTTGCTTACCTTGAAGTGTGTGTCATATAAGTTTGTGAACTCATCCTGGACAAAGTGCTCCATACCTCATAGCTGAATATCACTATAGTTCCTATGAAGTACTCCCCTTGGGAACGTATGCACCAACGCCAGCACCTAGTCCACCCTTTACGGCAACTTGGGAACTCTTTTTCTGGAATGGCCATCAGAGAGAGGTGTTGTGATATTACCCTTGATGTCCTGAATATTATCCACATGTCTTCCTTTCAGTGTTTCCTTTATTTTCCAGAAAGACAAAAGTCACCAGAGGCCAGATCAACCAAGTAAGAGGAGTATTGCAACACCCTTATTTGTTTACTGGCTAGAACTTCCTCACAGACAATTATACAGTTAAGTTTGTGAACTTGCCACCTTGTCAACATACACGATGGGCACTCCAGAAAGAGTTCCAAGATTGCTTTGAAGGGTAGACTAGGCTCTGGCATCCATGCATAGCTTGCCAAGGGGAGTACTTCAAAGGTGACTGTAGTGATACTCAGCATTGATGTATGTGGTACTTAGAACAATTAAGTTGGTGGACTTTATTGTTAGAACTTGTAGCTACGTGTGTTTCATTTTAGAGAAAGTGCTTAATATTCAAAACAGTTTCTCTGTCGTTCCTTCTTCCAAGTAAAAATGATATACCATAAAAAAAGGATAGTTCAGGTCACACGTGTTGTTTTCCTGGAGACAAACATCACACTTTGAGATATAGCAGAGCTTTATATATGCTTCCAACATCATCACATAGAGCATTAAAAGATGTGGAATGGAGGGTGATGATTTAACAAAGTTAATGACTTCTAATGCTTCAATCAGTACATCTTTAAGTGAAACTGTTACCAGGTGGAAACCCCAGGCTTTTGCTCCCATGACCCTCATTGGCCTCTAAACAGGAAGTTGAGGTGGGAGAGAAGGAAAAGTGCTGTTATTTTGTTGTACAAGTAACAAGGCCAAGCCAAGTGCCGTAACAAGGAGTGAGTTGGAATTGCTGCCATCAAGACTGTTTGCCAAGGGTTGGGCAGGCAAGTAGGGAGGTCATTCAAGTTACATCAACAACATTCTTAGTGAAACAATGGAGGCCCAGCCAGTCAGCCAAGTGCAGTCTAGTCGGATGGGACTCATGGCTGACCCCAGAGGCCAGAGAATGGAGGCCCAGTGGGATTTAATAGAACCTCCTAGCAAAAACAGGATTCAGATGAAAAGCAGAGAGCGGGGAGAGGGGAAGCCCAGCAAAGGAAATGATTTTTCAACACAGAGTTATGGGGGAGGAAGCCAGGTAAAGAATAGGAGTTTTAATACAGCACATGGGGGTGGCTCAGTCTCAAAGCTGTGTTGTTTATCTTTTTTCCTCTAGTTTCAGGACACAATCTTGGTTCTTGCTGTGTTCCAAGCTGATTTCTCTCAGGGCAAATATCAACACAATGACAAATGCTGATAATTTCCCAGTAGTGCTATGAAAATAATTTTGTCTTCATGGATCTTGTGCAATGATCTCAGCCACTCTAAGATTTCCACAGATCACACTTTGAAATCTGCTCTTCTGAGTAGCACAGGGAGTCCCCTAAATGGCCCAGCCTCTTTGCTTCCTCTTCACTTCCCAGAATCTCTCTCCCTGAGCTGAACTGTCTGTCCCCCAAAGCTTAGCTCAACCATCTTCTCATGGAGTCTTCTAGAAGAAAACTTACCTTTTGGAAATTTAATGCCACAGAGTGTCCTCGGTCAGAAAACTGAGGTAGAGGGAATAAGGTTTCCCTTTAGAACTGGAAACATTTGTGCCTAAAGGTACCAAACAGAGATTCACTCATGATTATTTTGGTTTTGTTACACACCAGCTTAATGTATATCCACATCTCAGGCAGTTGAAAAATCTGATACAATTTGTATGAGAAGTAATATGGATTTAAGGCACCTGACTTGAGATCCGTAAGCCGTCCAGAGCAGTGCTGTCAATAGAACTGTCTATGATGAAGGAATTATATATATGTGCTGTGCAACAGAGTAGCCACCAGCAGTGTGTGGCTAATTAACCCTTGAAATGTGGGTAGTGAGACTGAGCAGTTGTATTTTTTAATTTAATTTTATTAATTAAGTAGCCATACCTGGCTAGTAGCTGCTGTATTTGACACTATGTATCTAGTGTGTCCTGAGTTTTCCTTCTCTTCCTCTCTCTCTGAAGATACTGTGTGGTTCACCGATTGAAGTCTATTAAAATGATCTTTATTAAAAGCCATGAATTTGTCCATGTGGGTCTTACACATCTTAAAATACTGAGTGCCTGTAAAAGTTTAATGAATTGACATTGAACAACCAGACCATTCAAACATTAACCAAAATGTGACTTATCACCACAAGATTAAAAATGCCCATCACCAAGTGGCAATCCTTGTTTGTATTTCATTGAGACTCTTGATGTGATAGTTTTCTTTAATCTTAGGAAGAATTAACACTTCACTTATTCATGGGAAAGTACTTATAGGTACCACACATATCGAATGCCTATAGGTCTTAGAGATACATTTTAAAATTATGAAACAAGAGGGTAAAAGCTTAGAATCACACAACCTTAGAATTCTTTACGTATTTACCTGTTATTGATCTCTTTTCTCCAAAATTCAAACAATTTTATTTTTCTTGATTCTTAGGTACCACTCTCCTCATCACCTGTCCCTACGTGAAAATATGCATGAAATTCTTACATTCCTGAGACAAAGGATTCTCTAAGCATGATCCAAGCTGAAAAACTGTGAAGAAAATGGATAAATGATGGAAGTTTTCACTATACGCAAATTTAAAATTTCTTATGGCCAATATGAACTCACAGACATATAAATGGTTTCCCAGAATTATTTAAACACACATTAAAATGAGGAAATAAGAACAAAATTGTATTGAGTTGAATATAATAATCAGTTAACAAAAATAGCTGCTAGAGGTTAAAAACATGATTGTAGAAATGAAAAATCAATAGATGAACTGAATGATAAGAGTCATACTTCCACAAGACAGTACAAAATGGAAAAACAACTAGGAATAGGAAAGGACTGTAAAAATGTTAGACTATTCAGAAACACTGGGTTCTACATCCTCCTGTGGTGAGTAGCATCTGGAGTCTTCAAAGCTTGTGAACGGCCACCTAAGATACAACTATTTGTCTCTTCACATTTGGAGAAAAGGACAAGGAAGAAAATCAAAGACTCAAGGAAACAACTAATCAAAAAGACTAGTGGCCCACAGAGCCTCTACCAGCCTGAGACCAGGAGAACTGGATGGTACCTGGATACCACTACCCACTGTTCTGGTCAGGAATAAAATTGAAGGTCTCAGAGTGGGAGAAAAAGGAAGAACAAAATTCAAATTCATAAAAAGGACCTGATTTAATGGTCTCATAGAGACCAGAAGAATCAGCAAAAGTAAGGCCCTCACAAACTTTTTAATGTGGAACTGGAGCCCCTTGCAGAGGTCATCTTTCAGCCAAATGGCAGACAGCCCCATCAAATAAACAGTAACACCCATGAGGTATGAGCTTCTTAGAGCAATCAGGTCTAAGACACTAAAATGATAACATTTGACCCCAAACAAAGATGAAAGGATAGGATGGATAGGGAAACTGGAGGAATGGAAACAGAAAACCAGGATGGAAATGGGGAAAATGCTGACTCATTGTGGGGATTGCACCAATGTCACCGAAGAGTTTGTGCATAAATTATCGAGTGAGAATCTGCTATGGAAACTCTGATCTAAAGCACAATAAAATGTCAAAACAACAACAACAGCAACTAGACTATCAAGGAATTTCAATAACAATGTAAAGCAATTTTCAACAGAAATGAGGTAGGGAATAATTAAAAGTAAGTCCGGAAAATGTCTTAGAGTTCACAAACAAAAGTGTACAAATTCTCACTATAATTGATGCACACTAAGAATACATCATAATGAAATTTTACAATAACCATAAGAAAGAAAAGATCTGGAATCTGTCCAGAGGCAATGAAAAAGAGTCTTAAAACTAAAAGACAGGTAAACAGTGGCTTCCAAATTTCAAGGAAAAAGATGTTCAGTATACAACTCTGTACAAGCCAAAATATGAATAAGTGCTTGGGTAGCCTAAAGATATGTTCAGATGGTTCGGATTCTAACATTCTACTTTTGAAGTTCCCCTCCTCGCAATAATAGTAGGGGAGATAGAAACCAAAAATGATGGAGAGAACCAAAGGAAGGAGAACACGTGGCTTCCAAATGATGAAGAGAATCAAAAGAAGGGGAGCTGGCACAACAGAGACAAAGGATGTCCAGGATGAGATGAAGGTGATCCCCGGTGTCAACCTGTTCCCGGTGACAAGCGGTCCACATGACACCAGACTGCAGATCATGACACAAGTGTCTTGAAAAAGATGAAGTTGGTAGAAAACTTAATGTGCTGGAATATATTCACAGGAGATTCAGAATGGAGGGTAGGAGTGGGGAGTGTACTGGAAGCTGGGAATAGTCTAGTGAATTTTATAAGAGAAACTAAAGAAATAAAGAAGATGTTTAATTCCAGGGAAAATAACAAGTTGATTCCAGAAAGGAGAAGCAATCACAGTCTACTAAGTACTCAGTTGTGGATAGTATTCCCATGGTCACAGTAATGCAAACAGGAGCCCTGGTGGCACAGTGGGGAAGCACCTGGCTGCTAACCACAAGGTTGGTGGTTCAAGCTCACCAGCAGCTCTTCAGGAGGAAGATGTGACAACCTGCTTCTGCAATGATCAAGCCTTGGAAACACTGTGGAGCATTTCTACCCTGTCCTGCAGGGTCAGTTTATTGGTCAGAATCAACTCCATGGCATACAGCAAAACAATGTGAACACTGAGCACTCAAGTAACTAAACTTATGACATAAGTATGTTGAGGGGATGGCATGGCAGTGTGAAGGAAAGATGATCCAATACAGATATGCAAAACGGAAAAGCAAAGAATGAGCTCGGTAAGTACGTTCTTTAGAGGCATAGAAATAACATGAAGAGAATCAACTAAGAATTAAAAATGTCTCCCTCTGGAGTTCAGGAAACAGGGTGCATGGAAGACAGGATCATTGTCCTTAAAACAAGACTCTTAGAAGTATTTGACTTTTTAAACTATTTACCTATATTCATTTGATAGAAATCAAAACAAAAAATTTTTAGAAAACAACAGAGTAGATCAGAGAACAGACTCATGGTTGTTGCACAGGAATGTCACTCATAGAAATGAGACAGTGACCCAAGGGAAACACCGGATCAGGGGATCGATTTTTACAGGATTCTACTTTGATCTATTTAGATTTTGCAATGGAAGGCTTCATAATGTGTGTGTAGGCTGGAATGAATGAACCAGTCGAGTGGGAAACTGATGATGCAGAGGAAGGGTGTGAACCCAGGATAGGAGCCAGGTCTATGTGATTCCGGGGCTCGGGACGTTTAAGGCCAGAGCATTTCATCTTGAGAAAGATACAGTCATTGTGCATCTGCCACATTAAATCAACTCTGTGCTTCACCCTCATGACCTCGTATCACTTTATACAGTCCAATTCACATTCACAGTGGATGAATGGGCTTAAAGCATCGGTGACTTCCCATTTTAGACCACAGAGATGACTTTCATGTCAGCTGCAAATCCTTGTGACAGCCAGTTGTCTTCAGGTTCATCTATACCTAGAGAGTGTGTTGGGGAGAAATAGCTGAATGGAGGGGAGATCTCCAATTAGATTTCCCATTTAGAGCTGGGGACTTTTGGCTGGTCAGGAATACACTCACAGTAAAGAGGGTGGTTTAGACATCACTGTGCTTTTCCCCAACCTTTAGAAGTGGTGGTGTACCTTGTATGGGCACGTAGCAGTCCTCTCTTCCTTAGTCTCCATTCTTTTTCCTCATCTACCCATATCTCCAAATTTTCAGTTTTGTTCTGCGGCCTCACCTAGTGCTTGCCCAGGGATAGCAAATCCCATCTGCCTAGATCTTCACCTTCCTCAGAAGACGAAGTCCCTCTTGGGGGCTGATACAGATGGTGACTCACAGCACAACACTGACTGGTCTCCTACAGAAGGCCCCCCCCCCCAACTCAGTGATGGGAAGTATGGAAGGTGTTAAAAGTACAATGAACACCATTCTACCACAACCTAGAAACCTCATAAATGGGGGAATTGTTACCCTCAGCTCATATTTGTTAAAAACAAGGTTTATTGTTAGCTTTTGTCATGAACTTAAGTAAACAGAAGAACATGTGACATGTTGTCCATCACTGTGCCTTTTTCACACCCATTGC
Source organism: Heterohyrax brucei (assembly GCA_028571685.1). Taxonomy (NCBI): domain Eukaryota; kingdom Metazoa; phylum Chordata; class Mammalia; order Hyracoidea; family Procaviidae; genus Heterohyrax; species Heterohyrax brucei. The sequence continues at coordinate 44,179,670 of CM053144.1, read as the reverse complement.
CTTCTTTGAGCCCATTGTTGAAATCACCTTGCCAACCCGTCTCGTTGACAGTCTCCTATTTCATCACCGACCCTCTCCTTCTGCAAGTATCTACCATGTTTTATTCCAGGGATCGGTCCCTGCTGATGACAATGTCGAAGTTAAGCAAGAGGTGAGAAGTGCAGAATGCTTTTTAGAAGCAAGGATTGTGAGACTACCTCTGATGTATTCTGGACATATTATCAAAAGGGACCAGCTCCTGGAGAAGAATATCATTCTTCACAAAATAGAGGGTCAACAAAAAAGAGGAAGACCCTCACAAGATGGAATGACATAGAGGCTATAAAGATGAGCTCAAGTATGGCAATGGTTGTGGGATGGTAGGGGACCAGGTAGGGTTTTATTCTGCAGAACATAGGGCACTGTGAGTCAGAAATGACTCAACAACACTTAACAATAACACCAACAAGAACAACACACACACACACAAACACTATTAGTTCTGTCTTTAGAAAACCCTAATAGATCCCCATTATTACATGCATATACAGGTAAGATGTGTCTATCATTTGTACACGCACACTGTTGATTCTGTTTCTCTGGACAGCCCTCATAAATAGATATCCAACACTGCTGATTCCTCTCTTAAGCTATCTTATTTGCTTATCCCCTGACAGTTATTTTCCCACTATGAGAATATTAATCCCACATAAGAAAGCCAGTGCTGCTTGCTGCCTGGCCTGAGCATCTAGAGTAAGAGCACCTTCCACGTAGCTGGTTTTTAATCAACAGTTGTGGATTGACTGGAAAGATAACAAAAACAGCACAGTACCAGGTACTCATTGAATGCTCTCTATCAGGACTAGAACAGGTAGGCAAAAGGCCAGCCTAGGGGAAAGGGAGGCACCTGGGTCTGGTGGGCAGTCTGGAGTCCACCATGTGAGGAATTACAACTGTTTTCAGTAGGATGGATCACCTCTGGTGCTTGTTGGATATAGGCAATCTTGGGGCAGTAATTTGTCACAGACTGAAAGAGACCTGAAGGCTAAAGCGTGAATCACATGGCAGGGCTGGAGAGGGGAAGGCTAGCCTCCCAGGTGTCAAGGGAAGTGATTCTTAACAGCACTCTGAAGTGGGGTCTCCCATGTGGCAACACGTCCTCGAGATACCAGGGTTCTCACCATCCCTGACATTTGACTTGGACCCTGCACACGATGACAGCAAAGGGTATCATACTGGGTCATCCCGGGTCACAGAAGAACTTCTGAGCCCCACCTAGCGCCAAAGAAAATTCAAGGTGGTAAATCTGACCTTTAACTTCTACCGGGAATGTAGCAGCTCCTTCTGCTACTTCTGAAGGTAACTCTTCATTTTCCGCATTGCAGGCTTGCCTACACCGCAGACTTCTTGCCCTTTCCCTGAGAATATGTCAATGTGGGAGATGGAAGGTAAATTTAAATTCACTGATCCAAGGTAGATGGTCGGTACAGAATGGTTTTCAAGAACTAATCTTAGCCTGTAATCTAACCAGGCTCTACTAGAACTTGAGAAATTGGCTCTTCAACAAGATGATGAAATGATAGACCCATCCAACCCTTACAACTCTCCTGCAAAAAAAAAAAAAATGACACGCTTAAAAAAAAAAAAAAAAAAAAAATGCTGGCTACCTATTGCCACCTAGTGGAACTATTGGGCAACTGCATCTGAACTGGCCCAAGAACACAGAGAAAGCTGGAAGAAATCATAGTCAGATACCCTCATTTTCAGACAAAGTGAGGGGACAACTAACTCAAACCTCCTGACAATCAGCACCAGTATTATCAAGTATATGTCACTATATGTCTTATCTCAAAATATTATTTTCAGTTCTTTTTACACTCTACTGTAATACCTTATATTCAGTGTACATAATGTTCACCGTGGTTTCACATTTATGTCGCGTGAACACTTATATAGTTCCCTGCTCTGTGGGAAGCATGTATTGTCACTATTTTAATAGCTTCCTAATAAACGTGAGAGTTGGAAAATGTAGATGGGTGCTGTATGTCCCACTGTTCATGAAAAGGTTAATGCAGTTGACGTGTTTTTAATGTTATTTAATTTTTTGAGGTGAGGCCAATATGGTAATCAGACACTTTCTGTGGTGCCTCTTACAACAAAGACTTGCAAAAACACGAATGAATTAATGACATATGACAAACTAGAAACGATGAACATCAATAGCAAAGTTGAAGAATTGAACTGAGAGCCAGAGAAAGAGAGAGTTCACAGCCAGCAAGGCTTTGCCAGACCTGATCCTGCAAGAGTGGGCTCCCCACAGGTGGCTTTGCTATTACGAGTACAATGAGGCAAGCCGTGGCACTTGGGACAAGTTTTCCACGTAAGGGAAGTGTGGCGGACAGTTCACTTGTCCATCCAGAATCAGTGCAAAGTGCCACTTGATAGGCAAAAGATAAGTAACTTGCCTCTATCCTACGCTGCAGATCAAAAATACCCCTTACATCTCCTATCCTCTCCACACTGAGGCCAAGCCAGCTTCAGACGTTAACGTGTCCCCTGGGCCAGAAGTAGGACTCACTAGGCACTGTGAACCACTCTCCCTGTCTTGGAGAGGGAACAAATTAACAAATAGGAAGAAAATCACCTGCTGGCTCCCCTAAGCTGGGAAGACAGCACGGTAACATTGCTTTTCCCTAGGCACAGGCACAGGAGGGCCACAAACTTTGAATGTCTTTCACTCCTGCATAGACCTGTGCAGGGCTATCTCAGTATGCACTTACTAGCAGAGCCCAATAAGGTATATACCTGCAGTCTAAACTCAACTGTTTCAGCTATCTATTGGATGGGCAGGTTAGTGACACATGACCCTGCTTTGCACGTTAAGCAGCATCCTTACCTACCCAGTTTAGGGACCTCAGGACTTGCAGTTCCTTCTGTAACACTTAGCCCCCCACAACAGGGGTCCAAAAATAAGTGGTACCTCCTAGTCCTTGCAGCTAACAACACTGGGTGCCTATAGTCTGACAGCCAAACCACTCACCTACCTGCTCTGGGGAATAGGGATATCATTTCCTTACAGACACTCAGGGGCAGTTGTCAACTCCTTGCCGTGCTCAGCATGTGCCCTCTACAGCACCCAGATATCTTTGCAGACACCGACCACCCCTGCTCAGCTCAGCTGCTGCACCACACACTTTATCATTGACTACCTGGACACTTGAGCCAAATCCATATGGGAAAAGTAAACAGACTCCTGTACTCACACGCCTAGTAACAACTCTAACCATCTGGTGGTAGAATGGTAGAGACTGAAAGATGTCAATGATCAAAGTAGCTCACATGAGCAGTCTATTTGAGCATACAAAACATGAAGAGAGAATACGAAAAGTAAACATAAAACAGACAGTACGACTCACTGACGACTTGGAGACGACAGTTAATATCAAATCACATAAAAAGGCAGAGCACTTGGCATGATGGCTTCAGCAGGCTCCCCAAACAGAGAATCAAGATCAAGAACACATTCTGGAATTGCGTGAGTTACAACACAAATGATACAGAACTCTTCATGAAATCAGGCAACATGCAGAAATAGCCAAGAAGGACACAGACACAGCAACTGTGGAACTTAAGGAGTTTAGAGCTGAGTATAATAACAAGCCGACCAGGCTTCAAGACTCCATAGAGAGACAGCAAACAGAACTCAGAAAGTTAACAATAAAATGTCAGAAATAGACAACTCAATAGAAAGTCAAGGGAACAGAATTGTGACAATGGAAGTCAGAATTAAGGAGACTGAAGGTAAAGCTCTTGATATGAACATTATTTGAGTAAAGGTCACATGAAAGAATTTTCAGAAATCAAGAAACCCTAAGAATTATATGGGACTCTGTCAAGAGGAAGAATCAACCTGTCTGTCGTGGTTCAGTGGTGCAGATCTTCATTCAGGTGGAAGTATCCGATCTGTGGTAAACTAGCCCTCATACCTAATGAGGAAGCATCTGGTCTGCCACTAATAGCAGCCAGACAGCACCAGGATGGGACCCTAGTACTACCCACCCCAGAGCAGCCCCATCCCCTTGGTTGGCCCCCTGCTAACACCTGCTGGTAGTGATTGGTCACAGACTCAAACTGAAAACCAGAGTGAATCCCTGAGGATAGTCCCCAGTCTAAGGGCCAAGCTGCCTTGTGTTGAAACTTGGACCTAGACTTGGGGTAACTTGTCCGTGGAGGATAAGGCAGCTGTGACTCAGGACCTCTCACAAAGCTGTAGTCGAGCCATCCTCCACAGCTGAATCCTCTGAAAGCTTGACTGAGGGATCTATATCTGATATGGCTCATGCATATGGCTCCTGCGAGAAGCCTCAGGTCTTCACTGGATGGTCCCAGAAGACCTGAGTTCCCAGCCACCTCACTCTTTCCATAGGGCTGATTCCCCCAGAATATGTGATCTGAGAGACCAGTATGGAGGCTGCAGGGTATGTGCTAGACTGGGAGTCACTCTCAGGACAGCCTTTCTCCGTGAGTTAGGAATGAGTCAGCAAGTCCAGCCCGCAGGTGACAGGAGCGAACTAAGCTCCATCTCCTGAAGCAAACGAGGAGTGTCATAGAATATACGTAACTTGTTTCAGTCAGCTAGTGCTACTCTAACAGAAATACCACAGAGTGGATGGCCTTAACAGAGGAAAGTTTATTTTTACACAGTCTGGTAGGCTACAAGTCTGAATTCAGCCTGTCCTCCCCAGGGGAAGGCTTTCCCCCTTGTTGGCTCTGGAAGACAGGCTTTGTGTTGTGATCAGTCTTTGTTCAGGGATGGCACAGGAATCTCAGGTCTGAAGGATGTGCTCATCTCTCAGTTCTGCTTTCCTGATGGTGTGGAGTTCCCAACTCTCTGCTTGCTTCTGTTTCCTTTTGTCTCTTGTAGGATGAAAGGATAAAGGGTGGTGCAAGCCATACTTCAGGGAAACTCCCTTTGTAGTGGAGCATAGAGGTGATCCTATGAAGGGATTTACAGTCCACTGTAATGCTTTAACATACAGCATAAGAAAATCACAAAACGGAGGACAAACATAAAATATTAAGAATCATAGCCCAACCACACGGCTACACATATTTTGGGGGGGACACAATTCAATCCATCACATATACATGTTAAAACGAAAATTAAAAATAAATATACTGCTTCAGGATTTTGTAAATCAAGTGTATCTTCTATCTAATTATTATTTTCTTAATGCTTCAAATTTCTCTTTTAGAAAGCAGTGATTAAAAGTTTTAGACAGACTCACCCCATCTGGAGCAATAGAAAATGAAGAAAACCAAGGAAGAATGAAAAATTAGTTCACAGGACTGACGGACCGCATCCACTACATGCCTGGCTACCACCGTTGGAAGATTTGACAGGAATCAAAATAAAGGGCTCCAGACAGAGCTGGAGAAAAAAGTAAAACAAATCCATAACTCATAAAAAAGAACAGACTTGCTGACCTGACAGAAACAGGAGAAACCCAAAGGTGTGATATTCAGACACACTTCCCACTTAGTACTGAAGTCACTCCTGGGATTCATCTTTCAGCCAAAGATTAGACAGCCCCACAAAACAAACAATGATACATGGATCTCAACCATGTGTATGAGACTACGTGGGAACACCAGCCCAGGGACAAGAACGAGGACAGGAAAACTGAAAAAATTGAAGTGGCGAACCCCAGGTGGCGAAGGGGAGCGTGTTGACACATCATGGAGTTGGCAAACAGTGTCACAAAACAATATGTGTATCAGCTGTTGAGTGAGGAGCTAATTTCCTTCATGAATCTTTATCTAAAGCATAATTTTTTTAGAAAGTTTGAGACAGGGAAGGGAAATAAACAAATGTTTTTATTGTCCTTGTCAATTCCTTTATTAATACTGTCCTTGATAATACTATGAAATAATGTTAAGAATGTACAGTAGCTAGATCAAATAGTTCCAGGCCTTGAGTGCCATAAACAATAATGCCTTTAGGAAATTAACTACTTTTTTCTTATAAATTTCAAATTTAGTTGGTTCACATTATTAAAAATACTAGCAAAAGTGACAATTTTCAACTGCAAATATTATTTTCAGAAATATTTTCCCAGTGAGATTATTTCCAACCAGAAAAAAATGTGAACCTCAGTCTATCCATTTAGCTTAGTATCACAACAATAATTTTGATTTGATGTAGTTGGCAGAGAAGGTGAACTCCAGCCTAGGAACAAAATTTTTCAAAACACTGGCTACTCAAGTGTGGCACCCTGTAAACATATTCAGCATCCTTCAGTGAGTTTTTCAATAAAATTTGGTAAAAGTCATTTGGATGTCAAAGCAGTTCCACAAAGCACTCATTATGTGCTTCTAAAATAAATTTAAAGCACTTCCATAGTATTTTGCATTAATATTTACTGTCCTATCACTGGTTACAATTGTCTCATAAACTTCCAGTTAATTTATGTATCTTTTTTCCAGTTAACTTAGATTGACTAAAAATGAGCCTTTTCATTCTATGGATGTATTTAGTCTCATTGTGTATGTGGTTAATTGTAAGCAACACAGTGTATCCTTCACAAAAGGAAATTGCCCTGCACATCAGATTAAAACATCACCAGGAAATTGGTAGAGAGGCCAGTGAGCAAAGATCCAGGGGTCTGTTTCATGCTGGTGCTATTTTCCATGGCATCCCTGTCCTCCCACTGACAGAGCTCCTAACAATGCCCGTAGCCTTGTTCCATTGTGATTAGTTCTCGTTCAAGGTCCTTGCAATGAACTTGGCTGTTTTCTATCAGAGTTAGCCAGGAATGTTTCACCAGCTGCAGTTTGAAAACTACCAGATTAAGGACGTATGACAAAGTAAAGGCCTTGGCACTCCCCTGTGGGGTGAAAAGTAGCATTCGGGAAGCTGCCACAGGCCCCTCCCCAGCTCCAGCCCCCTGTCCTCAGTCTTGTGCTTATTATTCTCTTGCGTTTCTCTGAAGGTATTTACAGTAAATGTGTTTGTCCCCAAAGCTAGTATTATTCTGTTTTGTCTGTCTGTAAATTTCATGGACTGTGGCCTCTCCCTGTCTGTGCGTCTTTCTGGGCTTCCCCTCCTTTGCTCGCTTTATCATCTGTAGGAGCGTTATCCCTGAGCGTGAGGCTGCAGCTCAGTCCTATTCCCTGCTGGGAAGTGTTTCCTTGTATGAACATACCACAGTTTTGCTACTTCCCTACTGATGTATACTTGGGTTGATTCCAGTTTTTGCCAGGAACTTCAGCATATGTGTCTCCTGAGACACATGTACAAGAAATTCCACAGAGTGTGTGACCAGGCGTGGGACTGTTGAATTCCATGGCCTGTGCACTTTAACCATATTTTTGTTGTCAGCTGCTATGGAGTTGGCCCCTGACTCACGGCAAACCCAAACCAGTGAGGTCAAACGGTTGTCCTCCAAAAGATTTTCACTGGCTGGTTTTCAGTAGCAGGTCTTTATTTCCAGTCTGTCTTGGTCTATAAGCTCTTCTGAAATCTGTTCAGGATCACAGCAGTGCGCCAGCCTGCGCTGATAAGTTTGTGGTGGCTGCAGACGACAGGGACTGGCTGGGAATCTAATTTGCATCTCTGGCATGGAGGCGAGAACCCCACCACTGAGCCACCACTGCTCTCTTAACTGCACTAAACAGAGCTGACTTGAGGTACAAAGAAGTTACACCAGTCTGAACTTTTACGAGGAATCCATCAGAAGTAGTGCTTCAGGTGTGCTTGTTCCGAAAATAAAACACTCAAACGGAGGAGAGGGATGGAAGCTGAAAACTACTGCCTTGGCTACAGAATCACCGGGCGCTTCCTTTATAGGTTCTGTTAGTGACTTCCTTTTATTTTTTTCAGTTCACCTTGGCATTCTATGTGGTACTTTCAGACTGTTTCCTTTCAGCATAAGTGACAGTACTACTTAATGTTTGAATTCTCCCATTATAAAAAGGAGGAAAGAGAGTGGGAGGGAGGGAAAAGAGAAAGAAATGAAGGAGAAGACAGAAGAAAATAAAAGAGCAGGACAGAAATTGGAAATAGCTGGGGTGTTTCAAAGTGCAAGGAACAAAAGAGATGGAGCTCTTGTCTTAGGTCCCATCAGTGAGATCCTTAGGCCTTGAGCTGCCGCCTGGCGTCGTGGACGCTGAGTGCCCCACCTCCTACCAGAACAACATTCTCTTAGCCTGTAGGAGGAGAACAAAATGCTCACTTCAACTCATAGCAACCTTACAGGACAGAGTAGAACTGGTTAGCAGCTGAGAGTTGACCCACTGCACTGTGAAGACTCCTCTGGAGGAGGGCAACCTCGTACAAATCCCCATTTTCTGCAAATTTTCTGGGACAATTCCTGATGCCACTTGCTCCTCCTGTGGAGAGCAGACACCAACACATCATTAAGTGTGTAAGCGTACCCCTCTGCAGCTGAACTAGTTCATTCATCCTTACTCAACAAAAAAAATTTTAAGCAAGATGCAGCCATGCGCTGTTGAAGGCCATGGAAGTACACTTGTGAACAATCAAAAGTCTTTTATTCTGGAGGAGAGACAATGTTATATAGGTGAGCCCAAAGTGGGCTCTGTGTATTGACCCCAAATTGTTTACTTCTTCATAGCAAACTGAAGTCCATCAGCCTAAAAAGACTGCCGGTGCCTGACTTCCTCTGTTGGCTCTGGAGGAAGGCCTTTGTCTTCAGTCTTCCCCTGGATTGGGAACACCTGATGCCCAGGGATCCAGGGTCTGAAGGGTGTGTGCTCTGCTCCAGGCACTGCATCCTTCCCGATGGTATGAGATCTCCAACTCTGATTGCTTCCATTTCCTTTGCATCCCAAGAGATTGCCTCAAGGCACTCTCTAAAATCCCTACACATCCAACCGTTTTAAAAATAACCTACTTCATTCCACTAGATAGAATTGAAACTAGATTTTCTTTTCTTGATAAATGCCACGGATTGAATTGCATCCCTCAAAAAAAATGTTGTGTATCAATTTGTGTGAGTCATGATTCTTAGTGCTGTGTGACGTTGCTGTATGTTGTAAATCCTGCCGCTATGATGTCATGATGGAAGATGGTCAGTGGTTGTGTTAGTGAGGCGAGACTCAATCTACAAGACTGTGCTGTGCTTTGAGGCAATCGCTTGGGATACAAAGGAAAAGGAAGGCATCAGAGAGTTGGGGACCTCATACCATCAGGAGAAATGCAGTGCCTGGAGCAGAGCACGTCCTTTGGACCCAGGTACTGTGATTCAGTAGCTCCCAATCCAAGGGAAGATTGACAACAAACACCTTTCTCCAGAGCTAACAGAGGAAAACTTAACTGACAGCTGATGCCCTGAATTTGTGATCCTAGATTACTTTACTGTGAGGAAATAAATTTCCCTTTATTAAAACTATTCATTTATGATATTTTCATTACAATAGCACTAGATGACTAATACAATAGTGGAAGAAAAATAAAAGAATATGTTATTTGTTAGCTGATGCTCAGTAACTAGTGATAAGCTGAAATACTACAACAGATTATCAGCCCAACCCTAAGCCTGTACAAATATACGTATTTAACTATCTTTTGCACCAGCATCATACATGTTGGATATTTTTAATCATAGTTTTTATCCAGAACTGCTTCTTCCTTTGGGGGCTACTTGTTTTATATTCCTTTTAATTTTTTTTATTCTCTCCTGTGGTGAAATTCACAAGGGGCTAAGTGTTCTTGATGAGGCTTCTTATAATTCTGATAACTAGTGAGTGTACTTGTCTTCCAGGAAAGTGCCCTTTGGTTTTTTAGAGTCACTTCTAAAGTCACATGGTCTTTGAACTCTAAAGACTTGCAAATGATTGAGCCATATCCCCGCCTCCAAATGTTAATTTGACTAGGCCAAGATTCCCAGGCTTGTGTGATCTTCCTACGTGGTCTAAGTCCATGATGTTAATGAGGGAGGGTGAGCAGTACGGTGCTGGTGAGACAGGTCTCATTGTGTAGCACTGTCTTGTGCCTTGGGGCAATCTCTTGGGATAAAAAGGAAAGGGAAGCTAGCGGGGAGTGTTGGACTTTATACTACCGAGAAAGAGTGAGAAGCGCGAAGTGCTAACAGAACTTGTCGTTTGAAAAGGACCCGGTTTCTACGAATCTCAGAAGCTCCCAATCCAGGAAAAGACTGACAACAAGGATCTTCCCCCAGAGCCGACAGAGGAAGTTTCCCAAGAGCTGAGGTCGTGGTGAGTTGGAATCTCCTTGATAACACGTAAGGACAACGGATAATTATGGTGGGCACTTTTTCATGTGCTCATTGACTGTTTGAATATCCTCTTTGCTGAAATGTCTTTTCAAATCTTTGCTCATTATTTCTTTGTATTTTCGTTATTCAGTTGTCCCACTGCTGCTGGGTGATTCCAACAACTCATATAGCGTCACCAGGGTTTCTGGGATTGTAAATATCTAGGGAAGCAGCCTGCCACATCTCTGAGCTTCCTACAAGTTTAAACAATTCCATATTTAACTTTCTGTGAATGAGCAGGATGTGTACAGCAGCCAAGGAGAATAGGGTTAGAGAGAGGGTGCCTGTGTCAGGGATGGCCTCTCAGCGGTGACAATGAAAGCCAGTGCCTCAGGGGCTGGGGACAGTGGTGCTGGGAGAGGCGTGCACAGCAGGAGAACAGTAGATGCAAAGGCTCTGAGGTCTGAACACCCAGCTGAGCTCCAGGGCCCCAGAGCAGAGGACACACCCTGGTCCTGTCACACGACCACATCTATGTACAGTGGAAATTAGCTGTAAGGGTCTTACGAAGTGATTTTCTGTGTAATTTTATACTTTGAAGATAATACTCAAACCATCCCATAAATTTTATAGTGGAAAGTTCCTCTCCCGCTCTGGCTCCCTGTTTCCCTCCCTGGCGTGAGCATGTGACCAATATCTCCATTATATTTCCTGAAAAATGCTATAGGAACTTTGTTACTGTTTATATGCTAGAAGGAGCACAGAGAGGAACAGGGAGGAGAATACGTCTCCTTTTTAGTGAGGTGTGCCACCAAGAGTCTGACAGTGTCAAAGAGAAGATGGAACCTCAGAGGTGCGACAGTGGCTCTGAGCTCTCCCTTCCAAACCCTCCTCCACCCCTGCAACTGACCCTGTGGAGTCCAGGGTTGCTCCGAAGGCATCTTCGTTCCCACACGGAGGTCCAGCCTCTGTCAGCCTTCTCTGCCCTGCTCGGACCTCAGTCCAGGCCCCTCCTGGGCTACGCACAGTATCTGAGAGCAGGTCGGCAGCGCCCCCATGTGGCCGCAGAACTGAGGACAGAAGACCTAGCTCCCTTCCTGCTTCGTCACCTGGACCTCCCCAGGGTCGCCGTCCCCACCAGTAGCGGGACACGACTCTACACAAGAGGGGGCGCTCCTGTTCCGGATCATACTCAAGGTGTGTAGTGTTTCCTGAAATTCACGCTGACATAGATTTTTCTTCCTGAATGACTGTGGACTCTGGCCTTAGCGCAAAGAGAGGTCTCCAAGCTATAAGACCTAGATCCCACTCTGGAGCCATCCCGACAAATGTACCTGGAGCTGCAATACCCAGTCCCGCAGGCTCCCGGGACAGGCCGGACCTTGGAGTTTTGAGTCCCTGCCGCTTATTCTCGTAACTGGCGGAACAGCGGTTAAGTGCTAAGGCTGCTAATCAAAGGGTCAGCAGCTCAAATTCACCCCGTACTCCTTGGAAATTCCGAGTTGTAGTTTCCTGTAGGTTTGCTATGAGTTGGGACTGACTCAACGAGAGTGGGTTAGGTTAGGTCATTTATTCTCGCGACTGCTTCTGGAGAGGAGGCCTGTCCTTCCAGCAATCCGGGCAGTGAGTCTCCTCCCTGGGATCTGGGAAGGATCCCTGGGGCCTTAGGTGGGGAAGGAAGGGAGGCTCCCGGAGAACTGAGGAGACGGTACACATGGGGACAGCTAGAAGGAGGGGACAGGAAGGAGCCAGGGAGGAGAACAGTACCCGCAAGTCTGGCGCAGGGGAAACCTTTGGAGAGGAGCAAGGCAGGGGCAGGGCTGCTTAGAAGGCACCTGCATCCTCATATGGAGGCCCAGCTGACCTGGGCTGGGAGCTGGGCGGCAGCTCCGGGTTCCAGAGCTACAGTTCTGGCCCAGACAGGAGGACTTCACTACTGACAGTCTCATAACCTGGCTCAAGGACCTTCCCAGGCTACAGTAGGGCATCATGAACCGCAGGAGTGCAGGGTGCCACCTGTCATCTGCGCTGTGGGGCTGCAGTAGTGCAAGGTGGCACTGCCAGGCTGGCTGGTTGCCAGCTGGGCTCAGGGCACAGCCTAACTGGGAGAACACTGTCAGTCCAATCCCTGCTGGTGGAAATATGTACAAGGACTCACCACAGCTAAGGAACTTCTCCCTTCCCAGTTTAACAACAACAGAAAACCCACTGCTATCTGGTCTTTCCAACTCATACTGACCCTAGAGGTCGGAGTAGAACTGCTCCAAGAACTGCCCCATAGAGTTTCCAAGTGGCGATTTGAACTGCCAACCCTTTGGTTAGCAGACATAGACTTAACCCACGACTCCACCAGGGATTCCCCCTAGTTTACAGTGGGACTAAATTCACTCATTGGTCAATAAAATGGCAGATGAGCAGCAATTTAAAAATCAAGGCTTCTTCCCAACAACACAGTGTCCTTCCCTAAAGTGGTGGAAGTTCTGACCTTCTGTGTGTGCCGTTAGGTTGCAAACATGAGTAAGAGTTGTCCTCCCCTCCCAACAGGCTGCTCTCAGCCATCAGCTACTATGCAGGTCTATGGACCAGGCCCTGTGCACCTGTGAGAAGTGAAGAAGGGCTGGATTTGGGGGAAGGTCACGGTTTTTTTTAGGAAACCTTGTACCATTTCCTGGTACAATTCTGGACTGAAATCTCTGGGTTAATTGATACATGTTTTCCTCCTACTTTTCAGAAATCAAGTCACAAGAGCTTAATATTCAGAGATTCCCGATGTGTCTTCAAAAAAACCAGCCAGTGCTCCACCTTCAACGATGGCAGACCAGCCTGCTTTAGACCAGCCCTCCTACCAAGAAGACAACAGCTGCTCTAGACATAAGAACATCTACTTATAGGTAATGGAGCCACCAGGGTAGTGAGGACTTGATGGACCAGAGTCTAGAAAGCACGAGATTCCAGATAGTTGGGCCCCATGCTTGTTAACAGTCTTCGAGGCTTTTGTCAAGCTGGGTGTGGTGTCTGAGAGCCTGAGAAGCTGAGCAGGGTTTTGGCAGACTCTGCTGACTCCACTGGCTGAGAGAACACCAGAAAGGTGTTTCACTGGGCTTTATCGATGATCCAACGGCATTGGACTCTCTGGATCATAACAAACTGTGGATGATATGATTGCAAAGAATGGGAATTCCAGAACACTTGATTCCACTCTTGTGGGATCTGATACAGACCAAGACTCAGTAGTGTGAACAGAACAAGTCAATACTGCACAGCTTAAAATCAGAAAAGTTGTACAAGAACATTCAGAAAAGGTTTGAGGAAAGAGTAGATGTCAGATAGGTCCACATATATAAATTCAAAAACAGACCAAATAGCTTAGTGGCACTTTGACCCAGGACACTGGTTACTTTAGTGGGGGGACGACATTAGTGTCTAGAGAAAAACCTAGGTAACCTGGTTCTTGATCAGGCAATAGTAAGAACAGTGAGAAGAACTAGTGACAAAACCCGGAGACGTCCAAGTCTAATTTCATCCATTCTCTGTGTATGCCTTACCCTCTTTTTTGAAGTTAAAAAAATTTAAGTGTATCAGGACCTAAATTTCTAACACAAAACAGGCTAAAACTCTGCAAAGAGGAAGGTGGAATCTGGGAGGAAATAGAGGCTTCCTGCGGCTGCAGATCTTAGAAACCACCAGCAGACGGCGCACGTCAGCGCAGGCGCGCAGCCAGATTCATGGACTTGACCATCACAGCCGAGCATGGTTTTCAGTTATGAGAGGGATTGCACATACCTGTGCAAATGAAATTGAAAGTATAAAAGTATGTTGTTTTCTCAAAAACGTAGTTGACTAAACCACAGGCCGATAAAGAATGTTGGAGCACACCACTTTTCATAAAGAAAGTTGTGAAAGAACTTTCTATGAAAAGAGTGAATCTTTAGACAGATTCCCAGAGTATTTGTCCAAATGTTAAAGAACTACACAACCTCAGTGCTAACTAAATTACTCGACAGCATAGAAAACTAAAGAAAAGTTTCACATTCATTGTATTACATGAGAATTATTTCCACAACAAAATCTAAGGGAAACTGCACAGAAAGAGGATGGCGGGACAATTTTCCTTATGAATATCAGGGCAGATATTTTTTGTGAATATTAGTAAGCAGAAACCAACTGCACAGTCTTCTGAAATAGATTGTTTTGACCCAGTGGAGTTTATTGCAATACGATTTTATTTACAAAATTAGGCGGTGGGTCTTCCATGGCTACGCACTGTAGCTTGCTGAGCCCTGCTCCAGAACCGCTTCCACTGGGTAGTGAATTGCTGCTGGGGTCTGACGGTACCCAGCTGATGAAAGGCCTCTGTGACCACACAGTCCCTCGGTGGCTCCTGGTGAGACGCTTCATGTCTCTCTGGCCTAGCAGCATTCCAGGAGCTGCTTGTAGAATGGCACGTATTTCTCTCCTGTGGATGGCTAGAACTCGCTGCCCCAAATGGAGCAGGAAAAAGAGAAGTACAGCCCACGGAACACAAACACCTCAAACACCACTTTGTCCTTAAGAGGAAAGGCTTTATTTGAGCCAGCGGTGCAGCGGCTGAACTCAGGTCTGAAATATCCACCCACCCCGTTCTGTTATCAGACATTCCTGTGTACACGTTTTTCTCAAAGAAGCAAAGGAATTTCCATACATTCTCCTAATTGGCAACTACAGGTATACAGATTTTCATATTGCAATTTCACTGGCATAGCGTGTTTAAAGAAGCACTAGACAAGCAGTTAGCATTAGGTTACATGGGAAGAAGCTACTTTCTCCTTAGAAACTGGGCTTATCTCAAGAAATTCTGAGAGGGGATGGAAAGTGATCTTGGGCTGGCACTGGAGAGGGGCTTCTGGACTTTTGGAATTTTAAGTGTAATCGACTTAAGAGCTTTCTCTCCCTCTCTCACAGAGTCCTATAGGTTTGTATTACAGCTCCCTTCTTGGGAGCCACCTGCTGCACATGGCAACTCTTCCCGCCGCACACACCACACACAGCACTAGTGCTCAGGGATATTCTGGCTCAGATACACTAATCAGCAGGGCTGCTCACACTGGAGCCCGGACCTGCGGCACAGCCCTTCTTGCTCTGGGTCCCACTCCAAAACCAGCAGCCTTTACGTCCCACCTGATAAAGTGGATCCGAATATTGGTACTACATTATGGAACATGTTGCCTCCAAACTCTGAAGAGGGCTGCAAGTGAGATTCTTGATCAGTGGCAGGAAGTGCAGGGTACAGTAACCTGTCTTTTACGTTAGAAGAGATGTTCCAGCATGGCTGAGACCTCTGAACCCCTCAAAACTTTACCAGTGTGGCAAGCCCCTGAATCTTTGTACGGTTTAATGTCCCCTGGAGTGCATGTGTGTTGCCAAAGCATCCAGAGTCCACATTTCAGTTCTTGCACACGGGGTCCACTTAACGTGATGCCTTCAAATACAGTGGGCAACGCGACGTTTTGTGGAATAACCAAGTACTTAAGTCTTTACCCTCTGGATTGGTCTTTTGTGTATCTTTCATGCCTCCATATTTTGAAGATATAGAATACAGCTACAGTAACTGCTAATTCTAAATTTATGTTAGCTCCTTGTCTGTTTAGATTGACTGATTTTTCTCTGTCTTTTAGGTCACCTTTTCTCGCTTCTTTCCATGGTTGTGTTTGTTTGTTTTTGTTTTTGTTGCCGAGAACATCCACAGCAAATCATACACCAATTCAACAGTTTCTTTATACACCAAGTAGTGACACTGATTGTAGTTCTCAAATTTTGCAGCCATTCTTATCCTCCTTCAATGAGTTGTTCCTCCCCCATTAACATAAATTCACTCTTCCCTAAAGTTCCCAGATAACCTTTCAAGTTACTGTTGTCAGTTTGATCTCATATAGATATTTCTTAAAAGAACTTAATGATCAAGGAAGAAATGTTTTACTAGTTAACCTAGTCAGAGAGCAGGGCTCTTGCTCACAGGCTGAGATGGACAAACCTCAAAACACACTGCTCACTTGAGTCTCACAGAGAACAGACAGGCAGTACACATGATTATGGAGTTTATTAGAGACTAACAGGTTACAACTCAGAGCGGAATCAACAGGTTACAACTCAAGATCAGGTTCAGGAAGCACGCAGGCAGATCTTCAGTGCAGGACTGCTCTCTCAACTCCTTTTGGCCATGCAAGTGTCCTCTTGGCCCCCTGAGGACAGGCTGCTTCACCCCACTAAAGACAAGTCTCCTCTCTTGGCTCTTGACCTTTGGGTCCTTCAGGCCTTGCCTCTGCCCTGCTGCAGCAAGTATTAAAAAGTGCTTCAGCTTCACTAGAAAGTGCCCGGGAAGCATGCCCAAAGACAGTCATCTCTCTCATTCCTTGCTTTGCCTTGCTCTCTGTAGACACTTTGTTCCATGAGCTGGCAAGCCCAAGACTGGTAGGTCAGAGAGCAAGGCTCTTGCTTACAGGCTGAAATAGATAAACCCCAAGACATCCAGGTCAGGTGAGAGGTAAGCTGCTAACTGGCATCCCAGAAACTAGAGGTCAGATGAACAAGATCCAGAGAGGTGGAAAGCCACGAGCCTTGTGAGAACATTTACTTTTATCTGATGTAGGCCACAGGCCCAAGGAAACTACCTTTCAACTGATTGTGTCATTGGTATGATCACAACATCGTAAGACTGCCAAATCACCAAGCATCATGGCTCAGTCAAGCTGACCCACAATCATAACCATCACAGATGGCAAAACTGACTACCCCCTTGTTAGGGTGCCATGTACTTTTTTGTATAGTTCCATCTACACAAGGGATCCATGTACTTTCATGGCATTGTTAACTGTTTAGTTCCCTTGGAGGGCTACAAGCACCTTATCTGCATAATTCCATTCCATTTGTGAAAGTCACAAAGACAATGACTATAAAGGCCATATTAAGTAATTCACTGCACAACTTAAGGAGACTGGAGATATTTATTTGTAAACCTGCCAAATGCCTTGCTATAAGTATTTTTTTACCTACCAAGTTGCAAAATTCTAAAAATATTTTAATTCTCTATGTTGTGAATGATTTGGTGGCATCAGTCAAGGAAGCTTCTATCACTATCTTTTCCTCATTATTCCACCACTTTTCACTCCCTATTTCCCTTCCACCCCACTCTTGGTTACCACTTACAATCTTTATATGTATTTATTATTTCATTTAAATGAGCTCATGCAGTGTTTGTCCTTTGGTGACTGATCTGTGTCCCTCAGCAGAATGTTGCCGTGACTCACCTGTGCTGTGGCTGCATCAGGGATCCGCTGCTCTTTGTGGCTCAGTGATGTCCCAGTGGGTGTATCTATCATGTTTTGTTTATCCACTCATCTGCTGATGGACATTCAGATTGTTTCCACCTCTTGGCTACTGTGAAAAGTGCTGCCATGAACACTGATGTACGGGTGCCGGGAGCCAGCCCCGATATCTTTTTGGGGACCCCACGGAGGGAGGGAACGGCGTCAGAGAGGAAATGAATTGAGAGAGACAGGAAAGAGTTTTGGAGAATGGCAGCCCGTAAATGTTTGTCTTTATTTTTTTGTAGTTGAGGTGACGTGATTTTTACCCTAGTTTTTCCATCATATAAGCTATTGGCTAACAAGAAACTGACCCCTCATTATTGGCTGACAAGAAACTGACCCCTTGTGGTCTCCTTTTTCTTGTTAATTGTTAAGGCTTTTTAGATAATTGCCCGAGGCAGGTGTTTGTGGTGATAATTGACAGTGAAAACAAAGTTAACAGTGAAAACAAAGTTATGCTTTGAACTTAATGGTTCTATTCATACCTCAAGGTTAAAGGCACAGAAGGGTAGACTCCTCAAAGCTTCGTTAATTAGCTGTCTCTATTTGCTTCTCTAAGTTCTTATTTTATCTCTTCCTGTGCAGATAGTAAGTGCCTACCGTCCCCCAACCTAAGCTGTTTTAAGAAAGATGTTTCTTTAGTGTTTATTCATTTGTCATACCAATTGTAATGAACTTAAGAGTCTATCTTTCCACTGTAGGGAGCGAGATGCTTGTATAGCTTTAAGGGCTGTGTGGAGAATCGTCCTTGGGAAGCCTTTCAAAGGGTTTTCTGTAAACCTGTGTTTCACATGTGGAAAAGGGGGAGATGCAGCTGGGGGAAGCCAGTGGGGCTGGGTTGGCCTCGGTGCTTTCAGGCGTACTGCATTGGAATTCATTCCTCCGAGCTCTTGTCCCTAGAAGTTACTGGTCAGATATTCCCAATATTATTTCATAAGCCGAGGGGGTTATAAAGCCCCTCTTAGAAGGCATCTTCTTTCATCCTCATGCCAGGAGAGGAGGGGGTACTTTTTGAGGAAAATTTAATTAGGAAGCAAAATACTATCAGGGACAGTAGGCTAAAAATATGTCACGGGTGAGATGCCTCAGCCTGCCATCACAGAAGCTTGTAACTTTGTTCACAGGGGCTCTTGTGAGTAACAGATCTCGGCATACAGGTTTCTGTTTGTGTTTGCTTTCACTTCTTGTGGTGCAATGAATGAGTTAATATTTTCCCTTCAAACTGTGGTCTTGGTGACACTCACAAAATGATGGAGTAGAAGTATGTAGATAAGGTACACAGAACCTGTGATTGTTGAGGTTAGGTACCAATTTGGTCAGGCTGTGTTTCCCAGTACCGTATAGGTATCCAGTATATGTGCTGTAAATCCTAATCTCTGCTTGTTAATGAGGCAGTATTGAGGTATGTGTTGTGTCACAGCCCTGCAGGAGGACCTGACTCAAGTCCCACCCCTACTCAAGTTACAGCCTTCCCTGGGGTGTGTCCTGCATTCAAGGTATACATGTAGGTGTCCTAGGGGTGTCCTCTCTGCCCATGGATCCCACATTCTATTACAGATCGTCTAACCTCCAGAGACTGGAGCCAGAGGCCTGCCATCTAAGCTGCCGAATCTGGTAGTTGCTTACACCTTTGTGCCCCAAGGACCAGAAATTTGTCATCTGATCTGATTTGCCAGCTTCCACAGCCTCGTGTACCAGCAGCCTATGGTCTAATGTGCCAGTTTGGGTTCATCAGCCCCTGGAGCCATGTGGGGTGAGAGAAATTTATGCCTGCTCCACCAATTTGCGACTTGCCAGCCTCCATGACTGCATGAGTCATTTTCTTGGTGTGGTTCTTGAGTTTTGTGAGACGTTACATCAAATTATGGAGCCCCCAAAAGGCAGGAAGAGTACTGGGGGAGGGCATGAGCAGTTGATGTTGAGACGATGGAGTGGTACAGCAGTTGGAAGAGTTGAACATTTGAGAGATTTTATTCTTCACCTCATAGGAACCAGCTTTGTGTGATCCTTATAAAAGAAAGTGTTCGCTTACTTCTAATCACACCTAGGATTTGTCTTGCTGGGTCACACAGTAGCTTTATACACAAACTTTTGAGGAACTCGAAAATGGCTTTCAACAGTAGCTGTACAATCTTACATTCCTGCTGACAGTGGCTGAGTGTTCTAATTTCTCCACATCCTCTCTAAACCTATTGCTCCATTCCCACTCCCGATTTTATCATTGCCATTCTAACGGCTGTGAGAAATCTTTACTGCAGTCTTGGTTTGCATCTCCCTAACAGTGAATGATGTTGAGTATCTATTCACAAACTTGTTGGTTATCTGAATACCCTCTTTGGTGAAATGCTCTTTGCCCACTTTTTAGGTGGCTTGTTGAATGGTAGAAATGTTTATATATCTAGACCCTTACTAAATATCTAGTTCTTGAAAACTGTCTCCTAATCTGTCAGTTGTCTCCTCACTTTGTTGATCAAGACCTTTGACTAATGAAGTATTTAATTTTTATAGGGTGTCATTTATCTATTTGGTCTGTTGCTGCTCATGCTTTTCTTGTCATGTCTGAAAAACCAAAAATTAAACCCATTGCATCAAGTCAATTCCAAATCTTAGAGACCTCACAGAACACAGTAGAATTGCTCTGCAGAGTCTTCAAGGATCACTGGGGGATTTGAAATGCTGATATTTTGGTTAGCAGCTGTAGCTCCTAATCACTATGTCACCAAAGTTTCGCACAGCCGTGCCTCTATATGTTCTTCTCAGAATTTTTAAAATAGTATTTTATTGTTTTCATTGAAAGTTCACACAGCAGGTTAGGTTCCCATTTAAAACTACTATACATATTGCTCAGAGAAGTTAGTTATATTTTTCACAATGTTTTAATACTCTCATTAATTTATTTCTGAATGTCTTGCTTCCAGTACCCTGTTTTCCCTGTGCACTTACCTTTTCGCATTTGCTTTAGAGTAACTGTTCATCATTTGGCATTAAAAAGGTGACTTTTTAAATGTGAGTGATACTCACTGCTAATATTTTTTATTTTATGAACCAATCTGTTACTTATTTAAAAGGTGCCCTAGGGAGCAGCTTTGGTTCAAAGTTTATGGAGTATCTCACGGGGACAGTTTGGGGTTGTTCTCCAGAATTTGAGTTTTGTTTTACATCTTTCTCTGTTTCTACCACAATCCATCTATTGTGACTCTGATCAGAACAGTTGTTAGTGGTAGCAAGGAACCACCTAATTCTTCTGACCTCAGGATAGATAAGACTGTGGTGCATGTGGAATGTTAGTCTGTTAGTCTTTTAGACTAGTTTCTTTTCTGAGTCTTAGGTGCCCTTTTTTCTCTGTTGCTCAAGCTGTGATGAGACTGATGTTGTATCTTAGGTGGCCACTCACAGATTTTAAGACCCGAGATACTACTCATCAACGTAAGATGTAGGACATAAACATATGTGGCATCACCTTCTGTCTTGCTTGCCTAGTGCTGCCATAACAGAAATCTCCCAAGTGGATGGCTTTAAAAAAGAGAATGACAGTCTAGTAGGCTAGAAGTCCAGATTCAGGGTGACAAGTGCTGGGCAAGTCTTTCTTTCTCGGTAGGTTCTAGGGGACAATCCTTGTCATCAATCTTCCCCAGTCAAAGATCTACTCAGCACAGGGACCCCAGGTACAAAGAATATGCTAGACTCCTGGCTTTTGTTTCTTGGTGGTACGAAGTTCTCATGTCTCTCCACTTTCTTCCCTCTTTTACATCTCAAAAGGGATTGACTTTAAACACAATCTAATCTGGTAGATTGAGTTTTGCATCTTTAACATAGCCGCCTCTGATCCTGTCTCGTTACCATCATAAAAGTTAGGATTTATACCATACAGGAAAATCTAATCAGGTGACAAAGTGATGGACAACCTTAAGAGTACAAGGAGTCACAGAGCAGCCAAGCTGACAGATATTTTGACTGAGGACACAATTCAGTCCATAACATCCCCCAAATCTATTTCTTCAGCTGAGATATTCCTCTTCATATCACTCATGTGTCCAACTGCCAATCAGATAACTTTACTTACATTTTGAGCTGTTGTTAGGTGCCATCAAACTGGTCCTGACTCATAGCGACACTATCAACAACAGAATGAAAAGCTGCCTAGTCTTGTGCCATGTCCACAATCTTTTATATGCTTACGCTCATTGTTGTTGCCACTGTGCCAATCCATCTCGTCGAGGGTCTTCGTCTTTTTCGCTGACCTTCCACTCTACCAAGCATGATGTCCTTCTTCGGAGACTGATTCTGACGTGTACAAAGTATATGAAACATAGTCTTGCCATTTTTGCATCAAGGAGCACTCTGGTTTTACTTCTTCCAGATCTGTTTGTTCTTTTGGAGGTCCATAATACATTCACCATTCTTCTCCAACATCGTAGTTCAAAGGTATCGATTCTTCTTCTGTCTTCTTTATTCATGGTCCAGCTCTTGCATGCACACTGAAAATAACACGGCTTGAGTCAGGTGCACTTTAGTCTTCAAGGTGGCATCTTTACTTCTGAACACTTTAAAAGAGGCCTTTGCAGCAGATGTTCCCAATGCAATGTGTCTTTTGATTTCTTGACTGCTGCTTCCATGGGCGTTGATTACAGATGCAAGTAAAATGAAATCTCCGACAACCTCAATCGTTTCTCCATTTATGACAATGTTGCTTACTGGTCCAACTGTGAGGATTTTTGTTTTCTTGACACTGAGGTGCAATCCATACTGAAGGCTGTGGTCCTTGATCTTCATCAGTGTTTCAAATCTTCTTCACTTCCAGCAAGTAAGGTGATGTTATCTGCTTAACACAGGTTGTTAATAAGTTGTCCTCCAATTGTGATGTCTCATTCTTCTTCGTAGAATCCAGCTTCTAGGATTATTTTCTTGGCATACACCTTTACTGAATTTAAACTATGCAGTGTCCCCTTGTTTTGTTAGCACTACTGCCACTTGATCCATGTACAGCTCCTTAAGAGCACAAATAAGTGTTCTGGAATTTCCATTCTTTGCAATGTTAGCCATAATTTATTATGATCCACATTGTTGAATGCCTTTGCATAGTCAATGAAACACAGGTAAACATCTCTCTGGTATTCTCTGCTTTAAGCCAAGATCCACTTAACATCAACAATGATATCTCTCGTTCCACATCCTCTTCTGAATCCATCTTGAATTTCTGGCAGTTCCTTGTCAATAGAACGTTGCAGTCATTTTTCAGTGATCTTGAGCACGTGTGCTATCGATGATATTGTTTGGTAATTTCTGCATTCAGTTGGATCACCTTTGTTTGGAATGGGCATAAATATGGATGTATTCCCATCAGTTAGCCAGGTAGCCATTCTCCAAATTTCTTGGCATAAATGAGTAAGCACTTTCAGCACTGCAGCTGCTAGTTGAAACATCTCAATTGATATTTCAGCAATTCCTGGAGCCCCCCTTTTTTTTTTGCCAGTGCCTTCAATACAACTTCATCTTCTTCCTTCAGTACCATCAGTTCCAAATCATATGCTGCCTCTTCAAGTGGCTGAATCTTGACCAGTTCTTTCTGGTATAATGACTGTGTATTCTTTCCATCTTCTTTTGATGCTCCCAAAGTCATCTAATGTCTTCCTGAAGAATCCTTCAAATGAAACATTTTCTAAACTGAATACTTGTGATGTCCCCTCCTTAAATATGTTCTTCCCAGAGTCTTTTCCATGTTTTCTCATTGCAGCTCCATCTTTCTATCTGCACAGTTCAAAATACTTGGTATTCTCCTTGACTCCACTTTTTCCCTCACATCCCAATTTTAAACAACCTGTAAATTTTCCACAGTTCAACTTCAAAATACATCAAGAATCCAATCACTTTCCACTTGTCTTAGGCTGGGTTCACTAGACAGCAAATCCAGTGAAGTGTATAAATACACAGAAAGTAAAATTTGTATCAATGATGTGCCCCATACAATGGAAGAAGCTGGAATGTCCTGAGTCCAGGAACCTGGATGGAGGCTTCTCTTGATACATGTAGTTGCAAAAGCTGGTAAACCCAAGACTGTCAAGTTGGACAGCAAGGTTCCTGCTCTTAGGCTGTGAAGATCAACAAATCCCAGTAGTTCTAAGAGCCAGAGGTTTGATGACTAGGAGGCAGCTGCAAGTTCCAGAGCAATCAAAATACCAGATAATCTGCTTATATATATAGACCATGCCACACCTTTGAGGAATCTCCCTTTAAACTAACTGACAACTCACAAAAGATACAATAATGGGAATGATTATACATAAATGCTGAGAATCATGGACCAGTAAACTGAATCCTGTGACACCACTATTTTCACTGCTCAAAGGCAAAACCACCAGCATTTCTGTCTGGAAAACTACAGGGATATCCTAGTGTTTTCCTATTGCTTTGTCATGCTCTGCCTTCTGATTCTACTCTCAGCACACAAGCTGGGGTGACCCTTTTAAAAGCAGTGATACCACATGTCTCTCCTTTGTTCAAAATTTGTCTTGTAGATCCTCATCTCATTTGAGCAGGAAAAAAATATTTTCTGATATCCTCAAGGCCCTACATGACCTTAGCACACCTCTGACCTCATCTCAGTTACTTTCTGGTACTGTCCTGGCTGCTCCCGGAACACAAACATGTTCCTGCCTTAGTCCATTTGCACTGAATGTTCCCCTGCCCGGGAGAACTTCCTCACACATCCTCATGGCTAATTCCCTCAAGACCTTCAAATCTCCCCTCAAAGTCCACTTCTCAGTGAAGCCCATGGTGACCACTTGAGTTATAATAGTCGTCTTTCCTCGTCACTTACACCCATGCTCTAGATCACTTTCCCCAGAGCACATTCCACCTTCTAAGGCAAACACTTGTCTTGTTTGCTGTGCTGAGTTGACTCTGCTTTTCCTGTATGTGCTACTCTCTGCTCTCTTTCTGTATGCCCTCCCTCTTGTCCACTCCAGCACACAATTTCCTTTCCCTCTACCGACAAGAATGATCCCAGGAGTTCTGCAGCCTATTTCACAAGCAATGGTGAAATTAAATTAATCTCTGCTTTACGAATCCGTGATGCTTGACTGGGTCAGCACCAGGATTAGAGAGCTAAGGGGAGAGAGAGAGGGTAGGCAAACAGATGATGAAATATAACAGGAATTTATCTACAACAAGGAACTGTTCCATGCCTCCTCCCTAATTCCAGGATCTTATCCTTTAAAAACAATGAGGCCAAAGTGGAAAGGATAATTCAGGGAACAACCACAGCAGGAAATACCTGAGCAAGTATGAAAGTTTGTTTCTTGATATGGCAGGTTTCTGGGTGCAGGTGACACAGATAGGAAAAACGAGTTCTGCTGCTGTCAGAAGGGGACACCCAGAGGAGAATGAGACCAGAACTCACGCATAAAACAAAAACAGGCATGCCGTCTATAAAAACAAAGCCACAAAATAAAAAGTACAAACCCTGGGGTCTAAGGGTCAGGCTAGGCCTGAACCCAGGGTGACCCAGCACAAGAAGCCTTCACTTCCTGTCTTAATTATCTACTGCAGCTGTAACAGAAATGCCACATGTGGATGAACTTAACAAAAAGAAATTTATTTTCTTACAGTTTAAAGGACTAGAAGTTTGAATGCAGGGTGCTGGCTCCAGGGAAAGGCTTTCTCTCTCTGTTGGCTCTGGAGGAAAGTCCCTATCTCTTGGAGCTTCTGCTCCTGGGGGGCTTCACATGGCTTGGCATCTGTCTTCCTCTATCTCTGCTCCTCTCACTTCCTTCTATAATCTCTTTCATATCTTACATCTCAAAAGAGATGAACTCAAAACACACTCCACATCAATTCTGTCTCATTAACATAACAAAGACAACACATTTCCAAATGGGAGCAAATCTAAGAAGCATCAAGAACCCACTGCAGTCGAGTTGGGTCTGACTCATAGCAACCCTAGAGGCCAGAACAGAACTGCCTCATAGTTTCCAAGGAGCTTCTGGTGGATTTGAACTGCCTTCCTTTTGGTTAGCAGACGTACCCCTTAACTCACTATGCCACCAGGCTTTTCAAGTAAGAGGCACATCAGTTAGGGTTTACAACACATATTTTCAGGGAATAAAACTCACCCCATAACACTGAATGCTCTGAAGACGGGACAAGGCCTAGGCAGTGCCTGAGTCCCAGGGATCACAGCTCTTACTGAGGAATCAAGAACAATAAAGCAGTGGAGATGATCCATCAAACAAAGAGTGGCCATTGCAAAGCCTGAGCACAGGCCCCATCCACACTCAGCTCCTCCACAGCCTTCTTCTGTTCCCACCTGTGACAGACTCAGCGAAGCAAACACCGGATTCTGGATAGTGCTCAGTCTGTATATACTTCCTCACTCATTTTAAGTCCCACCCTTCTCTTAATTAACTCATCAACCCAAGCACATGGCAAGAATTTGACAAAAAAAGATTATTTCAAGATTCTCATTTTCAATAGCTAAGTGAGAAGTTGCAGCTCAGAGCAAGAGAAGTTATAAGAGGGATGCAGACATCTTCGCCCAGCCTCTGCTGGATCAGGATTGTGGGGAGTGCATCCTGGTGGGCAGTATTGGGTTACCTCCACCACATCCCCACATTATGATGACAGGAACCCAGAATCATTTAAGCACAGCTGCAGCCAGAGAAGTCCTGAATCACAAAGTAGGTGTAGCAAATCTTGCATCATTCTGTGCCACACAAGGCTCACACTAAAGAAGACAGTAATCAGGAACAAACTCACGTTAGTCACTGTAAATGCTGACACTCTGAACAGCCTGCCAAACAGTCAAAATGTCCAGATAACAGGTATCCCCATAATCAAGTGGGGTCCCATCTGCCCCAACTCCTCGCCCATGTAAGACCCTCCAATGTCTCACCTTTAGTGACATCAGACACACCAGAGCCCTGGCTAGTCACTGCGTGGAGAAGAACACAAACATTTTCTGTTGAAAGCTTACAGGAGGCAGTGACACTAAAGGAAGAAATATGATGTGTGGGGCTCTCCCACGGGGTCCCACCTACACCATTCCAAGGGTCTCAGGATCCACCCAGTCCCTCACTTACTTGCAGCCTCAGTGTAGATCCTTCCCTTCCCGTATTTGGGATATTCCAGACAGTGGCTGCAGATTCAGCACAGGAACACGAAACAAAAGGAAAGGAGATTTGGGAACTGGACCAACCGCTCTCCTAGAGATTTGTCCTCAGCAGGGACATTCTCCTTTGATCCGTAACTGTGGGAATCAGGTTCCTGTCACCAGACTCATCTAAGGTGAACAACACATCTTCATTTACATGTGTGATTTACCTGTCTGCACAGGGCCCTATACTGGGTAATCTCATGTATATGGATGATACCTCCCTATAACGAAGCACAAGACAGGCAAACTCTTCTGTGGGGACTGAAACCCCTCAGGAGCACAAGAAAACTCAGACGACACCCTCACCTCGATCTGAGCTCTTCTTCCTGAAGATCACAACTGCAGTCACCACAGCTCCAACAACCAGCACTCCAAAGAGCACCAGGCCACAAACAATGGCCGCAGTAGGGATGGCGGGCTGAGGAGACGGCTCTGGGAAGAGAGAAAGAGAAGGGCCCTGACTCACAGGTCTCAGCCCTGACCCTATTGGAGGTCTCCAGAAAGGGTCATTGTTTTCCTCAGAAGAGGCTCCACTCTCATCCCCTTTTACCCCATCTCAGGGCGAGGGGCTCCAGCAGCCCCTGGTGCTGTACACGGCAGGTGTATTTCTGCTCCTCTCCAGAGGGCACCACCATGGCTGCCCACTTCTGGAAGGTTCCATCCCCTGCAGGCCTCGTCTCCACAAGCTCCATGTCCTGGGTCTGGTCCTCCCCGTCCCGCTGCCAGGTCAGGGTGATCTCCGCCGGGTAGAAGCCCAGGGCCCAGCACCTCAGTGTAACCTCACGGTCAGAGATGGGGTGCTGCATTACATGTGCCTTTGGGGGATCTGAGGAGAAAGGTCAGAAAATTCAGAAATTCTCCATTATTTCACATGGGCTCTGGAAGCAGGGCTCATGTCACCATGAACCATCAGGGTTTTCTATTGGTAGAGAGAGGAAGCATAAAACAAGACACTAGTCTTGATTCAGTGGCCTGGAATACCACTGAAAGAACTTTCTTGGGAAGTTCTAGAATCTAGATAAGAATGTCCAGTACAGTCAGCTCCAGGTGTGAGGAAAATAAGGGCTTCTGGCTCTCTTCTGGATAGGGGCCAAGAACCTCAAAAAAAGTTAGAGGCAGACCTTCAAAGAAGCTGAGTGTGGTGCTGAGAACAAGTCACTGAGACCAAAGCCACTGCCAGGGATGCAAGAATTGCTGATCAGTTATTTCAGGCACCATATCCTCTACTGTCTCTAGCGGTGCAGCGGTTGGTTAATTGCTTTGTCTGCTAACCAAATGTCAGCAGTTCAAACACCCCAGGCACTGCTTGGAAACTCTGTGTGGCGGTTCTGCTCTGACCTATAGGGTTGCTATGAGTCAGAATCGACTCGACAGCAGAGTTTGGTTTGGTTTTGGTTACTATCCGTAGAGAGTCTGGAGGTCTTAAATGTCATTTCGAGAAACGCTTGTCGTCTGCGAGAGTCACCCTCTAATTGAAATACCGGAATAGGAACCCTCTTTCCCCTCCCTTGGGATAGTGGGAAGTGGTATTCTGTTGTTTATCCCATTTTCCTTCTAATAGGAAGCCAGCTGGGGGAACAGCCTCAGCGAAGGGGAGACGTGGGAGGCGCCCCGCGGCCCCTGGTACCTGCGCGCTGCAGGGTCTCCTTCCCGTTCTGCAGGTATCTGCGGAGCGACTGCACACACGGGCCCTCCAGGTAGGCCCTCCGACTCTCTGCCTCACCAGCCGCCTCCCACTTGCGCTGGGTGATCTGAGCGGCCGTGTCCGCCGCGGTCCAGGAGCGCAGGTCCTCGTTCAGGGCGATGTAGTCGGCGCCGTCGTAGGCGTACTGATAGTACCCGCGGAGGAGGCGCCCGTCGGGCCCCACGTCGCAGCCGTACATCACCTGGACTGTGTGAGACCCTGACCCCGCCCGCGCTCAGCCTCGCCCCGCCCCTGCCCCGCCCCTGCCCCGCCCCTGCCCCGCCCCCATCCCCCGGGACCGCGTTTGCGCCTAAAGGGAAAACGAAACCCGAGGGAACCCCGTGACGGTCCCCGGGTCACAGGGCGGCGGGTCCTGCGGCCTCAGGGTGCAGTTCGGAACGGGAGACACAGGGTGGCTGCGGTGGGGACGCGGGAAACGCGACCCGCAACCCGGGCCCGGCGTCACTCACTGTCCTCGCTCTGGTTGTAGTAGCCGCGCAGGGTCCGCAGGTTCCCTCGGTACATCTGCTCGCAGTCTTTGGCCTTCTGCGTCTCCCGGTCCCAGTACTCCGGTCCCTCCTGCTCTGCCCACGGCGCCCGCGGCTCCATCCTCGGATCCGCCGAGTCGCTGTCGAAGCGCACGAACTGCGTGTCGTCCACGTAGCCGACGACAATGAAGCGGGGGTCTCGGCCGGGCCGGGACACGGCGGTGGAGAAATACCTAAGGGAGTGGGGGCCTGGGGGCGGGGAGCGGCTGAGACCACCGGGCCGTCCCCGAGCGCCGACTCGCTCCGCGGTCTACGGGGACCAGGAGCAGGGCTCGTGGGCTGGGAAGGGGCGGCCGGGGTCCCCGCCCGGCGGTGCCCTCGCTCCTCCCTCACAGGGGCCGTTTCCCCACCGACCCCGCACTCACCTCCCCGGGGGGACAGGGGCCGTGCCAGGGCCAGGGTCCCCGAGAGCAGCAGAAGGAGGGTCCGTAGGGCCATGACCCGGTCCTGGGCTCCGGGGACCGCTTCCCGTCCTGTGTCCGCAGACCTCAATACCGGGAACCGCGGTGACTGTGATTGACTTTCAGAAATCTGAGACCCAATTGGATGACAACTGGGGTGAAGTCATGGGCGTCCCGGGCAGAAGCAGCTGACCAAGGTTTTGAGAAGGAGAAGCGAAACTCCGGGGAGACGGGGAATCCCCATCACTAGGTCACCCCACTCCTGACACCGCCATCCGACCGAGTGCCGCCCGGAGCCTGGGACTTCGCCCTGACGTCTCTCCTCCTGCACCAAGCCTTCTACACCGCTCTGTCTCCTTAGTCCTGGGCCAGGGTCAGCCTAAGTCGGAGGTTCTTTTAGTTTCAGAAACTCTGCGTTGCTGTTGCTGTGTGCCCTGGAGGAGATGCACAACGGCCCTGTATGACTAAGCAGAGCTTTCCCACAGGGTCCGCTAGGCTGTGATCGTTCAAATAGCACATCACCAGGTCTTTTCTCCTGCAGAGCAGCTGGTGAGTTCCAACCACCGACCTCTGGGTTAGCAGCCAGGGGCTTAACCATCGTGTCGCTAAAGCCCCTCAGAATTTCTATTCCTTTGTACAAGTTACTGAAGAATCCAAAGAGATTTTGTTTATTTAGGTTGTGTCTGCCACTATTAATCATATGCGACATTGATACTGAATTTTTAAAGTAATTTTAAATAATATGAATAACCCATTCAACTTAACAGGTAATGTATTTTCATGAAAAATAAGTATTTTCCAAGATAAAACAGTGGAGCCACTAGAGTGGATCATTGGACATTTTTTCATGTCTTTCTTACCTGTGTCAGTAGAAGAATTATGGATTTTCATATCTGCTTCTACATTCAATCTGTTATTTTGATTCAGATGTATTTTTTAAAATCCACTGTCACACAAATATGAATTGGAAAAGGGAAGATTGTTTTCAAGGTTTTTTTTTTTTTTCATTGCAATTGAGTGAAAGCATACAATCCCGTTTAACTTTGTATGCCCACCTATCTGTAGGTCCTTCTGCTCTCCTTGCCCAGTGACAGCACTCTGGGAGGAGGCTTTTTTTTTTTTTTTAAGTATTTTATTATGCTTTAGAACAAACTAGTTTTCTCACTAAATAGTGCATGTTATCATTTTTGACAACGATTAACAAGCCCACAATGTGTCAGTACTCTCCCTTTTCAACTTTAGGTCCCCTATGACCAGCTTTCCTGTCCCCTGCTGCCTTTTGGTCCTTGCCCCTGGACTGGCATGCTCCTTTAGTCTCATCTTGTTTTGTGGCCCTGTCCAATATTTGACTGAAGGGTGAATCTTTGGAGGGATTTCATTACTGAGCTGAAGGGCTGTTGGAGGCCATGCTGTCAGGGTCACTTCAGTCTGTATCAGGCCAGCAAGTCTGGTCTTTTTGAGCTGGAATTTTGTTCTGTGTTTTTTTTTTTTTTTTTCCAGCTCTGCTCAGGACCCTCTGCTGTGATCCCTGTCAGAGCAGTCAGCGGTCAGTGGTGGTAGGTGGACACCATTTAGTTGCGGTGGTCGCAGACTGGTAGAGCCATTGTAGATGTGGTCCATCAGTCCTTTGGACTAATCTTTCCTAAGGTCTTTAGTTTTCTTCATTGTTCTGTTCCCAGAGCAGTATTTTTAATACTGTGAATGCTCATCTTTGATATTTTGCTAAAGCTACAAAAGTAGTAGTTTCTTGAAGGTTAGCTGTGATCAGAAGCCCTGTTACTGAATATTTTGCATTCTGTTATTTAAAACCCATAGGCCCCTCTTGCACAGGAATCTTGTACTAATGCAGGACTTGGGTTTATTTCTCTGCTTTTCTAAGTGATGTATTGGTTCACTGAGTATGCACATCTTCCACTGTGGAAACATTCATTACAAAATATCAAAACATTTGATACTTCTTTGATGTTATCACTGCTGCCAGCAGAAAATTTTGTGTGTTTTGGAAAGCTGTCAAATTTCTGGTGGATACAAGCATTCCAGCATTCTAATGTCTGGAGAGATAACATTTTATCATGTGCATCGATACTGCCAGTTGCTTTCCTTGAAGTGTGTGTCATATACAGGACTGCCAAATAAGTTCACCAACTCATCCTAGAAAAAGTGCCCCAATCTCACTGCTGAATATCACTATAGTTACCTTTGAAGTACTCCCCCTGGGAACCTATGCACCAATGCCAGCATCCAGTCCACCCTTCAAAGCAATTTTGGAACTCTTTCTGGAATGGTCGTGAGAGAGATCTGTCGTCATATTACCCTTGATGTTCTGTGTGTTATCCACATGTCTTCCTTTCAAAAGTCATGGGGGGCCAGATCAAGGGAGTAGAGGAGATGTCTTAATACTGTTATTTTTTTCCTGGCTGAAAACTCCCTCAGAGACAACCATACAGTTAAGTTTGTGAACTTGCCAGCTTCTCATCATTCACAATGGCCATTCCAGGAAGAGTTCCAAGATTGCTTTGAAGGGTGGACTAGATGCTGGCATTGGTGTATAGGTTCCCAAGGGCTTCAGAGTTGACTGTAGTGGTTAATATTCAGCAGTGAACTCTTAGAACAGTTAAGTTTTCAGACTTCATTGTCAGAACTCATATCTAAGTGTGTTTCATTTTAGAGAAAGTGCCAAATATTCAAAATAGTTTCTCTGTCATTCCTTCTTTCAAGTAAAAATTATATTCCATAAAAAGAGTTGAGATCACATGAATTGTTTTCCTAGAGACACACATCTTACTCTGAGATATAGAAAGCTTTATATATGCTTCCCACATTATCACACAGAGCATTAAAAGATGTGGAACTGAGGATGGTGGTTTAACCAAGTTCCGACTTCTAATCCCTCAGTCAGTATGTGTTTAAGTGAAGCTGTTACCAGGTGGAAACCCCAGGCTCTTGCTCACATGACTCTTGTTGGCAAATAAGCAGGAGACAGGTGGGAGAGAAGGAAAAGTGATGTTATTTTGTTGTGCAAGTTAAAGAAGTCAGTGGGAATTGCTGCCACCAAGATTGTTTACCAAGGGTTGGGCAGGCAGGTTGGGAGTTTGTTCAAGTTACGTCAGCAACATTCTTAGTCACACTAGACAGACTCAGTGGGGTTCAATAGAACCTCCCAGCAAAAGCAGGATTCAAATGGAAAACAGAGTGGAAAAGAGAGGAAGCCCAGGAAAGGAAATGATTTTTCAGTACAATGCTGTGGAGGAGGTAGCCAGGTAAAGAACAGGAGTTTTAATATAGCACATGAGGGCAGCTCTGTCTCAAAGCTGTTTTGCTTTTGTTTTTCCGGTCGTTTGATGACACGGTCTTCATTCTTGCTGTTTTCCCAGCTGATTTCCCTCAGTACAAATACCAACACAATAACAAATGCTAATAATTTCCTAGTAGTGTTCTGAAAATAATTTTGCCTTCATGGATCTTGTGCAATGATCTCAGCAACTCCAAGAGTCCCAGAGATCCCACTTTGAGATCTGTTCTTCTGAGTACCACAGGGATTCCCCTAAATGACCCAGCCTCTGTGCCCCCTTGCTTCCTAGAGTCTCTTTCCCTGAGCTGAACTCTTTGCCTTTCTAAACTTAGCTCAGCCCTCTTCTCATGGGCTCTTCTAGAAGAGAACTTACCCTTTGGAAATTTAATCCACGGTGTCCTAAGTCAGAAAACTGAGGTGGAGGGAACAAGGTTTTCGTTTAGAACTCAAAACTTTTGTGCCTGAGGGCACCTAACAGAGATACTATCATGATTCGTTTGGTTTAGTTACACACCAGGTTATTGTATATCCACAGCTCAGGAAGTTGAAAAATCTGGTACAATCTTTATGAGAAGTAATATGGGCCCCTTCACTATAAGACACTTGACTGGAGCTACATGAGCCATCCAGAGCAGTGCTGTCAATAGAACTTTCTGTCATCTAGGAATTGTATATCTGTGCTGTCCGACACAGCAGCCGCTAGCAATGTGTGGCTAGTGAATCCTTGAAAAGTGGGTAGTGTGACTGAACGGTTGTATTTTTTAATTTCACTTTATTAATTCAAGTAGCCCTATGGGGCTAGTAGCTGCCGTATTTGACACTTTGTATTTAGTGTGTTCTGAATTCCTCCCCCCTCCCGAAAATATTGTGTGATTAGTCTAGGTTAGCTTGGAAACCTGATCACTGCCACCACATACTAATATATGCATTATAGAATGCATCCAGTATTGATAAGGTTACCACAGGAACCTGACCTGCCACATTATCAGTAGTTCTCCGAGACACTTCTGTGATGCAAACGTAAGTTCTTCCTGGCAGTTGTGATTCAAATATAACAATTCCTCCTGGTAGTTGTGAAGTGGCTACAGTAGCCTCAGACCCAATCAAAAACCAAGTTACCTACCTCCCCTCCTACCTATGACATCACCCCCCGCTTTTGCCAATAAAAAGTACCCCCCAAATCTCTACCAGGTCTTTTTCCACTGCTGGAGACTGACCTGTTCTCTCTTTGGAATGTGCTTTCCCTTAATACGCTTTTCATCACTTGCCACCAAAAAGGACACATCCTCGTGCGCTTTGGGGGAGGGGAGCCCAGTTTGCCACCTGTCAGGAGACCAAACTTGCTAGTGGGATCTCCAGAACACAAATCAGGTCACTTGGGTTCTAATCACTTATGTGACCTCGACATGATTTACAGATTAAAGTCTACTAAGTTGATCTTTTTTTGAAGCCATGGGTTTGTTTATGTGGGTTGTAGACATCTTAAAATACTGAGTGGCTGTAAAAGTTTAATGAATTGACATCGAACAACTAGACTGTTGAAACATTAACCAAAAGGCAATTTTTATCACCTAAAGATTAAAAATCCCCGTCACTAGTGGCAATTCTGCTTTGTATTTCATTGAGACTCTTGGTGTTACCGTTTTCCTTAATCTTAGGAGAAAGTAACACTTCACTTATTCATCAGAAAGTGCTTATAGGTACTGCACATATTGAATGCCTGTAGGTCTTGGAGGTACATTTTTAAAACTATGAAACAAAAGAGTCAAAGCCTAGAATTGCACAACCTCAGAACTGTTTCCTTATTTTCCTATTATTGCTCTCTTTTCTCCAAAATTCAAACAATTTTATTCTTATTGTCTATCAGGTATCACTCCCCTTATCACCTGCACCTAGATGAAAATATACATGAAATTTTTACATTTGTGAGACGAAGGATTCTCTAAGAATGATCCAGGTTGAAAAACTGAAGAAAATGGATGAATGGATCAAAGTTTTCACTCCACGCAAATATAGCAACTATGAACTCACGGACACATAAATGGATTTGCAGAACTATGTTAAACACACAATTAAAATGCAGAAATAAGAATCAAATTGTATTGAGTTGAATATAATAACATGGTAAACAAAAAAACAACTGCTGGAAACTAACAACGCGATCACAGAAATGCGAAATCAATAGATGAACTGGGTGATAAAAGTCATACTTCCACTAGACAGTATAAAATGGAAAAGAAACTAGGAACAGGAAAGAGCTGTAAAAATGTTAGACTATTCAGCAACACTAGGTTCTACATCCTACTGTGGTGAGTAGTATCTAGAGTCTTCAAAACCTGTGAGTGATCATCTAAGATACAACTATTGGTCTCTTCCGACCTAAGGACTGGGAAGAAAATCAAAGACTTAAGGAGGCATTTAATCATGAAGGCTAGTGGCCCACAGAGCCTCCACTGCCAGGAGCCAGCCCCAGCGGGGTTTCAGGAACACGAAGGGCTTGAGGGGTTGGGCGTCAGCGGAGGAAGAAACGAGACTGAGACAGGAAAGAGTTTTAGAGAACGGCAACCCGCAACCCGACAAAGGTCTGTCTTGCTTTGTTTTTTTATAGTCAGTGAGGTAGCTGTACTTTGACCACGTAGGTGATTGGCTGGGCAAGAAGCGGGTACCTCGTGATCCCTTCATGTCAATCATTAGAGTCTTCTAAATAATGGCCCGAGACTAGTGTCTCTTTTTATGTTAATTATTAGGATCTTCTAAATAATGGCTGGAGACAGTGGTCTCCTCTCATGTTGACTGTTAGGGTCTTCTCTGTTAGCTAGTAAAGAACTGATACCTTGAAGTCCTTTTTTTATGTTAATCACTAGGGCCCTCTAAAGGCTAATCTTGGAATTCTATTAATTACCTGAGCCTTGAGGTCAAAGGTGCAGGAAGAGAGAATAAACTCATCTTAAAAGTTATACTCTGACAGTCTCTATTTGTTCCTCCCTTGCTCTTTCTTATCTCTTCCTGTGGGGACAATAAGTGTCCACCGTCCCTCATTCTAAGCTTCTCTCAAGCTGTTCTAAGAAAGGTACTTCTTCAGTATTTGTCTGTTTGCCAATACCAAATATAACAAACTTGGGAGCCTAGCTGTTTTCCTGAAGCAAGAAGCAGAATGTTCACTATCTAAGAGCCAAGAGAGAGGTAGGGAGGGGGAGCCGTCCCTGGGAAGCCTCTCAGAGCCTTCCTGCAATCTTGCTTATCTCATCAGAAAGGGGGGTGAGCAGTTGGGAGAAGTCAGCGGGGTTTGGGCCGGCCTCCCTGCTTTCAAGCTGGCCGTGTTAGAATTCATACCTCCGAACTCTTTTCCTTAGAAATTCTTGTTCAGGTTTTCCCAAATTATTTCATAAACCGAGGGGGTAGTAAAGGCCCCTCTCAGAAGGCATCTCCCCTGATTCTTGTGCCGGGAGAGGAGGGGGTATTTTTTTTGAGGAAGATTTGATTAGGTTGCAAAATATCATCAAGGAGAGTATGGCCAGAAAATATATCACGGGTGAAATGCTTCTGCCTTTCATCACAGAAGCTTGTGACTCTGTTCACACGGGCTTTTGTGGGAGACAGGCTTCAGCACTCCAGCAGCCTGAGACCAGGAGAACTGGATGGTACCTGGCTACCACTACCCACTGTTATGGTCAGGAGTAAAATTGAAGGTCTCAGAGTGGGAGAAAAAGGAAGAACAAAATTCAAATTCAAAGACCTGACTTAATGGCCTCATAGAGACCAGAGGAATAATAAAAATTAAGGCCCTTACAAACCGTCTAATGTGGAACTGGAGCCCCTCGCAGAGGTCACCTTTCAGCCAGGTGACAGATAGTCCCGTCAAATAAAAAGTAATACTCATGAGGGATGTGCTTCTTAGAATAATCAGCTTTAGGGCACCAAAATGATAAAATTTGCTCGAAACAAAGATGAGACGGCAGGATGGACACGGAAATTGGATGAATGGAAAGAGAAAACTGAGGATGGAAATGGGGAGGATGCTGACGCATCGTGGGGGCTGTCATAGAACAGTCTGTTTGCAAATTATTGAATGAGATTCTGCTATGGAAATGCTGACCTAAAGCACAATAAAATGTCAAAAAACACCAGACTATCAAGGAATTTCAATAACAATGTAACTCAATTTTCAAATGAAATGAGCCAGGGAAAATAAAAATAAGTCAAGAATATATCTTAAAGTTCACACAAAAAAGTGCATAAATTCTTTTTTTTTATTAAATAAAAAAATGAAAGTGTACATTCTCTGTGCTTATAACACTGGATTAAGAGAGGAGGAGTACACAAGTTGTGTCGAAGTCCCGTTAATATTGATCTTCTTACTAATGTGTATTGTCACCAATTTCACCCTAGCAAATTTCTAACAACTATCTAATCTAAACCCTCGCCCCTTGCCTTCCCGCCCTCCCACCTTCCCCACCCTTGTAGCCGCCAAAGAGTCTTTTCTATTACGTATGAGTATGCTTTTAAGTTTTTATCGTAGGGGTCTCATATAATAATTGTTCTTCTGTCGCTGACTAGTTTCACTCAACATAATGTCCTCCAGTTGAGACCAAATTGAGGGATGTTTCCTGCTATCATCGTTGTTCTTTATCAGTGTATAGTGCTCCATGGAGTATAGATACCAAAATTTACCCATCCATTCTTCTGTTGTTGGGCATCTGGGTTGATTCCAACTTTTTGCTATTTTGGACTGTGCTGCAATGAACATTCGTGTGCATGTAGCAGTTGGTGTGAATGGCCTTGATTTTGTAGGCTATATTCCGAGCAGGGGAATTACTGGGTCAAATGGTATATCTATATCCATTATTTTAAGGTAATGCCAAATTGCTTTCCAAAGAGGTTGCACCATTCTGCAATCCCACCAAGAGTGAAGGAGAGTTCCAATCTCTTCACAGCCTCTCCAACATTTATTGTTTTGCATTTTTTGGATCATGGCCAATCTTGTTGGGGTGAGGTGACATCTCATTGTCATTTTGATTTGAATTTATTTAATAATTAATGATCGTGAACATGTCTGCATGTGTTTTTTGGCTTCCTGGATCTCCTCTTTAGAGAAGTGTCTGTCCATCTCCTTTACCCATCGATTAACTGGATTATTTGTCTTTTTCTTATTGATATTTTGTAGAACCTTATAGATTATGGAGATCAGGTGTCGGTCTGACATAGAGTTGCCAAATATTTTTTTCCATTCTGTAGGTGGTCTTTTAATTCTTTTGATGAAGTCTTTGGATGACCAGAAGTGTTTGATTCTTATAATTCCTATTTATCTATTTTCTCTTCTGATGAATGTGTTTTGTTTGTCAGATTTTGAAGTCTGTCTATATTGTGTATTAAAACGTCCATTGTTGACCCTATCTTATCTTGGATGAGCTTTATCATTTTAGCTTTTATATTCAGGTCTTTTATCCAATTTGAGTTGATTTTTGTATAAGGTGTGAGATATGGGTCTTGTTTCAATTTTTTGCAGATGGATATCCAATTATGCCAGCACCATTTGTTAAAGAGACTGTTCTTACCCCAGTTCAAAATCTTAGGACCTTTGTCAAATATCAGCTGTTCATAAGAGGATGTTGGCATCTCTGGGGTCTCTACTTTGTTCCATTGGTCTATATGTCTCTTTTTGTACCAATACCAGGCTGTTTTGACTACTGTGGCAGTGTAATAGGTTTTAAAGTCAGGTAGTGAGAGGCCTCCCAGCATGTTCTTTTTCAGTAGTGCTTTACTTATTCGGGGTTTCTTCCCTTTCCAAATAAAGCTGATAATTTGTTTCTCCATCTCATTAGAAAATGTCGCTGAAATTTCTATTGGGATTGCATTATATAAGCAGTGTGCTTTGGGCAAAACAGACATTTTTACAATATTGAGTCTTCCTACCCATGAGCAGGGCAGATTACTCCACTTATGTAAGTCCCTCCTAGTTTCTTGTAGCAATGTCTTGTAGTTTTCTCTGTAAAGATCTCTTTTTTCTCTAGTTAGATTTATTCCTAGATATTTTATCTTCTTGGGGGCTATAGTAAATGGAATTGATTTGGTGATTTCTTCATTAATAATTTCATTGTTGGTATAAAGGAATCCTACTGATTTAGTTATGTTTATGTTGTATCCCAGTACTTTGCCCAATTCTTCTATTAGCTCTAGTAGTTTACTTATGGA
Source organism: Heterohyrax brucei (assembly GCA_028571685.1). NCBI lineage: Eukaryota > Metazoa > Chordata > Mammalia > Hyracoidea > Procaviidae > Heterohyrax > Heterohyrax brucei. Next base: position 44,140,842 of record CM053144.1, on the reverse strand, counting down.
TTTCTTTGGATTCTCTGTGTAAACAATCATATCACCTGCAAAGAGGGAAATCTTTACTTCTTCAGTGCCAATACAGATGCCCTTTATTTCTTTGTCTTGTCTAATTGCTCTGGCTAGAACTTCTAGGACAATGTTGAATAGAAGTGGTGAGAGCGGGCATCCTTGTCTAGTTCCTGTTCTCAAAGGGAATTCTTTCAGTCTTTCACCATTCAAGACGATGAAAGCAGTTGGCCTTGCATAGATTATATTGAGGAATTTCCCTTTTATTTCTATTTTTCTGAGAGTTTTATGCATGAATGGATGTTGAACTTTGTCAAATGCCTTTTCTGCATCAATTGGCAAAATCAGGTGATTTTTATCTTTAGTGTTATTAATATGGTTGATTACATTAATTGCTTTTCTGAAGTCAAACCAGCCTTGCATCTCTGGAATGAAACCAACTTGATCATGATGAATGATTGTTTTTATATGCTGTTGAGTTCTATTGGCTAGAATTTTGTTGAAGATTTTTGCATCTAGATTCATCAGTGATATTGGTCTGTAATTTTCTTTTTTTGTGGAATCTTTCCCTGGTTTTGGTATCAGGGTTATGCTGGCTTCATAGAATGAATTTGGAAGTATTTCATCTCTTTCTGTAGTATGAAATAGCCTCATTAGTGTTGGAGTTAATTCTTCTTTAAAAGTTTGGTAGAATTCTCTGGTGAAGCCGTCTGGGCCAGGACTTTTTTTGGTTGGTAGATTTTTGATGACTTCCTCAATCTCTTCCTTTGTGATAGATTTATTAAGTTGATCTATTTCTTCTTGTGATAGTCTTGGTGAGTCATATGAATCTAGAAATTTGTTCATTTCCCCCAGGTTTTCAAACCTGTCAAAGTATAGCTTTTCATAGTATTCTGTTATGATATATTTTATTTCAGATGGGTCTGTTGTAACATCTCTGAAATCACTTAGTCAGGTTATTTGTATCTTCTGTTGTTTTTCTTTTGTAAGTTTAGCCAATGGTTTATCAATTTTGTTCATCTTTTTGAAGAAACAGCTTTTGGTTTTGTTAATTTTTTCAATTGTTTTTCTATTCTGTAATTCATTTAGTTCTGCTCTAATTTTTATAATCTGTTTTCTTCTGGTGCCTAAGGGGTTTCTTTGTTGCTCTCTTTCTACTTGTTCAAGCTATGAGGTTAATTCTTTAATCTGTGCTCTTTCTTCTTTCCGAAAGTGTGCATTTATAGAGATAAACTGACCTCTGAGCACTGCTTTTGCTGTATCCCGTAAATTCTGGTAGGATGTGTTTTCATTCTCATTTGAATCCATAAATTTCTTTAATGTGTCTTTAATTTCTTTTGTAACCTAAGGCTTTATGAGTAAAGTGTTAAGTTTCCACAAGTTGGAATTTTTACCTGTGAATTTTCTGTTATTGATTTCAACTTTTATAGCTCTGTGGTCTGAGAAGGTACTTTGCAATAAATCAACGTTTTGGATTCTATGGAGAATTGTTTTATGACCTATCATATGGTCTATTCTGGAGAATGTTCCATGTGCTTTGGAGAAGGTGTATTTATCTGTTGATGGATGAAAAGATCTGTATATGTCAATAAGGTGAAGTTGGTTGATTGTTGTAATAAGATCTTCTGTATCTTTACTGAGCTTTTTTCTGGATGACCTATCCTTACCTGAAAGGGGAATGTTAAAGTCCCCAACTATTATTGTGGAATGATGAATCTCATTTTTCAGTGTTGTCAGTATTTGTTCAATGTATTTAGGTGCTTTGGTTTTGGGTGCATAAATATTTAATATTGTTAAGTCTTGCTTGAGTACTGAACCTTTTAGCAATAAATAGTGACCATCCTTGTACACAAGAGTGAATTTTATATTAAAATCTATTTTATCTGAGATTAATATTGCCACACCTGCTCTTTTTCATGTATTATTAGCTTGATATATATTATTCCAACCTTTAATTCTCAAGGTGTTCTTATCTTTAAGCCTAAGATGTGTTTCTTGTAAGCAACATATAGATGGGTCATGTCTTTTGATCCATGATATCACTCGCTGTCTCTTTACTGGAGTGTTCAGTCCATTTACATTCAATGTGATTATTGTTAGGTATACACTTAGTGATGTCATTGTAATATGTTTATTTTCATGTTAGTGTTTTCTCTGTTGTTCTTATTAATCTGTCCTGGGACATTCTTCTTTATTGATGGCATGAGTTTTGATTTTACATTTATTGAGACTCCTGTATTGTGATTTTTCATTTCAAATGGTATATTGTTAATCAGTTCTATGGCTACATACCTAGTCCCCCTTAATGTATAATTATTGAAATCAATTTTATGTATTTTAGAAGTCAGAAACTGTCGCTGCATCAAAACAACTTTAGGTATTGTAGTGTATCCCTCTTTTAATGTGATGATATTATAGTTGTCATGATATGATCATTGATTCCCTTATTATAATATTGTAATTTTTGGCTTGGTTTGGTGAAGTTTTGTGCCTTCCTTAGCTGATTAGAAATTTGGATGAAGTACCTTAAATTATGACCTAACACATATATTTAGGGAAGAGCTTCTTTCAATATTTCATGTAATTTGGGTTTAGTTTTTATGAAGTCTTTAAATTTCTCTTTATTTTCAAAAGTCTTAATTTCACCATTATATTTGATAGACAATTTAGCGGGATAAATTATTCCGGGATGGAAGTTTTTCTCATTCAGGACTTAGAATGTGTCTGCCCCTTGTTTTCTGGCCAGCATTGTTTTGGCAGAAAAGTCAGGTGAAAGTCTACAGGGTTTCCCTCGGAATGTTAGTTTTGATTTGAGCCTTGCTGTCTTCAGAAGCATCTCTTTGTGTTTTAGCTTATTAAGCTTAATTATAATCTGCCCTGGCATTCTTCTTTTTGAATCTAACTTTTGTGGTGTTCTATAAACATCTTGGATATCTATGTTCTCTTTCTTAATAATCTCAGGAAAGTTTTCTGTCAGCATCTCTACAGCAATACTCTCTATGTTGTCATTAATCCTTCTTTGTTCAGGAACTCCAATTAAACGTAGATTATTCCTCTTCATGGAGTCCCGTATGTTTCTTAATGTTTCTTAATTTTTCTTATTTCTTTTCTCTGAGTTTACCTCATAAATGTTGGCGTTAGTTACTTTGTCTTCTAGGTCACTGATTCTAACTTCCATCTGTTCAATCCTACTCTTTTGGCTTTGGATAGAATTATCCAATTCTGTAATTTTGTTATTAATCTGATGTATTTCAGATCGTTGATGTTCTAGCACATCAAATAGTTTACCAAATTTTTCATTTTGTTCTATTGCATGTTGTTTAATCTCTAGGAGCGTTTTATATATAATTTTTTTTGTATCCAATCTCTGCTAGATTCAGAAAGGCTTCTTCATCTGGGAAATTTTTTTGAATTTTTTGAATCTTTAGGGAATTTTCTGGAGCATTTGAAGACTGTTTCTTTAAACGATTAATTATGGTCTGTTGCCTGCATGCCATCTAGATGTTATTTGATTTGTCTGATGATGGATCTAAGAGAATTGTTGGTCACCAGCTGACTCTAATACTGTAGTGATTTTCTGCAGGTGGATCGATTTTTACAGGATTCTATTTTGATCTATTTAGATTTTTCAATGGGAGGTTTCACAACATGCGTGTATGTAGGAATGAATGAGCCACTGAAGTGGGAAACTGATGATGCAGAGGAGTGGTGTGAACCCAGGATAGAAGTCAGGTCTGCGTGATTCCAAGGCTCAAGACATTGAAGGCCAGAGCATTTCATCTTGAGAAGGAAGAGGAACAGTCATTGTGTGTGTGCCATACTAAACAAACTCTGTGCTGCAGCCTCATGATCTCATATCACCTTATACAGTCCAATCCACACCCTCAGTGGATGGATGGAATTAAAGCATCAGTGACTTCCTGTTTTAGACCACAGAGATGATGTTCATATCAGCTACAAATCCTTGTGACAGCCAGTTGTCTTCAGGTTCATCTATACCTAGAGAGTGTGTTGGGGTAGAAATAGCTGAATGGAGGGGAGATCTCCAGTTAGATTTCCCATTTAGAGCTGGGGACTCTTGGCTCGTCAGGAATGCACTCACAGTAAAGAGGGTGGTTTAGACAACACTGTGCTTTTCCCCTACCTTCGAGCTTTAGAAGTGGTGAATGTACCTCATATGGGCGCTTAAGGGGTTATCTTTTTACTTAGTCTCCATTCTTTTTCTTCATCTACCCATATCTCCAAATTTCAGCTTTTACTCTACAGCCTCACCTACTGTTGACCAGGGATAGCAAATCTCATCTGCCTGATCTTCCCGTTCCTCAGAGCCATTCCCTTCAGGACGAAGTCCCTCTTGGGGGCTGATATGGATGGTGACTCACAGCACAGCACTGACTGGTTTCCTACAGAAAGTCACCTCGCCACTGAGTGATGGGAGATGTGGAAGGATTTAAGTGACAGTGAATACCATTCTGTCACAACCTAAAAATCTCATAAATTGGGGGGGGGGTTAATATTATCCTTAGTTCATATTTTATTAAAAACATGGTTTATGGTTAACTGTCATCATGAACTTCAGTAAACAGAAGAACATGTGACATGTTGTCCATTGCTGTGCCATTCTCACACTCATTGCCATCTTTGAACCCATTGTTACAATCACCTTCTCAACCCATCTCATTGACAGTCTCCTATTTCATCACTGACCTTCTCCTTCTGCAAGTATCTACCATGTTTTATTCCAGGGGTCGGCCCCTCCTGATGACAATGTCGAAGTTAAGCAAGAGGTGAGAAGTGCAGAATACTTTCTAGAAGCAAGGATTGTGAGACTACCTCTGATGTATTCTGGACATATTATCAAAAGGGACCAGCTCCTGGAGAAGAATATTATTCTTCACAAAATAGAGGGTCAACAAAAAAGAGGAAGACCCTCACAAGATGGAATGACATAGTGGCTACAAAGATGGGCTCAAGTATGGCAGTGGTTTGGGGATGGTAGGGGACCAGGTAGGGTTTTGTTCTGCAGAGTATAGGGGTGCTGTGAGTCAGAAATGACTCAACAACACATAACAACAACAGCAACAAGAACAACACACACATGCCCAAACACAAACACACACAATTTTTTCTGTCTTTAGAGAACTTTAATAGATCACCATTACTACAAGCATATACATATAAGATGTGTGTATCATTTGTATATGCACACTAGTGATTCTGTTTCTCTGGAGAGCCCTGATGAATAGATACCCAACACTACTGATTCCTCTCTTAAGCTATCTTATTTGTTTCTTCCTGGACAGTGATTTTCCCACAATGAGAATATTCATCCCATGTAAGAAAGCCTGTGTTGCTTGCTGCCCTGGTCCCAGCATCTAGAGAAAGAGCACCTGCCACGTAGCTGGCTTCCAGTCAACACTTGTGGATTGATTGAAAAGATACCGAAAACCACATGGTACCAAGTACTTGCTGAATGCTCTCTATCAGGACTAGGACAGGAAAGCAAGAGGCCAGCTTAGGGGACAGCAAGGGGCACCTGGGTCTTGCAGGCAGCCTGGAGCCCAGGATTTGAAGAATGAGAACGCTTTGCAGCAGGATGGATTGCCTCTGGTGCTTGTTGGATAGAGGCAGTCTTGGGGCAGTAATTAGTCAAAAGGCTCAAAGAGACCTGAAAGCTAAGAGGTGAACCATTTGGCAGGACTGGAGAGGCCAGCATCACACATGTCAAGAAAAGTGACTCTTCCCAGCATTCTGAGGTGAGGTCTCTCACCTGACAACACATCCTTGGGGTACTAGTTCTCACCATCCCTGCCATTTGACTTGGTCGCTGTACACCCCGACGGCAAAGAGCATCTGGCTCATCCTGGGTCACAGAAGAACTTCTGAACCCCCCTAGCAGCAAGAAAGTTTGAGGTGGTAATTCTGATCTTTACTTTCTACCTGGGATGTAGCAGCTCCTTCTGCTACCACCAAAGTTAGCTGTTCATTTTCCGTATTGCAAGCTTGTCTGCACCACAGGCCTCTTGCTCCTTCTCTGAGGATATTTCAATGTGGGAGATGGAAACTCAAATTCACAATCACAGGTAGACAATCAGGGCAGAACGGTTTTGAGGAACTCACCTTCGCTCGTAACGTTCTCATGTTCTACTAGAACTTGAGAAATTGGCTCTTCAACAAGATGATGAAACAATAGGCCCATTTAACCCTTACAACTCTGGCCAAAAAAGGACTTAAAAAAAAAATTCTGGGTACCTATTGTTCCCTATTGGAACAATTGGGCAACTGCACCTGAATGGGCCCAATAATAGAGAAGGTTGGAAGAAACGCTAGTCAGGTACCCTTATTTTCAGAAAATGGAGGGGACAACTAACTCAAACCTCCTAACAATCAGCAACAATATTATCCAGAATATGTCACTATGTCTTATATCAAAATATTAGTTTTAGTCTTTTTATACTCTATTATAATACCTCATATTCAATATACATAATGTTCAAGGTGGTTTCACATTTATGCCATGTTAACACTTATATGGGTCCCTGCCTGTGGGCAGCATGTATTGTTAGTGTTTTTGTAGCTTCCTAATAAACCTGAGAGTTGGAAAATGTATATGGGTGCTATATATCCACTGTTCATGAAAAGGTTAATACAGTTATCATGTTTACTATTTAATTTTTTTTGTGGTTCAGCCAATATGGTAGAGTAATCAGACATTCTCTATGGTGCCTCTTACAATAAAGACTCAGAAAATAACAAATGAATCAATGATGCATGGCAAAGTTGAAGAACTGAACTGAACATCAATAGCAAAGTTGAAGAACTCAACTGGAAATAGATATACCATTTGATTCTGTAATTCCACTGCTTGGAATTTATCCTTCAGAAACAAAGGTTGTCACATGAACAGACACATGTACATGAATGTTTGTTGCAGCACAGTCCACTATGGCAAAAAGATGGTATCAACTCTGGTGCCCATCAACAGACGAACTGATAAGCAAACTATGGTACATATACTCAATGGACTATTATGCTATGATAAAAAAAATGACAATTTTAGAAAATGTCTGATAACATAGTCTCATTTGGAAGAGATTACGCTGAGTGAAATCAATCAGTATCAAAAGGACAAATTTTGTATGAGATCCCTGTTATAAGGATTTAACAAGGGAATTATCCACAGAAGAAAACAGCTGTGTTGGTTACATGGGTGGGGGGGCGGGTGGGAGGGTGAGAGTTTATCATAGATGAGGTAATTGATAGATGTTAGAAATTTTATTCTCTTACTGCAATTAATAATAAAATAAAATTAAAAAAAGAATTGAACTGAGAGGCAGAGAGAGACAGTTCACAGGCAGCGAGGTTTTGCCAAACCTGATCCTGCACGAACTGGCACCCTGCAGGCTGGTTTTACTGCTGTGAGTACAATGAGGTGAGCAGTGGCACTTGGGACAAGTCCTCCACCTCAGGAGAGGGTGGCAGACAGTTCACTCATGCATCCAGAATCAGTGAAAAGTGCCACCTGATGGGCAAAAGATAAGTAACTTGCCTCTATCCTACTTTGCGGATCAAAACTACCCCTTGAAGAAAAGCTCCCATTAATTCACGTGCCACCAAATGTCTCCACACTGAAGCCAAGCCAGCTTCAGATGTTAACACGTCTCCTGGGCCAGAAGTGGGACCCACTAGGCACTCGGAGCCATTCTGCATGTCTTGGAGAGGGAACAAATTAACAAACAGGAAAAAATAACCTGCTGGCTCTCCTAAGCTGGGAAGACAGGACAGTAATAGTTCTTATGCCTGGGCACAGGCATAGAAGGGCAAGAGACTTTGAATGCCTTTCACCCCTGTGTAGACCTGTGGAGGCCCGTTTCAGTAAGCCCTTACTGGACGGCCAAACAGGGCATATACCTGTAGTCTAAACTCAACTCTTTCAGCTATTTGGTGGAGAGGCAGGCCAGTGATGTAGGACGCTGCTCTGCATATTAAGCAGCATCCTCACCTTCCCGTATCAGGGACCTCAGGACTGGCTGCCCCATCTGCAACACTTAGCCACCCACAATAGGGGTCCAAAAATAAGTGGTGCCCCCCAAGCCTCAGAGCCAACAACACTGGGTGCCTATAGTCTGATAGCCAAACCCACCCACCTACCTGCTTCAGGAAATCGGGACAGTTTCCTTACAGACACTCAGGGGCAGCTATCAACCCCTGCCATGCTCAGCATGTGACCCTCTACAGCACCCAGATATCTTTGCAGACAACAACCACCCCTGCTCAGCTAAGACTGTAACTAAGCTCCTGCACTACACACTGTGACATTGCCTACCTGGACACCTGAGCCAAACCCATATGGGAAAAATAAACAGACTCCTGGACTCACACATCTAGTAACATCTCTAACCACCTGGTGGCAGGATGTTAAAGACTGGAAGATGCCAATAATCAAACTAGCTCACATGAGCAGTCTATTTGGGCATATAAAACAGGAAGAGAGGATACAACAAGCGAACATGAAACAAATAAATACAACAACTTACTGATGACTTGGAGACAACAGCTAACATCAAATCACATAAACAGGCAGATCATGATGGCTTCAGCAAGCCCCCAAAACACAGAATCAAGAAATCATCCAAATGAAGAAAACATCCTGGAATTACTGTATGTACAGTACAAAAAATACAGAACTCTTCATGAGATCAGGCAACATGCAGAACAAGCCTAGAAGGACAGACACAACAATCAAGGAACTTGCTTTAGCTGCATGTGAAGGAGAATCCTTCATGCATTTGTGTGTGTAATAGATGAAAAAGAAACAAGACTGCAAATTCTTTCATATTCTCTTTTCTTTGTTTTAAACCATGTACTAAGTTTTTAGTCCAAATGGTAAACAAATGTGAATTCCATTCTGTTAACCATTTTGAGTGTATGTCTGCAAACATAAGGAATTTTTTTTTTTAATAGGTGAATTAGGCAGACTTTTAGCCACTTAGTGCCTGTGTGCTTCACACTGAGTAACTGTCCTACCCCACTGAGCCTGGAGATGGTAAAACCGTGGAGCTGTGAGGGCCCCAGTTGCTCCCATCTTGCTGTAGAGGGACTTGGTGAAGATGAAGATAAGCATCCCCTTCTCTTCCCGGGGCTTTTGCTGTCCTCTTCCCCTTCTGCTGCCTTCCTGCTGGCCTCTGAAGGATCTCCTGCTGGGGTGACCTCCCACTACCATCACCGCCAGTGTGTCCCCCGATAAAGAACTTCTTGTACAGTGTGATCTTGCTGGTTGTGAATGCTTCTCAGTCAGCCTTGATTTTCCTCAAACTTACTACAGACAATAAACAGTGAAATAAATGTATTTTTATGGTGGTGAAAATACACACTCCAAACAGTCCCCAGTCAACCATCCTATATGTACCATGCGATGACTTTGCTGACGTGTTATACGCTGTGCAGCTTTTATCACATCCAGCATCAGTGACATAAACTTAATGTTCCTCAAGCATAGACTTTCCCTTTTGCCATCCCTCCAACCACTGGTAACTATGAAAGACCTTTGGTTTCTGTACTGGCTTATTTCGTATAAGTGAGATTATACAGTATTTGGGCTTTTGTAACAGTCTTATTCACTCAGCATAGTGCTTTCCAGGCTCATCCACATTGCGATGACATCAGAACTTCATCTCTCCTTCTGGCTGAGGGATGTCCCACTGTCTGTAGGCACCACCTTCGGTTGACCCATTCAGTGCCTGGTGGGCACTCAGTTTGCTTCCTCTTGCTTGGCTACTGTGAACAATGCTGCAGTGAACACTATTATACCTGTTTGTATTTGCATTCCTGCCCTTTCTTCCCCTGAGTGTGCACCCACGATTGGGTTTGCTGGGCCTGACTGTGCAGTGGTTAAGCATTTGGCTGCTAACTGAAAGGGCTACTAATCTGCAGCTCAGACCCACCAGAGGCTCCACAGCAGAAAGGACTCGGCTGTTGATCCTGGGAATATTGTAGCCTAGGAGACCCCATGGGGCTGTTGTGCTCTGTCCTGCAGGACTGCCGAGTCAGAATTGAGTCAACAGCAAAGGATTTAATGGGTAATGAGATGTCCTGTACTTAATGAGTAAGCACTCAGCTGCTCAGCAACCAGACAGTGATTCAAACCCACCAGCTGCTCCACAAGAGAAAAGATCTGACCCTCTGCTCCCTTAAAAATGACAGCCTAGAAAACCCTAAGGGGCAGCTCTGTTCTGTCCTTACAGGGTCCCAGTGAGTTGCAATCCACTTGATATCACATAACAGCAATGGATAGTTACTGTGAGCATCTTTTCATGTGCTCATTGGCTGTTTGAATATCCTCTTTGCTGAAATATCTGTTCAAATCTTTGCTCGTTATTTGCTTGTCTTTTTGTTATTCATTTATCCCATTGCTGTTGGGTTGATTCCAACATCTGACAGTGTCCTGAGGGTTTCTGGGGTTGTAAATGTCTAGGGAAGCAGCCTGCCACATCTCTGAGCTTCCCACACAAGTTTAAACAACTCAATATTTAACTCTGTGAGTGAAAAGGATGTGAACAGCAGCCAAGTGGATAGGGTAGAAAGAGGCTGCCCGTGTCAGGGAGGGCCTCTCAGTGGTGACAGTGGCAGCCAGTGCAGCGGGCGCTGGGGACACTGATGCTGGGAGAGGTGTGCCCAGCAGGAGAACAGCAGGTGCAAAGGCTCTGAGGTTTGAACACCCAGCTGAGCTTCAGTGCACAGAAAAGAGGACACATCCTGGTCCTGTCACAATGCCACATCTATGTACACTGGAAATTAGATGTAAATGGTCTTGCAAATGCAAGGGATTTTTGGTGTAATTTATACTTTGAAAATAACAGTCAAGACATCCCATAGATTTTATAGTGGAAAGTCTCTGTCCCTCCTGAGGCCCCCACGTTACCTCCCGGAGATGAGCATATGACCAATGTCTCCAAAGTACTTCCTGAAAAATGGTATATGAACTTTGTAACTATTCATATGCTAGAAGGAGCACAGAGAGGAATAGGGAGCAGAATATGTCTACTTTTCAGCGTTGGGAGGTGTGCCATCAAGAGTGACAGTGTCAAAGAGAAGATGGAACCTCAGAGATGGGACAATGGCTCTGAGGTCTCCCTTCCAAACCCTCCTTCACCCCTGCAACTGCCCCTGTGGAGTCCAGGACTGCTCAGAATGCATCTTCATCCCCACGCAGAGGCCCAGCCTCTGTCACCCTCTGTGTTCTGCTCAGACCTCAGTCCAGGCCCCTCCTGGGCTGTGCATAGCATCTGAGAGCAGGTCGGCAGCGCCCCCATGTGGCCACAGGGCTGAGGACAAAAGACCTGAGCTCCCTTTCTGTCTTCTCACGCTGGACCTCCCCACGGTCTCCGTCACCTCCCAGCAGCAGGACACGACTCTGCACAAGAGGGGGCGCTCCTGTTCCGGATCAGACTCCGGGTGTGAAGTGTTTCCTGAAATTCACGCTGACACAGATTTTTCCTCCTGAATGACTGCGGACTCTGGCATTAGGGCAGAGAGAGTCCTCCAAGCTTTAAGACCTAGGTCTCACTCTGGGGCCATCCCCACAAATACACCTGAAGCTGCAATACATAGTCCCGCAGGCTCCCGCGAAGCGACCTTGGATTTATGATTCCCTGTCGCTTGTTCTCGACGGCACTTGGCTTGGCTGTCGCTTGTTCTGGTAAATCTGGTAGTACAGTGGTTAAGTGCTATGGCTGCTAACGTCAGTAGTTGAAATTCACCCAGTACTCCTTGGAAATTCCGTGGGGCAGTTGTACTTTCCGGTAGGTTCACTAGGAGTTGGAACTGACTCCACGAGAGTGGGTTTGGTTTGGTCATTTATTCTGTGACTTCGTCTGTAGTGGAGGCCCGTTCTGCCAGGAATCCCTCAGTGAGTCTCCCACCTGGGATCTGCAGAGGAGCCCCTCGGGGCCTTCGGCGGGAAGGAAGGGAGGCTCCCGGAGAACTGAGGAGTGCGAGGAAATGGGGACAGCAGGGAGTCCGTGCCAAAAGGAGGAGACAGAAAGGAGCCAGGGAGGACAGCAGCACCTGAAGGTCTGGGGGAGGAGACACGGTTGGAGAGGAGCAAGGGAGGGGCAGGGCTGCTGAGAAGGCATCTGCATCCTCATATGGGGGCCCAGCTGAGCAGGGCTGGGAGCTGGGCGGCAGCTGCAGGTTCCAGAGCTACAGTTCTGGCCCAGACAGGAGGACTTCACCACTGCCAGTCTCATAACCTGGCACATGGACACTTCTAGGGTACAGTAGGCATCATGAACAGCAGGAGTGCAGAGTGCTGCCTGTCCTCTATGCTGTGTGGCTGTGAAAGTGCAAGGTGACCCTGCCAGGCTAGCTATTTGTTGCCAGCTGGGCTCAGGGCACAGCCTAACTGTGAGAACACTGTCAGTCCAATCCTTGCTGGTGGAAATATGCACAAGGATTCACCAGGGTAAGGAACTTCCCCCTCTCCCAGATTAACAAACAAACAAACAAAAACAAAACTCAGTGCCCTCCAAAAGATCTCACTCATAGCAACCCTAGAGGTCCGAGTAGAACTGCCCCATAGAGTTCCCAAGGAGCACCTGGAAGATGAGAACTGCCTGCCCTTTGGTCAGCAGACTAGCACTTAACACATTAAGCCACTAGCGTTTCCACCTAGTCAAATAGTGGGGCTAAACTCACTCATTGGTCAATAAAATGCCAGATGAGCAGCAATTTAAAAATCAAGACTTCTTCCAACAATACAAGCGTCCTCTCCTAAAGCTGTGGAAGTTCCGATCATCTGTGTGTGTCTTTAGGTTGTGAACTTAAGAGAAGCCCTCCACTCCCAGCAGGCTGCTCTCAGCCATCAGCTACAATGCTGTTCTATGGACCAGACTCCGTGCACCTGTGAGAAGCGAAGGAAGGGCTGGATTTGGGGGAAGGTCATGATTTGTTAGGAAATTTTGCTTTTCTTAGTACAATTCTGGACTGAAATCTTTGAGTTAAATGATGCACGTTTTCTTCTTATCTCTCAGAAATCAAGTCACAAGAGCTTAATATTCAGAGATTCCAAATACATCTTAAAAGAAACCAGTTAGTGCTCCACCTTCAGCGATGACAGACTAGCCTGTTTCAGACACGCTCTCCCTCCAAGAAGGCAACTGCTGCTCTAGACGTAAGAACATCTGGTTGTAGGTAACGGAGCCATCAAGGTAGTGAGGACTTGATGTACCAGAGTCTAGAAAGCACAAGATTCCAGATAGGTGGGCCCCGTGCTTTTTGTCAAGTTGGGTGTGGTGGCTGAGAGCCTGAGAAGCTGAGCAGAGTTTTGGCAGACTTTGCTAACTCCTCTGGCTGAGAGCAGAGAACACCAGAAAGGTGTTTCACTGGCCTTTATCGATGACACAATGGCATTGGACTCTCTGGGTCATAACAAACTATGGATGATATGATTGCAAAGAATGGGAATTTCAGAGCACTTGATTCCGGTCTTGTGGGATCTGATATAAAGCAAGACACAGCAGCGCGCGCAGAACAAGGCATAGTGCACGGCTTAGAATCAGAAAAGTTGTACGAAAACAGTCAGAAAAGTTTTCAGAAAAGAGTAGATGCCAGCTAAGTCTGCATTTATAAATTCAAAAACAGATCAAATGGCTTAATGGCACTTTAACCCAGGATACTGATTACTCTAGTAGGGGGACGGGATTCGTGTCTGGAGTAAACGAGAAAAAAGCTGGTCACCTAGTTCTTGATCAGACAGTAGTAAGAACCATAGGGAGAACTAGTAACAAAACCGGGAGATGTCCAAGTCTTGTTTCATCCATTCTCTGTGTATGCCTTACCCTCATTTCTTGAAGTTAAAAAAAATTTAAGAATATTAGGACCTGAAACTTCAAACACGAAATAGGCTAGAACTCGGTGAAGAGGAAAGGGGAGATCTGGAGGGAAGCAGAGGCGGCCGGCAGCTGCAGATGTGAGCAATCACCAGCAGTGGGCGCACGTCAACGCAGCGCGCAGCCAGATTAACGGAAATCGGTACCACAGGGGAGAAAGGTTGTCTGCTAGGAGAGGGATTGCACATACCTGTGCAAATAAAATTGAAAGTATAAAAGTGTGTTGTCTCCTCCAAAACGTAATACATTAAAACTCATGCCAATAAAGAATGTTTGAGCACACCACTTTTCATAAAGAACGTTGTGAAAGAACTTTCTTGAATCTTCAGAAAGATTCCCAGAGTATTTGCCCAAACGTTAAAGAACTACACAATTCCAATGCTAACTAAATTACTCTACAGCATAGAAAACTAAAGAAAACTCTCATATTTATTGTATTAAATAAGAATAATTTTCACAACAAAGTCTAAGGGAAACTGCACAAAAAGAGGGTGGCAGACCAACTTTCCTTATGAATGCCAGGGGAGATATTATTTTTTGAGTATTAGTAAACAGAAACCAACTGCACAATTTTTTGAAGTAGATTGTTTTGACCTAGTGGAGTTGATTGCAATAAAATTTTATTTACAAAACTAGGCGCTGGGCCTGCCATGGCTACGCACTGTAGCTTGCTGAGCCCTGCTCCAAAACCTCTTCCGCCGGATAGTGAATTCCCTACGGTCTGACAGGACCCAGCTGATAAAAGGCCTATGTGTCTTTCAACGTCTCCTGGTCAGACACTTCATCGGCTCCAGGCCCACCAGCATTCCAGGAGCTGCTTGTAGGATGGTGTGGATTTCTCTGCTGCAGATGATTAGACCTCACTGCTCCTGAGTCCTAGAGGTCTGCATTATAGCTCTCCTCTTGGGAGCCATCTGCTGCACGTGGCAACTCTTCCTGCCACACACACCACTAGTGCTGCGGGAGATGCTGGCTCAGGCGCACTGATCAGCAGGGCTGCTCACCCTGGAGCCTGGAGCCTGGACCCGTGGCGGAGCCCTTCTTGCTCTGGGTCTCTCTCTGCAACTCAGCAGCCTTAATGTCCGACCTGATAAAGTGGCTCAGAATAGTGGCACTACAGTACAGAATATGCTGCCTCCAAACGCTGACGAGGGCTGCAAGTGAGATTCTTGATCAGCTGCAGGAGGGGTAGAGTATAATAATCTGTCTTTTATCTTTGAAGAGACTTGCCAGCATGGTTGAGAGCTCTGAACCCCTCAAAACTTTACCAGTGTGGCAGGCCTCTGAATCCTTGTACAGTTTAACTAATGTTCCATGGAGCGCATGTGTGTTGCCAAAGCACCCAGAGTCCGTATTCCAATTCTTGGACATGGGGTCCACTTAACGTGATGCCTTCAGTACAGCAGGCAATGCGATGTTTTGTGGAATAACCAAATAGTCAAGTCTTTACATTCTGGATTGGTCTTTTGTGTATCTTTCATGTCTCCACATTTTGAAGAGAGGGAATACAGTTACAGTAGCTGCTAACTCTAAATCTATGTTAGCTCTGTATCAGTTAAGATTGACTGATCTTTCTCCGTCTTTCAGGTCACCTTTTCTTGCTTCTTTCCATGCTGGTGTTTGTTCATTTGTTTGCTTTTGCGGTTGGTACTGGGAACGTCCACAGCAAATCATACACCAATTCAACAGTTTTTTCACACACTAAGTAGGAACACTTACTACAGTTCTCAAATTTTGTAGCCATTCTCAGCTTCCTTCAATGAGTTGTTTCTTCCTGATTAACATAAATTCACTCTTGCGTAAGTTCCCAGCTAGTCTTTCAAGTTGCTGTTGTCAGTTTGATCTCATATAGATAGTTCTTAAAAGAACTTAATGTTCATGGTAGAATTTTTTTACTAGTTAAGCTAGTAAGAGAGTAGGGCTCTTGCTCACAGGCTGAGATGGACAAATCTTAAGACACACAGGGGAGACCATGGGTAAGCTCTAAGTTGAGTCCCACAGAGAACTGACAGGCAGTACACATGATTATGGATTTGTTAGGGAGTAACAGGTTACAACTCAGAGCAGAATCAACAGGCCACAACTTGGGATCAGGTTCAGGAAGCGTACAGGCAGGTCTTCAGTGCAGGACAGCTCTTGGCTGTGCAAGGGCCCTCTTTCTCGGCACCCTGAGGACAGGCTGTTTCACCCCACGGAAGACAACTCTCCTCTCTTGGCTCTTGACCTTTCGGTCCTTCAGGCCTTGCTTCTGCTCTGCTGCAACAAGTATTAAAAAGTGCTTCAGCTTCAGTAGAAAGTGTCCAGAGGCATCCCACTCTGCCAGGAAGCCTGCCCAAAGGCAGTCACAATTTGTGAGCAAGAGCCCAGGTCTCTTACCAGCTTAGCTAGTAAAAAATTTCTGCCACGAGCATTATGTTCCTTTAAAAACTATTCCTTGGATTGGCTTACTCTCTGTAGACACTTTGTTCCATGAGCTGGCAAGCCCAGCACTGACAGGTCAGAGAGCAAGGCTCTTGCTCACAGGCCGAAATCGACAAATCCCAAGACACACGGGTGAGATGAGAGATAAGCTGCTGAATTTCATCCTGGGAACCAGAAGTCACATGAACAAGATCCAGAGGGATGGAAAGCCAAGAGACTTGCCAGACATTCATTTTATGGCCCGAGGAAACCCCCTTTCAATTGAATCATAGGTATGTTTATAACAGCATATGACTGCCAATCTCCTGATAGCCATGGCCCAGTCAAGCTGACACACAATCGTAACCATCACAGATGGCAAAACTGACTGATCCCCTCATTAGGGCTCCACATACTTTTTTGTGTAGTTCCATTTCCACAAGGGATCTATGCACCTTCTTTGCATTATTGACTGACTGGTCAGTTCCTTTGGAGGGCCACAAGCACCTTATTTGCATTCATTCCATTCAATCCCTCTGTGAAAGTCACAAAGACTATGACTATAAGGGCCTTATAAGCAATTCACTGCACAACTTAAGGAGACTGGAGATATTTGTTTCTAAACTTGCTAACTGCCTTGCTATAGGCGTCATTTTTTCACCTGTTAAGTCACAAACTTCTAATAATGTTTTAGTTCTCTATGTTGTTAACGATTTGGTGGCATCAGTCAAGAAAACTTCTATTACTATCTTTTCCTCATTATTCCACCACTATTAACACAAATTCAGAAACTCCCTATTTCTTTACCATCCCACCCCTGGCTACCACTTACAATCTTTGTTTTCTACATATTTATTATTTCATCTAAGTGAGCTCATGCAGTATTTGTCCTTTGGTGACCGACCTGTGTCCCTCAGCATAACGTTTCCATGACTCATGCTGTGGCTGCATCAGGGCTTTGCTGCTCCTTATGTCTCAGTGGTGTTCCAGTGTGTTTATCCACTCATCTGCTGATGGATATTCAGGCTGCTTCCACCTTTTAGCTACTGTGAAAAGTGCTGCCGCAAACACTGATGTACAGGTTTGTTTGTGTTTGCTTTCACTTCTTGTGCTACAATGAATGAATTAGTATTGCCCTTCAAACTGTGATCCTTGTGACTCTCACAGAATGACTGAGTAGAAGTATGTAGACAAGCCTCATAGAACCTGTGATTTTTGAGGTTATGTACCTATTTGGGAAGGCTGTGTTCTAATTCTTCCACATCCTCTCTCAGTCTGTTGTTCTGTCCCCCCTTTTTATCACTGCTATTCTAAAGGGTGTTAGACAATATCTTATTGTGGCTTGATTTGTGTCTCGCTAGTAGTTATGCTGCAGGAAAGACAAGTAAGGCCCCCGAGA
This sequence comes from Heterohyrax brucei, assembly GCA_028571685.1. Classification (NCBI taxonomy): domain Eukaryota; kingdom Metazoa; phylum Chordata; class Mammalia; order Hyracoidea; family Procaviidae; genus Heterohyrax; species Heterohyrax brucei. Next base: position 44,123,154 of record CM053144.1, on the reverse strand, counting down.
GCAGAGATCACTTGAACACTGATAATTATTAGAGAAAGGGCATTTTATTTCTGCTGGGGGAGTTGCAGCAGACAGTGTTTCAAAGTGGCTGAGCTCTGAGAGCTTCTTTGGTCCTTTCTTTTATAAGTTTTGCACAGAATACAAAGGAATTTCCACATAGTCTCCTATTGGCATTAGCAGGTTTACAGATTTTCGTATTGCTTTCTTATTGGCACCAGCAAACTAACAGAGGTAAAGAGAAGCATTTGTCTCAAGTTACAGGAACAGAAGTCCTTCTTATATAAATTCCTACAGGTTAGGCTACCCCTGGGAGTGCTGGGGAGGATGTCCCTGAGGTCTGTAAGAAGCCTCTGGCTTCTCAGTTTAAGTTGTAACTTTTCAAGGTTTTCCTGTCTCAGTTAATGATGCTAAGTATCTATTCATGAACTTGCTGTTCATTTGAATACCCTCTTTGGTGAAATGTTCTTTGCCGATTTTTTAGGTGGCTGTCTTTTTTGTTGAACTGTAGAAGTTTTTATATATCTAGACCCTTATTAGGTAAGTATTCTTGAAAACTCTCCTCAGCTATCGGTTGTCTCCTCACTTTGTTGTTGATAAAGGCCTTTGACTAACAAAGTATTTAATTTTTATATGGTGTCATTTAACTATTTGGTCTTTTGCTGCTCATGTTTTTCTTGTCATATCTGAAAAATCAAAAATTAAACCCATTGCATCAAGTCAATTCCAACTTCTAGAGACCTCACAGAATACAGCAGAAGTGCTCTGTAGAGTCCAAGGATCACTGGGGGATTTGAAATGCCGACCTTTTGGTTAGCAGCTGTAGTCTTAACCAGTATGTCACCAGGTTTCCACTGTTAAAAACATAGTTTGCACAGCCAATATGTTCTCAGAAATTTTAAAATAGTATTTTATTGTTTTCAATGAAAGTTCACATGGCAAGTTAAGTTCCTATTTAAAGTTACTATATATATATTTTTAGAGACTTGGTTATATTTTTCACAGTCTTTTAATGTTCTAATTAATTTCTCTGTGAGTGTTTTGCTTCCACCTTTGCTTTAGAGTAACTGTTGATCATTTGACATTATAAAGTTGACTTGTTAAATGTAAGCGATACTCACTGGTAATATTTTTTATGTTATGAACCAATCTGTTACCTATTTAAAAGGTGCCCTAGGGAGTAGCTTTGGTTCCAAGTAGATGGAGTATCTCAGGGTGACAGTTTGGGGTAGTCCTCCAGAATCTGAGTTTCGTTCTACATTTTTATGTTTCTATCACAATCCACGTATTGTGACCCTGATCAGAGCTGTTGTTAGTGGTAGCCAGGAACCACCTAGTTCTGACCTCAAGACAGATGAGGCCTGGTCCATGTCAAATGTCAGTCTGTTAGTCTTGTAGACTAGCTTCTTTTCTGAGTCTTAGGTGTTCTTCTTTCTCTTTTGCTCAAGCTGAGATGAGATTGATGTTGTATCTTAGATGGGCACTCACAGATTTGAAGACCCTAGGCACTACTCACCAAAGTACGATGTAGAACATAACGGTACGTGACATCACCTCCTGTCTTACTTGTCTAGTGCTGCTGTAACAGAAACACCCCGAGTGGATGGCTTTAACAAAGAGAAATTTATTCTTTCACAGTCCTGTAGGCTAGAAGTCCAAATTTAGGGTGTCAGGTACTGGGGAAAGTCTTTCTCTCTCTGGGTAGATTCTAGGGGACGGTCCTTGTCATCAATCTTCTCCAGTCAAAGATCTTATGAGCACAGGTACCCCAGGTCTGAAGAATATGCTATGCTAGGCTTCTGGCTCTTGTTTCTTGGTGATACGAGATCCACGTCTCTCTGCTCACTTTTCTCTTCCACATCTCAGAAGAAATTGACTTTAAACACAAACTAATCTTGCAGATTGAGTTTTGCATCATTAACATATCTCCCTCTAATCCTGTCTCATTAACATCATAAAAGTTAGGATTTACATTATATAGGAAAATCTAATCAGATGACAACATGGTGGACAATCTTAGAGTACCAGGAGTCACAGACCGGCCAAGTTGACAGACATTTTGATGTAGGACACAATTCAATCCATATACCACCCCAAATTAATTTCTTCAGCTGAGATATTCCTCTTAATATCACTCATATCCAACTACCAATCAGACAACCTCACTTCCATTTTTAGTTAAGGTGCCATCAAGTTGGTCCTAACTCATAGTGATCCTATGAACAACAGAACGAAACACTGCTCAATCCTGTGCCATGTCCACAATCTTTTTCATGCTTACGCCTATTGTTGCGGTCACTGTGTCTATCCTTTTTCATCAAGGGCCTTCCTCTTTTTCGCTGACCCTCCACTCTACCAAGCATGTCTTTCTCTAGGGACTGATCTTGACAACATGTCCAAAGTATGTGAAACAGTCCTACCACTTTTGCTTCAAAGGAGCATTCTTGTTGTTCTTCTTCCAGAACAGATCTGTTTGTTCTTTTGGCTGTCTATGATGCATTCAACATTCTTCTCCAACACCACGATTCAAAGGCATCAATTCTTATTCTGTCTTCTTTGTTCATTGTCCAGCTTTTGCATGCATATGATGTAGCTGAAAATACTATTGCTTCGGTCAGGCACATTTTAGTCATCAAGGTGACATCCTTACTTTTGAAAACTTTAAAGAGGTCCTTGGTAGCAGATATTCCCAGTGCAATGCATCTTTTTATTTCTTGACTGCTGCTTCCATGAGCATTGATTACAGACCCAAGTAAAAGGAAATCCTTGACAACCTCAATCCTTTCTCCATTTGTGACAGTGTTGTTTCCTGACTTAGTTGTGAGCATTTTTGTTTTCCTGTTGTTGAGGTGCAATCCATACTCAATGCTGTGGTCCTTGATCTTCATCAATAAATGTCACAAATCTTCATTTCCAGCAGGCAAGGTAGTGTCATCTGAGCAACGCAGGTTGTTAATGAGTCACCCTCAAATCCTGGTGACTCGTTCTTCATATAATACAGATTCTCAGATAATTTGGTCGGCATACATATTAAAAAGATACAACCCTGACACATGCCTTTCCTGACTTTAAACCATGCCCTGTCCCCTTCTTCTGTTTGCATGACTGCCTCTTGATCCATATACAGATTCCTTAAAAGCACAATTAGGTGTTCTGCAATTCTCATTCTCCACAATGTTAGCCATAATTTAGTATGATCCACACAGTGGAATGCTTTTGCATAAGCTGTGAAGGTCAACAAATCCCAGCAGTGCCAAGAACCAGAGGTTTGATGAACAGGAAGTAACTGCAGATTCCAGAGCAATCTAAAAGTCAGATCATCTACTTATACATATAGACCATGCCACACCTTTCAAGAATCTCCCTTTAAACTGACTGACAACTCACAGAAGATGAATAATGGGAATGATCACATATAAACACTGAGACTCATGGTCCAGCAAAGTGAATCCTGTCACACCAATATTTTCACAGTTCACAGACAAAACCACCAGCATTTCTGGCTGGAAGACTGCAGGGATATCCTAGTGTTTTCCCATTGCTTTGTCATCCTCCATCTCCTGAGTCTACTCTCAGAACAGAAGCCAGGGTGACCGTTTTAAAAGGAGTCATACTATGTCTCTCCTCTGTTCAAAACTTGTCTTGTAAATTCTCATCTCATTCACAGAGAGAAAAATATCTTCTGATATCTTTAAGGCCCTACATGACCCAACCACACCTCTGACTTTATCTCAGTTACTTTCTGTTCCTGCCCTACTGTCCTGGCAGCTCCCAAAACATAGGCATGTTCTTGCCTTAGTGCATTTGCACTGGATATCCTCCTGCCTGGGAGAACTTCCCCAGACATTCTCATGGTTAATTCCATTAAGATCTTCAAATCTCCCCTCAAGGTCCATTTCTCAATGAAAGCCACCGCGACAAATTGAGTTACAACAGTCGTCTTTCCTTTCCACTTACATCCATATTCTGGATCACCTTCCCCAGAGCACATCGCAGCTTTTAAGGTAAATACCTGCCTTGTTTGCTGTGCTGACAGTTGACTCTGCTTTTCCTGTATGTGTTTTTCTCTGCTTTCTTTCTGTATCTCCTCCCTCTTGTCCGTTCCAGCACACAATTTCATTTCCCTCTTCAGACAAGAATAATCCTAGGAGTTCTGGAGCCTATTTCACAAGCAATGATGAAATTAAATTAGGTTCTGCTTTAGGAATCCGTGATGCTTGACTGGGTCAGCACCTGGATTACAGAGCTAAGAGTAGAGACAGAGGGTAGGCAAACAGATGATGAAACGTAACAGGAATTTCTCTACAACAAGAACTGTTGGATGCTTCCTCACTAATTTCAGGATCTCATTCCTTAAAAACAATGGCAGAAAAGTGGAAAGAATAATTCAGGAAACAATCACAGCAGGAAAACACTTGAGCAAGTCTAAAAGTTCATCTCCAGACATGGCAGACTTCTGGGTGCCGGTGACACTGACAGGGAAAATGACTTCTGAGGCTGTCAGATGGGGACACCCAGAGGAAAATGAGTCCAGAACTCACAGGCATGTCCTCTATAAAAACAAAGGCAAGAAACAAAGGAGCACACATCCTGGGTCTAAGGGCAGGCCGGGCCTCAGCCCAGAGTGACCCAGCACAAGAAGCCTTCACTTCCTGTCTTAATTATCTAGTATAACTTTAAGAGAAATGCCACACATAGATGACTTTAACAAAAAAAAAATCATTTTCTTACAGTTTAGAGGACAAGAAGTCTGAAGTCAGGATGCTGGCTCTAGGGAAAGGCTTTCTCTCTCTGTTGGCTCTGGAGGAAGGTCCCTATCTCTTGGAGCTTCTGCTCCTGGAAGGGCTTCATGTGGTTTGGCCTCTCTCTTCCTCCATCTCTGCTCCTCTCACTTGCTTCTATAATCTCTTTCACATCTTACATCTCAAAAGAGATGAACTCAAAACACACCCCACACCTATCCTGCCTCATTAACGTAACAAAGACAACTCATTTCCAAAGGGGATGATAACTAAGAGGCACAGAAGTGGAGATCTACAGCACACATTTTGAGGGGGATACAACTCACCCCATAACACTGAACACTGCAGTGCTCTGAAGACAGGACAAGGCCTGGGCAGTGCCTGAGTCCCAGGGATCACAGCTCCTACGGAGGGGACAGAAACAATGAAGTGGTGAAGATGACCCGACCAAGGAGTGGCCATGGCAAAGCCCACAGTGTCCCGAGCACACGCCCCATCCACACTCAGCTCCTCCCCAGTCTTCTTCTGACCCCACCTGTGACAGACTCAGCAAAGCAAACACAGGATTCCGGACGACCCTCAGTCTGTATTTACTTCCTCTCTCAGATTTTAAGTCCCATCCTTTCCTTAATTAACTTATCAAACCAAGCGCATGGCAAGAATTTGACCAAAAAAAGATCATTCCAAGATTCTCCTTGTCAACAGCTAAGTGAGAAGTTGCAGCTCAGAGCAAGAGAAGCTATGAGAGGGACGTGGACATCCTGGCCCTTTCTCTGTTGGAACTGGATTGTGGGAGTGCATCCTGGTGGGCAGCGTTGGGGTACTCCCACCGTACCCCCACATTATGATCACAGGAACACACGACCATTCAAGCACCAGTTGCAGTGGGAGAAGTCCTGAATTACCAAGTGCATGTGAGCAAATCTTGCATCAGTCAGTCCCACACAAGGCAGTGGTCTCACGCTATAGAAGACAGTAACCACGAACAAATTCAGGTCGGTCGCTGTAAGTGCTGACACTCTAAACAGCCCACCAAACAATCAGAATGTCCAGATCAAAAATATCCCCATAATCAAGTGGTGTCCATCTGCCCCCAACTCCTTCCCCATGCCAGACCCTCCAATGTCTTACCTTTAGAAGCCATGAGAGACATATCAGAGCCCTGGGTAGTCACCGCCTGGAGAAGAACAAAAACATTTTCTATTCAGAGCTCACTGGAGGTATGAGTCTAAAGGAGGAAATAGGAGGTGGGGGGCTCTCCCATCTGCACCATGCCAGGGGTCTCAGGATCAGCCCAGGTCCCTCACTTACTTACAGCCTGGGTGCAGCTCTTTCCCTTTCCACCTGTCGGAAGAAAACACCCTGTGAGATCCTAGAGGAACCTGCTAGTCCTGGACCCTGTGGAAGATTCCAGAACAATGACTGTAGACCCAAGATAGTACCAGGAAACAAAAGGAATGGAGAAATGGCAACTGGACAAACCACTCTCCAGAAATTTGTGCTCAGCAGGGACATTCCCCTCTGATCTGTAACTGTGGAAATCAGATTTCCATCACCAGATTCATCTACAATGAAAAATACTCCAACACAGTAGCCACTAGCAACATGCCGCCGGTGAAGCCTTAAATGTGGCCAGTGTGACTGGGCAGTTGTATTTTTAAATTTTAATTTATTAATTCCAAATAGCTATACTTGGCTAGTAGGTGCTGTATTTGACACTATGCATCTAGTGTGTTCTGTATTTTCCCTCTTTCTCTCTCCAAGAAGATACTGGGTGATTTGTCAAGGGTAGCTGGGGAACCTGATCAATACCTCCACATACTAACATATTTTACTCCAGAATCTAACATTTTCTAGGAATAACAAAGGTTGTGGTTGGCATTATAGAACACATACAGTATTGATAAGGTTACCAAGGGAACCTGATCTGCTACATATCAACAGTTCTCCCTGATAGTTTGTGACGCAAATGTAAGTTCTTCTGGACAGTTTTGATGCAAACGTAACAATTCCTCTTGACAGTTGTTAGGAGGCTACAGTAGCCTCAAGCCCAATAAAAAACCAAGTTACCTATCTCCCCTCCCATCTGTGACATCATCACTTTTGCCAGTAAAAAGTACACCCAAAATCTGTATCAGGTCTGTTTTTACTTCTGGGGACTGACCTGTTTCCTCTTTGGAACATGCTTTCCTTTAATAAACTTTTCCTCGTTTGCTACCAAAAAGGATACATCCTTATGTGCTTTGAGGGAAGGGGAGCCCAGTTTGCCAATAATCAGGAGACTGAACTTGCAAGATCCATCTACAAAACCCTATTCAGGTCACTCATGGTCTAATAGTTGCATAACCTCCACATGATTTGCAAATTGAAGTCTATTAAAATGATCTTTGTTAGAAGCCATGGATTTGTTTATGTGGGAACTTTATGAAAGGAACTTTCCAAGTTCCCTTCCTCGCACTTTAACCAATACTTAAGCTTCCTTGTAGAAAGCAAAATGTCTTACATGAGCAAATACCACCTCATGGTTATTGTTCTCCTTTCTCCACCTTCATTTTACAACAAATATGTGGGACTACAGGAAAACTGGGCTCTCAAACTAAAAAACTGTTTAGCTCACACAAATTATTTACCTTGAGACAGACATCAAACTTCACAATATATAAGAAGTGCTTTATATATACTTCCCATTTCATTGTATAAGATATTAAAAGTTGTGAACATGAGGATGGTAATTTAACAAAGTTAATAACTTTTAATGCTTCAGTCAGTACATCCTTAAGTGAAGTGGGGTTTTGTTTTTGTTTTTCCATGCATGTAGCTGATGATGAAAACAATTACTATAGCAGTTTGATGACACAGCCTTGATTCTTGTTAAGTTCCTGGTTGACTTCCCTCAGTGCAAACAACAACACAGTGTGTAAGATTAATAATTTATTTACAATGTTATGAAAATAGTTTTGCCTTTGTGGATCTTTTGAAAGGATCTCAGTGGCTCCAAGAGTTCCACAGATTATACTTTGAGAACTGCTGTTCTGAGTAAGCCAAGCAGTCCCCTAAGCGTCCTCAGCCTCTTTGCCTCCTCTTCACTTCCCAGAATCCCTCTCCCTGAGCTGGACTTTCCCCTCCCAGAACTTAGGTCTGTTTCCATGGGCTCTTCTAGAAAAGAACTTACTCTCGAGTAATTTAATGCTAGAGAGTATCCTCAGTAACAAAACTGAAGTGGAGGAAGTGATATTTTCCTTTTGGAAGTGGGAACATTTGTACCTGAAGGTGCCAGATTGAGATTCACTCATGTGTTTTGGTTTAGTTACACACCAGCTTAATGTATATCCATATCCAGACAGTTGGAAATTTGATGCAGTCCGTAGGACAAAATATTATAAATACCTTATATTTCACTACATATGTATTACATACATAAATATTATGTATTTCATTATAGATGGGTTGAAGATATCTGATTTGAGGTTCATAAATCATTAAGACAAGTGCTGTCTACAGGACTTTCTGTAATGAAAGAAACACATATCTGTGGTGTTCAACATGTTGGTAGCCACTAGTCACGTGTGGCTACTGAACGCCTAAAACGCGCTAGTGCCACTGAATGGGTTAATTTTAACTTCACTTTATTAATTTAAGTGGGCACACCTGACTAGTAGCTACCACATTTGACAGCACACAGTCAAAGTGTTCTGAATTTTTAATCTCTCAAAAAATTCTGTGTGATTTATAGATTGAAGTGTATTAAAGAGATCCTTTATTTAAAAGCCGACTGAGTTGGCCGGCCATGAGTCGGATCCAACTTGACGACACTTGGCTGGCTTGGCTGTTTAAAAGCTATGAATTTGTCTATGTGAGTCATAAAATTGACATATCCTTAAAATATACAGTGTCCAGAAAAGTTTCTTTAATGAGTATTTAACAACTGAAGTGTACAGACACTAACCAGAACACGCTTTATCATCTCAAGATTTTGTTGTCCTTCTCCAGGAACTGATCCCTCCTGACAACACGTCCAAAGTATGTAAGACACAGTCTCCCCACATTTGCTTCCAAGGAGCACTATGGTTGTACTTCTTTCAGAACAGATTTGTTTGTTCTTTTGGCAGCCCATGGTACCTTCAATATTCTTCTCCAGCATCACAATTCAAAGGCATCAATTCTTCTATCTTCCTTATTCATTGTCCAGCTTTTGTATCCATATGATGTGATTGAAAACACCATGATTTGGGTTAGGTGTACAGTAGTCTTCAGGATGATATCTCTACTTTTCAAAACTTTAAGAGATCCTTTGGAGCAGATTTTCCCAATGCAATGAGTCTTTTAATTTCTTGACTGCTACTTCTACAGGTATTGATTATGGAAACAAGTGAAATGAAATCCTTGACAACCTCTATCCTTTCTCCATTTATCATGACATTGCTTACTGGTCAAGTTGCTAGGATTTTTGTTTTCTTGATGTTGAGTGCAATCCACACTGAATCAAGGCTGTGGTCTTTGATCTTCATCCATAAGTGTTTCATATTCTCTTCACTTCCAGGAAGCAAGGTTGTGTCATCTGCTTAACACTGGTCATTAATGGGTCATCCTCCAGTCCTGATGCCTTGTTCTTCATATAATCCAGCTTCTCAGACTATTTGCTCAGCATACAGATAGAAAAAATATGATGAAAGGACACAACCCTGATGCACACTTTTCTTGACTTTAAACCATGCAGTATCCCCATGCTCTGTTTGTATGACTGCCAGTTGATGCATGTGCAGATTCCTTAAGAACACAAGTGTTCTGGAATTCCCGCTTTATGCAGTGTTAGCCATAATTTGTTATGATCCACACAGTCAAATGCCTTTGCATAGTCAGTGGAAACACAGGTAAACATCTTTCTGGTATTCTCTGCTTTCATCCAAGATCCATCTGACATCAGTAATGATATCCCTGGTTCTATATCCTCTTCTAAATCCAGCTTGAATTCTGGCAGTTCACTCTCAATATATTGTTGCAGTCACTTTTGAATCATCTTTAACAACGTTTTGCTTGAATGTAATATTAATGATATTGTTCAAAAATTCCCGCATTTGGTTGGATCTCATTTCTTGGGAATAGACATAAATATGGATCTCCTCCAGCTGGCTGGCCAAGCAGCTGTCCTCCAAATTTCTTGGCACAGATGAGTGAGCATTTCCAGCACTGCATCTGTCTGTAGAAACATCTCAATTGGCATTCCATCAGTTCCTGGAGCTTTTTTTGCCAGTGCTTTCAGTGCAGCTTTGACTTCTTCCTTCAGTACTATTGGTTCAGGTTTATATGCTGTCTCTTCAGTGACAGAATATTGACTGGTTCTTTCTAGTGCAGTGACTCCGTGTGTTCCTTCCGTCTTCTTTTCATGCTTCTTGAGACATTTAACATTTTCTCTGTAGAATCTTTCACTATTGCAACTTGAAGCTTGAATTTTTTCTTCAGTTCTTTTGGATTTAGAAATGCAGAACATGTTCTTCCCTTTGAGTTTTTTTATTTCCAACTCTTTGCACATGTCGTTACAACACTTCGTCTTCTCAAGCTGCCCTTTGAAATCTTCTGTTCAGTTCTTTTAGTTCATCATTTTTTCTTTTACTTTAGCTGTCTGACATTTAAGAACAAGTTTCAGAGTCTCTTTTGACATCCAACTTGGTCTTTTCTTTCTTTCCTGTCTGTTTAATGACCTTTCACTCCTTGGAAACTCTGTGGGACAGTTCTGCAACCCTCTTCTAGGGTTGCTATTAGTTGGATCCGACTCAGCAGCAGTGTTTTTTTTTTCTTTATGGATGATGTCTTTGATATCATTCCACAATTCATCTGGCCTTTAGTCATTAGTGTTCAACATATCAAACCTGTTCTTGTGGTGGCCTCTAAACTCAGGTAGGATGTACTCAATATCATAGTTTGGCTCTTGTAACTCGTTCTAATTTTCTTCAGTTTCAAGTTGAACTTGCAAATGAGCAACTGATGTCTATGCAACAGTTACCACCTGGTCTTTTTCTGACTGCTAATACAGAGGGTTTCCATCATCTTTTTTCCATGTATGTAGTAGATTTGATTCCTGTGTATTCCATCTAATGAGGTCCATGTGTATAGCCTCCATCTGTGTTGGTTGAAAAAGGTATTTGCAAAGAAGAAGTCTTTGGTCTTGCAAAATTCTATCATGCAGTCTTCAACATCATTTCTATCACCAAAGCCGTATTTTTCAACTACCAAACCTTCTTTATTTGTAACTTTTGCACTCTAATCACTAGTAATTGTCATTGCATCCTGGTTGCACATTCAGTTGATTTTGGGCTGCAGAAGCTGGTAAAAATCTTCAATTTCATTATCTTTGGCCTTAGTGGTTGGTGCATAAATTTGAAAAATAGTCATATTAACTAGCCTTCCTTGTAAACAAATGGATATTATCCCATCACTGACAGCACCATGCTTGAGGATAGATCTTGAAATGTTCTTTTGATGATGAACACAACATCATTCCTTTCAAGTTTTCGTTCCTGGCATAGTAGACCAATACCAGTTCATTTCAGCTTCCTAATGTCTAGGATATCAATATTTATGCATTCCATTTCATTTTTGATGATTTCCAGTTGTCCTAGATTCATACTTCATACACTCTATGTTCTGATTATTAATGAATGTTTGCAGCTATTTCTTCTTGTTTTGAGTTGTGCCACATCAGCAAATGAAGGTCCTGAAGGCTTTACTCCATCCACATCATTAAGGTCCACTCTACTTTGAGGAGACAGCTATTCCCCAGTCGTCTTCCAAGTGTCTTTCAACCTGGGGGGCTCATTTTCTGGCACTATGTCTGACAATGTTCTGCTGTTGCTCATAAGGTTTTCAATGGCTGATTATTTTTGGAAGTAGATGACCAAGTCCTTACTAGCCTGTCTTAATCTGGAAGCTCAGCTGAAACCTGTCCACCATGCATGACCCTGCTGGTGTCTAAATACCACTGGCATAACTTCCAGTATCACAGCAAAATGAAAGCCCCCACAGCACAACAAACTGACAGATAAGTGGGGTCAGCACTACTGGAATAAACAAAAGGATACAAAGTTTCCTAAATACAATCTAACACTGAAGCAGGGGCAGGAGTCTGGGAACCATGATTTGGGGAGACATCTAGGTCAGTTGGCATAACAATGTTTATTAAGAAAATATTCTGCATCCCACTCTGATGAGTCTGGTGTCTTGATCTTAAAAGATAGCAAGCAGCCATCTAAGAAGCTACAATTCACCTCAGCCTACAAGGAGCCAAAGAGAATGAAGAACATCAAAGATATAAGGAAAATGTGGACCCAAGAGACAGAAGAGGTCACATGAACCAGAGTGGAAGAACTAGATGGTGCGCAGCTACCACCAGCAGAATACACGGAACACAACAAAGAGTCCCTGATGGAGTGGGAGAGTTGTTGGTCCAAAACTGAAACCATTCCAGAAGCTGACTCCTCAGACAAAGACTGAAGTGATTCACAACACATGTAATGGTACTGGTGAAGAGTGTGGCTGAAGTAGATACAGGAGTATAAGTTGGCAGCTCCTGTCCACAGGTGAGATGAGAAGAAAGAAGGGGGCATGAACCTTTTGAATGGACACAAGAAATTCCGGGTAGGAGGGAAGAGTGTGCTGTCACAATGTGAGGAGAACACTTAGGGTCACCTAGCAAAATGTGTGTACGAAAACTGATTCAAATTGTGAAATGAAGATGAGAGGAATCAGAAGCATTGGGTGTCTATTCATCAGGACTCTCCAGAGAAACAGAATCAGTAGTATCACATACAAATGACATATACCCCTGTATTTATGATATATGCATATAGTAATGGGAGTCTATTAACATTCTCTAAAAACAGAATAGTGTTTGTGAGTGTGTGTGTGTGTGTGTGTGTGTGTGTGTGTTGTTCTTGCTGTTAGGTGTTGCTGAGTCATTTCTGACACATAATGCCCCTATGTTTTGCAAAACAAATCACTCCCTGATCTCATATCATTCCCACAACCGTTGCCATGTTTAAGCTCATTGTTATAGATACTGTGTCATTGCATCGTGTTGAGGGCCTTCCTCTTTTTTGTTGACCCATTACTTTATGAAGAATGGTATTTTCTCCAGGAACTGACCCTTCTTCATACTATGTCCAGAATACATCAGAAGAAGTCTCACAATCCTTGCTTCTATAAAACACTCTGGCTGCACTTCTCACTTCTTGCTTAATTTGGACATCATCATCAGGAGGGACCAATCCCTGGAATAAATCATGGCAAAAGCTTGCTGAAATAGAGGGTCAGTGATGAACAAGGAGACTGACCATATTTGTAATATCCAACAGTTCCTTGTTCTTGAATTATATATAATTGTATATAATTTTGTTAGTTCATAATTTCAATATCTTTGATATAGTTACAGGAAACCATTTTACTATATGTGAATTTATGGTTGCCATTACAAGTTTTTTAATGTGTGTGTAATGAAAATGTTCATCAAATCATTAATTTTCTTATGGTTTTCTCATCTGGGGTCGTGTTTAGAGAATCATTAACTTCACAATTGTAAAAATTTCTTTTATGTTTTAATCTAGATATAGATGAGGAGGAGAGAGGTATATGAGAACCAAGGAAAACACAATTTTTGAATTTTGAAGAAAAGGAAGGAATATATAAATAAGTAAAGAATTCTACTTAGATGTGTATAAATAATTTTAAAACAATTAGATATGTATAAACTTTAGTTTGGTGCCTGCAGAGTTTTTTTTAAGCTAATGGGCTTCATTTTGCTACGAAGAAGGAAACAATTTGGGGCCAATACAAAGACCATTTGGGGCTGACATTGTCCTCCAGAACAGAAGATTTATGAGGACAAGAATAAGGATTTTTATTGTTCACAGTTGTATTTCCAGTTGCCTTCATATTGCTTAAAAAAAACTTGTTGAATGAAGAATGAACAAATGACAACAAAATCTTTTTTTTCATTAAACATACTTTATTTATTTATTAAATAAAAAAATGAAAGTGTACATACTCTGTGCTTACAATACTAGGTTAAGAGAGGTGGAGTACATAAGTTGTGTCAAAGTCCCATTAATATTGATCTTCTTACTAATATGAATTGTCAGCAATTTCACCCTATCAAATTTCTAACAATTATCTAATCTAAACCCTCACCCCTTGCCTTCCTGCCCTCCCACCTTCCCCACCCTTGTAGCTGTCAGAGTCTTTTCTATTATGTATGAGTACGCTTTTAAGTTTTTATCGTAGGCGTCTCATATAATGATTGTGTTGATCTATCTGCTTGAGAGTAGTCCTCTTTTTTGCTGACACTCCAGTCTGTCAAGCATGATGTCCTTCTGCTGCTGACTAGTTTAACTCAATATAATGTCCTCCAGTTGAGACCAAATTGAGAGATGTATCCTGCTATCGTCATTGTTCTTTATCAGTGTATAGTACTCCAATTTGGTAAGTGGTGTCTTGAAAGCTAGCAAGTGGCCGTCTAAGAAGCATCAACTTGTCCCAGCCTACCTGGAGCAAAGGAGAATGAAGAACACCAATGATACAAGGAAAATATGAGCCCAAGAGACAGAAAGGGCCACATAGATCAGAGATATATCAACATGAGAGTGGAAGAACTAGATGGCACCCAGCTACTACCAATGATTGCCCTGACAGAGAACTGAAAAAAGAGACCTTGATGGAGCAGGAGAAACATAGGGTACAGAATTTAAACTGTAGTGAAAAAGACCAGAGCTGATGATCTGACAGACTAAAGCGTCCTTAGAAGACATGACCCCTAGACTCTATTACGGAAGGCAATGCTTCAGGCAAATATTGAACAAGTCTCTAAGACATAAAATGATACTAGTGAGGAGTGTGCTTCCTGGCTTACAGGAGGCTAACTGTATACTTCCTGTCTGGAGGTGAGGTGAGAAAGCAGACAGGGACCGGAGCTGGTTGGATGGACATGGAAAATACAGAGTGGAGAGAAGGAGTATCATGTCACAGCATGGGAGAGAACAACTATGCCACATAACAACGTTTCTGTTGAATTGTCAACTTTCCCTTTAAAAACACACACACACACACACACACACACACACACACACACACACACACACACACAGAATGGGAATTCCAGAATACTTGACTGTGCTTGTATATGGATCAGGAGGCAGTTGTGTGAACAGAACAAGGGAACACAGCATGGTTTAAAGTCAGGAAAGGTGTGCATCAGGGTTGTATCCTTTCACCATACTTTTTCAGTATGCATGCTGAGCAAATAATCTGCAAAGCTGAACTATATGAGGAAGAACAAGGCATCAGGATTTAAGAAAGACTCATTAACAACCTATGTTATGCAAACAACACTATTTTGTTTGCTAAAAGTGAAGAGGATGAAGATCAAAGATCACAATCTTCAATATGAACTAATCTTAACGTAAGAAAACAAAAGTCTTCACAACTGGACCAGTAAACATCATGATAAACAGAGAAAGGAATGAAGTTGTCAAGGATTTCGTTTTATGTGGATCCACAGTCAATACCTGTGGAAACAGCAGTCAAGAAATCAAACAACACGTTGCACTGGGAAAATCTACTGCAAAACACCTCTTGAAAGTGTTAAAAAGCAAATATGTCACCTTGAGGACAGAAGTGCCTCTGACCCAAGCCGTGGTGTTTTCAGTTGCTTCCTGTGCAAGTGAAAGCTGGATAATGTCGAACAGTAATGAGTATACCATGAACTGTTGAAACAAATGAACACATTTGTCTTGGAAGAAGTACAGCCAGAATACTCCTTTAGAGGCAAGGATGGCCTCATGGATTAAACTATGTCCCCCCTCAAATGTACATAGCAGTTTTGCAGACCCGTGATTCCAGGTACTGTGCGATGTTCCTGTATGTTGTAAACCCTGCTTTTATGATGTTAATGAGAGGGGATGGGCAGCAGTTGTGTTAGTGGGTCAGGACTCAATGTGTGGAATTTTATTGAGCCTTGGGGCAGCCTTGTGAGATATAAAGGAAAGGGAGGCAAGCAGACATCTGGCGACTTCGGATCACCAAGAAGCAGTGCCAACTGGGGAGGTGTTTTAAATGATTCCCATAAATAAAGGCCTAAAGCAAGTAAGAAAGATGGGCAAATAAGAGGGGAAGAGTACAACACATCTTGATTCAGCCAAAGGAGTCTAGAAAGACAATATATCAGGATTGCCAATCAAGTTCACGAACTCATCCTAGAACAAGTGCTACATACCTCATTGCTGAATGTCACTCTGGTCATCTTTGAAGTACAACTCTTGGGAAGCTGTGCACCAACGTCAGTGCCTAGTCCACCCTTCAAAGCAATTTTGGATCCCTTTTTCTGAAATGACTATCAGAGCTGTTGTCATATTACCCTTGATGGCCTGAGTGTCACAGAAATGTCTTCCTTTCAATATTTTCTTTATCGTCAGGTAAAGAAAAAAATTATCGGGGCCAGATAAGGTGAGTAGGGAGGGTATTCTATACAGTTATTAGTTTACTGACTAAGACTCCCTCATAGACAACTGTATACTTGTTTGTGAACTTGCCATCTTGCCACTGTGGGCAATGGCCATTCTAGAAAGAGTTCCAAAATTGTTTGGAAGGGTGGACTAGGTCCTGGTGTCAGTGCATAGGGAGTACTTTGAAGTTCACCATAGTGATATTCCGCAAAGAGGTAGGTAGCACTTTTTCTAGGACGAATTCACAAACTTAATTGTCATACCTTGTATGTATGTGTATGTATGCATGTATACATATATGTGTGTATATATATGTACATATATTCACACACACATATGTATATATATATATAAAATCCACTGGTGTCAAGTTGATTCCAACTTATAGTGACCCTATAACCAAAAATACCAAGCCCAGTGCTGTCAAATTGTATGTATATAGACATACACAGTATATATATACATAGATATATGAAAGCACACACTTACACACATACATATATTCATAAGAGAAGTATTTGAAAGGAGGAAAATGTTTCTCATATGTTTTGTCAGATACCAGTGTGAACTATCCTCAAATTGACAACAATAAATAATTTTGTTAGCATACAGATCCATGAATTCATAAAAATAGTGATAGCTAATGAATGTTTTGATGTTTGCTGTGTGATGACCAGTGTTGTAATATTTCACATAAGTTAAATTCATTATAATCCTTATTTCACTCTTGTAGTAGGCATCATCAAGTTTCTCCTTTATACATATGAATCCAAGGCATCTTGTCAGAAGAAGGTCAAAAACTGTGGCATATCTGAGCTAATTCTACTGGTTTTCTGTAAGGAGTCTGAGGAACTTGCTCAGTTCACACAGCTGACATGTGAAACCATCAGGATTTAAACCTGGGAACTCTGACTCTAGAATCTATCTAATCACCACACTGTACTCTCTCTGTAACGTGGAATATAATGATTATTGGTGTAAAGAAGAAGATAACTAAAATTATGTCATTGTTTGGTGATGAGTTGATGTTAGGTGCCATCAAGTCAACTCCAACTCATAGTAACACTATGCACAACAGGATTGTGCCTGGTCTTGCGCCACGCCAACTGTTGTTTTTATGCTTAAGCTCATTGTTGCAGCCACTGTCTCAGTCCATCTTGTTGACAGTCTTCCTCTTTTTTTGCTGACTCTCCACTCTAACAAGCATGATGTCCTTCTCCAGGGACTGATCCTTCCTGACAACATGTCTAAAGACTGTAAGATGCGGTCTCGCCATCCTTGCTTCCAAGGAGCACTCTAGTTGTACTTCTTCCAGGACAGATCTGTTTGTTCTTTCAGCTGTCGGTGGTACATTCAATACTCTTTTTCAACACAATGCAGAGGTGTCAATTCTTATTCTGTCTTCTTTATTCACTGCTCAGCTTTCACATACATATGACGTGATTGAAAATGCCATGGTTTGGGTACACCTTAGTCTTCAAGGTGACATCTTTACTTTTCAACATTTTAAAGAGATCCTTTGCAGCAGATTTTCCCAATGTTACACATCTGACTGCTGCTTTCATGAGTGTTGATTGTGGAGACAAATAAAATGAAATCCTTGACAACTGCAGTCGTTTCTCTGTTTATCAAGATGTTGCTTACTGGTCCAGTTGTGAGGAGTTTTGCCTTTTTGGTGATGAGGTGCAATCCATACTGAAGTTTGTGGTCCTTGATCTTCATCAGTATGTGTTTTAAGTCTTCTTTATTTCCAGCAAATAAGGTATGGTCATCAGAGTAATGCAGGTTGCTTATGAGTCGTCTTTCAACCCTGATGCCTCATTCTTCTTTGTATAGTCCAGTTTCTCAGATTACTTGCTCAGCATACAGATTGAAAAGGCATGGTGTCACACACCGTTCCTGACTTTAGACCATGTAGTGTCCCCTTGTTCTGTTCACACGACAGCCTCTTCATCCATGCACGGATTCCTCGTGAGCATGTTAAGTGTAATGGAATTCCCATTTTACAATGTTAGCTATAATTTATTACAATCCACACAGTTGAATACCTTTACGTAGTCAATGAAACACAAGTAAACGTCTTTCTAGTATTCTCTGCTTCCAGCCAAGGTCCATCTGACACCACCAACAATATTCATCGTTCCACGTCCTCTTCTGAACTCAGTTTCACCTTCTGGCAGTTCACTGTCAATATACTGTTCCAGTCACTGTTGAACAACCTTTAGAAAATTTTACTTGAGTGTGATAGTAATGATTTTATTCAGTCATTTCCACATTCAGTTTGATCACTTTTCTTGGGAATAGGGACAAATATGAAATCTCTTCCAGTAAGTTGGCTGGGCAGCTGTCCACCAAATTTCTTGGCATCATCTATATTTAAATATGTAGCATGAGGCAGTCAATTTGTGCTTATTAGTGATGTATAATCTTAATTCTGGGAACCGCTTATAAATTAACTCAGGTGTATAGTTGGTCCAAGAGCTAGATTTCAAATAGTGACTGCTTGGTCACAACCTGATTGCCATAATCGCTGAAGTCTTTAAATGATGACCAGTGGTGGTCATCAAGACAAAGACACTTTAGCACTGAATAAAAATACATATTTCTTGTGATCTTCAACTCACTGTTTAGAGCTTTGGAGATTAAATACATTATCTTTCACAGACAAGAAAGATCTGAGAGTGTCAGAACTTGGAGGGCAGAGATAAATATTAGAGGTACTTAGTTTCAGAGCATTTTTATTTCAAAGAGCAATATGTATGCTTTTAATGGTACGATTATCTTGTAGAGTCAGTATATTTTAAAATTCGAGTGTTGCAACTGCTCGTTAATTTTAGAGCCAGTTGTATTATTTGCAAAAGATTTCATTGCCTAGATAACAAGCTTTTTTTAATCTATATTAAGTGAAATTTTACAATCCAAATCAATTTTCCATATCTGCCTTTCTGCAACTCTATTTACTGTCCTCACCCTGTGACAGCACACTTTTCCTTTTCACTCTTCACTTCCAACCAACAGTTGTCCCCTTCACTTTACTCTGTCCTCTCCCCTCTAGAAAGAAACCAGTATGACAGCTTCATGTAAGTATAGAAAACTATAAAGTACACACAACACATGTTTCACTTTATGTCCCCCAGTCCAGTCCATTCTTTGTCTGAAGTGTTGGCTTCAGTACTGGTTTCAGCACTGGACCAGCAGAGAATCTAGGGTCCACATTCTCAGGGAAACCTCCAGTCTGTTGGTCCATCAATTCTGGTCTTTTAACAGAGTTCTTGATCTGCACATCACTTTTTCTTGTGCTATTACATTAGGAACTCTACACTGTGTTCCCTATCAAGACTTTCCTTGGTGGTAGCCGGGCACCATCTGGTTCTTCTGGTCTTGTGCTGATCTCCCAATAGTATGGGTCCTTATGTCTTCTGTGCTTGTTTGTTCTTGTGTCTTTGATGTTCTCAGTTGTCATCTGTTCCAGGTGGGTTGGAATTAAGTGATGCTCCTCAGAAAGCAGCTTGCTAGCTTTTAAGACCCTAGATGCCACTCACCAATATAGAGTACAGAAGATTCTCTTAGAAAAAGACTAGTTATATCAATTAACCTTGATGTCCCCTGAAAACATGGTCTCTAGATCCCTGTGCTTGCTACTCTGTCCTTTGAAATGTTGGGCTGAGTTTAGAAAAATCTTTTAGCTTATGGTGTAGTAGAGTTACACTGGTCTGCCTTCTACTGTGTGCTGTCGCCCCTTCACCCAACCAAATTCTTATCGACTATCTAATCTTGGCCAAATGGACCAGTAAGCAACATTGTTATAAATGGAGAATGGATTGAGGTTGTCAAAGATTTCATTTTTCTTGGGTCCACAATCAATGCCCTTGGAAACAGCAGTCAAGAAATCAAAAGATGCATTGCACTGGGAAAATCTGCTGCAAAGGACCTCTTCAATGGATTCAAAAGTAAGAGTGTCACCTTGAAGACTACAGTGCTTCTGACCCAAGCCATGGTATTTTCAGTTGCATCGTATACATGTGAAAGCTGAACCATGAACAAAGAAGACAGAAGAAGAATTGATGCCTTTGAAGAATGTTGAACGTATCATGGACCACCAAAAGAACCAACAGATCTGTTCTGGAAGAAGTACAACCAGAGTGGTCCTTGGAAGCAAAGATGGCAAGACTGCATCTTACATACTTTGGACATGTTGTCAGGAAGTATCAATCCCTGGAGAAGGACATCATGATTGTTAGAGTGGAGGGTCAGTGTAAAAGAGGAAAACCCTCGGCGAAATGGATCAACAGTGTGGCCACAACAATGGGCTTAAGCATAAAAATTATTGTGGACATGGTGCAAGACCTGGCAGAGTTTTGTTCTGTTGTTCGTAGGGTCACTATGAGTCGGAACCGACTCGATGCCATCTAACAACAACATGTAACCTTGAACAACCTTCTCCTTCCCTCCCCACCCTTGTAGTCATCAAAGAGTATTTTCTTCTGTGTATAAGTCCTTTCTTAAGTCCTTATAATAGTGGTCACATACAATATTTGTCTTTTTGCAGCTGACTGATTTCACTCAGTGTGTTTTTCAGTTGATTCCAAGTTATGTTTCATAAAATCATGGTTGTTTTTTCTAAACAACAATTTTTAAAAAATATATTTTCTCATTTCCCTGCCCTCAGTTTTACCTCATATTGAATAAATTTTTCATTTACTAAATTTGTCCTTGTGAAACATCAGGACATGGCCTAATCCCATTGTTTCATCAGCTGACTTTTTCTACGGCACTTGAAGTCAATTGGATGCTCACCTGGATGGGTTAGATCATCTTTCTTGATGAATTTGCAGACAATTTTGGGAAATTTTATTCATTTTTTACTCTGAATTAGAGTCCATGAGTGTTGTATATGTTTAACAAATTGAGCAACAGGATGTCTTCTGGTTCTAGTTCACCCAGAAGGGGCCTGGAGTCATCCAATTGGTTTGTGTAATGTTTCACTAGTATTAAAACACTAGTGTTTGCAAATTCATTTAAAATAGTGAGATTTTGTGACAGGTTTCATCCCCTTCTCTGAAGTCACATGTTCAAGAAGGAGGAGTCCTGTCAAGAATCTGTAGTTTAACACACGAACACACGTCAAGAAAACAGTAGGATTCTTAGTGGCACTGCAGGGGACACCCAAGAGAGCTGCAGCCTGGAGAGCAAATGCTGAACCTGGATCTGTTTCTCTCAGAGTGGGCTCTGCACAAATGGAGAAGTAGAACATCAAGGGAACTTGCTCTGGAGCATGGTAATGTAGAGCTTCAGTATTTCTTAGAAAACAGAGTGGCTGAGTTGGTGAAACAATTTTTGGAGGTAGAAGAACAAAAACTTAGACCTGTATGGTGCTGATTCTTCTGGTTTTGTGTCACAAGGCTAAGATTAAATGCATACTGTAAATCTCTGCAGAAAAATCTTCCCTTCTACCCATATTATGAAAGATGAAAGTTGTTCTTTATTATTACTATTTCCTTATTTTTTATTTCAAACATTTTAATTCATTCAAAATAAAAGAGAAAAACTACTGATTCTAAAATTGTACTTTATCAGTGAAGACTGTGAAGCTAGGAAGGACCCAGGTATTTTGGATCCATTTCCAAATCTTGTGTACCTGTGAAATTATTTGCAGACTCCCAATGTCAGTAGGATTTCAACCCCTTCTGACTGAACCTTTGGGGGCTGTAGTGATAATGAAAATTATCAACTATGAAAACAGCAGCATGGGGTGGACTTCAGCTTTAAAATAATTTTCATTTTTGCATTCGTGTACTTTTAACTGAGTTTAAATTTTATATGTTTTAAACTTAAAATTTTAATTTAAATGTTAGTAAAATGTATTAAATTTAATATAATTTTCAGATTTTATTCAGGAGCCAGGTACAATTACGCACTCACATGTATATCAAAATAAATACTACTTATTAATTCCCCCTGCTCAGACATTATAAAATTTTGATGGTGTGTGACAACTTTTGATGCATTTCCAAGATATTTTTCTTCCTTTTGGTCCATCTTGGTCAATGGTAGAAACCAAGATCGAATATTACTCTTTTTTCTTTTGAATACTAGGATATTATTCTTGAAAAACAAATTCTGAGGAAATCAACCAGTCTCAATCCTGAAATGACTGTATCAACCAGTAGATGCAGTTAGTCTGGTGAGTATGTATTCTATTGAATTACGGCAACAGTTTGAAGTAAATTCTTCATAATATTGGGGAAATATACTTGAAATGATGTAGTAACTAAAAAACAGTTTTTGTATTTTATCTATGCATGTATACTAGTTTGGTATTTAACAATTATTTTTCAGTAAAATATTTTCTACTGGTCATTTTTTAACAGAAACTTTTTGTATGTTATATTTGCTTCAGGTGGTAGGCAGTTATTTTTGTATACTCGGTAACAAGAAAGTGAAGTGGATGATTGGTAATCTGCTGAGTTGTTAAAAGTTTGGCAGTTCTGTCTGTTCCTGAATGTCTTGAGGAACCGTCTCTGTATCACATTACTAAAGAGTGCTGAATTTGTTAGCCCTTCAGATAGAGACAAATATTTTAAATTATGTTTTATCAACTTGAATAAACTGGTGATTTTTTACTGCATAGGTAAAATGACAGTCTTTTTCATTCATTCTTCACTGTCTCTCATCCCGTTCAGGTAACTTCACAAGCAGTCAGCCTAAATTTTTATGTAAGGAAAATGCCAACTAATAGCATTATTTGATTTTTTTTATTGTTATTCATAGTGTCACTTACCTTTTTATTTAGTTGAAAATTATATATACTTAAAGGGGCTGCTGTAGGGTTAGGGATACAGTGAACAGCACTAGCCATCACATCAGCTTTTAAAGCTCGTAGAGTGATACAGGGGAAGGTTAAACAAGCACGTACCCACATGATGCATGATTATAATTGCTTCTTATAAAAATTGTGATGACCAATGTTTCTGGAATACATTATGTCATAAGCATTGTTCTAAGGACTTTTTATATATTTTACTCAGTTATTCTTCACCCCAACACTATATATATGCACTTCATTTTACTATGTTTTAGGTAAAAGTTTACTGAGCAAATTAGTCTCTCATTCAAAAGTTTATACATGAATTGTTATGTGATATTGGTTGCAATCCATGAAAAGTGTCAGTAGTCTCCACTTTTCTACTCTGGATTTCCCATTTTTATTTGTCTCATTTTCCTGTTCTTTCTGGCCTTCTTGTCTTTGTTTTGAGGTAGATGTTTTTCTTGTATACTTGATTTACTATGTTCCTCCCATATGTTATTGTTTCTTTTATAGGCCTATCTTATCTTTTGCTGAAAGGTGAACTTTGGGAGTGGCTGCAGTTCTGATTTAGAACGGTGTCCAGGAGACACAGTCTCAGAGATTCCTCCAGTCTCTGTCAGGCCAGTAAGTCTGGTCTTTATGTACCTTTGAATTTTTTTCCTACATTTTTCTCCCGCTCTGTCCGGGACCCTCTACTGTGATCCCTGTCAAGAGTGGTCATTAGTGTTATCTGGACACCATCTAGTTCTTATGGGCTTGGGTTAGTGGAGGTGGCAGTTCATGTGGTCCATTCATCCTTTGGACTAATCTTTTCCTTGTGTATTTGGTTTCCTTTTTTCTCCTTTCCTCTGGATGGGATGAAATGAATAGATGTGTCTTAGATGGCTGCTTGCAAGCTTATAAGACTCCAGACACTACCCAGCAAAGTAGGATGTAGAACATTTCCTATATGAACTATGCTATGCCACTTTACCTAGATGTCCCTCAGGACTTGGTCCCTAGCACTCAGTCTCAGTAACTCTATCCCACAAGGTGTTTGGATGCATCCAGGAAGTTTCTATGACTGTGCCCCCTTTGTGCTCTGTTTTATATATGTGAATATACAGTCTGTACCTACAAATATATGTGCAAAATTATCCAAAGCTTAACCTATATATGTACATGGATATACTCTTATAGACCCTTCTTCTCCTATACAGCATATATGTCTATGTATCTGCTTATAAGTTATTATTTGTTTTTAATTTTTTTTATAGTTTTATATGCTCTAGTATTTATTGTGATTGCCTTTTTTTCCCCTTGCATTCCACTAAGTGTCTACCTTTCCCTTGGTTAAAGTGTGCTGGTTTTCCCTATATTGTGTATTGTTCTTCCCTTTACCACAGTTAATACTTGTCTACTATCTAGTTAGTGATTTCTCCTCTTCCCTTTCCCTCCTTCATAACCATCAGAAATTGTTTCTTTCTGCATGTAAACCTTTTCCTGTGTTTTTATAATAGTGATCTCATGTTTGTCCTTTTGTGATTGACTTATTTCACATAGCATAATGGTCTTCAGATTCACCCATGTTGTGAAATGTCTCATAGATTCGTCATTGCTCTTTATCATTTGTAGTGTTCCACAGTGTGTATGTACCATGATTTATTTACTTATCCATTCATCTGTTGGTGGACATTTAGGTTGTTTTCATCTTTTCGTTATTATGAATAATGCTGCAATGATTATGAGTGTGTGAATCTCTATTCACATGATGCCTCTTATCTCTCTAGTATATATTTCTAGGAGTGGGGTTGCTGGATCACGTGGTATTTCTAATTCTAGCTTTTTAAGAAAGTGTCATATAATTTCCTGTAGTGGTTGTTCCGTTTTATATTCCCACTACCAGTGTATGAGAGATCCAATCTCCCTACAACCTCACCAGTGTTTCTTGTTTTCTAAATTTTTGATCAGTTTCATTCTTGCAGGGATAAGATGGTATCTCATCACAGTTTTGGTTTGCATTTCTCTAATGGCTAATGATTGCAAATGTCTTTTCATGTATTTGTCAGCTGCTTGAACATTTTCTGTGGTGAAGTGTCTGTCCTTTGCCCATTTTGTGTTTGCACTGCTTGTCTTTTCATTGTTCAGTTGTTAACATTTTCTGTGTATTTTAGAGGTTAAACTTTTACTGATATGTAATTTGCCGAAGCCTGTCACCCACAAAAGCCTCTGTGAGTAAAGCTATATGCCTATGTGATGACGAGTGGATGCATCTCACCCTTGACATATTTTTGGCTGTACTCTCCCTGATGATATTTTGCATCCTAATTAAACCTTCCTCAAAAGTACCCTTTTATCTCTTGGCACAAGGATCCAGGAAAATGCCTTCTAAGAAGGGCTTTACAACCCCCTCGGCTTAATGAATCCTGACACAGAACGCCCAGCCTGGGAAGGCCCAGCCCAGGAACGCCCAGCCTGGGAATGCCAAGACCGGCCCTGCTGGCTTCCCCCAACTGCATGTCCCCCTCCACATGTGAAATGCAAGATTGCAGGAAGGCCCTGGGAAGCTCCCCAGGGACGACCCCCCCCCACAGCTCTTAGATATAGACATCCCAATCCCTGCATCAGGAAGATGGATAGGCTCCCAAGTCTATTATATTTGGTATCGCAAATGAGTAAATACTAAAGAAATATCCTTCTTAGAACAGTTAAGAAAGGCATAGGGTGGGGGATGGTAGGTGTTTACTGTCCCCACAGGAAGAGATAAAATAAAGAGCAAAGAAGGAACAAATAGAGACAGCCAGATTATAAACTTTTAGATGAGTTTTACCCCTCCTTCTGCACCTTTTAACCTTGAAGCATAGATAGAGCTGGCTTGAGCTCAAGGCATAATTTTGTTTTCATTGTTGATTATAACCACAATATACTTGCCTCGGGCCATTATCTAATAGGCCCTAATGATTAGCATGAAAAAAGACCTCAAGGTATCAGCCAACAGCTTATGTGGTCAAAGAGAAATCACTTCACCTCACTGATCATATAAAAAATAAAGACAGGCCTTGATGGGTTGCTTATCTCCAGATTCCTGGTTGTCTCAGTCTCATTTCTTTGCTGACACCGACCCTTTCTTCATGATCCCTGACCCTGCCGAGGCTGGCCCCTGGCAGTAATTGCCAAAGATTTTTTCCCCACTCTAAAATTTCTCTTTTTACTCTCGGAAACGTCTTCTGAGGAGTGTAAGTATTTAATTTTCAAGAGGTTCTAGTTATCTAGTTTATGTTCCAGACTGTGTGCATTATTAATTATGCTTGATATTCTGTTTACATCATAAATTAGGATCCCTAGGAAATCCTAGTGGCTTAGTGGTTAAGTGCTGGAGTTGCTAACCGAAGGGTCAGCAGCTTCAGTCCTCTAGGTGCTACTTGGAAACCGTATGGGACAGTCTTACTCTGTCTTATAGGACCACTATGAATTGGGATTAACTAGATGGCAATGAGTTTGGTTTTGGTTAGTGTTGTCTCTATATTTTCTTCCATGAATGTTATATTTTCCATATTGAGTTAGTTTTTCTGCATAAGGAGAGGTGTGAATCTTGTTTTGTTTTTCTGGAAATGGATATCTAGTGTGACATCACTATTTGTTGAAGAGATCATTTCTTCTCCATTTAACAGACTTCAACATTTTGTCAAAGATCAGATGCCTGTAGGTGAGTGGATTCACTTCTGGATTCTCAATTCTATTCAATGGATCTATATGTCTGTCATTGTACCAGTGCCAGGCTGTTCTGACTACTGTAGCTGTATAGTAGCTTCTGAGATCATGTTGTGTGTGGCCTCATATTTTGTTCTTCTTTTTCAGTAATATTTTACTTATCTGATAGTACTTTCTTTTCCATGTAAAGTTGGTGATTAGTTTTTCCATCTAGTTAAAGAATGTTGCTGGAATTTGGATTTGGGTTGCATTGTGTCTATGGATTGCTTTGGTTAGTATTGACATTTTTACAATATTAATTCTATCCATGAGCATGGTATGTTTTTTCATTTTTGAAGGTCTCTTTTGGTTTCTTGCAGTAGCATTTTGTAGTTTTCTTTATGTAGGTCTTTTAGGTCCCTAGGTAGACTTATTTCTAAGTATTTTGTCTTTTCAGGGGACTATTGATTTCCTTCTAGGAGTTCTCTTCATTACTGTAGAAGAATACAACTGATTTTTGTATATTCATCTTTTACCCTGCCACTTGGCTGAATCATATTAAGTCCCTTCACTTTCATGTGTATTTTCTGGAGCTTTCTATGTATGGGATCCTGTCACCTGTGAATACGTGTAGTTTTACTGCTGGTTTACCAATTTGGTTGCCTTTATTTATCTTTCTTGTCTTATTGCTTGAGCTAGGACTTCCAGTGCAATCTAACCCTACACATTTTTTTTTTTTATTGTGATTGAGTGAAAGTATACAATCCAAGTTAAATTTGTATGCCCGCCTACCTGCAGCTCTTTCCGCTCTCCTTGCCTGGTGACAGCATACTTCCCTTTCCTTTCCATACATGTCATATCCTCTTAACAATTTCCTGTCCACTCTTCTTCACCCTCTCCTCTCCCTTCTAGTAAGAGGCTAGTATGACAACATCCTACAGATTCATAGAACCATAAAGTGAACATACCATATGGTCACTTTGTGTCCTCGAGTCCAATCCATTCCTGCCTGAAGAGCTGACCTCAGTAATTATTTATGATCAGGGGCAGCAGCAGGCCTAGCGGCCATGCTCCCAGGGAAATTTCCAGGCCTTTGGACCATCGATTGCAGTCTTTTAGTGAAGGTCTTGAGGTGAACCCCTCTTTTTCTTGTGTTGCTACTGGGTCTCAACATTGTGTGTCCCATCACAGCTATCATTGGTGGTAGTTGGGCACCATCTGGTTCTTCTGGTCACGTGTTGATACAGTCACCCATTCATGTGGGTCCTTCTGTCTTTTGTGGTCTTTTTCCTTCATGTTTTTGTTGTCTTTGATGATCATCTGTTCCGGCTGAGTTTTTTTTTTTTTTCAAGTGCCTAAAGACTCCAGACTCCACTTACCAATATGGAGTGTAGAAGACTCTCTTAACAATAGACCAGTTATGCCAATTGGCCTCGATGTTCCCTGAGAGCATGGACCCTGGGCTTTGGCCCCTATTTCTCTATCCTTGCAACAATGCATTAAGATCAGATGAATTTTCAGTTTATGTTGAAGTCCAGTTCAGTTGATCTTTCTAATGTATGCTGTCACTGATTTCACCCAACCAAATTTCTATCAACTATCTAATCTGTTATTTACCCTTTCCTTCCTCCCCTCCCCTCCCTTGCAGCCATCAAAGAGTCAAGTTGAAACTGAAGAAAATTAGAACAAGGCCACGAGAGCCAAAGAATGACCTTGACTACATCCCACCTGAATTTAGAGACCATCTCAAGAACAGATTTGATGTGTTGGGCACTAATGACCGAAGACCAGATGAATTACTGAATGGCATCAAAGACATCATCCAGGAAGAATGCCAGAGGTCACTAAAAAGACAGGAAAGGAAGAGAAGACCTACTGGCATGTCAGAAGAGGCTCTGCAACTTGCTCTTGAACACTGAGTAGCTAAAGCAAAAGGAAGGAATGATGAAGTAAAAGAACTGAATAGAAGATTTCAAAGGGCCACTCAAGAAGACAAAGGTTACGATGACTTATGCAAAGAGCTGGAAATGGAAAACCAAAAGGGTAGAACATATTCTGCATTTCTCAAACTGAAAGAACTGAAGGAAAACATTTCAAAGCCTCAAGTTTCAATGGTGAAGGATTCTACAAGGAAAATATTAAACCACCCAGGGAGCATCCAAAGAAGGTGGAAGGAATACACAGAATCATTATACCAGAAAGAACTTGTCGATGTTTAGCCATTTGAAGAGGTAGCATATGATCAAGAGCTGATCGTATTGAAGGAAGAAGTTGAAGCTGCATTGAAGGCATTGGCAAAAGACAAGTCTCCAGGAATTGATGGCATATCAACTGATATATTTCAATAAACAGATGCAGCACCGGAAGTGCACACTTGTCTATGTCAAGCAATTTGGAGGACAGATACCTGGCCAACTGACTGGAGGAAATACATCTTTAAGCCCATTCTGAAGCAAGATGATCCAGCTGAGTGTGGAAATTGCTGAACAGTATTGTTACTATCACACACAAGTAAAATGTTGCTCAAGATCATTTAGAAGTGACTGTAACAATCTATTTACAAGGAACTGCCAAAAATCCAAGGTGGATTCAGAAGAGGATGTGGAAACAAGGATATCATTGCTGACGTCAGATGGATCTTGGCTGAAAGCAGAAAATACCAGGAAGATGTTTACGTGTGTTTTATTGACTATGCAAAGGCATTTGACTGTGTGAATCATGATAAATTATGGCTAACATTGTGAAAAATGGGAATTCCAGAACACTTATTTGTGCCCTTAAGAAATCTGTACATGGATCAAGAGGCAGTGGTGAGAACAGAACAAGGGAACACTGCATGGTTTAAAGTCAGGAAAGGTGTGCATCATGATTGTATCCTTTCACCATACCTTATCAATCGGTATGCAGAGCAAATAATCCAAGAAGCTGGGTTGTACGAAGAAGAACGACTCATCAGGATTGGAGGAAAACTCATTAACAACCTGTGTTATGTAGACAACACCACCTTACTTGCTGGAAGTGAAGATTTGAAACACCAGTGAAGATCAGGGACCACAGCCACAACTGGGCCAGTAAACAACACAGTCATAAATGGAAAAATGGTTGAGGTTTTCAAGGATTTCATTTTACTGAGTCCATAATCAATACCCATGGAAGGAGTCATCAAGAAATCAAAAGACACATTGCATTGGGATGCTCTACTGTGAAGGATGTCTTTAAAGTACTGAGAAATAACTACATCTCCTTGAAGTCTAAGGTGTGCCTGATCCAGCCATGGTATTTTCAATTGCATCATAAGCATGTGAAAGCTGAACAATGAACAAAGAAGACAGGAGAATTTATGCCATTGAACTGTGGTGTTGGAGAAGAATGTTGAATGTACCATGGACCACCAAAAGAACAAACAGATCTGTTCTGGAAGAAGCACAACCAGAGTGCTTCTTGGAAGCAAAGATAGCAAGACTGCTTCTTACATCCTTTGGACATGTTCTGAGGAAGGATCAGTCCCTGGAGAAGGACATCATGCTTGATAGAGTGGTGGGTCAGTAAAAAAGAGGAAGATCCTCAACGAGATGAATCGATGCAGCTGCCAGCAACAATGGGCTTAAGCATAAAAATGATTGCGGGTGTGGTGCAAGACCAGGACGTGTTTTTTTCTGTTGTTCATAGGGTCGCTATGAGTTGGAACCAACTCAATGGGACCTAACAACTACTTTCATTGAAAACTCACCATTGACTTTGACATAGTTTTCTTTCTAGAAAAATTAGTGATCAAAAGGTTTAGTGTTTAAAGGAAATTGTTTAAAGATGCTATCAGAATAAGAGTTGATCAAAGAAAATTTAAATGTCAAGTATCACAAAACAGTTTCATCATGGATAATGTACAACAGTCAAATACAATACGAGGTTAATACCTACTGATGGATTTTAATAAGAAAAATAAATTGTAAAGTATATGGCAAAGAGCCTGCTAATTTTCTTAACAAATAATGAGTATTTTCAAATCTATTTTGTGCAGTCAAGTAGAAAAAAGTAGGATGTGTGGTGTAGGATATGAAGGGACTTTTTTTTTTTCAAAAAAAAGGTATAAGTGCACATAACTATATAAAAGCCACTCTAATTTCTCTTACAACTAAATATGCAAACTGAGACTATCAGACTCCATTTCTCTTCTATCATACTGGCAAGTGTTTTAGAATGGGTGTATTACCCAGCATTGGGGAGATGAGAAAATAGACTGTCTGGTAAATGCATTCAAGAGCACCAGTAGGTGTAGGCATTTTGGAAAACAATTTCTTAGTATTTATCAAAACAAAAATACACAAGCTGTTCGATGGCTAACAATTGTACTTCCAGAAATTTATTTTGTAGGTATGCTTGTATAAATGCACAAAATCATGAAAGCAGTGTATTGTATGTGATGTTAAAAACTAGAAATGTTCTAAGTATTCATCAGCAGGACCACATTACAGAAGCGTGAATAAATCCATATAGATGGTTAAAAGCAATGAACAAGTAGTGATAAGTAGGATGGACAAAAATTACAATAGTAAGCTAATAAAAATCGAGTTACAGAATTTCATATGTGGCACATTCTGCTTCGTGTAAAGTATGAGCAGGATATGCATTACAATAGGCAGGGATAACAGTGACTGTCTTTGGGGACTGGAATTATGTCTGAAGGCAGGGAGGCTTTCTTTTTCATTTTATAGTCTGCTGATTTTATGTTTAAATAGTGAATGCACACTCTGTTCATAAAAGAGAGATAAAGTTTGAAAAGTAAATAAGAATGATTTAGCTTTATGATTCTATTCAGATTTGGTCATAAACTAACTTTGACTTCACAATTTCAATAGTATTCTTTAACCTTGTTCTCCAGAAACATTCAAGCTGTTATTATCAATTAGTTGCTCTGTTTATGGAGGCAAAGACTGTGTCTTTGGTGCTAACTCTGCTGATTCCCTGATATTCTAATTCCTCATCAATTCGGATTTCTTTTCTTATATTAACACCACCACGAAAATGAACACACCGCCTCATTTGTTTCTCAGAGCACTTTAAGAAATTTATCTGCAAGATGCCATTGAGTCATCCTAACTCATGGAGACACCACGTGTGTCAAAGTAGAACTGTCTTACTCTTGCTGTTAAAAGCTGAAGGTGTCAACCATTTACACTACCTTGGGACTCCTTAAGAAATATAACAATAATACTTAGACAAAATAACAGGAATGCACTTTTTGAGCTCAAACATGAAAGCTTTCTGCAGGTCTGGAACCAAATAACAATTCTACTGAAAAGTCCAATATAGTTTCCACTAGGTTACTTGACTGTATGTGCTCTACTGCAACCTATACGTGTGACACTATTTGAATATTTCCTCACACGAAATACTGGTTTGTTGAAAAGTCAGTCGCTTTATAGTATTTGTTGTCTTAAATTTGCATGGATTTAGATTTATTAGACATCATAAATATGAAAACACAGGAATGTTTATGTTTTGATAATTCCTTTCATACACATGAGGAATTAATTAACCAGAATCAGTAAAAATAACATTTAAGGGTTTGGGCCACTCATATCTTTAACCTTCTTTCTGTCCTCTAAAAGAAAGACAGCTCACTCTGTAATACCCTGAATAATTACCTAGATTACTTTTATGATTTTGTTGTATTCTGGAGGTGAGAGATAAATGATGAAAGCGTCATGATGTGGTTCATTGGAAGTGGTCTTTGGTTAGTTCATCATTGTTTTGTGGGAAATTGAAGACTTGTTGCTTTTGTTCATACAGTCTCCCTGAAGGTGTATGGACAGTATTTTTAGTCCTCGGTAAAGAGCTCACTGTTGTTAAAATCTAGCAAAATAGTTACAGAAGTTCTTTCTAAATTGGAAGAAGGACTCTTGGGATCTCATTACAGAGGTGGCATGGTAGAGCTATGGCTGGTCTTTAACTTATTTTCTCCAAGTCCCTAGTGATTCTGTCACTTGGAAAATTAGAACTCATTAGATAAATTTTGTTCTTCTGCACAATGCAGCTAGTTGTAAGTTGGATTCATCTTAAATCATGTAATTAGAATTATTTCATTCCTCAATGATGAGAAGATGTTCACATTTAAACATGTGTTACAAGGCAGTCTACTTGTGCTTACCTGTTTGGGTAATTACTGGTGGTATGCAATTTTAATTCAAGGAAGCTCCTACAAATTCATGATCATAGTACCAACTCAGAAAAACCGTCAGAGCACACAGTTGCTCCAGAACTGAGAGTTTAAATAGTGACATCTTAGATACCAGTGAGCTAATTGTCATAGGCACCGAAGACTTGGAATCACTGGTGGTGGCCATGAAGACAAAGGCATGTTAGGACAAAATAAAGGCACAAATTTCTTATAATTCTCAATTTCCTGTTTAGACCTTCGGAGATTGAACATCTTATCTTTCACAGACAAGAAAGACCTTGGGTGTTAGAGCTTGGGTGTCAGAGATAACTATTAATGGTACCTTCTTTAAATATCTACTCAGAGCAAATTTATTTCCAAATGTATATGTGTATTTTTAATGGCATGGTTATTTTATAGAGTCAGGATATGTTAAACTATGGTGTTGAAATGGTACATTATTTAAGAGAAATTTTATTTGTAATGAATTTTTCATTGCCTAGGGAAAAAAATGTTGAAATAAAATGTTGCCTCATAGCCTTCTTCCATACTGAATAAGTTTTGCATTTATTAAATTTGTCCTTGTGGAACATCAGGATATATCTAATTCTCCAACTGTTTTATCATCTGGCTGTTTCTATAGCTCCTCAGTGAAGTCAACTGGATGCAGTCCTATGTGGGTTAGGTAATCTTATCTCGACGATCTGAATTTCCATGCAGTGCTGGGAATCACTATTCATGTCTTATTCTTTCTCAACTGGAATCCCTAGATGGTTGAAATAGTTAATGTGCTCAGTAACTAAAAGGTTTATGGTTTGATTCCAACTAACTAAACTCTTCTATTTGTCCACTACCTTCTATCACCCCATTCAGGTAACTTTACAAGATACTAACATAAAATTGTAAAGCAAATAAACTGTTAACTATTAACTATAACTAATTTTTCAGTGGTACTCATGATGTGACTTAATATTTCATTTATTAAAAATTGTGTATATTCGTGATGGTTGCTTTAAGGGTTAGAAATATAGTGCAGAACACATAACTGTTTTCAAAGCTTATAGAGTGATGCAGGAAGGGAAAGTTACACAACACTTTCCTACAGGGTGCATGATTGTAATTTTTTCTTGAAATAATTGTGGTAACTAATGATTATTGAGATGTACTGTGTCATCAGCACTGTTCTAAGCACTTTACATACATTACTTATACGGTGTTGACTGAAGACTTAGGTATTCTTACTGTCCCGTTTTTAGAGGCGAGAGAACTATAACCAGAAGTGCAATGTGACTTGCTGGGACCACACAGTTAAATAACTGGCAGATGAGAGATGTTAACATCAGCTCTGAGACTATGTTCTCAAGGTTCATGCTATACCGGCTCACTGTAGGAGCTCCCAATACATGATATAAGATATAAAGCCAGAAGATATTATGCGCTCAGGGGATTCCTCTTTCAGAAGAAAACTGAAGTGCTAGCCTAAAGAGTGAGTGGGAGTTCCCTGTAAATGTAACGAAATGGTTTCATGGCTTTTAGATGGAAAGAGCTCGATCTGTCAAGAAGTTAAGAGAGGGCTTAGAACGGCTTTGAGAGATGAGAACCAGATCAGGTAGGTCCACCTCAATCAACTTAAAAATTCTGAGTATTTTCTTAAATGGAGTAAAAGTCACTGACCAGTTTTAAGCCCATGGGCGATGTGATTTTATTAAATCTCATAACAAGGCATAAGACTGGATGTAAGGATAGAAAGCTATAACCAGAATCTAAAGAGATGATAGTGATTTTGTTTTGGGTAGTGGTGGCAGAAAATTTAAAAACTGAGAGTTTCATTAATGTATTCTTTTGGTATTCGAATTTAACAGCTTGAGTGATAAGTTAGTGTTTAGGGTTGAGCAAGATGAAAGTGCTGAACAGACATACCAGGTGTGTAACAAAACAACCTGGGAGATCAGAGATGCTATTCACTTCAAGAGACATGCAGAGAGAGAGAGAGAGAGAGAGAGAGAGAGAGAGAGATGCTCTTTTCCTCATTCTAACATTAACCAAATAGATATTTTAGGTGCATTCTCTGATTAAATAAAGGAATATGTTCCTTATTAAACTTACTAGCTTTGTAGAGAATCACGGTCACATCATTTTAGAATCATATTTATTGCAGACTCTCAAGTACACTTGTGAAAACTTCAGACCATGAGTTTAGGAGTGAACTCCTGAAGGTCATACAGATAAAATACATAATAATAAACTCTTCATCACAAAAGAATCTGCAAGAAATACAAGATTTCCCCAAAGCAATATTTTCTGTTTATTAATTTATAAAAAATGATTGAGATAAATATTCTCTATGTTTAGTTCTGTATTTTGTTATTTAGTCAGTCTGTGTTGACAGATTTCTCCTTCTTCTGTTTCTGAATTCAGGCCTGAAGTATTATGAACCAACATAATTATAGTTCTCTACATGAATTCATTCTGCTTGGATTTTCAGATCATCCCAAACTGGAGATGGTCTTGTCAGGAGTTGTCACCATCTTCTACTTAATTACACTGGTGGGTAACACAGCCATCATTCTTGCATCTCTACTGGATTCCAGTCTGCAAACACCAATGTATTTTTTCCTCAGAAATTTATCTTTCCTAGATCTGTGTTTCACCACCAGCATTGTACCTCAGATGTTGGTTAACTTATGGGGACCTGATAAGACCATCAGTTATGTGGGTTGTGTCACTCAACTCTATGTTTATATGTGTTTTGGTTCCACCGAGTGCATTCTCCTGGCTGTTATGTCATATGATCGTTATATAGCTGTTTGTAAACCCTTGCATTATTTGGTAATCATGAACCCACATCTGTGTGTTAAAATGATTATCATGGTTTGGGCTATAAGTTTGGCTAATTCTGTAGCATCAGGTACACTCACTGTGACTTTGCCTAGGTGTGGAAACAATCTTCTGGATCATTTCTTGTGTGAATTGCCAGCTATGGTCAAGATAGCTTGTGTAGACACCACAAATGTTGAAATGTCTATTTTTGCTTTAGGCGTTGTCATTGTCCTTACACCCCTCATTCTTATTCTTACATCCTATGGTTACATTGCCCAAGCTGTGCTGAGAATGAAGTCAAAAGCAGGCCAACGAAAAGCAATGAATACCTGTGGATCTCATCTCACTGTGGTGTCCATCTTCTATGGGACCATTACCTACATGTACCTGCAGCCAGGTAACAGTGCCTCCAAAGACCAGGGCAAGTTCCTCACCCTCTTTTACACCATCATCACTCCAAGTCTCAACCCCCTCATCTACACCTTGAGGAATAAGGACATGAAGGATGCGCTGAAGAAAATGGTGAGAGCTGCCTATGCATCTACAAAAATGAAGAAGAAACAAAGAATAACATAGCATTAAATGAGATAGTGAAATACATTTTCAAAGTATCTTATTGTTTACTGAAGCAAATAATCCCTGGATCATAGAGATCAGTTAATATAATAAATCTTGTATGAAAATCTTCAGTGGTTACAAACAATAATAATCTACTTAGTTCTTTTAAACTCTAATTACTGGCATGTCTTCAGAGAAAATGAGTCATTAGAAAGTTTGATGTTTCCTTGAAATATGATACCAATGAATGTAAATATAAACTTTAATACATTAAATTTATTCTCAAGACTTATGGAAATGGCTTTGGTCATCTATTTTTTAATTTGTATTGTTAATGCTTACATCTTCAGTAATGCAGACATTAATGAATGGTTTCATATACATTAGAATTTGTGTATAATGTGCTGATATTCAAACAATGATTTTTGTATACTCAATTATTTTGTTAAGCCATACAGACATTTTTTTGAGTATTTGGTGTAGGACAATGCAGTTTATAAAAATAGCGATTATTATAAGCACAACCTGAAACAACCTACTCTTTCTTCAGTGAAACCTGATATCAGGATTTTGAGTAGATTCTCCTTATATGTTAAGTGGATTAATTCTTTAAAATGATACACTGGAGAGATGGCACAAATTAAAGGGATTCATTCATTTTTATGTTTTATTTTTTAAAACATTTTTTTGTGATTAGGTGAAAGTTTACAATACAAGGCAGTTAGCCATATAAAATGCCCTACACACACCTGTATGCAACTCTAGCCACAATTCTCCCAACCCTGTGACAGCACACTCCTCATTTCCACCCTAGACTTCCTGTACTTCATTCAACCAACTCCAGTCCCTTCCTCTCTACCCTCTCATGCAGTTTCTACAGAGAAGCTGCTCTGACAGGCTTCTGTCTTACAGTCTAGTCCAATTTTTGTCTAAAGAATTGTATTTGGTATTGGTTTCAGCAGTAAGTCTAGGAGCCATGGTCTCAGGGGACCTTCCAGGACATTGGACCATCAAGTCTGGTCATTTAATAGAATTCCAGATCTGCACCCTCACTTTTCTCCAGCTGTATCCAGGAGTCTACATTGTGTTCCCTGCCAAGGCAGTCCTTAGTGGTGGCCAGACAGCATCTACTTCTTCTGGTCTTGTGTTGATTTAGTCTCTAAATGAAATGGCCCATTCTGTCTTGTGGACTCATATTTTCTTCCTGTCTTTCATGTCCTTCATTCTCCTTTATTCCAGGTGGATTGGAACCAAATGATACTCCTTAGATGTCAGCTTACTATCCTTTAAGACCCCAGATTCCATTCACCAAAATGGGATGCAGAACATTTTCTTAAAAATAAACAAACAAAAAACCTTGGTTATGTTGATTGACCTAGATGTTCCCTGAAAGCATGATTCCCAGACCCCCATCCACTCTACTCTGATCTTCAAAATGTTGGCTTGTATTTGGGAAATCTCTTAGCTCTTAGCATAGTCCAGCAGAGTTATCTCCCTTCTACTGCATGCTGTCACTCCCTTTACTACACCCAGTTCCTATCTACCATCTGATCTATGAATACCTGTCTCCCTCTCTCTTCTCTGTGGCAACCATCAAAGATTATTTTCTTCTGTGATTACACCTCTTCTTGAATCCTCATAATAGTGGTCTCATGCAATGTTTGTCCTCTTGCAGCTGACCTATTTCAGTCAGCATAATTTCTTCTAGAAGACTCCATGTATCAAGTGTTTCCCAAGATTGCCATTGTTCTTTATCACTGAATAGTATTCCATTGTGTGAATATACCATAATCTGTTTATCCATTCATCTGTAGAGGGGTACTTAGGTTGATTCCATCTTTTTGTTAGTGGGGACAGGGCTGCCATATACATTGGTGTTGATGTATCTGTTTGTGTGACAGCCTTTATTTCTCTAACATATATTGCAAGCAGTAGGATTGGTGGATCATATAGTATTTCTATTTCTAGCTTTTTAAGAAAGTGCCTAATCAGTTTCCAAAGTTGTTGTATCATGTTACATTCACACCAGCAGTGTGGAAGAGTTCACGTCTCTCCAAAACCTCTCCAATATCCGTTGTTTTATGTTTTTTTGGATTCACGCCAATCTTGTGGGGGTGAGGTGGTATCTCATTGTAGTTTTGATTTGGATTTCTCTAATGGTTAACGATCATGAACATTTCCTCATGTACTTGTTAGCTGTTTGGATGTCTTCTTTGGTGAAGTGCTTGTTTATATCCCTTGCCCATTTGTCAATTGCACTATTTGTCTTTTACTTACTGCAGTTTTGAAGTAAATTATAGATCATGAAGATTAGACATCAATTAGATTCATGGTTGCCGATTCTTTTCCCAGTCTGTAAGTAGTCTTTTTACTCTCTTGGAAACATTTTTGGATGAGCATAAGTGTTTGATTTTTAGAAGCTTCCAATAATCTATTTTTCCTTCTTGTGTTTGTGCATTGTTGGTAATATTTTGTAGTCTGTTTATACTGTGTATTGGGACCCCCAGCATTGTCCCTATTTTTTCATCCATGGCATTCATTATTTTAGATTTAGGTCTTTGATTCATTTTGAGTTAGTTTTTGCATGATGTGAGGTATGGATGTTGTTTCATTTTTTTGCTGGTTGATATTCAGTTCTGCCAATACCATTCATTGCAGAGACTGTTTTTCACCCAGTTCATGGACTTTAGGCCTTTGTCAAATATCAGCTGCTCATAAGTGACAGGGCTACGCTTGGATTGTCTGCTATGTTCCAGTGATCTATGTATCTGTATTTGTGCCAGTATCCATCTGTTTTGACTACCATAGTAGTGTAATAAGTTTTAAGTCAGGTAGTATAAGGCCTTCCACTTCGTTCTTCAGTAATGCTTTACTTACGTGAGGCTTCTTCCTTTCCATGTGAAGCTGGTGATTTGTGCCTCTATCTCATTAAAAAATGATTTTGACAGAAGAGCTAGATGGTGCCCAGCCCCCACCAAAAATGACCCTGATAGGGGATACAACGTAGAATTTCTGTCGCAGCATGCTAAACATGTGTGCAGATCAAGAACTCTATTAAAAGATCAGAATTGACAGCGTGGCAACCTAGAGGGTCCCCTGAAAACATGTCCTCTAGACTCGCTGAAACCAGTACTGAAACCAACACTTCAAAGAATGGACTGGTCTTGGGGACACAGAGTGATGCATGTGGTACGTGTGCTACAGATTTTAACACATAATATGAGGCTGTCCTACTGGTTGCTTTTTAAAGGGGAGAGAAGTGGGTGGAGAGAAGAGGACCGTGTTCATTGAGTGGATCCTGAAAATGAAGAGGGAAAAAGAAGAGTGTGCTGTCAGAGGGTGAGGAGAGCAGAGAGAGCCTCAGGGATGTGGGTACACAGGATTTCATATGGAAAATTGACTTAGATTGTAAACTTTCACTTAATCAGAATAAAAAAATATCTTACATGACTTGAGATTTGTACTGGGATCGCAGTGTATCTATAGTTTACTTTGGGAAGAATATACATTATCTTGATATTGTGCCTTTCTGATCCATGAGCAAGGTGAGTTTCTCCACTTATGTCTCTTTTGATTTCTTGCAGTAGAGAATTGTAATTTTCTTTGTATAGGTCTCTTAAGTCTCTGTTAGAAATATTCCTAAAGTGTCTACTTTTCATGAAGGTTATTGTAAGTGGTATTAATTTAATGACTTCTTTGATCTTCTCTTTCTTGGTGCAAGGAAATTCAACTGAGTTTTGTATGTTTTTCTTATATCCTGATATATTGCTGAACTCTTCTGTTAGTTCCAGTCTTTGTGGGTGTGGGGGTAGGGGGTGGATTATTTAGAGTTTTCTGAGTATGAGATCATATCATCTACTAATAGAAATAATTTTACATCTTCCTTATCAAAGTGGATGCACTTTATCTTGCGTGATTGCTCTGACTGACACCTCTAGCACAATGTTGAAAAGTGGTAACAATAACCTTCTCTGCTTTCTGTTCTCAAAAGAAATTCTTTCAGACTCTATTTAATATGATACTGGCTGTTGGCTTTGTATAAATGCTCTTCCACATGATGTAGAAGAATTTCCCTTCTATTCCTATTTTGTTGAGTGTTTTTTAAAATGAATGGGTGCTGAACTTTGTCAAATCCCTTTTCTATATCAATTGATAAAGTCAAGTGGTTTTTGTCTTCTGTTTTACTTATGTGGTTGATTACATTGATTCTTTTTCTAAGGTTGAACCATGTCTAAATCACTTGTGTGAATTCATCTTGATCATGGTGAATTATTTTTTGATACGTTGTTGAATTCTATTGGGTAGAATTTTGTTGAGGATTTTTTAATGTAAGTTAATGAGAGACATTGGTCTGTAAGTTTCCTGATTTTGCTGTCTTGTTTTAGTATCAGGGTTATGCTGGTTTCATAGAATTAATTTGGGAGAATTCCATCTGTTTGTATGTTCTTAAATACCTTTAGCAGCAGTAGTGTTAATAGTTCTTTTAAAGACTGGTAGAATTCTCCAGAAGAACCCTCAGGGCCAGGACTTCTTTTGGTTGGGAATTTTTAAATTACGTTTTGAGTCTCTTCTTTTGTTATGGACTCATTTAGTTGTATTAGCTCTGTTTTATTAGTTTAGGTAGGTAGTGTGTTTCTACATACTTGTACAATTTTTCTAGGTTTTCCAATTTGTGAGACTACAGTTTTTCATAGTCTTCTGTTCCTTTCTTCTTTTAAAAATTTCATTTGGGTCTCTTGTGATATTGTCCACCTCATTTCTTATTCAGATTATTTGCTGCCTCTCATGTTTTTCTTTTGTCACAGGGTCAGTTGTTTATTGATCTTTTCAGAGAACCAGCTTTTTGGTCTTGTTAACTCATTCTATCATGTTTCTATTCTCTAAATCATTCATTTCTGTGATAATCTTTATTATTTGTTTTATTTTGGTACTGGTGGGATTCTTTTGCTGTTCTCTTTTTGTTTGGTCAAGTTGCAGTGTTAATTCTTTGATTTGGACCATTTGGTCCTTTTGGATGTGTGCATTTGTTAAGATACATTGACCTCTGAACATTGCTCTTGCTGTACCCCATAGATCCTAGTAGGATATATTTTCATTCTCATTTGATTATGTGAATTTCTTTATTCTGTCCTTGATTTCATCTATAAGCCAGTAGGTTTTCAGCAAGGCATTGTTCAGTTTCCATGTGTTTCATGTTTCTTCTTTCCTTTTTCTGTTATTGATTTCTGCTTTAATTCTTTAATAGTCTGAGAAAATGCTTTGTAATATTTCAGTAATTTGAATTTTGTTAAGGATTACTTTGTGTCCCTATATGTGGTCAGTTCTGGAGCATGTCCATGTGCATTGGGGAATGAAAAATATACTTGGCTGCTGTTCAGTGGAAGGTTCTGTATATGTCTATGATCTCAAGTTAGTTGTTTGGCCCACTTAGATGTTTGACTACTATATTGAATTTATGTGGATATTCTGTCCTACACTGGAAATGGTGTGTTAAAGTCTACTACTGTTTTTGTGGCATTGTTTATTTGTGTGTCCAATGGAGTTAGACTTTGTTTTAGGTGTTTTGGAGCCCTGTCGATGGGTACATAGAAAGTTAATATGGTTATGTTCTCCTGGAATATTGACCTTTTACTCATATAGTGCCTTTCCTCATCTACCATGACAGATTTTATTTCAATGTGCATTTTATCAAAGATTAATATTGCCACTCTTGCTCTGTTTTGCATATCACTAGCTTGACATATATTTTACAGCTTTTTAATTTCAGTCTGTTTCTTTAAGCCTAAGGTGTGTCTCCTGTGAGACACATATTGATGGATTGTGTTTTTTAATCAAATCTGGCACTTTCTGTCTTTTTATTGGTGTATTTAATTCATTTCTATTTAGTGTGATTATTGATAGGTATGAGTTAAGTGCTGTCATTTTGATATCTCTTTTGTGTGTGTTAGGTAATTCCTTTGTTCCATTTGATTTCCTGTGGTAGGTCCCTTTTATTTGTGTGCTTTCTTTTCATCTTTTTCAGGATTGGTGGCTTTGTATTTGCTAATACAGTATATTTCTTTTGTTTTTTTTTTAACTTCAATGCCTAGAATGGATAATTTCCTAGCCAGGGCAATTAGCCAAGACGGAGAAATAAAGGGCATCTGCATCAGCAAAGAAGAAGCAAAAATCTCCCTATTTGCAGATGATATCATTATATACATAGAGAATTCTAAAGAATCCATAAGTAAACTACTCAAACTAATAGAAGAATTCAGCAAAGTAACAGGATATAAGATAAACATAAGTAAATTAGTAGGATTCCTTTATAGATTATCAAAGAACAAATCACCAAATCAATACCATTTACTAAAGCTCCCAAGAAGATAAAATACCTAAGAATAAATCTAACTAGAGAACTAACAGACCTTTACAAAGAGAACTACAAGACTTTACTACAGGAAACTAAGAGAGACTTGCACAAATGGAGAAACCTACCCTGGTCACAGATAGGAAGACTTAATGTTGTGAAAACGGCTATTTCACCCAAAGCAATCTACATATATAATGCAATCCCAATTGGCTTTTTGGCTAATACGTATTTCAGTGTAATCTTTTAATGAGATGGAGAAACAAATCACCAACTTTCTTTGAAAAGGGAAGAAACCTCAGATAAGTAACACACTATTGAAGAAGACGAAGGCACTGGGAGGCCTCTCACCAGCCTAACCAACCTTAGAACCTATTACATTGCCACAGTAGTCAAAACAGCCTGGTACTGGTACAAAAAGAGACATATACACCAATGGAACATAGATGAGACCCCAGAGATGCCACCATCCTCCTATGAACAGCTGATATTTGACAAAAGCCCCAAGATTTTAAACTGGGGTAAGAATGGTCTCTTTAACCAATGGTACTGACAAAATTGGATATCCTTCTGCAATAAATTGAAACAAGACCCATATCTCACACCTTATGCAAAAACCAACTCAAATTGGATAAATGACCTAAATATAAAATCTAAAACAATAAAGCTCATCCAAGATAAAAAAGGATCAACAATGAAAGTTTTAACACACAATGTAGACAGACTTCAAAATCTGACAAACAGAGCGTGATGAACAGAAGAGAAAATAGATAAATGGGAACTACTAAGAATCAAACACTTTTGCTCATCCAAACACTTCATCAAAAGAATTAAAAGACCACATACAGAATGGGAAAAAATATTTGGCAACTCTATGTCAGACCGATGTCTCATCTCCATAATCTACAAGGTATTACAAAATATCAACAAGAAAAAGGTAAATAATCCAATTAAGTGATGGGCAAAGGAGACGGACAGACATTTCTCTAAAGAGGATGTTTAGACAGCCGAAAGACACGTGCAGAATTGCTCTGAATCATTAGCTATTAAAGAAATTCACATCAAAACTACGATGAGATACTATCTCACCCCAACAAGGTTGGCCATGATCCAAAGAACACAAAACAACAAATGCTGGAGAGGCTTTGGAGAAATTGGAACTCTCCTACACTGCTGGTGGGATTGCAAAATCATATAAACTCTTTGGAAAACAATCTGGTGTTTCCTTAAAAAGCTGGAAATAATATACTACTTGATCCTGTAATTTTGCTGTTTGGAATTTATCCTTCAGAAACAAAGGTTG
Organism: Heterohyrax brucei; assembly: GCA_028571685.1. Lineage (NCBI taxonomy): Eukaryota > Metazoa > Chordata > Mammalia > Hyracoidea > Procaviidae > Heterohyrax > Heterohyrax brucei. The sequence goes on along the minus strand of CM053144.1, from coordinate 44,079,262 downwards.
TCTCACTAACAGACACATGCACACGAATGTTCATTGCAGCACAGTCCACAATAGCAAAAAGTTCGAATCAACTCTGATGTCCATCAAGAGATGAATGGATAAGCAAACTATGGTACGCTGTGATAAAAAACAATGACAATTTTAGAAAACATCTCATAGCATGATCTCATTTGGAAGAGATCATGCCGAGTGAAATCAGTGTCAAGAGGACAAATTTTATATGAGATCCCTGTTATAAGGACTTAACAAGAAAATTATCTACAGAAGAAAATGACTGTTGGCTACAGGGGTGGGCGGTGGGCTGAGGGTTTATCATAGATGAGATAATTGATAGGTGTTGGAAATTTTATTATTTTACTGTAATTAATAAAAAAAATCTGGAAATAGATACACCATTTGACCCAGTAATCACACTGCTTGGAATATATCCTACAGAAGCAAGGGCAGTCACTCTAACAGATACATGCACATGAATGTTTATTGCAGCACAGTCCACAATAGCAAAAAGATGGAATCAACCCATATGTCCAACAACAGATGAATGGATAAACAAACTATGGTATACATACTCAATGGAACACTATACAACGATAAAGAACAATGATGATTTTAGGAAGCATCTCATAAACTGGTTTCAACTGAAAGACATTATGTTGAGTGAAATAAGTCAGTGGCACAAGGACGAATATTGTATGAGACCCCTACTATAAGGACTTAAAAATAGACTCCTGTACAGAAGAAAAGACTCTTTGACAGCTGCAAGGGAGGGGAAGGAGGGAGGGAGAGGGCTGATTACATATTAGTTGACAGAAATTTGGTTGTGTGAAAGCAGTGATAGTGCACGTTAGAAAGAAGATCAACTTAACTGGACTTCAACATAAACTGAAAACTCTTCTAATCTTAATATTGCAAAGATAGAGTAGCAAGGGAGGAGGTCTGGGGTCCACGCTCTGAGGGGACATCAAGGCCAGTTGGCATAACTAGCCTATTGGTAAGAAGGTCTTCTGCACTCCATGTTGATGAGTGGCATTTGGTGTCTTAAAAGCTAGCAAGCTGCCATCTGAGGTACACCAAATTGTCCCAACTCAACTGGAACAGATAATCACCAAGGACAACAAAGACTTGCAGGATAAAGAGCCCAGAAGACAGAAGGACCCATGTGAATGGGTGACTGTATCAATATGTAACCAGAAGATACAGATGGCCCCCGGCCACCACTAATGATAGCCGCAATGGGGCACACAATGTTGAGTCCCACTGGCAACACAAGAAAAAAGGGGTATGCCTCAAGAACTCCTCTAAGAGACCATAACTGATGGTCTGAAGGTCTAGGAGTTCTCCTGGGAGCATGGCCCCCAAACCTGCTGCCACCCTTGACTGTAAACCATTACTGAGGTCAACTCTTTGGACATGAATGGATTGGACACGGGGACACAATGTGACCATATGGTGTGTGCACTTTATGGTTCTGTGCATCTATAGGATGCTGTCCTACTGGGGTCTTACTAGAAGGGAGAGGAAAGGTTGGAGAGGAGGGGACAAGAGATTGTTAAGAGGAAATGACATGGATGGAATGGAAAGGAGGAGTGTGCTATTATCAAGGAGAGCAGAAGGAGTTGCAGATAGGTGAGCATGCAAATTTAACTTGGATTGTGTACTTTCACTCAATCACAATAAAAAAAGCATACATTTAGATTTACAAGACATAACAGGTATGAAAATGCATGAATATTTATGTTTTGGTAATTCTTTGTAAGAGTAAGGAATTAATGAACCAAAACCAATGAAAGTCCCATTCCAGAGTTTTGGTCACCTGTAAGTTTTGTAGCCTTTTTTCTGCCCACTTAATAAAAGATAGCCTGCTCTGTAATTCCTTGAATAACTGCCTAACTTAGTTATGTGGCATTGTTATGTTCTAGAGGGGAGACACGAATAAAGAAGTGCCATGCTGTGATTTTTTTGGGAATAGTCTTTCATTATTTCATCATTATTTTGTGGGAAATTGAAGACCTGTTGCATTTTTACATACAGTCTCCCAGAAGGAGTATGGACAGCATTTTTAGGCCTAGGTAAAGAGCTCACTGTATTTTGTTAAAATCTAGCCAAGTAGCCAGAGAAGTTCTAAATTGTAGGAAATACTCTAGAGATGTCATTGCAGAGATGGCTTGGGAGAGCTATGTTCAATGGTGAAATTGGTTTCTCCAAGTCCCTAGGGATTCTGTCCTAGGAAAATTAAAGCTCACTAGATGAATTTTATTCTTATCCTGAATGTGGCTATTTATAACTTCGAAATATTTCATCTTAGGTTATGTAATTAGAATTATTTCCTTGCTCAGTGATGAGAAGATATTCACATTTAAAACATGTTATAAGACAGTCTTTTTGTGCTTATGGTAATTACTGGTGGTAAGCCATTTTAAATGAAGAAAGCTCTTATAACTTAATAATCATAATAATATCTCAGAAAAATTGCCAGAGTACACAGTTGCTCTGGGACCCAAGGTTTAAATAGTGACATCTCAGATGCCACAGAGCTAATTGTCACAAGCAGTGAAGAATCTTAATCACCAGTGGTGGTGATCAAGACACATTAGCAGAAAACAAAAACATGAATTTCTTATAATCCTCAATTTACTGTTTAAGAGTTTTAGAGACTAAACATCTTGTCTTTCACAGACACAACTTGCGTGTCAGTCCTTGGGTGTCAGAGATAACTATTTAGGGTACCTGATTTAAATATCTACTCAGAGCATATTTATTTCCAAATCAATGTGTATGCTTTTAATAATACGATTGTGTTACAGAGTCAGTATAAGTTAAAATTCTAGTGTTGAAATTGTATATTATTTAAGAGCAAATATTGTTATTTGTAATACATTATACACTGCCTAGAGGAAAAAAAATGTTGAAAATATGCTTTCTCATTTCCCTGCCCTATAGCTTTCCTTCCTTCTGAATAAGTTTTCCAATTACTAAATTTGTCCTTCTGGAACATCAGGATAAAGTGCAATTCTCCAACTGTTTCCTTGACTGTCTTTTTCTACAGCTCTTTAGTGAAGTCAGTTGGATGCAGTCCTGGGTGGGTTAGGTAAGCTCTCTTGGTGATCTGAATTTCCATTCAGTGTTGAGGATCACTATTCACGTCTTATTCTTTCTCAGTTGGAGTCTCTGGAAGGTTGAAATAGTCAATGTGCTTGGTAACCAAAGGTTGGAAGTTTGAGTCCACCTGTATATGTTTTGGAATTATCTGAATTGGTTTTGCAATGTTTCTCTAGAATTTGCAGGTTAATTTAAAGTCAGAAGAAGTAGTGCGACTTTGTGACTTACCTGAAGTCCAGTGTTCAAGAAGGAGATGTCCTTTCAAGTATGTGTACCTTAACCACTTCAAAAAAAAAGTGGCATGGCAGGTAACACAGGAGAGAGCTTAAATCTGGAAACCAAATGCCGAACCAGAATCTGTTTCCTTCACAGTGGGCTTTACACTGGTGGGGAGGTAGAACATTGAGGACTTCTCTCTGGAGCACAGCAATGTAGACCTTGACCATCTTTTGGAAAATAGCGTGCATTAGTTGGAAAAATTGGTTTTTGGAGGTAGAAGAAAGAAAACTTAGACCTGTGTAGGCTAATTCTTCTGCTTTTCTGCCAGAAATCTGGGATTAAATAAATACTGTAAATCTGCAGAAAAAAATCTGCCTTCTGTCTATATTAGGAAAGAAAAATGAAAATTATTCTTGACTGTAAGAGATGCATGTGAAGCTATTTCTTGATTTGTGGTTTGATTCAGCAGAAATAAAAAAGGAAAAACTATAGATTAAATTGAAAAAATAATTAAAATAGTGTATGTTATTTATAAAAACTGTAGAGTTTGGAAAGACTTAAATTTTTTTGGATCTTTTCCTAAATCTCTTAGTGTGAAAGAAAATTATTTGAAATTCCTGGTATAAGTAGCAGAATTTTTATCTCTTTCTGCTTAATCGCTATGGGCTGTAGTGATAATGACATAAAACCAAATCAAATCTACTGCCATTAATCAATTCTAACTCATATCAACCCTACAGAACAGAGCATAAGTGACCCATAGAGTTTCCAGGGAATGCCTGGTGGATTCAAACTGCCAACATTTTGACTAGCAGCCATAGCACTTAACCACTACCCCACCAGGGTTTCTGATTATGATATAGTCAAGAAATTAACAACATGAAATTGACTTTTATTGTAAAAGAACTATCAGTTTTTTCATTTAGATAATAACTGAGCTAAATTTTATATAATTTAGAAATAAAGTTAAAATATTATAAAATTAACTTCAATATAATGTATTTTATTCAAAAGTTAGGCACATATATGTACACAAATATGTTTTGCAAAATAAATATTATTTATTCTTCCCCCTGCTCACATGTTTTAGAACTCTGATAATGTGTGGTAACCTGTGATGCATTTCATAAAGTTATTGTTTTTGTTTCTACCCAACTTGGTCAACGGCAGGAATCAGGCTGAAATCATTATTCCTGGAAAGCAAATTCTGAGGAAACCAACCAGTGTTTATATCTTGAAATCACTATCTTGGCCAGTATATTCAATTAGTCTGCTGAATCTGTACACTATTGAATCATGGCCACAACTTGAAGTCTTTTTCATAATATGGAAGATATGTAGTCGAACTATGCATAACAAGTAAAATACATCACTTTTTACACCATACTTACCTACACACACACAAATACCCAAAGTAGCTTGATATTTAGCTACTATTTTTCAGTAAGAAATTGTTTCTTAGTTTTTGGGTTTTTTTAAACCAAATATTTCCAGATGTTGTATTTACTTCAGGTAGTAAGAAGTTATATTCCTATGCTCAGTAATAGGAAAGTGTGAAGGTGGACTGTTAATAACCGGTTCAGTTGTCAGTTTCAGTGTGATACAGATAACAGTTTCCTAGACAAATTATATCTGTACCACATTGCCGAAGAACACACAGCTTTGTAGTTCTTTAAATAGAGGCTAATATTTTAAATTATTTTTCACCAAATTTAACCAAATGGCTACTTGTTATCTTTGCAGGCAAACCCAAAGCCTTTTCTATTCATCTACCACCTCCTGTCACCAAATTCAGGTAATTTCAGAAGTTGGCAACCTAAATTTATAATGTAAAGAAAATGCTAGGTATAAACTTTAAGTAATTTTTCAATATAATTCATGGTGTGACTTAACTTGTCATTTATTAAAAAATTATGTGTATTTCAGGTGCTTGCTTTGGGGTTCAGCGATAGAGTGGGGAACATTAGCCGTCATATCTGCTTTTACAGCTCACAGAGCAATACAGGTGAAAAGGTTAAACACTTATCTATGTGGGCATAATTATAATTTTTTCTTATAATAGTTGTGGGAACTAATAATTATTAAGATATACCATGTTACAAGCATTGGTCTAAGCATCTTACTTACATTGCTCATTCAATATTCACTCAAAACTTAGGTATTATTATTGTCCCATTTTTAGAGATGAGAAAACTAAGATCGGAAGTGCAATGCAACTTGCCTGGGACCACACGTTACATAACTGGCAGAGACAAGATGTGAATATCAGCTCTGTGACTATTACTCTTAAAGTCCATGCTGTACTGGCTCCCTGTAGGAATTCTCTATACATGAGATAAGACATAAAGCCAAAAAGTATTATGGACTCAGGGGATTCCTCTTTCAGAAGGAAACTCTGAAGTGCTAGCCTAAAGAATGAGTAGGAGTTACCCACAGACGTAATGAAATGGTTTCATGGACCTTAGGTGGAAATGAGTTTGATCTGTCAAAAAATTGAGAGAGGGCTAGTTGTGCTTTGAGAGATGAGAATGAGGCCAGGTAAGTCCACCTCAACCAGCTTAGAAAAACTGACCATTTTCTTTAGTGGAGTAGAAAGTCATTGGTCAGTTTCAAGCCCATAAATGATGTAATCATATTAAATCTTGAGTCAAGATTTAAATGTGAATGTAAGAACAGAAGACTGCTATCAGAATCTAGAGAGACTGTAGTCATTTTGTTTACAGCGGTGGTGACAGTTATCATTAATGTATATTTTTGCTTTCAGATTTATCAGCTTGGAGTTCTTGGAGATGAGAGAGATGAAAGTGCCAGTGAGCAATGCTTGATTTTTGCAAAACAACCTGGGAGGTCAAAGATGTTATTCATTAAGATACGAAAAAAGAGGAATGTTCTTTTCAACCTTCTGACATTAGACAAGTAGATACTATAGCTACATTCTCTGATCAAATAAAGGAATTGGTTCATTATGTAACTTAAGAGTTTTTTAGAGAATCGTAGTCACATTATCTCAGAACCATATCAAATTCAGTTTTGAAAATCTTCAGATCCTGCATTTAAGGGTGAACTCCTGAAGTTCACATAGATCAAATGCGTAATATTGAACTCTTCATTATAAAAAACTGCAACAAATACAAGATTTCCAAAATGTAATATTGTTTATTTATTGATTTTTCCTTTTTTTTTGTGACTATGTGAAAGTATATGATCCAAACTATTTTTTTATGCTCACCTTTCTTGCAGCCCCATCTGCTCTCCTCACCCAGTGATAGCATAATCACTCTACATTTTCACTCTAAATTTCAGTCTATATTTCTGACTTCCTCTTAATGAGCACCTGTCCCCTCTTGTCCACTCTCTTCTCTTCCATATGGATAGAAACCAGTAGGACAGCCTCCTATTAATGTATAGATCCATAAAGTACACACACCATATGGTCACACTGTGTCCCTGATTTTTCTTTGTTTCTTACTGAAACAAATTTTCTTTGTTTCTTACTAGAACAAATTTTCCCTTTGTGTAGTTCTGCATTTCATTAAACTGTTTAGACAGTCTCTGTTGACAAGCTTTTCTTTCTTCTCATTTTTGGGGGTTTAGGCTTCAAGTATTATGGACCAAAACAATTACAGTTTTCCACATGATTTCATTCTGCTCGGATTTTCAGATCATCCCAAACTGGAGATGGTCTTGTCAGGAGTTGTTACCATCTTCTATTTAATTACATTGGTGGGTAACACAGCCATCATTCTTGCATCTCTCCTGGATTCCCATCTGCACACACCAATGTATTTCTTCCTCAGGAATTTATCTTTCCTGGACCTATGTTTCACCACTAGCATCGTACCTCAGATGCTGGTTAACTTATGGGGACCTGATAAGACCATCAGCTATATAGGATGTGTCGTTCAACTTTATGTTTACATGTGGTTGGGTTCCATTGAGTGCCTTCTCCTGGCCATTATGTCATATGATCGTTTTATAGCTATTTGTAAACCCTTGCATTATTTGCTAATCATGAACCCCCATCTATGTCTTAAGATGATTATCACGGTTTGTGGTATTACTTTGGCTACTTCTGTAACATTATGTACGCTCACTGTGAATTTGTGTAGGTGTGGAAACAATCTTCTGGATCATTTCTTGTGTGAATTGCCAGCTATGATCAAGTTAGCTTGTATAGACACCACCACTGCTGAAATATCAGTTTTTGCTTTAGGCATTATTGTTGTCCTTACACCCCTCCTCCTTATTCTTATATCCTATGGTTACATTGCCCAAGCTGTGCTGAGAATGAAGTCAAAAGCAGGCCAACGAAAAGCAATGAATACCTGTGGATCTCATCTCACTGTGGTGTCCATCTTCTATGGGACCATCACCTACATGTACCTGCAGCCAGGTAACAGTGCCTCCAAAGACCAGGGCAAGTTCCTCACCCTCTTTTACACCATCATCACTCCAAGTCTCAACCCCCTCATCTACACCTTGAGGAATAAGGACATGAAGGATGCACTGAAGAAGTTGGTGAGAACTGCCTATGCATCTACAAAAATGAAGAGGAAATCTTAGAATGACATAGCATTAAATGAGACAATGAAGTACATTTTCAAAGTATCTTATTGTTTACTGAAGCAAATAATCCCTGGATCATAGAGATCATTTAATATAATAAATCTTGTATGGAAATCTTTAGTGATTACAAACAATTTTATAACGAATCTACTTAGTTCTTTTAAACTCTAATTACTGGCATGTCTTCAGAGAAAATGAGTCATTAGAAATTTTGATTTTTCCTTAAAATATAATGCACAGTAGATGTAAATATAAACTCTAATACTTCGAATTTATTCGGAAGACTTATGGAAACTGCTTTGGTCATCTAGTATTTTATTTGTATTGTTAATGCTTGGATCTTCAGTAGTGCAGACATTAATGAATAGTTTCATATATGTCAGGATTTGTGTACTACATGCTGATATACAAAGAATGCTTTTGTATATTCACTATTTTGTGAAGCCATTCAGCTATTTTTAGAGTATTTTGTGTAGGATAATGCCATTTACAAAAGAGTGATTATTATAAGCACAACCTGAAACAACTTACTTTTTCTGCAGTGAAAACTAGTATCAGGATTTTGAATAGAATCTCCTTAAGAGTTAAGTGGATTACTTCTTTAAAATGATACACTGGAGAGATGACACAAAATAAAGGGATTTATTTATTTTTATGTTTTATTTTAAAAAAAATACTTTCTTGTGATTAAGGGAAAATTTACAGTCCAAGCCCATTAGCCACTTAAAACCCTATACACACACCTCTATTTAACACTAGCTGCACTCTCAACCCTGTGACAGCACACTCGTCCTTTCCACTCTGTACATCTTGTATTTATTGAGCCTAGTCTTGTCCCCTCCTTCCCACCCTCTTATCTCATTTCTATAGAGGAACAGCTCTGACAGGCTCATGTCTTATAGTCCAGTCTAACTTTTGTCTGAAGAGTTGTGCTTGGTACTAACTAGTTTTAGCTCTGAGGTAGCAGCGAGTCTGGGGGCCATGTTCTCAGGTGACCCTCCAGGATGTTGGACCATAAAATCTGGTCCTTTAATAGAGTTCTAGATCTGCACCCTCATTTTTGTCCAACCACATCAGGGAACCTACACTGTGTTTTCTGTCTTTGCCAGTGGCCAGGCACTATCTAGTGCTTCTGGTCTCATCTTGATTTAGGCTCTGAATCATGTGGCCACTTCTGTCTCTTAACTCATTTTCCTCCTGTTTTTCATGTCTTTTGTTGTCATCTGATGCAGGTGGATTGGGACCAAGTGGTGCTTCTTAGATGGCAACTTGCTATCTTTCAACACCCCTGACACTACTCACCAAAGAGGGATGCAGAACATTTCCAAATAAATAAATAAATAAATAAACTTAGTTATGTCATTTGACATAGACATTCCCTTAAACCATGGTCTCCAGAACCTCCCATGCTACTGTAACCTTCAAAATTTGGGGTTGTATTTAGGAAATCTCTTAGCTCTTGCTGTAGTCCAGCAGAGTTGATCTCCTTTCTACTGTCAGTTATTACTTTCATAACTTAATCCAATTCCTATCTGCCATCTAATCTATGAACACCTATCTCACTCTCTCCCCTCACCGATAACCATCAAAGATTATTTTCTTCCGTGCTTGAACCTTTTCTTGAGTCCTAATAATAGTGGTCTCACTCAGCTGACTGATTTCACTCAGCCTAATGTCTTCTAGACGACTCCACATATTAGGTGTTCCCCAAGATTTCCATTGTTCTTTACCATATGTTAATATTGCATTACATTGTGTGAATATATCATAGTCTGTTTATCCATTCATCTGTTGGTGGGCACCTGGGTTGATTCCATCTTTTTGCTGCTGTGGACAAGGCTGCTGTATACATTGGTGTTGATATATCTGTTTGCGCAACAGCCCTTATTTCCCTAGCATATATTCCAAGCAGTGGGATTGTTGGATCATATGGTATTTCTATTTCTAGTTTTTAAGAAATCTGCAAATTGCTTTCCAAGTTTGGTGTCTCATTTTCATTCACACAAGTAGTGGGAAAGAGTTCCAGCCTCTCTGCAACCTCTCCAATGTTTGTTGTTTTGTGGTTTTTGGATTCATGCCCGTCTTGTTGGGGCAACATGTATTGCATTGTAATTTTGATTTGGATTTATCTTACGGCTAATGATGATGAGCATTTCCTTATGTATCTGTTAACTGTTTGGATGTCTTCTTTGGTGAAGTGCCTGTTTATATCCTCCTCCATTTTTAAATTGGGTTGTCTTTTTATTGTTCATGTTTTGAAGTACCTTGCAGACTAAGGAGATTAGATGCCAATCAGATTCATAGTTGCCATATTTTTTCCCCAGTCTATAAGTAGTCGTTTTACACAGTTGTTGAAGTCTGGGCTCCCTACATTGGGAGTGACGGTGGGCTCCCAACGCTATCTCTATTTTTTCTTCCATAATCTTTATTGTTTTAGATTTTATATTTAGGTATTTTATTCATTTTGACAAAGTTTTTGAGCATGATGTGAGATATGGGTCTTCTTTCTTTTTTTTTGCAGGTGGGTATCCAGTTTTGGCAACACCATTTGTTGAAGCGACTGTTTATCACCCAGTTCACAGACTTTAGGCCTTTGTCAAATATCAGTTGCTCATAGGTGGATGGAGTTGTCTTTGGGTTCTCTACTCTGTTCCATTGATCTATGTATCTGTTTTTGTAGTAGTGCCAGGCTGTTTTGACTACCATAGCAGTGTAATAGGTTTTAAAATCAGATAGTGTGAGTCCTTCCACTTTCTTCTTCTTATTCATTGATGCTTTACTTATCTAAGGCTTCTTCCCTTTCCATATGAAGTTGGTGATTTCTTTCTCCATTTCATTAGAAAATGACTTTGGAATTTGTATTGGGCTTGCATTGTATCTATAGTTCGTTTTGTGAAGACTATACATTATCGTGATGTTGAGTCTTTCTTATCCATGAGCAAGGTAAGTTTCTTAATTTGGTAGATCTCTTCTGGTTTCTTTCAGAACAGTCTTGTAATTTTCTTTGTATAGGTCTTTATGTCTCTAGTTAGATTTATTCCTAAGTGTTTTATCTTAGAGGACACTATATTGTAAGTGGCATTGAGTCAATGATGTCGTCTTTGATCTTCTCTTTGTTGGTGTAAATAAATCCAAGTGAATTTTGTATGTTTATCTAATACCATTGTACATCGCTCAACTCGACTATTTCCGGTCATTCTTTTGCTGATTCTTACTGGTTTTCCATGAATAAGATCATATCATCTGCAAATGGGGATATTTTTACTGATTCCTCACTGATGTGGACTCCCTTTATTTCTTTATCTTCCCTGATTTCTCCGGCTGGAACTTCCAGCATAGTGTTGAATAGAAGTGTTGACAATGGGCAACTTTGCTTCCTGTTCTCAAGGGGAACGCTTTCAGACTCACTTCATTCAAGATAATGTTGGCTGTTAGCTTTGCATGCCCTTTATATGTTGAAGAGTTTCTCTTCTATTCCTCTTTTACTGAGAGTTTTTAACAAGAATGAGTATTGGACTTTTCCAAATCATGTTTCTGTATCAGTTGATGAAGTCAAGTGGTTCTTGTCTTTTGTTTTAGCTATGTGGTTGATTACATTGATAGTTCTTCCAATGTTGAACCATCCCTGCATCCCTGGTATGAATCCCACTTGGGCATGGTGAGTTATTTTTTGATATGCTGTTGAATTCTACTGAATTGAACTGGAGGGGGATTTTGCAGCAGAAGTCATGAGAAATATTGGTCTGTAAGATTCCTTTTTTTTGCCATCTGGTTTTGTTATCAATGTTATGCTGGTTTTATAGAATGGATTTGCGAGTACTCCATCCTTTCGTGTGCTCTGAAATACCTTTAGTAATAGTGATGTTAACTCTTTGAAAGTTTGAAAGAATTCTCCAGTGAAGCCATCAGTGCCAGGACTTTATTTGGCTGAGAGTTTTTAAACTATCTCTTCCATCTTTTCTTTTGTTGTGGGCTTATTTAATTGTTCTGCATCTGTTTGTGTTAGTTTAGGTAGGTTGTATGTTTCTAGAAATTTGTCCATGTCTCCAGTGTTTTCCAATTTGTTAGGAGTTCAGGATTAATTTTTAAAATTTCAGCTAGGTCTGTTGTGATACTGCCATTTTATTTCTTATTCAGGTTAATTGCTTCCCCTCTTGTTTTTCTTTTGGCAGTTCAGCCAGTTGTTTATTGATTTTATTAATTTTTCAAAAATCCAGCTTTGGTTTTGTTAAGTCTTTCTGTTGTTTCTCTATTCTCTGATTCATTTTGTTTTTCTCTACTTTTTATCATTTTCTGTCTTCTGGTACCCCAGGGGTTCTTTTGCTGTTCTCTTTCTACTTGATCAAGTTGTGGAGTTAATTCTTTGATCTGGGCCCTTTCTTCCTTTTGGATGTATGAATTTATTGACATAAATTTACCTCTGAATACTGCTTTTTCTGTGTCTCATAGGTTCTAGTAGCATGTGTTTTCATTCTCACTGATTGTGTGAATTTCTTTATTCCATTATTGATTTCTTATACAATTTTTTATTTTTTGAGCAAGGTGTTGTACAGTTTCTGTGTGTTCAATGTTTTTTCTTTCCTTTTTATGTTATTGATTTCTACTTTAACTGCTTTATGGGCTAAAAAGATGCCTTGTAATATTTCATTGCTTGCTTTGATTTTGGTTAAGGATTGCTTTGTGTCCTAATACAGAGTCATTTCTGGAGAATGTTCCATGTACTTTGTTGTTGTTGTCATTAGATGCCATTGAGTTGGTTCCAACTCATAGTAACTCCATGTGAAACAGAATGAAACACTGCCCAGTCTTGTGTCATACCCACAGTTGTTTTTATGCTTAAGCCTATTGTTGTAACTGCTATATCAATACACCTTGTCAAGGTTCTTTCTCTTTTTTGCTGGCTGTCTACTCTACCAAGCATGATGTCTTTCTACAGTGCCTGATCCCCACTGACAACATGTCCAAAGTGTGTAAGACACAGCCTTGCCATCTTTGCTTCTAAGGAGCACTCTGGTTGTACTTCTTCCAGAACAGATCTGATAGTTCTTTTGGCAGTCCATGGTACATTCAATATTCTTCTCCAAAAACACAATTCAAAGGCATCAATTCTTCTTCTGTCTTCCTTATTCATTGTCCAGCTTTCATATGTATATGATGCAGCTGAAATCACCATGGCTTGGATCAGGCACACCTTAGTCTTCAATGTGACGTCTTTAATCATGATGAATGGAGAAAAGATTGAGATTGTCAAGGATTTCGCTTTATTTGGATCCACAATCAACGCCTGTAGAATCAGCAGTCAAGGAATCAAAAGATGCTTTACACTGGGCTAATCTGCTGCAAAAGACCTCTGTATGGTATTGAAACACAAAGAAGCCAGCTTGAAGACTAACATGCGCCTGTGTTAAGCCACAGTTTTTCAGTCACTTCATACACATGCAAAAGTTGGACAATGAATAGAAAAGAAGAAAAATTGATGTCTTGGAATTGTAGTGTTGGAGAAGAATATTGAATATATATATCATAGACTACCAAAAGAACAAACAGATGTGTCTTGGAAGATGTACAACTTCAACCCTTCTCAGAAACAAAGATGGTGAGAGGTGTTGTCAAGAGGGATCAGTCCCTGGAGAAGGATATCATACTTGGTAAAGTAGAAGGTCAGTGAAAACCAGGATGACTCTCAAAGAGATGGACTGACACAGTGGTTGCAACAATGGACCCTAGCATACCAACCACTGAGGCATGGCACAGGACCAGGCAATGTTTCATTCTGTCACACATTGGGTCACTATGAGTTGGAACTAACTCAACAATACCTAGCAACAAAAATAACATGATGCTGTGACCATTCCATGATGAGATTTTATATAATGATCACCTCTATGGTGAGATCTGTTGTGAGTAGTCAATCAGTTGAAAGGTAGTTTCCTTAAGTGTGCAACACACACTGAATATAAGTGGACATTCTGACAAGGCTCATAGGCTCTTGTGTGCTTAGATCCTGCAACTGGCTCCTGTTTTTCTGACCTCTAAGATCTTGGGACTTGAGTCAGCAGCTTCCTTACATTGTTGCCTGCAGATTTGGGGATTCATCAATCTTTGTAGCCTATAAGCAAAAGCCTTGCTCTCTGACCTGTATATCTTGGATTTTCCAGTGCCTATGGCTACATGAATCAGGAGAAGCCTCTATCCTGACCCATGAACTTGGGATCATCCTGCCTCAACAAGCCCATGAGCTGTTTCCCTGATATAAATCTCCATGTGTATTTATACTCTTATATGTATGTTTGTATTCTTTACTGGTTTTTCTTCTCTATGGAACCCAATATAGGATATATTTTTATCTGTGTTTTATAGACTATGAAAAAGTATTCAACTGAGCGGATCATAACACATTATGGGTAACATTAAAAAGAATAGGAGTCTCAGAACATTTATTTGTTCTCCTAAGGAAACTGTATGCAGATCAAGAGGCAGTCCTGTTTGAACAGAACGTGCAGATACTACACAGTTTAAAGTCAGGAAAGGTATGCATCAAGGTTATAACATTCCACCATGCTTATTTAATCTGTATGCTGAATAACTAATCTTAGTAGAGGGACGACAAGAAGAAAAATAGGGCATCAGGATTGGAGGAATCCTCACCAACAAAGAGCAATATGCAGATAACACAACTGTGCTTACTCAAAGTAAGAAGGAAATGAAGCACTTATTGATGCATATCAAAGGCTTCAGCCTTCAGTATGGATCAAACTACAACATTGTGGACATAAAAATCTTTACAGTAGGATCAATAATCAACATCTTGATAAACAGAGAAAAGATTGAAATCTTCAAGAACTTTACTTTGGATCCGTTTTGCTTGGATCCACAATTAATACTCAAGGAAGCTGCAGTCAAGAAATCAAAAGACAGAGAAATGGGGCTAAGATGGCAGAATAGCAAGATGCTTCTAGTGATCCTTTTAACAACTAAGAACCCCATAACCAAATGAATCAATTATATATGACATTGTAGTAGCCCTGAACATCAACATGAAAGATGATAAATCAGACTGAGGGATAGAGAAGAAAGAGTAGATCAGGGATAGAGAAGGAAGAATCACCTACGACTGGGCATACCTAACCTGGAAGGAATCAGCACTCTGGAGGTAGATTAGCAGCATCAAGCATGGTGAGGGGAATAGTGGTGTTTGGAAAGCATCTTGTACTGTGGGAGAGACAGAGTGGTGGAGAGCCCACTCATGCCCACAGAATCAGTAAAAAATAGCATTAGATTGTCAAAAGTAAGCTTACATCTAAGCTTCCACAAGTGGATCTAAAACTTTCCTTAGGGATAAACCTCTTTCCCTTTTACCAGCACTTCCCCTTCCTTTCTCTGCACTGTCCTTTGCTCCAAAAACTGAAGTATCCCCTGGACAAGAAGTAGGATTCCTTAATCATGCCCTGAGGCCACTCCTTGAGACTTGGAGAGTGAACGTTTTAACAAAAGGCCAGGATGGGGTGGGGATCTTTCAGCTCCTCTAAGCTGAGGACTCAAGATAGAAACAACACAATGGTTACATGGACCTTGAATGCCTTTCACCTCTGCGTAGGTGGCATTGAGTGCCCATAGTTCTGTAGCAAAACTTATTTATCTATGTGCTTTAAGGAACAGGGACATATTTTTCTCATAGACATTCAGGGTTGGCTGTCAGCCTCCTGCCCTTCTCAATGCATGCAACCAGATACTTGTGCCTACATCAATCACCCTTGCCCCTCTAGGACTGTAGGGGAGGGCTGCACCACATACTTGTTGACTGACTACTTGGACACCTGAGCTAAATATATACCTGGTATAACATGGCTATTAATAGCTCTAACCATCTAGTGACATGATGTTAGAGCTTCAAAGGCATCAATAATCAAACTAGCACACATGACCAGGATACTTGGCCATTTCAAAAGAAAACAAGAAATGCGAACACAGTAAGCAAATATAAAATAAAATAAATAAATAAAACAACTGACTGATAGCTCTGATGCAACAGTTAATATCGAATGACATGAATAGGCAGGCCACCATGGCTTCAGAAAACTCCCCAAAATATCAAAAAGATGTGTTGCATTGGACAAATCTGATTCAAAAGATGTCTTTAACATGTTAAAAGAAAAACACGTCACTGTAAAGTCTAAAGTATGCTTGACCCAACCCATGGTATTTTCAATTGTTTCATACTCATGTGAAAGGTGTAAAGTGAGTAAGAAAGACCAAAGACAAGTTGAAACCTTTGAATTATGGTGTTGGCTAAGAATATTGAATACACTGTGGACTACCAAAAGAACAAACAAATATGTCTTGGAGGAATTACAGCCAGAAGGCTCCTTAGAAGCCAGGATGGCGAGACTTCATCTCACATGCTTTGAACATGTTATTCAAGTGGTACCAGTCCTTGCAGAAAGATATTATGCTTTATAAAGTAAAGGGTCAGTGAAAAAGAGGAAGATCCTAAAGGAAATGGATTGACACAATGGCTGCAACAATGGACTCAAGCTTAAAAATAATCGTGATGATAGGGCAGACCCATTAGTGCTTCATTCTGTTGCACATGACATCGTTATGAGTCTGAACTAACTTGATAGCATGTAACAACATAATAGTTCTATGTTACTCTTTTCTTTCTTTTTTTGCACAATGGTCAAACTCTTTTTCACTTGCAAAATGCTTTTTAGGACTTTTTTGTAAATATCTGTTACTGAAACAATTCACATGGCCCATCCAACTGAACGAGAAAGTTTCCTCTCTTGCAGGTAGGATGTGGATGCCTTTAAGAGGGATTTGAAGCACTGACACGGCAGTAAGTACACCACAGTAACAAATGTTATCAAACCTCAGTTACCTATGTATTATGTGTGGAGCAGAGAGGAATAATGTGCTGTCACCGGGCAGGGATAGCAGAGGAAGCTACATATAGGTGGGCATGTAAATTTATACGGGAATATACATTTTCACTCAATCATAATAAAAAAAAAGTTTTGCTTTTCCCAAAATACTTTTATTTGAAACTCACAGTAGACTTTGACGTATGTCTTTTTCCTGAAAAACTAATGATCACAAAGTTTTGTGTTTAGAGGGAATTGTTTTATAGATGCCATCAGAATAAGAATTGATCAAAGAAAATTTAAGGGTCAAGTCATGGTTAGTGTAAAAGAACCTACTGATAATTGCTTAAAAAGAAAGAAAGAAATTGCGATGTGACAAAGAATGTACTAATTTTCTTAATAAATAATGAGTGTTTCCAAATCTCCACTAAAAGACCACAACTGATGGTCCAGCGGTTTTGGGGTTCCCCTGGGAGCATGACCCCTGGCCCTGATGCTGCCCTTGCCCATAAATCAGAACGAAGGTCCACTCTTCGGACTCGAATGGATTGGACTTGGCAATGCAGAGTGACCACATACTGGATACACTTCATGGTTCTGTACATCTATAGGATATCATCCTACTGACCTCTGGCTGGAGGAGGGGAAAGGAGACTGTTGGGAGGATGAGACATGTATGGAGCAGAGAGGAACAGTGTGCTGTCACCGGACAGGGAGAGCAGTGGAATCTGCATCTAGGTGGGTATGTAAATTTACACGGGAATGTACATTTTCACTCAGTCATGTTAAATAAAAAATAAAAAAAATGTGCAAAATCATGAACACAATGTGTTGTTTCTAAAGTTCAAAACTGGAAGTGGTCTGTTATCCATAAGAAAATATTACAGAAATGAGAATAAATTCATGTGAGTAAATAAAGCCGATTAACATGTAGTGATAAGCAGGATGGACAAAAATACGATGATGAGCTACAGAATTTCTTATGTGGTACATTTCCTTTGTGTAATATGTGAACACGATATGCTGTACCACAGGCAGAGGTGACAGTGACAGTCTCTGGGGAATGGAACTACAGCTGGAGGAGGGCAGCTCTTTTCATTTTGCAGTCTGTGGAGTTTCGTGTTTTTCTTTTTTAAATCATGAATGTATACTATTTATTCATAAAAAGAGGTAAAGTTTCAAAAGTAAATAGAAACGGCTTAGTTTGATGATTCTATTCAGATTTGGTCACAAAGTGACTTTGATTTCACAATTTCAATAATATTCTTTAGCCTTGTTTTCCAGAAGCATTCAAACTGTTTTTATCAATTAGTTGCTTGGTTTATGGAGGTGAAAATGATGTCTTTAGCACTGACTTCACAGATTTCTTAACATTCAAATTCCCCCAAAATTCAGATTTCTTATTTTATATTTATAATATTTAACATTAATTTTAGAACTTCTTATTAAGATTAACGTCAATATTATTAGTAATAATTATAATTAATTGATTTTAATTATCTATTAATCAACATTTATCAATTAATAAAGATTATCAATGGCTATATTAACAATTATAATAATGTTAATATTATTATTAATATTAGAGCTATAGTAATATTATTATTATCATTATATTTATAATATTTTATATTGCCACCATCACCGCAGAAATGAACACACAACCTCAATTGTTTCTCACAACAGTTTAAGAAATTTAGCTGCAAAGTGCCATTGAGTCGTTCTAACTCATGGAGACACCATGTGTGTCAAAGTAGAACAGTTTTGCATAGGATTTTCAAGGCAGATTTCTCAGATGTAGATCAGAGGGTTTTCCTCTGGGCAGACAGAAACTGTTACCCTTTCAGTTAAAGACTGAATCTTTTAACCTTTTATACCACCCTAGAATTCCTTAAGAAATTTAACAATAATACTTGGCAAGAATAACAAATGTTTTTTTAAAATTCAAACATCAAGTCTTTCTGGAACTAAAAAAACAATTCTACAGATAAAATACGGTATAGTTTCCATCACGTCACTTGACTATGTGCGCTCTACTGCAGCCTGTGCAAGTGGTACTATTCAAACATTTCCCCACACAAAATACCGGTTTGTTGAAAAGTCAGTCTATTTTATAGCATTGGTTACCTTAAAAATGCATGGATTTAGATTCATAAGACATAATAAATGAAGCGCTGATGACTTTGAACTGTGGCGTTGGTGAACATTGACTATACCACAGACTAGCAAAGGAATGAACAACCTGTCATGGTAGAAGTGCAACCAGAATGTGCTTTAGAAGCAAGGATGGTGAGACTATGTTTGGTTTACTTCGGACATGTTATCAGAAGGGATCAGTCCCTGGAGAAGAACATCATGCTTGGTAAAACAAAGGATCGGTGAAGAAGAGGAAGATCTTCAACAGACAGATTAATGCACTGGCTGAAACAATGGGCTCAAGCATAACAAAGATTGTGGAGATGGTGCAGGACTAGGTAGTGCTTCATCCTGTCGTACATACAGGGTGGCTATAAGTTGAAATCAACTTGACAGTACCTACCAGTAACAACATAAATAAGAAATTAGGGAGGAAAAATGTCAAAATAACACTAAAAAGGTAGACAACTCTCTCATCATTAAAGAAACAAAGAGAGACACAAAGAAAATATATTTTCTACCCATTTAACAACGTTAAAAACAATCATCTTTAAAAGCTAGCTGTTAGAAACGTGATGGCATTTGAATTCCTGCCCCACCATTTATGAATTGTGTGACCCTGCATAATTTGGTGAACATCCTTGTGCTACATTTCTTTCTAAGTGTCTAAATTCAGCATAATAAGAAGACCTGCGTCAATTATTGTCAAGTTCTAATGAGGCAATGTATGCACATTTGAAACTAGTATGGTACCCGAAACATAGTAAGCACTTACTGAATGTGAACTAGTTGTCATTAATTGTGATGTCGTATACTAGGTTTTAGTTTCACATAGATCTGAATAAACAAACAAGTCACTACTGATGAGTGCAGAATCTATATGCCTGGAAACTAAAATATGAAATGATTAAATGCATGTATCAGTTTTTCTTTGTTTGTAACATAATAATGAGAACACGGAAGATACTGGGCTATCTAAAGTGCATGGGATATAAGAGGCTTTTATAGCTCTTTTTTTCCAATTCTTTTCCACATCCTCCACTCTTCCTCATATTTTGTATGGAACTGGTACCAGCTTACCCCCAAATTACTATTTTATTATTTTTTATATTTTATTTATTTTGTTGTTGTTGAGAATACACACAGCAAAAGCTATATTAAGTCAATCACTTGCTCCTACATAAGACACTTCAGCAACATGATTACATTCTTCAAGTTGTGCAACCATTCTCACCCTCCTTTTCTGAGTTTTTCCTTCCTTATTAACATAAATTCACTGTCACTTGAGATTTCTGTCTCATCTTTCAAGTTGCTGTTGTAAATTTTTTGGTTTAGGTTTTAAATATTATCTCATGGTAAGGGTTTGTCCAAATGCTCCATAACTCCAGGAAGTCCGGAGTCCAGGAGAATTTGAAACTATGTCTTTACGTTACCCTTTTGATCAGCTTTCTTCTACAGAATCTTTGATCAAAATGTTCAGCAGTGGTAGCTTGGTTTCATCCAGTTCTGCTGATTTCATAGCAAAGGAGGCAGCTGTTCATGGAAACAATTAGCCACACGTTCCATGTCATCCTTCTATTCCTGATACTCCTCCTTCCTCTGTTACTCCAAGCAAACAGAGACCAATTGTTGTGCCATCAATGGCTACCTGCAAGATTTAAGACCACAGGCATTACTTGATAAACTAGGAGGCAGAACAAAATCACTAAATGTGTTATTAGGCCAGTTAATTGGGATGTCTCCTGAAACCAACACAGTAAATGTCCAAACCAAGACATCAGATCTTATGAGGCTTTTGGCTGTACATAAGCAGACTCAGAAGCTATTCATTTGCTTTTTATTTTTTGTTATTGTTGTGAACATGTCTATCACACAGCATTTGACAAACTTTTTACAGGTGTACAATTTTTGGACAGCAATAATGGGCTAAGCAGCTTACTCCAAGGACAGATCTCTCCTGATACGTCCAAAGTACATGAAACATAGTCTCCTTGTCTTTGCTTCTAAGGAGCTTTCTGGTTGTATGTCTCCTAAGACTGTCTTTTTGTTCTTCTTTTGGCAGTGGTAAATTCAATATTCTTTGCCAACACCAGAATTCACAAGCATTAATTCATCTTCAGTCTTCTTTATTCATCATCCAGCTTCCATGCACAGGAGGCAATTGAGAACACTATGACTTGGGTCAGGCACACCCCTTAGTCTTCAAGGTGACATGTGTTGTTTCTCCAAGTTAGTGGCTCTGGGACAGCAGCTTCAGCATCACCTGAAACTTTGCTAAAAATGCCAATTTTTAAGACTTACCCTAGACTTGTGGAATCAGAAACTGGATGTGGAGCTCAGCAGTATGTGTATCGACAAGCAGTTGGAGAACCACTGCCCCGGGTTCATTATTGGCTGATTTAAGCATGTTATCCTTTCATTAAGGCTTCTAAGAGAGTCAGCAAAAGCCAGCCAAATTGGCAACAATTCTAATTACCATGATCCTCATACCTTTCAAGGGCTAGATAGATTGCATACCCCAGCACTTCTCCTTGCACCTCTACCTGATCTCAAGCCATACCACGTAAGATTATCAGTAACAGAGCCAGGGGTTACTGCTACTCCACTTATCTCCAGCACTGGAGGGAGAGCCTGTTGCAATCTGACTGACGAGTAATCATGGTCCAAATACCACTTGTAGAATCAACACTCTTAATTTAGATTCCCCTGAAAACAGAGCCTGAAACAAAGAATTGGGCCCAGACAGCCGATTTAGGCGGTGGTGTCAGGAAGCATAAACGAATGAGAAAACAGGAAGAGTGAGACAGATAAGGAAGAAAGCCAAGACAAGGCTTCTAGCCAACTTGTGTGTAATAAGACCTCAATTCTCAGGTCAAATGTAACTCATGGAGACCCCATATACATCAGCATAGAGATAGGGTCCATAGGGTGCTCAATGGTTGTTTTTTTTTTGGCAGCAAATCCCCAGGCCTTTCTTCCAAAGCATCTATGGGTAGACTTGAACTTCTAACCTTTTGGTTGGCATGTAAGCATGTTAACTATTTGCACTTAGTTCTCTGGAGACCTCCTAAAAATCATATGGGAAGTTTTATCTGAAGTAAAGTGGCTGGAGCCTGTATCTACAAGTTTTCATCCCCTGTTGTGTGAGGGTTTCCCCAAGGGTCATTATATCATTTTCACTTCTAGGCAACACTTGTCTGTGTACCAAAAGGACTTCCACAGTGTCAGACAAGGCTCTGGAGCCGACAATGAAAACATACACAGCACGCTGGAGGTAGGCCACCGTCAGTATGTATGTGGTGAGTCTGAATTTACACAGAACCGGCCACTGCAGCTCTGCTGAAATCAGAATGGAATTGAAGAGATGAGATGCACAGGCACCAGAGGAATATAAACATCAGAAGGTGAGATATAAGTGTAGTACCCCACATGATTTTTCCCATTTTTCCAAGCACTCAAAATCTAAAAGTTAAGGAACAAACAGGGTCAATAACTTTCCTAAGATCACACAGCATAAAGATGGTTGAGTGGAAATTCATATTCAAAAACTGAGAGGGTGAAAAGGAGAAATGGAGAGAAGACCTAGTGAAGTAAAGAGAGATGAGAAAAGGAGGTGATAAAAGGATAGGAGAGATGAAAAAGAGGAAGAAGCATGGGAGAGAGATGTCCAGATAAATTGAGGAAAAGAAATAGAGAAATAAAAGGACAAAAGGAACAGAGAGTGAGACAGAAAGATAATGTACATTGACCAATATTGTGTATTAAAAACTATGAACAACCTTTGAGAGTAAAGATGGAATGTGCCTCATAATATTTAGCAAGGTGATTTTCACCATAAATATATATTATGTATGATATACAGTTCTAGTCAGATATAAAGTATGCAGAAGACATGAAAAGGAAGAAAGGAATAGACAGTAGACATTAAAGCAGATCACTAAACATTGCATTTTGTTTTCCCCCAAAATACAATAGGTGAAAATCTCATCCTTGAATAGAAAGGAGTCAAAGGAGTCGTGCTGCCCTACTTTCTGTCTCTCTGCTGAAACTTAAGCTACTGAGCAATTACTTTTGAACCATTTTCCAAAGAGACATTGGCTCAGAAGCTATGATCACACCTTGCAATGACAGCCACAGTGATTTCATCCTTCTGGGCTTCTCTGACAAGCCATATTTGGAGAAGATACTTTTTTGGGTCATTCTGATATTTTATTGCTTGACAATTGTAGGAAATATGGTCATAGTTGTTGTCTCCTCAAAGGATCCCAAACTCCACATTCCTATGTATTTTTTTCTTTCCAACCTTTCCTTGCTAGATCTCTGTTTCACCAGCAGCTGTGTTCCGCAGATGTTGGTTCATCTCTGGGGTCCAGAGAAGACCATCAGCTACACTGGCTGTGCCATTCAACTCTGTGTCTTTTTATGGCTTGGTGCCACTGAATGCGTCCTCCTTGTGGTTATGGCTGTGGACCGCGTCATGGCAGTATGTCATCCACTGCAATATACCACTATCATGCACCCAAAACTTTGCCTGCAGCTCTCCGTCCTGGCATGGAGGACTGGTCTGGTTCAGTCTCTGATCCAGTCCCCTGCCACACTTCAGTTACCCTTCTGTTCCTCCCGGATGGTGGATGACATTGTGTGTGAAGTCCCAGCCCTGATTCAGCTCTCCAAGGCAAATACCACCTACAATGAAATTCAGATGTCCATAGCCAGTGTTTTTATCCTAGTGGTACCCTTGATCGCTATCCTCTTCTCTTATGGTGCTATCTTTAAGGCTGTGTTGAAGATAAAATCAACTGCAGGGCAGAAGAAAGCACTTGGCACCTGTACTTCTCACCTTGTTGTGGTTTTCCTCTTCTATGGCACTGTCACAGCTGTCTACCTTCAACCCAAGAATCATTATGCTGATGAACATGGCAAATTTCTGACCCTTCTTTACACCGTGGTAACCCCTTCTCTTAATCCTCTTATCTATACTTTAAGAAACAAAGAAGTAAAGCAGGCGCTAATAAGATTAGGGAGGAGGACTTGGGATTCCCAGAATAACCGAGGAGGTTAACATAAGTTGGGCTACTGCTTGGTCTGTAAAGACAGAACAACCTTATCACAGAAAGCTGGAGATACAACTCCTAATCCTAAAGTAGAAAAGAAAGAGTTGCATTTTGCTCAAGTTACAGTTTCAGTTCTATCATTGACTAGGCCCTTACTTTTTTCATGAGGCTTGTTTAGGCAAGGTATGCCATAGGAATTAACACATTGACTAACCATTATCTTAGAGAACACACAATACGTTTGAACTGGGGGAAAAAAAGAAACATAAAACTTGCAAAATAAAGACCAAATAAAATGTTTTTGTCTTTTTATTTATTCCTATTTACTTTGTTCTCTCCATTTTCCTCCAGATGTAACCAGCACTTTCACTGAAATGTCCAGTCCAATAAGTTCCTAACATTTTGAGACAGACTGTTTAAGATACTCATATGTATGACTGTAAATCTAATCTGAGTTATGTGCTTCTGACTTACTTCTGCCTTCCTGCCTCGGTATGCCCTCTGTTGACATGTATATGTGCCTAGTACTACTCCCTATAAAAATGTTTGCCAACAAGGAACAACACACTGTTGTGTGGTGCTACTGGCCTAATAAGATCCTGTGTCCAAATTCTTCAACTGCTGGTATTCTGGGTCCCCAGTTACAAGAATAGGCTCTGGTTTTATCTTCTTTGATACACATTGTATATGAAATGGCTTTCTTTTATCAGATCCAGTTGTCTTTCATTCATCTTGACAATATCAATTGACCAACTTTATATCTGTGTACTAAATTCTGCAGATAAAATGATAGATAAGACATACAGTATCACCACCAACAACTGTTGAAGGCAGATATTAACCAAGTTTTAAAAAAAAAATTATGTTCCTGGAGAGTTATTCATTCCTCAGCTTTTAGTTATGGCTGGTTACCATACTACCTGATGTTGGATTTTAAATACATGAAAGGAAGAGACATTATGTTTCCAGTAGATGACTGCAGCCATAAGAAGAAGAGCTAAGTTCCTTAAACTTAGAGACAATGAGTAAGTAAGTTTCAAGATCTGTCCTGGGTGTGGTTGTTTGCAAGGCATCTGGGATTTGAAAACATACTAGAGTCAGTCTTGCCGTTATACTCAAATGGAAAAGCTTCCTCACTTCCTGAGTACAAAGTGAAAGAAAAATTTGGTGAGCATTGCAATCACCACCAGTTTAAAATCCACTATCAATGATGTGTGTTTACATGTCTATATTATTTTGTGTGTAGTTATGAAAAGTGCGAACATCTACAAAAGAAGTAGCAGTTTTTAAATAGCTGCTGAGGCTGCTTATTTACAACAAAAACCTCATGGAATTGGTTTATCTGATTTAAAAGTTTAAGATCATGGTTTCACGGGATAGTCTAGTTAATTGGCCTAATAACATGCTTAGTTCTTCTGTTCTATCTCCTAGTTTCTTGGGTAGTGCCTGAAGTCTTAAAAACTTGTAAGCAGTCATCAAAGGTACAATAAAAGTTCTCTATTTGCCTGGAGCAGAGAAAGAAGGAGAGTTAGGAATAAGAGACAGTGTGAAGCATGTGGCTATTTGCCCTCATGAACAACTGCCTCCTTCACCATGAGTCCAGAAGAGTTGGATGGTCCCCAGCTACCATTACTGAATATTCTGATCAAAGATTCCATAGAAGAATCTTGATCAAAAGCATTAAAGTGCAGAACAAAATTTCAAATTTGCATGGACTCCGGACATCCTGGAACCGTGAAGTTTGGGATGAACTCCTGAAACTATTGTCATGAGATAATATTTGAAACTTAAACCAAAAAATCTCCCGAAGTCTTCATAAAACTAAACAATGGTTTAGCTTAAACTGGTGAAATATGTCTGCACTGACCATTATGCTCTTTTAAGAACTGTCTGTGTGAGATCAAATTGACAACAACAACTTGGAAGATCAGATAGGAGCCTTAGGGGACAGTGAGTGTGTGTTAACGGGGGAGGAACAACTCAGGAAAGGAGGATGAGAATGGTTGCACAGCTTGAAGAATGTAATCAGTGTCACTGATTTGTACATGAAGAAATTGTTGAACTGGTACATGGTTGCGGTGTGTGTATATTCTCAAGAACAATAAAAAATAATTTAAAAATAAAAAATATGGCTATCATGGAAATTACAATATTACTCTGTTTCTTTTCTTGTGAACACTGGGTGAATTCATTAAGAGCACTTTTTCTTTTTTTACAAGAGTTGTAATGGCAAAGTCTCTGCTTACCAGGAAAACATTTATATACCTGCAGTTAACAAGTTTTTAAACAATTTGGCTTAAATTTGTCTTTCTGATTCTTTTCCCCCTTACTAACACACCTGTAATGTAACAACCATGCAGTCAGTCCACAAATACATTTAAATGTCTTTTCCATCAGCCTTTGAATCCCAGAATGTCTATACCTGTTAATATCTTACATTTCAAAGCCAGGTTCAAGTGTCACAGACTCAGAATCCTCCTGCTGTTCCCCGTGAAACATTCCCCCTTAATGAATTTTAATCTGTTAGTGTGCTTCATGGATACCAGAAAAACACCAAACTCACTGGCTAGTTGGGTCCGACTCACAGTGACCTTAGGTAGTTTTACTGCATACTTATATGTCACTAGCACTTAAGGGATAAGGATATTTGACTTATTACAGTATAGCCAGTGCTGAAATTCTTTGCCCATAGTTTGACCTTTTGATATAGTTGTTAGATTAAACTGTAAGTAAAATGTAAAAACCTTAATGAATGAAAGGCAACTCATTGAGTAAGAATTTTGGGAGAGTTTCTGAAGTTGCCGTAATTCTTCATTGGATCAAAGAAAGAAGATATAAATTTAAGCTTATTTTTAAGTGTTAGTATGAATTATGTCTCTTAGAAAGTTATGTTGAAGTCCTAACTACATACGTATAAATACGATACTGTTTGGAAGTAAAGACTTTCTTTATTTTAACGAAAAGTGGAAAGAGACACACACTCAGAGAAAAGAAAGAGTCCCCCTGAAGACCCAGTTACCAGTAAAGGAAAGCCAAGGATTGCCAGAAAGACCCACAGCGGGACTCAGCAAAGCCAGGAGCCTGATCTGGACTTTTAATCTCCACGATTGTGAAA
Organism: Heterohyrax brucei; assembly: GCA_028571685.1. Classification (NCBI taxonomy): domain Eukaryota; kingdom Metazoa; phylum Chordata; class Mammalia; order Hyracoidea; family Procaviidae; genus Heterohyrax; species Heterohyrax brucei. The sequence goes on along the minus strand of CM053144.1, from coordinate 44,052,209 downwards.
AAATAATTTTTTTGTTCTTTTTTTCTTTAAAGCCACCTATTTGTCTCTGTGTGTGTGTGTGTGTGGTATGGTAACACTAGGTCAGTAACTAGGACTCTGAGTTTAGAAACGTGTGTTTGCTTATGGTCTGTTATGCTATGTTCAGTGTGCTCTGAATGCAGGTATTTGGAAAGGATGAGTTAGAGAAAAATAGATGGTGATACTGGGGCCCCCCAAGACGCGAATTTCAGTGGTAAAAACGAATTAAAGGAAAACCTATATGAAATAAAAGAGTAATGTCTATATTTACTTGTCCCAGATCACATCCTGAGTCAGGTTCAGAGGCTTAATTTCTAATATAATGTCTAAGGACCTGGTATTTCTCTGAGAACACTTGACGTTAGATTTTTTTTAAGCTGCAATATAATCATGAAGTTATCAGATATTGTATATACCATTCAGTCAGCTTTGACGAAAGCATATCAAGAAGGAGTATTTCTGATACTCCAGAAAGTTCCACTTCCCCCTTTTGACTCACTTTCTGTCTTGCACACACACAAAGACTGTTACAATTCCTATTATTGTAAGTTAGTTTCACCTATTCTAGAATTTCATATAATCATAAAATATGTTCATTTTCTGATTGGGTTTTTCACTTAGCGTAACCTTGGTGGTATATTAGCTAGGTGCTGCGTCTACTAACCAAAAGGTTGGCAGTTCAAATCCATCAGGCTCTCCTTGGAAACTCTATGGAGCAGTTCTAATTTGCCCTATAGTGTCACTATGAGTAGGAATCAACTCAACAGCCGTGGGTATGTAGGGTATCATATTTTTCAGAGTCATCAATGTTGGTGCGTATATATCAGTAGATCATTCCTTTTTACTGCTGTGCAGTGAAGGTATTATTTTCCTGTAGAGTTTCTCTGGTACCTTTGTTAAAATCATTAGAATATATGTGTGTTGATCGGGAAATCCTGATGGCACAGTGCTTAAAGAGCTACAGCTGCTATCCAAAGGTCACCAGTTCGAATTTACCAGATACTCCTTGGAAACGCTGTGGGGGCAGCACTGCTCTGCTCTACATGGCCATCATGAGTTGGAATCCACTCAACCACAATGAGCATATTGATCTATTTTTTTGTTATTTGTGTTGCTCTGACTACTTCATCTTTATATTAAGTCTTAAAACAGGTACAATAGAACTTTCAATTTTGTCCTTTTTCAAGATTATTTTGACTGCTATTTCTTTTTTATCCTTTCTAAATTTAAAGCTTATTTTGTCCATCTCTAGAAAGAAGGTTGGTGAGAGATTTGATTGGAATTGCAATGAATTTATAAATCCATTTGGGAGAGTAGCACCCTTGATTTTGGATTCAAAATATGTTTTTAATTTCCCTAAAGAATTTTATCATTTTAAAACCCATTCCTGTGCAGAAACTATAGCTGAAAAGCTGATCATAACTTTCCTCATAAATTGATTAAATTATGAGCTGTGAATTCATAAGCTTTAAAAAGAGATGATTGAAGTGAAGCCAATAGAAAAGAAATAATAAAATGACTCTTAACCTCATCTTTCTATTCAAACACCTCTTACCATACAAGCTTTCAGCTGAGAAATGGATGTAGTGTGGCTAGGACATAATAAAATTCTTTGGGAGAGCAGCTTGGTGCTACGACTTCCTTTTCAAACGTACTTTTCCAAAGAAGGCTGATAAAAATAGAGTTGCAGTCAAGATGTGTTTATCATCAGAGCTTCAGCTTATGATAAGTGATTAATCTGCCAATTCAATCATCAAAAGCGGGGATTTATGCTCACTGTCCACCTATTCAGAGGTTGCCATGGCAGAACAGGATCTTTCTTCTTTTATATTCACTTATTCCAAACTACCTACACGGAGCAAAAGTTATCAATGCTAGAAAAAATGTTGCTGTTAACAATCACTTCTTCTTCTTCTTCTTTTTTATTTAACATGACTGAGTGAAAATGTACATTCCTGTATAAATTTACATGCCCACCTGTATGCAGCTTCCACTGCTCTCCCTGCCCGGTGACAGCACACTATTCCTCTCTGCTCCATACGTGTCTCATCCTCCCAACAGCCTCCTTTCCCCTCCTCTCCACCCACTCTCCTTTCTCCAGCCAGAGGTCAGCAGGATGATATCCTATAGACGTATAGAACCATAAAGTGCATCCACTTCTATTAATACCAAAAAACTAAACCAGTTGCCCTTGAAAAGTAGAATTGTGCTACACAGGGTTTTCAATGGCTGTGACCTTTTAGAAATAGGTCACCAGACATTTCCTCCGGGATGTCATTCAGTGGACTCTAATTCAGTGTTTATGATACCCAGATGGCCTTTCGATTTCTTGTTATCCTTAATTTAACAAGTTTGAACTGCTCTGTAGATCCTGCTGAAATTTTATTAAATTGCTCAATATAACAATTTTAATTCTGAATTTTACAATTCTTATAAAGGCAGATAAAGTATCAGCAATGAAATACCATGTGAACTTACCAAGTGAAAAGATGTGATTTCTTTTGAAACTTAGACCAAATATCTGAAGTTAAAAGATGCAGAGGATGTTATGGTAACTCTGGTGGTACAGTGATTAAGCACTGTGTCTGCTGAAGAAGAGAGATCATCATCAGTTCAAATCTGCCAGTCATTCCTTAGAAATTCTATGGGGCAGCTCTCCTCTGTCTTATAAGGCCAGTATGAGTCAGAATCAGCTCAACTGCGAGAGGTTTGAGTTTTTTTTGGTTTGAAGGATATTAGGGGAGACCTGGAAGTTAAAAACTCAGCTGCCAACCAAAGGGTTGGAAGTTGGAATCCACTAACTGCTCACTGGAAAACCTGTGGGACAGTTCTTCTTAATTTTACAGAGTTGCTTTGAGTTGGCAATGGTTTGGGTATTTTGGGGGGAAGATATTAGAGATTTAAAAAATATTGAACATTGCATATTACAAGGTGATTGCCAATAGTTAAGCCTTAAAATTGTTTAAAGAGTCACTTTTCAGTTTGTTCCAGATGAACACAAGAAATGAAAGCACTTTCAACCTGCTATTGGTGACACAGTGGTAAGATAAGTTTTCTCTCTGCAATTTGCAGTGTTCTGAGTCAGCTTAATGAAAGAAAATTGAAATGATAAGGCAATTATTGAATAAAATGTTCTGTACAATGATCATTAGTGTGAATATCAGAACCCTGAAAGGCTTTCTGAATTCCTAAATATTTTACTGTTTTGGAGAGGGATCAGTGTATTTACCATAGTATTTAATTCTTTGAGAATGGGCAGTACACATGTGACATGTGTTCCATATCAGAGTACCTTGCAAAAAAACAGAAACTGTGTCTAGTCATCTTAAGAAAAACCAATTGTGGGAAGCAAATACTGAGTACCTCACAAAATGAAAGGGGAAGTAGAACAATCAGGCAACTGAAAGGAAAGGACTCAGGACTGGCCTGAGGTACTCTATGGCAGGGAGTAAGGAAAGATAGCTTTAAGAAATTACCATCTATTAAAAATTCAGACATTTGGGAGACAGTCATTTATGTAGCTTGTGTCACATGGCCACTTCTGTGCTCAGAGTCCCTGATCAGGAGCTCACCTGACCCATATGGAGGAGGAGAGTAGTTCTTCTAATGAATGGCTATAAACTAAAAAATCAAACCCATTGCCCTTGAGCTGATTCTGATTCACAGCCATCCCATGTGTTACAGAGCGGAACTGAGCTCCATGGGGTTTTCTTGCCACATATAAGCAGATCACCAGGCCTTTGTTCCACAGAGGCACTGGGTGGGTTTGAACTGCCAACCTTGCCATTAGTGGCCAAGTACAAACCATGTGCACCACCCAGAGACCTAATGGATGAGTATAGGCAGAAAAAACAAAAGAAAGTAACTCTTGTTAAGGTAACTTACTGTTATTCAAACACTTGATTAGTTACATTATTCTATTCTATCACTCTTCCAGGAAATAGAAAGTTTCTGTATTGTACTTGGGCAATGAGAACAAGAATCCTTGTATGGCGTTAGAGCCACTTATGGTAGGAGTGTAAATCCTCAATGTTTGAAGAATTTTTCAAATTTCCTTTGATTATGTATTACTACCTTTTAATACAGCTGATACCTTAGTTATAATCAGAATGAGATCTTTCATTGTCCTACCTGACACCTGGTATATGAGCAAAAAACACACAAAAAAAAACCTAGATAGATTGCTGAGAAAAGGCTTTTGAGCTTTTTGGAGTTAGGCCCTTTAGGTCTCAAAAAATATAATGTTTATATTAGAAGACTAGTGACCATTAAAACAGCACAGACTCACAAGTCCTGGAGGAGGATATAATGAACACGACAGTGAGTCACCAGTTTAACTCTTACTTTCAATCTTTGTTTCCTTTTCTTTCTTCTTTAAAAATGTATCTGTAAACTTTGAATAGCCAACAAACCTCAGGGTTTTCCGAAGGAATCCTCAGAAAATGCTTTTCTGATCACTGCTGTCACAAAGGAGGCACAAAAAAAGAAACAATCCCAAATGTGAGTTTTGGTTGAGGTCGAAAGCTCCTGCCTCAACAAAAGCACAAGAACATGTACTCATCCGATGTTCCCCTTATAAAAACTCTGATCTTCCTTCTCTCCGGAAATCATCTTGTGTTCAAATGCTCTCTGATGAGCATCAGCTGAATAAAGCCTTCGACCTCTAGTTGGGTCACTTAAATTACTTTCTTTTTACAGTGTTTAACTACTAGGTTTTTAAAATTGTGATCCCTGAATGTTGCATGTATGAAAAGAAATTCCTCTTCTTAGACTCTGGGGTTGCTGGATGGAGCTTAGGATGTCCAGAGTCTCTGTGGTCAATCTCCTTTGGTCAAGAGCAACCTTGTACATGCTTACCATTTGTGTAGTATGACATGAAAATGTTTGGGGAGCACTGATTATTCTTACTCCTATCCAGCCCCACTAATTATTTCTCCTGGTTGCCAGGCGCTGGTTTGTGTTCTGAGTGGAATATTCTCTAGTGTTCTCTGAGGTTTGTTGTGGAGTACTTAGGTCCTGGCAACCTGAGGCAGATCCGGTGCTGTGGTACACTCACTTACTGCTCTAAAGTTTTATTTTGTACACATCCTTAAGAAACCAAATGAGGTTATGTCAGTGTGGACAGGACATTGTATCTCACTCTAGCTCTCTACGACTTAACACAGGGAATAGTGGTAAGTAAAGGTATATTTGCTATTCCAACTTTTTGCCCCTCAACAGGTACCTGAAGCCTATTAACAGATGGATAGATAAGCAAACATATACTCAGTGGAACACTATGGTGTGATAGAAAAAAATGACAGTTTTAGAAAACATCTCATAACATGGTCTCATTTGGAAGAGATGATGCTGAGTGAAATCAGCCAATGTCAAAAGGACAAATTTTATACGAGACCCTTATCCACAGAAGAAAATGACTGTTGGCTACGTGGGTGGGGGGGGGCTGAGGGCTTATCATAGATGAGATAATTGATAGATGTTAGAAATTTTATTCTTTTACTGTAAGTAATAAAAAAGTAAAATTAAAGAAGGTATATTTAAACTTTTTAATCATTAAAAGCCAGCTTTATGTAAATAGGGGCGAAAGAGTTGACCATAAGAATTTGTTCTCTAGTTGAGAATAATTTTGATAAGGTTAGACTAATTTTAAAAGTATATGAAGATCTGGAGTCATTTTTAATCAAGTCCAGTCTTGAGAACAAGTCGTTTGGAACTGTGAGGGCAGCTAAGTAATAAAAAATGTGAAATATCCATCTCTTTGAGTTACAGCATACCTTTCGGGAAAAATAAAATAAAAGGAGTCTATATTTTCAGAACTTCTTAAGTTGATGGCTGATGATACAATAAGGATTCACTGGAAAATATGTTACTCCATCCAACACCAGTGGCTAAAACCAAAATAACTTTAAAAACATGTCATATAAATGAAAAACAACTTAGGGTAGAAATAAAGCTTGGATGGAAATTTTGTTCTTTGGGAAGACTTACAACTGCTTTCACAAGAAACTGAAGGATGGAGAAAAGAATCAGCGAACTCCGTAAACAGAAATGATATTTGAATACTTGAATCAAGTCCTAAGTAATAAGGAAAGTCAGGCCACATCTCTGACTAAACCATCGCAAATGACGATGGATCTTGCTGTTTCACCTGGAGAAGGCAAAATGGATACAGATTTCTTAGAATGGACAAAATGAAGAAACCAAAATATAACTTGTCAAAGATAGCTTTGAAGAACCTTATTTACACTTTTGTGAAAACTTTTGGAGGAGAAATGAACAAAATATAGACTTAAGCACCTGAAAAAAAAAATAAAGAAGTGCTTGAAATCATATTAAATTTCTTCAAAATATATCTCTGCAGTCAGAAAACTAAGTATGAAAGTGAGGTTCAGCAACTCCAGTAGAAAGCTAGTAATCACTACAGTGCATCAAGAAAATGAAACAAAGCTTCACAGACACTTTAGATGGAATTTATTACATAAAGATAGAGGAGAAACTTTCCAAAGCAAATAAAATGACTAGTCATGTACATTAAGAGCCATAGGCCAACAGTAAAAGAATCAATCTCTGGAAAGAAAAAAATGGAAGGAATTATTCTTATTAAAGATACATTAGTTCTCAGAAGAAAAAAGCACATAAAAATTAATTGGCCATTTAGTCTATCAGAGAAGTCTCAATGACATAAGGGAATATATATAGTAGAGCACTTAGAAAAGGATTTCTAAGCCAAGCTCTTGTAAACTTCATTCATTCTGGGTCTTCCTTGCTCGTAGAAGCAGCCTGCTTGCCTGTGTTGAGGAACACTAACCTTCCATGTTTGAAAATCCTGCGATGATCTACCCTACAACAAATGTTTTGCAAGGATGTGTATTCTTCTCTAAACATACTCTAAACATTCCTTATTGTCACTAGATCCATAAATAAGTTCATATCTCAGTACTATTCAGAAAGGAAAATACAGGTCTTAACAACAAGGAAATAGATTATTCAGGAATAAATTGACACGTTTTGGTAGCCAATATTTGCAGAAACCAAGTGTACATGAATAGGAATGAATTTTCAAGTTGTTAGACTAAGGAAGACAGTGTTGAGCTACAGTAAATACTAGTATGTTATTATATATTTAATTATATAATATAAATTAATATATAAATATATAAAACATAAATGTATAGTATTATGATTAAGTAAAAAGTAATTTATAAAATAGGTATAAAAATACCACACACGCAGATTGTTTCTGCCCTGAGTTCCTTAGGGGAGTCAGCAGATTATTTTTAGCTGCCTATCTACCTACCTGGAAACCCTGGTGGTATAGTAGTTATGTGCTATGGATGCTAACCAAAGGTTGGCAGTTCAGGTCCACTGGGTGCTTCTTGTAAACTCTATGGGGCAGTTCTACTCTGTTCTACAGGGTAGCTATGAGTCAGAATCGACTCAATGGAAGTGGTTTTTTTTTTTATTTTATTCTTTTTGTTTTCACCTGCCTGTCTGTCTGTCTGTCTGTCTATGTCTCCTCCTTGTTTGTTAAGTTATTCCCTCTCTGAGTCTAAGAGAAAGGCTTAGGGAATGCCCAAAGAGTCCTACTTCTGGCCCAGGTAATGGCATCAGACTCCAGAGCCTGGCCAGGTACAAGGCAGACAAGGGAGGGGAAAGTGCTGGGAAAAGAGAGAGAAGTTTATCCTGAAGGAAAAATAAGATCCTGATGTGGAAATCTTAGTGGCATATTGGTTAAGTCCACTTCTGCTAATGAGAAGTTGGCAGTTCAAATCTGCCTGTAGGCATTTCTTGGAAATTCTATGGAACACTTGTACTCTGTCTTAAAGGATTGCTAAGAGTCAGAATTGACATGACCTCAGTGGGTTTGTGGGTTTTTTTGCTTGTTTGGATGGCAGATTAGATGCAATCCATTTGTTTTAGTCAGCTAGGGCTTCTCTAACAGAAATACCACAGAGTGGATGGCTTTAACAAAGGAAGGTTTATTCTTACACAGTCTGGTAGGTTGCAAGCCCATATTCAGGGTGACCGCTCCAGGGGAAGGCTTTCCCCTTGTTGGCTCTGGAGGAAAGGCCGGTATTGCATCAGTCTTTGTCCAGGGAGCGTCTTGGCACAGGAACCTCAGGTCTGAAGGATGCGGTCTTCTCCCGGTGCTGCTCTCTTGATGGTAATGAGGTTCCCAATTGTCCTTGTTTCTTTTTTCTTTTATCTCTTGCAGGCTGAAAGCATTAAGGGTGAGGCAAGCCATACTCCAGGGAAACTCCCCCTACAGCAGAGCAGGGAAGCAGTTCTATGCAGGAATTTACAGCCCCACCCTAATCCTTTAACATACAGTTTAGGGAAACCACAGAATGGAGGACAGTCTCAAGATACTGGGAATCTACACATGCTACACATATTTTTGGGGGGACACAATGTAACCCATGACACCATTTATCTTTTGACTATTGAGTGCCATCTGTCATGGATTGAATAGTGCCTCCCTAATACGTGTCTAATGATTTTGCTGGGCCATGATTTCCAGTATTCTGTGATTGTCCTCCATTTTGTGATTTTCCTATGCTGTAAATCCTAATCTCTGCTGTGGTTAATAGATTGGATTATGTTAAAGAGGATCAGGATAGGATTGTAACACCTTTTCTAAGGTCACCTCCTGGCTCCAATAAAAAGGGAGTTTCCCTGGAGTGTGGTTTGTGCCACTTTTTACCCTTTTATCTTACAAGAGATAAAAGGAAAGGGAAGCAAGCCAAGAGCTGGGGATTTGACCACCAAGAAGCAGTGCCTGGAGCATAGCATGTCCTTTGGAAAAGGACAGAATCTCCTCATCTAGGAAAAGATTGACCATGAGTACCTTCCTCCAGAGCCAACAAAGAAAGTCTTCCCTGAGCTGAAGTCCTGAATTAGCATTTACAGTCTATTGGACTGTCACAAAATAAATTTGTTTGTTAAAGCCATCCACTTGTGGTATTTCTGTTAGAACAGTACCAAATGACTAAGACACCGTCTTTACTGACTACGGAGGCATGAGTAGGCACTCCACCACTGTTTTACTGCTGCTGAGGAAGATGTCCTCCAAAAGCCACCACTCCATACACCAAGCTCACCACCTATTTTAGTCATCTAGTGCTGCTGCTAGTCATCTAGACCTTCTGTGTTTCGCTCTGCAGGGATATCCTTGTCACCTGTCTTTCTCTGGACAGGGAGATTATGATATGCAGGTACCCTGTGTCCTTTCTTGTTGCTGGCACTGCTTCCTGGTGGTATAAGGTTCATAGCTCTCTGCTTACCTCCCTTTCTTTCATGTCCCAAGAGGCTACCCCAACACTCAATATAATCACCACACATTAAGTCCTGCCCCACCAACACAACTGCAGCCCATGCTCCCTCATTGACATCATAGAGACAAGATCTGTAACATAAAAGGACATCACATAATACCAAGAATCAAGGCCTAGACAAATTACTATACACATTTGCAGTGGCGGGGTGGAGGGACACAATTCAATCCACGTTACCACCACCCTTTCTCCTGGTCAGGGCTGACTCCCGTCAAGTCACGTGTGGCCAGTCCTAGATAATTCTGGATCTATTTTCCCTATCCTGATAATCTAATTTCTCAACTTTCCCTTTAATGTTCAGGGCTCCTAGAATGTCAGATATAATTGATTCATTTGCGTTTTGGGTGTCTTTGTTGTTAGAAAGGTCACAGGAAGTGTCTGACTACTCTGCCATCTCAGCCTGCTAAAGACTTTCAGTGGAATGAAAAAAACATATACCAGCCCTTAAGCACAGTTTTGGTATGTAAACTCCTGTTCATAACAACACAGAAGTAATTGTTTTTGATTAATTCAGACAAAAGAAACTTATAACTCTTTTGAATTACTGAAAATATTACTTTTGTAACAAATGTCACATTTTCTGGTGACTGGTGGCACGCTGCATCTCCTCATGTGCTTGTTGGTCATTTTTATATCTTCTTTGAGATCTATCTGTTTATGCATTTTGCTCATTTTTCAGTTGAATTATTTGTCTATATTATTGAGTTATAGGAGTTCTTTATGTATTCTAGATATAATTATTTTATCAGGTATATGATTTGAAAATATTTTATCCTTTTCCGTGGGCTGTTTTTCACTTTATCAGTAATGTCTTTTGAAGCATTAAAAAGGTTTTAATCCCGACGAAGTCTAATTTATTAATTTTTTTCTTTGCTTCTTCTGTAGATATCATAACTAAAAAATCATTGCCTAATTCAAGATCTCAAAGTTTTACACTTATGCTTCCCTCTAAGTTTTAAAATTTTGGCTCTTACATTTAGGCCTATGTGGCAATTTGAATTTATTTTTGTAAACACTGTTAGATAAGGGTCCAAATCATTATTTCTAATAGTTTTTAGTGAATTGTTTCAGATTTTCTATATATAAGATCATGTCACTTAAAAATAGACATATTTTTAACTCATGTCCTATCTAAATGCTTTTATTTCACTTTTTATTGATTTCTCTGGTTATAACATCCACTAGAATGTCAAACTGAATCCTTTCCTTATTCCCGAGAGATTAAAGAGAATAAATATAATTATGGAGTTTATGATAATAAGTTTTTTATTTGCTGCTACTGGTTTTCCTTATTTGTTCCCATTGATTTGAGTTACTTTCCGGGGTCACCTCACTACTCCAGTATAGCCTTGTTCCCAGCTATCCCCTCCATGCTGTTATTGTAGAGCTTAGTACAGTTCTACATGTTGTAGACCCCAAATACAATTTTATACACATTGTTTTATACAGTTGTTTTATAAATCAGGTAAGCCAAGCCAACTGCCATCGAAATCAAGTAAGAAATGAAAGAAAAAAGTATACATTTGCTTCTTTTGTTGATGTGTCACAACTCAAAATGAGAAGAAACAGCTACAAACATCCACTGATAATTGGAACATAGATTGTAAAAAGCATGAATAAATGGAAATTGGAAACTGTCAAAAATGAAATGGAATGCATAAGCATCTATAGCCTAGGTGTTAATGACCTGAATGGACTGGTTTTGGTCATTCTGAATCCAACAATCATATGGTCTACTATGCTGGGAACAAAAACTTGAAGAGGAAGGGTGTTGTGTTTATCATCAAAAAGAACATTTCAAAATCTGTCCCGAGGTAGTACAATGCTGTCAGTGGTAGGATAGTATCCATATGCCTACAAGGAAGGCCAGTTAATATGACTATTATTCAAATTTATGCACCAGCCACTAAGGCCAAAAATGAAGAGTATGAAGATTTTTGCTAGTTTCTGCAGTTTGAAACAGAACACGTAAATAGGATGTTTTCTTAATTACTGGTGACTGGAATGCAAAAGTTGGAAATAAAGAAAGATTGATAGTTGAAAACACAGCCTTGGTGATAGAAATAATGCTGGCAATTGCATGATAGAATTTTGCAAGACTAAAGACTTCTTCATAGCAAATACTTTTTTTAACCAACACAAATGGTGACTGTACATGTGGACGTCACCAGATGGAATACACAGGAACAAAATTGACTACATCTGTGGGAAAAGATGATGAAAAAGCTCCGTATCAGCAGTCAGAACAAGACCAGGTACTGACTGTGGCAAAGATCATTAATTGCTCCCATGCAAATTCAAATTGAAACTGAAGAAAATTAGAAGAAGTCCACAAGAGCCAAACTATGACCTTAAGTATATCCCTTCTGAGTTTAAAGACCGTCTCAAGAACAGATTTGATGTGTTGATCACTAATGACCAAAGACTAGATGAGCTGTGGAAAGATATCATCCATGAAGACAGCAAGAAGCCATTAAAAAGACAGGAAAGAAAGAAAAGACCAAATTGGATGTCAGAAGAGGCTCTGAAAATTGCTCTTTAATGTTGAACAGCTAAAACAAAAGGAAGGAATTGTGAGGGAGAAGACCTGAGCAGAAGATTTCAAAAGAGCAGCTTGAGAAGACAAAGCCAAGCCAAGTGCCATCGAGTTGGATCTGACTCATCGCGACCCTAGGGGCCAGTGTAGAACTCACCTCCAGAGTATTCAAGGAGCACCTGGTGGATTTGAACTGCAAAAGAAAGTACAATAACGACATGTGCAAAGAGCTGCAAATGGAAAACCAGAAGGGAAGAACACATTCTGCATTTCTCAAACTGAAAGAACAAAAGACAACATTCAAGCTCAAGTTGCAATAGTGAAGGATTCTACAAGGAAACTATTAAATGACTCAGGGAGCATCAGAACAAGATGGAAGGAATACACAGACTCATTACACCAGAAAGAACTAGTCAATGTTAAACCATTTGAAGAGATAGCATATGATCAGGAACCGACGTTACTGAAGGAAGAAGTCAAAGCTGCATTGAAGGCACTGGCAAAAAACAAGGCTCTAGGAATTGATGGAATATCAACTGAGATATCTCAACAAACAGATGCAGCACTGGAAGTGCTCACTCATTTATGTGAAATTTGGAGGACAGCTACCTGGCCAATTGCATGGAAGAGATCCATGTTTATGTCCATTCCAAAGAAAAGTGACTCAACCGAATGTGAAGTTACTGAACAATATCATTAATATCATACACAAGTAAAATTTTGCTCAAGATCATTCAAAAGCAACTACAACAATATATTGACAAGGAATTGCCAGAAATACAAGCCAGATTCAGAAGAGGATGTGGAAATAAGGATACCATTGCTGATGTCAGATGGATCTTGGCTGAAAGCAAAGCGTGCCAGAAAGATGTTTACTTGTGTTTCATTGACTATGTGAAGGCATTTGACAGTGTGAATCATAATAAATTATGGCTAACATTGTGAAGAATGGGAATTCCAGGACAGCTAATCATGCTGTTAAGCAATCTGTATATGGATCAAGAGACAGTTGTGAGAATAGAACAAGGGGACACTGCATGGTTTAAAGTCAGGAAAAGCGTGCATCAGGGTTGTATCCTTCCACTATACTTTTTCAACCTGTATGCTGAACAAATAATCTGAGCAACTGGATTATGTGAGAAAAACAAGACATCAGGATTGGAGGACAACTCATTAACAACCTGCATTATGCAGACAACACCACCTTACTTGCTGCAAGTGAAGAAGATTTGAAACAATTATTGATGAAGACCAAGGACCACAGCCTTCAGTATGGATTGCACGTCAACATCAAGAAAACAAAAATCCTCACAACTGGACTAGTAAACAACAGTGTCATAAATGGAGAGAGGATTAAGGTTGTTAGGGATTTCATTTTACTTGGGTGCACAATCAAAGCCTATGGAAGCAGCAGTCAAGAAATCAGAAGATGCATTTCACTAAGAAAATCTGCTGCTAAAACTCTCTTTAAAGTATTCAGAAGTAAAGATGTCACCTTGAAGATTAAAGTGTGCCTGACCCAAGCCATGGTATTTTCAATTGTATCACATGCATGTGAAAGCTGGACAATGAACAAAGAAGACGGAAGAATCGATGCCTTTGAACTGTGGTGTTAAAGAAGAAGGTTGAATGTGCCATGGACCACCAAAAGAACAAACAAATCTCCTCTGGAAGAAGTCCAACCAGAGTGCTCCTTGGAAGCAAAGACGGCAAAACTGTGTCTTATGTACTTTGGGTATATTGTCAGCAAGGATCAGTCCCTGGAGGAGGACCTTGTGCTTGGTAAGTAAAGGGTCAGCGAAAAAGAGGAAAACTCTGGATGAGACAGATTGACACAGTGGCTGCAACAATGGGCATAAGCATAAAAACAACTGTGGGCAAGGCACAAGACCAGGCAGTGTTTCGTTCTGTTGTTCATGGGGTTGCTATGAGTCGGACCTGACTCAGTGGCACCTAACAACAGCAGAAAGGTATGTTACACTCCACAACTTCAAAAATGCAGATTTGGGGTTTCATAATATTACAACCGAAAAACTAGAATTGTTGACTTACAATCCCCAAGCTATTTAAAACCAACCCAAACCTGTTGCCAGCCAGTAACTCTGACTCATAGCTGTCCTAAAGGACAGAGTACAACTGCCCCATAGAGTTTCCAAGAAGTAGCTAGTGGGTTCGAACCGCTGCACCTCCAGAGGCCACTTAGTAGGTTAAAAATAAATGTGATTTTTAAAACAAAAGCCAGAGTAAACAGCTTAAATGATTCCATAATGTACTCCTTACAGTTTTAGAACCTCATTTTATTTTTCTTAAAAAAAAAACAAAAACAAAGTACCATCACTCCTAGATTATTTCACATCTTTTTAATTTAAAATTCAGTTTATTTGTTATCCATATATTTCCTAACTCACTTTCATACTAATGGCTTGTTCATAAATTAAGTTTATTTTTTCTTCTTGAAAAAATCAGTAGGCTTAGAGAAAAAGACTAGATGACACATTTTTTCTTCCTTATCTTGTTTAAATGTTTTAAAAAATTGTGATTAAATGAAAGATTATAGTCTAAACCAATTTGCCATACAAAATCCCAAACAGAGGCCTCCATGCAACTCTATTTGCTCTCCTCACGTTGTGACAGAACACTCCTCCCCACCCTGCACTTCCGGTATCCACTCAAACAACATTATCCCAATGCAATTTGAAGCTACTAAATTTTTGAGTTTCTAATAGTTTATATAGCAATGTTTTATGGTTTTTATATCTTTGATAATTCTTCACAAGATCATAGACTTAATGAATACAAGCTACTATGAAAAACACTCATGGGTTTTAATTTCTTGGTTTTGCACACATTTCCTGAGAATTTCTAAGGGAAAGTAAGACACAATTTGACTTTCTGTTTATTGAATATTTAGCTTATTTACCATTTTGGATTTTGTACTGTAAAGTGTGAGAAAAGAAAAATAAAAGCATCTTTGGGAATGTTGAAGTCCCAGATTATGTTTCCAGCCGTAACTGTTCATCTTTTCAGTAGTTCTTTCCTATCTCCTGAGAAATTGAAAAATTTATTTACCCATGCTGCCCTTCTTGATAAATGGGGGAGGGGAGGTGGTCAAGGATTCTGAATAAAGAGACTAACATTTATTGTTTAAAAATCAGAAAAAAAGTAAAGGAGATTTTCACTTAAGCAATTACTTCCATGAGGGAAGAGTAATACCTGAAGGATCTCGTTGTAAAGTTGAATACAGTCGCCAGTATTGATGATATCACTTTCTCTATGTCCCAGGGGATTCTGTTGCTTGGATTTTAATTTATCCCAATGCAATTTGAAGCTACTAAATTTTTGAATAAGTTTTTAATAGTTTATATAGCAAAAATTACCTCTAGTGGTTTCTCTCTTAAAGGAAAAAAATGAAATAACTGATTATTGTTCATAATGAAAAGGAATTAATTAAAACTCACTCTCATGTCTTCTTTCCTTTTCACACGCTAGGGGGTCGTCAAAGCACCATTATGAAATACCAAGATCACTAGGACTTGCAACCAGTCAGAGTCCTTCTCTAATAGCCCTCTTCTGTGGGATATTGTCAACTTGCTAAAGGCAACAACATCCCTCCAGGGAAGACTGGAGAGAAGACTCTTGAATAACATTTTACTGCACAGCAGAGTTCTTTCTTTAAAACAAATTTCCTCTTCCTCATGTGAGAGGACCTGGGTCTTTGAACTTGTAGGTCTGGAAACTGATTTAAAGGCTGTGAATTCCCACTGTGTTTATTCAAATTATGTTTCTTTCCTGTGTTAGTTATCTGGCACTGCTCCAACAGAAAGTGGCATGAGTAGAAGGCTTTATGAAGAGAAATTTGATTGACACAGTCTGGTAAACCACAAACTCACTCAAAAGTTACAAGTCCATTCAATGAGAGAAAGTGTCACAGTCCAGTAGGGTGAGTCCAAATCCAGTGACAGCATCTCGGCCCAGGAACTTCAGGTCCAAAGGTCGTGCTCTGCTCTTGGTGCTGCTTTCTTGGTGGTGTGAGGGTCCCAACTTACTCCGATCACTTCGCTCCCTTACATCCCACAAACTGGTAACTTGAGTCCTGCCCTACCAACAGAGCTGCTATCCATTTTCTCTCATCAGCATCACAGGTAGGATTCACAACACACAGGAGGAATTGCACCACATTGGGGTTCAGCCCAATCAGTACATACAGTTCTGGGAGGACACTACACAATCCACAGCTTGCCCTTAGACTTAGAATTTTTCTGTTAATATATTTCAACAACATCTTAGTAGGCTATCCAAGTACTTCATTTTTAGGAACTCTGTGCCAAAATATCCATCACCACAAATTTTTATTGTTCAAAACATCCCAGGCCCGTGGATTAATTGTAACACTTTTTCCCATCTTGTCTATGACAGCTAAGTGCCAATCCCTGGTATCTAATTTTACAATATTTTCTTTATTCTCAGTATAGGGTGATCTGCCTTCACTGTTGTATCTCCCACCACCATCTTTGGCTCACAGAAGTCAAATACCGACAGCATTTTAAGAATACTGATGCCCTCCTTACCAATTAATTTCTTAATGCCTCAGTGAGGAAGTGTCCTCCATGCTTTCTATAAGGGATATTTAGATGACTCATGAGCACATTACATTAGATGATTCAAAATTTTCCAGACTTCCTGAGCCTAGTGACTTCCTATTCTACAATATGAAAAGGAAGGCCCAGAGTCTCAGCTTTTAGACTACCATTGAATTGAAGGTTCAGTCAGCCATTGTGGAAGAATATCAGATGTTTGAGCCAATTCAGATGTTGAGCCAATTCAGATGTTTGAGCCAATCCACTGTGTCCTCTGTGCTTGGTGAGAGCACCCAATTCAACACATTCAAATCACTGGAAGATATATATTTCAAAGTCCTTAAAATCTACTCCCATAGATACACTCAAACTTCTGCATTCCTTTGGAATAATAGACTATATTCTAATGGAGCAGTATTTCTGAGTGTAATGATATTTTTTGGTGGTCGTGATTTTTCTCATGATTAGTGAAGTTGAGAATATTTTCAAGTATTGTGAGTATAGATATCCTGTTTTGTGAAATGATTGTTCTATTAGATCGTCTTTTTTCTTATTGATGTGTAGTAACTCTTTACATATTCTGGGTAGGAATCCTTTCTTGAACATACACAGACAGAGACACACGTACTACCTTTCTTAATGAACTTTTAGAGAAACAGGTATTCTTAAGTTTGCCATAGTCTAATTATTTTCTAATATGGCTAATAATTTGGGGGAGTTGTTTAATAAATGGTTTCCTACTAAAAATTCATGAGCACCATTAAAAGCCATCTTGTTTTACCTTTCACATTTGCATTTATGACCACTGACTGCCGAAAGAACAAACACATCTGTCCTGGAAGAAGTACAATGAGAATGCTCCTCAGAAGCAAGAATAGTGATATTATGCCTCACATGCTTTGGACATGCTGTGAGGAGGGATCAGTCCCTGGAGAAGGACATCATGCCTGATAAAGTAAAAGATAGAAGGTCACTGAAAAAGAAGAAGACACTCAATGAGATGGACTGACACACTGGCTGCAACAACAGGCTTAAGCGTGTTGACAACTGTGAGGAGGGTGCAGGACCCAATAGTGTTTCATTCTGTTGTAAGTAGGTAGAGTCACTATTCTTCACAATTAACTCAATGGCATCTGTTTTAGTCATCTAGTGCTGCTCTAACAGAAATAACACTGAGTGGAGGACAAAGAAAAATTTGTTCTTACACAGTCCAATAGGTTACAAGATCACCTGGATCAACTGCAGGGTGTCTGCTCTACAGGAAGACTTTCTCTCTTTGTCAGCTCTGAAGTAAGGTCCTTATGTTGCATCATTCTTTGGTCAGGGCGCATCTTGGTACAGGAACCTCAGGTCTGAAGGATACTGTCTGCTCCCAGTGCTGTTTTCTTGATGGTGTAAGGTTCCCAACTCTCTGCTTGCTTCTCTCTCCTTTTATCTCTTTTGGAATGAAAGGGCAAAATGTAGTACAAGCCACACTCTAGGGAAACTCTGTTTACAACAGAGCAGGGAGGTGACCTTAGCAAGTTTGTTAAGAATATGCTATGTTAAAAAACAATGATGGTTTTGGGAAACATCTCATAACCTGGTTTCAGTTGGAAAACATTATGCTGAGTTAAATCAGTCAGCAGCAAAAGGACAAATATTGTATGAGACCCCTGCTATAAGGATGTAAAAATAGACTTATATACAGAAGAAAAGACTACAAAGGTGAGGAGGAGGGGTGAGGGTTGATCATAGACTGGACAGTTGACAGAAATTTTGTTAGGTGAAAACAGTGACAACACACAGTAGATCATAGATCAGCTTAACTGGATTTCACCATAAACTGAAAGCTCTTCTAATCTCTTTATTAATACAGCATTAGAATATTATTGAGCATAAATGGAGCTATTACACTGTTCTTTAGGTATTTGCCATATGTTTCTTGATATATTTACTTTTAAAATTACTCACTATTCCTTTTAAAAATGATTTTTAAAAAGGAGTGCATTTTTTCATGTGAATGAATGTTGAAATATTTTTTCTGAATCTATGGACATGATTGTGTTGTTTTTCACTTTTATTCTGTCAATTTCAGAACACTGTAGTGATTGACTTTCAAGTGTTAATATATCTTACAAGTAAATATATCTTACAAGCAAATCCACTTGGTTGAAATGTATTACTTTTTCTTCTTTTTCAGGATTTGATTTGTTAACATTTTCTTAAGGACTTCTGAGAGATATTGGTAGAAAATTTTCCCTACCTATAATGTGCTAATAAAGTCTTGAATTCAAGATCATGCTGGCTTTATAAAAAGAGTTAACAAATATGTCACATTTATATGCTACCCATTTAACCAAAAAAGATTTTTAACCTATTGAATGAACACAAACATTTGGTACCAATGTTCATTTTTTTTAACACCATAATCATATTAGCCACAGCATTCAACATTCTGCTGCAGTTTATAGTGATAGTATTAGCTTGAGAAAGTCTTGATTCATGCATATAATAGCTCCAATAGAAATATGTTTTGGTCAAGTCACTTGGTATATGAGAGTTATTTTAAAGCAGGCAGAGATGGCAGGGGTATTTGAGAGCTGCACAAGAATGATTTAATCTTAATAGGAATGGTTGTCAGTCACAAGTAAAAATTTACACACAATATTTAATTTATACATTTTTATTAGAAGGTAATGACAGTTGCTCTTGTTAAGGGACATCAAATCATTCCAATTCATAGAAACCTTATGTACTGCAGAATAAAATACTGCCCTGTCTTGTACCATCCTGAAAACTGTTGCTATGTTTGAACCCATTGTTGCAACACAATGTCAATCTATGTCATTTAAGGTCTTCCTCTTTTTTGCTTACCCTCTGCTTCACTGTGGTGGAGTGGCAGAGTGCCACATCTTCTAACTAAGAGTTTGGCAATTCAAGTCCACTGGGTATGCCTTGGAAACTCCATGGGGCAGTTCTACTCTGTCCTATATGGTTGCTATGAGTCAGAACTGACTCAACAACAACAGATTTGGTCTTGGTTTGCAACTTTGCTGACATGATGTGCTTCTCCAGGACTGGCCCCTCTTAACAATGTGGCTAAAGTACTTAAGATGAAGTGTCCCCATTTTCTTTTCTAAGGAACATTCTGGTTATATATTTTGCAAGATAGCCTATTTAGTTGAATAATTCAGTCTTTTCTATTTGGAACTGAGCAGCAAATGGTAACAGTTTTAGCCTCATTTTCTTTAATTATAAATTAGAGGATTTGTTCTGCATATATTTCTTCTTGCAAGACTATTGAATTCAAACTGTGCCTAGTTGATGTTTCATGAAAAATTTCACTCATTTTACGGGATTTTTGTTTGTGGAGTGGGTTTTTGAACCTATTTTATATAGGAGTTTGAACAGGTATCAGCAACTCACTGATTGTTCATAGCTTGAAAACATGTTTGTAGCTCCAGAGAACTGCTGTCAGAAGAAAAGTCTATATCACACTTTAGGCTCAAAGACTTATTCTAATCCAGAAATTATTTTACTTTTTTCCCCTAGTTAATCACTGAGTGAAAAAGTACTCTGACAGATGACTTTGGTAATAAGTTGTTTTGCTGTTGTTATAATGTTCTTTTCTTTAACTGGTGAAGTGTGTCTTATGAAACTCATAAGATTTCTTCAAATGAAACATATTTAGATGGGAAATTAAGATATGAAGCATAAGCAACAAAATTCTGAGTTACTCAGCCAATCCATAAGTGGCTTAGGGTTACAGATTACCTTCCTAGTGTTACCTATGTAAAAGCACAATTTTCATGGTCTCTTTGGCATTAAATCTCAATCTGTGAGGGATCACACAAAGCTTTTGAGAGCTAAGACATGAAGAAACCCTTTTGACGGCATACTATCCTGGACTAGTGGTATGCAATAACAGTAACAAAGCAAGAATAATTCCAGCTAATCCTCAATGGTCATTTGTATGCCAAACATTGCAATACATTTTTTATGTGCATCAATTAATTTTAGTATCCATATTTTAGGATATCGTTAGCTACTGACTCTTATAGCTAATAAATGCAAACACTCTAAAGATTAAAAGCAGTCAATGTTCTAAATGAGGTAACCAAAAAAAAAAAAAAACCCACCTAGTGCAATCGAGTTGGGTCCAACTCATAGCAACCTTAGAGGTCAGAGTAGAACTGCCCAATGGGTTTCCGAGGAGCACCTGGTGGATTTGAACTGCTGACCTTTTGGTTAGCAGACATAGCACTTAACCCATTATGTCACCGGGATTCCCTCTAAATGAGGTAGTGAAGTAATAAAACTAAATTCAGAGTTTCAAGAATCCAAAGACAGTCTCTGTACTCTAGGGATGTTTTATGAATGCATGTCGTCTCTTACATCCTCATTTGATCCTGATGTTGTTAAAAGTGTCGTATGAACACACTGAATTTAAACACATGTCTCGGGCTGAATTATTTTCCAGAGGAAAATTTATGTCTTAAATGGGATGTGTAATAAAATTATGAATCAATTTGACTGTCAAAATAATCATTCTAAAAATTCTAATCTACCCATCTTATTAAATAATGGCACTGTAAGCCACATATTGCTTATTCTTTTAACAACTTTATATATATTTTTTACTATGGATTGTTCATCAATCTTTAAGATATTAATTTTACATTTGATAATCCATGAATTTTCCCGTAATTAATTCCAGTATGCTTTTTAGCAATATTATGTGTATTAGTTGGCAATTTGTTCTTATCACTTGCCTTATGAAGTGTAGTTTTGTTTGTGATCACCCTAAAGCGTGTTTCGTTATACTCTCAATAAGCTGTACACTTTGAAAATTGAATTGGCAAAAGTTATGTAGCAAGACAGTGAGGTAATAAGACTAAATTCAGAATTTCAAGAATCCAAAGACAGCATCTGTACACCGGGGATGTTTCATTAGTGCTTGTTGCAAAAATGACAAAAAAAAAAACCAACAAAAATAACTGCTGAGGCTGCTTATGTTTTCAAATGATTTAGTTTGCAGATTTAGGTCATAGTTTTGTGAGATATCATGGTTAACTGGCCTAATAACACATTTCAGCTTCTGTTCTGCCTCCCAATTTGTGGCATAACTGGGGTCTTGAAAGCATATAGGCAACCGTTCAAGGCGCAGCAATGAATTTCTATTCACCTGAAACAACTGAGGAAGTAGAAGAGTTAAGAACAGAAGAAGAAAGTGGAATGTGTAGGTATTTGCCTTTATGTACAGCTACCTCCTTTGTCATGAGACCAGAAGAACTAGGTGGTGCCTGGCTGTCATCACTGAACATTTTGATCAAAGGCTCTATAGGAGAATCCTGGCCAAAAGAGGGAAATACAGAAGCAAATTTCAAAAGAATAAACTATCTGTATGGAATCATAGTGACAATAGCTGTTTGGAAGATTTGATAGGAAGCTTCAAGGGCAGTGAGTTTATGTTAACAGAGGAGGAACAACTTAGAAAAAGAGAATGAGAATGGCTGTGTAACTTGAAGAATGACGTGAATGTCACTGAATTGTACCAGGTGAAAACTGTTGAATTGCTGTATGTTTTGATGTGTATGTTCTCAACAAAAACAAAATAAATAAAGCTTAAAGTATCCAGAAAACATTTACCGTAGAGGGAAGATTAAGCATATATTTGCTTATCTGTGGAGAGTTGTTATAAAGAGTAAACTAGATAACATTTGTGAAATGCTTTACGTATCCTAGTACATAAATAAATACTGTGAGAACTTAAAAAAAAAAGACAGGAAAAGATATGTGGGAAGAAGAAAAAATTCATTTAGTACAAACTAAGCTTAAAAAGAAATCATTTTGAAGTGAAATTAGGAGAATGGAAGGAAACTAATTAGTTTATTAATTTCAGTAGTGTTCATATTAGAAAGCGAATACCACAAGAGCAAAAGTTTCACATATCCTAAATACCACAATAATATTAAACACAGAAAGAAAGCAAACTGAACTCATAGTGAAAATTTTTATATATGTGTATGAGTACACACTGGTAAATTTATGAATATGTTGCACATATATTCACACATGTACTTAAATGTCACATAGAATTAGATTATTATTATCAACTGTACCAATGAACAAAAACTTGGAGCTAACTGACTTATTTAAATAAAAGATTTTTAGATTAGCTGAAAAAGCAAAATCCAATTCTGTAC
This sequence comes from Heterohyrax brucei, assembly GCA_028571685.1. Classification (NCBI taxonomy): domain Eukaryota; kingdom Metazoa; phylum Chordata; class Mammalia; order Hyracoidea; family Procaviidae; genus Heterohyrax; species Heterohyrax brucei. The sequence goes on along the minus strand of CM053144.1, from coordinate 44,029,555 downwards.
TGCATTTCAGGGACATACATAAAACAAAATGTCTTCAGGCATTTTCCTTTAATAAGAGGTCCCTGGAAGAAGCTTGACCAATCGTTAGTTCTTGGAGGAGCACCCTCTTAGCTGTGGTTTGAGATTGGTTGCAGTTACAGGTAGTCCCAGTAGCATCTGTCTCAGTCTTAGGACACATCAGAGACTTCATTTACAGAGTTATTATGCCTCTATCTTGCTCTCATTGGAACATAAAAGCCTGAAATTTTTATGTGACTTAGTCCATCTGGTCTTGCATGGTAAGGGTACCAGGATAGTTTATGTCAAATGTTCACAACAGAAGCGCACAATCTGAGTATCTAGCATAGATAAACTGTTATATCAGTAAAGCACTTACAACAAGGTAGATGCTTATAATATTAGATGTTGTTTATGATGAAGTTGTCGGTTTTAGGTTTGTTAATATTCAGCTTCACCGTTCAAGTTACTCATATCACATTTTACATGTGAGATTTGAGATCTTAAGCATATATCATACTCCTTAAAACAGTTGGTATTTTACTGTGAGCCAAATATATTTTAATATATTTTCAGTGTTCACACTCATGCATACTAGTCTTGTCTAAAACCATTTTCAAAAGTAAACACAAAATTACCATATGACTCCACAATTCTACTCCTAGATACACATCAAAAAGAAATAAAGCAGCAACACAAACAGATACTTGTATACCAATGTTCATTACAGTCTATTCATGATAGCCAGAAGAGAGAAACAACCCAAATGCTCATCGACAGACAAATGGATTTAAGAAAAAAAAAAAGTGTTGCATTTACGAAGTGGAGTATCACTCAGCCATAGAGAGAAATAAATGAACAAATGGATGAACGTTAAAAAACTTATGAGGAGTGAAATTAATCAGTCACAAAAGTACAAGTAATGTATCATCCTATCTACATAAAATTTCTACAATAGACAAGTGCATGGGGAGCAAAGTACATTAGTGGTTTCTAGAAGCAGGAGAGTGGGGAAAACAGGGAGCAGCTGTTTAGGGGACGCTGAGTTTCTGTGAGGGGTGATGAAAAGCTGGAAATATTTTGCTTTTTACCACAAAAGAACACCAGAAACATGACACATTTTGCAACACTATCTAACATGAAATTCTGAGAATTATGAGATGAAATACTACAGAAAATGTTACATAAGTTTACCCTAATTTTTTATTTTATTTGATGTTCACCATCTTTCACTTACAATCGAACATCCTCCTTCCCAGGTTACCTAGTGCCCTCTTCACATCCTTGTTCCTAAGAGCGTAGATGAAGGGATTGAGTGTTGGAGTCACCACTCCGTAGAAGAGAGCCATGAACTTGGGCTGGTCCCTTGTGACTGAGGAAGGGGGCTGAAGGTACATGCTGATGCCTGGGCCATAAAATAATAAAACTACAATGATATGGGAAGAGCACATTCCAAAGGCCTTTTTCCTTCCCTCAGAAGACTTAATCTTCAACATAGCATGGCCAACATAAACATAGGAAGCAAGAATTAGGCAGAATGGAATAGCTAACATGAAAATGCATACCACGAAGAGTGTGAGCTCATTAGCACTCTTTTCACCACAAGCAATCTTTATTAAAACAGGAATCTCACACAACAAATGATCCAGTTTGTTGATACCACAGAGTGGCAACTGTAACGTAACTGTGGCCTCTGAGACCGCATAGGTCATTCCGCTCAGCCACACAATTGACACTAGTAGGGCACAGATTTGCTGATTCATGATGAGAGTGTAGTGGAGAGGCTTGCAGATGGCCACATAGCGATCCAAGGACATGAGAGCCAACAGTAGACATTCTGTGCCACCCATCATGTGGAAGAAATAGAGCTGAACAGCACAGCCCATATAGCTGATTGTCTTTTTAGAGCTTCCCAGATTAAACAACATCTGAGGGACAATGCTGGTGGTATAACACATGTCCAAAAATGAGAGGTTGGTGAGGAAGAAATACATGGGGCTGTGAAGACGGGGGTCTAACTTGGACACTAGAATAATGGCGATATTTCCCATCATGGCCATGGGGTACATTGTCAGAAGAATAACAAAGAGAGGAAGCTCCAGCCAAGGGCGGTCAGCAAAACCTAATAGGATAAATTCTTCAGGGTGGCTTATGTTAATCAGTGCCATTATATTCAGTTTACTTAATCTGTAATGGGAGAGTGGCAAGGAAGAGAAAATTCATTATGAAGCAATAAAACATGATTATGCATGAATCATTCATTCATAGAAGATGGGGTACAGTAACTTTAAGACAAATAACATGGGTGTCCTCATTTCCCTTCATGACACTAAAAATAGAAGGTAGTCACTCATTGTTTTTTTAATTATGATTGAATGAAAATGTAAATTCCTTTATAAATCTGCACGCTGACCTATATGCAGCTTCCACTGCTCTCCCTGCACAGTGACAGCACACTCTTCCTCTCTGCTCCATACATGTCTTACCTTTCCAACAGTGTCCAGTCTTCTCCTCTCCACCCATTCTCCTTCCTCCAGTATGAGGTCAACAGGATGACCTCCTATAGTCACTCACTCTTAAACTAGATTTCTTCCTTTGTGTTTAAGATGACAACAATTATCTTTTTGAGTTGTGGTATCAAACAAGAAACGCTATGAAAGTGTTTTGAAAATGACAGTGTAATGATTTCCAAACTTTTCTTGAAGTAGTCAGCTGAGAAGGCTGTTGAAATGTGGACTATTGGTTCCTACACCCAGGTGTCTGATAGAGCTGACCAGGCTTGGGGTCCAGGACTGACATGGCTCACTTAGGGAAACACTGCTGCAAAGCAGTGTCAGAACAAGTAAAGGTGATGAAGAATGGACTGGAAGGCACACAACAATAACAGCTTAGTTGAAGGAGGAGGAGGACAAATCCTGAAACTGTAAGAATCATCAAGATAGCCTTGTCCGGGTTCACTTTTACTTGAATCATTAAGTTGCCTCTGTGTGGAAATGAGCAAGAAACAAAAAAGGTTTTAGCTTCAGTTTAACTATAGATTGAGAGAGTTTAGCTTGTATGTATTTTTTCTTGCAAGACTCTCGGGAGTAAACTTCATGTATTTGATCTTTTATGAAAAATTTTACGTAGTTTTCCTGTTTCATGTGAATTTTCATTTGTGAAGAGGCTTATGAACCTATTTTTTTTATACAAGTTTGGGCAGTTACCAGTGACCCACTGATTGTTCATAGTTACAAAATGTATTTGCAACTTCAGGAAACTTCTGTTAGGAGAAAAGTCTGTATCCCACTTTAGGCTCAGAGACACTCCAGTCTAGCAATTATTTTACTTTTTTTAAGTTAAAAGACACATCGACACAACAAAACGAACTACCTGAGAGTAGTACTTTAAGATTCACTCAGTACTGAGGTTTTTTTATTGTTGGTTTTCTTTTCTTTCTTTCTTTTTCTTCTTTTTTTTTGCCTTACTGTTCTTTAAGTGGTAAAGTCTGTTTCATAAAATTCCTGTTTCTTCAAATGAAGTATATTCACACGAGAATTCAGATATTGCATGAGAGCAACAAAATCAGTGGTTTAGGGTTACAGATTCCCTTCTGTTTTAATCATCTAGTGCTGCTATAACAGATATACCACAAATGGTTGGCTTTAATAAAGTGAAATTTATTTTCTCACAGTCAGTTAGAATAGAAGTCCAAATTCAGGGTATCAGCTCTAGAGGAAGGTGATCTCTGTCAGCTCCAAAGAAGGTCATTGTCCTCAATCTCCTCCTGGTCTAGGCTTCTCAGTGCAGGAACCTGGAGCCTAAAGGACTCGCTCTACATCTGGTACAGCTTTCTCGGTGGTATGAGGTTCCCCTGTCTCACTGCTTGATTCTCTCTTTTACATCTCAAAAGAGTCTGGCTTAAGACAGTATCTGGTCTTGCAGCTCTCATCTATCTAAGTGTTGCTAATCCTTCTCATTAACATCACAGTGATAGGATTTACGACACAGGAAATCACAAAATGACAGACAATTGTGCAACGCTGTGAATTGCAGCCTAGCCAAATTGGTCCACATATTTTGGGGTACACAATTCAACCCATGATGCTTTCCTAGAACTACCTTCCTAAAAGTATAGTTTTCACAATTTCTTGGACATTAAATCTCAAAATCACCCTGTGAGGAATCATAGAAATCGATTGATTGCTAAGATATGAATGATACCCTTTGTTGACATACTATCCTAGGCCAGTAATGTGCAATAACAGTAACAAAACAAGAACAATACTTCCATCTAATCCTTAATGATCATTTATGTGCCAAACATTGCAGCACACTTTTCACGTGCATCAACAAATTTTTTGGTGTTCATATCTCAGGGTATTATTGCTAACCATTGAACCCTGTAGTTAGTCAGTGGGCTCTAAAGATGAGAAAGCAGTGTTCCGAATGAGTCAGTGAGATAATGAGACTAAATTTAGAGTCTCACTACCAAATTTTAGGAATCCAGAGAAAGCATCTGTACTCAGAGATATTTCATGAGCGAATGCTGTTTCTTGCATCGTAATTTGACCTTGATCTTATTAAAAATGTTGCATGAACACATCAAATTTAAAAGCATTTCTTGGGCTAAATTATTTTTCAGGGAACAATTCTATGTTTTGGATAGGACGTGTAATAAAACTGTAAATTGGCTTGGTTAATAAAATAATCATTCTAAAAATTCTAATCTATATATCTTATTAAATAATTGCACTGTTTAGTCACCTACTGCCTATTTCTTTAACAATGGTATATTTTTCTATCATGGATTGTTCTGCAGTCTTTGGAAGATAAATTTTACATTCAGTGGTTCATGAATTATCCCATAATTAATTCCATGTAACTCTAATGACAGTACTTGTTCAAGTATGTTTTAGCAATTTTATTATCTGTGCTAGTTGGCAATTTGCTCTTGTTACCGCTGTATTAAGTATAATCTTGTTTGTGAATGGTGGCCACCACAAAGCTTCCTTCATTTCATTGAAATAGTTCCATAAATGAGGGATTTCTTTGGATATTTCCTTAGGAAAAAAACAGGATAGATAGATCTAGCCAATGAGATTTACTCCTGAAGTATGTTTAAGCTCTGCAGTTCTATACTTAAATCTCTCATTTTTTTCCGTGTTATTTTTATGATGTTTCATTAAATTTTAGGTCTTGGATGCTATGACTTTTGAATCTCCCACCTTCAGTGATTTTCATACATAGTTTTCCTACATGGAGGTACATTTACCCACTGTTTAAGGTCATATTAGTAAAATTTGGTGACTCCATTACTTTTTCCATCTCCACTCACTTTTTCATTCTAGTATATCTTATTAACATATCTTTTTTTCACCACATAGTATTTTATTTATGTTTACAGCATATTCCAGCTTTATCTGTTGTAAAAGGTCATTAATAGAAACCAAAGTTATATCGATCTAAGCATCTGAATAAAACACATTGATAGGAAATCCATCAAGTTTTGACCACACATAAAAAAAGTTCACATGATTGAATTAAGGCTTCATCTTCATCCACATATTTGACATTTGTCAAATAAAGTTTTTATCAACATTTCAGTAATTTTAAGGTTTGTATATGTAGCCAGCCAAACGAATTTTTTATAATGAAAAAGTAAGTTGCTTCCTAACCACTCAACTAGGTGTTCATAAAGTTGAAGAAAAGCCCTCCAAAATGAAATGCTCTTTGCTTTGACTCGACGGCACTTGGCTCGGCTTGGCTTTTATATTTGTATTGGACGTTCATAACCTACAACCATCCAATCTTCTCTGAGATGCATTTTAAGAAAAGTATCTTGTTGCTTACCTTATTTTGAGAAATATTACTCAATGAAGAGCAGTTAGAAAGAAATGTACTTGAATTTTGGAAAATTCATAGAGAGAAAACTGTCATAACAGATGAATATCTATGAATTAGTTTCAAACTATGAGTTTTCCAGCTGACACAAGGGCACCAAAGGAAAAAGTATAGTTTAGGAAGATAATAATAGACAATATGAAACACACTTTGCTGATGTGTTTTTTGTATTTTATTCTTGAGGCCTTTGAGGCATTGTTTTTAAACAAGCCATTTATTCCTGTCCCACTGGATTAGCAGAGAACGTTTCTTGGGAAAGGTCTCTCTGAAGAAATGCTTTTGTATTCAACTTAGCTGCCTATGGCATTGAGACTGGGAGAAAGTCCCTTTGAGTATTAAGATTGTTTTGAAACAAACTCATGTCAATTTTCAAAGAAAAATGATTATTAATTTTAAAGAGGATATAATTAAGAACAGAACTTATTTTAATGAATCATTCCAAGGAGCTTAAACAAGAAGTTTTTCAATATCTTCAGTCATTCTTAGACTATCTTATAATATTCTGTTCTTTTTATCTATCTCAGTAGAAGATAGATCTTTTCAACTCAAAGATGAGTTGAAAAGGAAAGGAAAGAAAAATCAAAATTAGATCTCTGCAATGAGAAAGCTAAGTGGTAGACACAAAAGATATAGAACAAATACTTGGTATGTACTGGTATGGTAGGGTACAGTAGTGTAGGTACAACCATCAAAAATGGCAGCAGACCATTTCTGGTAGGTGTCATGGATTGAATTGTTTCATCACCCACCCCCAAATTATCTGCCTACTTGGCTAGGTCCTGATTCCCAGTGTTGTGTGATTGTCTACCACTTTTGGCATCTGAGGTAATTTCTCTGGGTGTTGTAAATACTATTATTCTGATGTTAATGAGATGGATTAGTAGCAGTCATACTGATGAGATCTACTAGATAATACCTGAAGCCAATCTATTTGGGGATATGGAAGACAGAAGAGAGGAGAGAGATAGGGGGCCTTGTACTACTAAGAAAGTAGCACCAAGAACAGAAGGCATCCTTTGGACCCAGAGTTCCCGCCCAGAGAAGCTCTTAGTCCAGGGTAAGACTGATGACAAGGAACGTCCTTCAGAGCTGAGAGAGAAAGTCTTCCACTGGAGTCGATGCCTTGAGTTTGGACTACTGGCCTACTAGACTGTGGGAGAATAAACTTCTCTTTGTAAAAGTCATCCACTTGTGGTATCTCTGTTATAGTAGAATTAGATGACCAAGACATTGGGAATACGAGCTGGTACAGCTATTGTGGAAAATAGTGTGGCATTTTCACTACAATAGAACTGCCACATGACCCAACGATTACATTCTCTAAATACCCAAAAGACTTGAAAGCAAACACTTGTACACCAGTTTATTGCTACATGTTTCACAAAAACCAAAAGGTAGAAACAATCTAAGTGACCATCAACAGAGTGATGAATAAACGAAGTGTGGCACATCCATACAGGGGAATACTACTCAGCAAGCAGGAGAAATGAAGTCGTAGTACATTCTAGAATGTAGCTGGAGCTTGAATTGTGCTGAATGAAATAAGTCAACCAAGAAGGGACAAATACTGTATGAACCCACTCCTGTCAAAATCATTTCAATTTATAGTAACCCTATAGGACAAAGTAGAACTGCCCCATATGATTTCCAAGGAGTAATTGGTGGCTTTGAAGAGGTGACCTTTTGGTTAACAGCTCACCTCTTAACTACCGTGGTACCAGAGCTCCAAATATTGTATGACTTCACACATATTTGTATATGTATGTATATATTTAATTTAAAAAGAAAAAGAAAACAGATAGAGATCAAAGTTTATGAGCGATTACCAGGGGTGTGAGGGATGAGGAAAGGTGGGGGGGGGTGTGGATGGGTAGGTTGTTACTTACAGAATACTGAGTTTCAGTTTATACCGATGGAACAATCTTATTGATGAAGGGTAAGATTGCACAGCCAATTGTTTTAAGTGCTGTGAATAGGTTGTACATCTATAAAAAGTTGAAATGACAAAAGTTATGTGAAAGACATAATTGCAACAAGGACCAAAAAGAAAAAAGTAGCTCCCCAAAACCTCAGGAGATCTGGTTTCTTGGCTTGGAGGTTTAGGGTCATGGTTTCATGGGACATCCTGGTTCATGGGCCTAATAACATGCTTCATGTTCTGTTCTACCTCTCAATTTGTTGAGCAGTGCCTGGAGTCTACAAAGTATGCAAGCATTCATCCAAGGCACAAGAGTGAGTCTCTATTTACTAGGAGCAACTAAGGAAGAAGAAGAGTCAGGAACAGAAGGAAGAAATGACATCTGTGGTTTACTGCCTCCATGTACAAATACCTTCTTTGCTGTGAGACTGGAAGAGCTGAATGGTGCCTGGGTGCCATTACCGAACATTTTGATCCAAGATTCTTTGTAAGGATCTCAATCAAAAGAGGAAAGTATAAAGCAGAATTCCAGAGTCTCCCAGACTTCAGATATTTTGGAGCCATGCAAGCTGGATGAACTCCTGAAACTACTGTGCTGATAAAAACTTTGAAACTTAAAGTGAAAATATCCCCTGAAGTCTTAAAAGCAAATTATAGTTTAGCTTAACTAGTAAAGCATGTTTGCTTTGAGCATTACGCTCTTTTAAGAATTATCTATATGGCATCAAAGTGACAAGAACAATTCAAAAGATTTCATAGGGGATTTAGGGGGTACTGAGTTTATGTTCATAGAGGGATAATAACTCAGAAAAGGAGCATGAGAATGGTTGCATAACTTAATGAAATGAATGCCACTGAACTGCACATATAAAAGCTGTTGAACTGGTCTATGTTTTTTCTCGAACATTCTTAATAACAACAAAATAAATACCAGCCAGCTTAACATTAAAAAAGAAAAAGTTTTATTATAGAAGGGGTTGAATAGATATTTCCATGTTTGCGGAGAGTTGTTATAAGGAATAAATTACATAACACGTGAAATGTTTTATACATCCTAATACATAAATAAATATCTGTAAGCACTTAAAAACGAGGCAGGAGAAAGGCAAGAGTATATGAGACAAAGAAAAAAAACACTGATTCAATATTAGCAGAGTTTGAAGGAAAATAATTTTCAAATGCATGCGAGGGGGATGGAAGGAAGAGAAATTATTCATTTTAGTAGCACTTACACTGCCAAGCCAAGTGCCGATAAGGTGCATAAAAAGGTATTGATGTAAAAGTAATTGCAGGAGCAGTGAGTCCGTATCTCATAGATACTACAATGATGACAAATATAGAAAGAAAGCAAACTGACCAGAGTGGAAATTTTTATGTACTTTATGAGTATTTATTGATAAATTTATGAATATATTATGCACACATTCACACATTTATAAATATATACTAAAACATCATGTGACAAAACTAAGTCCACAACATCAACTGTACCAACAAACAAAAACTAGACCTAACTTATGTATTAAAAAAAAATTAAATCAGTTAATAAAGCAAAAGCCAATGCCATGCTATATTTCAAGGACACACCTAAAACAAAAACTCTTGTTGAGATCATATTGCAAATTCAGTAGAGAAATGTTCAGGTTTGCCATGCATAAACTCATAGAGTTTATTTGTAAGTTCCCCATGGCAAAGCAGCGATGGCAAGACATTCACAGCTGAGACCTGAAAAGAAAACCCACTGCAGTCAAGCCGGGTCCAACTCACAGCAACCCTAGAGGTCAAGGTAGAACTGCTCCATAGAGTTTCCAAGGAGAATTTGGAGGATTTGAATTGCCCACCTTTTGGTTAGCAGATGTGACACTTAACCCACCATGCCACCAGGGTTTCCTTTAGTGAGCTAGTGCTCTAACAGAAATACCAGGAGTGGACAGCTTTAGCAAAGAAATGTTTACTCTTACATAGTCCAGTAGGTTATAAGCCTGAACTCAGGGTGCCGGCTCCAGGTGACGGCTTTCCCTCTGTCAGCTCTGGAGGAAAGTGTTTGCACTGAATCAGTCTTCGGTCAGGGAGCATCTTGGTGCAGAAACCTCAGGTCTGAAAGACTCACTCGTCTCTTGGTTATGCTTTCTTTATGGTGTGAGGTTCCCAACTCTCTTCTTGCTTCTGTTTCCTTTTCTTCCTTGTAGGATAAAAGGTACTGCAAGCCATACTCCAGGGAAACTCTTTTTTACAGTGGAGAAGAGAAGTAACCTTAGAAAGGGATTTATAGTCCCACCGTAATCCTCTTTAACATACAGCAAAGGAAAATCATAAAATGGACGGCAATCACTCAATACTTATAATCACAACCCAGTCAAATTTTTATATATATTTTTTGAGGGGACACAATTCAATCCATGACAATGTTTATGCAGATGTGCAGAATCAGGGTTGGGTAAAGTTAGTTCAGTAATTAAAGTCCAAGTTTTCGACCTGCAGGCATTTGACCTATGTGAGAGGAGGAATACTTGACCAGTGGTCAGTCCTTGTAGGAAGACCATCATAGCTGGGGTTTGAGGTTGGGGCAGTGGCACCACAGTCTCCAGTAACGTCTCTCTCAGTCTTGGGAGATGTCAGAGGCTCCATTTTTAATCAATATGCCTCTATCTCACTCTTGTTGGAAGACAAGAGCCTGGTTTTTTGTTTTGTTTTGTTTTTGTTTAGACTCACTTGTTAGTGGCTGTAGGAGTGGGTCTTAGCAAAGGTCACCTAGATTGCTAAACTCCATTCCATTCCCTGTTTTGTTACCACTTTCCCAGCCAGATCAGCAGACTTGCATTCCTTTCCCTGTCTCTGGGGTGGTAAATTGATTATTTCAAAATTTCAGGGAGGTAATGATATTTGGGGTAATTTACATGGTTCAATAAGATATAATGGAATCTTGTGACTCCTTTTTCTTTCTTATGACAAGGTTTGACATTTTTCCAGATGCAACCCACTTTATAATCGAGCTATAAAAGCCATTGGACTTGTAATCGAGGTGAAATAGTCTTGGAGAAACCATTGTCACCGTTCCCCAGAAACATACACTTATCTGCTAATGAAGCCTGCTTGATCCTTTCCCAGTCTCTGAGTTTGGCTGCAGTGACAGGTAGAATGAACTTGCTTTGGCTTGGCAACACTTTGGTCTAAAACAAGACAAGGGTCTATCTTGATATGTCTTATAAATGGATGAACCTTTAAAAAATTATCCTGAGTGAAACTAATCAGTCACGAAACACAAATATTATATGGTCTCACCTATGTAAAATCTCTACAATAGACAAATGCATAGAGACCAAAGTACGTTAGTGGTTACTAAGGGCAGGAAGGTGCAGAAACAGAGACTTGGGAACACTGAGTTTCTGTGAAGGGTGATGAAAAATTAGAGATGGAGAGCAGTGATTGGCTAACAACATGCTGAAAACAATGCAAAGTAAAAAACGTTGCAATGGAACATGTCTTGCTGTATAAGTTTTTAAAGCAAAAAAAAAGAAGAAGAATATAAGAAACAACACATTTTGCAATAATATCATCTAATATAAAATTTGGGAATTAAGAGACAAAACTGCAATATTAGAGAAAATTTTACATAAATTAATTCTAATTTTTAATTTTATTTGATGTCTATCTTTTACTTGGAACTGAAAAGCCTCCCCACCAGGTTACCTAATGCCTTCTTCACATCCTTATTCCTAAGGGTATAGATGAAAGGGTTGAGTGTAGGAGTCACCACTGCGTAGAAGAGAGCCATGAACTTGGGCTGGTCTCTTGTGATGGAGGAAAGGGGCTGTAGGTACATGCTGATGGCTGGGCCGTAAAATAAGGAAACCACGATGAGGTGGGAAGAACATGTCCCAACAGCCTTTTTCCTTCCCTCAGAAGACTTAATCTTCAACACAGCATGTCCGATACAAACATAGGAAGCAAGAATTAGGCAGAGGGGAACAGCTAACAAAAAAATACATACCACAGAAAGGGCAAGTTCATTAGCAGTCTTTTCACCACAAGCAGTCTTTATCAGGACAGGAATCTCACACAACAAGTGATCCAGTTTGTTGATACCACAAAGAGGCAATTGCAATGTAATAGTGGCCTCTGAGAGAGCAAAAGTCACTCCACTCAGCCACATAATGGTTACTAAATGAACACAGATTCGCTGATTCATGATGAGGGTGTAGTGGAGAGGCTTGCAGATGGCCACATAGCGATCCAAGGACATGAGAGCCAAGAGCAGACATTCTGTGCCACCCATCAAGTGGAAGAAATAAAGCTGAACCACACAGCCCATATAGCTGATTGTCTTTTTAGAGCTTCCCAGGTTAAACAGCATCTGAGGGACTACGCTTGTGGTATAACACATGTCCAAAAACGAGAGGTTGGTGAGGAAGAAATACATGGGACTGTGAAGATGGGGGTCTAACCCGGAGACTAGAATGATACTGATGTTTCCCATCATGGCCAATGGGTATGTTATCAGAAGAATAACAAAGAGAGGAAGCTCCAGCCAAGGATAGTCAGCAAAACCTAGCAGAATAAATTCTTCAGGGTAGCTTATATTAATCATTTTCATCATTTTCATCAGTTTATTTCATTTGCAGCAGGAAGTGGCAAGGAAGATAAGAAGTTATGGATTATGGTGAAACGTGATTATGCTTTGGTCATCCATTCTTAGACAATGGGATTTGGTAACTTGAGTGGAAATAACAAATCATGAGGTACCAGGTGAAGTAACTTCTTTCCATGACCCTATAAATTAAAGGCAATTACTTAAACAAGCAATCTAAACATTCTCAAATGGAATTTCTTCTTTTGTAAAATAAGATGCCTATAACTATCTCCTTAAGTTGTGTTGAAGACTAAATGAAAAATAGACATTAATGTGTTTTAGAACTGCCAAAGAAATGTTTTTCACCTTTGTACTTGCATAAAAATCACTCCAGAAGGGTTGTTGAAATGCCCACTCTTTTTTCCTATATCCGGGCATCTGATGGAGCACATAGATGTGGCGTGTGCTTAAGCAAGTAGATGGCTCTTTTTCAGAAACTGCTGCAGGGTAGTTTCAAGAAGGATATAAGGAAATTGACATAGATAAGGAGGAGAAATTCTGGAACTATAAAACATCAAAATAGACTTTTCCAGCCCTATCAAGTTAGTTGACAAATTTCATCATCTGTATGGGAGTAAGGTGGTCATGTAAATGGTTAACACATTTGTCTACTAACCGAAAGGTTCAAAGTTCTAGTCCACCCAGAAGCAGCTTGGGAAAAAGACCTGGTGATCTATATCCACCGTCATCAATTCCGTTCTGACTCCTAGCAATCCTATAGGACAAAGTAGAACTGCTCCATTGAGTTTTCCAGGACCACCTGTAGTATCTGAACTGCCAGACTTCTAGTTAGCAGCCATACCAGTTAACCACTACACCAGCAGGGTTTCCTGGTGATCTAGTTCTAAACAATCAGTCTTTGAAAACTTGTGGAGCACAGCTGTAATCTGATGCAAACAGGATCACCATGAGTTGGGGTCAACTGGAAGGCAACCGCGTTTTGTTTGGTTTGGTTTTTTTAATAGAGAGTAAGAAGTCCTCGAACAGGAAACTGAACATTGTTCACTTTAGTTTCCTCAAGTAGGTATTGAGAAAGTTGAGCATGTTCAAGAATTTGGTTTTATAGTTTTTTTTTTTCATGCCTATTCAGTTCAACCACTGGACATCTGGTATTTTATGTTAAAGTTTAGTTAATTTATTTTGTAGAGATTTTCATTTAGGGAGTCATCTTATGATCTTGTTTTAAGTAAGAGCTTGGATAATTATCAGTGACCCACTGACTGTTCGTAGTGAACCGCAGTCAGCAGATGAGTTGGTATCCCACGACAGGCTCAGAGACTTATTCCAGTCCAGAAATTATTTTACATTGTTTCCCTTAGTTAAAAGATGCACTGACACAACAAAATTAACTAGTTGAGTGAAGTAGCATTTTGAAAAAGATTAATTAGTTAATGAAGTTTCACGTTTACACACTTTTTCCCCCTTAAATGGTAAAGTATCCCGAAATTCAGTCTCCCTTAAAATGGATGTGTATTCCAATGGAAAGTTAAACAGTGCCACCTAGTGACAGAACTCTGAGGTACTCTGGCAGTCAATTGGTTTAAAAGTCAAAGATAGTATTTGTAGGGTTACAAAGTACAAGTTTTCACATTCTCTATTTCACTGAATCTCAAAGTCATCCTGTACAGGGTCACACAAAGTTACTGAGGGCTAAGATATGAAGGCTGCCTTTGATTCCACACTAGTCTAGGGTAGTCCTGTACTAATAATAATAATAACACAAAAATGGTAATTCCAGCTAATCCTTAATACTCCCTCATGTGCCGGACACTGTAATGAATACACTCTTTACACGTTTAGCTCATTTAGTACCTATATCATCAAACCTTGTGACACAGGAATTCTTAGTATCTATATTTCAGGGTATTGTTAATCATTGATTTCCATAGTCTATAAATCAGTAGGGTGGTTCCCACTGATGAAAAAGGTGTCTCCTAGATGAAAAAGGAATTGATTCCTTAAAGAGACATATTGAAGCAAGAGGCTGTGAATTCAGAGTGTCAAGGTTCCAGAGAAACTGTCTCTATGCCAGAGAGGTTACCTCACTAGATGTTGCCTTCTACAGTCTAATCTGACCTTGACATTATTCAAGACAGTATATGAATACCATGAATTTAAATACATGCCTCAGGCTAATTTATTTTTCAGATGAAAGCTCCATAGCATAGATGGGATGTGAATAAAAACATGGTATGAATTAATTTGATAACTAAAGACCCTAAAAATCCCGATCTACGTGCATCATTAAATAACTGCACTCTAACACCCCTCTTTCCTGTTTAGTAAAAACTTTATATTCATTTTTATGTTTTTCTGTGATGCACTATTCGATTTTTAAAGAAATTGTTTTAGACTTGATCTTGCACAAAGTCTTACATATTTAATTCTATGTAATTCTAATAATAGCATTCATTCAAGTGTTCTTTCAGTGATTTAATAAACGTACATTAGTTGAGAATTTGCCCCTATTATTCACCTTATTCAGCATAGCTCTGTTTGCTGATGGTGACTACCAGAGAGCTTCCTACCTTACACTGAAATCTTTCCATGAATGGAGAGTTTCTCTGGGAACACCACACAGGGCATGGAACTAACCATTTGTCTTTACTCTTGAAGTACATTAAATCTATTTAATTCTATCCCTAGGCTGCTAACATTCTCTACATCATTCTCATGATATTTCATTACCTTCAGCTGTTGAATTCCATGACTTTTGTGTATCCCATCTCCAGTGACTGTTCATCACTATTTTGCAGCATAGATAGACATTTACCAAAGACTCTTTCAAGTTACTTTATAAAAAGGACCATAATTCCGTTCCTTCTGACATTTCCTTCTTTGTATATTCCCTCATGTTTTCAGTCTCATGCTTCTTGGCCTATCAATCTTTTTTTATTAAACACAGTAGTTTTTAGCTTTATATATAATAGAAGGTTGTAAGAAAAACCAAAACTTGTGTCTGACATCAAAATAGCTGTATAAAACACAGATAAGTCAATCCAGCAAATTTTGACACTGCATTTAGAAAGCTCTCATGATTGAATAAGGGCTTCATACTTCACTCAGATATTTGACATCTGTGAGACAAACTATTTGTTTACATTTAAATGCTTTTAAGATCAGTTTAAGGGACAGGAAGAGAGAGACATTAATGCATTACAAAAAGAAAACTAACTGCTTCTTAGCCATCAACTAGATAGTCCCAACGTTTAGAAATATCTCCTTGAAAGGAAATATTCTTTGTTCTTTATAGGCATATTAAGCACCATGACTGACACACATTCCAACCCTCCCTAAGAATTCATGGTATTTTAAGAAATGGTGTCTTTCACTCACCATATTCTGAGAAATGCCATTCAGTGAAAAGCAATTAGGAAGGGATATATTTGGATTTTTTATTTTTAAGTTCTAAGAAGGAGAAACTGTAGTATACAGGTGAATATCTAAGAATTAGCTTCAGGCTGTGAATTTTTATTCAACAGAAGTCCTCCAAAGAGAAAAGCATGAGTTAGAAAGATAAGAGTAAGTAATGTCAGGGGTGCCCAGCTAACGTGTTATTTGTATTCTATTTCCAGGTCTCTTGAGCATTGTTTCCAAACGACTCATTTATCCTTTCCCTAGACAGATCACAGAGAAAGTTCCTTGGGGCAGGGCTCTCAGCAGAAATACTGTTTTCATTCAGTTAGCTACCCTCCGCATTGAGGTTGACAGCAAGTCCTTTTGATTGTTAGTTTTGTTCTGAAACAAACACAGTGACAAAAAGAAAAGGCACTAATTTTAAAAAAGATACCATTAGAGCAGAGCTTATTTGAACAAATCACAGGAAACTCAAATATGAGCTCCTGGAATATCTTACTTAATTCATTCTTAGAATATCTCACCTATGATGCAGCAATTTCAAGTTATCTTAATAAAAGGACACAAAGATGAGTTGGAAAAGGAAGAAAAAAATCAACCAAAGTTTGATCAGTAAAATGAAAAGTCTAAACGGTAGAGAGAAGGGGTACAGAATAGTACTTGGAATATGCTTTGATAATATAAATACAGCTATCAAAAACAAACCAAAAAAATGTCAGAAATGAAGGGGTTTGCGGGAAGAAGAAAGATCTTGCTAATTAAGATTTCTTAATTAGGGATAAAAGAATATCTCACCATCTGTCTGTCAGTTTGTGGTACTGTGGTGGCTTGTGAGTTGAGATGGTTCTGGAATCTCTGCCAGGGTCAGTTCAAATACCAGCAGGGTCACCCATGGTGGATAGGTTTCAGTGGAGTTTCTAGACTAAGACTGACTAGAAAGAAAGGATTGGCAAGCTATTTCTGAAAATTTGCCAATGAAAACCTATGGATCACAATAGACTATTGTCCAATATAATGCTGGAAGACATGCTCCCATGCTCCCAGGTTGGAAGACACTTAGAATTCGATGGGGAAAAGGCTGTCTTTACTAAATAAACATTAAGGAACTGGATAGTGTAAAGCTTTCGAGAACTTTTATTAGGATGATGTGACAGGGCTCAAAATGAGAAGTCACAGCAACCGACATCCATTAGTAACCAGAGTATATCAGTAATCATGAGGATGGCAGTACTGGGCAACATTTTTTTACGCTATAGGTAATGTCACCACGAGTAGACATTTTTGGAGGGGGTGTTGAGAAAATGGAGGAAAAAAGAGGTTACTAACAAATTTTAGTAGTGCTTATACTAGAAAAATCAATACAAAAGGTCTATAAAAAGTATTCAGATTCAGATAAAAGTAACCACAAGAAAAAATGAAGTTCAAATATTTGAAGTATCACAATAATACCAAATGAAGAAAGAAAACTGGCATCATAGTGAGACTGTGTATACTTTTATGGCTATACATTCACAATTTATGAGTATATTATGCGTGTGTCTTAGTCACTGAGTGCTGCTGTAACAGAAATACCACAAGTGAATGGCTTTAAAAGGAGAAATTTTCTATTTTGTTGCTGTCCAATAGTCTACAAGTCCAAATTTAGGACATCAGTACCAAGGGAAATGTTTTTCTGTTAGCTCTGGAGAAAAGTCCTTATCAGCCTTCCCCTGGACTGGGAGCTTCTGAGGTACAGGACCCTGGGTTCTTCCCAGCAGAGATGCTTGCCCCCCAGCACTGCTCCATTTCTCATGATATGAGTTCCCAGCTCTCTGCTTCTTTCAATTCTTTTATATCCCAACACATTGCCTCAAAGAGCAATACAATCCTATATATTGAGTCCTGCTGCACCAACAAAACTGTCTTCCATCCTTCCTTGTTGACATTATGGACTCAGAGTTCACAGCATCAAGGAAGATCATACAAAACCAAGAATCAAGGCCTAGCCAAATCAATACACACATTTTGGGGGTGGGGGCACAACTCAATCCATGACAATGTATTTTCACATACAAGTATTTATAAATACATGTTAAAACACTCTGATTCAATCAACTTATCAAATAATACCATTAATATCCCATGCAAGTGAAAATTTTGCTGAAGATCATTCAAAAGCAACTGCAGGGGCAGATAGACAGGGAACTGCTAGAAATTCAAGCTTGTGTCTTCTTCTGAATCTGGCTTGGATTTCTGGAAGTTCTCTGTGTGTGTACTGCTGCCGTTATTTTGAATGATCTTCAGCACAATTATTACTTGCATGGGATATTAATGGTATTATTTGATAATCTCTGTATATTTGATTGGATAACCTTTCTTTGGAATAGGCATAAATATGGATCTCTTGCAGTCTGTTGGGCTGGTAGGTGTCTTCCAAATTTCTTGACATGGAAGAGTGAGCACTTCTAGTGGTACATATCTTTGCTAAAACATCTCAGTCAGTATTTCATCAATTCCTGTAGTGCTGTTTTTCCTCAACGCCTTCAGTGCAGCTTGGATCTCTTCCATCAATACCACTAGTTACTGATAATACACTGCTTCCTGCAACGACGGAACATGGACCAACTTTTTTTGGTGTAGTGATGCAGCATATGCTTTACATCTTCTTTTGATGCTTCTTGAGTCTTTCAATATTTTTCCCGTAGAATCCCTCAATACTGAAACTTGAGCGCAGAATTTTTTCTTTAGTTCTTTCATCTGGAGAAATGCTTAGCATGTTTTTCCCTTTTGGTTTTCTAATTCCAGTTCTCTGAGTATGTCATTATAATACTTCACTTTGTCTTCTTAAGCTGTCCCTTGAAATCTTCTGTTCATCTCTTTTACTTTTATTCCATTTGCTTTAGCTACTCGATGTTCTAAAGCAAGTTTTGGAGTCTTTCCTACCATCCACTTCCATCTTTTTTTATTCCTTACTTGTCTTTCTAATGACCTCTTACTTTCTTCAGGTATAGTGCCCTTAATGTTGTTCTACAAGTTGTCTGATCTTTGGTTACTAGTGCTCAATGTATCAAATGTATTCATGGTGTGATCTCCAAATTCAGGAGAGATATACTCAATACCAGAAACCCTGGTGCCCTGATGGTTACGTGCTACGTCTGCTAACCAAAAGGTCAGTGAATCAAAACCACCAGGTTCTCCTGGGAAACTGTGGGGCAGTTCTACTCTAACCTATACGGTTGCTTTGAGTCAGGAACGACTCCACGGCAATAGGTTTGGCTGGTTTTATGCTCAGTATTATACGTTGGCTTTGTGGGCTCTTTCTGATTTTCTTCAGCTTCAACTTGAACTTGCATATGAGCAATTCACTGCTTGTTTTGCAGTTGGCCCCGGCCTTGTTCTGACTGGTAATATTGAGCTTTTCTATAGTCTCTTTCCAGAGATATAGTCAACTTGATTTCTGTGTATTTTATCCTGTGATGTCCGTGTGTATATTTGCAAGGTATTCAGAAGGTATTCACAATGAAGACATCATTGGTCTTACAAAATCCTATCATGGGATCTTCAGCATCATTTACATCACCAAGGCTATATTTTCCAACAACTGATCCTTCTTTGTTGTTCCCAACTTTACATTCCAATCTCCAGTAACTATCAGTGCCCCTTGATTGCATATTTAATCAAATTCAAACTGCAGAAGTTGGTTATAATCTTTAATTTCTTCATCTTCAGCCTTAGTGGTTGGTGTGTAAATTTGAATAATAATTATATTAATTTCTCTTCTTTGCAAGTATATGAATATTATCCTATCATTGACAGAATTATACTTCAAGATAGATCTTTAAATGTTGTTTTCAACAATAAATGCAACACCATTGCTCTTCAGATTATCATGCTTAGACTAGTAGAACATACAATTGTCATATTCAAAATGGCAAATAGTGTTCCATTCCAACTCATTATTGCCTAGGTTATCAATGTTTAAGAGTTCCACACTATTTTTAACGATTTCCAGTTTTCCTAGATTTGTACTTCATACATTTCATGTTCAGATTTTTAAGGCACCTGTTTTTCTCATTTTAAATCATGTCACATCCATAAATCCAGGTCCCCAAAGCTTGAGTACATCCTTGTCATGAAGGTTAACTCTAAAGAGGGAGCTCTTTTCCAATCATCTTTTAGTTCCTTCCATCTTGAAGGGCCCACCTTCCAGCATTACATCAGAAAATGTTCTACTTTTATTCATGAGACTTTCACTAGCTAATTATTTCTAGAAGTAGACTGCTAGGTTCTTTTTCCTAGTGTGTCTTATAAGGTCTGACAAGTCTGTGAACTTAAGTGTTCTAAGTGCTGCATACCTCATTGTTGAATATCACTACAGTCACCTTTGAAGTACTCCTCTTAGGAAACTATGCACTGATGTCAGTGCCCAGTCTACCCTTTAAAACAAATTTTGGAACTCTTTCTGGAATGGGTGCTGCACATCATGGCAAGGTGGCAAGTTCACAAACTTAATTGTATAGTTATCTGTGAGGGAGTTTATTGCCAGTAAACAAATAACTGCGTTACCCTCCATACTCACCTGACCTGGCCTCAACGACTCTTTTCTTTACCCAAAGGTAAAGGAAATATTGAAAGGAACACATTTTAATGATATTCAGGGCATCAAGGGTAATGTGACAACGACTCTGATGACCATTCCAGAAAAAGAGTCGCAAAATTGCTTTGAAGATTGAACTAGCCACTGGCATTGGTGCATAGCTTCCCAAGTGGAGTACTTTGAAGGTGACTGCAGTGATATTCAGCAGTGAGGTATGTAGCACTTTTTCTAGCTGGTGAACTTAATTGGCAGTCCCCATAGTCTGGCAGCTCAGCTGAAACCCATCTGCCATGGGTAACCCTGATGGTATTTGAATACCGGTAGTTTAGCCAACAGCATCACAGCAACATGAAAGTCCCCAAAAGACAAATTGACAGATGTGTGGGGCAAATAGAGTAGGAACTAGTAAATACATGAAACCAATAAATTTATGTGTGACCAGGCCTTACCTTAGAAGGCAGGCGATGGGATTAGTTTTTATATACCCTTCAAATTCCATTCTATTCTTGTTACCTTTACGTTTGACATTTATCCACACAAGAAAGAACAAGCACCCCAGTAACTCTCTATCTTTTCTTGCCTCAACCTCAGTGACATTATCATATTTTACAATACTGTTCTGTGTTCTTATTGTGGACATGTATAGTTTTTCTGACAGTATATGAAGATGAAAAGAGAAAAATCCTGCCTAGTAATAAATGGACTTCAATTCCCAGAACTCAACACTAACTGAACCTCCAGTTATGATGATCTCATTGGTTACTATCTTGTCTAATTCATATTTGTTTCAAAAAATATCTACTTACTAGAAGTCTACTTACTAGAGTGAGCAGCTCCCAGTTGTCTGTCAGTGGCAGTTTGCTTGTTGCTATGATGCAGAAAGCTATGCCACTGGTCTTTAGGTACCAGCAGGGTCAACCATGGTAGACAAGTTTCAGCTGAGCTTCCAGACTAAGACAGACTAGAAAGAAGGACCCTGCAGTCTACTTCTGAAAGGAATTAGCCAAGAAAAACTTTATGAATAGCAGCTGAACACTGTCAGATATGGTGCTGCAAAGTGAGCTTCCCTTGTTGGAAGACACACGGAAGACGAATGGGGAAAAGCTGTCTCCTCAAAGTAGAGTTGACATTAACGACATAGACAGAATAAGGCCTCCAGGATCTTTGTTCACTGACATGCCATGACTGAAAATGAGAAGAAACAACTGCAAACATCCACTAATAATTGGGGCATGGAATATACAAAGTATGAATCTATGAAAACTGGAAATTGTCAAAACTGAAGTGGAATGCAAAAAGATTGACCTCCTAGGCATTAGTGAGCTGAAATAGACCGCTTTTGGTCATTTTGAATCTGACAATCATGTAGTCCACTATGCTGGGAATCAAAACTTGAAAAGGAATGATGTTGTCTTCATCATCAAAAAGAACAGTTCAAGATCTGTCCTGAAGTACAACGCTGTCAGAGATAAGATAATATCCATATATGCTTACAAGGAAGGCCAGTTAATACAACTATTATTCAAATTCATGCACCATCCACTAAGGCCAAAGATAAACAGAATGAAGTTTTTATAAGCTTCTGCAGTCTGAAATTGATCAAACATGCAATCAGGATCCATTGATTAATTATTCATTGATAATTACTGGTGACTGGACTGCAAAAGTGAGAAACAGAGAAGAAGGATCAATAGTTGGAAAATACAGCCTTGGTAATAGAAATAATGCTGGAGATCACATGACAGAATTTTGCAAAACTAACAACTTTTTCATTGCAAATACATTTTTCGACCAACACAAGTGGCAACTGTACACATGGACCTCACCAGATGGAATACGCAGGAACTAAATTGACTACACCTGTGGAAAAAGATGATGGAGAAGCTCCATGTCAGCAGTCAGAATAAGACCAGGTGCTGACTGCAGCATAGATCATAAATTGCTCATACGCAAATTCAAATGGAAACTGAAGAAAATTGGAATAAATCCACAAGAGCCAAAGCATGGCCTTGAGTACACCTCTTCTGAGTTTAAAGACCATCTCAAGAACAGATTTGATGTGCTGATCACTAACGACGGAAGACCAGATGAACTGTGGAATGACATCAAAGACATCATCCATGAAGACAGCAAGAGGTTGTTAAAAAGACAGAAAAGAAGGAAAATACCAAATTGGATGTCAGAAGAGACTCTGAAACTTGCTCTTGAGCATCAAGCAGCTAAAGCAGAAGGAAGTGATGGTGAAGTAAAAGACCTAAACGGAAGATTCCAAGGGTAGCTTGAGAAGACAAATAAAAGTATTATAATGACGTGTGCAAAGAGCTGGAAATAGAAAACCAAAAGGGAAGAACATGTTCTGCATTTCTGAAGCTGAAAGAAATGAAGAAAAATTTCAAGCCTAGAGTTGCAGTAGGGAGGGATTCTACAGGGAAACTAGTAAAAATCTCAAAGAGCATCAAAAGAAGATAGAAGGAATACACAAAGTCATAATACCAGAAAGAACTTGTCGATGTTCAGCCATTTGAAGAGGCAGCATGTGATCAGGAACGAACAGTACTGAAGGATGAAGTTGAAGCTGCATTGAAGGCACAGGCAAAAAAAAAAAGGTTCAATGAATTGATGGAATATCAACTGAGATATTTCAACAAACAGATGTAACACTGGAAGTGCTCACTTGTCTATGCCAAGAAATTTGGAGGACAGCTACCTGGCCAACTGATTGGAAGAGATCCATATTTATGCCCATTCCAAAGAAAGGAGATCCAATCAAATGTGAAAATCACCAAACAATATCGTTGATATCACACACAAGTAAAATTTTCTCAAGATTATTCTAAAGCTACTACAACAGTATATTGACAAGGAACTACCAGAAATTTAGGCTGAATTCAGAAGAAGACGTGGAAGCATGGAAATCATCACAGATGGATCTCAGCTGGAAGCAAAGAATACCAGAAAGATGTTACTTGTGTTTAACTTACTATGCAAAAGCATTCAACTGTGTGAATCACACTAAATTATGGCTAACATTGTGGAGAATGGAAATTCCAGAACACCTAATTGTACTTTTAAAGAATTTGTATATGGATCAAGAGGCAGTTGTGCGATCAGAACAAGGGGACACTGCATGGTTTAAAGTCAGAAAAAGTGTGTGTTGGGTTTGTATCCTTCCACCAGACCTTTTTAATCTGTATGCCAAGTGAATAATCCAAGAAGCTGGATTCTACAAAGAACTAGACATCAGGATTGCAGGAAGACTCACTGACAATCCATGTTACATAGACGACACCCCTTTACTTGCTGGAAATGAAAAAGATTTGAAACAGTTACTGATAAAGATCAAGGACTATAAGCCTTCAGTACGGAATTGCACCTCAACATCAGGAAAACAAAAAAATCCTCACAACTGGAACCAGTAAGCAACATTGTCTTAAATGGAGAAAAGACTGAAGTTGTCAAGCATTTCATTTTACTTGGGTCCACAATCAATGCCCATGGAAGCAACAGTTAAGGAATCAAAAGACACACTGCAATGGGAAAATCTGCTGCAAAGGGTCTCTTTAAAATATTCAAAAGTAAGGATGTCACCTTAAAGACTAGAATGTACCTGACTCAAGCCATGGTATTTTCAGTCACATCATATGCATGCAAAAGCTGGACAGTGAAGAAAGAAGACAGAAGATGTATTGATGCCTTTGAATTGTGGTGTTAGAGAAGAATGTTGAATGTATCACGGACCGCCGAAAGAACCAAAAGATCTGTTCTGGAAGAGGTTCAACCAGAGTGCTCCTTGGAAGCAAAGATAGCAAGACTGTGTCTTACATACTTGGACATGTTGTCAGGAAGATCAGTCCCTGGAGAAGGACATCACGCTTGGTAGATTGGAGGATCAGAGAGAAAAAGGGAGACCCTTGACGAGATGGATTGACACAGCGGCTGCAACAATGGGCTTAAGCACATAAACGATTGTGGACATGGCCCAAGATGGGGCAGTGTTTCATTCTGTTGTTCCTATAATATCCTCCGAATTCATCCATGTTGTGAGATGTTTTTCAGATTCACAATTATTCGTTATTTGTGTACTATTTCAATGTGTCCGACTCAATGACACTTGACTTTGGCTTTTCAATGTGTGTATGCATCACAGTTTGTTAATCTACCTGTTGATGGGCTTTTAGATTGTTTATGTCTTTTTGCTATTGTGAATAGGGCTGTGAAAAATACAGGTGTGTGTATCTATTCATGTCACAGTCTTATTTCTTCAGGATATATAGGAGCAGGATTGCTGGATCATATGGTATTTCTATTTCCAGCTTTTTGAGGAGGGCCAAATCATTCTACAAAGTAGCTGTACCGTTTTATGATCCCAGCAACAGTGTGTAAGAATTCCAATCTCTCCACAAGCTCTCCAATGTGTGTTATTTTGTGTTGTGGGATTAGTGACAGCCTTGTTGGGGTAAGATAGTGTATCATTGTAGTTTGATTTGCATTTCTCTGATGGCTAATGAGAAACCCTGGTGGTGTAGTGATTAAGTGCCAGGGTTGCCAACAAAAAGGTCAGTAGCTGAAAGCCACCAGGCACACCTTGGAAACTCTGTGGGGGCAGTTCTACTCTGTCCTGTAGGGTTACTTACAGTCAAAATCAACTCAACGGCAGCAGGTTTGCTTTTTGGTTTGGAATGGCTAACGATCAAAAAGGCAAGCATTTCATCATCTCTTTGTTAGCTGCCTGCATGTCTTCCTTGGTGAAGTGTCAAGTCATACCCTTTTCCATTGTTTCATTGGATTGTTTGTCTTTCTGCTGTTGAGACACTGACATTTTCTATAAATTTTTAGAGATTAGTCCCTTGTCAGATACGTCACAGCAAAAAAAAAATTCAATTTTTCAATGAATTTTTACATATATTGTGCAGTGTCCGGTGTCTTCTAAGCATGAACTCATTCATCCAAGGCACAACGGTGGGTCTCTATTCACTTGGAGCAACTAAGGAAGAAGGGGAGTCAGGAGTCAGAGGAAGAAATCCTGTGTGTGTTAATTATCTCTATGTGCAATAGCCTTTTTGCCAGGAGTCTAGAAGAGCCAAATGGTGCCTGGGTACCATTAGTGAACATTTTGATCCAAGATTCTTTAGGAGAATCTCAATCAAAAGAGGAAAATACAAAGCAGAATTCCAAAGTCTCCCAGACTCCAGCCTTTTTGGAACCACGCAAACTTGACGAATCCCTGAAACTACTGTGCTGATAAAAACTTTGAAACTTAAACCAAAATAACCCCTGAAATCTTAAAAGCAAACTCCAGATTAGCTTAACTAGTAAAGCATGTCCGCCTTGAGCATCATGATCTTTTAAGAATTATCTACATGGCATCAAAGTGACAATAGCAATTCAAAAGATTTGGTAGGGAGCTTAGGGGGCAGTGGGTTTAGGTTAACGGAGGGAGAATAACTCAGAAAAGGAGCGTGAGAATGGTTGCATAACTTAATGAAATCAATGTAACTCAATTATACATATAGACACTGTTGAATTGGTCTATATTTTTCATGTATATTCTTAACAGTAACAAAATAAATACCATTTAAAAGAAAAAAAGTTTTATCATAGAAAGGGCTGAATAGATATTCTCATGTCTGTGGAGAGCTGTTATAAGGGATAAATTAGATAATACATGTGAAATGTTTTACACATCCTAGTAGATAAATAAATATTTGTAAGCACTTAAAAAAAAGCAGGAGAAAGGCGAGAGTATATGAGATGAAAAAAAATTACTAATTACATATTAACAGAGCTTAAAAGGGAATAATTTTCAAGTGAATGGAAGGGGTATGAAAGGAAGAGAGATTATTCATTTTAATAGTGCTTACACTAGAAAACCAATAATAAGGTGTATAAAAGGTAGCAATATAAAAGTAATCATAAGAGCAGTGAGTTCGAATCTCCTAAATACCACAATGATGCCAAATACAGACAGAAAGCAAACTGACCAGACAGTGAAAATTTTTAGGTACTTTGTGAGTACTTACTGATCAATTTCTGAATATATTGTACACATTCACATACTTATAAATATGTACTAAAACATCATGTAACAGGACAAAGTCAATGCTATCAATCATACCAACAAACAAAAACTAGACCTAACTTAATTTTTTAAAAAAGGATGCCAGTTAACAAAGCAAAATACAACACCATGCTGTATTTCAGGGTGTTGTCTTGAGATCTTGTTGTAAATTGAGTAACGTTCACGTTCGCCGTGTGTATACTCCTGCAGTTTATTGGCAAGGTCTCCACGGTAAGGTACACAGCTAAGACGTGAAGATGTTTGTTTTAGTCAGCTAGTAATACCAAGAGTAGATGGCTTTAACAAAGAAAAGTTTATTCTTACATAGGTTAGTAGGTTACGAGTCCAAACTCAGGGTGTCTGCTCCAGAGGAAGGCTTTCCCTCTGTCAGCTGCAGAGGAAAGTCGTGTTGAATCAGTCTTTGGTCAGGGAGAATCTTGGCATAAGAACCTCAGGTCTGAAAGACATGCTCTTCTCTTGGCGATACTTTCTTGATAACGTGAGGTTCCCAACTCTACTTACTTCGGATTCCTTTTATCTCTTGTAGTATAAGGTAGTGCAAGCCACATTCCAGGGAAACTCCTTTCACACTGGATCAGGGAAGTACTCTTAGGAAGGGATTTACAGTCCCACCCTAATCCTCCTTAACATGCAGCAAAGGAAAATCACAAAACGGAGGGCAATCACACAGTACCGGTAATCACAATCCAGCCGCATTTCTATACATTTTTTAGGGGGACACAATTTAATCCATGACAACATTCATGCAGATGTGAAGAATCAGGATAGTGTAAAGTTAGTACAATAGTTAAAGTCCAAATCTTCAATCTCAGGTATTTACCTTTCATGAGAGGACCAATGCCTAGTCCTTGGAGGAGGACAGTCATAGCTGGGGTCTGAGATTGGTAGCAGCGGCATTCAGTCTGCAATAATGTCTCTCTCAGTTTTGGGAGATGTCAGAGTCTCCATTTACAGAGTCGATTGATAAGCCTCTACCTCACTCTTGTTGGAAGACAAAAGCCTTTTTTTTTGTTTCGTTTTGTTTTGCAGTTTAGTTCCCTCTTGTTAGTGGTTGTAGGGGCAGGGCTTCATAAAGGTCACCTAGAGTGCTTTGTTATCATTCTCCCAACCAGATCAGCAGACTTGCACTCCTTTCCCTGTCTCTGGGGTAGTAAATGGATTATTTCAAAACTTCGGGAAGGTAATGATATTTTGGATAATTTACATTGTTCAATAAGATGTAATGGAATCTTGTGACTCTGTGTTCTTTCTTATGACACCGTTTGATATTTTCCAGATGCAAACCGCTTTGTAACCTAGCTGTAAACGTCGCTGGAATTGTAACCCAGGCAGAGCAGTCTTGGAGAAATCATTCTCACTGTTACCCAGATTTCCACATTTATCTGTTAATAAAGCCTGCTTGAATCTTTCCCATTTCTGGGTTTCACTGAAGTGACAGGTGGAATGAACTCGCTTTTGTTTAGTGACACTCTGGTATAAAACATGACAAGGGTCTATCTTGATATATGTTATAAATAGGTGAACATTTGAAAAATTATGTTGAGTGAACTTAGTCACTAAACTCAAATATTATATGATCTCACATATATATCTACAATAGGCAAATGCATAGAGACCAAAGTTCATTAGTGGTGACTATGGGGAGGAAGGTAAGGAAAAAGAGGTGTGGGGACACTGAGTTTCTGTGAAGGGTAACAAAAAATTGGAACCAGAAAGCAGTGATTAGCTGACAACACGCTGAAAACAATTTCTGGTAAAAAATGTTGAAATGGGTAATGTTTTGCTGTGTATGTTTTTAACACACACACATGCACACACACACAAAAGAAAACAACAGGAGAAACATGACACATTTTGCAACAACATTGTCTAATATAAGACTTAGGAATTAAGAGACAAAACTGAAATACTGGAGAAAATTTTACATAAATTAACTCTAATTTTTAATTTTGCTTGATATCTACCATCTTTTACTTGGAACTGGAAATCCTCCTCACCAGGTTACCTAATGCCCTCTTCACATCCTTATTCCTAAGGGTGTAGATGAAGGGGTTGAGTGTAGGAGTCACCACTCCATAGAAGAGAGCCATGAACTTGGGCTGGTCCCTTGTGATGGAGGAAGGGGGCTGGAGGTACATGCTGATGGCTGGGCCGTAAAACAAGAAAACTACAATGAGGTGGGAAGAGCATGTCCCAAAGGCCTTTCTCCTTCCCTCAGAAGACTTAATCTTCAACACGGCATGTCCAATACAAACATAGGAAGCAAGAATTAGGCAGAGGGGAACAGCTATCAAAAAAACACATACCACAGAGAGGGCAAGCTCATTAGCAGTCTTTTCACCACAAGCAGTCTTTATCAGGACAGGGATCTCACACACCAAGTGATCCAGTTTATTGAGACCACAGAGGGGCAACTGCAGTGTAACAGTGGCCTCTGAGAGAGCAACAGTCATTCCACTCAGCCACACAATTGACACTAGTAGGACACAGATTCGCAGACTCATGATGAGGCTGTAGCGGAGAGGCTTGCAGATGGCCACATAGCGATCCAAGGACATGAGAGCCAAGAGCAGACATTCTGTGCCACCCATCAAGTGGAAGAAATAAAGCTGAACCACACAGCCCATATAGCTGATGGTCTTTTTAGAGCTTCCCAAGTTTAACAGCATCTGAGGGACTATGCTTGTGGTATAACACATGTCCAAAAACGAGAGGTTGGTGAGGAAGAAATACATGGGGCTGTGAAGATGGGGGTCTAACCCGGAGACTAGAATGATACTGATGTTTCCCATCATGGCCAGTGGGTACGTTATCAGAAGAATAACAAAGAGAGGAAGCTCCAGCCAAGGATAGTCAGCAAAACCTAACAGGATAAACTCTTCAGGGTGGCTTAGGTTAATAAACATCACTCTCATCAATTTATTTCACTTGCAGTAGAAAACGGGAGCCAGCCAAGCCAAGTGCCGTCTAGTCGGATAAAAAGTTATGAACAATGACAAGACATAATTATGCTTTGATCATTCATTCTTAGAAGACAGAGTGCAGTAACTTAGGTGGAAATAACATAAGGCGTGTGATACCAGGTGATGTAACTTCTCTTCGTGAACCTATAAATTAAAGGCAATAACTTTAAACAAGCAATCTAAACATTCTCAAATGGAATTTCCTCTTTTGTAAAATAAGATGCCCATAACTGTCTCCTTAAATTGTGTTGAAGGTTAAATGAAAAATAGACATGAACGTGTTTTGGAATCCCCAAAGCAACGTTTTTCACCTTTGAACTTGCATAAAAATCACTCGAGAAAGTTTGTTGAAATGCACATTCCTGTTTCCCGTATCCAAGCATCTGATAGAGTACATAGATGTGGCATGAGCCAGAGGAAATAAATGGCTTATTTTCAGAAATGGCTACAAGGCCATTTCAAGAAGAAGACAGATATTGACATAGCAATAGTAGAAGGAGTAGAAATTCTGCAGCTAGGAAACTTCAAAATAGACTTTTCCAGCCCTACTTAGTTAGTTGACTAGTATTGTTATCTGTACAGAAGGAGTGAGGGAGCCTTGGGTGTTCAAACAGTTAACACACTTGGCTACTAATCAAAAGGTTGAAAGTTCTAGTCCATCCAGAAGCAACTCGAAAAAAAGATCTGGTGATCTATACCCACTACCATCAAGTCCATTCCAACTCCTAGCAACCCTATAGGACAGAGTAGACCTGCTCCACAGAGTTTTCAAGGACCACCTGGAGAATTTTCAACTGCCACACTTCTGGTTAGCAGCCATAGCACTTAACCACTGCACCAGCAGGGTTTCCTGGTGATCTAGTTCTAGAAAATCAGTCACAGAAAACCTGTGGAGCACAGCTGTAATCCAACACAAATGCGATCACCAGGAGCTGCGATCAACTGGAAGACTACTGTGTTGTTGTTTTTTTTAAATTATGACTGAGTGAAAACGTACATTTCCACATAAATTTACATGCCAACCTATATGCCGCTTCCACTGCTCTCCCTCCCCGGTGACAGCACATTATTCCTCTCTGCTCCATATGGCAACTGTCTTATTATTGTTATCTTTAATAGAGAGTAAGAAGTCTTCAAACAGGAAAGTGACCCATTGTTCACTTCAATTTCCTCAAGTAAGTATTGAGACAGTTGCGCATGTTCAAGAATTTGGTTTTGTGTGCTTTTCTTGCATGCCTATTGAGTTCAACCACTGAACATCTGATATTTTATATTAAAGTTTAGCTGATTTACCTATTTCACAGATATTTTCAATTAGGGAGTCGTCTTATGATCCTGTTTTAAGTAAGAGTTTGGATAGTTATCAGTGACCCACTGATTTTTCACAGTGAACTAAAGTCAGCAGAAGAGTTGATATCATATCACAGGCTCGAAGACTTATTCCAATCCAGAAATTATTTTACATTGTTTCCCTTACTTAAAAGACCCCTTGACACAACAAAATTAACTAGTTGAGGGAAGTAGCATTTTGAAAAAGATTAATTAATAAGGTTTCCAGTTTATATACTTTTCCCCCTTAAATGGTAACCAAAACCCACTGCCAAGGCACTGTTTTACTTTCCATCTGAATATACACCCATTTTACGGATTCACAATCTTCTTTAAAATGGGTAAATGTTGAGATGGAAAGTAAAACAGTGCCTCCTAGTGACAGAACTCTGAGTGACTCTGGCAGTCAATTGGTTGTTAAAGGGACAGAGATCATATTGGTAGGGTTACAGAGTACAAGTTTTCACGTTCTCTGCTTCAGTAAATCTCAAAGTTGCTCTGTATGGGATCCCACAAAGCTGCTGAGGGTTGAGCTATGTATGCTGCCTTTGGTTACACACTATCTTAAGCTAGTCGTGTACACTAATAATAATCAAAAAAGCCAAAAATAGTAATTCCAGTTAATTCTTAATACTCCCTTGCATGTGAGACACTGCAATCAATACACTTTCCACACAGATTAACCTCTTTAGTACCGAAACCATCAAACCCTACAACACAGGAATTCTTAGTATCTATATTTTAGGATATTGTCTATCAATGATTTCCATAGTCTGTAAATGAGTAGTGTAGCTCTAAAGATGAAAGAGAAATTGATTCCTTAAATGAGGTGTTGAAGTAAGAGGCTGTAAATTCAGAGTTTGAAGATTCTAAAGAAAGCATCTTGACTCCAGAGATGTTACCTCAGTAGATGTTGCCTTCTACACTCTAATTTGACCTTGACGTTATTCAAGATAGTGTATGAGTACAATAAATCTTAAAACATGTCTCAAGTTATCTGTGAGGTAAAAATTCTATTGCATAGATGGGATGTGAATAAATCCATGGTATGAATTAATTTGATAATTAAAACAAATACTCTAAAAATCCCAATCTACACATATCATTAAAAATTTGCACTCTAAGACACCTATTTCCTATTTGGTAAAAAGTTTATATTCATTTTTATGTTTTTCTGTGATGCACTATTCAATTTTTAAAGAATTTTTTTTTGGATTTGATCTTTCAAGAAATCTTCCACATTTAATTCTATATAATAACATAAATATAAATTTTAATAACAGCATTCATTCAAGTATGCTTTCAGTGGTTTCATGGAAGTGTATTAGTTGGGAATTTGCTCCTATTATTCACCATATTAAACGTAGCTCTCTTTGCTGATGGTAACTGCCAGAAAGCTTCCTACATTACCTCAAAATCTTTCTGTAAATGGAGAGTTCCTCTGGAAACACCACAGTGCCTGGACCTAACCAATACATTTTACTCTTAAAGTATATTACATCTCCTTAATTATATTCCTAGATTTCTAATCTTTTCTACATCACTCTCATGATATTCCATTACTTTTAGCTCTTCCGTCCCATGACTTTTGTATATCCCGTCTCTAGTGATTGTTTATCACTATTTTGCAGTATAGAGATATATTTATCCAAAGCTGTTTCAGGTTACTTTAAACAAAGCACCATAATTCCATTTTTTTGTGAAACTTTCTTCTTTGTATATTCACTCATGTTTTCAGTCTCATGTATCTTGGGCCATACATCTTTTTTCATTAAACACAGCAGTTTTTAAACTCATATATAGTAAAAGGTCATAAGAAAACCCAAAACTTACATGTGAAATCAAAATATCTGCATAAAACACATAGACAAGTCAACACAGTAAATTTTGACTACACAATTAAAAAGCTCTCATGATTAAACAAGGATTTCACACTTCATTCAGACATTTGACATCTGTCAGACATGGTGTTTATTGACACCTAAAAGCTTTTAAGATTGGTTTGAGTGACAGGGAGAGAAGCCAGATGTTTATATATTACAAAAAGAAAGCTAACTGCTTCTTAGGTGTCAACAATATAGTTCCAAAGTTTCAAAAAATATCCCTGAAATGAAATATTCTTTGTTCTTTATACGCTTGTTACACACCATGACTGACACACATTCCAACCCTCCCTAAGAATGCATGGTGTTTTAAGAAATGTGTCTTCCACTCACCTTATTCTGAGAGATACTATTCAGTTAAAAAGCAATTAGGAAGGGATATTTTGGATTTTTTTTGTTCTTAAGTTCCTGGAAGCAGAAACTGTAGCACACAATTGAATATCTAAGAATTAGCTTCAGGCTGTGAGTTTTCAGTTGACAGAAGGCCTCCAAAGTGAGAAAAGTGTGAGTTAGGTAGATAACTGTAGATAATATCAGGCATGTCCAGCTAATGTGTTATTTGTATTCTATCCTTGAGGTCTCTTGAGCATTCTTTCCTAATAAGCCATTTATCCTTTCCCTAAATGGATTACTGAGAAAGTTCCTTGGGGCAGGCCTCTCAGAAGAAATGTTATTTTTGTTCAGTTAGTTACCCTCTGCATTGTGCTTGACAGCAAGTCCTATTGATTGTTAGATCTGCTGTGACATAAACTCAGTGATTTAAAAATGAGAGAAAAAACTGGAACTAATTTTAACAAAGATACAGTTAGAGCAGAGCTATATGAGTTCCCGGAATATCTTACTCCATTTGTTCTTGAAAGATCTCATATATACTGCAGTAATTTCAGTTCATCTTAATAAAGGAGTACAAAGATGAGTTGGAAAAGGAAGAGAAAAGTCAACCAAAGTTTGATTTGTCCAATGAAAAGTCTAGTTGGTAGAGATAGGGGTACAGAATGGTACTGAGAACATGTTCTGATAATGTAGATACAATGATCAAAAACAAAAAAAGATGAGAAATGAAGGAGATTAAGGGAAGAATAAAAATCTTGCTGATTAACATTTCTTAATTAGGGTGAAAAGAGTATCTCAGTGCTCATCTGTCAGTTTGTTGTACTGTGGTGGCTTATGTGATGTAATGGTGCTCTAATCTATGTTGACGTCAGTTCAAATACCAGCAGTGTCACCCGTGGTGGACAGGTAACAGTAGAGCTTCTAGACTAAGACTGGCTAGGAAGAAAGGACTGGCAAATTTAGCCAATGAAAACCTATGGATCACAATAGTCTATTGTCTAATATAGTTCTGGAAGACATGCTCCCAGGTTGGAAAGCATTGAAAATATGATAGCATAAGGTCTGCCTTCTCTAAATAAAGTCAACTTTAGTGAAATGGGCGGTATAAAGCCTTCATGACTTTTATTAGGTTGATGTGGCAGGACTCAAAGTGAGAAGTCACAGCAACCAGCATCTGTTAGTAACCAGAATGAGTACTAACATGTCAGTAATCACGAGGATGGCAGGACTGGGCAACATTTTGTTGTGTTGTACGCGATGTTGCCATGAAAAGCCATTTTGAATGGATATTGAGAAAATGGAGAGAAAAAGAGGTTACTAAAAAATTTCAGTAGTGTGTGTACTAGAAAATCAATACAAAAGATCTAGAAAAGGTATTGATGTAAAAGTCACCACAAGAAAAAAAGTTCAAATATTCTAAATTTTACAACAGTAGCAAATGATGGCAGAAAACTGACACCATAGTGAAAGATTGTGCATACTTTTATGATTATATACTCACAATTTATAAATATGCTATTAGTCATCCAGTCCTGCTGTAACAGAAATATCGTAAGTGGATGGCTTTAAAAAGAGAAATTTTATTTTGTCACTGATATTGTTTGTATATTAATGATATTGTTTGATAATGTCCACATTTGATTGAATCATCTTTCTTCAGTATGGGCATAAATATGAATCTCTTTCAGTCAGTTGGGCGGGTAGGTATCTTCTAAATTTCTTGGCATAGGTGAGTAAACATTTCTAGTAATACCTCTCTTTGTTTTTCCACAATACCTTCAGCACAGCTTGGCTCTCCTGCATCAGGACCACTGGTTACTGACCATACGCTGTTTCCTGCCTTGACTGAACATCAACCAATTCTTTCTGGCATAGTGGCACGGTGTATTTTTTACAATTTCTCTTGATGCTTCTTAAGTCTTTTAATATTTTTCATGTAGAATCCTTCAATACTGAAACTCAAGCCTGGAGTTTTTTCAGCTTGAGAAATACTGAGTGTGTTTTTCCCTTTTGGTTTCCTAATTCTAGATCTTTGAACATGTCATTTAATACTTTACTGTGTCTTCTTAAGCCATCCTTTGAAATCTTCTGTTCATCTATTTTACTTAATCTTTTCTTCCATTTGCTTTAGCTGCTCTATGTCCAGCAACAAGTTTCACAGTCTCTTTTGGCATCCATTTCTGACATTTTTTCCCCCTTTTACCTGTCTTTTTAATGACCTCTTGATGTTGTTCCACAATTTGTCTGATCTTTGGTCATTAGTGTTCTATGTGTCACATATATTCTCACCATGGTCTCTAAATTCAGGTGAGATGTACTCAATGTTAAAAATCCTGGTGTTGTGATGATTAAGTGCTAACCAAAAGGTTAGCAGATTAAATTCACTACGTACTCCTTGGAAACTCCATGGGGCAGTGCTACTCTAGCCTATAAGGTCACTATGAGTCAGAAATGACTCCATGACAATGGGTTTGGTTGGTTTTATCCTCGATATCATAATTTGGCTTTTGTGAGCTTTTTCTAATTTTCTTCGACTTCAGCTTGAAGTTGCATATGAGCCATTCATTGTTTCTTTCACAGTTGTCCCCTGACCTTGTTCTGACTGATAATATTGAGCTTTTCTATAGTCCCTTTCCACAGAAGAAGTCATTGGTCTTGGAAGATTCTATTGCGGGATCACCAGCATCACTTATGTGACCAAGGCTATATTTTCCAACTACTGACCCTCTTTCTTTGTTCCCAACTTTCACATTCCAATCTCCAGTAACTATCAATGCATCTTGATTGCATGTCCAATCAAGTTCAAACTGCAGAAGTTGGCTAAACCTTCAATTTCTTCATCTTTTGCCTAGTGATTGGTGTGTAAATTTGAACAATAGTTGTATTAACTGTGCTTCTTTGCAGGCATATGGATATTATCCTATCGCTGACAGAATTATACTTCAAGATAGATCTTTAAATGTTCTTTTTAACAATGAATGTAATACCATTATCCCTCAGACTGTCGTTCATGGAATAGTAGAACAAATAATTGTTGTATTCAAAATAGCAAATATCAGTCCATTTCAGCTCACTATTGCCTAGGTTATCAATGTTTAAAAGTGTGCCACACTATTTTTAATTTCCAGTTTTCCTAGACTTGTATTTCATAAATTTCGTGTTCAGATTTTTAATGCATCTGTGTTTCTCAATTTGAGTCATGCCATATCCATAAATCAAGGTCCCAAAACCTAGACTCCATCCTTGTCATGAAGGTCAACTATAAAGAGGGAGCTCTTTCCCAATCATCTTTTAGTTCTTTCCATCCCAAAAGGATTACCTTCCAGCATTACATCAGAGAGTGTTCTACTTTTATTCATAAGATTTTCACTAGCTAATTCTTTTCAGAAGTAGACTGCTAGGTCCTTCTTAGTCTGTCTTACAAGGCCTGACAATTAATCTGAGAACTTAATTGTTCAAAGTGCTACATACCTCATTGCTGAGTATCATTACAGTCACCTTCAAAGTACTCCTTGGGAAGCTATGCACTGATGTCAGTGCCTAGTCAACCCTTCAAAACAATTTTGGAACTCTGGAATGGACATTGTGCACAGTGGCACGGTGGCAAGTTCATGGACTTAATTGTATAATTGTCTGTGGAGGAGTTTTTAGCCAGTAAGCAAATAATCATATTGGAACATCCTCCCTACTCACCTGATCTGGCCCCCAATGACTTCTTTCTTTACCCAAAGATAAAGAAAATACTAAAAGGAAGACATTTTGATGACATTCAGGACATCAAGTGTAATACAATGGCAGCTCTGATGGCCATTCCAGGAAGAGTTCTAAAATTGCTTTGAAGGGTGCATAGCTTTCCAAGTGGAGTACTTCAAAGGTGACCGTAGTGATACTCAGCAATGAGGTATGCAGCACTTTTCCTAAGATGAGTTTCCAAATTAATTGAAAATCCTGGTAGGCTGGCAGCTCAGCTGAAACTTGTCTGCCCTGGGTAACACTGCTAGTATTTGAATACCACAGTTTAGTTTTCAGCAACACAGGAGTCCCCACAGGACAAAGTGATAAATGCATGGGGGCAAATAAAGCAGGAACTAGTAAATACATGAATCCAATAAATTTGTATGTGACCAGGACTTACCTTGGGAGGCAGATAATGAGATTACTTTTTATATACCCTTCTAATTTCATCTGTTCTTGTTACTGTTATCTTTGACATCTATCCAGGCAAGAAAGAACAAGAACTCCAGCAACTCTTTGTCTTTTCCTGCCTCAGCCTCAGTGGTATTATCCTATTTTACAACATTGTTGTGATTCTTACTGTTGATGTGTGTGCTTTTTCTGACAGCATATGAAGATAAAAAGAGGAAAATCCTGTCTAGTAATAAATAAACTTTGTTTCTAGAACTCAACACTAACTGAAGCTCCAGTTGTTATACTTTCATTACATATTGTATTGTCTTATTCATATTTGTTTCAAACAAAATATCTACTTACTGGAAGTCTACAGAAAAGAGTTAATGCCGCTTAGACTTGACTTGTGTCTTATGGCCTACAGTATTTTTATATTTAAGATATTTTACAATGGTTTGTATCTCTTTGAGGGTGGAAGTACAGACTCCAAAATTTGCCAAGAGCTAGAGTCAGTATTTCTTCAAATAAGTACCCTGAAAGTAGCATATTTTGGGTGTTTTTGTGTCTCAAGCATGGTAGGGGAAAAAATAAAGCAGAGGACTGTTGCTAAAGAAATACTTAGCTGTAATTAGATCATGTTCATTCATTTATGCTTGCAAATAACCAGTTCAGAATAGTACACCTAAATTTTAACACATGCTGGCACCCAATAAATTGGCAGAGGTTTAAAATTCTCCAAATCTAGTGACTTTAGCATGAAGCATACTGGAGTTTGGTACAATCTCCTATAGCCCGGGTTATTAGACATTCCTCAGATTTTGATAACTAAGTGAATCCTCTAGCACTCACAGATTCCAGTATCACTGATTAAATTTTCTCTCAACAAAATAGAAAATTTTAAATCTGTTAATATTTTTAAAGAGAAAACATATGGTCAGGTATGTAAAATCTTGATATTTGGAGACATTTAAAATCCCACTTGACTGCTCAATGAGTTGTTAGATTTTAAATTTAGGGTGACAGGTTAATAGTAATCAGAACTCAACTCTCTCATCCCTGCACCTGTGATGCCACCTAAACTAAAACAGGGATGGGTTACTGAGGGGAGGGACCTTTGTTGAACTTTTTTTCTTTTGAAAATTAGGCATAATGGGCCTCATAAAGATAATACTTACATTAAGAAAACATTGACTGTTGATGGAGACATGCAACTTCCTAACTGCTTAGTTTCTCAAATGACCATCCTTGAACGTTGTTGTTTGGTGCAATCAAGTCAGTTCTGAATCATAGTGACCCTATGAACAACAGAACGAAACACTGTCTAGTTTTGCACCGCATCAGCAATTGTTTTTATGCTTAAGCCCACTGTTGTGGCCACTGTGTCAATCTATCTTGTTGACAGTCTTCCTCTTTTTTGCTGACCCTGTACTCTACCAAGTGTGACGTTCTTCTCCAGGGACTGATCCTTCCTAACAAGTCCAAAGTATGTAAAATGCAGTCTCAGCATCTTTGTTTCCAAGGAGTACTTTGGTTGTACTTCTGCTAGAGCAGATCTGTTTGTTCTTTTGATGGTCCATGATACAGTCAACATTCTTCTCCAACACCACAGTTCAAAGGCATCAGTTCTTCTTCTGTCTTCTTTGTTCATTGTTCAGCTTTCGCATGCATGTGATGTGACTGAAAACAACCAGGGCTTGGGCCAGGCACACTTTAGTCTAAGGTGACATCTGTACTTTTCAATACTTTAAAGAGATCCTTGGCAGCAGATTTTCCCACTGTAATGCATCTTTTGATTTCTTGACTGCTGCTTTCATGGTGTTGGTTGTGGACCCAACCAATGCCTTAACAACCTCAGTCCTTTCTCCATTTATCACTAAGTTGCTTACTGGTCCAGTTATGAGGATT
The DNA here is from genome assembly GCA_028571685.1 of Heterohyrax brucei. Lineage (NCBI taxonomy): Eukaryota > Metazoa > Chordata > Mammalia > Hyracoidea > Procaviidae > Heterohyrax > Heterohyrax brucei. The sequence goes on along the minus strand of CM053144.1, from coordinate 43,990,574 downwards.
TTTGTTTTTTGATGTTGAGGTGCTGTCCACACTGAAAGCTGTGGTCATTGGTCTTCATTAGTGTTTCAACTCTTTTTTACTTCCAGCAAATAAGGTGGTGGTATCTGCATAATGCAGTTTATGAGTTGTCCTCTAATCCCAGTGTCTCATTTTTCTTCATATAATCCAGCTTCTCATATTATTTGCTCCAAATACAGATTGAAAAGATATGGTGAAAGCTTAAAACCCTGACATATAACCTTTCTTGACTTTCAGCCATGCAGTGTCCCCTTGTTCTGTTTGCATGACTGCCTCTTGATCCATGTACAGATTCTTTAAGAGCACAATTAAACACTGTGGAATTCCCATTTCACACAGTATTAGCCACAGTTTGTTATGATCCACACAGTTGAATGCCTTTGCATGGTCAGTGAAACACAGGTCAACATATTTCTGCTATTCTCTGCTTTCAGGCAAGATCCATCCGACATCAGCAATGATATCCCTGGTTCCACGTACTCTTTTGACTCTAGTTTGAATTTCTGGCAGTTCCTTGTTGATAGACTGTTGCAGTCATTTTTGAATGCTCTTGAGCAAAATTTTACTTGTGTATGATACTGCTGATACTGTTTAGTAATTTTCACTTTTGGTTGAATCACCTTTCTTTGGAATGGGCATAAATATGAATCTCCTCCAGTCAGGTGGCCAGGTAGCTGTCCTCCAGATTCGTTGACATAGATGAGTGAGCACTTTTAGCACTGCATCTGTTGATGAAATATCTCAATTGATATTCCTTCAATTCCTGAAGCCTAGAGTATGATCAGGGATTGATGGTACTGAAGGAAGAAGTCAGAGTTGCATCGAAGACATTGGCGAAAGCAAGGCTCCGGAAATTGATGGAATATCGGTGGAGACATCAGCGGAGACACGCATCCCTGGAGGCATGCATAAGAAGACTTTGATTCCCCAGACTTTGAGGTTGCTAGGATGGACAGAGTCCCTGAAACCAAGCTACTTTGGCCAAGAACAGTCTTGCACATTTCTACTGTACATGTATTTTAGTCAGCTAGTGATGCTCTAACAGAAATACCACAAAGTGGGTGACTTTAACAAAGGAAAGTTTATTCTTACACAGTCCGGTAGGTTACAAGCCCAAATTCAGGATGTCCCCTCCAGGGGAAGGTTTTCCCCTTTGTTGGCTCTGAAAGAAAGTCCAGTATTACATCAGCTTTTGTCCAGGGTGCATCTTGGCACAGGAATCTCAGGTCTGCAGGATGCACTCTTACATAGTGCTGCTTTCTTGATGGTATGAGGTTCCCAGTTTTCTGTTGGTTTCTCCTCCTTTTATCTCTTGTAGGATGAAAGGGTTAAGGGTGGTGCAAGACATACTCCAGGGAAACTCCCTTTACAGTGGAGCAGGGAGGTGATCCTATGGAAGGATTTACAGCCCTACCCTAATCTTTTAACACACAGCATAGGAAAACCACAAAATGGAGGACAATCATAGAGGGAGAGAATCATAGCCCAGCCACGTGGCTACACACATTTTGGGGGAACACAATCTGATCCATACAACACATATAATTACATGAAAATGTTTGGAAAGCACTGTCTCTGGTTTCCCATCACCAAGCCCCATTGATGCTGTCTCTTGATTGCTACGTGCTAGTCTAAATTCTAAGTGGAACATCTCTTGTTTGTTTTAGAATAATGGGATTCTGGCTATGGAGGCTGATTTTGTCCTATGGAGAAATTACTAGGTGCTCTGAAGTTTTATTTTACACAAGTCCTGGAGAAACTGAGTGAGTCCAGGTCTGTTATGCCATAAGAAATGAAATGCACTCTAGATCAACACTGGATCAATGTAGGATAAAGTGGTGAGTACAGCTATATGTAGATTTTTTAGTAGTTTAAAGCAGACCTTATATAAAGAGAGAAAAGTTATCTCCACAGCAATTTATGCTCTAGTTGAAGTAAAATATAGTTTTTGATAAATTTAGGTTTATTTAGAAAAAGAAGAAGGTTGGGGGGTGGAACCAAGAGGGCTGACTAGGCACATGTCTCCTCAATTCCCTCTGAGAACTAAGGCCTGGACTAATAATTGAATGGAGCACTCTGGACACCCAGGGAGCCCTAGAATACAGCATAGGGTTGTCAGATTGGCCTATACATCACTAAATGGGAGGTTAACCCTCTCTGCCATGAGCCAGGGCATGCTGAGCCCCACTCTTGCTGACTCACTACTTGGATGCCGATGCTTTTTGTTGTTGTTGTTGTTATCCGGGAGGCAGGGGACGAGCATGAGCCAGCAAATGCACTCAACTGTAGAGCTGAAGTGAATGGTGTATAGCACAGCAGAGACAATATGTAGGATAGTCACATTCTGGGAGCCTGGCTGCTGACCAAGGGCACCACAGCCTCTCCATCCTCTCTTTCCTGAGCTCCACCACAGTTTCTGCTGTTGTGCAGTGGGAAGAGCAGCTTGGCTGGAATGCCATCTTGGTCAGCTGGAAGGCAGAGTCACCCAACTAGAGGCTTCAGCAGGGGCTAATTCCCAAGCTAAGAACCAGTGCTTGTCCAGAAGTCACTTTTCAAGCAGCAAGGCTGTATTTAGCACAGTGTTACCTTATGAGTGGGGTCCATCTGAGGATGGCATCAAGGCTGTGACTGCCTCTTATTTTGCACTAAATCATAGCACTTGGGGACAGCTGAAGAGGTTCTTCAGCTGTCAGCTGAAAGGCAAAGCCTGATACACCTGATGGACTGCCTGATTTTGGCAGCTGTCAGACAACCCCCAGCTTTTTAAAATAAGACTGCCTGGAGAAATAACAGCTGAGCAGCCTGGCAGCTTCTGTTTCAGCCTTTACTGACCCACATCATAAGGTTAGTCTACAGCCTCCAGTGACTCCATGAGTAGGATATTGTCTTTGCCAGCTGGGAGGCAGAGCCTGCTACTCCAGAGAATCCACTGGGACCACTCATGACAGTACACAGAGGAGGCTGGTGACCAACTCCTTTTGCAGAACTATACCTCAGCTCCCATTGAGGTAACACCAGAGAAACTAAACAGCCTCTAGATCACCCAAAGGCAACAAACCATCACTAACCATTTAGAGAAACAGTCCACTATGACTCTGGAAAACTGCCAAAATAATGAATCAAAAAACTTCCCAGATGAAGAAGTCTTTCTGAAACTATTGGAGACTGAGTACAAAAGAATTACATATAGGGCCTTCCTATAGATTACACAAATGCAGCAGATCAAAGTGAAAAATTAAACAAGCTATTTGAACTGATGGAACATCAAAGTTTTGAAATCCAGCAGATCAATAACAAAATGACAGAATTAGACAACTCATTTCAAAGCTAGAAGAGCAGAACTGATGAGATGGAAGCCAGACTTAGCGACTTTGAGGATAAAAAAACTGACACCAGCACTGATGAGGAGAAAGCAGGTAACAGAAACAAGAAAAATGAAGAAGCATTAAGAAACATGTGGGACTCTATTAAGAAGAATAATCTATGATTAATTGGAGTTCCTGGACAGGGAGGAATAGCTGAAAACACAGAGAGTATTGCTGTTGAGTTGCTCACAGGAAATGTCCCTGAAATTATGAAAGAAGGGAACATAGATACTCAAAACATGCATTGAATGCCACCAAAACTAGACCCCAAAAGAAAGACACTAAGACATATTATAATCAAGTTTAATAAAATGAAACATAAACAGATGCTCCTGAAGGCAGTCAGGTTCAAACCAAAACTAACATACAGAGGGAAGCCCTGCAGGCTTTTGTCTGACATCTCAGCAGAAATGATTTTGGCAAGGAGGCAGTGGATGACACATTCAAGGCCTTGAATGAGAAAAACTTTCAACCAAGAATTACATATCTTGCAAAATTGCCTCTCAAATATGAAGATGAAATTAAGATATTCACAGATAGACAGAAGCTTAGAAACTTCATAAAAACCAAAGCAAGACTACAAGAAATACTGAAAGAAGCTCTTTGCTTAGACAAACAAAATCATTAAGTGTATATTTAAGGAGGAGTGCAGGACATAAGATCCAGAAACCTAATCAGCTAGAGAACTCATGGAACTTGATCAAAGCCACAATACTTAAAGAAAGGAACCAATGATTGTATCATGAAAACTATGACACCATCACACTAAAAAGAGGGATATACACAGTAGTTATAGTCCTTTCAGATGGGAAGGAAGTTAAAAAGATACATAGATGTTAAAACTGGGATTAAATTTAGAATATTAAGGGGATCAAAGGGTAGCCACAAAGCACAATGACAGTGTAACATATCTAAACAAGAAACCTAATACAGAAGTCTCGACAAACACAAAACCAACACTGAAAAAGATGAAAAGTCTACACATAAAGAAGAATGACCCAGAACAGGATATTAAGAACAACATAGAAAAAACCAGCTTAAAAATAAATACACCAAAATGACAGCACTAAAGACTTACCTGTCAATAATTACACTGAATGTAAATGGACTGAATGCTCCAATAAAGAGACAACTAGTGATATCCTGGATGAAAACAAACTACTCATCTGTATGTTGTTTACAAGCAACACAACTTAAACATATCAACAAACTGAAAACCAAAGGATGGAATAATATATAACAAGCTAACAACATACAAAGAAGAGCAGGTGTGGCAATACTAATCCCAGATAAAGGAGATTTTAATGTAAAATCCACCATTATGGACAAGGATAGTCACTATTGCTGAAAGGTTCAGTACACAAGCAGGACTTAACAATATTAAATATTTATGCACCCAATACCAGAGTGTTTAGATGCATCAAATGAACACTGACTACACTGAAAAATGAGATAGATCACTCCACATTAATAGTTGGAGACTTTCACACTTCACTTTCACTAATGGACAGATCATCCAGAAGAAAACTCAGTAAAGACGGAGAAGATCTTATTGCAACAATTAACCAACTAGACCTCACTGATAGGTATAGAACTTTTTATCCATCAACAGATAAGTATGTTTTCTTCTCCAATGCACATGGAACATTTTCCAGAATAGAATATGTTTTAAGACATAAAGTTTCAACAAAATCCAAACCATTGAATTATTGCAAAGCATCTTCTAGGATCATAAAGCCTTAAAACTCAAAATCAATAGCAGAAAAAACATAGGAAATTGGAACTCACAGAAACTGAACAACATCTTGCTCAAAAAGCCATGGATTATAGAACAAATCAAGAGTGAAATAAAGAAATTTGTGGAATTAAATGAGAGACTGAGAATCTTACTAGAATCTGTGAGATACAGCCAAAGCAGTGCCCAGAGGTCAATTTATCTCTATAAATGTATACAGCTAGAAGAATGAAGGGGCCCAAACCAAAGAATTAACCCTACAGCTTGAACAAGTAGATTAGAGCAGAACTAAATTAATTAGAGAATAGAAGAACAATTGAAGAAACTAACAAAACTAAAAGCTGGTTGTTCGAAAAGATCAACAAAATTTATAAACCAATGGCTAAACTTACAAAAGAAAAACAAGAGAGGAAACAAATAACCTGAATAAGAAATGAGATAGGAGATGTCACAACATTGCAGGGATAGAGCACCAGGGGTGGGGGCCTGGGGACCATGCTTTAGGGGGACATTGAGGTCAACTGACATTACTAGCCTACTGCTAACAGAGTCTCTTGTACCTCATATTAGTGAGTGGCGTCAGGAGTCTTAAAAACTAGCAAGCTGCCATCTGAGGTACACCAAATAGTCCTGACACATCCAGAATAGATGATCACCAAGAACAACAAAGACACAGGGTAAAAGAGCTCAGGAGGCAGAAGGACCAATGTGAATGGGAGACTGTATCAACATGTGACCAGAAGAACCAGATGATAACTGGCCACCACCAAAGACAGCTGTAATGGGGCACACCATGCTGAGTTCCAGGGGCAACATGAGAAAATGAAGGGTGCACCCCAAGAACTCTATTAAATGACTGTAATTGATGGTCCAGTGACCTGGGGGTTCCACTGGGAGCATGGCCCCTAGACCTGCTGCTGCCCCTGACCGGAAAACATTACTGAGGTCAACTCTTTGGATAGAAATGGACCGGACTTCGGGACACAAGGTGACCATGTGATGTGTGTGTACTTTATGTTTCTATACATCTGTAGAATGCTGTCCTACTGGCCTCTTATTGGAAGGGAGAGAAGGTGGAGAGCAGGGAACAGGAGTTTATCAAGAGGATATGACATATATAGAATGAATAGGAGGAATGTGTTCTCACTGGGCAAGGAGAGCACAAGTAGCTACAGATAGACAGACATGCAAATTTGATTTGGATTGTACCTTTCACTTAATCACAATTAAAAAAATGCCTTAGAGTAGTGTTTTTTTTTTTTAATTTTTCTTTAAGTGCAAGTTTACGGAACAAAAATTTCCCATTCTATATATTGTGCATAAAATGTTTCATGACCTTAACTTCATTCCCTACAATGTGTCAGCACTCTCCCCATTTCTGCCCTGCTTTCACCATTTTCTTTCATCCTGATTATCTACCCCTTCCTGCTTTCTCATCTTATACTTGACTGTTCTAAGTAGTACATTCCTCTTAGGTGTCTTTTTTTTAAAAAAAAAAAAAAAAAAATCTTACACCTTTATCTGTTGACTGCATGGAAGTGGTCTCCAGAAATGTCTTTACTTCCAGGTCAGAAAAATGTCTTACAATTGTAGTCTCAGTGTTTCCCTCCAGTCTCTGTCAAACCAGCAAGTCTAGACTTTTTTGTGAATTTTATTTTTTGCTATACAACTTTCTCATGCTCTGTCCAGGATCCACTGTAGTGATTCCAGTCAGGAGAGTTGGTAGTAATAGCCAGGCACTGTCTAGTTCCTCTGGTCTCCAAGTCATAGAGGCTGTGGTTCATCTGGTCTCTTAGTCCTTTCTACTAATTGCTTCATTGAGTCTTTAGTTTCCTTCACTGTCCCTCACTCTGGATAGCAACTGACCAACAGATGTATCTTAGATAGCCACTCCAGCTACCTAAAATACAACTGCTGTGTGCTCTATATGAGCCACACCTACAGTTATATACTTAGTAATATCTACCACCAAGCCTACATCTGCCAGGAGCCATGGTCCTTTACTCCTACACATCTTGCTGTATCCATAAGCCTATCGGCCCATCCAGAAATTATTATTTGTGATACTATCTTTAGACGATCGTCTAAGCTATAGCAGTCGCAGTAATTGCCCTTTATTACTATCATCCTCTCAGTGTCCTCTCTTGCCTTGGACGTGTTGTACTGACTTCCCACATAGAATGTACTGCCTTTCACTTCACCAATGTTAACTTGAACCTTCTATCTAATAGGTAATTTTCCCTGCTTCCCTGCCATCCCTGGTAATCAGCAAAGATTTTTTTCATTACGTGTAAACCTTTTCTAGTTGCCTTATAGTAGTGGTGTCACACAATATTTGTTTTTTTTGTGATTCGCTTATGTCACTCAGTAAGCTCACCAAATTCATCCACGTCATGAGATGTTCCTCAGATTCACCATTAGTCTTTAGGTTGTGTAGCTTTCCACTGTGTGTATGCACTACAGTTTGCTAATCTATCTTTTGATGGGTATTTAGGTTGTTTCCCTCTATTAGCTGTTGTGAATAGCTGCGGAAAACATGGGTGTGTTTATTCATGTCACAGACTTATTTTTTTAGGACGTATAGGAGTGGGATTGCTGGATTATACAATGTTTCAATTTCTAGTTTTTGAGGAACACCAAATCTTTCTTCAAAGTGATTGTACCATTTTTTTACATTCCTAACAGCAGTGTGTAAGAGTTCTAATCTTTCCACAACCTCTCCAATATTTGTTATTTTGTGGTTTTTGGATTAGCAACAGGCTTGTTGGGGTGAGGTGGTATCTCATTGTAGTTTTGATTTGTATTTCTCTAATGTCTAGTAATAAACCCCGGTGGCACAGTGGTTAAGTGCTACGGATGCTGACAAAAAGGTTGGCAGTTCAACTCTGCCAGGCACTCCTTGGAAACTCTATGGGAGTAGTTCTACCCTGTCCTGTAGGGTACTATGAGTCAGAATCAACTCGACAGCAGTAGGTTTGGTTTCTGGTTTGGAATGAATAATGATCACAAAAGCAAGAATTTCTTCATGTGTTTGTTAGCTGCCTGAATGTCTTCTTCGACGAAATGTCCATTTCTGTCCTTTTCCATTGTTTCATTGGATTGTTTGTTTCTTTACTCTTAAGGTGCTGACATTTTCTATAAATTTTTAGAGATTGGTCCCTTGTCAGATATGTTATAGCAAAAAATTTTCCCAGTCTGTAGGTTCTCTTTTGACTCTTTTGAGGAAGTTTTTTATTGAGCACAAGTGTTTAATTTTTAGGAAGTCCCATTTATCTAGCTCATCTTATACTCAGTATGCATTTTTTTAATTGTGTTTGGTACTCTACTCCATATATTAGGGCCTTTATCATTGCTTTCTCTTTCTCCATGATCTTTATAGTTTTAAAAACAAAACCCACTGTCACTGAGTTGGGTCTGACTCCTAGCAACCCTAGACATCAGAGTAGAACTGCCCATAGAGTTTCCAAGGAGGGCCTAGGGGATTTGGCCTTCTGATTAGCAGACGTAACATTTAACCCACTACACCACCAGGGTTTCCTTTAGGTGTTACATTTAGATCTTTGATCCAGTTTGAGTTAATCTCTGTATATGTGAGGTATGGGTCTTCTTTCATTTATTGCAGCTGGAATCCAGTATTGCCAGTACCATTTATTGAAGAGACTGTCTCTTCCCTATTTAGTGATCTTTGGCCCACTAATAAAGGTTAGATGATCATGTTGTTATTGTTAGGGATCATCAAGTGAGTTCCGATTCATGGCGACTCTCTGTACAACAGAATGACACACTGTCTGGTCCTATGCATCTTCACAATCATCTAATACTTAAACCGCTGTGTCAGTCTGTCTCGTTGAGGGTGTTTCTCTTTTTCACTGACCCTCCGCTTTACAAAGCATCATGTCCTTTTCCTGGGACTGATCTCTCCTCACAACATGTCCAAAATATGAGAGTTATAATCTTGCCATCTTTGTTTCTAAGGATCCTTTACTGTCTAACTTTCACATGTACATGAGGCAATTGAAAACACCATAGCTTGGGCCCAGGGGCACTTTAGCCCTTAAAGTGACACGTTTGCTCTTTAACAGTTTAAAGATGCCTTTTGCAGAAGATTTGCCCTACTCAGTGCATCTTCTGATTTCTTGACAGCGACTTATGTGAATATTTATTGTGAATTCAAGTAAAACAAAATTATTTGTCCTCAGTCGTTAGTGTGCAAATTCGAATAATAAGCATATTAACTGGTCTTCCTTGCAGACATATGGATATTGTTCTATTACTGACAGGTTATACGTCAGGATAGATCTTGAAATGTTCTTTCAGAAGATGAATGCAACACCATTTCTCAAGTTGTCATTCCCTGCATGGTAGAACACGTGACTGTCTGATTCAAAATGACCAATAACAGTCCATTCCAGCTCACTAATGCCTAGAACATCAGTGTTTACCCATGCCATTTTATTTTTGATGATTTCTAATTTTCCTAGACTCATACTTTATACATGCCAGGTTCTGATTATTAATGCATATTTTCAGCTGTTTTTTTGCCCCTGAGAAGATAAAAACAGCTATATTCCCACATATATAAAATAAAATGCACCAATACAAAGAAAAAGTAAATTCAGAAAAGTATTAAATTCTGTATTAGGGTTGTGGTTTGGCATGGAAGACAATGATTGTTCCAGATGTGTACAGTGTAGTTGTTGAAAAGGAAGAAGTACGGTTACAGACTCTCTAATATAATGGATTTATTTCTCCCTTCTGCATGAGGTAAAGTGAAATATCAGTGATTATTTAGTTAAGCCCTCTAACTCTCTGTATAAAATAATTTGATTTACATAAAGACGCTGAGATGTCAAAATCAGTAGTTTAAAATAGACACATCCAGAGAGGGTTAATTTTTTTTTTTTTTTTAATATGAGGCCAATCACGTTAAACATGAGGCTTTTCAGATTTTAGTCTTATACAGGGTAAATTCTTAAATGGTTAAAATTTTTACTTTATATTCAAGTTTCATTTTGTGCTTAAGTACGTTATACAAAGTTAAACAATTGAGTCTGAGAACTTAGTTGTTCAAAGTGCTACGTTACTGAATATCACTGCAGCCAATTTCGAAGTACTTCCCTTGGGAAGCTGTGCACCAGCGCCAGCGCCTGGTCTAACCTTGAAAGCAATTTTGGAACTCTTTCTGGAATGGCAGTTGAGCATGGTGCCACAGGTGCAAGTTCGGGAACCTAACTGTATAGCTGTTTGGGAGGGAGTTTTTAGCCAGTAGACAAATAACTGCACTGGAACAGCCTCCCTACTCAGCTGATGTGGCCCCTAATGACTTTTTTCTTTACTCAAAGATAAAGGAAATATTGAAAGGAAAACATTTTGATGACATTCAGGACATCAAGGGTAATACAACAACTCTGATGGCCATCCCAGAAAAAGAGTTCCAAAATTGCTTTTAAGGGTGGACTAGGTGCTGGTTTGGGTGCATAGCTTTCCAAGGGAAGCACTTTGAAAATGACTACAGTGATATTCAACGAGGTATGTAGCACTTTTTCTAGGATGAGTTCACGAACATAGTTGTTAGAAGTCATATACATACATTCACTCAGGTTGAAATCTGGGCATTTAGTCACACAACATACACTGCTGTTTGGTGACCTGAGTATACAGTAAAATGGCCTAATTAAACTAAGGGACTAGTTACCCATTTTACATCCTGCTGTCTCCTCTCCCTGCCCCCATCAACCTGATATAAATTTCATCATTCCTCTACATCTAACTTTTCTCCGTCCCACCGTCACTCCCCAGTGGCTCACAGGAACCCTCCACAACACCGGAATTTTGTGTAACAGTTTGATAAGGCATCAGGTTTATGTTAGATTTAAGGCATATGTTGAACCCAAATCCTGATCTGTTTCAGTCATCCTCATTACCTTAGGGCCCAGTGGCTCAAGTAGATATGCTACGCATATCTCAAGATGTGTCTAAACCCACTGCCATCGAGTAGAAACTGACTCATAGCAGCCCTAGATGTGTCTAGTATGGGAAAAATCACCTTAAACATTCTTAGTCTCTACTGTAAAGGCTTTTTCAAGTGAGTGAGTGTATTTTTCAGTGTCTTTACAGCTAGGGGTTAAAATGCTTTGCAGTCTTACATTTGTTGTTTAGCAAAGGCTCCCTTGCTTGAGAAAACAAGTTTTTGATCATCTTCCTTGAAAAGTCAGTCTGAATTGCTCACACATAACATCAAGAGTGGGACATACTTTAGTTTTCAGATATAATATCTGTCTTCCCTTCAACCAAAAGGTCGGCAGTTCGAATCTACCAGAAGCAACTTGAAAACTCTACTGGTCAGTTTTTTCATCCTGTAGGCTTGCTGTGAATCAATGTCTACTCAGCGGCAATGGATTTGGTTTTAGTTCCCTTAAGTGTGAGCATCCGAAACATTAACCAAAGTATCCTTCGTGCTGAAATATACTGAACATATATATCTTGGAATTGTGCAAGTAGATCCTGTTGTAGTCTAGGACAAGTAAAATAGTTTGATGGGTTTCCAAAACTACTAGCCTCAGTATTCTTTTTTTTGATACTTTATGCTTCCTTACCTTACCCTGGCGGCTTAGTGGTTAAATGCTATGTCTGCTGATCAAAAGGTTGGCAGTTTGAATCCTCCAGCCACTCCTTGGAAGTTCTGGGGCAGTTCTACTCTGTCCTATAGGGTAACTAAGAGTCAGAAGTGACACAGTGGCAGTGGTTTGGGGCTTTTAACCTTATCTTATATAATTGGCTTGAGTTTTTTTACAAAGCCAGGAAGACACACTTCTGAAATGAGCAAGCTTCAAGGGCTTGAGTGTTAGTCAGCACCATAATTGAATTCCAGACAGAAAGATGCATTAACAGAGCAATCAAAAAACTCTAAATCATTTCTACAGCTAAGCTTTTACATATACTTTGATGTATTTTGCCCCTGAGAAGATAAAAACAGCTATATTCCTGCATATATAAGGCTAAGTTAGACAAAACACATTATTGTTGAGCAAATTTCAACTGATGTGTTAAAGACTAGAATTGAATGCCACTGGATTTTCTTGGATGCAGTCTCTATAGAAGCAGATTGCCAGGTGTCATGGATTGAACTGTGTTCCCCCAAAATATCTGTCAACTTAGAGAGGTCATAATTCCCAGCATTGTGTGGTTATCCACTATTTTGTCATCTCATGTGATTCTCCTGTTATAAATCCTATCTCTATGTTTTAATGAAATGGAATTAGTAGAAGCTATGTTAATAAGACAGGACTCAGTCTATAACGGTAGATTGTGTCTTAAATCAGTCTCTTTTGAGATATAAAAGAAAGAGTGAACAGAGAGATAGGTAGACCTCACAATACCAAGAAACAAGAGTCAGGAGAACAGTGTACCCTTTGGATACAGGATCCTTGCACTGAGAAGCTCCCAGACCCGAGGAAGATTGATGACAAGGAAATTTCTCCAGAGCTGACAGAGAAAGAAAGCCTTTCCCTGGAGCTGGTGCCCTGATTTCAGACTTCAAGTCAACTGGACTGTGAAAGAATAAACTTCTGTTTCTTAAAGCTATCAACTTACGGTATTGAGGCAGGAAGTCTCAGAGTCCAACCCTTCTGAGACACCTGCTCTGACTTATCTTCCTACACCAAGCAGAATAAGTAATATATTCTTTTAAAATTATCCTTGACAATATGACCACAGGTTGGGCCATAGATGGCTTCAACTCTCCTCCATTTGCAGACATAATGTTCTAATGAAAGAAAATCAACTCTTCCTCCATCCTGGGGAATGAAATCCTTGTCTAAAGAAAATGCATACTCATCCCCAAGCTCTGAGTGCCTGCAATGTGACGGTCAATCTGGAATACTTACAATGAATTTGTGTTTCCTTGTCAGCTTTCTGTAAAAGCCCAGCTCCCCAAATTGCCTGCAAGTGGTCTTGGAGAAAATAGACTCCATTACTTCTTTCCTTGTACAATGAGACAAAAGCATCTTTCTGATCTCTCACCCTGGCCTCTTGTTTACTGGCTGTAACAAGTCATACTGAGCAAAACCTGAAATTTTCACCCAGCAATAGTATTTCTCTTATAGCGACACTGGAAAACTAAGACACAAGGCATCTCTTTAAAGGTGTCGCTTAGTGTCAAGCTTTAAGTTGGTTAAAAGTCAAGCACAAAAAGGTTGCACCACCCAGGGACCAGATGTTAAACTAGAAATGATAACAATGATCAAACATATATACTTAGTGTCACAACATTTTTATTTTCACACGCATGTGAAAAATTTTTTAAAAATCTGTTTTTGATTATTAGCCAGTTTTCAAAGTTACTTAGAATTCTTTCCAAACCAAATATACCAAAGAACACTTGTTAGGTCTCAAGGGCTGGTGGCTGGTACTGGATGGTCTCTTGTTTTTCAAAGAATTTCAAAGAATTCATCTGGTTTGCAATTGATTCTTGTTCAGGATAGCATGTGATATTCCTTCAGATGATTTGTGTACAACTTTGATCACACCAGAAGATTTGCAAGATGGCCAAGTGACCTCTTGTTTTCCTGAAAGTCTTTATTTTCTCACCTTCCCATTATGTCAAATTCTCACAATAATAATTCAACGTCAGATACTGATAAACCTAGTGATTTTTCTCTCTAAATTATAACTAACTTAATGACAAACTCTTAAATTTTGGGTGTGAGTCCTTGAACCAAATTTTAGCGCTTTCCACTTTTAATGATACGGATTTTGAGCACAACGTGAATCAAAAAGTTACATCAATAAAAAGATACTCAGTCAAGTATCTTTCTGTTCCAGAAAAACAACTTATTTCTGCCTCATAATGGTTTGTTGCACGGTTTCAAAAGCATTTTTGACTACGCATGGTACAATGTTCAGGTTGTGATTCATATCATTTCTCAGTGATCTAGAAAACTCAGGCTTGTGATATTTATTCATGCTACTTGTCTTCTATTCTCTTTAATATTTAAAGACAAATTATTAAAAATATAAAAATACTGAGTTACAATGCATTTTTAATAGGAAATAGCATCTATAAAACTCTGGGGTGATAAACTCATGAAGCTTCTAATTTTCCTAAAGTACAGAGTACTTCTCAATGAATATTCGATGTAGCCATGCTGTCTACTCTGACATGGACCACACTTGCAGAGGATGATATAATGCTTTTCACGTGACACTGTGATAACAGGCCCATTGAAGAACGTTTGTCAATTAGCTTGAACTAACAAAATTACATCATAAATTATTTTATTAATTGATTTTACTACATAACACAGTAACTGTTTTACTATATCGAAACCCATTGCCATGAAGTTGATTGAGACTCACAGTGACCCTATAGGACACACTAGAACTTCCCAGTAAAGTTTACAAGGAGTATCGGACAGATTTCAACTGCCAACCTCTTGGTTAGCAGCCATAGTACTTAACCACCATGGCACCAGAGTTTCCGTCCTACTATAGAGCAAATATATCAAATATATTTGTAATATATTTTCAAGAACAGAGTGTCCATATTGGTGCATGGCTGCTAAATATCATCCTTACCTAAAACATTGTCAAGAGTATCAGAAACAAGACACATTTTACAAGAGAAACATTCAACATTAAATTCGGGAATTAATGCATCACTACAGAACCTTGGATTGTACTCTGATTGGTAAACAATTTCATTTGAATTCCACCATCTTTTACTTGGAACTGAAAATCCTCCTCACCAGGTCACCTAATGCCCTCTTCACATCCTTATTCCTAAGGGTGTAGATGAAGGGGTTGAGTGTAGGAGTCACCACTCCATAGAAGAGAGCCATGAACTTGGGCTGGTCCCTTGTGATGGAGGAAGGAGGCTGTAGGTACATGCTGATGGCTGGGCCATAAAACAAGAAAACTACAATGAGATGGGAAGAACATGTCCCAAAGGCCTTTTTCCTTCCTTCAGAAGACTTAATCTTCAACACGGCATGTCCAATACAAACATAGGAAGCAAGAATTAGGCAGAGGGGAACAGCTGAGAAAAAAATGCATACTACAAAGAGGGCAAGCTCATTAGGAGTCTTTTCACCACAAGCGATTTTCATCAGGACAGGAATCTCACACACCAAGTGATCCAGTTTGTTGAGACCACAGAATGGCAACTGTAATGTAACAGTAGCCTCTGAGACAGCAAAAGTCGTTCCACTCAGCCACACAATTGACACTAGTAGGACACAGATTCGCGGATTCATGATGAGGGTGTAGTGGAGAGGCTTGCAGATGGCCACATAGCGATCCAAGGACATGAGAACCAACAGCAGACATTCTGTGCAGCCCATTATGTGAAAGAAATAGAGCTGAACCGCACAGCCCATATAGCTGATGGTCTTTTTAGAGCTCCCCAAATTAAGCAACATCTGAGGGACAATGCTGGTGGTATAACACACGTCTAAAAAGGAGAGGTTGGTGAGGAAGAAATACATGGGGCTGTGAAGATGGGGGTCTAACTTGGACACTAGAATGATGGCAATGTTTCCCACCATGGCCGTGGGGTACGTTGTCAGAAGAACAACAAAGAGAAGAAGTTCCAGCCAAGGGCGGTCAGCAAAACCTAGTAGGATAAATTCTTCAGGGTGGCTCATGTTAATTAGCGCCATTATCATCAATTTATTTCATTTGCAGTAGAAACTGGCAAGGAAGATAAAAAGAGTTATGAACAACGACAAAATATGGTCATGGTTTAGTCTTGCATTCTTAGAAGACAGGGTGCAGAAACTTAAATGGAAATGACATAAAGCAGGTGGTACAAGGTGACGTAACCTCGCTTCAAGGTGCTATAAATTAAAGGCCATCACTTTAAACAAGTGACGTAAACATTCTCAAGTGGAATTTTTTCCTTTGTAAAATAAGATGCCAATAACTATCTCCTTATGTTGTTTTCACAATTAAATGAAAAATAGACATAAATGTGTTTTGGAACCTCCACTGCAATACTTTTCACCTTTGACTTGCACAAAAATCATCTGAGAAGGGTTGTAGAAATGAAGATTATTGTTTCCTATATTCAGGTATCTGATAAAGTAGATGTGGCATGGGCCAAAGGAACCAGATGGCTCATTTTCAGAAACTGCTGCAAGACAGTTTCAAGAGGAGTATAAAGATGTTAAGATAGTAATAGTAAAAGGAGAAGGATAAATTCCGGAACTATAAAATCAGCAACATAGATTGGTCCATTCTTACGTAATTAGTTGAAAAATTTTCTTGTTTGTATAAAGGACTAAGGGAGTCTTGGGTAGTCAAATGATTGACACATGTGGCTACTAACCTAAAGGTTGAAAGTTCCAGAAGCAGCTTGAAAAAAAGACCTGGTGATCTTTTTCTAAAAAATCAGTCATTGAATACCTATGGGGCACAATTATAATCTGACACTGATGAGGTCACCATGAGCTGAAGTCAATTGGAAGGCAACTGTTTTATAATTAATACTTTTAAAATAGAGATGAAGATGGCTTTCATTAAGCACAATTTACCTTAAATGTATTGACCAGTGGCATAGTTGTTACTGCTACTAACCAAAAGTTCAGCAGTTCAAATCCATCAGGTGTACTTTGGAAACTCTGTGGGGCAGTTGTATTCTGTCCTATAGGGTCATTATGAGTGGGAATCAACTCAGTGACAATGGATTTTTTGGGTATACAAATCTGGAACAAGAAACTGAAACATTTTCACTTCAGTTTCCTCAAGTATGTATTAAGAAAGTTGAGCATGTCCGAGAATTTGTTTTTGTGTGTTTTTCTTGCATACCCATTGAGTTCAAACAAGGATGTTTGATACTTTATGTTAAAGTTTAGCCTATTTATCTATTTTGTAGAGATTTTTGTTGATGGAGTCATCCTATGGTCTTGTTTTATGTAAGAGTCTGGATATTATCAGTGACGCACTGATTGTTCTTAGTGAACTGTTGGCAGAGAGTTTGATATCTCATCTTAGGTTCACAGACTTATTCCAGTCCAGAAATTGTTTACATTTTTTCTCTTAGTTAAAAGATCCATTGATACAACAAAATTAACTAGCTGAATGAACAGCATTTTGAAAAAGACTAATTAGTTGATAAAGTTTCAAGTTTATACGCTTTTTTCTCCTTAAAGGGTAAAGCAAGTATCATGAGATTGACAGTCTTCTTTAAAATGGGAGTATATTCAGATGGCAGATAAAACAATGCATCCCACTGACAAAACTCTCAGTTACTCTGGTAGTCAATCAGTGGTTTAAGGGTTACAAATTACATTGGTAGGGTTACAAAGTAAGAATTTTCACATTCCTTAATAATCCCTTGTGTACAAGACACTGAAATACACTTTTTTATACACATTAACTCATTTAGTACCTATGCCATTAAACTCTATGACTCAGGAACTCTTAGTAAGTATATTTTAGGATATTGTTAATCACTGATTTCCAAAGTCTTTAAATAAGTATGATGGCTTAGAAAATGAAAAAGGAGTTGATTCCTTAAATGAGATATTGAAGTAAGAGACTGTAAATTCAGAGTTTTCAGATTGCAGAGAAAACATCTCTACTCCAGAGATGTCACCTCAATAGGTGTTGCCTTCTACACTCTAATTTGAAATTGTTGTTATTCAAGATGTCATATGAACACAATGAACTTAAAAATGTATCTCAGGCTAAATTACTTTTCAGAGGAAAACTCCATAGCATAGATGAGATGTGAATAAAACCAACCTATGAAGTAGCTTGATTATTAAGAATACCAATCTAACTTGGTGACACAGAGTGACCATATCACGTATGCACCTTACAGTCCTATGCATCTATAAGATGTCAACCTGCTGACCTTTTACCAGAGGAAGGGAAGTGGGTGGAGGGGAGGGGATAGGAGATTGTTGGGAGGATATGACATGTATGGAGTAGAGAGGAAGACTGCACGGTCACTGGGCAAAGAGAGCAGCAGGAGCTGCATATACGTGGGCATGTAATTTGTATGGGAATGTACATTTTCATTCAGTCATAATAATAATATAAAAAATCCCAGTCTATCCATATAATTAAATAATTGTGCTCTAAGATATCATTTCCTATTTAGCAAAAATGTTATACTCAGTTTTATGTTTTACTGTGATGCACTATTCAATTTTTAATGAAAGTTTTTTAGATTTAATCTTCCAGGAAATTTTCCATATTTAATTTTATGTAACTCTAATAACAACATCCGTTCAAGTACGCTTTTAGTGATTTAATAAATGTGTATTAGTTGGGAAGTTTTTCCTATTATTCGCCATAGTAATCATAACTCTGTTTACTGATGGTAACTAGCAGACAGCTTCCTACATTATACTGAAGTCTTCCCATGAATGGAGAGTTTCTCAGGAAACTCCATAGTATGTGGACCTAACCAATATGGTTCACTCTTGAAGTACATTAAATCTCCTTAATTCTGTCCCTAGATTGCTAACTTTTCTATGCTGTTCTCATATTTCATTACTTCCAGCTCTTGAACTCCATAGCTTTTGGATCTCCCTTTTCCAGTGATTTTTCATCATTGTTTTGCAGTGTGGAGATACATTTATTCACAGTTATTTCAAGTTCCTTTAATAAAGTACTATAATTCCATTCCTTTTGACATTTGCTTCTTATATCCACTCATTTTTTCAGTCTATTGTATCTTGGCCATATATATTTTTTCATTAAACACAGCAGTTTTTAGATTTGTATATAATAAAAGGTGATAAGAAAAACAAAAACTTATGTTTGACATCAAAACATCTATATAAAATACATGGATAAGTCAGTCCAGCAGATTCTGACTATGCATTTTAAAAGTTCATATGATTGAATAAAGATTTCATACTTCATTCAGATACTTTACCTCTGTCACACATAGTGTTTATTGACATTTAAATGTTTTTAAGTCTGGTTTGGTACAGGGAGAGAAAGAGATATTCATGTATTACAAAAGGAAAGCTAACTTCTTCTTAGCCACCAACAAAATAGGTTCTGAAATGAAATATTATTTGTTCTTTATATGCAGCTTAGGCACATGAATGACACACATCCAATCCTCCCTAAGAATGCATGGTATTTTAAGAAACATGTTTTTCACTCACCTTATTCTGACAAATACCATTCACTGAAAAGCAACTAGGAAGGGATACTTCTGGGATTTTTTTTAAGTTCGTAGAAGGAGAAAGTGTAGTACAGAGGTGAATATCTAAGAATTAGCTTCAGACTGTGATTTTTCAGTTGACAGAAGGCCTCGAAAGAGAGAAAAGCATGAGGTAGGAAGATAAGTGTAGATAGTATCAAAGCTGCCTGGCTAACATGTTATTTGTATTCTATCCTTTAGGTCTCTTGAGCATTGTTTCCAAACAACTCAATTATCCTTTCCCTAGATGGATTACAGAGAAAGTTCCTTGGGGCAGCGCTGTCAGAAGAAAAGCGTTATTTGTTAAGTCAGTTATCTTCTGCCTTGAGGTTGACAGCAAGTCTTGTTGATTGTTAGATTTGTTCTGAAGTAACCTGAGTGATAAAGAAAAGAACCGGTACTAATTTTTCAAAAAGATACAATTAGAGCAGAGCTTAATTGAATGAACTGTGGGAAGCTTAGATACAAATTCCTAGAATATCTTGCTTTATTCATTCTTGGAATATCTCACATATGATTCAATAATTTCAATTCACCTTAATGAAAGGGCAAAAATAAAAGATGGAAGAGGAAGAAAAAATCAAAGTTTGATCTCTACAATGAAAAGTCTAAATCACAGAGATAAGTGGTACAGAATGGTATATTACTCTGATAATGGAGATACAACTATCAAAAACAAAAACAAAAGATGAGAAATGAGAGGGTTTATGCAGAGAGGAAAACTCTTGCTGATTAAGATTTCTTAATTAGTGTTAAAGGAATATCTCACCAGGGGAGCAGGGCCAAGATGGAAGACTAGACAGACATCTCCTTGATTCCCTCTGAGAACTAAGGCCTGGAATGATAACTGAACAGAGTGGGTCAGACATCCTGGGAGCCCTAGGATCTGGCATACGCTTGTCGGATTGAACTAGGCACCAGTAAGGGAGAGTCCTGCTTCTGCTGACTCATCATTTGGGAGGACTGCAGGTACTGACACTTTCTTTGCTATCTGGGAGGCAGGGATTGAGTGCAAACCAGTTAATACACTGAACTGCAGTGGTTAAGTAACCAGCATGTAGTACAACAGAGGGACTGTACTCAGGATAGCTACATATTGAGAGTCTAGCTGCTGACAAAAGGCATAACTGCCCCTCCACCATCTCTTTTCTGAGCTGCACCATAGATTCTGCTGTTTCATGGCAGGAAGGACAGCATGGCCAAGATGCCATCTTGGTCAGCTGGAAGGCAGAGTCAGCCATCCAGAGGTCTTAGCTGGTGCTAATTTTCACACTAAACACCATCCCCTATCTGGAAAGTGTTTCTCCAGCAGCAAAGCTGTGTTTAGGATGATGGTGCCTGGAGTTACAGGCAGGGGCTGGTGGAGTATGGCAGCAAGACCCTAACCCCTCCCTTCTTGGAACCACATCATAACATCTGGGGACAGCCTATAAGGTGCTTTCACTGCAGCTTGGAGGTGTGGCCTGCCACATCTGAGGGGCTAACTGATTTCAGCAGCTGTTAGACAGCTCCTCCCTCAGCAGTAAACTACCTTGCAAAAATAAGACCACCTGAAGAACTGACCACTGAGCCACTTGGCAGCATCTCCTCCACCCTTCACTGATTCACATCATAGCATTAGCTGATGGCTCCTTCAGTGACTCCATAAGTGGGGCACTATCTATGCCTAACAGGAGGCAGAGCCTGCCACCCCAGAGAGTCCACTTGGGGCCAGTCACTAAAGTACACAGAGGTGGCTGGTGGCAAAATCTAGAAGTGCCATTACTCCCCTCTTAGAACTATGCTTTAGCTCCTGTTGAGGTAACACCAGAGAAAACAAACACTTCTCCGTGGTACAAAGACAACAATCATTAGCTGACTATTTAAAGAAGCAGTCCACAAAGGCTCTGGAAAACTCCCACTATAAAGAATCAAAAACTTGCCAGATGAAGAAGTCTTTCTGCAACTATCAGAGATTGAGTACAAAAAATTATGTACATGGCCCTCTTAGAGATTAAATGAAATGCAGTACAACAAAATGAAAAATCAAACTATTTGAACAGACGGAACATCAATGATGTGAAACCCAATAGATCAATAACAATATTAGAGAATTAGACAATTCAATCCAAAGCCAAAGAGAAGAATTGAAGAGATGGAAGTCAGACTTAGTGATCTTGAGGACAGAGCAACTGACACCAACATTTATGAGGAGAAATCAGAGAAAAGAAATAAGAAAAATGAAGAAACATGAGAGACTCTATTAAGAGGCATAATCTATGAATAATTAGAGTTCCTGAACAGGGAGGGATAGCTGGAAGTGCAGAGAGTATTGTTGTAGAATTACTGACAGAAAACTTCCCTGAAATTGTGAAAGAAGAAAACACAGATATTCAAGATGCGTGTGAAATGCCACAAAAAGTAGACCCCAAAAGAAAGAACCAAGACATATTATAATCAAGCTTAATGAAACGAAACATAAACAGGCCCATAAAGGCAGAGAGGCTCAGAGCAAAGCTAACATATAGAGGGAAGCTCTGTAGGCTTTCATCTCAATTCTTGGCAGAAACAATGTTGGCAAGAAAGAAGTGGGATGACACGTTCAAAGACTTAAAGGAGAAAAACTTACAATGAAGAATTACATATCCTGCAAAACTGTCTCTCAAATATGAAGGTGAAATCAAGACATTCACAGATAAGCAGAAGCTTAGACACTTTGTAAAAACAAGATCAAAACTGCAAGAAATAATCAAAGAAGCTCTTTGTCTAGAAAAACAAAAACATCAAGTGTGTACTTAAGGAGGCAATGCAGGATACAGTACGCAGGATCCCACTCAATTAGGGAAGTCTCAAAGCTTAAACAAGGCTACAGTATTGTCTTAGGCTGGGTTTTCTAAGGAAGCAAAACCAGTAACACTGTAGGTACAAGGAAAGATTTATAATATATAGATAGATAGATACAAATATAGGAAACAGTTCACATAATCACAGAAGCTGAATGTCCCAAGCTCTGGCACAAACCTCACATGGCCACGGAAGCTGAGAAACCCAAGGTCAGCAAGTCAGAGACCAGAGTTCTAGATCACCGGTTGTGTAGGTCAGTGGATCCCAAGCTGGTGGCGAGATGAAGGGACAGAGGCTGGCAAAACCAGGATCAGCAGGTCAGGGAGCAGGAGCAGGCAGAGGCTGGCAAACCCAGGATCAGCAGGTCAGGGAGCAGGAGCGGGCAGAGACTGACAAACCCAGGATTGGCAGGTCAGGGAGCAGGACTCTCAAGTGCCAACTGTAAGGACTGATGAGTCCAACAGCTGCTAGTTAAGTCCCGGAACCAGATGCTGGAACAACAGAGCAGGAGCTCCTGGCCACGTGAGCGACCAGCAGCTGTAGTCAAAGGTCGTGAGATGAGAGCCGAGGGGCAGGGAGCCACCACAAACCCTGCCCTGCCACTTAATACAGCAGCCAAATATGTAGTAGCCAAGTTGACATAATCCTGACCACCACAAGTATTAAAAGGAAGGAATCAGTGATCTTCACACAAAAACTGTGACATCATCACACCAAAAAGAGGGATATATTACACTAGGTATAACTCTTTAACACGGAGAGGAAATTAAAAAGAAATGCAGAAGTTAAAGTCTGGTTTAAACTAAGAGTACTAAGGAGGATCATACAGGTAGCCACAAAGCAAAATAACAATGCGACATGTTAACACAAGAAACATAATCCAGGAGACTCAATAAACACTAAACCAACACTGAAAAAAATGAAAAGTCAGTCCATAAAGAATGACCCAGAACAGAATATTAAGAAGAACACAGAAAACATCAACACAAAAATAAGTGCATCAAGATAACAGCTCTAAACACATACTTATCAATACTTACACTGGATGTAACAGACTCAATGCTCAAATAAAGAGACAGAGTGACACTGTGGATCAAAAGATGTGAATCATCTATACATTGTTTATAAGAAACGTACTTAAGACTGAAAGATATGAACAAACTGAAAAATAAAAGGATGGAAAAATATATTCCAAGTAAACAACATACAAAGAAGATTAGGAGTGGAAAAACTAATCTCAGATAAAATAGACTTTAATGTAAAATCCTCCACTGTGAACAAGAATGGTCACTATTTTTGCTGAAAAGTTCAATACATGAGCAGGACATAATAATATTAAGCATTTATGCACCCAATACCAAAGCATCTAAATACATCAAACAAACACCGACAACACTGTAAAATGGGATAAATCACTCCACAGTAATAGTTGGAGACTTCAACACTCCACTTTCAGTAACGGACAGATCATGTAGAAAAAAGCTCAGCAAAAATATAGAAGATTTTATTGTGACAATTAACCAACTAGATCTTGTTGACGTATACATAATTTTTTACCCATCAACAGACAAGTACGCTTTCTTTTCCAATGCACATGGAACATTTTCCAGAATAGACCATGTGTTAGGACATAAAGCCAGTCTCAACAAAATCCAAACCACTGAATTATTGCAAAGCATCTTCTTGGACCACAAAGCCATAAAAGTTGAAATCAATAGCAGAAAAAATATAGGTAGAAATTTGAAGTCATGGAAACTGACTGCTCAAAAATCCATGGGTTATAGAAGAAATCAAGAATGAAATAAAGAAATGTACGGAATCCAAAGAGAATGAAAACACATCCTACCAGAATCTATGGGATACAGCCAAAGTAGTACTCAGAAGTCAATTTATCTATATAAATACACACATCTGGAATGAGGAAAGGGCCCAAACCAAAGAATTAACCCTATAGCTTGAACAAGTAAAAAGAGAGCAGGAGAAAGCAGATAACGAAGATTAGAGTAGAACTAAATGAATTAGAGTAGAAGAACAATTGAAAAATTAACAAAACCAAAAGCTGGTTCATTGAAAAGATCAAGCAAATTGATAGACCACTGGCTAAACTTGTGAAAGAAAAACAGGAAGCAAATAATCCAAATAAAAAATTAGATGGGAGTTGCCACAACAGACCCAACTGAAATCAAAAGTATCACAACAGAATACTGCAGAAGACAGATTTGAAAACCTAGAGGAAATGGACAAATTTCGAGATTGGTATCACCTACCAAAATTATCACAAGGAGAAGTAGAATTGCTTAATAAATCCAACACAAAGGAAGAGATTGAAAAGGTAATCAAAAAACTACAAACTAAAAAAAGTCCTGGCCCAGATAGCTTCATTGGAGAATTCTACCAAACCTTTAGAGAGGAGTTAACTCCCATACTACTGAGACTATTTTATAGCATAAAAAGGGATGGAACACTCCCAAATTCATTCTATGAAACCAGCGTAACCCTAATATGAAAGCCAGAGAAAGATCCCACAAAAAAAAATATATAGACCAATATGGCTCATGAACCTAGACACAAAATCTTCAACAAAATCCTAGCCAATAGAATTCAACCACGTATCCAAAAGATAACATATCATGACCAAGTTGGATTCATACCAGGGAAGCAAGTCTGGTTCAACATCAGAAAAACAATTAATGTGCCAAGCCAAGCCAAGTGCCATTGAGTCAGATCTGATGTGATCAACCACATAAGTAGCATAAAAGAGAGGAATCACCTGATTTTGTCAATTGATGCAGAAAAGGCATTCGACAAAGTCCGACACTGACTCATGCTAAAAAGTCTCAGCAAAATAGGAACAGAAGAGAAATTCTTCAATACAATGAAGGGCAACTATGCAAAGCCAACTACCTACAACATCCTTAATGGAGAGAGACTGAAAGAACTCCACTTAAGAATGGGAACTAGATAAGGATACCCACTCTATTCAAATTGAACTAGAGGTTCTAGCCAGAGCAGTTAGATCTATTTGCAGGTGATATGATTGTACATGCAGACAATCCTAAAGAATCCATAAGTTAACTACTCGAAGTAATAGAAGAGTTCAGCAAAGTATCAGGACACAAGATAAACATAAGTAAATCAGCAGAATTCCTTTACACCAACAAAGAGATAATTAAAAAAGAAATCACCAAATCAGTACTACTTACTATAGCCCCCAAGAAGACAAAATACCTGAGAATAAATCTAAGTAGATAAATAAGAGACCTATACAAAGAGAACTTCAAGACCCTACTGCAAGAAACCAAGAGAGACCTACATAAATGGAGAAACTTACCCTGTTCATGGATAGGAAGACTCAACATTGTGAAAATGTCTATTTTATCCAAAGTGATCTACTTATATAATGCAATCCCAGTACAAATTCCAGTGACATTTTTGAATCATCAGCTTTGTTTGGAAAGGGAAGAAATCTTGGATAAGTGAAGCACTGATGAAGAAGAGGAACACAGTGGGATGCCTCACACTACCTGCTTTTAGAATCTGTAACACTGCTACAGTAGTCAAAACAGCCTGGTACTAGTACAAAAAGAGAAATACAGACCAATAGAATAGAGTGGAGACCCCAGAGATGCCACCATCCTCTTATGAACAGTTGGTATTCGACAAAGCCCCTAAGATTTTAAACAGGGATAAAAACAGTCTCTTTAACAAATGGTACAGGTGAAATTGGATATCTATCTGCAAAAATTTGAAGCAAGACCCATATGTCACACCTTACACAGAAACTAACTTAAAATGGATCAAAGACCTAAATATCAAAACTAAAACGATAAAGATCATGCAAGAAAAAAAGGGTTAACAATGGAAGTTCTAATACACAGCCTAGAGAGACTTCGAAATCTGACAAAGTACCGTCAACAGAAGAGAAAATATATAAATGGGAACTACTAAGAATCAAACACTTTTTCTCATCCAAAGGCTTTATCAAGAGTGAAAAGACCACCTACAGAATGGGAAAAAATATTCGGCAACTACATGTTGAACCAATATCTGATCTCCATAATCTACAAGGTGCTGCAAAACATTAACAAGAAAAAGTAAATAACCCAATTAAGTGATGGGCAAAGGAGACAGACAGACATTTCACCAAAGACGACATCCAGGCAGTCAAAATATACATACAGAAATGCTTATGGTTATTAGCTATCAAAGGAATCCAAATCAAAACTATAATGAGATACCATCTCACCCCAACAAGGTTGGCCATGATCCAAAAAACACAAAATAACAAATGCTGGAGAAGCTGTTAAGTGATTGGAACTCTCCTACAATGCTGGTGGGATTGCAAAACGGTACAACCTCTTTGGAAAGCAATTCAGCACTTCCGTAAAAAGCTGGAAATAGTTATACCATTTGACCCATTAATACCACTGCTTGGAATATATCCTACAGAAAAAAAGGCTGTCACATGAACAGATACATGCACGCGAATGTTTACTGCAGCACAGTCCACAATAGCAAAATATGGAATCAACCCAGATGCCCAACAACAGACAAATAGATAAGCAAACTATGGTACGTATACTCAGTATGCAATGATAAAAAACAATGATGATTTTAGGAAGCATTTCATAAGCTAGTTTCAGTTGGAAGACATTATGCTGAATGATAACAGTCAGCTGCAAAAAGACAAATATTGTATGAGATCCCTACTACAAGGGCTTAAAAATAGACTTACGCACAGAAGAAAAGACTCTGATGGCTACAAGGGTGGGGAGGGAGGGAGACAGTCGATTGTAGATTAGATAGTTGATCAAAATTTGGTTAGGTGAAAGCAGTAACAGCACACAGTAGAAACTAGATCAGACTAACTGGACTTCACCATAAACTGAAAACTCTTCTAATCTCAATATTACAAGGATGGAATAGCAGGGGCGGGGTTTGGAGAACATACTTCTGGGGAATATTGAGGTCAATTGGCATAACTAGCCTATTGCTTCTAAGAGAGTCTTCTGCACCCAATATTGGTGAGTGGCATCTGGGGTCTTAAAAGCTAGCAAGCTGCCATCTGAGGTACTTCAAATGGCCCCAACTCATCCAGAACAGGTGATCACCGAGAATAACAAAGACATGCGGTAAAAGAGCTCAGGAGACAGAAGGACCCATGTGAATGGGAGACTATATCAATATGTGACCAGAAAAACCAGATGGTTCCAGACCACCACCAAAGACAGCTCTGATGGGATACACTATGCTGAGTCCCTGTGGCAACACCAGGAAAGTGTAGCTACTAAAAGACCAAAATTGATGGTCTGACACCCTGGGGGATTCCGTAAGAGCATGGCCCTTAGACCTGCTGCTGCCCCTATCCAGAAAACACTCCTGAGGCCAACTCTTTGGACAAAAATGGACTGGACTCAAGGACACAATGTGACCATGTGATGTGTATACTTTATGGCCCTACACATTTATAGGATGCTGTCCTACTGGTCTCTTTCTAGATGGGACAGTAGAAGGTGAAGAGGAAGGAACAGGAGATTGTTAAGAGGATACGACATATACAGAATGAAAAGGAGGAGTGTGCTGTCATCAGGCAAGGAGAGCAGAGGGAGCTGCAGATAGTGAGGCATTCATAGTCAATTTGGATTCTATACTTTCACTGAATCCCAATAAAAATTAAACTTATGAAAGTGTTGGTGTTGTTAGGTGTCATTGGGTCATTCCAACTCACATAAAGACCCTATGTGCAACAAAATGAAACACTGCCTGGTCCTGCATCATTCTGACTATTGTTGCTACGTTTGAACACACTGTTGCAGCCACTGAATCACCCCATCTCATCTGACCCTCTAGTTACCAAGCATGTTGTCTTTCTCCCGTGACTGATCTATCCTGATAACATGTCCAAAGTACACGAGACAAACATCACAAGAAGTGATGTATACAAATAAAAAATCAATCAGGATGTCTTAATACCCCACAATGGTGTACATATGGTGACAACAAAACTAACTGTATAATAAATTATGACATAGCTGCGTTGAAATGAGTAAAAAGTGACAGATGCCAGTAACTTTTGAAAGTGGTGTTTCTACAGAATAATGTAAAGCTAAAGACAAAAGTAACTGTATATAATAAACACTGTACACCAGATGGTAAATTTTTTATAGGAGGTTACAATTAATAATTCTGAAGTTACTTTACACATGTAGTAGAATTGAGTAAAACAAATTAATGGATGATAATAGTGATGTAAGGAGCTTCTGGTAATACAGTAGTAAAAGCCTGGTTGCTCAGTCAAAGAACAGATGTTGATTTGAACCTCTCGGTCACTCTACAAGAGAAAGGTGTGTGGCAGTCTACTTCTGTAAAAATTTGAAGTCTTAGAAACCCTGTAGGGCAGTTCTACTCTGCTCTATAAGGTGACTATCAGTTGGAATCGACTTGACAGCCGTGGGTGGTGGTGGTCGGTGGTGGAACTGGGGAAGAAAGGATAGGGACATCCAGATTTCTTCTGTTGGTTGCAGAAGTTATAGATAAGGAAAAGAGGAAGACTAAAATGAACCTTGCAGTACTGTCAGAAATGCAAGAGAGATTCAGAAAAGGACATGGAACTAGGGATATCATTGCTAATATCAGATGGATTCTGGAGGAAAAGAGAGAACACAAAAGAAATGTTAAACAGTGTTTTATTGACTATGCTAAGGCATCCAACTGTTGCATCATAACAAACTGTGGATAACATCACAGAGAATGGAAATTATAGAACACTTAACTGAGCTCACCTGGAATCTCTACATGGATGAAGAGGCAGTCATTCTAACAGAACAAGGGGATACTGCATGATTTAAGTCAGGAAAAGTGTGAGTCAGGGTTGTATCTTTTCACCACACTTATTCCATCTGTATGCTGACCAAATAATTGAAGGATGCAGACAATATGAAGAAGAATGGGGCATCAGAATTGAAGGAAGACTCATAAACAGTCTGTAGTATGTAGATGACACAACTTACTTGCTGAAAGTGAAGGGGACTTGAAGTACTTACTGATGAAGATCAAAGGTCACAGCCTTCAGAGTGAATTATACCTCAAAATCAAGAAAACAAAAATCTTCACAAGTGGACCATTAAGCAACACTATGGTAAATGGGGAAAAGATGGAGATTGTCAAGGGTTTCATTTTACATGGATCCATAATCAACACCCATGGAAGCAACAGTCAAGAAATTGAAAGATGCATTGCACTGAGCAAATCGGTTGCAGAAGACTTCTTTGAAGTGCCGAAAAGCAAAAATGTCAATTTAAATACTAAGGTGTGCCTGACCCAAGCCATGGTGTTTTCGATTGTCTCACATGCTTGCAAAAGATAGACAATTAAAATGGAAGATCAAAGAAGAATTGAAGAGCTTGAATTGTGGTGTTGTGAAGAATATTGCACATATCACGCACTGCCAAAAACAATGAACAAATCTGTCTTGGAAGAAGTACGGAGAGAATGCTGCTTGGAGGTATGATGGTAAGACCACACCTCACATAAGTTGGACACATTATCAAGAGGGATCAGCCCCTGGAGAAGGACATCATGCTTGGTAAAGTAGTGTGTGAGCGAAAAAGAAGACAACCGTCAATGAGGTAGATTGATATAACGCTGCAACGATTGTGAGAACGGTGCTGGACCAGGTAGTGTTTTGTTCTGTTATTCATAGAGTTGCTGTCAGTTGGAACAGACTCGACAGCATCCAATGGCAGTACCAACAATCTCTATGACATATAAAACATCAGCCAAAGAAAAGTAAAAAAGAGAAGAAAATGATTATGAGATTCAGTAAACACAAAACAAAAGAGATAGAATTTAAAAAACAAAACTATGTCTTTAATACCAATGCAGCCATTTTGGAAAGAAATTGCAATCCAAAGTGACCGACAACTGGCTTCAGCTAAACCACTGGATTTAAAATATATTTGTAGGAAAAGAATATGCCAAAAAAAGCATCACTACTCACAGTTATTTTGAGGAATACATTTACTCACATTACATTAAAAGTAGTGAATGATTTAGTAGCAGTGCCTGTTAAATGCATAAATAGACATATATCTAATATATTCAAGGAGCTTCTCGGACAATAATTAGTCAACTACTATGTCTACTAACTAAAAGATGGCAGTTCAAATCTACCAAGTGCTCCTTGAAAACTGTATGGAGCAGTTCTACTCTGTCCCACAGGGTCAGCCTGAGTTAGAACGGACTCAATGGCAGTGGGTTTGGTTTCGTTTTGGTTTTTATCATATAAATTTTTAAAATAATTAATCTCATGTTTTTTTCTTTCATCCTGAGATCTTTGGTTATTTCAACTGAGATAATTGTGAAAGTATTTTGTATACTGGTAGCTTTTTAAAAATTTTAATTACCTTTTTCTGATACTTTTTTCAAAAACAGGAAACTGCCCAGCCACTCTATGTCTATCACTAGTTTTTAAGATAATCCTTATTATAATGTTGCACAATGTCCATAGCAATAATGTGTTTAGTGAAAATGGACTACATTAGCTAAAAAATATTTTTAAATGAACAGATCAATCTAAAAGACAATGAACAAATAACTATATACTGACAAAGCTACTGATGCACATAGACAGTCAAAAATAATTATGAATGTCCTCATTGATACACCCTCTCAGATACGTCTTTTCTTCTCAAAGTTGATTAGTAAACTCAGATTCAGGCCTAAATTTGTGATAACATCTCTAAACAAAATAGATTATGGAATCTGAGCAGAGATAATTAGATTTGCTGTGCATAAGACTTTGCAGTCTGAAATAATGAATCCCCTGAGAGCAGAAGGAGCTGAGTCCCTCAGGTGTGGTTAGCATCGCTGTTCAATGAGACATATTGCAGTAATAGCAAGAGAATATATCTCAGAAACAAATTTTAGAACTCATTCTCTGACAAAGCATCTCATCCATCCCTGCTTCCCACTTGGCCCCTCACTCTACTTCACACACCCTTGTAATGACATACTACACGTATGTATAGAGTTTTAAATGTGAGGCTTACAGGAGTTCCCCATAAATATTACCATTTCATTGTTTAGAGTTCTCTTGGGGACAGAAGATTAACAAAATCTAACAGAAGTATCTGTGGAAACTACTGTTATCTGACCTTTAAATTCTCAGTACTGATTGTTAAAATATACAACACACTAAGATAGGTTATAAACTGTTACTACAAGATATTATGATTTCATGTTAAATTATTGGATTTCTTTAATGGCTCAGAAAAGGGGAGAAAGTGCCGCAATTCTTTTCCATTTATCCACTTAGTCAAGGCTTCTTGTAGCAAAAGATACTCTCTCTTCCTGTAATTAAAGTCCATTTCTTCTTGTAGATAATTAGGAAAGCCTTTTGTTATATTTTCCTTGGAATTTGATGCGACTTTTTTCCGAGTCCATTAAAGCTTGTGTTTCAACTTCTACTTTTCCGGATATAAACCAAAAGTAAAACGTATGTGATTTGGTGGATTCCTGTTTATGGTGACCTCACATGTTATAGAGTAGAAACTGCTCTACAGGGTTTTCTTGGCTATAATCTTTTCTGAAACAGAAGGCCAGGCCTTTCCTCAATGATGCTGCTGGGTGGTGGGTACAAACCACTAACCAACTTTTAGGTCAGTAGATGAGTGCAAGCTGTGTATACTAACCAGGAACCATTTCCTGTCTGCTCTTGCTTGAGTCTTCAAGGTTCAATTTTGTTGCCTGCTTCTGGAAAATAGCCATAATTCTCTCTTTGGATTTAACTTGTCTTTCTCCTCTGTTCCAGAGATATATGGAAGCTCCATTTTAGCACTTGGGACATTCTGTATTATATCCTTATTTGTTTTGGGGAAGGCCAATAAGAAGTGGAAATTTGTAGGAACGTTCTTGAATGCAAAATAAAATGAACAAATATGCAGAAAGGGTAAAATTCCTAAGAGTTCAGAAAATGGAAAGTATTAGATTTTATATTGTGGTTGTGGTTGATATGGGAGGCGATGATGTTGTAGGAGGTTGTATACAGTGCAGTGGCTGAAAACATAGAAAGAATAATGAGAAACAGTTGTAACTGTCTGATACAATGGTTTTTACTTCCTTCTGCATGACATAAAGTAAAATATCAGTGGTTATTTAGTTCAGCCTCCCCCAATTCTCTCTATAAAAGAATTAAAAATTATATAAACACACTGAGACATCAAAAGCAATAGTTTGAAACTGACACATCCAGAGAGCGTTACAATATATATACTTTTTAACATCAGGCCAATCACATTAAAAATGAGGCTCTTGAGACTTCAGTCTCATGTGGGATAAATTCTCAAACGATTCACTACAATTTTCACTTTACATTCAAGTTTCATTTAGTGCTTACGTGCATTGTGTTCATCCACTCACTCAGCTTAAAATCTGAGCATTTAGTCAATATACACTGTTGTTTGGGTAACATGAGCATGAAGTAAACTGACTTAACTAAACCGGGGGAATAGCCACCCGTTTGACATCCGACTGTCTCCTCTCCCCCCACCTACCAGCACCCAAATTAATCTAATGTAAATTTTATCAGTTCTCTACATCCAACCTTCCTCCATCCCATTATCATTCCCCAGTGGTTGTCAGGAGCCTTCTAAGGGACTGAAATTTCAAGAAACAGTTTGAAAAGACATCAGGCTTGTATTAGACTTACGGCATAAGTGGAACCAGAATCCTGATTTTTTTTAAGTTATCATCCTCATTATCTCAGGGTCCAGTAGCTTGACCTGGAGTCATTATGCTATGCATGTCTCAAAATGTGTCCGAGATGGAGAAATCCTTTTCAGCCCTCTTTGATGAAGGCTTTCTCAAATGTGTGCCTGCATTTAGCAGCACCTTCACAGTGAGGAGTTAAAATGTTTTGCCTTCTTAGATTTGTTGTTTAGCAAAGGTCCCTTGCTTGAGAAAACAAGTTTTTAATCGCTTTCCTTGAAAAGTCAGTGATTGCAGTGCTCACACATTAATTACATCAAGGATGGAGTATACTTTTGTCTTCAGATATAATATGTGCCTTCCCTTCAACCAAAAGGTCAGCAATTCAAATCTACTAGTAGCAACTCAGAAACTCTACTGGGAGGTTCCACTCTGTCATATAGGATTGTCGTGAGTCAGTGTCTACAAAACAGTAGTGTATTTGGTTTTGATTGTCCTCGGTGTGAGCTTCCCAAACATTAATGAAGGTATCCTTTATGCTGAAATAAACTGAACACGTATACCTTGGAACTGTGCAAGTAGGTCCTAATGTAGTCTAGTACAAATAAAACAATTTTATGGGTTTCCCCAGCTGCTACACTCAGTATTCTGTATCCTGATACTTTACACTTCTTTACCTCGTCTTATACAGTTAGCTTGATTTTTTTACCAAGCAGGGGTGAAACGTTTCTCAAATGAGCAAGCTTCAAAAGCTTGGGTCTTAGTCAACATTTTGAGTTCTGGACAGAAAAATGTATTAATTGAGCAGTCAAGACACTCTAAATGGTGTCTATAGCTAAGCTTTCACATATACTTGATAGACTTTGATCCCCAAAAGGTAAAAATTACTATATTCCTATGCATATAAGGCTAAGTTAGACAAAATCCATTGCTGTTGAGCTGATTTCAGCTCATGTGTTAAAGAGTAGAATTGAATGCCATAGGGTATTCTTGGCTGTAGCCTTTATGGAAGCAGATTGCCAGACGTCATGGCCTGAATTGTGTTCTCCCGAGATATCTGGTAACTTGGCTAGGCCATAATTCCTAATGTTGTGTGATTGTCCACCATTGTGTCATCTGACATGATTTTCCTATGTATTATAAATTCTATTTACATGTTTTAATGAGATGGGATTAGCAGCTGTTATGTTAATGAGTCATGGCTGAATAAATACAATTGTGTCTTATATCCATCTTTTTTGAGATATAAAAAAGAGAGGTGTACAGAGAGATAGGGCATCTCACACTACCAAGAAACAAGAGTCAAGAGAGCAATGCATCCCTGGGATCCAATATCCCTGCACTGAGAAGCTCCCAGACCAGAGGAAGAAATAGTAGAGAAAGAAAGCCCTTCCCTGGAGCTGGTGCCCTGAATTTGGACTTCAAGTCTACTGGACTGTGAAAGAATAAATGTCTGTTTTTTAAAGTTATAGACTTGTGATATTCAGGCAGGCAATCTCAGAGCCAGCACTTCTGAGAGACACCTGCTTTGGTTTATCTTCCTTCGCCACGGCAAATAAGAAACACATTCTTCTAAAATTGTCTTTGACAAGTTAACCACAGATTAGGCCTTAACCCATCTCTGAGTGGAGTCTAAACATCCTATTGAAAGAAAATCAACTCTTCCTCCATCTTGGGGATTGAATCCTTGCGCAAAGAAAGTGTATACTCATCCCCAAGCTCTGAGTGCCTGCAATGTGAACTTTGTCAATTTTCTATAAAAGTCCACCTGTCTAAGCTGCCTGCAAGTAGTCTTGGAGACCACAGATTCTCTTGCTCCTTTTCTTGTATGATGAAATAAAGGCATCTTTCTGATCTCTCACCTTGGCATCTTGTTTACTAGCTGTAACAAGTGATACTGAGGAAAACCTAGGATTTTTACCCAACAGTATTTCTGGCATAGCAACACTAGAAAACTAAGACACCAGGCATTTCTTTCAAGGTGCCACTTAGTGAGTTCAAACGGCCAAGATTTGGTTGGCTAATAGTCAAGCACAAAAAGGTTGTACCATGCAGGGTCCAGACCTTAAGTTAGAAAAAGGGTACCTTAAACAACAACAGTGATGAAACATATGTGTCTAGCATCATAACATTTTTATTTTCTTGTGTATGAAAAAAATTAAAGTGTTTTTGACTGTTAGACAGTTTTGAAAGTTACTTAGAACTCTTTCCAAACTAAATATACCAAAGAACACTCATTGGTCTCAAGGGCTGGTAGCTAGTACAAGATGATCTGTTGTTTTTCAAAGAGTTGATCTGGTTTGCAGTTGATCCTTGTTCAGGATAGCATGTGATTTTCCTTCAGATGATTTGCACAGAACTTGATCATACCAGAAGATTTGTCAGAAGGCCAAGTGACCTCTTGTTTTCCTAAAAAGTTTTCATTTTCTCACCTTCACAACTTTATGTTGAATTCTCACATAATAATTCAAAATCAAATACTTATAAATCCAGTGATTATTGTCTCTCAGTTATAACTAGCTTAATGAAAAGCTTTGAAGTTTCTCGTGTGAGTCCTTGAACCAAATTTTAGCACCTTCCACTTTTAGTGATGCAGATTTTGAACACAACTTACATCAGAAATTTACGTCAATAAGAGATACTCATAATCAAGTATCTTTCTGTTCCAGAAACACAAATAATTTCTTTCTCATACTGATTTTTTGCATGGTTTCAAATGCATGGTAAAATTTTCAGGTTGTGGTTCATTATTCTCTCACTGATTTAGAAAACTCTTGCTTATGATATTTATGTTTTTGTCTTCTATTCATTTTAATATTTAAAGATAAATTATTAAAATAGAAAAATACTGTATTACAGTGCACCTTTAATAAGTAATAGCATCTATAAAACTCTGTGGTAATAAATTCATGAGACTTCTAATTTTCCTGAAGTACAGAGCACTTCTCAATGAATGCTTAATGAAGCCATGCTGTCTATGCTGACATGGACCAAACTTGCAGAGGGTGAAGAAATGCTTCCCGGGTGACACTGTGACAGGAAGCCCATTGAAGAATGTTTGTCAGTTAGGTTGAACTAACAAAGCTATATTATAAATTTTATTATTAATTGATTTTACTACATACTACATTAGCTGTTTTACTTTACCAAAACCTATTGCCATACAGTTCATTCCAAATCACAGTGGCCCTGTAGGACAGACTAGAACTGACCTGTAGAGTTTTCAAGGAGTGCCTGGCAGATTTGAACTGCCAACCTCTTGGTTAGCAGCCACAGTACTTAGTCACTATGCTACCAGGGTTTCCGTTTTACTAGAGAGCAAATATATTTTTAATACATTTTCAAGAACACAGTGTCCATGTAGGGGCATGGTTGCGAAATAGCATTCTTACCTAAACCCATCATCAAGAATATCGGAAACATTCAATGTGGAATTTGAGAATTAACTCATTGTTATAGAATCTTTGGTTCTACTCTTATTGGTAAGTGATTTCACTTAATGCCCACCATCTTTGGTTTGGACCTGAAAGTCCTCTTGAGAAGGTTACCTACTCCCTTCTTCAGATCCTCATTTCTCAGGGTGTAGATGAAGGCATTGAGTGTAGGAGTCACCACTCAACAGAAGAGAGTCATGAACTTGGGCTGGTCACTTGTGATGGAGGAGGATGGAGGAAGGTACGTGCTGATGGCTGGGCCGTATAACAGAATCTTTTTGGCAAGCAGGAGAAGTACAGGGAAGCTATTTGGAAAACAGGACATGAAACACAAAATCAAATGGCCTACATAAAGCTTACATTAAAAAAAAAAAATCCAAGGCCACAGAGTGATGCTGAACTTGGCAGCCCTGTAGTACAGTGTAGAAGGGACACATATGGTTTCCAAGAAGCATCTGGGGAATTTGAACTGCCAATCTCTTGATTAGTAGCCATAGTTCTTAAAAGCTCTGCAACCTGGGTGACTGCCAAGGGTCCATCAGTGTGTGGTACCATGTGGGCTTGCTTGTTGCAGTCATGCTGAAATCTATGCCACTAGTGTTCAAATACCAGCAGGGTTTCAGCTGAGCTTCAGCCGTAAGAAGGACCTATGAGTCTACTTCTGAAAAACGTTAGCCAGTGAACACTGTATGAATAAAGGTAGAACAGTGTCTGATATAGTACTGGTAGATAAGGCCTTCAGATTGGGAGACACATGAAAGATGATGGAAAGAGTTGCTTCCTCAAAGTAGAGTCAACTTTAATAACGTAGGTGGAGTCAAGCTTTGGGAACTTCATGTGCATCACTCAAAAGGAGAAGTAACACTTACAAACATCCATTAATAATCAGACAGTGGAATGTACGAATCATAAGCCTAGGAGAATTAGAAATTGTCTAAAATGAAATGCAATGCATAAATGAGGACATCCTGGGCAGGGGTGAGCTGAATTGGACTGGTATTGGCCATTTTGAAATGAACAAGCATACGGTCTACTATTCTAGGAATGACATCTGCAGAGATTGTCATTGGATTCATTAGCAAACAGAACATCTCAAGATCTATCCTAAAGTTCAGTGCTGTCAGTGATAGGATAACATCAATACACAAAACAGAAACCCAGTAAATACAACTATTAATTAAATTTATGTACTACTGACACAAAAATAAAGCAATTGAAGGTTTTTACCAACTTCTGCAGCCTGAAATTAATTTCACTTGTAATCAGGATGTATTGATAATTACTGGTGACTGGAATACTAAAACTGGAAATGAAGAAGGATTAGAAGTGGAAAAATAAAACTGTGGTGATGCAAACTATGCTGCAGATAGCATGATATAATTTTGCAAGATCAGTCACCTCTTTACTACAGAGAACTTTTTTAAAACAATGTTAACTGACTATATTTGTGAACCTCAGCAGAGAAAATACACAGGGATCAAACTGGCTACTTCTGTGGAAAGAAAGCATGGCAAACCTCAATACATCAGTCAAAACAAGATAAGGAGCTAACTGTGGTACAGACACTTCATTGCTCATGTACAAGTTCAAGATGAAGCTGAAGAAAGTTACAAGTCCATAAGAGCCAAACCGTGACCTTGAGTATATCCCA
Source organism: Heterohyrax brucei (assembly GCA_028571685.1). Taxonomy (NCBI): domain Eukaryota; kingdom Metazoa; phylum Chordata; class Mammalia; order Hyracoidea; family Procaviidae; genus Heterohyrax; species Heterohyrax brucei. The sequence goes on along the minus strand of CM053144.1, from coordinate 43,952,677 downwards.
TGTGAATTTAGAGACCATCTCAAGAACAGATTTGATGCACTGAACACTAAGGATTAAATATAAGATCAGTTGTTGAATGACATCAAGGACATCATACATGAAGAAAATAAGAGATCGTTTAAAGGACAGCGAAGAAAGAAAAATCAGAATGAATTTTAGAAGAGACCTTGAGACTAGATCTTGAGTGTTGCATAGCTAAAACAAATGGAAGAAAAGATGAAGTGAGTGAGTTAAACAGAAGATTTCAAAGAGCTACTTGAGAAGGAAAAAAAAAAAACAAAACGTATTCTGACATGTGCAAGACCTGGGCTTTCCCAAAAGAGAAGAACACACTTGGCATTTCTCAAGCTGAAAGATCAGAATTAGAAATCTGAGCTTCAGGTTGGTATACTGAAGGATTCTGTGGTCGCTGTGAGTCAGAAAGGACTGGACAACCGTGGTTTGTTTTGGTTTATGGGGAAAATACTGTACAACATGGGAAGCATCAAAGGAAGATGGCAGGAGTACACAGTCACTGTACCAATAAGAATTGGTTGATATTCAGTCATTTCCAAAAGCAGAATACAATTAAGAACCAACGATACTGAGGTAAGAAGTCCAAGACGCACTGAAGGCATTAGCAGGTGAAAAGGCTACAGGAACTGACAGAACACAACTGAGAAGCTTCAACAGATAAATGCAGTACTGTAAGTGCTTTCTAGTCTATGCCAAGAAATTTGGAATATAGCTACCTGGATGTCTGAGGGTGGAAATAACCCAGCAATATTATTAATATTGCAGTCAAGTGAAGTTTTGCTGAAGATTATTGAAAATCAGCTGCAGCAGTACATTGATAAATAACTGCCGGAAACACAATCTGGGTTCAGAAGAGAACATGGAGTGAGCAGTATCATTGCTGATATCAGATAGCTTTGGTTAAAGGCAGACAGTACCAGAAAAAAGTGTCTACTTATCTTTTACTGGCTATGCAAAGGCATTCAATGTGTGGATCATAAAAGATCATGAATAACATTTTGAAGACTGAGATGAAGAGGCAGTCATTCAAAGGGAACAAGGCAATATTGTGTGGCTTCAAGTCAGGAAAGGTGTACACCAGGGTTGTATCCTTTTATTATGCTTTTTCATTCTATACATTGAGCAAGTGGGTTCAAGCATGACAGCAGTGACGGTTACCCAGGAACAGGCAATATTTCATTCCATTGTGGATAGGTTCACTGAGTGAGACTGACTGTCATCTAACAGCAACAAAAACATATCCACATGTTTCAGCCACATATAGCCAGTTCTATCCTGTCATATAGCATTGCTAAGAGTTGGCAGCAACTCGACTGCAGTGGGTTTGCTTGGTTAAAGAGGACTAAACGAGCATATCATTTATGGGGCAAGTACTAGAAGATAGAAGGGCAAAAGGAGAGCTAGACAAACAGAAATAGAGAAATCAAGGTCCAGAAGGACGTGTTGACAGGTCACGGAGTTGGTAACCAATGTCACAAGACAATACGTGTGTTAACTGTTTAATGAGAAACTGATTTCCTCCATGAACTTTCACCTAAAGCACAATCAAAAAGAAAAAGGCAAGGCAAAATACCATCCAAAAGGGCAAAAAAAAGATATACAAACGAAGTGAAAAAAAGAACTACGGAAAAGATATTCGTGATTTCTCCAATATATAATAGGTAAATCTTAACTTCTGTAATATGTAATAATGCAATAGGGTAGATTTAGAAAGTATAAAATGTGGGCAAAATAATAGGTTCCTACAAGCTTCTTTGCCCAGAAGATTGGAAATTGTAGTCGAACCGAAAGTCACCTCAGAAGAAAAGCCTCGTAATCTACTTTCCAAAAAACAGTCATGGAAAATCTTACAGAACACCGTTCTACTCTGACACGCATGGAGTCTCTGTGAGTCAGAGTTGAGTCCACGGTAGCTGCTTATTTGCTTGCCGATGTGAATAATATTCCTTGCAGATAATATCACACTACCATGGTTTCCTGTGTACACAGAATCTAGTGCTGGTAGGATGGGGAGGGGAGGCGCTGGAATGGAAATGTTTTCACTGTCTATAAACTTTTGTTTTCGTAATTTGTAAATATGTGAGTTATGTTTATTTCAAAACAAACGTTTTAGACATACAAACATTTGTCCCCCTGGGCATGAAATGGTGTTTTTAGACATAAAGAACGGACAGAAATGCTAGTAGTCTGATTTCCCTTGTCACTTTGTAATTGGTCTTAATTGTCTGTTAAACAGAAAGCCAAACAGACACTCACTGTTGTTTTGCAGCTGACTTTAATTCGTGGTTTCACTGGCAACCAGCTCTCTAATAAACCATTAGGAAGATGAGTGTTTTCTTTACGTTGTCAGACCCAGGCAACTGTCTTGTTTTAAGTAAAATCACTTTGCAATAGGGTTGGCAGCAGTGGGATTCGAAACCCCGTTCCCACAGAGACCTGGGCCTAAATCCAGTGCCTTAGACCGCTCGGCCACACTACCACACTTGCCTTAAGATGTCTTAAAACTATTGTTTACAAAGAAACAAAAATGTTTTTGAACATGTTATTCTTTTCCTACAACAAATTCAATGGCTTCAAAAAATCCAAATTTTATTATCTTACAGTTCTGGAGGTCAGAAGCCTGAAATGGGTTCTGTGTACGGCTATGTTATGGCATGTGAGGACCCTAAACAGTGACAATCTGTGGTGCCCCTTCCTTTGCTTACTCAGGCTTTCCCACCATCATGTAAGTCACATATGTATTCCTTGTGTACACATGTATGTGTATGTATGTCTTAGCTATCCGTGATATAACTCCTTTTTAAATTCAACTAATATGATCAAACACAAAAGTGGCCTATACCATTTTAGTAGAGTGATTATTAAAATTTTAGTGGATGCAGAGTACTCAGATCTTTACTACATAACTAATTTTCTACAAAAAGGATGTTCTACAACAAAGACAGAGTCAGTGAACTTAATTTTTCTGAACAATCAATGTAAAATTCTATTGCTGTCCCACAGCAAAGTATTGACTTTTACTTTTTTTGCTCTAAGCAGCTCATAATGAATTTTGATGCTTGTTTCATAGTGAACACTATAATTAAAAATGAAAAGATATCTTAAAAGAAAATTTAAAGATCAAAAAACAAACACTACAGCAAATTACTTTTATTTTTAGGTAGATCTTTCATCTCTAACACTTATCATTAAAAATGTTTCTATTTTTCACTCTTACAATTTCTTTGTTGATTTAATCACAATTAATTGCTGAATCATGGTAGCAGGCTGAGGGGTTCTGAATATGTTAAGGAGTGAAAACAAGCATTCTGTTGTGCAGTTTGTGATCATGAAAGTTAGGAATATGCCTAAAGTGATTTCAATGTTGGGAAATATGCACTGTATCTTATGTGATGGGATCATACATGCCCACATGAGTTAAATTCGTGTTTCCTGGTTTTATAATCTGAGTTCTGATGCACCAGTGAAATTGTGGCACTTTTTCATAAAAGTTTGTATGTAAGTCATCAGGATGAGCCTGCACGTTCAAATTTGGATGTTAACATAAAAATTGATGTTCAAAAATTAGTAAGAAAAAATTTCATTCATAACATGTAATTTTGTTCTTCAGGTCTGAGATAGCAAAAAGTAATAGTGCTTACAATGTAGCCAAAAATAATTTCATTCATTAGTGTATAATGTTTGTTGGTGGACCCTTTACATGTCTCCACAAGTGTTTTCTGTCTTGAAATGATTCTTAAAAATGTGCACACTAACTTTTCATGCATTTTTTTGTCATTATCCACCTTCCAAATGCCAGTGCTTACTGATTGCTCACAAGTTCAAGGTTGGAGACCAGGGTACTACCCTGAGTTCACTATGTAACATTTTCACAAGGGTATTCCAATATATTTTGAATTCCCCATGAGTTTATCTTCTCCCTCTTCCAGGCTTCTTCTCATTCTCCTCCCCTACCCCCAAGTAACTTTTCAAAACTTCCTTATCTGTACCTCCTTATGTTTGGAGATCACTTACATTTTTTTATTAAATGAATACATGCTTCACTCACTCTTATTCTTGTCTATTTACCTCAAACCCTGTCTACCTGCTGTCTTAGTCTTATAAATCACCTTTCTCTAAACGCTGAAGCTGCTGTTTCATTGACACCTTATGAATTCCTCTTCCGGACTGTTGGTAGAGCCCCTGAGTTACCTGGGATCTTGAGTGAAAGAGAAAAAGGCTTTCATAATGACATGCACAGAATATCACTGTCAGGTTTTCTTCTGCCATTGCTGTTCTCCTTCAAATCCGGCACATGCATTCTGAATGAGCAAGCAGCAAATATGGCGAGGACTTGCAGGCAACAAAAAGTTTAATTTCTTCAGCTTTGTGCAGACAACTAGAGAGGAAACCAAATCAGCTGAAAATTGAGAAGGGAAGACAGAGACTAGTAATAGAAGACAGAAACTTTCAACAATTCAAGATTGTAAAAGAGTCACAATGGAATCCTGATGCAGCTACTTAGCCTACCTGTCTCTCCAGTCTATTTTCACAGTCAAGCCCTGTGAAGAACTAGCATCCCCACTGGTTCTGAAACTCCTCCTGCCAGAAACAGCTTCTGATGTTTCTGAACACTGAGCGACACTATCACAGTGCTGGCTCAAGGAGCCTGAATTTCAGGAAATGACACTTTATTTCTAGAGAAAAGTTAGCCAGCAGGACTTCAGGAACCAGGCTTATGTAGTTCAGTGCTAAAGCAGGTGCTTTGCATAAATGCGGGCCTGGCATTCGTTCTGTATACCTCTTTTTCTCTGCTCCAACGCTGGCCAGCCATGCTCCAACACTATCTGAACCTAATCTTGAAGGAATGCAGATTCACTTCTCCCAATATTTTCTACTCAATTCTTGCACACATAGCAAAAATAATAATAATCCAATGGACTCTCTTGAATTCTCTTCTATTTCTGTGCAATTAGCTTCTGCATCCGTTTAGGTGACTGTGACAGCAGAGAATACAATAAGAAAGGTGAGAAAAGAAGACCCAGATGCTAACAGCATCCCTTCAATTACCCAAAACAAAAGCCTATAACTTAAGCTCTCATTTTTGTACAAGGGAAGGGAAGGATAAGGGGCTGTGTGGGCATTTATTTTGCTTTAACTAACTAAATCTCAGTGCTTTCTAAGGACGTTCCCTGCTGGGCTACTTCTTGTTATGCTAATATATAAACGACTTCAGGACAACGTTGAGTGCGTCCCCTTTCCATCTCTTTGTGTCTGTTTGTAAGCAGTCGTGACGAGGTGGCCGAGTGGTTAAGGCGATGGACTGCTAATCCATTGTGCTGTGCACGCGTGGGTTCGAATCCCACCCTCGTCGTACTTTGCCTACTCTGCTGTGTTAGTGAGATCTGCAGCCGTGAGGCCCAGAAGTTGGTTTTAGTGACCAAACAGTAGACAGTCTGGATGCACCAACCGCCAGCCGCTGTTAGAAAACTCTATAGGGAGTTCGGCTCTGTCCTTATACATTGCTGTGAATTGCGATGGACCCAAGGCCGTGGATTTGGTTTTTCGTTTTGTTTTGTTTTTGACTCTTCACAGGTGTGCAGAGTCGCCGAAGCAGTGAAACAGAGCATCAGAGGATCATCGTCCCTTCGGTCAAGTACGAATTCTCCAGACAGACATCGTTTTCCTCTAGCTCTTCACAACCTCACTGTATTTGGCTTGTAACCCCGAGACTGAGAGAAACTTTCAGGTGGCAGACAAAAGCCACAAGAAATAAGAAGTCTCCAAAAAGCAACAGAATCGTATTGGGATATGTTTTCTCAGGGAAAAGCAGTTGTCTTCAAATCGATGTAGACTCATGGCGACCCCATGGGTATCAGACTAGAACTCTCCGGAGTTTTCAGTAGCTGATTTCTGGGAGGTGATCACCGGGAGCCTCTGGATGACTGTAGCCTCTACTGTTTCATTTAACAGCAAGTAAGTGTTAACTGTTTAAGGGTTGCTATAGTGCGAACCGACTCGACGGTGGCAGGCTTGTTTCTTCCGTTAGGGACTGCTTCCCCAGGAAAAACCCCAAATCCAGCTGCCCAACGGGGTTTCTTAGCTAAGCGGCTGATGGATTGAAGTGGCTGACCTTGCGCTTAGAAGCTAAACTTTTAATCGCTTGCTCCAACAGGAGTCCTTCTACAGATCTAAAAACTGTCAAACCATTGCTGTTGAGTCAATTTCGACTCTTCGTGGCATGCGGTAGAGCCACACCACAGAGCTTCCTCTGAGCTGGTTAGCTTTGTTTGTTGTTGATTTGGTTTTTTTCGTTGTTGTCTGGTTTGATTTTTTTTTTTTTTATTTAACATGACTGAGTGAAAATGTACATTCACGTATAAATTTACATGCCCACCTATATGCAGCTTCCACTGCTCTCCCTGCCCGGTGACTGCACACTATTCCTCTCTGCTCCATACATGTCTCATCCTCCCAACAGCCTCTTTTCCCCTCCTCTCCGTCCACTCCCCTTCCTCCAGCCAGAGGTCAGCAAGATGATATCCTATAAATGTATAGAACCACAAAGTGCTTCCAATACATGGTCACTCTGCATTGCCAAGTCCAATCCATTCCTGTCCAAAGAGTGGACCTTTGTTATAATTTATGGGAAAGGGCAGCATCAGGGCTGGGAGGCCTTGCTCTCAGAGGAACCCCGAAACCACTGGACCATCAACTGAGGCCTTTTAGTGGAGATCTCATGATACACCCCTTTTTATTCTTGTATTGCCAGTGAGACTCCTCTCTGTGAGCTCCATCGTGGCTATCACTGGTGGTGGGCGGGCACCATCTGGTTCTTCCGGTCCCAAGTTGATGTAGGCACCCACTCTTGTGGGTCTCTCTGTCTTTTCGGTTGTCTTTACCGCATGTCATTTTGGTCCTCGGTGAGCATCCGTTCCTGCTGAGTTGGGACCATTTGCTGTGTCCTCGGATGGCAGCTTGGCAGCTTTTAAGACCCCAGACGCCACTCACCAATGTGGGGTGCAGAGAGCTCTCTTAGCAAAACGCTAGTTGTGGCCTGGAATTCGCCTAAGAGCACGGTCCCCTGCCCCCTGCCCCAGCTACTCTATCCTTGCAGTATTGAGTTAAGATGGAAGGAGTACTCAAGTTATGCTGAGGTCCACTTAATGGTGTTCTTGTTTCTAATTGGTTTGATTTTAAAACCAGAAAGCCCAAAACCCAGTGCCACTGAGTCGCTGCCAACTGATAGCAACCCTATACGACAGGATAGAACTGCACCATAGAGTTTCTAAGGAGCACGGGTAGATTTGAACCACTACCTTCTTGGTTATCAGCCCTAACATTTAACCACTACACTACCAGGGATTCTTTTTTGACTTAAGCCACTTAATGGAGAGAACCCACTGTGAAGAGGACGAAAATTGCTCAGAGGGATGTTTGTCTCATTGAAATCTTCACTAACTCCTAAGTATTCTGCCTAAAAGTTGTTCCGTAGTTCCCCTTGGATTGATCTACAAAACAACACAAGGTGATTTTGTGTGACTCATCCCCAACTCTGCCTTGCATATTGGTAGGGTAGGAGAGACCAATAATCCACAAATTCTTAAAGTAATCACAAATTCTCTCCGTTTTCACAGTCTTGGTTTCTTGGAAGTGTTGAGTTATTTGAAAGAAATAAACAGTACTCTTTCCTCACTTTCTGTCCTGCCTTTTCAGAGAAGTTAACCTTCTGCTCACTCCAGGACTTCCCCAGTTTCCCTGTATCTCTTGTATAGTATTTTCCCCACGTTTAGGTCAAAACTCGACAAGAATCTTAGGTCGTATTCTGGATAGCATGTCCTAATACACACTAATTCATCTAGGAAATTATTGTTTTCCTTTGAATGTGAGCAGCAAACAGTATTCATAACACGAAAGACTGAATGAGGAAGAGTAGACCAAAGTAAAGAAGGAGGAGGAGATATATTATTAAAAGAAGGTGAATGGCTCACAGATGGTAAAGAAGTTGAATTACGAGGAAAAACAGGCACAGACGTAGAAGATCAAGCCCATGGACCTTTGCTTGCCCTCCTCCATTATGGAAACTTCTCATGGGTCTTCAGCTTTTCTCTCTTTCAAGTCTTCTCTGCCTTCCAAAACTGCAAGAAAGATGTACAAGATAATGCAGAGGGATACAAAGAAGAAGAGCTTGAGTGTTGCTTGGAGAAAATTCGATACAGGTGAACATGAAGCCCTCTAAGTCTAGCAATCTGATTTGAAACCCGGCTGTACTTTGTCTAGATGATCAAGTCTGTTTGTGAAAGTTTAAAGAGGCCGAAGACGAGATAGAAGGAAGGGAAATTCTCCTAGCAATTATCTGTTTGAAACAGAATATTCTTGGCAAGCAAGAGAATTGCAGAAAAGTTGTAGAACCAGTGCATGAAACATAAAATCAATTGGCTTACAGAAAACCTACATTAGGTAATCAACAAACACTGCCTTTCGAAGCCTGGGTAGCTCAGTCGGTAGAGCATCAGACTTTTAATCTGAGGGTCCAGGGTTCAAGTCCCTGTCCAGGCGTCATACATGTTTTGCCCGAGTTCCTTCTTTCAGAAGCCTGTTGGTATTTCCCTTCTTAGAGAAACTCAACCCAACATTTATTATAGACATCTTGACTCTTACGTTCTGCTCTTTGTTCACCAAGGATCAGAACAGTATAAGGAAAGCAGAAAAGCACAAAAACTTCATGGCTCAATTACTAGCTGAAAGGTTGAGGTTTGAACCCACCCAGAATCGCCTCAGAACATAGGCCTGTTTATCCGCTCGTGAAATGTGAAGGCCTTAGAAGCACTATGGAGTTCTACACTGCGCATACAGAGTCGGTGAAAGTCCCGACTCTCCAATTCTTCCAAATGAGGTTGGACGGTGGAGAGGAAGGGCCAAAGAGGAACGGAAAGGAGAGGGTGCTGTCACCGGGCAAGTAGAGCAGAAGGAGCCGCAGGTAGGCGGGCATACAAGCTTAAACTGGATGGTACACTTTCACTCAGTCACAATAAAAAAAAGAAAAAAAAAGGCAGACAAAAATAAATGGGCAAAGAATATGAACAGAAACTTCATTAAAGAAGGTATTCAGGAAGCTTACAGACACGCAAGAAAAGGCTTGCATTATGGCAGGAATAAAAAAATAGAAAATAACAAATGTTGGAGAGATTGGAATACTTAGGCACTGTTAGTGGGAATGCAAAACAGTATGACAATTTTGGAAACAACATGGTGCATCCATTGAAAGTTAGAAATAGAAAAATCATATGATTCAGCAGTCCCACCGCTAGAAATATGGCCCGGAAAAATACGAACCATCAAATGAGTAGATACGTACACACCCCTATTCACTGCAACATTATTCAAAGTAGCAAAAAGGCAGAAATAGCCTAAGGGCCCATCAACAGATGAATGGATAAACACATATCTCCCACATGTCTGTGAGTTTTTCATACTGTGTAGGTATCATGGATTGAATTGTGTCCCCCCAAAATTGTGTGTAGCAATTTGTCTAGGCCATGATTCCTAGTATTGTGTGATGTTCACGTATGTTATAAATCTCACCTCTATCATGCTAATGAGAGAGGATGGGCAGTGGTTGTGTTAGTAAGGCAGGGCTCAGGCTATAACATTGTATTGCGACTTGAGGCAGTCTCTTGGGATGCAAAGGGAAGAGAAGAAGAAAGAAGAGATTTGGGGACCTCATGCTATCAAGAAAGAAGTCATGCTGGGAACAAATCGCATCCTTTGGACTTAGGGTCCCAGAGCCTCAGACGCTCCCAGCCCAGGGGAAGATTGAAGACAAGGACTTTCCTCAAGAGCCAAGAGAGAAAGCCTTGCCTTGTAGCTGACACCCTGAATTTGGATTTTATCCCACTTTTCTGTGAAAAAAATTAAATTTCTCTTTGTTAAAACCATCATCTTCTGTTATTTCTATTATAGCGTCCCTAGATGCTATGACAGTGGTCTTGCTTGTCATCATATACTGGATGAGCTTAGTCACTAAGACAGCTGGGAAGAAGGATCAAGCAGTATACTTATGAGAAGATTCGTGAGTAATAACCTTAGGAATAACAGCAGAAGATTGGTATAATGCTGGAGGATTAGCCTCTTAGCACTCAGAAATGATGAGAAAGTGCTGCCACCTGAAAGTAGAGTTGGCCTTAATGACATGGATGGAGCCAAGCTTCAGGTCCTTCGTTGGCTGATGTGACACTACTAAAATTGAGAAGAAACAGCTGCAAAAATTCATTAATAACCAAAACATGTAATATATGAAGTATGAACCCAGGAAAATTGAAAAATTGTCACAAATGAAATGTAACACATAAACATCGCTATCCAAAGCATTAGTGAGCTGAAATGGACTGGTATTGGCCATTCTGAGTCAGATAATCATGTGGTTTGCTGTGCCAGAAATGAATATTTCTTTATCTATTCCTGAAGTATAATGCTGTCACAATAGGGTAATATCCATACACAAAAAAGGAAGACCAATAAATTTGACTATTATTCACACTTAAGTGCTAGGCTGTAAGGCCAAAGATGAAATAACTGAAGGTTTTTCCCAGCTTCTGGGGTCTCAAATTGATTGCACATGCAATCCAGATTTATTGATAATTACTGGTGATTGGAATATTAAAATTGGAAACAAACAGGATCAGGAGTTGGAACGCACAGCCTTGGTGATGGTAACAGTGATGGAGATCACATGATAGAATTTCACAAGGCCAATGATTTCTTCATTGCAAATATATTTCTTCAACAACATAAACAGTAACTATACATTTGAACCTCAGCAGATGGAATTAAATCGACTACCTCTGTAGAAAGACACAATGGCAAAGCTCAATATCATCCGTCAGACCAAGGTGAGGGACCCACTGCAGGACAGACTATCAGTTGGCCATATGCGAATTCAAGTTGATGCTGAATAAAATTAGAACAAGTCCATGGGAGCCAAAGTGCCACCGTATGTCTCACCTGAATTTAGAGAACATCTCAAGAATAGATTTGACATGTTGAATGCTAATGACTGGAGACTAGTCAAGGAATCAAGGACATCATACTAGAAGAAAACATAAGGTTATTAAAAATACAGGGAAGAAAGAAAAGAAAAAAATGGATATCATGGAGACTCCGAAACTTGCTCCTTAATGTCAAGTAGCTAAAGCAAGTGAGAGAAAAGATGAGGTCAATGAGTTGATTGTAAGACATTGAAGGACAGCTCAAGAAGACAAAGTAAAGTATTATAATGATATTTGTGACATTTGGGACTTTCCCGAAAGGGAAGGACACATCTGGAATTTATCAAGCTGAAATATCAGAAGGAAAAATTCAAATCTCAAGTTGCAATATTGAAGGATTCTATCAGCGAAATATTCAGTGACACAGGAAACATTAACAGCGGATGGAAGGAATACACAGAGCCACTGTACGAAAAGAACTGGTTGATGTTTGGCCATTTCAAGAAGTAGCACATGATCTTAAACTGATGATATAGAAGGAACAAGTCCAAGATGCACTGAAGGCATTGTAAAATAACAAGGCTGCAGGAATTGATGGAATACAATTGAGATGTTTCAACAACAACAACAACAAAATGCAGTGTTAGTTGTGCTCAGTAGTCTATGCTAAGAAATTGGGAAGGTAGCTACCTGGCCAAACTGATGGAAGAGACTCATGTTTATGCATACTCAAAAGAAAGGTGAGCCAACAGAATGTGGAAATTATTAATCTATATTGTTAATATCACATACAAGTAAAATTTTACCGAAGATCATTCAAAAGTGGCCGCAGCAGTACAAGAACAGACAACCGTAAGGAATACAAGCTGGATTCAGAAAAGGATGTGGAATGAGGGGTATCATTGTTGATGTCAGAAGGAATCGTGGCTGAAAGCAGAGAACACCAGAAAAAAATGTACACTTGTGTATTACCGATTATGCAAAGGCATTCAGCTATATGAATTATACCAAACTATGAGTAACACTGTAAAGAATAAGATGAAGAGGCAGTCATTCCCAGAGAATAATGGGATACTGTGTGGTTTACAATCAGAAAAGGTGTGCATCAGGGTTGTATCCTTTCACCATACTTAGTTTGTACGCTGAGCAAATAACCCAAGAACCTGGGCTATATGAAGAAGAACAGAGCATCAGGATTGGAGGTACTCTCATTACCAAACTGAGATATGCACATGACACAACTTTGCTGAAAGCGAAGAGGACTTGAAACACTTAATGACCAAAGATGACCAAAGATCACAACCTTCAGGATGGATTACATTTCAACATACACAGTGCTATCGAGTTGATTCTGACTCGTACCTCAGCATAAGGAAAACAAAAATCCTCACAACTGAACCAATAAGTGACATCATGACAAACAGGCAAAAAAGTGAAGTAGGCAAGGATTTCATTGTACTTGAAACTGCAATCAACACCTGTGGAACCAACAGTCAAGAAAACAAAAGATACATTTCACTGGGCAAACCTGCTGCAAAAATCTCTTTCAAGTGATGAACTGTGAAAACGTTATCTTTAAGACTAGGTGCACCTGATCCAAGTTCTGGCATTTTCCTTCAGCTCATATGCGTGTTTTAAGTTGGACAATGAATAAGAAAGACTAAGATAGAATTGAAGGCTTTGAGCTGTGGTATAGATGAAGATATGGAATATGGAATATAGCATGGGCTGCCAAAAGATCAAATTAATCTGTCTTAGAAGCAAAGGTGGTGAGATTTCTCTCACCTACTTTGGACATATTATCAGAAGGGACTGGTCCCTGGAGAAGGATGTCATTCTTGGTAGAGGATCAGCGAAAAAGTGGAAGACATACAATAAAATGGATCGACACAATGACTGCAACAACGGGTTCAAGCATAAAAACGATCATGAGGATGATGAAGGACCTGCCATGTTTCCTTCTGTTGCTATAGGGTTGCAGGGAGTCGGAACGGACTGCCGGGCACCGAAGGACAACTTCAGTACACATGCAATTCATTAAAGGAGCATACCAGCCCAGGCGCAAGTATGAAAAGGCACCAGGGAATATGAAAGCTGGATGAAAGGAGCTGAAGAATCCAAAGTTGAGAAGGAGAAACTGCTGACGTATCAAGGGTTTGGCAACAAGTGGCACAAAAACAATGTGTGTGTTGTTTAGTGAGAAACCATGACTCTAATGCCTCACAACATGGTTTCTTTTTTTCAAAACGGGTTATTGAGAGCTTGACATAACTAAGACCATAATGGTATTATAAATAATCTGTAAGTGTTTTCGTTGCATTGGCTCCCTCTGGTCTTTGTATTGGACTCTCCAAAGGGGCGGCAAGGATCCTGCTCAGCTCCTGCAGCCTGGATCTCCTGCCTCTTTTTTGCTCTCTTGAAAAATGGCCTTCAGTCTGGGAGACAGTAGCTAAGAAGTCTGCCGGGCATTTTTGTATCTACAACTTGCCTTCTTGCTCCCTATCTCAGTCAAAGTAGATTTGGCAGGCCAGTTCCACTAGCCAAGGACAGTAAACACAAGTTTTGTCCTAGCCTGTTACAAATACACACATTAGCGGCCAGGTGTCTGACATATATATCTGTAGTTTAGAAAAGAGTTTCTTGTGGTTATTTTGTGATACACACAATTAACTGTGGGTTGTGTGCTAAAAACATGAAGTAATCTTTTCCAAATGATATATAAGCTCTGATGTAAAGACTGTCTTTTGAGACTCCACAGAAAGCAGCCTGCGTTGCTGTGAAGTCTCAGGTGGTATCGTACCTCCTAGTGAATCTTCTTCCTCTTTTTGACTTGGAGTAGGTTTCATTAGCTAGACTGCTCCAGAGCACGGACCCTAATCAGGTAAGAAAACTAATTTGCTCTGTGATCTTTCATGTAAAGTGCAATAAAAAAAAAAAAAGACAAGACAAAACAAAACAGCAACCAAAACGGTGAATAAAAACATAAACAAAAAAAAAAAAGAAAGAAAAACTATGGCAAAATTTTTTGTGATTTCCCTGAAATGCAATTCACTCATATGTAATATCCAATAGAGTAGATTTGGAAAGTATAAAAGATGAGAAGAATAATAGAGTCCTATGGCTTTTTTTGTCCCTGGGTGCTAACCAGAAGATTAGACGTTGTAGTCCACCCAGAGGCACCTCTGAGGAAAATCCTGGTAATCGGTTTCCTAACAATCAGCCGTAGAAAAACCTACGGAGAGCAGTTCTACTCTTAGACACATGGGGTCTCCATGAGTCAGGGTTGAGTCATGGCAACTGGTTATTGTGTACGCCAATAATATTCCTAGCAGGTAACTCCACACTAATAACGTTACGTGAATAGGCAGAATCCGGTACCTGTGGAATAGGAAGATTTTTACCGTATACACACTGTTGTTGTTTTGAAAAGTAGAGCTGTCCCATAGAGTTTCCGAAGAGCTCCTAGCGGATTCGAACTTTCAGCCGTTTAGCAATAGGAACTCTTAACCACTGCGCCACTAGAGTTTCCTAAATATGTGACAGTTACATTTATTTCTATATAAACGTTTTAAAAAATGTAAAAAGTTTTCCCCTTAGGGAGGAAATGTTTTTAGATATAAACAATAGACAGAAGTTATGAGAGTTTGATTTTCTTTATAACTCCGTGATTGGTCTTAACCTGCTGTGAAATCAACAGCCAGATAAAACACCCGGACACCGCAGGAGTTTTCAAAGCCCTGCAGTCAGCCTGCTTTAACCGCTGCGCAACAAACACCCAAACTTGCTGTGCCTTCTTTAGGTTGCCAGCCCTCGGCTACAGTAACTACAAGTTACTACAAGACGCGCGAATTTTGTTTAAAGGAATGAGTATGTAATAATACAGCTGGCAGCGGTGGGATTCGAACCCACGCCTCCGTAGAGACTGGAGCCTTAATCCAGCGCCTTAGACCGCTCGGCCACGCTACCACATATTATAACACTGTTTACAGTGATACTTTCACAATGAAGAAAGTTTGCTAACACGTTACTTTTTTCTTACAACTGTTGTACACTCTAGTCGTTCAAGCTACCGATAAATAACACATAAAGTTTATTAGGAACTTATTATGTGCTATGCAATCTCCTTGCATGTACCGTCATTCTTAGCTGCCTCAAAAGGCAAGTGTTTTTACTACGATCTCCGTTTTCCTGATGGAGAATATGAGGTACCGAGACGGTAAGTGACTTGCTAGGTGTCACCCAGCACAAAGTGATCTTTACGGTGGGACGGAAAATTCCACTCTTGTTTATTTATTTACTGAACGGTAAAAATCCTGAAATAATTTAGATCAAGGTTACTGTGACAAACTCAGAGCAACAGTAAACTTACGAGTGAGGCAGCATCTATTTCTTTGGGGGCACGGAGTTTCATAGTAAATAAAAGAATTCTTCAGAAATTTTACTGAGGCTTGAAATCGTCAGAGTTGAGAGATTTGTTAAAAGCTGCAAGTACAACTGTAAGTGCCCTCTTAGCGCAGTAGGCAGCGCGTCAGTCTCATAATCTGAAGGTCCTGAGTTCGAGCCTCAGAGAAGGCAGTTGTGGCTTTTATCTGACTAAGTAAAAAAGATATCAGTAGGAAAAATCGTTCCACTGATTACATTTTTTAGTATAAACGCAGTTTTCAACTTACGTGATGCTATTCTTAGTAGAACCGTAAAAAGCATGAATTTTTTTAACACTCTGTCAAGAAATCCTTCAAGAATTTTATTCATCTCTCTTGCACAGAAGATAGTCTTTTGTTTTTGTTTTTATTACGCCAACTATAGTAAAACTAATATCAAACTTTGGATTAGTTACCTTTTACGACTGTATCAAAATATTGCTAATTTAATAGTTTAAAGCACACACACACACAAAATTATTATCTTACAGTTGTGGAGGTCAGAAGTCTGAAATAAGTGCAAGGACAAATGAAGGCATGTGAGAGCCCTGAACGCTGATATTCGGTGGTGTCCCCTCCTCTGCTAACTCAAACATTCCAGAGGGACATGTGAGTTACATATGTACATGTAAGTCTTAGCTATTCGCGACGTAATATACAAGTATAAATTTAGAGATTTAACGCAAAAGTCGCATATGCCCTTTTAGCAGAATGAGATGAAATGGACTATAAAAATTTTAGTGAGTGTGGGACACTAAAATTTTTACCATATAACTAATTTTCGACAAGCAGAATATTCTCCGTATTTCACAACAATGTAAATGAGTCAGTGGACTTAGGTGTTTCAACTACTAGGAAGTTGACTTTCACCAATTTTGCCTTAAAGGTCTCGTACTTCAGTTTTGATGCTTGGTTCATAATAAATGCTTAATTATAAATGAATAAATGAAAAGATCTCAAAACAAAATTTAGTGATCAGAAAACAAATATTACAACAAATGGCTGTAGAATAGTATGTCATCTCTAACGTGTTGTAATTTAAAAAGATACCTCTTTCTACATTTTTTATCTTACACATTTTTCAGTGCTTTAATCACAATTGAGTTGCTGAACACCTACTTCCAGACATAATAAGGAAAATGGGTAGAGTCTCTGTTAAATCATCTTGGCTCATGAAGGGTTTTTGATTCTGTGTAGGGATAAAAATGAGCTCTCTGTTGTGCACTTTGTCTTCATTAAAGTTGGGAATATGCCTAAAGCAGTTTCAACACTGGGAAACACACCTTGTGTTTTAGTTTTCCTTGTTGAATCACACTTTCCTACTCGAGTACGGTTTGCTTTTCCGAAGTCTGCAAACCTCGTACTCATGTAGGAGTGGTACCATGGCTCTTCTGGGTAAAAGTGGGTCTTTAAGTCATGAGGCTGAGTCCCCACTAACTTCTTGGATGTCTTTTATGAGTTCTTCATTAGGTATATCCACATTGTTTAAAAAACAAAATCTACTTGAAAAAAAAGTTCATCTTCATTTGTCCTTATTTTCGTGAAAGTTTCCAATGTGTCAGTGATGGTGTATCACGTAATTAGGAGAAACTGAACTCTGGCACTCAATGATACTTCCAAAAAACTTCTATAATTTTACTTTTTTTTTTTCTAATACATCTGAGATGTAGAACTGTGTCATACTTAATATTTGGTAGTATTCATACTGTTGTGTTTTAAAATTTTTCAAACTGTTCTCTTACATTATGTAAACTTCCTGTTAATGTCTGACAGAGACCTGTGCATACCTTACATTGACTTTTGAGTCTTGGAGAGCTTGAATCTTCTAATGAGAATGCTGTACCACATTATTTCACCTAACCAACCTAAATGCATACTCTAGTGTTTGCATTTTGTTGGTAATGTTTTCAGTTTCTCTTTTAGCGTCTCTTTTGTGTATGTGGTCCTCAGCAATCTTCTCTAAGGCATCTGGAATCTTAGTGTACGATTTCAGGGTTGCACTCATTGCTGAAGCATTCACTTCCCAGGGTGTATTATAAAGCAAATTTAATGCTCAATCATTGCCTAGGTTTAAGAACTACCTATTGGTGAGCAGAGGCGGGAAAAAAAATGTGTAGAATAACTGAACAATAGAACAAAAAAATCAACTGGTTCCAGAAAAAAATCTACTGCAGTTGCATATTTCAAGACAAAGCCAATGTGTAGCACATATTATCAAAATAGTGTATTCATTAGCTTCTAAAATTTTCAGCCTTTACAAATTTGTGTGACCTTATAACACTGATGTACTGACAGCATTATTAAGGGACTGGCCTCTGCACCCAGAAAAAAATCAGTTCTGCAAACTTTATGTAAATAATGAAACACTGAATTCGCAGCTTCCTCCCAAATATGACTTTGTAAGCAAGTAAATGTAATAAATTGCTCAACAGGCTTTTCATCTGTTGGATATATGTATCTTAAAACAATAATTAGCTTACCTGCACGAGGAAGATCAGAAGTGGAATCTCCAGACAAACTGAAATATCAGCCTTCACTTATTTCACTGAAAATAGTCGATCAGAGACAGGACGCACTGGAGGTGAAAAGATATCCATGGGAATCCTTCTTGCTTCTTTTTGTTTAAATTGAGGCTTAGTTCACAAAGAGTAAAATGTATACAACATAATTATTCAGTTTAATGAGTATCTCATAAAGCCAACATCCAGATAAAGAACTTTTCAGCTCGCAGAAGCTCACTTGTATCTATCCCAATCAATGTCAGTCTTCCGACAATCATTTTCTTGTGTTTTGAAATGCTATAAATGGAATCCCACAATATGTGTTCATTTGTGTACAGATTATTTTTCTCAGTCTGTATTATTAGATGCATCAACAATGCGTCTAGCAGTAGTAGTTACTTTTTATTGCTGTCGTATGCCGTTCTATTTATACTGCACATCACAATTTTTTCATTCGTTTTCTTGTCAGTGCGTGTATAAAACAACTAATGCCACTATGAACATTTTTGTATGCATCATTCAAGAACAATAAGTATTCATTTTTCCTGGGCCAAAATGAAGGTGTGGGGTTTCAGAGTTATAGGTTTTATGCGTATTTTGTTCCAAGCACTGTTACTAAAGAGTGTCCAAGGGTGAACACGGCAGTTGTCACTGCCCTCAGCAGTGTGTACAAGTGTCGTTCTCTCCATGTTGTCAGCAACCGTGTTCATTTGCAGTCCTTTATCTCAAGCCATTTTGGTGAAGGGGAGTATTGTTTCATTGTGCTGTAAATTCGGATTTTAAAACTAATAATGTTCAATTGTTGCACCCTACTAGACCAGTTGCGGGATTGGCTGAGGGGCACAGATTCCATCCCTGATGGGGGAAAAAAGAGGCCTTAAGGAAGTTAACTGTAGCTGTTGCCCAGTGGTTAAGGTGATGGACTAGAAATCCATTAGGGTATCCCCGCACAGGTTCAACTCCTGTTGACTACGGACTTCCTGGCACCGTGGTGCTGCATTGGTTAGGAATGGCTCCTTGAAAACTACATGGGGCAGCTAGCCTTGCGTGTCTCAGACAGTTACTGTGAGTCACATCTGGTCCTCTTTAAGAAGTTTAAGGTTATTTTTTGCTGTGGAAGAACCAAGCCAGGTAGCTGACAAAGCTACCTGGCGCTTTATGATGAGATTTTGAGGCACTTCTCTCTTCTTGTGTCCTTCATAGAGAAGGGTGCTGAAGAGATGGTCGACACTGTCTATACCACTCCCCAGGACCTTGTCAGGGAAAATAAGGCTTCATTTGGGGTATCCGTACATCTCTAAACTCGAGGCTCCAATCTCTTAAAAGAGGGAGAAATAGTATCCAAGAAGGACAAGTAGTGTCCTGACCTAGAGGAGAGCTGAGTATACAGCCCCAAAAAGACAGTGAGCCCCATATTGCTGGAATGATTTTCCATTACTGCCCTTGGAATGGAACAGTATTGTGCTTGAGTCTCCCCTTGCTTCACCAAGTGTTAATCTTGTACTTTTGTCAGGAAGAGCACAAATTATTGGTGATCCCTCACTGCATGGAGATGTTTGGTCGAAGTCGGAATTCTTCCCCACGTCAATTGTAGTGCCCCTTGTGTGCTTCCCTGCTAGTGCTTAGCAAAGCTGTCAATGCTATTGGGTCCCAAGATGCAGCTGACCTGGCACTTTGAGGCATCACGGAGGAAGCTTCACCCATTCCTTAGTGTCAGAAAAATTGCTGATATGCCCTTCCACCTTTCGCTACAGGTTCTTTTCCTTCCCCAGCAGATGTGTGTGAATGTCTTTCCCTTCTGTCTTGTTGGTCAGCTGAAGAGCCTCCTGAATCTGTCCCTCTGTATTCGCTATACCATCCTGAATATCGCTGGTTCAGTAAAGAAATTGAAACGCACTGGCAGTTGTCAAGCACAGAAAGTAACTGTCCCTCCTATTTTAGGTTTGGTTTACCATTCACTTGCTCAAAGCAGTGCAGCCCTCATACATTTTCAGTGGTAGTCTCTTCTCCATTGTCTTTATTTATTGTCAGCATCAACGAAGCAAAGGCCGCTGGCAAGGCTTAGTTTTTTCAGTTGAGCTTCTTCTTAAGTAACAGACTTTCCACAGTACAGTGTCCCTGTAGTCACCTCAACCTCGGCAGAAAATGTCCCTTCACCACATCCATCTCCTGACAAACTGAAGGGGACCACAGGAGGAGAGAGATAAGCGTAAGTATGGAAGAACTGGAAGAGAAGGTGAAAGGAAATTTAGAAGCATGGCTTCAGGACATGTGGAATTCGGATGGCCTCAGGAGGTGCTTTGAGACTACTAGCATTGCCTACAGTGTAAGGAGTCAGGAAATGCCGTTTCTCCTTAGGACAGTGGACTAAGGATTCTTTTCCATAGGCAGATGCAGCTTCTTTTAAGTCAAAGACTTATGCGACTTTTAGAGAGCTTAGCAGGTCTTTCATCTCTGGAAATAATTTTCTCATTTGTGGATGCCAGAAGAATGAGGGCTTCCCCTAAAACGCCTTTCCTCTGCAGAACACCCAAACTCTTCTTTACGGTTAACAAAGAGTCAGGATCCCAGATCTCTGTGGTTGGGATCGCAGATCTCTGACTAGTGATTAGATCAAACTTCTGCTGACCAACATTAAGCAAATGGATGTGGAAGTGTACGAGGAGTGAGGAAAAAAAAAAAAAACAGAAATTTTTCTCCTGAATCTGCTGTTTGTCTGTTGACACAGGCACAGGTGAGGAAAAAAAGAAAAAAATGACTCAAAAGGAATTTGTCCAACGGTCACTTCTACCTCCCTCTTTTCCTGTCTTTTTTCTTCCCCGCTTCTAAATAACAATGAAAAACTGTTGTAAAGGAGAACTGTGAATGATGGAATGTTGTTGCTTCCCAGTCAGCAGATGCTGAGCAAACACTTTTACTCTTTGCCCTGCTGACTCCGTTGTACTTCAGCAGTCAGGTTGAGGGTCCCTAGAAACGTCAAGGACTACAGCCCAAGTAATTGCTATACGTTTTTTTCTTTGAGTATGAAAAACACAAGTAAAGGTGTTCACAAAGAGAAAAAAACAGGACTACTCTATGACAAATTCTCCAACATACAGACTTGAATCCAGCAGATGTCACCTGGAGATGCTGGGGATCAAACCTGGGGCCTGATGCATGCTAGTGCACATGCTATACCACTGAGCTACACCCCCACCTGCTTGTAAGTGTGAGACTACTCTGTACCAATGGGATCTGCAGGTGTTCTAAAACCTTAGTTTTCACAAGTTAAAAAAATTCATTAGGTTTAACCCTTGTGTTTCCGGATCGAATCCTGCCTTGAAGCAATGCCTGGAGAACAGGTGTGGAGAGGAGGACTCTCAGATTTCCCAGCAGTCACTGGCTTCTCCAAGGAATGCTTTTAGCCAGCTGCTTGAGTATCATTTAGTTTCAGTCCACCACTGAGGGAGAGTTTCAGGATTAAATGTTCTGTTAAGCTTTCTGAATATCTCCTGAAAACCGCCCTTCTTCTCTGCTTATGAAGATTCCAGAAAGACACCAAAGATAGTGAAGGGGGAATGCAAAGCTGAGTCTTATGAGTGCTGAGAAGGAATGAAGAGCCAGTGAGGGAGATGAGACTAGAGGTTTTAACTAGATTACAGGATTTGATGGAAACAGGGTATGATGCCATAGTTGAGAGCTATGGTTGCTGACCCAAAAGTTGGAAGTTAAAATCTACCAGCTGCACTTTGGAAACCCAAAGCAGACAGGATCAACTCCACAGCAGTGGGGTACTTAGGCTAGAACGAAGATTGAGAGGTATACTCATGGTCATTGCTAGCATCTCCATCTATAGTCTGAGTTTGGAAATGTAGTTTTGCATCAACAATAGTTTAGCTGTTATTTTTTGTTTGTTGATATGTCATTGTGCTTTAAGTGAAAGATTACAATCCAAGTCCCATTGTCATGTAAAGACTTATGACACATTGCTATGTAATCGTATTAGCTCTCCCTATACTGTGACAGCACACTCCTCTTCTCTACTTTGTATTTCCTATGACCAGATATATGTCCACCGATGTTCATTACAGGAGTGTTCACTGTAGCTCTGGTTTTGAAGATAACAAAATCAGAGGCACAGGAGGGAGGAGAATAATAGATGCTGTTGTGGTTAAAACATCTCTTTTAGACCAAATTATTTATCTAAGAAAATCCAACAGAAGTGTTTTACGGACTGGGCACAACCTTCAAAACATATAATGTTTCCCATAAATTCTCCCCGTGTCTGGAGACGTCCCTAGATTCCTGACTTGGTGCACTTGTTAATCCAGATATGATGTAGAATGTCTGGGTCTTCTCAGATGAAAGGAACAGGGCTGGAATCCATGGATTCAGTTATTACCGTATTAGGAAGAAACCTGTCCCTGAACTGCAATGCAAGGAGGAGCTGGCTCGAGAACAGGACTGAATAGGGGAGTAGGTTTTATGTCGAAGGATAAAGAAGGGTGCTGAGTGAAGGAAAGAAGTAACAGCAGGTGACTGCGTGTTAGAGAAGAGGAATAAGGTTTGCAAACGGCTCTCTAAGACAGGATAGGCTGTGGACCGTTTGGGAGATAGAAAGTGACCAAGTTCTTGTATTTACGATGCTTTCTGGAAGCACTCGGAAAGAGAGAGGCTGAAGTAAGTACTGTCGAAGTGTATGTCCCACAGAAATGTATGAATGGTTTTGCCCCAAATTTTGTCAACTAAGTGAGTCTCGGTGTTCTTTACATCGCTGAACTTGTTGAAGAAGCCCTTGTGTGGTTTATTGTATCTGGAAAGCAGTTGTGGGCATTGGGAGGTTTGGAAAAAACCGCAGGGAGGTGGTGTTGTTCTGATTCCACCTGCAAGCACAGCAGGTGGAGCTTAGAAGAATCCATCACCTTCTCACTACCCACTGTGGACTAGAACATCTTGTATTTGCAGACACCGTTTGGGCTTAATGTATAAGGAAAGAATGAGAAACAAAGCTTCAGTGGTGATGAAATATTTTCAGTTTCAATATAGCTTTAGCGAACCCCTCAAACTTCTGGAGAGCTCGGAGCACCATGCCGATTCAGGACACCGTTCTAACTCATACACAAAAAGATTACCAAGCTCGATTTTTTCCTGCAGCAGCTCTGGGAATATATACAGCGTATTTTACTGCTGACGTACTCTATTTTCTCATTGAGGGTGTAAAGAACAAGATTTAAAATGTGGAAAGTCAGATCTGCAATATCATTTGAGAGTTACTCATTCAGTGTGCATAGCAATATTATTTCCTGTCCTACTGTCAGAGATGAGCAAAAGAGTGACTTAAGAAGTGAAGAGGATGGGACAGTATTTGTAGGTTAAAGTGATGATGAAATTTAAATTTGGAAACTTTTAGGAAAATCCTCAAGTGTCTGAGTTGTGGAGATTCCAGGTCTTTTCCTTTTTGAAAAGTGCAGACTTTATCTCTTGTTGTTAGATTGTTTTATCTTTCTTCAGGGGTATTGGAAAGAATTTGAAAGGGGAGAGAAGGAGTCTGACATGGGATTTTTATTTAGGATACTTTCGCGTTTAAATTGCAAATCCGTCGTAATGTTTTACAAGCCCAGTGATTCCTGAGAACAGAATGTTACAACGATCTGTTACCTGTAGACTTATATAGAGCTTGTGGCTGTAGAGGAGTGGGGTCTCTGCAAAGACGTAGAGCGAGCCATAAAGAGAATCCATTGTAACTGGAAGATTTGGAGCTGTATAAAGATAGCCATTGAAAACCAAGGGATAAGAGTTTTCTTGGACTCTAGAGTCTGTACTGATTACCATTATCTTCTTAGAATTTCTTGGGAGATCTAAGAAGTGCCAACATCCAAGTGAGATGACTTAAATCTCTTCTTTATCTACTTCTGCCTCAGTAAGAATCTTCTCCATGTTCACAGGAGTGACATCAAGTCCCCTTGTACCCTGGGAGGACTCCATTTTTTCTAATAGAACTTAGTCCTAGGTGACACAGAAGACAGCTCATCAGAGCAATGAGAACTAAGAGGATTAAAGAGAAGCAAAAGGTTCTTTGAAAGAGACAGTTAAACAGATGTCAGACACAAAGATACGCTGATATCTGGATAAAGGCGGAATGATAGAGTAGGGATTCATTCGGCTCTGAGTGTGGCTGAAGCAAAATTAGGAGAGTTTGGGGTAACTGTGAAGTAAAATTGGTTGATATTGTGGTTGCTGCAATCTGGACTCCATACACACCCTTCTAAGCTCCTGACATGGAAGAATGTAGGAATGCGACTTATTAAATCAGGCTGTGTTTGAAAGTCTCAGAAGTGTATATGGCTAACGTTGTGGCAAATGGGAACTTCAGAACATCTAATTGTGCTCTTAAGGAATCAGTATGTGGATCAAGAGGCAATCGTGCAAACGGAACAAGGGGATACTGCAAGATTGAAAGTCAGGAAAGGTGTGCATCAGGGTTGTGTCCTTTCACCATACCTTTAATTCTGTATGCCTAGCAAATAATCTGACAGACTGGATTCTAAGAAGAATGAGGTATCAGGATTGGAGGAAGACTCATTAACAAACCTGGGTTATGCAGACAACACCATCTTACTTGCTAGAAGTGAAGAAAATTTGAAACACGCATTGACGAAGATCGAGGACCACAGCCTTCGGTATGGATTGCACCTCAACATCAAGAAAACAAAAATCCTCACAACTGGACCAGTAAGCTACATTGTCATAAATGGCTAAAAGATTGAGGTTGTCAAGAATTTTATTTTACTTGGGTCCACAATCAATGCCCATGAAAGCAGCAGTCAAGAAATAAAAAAGACACACTGCACTGGGAAAGTCTGCTGCAAAGGATCTCTTTAAAGTATTCAAAAGTAAAGATGTCGGATTGAGGACTGAAGTGCGCCTGACCCAAGCTATCGTATTTTCAATTGCATCATATGCCTAAAAAAAGCTGGACAATGAACAAAGAAGACAGAAGAAGAATTGATCTCTTTGAATAGCAGTATTGGAGAAGAACGTTGAATGTATCATGGACCACCAAGAGAACAAACAGATCTGTTCTAGAAGAAGTACAATCACAGTGCTCCTTGGAAGCAAAGAATATGTCTGTGGCAAGACTGTGACTTACATACTTTGGACATGTTGTCAGGAAGGATCAGTCCCTGGAGAAGGACAGCATGTTTGGTAGAGCGGAGGGTCAGCGAAAAAGAGGAAGACCCTTGATGAAATGCATTGATACAGTGGCCACAAAAATGGGATTAAGCATAAAAACAATTGTGGACACGGCACAAGACTGGGCAGTGTGCTGTTCTGTTGTTCATAGTGTCACTGTGAGTCAGAACCAGCTCAACGGCACCTAACAACAACACCAACAGAAATCTGTTTTATGTATTATTTGTGAGAAGGTCCAGTCTACTATGTGTATTGCTGTTTGAACAGCTCCTCACAGGAGTTACCTGGGTAAGAATTCTGAAGTTACAGAATTTTACAAGATATTGAACTTAGTGGAAGAAACATACATGTGCTCTCTGTGTCCTTTTCAGGAAATCTAATACCTTTAAACTATATGTATAATTCACATAGATCTGAGGAAGAATAGAGTGTAAAATGTTCTAGAAGGACTGTCAAAAGTGAGGACATGGAAAACTGTTTTGAAGATAAAGAGTTATGTACTATGTTCTGAATTTTACAGACCATGTATTCTCACATAATCTAGAATTTTTGTAGAATCTTTGGAAGAAGAACTGTAACCACCACAGCACGAGTTAGTTTCCAGACTTGAAATCACATTGTTCCTTTCATTCCTGAAAACTTAAATAAGAAGAGATTGGGGAAAAACAAATGAAGAAATGTAACCATGAAGGGACTGGAATTGATGGAGAAGATACAGAATCTACACAAAGTAAAGAGAAAGGAATACAGCGGGAACTTGTGGTTCAAAGTTTCTTGAAATTAGACTAAGATTTACTAATGTCTTGAAGAAAAGAAATAAATGTCTGTTGACATCATGAAAGACCATTCGAAAAAAGCAATCAACTGAGATGACAGGGTGATGATTATTAGTGGTTACAGAGACTAGCTCCCACGTCTTTTGAAGCTCTCCCATTTTAGGTTTCCAAAGCCTCTTTAATGTTAACAGCCATATGTGAAAGAAGAGACTTTACTTATATCACTTTTCCCCTCCAGCAGCAGCTCAAGAATTAGTCACTGGGAGTTAATTCAAGGATCTTCCACTTGAAGTACAACAATAAAAGACCATGAAGGGATTCCAAACCTCAATCCTGCATGTCTGGTATCAGACACATTATTATACATCATTATACCTCGTGGCCAATGTTGTGAGGAAGATGTATTGTATGTACGTGAAAGTGTTGATAAGGAAACATTAACTTTCTTTTCTCAAATTTTTGACTTTGCAATAGGAGGAAATTTTAACAACATTCAAAAAAGGAGGCAATTACTTGAAAACAATAGAATTAATAAACTGATACTGTGAGATGATCAGAAGTGATATATTTCCCCGAGGGCATTCTTGTTTAAGTCATTTATAATGATGATGCGTTTGGGTGGAGGATTATGAGCCAAGAACTATACTCTGCAATGAAGTGTTGCAGATGACAGCATGAGGAGAAGGGTCATTAGAAGTTAGTATGTTCAGACCTTTTCTGTCTCAAAGATAATATAACATTTCTCCAGAAAGAAAGATCTGGAAGCTCAAACAAAAGCTACCTCTGTCAGAAATGCATGCTTTTAACACTGGGAAAATATTTTATTGTCATACGTTCATAATATTTAAAACTTGATCCTGTACTAAAAGTAGAAGAATCACCTAATACAGACATAAGACTAAGTATTTAATCCCAAACCACCTTAGAAAAGTGGCCCCCGTGTGTGAGGCACTATTTGGTGACTTCCAAGATACTTCAAGTAGAGAGAAGTGGGCCAAAAATAGCTCAGAGGGGCATTTGTCTCTTCTGAATATTAGATAACCTCTAAGTATTTTACCTAAAAAAGTCATTCCCTAGATTCCTGTGGATTGATCCACAAAACAATTCAATGTGATTTTATGTGACCTATCCCCAGCTCTGCCTTTTGTATTCATACAGTAAGAGAGATGAGTAATCACAAGTTCCTAAAGTTCAGTAATCACAAATTCTTTATTTCACAGTCTTAGTTTCTTGAATGTGTTAAGTTATTTAGAAGAAACAAATAATACGTTTTTAAATCCCCTGCTCCGCCTTTCCTTCCTAGAGAAGTTAAACTTTTCTTGACTCCAAAACTTCTCCATTTGTTCCCATATCCCTTGCACAGTATTTTTGCCAAGTTTAGGTCATTTAGGTCATTTCTCTTTTCTCTGCCTTCCAAGACTGCAAGAAAGATGTAATTGGCAAGACAATACAGAGGTATATGATGAAGAGGAGCATGAGTGTTGCTAGGACAAAAAATAGATGTAGGTGAACACGAAGCCCTCTAGATCTAGCAATGTGATTTGAATCCTGTCAGTACTTTGTCTAAATGACCAAGTCTGTTTCTCAAAATCTAGAGAAAAAAAGCAAGTATAACATCTATCTGAAACAGAATCTTCTTGGCAAGCAAAAGAATTACAGGAAAGGTGTTATGGAATCAGAGTGGGTAACATAAAACTAATTGGAATACAGAAAATCTACCTTAGACACTCAGCAAAAATGAAATTCAGGAGCCTGGGGAGCTCAGTTGGTAGAGCATCAGGCTTTTAACCTCAGGGTCAAGGGTTCAAGTCCCTGTCCAGGCATTATCACTTTTTTAACCTCCTTACTTCTTTTAGAAACCTGTTGCCATTTCTCTTCCTCTTGGAGAAACTCAGCTGGATATTTATTATAGTCATCTTGACTCCTCCCTTCTGCTCTGGGCTCACCAAGAATCTGAACAAAGGAAGGAGAGCAGGGAAAGGGTGAATGGCTAGTTAACTACTCAATTACGAGATGAAAGATTGTGGATTGAACCCACCCAGAGATGTCTTAGAAGATAGGCCTGATAATCTGATCGTGAAACATAAAAGCCTTAGAAACACTATGGAGCAGTTCTGCACTGCACAGACAGGGTCAGTAAAAGTCCAGACACTCCAATTCTTTGAAATTAGGTTGCTGTTAGGTACCCTTGAGTCTGTTCCAACTCACAGCTACCTGGTGCTCAACTGAAGGAAACGCAGCTCGGAACTGTGCTATGCCCACAATCATTTTTATATTTAAACCCTCTGTTGCAACAACTGTGTCAATCCATCTTGTTGAGGGTCTTCCACTTTTTCACTAATCTTGAACTTAACCGAGGATGATGTGCTTCTTCAGGGATTGATCTCTCCTGACAACATGTCCAAAGGAGGTTAAGGTTTCTAGAAACAAATTTTGCTATTACTTTCATAATTTAGATTTTTCGTTGGGATACCCTGAGTGTCTTATGCTGAATTCTCTAGAAAACAAAACCAGGAAAGCACATAAATACGTACACAGAGATTTAAATCAAGGAAATGTTATGTGTAATTGTAGAGCTTCATGTTCCAGGTCTGTGGATCAGGATGGAGGCTTCCCTCCATTTACCCAGCTGCAGGGGATTTCATTGCTGATATCAACAGAATCCTGGCTCAAAGTTAAAAAGTCATAAAAATTTTTTATTGTGTATTATTAACTAAACAAAGGCATTCAACTATGTGGATCATAACAGACTATGATATGAGTAACATTGTAAAGGATGTCATTTGAAGAGAACAAAGGGATACTGCATGTCATGAACTCGGGGTTGTATCCTTTAGCCATGTTTATTCAATGTATATGCTGACAAGTAACCCAAAAAGCTAGGCTGTATGAAGAACAAAGCTTCAGGACTAGAGAAAAGACTAATTACCAAACTGAAACATGTAGATGGCACAAATTTGTTGCTGAAAGTAAGAAGAACTTGAAACACTTACAGAAGAAGATCAATGACCATAGCCTTCCATGTGGATTATACTTCAACATAGCCATTGCCATGGAGTAGATTCCAGGTCATACCTCAAAAGAAAAAAATACAAAAATCCTCACAGCTGGTTCAATAAGCAACAATAAATGAACAAAAGATTGAAGCGGGCCATGATTTCATTTTACTTGGATCCACAATCAACACCCAGCAGTCAAGAAATCAAAAGTCAAGAAATCAAAAGACGTACTGCACTGGGGAAATCTACTGCAAAAGAATTCTATCAAATGATGAAATACTAAGAGTAAGGTGCACCAGATCCATGCCTTAGTGTTTTCCATCACCTCATATCCATGCCAAAAGCTGCACCATGAATAAGAAAGACTGAAAAAGGACTGATGGCTTGGCATTGTGGTGTTGGTGAAGAATATTGAATACACTAATTTCTTTGGGAAGAAGCACAATCAAAATGCTCCTTAGAAGTGAAAATGTGAGACTTCACTCACATATTTTGGACACATAACTAGAGAGCACCAGTCCTTGGAGCAGGACATCATGCATTGTGAAGAAGAGGATCAGCAAAAAAGAAGAAAACCTATGATGACGTGGAATGACACAGTGGTTGCAACAACGGGCTCATGCACAGCATAGATCGTGAAGATGATGGGTGAGCAGGCAGCATTTCCTTCTGTTTTCCCACAGGGTCACCATGAGTCAGAACTGACTCACTGGAACTTAACAACAGTACCCATGTAGATGAGGTATATATACAAGACCAAGTGAACATATCAGCCCGTGGCTAGTATGAGAAGGCAGGGTGGGACAGGAAAGCTGCATGAATGGAAACAAGGAACCCAAGTTGAGAAGGAAGAGTATTGACACATCAAGGGTTTAGCAACCAGTATCACAAAACAATGTATAGATTCTTTAAATGAGAAGCTAATTAGCTTTGTAATCTTTCACCCAGAGCACAATAAGAAAAGGACAAAACACCCAAGTCAGTAAATAAAAAACAAACAAAATGAAAACAGCAAAAACCACAGAGAACACATTTGTAATTTCTCTAATATTGTTTTAGTAAGCTAGTGCTGCTCTAACAGAAATACCACAGAGTGGATGGCTTTAACAAAGGAAAGTTTATTCTTACACATTCCAGTAGGCTGTAAGCCCCAATTCAGGATGTCCGCTCCAGGGGAAGGCTTTCCCCCTTGTTGGCTCTGAACGAAAATCTAGTATTGCATCAGTCTTTGTCCAGGGAGAGTCTTGGCACAGGAACCTCAGGACTGAAGGACGCGATCTTCTCCCATTACTGTTTTCTCCATGGTGTTAGGTTTCCAATTCTCTACCTGCTTCACTTTCCTTTTATCTCCACAGTGGAGCGGAGAGATGATCTTATGAAGGGATTTACAGCCCCACTCTAATCCTTTAACATACAGCACAACAAAATCACAAAACGGAGGACAATCACAGAATACAGGGAATCCTGGCCCAAGCAAATTACTACACATATTTTTTGGGGGGGACACAATTCAATCCATGACAAATATGTAATTAAATTATATGTAATATCCAATAGAGTAGATTTAGAAAGTATGAAATGTGAGAAAATAATAGATTCTTATTGGCTTCTTTTGTCCCTAGGTGCTAAACAGAATATTGGAAGTTGTAGTTCACACAGAGACACCTCAGAAGAAAAGCTTGGTAATCTACTTTCAAACGATCAGCCATTGAAAGTCCTACAGAGCATAGTTCTACACTGAGACATACAGAGTTCCCATGAATCAGAGTTCATCCCATGACAATTGGTTATTTGTTTATGTATGCGAATAATATTCCCAGCAGGTAACCCCATACTAATAGACTTACTTGAATAGGCAGAATCTGGTGCTGGTGGATTAGGGAGATCAGGAGGTAGAATGGGGAGATTTTCACTGCATGTAAATTGTTTTGTTTTTCATAATGTGTAAACATTCCAGACAAAGAAACAAATGAGCAAACAACAACAACAAAAACCAAACCCACTGCTGTCGAGCCAATGCTGACTCTTATCCCGGCGGACAGAGTAGAACTGCCCCACAGGATTTACAAGGAGCTACCTGGTGGACTCAGACTGCTAACTTTATGGCTAGCAGTCCTAGCACTTAACCACTCCACCACCAGGGTTTTCCCTATACTACTAAGGTTTCCTAAATGCGTGAGAGTTGTATGTATCGGAGCCAACTAGATGGACTTGGCTTTAAGCATTTTAAAAACATAAAAAATTGTCCTCTTAGGGAGGAAATGGTGTTCTTAGATGTAAAAAATAGAAGTGCCAAAAGTATGATTTTCCCAACTGCTCAATTTTTGGTCTTAACCAAAAGCCTGACAGCCTGATTTGTAGACTGCAGCTGTTTTCAAACTGTCAGGATTTCATTTAGTAGTCAGCTGTTTAACCACCTCACCACCAGCATTCAGACTTGCAGTGAGGAAGATAATACCTTCTTTAGGTTACCAGCCATAAGTTCCAGCCAAAATCTATGGATTTTGTATAGAGGAATTAATCTATAATAGAGCTGGCAGTGATGGGATTCTGACCCACGCCTCTATAGGGATGTGGGAGCCTTGATCCAGTGCCTTAGGCTGCTAGGCAACACAATCACACATCAGGACAGCTTCACATCTATTCTTTACATAGAAACATGAATGTTTCCCAACATGTTATTCTTTTCCTAACAATTCTAAATGCTAGTTGTCCATACCACTGGTAAGTAACATCTAAAATTGATTAAAAACTACTACGTGCTACGCAGTCTCCTTATTTACCGTCGTTCAGTCCTCCTCGCTGCCTCAGAACATAGGTGCTTTTTACCGTGAGCTCCATTTTTCTTGTGGGAAATGTGAGGCAGAGCAGTGACAAAAACGGTGAATTTTTAATATTTTGCCGAGACAGCCTTCAAGTGGATTGAGAGAGAAATTGATAAAACATGAGAAACTTCTGTCATACATCTTTCCCGGTGTCATCCAGCAGATAGTGATATTTATAATAGAGCAGGAAACTTCACTCATTTGTGTATTTATATACTGGGGGTAAAATTCTGAAATAATTCAGATCAAAGTAAATTTTAACAAACTCAAAGAGATGGAAATCTGATGTGTGGTAGCATCAGTTTCTTTTGGAGCACAGAGGTGTATATTAAATAAAACTTAATGCTTCATCAGAAAAATCAGATGGTGCCCGTCCACCACCAAACGGGCAGCCACGATGGAGGACACGATGTCGAGTCCCTGGGGCAACACGAGGAAAAGAGATATGCAGCTCAAGAATTCTACTAAAGTATCAGAATTGATGGTCTGATAGCCTGCAGGGTCCCCTGAGAACATGGCCCCTAGATCTGTTTCTGGCCCTGACCAGATACCAGTATTGAGGTCAACTCTTCAGACAAGAATGAACTGGATTCACGGGCACAGTGTGGCATTATGGAATGTGTGCTTTATGGTTCTATGCATTTATAGGATGCTGTCCTACGGGTCTCTTTCTAGATGCTAGAGAAGAGGTGGAGAGGAGGGACAGGTGCTCATTAAGAGGATGCTAGAAACATGGAGAGAAAAGGAAGAATGTGCTGTCACTGAGTGAGGAGAGCAGATGGAGCCGCAGACAGGTGGACGTGCAAAATTGATGTCGATGGCACACTTCCACTTAATCACAGTTTAAAAAAAAGATTATAGCCTAGAAAACTCTATGGGGCAGTTCTGCTCTGTTATTTGGAGTCTTTATAAGTAAAGAATCAACTTGATCATATCTAATAATCACAATAGCTGGGCCTCACTCTCCCTTCCCATTAAAAAAAAAATGTAAATTCAGAGAAAAAAAAATAGCACTTCATAAATTTTAGGGAGGCTTGAAATCATTTGAACTGAGTGCTTTGCCAAACAGCGATAATTTAAGTGCCCTCTTAGCGCAGTAGGCAGCAAGTCAATCTCATAACCTCAAGGTCCTGAGTTTGACCCTCAGAGAGGGCACTTAGTAGCTTTTGGCTCTTCTACATAAACTGACTTGAAGGCAGGGGAACCTGGTAGTAAGGAAACTTATTTCACTTATTAAGCGTCTCAGTATGAAAAGCACATTCCAGAACTATCTCCCAGTTTCATGGGATGCTAATTCTAAGCGAGCCTGTAAAAACGGTGAATTTTTAATATTTTGCCGAGACAGCCTTCAAGTGGATTGAGAGAGAAATTGATAAAACATGAGAAACTTCCGTCATACATCTTTCCCGGTAGTTGCAAGAAAAAATAGGCAAGGCAGTTTACAAGGCTGACACCTTGCAGGGGGATAAAGAGGTAGAAAGTCCTTGGAGCAGAAAGTGTTTTTTTTGGGTCAGCAATCTCTTTACTAAATGTTTAGAAATGTCTAATGTCTAAATGTTTAGAAATGGTGAGATTTGAAACAGTGAGTTGTCTCTCTGGTTAATTGTCAGATCTGCCAAAAGATGGGTTAATATTTCAAGGAGAATTTTTATGATATTTCTGTCATGAGACAGGGATAGCTCAACAGGAGTGTATCCTTTCCTGGAGAGGATTTGAAAGTATGCATACTCATCCAATGTCTTAGAATTTCCAACACTTCTGTGCTTTTCTCATTTTTCAAGCACATTTTGTGTGTTCATAGTTATTCAACATGTTCTCTGATGCATTGCTTTGAAATAGTTCCCACTTCTACACCCTGTGTCTCCTCACCATCCTCACCACCTCAGGAACCTGTGGCAACACACAGAACAAAAAGAAAAAAGAAGGACAGAGAGAAAACAGAATTGTCTTGTTCAGAATTTCCCCAATTTCAAGCAAGAAGCCCTCTACCACATTAATGGGCTCACTAATCCTCTGTTCCATTTTCCAGTGTCATTGAAGAGCCTGCCAGGAACAAGGGCTGAAAGAGGAGAAAGAGATCAGAACTGATCCTTTCATTTGATAGTCACTTAGTTCTCCAAAAAGTATTTGGAGCCTGAAACAGACAGATGTTTCCAAGCAGAACGTCTCCCTGTTTATCTGTTCTTCCCCCTTGTCACACTCCCTGAATCCTCTACCAACTCATCCACTGTCTCTGAAAATTGAATCCCATTTTCAGACATGGATGGCAATTGATAGAATTTTGTCTGAGTAAGTGAATAATATAGGGTAAGTTAAGATTAAGTATTTGAAAACACAGCAGCTATGACAAATATTTTGAAAGAGCTACGAAAACAAAGTGTTGTAGATTGCCAAAATAGTTCAGATGAAGAAAGTAAAACTGGAGATCCAAAGGACATTGGTCTGGTGCTGTGTTTCTGCAAGTTAATTGGGCATAATTTCCTCTTAAAAAGTAATTCCAAGACTTTGCATTCCAATAGAACTGAATAGTACAGCTATCCAACATAGAACTATTAAAAACAACAATTACATCTGCCTAGGAGCCGTGATGATGCCCTGATTCAGCATTTGTCTACTAACAAAAGGTCAGTAGTTCCAGCCCTCCAGCTGCTCAGGAAGAGAAGAGTGGGATAGTCAGGTTCCATAAGGATTTACAGCCTTGAAAATGTGTGAGGCAGTTCTACCCCATGCTACAGTGTAGCTGTGAGTCAGAATTGACTGGGTGGCGATGGATTTGATTTGGTCTGGTTCTTCGGTCTTCAGTGAAGTGCTAATTGACATTTTATGTATTTTATTTAAAGTATTAAAAATAAGGAACTGAAATCTAATCAGGAAACCTAGGAAGTGCTGCAGCAAGCAATCTAATATGCTACATACTGTTGCACTTAAGATTCATTTCTGTTCTGGTATTGCTATGTGGAGTAGGGGAAGTGTTTTTAACCACCAAAGGAAAAGAAAAAAAAGCTTCAAAATTCTGTAGAAAAAGAATGACTACACTAAACGAGGAAGGTCCCTGGGTGCCACAAAGGATTTGCATTCGGTAACCTAATGGTAACCAAAAGGTTGGCTGCTGGAATTCACCCAGCAGCACTGTGGAGGAAAAGTCCTGGCAACCTACTTCTTTAAAAATTGTTGATTACTATCCAGGTGATTGTGACTCATGTTGAGCCCATGTGGTAACCCTGTATGTTGGCTGTCATCTTAAATGAAGCAGACGGCCAGAACTTTTCTTCCACTAGAACCACCAGTCTTGACCGTAGCAGTCAAGTGCAGCTGTGTCCCTAGTCATCTGTAAAAGATCAAACCCCAGACAGAAACCCATTGCCCTGGAGTCCATGCCGACTCAGAGCTGTAATCTGTTATCTTTCCTGGAGCTGACTGGCTGTCTTCTTTCACCGCACAGCCACTGGTGGGTACAACTGTCAATGTTTTGGATGGCAGCCCAGTGGTTAATCACCAGTGCAGCTGCGCACAGGAAACCTACAGGAGCAGCTCCACTCCGTAACACATGGAGTCTCCAGCAGTTAGAATCATTTGCTGACAACAGAGGAGCATCCCTCCAGCACCAAAAGGGAATGTCTTACTTTCCTCTGTTCAAATTTCGTGCATTTTTTCTATCTCCCACATAGCAATCCCTAGATTCCAACAAAACATCAGTGTGTGTACTGATTTGTTCAAGACTAAAATGTACATGACATGATGTAAGAATTGCTACACCCACAGAACTATTTGAAAAACAAAACAAAAACTGCCGCACGGAGTTTAATATTTGCTCGTTTTGTTTTGTCTGTTTTGTCTTGCAGCAAGGAAAAAGCACCATGGAAACATTTACTTTACTCCGTTCTCTCTTTTTTTCTCCCATGTGTATATGTTATCCTTTCAAATACCTTCGATTCATTTGTTTCTCTTTGTATTTCATTTTAGAGCTTTTTCACAAACATTTAGGCTAATTGTATTCATTTGGTTCTTTTGTAGAACATTAATACGTGTTCAAGAGTGAAAAGCACAGAAAAAGTTATATTCAAACAAGTTCTCACAGTAGATTGTATCCTGGGAGTCACGCAGGCAATGAGATGCAATCGTGAAGGCTCTAGAAATCTAGCAAATAATGCCTATCTTTCTAGCACTGAAATATCCTACTCTAATGTGTATCCCTGTCCAACAGTGCAGTATATAAGTTTGGAAAAAGCAGAACTGAGTATAAAGAGATTTTTTCTTTATTCAGTCCCTGAAAACTTGAAGTCTGGTCATGAAGATCCCTCAGAATAGTAGATTATCTAGGGATGTTGATCAGTCATACAGTGTGTGCTTAGTACGCGTGAACAACAATGCTCACCAGGTTATTTGTTGTCATTTCTATTATCTACACATTCTCTCCAACCACTCTCCACAGTCACTGATGTATGGGCCACTGTCTTTACAGCGCAAAGACTAACAATTCCCTCTAAAACGATTTGGAGGAAAGTTGAATGTTAAGATGCTAGGAAATCTGAAAGAAGAAAAACCTGCTCAGGCAGCTGGGGAAAATCCATGTTCTTTCTTTGGGCTGGACAACAAGGATTCTCACATAATGCTAGAAAAAAAACAGAAAGCAAACCCACTGCCACCCAGTCCAGGCGGAATTACGGTGACCCTGTAAGACAGCCTAGAACTGCCCCATAGACTTTTCAAAGGGCACCTGGCTGGTTTGGACTGCCGACCTTTTGGTGAGCAGATGTAGCAGTTAACCAGTACAACACAAGAGTTTCTTAAAGACCTTCTGCCTCCTGGTCAGGAATTGAACACCAGCCTCCCAAGTAACAGGCAGAGATACTGCTATATTAAGGATGACAGCGCCTTGTAGCTTCTCCAAAAGAGAGCTATTTCATTGTCTCACCTTCTCTGGCATGTTTTAAAATATTGTAAGTTATGTGTTTTACTTAGGTTTGGGCTGAGGAAGCAAAGACTCTGCCGTGTCTTGTGTACCTCTGATTTGTGAACATGAAGAAGCCATTGGAAGAGTATTCTAACATCTTTGTCCTTCTGTAGGGAACCCAGTCTCTGGGTGGGAAGAAAGAACTTACAAAAGAATCTGAAACATTTTTGGAGGAAATACTTAAAAAGCTTATAGCCCTACAAGTGTGGATTCCAACTCATTGCAAGCCAGTAGGACAGAGTAGAACTGCCTCACGGAGTTTCCAAGCAACACCTGGTGGACTTGAATTCCCCTGCCTTCTGCTTAACAGACATAGCATTTAACCACTATGCCCCCACAGCTCTCTCAGTGTTGACCAAACCAAACCCACTGGCGTCAAGTCAATTGCGACTCATGACACTGGAACCAAAATCTGGTTAAAGCAGAAAACCTCAACTCTTTGTTCATCAGGGACTGAGGTTTGGAAGCTGTGCAGACACTGGAAGGGATTATATTAAAATCATTTTGCAGACAGTCTTCAGCTGCTGCAACTTCCTCATTCATTCCAGTGAGGCCAATTCTAAAAGACAAGCTGTACCAGAGAACATTTGTCTTTTATTTTCCATTTGCTTCTTTATTTTCTCTTATGTCCAGAGGCCCACTTTTAGACCACAACCCTCTGGCACTCACATTTATTTGTCTTCTGGTTTCTCTAGCCTTCTTAACCTTGATTCACACATGAAAATAAGATTTACCAAAAGAATTTTAATTTTACTTTGTTGTTCAGCTATTGCAGCCCCTAGGTGACGAAAATAGTTGACACATTGGGCAGATACCTAGAGTGGGATGCTGGAACTTACCCAGAAGCCCTGAGAATAAAGACTGGACCATTTACATCTGAAACAACTCAGCCATTGAAGACCAGGTGGAGTACTGTTGTATCTGACACACATGGGATTACAACACATAAGGATCAACTTAATCAACTGGTTTGTGTGTTTTATTTTAGCTAATAAAGGTAAGCTAAAAATACAGAAAACAGGCTCAATTAACATCATTTTAAACTAACAAACTATAAAAGTAAATGACAGTATTTCCTGAGATTTGTAGATTCTCTTGGGTTTTAGGTGTCAGTCCAGTCTTACAATATCAGAAGCAACAATACTTGGCCATTAAATGACCAGCACCACATTCCACTCCATCGGTTCCTCAAATTGTTTCTACTTTTTTTAATGGGAGAGCTTCAAGGTCCTTACACAGCCATGTTGATACAAAGGTTTCTAATGCCACAGAAAACAAAACACAGTTCTCATAAGGCATCAATCTGGAGATTACAACTTGAACAGCACTAATGAAGACACAAGATGTACTGGAGGTGAGATGATGCCCATAGGAATCCTGCTTTCTTCTTTTTGTTTAAATTGAGTCTTAGTGCACAAATAGTAAAATGCATACAACGTAGTTATTCAGCTTAGTGAGTTATTGCATACATGTATCTCATAAAACCAACATCCAGCCCAAAATAAAGAATTTTTCAGCTCTCAGAAGCTCCGTTGTACGTATCCCCATCAATGCCAGTCTTCTGACCTCTACCACCTTTTGTTTTGAATTACTATAAATGCGATCACACAATATGTGTTCATTTGTGTATAGATTCTTTCACTCAGCATGCTTTCATTAGATACATCCATCATGTGTCTTTTTTATTGTAGTAGGTTTTTTATTGTTGTCATATTTCATCGTATTAATACTTGTACATCACAATTTTTCATTCATTTTCCTGTTGGTGCGTGTATAAAACAACTAGTGCTGCTATGAACATTTTTGTACGTATCATTCAAGAATAATAAATACTCATTTTTCTTTGGCCTAAATGAAGCTGTGGAGTCTCGGGACTACAGGTTTTATACATATTTTGTTCCAGACTATATTTCTAAAGAGGGTCCAACTGCGAACGTGCCCGTTCTCAGTGCCATCTCAGCTATGCATACAGGAGTCAGTCGTTCGGTCTGTCAGCAACAGCTCCTATTTGCAGTCCTTTCATCTCAAGCCATTTTGGTAAAGAGGAGTATTGTTTCATTGTGTTTTTAATTTGGATTTTCTTTAAAATTAATAACATTCAACTGTTGCAACCTACTAGACTCGCTGCGGGGTTGGCCGAGGGCCACAGATCGCCTTCCGGATGGAAAAAAAGGAACTTAAGGAAGTCAGGTGTAGTCGTGGCCGAGTGGTTAAGGCAATGGACTAGAAATCCCTTGGGGTTACCCCGCACAGGTTCGAATCCTGTCGACTACGGACTTCTTGGCACCGTGGTGTTGCATGGTTAGAAGTGGCGCTTTGGAAGCCTCATGGGGCAGCTAACTGTCTCGTATGGTTACTGTGAGTAACAGTGAATCCTCTAGCTATTTGGAGGTTATTTTGGATGTGGAGGAACCAAACGAGAAACCTGGTCTCTCACTGTGGTATTTCGAGCCACTTCTCTCTCCCCGTGTAGTTCATAGAGAAGGGTGCTGAATAAGTGGTCCACACTGTCTAAAACTTTTCTCTGCGACCTTGTCAGGGAAATCGAGGTTTCATCTGCGGTATCTGCACCATCTCTAAATTGGAGGCTCCATTCCCTCAAAGGAGGGAAGAATACTATCCTAGAATGTTAAGTAGTGCCCTGACCTAGAGAAGAGCTGAGTACACGGCCAAAACATCAGAGTAAGCCACATATTGTTGGAAGGATTTTCCAGCGCTGCCCTTGGAATGGAGGAATATTCTGCTTGAGTCTCCTCTTGCTTTACCAAATGCTATTCCTGTGCTTTTTGGTCAGGAGCAGCACAAATTACTGGTGATCTAGCAATACGTGGAGGTGTTTGGCCGTGGCTGGAATTCTTCCTCACATCAATTTTAGCGCTTTTCAGTGCTTCCCTGTTAGTGCTTTACAAAGTTGTCAGTGCCATGTGGTTGCAAGACACAGGGATCGGGCCCTAATAAAGGAAGGAAACCTCACTCTCATTCCCTAATGTCAGCAAAACAACTGCTGATATGCTCTTCAACATTTTGTTGCAGGCACTTTTCCTTCTCCAAGGGATGTGCGTGAGCGTGTTTCCCTCCCATTTTGTTGGTCAGCTGGTTAGTCTCTTGAGTATGTCTCTCTGTATTCACTATACTCTTCTGAATATTGTTGGTTCAGTACAGGAATTGAAATGCACTGGCAGTTGTCAAACACAGAAAGTGATTATACTAACTAATTTAGGTTTAGTTTACCATTCACTTGCTCACAGCAATGCAGTCATCATACACCGTCAGTGGCTGCCTCTTCTCCATTGTCTTCCCTTTGTTTATTATCAGCAATAGTGAAGGCCAGTGGTAAAGCTTAGTATTTTTCAGCTGAGCTTCTTCTTAAGTGACAGATCCTTCCGCAATACAGTGTACCTGCAGCCTGCTCAACCTCCACCGAGAAGTTTCCTTCACTATATCTCTCTCCTGCCAAATTCAAGGGGATGACAGGAGTAGAGAGCTATGTGAGGGTATGAAAGAGCTAGAAGAGAAGGTGAAAGAAAATTTGGTAATAGGATGAACAGAATTTCGATGGCCCAGGAGGTGATTTGAGACTACCAGGGTTGCCTATGTATCCTCTACTGTCTCTACAAGTGCAGGAAGCCAGAAAGTGCCACTTCTCCTAAGAAAAATAGACCCCGATGTCTTTCCAATGGGAAGATACAGCTCTTTTTACCAAAGACTTCTGTGGCTTCCAGAAAGCTTAGCAAGTCTTTCATTTCTGGAAATAATTTTCTGGTTTGTGAATGCTGGAAGAACGAGGGTTTCCTGAGAAATGCTTTTTCCCTGGATAGCACCCAAACACTTCTTCATGGTTAACAAAGAGTTAGGATGCCAGATGTCAGCGGTTGGGATCACAGATCTCCGTGACTAGTCATGGGACCGGCATTCTGCTGACTAGCATTA
Organism: Heterohyrax brucei; assembly: GCA_028571685.1. Taxonomy (NCBI): domain Eukaryota; kingdom Metazoa; phylum Chordata; class Mammalia; order Hyracoidea; family Procaviidae; genus Heterohyrax; species Heterohyrax brucei. The sequence goes on along the minus strand of CM053144.1, from coordinate 43,912,116 downwards.
AGTGGATGGGTGTGAAAGTGTAGGAGGAGTGAGGAAAAAAAAAATAGAAGGAAACTTTTCCCCTGAATCTGCTGATTGTCCACTGACACAGGCATGGGTGAGGGAAAAAAGAAAAAGAAGACTCAAAAGGAATCTGGGCAAATCTCTTCCACCTCCTACTTTCCTGTTTTCTCTTCCGTGCTTCTAAATAATGATGAGAAATTGTGGTAAAGGAGAACTGTGACTGGTAGAGTGTTGTTGTGTCACGGTCAGCAGGTGCTGAGTGAACATATTCTTTCACTCCTTGTCCTCTTGCCCTTACTGGGCTTAAACAGTCAGGTTGGCAGGCCCCAACGAGTGTCACCAACTAGGGTCCAAGTGAGTAATTTTCATATGATTTCTTCTTTCTTTGAGTAGAAAGAACACAAGTACAGGTGTTCACAAATAGAAGAAGAAAGCATCTAAACTAAAGGTGAACATAATACACCCCAACACACTGGGGTGGATCATGGAAATGATGGCTGGAGGTGCTGGGGATCGAACCCAGGGCCTCGTGCATGCTAAGCACGCGCTCTACCACTGAGCTACACCCCCTGCTGGCTTATGTTGTGAAACTACCATCTAACAGCATGGTCTGCAGGTGTTTCAAATCGAAGTTTTCAAAAGTCAAAAATCCATTATATTTAACCCTTGTATTCCTGGATTGAAACTTACCTTGGAGCCATGCCAGGAGAATGGGGGTGGTGGTGGTGGTGGGGACACTCTGAGATCTCCTGGAAGTCACTGACTTCTCCAAGGGCTGCTTTTAGCTAGCTGCCTGAGTATCGGTCTCTTCCAGTCCTTCAGGACCGGAATCTATGAATTGTTACTACCATATTAGAAAGACACCTGTCTCTGAACAAGAATGCTAAGAATAGCTGGCTCGAGAAAGGGAGTGAACATGAGAGAGTAGCAGGTTTTATGTCTGAGGATGAAGAAGGACGCTGAGTGGAGGACAGAAGTAGCCGCAGGTGACTACATGGTAGAGAGAAGAAGAATAGCGTTTAGAAACGAGTCTGAAAGGATAGGCTACGAACCGTTTTCGAGGTAGAAAGTGACTAAGTACTCTTATTTACACTACTTTCTGGAAGCACTTGGAAAGAGAGAGAATAAAGTAAGTGCTGTCACAGTACATGTCCCACAAGGTACGAATAGTTTTGCCAAAAATTTTGTAACTGAATAAGCCTCACTGCTCTTTCTATCGCTCAGCTTGTTGAGAAGCCGTTGCGTGGTTCATTGTATCTGGAAAGCAGTTGCTGGTATCGGAGAGTTTGGGGAAAAAACCACAGGGAGGCGGTGTTGTTCTGATTCCGCGTTCGAGCATCGCAGGGTGGAGCTTAGAAGCAGAATCCACCACTTCCTCACCATCTGCTGCGAAGTAGAACATCTTGTGTTTGCAGAGACTTAATTTTAGCCTATTTGGGCTTAACGTACAAGGGGAAGAATGAGAAACAAAGGTCAAGCAGTGATCAAACATTTTCAATTTGAATAGACTCTTGCTGAACCCATTGAACTTCTGCAGAGTTCATTGCACCAGGCCGCTAGTCTGAGAATCTAGAATTCAGGACCTTGTTCTAACTAACACACAAAAGGCTACTCAATCCAGCTTTCTCCTGAAGCAGCTCCGGGAATAGTTACAGTGTATTTTACTGCTCACATACTCTCTTTTCTCACTAGAAGTGTAAAGAGCAAGATTTCAAATGTGGAAATTCAGATCTGCAATATCATCTGAGAGCTATTCATTCAGTATGCACAAAGTATTATTTTTCTGTCCACTGTTAAAGAGATGAGCAAAACAGAGACTTAAGAACTGAAGAGGATGCGGCAGTATTCGTAGGTTAAGGCTGATGACTTAACTTAAATTTGGAAATTTTAAGAATGTTCTCAAGTCTCTGAACTGTGGAGATTCTAGGTCCTTTCTTTTGGGAAAGGAAGTGTGGACTTTACCTCTTGTTCTTAGGTAGTTTTATTTTTCTCCGGGGTTACTGGTTAGGATTGGAAAGGGGAGAGAAGGAGTTTGACATGGGACTTCATTTATTTAGGATACTTACAAATTTAAGTTGCAAGTTCACCTTAATTATTATAAGCCCATTGATTCCGGTTGATAGAGTATTACAAAGATTGGTAACCTGAAGATCCTGTATACAGTATGCGGCTATAAGAGTGTGGGGTCTCTGCAGAGAGGCAGAGTGAGCCATGAAGAATGTCCATCATAATTGGAAGATTTGGAACTCCATAAAGATATTCATTGAAAACCAAGGGATAAGAATTTTCTCAGACTCTACTGATTACCATTATCTAAGAACTTCTTAGATGATCAAAGAAAAAGCAACCTCTAGGCGATATGACTTATATCTCTTCTTTATCAACTTCCGCCTCAATAAGAATCTCTATGTTCATGGGAGTCACATGAAGTCCCCTTGTATCTTGGAAGACCTCCATTTTTCTAACAGAATTTACTTCTTAGGTTATCCAGAAGACAGTTGACCAGAGCAATGAAAAGTGAGGGGAGTACAGAGAAGCAAACGTTTCCTTGAAAGAGACTGTTAAACAGATGTCAGACACAAAGATAGGCTGTTATCTGCATACAGACAGAATGATGCAACAGGGACTAATTTAGCTCTGAGTGTTGTGGGAGCACAGTTAGGAAGTTTTGAAATAACTGTGAAGTTAAATTTTTGATACTGTGGCTACAGCAACCTGGACTCCACATGCACCCTTGTGAGTTCCTGGTATGCAGGAATGTACAGAAGCTTCTTGATAAATCAAGTTGTATTTGAAAAATTCAGAAGTGTATTTTACATATTATTTGTGAGAACGTCCAATCTACTGTGCACATGACTGTTTGAACATCTCATCAAAGGGTAAGAATTCTGAAATTACAGGATTTGACAAGACATTAACCGTGAGCTTAGTGGAGGAAGGATACATATGGTCTCTGTGTTCTATTTAGGAAATCCATTACCTTCAAATTGTATGTATAATTTACATAGGTCCGGGGAAGAATAGAAATTAAAATATTTTGGAAAGATTGTCAAAAGGATTGTCAAAAACTGAAAAGCATTTTGAAGGTAAAGAGTTACAGATTATGTTCTGAATTTTACAGACAATATTTTGTTATATACTCTAGAATCCCCGTAAAATGGCTGATAGAAGAACCATAACCACCACACCATGGATTAGTTTCTAGACTTTAAATCAAACTGTTCGTGTCACTCCTGCAAGCTGAAATAAGAAGAGACTGGGGAAAAAACAACAAAAAGAAGTGTAATCACGAAGCCGGCCAAGCCAAGTGCCATGAGTAACCATGAAAGGCCCAGAATTAATGCAAAAGATAAGAAACATAGCGGGAACTTGTAATTCAAACTTCCTTGCAATTACGGTAAGATTCACTAATGTCTTGAAGAAAGAAAGAAAAACCTATAAAGCCCAAACCCATTGCTGTCTAGTCGGATCAGACTCATAGCAACCCCTAGAGATCAGAGTAGAACTGCTCCCACAGAGTTTCCAAGGAGCGGCTGGTGGATTTGAACTGCTAATCTTTTGGTTAGGAGACATAGCACTTAACCCACTATGCCACCAGGGTTTTCAAGTACCTGTAGACATCAAGATAAATGATTCCAAAAAAGTAATAAACTGAGAGGGTAGGGTAATGATCATCAGTGATTACACAGACTTGCTCCCATGTCTTTTGCTTACTCATTTTGAGTTTCCAAAGCATCTTTAATGTTCATTAGTGAGTTGCTAAAGGAGAGACTTTACCTCCATCGCTTCTCCCTTGTAGCAGCATCTCAAGAATTAACCACTGGAAGTCAATTCAAGAGTCTTCCACTTGTTACACAATAATAAATAACCATGAAGTGACTCCAATCCTCAGCCCTCTGTATCTGGGTTCAGACACTTTATTCATTATACCACATGGCCAGTATAGTAAGGAAGATGTATACACTTATACGTGAAAGTGTTGATAAGGAAACATTTTCTGTTTTCCAATTTTAGACTTTGCAATGGGTGGAAATTTTAACAGCATTCAAAAAAGGAAATAAATATCTGAAACCAGTTACTTACAATTAATAAACTGATACTATGAGATGATCAGAAGTGACATTTCTTCAAGGACATTCTTGCTTAAGTCACTTATAATGATGATGCATTTAGGTGGAGGATTATGAGCCAAGAACTGTACTCTGCAATGAAGTGTTGCAGATGGCAGCACGAGAAGGGTCATTAGATGCTGATATGTTCAGACCTTTTCTGTCTCAAAGATAATGTGGCATTGTTCCAAAGAAAAAGATCTGGAAGCTGAAAGAAGAGCCTCCTTTGTATAAAATGTGTGCTTTTAACACGGGGAAAATATTTTACCATAATACATCCATAATGTTTAAAACTTGATCCTCTACTAAAAGTTAGAAGAATCACCTAATACAGACATTAGACTATGTGTTGAATCCCCAACCAACTTAGAAGAGTGGCACCCATGGTGAGAGCTATTTGGTGACTTTTGAGATACTTCAAGTGGTGAGAAGAGTGCCAGCACAGCTCAGAGGGATATTTGTCTCATTCGTGTGCTAACTAACCTCTAAGTATTTTACCTAAAAGTCGTTCCCTAGTTTTCCTGTGGATTGATCCACAAAATAATTCAAAGTGATTTTGTGTGACCCGTCCCCGACTCCACCTTTTATATTCATAGGTGAGGATAGGTGAGTAACCACAAATTCCTAAAGTTAATCACGAATTCTCTCAGTTTTCACATAGCCTTGGTTTCTTGGAAATAATGGTATTTTGACATTTCCTGCTGTGTCTTTCCTTCATAGAGAAGTTAAACTTTCCTTCACTCCAAAACTTCTCCATTTGTTTCCATATCCCTTGTACAGTATTTTTACCAAGTTTAGGTCATTTAGGTCATTTCTCCTTTCTCTGCCTTCCAAGAGTGCAGCCAAGCCAAGTGCAAGAAAGATGTTATTTACAAGACAATGTAGAGAGATATGAAGAAGAGGAGCATGAGTGTTGCTAGGAGAAAAATAGATGCAGGTGAACATGAAGCCCTCTAGATCTAGCAATGTGATTTGAAACCCGGTGGTACTTTGTCTAAATTACCAGGTCTGTTTCTCAAAGACAAAAGACAAAATAGAGAAAGAGAAATTCTCTTAGTAAATATAACATCTGTCTGAAACAGAAATCTTCTTGGCCAGCAGGAGAATTACAGGAAAGGGATTATAGAACCAGGGCATAAAATTAACTGGTCTACAGAAAACCTATATTAGACACCCAGTGAAAACCAAATTCAGGAGCCTGGGGAGCTCAGTTGGTAGAGCATCAGACTTTTAATCTGAGGGTCCAGGGTTCAAGTCCCTATCCAGGTAGTATTATCCTTTCATTCTAGGTACTTCTCTTGCAAGACCTGTTGCCATTGCTTTTCTTCTTGGAGAAACCTAAACCTATGTTTATTATAGGCATCTTGACTCCTCCCTTCTGCTCTTTGCTCAACAAGAATCCAAACAAGAGTAAAGAGAGCAGGGAAAGGACGAGCAGTTCACCACTCAGTTACTATTGGAAAGGTTGCAGTCCAAAACCCACAGGATCTCTCACCAGATAGGCCTGGTAATCCGCTCGTGTAAAGCGAAGGCCTTAGAAAAACTGCGGAGCAGTTCCACACTGTACACACAGGGTCAGTAAAAGTCCAGACACTCCAACTCTTTCAAAAGAATTTCTTGTTGTTGTTATGTCCCCTTGATCCTGTTTTGACTCACAGCGACCCTATGCTCAACTGAACCAAATTCTTCTTGGGGCTGCACTATGCCTACAACTGTTTTTATCCTTAAGCCCATTGCTTCAGCCACTGTGTCAATCCATTTTCTTGAAGATCTTCCTCTTTTCCGCTGACCCTCCTGACAGCATGTCCAAATGAGGTTATGGTTTCTAAAAACAAACTTTGCTGTTACTTTCACAACTTAGATTTTTCATTGGAATTCCCTTAATGTCTTAGGCTGGGTTCTCTAGAGAACAAAACCAGTAAGACATATAAATATATACAGAGAAATTTATGTCAAGAAACTGGCTCATGCAATTGTAGAGGTTGATGTCCCAGGTCTGTGGATCTGGTTGGAGGCTTCTCTCCATTCATCCAGCTGCAGGGGCTGAAGAATCCAGGATTTACAGGTGAGAGAGCACAGCTCCTACTCTTAGACTGTAGAGATCAGTTAATTCTAAATTCTTCAGATAAGCTCAGAGCTCAAATCCCAAGAGCTTGAGGTCGGACTAACAGGAGGCAGCTACAGGATCCAGAGCAAGCAAAACCCCTGATGTCTTTTTACCTATGGATGCAGACTACACCTCCAGGAAAACTTCCTTTAAATTGATTGGCTACTCACAGCAAATGCAATCATAGTAATCAAGTATAAACACTGAGAATCATGGCCCAGCCCAGATGACACACAATCCTAACCATCACAGTGAGGGTTTCTGACAAATGAACTCCATTAAGAGATCACCAAGTATGTGTCATGGAAACTCACAGCAAGTAACCATTTGGAGGAGGTGGAAGGGAAAGAAAAAAATCCTAGGAATGTTGAATTCAGCTAGAGTCTCCCTTAAAAGTATTGCTCCCTTAAAATCCTACAATGCCAATACTCAGCACTGTAAAGACTCTAATCATATAATCAAGGTATAACACTTCTTCGGGGAAAGGGGAGGAAAAGTGGGGCTGGCTAGCTACTCTGAGTCCCTGATCCAGGCACAGTACTCTTAAGGCAAACAGCCTCATGGCTCCAACGAACCACTGTTGCGCCCTATACTTCTCTAAGGCCTGAATTCAGGAACAGTAGGCTATCTACTTGCAAAGTCTTTTACCCGGCCCTTGCACCCTGAGATGAACTCTGTCCTTACCTCCTCTCCCACTATGCATCCCCTCAGGACCCTCACAGGGGCAAGAACCTGGCTGTGGACCTCAGCACAGCTCTGCATGCCCAAAGGTCTCTACTGGGACTGTAGAAGGGCTATGGAAGCTGGAGTGACTCAGCAGGGCCCAGGTTCTCAAGGACATGCAGTGACCGAGATACCTGAGAGGATGAGTGGAGGATGGGCAGGGCAGGGGAAGAAAGCCTCAGGGACCCTATCCAAACCACCTTGTTGAGTAGAGAGCAAGCAGAAGGAGCAGGATGCTTAGTCTCTAAGAGATTTTATTCCTTGGCTGTGTTTTACACTTTATGATATCCAGGAATCATCAAGACAGCAAAAGACAAGAAAGTTCTCTAGCATCACTCCTTGATGGATCAAAAACCAAAGTCTTTCCCCAGTGTTGGCATCTCATCCCTGAGTCTCCCACAAACTTCTCAGTCACCAAATTCCTCCTTGAATACCAACTAAGATATTTCAACAAACAAATGCAGTGCTGGATGCACCACTAGTCTTTTAGCTTAGAAAACTCCTTGGAAGAGCCCTACCTGGCCAACCGGCTGTAAAAGATTCATACTTATACCTATTAAGAAGAAAGGTTATCCAACAGAATGTGGAAGTTGTCAAATAATATCGTTAATATCACAGGAGAGTAAAATTTTACTGAAGATATTAAAAAATAGCTGCAGCAGTACATCAACAGATAATTGCCAGCTCTGCAAGGTGGATTTGGAACAGGACATAGAATGAAGGATTTCATTGCTGATATTGGGTGAAATCCTGGCTGAAAGCAGACAATGTCAGCAAAATGTTTACTTGTGTATTACTGACTATGCAAAGGCATTCAGCTGTTCAGATCATAACAAACTACAAGTAGCATTGTGAAGAATGAGATCCAGAAGCAGTTGTTCAAAGAGAACAAGTAGATACCACAAGTTTTAAAGTCAGTGTTGTATCCTTTAGCCCTGTTTATTCAATGTGTATTCTAAGCAGATAACCCAAAAATCTGGGTTATATGAAGATCAAAGCTTCAAGAGTGGAGAAAGACTCATTATCAACCTGAAGTATGCAGATCACACAACTCTATTTGCTGAAAGCAAAGACCATTTGAAACACCAATGAAGATCAAAGACCACAACCTTCAATATGGGTTATACTTCCCTGTAGCCATTGCCATAGAGTAGATTCCAGCTCATACCTCAACAGAAAAAATAAAAAAATTCCTCACAGCTAGGTCAATAAGCAACATCATGATAAATGAACCAAAGAGTGATGTGGAGCAGGATTTCACTTTACTTGGAACCACACTCAACATCCACAGAAGCAGCAGTCAAGAAATCAAGACAAAGATGTTACCTTGAAGACTAAAGTGCACCAGATCCACGACTGGTGTTTTCTGTCAGCTCACATGCATGTTGAAATTTACACAATATATAAGGAAAACTACAACAGAAATGATGCCTTTGAGTTCTGGTGTTAGTGAAGAAGGTTAAATATATCATGGACTGTCTAAAGAATGAACTAATCTGGAAGGGAAGAAGCAAAACCAAATGCTACTTAGAAGTGAGGTTCGTGAGACTTCACTCACATGGTTTGGACACATTTTCCAACAGCAGCAGAATAATACTTAGTATATCATGGACTGCCTAAAGAATGAACTAATCTGACAGGAAAGAAAGAAAACCAAAATTCTACCTAAAAGTGAGGCTGGTGAGAATTTGCTCAGATATTTTGGACACATTATCAAACAGCAACAATCCCTGGAGAAGAATGTCATGCTTTGTAAAGAGGACCAAACAAAACCAAACCCACTGCTGTCAAGGCATGGCCAACTCATAGTGGCCCTAGAGGTCAGGCTAGAACTGCCCCATAGAGTTTCCAAAGGGTGCCTGGTGGGTTTGAACTGCTAGCCTTTCAGATAGCAGATGTATCACTTAACCTGCTGCATCACCAAGGTTTTCACTCAAAAAGAGAAGACAACCTACAACGAGGTGAGATGACAGAGTGGTTGTCACACTGGAGTCAAGCACAATGATCATGAAGATGATGCCCCAACAAGCAGCGTTCCCTTCAGTTTCCCACAGAGTCACTGTGAGTCAGAACCGACACACTGGAACTTAACAACAATAGCCATGTAGATGAGGTATATACACAAGACTGAGTGAGCATACCAGCCAGTGGCAAGCATGAGAAGGCAAGATGGAACAGGAAAACGAGATCAATCTAAATGAGGAACCTAAAGTCAAAAAGGAAGAGTATTGAAACATCAACGGTTTAGCAACCAGTGTCACAGAACGGTATGTGTATTGTTTGATGAGAAACTAATTTGCTTTGTAACTTTCACCTAAAGCACACACACACAAAAAGACAACGACCAAACCAGTAAATAAAAAAAAATTAGCAAAATGAAAACAACAAAAACCATGGAGAACATATTTGTATTTTCCCTAGTTTTTAATTCCCCCATATGTAATATCCAACAGAGCAAATTTGGAAAGTATAAAATATGGGCAAAATAGTAGATTCCTGTTGGATTTTTTTGTCTCTGGCACTAACCAGAAGATTGGAGTTGTAGTCCACTCAAAGTCATGTCACAAGAAAAGCCTGGTAATCTACTTCCAAACAATCAGCCACGGAAAATCTTACGGAGCACAGTTCTACTTTGAGACACATGGAGTCCCATGAGCCAGGTTTCAGCCCATGGCAAACTGGTTATTTGCTTGTGCATGTGAATAATATTCCTAGCAGTTAGCTTCATATTAACAGAGTTACTTGAATAGCTTGAATAGGCAGAATCCAACACAAGTGAAATAGAGTAGAATGGGAAGATTTTCACTGACTATAAATTCCTTTTTCATAACGTGTAAACATGTGAGACAAAGAAACAAACAAACAAACTAAATCCGTTGTCTTCGAGTCAATGCTGACTATTAGTGATCCCAGAGGACGGAGTAGAGCTGCCTCACAGGGTTTCCAAGAAGCACCTAGTGGATTCAAACTACTGACCTTATTGCTGCAGCCTTGGGACTTCATCACTCCACTGCCAGGATTTCCACTGTGCCCCTAAGTTTCCTAAATATGTGAAAGTTGTGTTTATTTCAATTTAAAAATCTTAAAGATATAAAAAATTGTCCTTTTGGGGAGGAAATGGTGTTTTTAGACACTAAAAAAAAAAAAAAATACAAGTGCAGAAAGATTTTCCTTACTGTTCTGTTATTGGTCTTAATCTGCTATTGAACCAAAGGCCAAGTAGTCTGCTTTGCTGAACACAGGTGTTTTACAACTACCTACATATTCTTTACCGTTTAACTACTGCGCCAGCAGCGTTCAGACTTAACCACGAGGAAGAGAACACATCTTCTTTATGTTAGCAGCTACAGGTAACTGTTTTAAGCAAGACCTACGGATTTTGTATAGAAGAATCAATTTACAATAGAGGTGGCAGTGGTGGGATTCGAACCCAAGCCTCTGTGGAGACTGGAGCCTTAGTCCAGCACCTTAGACCGTTCGGCTACATTATTACATGGTGGCACGACTTCGCATCTGTTCTTTACATAGAAATATAAATGTTTGCCAACACACCCTTTTCTTACAATTCTACACGCTAGTTATCCAAGCCACTGATAAATAACATCTAAAATTGATTGGAAACTTACTAAGTGTCATGCAATCCCCTTACATTTACCATCATTCCGTTGTTCTAGCTGCCCCAAAACATACAAACTTTTCCTGGGATCTGCATTTGCCTGACGGAGAATGTGAGGCACAGAGACAGTAAATTGTCATCCAGCAGAAAATAATGTTTACAGTGGAACTCAAAACTTCACACTTTTGCATATTTATACACTGAGGGGTAAAAGCCTGAGATAAATTAGTTCAGGCTTAATTACGACAAACTCAAAGCAACAGCAAGCCGATGCGGGACATAGCATCAATTTCTTTGGGAGCACGGAGGTATGGGGTAATGTGCTCACTGGTCCTGTTCTCCCTCTTCCAGTGTCATTGCAGAGCAGGACACAAACAAGGATTGAAAGAGAAGAAAGAAATCTGAACTGATCATTTCATTTCACAGTCACTTAGTTTTCTAAGGAGTATTTGGAGCCAGAAAGAGACAAATATTTCCAAGCAGCAAGTCTCCCTGTTTTACCTATTCCTCTACTTTCTCACCCATTTGGTCCACTACCAATTCATCCACTGTCTCTGGATCACAGTTTCAAACATGGATGGTAATTGATATAATTTTGTCTGAGTAAGTGAATAAGATAAAGTTAAGACTAAATATTTGAAAATGAAGCAGCTATGATAATATTTTGAAGGAACTACTAAAACCAAATGCTTCAGTTTGCCAAAATAGTTCAGATGAGGAGGGTTGAACTGGAGATCTAAAGAACCCTGGTCTGATCATAGGTTTCCACAAATTAATTGGGCATAATTACCTTCTTGAAAAGTAACTCTAAGGCTTTGCATTCCAATAGAACTGAATAGTACAGCTATCAAACTATGAGAAACAACAACTACATCTGCCTAGGAGCCTTGTTGATGCAGTGATTCAAAGTTTGGCTACTAACAAAAGGTCCGCAGTTTCAAACCACCAGCTGCTCAGGAAGAGAAAGATGGAATGGTCAGCTTCCACAAAGATTTACAGCCTTAACAGGGTGTGGGGCCGTTCTACCTTGCTCTATGGGGTAGCTGTGAGTCAAAATCGACTGAACAGAGGAGGGTCTGATTCGATTTGGTTTTGAGGTCTTCAGTGAAGTGCTGATTGACATGCTACATGTTGCATTTAAAATTTAAAAAATAAGGAAATAAAATCCAACGAAGAAACTTAGGAAATGCTGCAGCAGGAATTCAATATGTTACATGCTGATGCACTTAAGGTTCGTTTCTGTTCCAGTATTGTTATGCAGGGTAGGGGAAAGGTTTTTAATGGCAAAGAAAAAAATGCTTTAAAACTCTATAGAAAAAGAGTGACTACACTAAATGAAGAGGGTCCCTGGGTGGCACAAATGATTTGTGCTCGAAACCTAATGATAACCAAAAGGTTGTCTGGTGGAATTCACCCACTGTTACCGTGGAGGAAAAGTCCTGGCAACCTACTTTTTCAATAATTGTTGGTCGCTATCCAGGTGATTCTGACTCACATTGAGCCCATGTAGTGATCCTGTATGTTGGTTGGCATCCTCAGTGAAGCAGACAGCAGGGCCTTTTATTCTTCTGGAACCACCAGTCATAATTTCAACAGTCAAGTGCAGTTGTATCCCTACTCATCTGTAAAGATGAAACCCCAAATCGAAATCTATTGCCATGTAGTCAATGCCAACTCAGAGCTGTAATCTGTCATCTTTCCCATATCTGAATGACTGCCTTCTTTCTCCTGCATAGCTGCTGATGGGTACAATCACCAGTCTTTTGGTCAGCAGTCCAACCTTTTATCACCAGCTCAGCTGAGCACAGATTACAGCCAAGGAAACTTTTGGTCCTCTCTGACCATCTGGAGATTATTTTGGCTGTGGAAAACCAAATCACATGGTTGATTTGATCTATGTGGCACCTTCATCATGAGATTTTAGTCACTTCTCACTCCTTAGAGAAGGGTGCTGAAGTGGTGGCTGACACAGTCTAAATCTTTCTCAAGGGAACTCAAGGTTTCCTATGGGATGTCTGTACCATCTCTAAATTGAAGTATTCACTTTTCTTGGGCCTAAATGAAGCTGTGGAGTTTTAGGGTTATAGGTTTTACATATGTTTTCTTTCAGGTAGTGTTTCTAAAAGAGTGCCGAATTGTGAATATGCCAGTTCTCAGGGCCGTCAGCAATGCATACAAGTGTTAGCCACTCCATGTAGTCAGCTATTTGCAGTGGTGTCATCTCAAGCCATTTTGTGAAGAGGAGTATTGTTTCATTGTGTTTTTAATTTGGATTTTCTTTAAAATTAGTAACATACAACTGTTGCACCCTGCTAGACCAGCTGTGGTATTGGCTGAGGGGCACAGATCTCATTCTGGATGGAACAAAAATGTCTTAAGGAAGTTAGGTATAGTTGTGGCTGAGTGGTTTAAGTGATGGATTAGAAATCCATTGGGGTTTCCCTGACTATGGGCTTCTTGACACTGTGGTGCTGCACTGATTAGGAGTGACTCCTTGGAAACTTCACGGGGTGGCTGACTGTACACTGTCTCATATGGTTGCTGTGAGTTACATTGGGCATTCTCTAACCATTTGGAGCTTATTTTGGCTGTGCAGAAATCAAACCAGGTGGTTGACAGAGCTAGCTACTTGAGTCACTTCTCTCTCCTTAGAGAAGGGTGTTGAAGAGATAGCTGAGAGTGTCTAAACCTTTCTCTAGGATCTTGTCAGGGAAATCAAGGTTTCATTTGGGGTGTCTGTACCATCTCTAATTGGAGGCTCCAACCCTTCAAAGGGTGGGAGAATACTACCCTAGAGAGTTAAGTAGAGTCTGTGGTGACTCCTGATAACCCTATAAGACAAAGTAGAACTGCCCCACAGAGTTTCCAATGAGCGCCAGGTCTTTTTACGCTGCTAACCTTTTCATTAGCAGAAGTTAGAACTTAACCACTGTGCCAGGAGGGTTTCCAAAAGAGCATCTGTCTCCCTGTTGGAAAATCTAACCACAGTTACTAGGTTACAGGCAGAGATACTCATCACTGTACTCACTGGGATGTCAGCTGTGTTCAGTCAAAAAAGACAGCTATTTCCTTATCTCATTGCCCTCTCTGTCATGTTTCAAAGTATTGGCAGGTAGATGTTTAACCCAGGTTTGGGCTGTGGAAGTAAAGACTCTGTCATGTCTTATCAATGTCTCGTTCCCGAACCCATAGAAGCCACTGGAAGAACATACCAACACATCTGTCCATCTGTTGAGGTCCCAGTCTCTGGGTGGGAAGAAAAAACTGTAAAAGAACATAAAGTATTTTTGGAGGAAATATTTTAAAAATTTATGTCCATGTTGACCCCCAAACCAAGCATACTGCCATCGAATTGATTCCATCTCATAGTAAGCCAGCAGTGAAGAGTAGAACTGCCCTACCGATTTCCCACAGAGCACCTGGCAGATTCAAACTGCCAACCTTTTGGTTAGTAGATGTAACATTTAACCACTACGTTACCACAGTTTCCTCTGATGACCAAACGAAATCAAATCCACTTCCCTCAAGTTGATTCCAATTCATGACACTGGAATCAAAATGTGGCTAAGTCAGAAAGCCTCAATTCTTTGCTCATCAGAGATCGAGGTTTGAGAAACTGTGCAGACACTAGACTGTGGAGCCCACAATCAACTGTGGAGCCCACAATCAACTGTGGAGCCCACAATCAACTGTGGAGCCAAGTAAAATGAAATCCTTCACAACCTCAGTCCGTTCTCCATTCATGACAGTGTTGCTTACAGGTACAGTTGTGAAGACTTTGTATTTTCTTGATTTTGAAGTGCAATCCATATGGAAGGCTGTTGTCCTTGATTCAGGATTATAGGTTTTATATATACTTTGTGTGTGGCAATACGGCTAAAGAGGGTCCAAGTGTGAATGTGCCTGTAGTCATTCCCATCAGCAATGTAGGCAACCTTCAGTTGCTTCATATTGCTAGCAATAGTTGATATTTTCAGTTCTTTCATCTTAGGCTATTTTGGAGAAGAGAAATACTGTTTTTAATTTGAATTTTCTTTAAATTAAGAATGTCCAACTGTCACTCCCCACGGACCAGTTGCACAACTGGTTATGAGGGCCACAAATACCATTACGGATGGATTGAAAGAACCTCAAAGAAGTCAGTGAAGTTGTGGCCAATTGTTTAAGGCAATAGACTAGAAATCCATTGGAGGAACCTCTGAACAGCTACAAGTCTTGCTGACTACGATCATTTGGTGACCCGGCTCCTGCATTTGTCGGGAGTGGCTTTGTGAAAACCTCATGGGAAATCACTTGAGGGTCCTTATAAGGCCACTGGGTGCTCTTCTTGGATTTTTTTTTGGCTGCAGAAGAACCTTCGTGCCTGACACCACACGGGAGATTTTGAGGTGTTTCTCTCTCCCCGTGTAGTTCATAGTGAAGGGTGGTGAAAAGATAGTTGACATTGCTTAAAACTTTCTCCAGGACTTTACGAGGGAAATCAAGGACTCTGTCTAGGGTACCTGTACGAACTCTAGATTGGAGGCTCCAGTACCTCAAAGGAGGGAGGAATGGCATAAGTAGTGGTCTTTGCCAGAGAAGAGCTCAGAATGTATATCCAAAGCGAAAGAGATTGAGCCACATATTGTTGGAAAGATTTTTCAGTGCTGAGCTTGGAATGGTAGGAGTGTTCTGCTGGTGTCTGCTCTTGCTTTACCAAGTGTTATTGCTATGCTTTAGTGAGCAACAACACGAATTATTGGTGATCCATCACTACATGAAGGTGTTTGGATGTGGCTGGAATTCTTCCTCACATCAATTTTAGTGCTCTTTGGGTGCTCCTCTGTTTGTGCTTAGCAAAGTTGTCAATGCCATTTGGTTCCAAGACACAGGTGATCTGGCATTAGAGGAGTTAGGGAGGAAGCCTCACCCATTCCCTAGTACCAGCAAAACAATTGCTGATATGATTTCCAACGTTTTGCTGCAGGCCCTTTTCCTTCTCCAGAGGGTGCTCCTGAAGGTCTTTCCCGTCCATCTTGTTGTTTGTCTGGTTAGTCTCTTGAATAGTCCCCTATATATTCACTACAGTGCTCTAAATATCTCTGGTCCAGTTGAGGAATTGAAATGCACACTAATGCTGGTGGTGTAATATGCTAAGTGCTAAGTTTGCTAACTGAAAGGCTGGCAATTCAAATCCTCCAGGCACTTCTTAGAAACTCTACGGGGCACTTCTACGCTGACCTATAGGGGTGCTATGAGTCAGACACGACTCGATGGCAGTGGGTCTGGTTTTGTTTGTTTGTTTGTTTAATGGTTGTCAAACACAGAATGGAATTGTCCCTGCTGTTTTAGATCTAGTTTCCCCTTCGGGTGCTGGCAGCAGTGCAGTCCTCATACATTATCAGTGGCTGCCTCTTCTCCATTGTCTTTCCTTTAATTATTATCTGCATCAGTGAAGCAAAGACCACTGGCAAAGATTAGTGTTTTCATTTGAGCTTCTTCTCCCTGGTGGTCTTCATAAGCAACAGACCTTTCCACAATACAGTGTACCTGCAGTCTGCTCTCACAGAGAAGTTCCTGTCACCATATCCATCTCCTGCCAAGCTGATAGCTGATGCAGGCCGCTGCTTCACCAGCCACCCACGGGTGATGGAAGGACTGCTCACCTCTCCTGACCAAGCGAAGGCAGGACTCTTTCTACCAAAAGCTCTTTACGTTTTCGCTTCTCTCTGAGGAATTGGGCGTTGGTCTCTAGAATCTTCCTAGCTTCAGTATGTGGATGTTTAACACTATGAGTCTGAAAGGATCACAGGTTTTTGTGTAGATATTTTCTAGTACTTACCAGACCATGTACCTGAACTGATTCGAGTATTTTTTCTTTGTGTGCCATTTGTCTTCCCACTTCTCCTTCCTGCGTTCTGTCTTTGATGAATGGGTTTTGTAAAGCTATTTGCTGTAATTTGTCAATCTCTTTTTGTTATTTTTCTGGAAGCACATATTTTGAAAGTGGGGATCAAGGAGTACCCCAGTTGCTCATGGTCATTACTTTTACAGTCACTTCTGTCATGTTTTTTGTAACTCAGGTTAGGTTCTGGTCTCTCCTGTTCCACTGCAAAAAAGTGAGTCCGAAGAGATGCTACAGAACCAAGTACCTGGTAGCCTCATCTGTTACATTTTGAGGAGTATCTTTCTTTCTCTCAATGGAAAAGATTTTCTTAACTGATAAACGAAGCACCCTAACTACAGGAAGCTTTCAGTTCTGGAAAAGAGGTATTGCAACACAGAATTCTCTTAGAACTTAAACTTTTCACCTGAGATTTGCTTGGGGACTTCGCTGGATCTGTCTGGTGTTGTCTGGTATTTCAAAGGAACACTGGGTGCTGCAAATAGGAACTAAAGGGGTGAATTTATTAAACCCATTGAACTTGTGGGGGCAAGGTGATAAAAAGCCACATTAATCAGAAAAGGCATCATCAGGAAACCTACCTAGAGAGGCTGACACTAAGATTCTCATGAAGAACAGTGAAGCAAAAAATGTCACCAAGATAGAAGACCACACAGAGTGGTGTGCACTGTGGATTTACATGCAAGGGGACCTGAGAAAACTGTATCTTACCTATGATGAATGCAGTTGTTTGTAGTAGTTGATGGATTCCAACTGACAGTTACCACAAAGTCAGATGTTTCGTGTGTTTTTTCCCTATCCAGGTCACTATTCAGTTAGGTACTCTGGTTATTCCCCACAGTCTTCTTGAGGCAGGACCCATCTTGTATGGTTCACGGTCCTCACACAAGTCACATTTTTTTTTTTTATTATGACTGAGGGAAAATGTACTGTTCCGTATAAATTTATATCCCAACTATATGCAGCTTCCACTGCTCTCCCTGTCTGGTGACAGCACACTATTCCCCTCTGCTCCATCCTCCCAGCAGTCTCCTTTCCCCTCCTCTCTACCCACTCTCCTTCCTCCAGCCAGAGATCAGCAGGATGATAGCTTATAGATGCATAGAACCATAAAGTGCATCCAATATATGGTCACTCCGCATCACCAAGTTCAATCCATTTGTAACTGAAGAGTGGAACTTCGTTCTGATTTATGGGCAAGGGCAGCATCAGGGCCAGGGGCCATGCTCCCAGGGGAACCTTGAAACTGCTGGACCATTAATTGAGGTCTTTTAGTGGAGATCTCAGGGTGCACCCTTTTTTTATTCTTGTGTTGTCAGTGAGACTCAACTTAGTGAGCTCCACCGCGGCTATCACTGGTGGTGGCCAGGCACCATCCAGTTCTCCTGGTCCCAAGTCGATGTAGGCACCCACTCATGTGAGTCTCTCTATCTTCTGGGTTGTCTTTACCCCATGTCATTTTGTTCCTCGGTGAGTATCCGTTCCTGCTGAGTTGGGACCACAAGTCACTTTTAACTTTGCTCTTTGGGCAGTTTAGTATACTCTTGTGAAGCACATTTTTTTTTTTTTATCTTTCTCATTAGTTTTTCTTTTTCTTAGTCTTTTGGAGGCTATCTCCATGTATTCCACATGAGGATCATTTGTCAAATTAAAGTATTGAAATATCTCCTCCCAAGCAAGTAAAATGTTGCTGACGATCATTCAAAAATTGATTGCCGTTGTACATTGACACAGAACTGCCTGGAACAAAAAATATTAAGGCTGATGTCAGAAGGATCATGCCTGAAGGCAGAGGATACCAGAAAGCTGTATATCTGTGCTTTATTGACTAAGAAAAGGCATTCAACTATGTGGATCATAACAAACTATGTGTTACACTGTGAGGAATGAGAATTTGAGAACACTTAATTGTGTTCATGGGGAACCTGTACATAAACCAGGAGAGTAGTTCAAGCAAGAAGAGGATATTGGGTGGTTTATAGTCAGTAAAGGTGTGTGTTAGGGTTGTATCCTTTCACCATACTTAATCTGTATGCTGAGAAAAAAATCTAGGTAGCTGGACTACGTGAAGAAGATGTCAGGATTGTAGGATGACTCATTAACAACTTGTTTTATGCAGATGATACCACCTTGTTTGCTGAAAGTGAAGAGGATTTCAAGCACTTTTGATGAAGATCAAAGACCACATCCTTCTGTATGGATAACACAACTAGAGAGAGAAAACAAAAATAATCAGAATTGGATCAATAAGCAACATCATGATAAATGGAGAAAAGATTGAAGTTGTCAAGGATTTCACTTCACCTGAAGCCACAATCAACATCCATGGTAGCAGAAGTCAAGAAATTAAACACTGCAATTGCATTGAGCATATCTGTTGCAAAAGATCTCTTAAAAGTGATACTTTGTGTCTTAAGATGCAGCTAATTCAATCCCATGAGTCGGATCTGACTCGACAGCACTTGGCTTGGCTTGGCTTAATTCAATCCATGATGTTTTCAGTCACTTCAAATGCTTATGAAAACTGGAGAATAAGTAAGGATGACCAAAGAAGAATTGATGCCTTTGATTTAAGGTGGTGGCAAGGAATATTAAATATATCATGGACTGCAAGATGCACAAAAAATTCTGTCTTGGAATGATTCCATCAAAATACTACTTGGAAGATTGGATAGGAAACTTGGTCTGAAATACTTGGAAAATTTTTTAAGTGTGGATTACTTCCTGCAGACAGACATCACATTTGTTAAAAAGGAGAATCAGCAAAAAAGAGGAAGAGTCTAGTGAAATGATTTGACACAGTGTCTGCAATGCTGGGTTCAAACATAACAACCATAGTGAGAATGGAACAAGACTGCATAGTGATTAATTCTACTGTACATTGGGTCGTTATAAGTCCTTCCTCCTTTCTTTCTTTTGCTTCAGCTACTCTATGTTTAAGAGCAAGTTTCAGAGTGTCTTCTAACATCCACTATGGTTTTTATTTTCTTTCCTGGCTTTTTAATGACTTCTTGCTTTCTTAGTGTATAGCCCTAATGTCACTCCACAACTTGCTTCGTCTTTGTTTGCTAGTGTTCAATACATCAAATCTACTCTTTAGGTGGTCCATCATGTATCTGTTTCTCATGCTGTGGTGGCTTGCATATTACTATGATATTGGAAGTTTTCCCACTGGTATTTCAAAGACCAACAGAGTCACTCTTAGTAGACAGGTTTCAGCGCTGAGCTTACAGACCTAGACGACTATGAAGAAGGAGGACCTGGTAGCTTACTGACAGAATATTCTTGTGGAAACCTTAAAGATTAATTTCTTCACCTTTATGCTTCAGGTTAAGACAACTATAGAGGAAATCAAAAGAGTAAAAAGGAGGACTTGCCTCTTTGTTGCCCATAACACAAACAGAGTTTCTATCTACTCAAGGTTGTTTAAAAAAAAAAAAAAAAAAAAAAGCCATCCTGGAAATCTCCTGTGGCTATGTATTCAGCACATTCCCAGTCCTCTATCTTCACTTTCAAGCCTTACAATCCATGTCCTCCAGTGGTTTCTGAGCACCTCTGCTAAAGCGTCTGCTGATGGTTCTTCACAATGACACACACTACCACAGTGCTCGTTCAAGCAGCAAGCATCTCAGGAAAAAAACACTTACTTCTACTTCAAAGTCAGGCAGCTGCACTTCAGAAATGAGGTGTGGGTGGTTTAGTGGTAGGGCACGTGCTTTGCATGCATGACGCCCTGGCTTCCATCCTCTGTACGTCTACACTTTATCTCTGCTCCATCACTATTGAAACCCAATCTTGAAGGAATGCAAATTCACTCTTCCTCGTATTTTTCCTTTCCATGATGCACACATAGCAAAAACACATAACCTGATGGACTTTCTTGAATACTCTTTCATTTCTGTCCTATGTGTTTGTATATCTCTTAAGGTAATTATTACAGCGCAATGAATGTGATAAGCGGAGAAAAGAACCAGATGCCAAGGGAATTTCTTCCATCATCTAAAACAAAAGCATCCACCTTAATTAAGCTCACATTTTGTACTATTATCAAAAAGACAGGAAGACGAATTGGGGGCGGGAGATTTGAAAGGACCCTGCTGAGAGATTTTTTTTGTTTGTTTTTGTTTTTCCTTTTTTTTAAAAAAAAAAAATCTATTAAACCACAAAGCCCTCAAGTGATGCTCCATGCTCCACAACCTCCAGATATGCTCATGTCTAAATTATTTCAGGGCAAAACGTGATGAATAATTTTTGTTACTGTTTGATTCTCATATCCATTATTCCTGACGAGGTGGCCGACTGGTTAAGGCAATGGATTGCTAATCTGTTACACACTGCATACGTGGGTTCGAATCCCACCCTCGTCATTACTTCTTCTCCCTCTCTGGGTGGTGGGAGTGATACTTGGAGTTCTGTTGGCACACAGTGCTTCTTGCTGACCAAAAGACTGAGAGTTCGAATTCATCATCCACTCCTTGGAAACTCAGTACGGCAGTTCTATTCTTTCCTATATGGTCACTGACTTTTGGACTCGATAGCAAAGGGCTTGTTTTTTGTTTTGTTTTTGATTTCTGATGCCTGCTCTTCAGCATCCAAGCAGTGAAACACAGCCTGGAACCATCGTCTTCTATTTGGTCGAGATAGATAAGGTTTTCCTCTTCGTTTTCATGATCATACTGTATTTGGCTTGGAGACCTAATATTATCTCAGAGAAATGTTCAAGTAAAAACCATTAAGAGATAAAAAATAAAATACAAAAATAAAGTGTCCATAAAGCAATGGAAACTCATATTTCGTTGTGTTGTCCCAGAGAAAACCAGTTGTCATTAAGTAAACTTTGACTAGTGGCAACCCAGCGCATATAAGAGTAAAACTATCTTCTCTCTCCATTTTTTTTTTTTAAATTTTTATTTAACATGACTGAGTGAAAGTGTACATTCACGTATAAGTTTACATGCCCATCTATATGCAGCTTCCACTGCTCTCCCTGCCCGGTGACTGCACACTATTCCTTTCTGCTCCACACATGTCTCATCCTCCCAACAGCCTCCTTTCCCCTCCTGTCCATCCACTCCCCTTCCTCCAGCCAGAGGTCAGCAGGATGATATCCTATAGATGTATAGAACCATAAAGTGCATCCAATATATGGTCACTCTGCATTGCCAAGTCCAATCCATTCCTATCCAAAGAGTGGACCTTTGTTATAATTTATGGGAACGGACAGCATCAGGGCAGGGGGCCATGCTCTCAGAGGAACCCCAAAACCGCTGGACCATCAATTGAGGTCTTTTAGTGGAAATCCCATGATGCACCCCTTTTTATTCTTGTGTTGCCAGTGAGACTCCTCTCTGTGAGCTCCATCGTGGCTATCACTGGTGGTGGCTGGGCACCATCCGGTTCTTCTGGTCCCAAGTCGATGAAGGCACCCACTCTTGTGGGTCTCTCTGTCTTCTCGGTTGTCTTTACCGCATGCCATTTTGGCCCTCGGTGAGCATCCGTTCCTGCTGAGTTGGGACCATTTGCTGTGTCCTCGGATGGCAGCTTGGCAGCTTTTAAGACCCCAGACGCCACTCACCAATGTGGGGTGCAGAGAGCTCTCTTAGCAAAACGCTAGCTGTGCCAAATGGCCTGGAATTCGCCTAAGAGCATGGTCCCCCGCCCCCCGCCCCAGCTACTCTACCCTTGCAGTAATGAGTTAAGATGGAAGGAGTACTCAAGTTATGCTGAAGTCCACTTAATGTTGTTCTTGTTTCTAATGTGTGCTATCACCGCTTTCTCCCAACTAGATTTCTAGTAACTATCTAAACTAAACCCTTCCCCCCTCACCTTCCCTCCCTCCCCTCCCTTGCAGCTGTCAAAGAGTCTTTTCTTCTATACACAAGTCTGGTTTTGAGATCTTATCGTAGAAGTCTCATACAGTATTTGTCCTTTTGTCGCTGACTACTTTCACTCAACATAATGTCTTCCAGTTGAAACCAGGTTAGGAGATGTTTCCTGGAATCATCGTTATTCTTTATCATTGCATAGTGCTCCCTTGAGTATATGTACCACAGTTTACCTATCCATTCTTCTATTGTTGGGCATCTGGGTTGATTCCATCTTTTTGCTATCGTGGACTGTGCTGCAATAAACATTCTGGTGCATGTGTCCGTTGGTGTGAAAGGCCTTGATTCTGTAGGATATGTTCCAAGTAGTGGAATTACTTTGTCAAATGATATATCCATATCCATTTTTTTAAGGAAGAGCCAGATTGCCTTCCAAAGAGGCTGGATCATTTTGCAACCCCACCAACAGTGTAGGAGGGTTCCACTTTCTCCACAGCCTCTCCAGCATTTGTTGTTTTGTGTTTTCTGGATCATGGCCAATCTTGTTGGGGTGAGATGGTATCTCGTTGTCTTGATTTGAATTTCTTTAATAACTAAAGATCGTGAACATGTCCGCATGTGTTTTTTGGCTGCCTCTCTCCAATTTTTAACGACTTATTGTTTGCAATGAGATCACCAGGATTCTCCGAGTGACTGGAACTTTCAGTCTTTCAGTTAGCAGCAACAGTTAACTATTTAAATCTACTTAGGGACTCCCCTTCCTGGGAAAACCCAAAATCCAACTACCCCACAGCGTTTCTAAGAGAACAGAACACTTCTGCTTGACCTTAAGTTTCCGATTAGAAAACTGGGTGGCATAATGGTTGAGTGCTATGGCTACTAAACAAAAGGTTGGCAGTTCAGATCTACCAGGCACTCCTTGGAAACTCTATGAGGTGTTTCTACACTGACCTATAGGATCACTGTGAGTTGAAATTGACTCGACTGCAGTGGGTTGTTTGTGTAAGTTTTTAATCACTTGAGCCATCGGAACTCCTTCCAGTAATAAGGAGCAGTAAACTCTAGGATACTGAATTCTCACCCACTGGCAGGCATTAACAAAAAAACAAAACTCACTGCTGTAGATTCTGACTCACAGCAACAGCATAGGGTCCCCCAAGCTGTGAATCTGCGGAAGACAACTACAGCATCTCTGCCCAGTGGATCCTCTGGTAGTTTCAAATCTGCGGCCTTTCAGTGAGCAGTGGATTACCCTAATCTTTGCAGAGTACAGCAGGCATAAAAAGGAAAAAAGAAAAAATCCAAGCTGTTTGCTGTTGAATGGATTCTCACTTACAGTGACCAAGTAGGACAGAGGAGAACTACCCCAGAGTGTTTCTAAGGATCGCTTGGTGGATTCCAACCGCCGGTCTTTTGTTAAGCATCCATAGCTCTCAACCTCTAAGCCACCAAGGTTGCCTCCTCTGCTACAGGCAGCATTAATTCAAGTGGCTTCAGCATGAAATTTCAGCTTGTTGCTTCTTCTGCAAACAGTCTTCATGGTATAAGGAATTTTCCAACCATGACACCAGGGTCCAGCTATCAGAACCACAGTGGATAATTTTAGGCCAAGGATACAGAAGAGTAGAGCCAGAAAAGCTGGCTTGGGAAACTTAGGTTCAGGTGAAAAAGAAAAAACAAAAAAGATACTAAGTGTAAAACAATAAGAATATAATGTCACAGCCAGTGGCTCTTCTACCAAACCCTGAAATCCAAAACCCTGATTGGAAAATTCAGGACCGGATGGGTCTTGTGGAGCTGCAGCTAGGGTTTTGAGAACCACGCAGAAGACAAGGGAGTCTTGTTGTGGGCTGAGCAAGACCTGCACGCATATTACTCTTGTGCAACAGCCTCCCTTATGTACCTGGACTGGCACCTAAACCTCAATCATCACGGAGGCTAAAAAAATAGAACTTTCATTTATGTCTTGCTAAAATTTGGGGGGACAATCAACCCACACATGAATTTTTGGAGATAATCCATAATCGTTATGTCTTCTCTTGCTTTCAATTTCCATTCTGATATTTTTCCCCCATAAGAATTTTGCATCTTCCTAGATACTAGAACACATTACATATCAACTCTTCAGTTCCTCCCCAGCACTAGTTATCACGCCTACCCTACTTTGCTTGAATGACTGACTGAGGCTTGGTTCAAGTTGGGAAGTAGCTGACATGGATGCTTATAGGCCAGAAATTATCATAAGACAACACAGTGAGTTTCAAAGTCCAACACAAAGTTAAAAGGGAATTAACTGTCTTAGATGAGAACGCAGTGGTTTCCAAACCTGAGAACTCTATGATTACATGTATTCCTGATTTCACCTCCATAGATCCTGAGTGGACTGAAAATCACTGGATATGGAGATGATGGGATTTATATGATAGGAAAAGTTTCCACATATGTTTCCATTTTCAGCCGTGTCTGAGAATTGCTAGCCTAGCAAGTTTGCATCTTCCTAGATACTAGATACTAGAACACATTATCTGGGACGATGCAAACAGATCTGAGTGAAGCCGACTGAACCGAGCTTCTGGGAAATTTCCAATAGGTGCAAGCACTGGAGACAGGATAAAAGGGACTGAGAGAGGGAAAGTGAAGGTGAAGGTGATATCTGTGTGATGAAGAAAATGAAAGGGGAGGTAGGAGGGGGGATGAGGATGTCAAAAAATTAGAAAAGAGGGGAAAAGTTTCAAAGTAGATCCTTAAAATGTGTAGAATTTGAATGGCCCAAGAGGTAGTTAGGGGCCACCAGGGTTGCTCTCTCTACAGTGTAGGAAGTCAGAGGTTCCTTTTCTCTTAAGGAAAATGATAAGGGTGTCTTTCCCATAGGAAGATGCATCTCTTGTTGCTGAAGACTTGGTGTGGCTTTCAGAGAGCTTAACAGCTCTTTCCATCTCTGAAAATAAATTTCTCAAATTTCGATGCTAGAATACTCACGGTTTCCTGAGAAATGCCTTTCCTTCGGGTAGCACCCAAACACTTCTTCACAGTTAACCAAGAGTTAGGAACACAGATCTGTGTGACTAGTGATGGGATTGATCTTTTGATGAGCAAGATTAACCACATAGTTGTGGAAGTATCAGTGGAATGGGGAAAAGACAATCAGAAGGAAACTCTTCTCCCATACCTGCTATTTGTACATTGACACAGACACAGGTGAGGATAAAAAGAAGACTCAGAAGGGATTGTCCAACAATCACTTTTCCCTGCTCTTTGCCTCTGTGGCTTTCTCCCCCACTTCTTGATAATAATGAGAAGCTGCAGTAAAAGAGAAGGGGCCATCTATGACATGATTGAATGTGGTGGCCCCCTGGTCAGCAGATACTGAGTGAGTGAGCGCTGTCTTGTACTCCAGTTCCTCCCGAGTTTATTGTGCTTCAGCAGTCAAGTTGGGAAGCCCAGGGAGTGTCAAGGACTGTGGTCCAAGTGAGTAATTATCACAGGATTTCTCCTCTCTGTGATTAGGAAAAACACAAGTACAGGTAATTACAAACAGAAAAGCGGTGACAGTCTGGAAAAAAAACTGCCGCTATTCAACTGTGAGGCAGTGAGTCAAGAAAGTTATACATGGAGGTGCTGGGGTTTGAAACTAGGGCCTCACGCATGCTAACCTTGTGCTGTACCACTGAGCTACACCTCCAAATCCTAATGGACAAGGATACTGTTCCAGAATACCTATTTATAGCAGGATCTGCAGGTATTTTAAACATGTTTTCACAATTAAAATATCCTTATATTCAACTCTTGTGTTCCTGGATTGAATCTTGCCTTGCACGCATGTCAGGAGAAGGAAGAACATACATTCTGAACCAAATGACTCTACAATTAGCCAACAGGCCTTGACTTCTCCAAGGACTACTTTGAACCAACTGCCTAAGGGTCAGTCAGTTTCAGGCCATCACATGAGAGACTCATGCACTGAATGTTCTGATAATTCTACTGATTGTTTTCTGGGAAAGTACTTCTTCTCCACCTATAAAGCTTGCAGAAAGACACAGAAGACACTGAAGGAGAATACAAAGATAAGTTCTGTGAGTGTTGAGAAGAAATGAATAAAAGTTAATTAAATCATTTTAGTTGATGGAAGCAGGGTGTGGCATGTAGTTAAGAGCTGCGACTGCTGACTGTAAGGCTGGAAGTTTGAATCCACCAGAGGCTCTGGGCAAAGGCTAAAACAGAGTAACAAGTACATCTGTGCTTTTGCAAACATCTATGTCTGGCATCTTGGTTTGGAAATGTAGTTTTGCCTCAACAGTGCTTTAGCTCCAGTGTTTTGTTTATTTATATTTTATCGCAATTTAAGTGAACGTTTACACTTCATATCAGTTTGTTATACAAAAATTTATGCACATACTGCTATGTAACCCTATTTGGTCTCCCTACACTGTGACAGCACATTCCTCCTCTCCGCCTTGTATTTCCAGTGACCAGATACATGTTCCTTGCACCACTGTTGAGTGTTCCATTGCACCAATGAGCATTGACTACCAGTGTTCACTGCAGCCCTGTTCACTATAGCTCTGATTTTGAAGAGAAGGAAATCAGAAAGGAGAAGAGAGAAG
Source organism: Heterohyrax brucei (assembly GCA_028571685.1). Lineage (NCBI taxonomy): Eukaryota > Metazoa > Chordata > Mammalia > Hyracoidea > Procaviidae > Heterohyrax > Heterohyrax brucei. Next base: position 43,885,245 of record CM053144.1, on the reverse strand, counting down.
ACAAAGATGGACACTGCTGTTGTTAAAACATCTCTTTTAGACTAAATTATTACCTTAATGAAGAAAACGGAAGAGAAGTGCCTTATGGGCTGGGTATAACCTTCAGAACCACTTCACTCTTTATAAATTTTCCCTGGTTCCGGAGACACCTGCAAATTTCTGATGTAGTGTGACTAGGAATCCAGACATGATGTAGAAAATCCAAATCTTCTTGGAATGAAGAATCAGGAGCCTGGAATTTATAAGTCAAGTTATAGCTATTATGGAAAGACGCTTGTCTCCGAACTGGAATGCTAGTAGTGAGCATGAGAAAGAGAGTAAACGGGAGACAGCAGCAGCTTTTACGGCTGGTGGGAAGGAGGACACTGAGCAAAGGAGAATAGCAGCAGCAAGGAAGCAGATGACAGAGAGAAGAGGACTGGGGTTTGGAAATGGGTCTCTAAGAGCAGATGGGATACATACTGTTATGCAAGTAGAAAGTGACTAAATTACCATCTTTTTCAAGCTGTCTGGACGCCCTCAGGAAGCCAGCCAGAAGAGGAACGCTAAAATAAATGCTTTCCAAGTGTCTCGCGACAAGGTACTACTGGTTTTGTCCAAAATTTTGTGACGGAGAGCGCCTTGTTGCGCTTTCCACCGCAGGGTATGCTGGAAAGCGCTGGTGTGGTTCATTGTGTCTGGAGTAGCAGTTGTTGGGGTTGGAGACTTTGGAAAAAGCCACAGGGTGTGCCTGATCCCATGTGTGAACCCAAAACAGTGGAGTTTAGAAGAAGCATTCCCCGACAGCCTTGAGATAAATAACGTCTTGTATTTTCAGCTACTTAGTTTGAGTGTGTTTGGGCTTAATGTTCAAAGAAAGGAATGAGAAACAAAGATCAGGCAGTGACATGGCATTTTCAGTCTTCATAGCCTCTTACTGAATCCATCAGAAGACTGGAGAGCTCGGAGCACCAGGCCTCTAGTCTGAGAACCCAGGATTCATGATCCTGTTCTGGTGTAGATACTTGCAGTTTCCCCACACTTCTTTTCAAACGATATACAAAAAGCTACCAAGTCAAGCTTCTTCCTGGAGTGATTTTCTCAATGGAAGTCTGAAGAGCAAGATTGCAAAGGTGGAAAGTCAAATTTTCAGACCCTCATTGGAGAGATATTCATTCAGTATACACAGCAGTCTTATTTTCTGTCTTACTGTCAAGTAGAAGAGCAAAACAGTGACTAAAGGAATTAAAAGGATGACGCAGTCATGGTTGATGATGCAACTTAAGTTTGGAAATTTTTAGGAAGATACCAAAGTCTCTGGAGAAAGGTGATGCTAGATTCTTTCAGTTTGGGAAAGAAGGAACAGACTTTATATTTGTTGTTAGGTATATTGTTCCCTTTTGCAGCACTGGGTAGGACTGGAAAGGGGAGAGAAGTAGTTTGATTTGGAACTTTATTATTTGCCATACGTATGAATTTAATGTGCAAATACACATCAATGTGTTACAAGTATAATTCCTCAGGTTAGAATGGTACAAAAATCTCTCAGCCAGAGATTTTTACAAATCATATGGCTGTAGAGGAGAGAGTCTCTGCACAGAGGTAGAGGGAGTCCTGAAGACAGGCAATTGTAATCTGAAGATTTGGAGCTCCTTAAAAGTGTTCATTGAAAACCAAGGGATGTGCTTTGCCTCTAGAGTGATTTTTGACTCTGGAGTTCATACTGATTACCATTATCTTCTTGGAATTTCTCAGAAGACCTAATAAGCAACAAGGCCTTTTCTTGCCGGTCTGCCCCAATAAGAACCTTCATGTTCATAAGAATCACATGAATTCCGCTTACAACTTGGGAGGACTCCCTTCTTCTAACAGAACATACCTCCTAGCTGACCCAGAAGGCAGCTCATGAGAGGAATTGAACGTGAAAGGAATAAAGAGAAGCAGAAGTCCCCTTGAAAGAGACCATTAAGCAGATGTCAGGTGCAAAGATATGCGGTCACTTGAATACAGGCAGAAAGATAGGATAGGAGTTAATTAACTTGACCCTGAGTGTTACTAAGCATAATTAGGATAGTTTAGGGTGTAATTATGAAGTTATTGGAAACTCTAGTGGCACAAGTGGTTAAAAGCTATGGCCACAAACCAAGAAAAGTTTGCAGTTTGAACCCACCAGGTGCTCCTTGAAAACTCCACGGGGAACTTCTACTCTGCCCTCTAGGGTCACTAGGAATCAGAATTCACTCGAAGGGAAGGGATTTGTTTTTTAGTTTTACCTCGGTTAGTAGTCAGTGCTTTAACCACTGGAGCACCAGCTGTCTGACATACCATTAGGAATACAAGTATCTCCTTTATGTTATCAGATCCAGGGAACTCTTCCAACTGGGAAAACAGAAACAAAAAAGCCACAGCTGTCAAGTAACAGACTTGAACTGCTGACCTTTTGGTTAGCAGCCCTAGCACTCAATCACCATAACACCAGGATTTCCAAGGAGACATACAAATTCTTTCCTTAGATACATTCAATTTACAATAGAACTGACAGTGGTAGGATTCAAACCCATGTCCCCAAAGAGACTGGAGCCTAAATCCAGCACATTAGACTGCTCAGCCACACTTCCACAAACGTCCACTCTTTCTACATGCCATGTACTCTCTTTAGGTTTACTTTCATTCAGTCCTCCTAATCATCTCAAAACAGAGGTACTTTGACTATGATGTCCATTTTCTTGATGGAGAATGTGAGGCACAGAAGATGCTAATTAACTTGCAGAATGTCACTCAGCAGAAACTGACACTTAGAGCAAAGTGGAAAAACTTCACTCTGTTGTGTACCTACTGAAGAGTAAAAATCTGAAATAATTTCGATCAAGTTTATAGTAACAAACTCAGAACAACAGAACACTTATGTAGGACATAGCACCAATTCTCTCGGGGCATGGAGGTGTATGGTGTGTGACAGTGGGGTGCTGCTCTAGGAAATACCAAAAATGTGGTTGCCATTTTGAAATTGTGAATGGATGGAAGATTCAGAGGGGACAAAGAAGGTGCAGACAGTGAGAAACAGAGAACTGGTGGCAGCAGCAGCAGCAGAACCAGAGGCAGCACTGGAGCTGACCCACAGAGCGAGAGAGCTGAATGCCTGCACACAGTGTTTTCCTCGAGGAACGGGGTGCCTCTGGGCTCTTAAATCGGTGGAGCTGGCCTTGCTGACCCACAGAGCGAGACACCTTTGGGCAGGATGCTTTCTAGCAAAAGTGTGTGCCTCCAGACACTTAAATCAGTGGAGCTACAGAGCTTTGGAACACTTGCCTGGCAGGGCAGCTGCGGGCCTGAGGCCCTGGCCATGTGGCCATAGGAAGCTGAAGCTGAGGAGACAGACAGCATGAGAACCTGAGCTGCCTCCGTCTCAAAAGGTATGGCGATGACCTCCGGGATTTGAAAGGGTGGAACCATGGTGGTCTATGTTCTTAAGGGTGGGTTTGCCACTCAGCTGGGCTTGGAGTGCTCCTAAAGCCAATGGGACAGAATTTCTGTCCAAGTGGTCCTTGAAGGCAGAGTTGTAGCACGGGGCTGGGGTTCTCCACTCGGAATCCAGGGAGTGTGGCCAATGTCTAGAGTCTGGAGGGCAGGGCCATTGTGTAGAATGTCTCAAGAAAATGTAAGAGTATTTCCAAAGCTTTGAGGGCTAATGTAACGTGTTCTTCTGACTCACTTGTTGCCTGTTAATGCCTTCTTTCCCTGCAATTTCTCCTATTTACAATGAAATGTCTAACTTGTGCCTCTTCTGCCATTGTACCTTTAGAAGCAGATAGCTTACCTTCTAGGTTTCACAGATGTAGAAGAGTTTTTGTATTTTGGACTTGGAACTGATTTAAGACTTCTATCATATGGGACGGACATGATTTTGCTATGATGAGATGAATGTACTACATGTTTCTATGCCACGATTTTTGGGTTGCCAAAAGGTGGGATGTCATGGATTGAATTGTGTCCCCCCAAAAATAGGTGTAGCCATGTGGCTGGGCCATGATTCCCAGTATCTTGTGACTGTCCTCTATTTTGTGGTTTTCCTAAACTGTATGTTAAAGGATTAGGATCAGGCTGTAAATCCCTTCATGGGATCACCTCCCTGCTCCACTGTAAAAGGAATTTCCCTGGAGTATGGTTTTCCCTACCCTTAATCCTTTCATCCTATGAGAAATAAAAGGACAGAGAAGCAGGCAGAGAATTGGGAACCTCACACCATCAAGAAAACAGCACAGGGAGAACAGCATATCCTTCAGACCTGAGGTTCCTGTGCTAAGGTGCTCCCTAGACAAAGACTGATGCAATACTGGACTTTCCCCCAGAGCAGACAAGGGGAAAGCTTCCCCTTGGAGCGGACACCCTGAATATGGACTTGCAGCCTACCAGCCTATGTAAGAATAAACCTTCCTTTGTTAAAGCCACCCACTTTGTGATATTTCTGTTAGAGCAGCCCTAGCTGACTAAAACAGTGTGTAAAAACTTAATGTTTCAGAAATTTCACTGAGACTTGAACACTGTTGAAATTGAGAGCTTTGCTAAATGTTATTCACATAGGTGCCTTCTTAGCATAGCAGGCAACACATCAGTCTCATAATTTGAAGATCCTGAGTATGACCCTCAGATCAGGCAGAGAGGTTTTTGTCTCTTTCATATACACTGACATGAAAAAGAAACCTGGTAGTAGTGAAGATTATTATACTAATTAAGTTTCTGAGTATGAAGCACAGATTCTGAAAGTAACTCCAAATCAATTTCATAAGATGTGATTAAGAGTGGACCTGTACGGACTGTGATATTTTTTTTTTCAACAATCTTCCGAGCAGTCCTTCCAGAACTTTATTCATCTGCCTTGGTAATAACACAGCTCTTCATTACACTCACTATAGTATAATCTGATACCAAATTCTGCGTTAGTGATCTATGATTACTATACCAAATCACCACATACTTAATGGCTTTAAAAAACCCACAAATTGGCAACAAGAGAAAAAGAGGGGTGTACCTCAAGAACTCTACTAAAAGACCACAGCTGATGGTCCAAAAACCTGGGGGATCCCCTGGGAGTATGGCAAATAGACCTGCTGCTGTCCCTGGCCAGAAAACACTACCGAGGGCAACTCTTCAGACAAAAATGGACTGGACTTAAGGACACAATGTGACCATATAGTGTGTGTACTTCATGGTTCTATGCATTTATAGGATGCTGTCATATACTGGTCTCCTTCTAGAAGGGAGGGAAAACAGTGAAGAGGAGAGGACAGGAGCTTTTTAAGAAGACATGACAAGTATAGAATGAAAAGGAGGAGTGTACTGTCATTGGGCAAGGAGAGCAAAAGGAGCTGCAGATAGGCAAGCATGCAAAAGTAATTTGGATTCTATGCTTTCCTGTAATCACAAGTAAAAAACCCCATAAATTTATTAACTTACAGTTCTGGAGGTCAGAAGTCTGAAATGGGTTCTACGTAGGGCCTGATTCCATCATGTGAGGACCCTAAACAGTGGTAATCTGTGGTGACCTTTCCTCTGCCTTTTCAGACTTTCCCATAGGACATGTGAGTTATAACTGTGCACGATGTGTGCATGTATATGTGTGTGTGTGACTTAGCTATCCACGATGCAACTCCTTTTTAAACACAACTACAATATAACTGAAGACTGGACAGTTGTGGAATGACATCAAAGACATCATTCATAAAGAAAACAAGAGGTCATTAAAAAGAAAGGAAAGTAGGAAAAGACCACATTGGATGTCAGAAGAGTCTCTGAAACTTTCTCCTGAAAATCAAACAGGTAAAGCAAAAGAAAGGAATCACAAAGTAAAAGAATTGAACAAAAGATTTCACAGGGTAGCTCAAGAAGACAAAATAAAGTATTAAAATGTCAAGTGCAAAAAAGCAGGAAATAGAAAACCAAAAGGGAACAACAGACTCTGCATTTCTCAAGCTGAAAAAACTGAAGAAAAAACTCAAGCCTCAAGTTGCAGTAGTGAATGATTCTACAGGAAAAATATTAGATGAATCAGAAAGCATCAAAAGAAGATGGAAGGAATACACAGAGTCATTATACCAGAAGGAACTGGTTGACATTCAACCATTTCAGGAGGTAGCAAACTATCAGGAACCAATAATACTGAAGGAAGAAGTCAAAGCTACATTGAGGGCGTTGGTGAAAAACAGGTCTTCAGGAATTGATGGAATATCAATTGAGATATTTTGACAAATGGATGCAGCACTGGAAGAGCTCACTCATCTATGCCAAGAAATCTGTAAGACAGCTACCTGGCCAACTGACTGGAAAAGATCCATATTTATGCATATTCCCAAGAATGGCGATCCAACTGAATGTGGAAATTATCAAACCGTATCATTAATATCAAACGCAAGTAAAATTTTGTTGAAGACCACTTAAAAGAAGCTGCAACAGTATATTAACTGGAAACTGCCAGAAATTCAAGCCAGATTCAGAAGAGGACACGGAACCGGGGATATCATTGCTTATGTCACATAGATCTTGGCTAACAGCAGAGAATTACAAAAACATGTTTACTTGTGTTTCATTGACTTTGCAAAGGCATCCAACCGTGTGGATCATAACAATTATGGATTACATTATGGAGAAAGGGAATTCCATAGTGCTCATGAGGAATCTGTATATAAATCAAGAGGCAATTGTGCAAACAGAGCAAGGGGACGCTACATGATTTAAAGTAAGGGAAGGTCTGCATGAAAGTTGTATCTGTTCACCATAGCTTTTCAATCGGTATACTAAGCAAATTACCCAAGAAACTGGACTCTGTGAAGAAGAACAAGGCATCAGTATTGGAGAAAGACTCATTAACAGTAGCATTATGCAGATGACACAACCCTGATTGCCGAAAGTGAAGAAGATTTGAAACACTGACGAAGGTCGAAGGCCACAGTTTTCAGTATAGATTGCACCTCAACATTAAGAAAGCAAAAAGCCTCACAACTGGACTAGTGAGCAATGCCATGATAAAAGGAGAAAGCACTGAGGGTGTCAACGATTTAATTTTACTTGGTTCTACAATCAACGCCCCTGGAAGCAGCAGTCAGGAAACCAAAAGATGCATTGCACTGGAAAAATCTGCTGTGAAGAACTTTTAGGATCTATTCAAAGACATCACCTTGAAGTCTGAGGTGTGTATTTTAAACCACATCATATGCATACAAAAGCCGGACAATGAGTAAGGAAGACAAAAGTACTGATGCCTTCGAATTGTGGTGCTGGAGAAGAATATTGAATGTATCTTGGACTGCCAGAAGAACAAATGGAACAACCAGAGTGCTCCTTGGAAGCAAAGATGGTGAGACAGCATCTCACATTCCTTGGGCATGTTGTCTGCAGGGATCAATACTTGGAGAAGGACATCACGCTTCTTAAAATAGAAGGTCTATGAAAAGGAAAAAGACCTTCAGGGAGATAGATTGACACAGTGGCTGCATTATGAGTTTAATAGCATAAAAACGATTGTGGACATGGCACTGGCCGGGGCAGTGTTTCGTTCTGTTGCGCATAGGGTCGCTAGGAGTCGGAACCAATTCCACCGCATCTAACAACAGAGTGGTTAATCCCCCTTCTTAAGGAGCAGAGACTTGAAAAACTTTGAAGAAAAGAAAAAAAAAATGGATGGAGAGAGAAATTGAAATAAACCACACCAACTTCCATCATAAATCTTTCTTAGTGGTTGCAGGAAAAAAAAATGAGCAAGGCAGTTTACTAGGGCAGGAAACTGGAGGTAGCTAACCAGGTGGAATGTCACAGGAGCAGAAACTTGTTTGTTTGTTTGGTTGGTTGGTTGGTTTGGTTTGCAATCTCTTTTTTACTTCCTGCTGTAGTTTAGAGATTTAGAAATAGATTTGAAACAGTGGATTTTCTCTCTGGTCAAAACCCATTAGAAATATAGGTAATACTTTAAAAAGGATCTTCAGATGTTTCTATCACAAGAGTGGTGTGGCTCAGTAGGAGAATGTCCTTTCCAGAGGGTTCAGCACTATGCACAATCATCTGCTTTGTACAATTTCCAACAGTTCTGTGCCTTTCTCCTTTTTAAAACACTTTTAGTGTGCTCATAGTTGTTGAACTTTATCCAGTCGATAGCTTTGAAACATTTCCCCATTCCCTGCATCTCCTCACCACCCAGGGCGCCTTATCAACACAGGGAAGATAAGGAACAAAGAATGAAATAAAGGAAACAGAATTAGTTTGCTCAGGATTTGCTCAGGATTTCCTCATTTCAGAGCCAGAAGCCCTTCACGACATTAATCGGCTCATTAGTGCTGTCTTCTATTTTCCAGTTTCACTGAAGAACAAGATAGGAAAAAAGAAGGGGGAAAAAACGTTCAATTATTTCGTTTGAAATTCCATTAGTTCCTTGAGCAGCGTTTGGAGAGAGGAAGAGCCAGACAACGTTCCCATGCAGAAAAGCTTCTTCCTGTCTCACCTGTCCCTCCCTTTGGTCGCTCTTTTGGTCTCTGACAACTGGATCCAACTTTCAGATGTGGACGGCAATGGAGCCATTAGAATTTTGTCTGAGTGAGTGCATGTTATAGAGTAAGTTCAGACTGAACATTTGAAAACACCGCATCGGTGATAGTATTTTTGAAGTAACTGCTAATGTTCATTTCAAGGTGCCGAAATAGCTCAGTTGGGAGAGCGTTAGACTGAAGATCTAAAGGTCCCTGGTTCAATCCCGGGTTTCGGCAATCAGTTTTGCATAATTACTTCCTCAAAAGATATTTGTATTCTAAGGCTTTGAAAGCACAGCTATCCAACTGCAGAACTACTGAGAGAGAGAGTAACAGTAATCCGAAAAAAATTCAACTACCACAAGCCCTGTGGAGCAAAACTGTACTCTGACACACACACGTGGTCATCAGAAGCAACTGTTTTACCTTAGCTAACAATGACTAACTATAAATATAGAAAGTAAGCTTGATTAAGATTAATATCACTTCAAACTAACAAATTATAAAAGTAAATAATAATGTTCCCTCAGATTTGTATATTCTTTTGGATTCTACATGCTCAAACAATCTTGTAAAATCATAAGCAGCAATCCAGTCCTACTGCTTGTCCAGTAAGTGGCCAGCACTACATTCCACCCACCTAATTCCTGAAATGGTTTCTACTTTATTTAACAGAAGCCCAATATCCTGGAATGGTCATACTTACTGATACAAAATTTTCTGATGATGACAGACAGGTAAAACGCAATTCTTAGAAGTGGCAATCTGCAGATCACAATGTGACTAGCTCTCATGAGAAGATGTTGAAGGAAATTCTTTCTTCTTTTTGTTTAAATTGAAGGTTAGTTCACAAACAGTAAAGTACATACAACTTAATTATTTAAATTAATGAGTTATTACACAGGTATATCTCATATAAGCAACATATAGGCCAAAGAGAAAATTTTTTCAGCTCTCAGAAGCTCCCTTGTGTCTATCTCAATCAATTCCAGTCTTCTGACCTCTACCACCATTTTCCTGTGTGTTGAAATACTATACATGGAATCACACGATAATTGTTCATTTGAGTATAGATTCTTTCTCTCAGTGTTTTTATTGGACACATCTACATTGTATCTAGCAGCAGTAGTTCTTTTCTATTACTGTCATATTCCATTGCATTAATACTGTGCATCACAGTTTTTCGTTTCTTTTGCTGCTGATGTATGTATAAAACAACTAATGCTGCTAGGACCATTTTTGTATATATCATTTCAGGGCAATAAGCATTCGTTTTTCTTGGGTCTAAATACAGTTGTGAGGTTTCAGGGTTATAGGTTTTATATATATTTAGTTTGAGACATTAAATCTAAAATGTGTGTTTTTAAGTGTGCCAGCAAGAGCGGAAAGTTTTAGTTGGTCCATGTTATCAGTAACATTCGATATTTTCAGTTCTTTTCTCTTAAGCCATTTTGGTGAAGGGGACTACTGTGTCATTAAATTTTTAATTTGCATCTTTGTAATTAATAGCTTCAGGCTGTTGTATCCCACTATACCATTTAGGGGACGGGCTGAGATGGGGCACAAGCCCGATTCCAGGTGGCAGAAAAACTCCACAGGTGGGTACACAGTAGTCACGGCTGAGTGGTTCAGGTGATGGACTAGAAATCCATTGGGGTTTCCCGTGCAGGTTCAGATCCTGCTGACTACGTGTCATTTGGCACTCTGGTACTGTGCTGGGTAAGAGCTGTTCCCTAGAAAACCTTTGGGCCAGCTCTAACCTTCAAGGCTTGTCTTTGTCTTTTTGTTTCTTTAAGGATTTAATGTATCCTTCAGTTGCAGAGGATCTGAAAAGGGTCCTTGAAGGAACTACTCACACCTTCATGAAGAGAGGTTTTGAGGTACTTTTTTCTTGACTCTCTAGTTGATAGTTTGGGCAGTGAAGATGTAGCTGACAGTACCAAAAACTTTATCCAGAACCTTACCAGGGGCATCAAGGACTCCATCTGTGGTATCTCTACCATCTCAAAGCTGGAGGCTCCAATATTGTAAAAATATCTTCCAAGAAAGGCAAGTAGTGTCCTGACACAGAGGAGAGTCCAGAGTATACAGCCCAACCCACAGCATTTGAGCCACATATTGGCTGAATTTTCCAGTGCTGCACTTGGAATGGAGGAGTAGTCTGCTGGAGTCTCCTCTTGTTTTACCAAATGTTTATTACTGTGCTTTAGTCAGTACCAGCACCAATCACTGGGGACCCATCACTGCATGGGATCTCTGATCATGGCTGAACTTCTTCCTAGAGTCAGTTTTCAGTGCCCTTTGGGTCCTTCCTGTTTTGTGTGTGTCAAAATTGTCAGTGTCATTTGGTTCCAAAATATAGCTGATCTGGCATATGAGGTATTAAAGAGGATGCCTCACCCATTCCCTTGTTGTGGTGGTTGCTACGTGCCGTGGAGTCAGTTTTGACTCATGGTGATTCTGTGTATGACAAAACACTGCCAACCTCGCTGGCATTGTTATACTTGAGCTCATTGTTGTAGCCACTGTGTCATTCCATCCAGTTGAGGATCTTCCTTTTTTTGGCTGGCCCTCTACTTTACCAAAAATGATGTCGTCTCCAGTGACTAATCCCTCCTGACAACATGTTCAAAATATGCAAGACATAGTGTCACCATTCTCACTTCCAAGGAGCATTCTGGCTGTACTCATTCCAAGACAGATTTGTTCATTCTCTAGGCAGTCCGTGGTTTGTCAACATTCTTCACCAACACCACAACTGAAAGGCATCAACTTTTCTTTCGTCTTCCTTATTCATTGTCCACCTTTCCTATGCATATGTAGTGACTGAAAACACTATGACTTGGGTCAGGTGCACCTAAGTCCTCGAAGTGACATCTTTGCTTTTCAACACTTTGGAGGGATTTTTTGCAGCTAATTTGCCCAATGCAGTGTATCATTTGATTACTCGACTCCTGCTTCCATTGGTGTTGATTGTGGATCCAAGTAGAATGAAATCCTTGACAACTTCAATGTTTTCTTCATTTAGCATGATGTTGCTTATTGGTGCAGTTGTGCAATGGCTTGTATCTTTTCTTTTCCAGCTTCTGCCTCAATGAGAATCTTCTCTACATTCACAAGAATCACATGAATCCCCCTTATAACTAGGGAGGAAGGACTCTATTTTTTCTAACAGAATGAGACTCATAGGTGACCCAGAATGCAGCTATTCAGAGCAATCGAATATGAAAGAAGTGATGAGAAGTAAAAGTCTCCTTGAAAGAGACCATTAGATAGATGTGAAACACAAAGATATGTAGTCACTTGAGTAAGGACAGAATGATACAGCAGAAATTAGCTTGTCTCTGAGTGTTGTGAAACACAATTAAGATAATCTTGTGGTTACTGTGAAGTTATTGGTTGAAATTGTGAGTACAGCAACCTGCATTCCAAATATGCCCTTACAAGTTCCTGACGTGGAGGGATACAAGGATCCATTCTGTTTAAATCTCAAAAAGTGTAAAGTCTCAAAAGTGTATTTTATGTATTATTTGTGGGAATATCCAATCTACTGTGTAAAGCACTATTTGAACATCCCTCAGGAAAGACACCGGTAATGATTCTGAAATTACAGGAATTTATGAGATACTGAAGTTGAACTCAGTAGAAGAAACATACACATGCTTTCAGTGTTCTATTTAGGAAATCTAAAACATTCAAAATGTGTGTATAATCCACATAGGTCCTGGAAAGAATAAAAGACAGTTTGTTTTGGGAGAATTCTCAAAAGTGAGGGTATGGACAAATGTTTGGAAGATAAAGAGTTATGTACTATATTCTGAACTTTACAGAATTCATTTTCCTATATGATCTAGAATCCGTGTAGAATCTTTGTCAGAAGAACCATAACCACCACATCATGGGTTAGTTTCCAGACTTTAAATCAGATTGCTCCTATGATTCTTGCAAACTGAAATAGGAAGAGATGGGGGAGGGGAAATAAGAAAAGTAACCAGGAAGAGCCTGGAACTGATGGAGAAGGCATGAAAGTAAAGAGAACACAGAGACAACTTGTGATTTGAAGTTTCTTGCAATTAGAGTAAGAGTCACTAGTATTTTTAAGAAAAGAAATAAACATCCATTGAATTCTTTAAAACTTATTAGTAAAAATTAGCAACCTAAGAGAGCAGGATGACAATCTTTAGGGAGCAGACATAATTGCTCCTGTGTCTGTTTTGAGGCACAGCCCGTTTTAGATTTTCAAAGCTTCTTTAACATTAGTTACTGATTCACGAAAGAAGAAGCTTTGCCTGTATCGCTTCTTCTTTCCAGCAACGCCTCAGGAATTACTCACTAAAAGTCATTTCAAGAATCTTCTACTTGTTGCACAATAAGACTACATGAAGGGACTTAAACCATCAGTTTTCTAGGTCTGGAATCAGACACCGTAGTCCTTAGACTAAGCAGCCAATGTGTGAAGATGCGGTACAAGCATATAAGTGAAAGCATTGGCAAGCGGGCATCAGGTTTTCAAATTTTTGACTTTGCAATTGTTGGAAATTTTAACAAGAGTAAAAAAAAAAAGGAACAAAATGTCATCTGAAACCTTTTAAAGCAATTACTTAGAACTAATTAAATGAAACTATGATATGATTAGAAGTCACATATTTCTTCAAGAGCATTTTTGTCTAAGGCAGTTGCAGTGACAATGCCTTTGGATAGAGAATTATGAACCAAGAACTGAACTCTGCAAGGAAGGGTGAAGATGACAGAATGAAGAGACAGATAACCAGAAGCTGGTATGTTTAGATCTTTGCTGTCTCAAAAATACTGTGGCGTCGCTCCAGGAAGAAGGACGAGGAAGCTCGAATAAGGGCTCTCTCTGTCAGAAACGTCTGCTTTTAACACCAGGAAAGTATTTTATTATAATCTATTTAAAACAGATTTTAACAATTTGATCCTCTACTAACAAATAGAAGAATCACCTAACACAGAGCTGGGAAGGTGGTCTTCCTGTATGAAGAGCCATTTGGTGATTTTCAAGCTACCTTAGATGGAGAGAAGAGGGCCAAAATAGCTCAGAGAGATGTTTGTCTCACTGAAATGTTAACTAACCCTCAAATATTTTACCTAAAAGTCAGTCCCTATATTTCCTATGGATCGAGCCACAAAACAATTCAGGGGGATTCTGTGTGACCCATCCCCAACTCTGCCTTTTATGTTTGTAGGGTAGGAGAGATGAGTAATTCACAAATTCCTAAAGTTAAATAATCATGCATTCTCTCAATTTTCACATAGTTTTGCTTTATTGGAAGTGTGCAGTTATTTAGAAGAAATGAACAATAGTCTTCCCGTTTTCCACCCTGTCTTTCCTCCTCAGAGAAATTAAACTTTCCTTCACTCCATAATTCCCTCCATTTATTCCCATATCCCTTGTGCAGTATCTCCCCCAGGTTTAGATCAAAACTAAAAAAGAATCTTTGATCATATTCTGGAGGATAGGTTCTAACATACAATAATTCTTGAAGATAATTATCATTTTCCTTTGGATGTGAGCAGAAGACATTATATGTGATATAAAGACCTGGAGGAAGAAGAGAAAAAGGAGACCAAGTGGAAGGAGGAATAGAATGAGAAGAAGAATCAACTCACAGAGGGCAGCAAAACCGCATCATGAAGAAATGCAAACACGGAGATACAGAAAATTAAGCTCATGCACCTTTGCTTGTCTGTCATTATGGAAATTCCTGTCCATCTTCAATTTTTTCTCTCCTTCAATTCTTTCCTCCTCCACCTCCCCAGGCTTTGAAAAAGATGTACAAGACGATACAGAGGGACACGAAGAAGGGGAGCACGGTTGTTGCTTCAAGAAAAACAGATTCATGAGACATGAAGCCCTCTAGGCCTAGCAACACGATCTGAAACCCAGAAGTACTTTGTCTGGAGGATCAAATTTGTTTCTGAAAATCTAAAGAGACAGAGACAAGACAGAGGGGAAAGAAACTGTGACAGTGATTATAACATCTGTTTGAAACAGAATCTTTTTGGCAAGCAGAATTACAAAGAGGTTATTTGGGAACGAAGGAAGGAAATTTAAAACTTACTGGCCTATGGAAAATTCCAGAGACAGCCAAGGTCAGTACATTAGCTTAGGCTGCAAAGTTGGCAGTGCTGTGGACTTTTAACCTGAGACTCCAGGGTTCAAATCCCTTTTCTGATTTTGTTCTCTTTTGCCCTAGCTCTTTCCTCCTAGACACTTACTGAAATAAATTCAGACAGTTACCTGCTATATGTGTCTTAACTCCTCTCTCCCTCTCTTTCTTCAGCAGAAACCAGAATAGAGCAAGGAGAGCCAGGAAAATGCAGAGTTAATTACTCAGTTACTAGCCATAAGATTGGTGATTTGAACTCACCCAGAAGTGGCTCAGAAGAATAGGCCCAGTAACCTGCTCCTGAAAGGTGAAAGCCTTGAAAACACTATGGAGGAGCTCTACACTGCACACACAGGATGAGGCAGCCCAGTCCTTCGAATGAGGTGGAGGTTTCTAAAACAGATTTCATTGTTACTTTTGTAACTTGGATTCATCCTTCAAGTACTCTAAGAGTTTCCAGCAAAAGAACTTCATTAAAGGATTCAGACTAGGCTTCTCACCTCATTTGCACTGCAAGCAAACAGTCATTCAGAGAGGACTGGGCAGAAGGAATTGGCAATCTACTTCTGAAAAAATTAGCTAGTGAAAACGTATGAATAGTAGTGGGACACTGTTTGATACAGTATGGGAAGATAAGACCTTCAGACTGGGAGGCATTTGAAAGATAACTGGGGAAGAGTTGTCACCTCAAAACAGAGCTGACTTTAATGAAGTGGATGGAGTGAAGCTTTGATACCTTCATTTAATGGTGTGGCGTGACTCAAAATGAGAAGAGACAGCTGCAAAAATTCATTATTAATAGGAACATGGACTGTATAAAATATGAATTTAGAAAAATTGGAAACTGTCAAAAATGAAATGCAATACTTTGTAAACATCACTATCCTGGGGCATTAGTGAGCTGAAATAGACTGGTATGGGGCAATTACATGATCTGCTATAACAGGAATGAATATTTCATAAACTACCCAAAAGCACAACATTGTCAGTAATAGGATACTATGTATACAAAAACTGGAAGGCTAGTAAATATAACTATAATTTAAATTTATGCATCAAGCACTAAGGCCAAAGAGGAAGCAATTAAAGATTTTTACCAAATTTTGCAGTCTGAAAATGACTGTATACACAATCAGGATGCATTGATAATTGCTGGTGGTTGGAATACCAAGGAAATCCAGGTGGCTTAATGGTTAAGGGCTATGGCCACTAGCCCAAAAGTTAGCAGTTTGAATCCAGCAGGCTGTCCTTGGAAACTCTGTGGGACAGTTCTACTCTGTCCTATAGTGTTGCTATGAGTCAGAATCAACTCGAAGACAACAAGCTTGGGTTTTATTTTTGGTTTATTTATATTTAGTGTTAAAGTATTTTCACAATTGCTTCCTATAGTTTTATTTATTTGCCAATGTAAAACATTAATATGTTTCCCAGAGTCAGAAGTATACAGGAAATTATATTCAGACAAATTCCAATAGAATATTGTATCCTGGGATTCACCCAGGTGATGGAATGACAGCAGGATCCAGGCCATCTGGTGGAAGATCACAGGCAAGGAACAATACCTCTCTTTTTCTAACACTGAATTATCCTTTTCTAGATGCGTCTGTGTCCAAGAGGGCAGTATGGGATGTTTAGAAATAGCAGAATTGAGCACAAAGTACTTTGATCTTGACTTACTCCTGAAGATTCCTGTTACCTGGAATTATATTCCATAGAAATTGGAATCAGTTACAGTAAAGGTGAGAAGCCAAGAGACCCAGAGATCTTTTATAATGTATGGTCCCCTCCTCCCTCTCTTTCCAAAACTGTAACTATCCATTTTCCACCAGTCTGCCACAGGCCATCCATGGGCCAATTTTGAGGTCACCTAATAGACTTTCTGGGGACTAACCTGTATTTTCTAGACAGCTGTACTAGAACTGAGGAAAAGATGCCTGACTATGCACTGTTACCAACTGCACCGAATGTCTGAATATCCATGGTCACAGTTCCCTTGCTTAGACATCCTTTTGAGCTAAGGGCTGCATTATGAAGAGTAGAGGAGTCAGAATTTCTGTAGGAAAAAGGCTAGATTTCAATAGGCTTCATTTAAGAGTTAGAAATAAGTGGGGCAATTAAATGAGACCTTCCTTTTCTGTTATTTTCATTTCAAGTCAAGCCTAGTGAACTTCCTCTGTCCTGGTGGTACTTAATCTCAAAGCTGATTACCCATTCCTCTTCTACTGTCAGCACCACTGTCACCAATTCACGCTGGAAATTCGGAAGTACTGGTAGCTCCTGTTAAAGCCACCAACACCAGTGATGTCTGATACCAGCAAAAAGTCAACCACAAGTGTGCCAGCTGCAGCACTTAGCGAGGGGAAATAGCGACTGTCTCTCAAAGGGAGGGCTGCCTAACACAAAAGAAACCGAATCCACTTCCCCGACATGCTTGCTTGTCTTTCCCCCCTTTTCCTCTCTCTCCTTTTCCACCTGCTCCTCTCATTTCACTCATCCCATCTCTTTTCTCTCTGTCGGCTAAAATTCCTCTCTCTATTCCCTCTTCCTTCTTGTGCTCCCAGGAGGATGTTTTCACACTAGTCCAGCACACTCCCGGTTCCACACATGCCTACTTTAATTCTTCATTGAGATTCACTTGTAGCTAATATGTTTTTTATCTTGTCGATTGACAATTTCTTCCCTTCCCTGATACATGAACCTAACAGCTAGTTACCCAGCATAGACCAAGCAAGGCCAGTTCAGGCTAACAGCCGAGCTGGGAGAAAGAGAAGGCAGATGGATTTTTTTTTTTCCTCTGAACTGAGGAGACTTGGACCTCACGCTGCGGATAATGTGTAAAAGAATCTAAAATATTTTTTGGAGAAAATATTTTAAAAACTTCCATCTGAATTGGTGGTCACACCAAAATGTGGTTAAGGCAGGAAAGACTGGACATGACTCCTCAGAAACTGAGGTTTAAGAACCTATCTAGACACAAGGAGGGTTTTTGTTAAAATTCACTTTGCAGATGGTCTTCAGTTGCTGTAATTTCCCCATCCATTCCAAAGAAGCCAGTTCTGAAAGAGCTGTCACCTATCAGAGTTTCTTTTTAATTTTTCCACACCTCTTCTTTATTTTTTCAGTCACGGTCTCCTGTTTTCAGACCACAGCTGTTCACTGCGTGCATCACTTGTCTCCTGGCTTCTCTAGCTTTCTCAATCTTGTTTCCCACGTGTAAATTAGAGTTACAAATAAACGACTTTCATCTCACTTCCGTCTTCAGAAACCTGGTAGTGTAGTGTTTAAGAGTTACAGTTACTAAGGGAAAGGCCAGCAGTTCGAATCCACCAGGTACAGTTTGGGAACTTTTATAGGGCGGTTCTGCTCTGTCCCATAGGGCCACTATGAGTAAGAATCAACTCGACAGCAGAGAGTTCTTTGTTTTTGTTTCACTTCCCTATTTAGTTAATGGAGTTTCTGGATGATGCAAATGGTTAACACGCTGAGCTGCTAACCAAAGAGCTGGATGTTGGAATCTACCCAGAAGCACTAAATCTTACAAAAAAAAAAAAAAAAAAAATCAGCCTTTGAAAGCTCTACAGAGCACAACTGCAGTCTGACACACAGAGAGTCACCATTCGTCAGAATCAATTCAAAGGCAACTAGTTTGGTTATTTCTAGTATTATTTTATTTTAGCTAAGAATGGTAAATCATGAATACAGAAAGCAGGATTTAGTAAGATTAATACCATTTTAAAAATAACAAATCACGTGTTTTTAAAAATCCACTGCAGTCAAGTTGATTCCAACTCACAGCAACGCTGTAAGATGGAACAGAACTGCCCCATAGAGTTTCCAAGGAGCATCCAGTAGAAGTTTAGAATTTTGGTTATTAGCCTTATCTGTCAACCTCTATATGCAAAAAGGTTTCTTCTAATTTACATATTCTCTTGGGTTCTAGGTATCAAATTAATCCTATAGTATAAGTTGGAAAACAGATCTACCACTTGACCATTAAGTGACCAGCATCACATTTGATTCACCTAATTCTTGTAATCGTTTCTACTTTAGTTGATAAGAGATACTCAATACATTGATGTAGTAAATTGGAACGAAAGTTTCTATCACCCAGTCAGTTAAAACATGGTTCTTAGAAGGCGCTAATCTACAGACAACAATTTGAAAAACACTACTATAGAGTCGAAATGAGTTAGAATTGACTTGATGGCACTGGATTTGGTTTCTGTTTGGAATCACAGATGTACTAGACGTGAAAAGATGGCCAACGAAATTCTTCTTTCCACTTTTTGTTTAAATTGGGGCTTAGTTCACAGGGTAAAATGCACAAAACTTAATTACTCAGCTCTATGAGTTATTACGTATGTATTCTCATATAACTAACATCCAGACTAAGTTAAAGAATTTTTCAGTTCTTGGAAGCTGTGTTGTACTTATCTCAATTAATTCCAATCTTTTGGCCTCTATCACCATTCTCCTGTATTTTGAACTACTATAAATGAAATCATATAATATGTGCTGACTTGGGAATAGATTCTTCTGCTTAATAAGCCTTTTGTTAGATACATCCATGTTGTTTCCAGCAGCAGTAGTTCTTTTTTTTTATTGCTGTCGTATTCCATTGCAAGTTTTTCCATTCATTTTGCTGTAGATGTACACATAAAACAACTAACGCTGCTATGAACACTTTTGTACATATCATTCAAGAGCAATAAGTATTCAGTTTTCTTGGGTTTTAGGGTTGTTTCGTTGACAGTGTCATCAGCAATGCATGAAAGTTTCAGTTGCTCTGTATCATCAGACACAGTTGATATTTTCAGTTCTCTTATCTTAAGCTATTTTGATGAAGGGGAGTATTATTTCGTTGTGTTTTTAATTTACTTTTGCCTTATAATTAGTGACATCCAGTTATTGCTCTTCACCAGACCAGCTGTGAAAGCGGCTGCGAAAGGCACAAGTCAGATTCCGGGAGGCGTTGCAGAAGAAGACGGTAAGGAATTCAGGATAAGGAAGTCAGCTGCTGCCGTCGCTGAGTAACCTAGAAATCCGTTGGGGTTTTTCCTCTGAAGGTTTGAATTCTGCCGACTACAGACTGTCTGGAGCCTTGGTGCTGCATTGGAAACCCTGGCAGCTTACTAACTACTAACTAACGTCACTCAACGTTGCTGTGATTTAGAATCGGTTTTCTTTTTAACGCCCCCTCGTGCGGCACCCCCAGCACGGAGGAGCCGAGCTCTTTGACAGAGATGGCCCTGCGTGAGAAGAGATTTTGGAGGCACTTTCCTCTTTCCATGTAATTGAAATGGTCCACGATGTCAAAATCTGTCTCCAGGACCTTGCCAGGGAACTGAAGAAGGCCTCTGGGTTATTTGTGCCATCCCTAAGCTGGAGGCTCCAATACTACAAAAGAGGAATGAACAGTGCCAAAGAAGAACAAGTGCAGTCCTATCGCAGAGGAGAACACAGAAGCAAGAGTGAGCCACCTATAGCTGGATGGAGCCACTGGAGGTGAACCAGCAACAGTTTCTTCATGTTTTACCTATTCCGCCCCTTTGTCGCCCCCTCCTGCTCTGCCAACCCATCCACTGTCTCCAAAAAATTGGAATTTGTTTTCAGACATGGACAGCAAAGCAGCTCACCTATTTTTTGTGAGTGAATACTAGTGATATGTCAAGATTAGATATTCACAGACACAAAACCAAAACCAAACCCACTGCCATCGAATCGATTCCAACTCCTAGCGACCCTATGGGACAGAGTAGAAATGCCCCATAGAGTTTCCAAGGAGTGCCTTGTGGATTCAGACTGCCAACCGTCTGATTAACAGATGTAACAATTAACCACTACACAACCAAAGTTTCCTTACAAACACAAGAACCTGGGAAATACGAAGTTAAAAAGAAATAAAAAGTTGAAAGAATGGCTAAAACAGTTACTTTAGGTAGTTGAAATAGTCTAGCTGGGAAAGGATTAGTCTGAGGATCCAGGCCCTGTGTTTTAATTCTGAGTTTTGATAGTTGTGTCTAGTTTTCTGAAATTACTGTGACTCCCCTTTATTACAGAACAGTTGCGTTCAGATTCTAATAGAACTGAGTATATAGTACACTAAAACCTGCAAAATCCAGAATCTGTGTAACGCAGAAACTTGTCATAAAAGGAAAACTCAAATATTTTCCACTAAGAGGAGCAACAGAAAAGTGACTTAAGACTGCACACTGTCAAAAGCAGAAAACTCATGAGATCAAGAACAAAGGAAATCTGACTCTTACAGGTTTTGCCCTGCATCTATCCAACAGGATCTATGCGGAAAAAGTTGCTTCAATGTCTATAATATCTCTTACTACAATTTTTGCTGATCTATCAAATCCAGTGAACTTGTGCACATAAATATTTTCATCATCCTCTCCTTTATTTACTCGACTGCACTTGGCTTGGCCTTTATTTACACATTCCTGAGGTCTCCCATGAAACGTTAATTGACATTTTGCATATTTTGTTTGTCTTATTTTTTACTGACAACATGTAACAATTTATTTAAAATAATAATATAGTTTTTTAAAAAACTGCTGCCATCAAGTTCTTTCCAATTCATACCACCTAATAGCACAGAGTAAAACTGTCCCACAGGGTTTCCAAGAAGCAGCTGATTTATTATTTGTTGGCAGCTAAGCTCTTAACCACTAGCTTGCCAGACTCAAGTAATAATAGCAGTTATATTTTGGTTGATTATAGCTTAAGCGTAAGTGACATGTATAACAGCAATGCTGCGAGGCAAGGGGAATATGCAGAACATTCTGTTATTAGATGTGTATGTACTACTCATGAAGTGACAGTGCTATTTGGAAGCGGGCTTAGATTTGCAGCAGATGTATGTTGCAAACTGTAGGGGAGTCATTAACACAATTCTTAAATGAAGTGTAACTGATACACGAAGAAATGAGAGAAAAATTCATCTGTCCCTTTTCTCTGAATGAAAAACTGCAGCAAAGAAGAACAGACTGTTTATGGCATGGTGGAATGTTATTGCTTTCTGGAGAGCAGCTCCTGAGAGAGTGCTTTCTTTAACTCCTGTTTCTTCCTGGCTTTATAGTGCTTAAGCAGTCAAGTCGGGCGGCCCAAGGGAGGACAGGGGCCGTGGTCCAAGCGAGCAAGTATAGAGAGATTTAGTCTGTGAGTAGGAAACACACAAGTAAAGATAATCACAAGGAGAAGAGTGGGAAAAGTCTGAAACAAACTTGCCAATATTCTACTATAACTCGGTAATAAAGGAACTAACAACAAATGGAGGTGCTGGGGATCGAACCCAGGGCCTCATGCATGCTAAGCATGCGCTCTACCACTGAGCTACACCCCCTTCTTATGTATTAGGTGAGACTATTACGTAATATTGATTTAGGCAGTTGTCTGCGGGTGAATTAACTCTCAGGATTTGATAGATCCAGCTTCGTTATGTTCAATATTTCTGTTCCTGGATTGGATCCTGCCTCCAGAAAGAAACACACACACACACAGACACGGACACGCACATGCACAGGCACACACACGCATTCTGGAGCTGAGATCTCCCGGTAGCGATTGGCTTCTCCAAGGACTGCTTTTAGCCAACTCCCTGCGTGTCAGTCAGTTCCCAGTGCGTTACCAGGGACAGTCATAGGATTGAACATCCTGCAAGGTTTTTTGATTTTCTTCTTCAAAAGTCTTCTCTGCCCATGAAACTTGCAGAAAGATACAAAACAATGCGGGTAAATAGAAGGATGAGTTCTGTGAGTGCTGCAGGAGAGTCAAGATAGAGATGGGCAGACAAGACTAGAGGTTAATTAACTCACAATACTAGACAAAATCGAAGAGCGACGAGACCGTGTCTGTTAAGTCCGTGTAAACGACTATGTCCAGCACCTGAATTTGGAAACTTGGCACTAGCTTTGTCTGCGCGATACTGTAGCTCTGGTTTTGAAGAGATTGCAGTCAGAAAAGAGAGCAGAAAGGTGAACGCTTCTGTCGTTAAGAAGTCTCCTTTAGATCAAGATGATTTGTTTAAAAAGGAAAGCGTAGCTGAAGCTCTTTACGGGCTAGGCACAGCCTTCAAAACAATTCCACTCTTGATTAACTTTCTGTATGCTGGCAGAAGTCTGCAAATCTACAAGGTGACTGTGAGCGGGAATCGACAGAATGACAACGGGTTTTTTATTTGGAAGCACGAAAACAGACGCTTCGCTTCCCACGTTTAAACAAGCATGTGGTACTCCAGTCAATGCAGGTATAATGGAGAAAACCAGATCTTGGATGGAAGAGAAGGGTGCTTGGACTCTGTTGTTTATGTTACGACTATATTAGAAAGAGAACTGGAACGAAAAGAGCAGTTGGTGCAAGGGAGGGTGAATAGTAGCGAGCGGCCGGTTTGGTGGCAAGAGAAAGAGAGGACTCCGAGAGGAGGACAGAAGCGGCAGCAGAGGAGCCGAAGTCCTACAGAAGAGGAACAGGTTTGGAAACGGATCTCTAAGGATGGGTAGGATTGGGGTCAGCACGCAGGAAGAAAGTGATCAGCTTCCCATCTTTTCTATGCGTTCCGCAGGCCCTAGAGAAGAGAAAGGTTAAGTAACTGCCTCGAAAAGGATGTGCCACGAAAAGATGCTATTCGTTTGGTCCAAAACTTGGAGAGCGCCTCGCTGTTCTTCCATCACTGAGTACGCTGCAAAGCGATTGTGTGGTTGAGTGTGTCTGGAAAGCAGTTGTTGGTATTAGAGGCTTTGGAAAAAGCCGCAGGGAAGCCACATTGTCCGGATTCCTGTGCTAGCACAGCAGCTTTGAAGCTAGAAGCAAAAGTCCCAGGGGCTTTGTACCAGCCGACCTTGTATCAGAAACCCGGTAGTGCGGTGGTTAATCGCTGAGTCTGCTATCCAAAAGTTCAAGAGTTCGATTCCCCGGAGCTCTATGGAAATTGTATGCAGCGGTTCTACTCGGCCTTAGAGGGTGGCATGAGTTGGAGTTGACCGGGCAGCTTCCGTTTTTTTAGTTTTTTCAGGCTTAATATTCAAGCCTAAGAATGAGAAAGAGAAGTTAAGCAGTGGTCCAGTGTTTGGAGTTCGAATAAACTCCTACGGAGTCCATCAAACTCCTGGAGAGCTCAGTACATCAGGCCCCTGGTTTGAAGATGCTGGATTCACAACCCACTTTCTGGTGTAGTTACCTAAGTTTCCCCCGCACTTTTAATTTATGCGCAAAAGGCTACTGAGTCCAGCTTTCTCTTTTAGAGATTCTATACGAAGTAAAGAGAAAGGAACATACTGAGAAGTTGTGATGTAAAATTCTTTGCAATTGGATTCACTAGTATCTTGAAAAAAAAAAAAAAAAAGAAGTACATAGTCACTAAAACCCTGGAAAATCACTACAAAGAAGTAATATACTGGGAAGACAAGAGGAGGATCGTCAGTGGGTACCAGGTTTTCTCTTTCATCTTTTGGGGTTTCCAAAACCTCTTTAATGCTGGGTATTGATTTGTGGAAGAATTAATTTAGCTACATCACTTTTCCCCTCCACCAACGCCTCAGGAACTACCTCCTAGAAGTCAGTCTGGAAATCTATTCGTTGTTGCAAATACATAAGTAAAAGCCAGCCGACCACGAAGGGACTCGAACCCTCAATCTTCTGATCCGGAATCAGATGCCTTATCCATTAGGCCACGCGGCCACCTGTACCTTTTATTTTTTTTTGTACAAGGCATAAGTGGAAGTATCAGTAAAAGAGCATTAGATTTCTGTTTCTGAAGTTTCAACTTTGTGATGGGAAGAAACTTCAACAGTATTCCAAAAAGGAATCAGATATCTGAAACCTCTGAAAAGAATTACTCAGAGTCACTGAACAGCGAGATTGTGACAAGTGTGACCTATTCCAGGAAACTTTCGTCTAAGTTACTAACGGTGATGCGTGGAGAAGTATGGGCCAAGAACTAAACTCTGCAACGAAGAGGTGCAGATGACCACACGAGGAGAGGGAGAGCCAGAAGGTGGTATGTTTGGCCGTCTCGAAGAGGAGATAGCTCTTGCTCCAGGGAGAAACGTCTGGAAGCCCAAGCAAGAACTTGTCTTGTGAGAAATACCCGCTTTTAACGTCAAGAAACTATTATAATCCATTCATAAAGTAGGTTTTAACAGTTCCATCTCCTCCCAAGTAAGTGAATCACATAATACGGTGGTGAGATGAGGTAGTGGGACCCCAACCCTCCTGAGAGAGAGCTCCTGATATCTAAGGTGCAGTTTGGTGACTTTCAGGCTACCTCAGAGAGAAAATGGCCAAAAAAAAAAGAAAAAGAAAAACGAAAAACAAACTTGCAGTGTCTCTTGTCTCATTAAAATGTCAAATAACCCCCCAGGCATTTTACCCTAAAGTTATTTCCTCGTTTCCCTGAAGTTATTTCCCTAGTTTCCAGAGGCGACATTGTGTGACCCACTCCAAGTATGCCTTGTGTAACGGCAGAGTAGGAGAGATGAAAAATTCAAGCTCCTAAAGTAAAGCAATGATAAATGTTCTCAGTTTCCACATAATTTGGTTTCTTACAGGTGCCGAGTTGTTTAGAAGAAATAAGCAATAGTTTTCACCATGTCCCCACTGTCTTTGTTCTGCAGATAGGCTAGTCTTTCCTTTACCCCAGAACTTCCCGCATTTATTCCCAGATCACCTGAACAGTGTTTTCTCTAGGTTTAGGTCAAAACTCACGAATTATCTTAGATCGTAGTTTGAATGGAATGTCCTGATGTACACTAGATCTTCAAGATAGATACTTTTTTTCTTTGAAGCTCTACTTCAAAGCTCTCAGCAGTGAATTAAAAACATGAAAAGGGAAGAAAAAATGAAAAGAAACGGGACAATGAGCTGGAAGAGGAAAAAGAAAACGAACAGAAGGAATGGCTCACAGAAGATTAAGAAGTTTCATCATGGACATAAGCAAGCACCGAGATGCAGAAGATTATACCCAGGTACTTTTGCTTCACCACCGTTAAGAATGTTCTGGTTGTTCTTTAAATTATCCCTCCTTCAACACTTTTCTCTTCTGCTTTCCAAGGCTGCAGGAAGACATACAAGACAATATGGAGACAGTGAGAGTGTTGCTTTGAGAAACATAAAGTGATGTGGGGAAATAAGAAACAAAGGGATAAAATCACACATGGCAAGTATGAGGCTTTCTGGGTCTAGCAATGTGGTCTGAAACCCGGCAGTGCTTTGTCTAGGCCACCCAGCTGCGTTTCTGAAACCTCCAAAAGAGACAGAAAAGCAGACAGAAGAAGGTGAACTTCTGTGAATGATTACCCAAACCTAGTGCACGGTGAAGTGGATTGTAACTCACTATAGGGGAGGGTAGAAATTGCTCCAGCTTCCAAAGAGCATCTGGTGAATTCTAACTACTATCTCTTGGTTGTCAGACATAGCACTTCACCACTACACCACCAGAGAGTCCAGGCTGTTTACGGCAAAGCTTTGAAACAATAAGTTCTAGGCAAGAAGAACTTAAAGAAAGTTGTTTGGGAAGTGGAGGCTTATTGTATCTAAATCAAAAAAATAAAAACAACCTACTGCTGTCAACTGGACTCTGACAACGCGCAGAGACAGCGCAGGGTAGAATTGCCCCTTAAACTTTCCAAGGAACACCTGGTGAATTTGAACTGCTGATCCTTTGGTTTACAGCCTTGTCACGTAACCACTAAACCACCAGAGTTTCCAGGATCAAAAACAAAACAAACAAAAAAAACCCACTGCTGTCAAGTGGGGCCCCACTCGTAGCGACCCTATAGGTCAGGGTAGAACTGCCCCATAGAATTTCCAAGGAGTGCGTGATGAGTTTTCAGGATAGTGATTGAGAATTCAGCCAGCAAACAAAAGAAGTGTTATTTGTGCACATTCACTGCTCTTTGGAAACTCTATGGGTTATTTCTACTCTGTTATATAAACTCACAACTGGCAGCATGGACTAGACTGCAAAGATACTCACTTTTTTGTTGTTTAGGAAACACAATATGAAAAGAAAAACCTATTGGCCTATGTAAAATCTTCCTTAGGCACTACTAGCGTGAGTTTGAGCAAGCTTTGGTAGTTTAGTTGGTAGAGGAGCAGACTTTCAAACTCTCAGTCCAGAGTTCAATTCCCTGTGCTGTTGTAAGACCTCGTTTTATCCGTATTACTTCTCTTTGAAGCCTATTCATCCCAACATTTACTACAGGCTTCTTCTTACATATATTTTTAAATTTTGTTGTGCTTTGGAAACCCTGGTGGCGTGGTGGGTTAACTGCTTCCTCTGCTAATCAAGAAATCGGCAGTTCAAATCTGACAGGTGCTCTTTGGAAACTACACGGGACAGTTCTACTTTGATCTCTAGGGTCACTATGAGTCCGATCCTACTCGACGGCAGTGGGTATTGTGCTTTAGATGAAAGTTTATGTCTCAAGTCAGTTTCTTTTTTTTTTTATTAAATAAAAAGTGAAAGTGTACATACTCTGTTTACAGTACTGGGTTAAGATAGGAGGAGTACACAAATTGTGTCGAAGTCCCATTAATATTAATCTTCTTACTAATGTGTATTGTTTCACCCAATAAAATTTCTAACAACTATCTAATCTAAACCCTCGCCCCTCGCCCCCCCGCCCTCCCACCCTCCCCACCCTTGTAGCCCTCAAAGAGTCTTTGCTGTTATGTATGAGTATGCTTTTAAGTTTTTATTGTAGGGGTATCATATAATAATTGTCCTTCTGTCACTGACTAGATTCACTCAACATAATGTCCTCCAGTTGAGACCAAATTGAGAGATGTTTCCTGCTATCATCGTTGTTCTTTATTAATGTATAATACTCCATTGAGTACATAGACCAAAGTTTACCCATCCGTTGGGCATCTGGGTTGATTCCAACTTTTTGCTGTCGTTGACTGTGCTGTTATGTTGAGGTGTAACCCATACTGAAGGCTGAGCTCTTTGATTTTCGTCAGTGAGTGTTTCAGTTCCTCTTCACTTTCAGCAAACAAGACTGTGTTATCTGCTTAACATAGGTTGTTAATGATTTTTCCTCCAATATTGATACCCTGTTCTTATAGTCTGGCTTCTTGTATTATTTGCTCATTAAATTGAATAGGTATGACAAAAGGATACAACTCTAACTTTAAATCATGCAGCAGTGTCCCCTTGTGTTGTTCATATTGATCTTTGTACAGGGTCCTTTTAAGCACAATTAAGTGTGCTGGAATTCCCATTGATTACGATCCACACAGTTGAATGCCTTTGTCTTGTCCAAAAAAAAAAAAAAATACAGGCAAACGTCTTTCTGGTATTCTCTGCTTTCAGCCAAGATCGATCTGATATCAGCAATGATATCTCTGACCCTTCATCCTCTTCTGAATACAGCTTGAATTTCTGACAGTTAGCTGTTGATAATAGCAGCTACAGCTGCTTTTGAATGATCTACAGCAAAATTTTACCTGAATGTGATATTAGCAGCATTGTTTAGTAATTTCCACATTCATTGGGATCACCTTTCTTGGGAATAGGCATGTACACGAAACTCTTCCACTCAGTTGGCCAGGTAGCTGTCTTCCAGTGGAGGATTGAGTACTTCCAGTATTGTGTCTGTTTGCTGAAACATTTCAGTCAGTATTCCATCAGTCCCTGGAGCCTTGTTTTTCACTAGTGCCTTCAGTGTAGCTTGAACTTCTTCCTTCAGTACCATTGGTTACTGCTCATATGGTGTTTCCTGAAATGGTTAAACACTGACCTATTCATTTTGGTACAATAACTCGGTGTAGTCCTTCCATCATCTCCATCATCTTTTGATGCTTCTTTCATCATTTAGTATTTTCCCCATAGAATCCTTCAGTACTGTAAATTGAGACTTGACTTTTTTCCTCAATTGCTTCACCTTGAGAAATGGCAAGCATGCTCTTCTCTTTTGTTTTTCTAACTTACTATCATTGCATATGCCATTGTGATGCTTTGTGTTCTCAAGTTGCCCTTTGAAACCTTCTGTTCAACTCTATTACTTCATGACTTCTTCCTTCAGCTTTAGCTATTCAACACTGAAGAGTAAACTTCAGGTTCTCTTCTGACATCCATTTTGGTCTTTTCTGTCTTCCTTGTCTTTTTAACAACCTCTTGTTTTCTTCATATATGATGTCCTCGATATCATTCAACAACTTGTCTGATTTTTGATCATTAATGTCCAGTAGATCAAATCAGTTCTTGAGATGGTCTCTAACTTCAGGTGAGATAATCTAAGGCCATACTTTGTTTCTCATAGACCTTTTCTTATTTTCTTCGATTTCAAATTGAACTTACAGACTAATAATTTGATGGTCATGTTCTGATGTCGGCCCCTGTCCTTGTTCTGACTGATGACATTCAGCTTTTCCATTGTCTCTTTCCAGTTTGATTCCTGTGTATTCATCTTGTGAGGTCCACATGTATAGTCAGCATTTATGTTGGTCTAAGAAAGTAATTGCAACAAAGAAGCCTTTCGTTTTGCAAAATTCTGTCATGCCATCTTCAGCATCCTTTCCAATACCAGGCTGTGTTTTTGAACCACCCATCTTTCTTCATTTCCAACTTTTGCATTCCAATCACCAATAATTGTCATCACATCCTGTTTGCATGTTCGATTAATTTCAGTCTGCGAAAGTTGGTAAAAGTCTTCAGCTTCTTCATCTTTGGCTTTAGTGTTTGATGAATAACAGTCGTATTATTAGTAGTTAGTTGAATAACAGTTATATTAACTGGTTTTATTTGTATGCATATGGATATTATCACTGATGGCACTGTGCTTCAGAATAAATCTTGAAATAGTTCGTTTTGACAAGAATGCAATGCCATGTCTCCTCAAATTGTCATCCTGACATAGTAGGTCATATGATTGTTCATTTCCAAATGGCCAATACCAGTCCATATTAGCTCCCTAATGCCTAGGATATCAATGTTTATGCCTTTTGTTCCATTTCTGAAGAATTCCAATTTTCCTCAATCAAATTTTGTACATTCTGCAGTCTGACTATTAATGGATGTCGGCAGCTGTTTCTTTTAATTTTGAATCTGGTCACATTGGCCCCATGAGATAGTTCTTCCCCAGCTGTTTTCTGAGTGCCTTTCAACCTGATGGGCTCATCTTCTGGCACTGAATCAGACTATGTTCCACTGCTATTCATAAGGATTTCATTAGCTAAATCTTTTCTAAATTAGACTCTTGGGTCCTTCTTCCTAGTCTGTCTTAGTCTGAAAGCTCAACTGAAACATGTCCACTATGGGTGACCCTGCTTGTAGTTGAATACCTGTGCCGTAGCTTCTGGCATCACAATTACAGGTAAGTACCTACAGTACACCAAACTGATAGAATGGTAGTCTAGGTGAAAAGGGTAGTTAGCTGGATGGCACTTGATGATGTAGGTAGATTTGATCATTTCATCTCTTATTTCTTCTTTCTGCTGTTGCAGCATCCATGTTTACAATTCCACATGAGCAAGAAAGTAGTGGGGTGAAAACAATAAAAGGTGGAAAAATAGAAGAGCCAATTCTGTGTTACTGAAATTGTGGCTGGCACACCAAAAGTGTTAATTGCATTTGGAGGTGCTGGGGATCGAACCCAGGGCCTCATACATGCAAAGCATGTGCTCTACCACTGAGCTACACCCCCATGTGGCGACACTTATCGTTTTTGTATTACAGTAGGAAATATAATATCCATTTTCTGTAGTTCTTTGGAAAGTCTTTTGTGTTGTTTGGTTTTGATTAGTAGAAGGTACATTCCGTTAATGCCATCATTTCTATAATTTTTAAGTGGGATCCTTTACTGTGACTACACTCAAGAAAGTCAACTGAGTTACAGATACTATTTCTGCTCCCATATTCCTTCTAATCTCATCAGTCCTCCCCAAGATCTTCTCCCCACATGAATGTCTGTTTACATATATACATACACACACATACACTTATATATACGTAGACGCACATACACACATAGATATACCAAAAACAAACAAACAAAAGAGCTCACCCCAAATGTCCTCGACTCAATTCTGACTCACAGCGATTCTATAGTACAGAGTAGAGCTGTCCTATAGGGACTTCTTGGTGGATTCAAGCTGCTGAACTTTTGGTTAGCAGTCTTAGCTCTGAACCACTATGCCACCAGGGTTTCCATGTGTTTGTTTAACCACTTCCTAGGAAAGTCCCAGGACTAACTTTTCTGTTGTATTTGCTCTCTTCTCCACGTTTCTTACTCATATACATCAGTCTACATGGTATCTATCTTGAATATAATGATATTCACTCATGTCTTTAAATATCATGGATCTGCAGTTAATGAGTCATTCACTTCACTTTCTACACCTAATCTGGCCTATTTCACCATCTGTATATGTAAGTAAAGCCCAATATACCTTCTCTGGAAAAATAAGTCCAGAGGGCACCTTGATCTAATTATGTGCACTATAAAATAATTGTCTATTATTTCTAATTGTGTTGCATCCATAAATTTCATATCTTGAAAAATGGCTTCACCTTACAGAGAACAGTTAAGTTTCTCTAATGTTCCTGCCAGCCTTGCGGATTTTAATGCATATACCTTCTGACCTTCTCCTGTCTCAGTTCCTTCGGGTCAGGAATCATATCATCTTTGCCTTTAATCAAATGATTATCTAATGACAACAAACGGTCAATAGGTAATCTTAAATTGAATAAATGGAAATTAATGTGTGTAG
Source organism: Heterohyrax brucei (assembly GCA_028571685.1). Taxonomy (NCBI): domain Eukaryota; kingdom Metazoa; phylum Chordata; class Mammalia; order Hyracoidea; family Procaviidae; genus Heterohyrax; species Heterohyrax brucei. The sequence continues at coordinate 43,853,903 of CM053144.1, read as the reverse complement.
ATATTTCTAACCCTCTTGAAGGGAAAGAACCACTGTATTCGATTCCTTTCAAGTTGTGGCAGTAGAAAAAGACTCTTTTCCCCTCTCTTCCCCCATTTGTTGTGCTTCTTCTTTAAGGACTGAGAGATCACCATTTCAAATATCAAGACTATTTATACGCTTTTATTTATGTAGGAGTTTTTCTCTCCTGTCTTGATAAGTTTACCACTATTGTTTAGCTCTGTACAAATCAATGAGCTCCTTCTTTTCAGCGGTAAACATGTTTTAGTCTTTATTTAAGGAATTCTCTCTGCTTTCCCTCTTCCAATTCCTTCTAAATTTCCTTCTTCTCAGTTTTCTCCTCCTCCTCTCGTTTCAAAATGTTCTTACATCTGCGGTTCTTACTGGCACCCATTGCCTATGCTAGGGAAGATTCTGTTTTTTTCAGCATTGGGTTTGAAACCTATTTAGCACTACCATCATAGCTCTTGCTTTTTATTTTTATAGTTTGATGGTCATCAAAACTGAGGACTTTTATGTGCTAAGTGACTATGTGACAATATGAGTATTTCTGTGTTAAATAAATATATTATGTTTATACATTCATTCATGGAGATATTGAGTTACATCTATGGACCAGACTCTGTACCGCTGAGAATGCAAAGGCAAACAAGGCATTCATGAGCATTACTTTCACAGGGCTTGTATTATCCACATGTATAAATACATAGTAAATAGAAATTGAAAGATTTGAAACAAATGGGGAGTGAGGCGGTAGAAGAAGAGAGTGAAAGACAGAATGCATTGTTTTGATTCTTGCTTCTTTCACTTAGCCTAGTGCTATAATGTTTTTCAGATTCATCCACATTGTAGTCTGCACCATTATTTCATATTTTGTAAGTAGAATTTTGTCTTGTGATCATAGAACACATAAAGCAACCACCACTTAGATCAAGATACAGAACATCACTAGCACCCTACTGAGATCCACTGTGGCCCTTCCATCTACAGCTTCCTCGAAAGATAACCACTATTCTGTCCTCTAAAATCATAGGTTAGACTTACCTGTTTTGAACTTCGTATAAAGGGAAACACACATGATGTATTCTTTTGCAGTCTGTCTTCTTTTGACCAACTTATTGCCTCTGAAATTGATCAAGATTGTTGCATGTAGCAGTAGTTGGTTCTTTTCCATTGTTGTGTAATATTTTGTTGTATGGATATACCACAACTTATCAATGCATGTAGTATGTTGATGAATGTTTCCTTAAAGATTTTAGCTCTTGTGAACATTTTTATATCAGCTTTCAATGGAAATCAGGCAACATTTTTCTGAGGCCTATATCCAGAAGTGGAATTGCTGTGTTAAATAAAAATTTATTTTTTTTCGAAGTGGTTACCCCAATTTAACCTTTTTTTGTGTGTGTGACAATATTCCTGTTATTCTACATGTTTCCAAGCCCTTGAAATTAACAGTATTGTTACTTTTAATGATTCTGGTGTAGGTATGACAATACATTATTGATTTGAATGTGCATTTCTCTGATGACCAGTGGTAGTAAGCATCTCTTCACGGATTTTTTGGTCACTTAAATTTCTGTTTTTGTAAACTTACATTTCAAGTCTTTTATGCATTTAGGGAAGTTCTCCTTTTACTTATTGATTTGAATATTATCTTCTGTATATTAAATACAAATATATTTTCACAGCTGGCTCCCCTTCCTCTTCTTAAGGAGGATGGTGGCTAAAGAAGCATTATAAGCAGAGAGTAAAGTAGTAGTGAAGAGAGAGAAATGGAAGATACGTGAGAAAGTTCGATTCTGAGACTTTTCCTGACAAAGTCAAGAAAATGCCTTTTAGGTGGATTTGTGGTTTTAAGAAAAGACCTTAAAGTAGAATGGAAAAGTTCTAGAAGCTAAATAATGTTATTTGGCCTATAATCCAAACATTTCTCAGAGCACAGATGGCTAGTGGGGGAAAAAAAAAAACTTGGTGGTTTCAGACAGTGTAGAACTAAAAATAGTGGAAAATCTATATGTCCGACAAAATGTGTTCTAAATCCTAGTAAAAGAAAAATAATTATTTTGATGAAACAGCTCCCCCCCCAAAAAACTAATTGCCAGGGTAGCGTAACGCAGTTAAAACAGCATTTCACAATGCTTTCACATCTGTTCTGTAGAAATCAAGCACTGATTTATTTTTTCGTTCTATTACTTGCTTTTTTCCTGCTCATGTGGAAATAAATTACTGCACTAGTAGATCACTTTTAATGCTGCTTGTTTCTACTCAGTTGTCCATGGTATAAGCCATGGTGGTTATATGACTAGAAAGAAGGCACTTTACACAACAAGTGGAAAAGAATAAACATTCAAAATCACTGAAGCCTGAGATAATAAGTATTTTGCCACAGTAATGGACCCACTCCCCCACTTTTTTTTGATAGCATCATTTTTTATTAGGATATAAATAGAGTACACCATGGAGGGAGAAATATGAGGCACCACAGGTAATTTTCTCTCCAGTTTGCTTTATTTTTGAGCACATCCAGGATATCAAACAATCTGAAAGTGGAGGCCAAGAAAACCTACTCTTTGATTTATTGGTCTTGGTTCTCTTCACTGCCTAAAATACATCTCAGTCAGAAGTCATGGACAGCAGTAAATAGCCTTGTCTGAGGAGAGAGAATAAGGTAAAAATACAATTTGGAAAATACAAGGAAACATCTTTTCCAATGAAATAGTGTTAAAGTAAGAATCTAAGACCTACGATAATTTCCACTTTGAGACATCATAGAGCAGTAAGGACAAAATTTATCTCGCTGCCTGAAACAATTCAAAAAATAGGATAAAGTAAACTAGGCTGCACAAAATACACAAAAGAAAATGAAAATGCCTGACAATAGCCAGTAGAAAACAACGAAGCCTGAGAGAAGGGAAACAAATGAGATGAGCCCTGCAGTGGTCCTAAGCTTACACATGGAAAGGGATTCCAAGACACATCACAGGGTGAGTGAGAAATCAGGCACAACAAAACAGCTAGAATTTATGGGGTAGGCTATCCAGGGGAAGAGAGCCTCACAGAGAGAGTGCTCTGGGGAGATGCCAAGGGTTCTATTTGAATCTTCCACAGAGTAATGAGTGGCATCTAGATATGAGGAAACTACCGAACGCCATAAAAAGAATTACTGGAAACAACATGTAAAACAATTTGCAGGTTTCCATTGGGAGTAAGCATAGTTTGTATTCCAAGAGAGTGCAGAATTTCTAACTACATGGAGCATCAAGTAGAGAAGAAAGTTGTCTCATTTGTGTGGCCAAATGAGCATTAGACTAAAGGCACTTGGGGAACATGGATGGTAGTGGTTTACTGGTATGGCTGCTAACCCAAAAGCTAAAGTTGAAGAGATTGGAAGTTTCAATCCACCAGCTGCTCTTTGAAACTACTCTGTTCTACAAGGTTACTATGAGTTGGAATGAACTCCATGACGGTGAGTTTGTGCTTTTTTTTTGGAAAGGCAACTCTGGTCCTATCTAGCCAAGCCAAGTGCCGTCGAGTCGGATCCGATCTAGTAAAGTTTTAAATGAAACCTCAAAAGAACTCAACTGTTGTCATAATTTAATTGTATCCAAGGGGATGTATTTCTATCCATAACAAGTACCCAAAATGAATTTCCAGATGAAAAACATAATGTCTGATGGGGAAAAAAACACGCTGAGTGTTACCAGCAAATAAGATGCTATAGAAGAAAAGGCGAACTGAAACCAGACCCACCGCTTAGGATTTGACTCTGACCCGTAGTAACCCTATAGAACAAGAGTAGAACTGCCCCTATAAAGTTTCCAAACAATGTCTTACGATGGATTTGCACTGCTAACCTTTTGGTTAACAATTACAGCTCTTCACCACTATGTGTCTATATATATACATAAACAATTGTAGCTCTTAACCGCTATGTGTCTATATACGCACATAAACCACTGCCATCGAATCTATTCCAACTCATAGTGACCCTATAGGACAGACTAGAACTTCCCCACAGGGCTTTCAAGAAGTGCCTGCAGGATTCAAACTGCTGATCCATCAGTTAGCATACGTAGCACTTAACCACTATGCCACCAGGGTTTACACATATATATACATACACATAAAATTATATGTTGTGCAAAGTATGTATAACACATATATAATTTATATGTATTATATGTGCCTGGCTGGCATATACACATATATATCATATATAACTATATATGTTATATACATATGCTATATATATAAACCCCAATGGCATAGTAGTTACATATATGTATTATGTAAATTCCATATATATATTTGGAGCCCTGATGGCAGTGGCTTAAGAGCTTGACTGACAGCAGTTCAAATCCACCAGCTACCCCTTGGAAACCCTGTGGGACAGTTCTAGTCTGTCCTGTAGGGCCACTATAAAGTATTTGTATGTATATAAAAATTTTATCAAGCTATGCACTTACAGGAACCCTGGTGAAAAGAAGGAATAAAACCCTCTGGACATTGTCTCACCTCCAGAGCGTCCTGTTTTTTCACTTCCTTTCACAGCCTGTAAGATTAATCCCACCCCAAATTCATCTCTCACTCCCTCTTTTCCTCTCTTCCTTCATTCCTTCTTTCGTCTCTTTCTTCATTCCTTCCCCCACCTATCCATCCCAAGGTGCTAGGAACTGGATTCAATCAATTGGATCCAATCAAAATGGAAGGCAATATATTCCAAGTCGTTTCGGATGGGAGTGTATAGTGAACAACCAGACTGCAATACTTAGGAATCCGAAACTTTACAAAAATGGAAGTTGAGAACAATCGACAAATCGAGAAAAGAGATAAAGGAACAGCTTCTACTAAGTAGTAGAAATGGCTCAGCTGGGAGTGCCTTAGACTGAAAATCTAAAAGGGCCCTAGTTTGAACCCGGGTTTTGACGTTTCTAGTGTTTTAGTCAGCATTAAGGAGGAAAGATCTGTAGAACCCCGTGATCCACTTTTCTGTTCCTGAAATTCTTAGTAAATATATCTTAGCCTATTTTCTAACTGATGTCGCAAGGGACTGCGAAGCACAGAGCGTGAGCAGAGGAAATTTGTACAATATGTATGTTGGTTATTCCTTGCATGCAGTGTGAATGATGCCCCATGAATTTTAGCATTGCACACAGTAAACAGTAAAATGCATGCTAATAACTTAAAATATTATTTATCTCTCATTAAAATAACATTACAAAGCACCAGACAATTCTAGAGAGACTTGGACGGAGGGAGGGAAGGAGCGTGGAAGGGAGGAAAGCAAAAAGGGAGGTAAGGAGGGTAGGGACTCAGGGAGGGAAGGGACAAGGGAGGCAGGGAGGGAAGGAGGAAAGAAAAAGTTTTATAGCTTAGCACTTTATTCATCAGCATTTTCCTCTTTTTTTTTCTTTTTTTTTTTTAATGAGACTCTGAAGTTTGATTTTGCACACTGTGGCAGTACATTTTGTAGCCGACCGTGGCTTAACCTTAAGCAGACATTCGTGGGATGATTTCACAGATTTCTCGCGTACGCACGCACTTGTGTTTGAAAGATCCACGCTTACCGCCTACATTTTCTCTCTGAACTTCCGTTAAACCCAAACCAACCAACCAACCTGCTGCAGTGCAGTCGATTCCAACTAGTAGGGACCCTATTGGACAGAGTCCCTGGGACCGTATTGGACAGAGTCGAACTGCTCCGTCGGGTTTCCAAGAAGTGCCTAGTGAATTTAGTCTACTGACCTTTTCATTAGCAGCCACAGATAGCGCCGTGTGATCCGAGTGCTATTCTTTTTTTTCTCCAGACTCTTGCGCACTGTGGCTCTACCAAATTGAGTTAAGTTGTTTTCCAAGCCTTTGGATGCTACTTGTTATATCCGCAAGGGAAAGGATTGTGGGAGTTAAAAAGATTTCTCTGATTGGTAACAACTAACTTGCCCAGCTCAGACAGACTAGCAACCACTCAAGACACCAGCTGGTAGGCTCCGCTGGGATTACGAACCCAGGATCTCCTGTTTACTAGACAGGCGCTTTAACCAGCTAAGCCACGAAGCCCCGGTGGTTCAGCTGCTTGGATTGTCTCTATCAGCACTATTTTTGTCTCTTTTGTATATTTCGAAACAGAACCTAAGACAAGAACTGTACATTCATTTTTTTAGTATATATATAAAAAAACCCTGCTTCTGTTTTGCACTTTCCTTCACCTGGCTATTGACTGGTCTCAGAGCAAAATCATAAGGACCTCCAACTCTCAACGTCGTCCACTGGTAGGTAGAGTTACCTCATCTTTTCGGTGCCAGCTCCTGATGGTGGGCAGCGGTACCCCCGCAGGCTTCATCGGGACATCTGGGTTGGCGATTCGGAAGACGAGGTATTTTCCCAATCCTAACACTTTCACTGCTCCGGACCGTGAGGGCCACAGCCTCACAGAGGAAAGACCGAGACTCTCCGGTCGAATTCTGTGTTTTCAGCAGAGCTCCCCAGAATGACAACAGGGAGATGATTAATGGGCATTGCTGTCACGTCCTTCCCGGAAATGGATAGGTTCCCAAACCACCTCCACTATCAAGCCACGGAGTAGGTGTGTTTTTAGCCAAATTTGGGCAGGTCAGTCAATCCAGACATGAGTTTACTTAGTGTATACTTGTGGCATATTCATTAAGTGCTAACCTGCTAACCCGAAGCCTGAGAATTTGAACCTACTATCCGCTCCTTGGAAACTCTTTGGAGCCTTTGGGTGGACTGAAATCACTGATCATCACAGTTAGTAGCCAAGCACTTAACCTTTTGCAGGAAGCCACAAAGGACTTTAGAATGAAATCAGTTAGTTTCCAAGACAATATATATCTTGAATACGAGCAGAGAGAAAACTGATAAGAGAAACTTTAAAAACGTGTGTGTGACAGGAGGAGGGCGAATTGCATGTGTTACTGGAAAAAAGGCTTGAAAGAGAAAAAGAAAAACAGTGAAGGTGTCCAGGAACAAACCTGACTGTCCTGCAGTAAATCTTCAATACCCACTGCCGTCCAGTAGAGTCTGACACTTCAGTAAATCCTCTATAACTGGTAATCTTCCCGATTTCTGGGTGTTCTGAGATCTATTGTATTTGACTTCATTACTTCAGAGAATCCTGGTCTGGATCCCTTTTACAGTAACGTCATAAAAGTGATAACTGAGTGTCAGGCCATGAAGCACTTCTTCTACTAGGATTGACATCAAGGTCATCTCACCTGTGAACTGCCAAAGTGTCAGTTCAATCCATCACCACAGGGAGTCTCAGGTGGAATACTTTCCTCTGTTTCTAATTTTTTTTTTTTTTTAACTTCTCTGCCTGAAGCATGGCAAGAAAGACACAAAAGACAGTGCAGAATGATACCAGCAAGAGTAGCAGTGTGTTTCCTCACAGAATTTACAGACAGGTGGCAAGAAAAGGTAGAAGTAGAATAGATTAAAAGTAATACTTGGTGAGAAATGAAGTGTGGCAGGATAAGTAACACAAGTGTTGGTCTAAAAGTGTGGATCAACAAGATAAGACAGTACAAAAGAGGAAAAAAATTATCACAAATCCTGATCATTAATGAAGAGCAAAAGGTGTATTTCACAGACAGTCATGCTCTAGGAACCCCTGTCTTGGAACCAGTTAGTGGATGCTTCAACCCTAGTTCAGGAAACCCCATAGAAGGAAGAAGGAAGAAAAACACAAAAGAAAAGAATTTACCTTATAGAGCCTTGTTTGGACAGAATTCTCTCTCGAATGAGGACAGTACAAAGGAGACAGTGTGTGAGCTGGGTGATAGGTCTTTCTAACATCTTTGTAAAATTCTAGGTCTTTGTAAAATCTCCATAGGTCTAAATAATTCCTTGAACTACATTTGTCACATGTGGAAAGGGCAGTCGCTCTGAGTTTCATCAATATGTGTGCCAGTCAATCCCACAGGAGCTATGGTGAAAACCCTATAGCACCTTCTAGGAGAAAAGAAAACAAATGGAAAAACCAAATCAGCTGCCTTCGAGTCTATTCCAACTCATATCAACCCTATAGGACAGAACAGAACTGCCCCATAGAGTTCAAACTTCTAGGGGAAGGAGACAATAATTTATATGGCTTTACCTTTTAGTGTCTCCTAGATGATCATGGTAATCATCCAGTTTCGCGAGTCACTGACCTAGAAATTCAAGCCCCAGATACTTGACTGGGTTAATAAATTGTAAGAAAAGTTATCTAAAAGGAGGTGGAGTAGACATGCAGTAGATAGGATGTATCTAAAGCTCTATGTCTTCCTCCCTGTCTTCTGGATACAAATAGGCAAGGTATTTTTCTTGCTGGAAGAACAGAAGGTGTTGAAGATGTTTATCCCACAGGATGACGTGGTTTGTTTTATCCAAAATTGTCATAACTGTGAGAGTGTTTCCCTGATAGGAGGCTCGAAGTCCAAATTCAGAGTGCAGGCTCTAGGGAAAGTCTTTCTCTATTGTCTCTGGAAGAAGATCATTGTCTCTTATAGTTTTTGCTCCTAGGAGATCTTCCTGTGACTTCACATATGTCTTCTTCATCTCTGTTCCTCTTGCTTGTTTGTTTAATCTCTTTTATATCTCAAAAAAAGACTGATTTAAGATCTACTCTACACTAATCCAGACATAGTAATTAAGATTTACAACACATACTTTGTGAGGACATAGTTCAATATATAAAACCATCTAGCCATTTGAAAAGAAAATCAATAACATGGGGAAATGCCTGGGATAACATAACAGAAAGGAACTACACTAAATTACAAAAGGCAGTATCACAGCTATGGTAAAACAAAAAGAAAAATATGGAATGCCTCACTGATTTGTATGTTATGTTTGTGCAGGAGGTATGCTAATCTCTACATCATTCCAGTTTTAGCATGTGCGCTACATGCTTCCAAAGCACGCACTTTTTCACTGGTGATTTTTGTGTGTGTGTGCTTCATTTTAAGTCGTAATTCCCTGCCTGTCTGCACATCTAAAAAATTACCAAACCTGTTAACATCAAATCGGTTCTGATCTTGCAGGATAGAGTAGAACTGACCCACCTGGTTTCCAAGGGGTGGCTGTAGAAGTTCTGCCTTTGTGGTTAGCATCCAAACTCTTAACCACTGCACCACCAGGGAGAGCTCCTTTGCATGTCTAGTATTTTTAATTTACATGCCTGATTTGATAAATTTTATGTTGTTAAGTGCCCTAAGTTGTTTATTTGTTTGGGTATTGTTTTAAATAATTTTGAGGTTTTTTTTCTGGGACACAGTTTGATCCTTTAAGTCTTGCTTTTAAGTTTTGTTAGGCAGGACCAAGGTAATGTTACATAATATTTGTCCCCATACTGAGTAATCAGTACCTCAGTTATTACAATTTTTCTCCACTGCGGCTGTTGGAAGCATAAACAATTCCAAATCCTGTGCGAGCTACAGAAATGCTTTGATCTCTCCCTTTCTAGTAGCTCTCCCTCTGATCCTGAGTAGTTTCCTCCCATGCATGCAATGAACTATGTAGTTCAAAACTGAACATTAGCCATCTACGGTAAACTGTAGAAATAGAATTGATGAAGGAATTTTATACTGAACATGTTAAATGTCCATGGCTTAATCTGGAGTTTAGCATAAGATTTACTCAAACTAGTCCTACCTGATGAAGTGAATTCCACACCATGATTGGCTGGGTGCTTCACCATTGTGCACCCTCCTGCTAACACTCATTGCTCATTGGCACCATCTGAGGTTGTGCCCAGTTCCTTGATCCTCACCTTGATTTTCCTTCTAGGTAAGATTACCAGAGTTTTGTAATAAAGCATCAAAACTAGACTAGATTTCAAAACACTGATTTTGTCCAAGTGCAAGGGTGGTAGTAGACTGAATAATGACCCCCAAAGGTAACCAAGCCCTGGTCTATGCAACCTGTGAATGTTACCTTATGATTAGCAAAAGGGATTTTACATGTATAATTAAATTAAGGATCTTAAAATGGTAAGATTATTCTCGATTATCAGGATGAGCCCTAAATGGAATCACAAGTGTCCTTCTATGAGACAGGCAGAGGATGTTTAATACAGAAGAAGACAACGAGACCAATGAAACAAGATGCTAAATTTCTGCCTTTGAGGATGTAGAAAATGCCATCAACCAAGAAATGCAAGAAACACAGCTCTAGAGACTAGAAAAAAACAAGAAGACAGAATCTCCCTTACAGCTCCTAAGAAACTAATACAGAGGTAAAGAGGACATGGAAAGACACAGATAGAAGGTGTAACGATGGTAGACCAAGTAAAAGTTCCAAGCTCAGCTTCACCCCCAAATACATTAACACAACAGAAGACATTCATGTGGACATAGATATTTGAAATAATGCAACCAAATAGCCTGGGAATACTTAAAAAGTTACCATTTGGGGGCATCGGTTTTGAGGAGTTCCTGGATAACAAAACGCAGTTAGAATCTCATTGACCTAGAAATAGCAAAGACAATGATTATTCAATCACTAAGGTAAACAAGTCCAACACCTCTGCACTTAGTTCCTCCTAATCTATGCAGCTGATGTTTTCCCTTTGTGCTCCAAAAAATAGACTCTGAGGTGTGTCTACCAAAGTTCATTTAAAGATTTTAAAAAGAATAACCGAAAGTATATCATATGGAAGCCAATGAATAATTGAGAACATCGAATCCTGTTTCTCTCTTTGGCATTGCTTGAAGTAATGGTTTAAGAAGCAGATAGTGAAGGGTATCTGTGATCAGGTGACTTGTGTAAATGGCTTGCTAGCTAATAATTCATTTTGACCAAAACAGACAACCTTTCAAAGGGAAGACTGGAAATTGACTGCAGACGTGTAGGTCATCCATCAAAAGTTCTACCAACTGAGCTATTTTAGCATTTGTGGAAACTTCCACAAATAATTTTCTCAACTGTTTAGTTTGGAAGCCTGGAGGATCATTAAGAGAAGTCATTCTCCATGCAGTGTTCACCTACTCTCTCTCTCTCTGAGAAGGAGTGAGGATCATAGCTCTCCATGAAACATGCTTTTTCAGGCCAGGAGTGTATGAATAAGGGTGCAAGGGTAAGGGAAAAAAAGGAAACTTAAGTTTCTCTTCTCCTAAGTCAGTGTATTGACACAGGCACAGCAGAGAAGGAAGAATCTAAAGGAAACTGTTCACGGGATTCGCTTTCTTTTTTCTTTCCATTGGTCTTTTTCTTTCTCTTTCACAGCTAAATATTTAGTACTAACCATATGAACTTCGAAGAACTTGACTCATCCCATCCTGGCTGCTTCAACATAGCAGTAATACTTAAGAATATCATCAAAACAGAATAAATTGCTCACATGTTTGGTAGCATGCTTGTCAGTTAGCATTCAGGAGATGCTGAGAGGACTGTTTGTTTTACCCAGATTGTATCCTGACTTGGCTGTGCAGAGGCAGCTAGGTTGGGGGGAGTCAAACCCTTGGGGTAAAAATGAGTTAGTAATGGAGGTGGTGGGGATAGAACCCAAGACCTCATGTGTACACACACTCTACTACTGTGCTACATCCCCTGCCTATTGGGCCCCAGTGTACACTATTACAATTAGTGGCTACTATTGTGGTGGCTTGGCTATTGTGGTGGCAATGTTCCAAGACTTTTATTGGAGGTCAAAGTCCATTCAGTTCAATTCCTGTTTCTAAAATCCTCAGGAGTAGAGGCCTTGCATTCCAGGCTGAAAGACAACATTCCTGAAACTGAGATCTTCCCACAACCACTGACACTTTCCAAGACTGGTCCTAGTGGACTTACTGAGTGACAGTGTCAGTCCACCACCAAAGAGAACTCCAGGACAGAATAGTGCCTTGAATCAACTTCATTCCTTTATACCAAGAAAGCTTCCAGAAGACACAAAAGGTAGTGCCTGGAGATACAAAGACCAGGACTCTGAGAGCTGCTCAGGAAATTTTAGATTCAGACACAAAGAAAATACTGGTGTGTGATTAATTCACAATTCATTCCCAAGGGTGTGCGACAAGGAGGAGGGAACTTGAAAAGATGGATCTATGGCCATAGTACCTCTTTCAGACAGATTCTCTCCACAAAGAGGCAAGCAAGCACAAGGGAAGCCAGAGAGATGAATTTCTTCTTTATGAATCCCCCCTACATCTGCTCAGTTCTTCAAGCACTGTCTATCCCTGAGTCACAAAAGCAGATGTGTTTGCCTTTGTGCAAAACATGTTTGACATTCAACCTAGACACATGTCTTAAAGAAGTCTTCTCATGGGCATCAGCAGGAATATATATATAATTTAACAATTTTCTCCAAATTATGCCAAGAATCAGTAAGGTATCATTGCCACTAGACTACAAAGTCACCGTTTTGGAGACAGCTGGAGAGGAGAAAGGGGGAGGAGGAAGGGTATAGAGAAGAGGAGGTACTGTGTCAAGAGAGTGGGGAAAGTAGAGGAAAGGAAACAAAGAAACAGGTGAAAGAAATAGGAAGGGAGGCAGGAAGAGATTTAGGATGTGACGTGAAACACTGATAGCATTTGGATAGACCAGAATGTGTGAGACATACTCAAGCTTCTCATCTCACCTATGCTTTCACTGGTGTACTATGAGAAGGAGAGGGGGGAAAAAACCCATCATTTCTGACTCACAACGACCCTATAAAAGAGAAGGCTCTTGTATTTCTCCATTGAGACTTCCTAGTTTTATATTTGTTTCAATTGTGTTCATATACTGCTGAAGCATTTTTACGATGCCACGAGCCAAGTGCCGTCGATGATTTGCAAAATATCTTTGTCAAAACACTCTTCTTGGCAGAAAGCAGCAAGTACCTATTGATTGTCTTTTTTCATTCAATTCAAGATCTTCCTTGTTCTTAGTTTATGATCAGTGATTTTCAGTTGAAATTCAGGTATTTGGGATAATGCAAGACTCGAGCTCTTAAACATTCTGTTCAAGTTGGTGCTGACATTCCTCTGGCGTGAAAAAGAGGGGTACCACCTAGCTGCTGTAAGCAGAAGTAGATGTCAAGATTCCTCACTCAGCTTTCATTGACACCTGGGTAGTCGGGGAGCTGCTAGAAGCATCTCCTTACTGCTCCCCATGTAGCTTCCCCTGACAAAGGAGTGTTTGGACTGTCCACCTGGGGGTTCTTGACTCTCCAGGATTTGAAACACCCTCTTCCCACAAAGGACTGCAATGCAGTTTGTGTTTTACACAGAAGACCTAAACGCTTGGTGTGTTTTATAAAATGTCCCTCACTGATAGATGAAGTGCTCTTTATGTTTTCAAAAAGTGTTTCTGCCCTGTCAGCTCTGCCATAATTGTCCCTATTTGACACTATATGCAAGAGGAGAATCACCTCACTAGGCCCTGCACAGATTTTTTTTCCTTCTTTTCTTGCTTGCCTCCTTGTTTTTCTTTCTTGCTTATTTGCTTGCTTGCTCTCTTTCTTTCCTTCCTTTTTCTTTCACTCCTTCCCTCCTTTCCTCCCTCTTTCCCTCCTTCCCTTCTTCCCTCCTCCCCTCCTTCTGTCTCTTCTTCCCTTGCTTCCTGTTCTTCATGATTATGCTTTTTATTAGGGAAGTAACAGCTACAATTCCGGTTCAGGAACATGCAAGGATACATACATTTCTTCCATCAGGACAGCCACCTCCTGGCCATGCTCACAAGCACACCTATCCTTGGCCCTAGGCATCTGCCCAGAGGCACACAACTTTCTTTATCACTGGGTAGAGAAACCCTGGTGCTCTAGTGGGTTAAGTGCTATGTCTGCTAACCAGAGGGTTGGCAATCCAAATCTGCCAGGAGCCCCTTGGAAACTCAATGGGGCAGTTCTACTCTGACCTCTAGGGTCACTATGAGTTGGACCTGACTCCATGGCAGTGGGTTTGATGCTTTTGGATAGGGAAGTGCATTACATGGTCTCCTTCTGCTGGTTCTCTGCCACTGTACTTCTCAGCATCCTCAGGGTTACAGCTCTCTTTCTCTCTTGCTTCCAGGAGCTTCTCAGTACAAGAATACCAGGTTCAAGTGACGTGATATCTTCCACCTGTTCTTCTTTGGTGGTGGTGGGCTCATCTTTCTGCCACCTGATCCCAGCAGGACAAAACCCACCAATATCTTTGGTGGGCTACAATTACGGTATCTGCAGAGTCAGACACAATCACCTGGGTGGGAGTTACAAGACCGTGGTGAGAAAGGTAACACAAAAGCAATGCATTACATGACACAAGGTTTTTTAAAGAAACATTTTTTGGTATACTTTAAAAATGTTTTTCTAGTGTCTAAATTTAATAGATTTAAATAGAAAGTGTAAAAAAAACAGAGTAAACGTCACAGTTTGAAATTTAGGTGATTTTGAAGCTCGCACTGCTTTAGCACACGTATTTCTTTTCACCACAAATGTAAACCAATAGAATGATGGTTGTTCTACAGTTCTAAGTTTTGTAGCAGTGTCTCTGTAGGAGAAATAGATTTAAAAATATATCTATACAGTCTTCTCACTCTGATTTTTCCCACCTTTTGCTTTGCATCCCAAGAATCCACTGTTGTTGAGTCGTTCCTCCACAGAGTTTCCAAGGAGGGCCTGGTGGATTTGAACTGCTGACATTTTCATTAGCAGACATAACACTTAACCCACTACGCCACCAGGGTTTCCGTTCTCAAGAACAAGGCTCTAGCATTAAGCTACTGTCACCAAAACTAGAGGTGCTCAAACTCGGAGCTTCTAGGTAGGCAACCCTGCTTTCACACCCTGCATTGCTTCTACCGCAGACGTTTCTACAGCCACAGCATCGGGGTCAGACAATCAGGTTTTCCTATGATTCTTTTGTGGTTACCAAAACCAACCGGTAGGTTATGCAGAAAAAATTCTAGATCACAGGAGCACTCTTCAAAATGCTCAGCCTGTCTATTCAGTGACCAAATAAAAACAAACCCCCAGAAGTCTAGAAGAAATTTGCCAGATTTTTGGTGTTGGGGGTAGGAGGGGAGAGAGACGACAAAGCCATCACGACCAACATTATGGTTCGAAATATCTGCGAAATTACAAGTTGATTCTCCTTCTCCTTCTCCTCCTCCACCGCAGCCACCTTTCCGGCTTGCTGCCTACTTTTCC
Source organism: Heterohyrax brucei (assembly GCA_028571685.1). Taxonomy (NCBI): domain Eukaryota; kingdom Metazoa; phylum Chordata; class Mammalia; order Hyracoidea; family Procaviidae; genus Heterohyrax; species Heterohyrax brucei. The sequence continues at coordinate 43,838,797 of CM053144.1, read as the reverse complement.
TTAAAACCCCAGCAATCATTCTGCCCTTCCCCTTCCTTCCCAACAGCCTCTTTCCAGGATGTCTGTCCAACAGGTGATCTCACTCACTTCCAGCTCTCAGGACCAGCAGTAGTTTTGTAATCAGGCTGACCATCAGGATCAATCTGGAGAGGACTTTAAATGATAACAATTCCTGTCTTCCCATTTCACTTTAATTTATTAAGAAGTAGCATGGTGGGCTTGAAATCCGTATTTTGTGAATCTCAGCCCGTTGCCAAGTTTGACGTTTTCTACATTTATGTAATTTTCTCCCCGCATTAGGAGGTGGATTGTGGTTATTTCTTCATAACAACTTGTTGGTACATTTTAACATTTAGTTAATACACTTAAGCATAGTTTTATAATATTAACATATTTTAAGTGACATCCCAGCTTCCGCTGAGCTTCTGTCGTGCTGGAGAAGACCTAGAATTGACTTAAAAAAAAAAATCTTTAGGAAGATACAGGCTAAGAGAAGTTTGAATCAAACTTCAAAGTAAAGGAGAATATAAATGATTTAGGATTATCTAATAATATAATAAGTATTGTTATAATATAGTAATCCTAAATCATTTTATCTTCTCCCTTATTTTGAAGTTTATTATAATATAGTAATCCTAAATAAAAAAAAAAAAAAAAACTCTCTGGCTCTTCTCCAGCACAGGTTATCACGCCTCTCAGAGCACTGAGACACGACAGAAACTCAGCTGGAGCTAGGATGTCACTAAAAATATATTAATATTATGAAATTATACTTAATTGTATTTCATAAATATTAAAACGTACCAACAAGCGGTTATGAGGAAATAGCTACAATCCACTTTCTATGTAGGGAGAAAATGTACGTAACTCTTGTAGAAAATGTCATAAATGTAGAAAATGTTGTAGCGGGTAAGTGCTACTTGTGCTAACCGAAAACGCACATGAATGTGGAGAAGGTACAAATGTTGTAGAAAATGTATTAGAAAGAAATGAACGCCCAGCTCTTGTCTCAGGTTCCAGTTTGTACTAAACCAGCGGGACACAAGTCTTCCCTCATAGAGATGGGCCGGGCAACCAGACCGTGGACCCTGGGGGCTCCGTGGCTTAGTTGGTTAAAGCGCCTGTCTAGTAAACAGGAAATCCTGGGTTCGAATCCCAGCGGGGCCTCTTCAACCGGTTTAAGGGAGACCGAGCGGCTGGTCCCCTTGTTTCTTCTCTCTGACAGACATTCTCCCCACTCCCACTACTCTTCTCCATTGGAATGTTGCAAGAATCATACAAAAGCTACTAAAATGGAACTCATTTTGGTATGAGTAGATCCATACAGAGCAGGAGTCTCTAAAGAAAGCAGAGGATAGAACCGTAATAACATCACACTATCTACCGTGGTAGCATGGACACTCTTTGGAAACCCTGTGGGGCAAATCTATCCTGGTTCCATAGGAGTCGGTCCCACTGAGAGTCAGAATTAACTCGACGACAATCTTTTGGTTTTTCTGCTTTTTTTTTTTTTTTTTTTTAATGTTGTCTTGGAACCCTGTGGCCCAGTAGTTGAGATCTCGACTGTTAATCAAAAAGTCTGCAGCTGGAATTCACCAGCACCTCCACGGAACCCCAACGAGGCGGCTCCGCCCTCTTCTAGGGCTGCGGTGAGTTGGAGTGGACACTATGGCAAAGTATTTGATTGTGCATCTGTTGTCCTGATATTTCCTCTTGAAAATGCAGCGAAACTTGCGAAAGCCAGAGCGTGTGGAAGGTGGAAACGTGTCAGAGGAGGAAAACACATTTTCTACCAAAAAGGAGAAATAGAAAAATGCTGAGACTGCACCCTGTAAAGGCTGAAAACTCGAGAGATCTGGAGAAACAAGGTAGTTCTGTCGAGTTCCAGTTCTCACAGGTTTCAGTGTACAAACTCCACCCTTTGGGATTGTTTTGTGCAGTGTCATCTCAGATATTCCAATCCTGATTTCATATAAAGATTTAAGAACAACTAATTCAAGTTCAGAGGGGGACTGTAGATGGTGGGCGTGGAATTGAATAACATACTCGCCAGTCTTCAAACACAGACTTCTGAGGGAAATTAGGCTTTGGGGTTGGTAGTGGAGGTCTTCAGTCCAGGAAATTTGTGAAATCATCCTATGAATATCTACTTAATATTGAGCACGGTCAGCTACAAAACGCACCTCCACAGTGCGCAACGAAACTGTGGGGTTCCTTATTTTAAAAAGCGGGGGGAAATGCTGATGAGCAGAATATTAAACTGTAACATTTTTTCCCTCCTCTTTCGGTGTCCCGCTATATTGTCATGAAGTTTTTTACTTGCTTTGTCCTGTATTTCTAATGAAAGAAAAATAGTATTTTAAATCATTAGCATGCATTTTACTGCTTAGGTTATGCCACGCTGACCTTCATGGAGCACTACACTGCATGCAAACGGAGAGGCGAGGAACTGCCAGCATAGGTGTCTTCGGCTCAGGTGTTCTGCTCCACCGTCCCAATGGACATCAGTCAGAAAACACAAGAGTAACGTACAGTTACTAAGAGTGTTAGAAAGAGAAAAGAGGAGCGCCAGATTGCACAGGCCCTTTCTCCTTAATGCTGACTGAAATGCTTGAAATGACAAAAGCAGGGACCTTTAGATTTTCAGTCTAACGCACGCCCAGCTGAGCCATTTCAAAATTTAGTGCCTTCGATTCTGACTCATAGCCATCCTTCAGAACAGAGTAGAGAAATCCCATAGAGTTTCCAAGGGGCACCTGTCGGATTACGAACTGCTGATCTTTTGGCTAGCTGACATAATACTTTACCACTACACCACCAAGATTTCCATGCCAGTTCAGCTACTTGGTAAAACTTATGTCTGAATATTTTTTTCAGTTCTTCTATTGTTCTCAGTTTCTGTTTTTCTAAAGTTTCAGATTCCTAAGTGTTGCAGTCTGCTTGTTTGATGCACATGTCCATCGAGGAAAACTTGGAATCTTCTACCTTCTACTTTAGTTGGATCCAGTTGATTTAACCCAACTCCTGACAATGCCGGACGGATAGAGGGAGGAAGGAATGAAGAAAAGGAGGGAGAGAGGAAAGAGTTTTGGGTGGGGATTAATGACAGGATGCTCTGGAGGAGAGACGACGACATCCAGAAAGGATTTTCTCTCTTCCTCTCTGGTATTCATTTAAAATTGATTAACAATTGCATCCAGTTGTGTATGCTACGTGTAAGTCTGTAGTTCGATAAAAAAAAAAAAAGTCATGTAAATACAAATATAATGTTATAGAGACTTACAGGACAGAGTCAAACTGCCCTACAGGGTTTCCAAGGAGTAGCTGGTGGAGTCAAACTGCTGATCTTTTCGTTAGCAGCCAAGCTCTTAACCACTGTGCTACCAGGATTTGAATGTACGTATACACAAAGCCCTGGCTCTGTGTGTGTGTGTGTGTATCCATGATCCAGATACAGAACATTCTCAGCATCCTACCAAGATGCCTTGTGGTCCTTCCAGTCTATAACCTCCTCCACAGATAACCGCTACTCTGTCCTCCATCAACATAGGTTAGTTTTACCTGCTTTTGAACTTCATGTAAGTAGAATCATACACTATGTAATTTTTTGTGGCTGCCTTATTTTGAACAACTGTGTGTCTCTGAAACTCATCCAGACTGTTGCATTCAGCAATAGTTTGTTCTTTTTCATTACTGTCTAGTATTTCATTATATGAGCATACCACAGTATATCAATATATACACACTATATTAATGAATATTTGCTTCATTTTAAGTTTTTTATATTTTGTGAACATTCTTGTATATGCTTTTAATGGGAATAACCCCACAGGTTTTTTAGGCCAGATCCAAAAGTGGAATTGCTGTTACACAAAGCTATATAAAAATTTAGTATTTTTTAGTATTATTATTTTTTAGTATTTTTTATTATTATTTTTTTTTACCTAGCAGTAAATGTACATTCCTGATGCTCTACATGTTTCTTAACTCTTGGAAATGACAGTCCTTTTAATTTCAACCAACCTATTGAAGGTGTGGTAATATCAGATGAATGTGAAACTACACTTTTGTGATGACTAGACCTGATAAGTACCTTTTCATTTTTTTCACTCAAAGATCTACTTTCATAAACTTCTCATTCCAGTCTTTTGCCCACTTAGAGGACTCACTTCTTTCTTAATTGATTTAAGATCATCTTCTATATGTCAAAAATACATTAAAAAAGGTATTTTCACAGTCTGCTGCCCTTCCTCTTTTTTTAAGGAAAATGCTTTCTACAGGAGCATTATGAAATGGAAGGAAAGAAACAGTAGAGAGAGAAAAATTGAAAGCACAAGGGAAAGTTCTATTCTGAGACTTTCTCTGAAGGAGTCAAGGAAAGACCATTCAGGCAGTCTGCTGGTAAAAAGGTCTTGAAATAGCATGGAAATAGTACCATTTGGTCTATAATCTGATTACATTGCTCAGGTTATAGATGGTTAACCAGAATGAAATTTAGTAGTTTTATAGACAGTGGAATTTAGTACGGTGTAAAATTCAGCAACATGTGTTCTAAATCCAACCAAAAGGGATAATTACATTTAACGAAAAGCTCCAGGAAAAAAATAAAATAAAATTCAGGAAAGTGCAACTCAGTGTTGAAACGTAGTGTTTCAAAATGCTACCACCTCTATTTTTTACAGATCAAACACTTTTATTTTCTCATTCCATTACTTCCTGTTTTTTCCTGCTCACATGGAAATAAATTGCTGTTCCAGTAGATCAGTTTTAATGTTACTTGCTTCTACTCCATGGTTCTTGGCATAATTCATGGTGGTTATACAAGGAAAAACAAGGAAACTTACAAAGCCAGTGGGGAAAGAAGAAACATTCAGGGTTACGGAAGCCTGAAACAACAAATATTTCACTGCAGTAATGGATCCACTGCCATTACTTTTTTGGTTTGGGTGTGTGTTTGTCTTGTGGGGTATATCACTTTTTCTTCTATTCTTTTTTATTGTGATTGAGTGAAAATGTACATTCCCATATAAATTTGCATACCCACCTATATGCAGCTCCCACTACTCTCCCTGCCTGATGACAGCACACTCTTCCTCTCCACTCCGTACGTCTTACCCTCCTAACAATCTCCTATCCCCTCCTATCCCCTCCTCTCCACCCACTGTGCCACCTCCAGTAAGAGGTCAGCAGGACAACATCCCACGGATGCATAGAGCCATAAAGTGCACACACGATATGGTCACTCTGTGTTGCCAAATCCAATCCATTCCTATCCTGAGAGTTTGACTCCATTATGATTTATGGACAGGGGCAGCATCAGGGCCAGGGGCCATGCTCCCAGGGGAACTCTGAGGCTCATGGACCATCAGTTGTGGTCTTTTAATAGAGATCTCAGGGTCCTCCCCTTTTTATTCTTGTGTTGCCAATAAGACTCAACTTTGTGAGCTCCATCACGGCTTTCACTGCTGGTGGCCTGGAACCATGTGGTGCTTCCAGTCACAAGTTGATGTAGTCACCCACTCATGTGAATTTCTCTGTCTTCTGGGTTCTCTTTCCCTCATGTCGTTTTGGTCGCTGGTGATCATCCGTTCATGCTCAGTTGGGACCATTTGCTGTACCCTCATACGGCAGCTTGGCAGCTTTTAAGACCCCAGATGCCATTCACCAATGTGGGGTGCAGAAGGCTCTCTTAGCAAAATGCTAGTTTTGTCATTTGGGCTTGATTTCCCCTGAGAGCATGGTTCCTGGCCCCCCACCCCAGCTACTCTGTCTTTTCAATATTGGGTTAAGACGGGAGGAGTAGTCACGTTATGTGGAAGTCCAGTCAATATTGATCTTCTTTCTAATGTGTGCTGTCACCGATTTCACCCAACCAAATTTCTATTAACTATGTAAACCCTCCCCCCTCACCCTTCTTCCCTCCCCACCCTTGCAGCCGTCTTTTCTTCTATGCATGAGTCTGTTTTCAGGTTTTTGTCATAGGGCGTCTCATACAATATTTGTCCTTTTGTCACTGACTACGTTCACTCAACACAATGTCCTCCAACTGAAACCAGGTTATAAGATATTTCCTAAAATCGTTATTGTTCTTTATCATTGCATAGTGTTCCACTGAGTATATATGCCATAGTTTACCTATCCATTCCTCTGTTGTTGGACATCTGGGTTGATTCCATCTTTTTGCTACTGTGAGCTGTGCTGCAATAAACATTTGTGTGCATGTATCAGTTGGTGTGAATGGCCTTGATTCTGTAGGTCTCAATTGTGTTCCATTGATCGATCTGTCTCTTTTTGTACCAGTACCAGGCTGTTTTGACTACTGTGGCAGTGTAATAGGTCCTAAAGTCAGGTAGCGTGAGGCCTCCCAGTGTGTTCTTCTTCTTCATTAGTGCTTTACTTATCTGGGGCTTCTTCCCTTTCCAAGCATCTTTCCAAGCAGTGGCATTACTGGGTCAAACGGTATATATATATCGGGCTTTTAAAGGAAGCACCAGATTGCTTTCCAAAGAGGTTGCACCATTTTGCAGTCTCATGAACAGTGTAGGAGAGTTCCAATTTCTCCACAGCCTCTCCAGCTTTTCTTGTTTTGCATTTTTTGGACCATGGCCAACCTTGCTGTGTAAGATGATATCTCATTGTCATTTTGATTCAAATTTCTTTAATAACTAGTGATCATGAGCATGTCTGCATGTGTTTTTTGGCTGCCTAGATCTCCTTTTTAGAGAAGTGTCTGTCCATCTCCTTTACAGATCACTTAATTGGATCATTTATCTTTTTCTTACTGATATTTTGCATTACCTTACAGATTATGGAAATCAGGCATTGGTCTGACATATAGTTGCCAAATATTTTTTCCCATTCTGTAGGTGGCCTTTTAATTCTATTAATAAAGTCTTTGGATGAGCAAAAGTGTTTGATTCTTAGTAGTTCCCATTTATCTATTTTCTCTTCTGTTGTTTGTAGTTTGATTGACAGATTTTGAAGTCTGTCTACATGGTGAATTAAAGCTTCCATTGTTGTTCCTACTTTTTCGTGGATGAGCTTCAACATTTTAGATTTGGTATTTAGGTCTTTTATCCAGTTTGAGTTGGTTTTTGTATAAGGTGTAAGACATGGGTCTTGTTTCGGTTTTTTGCAGATGGGTATCCAATTTCGCCAGCACCGTTTTTTGAAGTGATTGTTTTTATCCTAGTTTAATGTCTTAGGGCCTTTGTCAAATATCAAGTGTTCACAGGAAGATGGTGTCATCTCTGGGGTCTCAATTCTGTTCCATTGATCAATCTGTCTCTTTTTGTACCAGTACCAGGTTGTTTTGACTACTGTGGCAGTGTAATAGGTCCTAAAGTCGGGTAGTGTGAGGCTTCCCAATGTGTTCTTCTTCTTCGGTAGTACTTTACTTATCCAGGGCTTCTTCCATTTCCAAACAAAGTTGGTGATTGGTTTCTCCATCTCATCAAAAAATGTCTCTGGAATTTGTATTGGGATTGCATTATGTAAGTAGATTGCTTCGGGTAAAATAGACACCTTCACAATGTTAAATCTTCCTATCCACAAGGAAGGCAGGTTTCTCCATTTATGTAAGTCTCTCTTAGTTTCTTGTAGCAAGGTCTTGTAGTTCTCCTTGTAAAGGTCTGTTTTTTCTCTGGCTAGATTTATTCCTAGATATTTTATCTTCTTAGGGGCTATAGTAAATGGTATTGATTTGGTGATTTCTTTGTTAACAATCTCGTTGTTGGTATAAAGAAATCCTATCAATTTACTTATGTTTATTTAATATTCTGAGACTTTGCTGAGCTCTTATATCAGTTTGAGTAGTTTACTTATGGATTCTTTAGGATTCTCTGCATATACAATCATATCATCTGCAAATAGGGAGATTTTGACTTCTTCTTTGCCAATGCAGATGCCCTTTATTTCTTGGTCTTGTCTAATTGCTCTAGCTAGAACTTCTAGTACAATGTTGAATGGGAGAGGTGAGACTGGGCATCCTTGTCTAGTTCCTGTTCTCAAAGGAAATTGTTTCAGTCTGTCAGTATGATGTAGGCGGTTGTCTTTATATAAATGGCCCTTATTGCATTGAGGAACTTGCCGTCTATTTCTTTCTGCTGAGAGTTTTTGGCAAGAATGAGTGTTGAACTTTATCAAATGCCTTTTCTGCATCAACAGGCAAAATCAGGTGATTCTTGTCTTTTGTATTATTTATGTGGTTGCTCATGTTAACTGTTTTTCTGATGTTGAACCAGCCTTGCATCCCTGGTATGAATCCCACTTGGTCATGATGGATTATTTTTTTGGATATGTTGTTGTATTGTATTGACAAGAATTTTGTTGAAGATTTTTCCATCTAAATTCATGAGTGGTATCAATCTGTAGTTCTCCTTTTTTGTTGAGTCTTTCCTTGGCTTTGGTACCAGGGTTATGCTGGCTTCATAGAATGAATTTGGGAGTATTCCATTCCTTTCTATACTGTGAAATTGTCTCAGTAGTATCGGAGATAACTCTTCTCTAAAAGCTTGGTAGAGTTCTGCAGTGAAGCCATCTGGGCCCGGGCTTTTTTTCACTGGTATTTTTTTGATGACTTTTTCAGTCTCTTCCTTTGTGAAGGGTTTATTAAGTTGTTCTGCTTAACCTTGTGATAATTTGGGTAGGTGATATGAAATCAAGGAATTTGTCCATTTCCTCTAGGTTTTCAAATTTGTTAGAGTACAATCTTTCATAGTATTCTGTTATGATATTTTTTATTTCTGTTGGATCTTTTATGACAACTCCCTTCTCATTCCTTATTTGGGTTATTTGTTTTCTTTCCCGTTTTTCTTTAGTAAATTTAGCCAATGGTTTGTCAATCTTGTTGATCTTTACAAAAAAAACGGCTTTTGGCTGCCAAGCTGCCATCTGAGGACACAACAAATGGTCCCAACTCAGCAGGAACGGATGTTCACCGAGGACCAAAATGACATGCGGTAAAGACAACCTAGAAGACAGAGAGACCCACAAGAGTGGGTGCCTTCATCAACTTGGGACCGGAAGAACCGGATGGTGCCCAGCCACCACCAGTGATAGCCACGATGGAGCTCACTAGGTTGAGTCTCACTGGCAACACAAGAATAAAAAGGGGTGCATCCTGAGATCTTCACTAAAAGACCTCAATTGATGGTCCAGCAGTTTTGGGGTTCCCCTGAGAGCATGGCCCCCGGCCCTGATGCTACCCTTACCCATAAATTATAATGAAGGTCCACTCTTTGGACAGAAATGGATTGGACTTGGCAATGCAGAGTGACCATATATTGGTTGCACTTTATGGTTCTATACATCTATAGGGTATCATCCTGCTGACCTCTGGCTGGAAGAAAGAGAGTGGGTGGAGAGGAGTGAAAAGAAGGCTGTTGGGAGGATGAGACACGTACGGAGCAGAGAGGAATAGTGTGCTGTCACCGGACGGGGAGAGCAGTGGAAGCTGCATATAGGTGGGCATGTAAATTTATACAGGAATGTACATTTTCACTCAGTTATGTTAAAGAAAAAAGAAAAAAAACGGCTTTTGGTCTTTTCAATTTTTTCAATGGCTCTTCTATTCTCTAAATCATTTAGGTCTGCTGTAGTCTTTATGGTTTTTGTTTTTTTTTTCTGGTGACTGAGGGATTCATCTGTTGTTCTATCTCTACTTGTTCAAGCTGTAGGGTTAGTTCTTTGGTCTGATATCTTTCTTCCTTCCAGATGTGTGCATTTATGGAGGTAAACTCACCTCTGAGCACTGCTTCAGCTGCATCCTATAGGTTCTGGTAGGAAGTATTTTTGTTCTCACTGGAATCCATAAATTTATTTCATCCTTGATTTCTTCTATAACCCATCATTTTTTGAGCAAGATGTTGTACAGTTTCCATGAGTTCCACTTTCTATCTATGTTTTTCCAGCTATTGATTTTGACTCTTATGGCTTTATGATCTGAAAAGATGCTTTGCATTAATTCAATGTTATGAATTTGTTGAGAATTGCTTTATGTCCTAACACATGATCTATTCTGGAGAATGTTCCATGTGCACTGGTGAAGAAGGTGTAGTTGTCTGCTGATGGATAGAAAGTTATGTATATGTCGATGAGATCTAGTTGGTTAATTGTGGCAGTAGGGTCTTCTGTATCTTTACTGAGCTTTTTTCTAGATGATCTGTCCAGTATTGAGAGTGGAGTGTTGAAGTCTCTCACTATTATTGTGGAGTGATCTCTCTCCTTTTTTAAGTGTGGTTACTGTTTCTTCAATGTATTTAGGTGCTGTAATATTAGGTGAAAAATATTTAATACTGTTAAGTCCTGTTTGTGTGTCGAACCTTTCAGCGATAAATAGTGCCCATCCTTGTCCATGGTGGTGGATTTTACATTAAAATCTATTTTATCTGAGATTAGACTTGCCACACCTGCTCTTCTTCGTGTATTGTTAGCTTGATATATGTTCTTCCATCCTTTAATTTTCAGTTTGTTCTTATGTTTAAGTCTCAGGTGAGTTTCTTATAGGCAGCATATGGATGTCTTTTGATCCAGGATGTCACTCGATGTCTCTTTACTGGAGCATTCAGTTCATTCACATTCAATGTAATTATTGATAGCTGTGTGTTTAGTGCTGTCATTGTGATTTTTTTTGTGTGTTGATGTTTTCTCTGTTAATCTGTTATTAATCTGTTCTGGGACTTTCTTCTTTGTGAGTTGATTTTTCACCTTTTTCAGCGTTGATTTTGTAGTTGTTGAGACTCCTGTATGAAGTTTCTTGATTTGATATGTTATGTCTTTATTGCACTTTATGGCTGCTCCTATGATCCCCCTTAATAAACTATGTATAAACCCAATTTTAATTGCTACCAGTCTTATTAACTTTCTCTCCATCTGGAAGGACTATAACAACTGTAGCACATACCTCTTTTTAATATGATGAATTCATAGTTTTCATGATATGATCACTGGTTTATTTCTTTCACTATTACAGCTTTGATTGAGTTTGGAGCATTCCTTAACTTAGGTTTCTGGGTAATGTATCTTGAATTTGTTTCTAAAATATAAAGTTAGTGGTTTCGTTCTTCCAAGCCAAGAGATTCTTTCAGTATTTCTTGTAGCTTTGGTTTGGCTTTTACGAAGTCTGAGTTTCTGTTTATCTTTGAATGTCTTAATTTCATTTTCATATTTGAAAGATAGTTTTGCAGGATATATAATTCTTGGTTAGAAATTCTTCTCCTTCAATGCTTTGAATGTGTTGTGCCACTGTCTCCATGCCAGCATTGTTTCTACTGAGAAATCTGATGAAAACCTACAGGGTTTCCCTCTGAATGTTAGCTTTGCTTTGAGTCTTGCTGCCTTGCTGAGTTTCTGTTTATGTTTCATTTTGTTAAGCTTGAATATAATATCTCTTGGAGTCTTTCTTTTGAGATCTATATTGAGTGGCATTTGATATGCATCTTGGATATCTATATCCTCTTATTTCATAATTTCTGAAAAGTTTTCTGTCAGCAGCTCAGCAGCAGTACTCTCTGTGTTCGCAGGTGTCTCATCCTGTTCAGGAACTCCAGTTAATCGTAGATTGTTCCTCTTAATAAAGTCCCACATGTTTCTTTTGCTTCTTCATTTTTCTTGTTTCTCCTGATAGATGATGGAGTCAGTAGCTGTGTCTTCCAAGTCAGAAAGTCTATTTTTGGTTTGTTCCATCCTGTTTTCTTGGCTTTGAAACAAAGTTTCTACCTCTTTGCTTTTGTTCTTGACTTGTTGGATTTCAGAGTACTGGTGTTCCATCAGATCGAACAGATTGCTTAATTTTTCATTTTGCTCTGCTGAATTTTGTATAAGGTCTAGGAGGGCTCTGTATATAACCTGTTTGGATTCACCTTCTAATAGTTTCAGAAAGGTTTCTTCATCTGGGAAATTCTTTGGTTGTTTCTTTCAGGGGCCTTCTGAAGCCATGGGTGATTTCCTCATTATGCTTTTATCCAGATTTTGTTGCTTTTGGGGCATCATGTAAGTCAATAAAGGCTGGGAGAGATGCTCTGAGGATGGACTGCAGTTGTTCCTCTAGGCCATCTTAAAATGAAAGTCAGTCGGGTTTTCAGGTGCACAGGTCCCTCTTCCTAGCCAGCAAAGTAAGCACCTCTTTATCCAACCCCAGATGTTATAAACTACTTCAAAATACAGAAAGGCTACTGCCCTCCTGGCCTCTGCTGCCAGACCCCAGCCATAGGCAACACTGTGTAAAATACTGCTTTTCTGCCAGAAAAGCACTCTCCTCCAGGCAGGTGCTGCCTCCCAGCCTAGGAATTATGTCCAGCTGAGGCCTCTGTATGGGTATATCCACCTCCCAGCCAAACAAGTGGTGTCCCCCACAAGCTCCCCACCTGTCTCCATACAGGCTACTCAATGGCAGAGGCAGAAAGAGAGGCCAAAGGTGCCGAGATGCAGAGTCCGAAGTTGGGCTCTCAAAATGTGGCCATTTTGCCTGCTGATACCACCACCTGTGCATCCGAGATTAACTGCTAGTCAAGTCCCAGCTTTGTCTGCCAGCTAAGACAGAGGAAAAAAGCAGTAAAAATGGCAAGTTACCCTCTGTCTGTCAAAGCCAGCTCTCACCAAGAGCAGGAGACAGCAAAAGAGAGGAGGTTTTCCGTTCAGTGGTATGAAGTCCAAATTAATAGCCCTATACCGTGTCCTATGGCCCACTAGGTGTCCAGAAGTCTCTGTTTAATTATCAGTTCAGGTCTTGGTTTCCCAAGGGATTTAGGGAGACGTATGTTTCGTCCATCTTGACTCCACCCCGGGCGTATGATTTTGGGTAGGATAGAAAGTAAAGTACACAGTGAAGAGAAAAATGTGAAACACCACAGCAATTTTCAGCTTGCTTTGTTTTTCAGCACTATCTAGGAGACCAAACAATATAAAACTAGGGGCCGAGAAAACCTATCCTTTCACTTACTTGTGTTGATCTTCCTCATGAAAACCCTAGTAGTGTAGTGGTTAAGTGCTATGTCTGCAACCAAAAGACCAGCAATTGAATTCCCTCAGGAGCTTCTTGGTAACTCTATGGTGCAGTTCTACTCCAAACTATAGGGCTACAATGAGTAGGAATTGACTCAATGGTTGTGGGTTTGATTTTTGGTTTGGGTTACTTCTCCAACTCCTATCCACTTCTGCCTTAAATTAGTTTCAATTAAAGGTCATGGATAGCAGTGGATAACTTTTTTCTAAGGGATGAGAACAAGTTAAAAACATAATTTAGAAAAACATATGAGGGCATCCTTTCCTCTGAGAGAATGTTAGAGTAAGAATCTAAGGCCTGTGACAATTTCTGCTTCTGGCCATGATGGTGTAACAGGGACAAAATTTACCTTGTTGCCTTAAACAAATAAAAAATAAGATGAAGTAAATAAAACTGTATAAAAATCAAAACAAACAAAATACATGACAACATCCAATACAAAGCTATGATCCCTGACAGAAAGGAAACAAATGATGAGAGCCCTACAATTACCCCAGCTTACCACAAAGAAAGAGATTCCAGCTACACTGTAGGGAGTCCAGCCATCTGCTTTAGAGGAAGACAGAATTGAGCCTTCAGGGAAGACAAAACAGCTAGAATTCATGGAACAGTGTACAAAAAGGAAGACAGATGCACAGAGAGAGAATTCTGGAGATCTGCAGAGGGGTCTATTTGAATCTTTGGTAGAGTAATGATTCACATATGGATGTGAGGAAATTACCCAAAGCCATTTAAAAAAAAAATTCTTGAAAAGAGCATGTAAAGCAATTCCAAGGGCTCCACTGGTACTAGGAGTAGTTCACATTCCTAACAGTCAGAGTACCAAATCTCTAACAACATGGAGCGCCAAGTAGAGAGGAAGAATGTTATCTCATTAGTGAGACCAAATTAACACTAGACTAAAAGCCAGTCTGATTCTACCTAGTAAAGTTTTAAATGAAACCTCAAAAGGATTGAATTGTTGTCAAGTAACTTAACTTTTTCCATGAAGAGGGGAGAAACCCTCAAAATCATTTCAAGGAATGCACAAAATAATACGGCCATTGTTGCTGTTAGGTATCATCAAGTCAGTACCAACTGTCATGGATTGAATTGTTTCCTCCCAAAAGTATGTGTTGCAATTTGGCTGGGCCAGGATTCCCTGTATTCTGTGACTGCTCTGTGACAAACAGAGTGGATTAAGTTAGAGAAGAGTACGGTGGGATTGCAAGATCCTTGCTAAGGGTGTTTCCCTGGAGTGTGGCTTACACCACCCCTTATCCTTTCATCCTATGGGAGATAAAAAGAGAGAGAAGGAAGCAAAGAATTGGGAACCTGACTGTCATGGGTTAAATTGTGTCCCCCCCAAAATATGTGCAGCCATGTGGCTGGGACATGATTCCCAGTATCTTGTGACTGTCCTCCATTTTGTGGTTTCACTAAACTGTATGTTGAAGGATTCAGGTGGGGCTGTAAATTCTTGCATAGGATTACTTCCCTGCTCTGCTGTAGGGGGAGTTTCCCTGGAGTATGGCTTGCCCCACCCTTAATCCTTTCAGTCTGCAATAGATAAAAGGAAAGAGAAGCAAGGAGAATTGGGAACCTTGCACCATCAAGAAATCTGCACCGAGAGAACAGCGTCCTTCAGACCTGAGGTTCCTGTGCCAAGACGCTCCCTGGACAAAGACTGATGCAATACCGGACTTCCCTCCAGAGCCGACAAGGGGAAAGCCTTTCCCTGGAGCAGACACCCTGAATATGGACTTGCAACCTACCGGACTGTGTAAGAATAAACCTTCCTTTGTTAAAGCCATCCACTCTGTGGCATTTCTGTTAGAGCTAAGGGTGTTTCCCTGGAGTGTGGCTTACACCACCCTTTATCCTTTCATCCTATGGGAGATAAAAAGAGAGAGAAGGAAGCAGAGAATTGGGAACTTGACACCATCAAGAAAGCAACACCGGGAGAAGAGCACGTCCTTCAGACCTGAGGTTCCTGAGCCAAGATGCTCCCTAAACAAAGATGGATGCAACACAAGGACTTTCCTCCAGCGGGGACAAGAGGGAAAGCCTTCCCCTGGAATGGACATCCTGAATTTCAACTTGTAGCTTACCAGACTGTGTAAGAATAAACTTTTCTTTGCTAAAGCCATTGACCTCATGATATTTCTTTTAGAGCAGCACTAGCTGACTAAAACAGAATTTGCTGTTGAGGGAGTGGGATGCTGCCCTAACAAATATCTAAAATGCAGAAGTGGTTTTAAAACTGAATGGATAGAGGATTCAGAAGGAGTGGAGAACTGTTTACATGAAAAAAACTGCTGATGGTGAGTGACAAGTAGAAGAGGACCAGCGACAGCAACAGAGAGACAGTAGCAATGGACAGGCAGCAGCAGAACCATCACAGTGTGAGACAGAGCTGGAGCTGATTCACAGAGCAACAGAGTTGAGTCTTGTGCACAGAGACTTCCTGTCAGAGTGGGGTGCCTCCAGGCACTTGAATCAGTGGAACTAGATTTGTTAACACATGGAGTGAGACAGCTGAGTGCCTGTGTGCAGGATGCTTCCCAGCAGAGTGGGGTGCCTCCAGGCACTTAAATCAGTGGGGCTACAGAGCTTTGGAACGCTTGCCCTGCCAGGGCATATGCAAGCCTGAGGCCTGGGCCAGGAAGCCATAGGAAGCAGAAGCTGAAGAGACAAACAGCATGAGAAGCTGAGATGCCTCAGTCTCAAAAGGTATGGCCATGACCTCAAGGGTTTGAAAGAGTGGAGCCATGACATCCTGCATTTGTAAGGGGGGGATTACTATTCAGTTGGGCGTAAGGTGGACCTAAAGACAAAGGGGCAGAGTTTCTGTCCAATTGGGCCTAGAAGACAGAGTTGTAGCATAGGGTTTGAGATCTCCATTCAGAATCTGGAAAGGGTGGCTGATACCTAGAGTCTGAAGGACAGGGCTATTGTGTAAAATGTCTCAGAAAATAGAAGATTATTTTCAAAGCTTTGAGGGCTAATGTAATGTCTTCTGCTGACTTGCTTGTTGCCTGTTAATGCCCTCTTTCCCTGCAATTTCTCCCACTTGTAGTGAAATGTCTAACTTGTGCCTGTTCCGTCATTGTACCTTTGGAAGCAGATAGCTTGTATTCTAGGTTTCATAGATGTAAAGGAATTTTTGAATTTTATACTTGAAACTGATTCAAGACTTCTAATCATACAGGATGGACATGATTTTGCTATAATGAGATGAATGTATTACATGTTTCAAAGATGTGATGGAGGACAAAGGGTGGGATGCCATGGATTGAATTTTGTGCCCCCTAAAATATGTGGAGTAATTTGGCTGGACTAGGGTTCCCTGTATTCTGTGGCTGCCCACCATTTTGTGGTTTTCTGATGCTATAAATCCTAATTTCTGCCTGTGATTAACAGAGTGGATTATGGTAGAGACGATTAGGGTGGGACAAAAGAAAGAGAAGCAAAGAGAGAATTGGGAGTCTCACACTATCAAGAAAGCAGCACCAGGAGAAGAGTGTGTCCTTCAGACCTGAGGTTCCTGGGCCGAGATACTCCCTAAACAAAGACTGATACAACACAAGGACTTTCCTCCAGAGCCGACAAGGGGGAAAGTATTCCCCTGGAGTGGAGATCCCGAATTTTGACTTGTAGCCTACTGGACTGTCTAAAAATAGACTTTTCCTTGTTAAAGCCATCTACTTTATGATATTTCTATTACAGCTGACTAGAACACCAACTCATAGTAACCTTATACAACAGAATGGAGCACTGTCATATCGTATGCCATCCTTAGAGTCATTGCTATGTTTGAGCCAACTGTTGTAGCCACTGTGTGATTCTCTTTTTCATTGACTACCTACTTAACTAAGCACAATAGCTTTCTCAGTGAATGAGTCCCATCTGACAACATGTCCAAACTATGTGAGACAAAGTCTTTTACCATTCCTGATTCTCAGGATCATCTTGGCTGTACTTCTTACAAGACACATTTGTTCTCTCTTCTGGCAGTCCATGGTATGTTTGATATTCTTCACCAACATCATAATTCAAAAACATCAACACTTCTTCAGTCTTCCTTAATCATTGTGCTGATTTCTTATACACATAGGTGACTCAACAACACAGCTTGTGTCAGGAGCACTTTTGTCCTCAAAAAGACATCTTTGCCTTCTAATGCTTTAAACAGGTCTTTGCAGACGATTTGTGTAACACAATAATACTATCTTAGTCATCTAGTGCTGCTTTAACAGAAATGCCACAAGTGGATGACATTAAAAAGACAAATTTTATTTTGTCACAGTCCAGTAGGCTGAAATTCAGGGCATCAAATCCAAGGGGACACTTCTTCTGTTGGCTCTAGAGGAATGTCTTTCTCATCAATATTCCCCTGGACTAGAAGCTTCTGAGGAGCACAGCAACCCTGGTGCTTTCCAAAGGACTTGCTCAGGTCCTGGTGCTGCTTCATGGTGATATGAGGTCCCCAAATCTCTCCACTAGCTTTTTTCCTTTATAAATCAATAGACTGCTTCAAGGTGCAAAACAATCTGACAGGTTGAGTCCAGCCCCACCAATGAGCCCACTGCTCTTCCTCCTTCATTAACACCATAGAGAGAGGGTTTAGGGCATGTAGGAACTTCATACAATACTAGGAATCATGGGCTAACCCAATTGCTGCACGCATTTTGGGGGGAACATAATTCAATACATGACAAATATGCTGTTTGATTTTTTTTTTTTTGACTGCTGCTTCTGTGGAGATTGATTGTGGGTCTTCAACACTTTCAGTATTTTCTCCATTTGTCCTGATTTCAAATCCTTTCCATAGTAAATAAAACAGAGATAAACATCCTTCTAGTGTTTTCTACTGTCAGCAAGATCAATCTGACATCAGCAATGAAAACCCGAGTTCCACATCCTCTTCTTCAAATCGGGCAGTTCCCAGTTGATGTACAACTGCAACCATTCTTGAATTATCTCCAAGAATATTTTACTTTCATTTGACATTAATGATATCGTTCAATAATTTCTGCTTTCTGTTGGATCACCTGTCTTTGTAATGGGCACAGACATGGCTCTCTTCCAGTCAGTTGGCCAGGTAGCTGTCTTCGAAATTTCTTGGCATAGATGATGAGCACTTCCCTCATTGTATCTATGCGTTGTAACATCTCAGTTGGTATCCTTTTGGTTCCCAGAGGCTTGTTTTTCAACGATCCCTTCAGTGCACCTTGTACTTCCTTCAGTATCATTGGTTCTTGATCAAATGTTACCTCCTGAAATGTTTGAACATTCACTAATTATTTTTGGTACTGTGGCTCTGTGTATTCCTTCCATCTTCTTTTTTGATGCTTCCTGTATCATTCACTATTTTGCACACAGAATTCTTCAAAATTACAACTCAGGCTTGAAATTTTTCTTTGGTTCTTTCAACTTGAGAGACTGATTGTGTTTGTCTCCTTTGGTATTTGTTTTAGTCAGCTAGGGCTGTTCTAACAGAAATACCAGGGTGGATGGCTTTAACAAAGGAACCTTTATTCTTACACAGTCCGTCAGACTACAAGTCCATATTCAGGGTGTCCACTCCAGGGGAAGGCTTTCCCCTTGTCAGCTCTGCAGGAAAGTCCAGTATTGAATCAGTCTTTGTTCAGGGAGCGTCTTGGCACAGGAATCTCAGGTCTGAAGGATGTGCTGTTCTCCTGGTGCTGCTTTCTTTTTTTTTAATTTAATATGACTGAGTATTTCGTACATTCCCGTATAAATGTACTTGCCCACCTATATGCAGCTTCCACTGCTCTCCCTGTCTGGTGACAACACATTTTTCCTCTCTGCTCCATACATGTCTCATCCTCCCAGCAGCCTCCTTTCCCCTCCTCTCCACCCACTCTCCTTCCTCCAGCCAGAGGTCAGCAGGATGATATCCTATAGACGTATAGAACCATAAAGTGCATCCAATATATGGTCACTCTGCATCGCCAAGTCCACTCCATTCGTGTCCGAAGAGTGGACCTTCACTATGATTTATGGGCAAGGGCAGCATCAAGGCCCTGAAACCTCTGGACCATCAGTTGAGGTCTTTTAGTGGAAATCTCAGGGTACACCCCTTTTTATTCTTGTGTTGCCAGTGAGACTCAACTTAGTGAGCTCCATCGCGGCTATTACCGGTGGTGGCGGGGGTGCTGCTTTCTTGATGGTACCAAGTTCCCAATTCTCAGCCTGATTCCCTTTCCTTTTATCCCTTGCAGGATGAAAGACTTAAGGGTGGGGAAAGCCATACTCCAGGAAACCTCCTTTACAGTGGAACAGGGAGGTGATCTTATAAAGGGATTTACAGTCCCACACTAATCCTTTAACACACAGTTTAGGAAAACCACAAAACGGAGGACAGTCACAAGATACTGGGAATCATGGCCCAGCCACATGGCTACACATATTTTCAGGGGGACTCAATTCAATCCATGACAGTATTCTAATTTCAGGTCTTTGGACATTTTGTTAAAATACTTTACTTTGTCTTATTGAGTCATCCTTTGAAATTTTCTACTCATCTCTTTTATTTTATCATTTCTTCTATTCGCTTTAGCTACTACACGTTCAAGAGCAATTTTTGGAATCTCTTCTGACACTTATTTTGCTCTTTTCCTGCCTGTTCTTTTAATGACTTTTTGCTTTCTTCATTTATGTCCTTGATGTCATTCCACAACTCACCTGTCTTCTGTCATTAGTATTCAGTGAGCTAAATTTATTCTTGAGATGGTCTCTACAATTAGGTGAGTTATACTCAAGGCCATACTTTGACTTTTAGTAATCTAAATACTGTAATGTAAACACAACAACTCTTAGTAATGTAAAATTCACATTGTCTGGCATTCAATAAAAAAGTGCCAAGCATGAAAAGATGTTGGAAAATACCACTCAAACTAAATATAAGAATCGACAACAAAAGATACCAAAAATAGCTTATGGTTTGATTGGTCAGCAAGAATAATAACGCAGTGAATATAAATTTATATCACATTTAAGAAGGAAGAGGAAAGTGTGAATATGTTATAGAGATGGAATATTATGTGTCTTAAGTTGAATTTTGTCCCTCCTAGTATACATGCATTAATTTAGCTAGGCCATGATTCGTGATGTTGTGTGATGTTACCCTGTGTTATAAATCTTGACTCTATCTTGTTAATGAGAGAGGATGGGCAGCAGTTGTGTTGGTGGGCAGGACTCAGCATGTGTAAGACTATACTGTGCCTTGAGGCAATCTCTTGGGATATAAAGGAAAGGGAAGCAAGTGGAAAGTTGGGGATCTCATACCACAAAGAAACAGTTCCCTCGGAAAGGACAGATGTGGATAGGGTGGGGTGGAAGGATGGGAGCAGGAAGCTGGGGTGGGTGAGGGGGAAAGGGGTGGGAGTGTAGAAGGGTGATGTGGGTGGGGGAGGGTGGCTATGTGTCTGAAGCTTCCAGTTGAGGGGAAGATAGACAAGAACTTTCCTCTAGAACTGAGTGAAAGGCTTCCCTTGGAGGAGATGCCTTGAATTTAGACTTCTAGCATACTGGACTGTGACAGAATAAAATTTCTCTTTTTAAGACTAGCCACTTGTGATGTTTCTGTTATAGCAGCACTAGATGACTAAGACATTATGTTTTTTAAAAGACTGCCTTAATTTACTGGTATTTCTGTTATGGATTGAATGGTGTCTTTCCATAATCTGAGTTGTAAATTCTAACCTCTATTTGACAGCAGATTTATTTTCTTTGTTTGATATGTGTGGTTATATTCCCAAATGGGAATGGGCTGTGTTTGGTACATTATTGAGGCCAGATTAGAGTACATCTTGATTCAATTGCTTCGGAGATACAAGAATATTTAATAAACAAGCAAGAAAAAGAGATGGGGCAAAAGAAATGCCAAGCTGCTTGAAGACCATCCAAAAGTAGAAGCTAAAAGAGACAAGGACCTTCCTACAGGGATGACAGACAGAGAAAGTCTTCTTCTAGTATTAGCACCTTGAATTTGGTGCCAATAACCTCCTAAACTGTGAGAAAATAAATTTCTGTTTGTTAAAGCCATCTGTTTTAGTCAGCTAGTGCTGCTCTAACAGAAATACCACAGAGTGGACGGCTTTAACAAAGGACAGTTTATTCTTACATAGTCTGGTAGGCTACAAGTCCAAATTCAGGATATCCACTCCAGGAGAAGGCTTTCCCCCCCTGTCAGCTCTGGAGGAAAGTCTTGTATTGCATTAGTCTTTGTCCAGGGAGCATCTTGGTGCAGGAACCTCTGGTCTGCAGGATGCACTCTTCTCCTGGTGTTGCTCTCTTGGTGGTGTGATGTTCCCAATTCTCTGTTAGCTTCTCGTTCCTTTTATCTCTTGTAGGAGGAAAGGATTAAGAGTGGGGCAAACCACACTCCAGGGAAACTCCCTCCACAGTGGCGCAGGGAGGTAATCCTATGAAGGAAATCCCTATGAAGGGATTTACAACTCCACACTAATCCTTGAACATGCAGTGTAGGAAAATCACAAAATGGGGGACAATTACAGAACGTTGGGAATCATGACCCGGTCACATGGCTAGACATATTTTGGGGGGGATGCAATTCAATCCATGACACCATCTGCTTCTGATATTTCCACTGTAGCAACACTAGGTAACTAGTATGGAATTTAGTACCAAAGAATAGGGTGCTACTCTAGCAGATGCCTAAAAGGTGAAAGTGGTTTTAGAATTGGTAATGGGTAGAGGCTGGAGGAGTTTTAAGGTGCCTAATAGTAAAATCCTAGATTACCTTGAAAAGACTGTCTGTAGAGTGACGAACATTAAAGACAATCCTGGTGGAGGCTTTAAGGAAGTGAGGAACAATAGACAGAAGTTCTGTTGTCTTGGGTAATACACATGGCATCAACACGGGAATGTGGGTGCTCAGTGTGTTCTGGTGAGACTTTGAAAGAAAATGATGAACATGTGACTGGACAATGAAGGAAGGAGCATGCTTTTTCTGCAGTGTCAAAGAACCTGTCCACACAATGTTTAAGCATTTGTTGGAAGGCAGAACTTGAAAATGATGAATTTGCATATCTGGCTGGGTAGATTTCTAAGCAAGATCTCAAAAAGGTGGCATTGTTTCTCCCTGTCATAAAATACTAGAGGAAAGACATGGACTTAAAAACAAATTCTGCAAAACGAAAACATCTAAAGATTTAAAAATTGTGTTGTACAAACTAAAAAACTGTGTCCTAGAATTTTCATTAAGGATGTGGATAAACAATGTTTTGTTAAAGAGATAAAGCCTGTGACTGATGGACGTAACCAACTATCACAGCAGAAAACCCATCAGCTTAAACTGAAGGGGACAGAGTTAGAGGGAAAGGAAAGAATGCCTCTTGGAATTCTGTAGGCAGGAAACAGGCCAAAGGAGCTATGTCTATTGTCCTCTAAGAAAAGAAAAAGACCATCGCTGGAGAAGCTGTTAGGTCCACAGGAGTACAAGCAGCAGAGGTGTCTCACTGTCAAAGTATGGAACTATAGCCTCTGGAATGTTAAAGGGTAAGGCCATGGTTTCCTAGGTTTCAAAGAATCAGATCTTTACAAGTTCTGTTTCAGAGGATGGAGTTGCCATTCATTCTGGCCTAGAGGATGGGGTCAGCTCTCTAAAGCTGAGGTGTCAGGGCTACCAGATGGGGCCTTTGGGCCCTGAGAAGTGGGGTTGACACTCAGATGGAATAGGAGAATGAGGCCACCTAAAGCCAGGGGGAGTAGAGTTGCCATATCAGTAGGCCAAGCAGGTGGAGCTGAATCCCAGGGCTGGGGAGCTTCCACTCAGAATCCAGAAGATTGGCTTACACTCAGAGTCTGGAGGGCAGGGCCTATTATACCCAGATGGCCCAAAAGAACAGAGGAGTATTTTCGAGACTTGAGAGTGAATGTAAACTTTTCAGTTGGGTTTGGACTGGCTTGGTGCCTGTTATCATTTTCCTTTCAACTTCTGTCATTTGTAATTGACATGTTTGCCTCGTGCCTGTTCCGCCACTCTACTTTGGAAACAGATTACTTTTATTTTAGATTTTATAGGTTCACAAATGAATAATTTTGCCCCAGGATGGAACACCCCCAAAGTCTCACCTGTATTTAGCATAGATAATTCAGAAGATGTGATCCTGGACTTGGATTTAAGACTTAGATTTAAGACTGTTGGGATAATGCTATGGAGTGAATGCATTTTGCATGTGACAAGCACATGAATTTTGGGGGGCCAAAAGATTCAATTGTGTCCCTGAAAAAATGATAGGAAGCAAGTAAGATGATTCCCATGACTGTCCAGCTTCATGTCTTGGGAAAGTTTCCAGAATGCATCACAAGGAGGTAGAAATCAAGCAGAACTTGGCTGATTCACTGAGATAAGGAGATGGAGTTGAGTGTCCTGGAAGAAAACAGCAACTGTGGTTCACAGAACAGAGTAGTAGAGAGCACTGAGTTGTCCAAAGACAGAACTCTGCAGATATGTGGAAGGTGTCCTTTGATTAGTCACAGAGTACTGATCAACAGAAAACAGCCTGAGTTCTAGGAAAGACCACAACCATCCAAGTGGATCAGAAGGAGTTATGACCAATGCTCAGACATGTCTGGAAATATGCCTGTTGTTACCAGTCTGACTGCAAATCTTGTAATCGTAAGGACACTGGGTAGAGCACTCAGAAGAGTTTTGTGTCAGTAGTCTGGGAAATTTAAACTTGAATGTCAATTCCAGTACAGTAAAGTAGTTATACAATATTTTAATTAAAAAAATGGAATACCACTTCACTCTACCAAAATTTCTAATGTTGAAGACTGACAACAATAAATGTTGATGAAGAAGTGAATCAGCTGGAACCCTCATATAATGCTAGTGTGAATACAGAATGATACTATAACTTTGGAAAACTATATGCCAGTTTTTTTTTTTTATAGCTTTAAACATGTATCAAGGCTACAATAAATTCCCTTGCAAAAAGAAAAAAAAAAAAAAAGCATGTCCACAAGAAGTCTTGTGAAACCATGTTGGTAGAAACTTTACTGATAATAGTCAAAGACTGGTAACAACCCAAATGCCTATGGACAAAACATCACATGATAATACACTGAAATCTACTCAACAAAGTAAGAAATAGTGAGCCACACTACAAGTGGATGAATCTCAAAAACATTATAACATTATGCTAAGTGGAAGAAGCAAGAATTAAAATAATACATTCACTTTTGTCTCCCCTTCCCACACCCCCTGTTGCATACTTGTTTCCAATCTATTTAATATGTTTTTATATGTGTATAATATAAGCCCTAGGAGGGCTGCATTCATGAATATTGTGAGAATTACCATTGCATTCTCAGTGTACCATGCCAGGTCCACAGTAGTCATTAAGCATCACCATTAAATCACTGTATAAACCCAAACAGTTATTTAACACATAAGGGGTCTCAAACTTGATAACTATCAAATTTGTGAAAACAGAAAGAGCTAGGACAGCAGTGCCAAATAGTTTTCAAACCTGATATTAAAAAATGAAATGTCTTTCTTCACATAGGCAATGGGTGGAAGAAAAGGATTGCAGATGCAAGAATGCTTAGGAAACAGGAGAAGAAGAAAAAGAACAGGGAGAATTTCCTTAATATAAGAAGGAAAAGTATTTACCACTGAAAAGAAAGAGATCATTGATTTGTACAGAGCTAGATAATAGTGGTGAACCTATCAAGACAGAAGTGAAAAACCCCTACACAAGGAAAAGCATGCAAATACCTTTGAGATTTGAAATGGTGATCTCTTGATCTCAAAAGAAGAAGCATAACAAATGTGTGGGTTGGGGGGCCTCTACTGCCACAGATTGAAAAGAATCAGATATGATCACTATTTCCCTTCAGGAAGATTACAAGTATCTGCAACATTTACTTCCATTAATTCAATTAAATGTAACTGTGGAAATTCTGGTGGTGTAGTGGTTAAGTGCTACATCTGCAAACCAAGCGGTCAACAGTTCATATCCACCAGGTGCTCCTTGGAAACTCTATGGTGCAGTTCTACCCTGTCCTACGGGGTTGCTAAGAGTTGGCATCGAGTCAACAGGAGTCGGTTTGGGTTTGGATAAGGACACTATGACTCAGTATCAACTCAATAGCAACGGACACGGTTTGCTTTTTTTAATAGACAGTTTATTGTCATCTAATCATTCAATTAAAAGGTGAAGACGATGTGATCCCTCACTTGAAAGAATTGAGAATGGAGGCAAGCGGAGTACAAATGCATCAAAATTCACAAGACTGTCTGCTGACTGAGAGAAACACTAACTCTTCACTGGATTTGCCAGTTACAGGTGAAGACATTTTTCAAGGTACAATATTTAGAGAAGCAGCACAATAAGAAATATATATATAATGCTTTTCACTTTCCACGTACTAAAAATAAGGTACTTTGTTTTTCAGGGAGAAGGTATCCTGAAGTTACAGATACAACTTTTGATATGCGGAGGACACAAGCTTCCTTGCTGAAAGTAAAGAGGACTTGAAGCACTTATTCTCCAGCACGAGAAAGCAAAAATCCTCACAGATAGACCATGAATCAGCATCACAATAAAAAGAGAAAAGATTGAAGTTGTCAGAGATTTCATCTTAACTTGGACCACAATCAATGCCCATGGAAGCAGCAATCAAGAAATCAAATGATATATGTTGCACTGGGCAAATCTGCTGCAAAAGATCTTTTTAAAGTATTGAAAAGCAAAATGTCCCTTTGAGGACTAAGATGTCCTTGACCCAAGCCGTGATATTTTCAATTGCCTCATATGCATGCGAAAACTGGACAATTAATAAAGAAGGCAGAAGAACTGAAGCCTTTGAATTATGCTGTTGGTGAAGAATATTCAGGACTGCCAGAAGAATGAACAAAATCTGTCTTGTCCCACGTACAAGCAGAGTGTTCCTTAGAAGCGAGGATGATGAGTTTGGTCTCACGTGCTTTGGACATGTTAGCAGGAGGAACCAGTGATTGGAACAAGACATCACGCTTGGTAATGTAAACGGTGAGTGAAAAAAAGAAAGATTCTTAAGGAGATGGACTGACACAGTTGTTCTGAGGATGAGCTCAAGCCTAACAATTGTGTGGATGGGTCTGGACTGGCCAGTGTTTCGTTCTGTTGTACACGGGTTACTGTGAGTTGAAACAGATTCAATGGTACCTAACAGCACTGAAAGATTGATGGTGAGAACGGCGAGGCTGAATAAAGTGAAGAGAGAAACTAACTGCAGATCAATGACGCTTAAAGGAATGAGCAGAGCGAGATCTCAGAGAGAGACTATGTCGGGTGGTCTATTTGAGAAAGAAACGTAGAAAGGAAAACAAAGGAAGACAAGAGAAAATTCCATTCTAGAACTTCCCAGGCTTTAAAAAAAAGACAAAAGAAAGAAAAGCAGGCATTTGGATGGGGAGCAAATCTTGCAGAGGCCTCACTGTGATAGAAAGAATCTGGAAACTGAAGTAGCATCCTTTTTCTTTCTTTCTTTCTTTTTTTTCCTTTTTTAAACTTTTTTTATTACGACGGAGTGAAAATGTACGTTCCCGTATAAATTTACATGCCCACCTATATGCAGCTTCCACTGCTCTCCCTGCCCGATGACAACACACTATTCCTCTCTGCTCCATACATGTCTCATCCTCCCAACAGTCGGCTTTCCCCTCCTCTTCACCACGTCTCTTTATAGCCCTCTGGAAACCAAGACCTGAAATGATAATCAAACGGAGCCTTCTGGTCACCTAGTGAGCCTCCAGGACACAGCACAGGGTTGTCAATTTGGACTTCATAGCACTGAGCGGAAAACCTTTCTTTCGTTGCGTCTCATTTAACTTTCTTGAGCACAGGTACATGAAATGAAAGGATCTGGTTTAAAGAGCACAGAAATGATGGGGTTAACAGAATTTACTTTCTGTTAACCAAAGAAAAGTTTTTCAAAGAACTACAGAAAATGAGTGTATTTCCTACTGAATTACAAAAAATGAGCCCTAGTACAGTATGGGGGTGTAGCTCTGTGGTAGAGCACATGCTTTGCATGTATGAGGCCCTGAGTTCAATCCCCAGCACTTCCACCCTACTTTATCTTCTTAATCTCTAGCATACCTTCTACCTGCGCATAACTTTTACAGTACAGAATTGGCTAGCCTGCTTTTCCACTTTTTGTCATCTCCTCTCACCTTTACTAATTTCTCCCTCACATGAAATATAAACACAGCTACTGCAACAGCAGAAAGAAAAAATAAGAAAGGAACAATCTTGTCTATATCCCTAAATGCCATCAAGCTAGTCACCCTTTTCACCTACACAACCATTTTGCAATATTACCGAAAAGAAAAACACAAACAAAAAGAAACTAACGTACAATTTTTTTTAGTCATAATAATTAGTGCAGAAGACACTAATTACTGGGGTAAAATTAAGAATGCTATGAAGTTGCAAAAGTAGTAGAAGTAAGTGACTAGTGACTAAGTGACTAGTGACACTGATGCTGGTTTCTTTCATAGACAGCCTTAAGGGATCTGCAGTTACTGCTTTTTCTTCTCTTGGGAACTGCCGTGTGAGAAATCCCACTATTGTAGGACTACCATGCTATGAGAAAGCTTAGTCTATCATTATGGAGAGAAACACGCTGGGAGAAAGCCACAGGAGTGGTAAGGACAGCGCTAGGCACGTGAGTGAAGCCTTAGTCTTTTGAGACTAATCCAGTTGGTATCTGAGAAGGAGAAGAAATGTTCAGCCATGCGCTGCCTAAATTTCTGACCCAGAGAATCACTAACAAATGAAACGCGTAGCTTTTTTAAAGCTGTTAAATTTTGAGGTATTTCGGTACACAGCGTTAGATAACTAAAGTTGCCCCCTATCAGCAAACAGGACAGATGGGCAAGGAAGAAATAATAAATACTCCACCAATTTAGTGATTACAGCAAAGGCACTGTTTGAAATACAATCACGGTAAACGTGTGTCTAAATGTGAAGGTCAACTCTAAAGTTACTTGTCTCATACTTCATTTCCCATCAAATACGGTTTAATTGCTTTTTTATCTTTTCTTCCCACTGCGACCTAAATATTGAGACAATGCACATGCCACTCTATATTTTTCGGCTCTGTTTCTTGTATCTTGCTAGAAGTTTTCTAAGCAACAGAAAGGAAGTTGAAAGAAAGACAGCTCAAGACAAAATGGTCCAGCCTGGGGTGGAAGGCGGGTGGTAGAAAGGAAACACTCTGCTAGCCTGTAGATGAGCAGAACTTTGAGTGGACTGACCGGACTGGAGGAAGGAATCAGACTTTTGGTCTAGCAATTTTGTTAGTTTTTCATGGCCTAAATGAAAGAAAAAAGAGAGAAAGAAAAAGAATCTAGTCTAGGATTTTCTGAAATAGTAAAGTTGAATACCATACAGTCAATTTGGTTGCACTAACTGTTAAGTCCTAGGAGCCCCAGGAACTGCAGTGGTGACCAGTTACAGAGAAATTATTGAAGTATAGAGGACCCCATTTGTATAGATTAATGTCCGGCTGAAAACATGCAGAAAAAGCCAGATGTTGCAGTTTCCTTCACTGTGTTTTACTCCTTCCCCTTCAGGGCTGTATTTCAACAACATGCCTAAACTTCCCTTCATTATTAAGATTTCTTTCATCACTTTTATTCCCTGTACACATCCAAAGTAATTCCATCTTTCAACTGATTGTCTTTTGTCTTTTGAATTAATCTTTTTTATCTCCGTGGTCTGTTAACTACCAACCTGACTGCACCAGCCCAAGCAAGAGAAGAAGGCATGAGAAAGCCAGCAAGTCCTGACTCACTCAAGATCTCCGTAAAGGGGAGGAACAGGTGTGTCACCACCACATAGGTGAGTTGAGGCTTCTTTAGTTCCATTTCACAGATTACTGAGGAAGAGGTAGGAAAGAAAAAGACAGAAAAGAAAGAGACTGAGAGAATGATACCACTGAAAGAATGCAGAGCTTTCCAAGCTCCAAACTGCCACTGAAAGTAGAGGTGTGGGCGACATTTGGAAGGCTTCCCAAGGAAAGGTCTAGATGAAAGGTCTGTAAATTTTCTCAGAACAGTTTTGGATCTTGCACCAAATCACCAAACAACAATATCAAGGAGATTGTCTAGAAGTCTAAAGCAAGGGGAATTGGAATTGTACTTCTTCAGTTTCCTTGTCTCCACCAGTAAACAGTTTTGTTCTGTATTTTCTTCAGGCTTTTAAACAAAAACCTACATGGACTATTTCCATCAATATCGTAAGGAGGATCCTCATAAAGCAGCAGCGTAAGGCTTCGAACTCAGTATTCAGATAATCAGTCCTAAATGCTGAGCTGAAGGCATCCTAGGGAGAGGACAGCCGTTACCGCAGCTCTTTCCTGGCCAACCCAAGCCTCTCTGCTTTGCAGTATCCAAGACCTCCTGAGATTTATCAATTCGTTGACGGAAGGCACCTTTGAAGGTTTCCAGGGCTCTTTGGCTTTAGTCTTAGAAATACGTATATCTATAGCAGACTTTCCCATTGTGGTAACGGATTATCAGAAAGAAGGCAGTCTGGCAATTTGATCCGCTGCCCTGAGTTTGCTCTTGTCCTGTTCATTCTCCTACCTGGAAACGAGGGCGGGGGCGTGGAGGGGACGGGAATCAGTTATTTAAAATCGTTGGGATCTTGACAACGTTTTGGTTATTCGTTTTCTTTTCCCTAAACTCCTTTGTGGGCATCATCCTCGAAGAGGACTGGAGATGGAAGTGTGAGAGCAGAATTGAGACCAATGGTAGACCGTGTGATGCGTGAACCCGGATAGTCAGCTGGAAAAGGGGCGAGGGCAGGATATCTGAGCAATTCGATAAGGAACTCAATTCTTCGGTTCAACTAAAGCTGAGGGCTTCTTCTGAACCAAGAAGCACTTCGTTCGAGCTAGTGTGGCTGGAGATTTATGCTAGAAATCTGTGATTTTCCTGGAAGTTTTCCTGATGGAGTCAAACAACTCGCACACAGTTTGCTGGTGAATGCCCTGTACAGCAGACTATAACTGGAGTGAGAAGGTCCCAGAATCACAGAAGGCTTCGCTAGAATTACAATCCAGTTTCCCTTCTTCTCATCAAGCCGCTAGAGTATCGAGTTTAGAAATTTCTGCAAGAGTGGAACTTCATCCAGTGGGTTTTTCCAAACACCAGGAACAAAACTGGAGACAGAGAGAGAGAAATTGAGAGAAAGAGAAGAGAGAGAGAGACACAGACAATGAAATGAGTTTAAACTTCGTAAATGATTTCCGATACTCAGTTGTTTGGTTGGAGGAGGGGATGTAGTGCACGTACTTTGCACGCACGGAGTTCTCGGTTCAATCCCCGACGCCTCCACATAGTTGTTTATCAGTAATTCAGTTCTTTCCAGTTCATCCCGTCTATCTCTCTTTTCGTACGTCTTGACACGTATTTTCTGCTCAGTTAAAAGATGCACTTTATGGTTCTATGCATCTATAGGACATCACCCTGCTGACCTCTGGCTGGAGGAAGGAGAGTGGGTGGAGAGAAGGGAAAAAAGAGACTTTTGGGAGGATGAGACATGTATGGAGCAGAGAG
The DNA here is from genome assembly GCA_028571685.1 of Heterohyrax brucei. Lineage (NCBI taxonomy): Eukaryota > Metazoa > Chordata > Mammalia > Hyracoidea > Procaviidae > Heterohyrax > Heterohyrax brucei. The sequence continues at coordinate 43,808,204 of CM053144.1, read as the reverse complement.
GAACAGTGTGCTGTCACCGGGCAGGGAGAGCAGTGGACGCTGCATATAGGAGGGCATGTAAATTTATACCAGAATGTACATTTTCACTCAGTCATAATAAAAAAAATAAAAAGTAAATTTTAAAAAAGTACAACGAATTCCTTTTAAAAGCATACAGTTCATCCCCCAAGTGCCTTAGTGCCACCCAGAGCACAGGCATCAACACAGGGAAGAAGGATGAGGAAACGGAACCACAGCTATCAGAATCTGGTCCGCACGAAGTATGAGGCCTGCAACCACGTAAACGGACCCACTGACTTGTGTTCTATCTGACAGTACCATTAAAGAAAGGGACAAAAAAAAAAAAGATCAGAAGTGAGAAAAAAAAAAAGTAAAGAAAAACTTTGTGTGTTTCCCTAATCACAGGAGCATTTCCTAGTCTCACCTTGGAGAATTGGATCCAAGAAGCAGAGGTGCACGGTCTTAGGTCCCAAGTTTTTCTGAGTAAGTCGTAGACTTTGGACAAAAGACAATGAAACTGGCTAAGCCTTTACCATACGAACGTTTAAGACATAATTTGGAAGACTGATGGGAGCTGGATCTGGTAGGTATTGCTTAAATGACCGAGCTTTCCACCAACAGATTTTCAAGGTTCCAGCAGAGTTTCAGAAACACAGGTGTTTGGGGTCCGTATGACCTCGAAATTCACAGGTTTACTCACAGTAGGTTACACGCTAGCCCCAAACAAGCTGAAGTAAAACAGCAGAAGCAACACCGTCGAGTTGATTTCTCTAGAGGATTTAAATTTCTTACTTTCTACGTTTCCTCACTGAACTGCAGTTCTTGTTCTGAAGTCTTTAAATGAGTTCACAACAGCTAAGGTAACTGGAACCCTGATGTAAACTGGTCGAAGACTTTAGATACTAACCAAAAGGTCAGTCAGTGGTTCAATTCCACTTGGCACCCCTGGGAACTGCTGTGAGCTAGTTGCAGCCTGTCCTTCGAAGCATGATAGACTTAGCAGACTGATGTTGTGGCCCTATGGCTTAGTTGGTTAAAGCGCCTGTCTCGTAAACAGGAGATCCTGGGTTCGACTCCCAGTAGGGCCTTCAAGCTTTTGCAACCTCAGTGGTGTGGTGCTTACGTGTATGTCTGCTAACCACAAGGGTCAGCAGTTCAAATCCGCCAGGCTCTCTGCAGTGGGTAGCAGATTTGGATGCACGGTTATTAAAAGCTCCGCTGCAAGCTGTATAGAAGGCATTTCCGAATTCACCAGTCACTTTCTCCGACAGGGTTGTTTGTGTGTTAGAATCGGCTTCACTGACAACAGGGTTGTTTTTTTGAGTAATATCACCCATCTGTCAGTTTGTCAGTGTGTCTTGCGAGTTGCTACGACGCTGAAAGCTATGCTACTGGCATTTCAAAGATCACCAGAGTGAACCACTGTGGATGGGTTTCAGCCAAAGTTCCAGATTAAGACGGCCTAAGAAGAAAGGCCTAGCTATCTACTTCCAAAAATTAGCCAATGAAAACCTTATGAATTGGGGCAGCATATTGTCATTCTCACTTGCTATGGACATGTCATAAGAAGGAATCAGTTGTTAAAGGAAGACCTCATATTCAGTGAAGTAAAGGGCAACTCAAGAGCGGAGAGATACTAGATGGGATGGATTAGGACAATAAACTCAATAATGAACTTGAACGAACTTGCTGGTCATTTCAAAGGTGAGACAGGGCTGCGAAGCTTTACCTTCTGTTGTACACATAAGGTTACCATGAGTCAGTGTCAAATCAAAAGCCTAGGCAGGTAACAGCAACAAGGTCCCAGAGGGAGATGGGCCCAAAGGTGTTTGGATGAGTGTGATTGTTAAGGTTGTGTGTCAACTTGGCTGGGCCATGATTCTCAGTGGTTTGACAGTCAGGGGTAATTTGGTGAGATCTGTTATAATGTGGTCATCTGCATGATGGAATATGCCGTGAGTAGCCAGTCAACCAAAAAGGAGTTTCCTTAGGGGTGTGGCCTGCATCCAATATTATGCGGACTTTCTGACAAAGTTCAATGGCTTTTATTCTTCTCTGGATCCTGCATTCTGTTTGCCAGCGTCTGGCCTCCAGTTCTTGGGACTTGGTCAGCAGCCTGTCATCCTATCTTCCAGTCTTGGGTTCCTCAGTGTGCACAGCTACATGAGTCAAGAGAATCCTCCAACTTGACTCCTGACCCACTGATTTGGGGCTTGCCAGCCTCTACAACCTCTGAACCATTTCCTTGAGATGAATCTCTCTCTCTCTCTCATACTAACAGCAAAATAAAAACAAAAGCAAAAACAAAAACCTGTTGCCATCAAGTCAGTTTTGACTCATAGCAGCCCTATGATATGTATATACATGCATACAAATATGTGTGTGTGTGTATACATGTGTAGAGAGAGAGAGAGAGACATACACATGTGTCTTTCAGATTTGTACTGTGGGGGCTTGAGTGTTGCTGTGATGCTGGAAGATATGCCACTGGTATTCAGATACCAGCTGGGTCAATTCAGACAAAGACAGATTAGGAAAAAGAACCCAGCAGTCTACTTCTGAGAAGAATTGGTCAGTGAAGACGTTATGAATAGCAGCAGAACATTTTCTGATATAGTGCTGGAATATGACCACCCCCACCCCCGCCAGGTTGGAAGGTGCTCTAAAGACGACTGGGGAAGAGCGGCATCCTGTAAGTAGAGTCGTCTTTAATGACATGAAGGGAGTCAAGCTTCAGGACCTTCATTCGATGATGTGTCACAATTCAGAGAAGAAACAGCTGCAAACATCTGTTAGCAGAGGATCTGTGAAAAAGGAAGATTCTTATGAAATGGGTTGACACAGTGGCTACAACAACGAGCTCAAGCGTAACCATGACAGCGGGCACAGTTCAGGGCTAGGCAGTGTTTCATTCTATTGTACGTTGGGTCACTATGAGTCAGAACCAACTCAATAGTACCCAACAACAACAACACACACACACACACACACTGCTTTCGCTTCTCTACAGAATTCAGCTTGAGACATTTAGTATTTGGAATTGGGTGCCTCCAGACACTTATTGGTAAAATAAAGAGCTTTGTAACACTTGCCAGAGGAAAGCTGACTTTAGCCTGGCCCAAAGGCCTGAAAGGCTAAGAGGCCAAGGAACCAGGAAGTAGAAGCTGAAGAGACAAGGAACTCAGGACACAGAACGCTTCAGTCTCAAAGTGTAGGGCGGCCTTTCTGAGGCCTCAAAGGGTGGAGCCATGGCCTGGAGTTTCAAAGGGTGGGGCCATCCATAGTTTCCTAGGTTTCAAAGAGTCACATCTTCTTCAACTCAATTCCAAGAGTGTGAGGCTGCCTCTTACAAGAGACAGCAGGATGGGGTCAGATACACTGCCCAGAATTAAGTGGGTGTGGACGTCTTATCCATTGAGCAGAAGAATGGAGATTGTTAGAGCTGACGGAGTAGGCTTGCCACTCTGGACTTAGGAGAATAGAGCCTCCTGAATGTGAAGAAGCAGAGCTGCTGTTCCAGTGAGTTTGGAAGATGTAACTGAAGCCTCTGTAGCTGAAGTCTATGGCCAAGGGACCTCAACCCAAGACCCAGACAGTGGCAAACACTCAGAGTTTGGAGGACAAGGCCACTGACTAAACAAACAGGACTGCCGGGAGCCGGTCCCAACACTTTGTAGGGTCCCGCACGGAGGGAGGGAAGACGTCGGCGGGAAATGAACAAAGGAGACAGGAAAGAATTTTCTGGTTTAAGGCAGCCCGACCCAGAGAGGCATCTTTCTGCTGTCGAGAGCTGTTGTCTTTATTTTTTATAGGTGAGGTGACGTAGTTGGTCACCTTATTTTCTTTATTATACAAACTATTGGTTAACAAGAAACTGACCCATCATTATTGGCTAACAAGAAAGTGACCCCTCGTGGTCTTCTACTTCTGATTAATTGTCAAGGCCTTTTTGAATAATTGTCTAAGCCAGGTGTCCAGTGGTGATAAAATGTCAGGAACACAATTAATGGCTTTATTCATATCTTAAAGTGGGAGGTACCAAAGGGTAGACTCCTCAAGGTTTCACCATTTGGCTGTCTCAGTTTGTTTTTCCAAGTTTTCATTTATATCTTTCTGTGTAGATAGTAAGTGTCTGCCATCCCCCAATTAAGCCAGCTGCACTAAGAAAGATGTTTCTTTAGTGTTTATCAGTTTTCTATACCAGCTATAATAAACCTAAAAGTTTATCTATTCTTCCAGCTGCAAGGAGAAAGGATGCTTTGTAGTTTTGATGGCTATGTGGAGAATTGTTCTTGAGAGCTTCCTAAGGGTTAGCTTGCAAACTTGTGTATGTGAAGAAAAGGGAGGGGGAATGTAATCAGTGGGGAGCCAGTGAAGCTGGGCAGGCCTCAGTGCTGTCAGGCATGCTGCATTGAAATCCATTTCTCTGATCTCTATGTCTCAGAAGTTCTTGGTCAGATTGTCCCAATATAGTCTCATAAACCGAGGGGTAGAAGCCCCTCTTAGGAGGCACCTCCTTGGTCCTCATGTCGGGAGAGGGGGGCCCGCTCCCGGCACAGGACCAGAGAACAGATTACTTTCAAGCCTTAAGAACTAATGTAAATTATTCTTCTGGGTTTTGGACTTGTGTGGTGCCCTTTCCCTCCCACTAAATTCTCCTATTTGTAATGGAAATGTGTACCTTGTGCCTATTCCACCTTTCTCTTGTACTTTGGAAGCAGGTAACTTGCCTTCTAGATTTCACAGATAGAAATGAATGTTTGGAATTTGGAGCTGAATTTGATTTAACACTTTTGTGGTAATGTGATGAGATGAATGGATTGTATATGTGACAAGAATGTGAATTCAGGGGATGCCAAAAGGTAAAATGTTATAGATTGAATTGTTACCCTCCAAGATGGGTCAACTTGATTATACCACAATTCCTAGTATTATGCATTTGCCTGTCTTCTATGAGATGATATCATTATCCTATGTATTGGAACTTCTAACCTCTATGATGTTAGCAAGGCAGGATTGGAGGTAGTTACATTAATGAGCAGGACTGGATTACTGGCCTAGTATGTGTTTTGAGTAAATCTCTTTTGAGGTATACAAGAAAGAAGCAAATAAAGGGTAAAAGAAACCCATAGCACCAAGAAAAAAGCACCAGGGGCAGAGCATGTCCTTCAGATGAGGAGAGAAAATTCTAAATCATGCAAAGACCGATGACAAAGACCTTTTTAAAACTGACAGAGAAAATCTTCCCTTGGACCTAGTACCCTCAATTCAGACTTTTAGCCTCCTTGAAAGAACAAATTTTTGTTCATCAAAGTCATCCACTTGTATTTTTATTATAGCTGCATATGGTAACAAGACAGTGGGGAGTAAGAACACATGGCTTATTTTTCCAAAAAAGAAACACCTGTTAAGAAGCCAGTAAAAACTAGTCTATTGTTCTTCCACACTCCACTTCTGTGTAAGTCATATGTTGGAGGAACGTACCAAAATCTGTCCCATTCTCTCAACCCTGAAAGCCTGTGCATGCTACCACTTATCCTAGAAAAGTTTAAAAACATCAAAACAAAATTTGAAAGAAGAGCTCATATTTTCAACCTTAGACAAAATTCAAGTACCCTCATTTCAATTCCCTCAAGAAACGCAACAGGGAATAGAGATAAATCACAGACTAAGCCTCCAACTGGGCACAAATGGAAATTTTCAACAACTGGGAATTTTTTATGGATTACTTGAACATCGTTTTCAGAATATCACTTTAATGTATAGAGTTTTTCGGTGTATCTCTTTCAATAGATCTTTTAGTGGTATAACAATATACATACTTATCACAGTGTACTCGTGTCATAATTTTATCAGTTCAAGTTAAATTTAGAAACTTTACCACTTTTTATCTCCCCATTACCCTCCTACATTGATAACAGAATTGTAACTATTTCCTCTTCTAAGTACACTTAGAATCACATCATATAGTGTTGCATTTTGTGCTTCCACCTTCAAAACTAATTTAGGAAGCCAAAGAGAAGGAAGGCTTACAGTAGTTACCCATATTTTTGTTTATCATGCTCTTTCTTCATTAGTGATGTTCCAAGATTCCTTCTTTTATGATCTCCTTTCTTTCTGAAGAACTTACTTTAGTTATCATGTTATGGTAAGACTGCTGGTGGCAAATTCTTTTAGCTTTCTTTTGTCTGGGAAAACATATTGGTTTTTCCTTCATTCTCAAAAGCATTTATATGTATGTGTGTGTGTGTTACAATTTTTTTTTTCAGCACTTGAAAAAATGTGCTGCTTACTTCTGGCCTCCATGGTTTCTAGTGAGATACCCTTGTCATTCGTGTTGCTTTTCCCATACAGATAAGTTATTATTTCTCTCTTTGCTTTCCAGGTCTTTTTTGTTTTGCTTTGTTCTTAGTGTTTAGAGGTTTTAATGGATTTTTGTTTGTTTGTTTCATTCAACTGACAGGAAACTCTCCTCCAAAAAAACATACAAAATTCCAAATCTCCAAGTCAGCCATCTCTATAGAGTTTCATATTTGGGTGTTTAGAAAACAACTTTGCAAGGCCATCACTTGGGATCGAGAAATTTGTTGTACAAATACCCACACTTGCAAAGAAAAAAAAAAAAAAACCCACAAAATTTCAGTAAACGTACAAGTAGAGCTACATGAACTTCTGTGTATTCTTTATTCAATGAATGAGATTACATCCTTTTTAGCTGGCCAAATCCAAAACATACCTAAATCCTGATCCTATTTTTCTTTCTGCTGTGTCCTACGTTTCATTCTCCTAATGTTCCTCTTCTGAATTGCTGAAAGGGTTACCTTTCTGCCTAGAAATAGACGAAAACTGTTGTCAATTGCTGTCAAAGTGAGCACAACTCATGATGACCTCATCTTGCAGAGTGCAACCGCTCTATTATATTTTCAAGGCTTTCACCTTTCTGAAGTAGATTGCCAGGCCTATATTCTGAGGCATTTCTGGGTGAGTTCAAGCTACCAACCTCATGGCCAGTAACTGAGTGTTTAAGCCTCTTTTCTTTCTCTGCCATCCTTGTTCTATTCCAATTATTGTTGGGCAAACAGATCAAGAAGACTACAGTATTCATCCTTTTGCTCTTGTGACTAGTGCTGCAATGAACACAGATGTGCATAAATCTATTGATGTGATTGCTATTACTTCTCTAGAGTTTCTGTCTAGGAGTGAGATTGCTAGGTCAGGTGGAATTTCTAGCTCTGGTTTTTAACGGAGGAGCCCTATTGTCTGGACAGTGGCTGTACCATTTTATATTCCCACCAGCAGTGCATGTAAGTTCCAGTCTCCCTGAAGACTCTCCAATATTTGTTATTTTCTGGGGGGTTTTTGTTTGCTTTTTTTTTAGTGCCAGTTTGGTAATATCTCATCGTAGTTTCAATTTACAGTTCTTTCCTGGCTAATGGTCTCAAGCACTTCTTCAAGCATCTGTTAGCCACTTGAATGTCTTCTTTGTCTGTTCATATCCTTTGCCCATTTTTTAATTGGATTATTTGGTTTTTTGTTGTTGTTGTTGTTATTGAGTTGTTGAAGTACTTTGCAGACTTTTGAGATCAGACCCTTATTGGATTTTTCCCGGTCTGAAGGTTTTCTTTCTACTCTTTTGGTAAAGTCTTTTGATAAACATCAGTATTTAATTTTTATGAGCTCCTGGTTACCTATTGTTTCTTCTGGTGTTTATGTCTTGCTAGTTATGGTTTGTATTGTACTGTATTTATGCCATGCAATGCTGGGGCTCCTAACATTGTCCCGATTTTTTCTTCCACAATCTTTATTATTCTCAGCTTTGCATTTAGGCCTTTGATCCATTTTGATTTAGTTTTTGTGTATGTTCTATTAACAGGGGGATGAACAAATTATGGTACATACACAAAAAGGAATACTATGCAATGACAAAGAACAATGATGATTCTGCAAAACATCTCACAACATGAATGAATCTGGAGGGCATTATGTTGAGTGAAATAAGTCATTTGCAAAAGGGCAAATATTATTTGAAACCACTGTTATAAGAGCAGAAGAAAACGTTTACACAGAGAAAAAAATTATTTGATGGTCACAAGGGTAGAGGAATCTAGGGAAGGAAAATCACTAACTAGTACACAAGTGTCAGTTTGGGTGAAGGGAAAGGCAACACACAGTATAAGGGAAGTCAGCACAACTTGACTAAGGCAAAGTCATGGAAATTTTCTAGACACATCCAAACACCACGAGAGACCAACTTGCTGGAGATGAAGGTTGGGGACCATCATCTTGGATGATATATAAGTCAACTTGCCTAGCAGTTCGTAAAGAAAATGTTCTACGTTCTACTTTGGTGAATATTGTTTGGGATCTTAAAGCTTGTGAGCAGCCATCTAAGATACATCTATTGGTCATATCCTATCCAGAGCAAAGGGGAAGGGAGAAAAGCAAAGAGTCAAGTGAAATATTAGCCCAAAGGATTAAAGGACCACGTAAACTAGGGCCTCCACTAGAAGAGCAAGATAATGCCAGGCTACTACCACTGATCCCTCTGACAGGGATCAGTCAGTCTTAGAGTAGGAAAAAAAATGTAGAGCAAATTCCAGTTCAAGAGAGAAGACCAGACTTACTGGTACAACAGACACTGAAGGAATCCCCAAGACTATGGTCCCTGAACACTTTGTTAACTCAAAACTACTGAAACTATCTGGAAGCCCATTTTCAGATAATTGTTAGACAGACCTATAAGACAAACAGTAACTTGCATGAGGAATGTGCTTCTTAGTTCAGTCAAATACACAGACCAAATGGACAATTCCTGCTCAAAAGCAAGAAAAGACAGGCCGTGACAGAAACTGGAGAAATGGACATATGGAACCCAGGGTGTAAAGGGGGAGAATGTTGTCACATTGTGGGGATTGCAACCAAAGTCATGAAATAGTATGTACAAATATTTGAACAGGAAACTAACTTGAGATATAAACTTTCACTGAAAGCACAATGAAATGTAAAAAAAGAAAGAAAGAAAGAAGACTGTGAAAAATGTCAATATAAGTTTCTCTAAGCAGAAGCTAAATCTCAGTAGGATCCCAAGAGATCATAATAAAAGAACAACATCTGAACGGGGACTTGAACCTTGTATCCCCAAATCAGAAGTCTGATGCCCTACCCACTGAACTACCCAGGCATACTACTGTAACAACTCCTAGTGCTAGGTTGGATTTTGTGTAGGCCAATTAGTTTTATGCTTCATATTCTACTTCCCAAATAACAAAAATCTATTGCCATCCAATTGATTCTGACACATAGTAAGACTGTAGGACAGAGCAGAACTACCCCACGGTGTTTCCGGAAGCTTTGAAACTTCCAGCCTTTAGTTTACCAGATAAATTCCTAACCATTGTACCACCAGGGCTCCTCTTCCCAAATACTTTCCTTTCAATTCTTCTCCTTGCCGAGAAGATATTATTTCAAAAACATGCTATAAACACTAGCAGAATTTTCACTTTCTTTCGTCTTGTGTGCTGTCACTTTGGAATTTCAGAAACAGAGCTGAGTAGCTTAGGCAAAGCACTGTTTGGTTTCAGACCACATTGCTGGACCCAGAAACTACTGCCCAAAGGGGTTCATTTTCAAAAGTTGTAATTTTATTCCTTTGTTTCTTTCCCACCTGTGTCTCTTTTTCTTGACGTAACTCTCCTGCTGCTCTTCTTCACATCCCTCTGCATTGTTTCGTAGCTGTTTCTTGCAGCCTTGGAAGGCAGAGTCAAAAAGGAGTTGAAGGAGGAAAAAATCTGAAAACGATGAGAATGTGTCTCAGTGGCAGAGAAGCAAATGTGCCTAGGTTCAATATTCTGCATCTCAATGTTTGCTTGTGTTCCTTATGTGACTTTTCTACCATCTGTGAGCCACTTCTTATCTTCTCTTACTTTATCCTTTTCTCCTCTTCTTCCTCTTTCTGTTTTTTTTTATTTGTCTCTTCTTCCTTCATATGTCTTCGTTGACTATTTCCTGCTCACCTTCAAAAGGAAAGAGATAACGACCTCCGTGAATTAGTGTACATTAGGACATACTATCCAGAATATGACCCAAGATAATACATGAATTTTGACCTAAACATGGAGAAAATACTGAGAACAAATTTGGAAGTTTGGGAGTGAAGAAAAAACTAACTTCCCTGAGGATGAAAGACAGCGTGGAACATGGTAAAAGACTATTGTGTATTTTTTCCAAATCACTCAGCACTTCCGAGAAACCAAGAACATGTGAAAACTGAGAGAAATTTTAATTATTTTGCTTTAGGAATTTGTGGATTAGTTAGGTCTCCTATCTTACCCATGGAGGAGGCATAGTTGGGGATAGGACACAACATACCACCTTGTATTGTTTTATGGATCAGTCTTCAGGAGAACTAGGGACTGGCTTTTAGGTGAAATACCTGTGTGTATTTTCAACGAGGCAAATGCCCTCTAAACCATTTTTGGCTCTCTTCTCTCCATTTGAGGTAGCTTGGAAACACTGGAGTCTTAGTGGTTAAGTAATACAACTGCTAACAAGAAGTCAGCAATTAGAATCTGCCAAGCGCTACTTGGAAACTCTATCGGGCAGCTCTACTCTGTCCTATCGGGTCACTGTGAGTCAGAATCGACTCAACGACAGTGGGTTTTGGACTTCACTAAACTGCACCTCAGATGCCAGCACCACTCTCCCGGGGAGGTTTGGCACCCGCTACCTCATCCATCTTTCCAGGCCCACCACCCTGTCCTTCTTCAGTTATCCGGTGATCCTTCCACTTGTTGGTCAAGGATCAAGCTGTGAAAACTCGTTATGAATGGGTTACAATAAAATATTTCCCTGGCATTAAAACCAGGCATTTCTCACAATGGGAGCTTATGCCGTCTTACCTTTGAGACAGAAGAGATTCAAACATACCAACTTCTGGAGGTCCCTCTCCTCATGCTACCGTCTGCACCCCTTCATTGCAGAGCTTAGTTCCCAGTTCTTATTTCTCCACCCAAATCATTATTATCATTATCAGTGACTCCGACGACAGCACTCTCAAAGAAGTAGATCACTAGTCAGATCTCAGTTTATTAATTCGACTTAATTGTTTCCAGGGGTCTCAGGTGGTATTTAATTCTTTTTCTGAATGTTGTTAAATTTTCCTCCAATTTCAAAGTCAAAACTTCAAAAACAGAAGCACTTTCATTTTCCTACCAGTAGGGAAATAGAGGTAGGTTGACCGCGTGGCTTAATGGAGAAGGCGTCTGATTCCGGATCAGAAGTTGAGGGTTCAAGTCCCTTCGTGGTCGCTCACACTTTGTTGTGTAGTAGGCAGAGTTTTTAGGCTGACTTCCAGGCACAAGATCTTCACGTGTTGCTGGGGGGGATAAATGACACCGGCAAAATCTCTTCTTTTACAAATCAGTAATTAACATCAAAGAAGTTTCAGAAACTTGAAATGGGCCAGTTCTTAAGAAGACACTAGAGCAAACCTGTGCATCCACTAATAATTATTACTTCATCATACCAGTTTATTGGGAAACCTTGGTGGTATAGTGCTATGTCTGCTAACCAAAAGCTTGGCAGTTTGAATCCACCAAGTGCTCCTTGGAAACAGTGGCAGTTTGAGACAGAATCAACTGGATAGCACTGGGTTTGGTTTGGGTATCAGCTTGTTACTTCCTTGTAATGACTTTTCAAAGTTTCAGTGGGTGAGTCTTACTGGTGAATCTTACTTTAATTGCAAGGAATTTTGAATCACAAGGTCTTAGCTGTTCATTTCTCTTTACTTTGTATGGATGACCTACTGTCTCTATCAGTCCCATGGCTCTTCATGGCCTTTCCCTCCCCCATTCTTCGTATTCCAAATTACAGGAAGGATAGGAGATAGCTGATTTAATTTCTGGAAGCTAACTCATAATGTGGTGGTTATGGTTCTTTTGCAAAAGATTCTACATGGATGCCAGAACTTCATTAGTCCAATAACCACTGAATCCCTAAAATAGGGGCCTGGACTAAGAAGAGTTGTGAGCAAAACTAGGCAACTGGTGATAATATTATTGATTTAGTAGCCGTCTAATTGCATTTACAGTTTTGTCATATAATGCATAAAGGACCTGATATAAGAGGTGTCACTGTGTGTGAGAGAGACAGAAGAGAGACAAATGGTATAGAATTCTAAGGGAAGAATTCGAGATATGCAAGTATATAACTTTGCTTTGTGTCTTAACCCCCATCCATCAATAACCCAGTGAAAAAGGGCAAATTACATATCCTCTCCATACCTGTGAAACAAAACCAATAATGACTATATTAAAAAGGTTTTATAAAAATCAAAACAAGTCATGTATGCAAATACGGTGTGTAAAATGCAGAACATAATGTATATCTCTTTACCTTCAAAACACTTCTCCACACCCTCGCTTCTGAGAATCCTTTCAAAATAGATTGACTTCTGTTCTTCCCAGGACCTACGTGGACTATACATATAATAGAAACGTTTAGGATTTCCTGAATAGAAGACAGGGAGCACATGTACATTTTCTCCTACTAAGTTCAATCTTTAATACCTCATAAAATCCTGTCCTTTAAGGACTCTTACCACACTCCGCCACGAGTCGGATCCGACTCCACGGCACTTGGCTTGGCTGGCTACCACCGTCCCTCCTTTGAGGAGATATTCCTACAGTGCTGTGCACAGAACATTGGATCTTCCTCGAAATTGTACATAAAATATACCTTTGAGACTTTCAAGTGCACCTTGATTTAGCAAGAATACATCTCTGTATCTCCTCTGTATCAGAAAATTAAAAAAGAACGTTTGGAATTCAGGTTGCTCTAGTCACAATATAAACCCATGGCTTCACAGTTACACCCAAACTATGCTGTGTTTCACTATACTCAGGGCCAGATTAATCCCTGCTCTATCATTCTGCCCATACACAAGTGACTGCCTATCTTAGTATCTGACATCTGTGCTACACGCTTCTTCAGGGAGATCTTCACTTCTCTCTACTTTTCTCACATTCAAATGCTCTGCCTTTGGGGTTAGCTGGCAGGCAAGTTCTTTCAGAAAAAATGAATTTCTCCCAAGCTATATGGGAACTTCATGCAATTCTGGTGAACACAGAGAAGATTCTTATTGGGGAAGAAATTGACAAATAAGAGACACACATCATTTCACTTGGAAGCTGCTGCTCATTAGATCTTCTCAGAAATTCTAGGAAGATAATGACAATCGGTATAAATTCCAGAGAACAAGATCTCTCTAGAGGCAAAGCATATTCACTTATTTTTAAGGAGTACCTTCGATCCCACAGGACAGAGTAGAACTGCTCCATGGAGTTTCTGAGGAGAACCTGGCGGATTTAACTCTGACCTTTTGGTTAGTAGACTTAGCACTTAACCACCACTGCCACCGGGGTTTCCTGGAGACCCCTGAGGATCCTCAAATTACAATTGACTCTCTTAGGGACTCACTCTACCTCTGTGCAAACAGACCTGCTCCTCTGCAGCCCCATGCTTTATAAAATCCGCAGGTAAGAGATCTTTGTTACATTTTAGTCTCAGGAATTACCATACTTATTCAAACATTAACATGAATTTCCACATTAAATTTAAAAGCATCCTGAATAAATGAAGTTCCAAATCAAACTCTTTCTCCCTGTCTCTAGCCCTATCCAGTGCTTGCCCCCCACCCCGAAGACAACAACCTAACGACAAACAGCAAAGCCCACTCTTTCTTTCTCAAAGTGAAAGAACCTAGCATCCTGCACAATCCGCAGACTTTGGGGGATCTTCTTAAAAACATTCCACCTTCTGTCCTGCTCTCCAAATTTCCAAATCGAAGTTGCATCATTGACCTTAAATTCTCAGCCATATGCCCTCCTCTTCAACGCTTCAGTCACTGTTCTGCTCATTCACTTGACAGTGGGACAGAGAATAAGTTTACTGGGCATACTGAATGAATAGCTCCCACACAGAAATTACACAGCTGACTTTCCACTTTCAAAATCTCGCTCTTTAGAGTCCCGTGAAGAAAAGGGATTGTATCGGTAGGAAAATGCACTGTAAATGTTCCCAGAGCTGCTCTAGGAGTAAGCTGAGCTCAGTAGCCTTTTGTGTATGAATTAGAAACATGAGAAATCAGGAAGCATCTGCACCAGAACAGGGTCGTGAAACCTAGACCCTCATAATAGAGGCCTAGCCCACTGAGATCTCCAGCAGTTCGATGGATTCGGTAAAAATCTATGTAACAAAAAAAGTTCGGTCACCGCTTAACCTTTCTTCCTCATTCTTTCACTTTCCCCAATACACTACAAACTAAACTGCTGCGAATGCAAGATACTCCAGTCCATAGCCGTTGGGGATTCTGCTTTGGGACAACGCTGCGGGACTGTGGCTTTTTCCATAGCCTGCAGGTACCATCAACCGCTTTTGGAAAAACACTCAAACACGCGCGCCCTCTCAAACGTGCTTATCGATGGAAACAGCAGCGAAGCACTCTCAAAGTCACGAAATTTGGGGCAAAAGGAGTTGTATCATTTTGTGGGACTTAAGCCCCGGAAGCACGGACTTGAACCTCTCTCTTCCCAGGGCCTGCAGAAAATACAGAAAAAAATCCCAGCTTGGTCTCTTTCTGCCTCCGTGATGGTCAATATCCTATCTGTTCTTCCCATTTTCAAACCCCATTTCTCTTCTGTCTGCCACGGACTCCTCTGCTGCTGCTTTCCTTCTCCGCTCAGCCTCCTCTTTTCTCCCACCGTAAAACCCTCCACTGTCACATATAACTCCCCTTCTGTCACACCCAATTCTCCTCCCAGTTCCCGGACAGCTGTCTTTGTAATGTAGCAGCAACTTAAACTGTAGATTCAAGGCACCAGTCCCTTCCATTCAAGAAGATCTGAGTCTTCACCATCATATCTGGATTAACAGCAGTCGCACTACGTGTTGGCTAAACGTGGAACGCGAGACAGCCCTTGTGTCGCGGGAACTGATAAAATTTGCAAATGTCTGTAGGGGTAAAAAAAAAAAAAAGAATTGGTTTTGAAGGCCGTTCCCAGCCCATAAAGCGCCTATCTTGTGCATTCTTTATTACGGAATTAATCTGGTCTAAAAGAGACGTTTCAGCTACAGGAGTGTTCGTGTTTCTCCTCTTCTGACCTCTGCCTCTTTAAAACCAGCGCAAGAGCGTCGTAGAGACAAAGCTATTTCCGTCTTTCCAAATCCAGGCACTGGAAGCAGCCACTTACCTGAGCATGACTGCTTGAGACACGCATTTGTCTACTCCTCGATTCAGCCAAAAATTGTGAATGAACTAACCTCTACTGTTATCTCCCCTCCTGGATCTTGATTCTCCAGCAGCGCTGGCAGAGCTCATCTTTGTATTCACCTGCATTATTTCTTTTAATTATTTTATTTTATTATGACTGAGTGAAAATGTACGTTCCCATATAAATTTACATGCCACCTGTATGCAGCTTCCAGTGCTTTCCCTGCCCGGTGACAGCACACTATTCTTCTCTGCTCCATGTGTGTCTCATCCTCCCAACAGTCTCCTTTCCCCTCCTCTCCATCCACTCTCCTTCCTCTAGCCAGAGGTCAATTTCTATCTTTCTGCAAGGTTCATAGTCCGCGAAGACTTTTCAGGAAGAAAAACAGAAGACTTAACAGAGTGTTCAATCCCGCAACTCTCCTTCGTGGTCTGGAACTGCCACACTCAGGCAACTGGCTAAAAATTGTCCTTGAAGATGCCAGTAACTGTAGAAAGATCTCAGAGTCATTTGGTCCGGAATGCAGTTTTAAATTCTTGTGTCAAGCTGAGAGTCAGGATCCACTCCAGAAGCGGAAGAGTTGAATAAAAAGACATGATCTGTTAAATTTAAGATTTAAACAGCCTGCAGACAATTGTGTAAATCAGTATCATGTAATAACTCAAAAATCATATAAAAGGGGGGTGTAGCTCAGTGGTAGAGCGCATGCTTAGCATGCACGAGGCCCTGGGTTCGATCCCCAGCACCTCCATCTGTCCGTCTCCAGTTACTCCTTGTAAATATCAATACTTCTGTTTTCCATGCTCACAGAGAGGGTAGAATGCTAAACACCTGCTCATTTGAAGCATGATCCATGACACTCCTTGGGCCTCCCAACCGACTGCTTAAGCACACTGAAGTAAAAAGCAGCCTGGAGTAGAGCGAAGTGCTCAGTCAGGATCTGCTCACCGCTAAGCAAGAACATCCCACCTGGTCGCAAACAACCTGTTCTCCTTTGCTGCAGTTTCTTATCATTAAGAAGTAGGGAAGAAAAGGAAAGACTGCCTTTTTCTCTCCTGTATTAGCTTGGATATCTTGATGGTGTGACGTTCACCACTTGATTTAACGCTATGGCTGCTAACCAAAAAGGCAGACAGTTGCGTCTGGCAGGTGCCTTGGAAACCCATTGAGACAGTTCTACTCCAGCCAATAGGGTCGGTTTGAGTCAGAACTGACTTGATAGCAGGAGTTTGGTTTGGTTTTATTAGCGTATCAATTACAATTCATCTTAAAATGTTATTAGTGGTTGCCCTAGACTTTGCAGTATAAGGCTGCTACAGATCTAAGTCCATTTCCAAATAACACTGTCACTTCATGAGCAGTACATATATCCGATGACAGAGTATTTCAAATTCTTCCTTCCTATCATTTATAGCATTTTTGTCACACATTTCATCTATCTTTAAGCTATAAGCAGCCAATATATAATTGCTACTATTATCGGAGTCCTAGGGCAGTGATGGGTTTACCAGAAGTGGTTACCAGAAGTGGTAATTCCCCATAGGTGAAGAAAGTCTTACCCCTTTAAGGGGGGGAAAAAAACATTCCTGAAAACCCAGAGGATCTGGATCTTTCCTCCTGTTGCTACTTTTCAGACTTCCTTTTCTCAGTGAAACAAGAGAGACCAAAATGGAACCTGAACTGCAAAACCAAGACAGTGATGTCTATAAAGCAAGGTGCTCCTTCATCCACTGCATCCAATGTATGTTCTTCACAGAATAAAATAGAATAACTAATCCACAAATTACAACAGCTAGCTTTACAAAATCCCCTCACTCATGTGTGGAAGGCAGAAAGGGGAGGTGGGAGGGTAAAAGGCACAAGGTCTGACAAATGTCAGAAGTTAGCTGCAGAAATCCTTTGGTCTTTTCTGATTACGATATTTAAAAAATCCACATACTGGTGTCAGAAAGATCCTGTTTATGTACAACAGAGACAAACCTGCTCATTGAGAAGAGAGCATGTAAAGGACTTTGGGCAGAGTGGGTCCTGCCTTCCCTGGGTCAGGGAAGGTGAGTGGGGATGGAAGAGCTGTCACATCCTCCTTCTAATCCCTCTCATCCTCTGTGGGTAGCAGGTAGAGTCAGTGGCCTGGATCAGCTTTCAGTTTGGCCAGAGATGGATGTCGTGAAAGGAATTTCTCCGCTGAGGCCGAGCAGACTGCAGGTACATCGTCTTGTGAAAGAGTCTGTTACTTAAGAAGATCATCAAGCAGAAGAGACTCGACTGAAAAAAAAATTACCCTTTGCCGAAGAACTTTGTTTCATTTATGTTGATAATGAACAAAGGAGAGAGGCTACAGAAGTGCCAGCCACTGATGAAGTATGAGGACTGCATTGCTGTGAGCAAGTCAAGGGAAAACCAAATCCAAAGTAATAGGGCCAATTTCTTTCTGTGTTTGACAGTCACTGGTGCAGCAGATTTGGGGCATTTCAATTCCTTTATTGAACCACTGGTATTCAAAGCAGCATAGGAAACACAGAAGGGCACATTCAGGAGACTAACCAGCTGACCAACAAGATGAATGGGGAAGATACTGATGAACATCCTCTGGGAAAGAGCCTGCAGCAAAAGGTTAAAGGACAGGCCAGCAATATTTTGTAGACAATAAGAGATGGATGAGGCTTTCTCCCTGATACCTCAAATGAAAAATGACATCGACAACTTTGCTAAGCAGAAACAGGAGAGGGTCCAAAGCGCACTGGAAATCAATGAGAGAAGAATTCAGGCCACCACCAAACATCTCCCTGTAGCGATGGGTCACCAATAATTGGTGCTATTACTAACTGAAGCATGGGAATAAATACTTGGTAAAACAAGAGGAGACTGAAACAGAACACTGCTCCATTTCAAGTGCAGCACTGGAAAATTCTACCAATGACAGGAGGCTCACTCTCTTCTCGAGCTCTGTACTCCGGGCTCTTCTGTCTTGGGACTCCTGCTTACCTTTCTTGAATGTTGCAATGTTGGAGGTTCCAGCTTAGAGGTGGTGCAGGTATTGCGGGTGGAGTCCTAGATTTCCCTGGAAAGGTCCTGGAGAAAAGTTTTGACGCCGTCAGCTACTTCTTCAACACCCAGACTGTCAACCGCACAAGGAGAGAGAAACGCCTCAAATCTTTCACCATGGTGGGTCAGGCAGCAGCTCCTGCGTGTCTGAGAGCCAGACAGAGCCTTAAAAAAAGAAGAAACGAAAAACTGGTCAGGCACGCAAAGACATTCCACGCAGCTGACACGGGACTGTGAATCCCAGGCTCTGAAGCATCGCCACACTGAAGCTATGAACACTAGCTGCAGTTCCGTAGTCAGCAGGATTCGAACCTATGTAAAGAGACCTCAGTCGATTTCTAGTCCACCACCCTAACCAATCAGCCACGACTACTCCTTGCTTTATTAAGTCAGCTTATTTTTCCTGGAATCGGACATACGCCTCTCGCAGCCGTTGCTGCAGCTGATTATGTGGCGTGCAATGGCTGGACGTCGTTAATTACAGGGAAAATGCAAATTAAAAAACCACAATGAAATAATACACCCCTTCACCAAAACTGTTTCAATTAAAAGAACTCGATCACTATGTTTATGTATTTTGTTCTGTGAATTAAGACTCAATTTAGATAAAAAGGATCTTCTTGAATATCGTCTTATCCACGGTGTATACTGTCTCTTCATTTAAAAAAAAAAAATTCGTTGCCGTCGCGTTGATTCGGACTCATAGCAGCCCTATGGAACATACTATAAAGGCCCCACTGATTTTTCAAGGAGCAGCTTGTGGATTTGAACTACCAACCTTTCAGTTCTCAGCCGTAGCACCTCACCACTTGGCTAACAGGGTTTCCAGGCCCTTTCTTAGTGCTGTTCAAATTGCCATCTGCAGATTGGTGCCTTCCAGGAACTGTTTTACTTGTCTGTGAGCATTAGAAACTTGTCAAATGTCTTAGTCATCTGGTACTACTCTAACAGAAATACCACAAGTGGACAGGTTTAGCAAAGAAAAGTTTGTTCTCACAGTCCAGTAGGCTACAAAATCCCAATTCAGGGTGCTTCCTGCAGGAACCACTTTGTCTGCTCCGGAGTACCCTTGGGTAGCATCGCTTTTTTTGCTCAGAGAGCATCTTGGTGAAGAAACCTCAGACCTGAAGGACTCACTCTTCTCTTGGTGCTGCTTTCTTGATGGTACAAGGTCCCCAACTCTCTGCTTGCTTCCCTTTCCCTTTATCGTTTGTAGGATAAAAAGTGGTGCAAGCCACACTCCGGGGAAACGACCTTTAGCTTGGAGCAGCGAGGTGACCTTAGGAAGGGTGTTACGGTCCCACCCGAATCTTCTTTAACATAATCCAATCTGTTAACCACAGGTGGAGGTTAAGATTCACAGCATAAGAAAATCACAGAACAGAGGACAACTACAAAACAATCGTGGCCCAGCCAAATTGTTACAGACATTTTTGGGAGGACACAATGTAATCCATGGCATAAACATATCAGACTCCTCTTATTAATTAAAGCAAAACAGTTTCAGGAACCTGGTAAGTGGAATACATGGTGGCCACCTGCAGGTCAAATAGTGGAACTGTGTAGTCACTTCGGCTATTTTAAGATTGGTTTGACACCCAGAACCCAAGAGACTATACAAATCTGAGGAAATATTACTTATTTAAATTTGTTATTTTAAAATGATATTAATCTTAATGAAGCCTGCCTTATTTATTCATATTTTACCATTACTAGCTTTTTAAAAGAGTTGTCTTCGAGTTGATTCTTATGAATGGGTGGTCACGCATGTGTCAGAGTACAGTTGTGCTCTGTCAGGTTTTCAGTGGCTGGTGTTTTTCAGATGTGAATAACCCACCCTTTTCTTTCCAGGGCTTCTGGGTGGATTTCAGCATCCAACGTGTTAATTTTTTCACCACCCAGGACTCCTGGAAGCTAAACCAGAACAAGCTCACTGCCTTCAAGTCAGTTCTGACCCATAGTAACCCTATGGGACAGGGTAGAACTGCCCCACAGGGTTTCCAAAGAGCACCTGGTGAATTCGAACTACCCACCTTTGGGTTGGTTTGCCAACCCTGCCGTTAGCTGTCATAACTCTTAACCACTATGCCACTAGAATTTCCATTAGCTAAACAAGGAAGTAAACTTAATATAATTTATTTGTAAATCTAATTTGCACTTAGGGAAACAAGATTCAGATGGCTAGAGAAGCCAGAAGACAGCTAGTGTGTCAGAGCGTTGTGGTGTGTAAAAACGCCTCTGACGTGACTTAAATAGAGAAAGGAAAATAGAGAAGAAATGCTCCGTTTGGTGACAGATCGCCTTTCAGAATTGGCCACTGTGGGATGAAGGAGGAAACTGCAGCAGCTAATTTTAATAAAAGCCCTCCGATGTGTCCAACCTCAGTTTCCGATGAGAACAAGTCAAAGTTTTCTGCCTGAACCACATTTGGATGTGAACTGTCCAAAATATACTTTAGATTATTTTATAAATCCTTCCTTTGTCCAATTTAGAGGAAAATAGTTATCTCTCCTCAGTTTCTCCCAGCTCTAGAGTTGGCCTGAAGGAACCTCAGCCTGCTCTCAAGAAATATTAGTTACCCTGCGTGAACAGCGGAGGGAAGAAATTACCAAGCTATGTAGTAAATTAGGAACCCCTGGTGGCGTAGTGGTTAAGTGCTCCAGCTATTAACAGAAAGGTTAGCACTTCAGATCTGCTAGATGCTCCTTGGAAACCCTATAGGGCAGTTCTACTGTGTCCTGTAGGGTCACTGGGAGTTGGAATCGACTCAGTGGCAGTGGATTTTTATAGTAAATAAGGATATCAACTACACAGAGATTAAAACGGGTGTGCATGGGACTAGGAGTGTGCTGCTGCATTATAAAAGACCTTTAGATTGTCTCACTTCCTGTACCATATGAAGAAATTAACCTTTTCCTAGCATTCAAGCTTTTCTCTATTAGGCTTGTCTTCAAGATTTTCTGCTGGTGTAGGTCAAAGGCCAAAAATCCTTTTAGTTCATATTCTGGACTGTATGATAAAATCCATGCCGATTCATCAAGATCGTTATTAGTATTCTTTGGATCAATAATTGATAATATTTACATGGAAACGCAAAACATTGTCACAAGGATTTGACAACCGTCCTGAAACGATGCTGACCTTATCCGAAGTCTTTGAGTTACAGTGCCTGTACTGATCTAAGCCTATGGATGTTTAGGATTTGAGCTTCGTTTCTTCTTTGGCAGCCCCTTCAAGAAGTGGGACTCTTTGTAACACATCCAGAAACTGAGCTCGGGACAAAGATGCTGCTATGCATTTCTACGGCTTCTTTCTGTTCAGCATCCACGTCCGTGACTAAGAGGTTGGCAAGACTCGGCAGTGAGTCTTTGCCTCTGCAACCCACACGTGTGTTAAACACCTATTTTTGAACGATTTAGAACATGCCAGAGAAGGAGATGAGACAAGGAAATGGTTCTCTTCTTGCCCAGGAGTGAATCCTTCTTTGCCTGACGTTATTAGAGAATCCCAGCGTCTTCATTCCAGAAAAGGACCACTGATTTTTCTCAAACGCTAAAGCAGGTTTTTTTTTTTCTTTCAGTTTCCGTAGCCGATTAACACTGAACTTCTCCCTCAAGCCCTTTGAAATAGACTGGTGAGTCTTTGGGGGTGCAAACGGTGGTTCGTACACGCTGATGAGTGAGAGTGTTGGTAGAGAATATGTGGATAATAGAAATAACACCAAATAACTTTAACTGAGCACCATTGCTTCAAGGAATTAAGAAAGAAGCATCGTGGCCAAAACAACTCATCTTAAGGAAGAAGTTAAGCTTCTGAGAGTGAGAGATCTTTGCGTGTGCTTTCTGTGAAAGGGAAAAAACTGGAGATACTGGGGATTGAATTAAGGACCTTGCGTTCTGCCACTGAACGACACCCACGGGCAACAGGCTGTCTCACAAGGACGCCCATTGTCATTCTCCAAGTCTTTGAGGACTAAATCAAAATAAAATCACTCAAGTTCAGTTCCGCTGTTTCCAAACTCCTTAACACTGAACCTCTCAGAAAGTTATTTTTCCTGGGCTACATAAGGTCTTCCACCAGAGTGCCCAGAGCCTACTTCCATGCCATCACCAGAGTGAATCTCAGGATGCAACATTCTTTTGGAAAGTTATTGACTCTTGGGCACACATTAATGTTTTACAGAGACAAATAAACTCAAGAGTTTGTGAAAATACTCTAAAATTAAATACATATAGAAACAAATTTAACGTATTTCAAGAGAATAGCATAGCTATATTAGAGAAAAAAATAGAGAGCAGATTCAAGTGAATGTTTTCTATAGTACTTTATTCTCCTTGTAATACAACAGAGTGGTAAGCAAGTATTAAACTCTGCCTAGCGTTTTTTTTAATAGTCCTACGGTTGTAACAATTTGAATAATATTTTGTGTAAATGTTAGGCTTGAGGAAATGAGTACACATGTTGAGGTTGTTGGAAACCAGGGCACTCACTGTGGAGACAGAAGGAAAACACGGTACTGGAATGTGGGAAGGTAAGCAATTCCCTGTTGGTCCTAAATGTGTATTAGTGCATTGGAGGTAAATCGACTCCAACTCCTGGAAAGCTGTTCCATAAAGTTGCAATCTACATGGAGCTGCCCTGGTGGTTAACTAGAGGACTGCCCACCTAAAGTTTGGCGGTTGAAGCCACCAGGGACTAGGAAGGAAAAAGAAGGCAGTGGACTGGCTCCTGGAAGATGACAGCTGTGAGTTGGAATTGACTCCACATTGATGGCTTGGGGTGTAATCTTTACCGTTAGGGCCAAGGGCACAATTGCACTTGACTGTTAACCTAAAGGTTGGTGGTACTAGCAGGAAGAAAAGGCCTGGCTATCTGCTTCGTTTAAGATTAAAGCCAATACAGGGGTCACCATGTAGGGGCAACATGAATTGGAATTGCCTGGATAACAACCCGAGAACAATTTTTAAGGGAGCAGATTGCCAGGTCTTTTCTTCCACATTGCTGCTGCCTAAGTTCTAATGTCCAATCTTTCTGCTATTGTTAGCAAACTGAGAGCAAGCTGTTTGTGCCACCAGGGGAATCCTCAGATAAACCCACCGTGTGGAGTCCGTCCGACTCATAGCGATCCTAGAGGTCAGAGTAGAACTGCCTTACAGAGTTTCCAAGGAGCTCCCGACAGATTTGAACTGCAGACCTTTTGGTTAACAGATGTAGCTTAACCCACTACGTATAGTGATTCTTCTTCTATAGGATTTTAAAATACTTCCTGGATAAAAGCCATTGCCTTCTCCCCACCACTTCCACACACATAATATGTCATACCAGAACAGAAATGAAAATAGTAAGTGCAACATATGCAGCATATTGCAAGGCTTCACTCTGTCAGTTCCTAGATTTCCTCACTGAATTTCAGTTCATTATTTTTAAA
The DNA here is from genome assembly GCA_028571685.1 of Heterohyrax brucei. Classification (NCBI taxonomy): domain Eukaryota; kingdom Metazoa; phylum Chordata; class Mammalia; order Hyracoidea; family Procaviidae; genus Heterohyrax; species Heterohyrax brucei. The sequence goes on along the minus strand of CM053144.1, from coordinate 43,784,462 downwards.
AGTTTGAGTAAAATATGAGAAATGTCGATGACACTTCATGGAAGACCTCAAAACCAAACCAAATCAAACTCCTTGTCATCCAGTCTGTTCCAATTTACAGAGACTCTGTGGACAAGGTAGAGCTGCCCTATATGATGTTCAAGGTTATAAATCGATACTTAAGCTTAGTGCCACGTCTTTGTCTCTCTGAGCAGCTGGTGGGGTCCAACCAATGACTTTGGGTTAGAAGCAGAATGCTTAACCATTGCATCATTAGGCATCCTAGACACAGTGGGTTTTGGTTTGTTTTTAAATAGTTTTGCACTGGATAGCTGTACTATTCAGGTATCTTAGAATTCAAAGCCCTGGAATGCAAAATAATAACAATAATATTTTAAGAAAATAATTACGCAAAATTATCTCAAGTTGCCAAAACCCAGGATCCAATCAGGAATTGTCGAATCTTCAGTTTGTGCTCTCCCAACTGAATTATTTCAACAATCTGAAAAGTTTTGTTTCAGTCATTCCTTTCAAAATATTACCAAGGCTGCTATGTTTTCCGATACTTAGCTACGTGTTCTATCTTATGTATTTGACTGTGGGGATAATAAAAAATTGTGGATAACATCGTATAAAATGGGAACTCCAGAACACTTAATGTGCTCTTGAGGAATCTGTACATGGATCAAGAAGCAGTCATGAGAGGAGAACAAGGAGGACATTTCATAGTTTAAAGTTAGGAAAGATGTGCGTCAGCGCTGCATCCTTTCAGTACACATTTTCAATCTGTGTGCTCAGCAAATAATCTGAGGCACTGGTTTACATGAAGAAGAAGCAGGCATCAGGATTGGAGGATGACTCATCAACAACCTGCATTACACAGACGACATCACCTTACTTGCTGGAAGTGGAGAAGATTTGAAACATTTACCAATGAAGATCAAGAACCACAGCCTTCAAAATTAAGAAAACAAAAATTCTCACAACTGGGCCAGTAAGGAACTTCATCTTAAATGGAAAAAAGATTGACATTGTCAAGGATTTCAGTTTACTTGGCTCAACAATCAATACCCATGGAAGCAGCAGTCAAGAAATCAAAAGATGCATTGCATTGGGAAAATCTGCTGCAAAGGATCTCTTTAAAGTATTGAAAAGTAAAGATAACACCTTCAAGACTAAACTGCTCCTGGACCAAGCCATGGTATACTCAGTTGTATCATATGCACGCAAAAGCTGGACAATGACCAAAGAAGACAGAAGGATTGGAGCCTTTGAACTGTGGTGTTGCAGAAGAATGTTGAGTGTACCATGGACCACCAAAAGAACAAACAGATCTGTTCTTGAAGAAGTACAACAAGAGTGCTCCTTGGAAGCAAAGATGGCTAGACTGCATCTTACATACTTTGGCCATGTTGTCAGGAAAAATCAGTCCCTGGAGAAAGACATCATGCTTGGTAGAGTGGAAGATCAGCTAAAAAGAGAAAGACCGTAAACAAGATGGATTGACACAGTGGCCACAACAATGGGCTTAAGCATAAAAACAACTGTGGACATGGTGCAAGACCAGGCAGTGTTTCGTTCTGTTGTGCGTAGGGTCGCTGTGAGTTGGAACTGACTCGACGTCACCTAACAACAAAAACAGCAACATTCTATATTATACTCTCACTCAGACAACATTATAACAGCTCTCTTGCCACCCATGCCTGAAAACAAGATCCAATTTTTGAAGACACATTCCAAACACTGTTCAGAAAACTCAGGGAATCTCAGGTGAAATGATGGAGACCGTTCTTTTTCTCTTCTTTCAGTTCTCTTTCTGTCCTGCTCTTCACTGGTGCCAGAAAAGAGAAGATTAGCAAACTGGTTAATGTGGCGGCTGGCTTCTTGCTCTGAACTGAGGAAATCCTGAGCAAGTTAATTGTTTTCTCTATTTCTTTCCTTTTCCTTATCTTCCTTGTGTTGACACAGACACCCTGGGTGGTAAAGAGATGCAAGGAGCATAAATGGGAAATATTTCAAGACAATCCATTGGGTAATGTGTGTAATAACTGTGAGTACGCAAAAGGTGTTTTAGCAAACAGAAAAGTACATAATTGTTGGGAATTGTAAAAAGCAGGTGAGTGTGTATGATTTCGGAACCTTTCAAGGAAAGGACCCTCTCTTACTGAGCCACGCATTTCTCATGACAGAAATATCACAAAGATTCTCCTTGAAGTATTAGCCATATTTCTAAGGGATTTTGGTAGATCCGATAGTTGACATGAGAGAAAACCCACTGTTTTGACTCTCACTTTTTCTAAACTACAACAGGAAATAAGAGATTGTAGACTAAAAAAAAAACCGACTTAGCACTTTCTGTTCATAGGAACGTGTGCCCTTATTATCTTGCTCCAAAGTTCCCACTCTAGTAAACTGCCTTGACCATTTTTTTTCTCCAGCTGCTAGGAAAGATGTGTGCTGGAACTTCTCCTTTTTTTTTCAACTTCTCTCTATATCCATTTTTTTTTCTCTTCTTACAAAGTTTTTCATGACCACTTTTCTTTAAGAATAGAGGATTAACCACAGTCTAGCCAAAGCCAAACTCATTGTCTTCAAGTCTATTCTGACTCATAGTGACCCTATAGAACAGAACAGAACTACTCCATAGTTTCCAAGGAGCACCTGGTGGATTTGAACTGTTGATCTTCTCGTTAGCAGACAAAGCACTTAGCCACAGTGCAGGAGAAGGTATTTCAGTGCTTATATTTGACAAAGGGCCCTTATGTGGAATACAAGAAGAACCGCTCTGAAACACTAGGAAAAAAGAGTGAAACTCAATGAAAAAGAATAAAGATTAAACAAATACATCACTAAAGAATATACACAAATGCAAATTAATAAACAATGAAATAATGCTTTCTTTCTCCAGAATTACTTAAGTTAAAATAACCGACCATGTCAAGTATTTCTGAAAACACTGAAACTTATACATTGCTGATGATATTGTCAACTGGTACATCCACACTGGTACACTGTGGAAATACTGTCTCAGGCAAAATACACATACACTCTACAACCAAGAAAGTCCACAGCTACAATTAGATCCAAGAAAAATCCATACTTACTTGTCCTTGAAAGACATGCACAAGAATGTTTATAGCAGCAATAGCCATTTCACATGTGTATAAACAGTAAAATGAATGAAAAACTTCTAACATACAGTATGTAGATAATGGAATATAACAGCAATAAGAGAGAAACACTGCTACAAGAAACAGTATGGATACAGCTAATGGAAAACATGTTGAGGGATAGAACTTATACTCAAATGAGCACGTATTGTATAATTTCATTTATTTATTTCAAAGTACAGGAAAAACTAATCCATACTACCAAGAGTCAGAAGGGGATGAGATACAAAGAAACTCCTGGGAATAACAATTTATTTATCTCAGTTGGGGTGTTAGGTATGTGACTACGGCTCCGTAGTATAGCATATGGGATACCTTTCTACATGTAAAAGACATTGAACACCTCCAGATACAGTAAACATCTTTAACATAATGACAGTGTAATAATAATAAAGTTGGGATCCAAATCACAAAGTAGTCTCCATTTGCTATTACAAGTCATTGAATGTACCCTAAATTTTTCATGTAATAGGTTTTACAGGGGTTGATTCATAACTACAGGTTGTACCTGAGTTGGCCTTTTGTAACTTAGAGCTGCGGGTAGTTTTCCCCCAAAACGTCTAGACCTCTCCTCTGTTCATTTTGAGTGGGACCTTGTTGACCTAGGTCACACCACCTGTATTCACCCCTTAGCTGCCCCTCTTCATAGCTAATAATAAATTACTTTAGCTTATTGGCCTTCAGTTTCCAACACATGAAATGGAATTAGTAATAAACCTATCTAATAAGGATGATGGAAGGACTTGATGATTAAATATGCATCAAATACTTTAGAAAGATATCTGGCAGTTAGAATAGAAACCCCACTGCTATTGAGTAGGGTCAGACTCATAGCCATAGTTAAAGAAGCAATCCTTAAATTCACTGCTGGTTTTATCATAGCAACACTGTCTGTCACAGAATAGAACTGCTCCATAGGGTTTCCTTGGCTGTAATCTTCATGAAAGCAGGTTGCAAGGCCCGTCTTATCAGGTACCACGTGGAGTTAAGCAAAAACTAAATGTGTGAACTAGGGACCACGTTTTTATTATTTTCACTCCTTTCTTCTTGTTGTTGCTGACCAATTGTTTTGTGCCAAGGACTTAATCTTTTCAACAACGCTATTATCCAAAATCTACAGATAAAAGTTCCAAGCATTAAAATACAATATGCAACTCATACTAGTGAGTAAATGAAACCTGCTCTTTTTCTCAAATTAAGAGATGACTACATACAGAACATTCACTCTTTAGCTGTAAAACTGCAAACCCAGAGTATCTTCCACTTACCTAATTGTTTTACAGTGATATGTGATCCTAGCACTCCTACCAGCTTTTCAGACTTCCCTATGCTCTTTTTAAAACCACTGGACCCAACTCTGAAGCGTTTTATCCCTGCGACCTTTTCCAGTGGGATTGCCCTTGGTTTGGAGATGCCTGGTAGGTTATTCCATGACTCCATTCCCAGCAGCAGCCAGTGTCTGGCTGGACTGGGTGGAAGGGGCAATATTCCAAATTCCTTGGCTCCAGGACAACTCTCCGAAGTGACTTACTCTCCAGTATCCCTGTCAAATGGGTCAGGCCAAATCTAGGCTTTACCTGAGAAGACATTGTGTTTGGCTGCTTTCCATTTCCCATCCTAAAGACTATTCCCTCAATAAATCACATACCCCTCAATCCTCGTCTCACACACTTCATAAGATTCTACAGACAGAAAACAAGCTGATAAAATTACTAGCTGCTAACACACGCTACTCTTCATGAAAATGGAAAGGTGCCTCAGAAGATGATTCCGCTGGCAAAGTCACCACCACAGAGTATTATTTCCCGGCCTTTTGTTTAACTAACTGGATTTAGACATCTCCTGGGATTCAGAGAGTCCTTTTTTTTTCTTTAAATTTCATCCCTGTTTTAACTGGAATGTCTATAACTGTTACCTTACACCTGTCACGCTATCACGTTCTGGTGAGCAGATAACCTATTCCTGGAATTTCACAGATTCACAGATAGAGGAATTGTGTCTGGAGAGGGATTATTATACCTTGAGCCTCACCCATACCTGATTTAGAGAATAAAATTTGTTTTTTTTTTGAGCTCATGAGATTTAGAAGACAGTCTGGAATTTGAGTTGATGTTGTAGTGTGTTAAGATTTGGGAGGATGTTAGGATGATATGATATGAATATTTTCACTTGTGGGAAAGATGTGACTCTTTGGAGACTGGAAGACAGCCTGTAGAAGACATACTAACACCCTCAAAAAGATATCTGTGTTGTAACATTCAAAAGCTGTAAATATGCTACCTTACATGGCAAAAGGAACTTTGCAAATTTGACTAAGTTAAGAAGGCTATGTGCAAAAAGTTAAGAAAGCTGTGTGCAAAAATTACTCTGGATTTTTTGGGTGGACCCAAAAAAATGTAATCACAACATCCATATAAGAAGTATCCAGGAAGGCCAGAGTCAGAAAAGGAAATGAGACAACAGAAGCAGATGTCAGAGTGATGTAGCCATGAGCAAAAGATGGTGGGTGGCTTTCAGAAAGTAGGAAAGGCAGGGAACGAATTCTCCACTTGAGTCTCCCCAAACGATACCACTGTGCCAACATCTGCAGTTTAGACTCATAGGAGCAGGGATGGATTACCCAGTAAGCATGGTAAGCACGTGCTTAGGCCATCAGTAAAACAGGGGTACCAGTGTCCAAGGTAAAAGACCAGTAGATACCAGGCCAGCAGGACACAGGAAAAGCAAGTGTGTGGTGGGAGGGAATTGGTAAGGCCCTAAGTTAAAGTGATACAATTTTATAAATTTTGGACAGAATAAGTTATATTTTCCTTTTCATTTCAGTCAGATCAGATGTAATCTCACATTTATTCTCTCTTGTAGGTCACATAGGAATTTGCCAGCAGCCCTACAGTCATGTGACACTCGTGATGTATTTGGTTTTGTGCAAAGGGAACTGAAGGCATCTTCAGATTGAGCACACCCTTGCATTTGTGTCATGCTCTTTGCCATATCGTCACCCTGTCAGGTGTCAACAGTATTTCTCTGAACTGTGAAGACGCAACATTGAAGTATGGAAAGTGAGTGCACAAGTTTTTAATATGATTTCAAGAATAAAATCTGTCTTGTAACCAAAGGAAACTGGTAAAGTTCTTGAAGCATTCTTTGGCAGAGTGTTAAAAATCACAGACTCTACAGCTCCATTTATAATCACATCACCTGTGGCTGACTGTGGGTTAGTTCTGGAATCTGCATTTATGCTCAAAAATTTGGTCAGTGATATCATTTTCCCCACTACTATGTGATTTTATTTTATGTAGAAGACAGGAGCTCAGGACCTTCAGATTTTGAGACTGACAAACTTCCTACTGGGCCAACAAGGCAATCATACAAACTTTTTTTTTAGTCAATGTCCCTTGTCAGTGACATTTCATATAAATTAGTTTTTTGCATAATTTAAATCCTGATTATGAGATTAAGAGACTGACGCCTTTCCCACTGCCCTACGAAGACCCTAGAGTTGAAATAGACTCAACAGCAATAGGCTTTTTTTGGTCTACACATCCCGAAGTCTAGGCGGCCCAGTGATTAAGAGTCGAAAGGTCCACAGTTCCTTGGAAACTCTGTGGGGCAGCTGCACTCTGTCCTGCTCTGACCTGTGAGTTGGAATGCTCTCCATGGCAGTTAGTTGTTTGCTTGCCTTATACACTACTATGCCCCAAAAGCAATTGGGACTGTCCTACAGAACTTTGCTGTTGCTCCAAGTTCCCCACAATAACTTTGATTGAAATCATTCCAGGATTTTACCCTTAATACGGTGAATATACAGTGGAGTGAAATTTTTCACTCCGCTTTAAACATCATTCTCAGCTGGGTGACAAACAGTAAGTTATTTATTGCTGTGCCACACATTCCCGTTATGAAAATGGACATTGTGTTGTGTCTACTGATAGGTATATCGTTGATGCAGTGTAGAGGACTGAATAATAGTACATATAAGCACAATGCATGGCACGGAAGTTCCTAATAAATTTTAGTTGTTACTTATCAGTGTTTTGAAAAACTACCAAGCAGCAATATTTTACAAAAACAATAATGTGATGGAACAACAATTCCACATTTTGGTTAACACTAACACTGCAGGCACGACAGCATTCACGGTAATGTGGCCAAGCGGTCTGAGGAGCTGGATTAAGGCTCCAGTCTCTTTAAAGTCAACGTCCCGTGTCAGTGACATTTCATATACATTAGTTTTTACATAATTTAAATCCTGATTATGAGATTAAGAGACTGACGCATTTCCTACTGTCACACATTTTGTAACTGGATTACACTTAGGCTAGGTATCTTAAGGAAGGTGTGTATTAAGAAGAATTGCCATGCGTTTAAGAAAATTAGACCATTATTTCTGTCTAATCTTTACATCTAAAAACAATTTCATGTCCAAGGGAACAAACTTACAAAATGTTTGTACTGAAATAAGTATAACTCATTTCCAAATTACAAAACGATAAGAGTCTATATACAGTGAAAATCTTTCCCTTCCACCACTTCCCCTCCCCACCCTACCTGCGCCGGATTCTACATACCCAGGCGACTGTATCAGCCTATGGTTACCTGCAAGGAATATTATTTGCGCTAAAAAGCCAATAATCAGTCGCCCCTGGAGTCAACTCTGATTGTGCTTCATAGGGTTTTCAATGGCTGATATTCTTCTGAGGTGCCTAACGGTGGGCTCCAAACTTCCAGGCTTTAGGTTAGCAGCCCAGCCAATTAGTCTTTCCACCATCCAGGGACAAGTAAGTCAATAGAAATCTATTATTTTTCCCACATTTTATACTTTCTAAACCTACTGTATTGCATATTACGTATTAGGAAAATTACGTATTTCAGCATTTACAAATATTTTCTCCATAGCTTGCTTTCTCCCCGCCCCTCCCCCGACTTTGCTTATGTATTTGTTCATTTGCAGTTTGGGTTGTTGTTTTATTTTGGCTGATCTTTATTTTAAGAGAATAGAAGACTGTTCAGGGAGGATTTTTTTTTGAATGTAGTGTCTTATGTCAAATTTCCACTGTTTCTAAGTTTTGTGTAAAAAAGTGGTTTCTACTGCAAAGTTAGCTAAATTTTGTATCTTTCCATTTCCAGCCATTATATTTGGTTTCATTTTCCATCTTTTACTTTAAAATTTTATATCTATTGGAATTTAAGTGTCACAGGTGATATACTGAGGTAAGTTTTTTATTTTTCTAAACTGCTACCCAGTTAGCCCAACATCACTTATCAAATAATCCATGGTGAAAGTAGTCAATGACAAAAGTACAAATACTGTATGAGACCCCTATGATAAGAACTTAAAAACAGACTTATGCATAGAAGAAAAGAGTCTTTGACGGCTGCAAGGGTGGGGAAGATGGGAGGGTAAGGCAGGGAACGTTTATTAGACAGTTTATAGAAACTTGGTTGGGTGAAATATGGGGCAGCACACATTAGAAAGAAGATCAATATTAACTGGACGTCAGCATAACATGATTACTCCTCCCATCTTAACTCGATATTGAAAGGACAGAGTAGCTGGGGTGGGGGGCCGGGAACTATGCTCTCAGGGGAAACCAAGGCCAAATGGCACAACTAGAGTTTTGCTAAGAGAGCCCTCTGCACCCCACATTGGTGAGTGGCATCTGGGGTCTTAAAAGCTGCCATCTGAGAGTAAATGGTCTCAACTTAGCACAAATGGATGATCACAAAGGACCAAAACGACATGAGGGAAAGAGAACCCAGAAGACAGAGAAACTCACTTGAGTGGGTGACTACCTCAACTTGTGACTAGAACAGGATGGTGCCTGGCTACCACTAGTGATAGCTGTGATGGAGCTCACAAAGTTGAGTCTCACTGGCAACACAAGAATAAAAAGGGGTGCACTCTGAGAGTTCCATTAAAACACCGCAATTGATGGTCCACAAGCCTCAGAGTTACCCTGAGAGCATGGCCCCTGGCCCTGATGCTGCCCCTGGCCATAAATCATAACAGAGGTCAACTCTCTGACAGGAATGGATTGGACTTGGCAACACAGACTGACCATATCATGTGTGTGCTTTATGGTTCTATGCGTCTATAGGATGTCCTCCTGCTGACCTCTAACTGGAGGAAGGGGAGGGGTTGGAGAGGAAAGGGTAGAAGATCGTTGGGAGGATAAGACATGTATGGAGCAGAGAGGAAGAGTGTGCTGTCACCGGGCAGGGAGAGCAGTGGGAGCTGCATGTAGGTGGCCATACAATTTATATGGGAAAGTATATTTTCATTCAATCATAATAAAAAAAAATCCACGCATTTCTGTTAACTTGAGTTGCCACCTAGTTTAGTTATCTCGTATTGCTGTTACAGAAATACCACAGGTGTATGGCTTTAACAAATAGAAATTCTCTCACATTCTAAAAGGCTATAAGCCTGAATTCAGGGTACCAGCTCCCAGGGAATGCTTTCTTCCTCTCTGTGCACCCTCTGGAATGAGGTCTTTGTTACTGACCATCCCCTGGTCTTGGAGCCTCTTAGGAGGAGGCATCCATAGTCCAAAGGACACACGGTGCCCCACGCTTCCTTCTTAGTGATACGAAGTCCCTATCTCTCAGCTCACTTGTCTCTCTCTCTTATTTTATCTCTTGAAAAATAAAAAGTGATGCGGGCCATGTCCCAGGGAAACTCCTTTCACATCCAGTCAGTGCTGTTACCTAAGTAAAGGTGCTGCATCCCACCTTAATATTCCTTAATGTAACCTAATCTTGCCTCATTAACCACTGGCCAAGATTAGGATTTACAACACATAGGATAATCACATCAGATTACAAAGGCGAGGACCATCACATAATCCTGGAAATCACAGACTAGCCAAGTTGACATATGATTTTGGGGAAGACAATTCAATCTATCTATTTATACATTTGTTTTCCCCATATCCAAACTTCTAATTTTGCCACATTAATTGCAAGTGGAGTCTTAAGTAGCTGCTTATTTTTCAATTCTTGAGTGCCTCCATTGAGCCAAGTGTGACTGGGGTGGCCTCATGATGACTTGTTTACTCTGTGTTAGTATCTCATGTGTTGCTTACCCCAAAACTATGTTGGTATAAAGGTCTCTTGATAACTACTAACCTAAAGATTGGAGATTTGAACTCACACAGTGGCACTGTAGAAGGAAGACCTAGTCATCTGTCTCCATGAAGATTACAGCCAAGAAAAGGCTGGGGAGCAGTTCTACTCTGTTACAACCTTTTCATGAGTCAGATTCCACTAGAAGAGAATGGGTCTGTTGTGTTATTGTCATTATTGCATTATAACAAAAAGTGCTTGGCATAGTGTAGCAAAGCAGACCATTCTGGCGTGCTGATGGGAATGTTTGTTAGGCAAGATCCATCAAAATTACCACCTCAAGCCATAAATGCTGCCTCAGCAAGTCCACAAACAGAAAGAGCTCAAGCCATTTGAAACGTCAGATAGGCAGGCAGTATTACTGATTGCAGCATTGTTTGTGTGCGCAAGTTATATTTTATGACAGAGTCGTGCAGTGGAATTCTATGACACCAAGAGAAGAAGGGAGCCTGGTGGCGCAGCAGTTCAGAGCTCGGCTGCTAACCGACCAAGGTCTGCAGTTCGCGCATCCAGCAGCTCCTCCCAAAACTTGACCCCGCGTTTCTGCTCGTCTGTGGGGAAGTTTCCTTGGCCTCAGCTTTTTATTTATTTTTAATTATGAAAAGGAAGCCAGCCAGCCGAGTGCAGAGAAGCTCTTTATCTATCTGAAAATCACTACCACTTACCTGAAGTGGAAAAACAACAACAACAAGACAAGATACAGTGAAATGTGTTTGCGTTTAGAATTTCTTTATTTGGATTTTTTTTTTTTTTTAAATGGAGCAAACATCCAGGAGCGCATACTTAAGAAATTGTGTTTGCTTGTGCAAGGAGGAAAGGGAAAGTTGCAGGAGAGTCAGGGATGAGACTTCCACACTTTTTCGAGGCAACAAGTTTGATTTTCGGTCCATTAAGCAGGGGCGGTGACCTAAATTTGCCTCCTTCACTGTCTCTTTACAATATACAGATATTACATAGTGTAAAGACAGGCAAAGAATGAAAGCCATTAAATTCCATGAGAGGAAAAAAACTGATCTTGAGAAAATGATTAAACGTCACCACGACGGTTGCGGCACGTGGACAGTAACCAAGTGGAGGTGAAATCAACCATCACAGGCGTCTGGGGGCCAGGGGTGGACAGGTACGTCCCCAACCAGAGACCAGAGGCGTTCCTGCTCCACTCACCTGGACATGGAATTGTGGTTGAGAGCATGTGCGTGGTATGTCGTGTGTGTGTGTGTGTGTGTGTGTGTGTGTGAGCTTCCTTATTGCGCCAATAGATCTTCACTTGTGCAGACTATATTGATGGTCTCAGTTTCTAAAGCTCAATCCGTTTTCGCTTGACTCCGGAATTGGCGTCTTCCCGTGGCGCTGAGAGGACGCCTCCTGCGCTCTTACCTCACCAAAGGAGTCTGGCCGTGGTCCTTGGGTGTCCCTTCCCCCACCTGATCCTCTCCTCCCCTCAGTTGTTTCAGTCCCCGCTTGTCTTAGGTGCCCCAAGCCCTACCGCCTCACCACGACTCCCATGACCGTTCTACAGTTCCACACAAGACCTTCTGGGGGAGCAGAGCCGTGATCAGGTTTACAACTAGCTAGCCTTGCTCTCTGAGCGTCCCCAGGAAGGGGACACAACGGGGGAGTTGGGATCACCGTGAGGTGAAAGGACCAGATTAGATACAGGAAGGCATTATTTTCTTTGCGAGTCGATGACCTACCCGGCTTGTAACCACGCACTGAGGGGGAGCAGAGGGCACAGAGATGGTGGTGTATCTACACCTTAGGAAGTCCGTGTCTGAATCCAGGAACCTGGTGTAGCCAGTCGGCCCCACTTCGCCTCGGCCCTTCCTCGAGAGACTCTACACCTCCTGTTGCATGATTAGGGTCGTTAAAGAGCTCAGTGTTCATATTGTGGGATCTCAAGGGAGACTGTAACTGAACTGGAGTTCCTTTGTTAGAGACCCTCACTTAGGGAATTTAAACTAAGAATCTTTAGAATAATTGGGCACCCTGGAGTCATACTTGGACTAAATGAAGAATTATTGGTCAGGACACTCAAGCTGCCCGAAACTTCTCCTGACTTACTAGTTCCACCGCACGTAGGAGGAAGTGGAAGGCCTTTTGAAATTGGCCAGTCTTCTCCCTGTAAATTGCTCCCGATCATTGCTCCCGATCATTGTAGCAAGGCTGTTTCATCTAATCTGACAAGGCGGAACTAGTGCCGAGGTGCACACGCCGTAGGCTCTATGGCTTAATTGGTTAAAGCGCCTGTCTTGTAAACAGGAGATCCTGGGTTCGAATCCCAGTAGGGCCTTGGTTTTCTTCCCCACGGAAAACCAATCTCCTACCTAACCCCAAATCATTCTCTACCGCTGTTACTGTACATTCTGATTCTGTTGACCTTAAGCAGTCCAGTCGGGGCTGCAGAATTCTGACTCTCAAAGGAAAAGTGATATATCCCAAGTAATTTCTTCATACATATTTTGGCATTAGATTAATGCCAGTTCTTTTTCTCCAACAAATATTTATTGAGCTTTTGCTGTACAGTATGCACAGCTTCAAATTTACACAGCTGTAGCTATCAAAATGTAATTTGCATTTAGCCTTCCACCCAGAAAGCCCTTTATTAAGCAATCAATTCTGTGCTTTATTGCATGTAATCCTAAACTAGTGAAATCCGTGTTTTTTCTGGAGAAGCTATGCAAACTTCGAGCGGTGTGCTTTTGTACTGCTTATATCTGGCTTTTGTAAGAGTGGAGAGTGGGGAAGGCCAAGGTTGTCATACAATGAAAGTTCCTTAGAGTCAAATAAAAAGACAGCAGTGACTTAGGCATGGAAAGAGGGACTTACATGGGAGAGCAAAGTAGAAAGTTGAGTGGAGTGGGATTGCCTCCAGGGCAGAAGAGAAATAGTCTGTTAACCACAAAGCAGTCTCTTTCAGAACACAAGCCTCCTTAATGCCAAGAAGATTTATTAGCTACAATTCCCTCGTATTATAGGTTTGACAATTTGATTCTAGGCTTTAGGACTGGTGAAATCACTGGTGGGCGGGGAAGTCTGGAGAGGCCATGGGCTGAGTTGCAACTCCTTCTATGAGGACAGAGATGATTGTGATTGCTGTTTTGAAATTTGCAGTCTTTTAAGCTTGGATTTTGAACTGAGAGCCATGTAGGCAGTCTTAGTTACCAAGGGATACTGTAACAGAAAGTCCACACATGGATAGCTTTAACAAGCAGAAATTTATTTTTTCACAGTTTAGGGGGCCAGAAGACCAAATTAGGATGCTACCTCTAGGGGAAGGATTTCTGTCTGTGTCAACTCTTGTGGAAAGTCCTTGTCTCTTCAGCTTCTGTATCCTGGTTTCTTTCTTTGAGATCTCTATATGGCTTTACCCATTTCTGTTTGGTTGATCTGCTCCTTTTATATCTTGTAAAAGATTCACTCAGAAGACACCCTACACTAATCCTGGTTCATGAACGTAACACAGCCCATTTCCCAGATGAGATTGTAACCACATGTGTAGAGTTTAAGATTTGCAACACATATTTTTGAGAAGCACAATTCAACGTATAACACGCACCCAAAGAGCTCGAGTTAACTCTGAGGATGTGACCGGACATCACTTCCCTTCCCTTGCGAACTCATCTACAGAAAAAACAAGAGCTCTTTTGTGTGATCTCCAAGTTGTCTGAACAATTAGGATTCTTGAAGAGATGAGAAAGTTCCCAATCCCTAATGTAAGGCACATACAGCCATTGCTTGAGAATGGACAGCAAATCCTATAAGCCAGTCACTCTTTGTCCTCGGTACACAGCTAGTGCTTAGCATCTCCTCGAAGGTACAGAGCAAGTGCTTCTCAAGTTTTAGTGTCTGTATCACCTGGAGCACTTAAAACCACAGGTCGCTAATTCAGTGGATCTAGGGCTGAGTCTTGTATTTGGAATTCTGCTCAGAGTACCCTAATGCCTCCTCGCTTCCTGTTCCCCTGTGCAGTGTCAGCTGTGGCTGATATGCTACTGTTTGCTTGAAGGGCTTGGAGAAAACAAGTAGACAATGGGGGGGGGGGGGAACCTAATATATGTAGTGACCACGTTATCTTTGTCAATAAAACGCATCCTAAAACATAAACAATTAACCCCAGGAACACAGCCAACCCTCAGTCAATTAATTAGATTTGGAAGGCAGATAGTCTCTCTCCTGAGTACTTGCCATGGATATTTGCATTAGAGAAGAAAATCAAAGTGAGACATGCTAACTTGACAGATGGTCAGATTGGAGGGCTGGGAACAAACATCTAATTCTGTATCTTCCAAAAGATGCTTTGATTTAACAACAAATGACTATAATGGTAGAGAGAGTTTTGAAACAGTAAAACATTAGAAAGCTTCAGGAAACACAGGAACCCTACCAGTGGTCCAGAAGAGGTATTCCAAAAGTATGAACGAAACAGCAGCTTCAGAATGGAGAGAAAGGTCAGTTATAAAACTAAGTCAGAAGAAAAGAGCCATGACTAAAGGCAAAGAACAAAAAGACCCTTAAGATGATACACTGACTGCGTCACCCTCATAATTTCTTCCGATGGTGACTGTCCTCCATCAAGTCTGGCCTTTAGCATTCTGATTGAGCAAACAGTAAACTCAGTGAAGAGTTTCAGGCAAGGAAAAGTTTTTTTCAGGTTAAGACATATCAAGAGGAAGTCAAAAGAAGCAAAATTTGAGACTTGATTCTTTACTCCCACTGTAAGAGACAGACCCTGCCTTCCTCCCTCCTCTCCTTACCTCCTTTCTCCCTCCCTTCCTTCCTCTTTTCCTCTCTCGTTCATTCCTTGGTCCTTTCTTTCTCTTTCTCAACAATTCAAGGTTCAAGAAAGCCACACTGGAAACCTTTTGCAGCTTTTCATCTAGCACATGTTTCCAGTTCTCTGCCTTTACTTTCAAGCCCTATACTTTAAAGAGGCAGTAAATTCTACTGGTTCCTGAGCGTCTTGTGCCCAAAGCAGGTGCTGGACATCCTGTAACACTGAATTGATGCAAACTTCCAGAATGGAGTGCTTCAAAAAATAAAATTTGTATTTAGTTAATGTTATCCAAAATTTTCACCACAAGGGGGTGTAGCTCAGTGGTAGAGCGCATGCTTTGCATGTATGAGGCCCCGGGTTCAATCCCCGGCACCTCCAGTTTCTTTTCTCTGATCCCAAACTGTTAAGTCCTGAATCTTGAAAGACTACAGACCTAGTTCTAGTTTTTTTCCGTACTATTCTCATATGCATAGAAAATAAAACCATAACAAGGGGATTGTCTTGAACACTCTTCCATTCATAGGCTGTGAGCCTGTAACACGCCCTGTGACTGTGACATCAGAAGGAAGACGTTCAGCAAAGGGGAGACAAGAAGAATCCCAAAGGAATCCTTAAATCTACTGAAACAGAAGCATGCACATTAGGGGGCGGCTCATCTTGGCTCCTATTCTGCACTATGTTAAAAGACGGGAAAACAGGTGGCTTGTCGTGTGTGCACCATGCCCTTTACCTGAAGGCCAACAGTTCAAGTCCAGCAGGTGCTTCTTGGAAAATCCGTGGGGTGAGCGAAAGTCAGAAGGTAAAGAGCCATAGGAAAAGAACAAAAGTGGGTGAAGCATTTGTTTATATATTTATTTTGAAATATCATAATGAAGCAGAAGGCAGCACAAAAAAGGATTTTTTTAAAGTTTGAGTTAAGATGTGTGGGAGAAAGATTAAAAGAGGGAGAAAATAAACTAATTTTGCTTATGCTGAATTTAAGATTATGAGACAAGCGTGAAAGAATATTACACAGTGAAACCAGGGTAGCACTCTTGGTCTCCGGTCCTGGATTTGTGAGTGACTAGGAATTGCAAGCATGTGGAGAGCGAAAGAAGCAAGCAAAATGTGCTTTGAGATTTAGGGATTAGAAATCGCTTATTAATATTTGTGTGGGGGAAGCTTATTCCCAGACTGTTACTGAACCGTGGGACTGATCATGGTTAGATTGTGTTCTTTGAAGTATTTAAAAGAGCAAATTCATTTCCTAGTACCAGATTTCTAGTGTTTATTAATTCTTTCTCATCCTGGTTTGCTCTATATGATCTTTTGCCAAATTTCATTAGAATAACATCGAGTCTTTTTGAGACTGGCAGAACACGATGTGTCTGTCAGTCAGAATTGTTCTTTCAGATGGTTCGTGGAATTTGTACAAAAAGAACAAGAATCAGTGAGTAATCAGTTTTACTTAAAGAGAGAACTAGAGCGTCACACACAAAACTGATTAGTATGTGTGCACATTTGTCCGTTTATGTGTATGTAAATTGTGGATGGTAGCTAGGCTGTTTGATACTGCAAAAGCATTATTAGGACACTGATTGGTTTCTGTAGTTATGTAGCTATGCATTATGTTGTGTTATACCTGTAGACACCTGAGTGTCTTTGATTCTTTAGAATTCAAAATAAGAAGGTGTGTGAGTGTGCTTCCAATTTAACTCAGGAGCAAAATGGAAATTAAAAAAGTTAATGTATGAGCTGTCTTGAGACTACCTACTAACAACACTATTGGGAATATCTATCTGTACAGAAGATTTAAGATAGATTCATTTATTACACAATTCCTCTGAGGTTGAAGACAAAAGACCTCCACGTCATATATACCCAATTCAGAAAGCCTGAATAGCAATAAAGTACCTGTGTGATACTGCAGTGTCCGATATGATACCCACTAGCCACAATGTGGTGGTAAAGAATGGCGAAAAGGGAAGTAATCTATAATCCTACGATTAGATCTGTCCTTTGAGTGAGCCCAAGAGTTGTGACCATCGTAAGTCCTTCTGAGTCTTTTTTTTCTCACCCCTTACGTAAATCAAGAAGACTAGATGTAGCTGAACTTGGCTATTTCCTCTCCCCCACCTCAAAGGCTAAAGTCAAAACCAAAAAATAAACAAAAAGTCTGCTACAGTCAATTCCGACTCCTAGGGACCCTATGAGACAGGGTAGAAAAGCCTCAGGGGTTTCCGTGGAGTGCCTGATAGATTCAAACTGCATATTGTTTGGTTCACAGCCTTATTTCTTAACGTGTATCACCAGGGTTTCTAAACTTAGATGGTGCTTATGTGGGTATTTCTCTTCTCAGACACCGAAGGCTGCTGCTGTTCCTCATGAAGAAACTCACGAAAGTGTGAGAAACCCACTAACGCTGGTCTTCCGGGAGTTTTTCCCTATTAAGGCAGCTCACACTCTGTCTCCACCAATAAACACTATTCTAACACATGCTAGGTCCAGACACAGTAAGGGCATCTGCTCCTAGTAACTGGTGTTTCTCGGAATCAGGCTGTTTTGTCTTTAGCTTTCAGGGTCATCGTTTGCCCTGCAATCTCGAATCTCTGGTGTATCTATGAAGAACAGTTAATTTTTTGTTTGCGAACTTTTTTTCTTGTTTTAAGGATGGGAGAGACGACTTCTAAACTCTTAAAATGCCAGACTGGAAACAGGAGTCATAATTCTGAAATTGATTGTTTGATAATATTTTGGATCAATCAGGTTAATACATTATATTTTTAACATTAAATCCTTATCCTTATTTTTAGTTGTTTAAAGTTGCTGCTTGAACACTTACAGCTGTACAAGTGCCCCTCAGTAATGGCTTGCATTGTATTTCTATTAGCACTAGCTAGAGAAAATGTTATCTAATTAGATGTTGTCCTGGAAGAATCTCAGAGGCAGACAGTATGAAGTATGACCTACCAAAATTTATATATATTTCACATCACACATGGACTTGGAAGAAAGTGGTCATTTGTATGATCTCCTTCAATCTTTACAGCATATTATTTTTTTAATGTAATAATCATTGGTCTCATTTTTTAGATACTGAATATAGACTAATTACACTTTGATAATTGCCCTAGATCAGCCTTTTCATATGTAGAATATAAAAATAACTCTTTTTCAACTAGGTAATTAAACACTCAGTGAAACTGCTTGCCCATCAAATATTTCTTAAAGAAATAGAATCCAAGTGGCTGAATTGAGTCGGGCCAACTGACCTAAAAAGGAAAGGTGTGGTTCCCAGTTTCTGTACAGTCAATGTCCCTCTCCTGATGTTGTTTCTCAACTTTCCACTACTTTTCCTTTTGCAAACTGATGTGTTTCTGAGGTTGGTGCATTGTAGGTTATTTTCTCCTGACAGTGTTCAGGACTTTCCAGTGGAAAACAGACAATATGAAACCAAAACACTTACTGGAAAAGAAGAAAAAAAATTTTTTTTTAAAAAAAGCCTGTTATCCCTAACAAGAAACGTTAAGAAAGAGGCTGATGCTGCAGGGGAAAATAAAGGGTATTTGTACCTGAGTCTGGAGGACCTTATTGCTGTTTGCTTTCATTTTTCAGAATTCTATGTCCCCTTATAAATGTTTAACAGAATTTTCCATCTAGAACTGTTTATTTTTGTTATTTCCTTGAACAGAAATAGAGATTTGGGAATTTCAGACAGGGGTGCAAGATTGCAGGCCTTACTAGCAAGAAAATTCAAACTGTTTTTAAAATTCTTTAAAAGTTCAATAACGTGCAACCAATTTTCCTTATTCTGGCAGTTGAATAATGGAGTGAGCTCAAGACACAAACTCAGATTTTCTGATGGCGAAAATTTCCTTGCATTCACCACACCCACGTATATACGCTTATATTGTATACTGATTCTTTTTATAAGGGTTTTTAAATTATTTGTTGGATTCAAAACATCCCTTTTCTTCCCCCACTGTACATAACATGAAAGGAGAAATGAATCATAAGTGCAGATAAAACCTATTAAGCCAATTCTGACTGATGGCGTCCCTATAGGAAAGGCTTTCTCTCCCGGAGCTGTTGGTGGGTTCTAACTACCGACCTTTCGGTTAGGACCCAACTACTTTAACCACTGCACCACCAGGGCTCATTGTCAGTGTAGCGTCATGTACCGTATCAGAATTTCTTACTCCGGGATTTCCAGATAGAACTGTCCCAGGGAGCCTCAAGCTGCAGTCTTTACAGGAACAGATCGCCCGATCTTTGTCCCCAGGAGCAGCTGAACGGATTAAATAGTCAGCCTTTAGATTAGTGTGACCGTCAAGGACAGAGTGGAACTGCCCCATAGGGCGTCGGAGGAGTGTCTAGTGGGTTAGACCTGCCGACGTTTTGGTTAACAGACATAGTACTTAACCACTACGCTACCAGAGTTTCCTTATACGGGGCATGATAATAATTATGCAAAATTAACACCGCTGCCGAAACCCGGGATCGAACCAGGGACCTTTAGATCTTCAGTCTAACGCTCTCCCAACTGAGCTATTTCGGCCACCGTCGGTAGGACTTTTTTAGATATTCCTTCAAAGTATTGTTGAACCTTTTATTTACAAGAGTCCTGTGTTTTAAAATATTTCATCTTATTCGATATCATCTAATTAGCCATCCAAAATTACATGGGCTCTGTTTACATTTATTTCTGAAAAATATGATCCAATTTGACGATGCAGGAGAGAGAGGAGGGCGTGAAAGCGTCCGAAGAGGTAACTTCTGTCTGTTCCACGCTGCTAACTCTGCTCAAAAAACTAGGGAATTTCTAACGAAATGACAGCTGTTCTGTCTTCTATCAGCCTTCCTTTTTCTGTCAAGCTTGTCATCGACACTGGAAAGGGGGACAGGAGGTTGCTGAGCACATTAGTGCGGTGGCGGCTTCTTGCTTCAGCGTTGAAACGGAGAAACACTTAAAAGGCAATCCCTTGAATAATGTGTATCTCCAAACAAGCACAGAAACCGTGTTTTTAAAGAGGGAAATGTTGGGAATTTAAAAAAGCAGATGAGTGCTTGTGGTTTCGAACTCTCCAGAGAAGGACACACACCTCTAGAGCTACACCTCTCTTGACAGGAAAGTCTTGAAGATCCTCCTTGAAATGTTAATCAGAGTTACCAGTTTTTTGCAGATTGATAGTTGGCCAGAGGGAAACCCCTCTGTTTCAAACCTTACAGCACCTCCCAATCTGGTTGCATCAGAACAAAGAAAACAAAAGGGAAAGAGAAAAAGTGACAAGATCCTGCTCGCTTTGGTTCCATTTTATTAACTGAGGAACACGAAAGAAATGGAAGAACTGAAAAAAAAGATGTGCCTGTGTGATCTGTGAACAATCTTTGCTAATGGATCCACGTGTGTTCTCAGGTGTGCCTGCGCCAGTTCAAAGACTGAAGGCTGAGGATACTCGTTGATTTCCTCTACCTTTTCCCCTCAGCTAGCAGTAATAGGATCAATCACCGTTTGCGGGAATGACACCTCTCAAAGAAAGCTTTCCAAACACAAAAGCTGAGAAAATTATTAGCATCTGTGAAAGTAAAGATGTGACAATGTAAGATGAAAAGTCTTAAAGTCCTAGATCCCTTACTAGGATTTGAAATGTCCTCAGTTTACGTCAAAATAGTATCTCCTTCCCACACTGAATCACCCGACAATACATACCCTCCAGCAGTCACTGTCTCAAGTAAATTGTCTAAAGATCTGAGATGTGGAGAATCAGAATTGCAAGCCTCCGACTTTCCTTGTCTTCACCAGTGTTGAAAACAATAAAACGAACAATTAAGGAGATCAACTATTTACTGAGTGACAGAGACATGTGCAAATGGGGAGTCAGTTCTAGAGAAACTGCAGCAACTATCACAAAGCTGTTTTTGCTTATATGTCATTTGCAGTTTTGTGATAAGAGAACGTGCACTTGGTACAGTAGTGCCGAAGAACGAGTCACATGCAATATAAAAAATCTCACAGAACGAGAGCTTCGGATAAAGAAGCTTTCAAGTTAAACATCGACCATTTGTTACTTCAAAGTGAGCAAGGTCCTCGGGGAATCAAGAAGGGGCATTCTGGAGAGATTAATAAGGTTGGCTTGCAGGGGAGAAAATTAATGATAACATGCGCAGCAGTCTTGGAGCATAGTCCAGGCTTCTGGGAAGCTGTCTCATTTCAACTTCAGTAAATACTTCTGTTCAATATTTTAAGTACTTAAACAAGACCTGCCTGAAATACTCTCCTTAACATCACGTGGAGGATTTTGGAAAAAGAGGTTTTGGAGTCATTGTGAGGATCATCGGTCATACACACACCTAGCTGAAAGCATCCTGGTGAGATTCCAATCCTATCTGTTTTGTCTTAATCCAGGACCTCCTCATATTTTCCAATTCACCCAGGGCATATTTTTATGGTTTCCAGGGCTCTTTGACTTTATTCCTTCAATCATCTATATCTTCAGCAAGCTTTACTGGTATGTCAGTGGATTTTCAGAGGGAAGGGAGCTTTACTCAGTAATTGTTCCACCATCCTGACTTTGCTTTTGACTTGCAGATTCCTCCAGTGTGGAAAAAAGTCAGTTCGTTTAAAGTGGATGGAGTTTTGAAGTGTCTCCTACAGCTAAAATCCTTTGTAAACATGATCTTCAAGTGAGATGTAGAGATGGAGGTGTGGAACCAGACCTAAGGACAAGCGCAGAAGGTGTGAAATGTCATGAGCAATGACAGCCAGCTAAAAAAAGGATGCTGGCAGGGCAATGACCCAACATGACATGAAGCTCATTTAGCCAGTTAAACTAAAGCCTGGGGCTGCCTGTGGTCGAAGGAGAACTCTGTTGTGAGTCGTTATTGCTGCGATATACATTGGAGGGGTGTGACTTTCCTGGAACTTTCCTGGAGGAGGCAAGTAACTATCATCCCAATTCTGCTGGTGAGTGAACACCGGAGCAGGCGAACCGGAGTCGGGAAATCCTTGAGCCAGAAATGGTTTTTGAGACTAAAATTCGGTTACCCTTCTGCGCCTGGAGCCTCTGGACACAGTATCTACCTTAGCGATTTCAGAAGCAGTGGAATTCAACACCTTGAACACCCCCTAACCAACTCTCAGATTCTTTGTGGAGGGAGAGGACGGACCACAGGGGAAAAAATAAAGTCAGTGTTCTTTTGGGAAAAGAATGGTCGTTATTGCACTCCTCTTTGTAGGGGGTGTAGCTCAGTGGTAGAGCGCGTGCTTCGCATGTACGAGGTCTCGGGTTCAATCCCCGACGCGTCCAACTCGGGTTTTACCAAGTCTTATCTTCTCGCCTCTTTTTTCAGTGTTCTCCCTGCTCACAGGAAAAGGAAACGGATGTTTTTAGAGTTCCTCCATTTTCAATTGTTATTACTTATTATTTCCTAGGTCAGAGGGAAGAGAAAAGTAACCAGCCCTGCCAAGCCAAGTGCCGTCGAGTCGGAGCCCTAGGCAAACCAAAAAAGCTGCTGCCACACAACTACTGGCCTACTGACGTTAGGTTTCAGTTGGCACGTCATTTAAGATCAGGACACCAAAAGGACGCAGGGAAAGGAGAAAATGAAACAGCTTTACAGGAACTCTCAGGTCTCTCCGCAGTCACATCTACTCAGGTCAGAGAAAAGCTGCACGGTCTGCTTTGTCCTTGGATGGCGGAGCAGTGAAGTACAGCATCTGCTAACTCAAAGGCCAGTCGTTTGAATCCCCCAGCCACTCCTGGGGAACTCCATGGGGCGGTTCCAGCCTGCCCTAGGGGTCATTGTGAGTCGGAATCAACTCCACGACAGTAGCCTTTTGGCTAAACAAAAAGTCAGCGCTTAGAATCCTCCATCCTCTCCTTGCAACCACTACAGCTCAATTATACCCTGTCCTACAGGGCCACGAAGAGTTGGGCTGGGGCTGTTTATTTTCTTGGGCTTCCCTTTACCAGCTCCTTCACCCACACAGTCGGCTGACTAGAGGGAGCAGATTCCAGATCGTTTGGCTGAGTGATATATACATATATATATGTATAAAATATATATATTTATATGTATAATATATTTAATATGTATTAAATATAAATATATATATATTTTTTTAAATTGTGCTTTGGGTTGAAGTGTACAGCCAAATAGTTTCTCACTAAGCAGTTAATACACCTATTGTTTCGTGACGTTGGCTGGCAGTTCTGCCAGCCTGTCAACATTTTCCTCTTCTCGACCTGGAGTTCCCCGCGTTTCCATTTGTCCAGCCTTCCTGTCCCCTCTCTGCCTTCTTGTTCTTTTCCTTGTCCCGGCACTGGTGTGACCATTTGGTCTCGTATTCCCGGTGGAAAAGGTTGAACTTCGTGTGTTGTTTGTTTTATTGGCCTGCTTAATATTTGGCTGAAGGGTGAGCCTCAGGAATGACTTGGGTATTAAATTAAAAGTGCTTCCGAGGACCATCTCTCGGCTGTTTCTCTAGTCTCTGTCAGACCAGTAACTCTGGTCTTTTTGAGTTTGAATTTTGTTCTACATTTTTCTCCTGCTCTGTTTGCTCTATTGTGATCCTCGTCATAGCACTTCGCGGTGGTGGGTGACAGATTAGAGGACACTGGACAATCCACACTGCAGTGTTCAAGAAACACGAAGACTTTTAACACCAACACTGAAACCGGGGTTTGGGAATTAGAGGGATGGATGCTATTAGCTGGCCAGAAGAGTTCAATGGGGAAGATTAGCTTTGAAGATTTTAGAAGTTTCTTGTGGGAGTCCAGGTTTTAGCGGCCTGGGTATTTTAGTTGATGCAAAAGTGACTTTCACTGGAAATTTCAAACACCGTGTTGCAGAAAGCATCCCATGCCGTACACACACCTAGCTGGATTAAAATTACAGGAGTACTGAAGAGTACCTGATTTAAATTCCTTGCCTTCTACATTTCTTACATTCGCCGGCAGAATTTCAGTTTCTTGTCTTTAGAACTTCAAATGAAACCAGAACGTGGTCATTTAACACTGCAGCAGATTCCTGAGGGCGGTATCACCAAAGCCATGTGTGGAGGTGAGGAGAGGGACAGGAGACTAAGAACTGCTTGATGTGTCTCAACTGTTTCCTGAAATGAACACATGCGGGTGTAAACAAGGAGCCACTAAAAATGTTAGAACTACTTCATTTATGAACACTGTCCTACATTGCTTGAGTGTAGCAAAAGTCAACCTGTTTTCAGTTCGTTTTGGATATTATCCTTTTTTTTTTTTTTAAGAAAAATTAATGTCGAGTCAGTTGCCCCCATAGAATTTCCAAAGAACTTGGATTTGAACTGCCAACCTTTTGGTTAGCAACAGTAGCACCTAACCACTGTGGCAGCAGGGCTTTTTTGATTATCAAAAGGGTAGAAAAGCTGCAAAAGAAATGAAAGCCAAGCTGTTCAGTGTATAGAAACAAACGAGATCTCCCTTTAGCCTCCCAAAGGCTTCAAGGGCCCCAGAGAGTTGCTGAGTCCACTACTTACAGAAGCTGAAGGAAACATCCGTTGCCACTGAGTCAACTCCGATGCCTAGTGACTCGTTACGGCAGAGTAGCCATGCCCTATAGGGTTTCAAGGCTGTATTTATTTTGGAAGGTGGCTGCTGCATCTTTCTTCTAGGAAGCTGTAGCCAAGTGCTTAGTTACAGCACCACCAGAGCTACTGACAGAGGGAAAAGACAAAGACCAGACTCCAGAGACACCGAAACTCAGGAAAACCTGTTTAACTGGCAGATGCTTTAACCACCTGAAGCCCCAGACCATCTAAGGGTTTTGGTTGTACGTTTGGACTTAGCCAGTTGAGAAATGCTTTTACAAAGAGTTATTTCAGGGCAGATGCCAAATGAAGACTGCTTTTAAATTCCTTTTTGAGTGAGTTAGCTGTTCCTTCCTTGATTTCCAGTCCCATGACTGGTGGCAGACCAGTGCCTGCGAATACAAAAGCTTGAAAATTCAGTTTTTAGTTTCTCCAGCACTTGTGGTCTTTTTCTTTTATGCTTCATAAACTCACTGGGTTAATTTAAACACAGAGCCTTTAAAGACCTCGAAAAGACTAGTAAAAGGAGTGGGCAGAAGCCATGAGAAATAAGAAGTTCCCAAAGAGCACTGGGATTCTGGCCACTGAAACTAGCAAAGAAATCCATATTCTGAACATTTTTCTTAGGGAAAGGAAGTTGCTGATACCTAGGTCCTCGGAAGCCTCATCCTCAACCCCTTCCCCCTGAGTGGCCGGCGAGCCGCAGATGCCCTCAGCGTGGACCTTTGGATTTTATGTTGCTTCAACAGACAGTCTCTGCCCTATTAACGGCTTCCCGCTTCATCACCTTGGGTTTCCTGCACCTTCATTGCTCCTGACTGCCAGGGCTGGGGCAGAAAGTGGAGAAGGGGGGAACAAAGGAGAAAATTTGAAAAAGTACCTCTGGAAATTTCGGTCTCGATGAAAAGACAAGACAGAAAACCTTCAGCTACTGATTTTGGAAAGCAACATGTGTCTTGGACAAAAATTGTTCCAACACTGTGTGGACATGAAAATTTTGAGATGTCTATGCTGCAAATGGGGAACGCTGGTGACATAGTGGTAAAGTGCTAAGTCTGCTAACCAGAAGGTGGGCAGTTTGAATCCACCAGGTGCTCCTTGGAAACTCAGTAGGGCAGTTTTACTGTCCTGCAGGGCCACTATGAGTAGGAATCTAACGGACAGCAATGTTTCCTTTGTTTCTTTTTTCCTGTTTGCTTTGTTTTGTTTTAGGTACAATGTAAACTCGTGAAGATATCTGTAGAGCGCTGTCACGACTGAGTCAGGAATCCTCCAGATAGCTTGCATCTTGAGGTTTGCATCTTCATATCGCAAAAAAGGACAGGGTCCCTGAAGTGAGGACCGAAAAAGATCCATTAGAATCGAGAATTGTGAGTCTTTTATATATTTCTGAAAAACAGTAGAATGACTTTCCCCTGGGTTAATTTTGGACCTGGGATGCGTTTTCTGCTCCAGGTACGGTCAGCTTGCTCCAAGGTCAGCTTCAGGCTTTCTCTGCTCAGGGAACTTCATTTATATCTCTAGGGAGGTCCCAGGAGTAGCACAGTTTTCCTGCACACTCAGAGTCCCTCATTCTCCCCAGCTGTCTCTTCCTCTGTTAGCAAAGCTGCCTAAAAGCAAAAGCAATGCGAAGGATACAAAAGAGAGAAATCAAGTGCTGCCTTGGAAAATTTAGTTCCTTCTGGAGACGAAAGAAGAAAGGACTCATGGAACTTGGCATGAGATACATGTGTAACACAGTGACCTGGAGCAGTAACACGACTGGGACCAGCAGGCGCTTTCCTCAGGGACACAGAAGCTCTAATTTGAAAGACAGAAGGTGGTGTAGCAGGTGGAAGTAAAATGGTACTGTCAACTATGTAGCCCTTTCAGATTAAATTATCCTAGGATTGAGGAAAGTGCAAAAAGAAAGAAAAATCAGCTCTTTGCACTTATGTGACATTGTGGTGAAGGGTTGACTCTTCCTGCCTTGGACCATTAGTTTGCATGGTAGCCAACCCAGACATGAGTTTGGGGTGCAGTTCGAAAGCAAACAGTCTGTGGAGTGGGGTGGAGGTGAAGAGAGCAGACAATAATTTATTAGAAAGCTTCCCAGATGATTCTGACCATCTGGCTGGTTTAGGAGACACTGGCTTAGAAAGTTAAGAACCAGATCCTGGATAAAGTGAGTTACAAGGAAGGCCTCCAGCAGGCAGGTAGAAAGGCAAGGAAAGGGGGAGGGAAAGCAGCAGGGACAGGGAAGATGATGGGAAGTTGAGATAAGAAAAGTGGGTGAAGAAAGCTTCAGTGTGGGTCTTTTAAGCAGGAATAGGATTTGGACAGCTGGGGTGGTAGGGCCTACACAAACTCGATTTCTCTTCTCCTTTAGATACAAGGAAATATTAGAGTCCTGCACATTTTAGGAGAAATTTGAAGATCTCATTCTTTTTCCCTTTATTTTTATTTTTTTTGACCCCAACTGCCTTGCCTTTAAAAGGGACTGTTTTCACAGCTGAGCTCTTAGGAGCTTGGACTTGGTTTGGAATTTTCTTTTAAGGTTGTAGTAGCTGCTGCTGTTCATGGCTTTAGAAAGAGCCACCAAAAACCTATTGCCGTTGAGTTGATTCCAACTCACAGCAGTCCTTCAGGACAAAGTATAACTGCCCCAAGGAGCACCTGATGGATTCAAATGGTTGACCTTTTGGTTTGCAGACATAGCACTTAATGAACAGGCCACACAAGTATATGTATAGTTGTGATGGGAGTAGTTTGGTGACTGTAGAAATAGCATCTGTTGACTGTTATTGGCTTGAGCATCTGAGTTACAAATGCGAACGACTGGCTCTTACTTAACATGTTGGCTTTGGCTTGAAATGGAAGACAAAGTTGATAGTAACTTAATATATTTCGCTTTATTAAACTACACATAGAGTAAGTATCAGAAGTTGGATAGCTTAGTCAGTAGAATGTCAGACTTTTAATCTGTGGGTCCAGGGTTCAAGTCCCTCTATGGGTGGAAGGGTTAACATTTTTCTTCTTCCTAGGTGTTCTTACATCTAAAAGACAACTGCAAAATGCAGGTTTCCTCTTTTTGGGGTATTTTAGTGTTTGTCATGGGGACAGAGAGTGATTTTATGATCCAAGATGAAGTGATGAATTCGAGAGAACAGATGCAAGGCACTGTTCCAGACCTAGGGATTTGTTCCAGAAGCAGAGAAGTGGATATATCTCTCCAAAATAAACTGTCCTGGCTTATGTAGACGGTGATATCTTTATTAAGCTACAGGAGAAAAGTGTTCTTCTGCTTGTTGGTAATTTATTTTATTTTGTTTCGTGAGTGTTGGAAGGGGCCATTAAGGGGGTCTGGGAGTTCACATTTGAACTTGACTGATATGATACCTGTAAAACATGACGGTACCTCCTCTTATTCATTCTTCTAGGAGATGGCCTTCAGCTTGGAAAACAGCAGCTAGGAAGGCTGCCTAGTATTTTGTGTGTTCACAACTTTCTTTCTTGCTCCTTATCTCAGAGTGGACCTGGCAGGCTAGTTTCACTAGCTGAAGAATTTTTTTCATAAGTTTTGTCTTTGCCTGTAATAACAAATGACTAGAGTTCAACAGAGGATTTCTTGTGACTATTTTGTGATATATACAAGTTATCTGTGAGCTATGTGCTTAAAAACATGAAATATTTCTTGTTGAAGTGATATATAGACTCTCATGTAAAACTGGTCTTTTGAGACTCCATGGAGAACAATCTGCATAGCTGTCGAGTTTCTGGTGATATAATACCTCCTAAGAAACTTTCTTTCTGTTCCTAACTTGGAATATGTTTTATTGGCTCGACTGCTCCAGGGCACCGTTCCAAATCAGGCAACAGGTGTAAACACACACTTACACATATATAGAGAGAGAGATACCAACAAAATAGCTCACACAACTGTTTTGCTGTTAGGTGCCATCGAGCTGGTTCCAACACATAGTGACCCTAAGTATAACAAAGCAAAACACTGCCCAGTCTTGTGCCAAGTCTACAGTTGTTTTTGTTAAGAACGTCGTTGTGGCCACTGTGCTGATCCATCTCATGAGGGTTTTCCTCTTTTTCACCGACCCTCCACTCTACCAAGCATGACGTCTGTCAGGGACCAACCCTTCCTGAAAACATGTACAAAGTATGTAAGAAGCAATCTTTCCATCTTTGCTTCCAAGAAGCACTCTGGTTGTACATCTTCTGAAACAGATCTGTTCTTTTGGCAGTACATTCAATATTCTTCTCCAATGCTGCACTTCAAAGGTATCAATTCTTCTTCTGTCTTCCATGTTCACTGTCCAGCTCTCAAATGCACCTGATGTGACTGCAAATCCTATGACTTGGGTCAGGCTCATTTTAGTCTTCAAGGTGACATCTTTACTTTTCAATTCTTTAAAGAGATCCTTTGCAGCAGATTTTCCCAATACAACATGCCTTTTGATTTCTTGTCTGCTGCTACCATGGACATTGTTTGTAGAGCCAAGTAAAATTAAATCCTTGACAACCTCAGTTCTTCTTCATTTATCATGATGTTACTAACTGGTCCAGTTGTGAGGACTTTTGTTTTCTTGATGTTGAGGTGCAACTCATACTGATGGCTGTGGTCCTTAAGCTTCATCAGTAAGTGTTTCAAATCTTCTCCACTTTCAGCAAATGCTGTTGTCTGAGTAATGCAGGTTGTTAATGAGTCTTTCTCCAATACTGATCCTTTGTTTTTCTTCATATAATCCAGAATATCAGACTATTTATTCAGCACATGGATTGAAAAGGTATGATGAAAAGCTACAACACGGACACACACCTTTCCTGTCTTTAAACCATGCAATGTCTCCGTGTTCTGTTCACACAACTGCCTCTTGATACATGTACAGATTTCCTAAGAACACAATTAAGTGTTCTGCAATTCCCATTTTATACAATGTTAGCCATGATTTCTTATGAACCACATAATCAAACACCTTCTCATAGTCAATGAAACAGAGGTAAACATCCTTCTGGTATTCTCTTCTTTCAGTCAATATCCATCTGACATCAGCAGTGATACCCCTAGTTCCTGTCCTCTTCTGAATCCAGCTTGAATTTCTGGCAGTTCCTTGTCAATGTACTGTTATAGTCACCTTTGAATGAAATTTTGAGCAGCTGTAAAGGCTGGAAACTCTGAACTCCATGGGTCAGGCTGGAGACTTCTCCTGACCTACTTAGCTGCAGGAGCTGACAGACCCAAGGTCCAGACTTCAGAGGCTAATGAATCTCAAGAAGGCAGGCAAGCAGCTGGCTCATGTCCCAAAAACTGGAAGTCAGATGAATAGGAGCCAACTTCAGGTTCCAGAAAGAACAAAATCCAGGGATCCTTGCCAGAAAGTCCTTCTATATTGGATGCAGGCCACAACTCCAAGGAAACTCTGTTTCAGTTGATTGACTATTCGCAGCACATCCTAGCATGGAGATGATCATGTTATATCAAATCTCATCAAGGCAATGTTTGTAGCATTATGCAACTACCAAACTACATTATAATTGCCTAACCACTGAGAATCAAGACCCTGCCAAGTTGACACAGAATCTTAACCATAACAGTGGCAGGATAATATCCATTTGCATATACAAGGAAGTCCAGTTAATATGGCTATTATTCAAACTTACTTCCCAACCACTGATGTCAAAGATGAGGACATTGAAAATCATTACCAACTTCTGCAGTCTGAAATTGAGCAAACATACAGTCAAGATGCATTGGTAATCACTGGTTACCGGAAAGTGAAAGCAGGAAACAAAGAAGGATCTCTAGTCAGAAAATACGGCTTTAGGAATGGAAACAATGCTAGAGATCATGTGATAGAGTTTTGTGATAGACCAATGACTTAATCATCACAGGTATTGTTTTCAACAATACAAATGGCAATCATACACATAGATCTCACTGGGCAAAAAGCACAGGAATAAAATTGGCTACAATTGACAGAACAAATGATGGAAAACCTCAATTTCATCAATCAGAACAAAGTAAAGGGCCAGTTTCAGAGCAGACCATTAACTGGTCCTATGGAAACCCTAGAAATCCTGGTGGCTTAGTGGTTAAGCGCCATTTCTGCTAACCAAAAGATTAGCAGTTTGAATCCACCAGGTGCTCCTGGGAAACTCTGTGGGGAAGTTCTATTATGGCTTATGGCTTATAGGGTCACTATAAGTCAGAATGGACTCAGTGACAGAAGACTTTTGTGTGTGTGTGGTATGGAGAACCTGGTGGCACAGTGGTTAAGAGTTATAGCTGCTAACCCAAGAGACAGCAGTTCAAATCTGCCTTGGAAACTCTATGGGGTAGTTCTATTCTGTCCGATAGGGTGGCTATGAGTCAGAATCAACTCAACGGCAATGAGTTTATGCATATTTAGGTTGACAAAAAAGAAAATTAAAACAAGTTCATGAGAACCAAAATACCACCTTGAGTATATTGCACCTGAGTTTGGAGATCATGTGAAGTACAGGTTTGATGCATTGAACACTAATGACTGAAGACCAGCAGAGCTGTGGGAGTGACCTCAAAGATATCATACATGAAGAAAGCAGAAGATCATTAAAAGGGCAGGAAAGAAAGACCAAGACTAAAATGGATGTCAAAAGAGACTGTGAAAGTTGCTCTTGACTGTAGAGTAGCTAAGCGAATTGAAGACATAACTGAGTGAAAGAACGGAACAGAAGACTTCAAAGGGCAGTTTGAGAAGACAAAGTAAAATAGTGAAATGCTAAAGAAATGTTATAATGTTATAATGAAATGTTAAAAACCCAAAGGAAAGAACATGCTCAGCATTTCTTAAGCTGAAAGAACTTAGGAAAAAATTCAAGTCTCAAGTTGCAATTTTGTAGGGTTCTATGGGCAAAATATTGAATAATGCAGATGGATGGGGTACACAGAAACACTGGACCAAAAGGAATTCATCACCATTCAGTGACTTTAGTGGATGACATATGACCAATAACTGATGTTACTGAAGGAAGAAGTCCGAACTGCGCTGAAGTCACAGGCAAAACAACAAGGCTTCAAGAGTTGTTGGAATACGAACTTAGATGTTCCAGTGAACAGACACAGTGCTGGAGATGTTCATTTGTCTACGCCAAAAAATTTGGAAGAGAGCTACCTGGTCAGTGACTGGAAGGAGTCCATATTTGTATATACTTATTCCAAAGAAAAGTGATCCAACAGAATGTGGAAATTATCAAACAGTATCACTGATGTCACACACAAGTCAAACTTTGTTGAAGTGCATTCGAAAATGGTTAAAGCCACTTACACGTTGCTAGTAGGAATGTAAAAATGGTACAACCACCTTGGAAATCATTTGGGCACTTTCTTAAAAAGCTAGAAGTAAAAATACCATATGATCCAGCAATCTCACTTTTTTGGATGTATCCTAGAGAAAGTAGAGCTGTTACACAAACAAAGTTACACACAAGTATTCATTGCCCCACTGTCTACAATAGCAAAAAATAAAATCAACCTAGCTGCCCATCAAAAAAAGAATGGATAGACAAATAATACTGCATTCACGTAATAAAATACTATGTAATGATAAAGAGCAACAATGAACTTGGGAAACAACATCAGGAATCTGGAAGGCACTATCTGAATGAAATTAGTCAGTTGCCAAACAACAAATACTGTATGAGACTGCTATCACATGGAGTAAAAAAAAAAAAAAGCCTTAAACACGGAAGAAAACAGTTTGCAATACTTGCAAGGGTGGGGAGGGAGGGAAATGAGTGTTCTAATAATTAGATAGTAGACAAAGAATTATTTTACAGGAAAGCAAGGACAGCACACAGTAAAGGAAAAGTCATCACAATTCAACTAAACAGAAAGTTAAGAATTTTATGAAATATAACCAAACACTTCAAGGGACGGAGTTACAGGGCAGGGGTTTGGAGTCCATGGTTTCAGAGGACATCTCAGTCAACTGGCATAACACAGTTTACTAAGAAGACGTTTCGCATCCTACTTTGATGAGTGATGTCTGGGGTCTTAAAAGCTAGCAAATGGCCATCTAAGCAGTGTCAACTGGTCCCAGCCCACCTTGAGCAAAGGAGAAAGAAGAATATTAAAGGCATAAATAAAATATAAGCCTAAGAGGCAGAAAGGGCTGCATAAATCAGACACTATACAGGCATGAAACCGGAAGTACTAGATGGTGCCTGGTTACCACCAATGACTACTCTTACAGGGAACACAACAAAGATTCCCTGATGGAGTGGGAGAAATGTGGAGTGCAGAAGTTGAACTTCAATGCAAAGACCAGATCTGATGGTCTGACAGACTGGAGGATCCCCAGAAAACACAGCCCTGAACTCTGTGTTAGTTCAGAAATGAAACATTCCCAAAGACAACTCCTGAGACAAAGATTGGACTGGATTATAAGACATAAGATGATACAAGTATGTTTCTAGGCTTAAGTAGATACAGGAAATTAGCTGTGCAGCTCCTATCCTGAGGTGAGATCTGAAAGCAGAGAGGGACAGGAGCTGGTTGAATGGACATGGGAAATACGAGGCAGAGGAGAGGAGTGTGTTATCACAAGGTGGTGAGGGCAACTCAGGTCAAACATCTGATTTTAAGCCACACAGGATACCTTTGTCTGTTCAAATATCTTTTGGCCTATGTGCAAGTTCCTCATGATCACAGTGAAGTATTTTAGAATTCCCATTCTTCACAATGTTAACTGTAATCTGCTATGATTCACATTGTCTAATACCTCTGCACAGTCAATACAACACAGGTAAACATCTTTCTGATATTCTGCTTTCAGCCAAGATCTAGCTGACATCAACAATAATACCCTTCATTCCACATCCTCTTCTGAATCTTGCTTGAATTTTGATCATTCCCACATTCCCAGTCAACCCATTGCTCCAAGAACTTTTAAAAAAATACGATTATTATTTTGTTGTGTTTTAAGTGAAAGCTTTGCAAGTTAGTTTCTCATACAAACACTTACATACAATTTGTTATTTGACAGAGCGTCTTTTCAGTTAGGACATGTGGCTGCCCTGAGCCAGATGCTTTCACTTCTATTTTATAGTGGGGAGTGGAGGATCACTTAATATTATTTGCTTTTGTCTTAAGCTGTGTTCTCTAGAGAAGAAAAACCAGTGAAGCATAACCATGCATTATGATCCACACAGTCAAATACTTCTCAGAGAGAGACAATAGAGTTATGTCTCATGGAAATGGCTCATACACTTGTGCAGGCTGGCAAGTTGCAAGTCTGTGGGTCAGACATCTGTGTGGAAGCTTCTCCTGACTCAAGTAGCTGCAGGGGCTGACAAACCCAAGATCAGCAGGTAAGTTGCTAGCTCAAGTCCCAAGAACAGGAGGTCAGATGAGGAGGAGGTAGATATAGGATTCAGAGAGAGTCTTTCTAGAGCATCCATTTAAATACTGGAGCTATGCCACGTTCCTGAGGAAATTCCATTCCAACTGACTGGCTGCTCATAGCGGATCTCATCACGAAGTTGATCACATCAGTATGTAACTGGCCAAACTATGTCATCAGTCTCAAGTCACTGAGAATCATGGCCCAACCAAGCTAACTCATAACATTAACCATCACAGATTTAGCAACCATGTTTACTCAAGAATTTCTTACAGTACAGTAATAGCATCCAATATTGAAACTGGAAGAGGACAGAAGATAATATAGTTCCTGAAGAGTACCAGCTGCTGTGGAAGGGACTCTGAGGGTGATCCCATTCATGTCAGAATAAAAATGTGTTCCATAGTGTTTTCAGTGGCTGATTTTTTAAAAGTAGATTACCAAGCCTTCCTTCTACGTCACCTCTAAATAGACTTAAATCTCCAAACTTCCAGTTAGCAGCCAAGCACGTTAACCATTTGCACCAGCTGGGACTCCCATGGAAATCCTGACACTGTAGCGGTTAAGAGCTAGGCTGCTAACCAAAAGTTGGCACTTTTTTTTTTATTATTATTACTGTGATTAAGTGAAAGTATATGCTCCAAATTAAATTTACATGTCCACCTGTTTGCAGCTCCTTCCGCTCTCCTTGCCCAGTGACAGCATCCTCTTCCTTTTCTTTCTGTGTGTGTTGTATCCTGTTAACAATCTCCCATCTCATTCTCTCCACCCTGTCCTCTCCCTTCTAGTAAGA
This sequence comes from Heterohyrax brucei, assembly GCA_028571685.1. Lineage (NCBI taxonomy): Eukaryota > Metazoa > Chordata > Mammalia > Hyracoidea > Procaviidae > Heterohyrax > Heterohyrax brucei. The sequence continues at coordinate 43,749,703 of CM053144.1, read as the reverse complement.
TGCCAGTAGGACAGCATCCTATAGATTCACAGAACCATAAAGAGCACACACCATATGGTCACATTATGTCCCCAAGTCAGTTCATTTTTGTTCAAAGAGTTGATCTCAGCAATGTTTTCTGGTCAAGGGCATCAGCAGGTTTAGGGGCCATGCTCTCAAGGAATCCCCCAGGCCATTGGACCATCAATTCTGGTTGTTTAGTAGAATTTTTGAGCTGCACCCCTCTTTTTCTCATGTTGCCGCAGGCACTCAACATTGCTGTGTCCCATCACAATTGTCTTTGATTGTGGCTGGGCACCATCTGGTTCTTCTGGTCACATGTTGATATAGTCAGCCATTCACATGACTGTCTCCTCCTGTGTCCTGGGCTCTTTTTCCCTCTTGTCTTTGTTGTTCTTGGTCATTATTCGTTCTACCTGAGTTGGGACCATTTGGGGTACCTCAGATGGCGGCTTGCTAGCTTTTAAGACCACAGAGGAAGGTTGGCAGTTTGAATCTACCAAGTGCTCTTAGAAACCGTGAGGGGGAAGGCCTATAGTGTTACTATGAGTTGGAATTAAGTCCAAGGCAATGGGTTTGGTTTCTTTTGATTAGAGCTAACATACTGGACAATAGAGTTCTAGAGAACTAATACATTTGAGAAAACAGAACAAAATGTAAAGAATGTATAATACGCTCTGAAATTGAAGCAGTAATATAACTCATGCTTAAAATCCGTATGTAAATTTTTGTTGATTTTTTATGAGGCTAAGCTTTGTCACTACACAGACATGCACCAAGTGATGTCTGCTCCAGTACTTTCCACTGTGTATACATCCATGGTCCCATAAATTTATAATAACCAAAAACAAAGAGACACAAACCTATTACTCTTAGTCAAGTCTGACTCACAGCCATCCTACAGTGAAGGTTATAATAGTTTAGAAATCCCAGTAGGAGAATGGAATGCAGCAGATGTACTTTGCTAAGTGTGACAGACTTACCTGGCTCTAACTGGCTCTCTAGGTCCCTGGGGAGAAAACAGGGGGGCCTCGGAGACCGTGGTTGACTGTCTGTCCCACCCACCGCTCTCGCCTCAGGCAGTGACAGCGTAGACGTCGCCCCAGGCACCGAGTTCCTGCCCTGCAAGGCCACAGCCTCGCTCAGCCAAGGCCCCGTGCGCTTCAACAGGCGGGAAACTCCTGCTTCTCCCCGGCTGGCAGTCGCAGAGCTGTCTGCGTGAGGCTGGAACAGAGTATAATAAAGCCTCTTAGAGGGACCAGGCAGGCAGGGAACAAAAAACGGAAGGCGGTCTGAGGTGCATCTAGAAGTGAGCGTCCACAGCCCAGGGTCCTGAGTGAAGCTTGGGCAGCGACTATTGGGTAGCCACCAAGCCGGACCAGCCAAGGTGAAGTCCACGTTTTCCCCGCAGTCCCTCGGCTAACGTCCTGAGCACCTCACTCTTGTATATAATACGATGATTTGCACAATGTTCAAATCACATAACGTTCTATTTCACAGAAAAGTGCTGAGGGTAGGCTCTGAGGACTGCATACCTGTACAAATACATCCAAGATCGACTCAACGGTAACTAATAACAGAAGCTACATAATCTTTTTCCTGATAAAGTGCACCATGTTTTGTGTCCTCTAATGACCTCCTTTTTCGATGTCTGAAGGCTAATGCGTTTTTTTCTGCAGTAGCCGTCTGACTTCCTGTCAATGGATAGTCTCATTGCTTTCCACACGTAAAAAAAAAAAAAAAGTCTATTGGCCTCAGGTAGATTCGGACTCATAGCGACCCTATAGGACAGAGTAGAACTGCCTAGGAGGGTTTCCAAGGAGCGCCTGGTGGATTGGAACTGCTAACCATTATACCACCAGGGTTTCCTCCTATATGCCAGTCATATTCAAAGTTTTCAAGTCTGTGGTCTTATTTCACAATGCTCTGACATATTTGGGAACCCAGGTGGCACAGTGCATAAGTGTTACGTCTGCTAATGAAAAGATCTCGAGTTCAAATCGTCCAGGTGTTCAATGGAAACTCTATGAGGCAGTTCTATCCTGACTTATAAGGTCACTATGAGTCAGAAACAGCTCAACAGAAGTAGACCTTTTGGTTTTGGTCTGAAATCTTTCTCTTTAAGAAATTACTCTGAAATCCACTGGGAAAAAAGACTCTTATGTTCACCAGCAAACCAACTTCAAAAGGTTGATAATAACACTTTTAAAAAGCGATTCAATATATACATTCTTTGGAAATAGAACAGGTAACAGTAAAACAGCAGAATGTAGATTTGAAAAGAGATTCAGATGAGATCAGCAAAGGAAGTGAATATAAACAACATTTACATTTTTAAAGAGATTCATAGACAATTAACAAGAAAAGGAGTCACAGTTTCGGGGAAGTAGAGGAGGAAGGGGACTAAAATTAGGACTTTTCAACTGTACGTCAATGACTTTAAACTCCCAGAAACCCTGGTGGTGTACTCCGTTAACCGCTACGTCTGCTACCCAAAAAGTTGACAGTTCAAAGCCACTAGGTGTTCCCTGGAAACTCTATGGGGCAGTGCTACCCTGACCTCTAGGGTCACTACAAGTCAGGCCAGACTTTACCGCAGTGGATTTGCTTTTCGGTTTTTAAACTCTTAGTATAGGTGGTATAATGTTATTTTGATTGTGAGGGACCTCTGCTCTCATCTGGCGTTTTGTATGTTTCCATTAGATCAAACTCGTTAATTGTGCAGTTAAAAGTCTGTATGCTTTTGTGACTGTGTGCAGTTCTATAATTAAGACATTAGTAAGTTATAGTCACTCACTGTGGGTAAATATGGACTATCCAACAATTGATGTTTCAAAATTTGGGTAATCACTTGGAAAAAAAGTTGATTCCATATCTCACAACATACAGAGGAGTGAATTCTAAAAGTTATCAGAGTATACAGTATAGTGAATTCTAAATGGTATTGGAGATTTATAAAAGCAAAGCTTACAAGAACTTTAAAAACACAAATAAGTAAAAAATAATAATTTTAAAAGATGGAAGCCTATTTTAATTGCGATTCAAAATGTAAAATTTTTAGAGGAAACTACTGATAAATTTGACCTTAGGAAAGTTTCTGAAAGAGTGGTAAAGGTATATATAGCTAATCTTTCTTAGTCCATCTTCCTTTTTTTTTTTACTTTCCAGATTTTCTGCAACAAACTTGTAGTTAGATGAATAATCAGGGAAACAAAACAGAACAAAAACTTCTGTGTGACAAAATAAAACTCCACGAACAAAGTCAAAACAACTTTCATGTTGGGAAAATATACTCGTTATTCATAACACTGTTAAATGACAGATTTTGGAGTCAAGTTATAAAAAAAAATTGACAAAGATTTTATTTGGTAGTAAACCAACTTGCTGCAGTAAGTTAAGCTTGGCACACAAGAGGAGACACCAAAGACATGAATTTGCAAAAGATAGTAATCCTCTTTTTTGGAAATAAATATATGTGTTTGTGTGTATGTGTACATATGTGGAAACTTAGAGGAAATTAGTTGAGCAAAACAAAACAGAAAACAAATATTTTCTAGATAAGCGAAGGTGGGTATCTTTTGAAGGGGGAACAAATTTTTTATTGTGCAGTGTATCCTTTCTTGTATCCTGGGAGCAGAGTTTTGGGCTCTACTATGATGAAAGATCAAGAGCATGCGGGTTGGAAAAATACGAGTTAAGGCAGGTTTATAGGTGGAAGCATCCGGAGCTGGTGACGGTCGTTTCTGGTTGACATCACAGACGGATCCTTCTCCTGTGTCAACTGGCATAGGCTTGATTGCGATACAAAAAGAAAACATCTCCCAAATCTCAGTGGCTTGAACAATAAAAGCTTATTCCTAATTCATTCTCTCTCTCTCTCTCTTTCTCTCTCTCTCTTTTCCTCTCCTCTATTTGTTGGCTGGTGACTTTGGTCTGTAATGTTTTCTGTCTGGGATTTAGGGTGATAGAATGGCTTTTATTATAGTATTTTAAATTGCTCTTTCAGGGGGAAGGAGAGTTATGGAGATTCATGCACATGCTTTTAAAGTTCCCAGTGAGAAGTGGTATACAACACCTTCACATTTTGGGAATGTCTTAGTTATCTAGCACTTTTATAACAAAAATACCACAAGTACATGGCTTTAAAAAGATAACTTGTATCTTGTCGCAGTCTAGTAGGTTAAAAAGTCCAAATTGAGGGCATCAGCTTCAGGGGACATCTTTCTCTGTTGGCTCTATAAGGTCCTTGTTACAAATTGTCCCCTGGACTGAGTTACAGGATACACATATTCCCAGCTGATGTCAACCAAAGTGACAATAGCTTGTCTTTTAGTTTCAGGTCTTTTGTTGCAAATTAAGTGACCCTTATGTAACCTATTTATTGCCTTTTTTTTTTTTATTTTTATGCTCTTTGTTGGTGATTTCATTGTTTAAATTGCTCCCAATCATCGCGCTGCGGGGCTGTCTAGTGTTTCTGAGCATAAGAACGTTGTAACGTGCCTTACAGAGATACATGTTTGTCAGATAAACTTCATTCAGGCATAGTGCTGTTGGTACGAGTTCAGTGTTGATGAATCAATTTAATACACCCAGAAAAAGTATGAGAAAATTCTCCCATCTCTAAGTGAGACCTCTGGGAAGTACTAAAGTAGTATCTATACTGTATGATGGATCTGTCTGTGGAGAAGCTGCTAAATTTATGGATCATGAAATGACAACCAATTTAAAAAGAAAGTGTAGTGGACAGTGTTGTTGTGAGGTTAAAAGCCAAAGAAATTTACAGACATGTTATCTAGCGGCAAGCAAATGTTAATTTTTTCTTGGGTGGTGTTTTATTGTAAAGAAATATGCATGTAAGTATAAGAAAAATGTATTAAATAAGATGTCTTTAAACACATAAAACAAGGTTATGTATTAGTTGGTTAATGAGATGTTGTGACCCGAGGCTCGTAGGAATCTAACCATGTATGTCTTCTTAGAGCAATGGCTGATATTTGCCAACTCAGTGTTTGTAGTGACTTTATGAGAACATAACTACTGTGATTAATGAGAATCAACCATTATATCCTGAAGGTCTTTATCTATCAATACACACACAGTTCTTTCATTCTTTTTAAAAAATTATATGAAATACTGTGGAGGCTTGCATGTTGCTGTGATGCTGGAAGATGTGGCACCAGTGTTCAAATACCAGCAGAATCACCCATCGTGAACAAGATTCAGATGAGCTTCCAGAGTAAGACAGAGTAGGAAGGCAGACTTAAAGATCTACTTCTGAAAAAATTAGTGCCAGTGAAAACCTTATAAGTATCACCAGGACATTGTCTGATAATACGGCCAGAAGATTAGCCCCTCAGATTGGAAGGCACTCAAGAGACGACTGAGGAAGAGCTCCCTCAAAGTACAGTTGACCTTAATGACATGGACAGAGTCAAGATTTGGAGACCATCGACTGCTGATGTGAGTGATGAGAACAGCTTTGATACCCATTAATATGAGCCCAGGATATTTGGAAATCTTCAAAGGTGAAATCGTGTACATAAAGAACAATTTCCTGGGTGTTAGTAAGCTAAAATGGACTGGTATTGGTCATATCTAATTGGACAATCATATGATTTACAATGCTGGGAAGGACAAATTGAGGAGGAATGATGTTGCATTCATTGTCAAAAAGAATACTTCAAGTTCTATCTTGAGGATAGAACCTCAGTGACAGGGTAATATCCATAAATTTACAAGGAAGACCAATTAATTCAACTATTATCTGAATTTAGCAGCAACCACTAAGACCAAAGTGAAAACCATGGAAGATTTTTACCAATCTCTGCAGTCTGAAACTGATCAAGCATGTAATCAAGACACATCAGTTACTGGTAACTGGATTGCAAAAATTGGAAACAAAAAAGAAGGAATGTTAGTTGAAAAATATGGCCTTGTGATAGAAATGACACTGAAGATCATAAGACAGAATTTTGCAAGACGTACAACTTCTTCATTGCAAATATCTTTTTTTTCCGAAAACGTAAACAGAAGCTGTACACATGGATCTCGTCAGATGGAATACAGGAATCATAACTGCAGAAAGAGGTGTTGTAAAGTCCATTTCCACTTGTCAGAACAAGGCCAGGAGCCAGCTGTGGAACAGATCAATTGTTCACATGCAAGTTCAAGCTGAATTTGAAGAAAATTTGAACAACTCCGTGAGAGCAGAAGTATGACAATGAGCATGTCCCTCCTGAATTTAGAGACCATCTCAAGAATAAATTTGGTGCATTGAACACTAATGATGACAGACCAGACAAGTGGTCTGATGGCATCAAGGACATCACATGTGAGGAGAGCGAGAAGTCATTAAAAAGACAGGAAAGAGAGAAAACACTGACAAGGATGTCAGAAGAGACTCTGAAACTTGCTCTTGACCATAAAGTAGCTAAAGCCAAAGGAATGAATGATGAAGTAAAAGAGCTGAACAGAAGATTTCAAATAGCAGCTACAGAAGACAAAGTAAAGTATTGCAGAGGAATGTGCAGAAATGTGGAGCAACACAAACAGGAAGAAGACACTCAGCATCTTTCAAGTTGAAAGAACTGAAGAAAGAAGTTTAAGACACGAGTTTCAATATCGAAGGATTCTATGGGGAAAGTATTAAACGACACTGGAAGCTTCAAAATAAGATGGAAGGAATAAACAGAGTCACCATACCAAAAAAGAACTGGTCAACATTGAACCCTTTCAGGAGATAGCGTGTGATTGAGAACTGACGGTACTAAAGGAAGAAGTCCAAGCTGCACTGAAGGAATTCACAAAAAAAAAAAAAAAGAGTTGAGGAATTTGTTGGCATACTAATTGAGATGTTTAAATAAATGGACGCAGTGATGGTAGTGCTCACTCATACACACCAAGGAATTTAGAAGAGAGGTGCCTGTCCAATTGACTGGAAGAGATTCATATTTGTACTCATTTCAAAGAAAAGTGATCCAACAGAATGTGGAAACTGTCAATTTCATTAAAATCACACAAAAATAAAATTTTGTTAAAGATCATTCAAAAGTGTATGCAGCAGTACACCTCCATGTAACTGTCAGAAATTCAACTCAGATTCAAAAGGTGACATGGAAGAAGAGTATTGTTGCTGATGTCAGATGGATCATGGCTGAAAGCAGAGAATAACAGAAAGATGTTTACTTCTGTTTTATTGACTTTGCAAAGGCAGTCAACTGTGTGGATCATAACAAATTATGAATGACATTACAAAGAATTGTTATTCCAGAACACTTAGTTGTCTTCATGAAGAACCAGTACTTAGACCAACGAGCAGTCTTTCAAACAGAACAAATGGGTTTTGAGCTGTTGGAAGTTAAGAAAGGTGTTCATCAGGGCTGTGTCTTTCCACCGTATTTATTATGTATTTTAAGCAGATAATCTAAGAAGCTGGAGTGTATGAAGAAGAATGTGGCATCAAATTGGAGGAAGACTCATTAACAGCCTGTGATATGCGGATGACATGTCTTTGGTTACCGAAAGTGAAGAGGACTTAAGTATTTCCTGATGAAGATCAAAGTTCATGGCTTTCAGTTACGGATTATAGTTCAACACAAGATAAACAAAAATCTTTATATCTGGACCAACAAGCAGTGGCATGATAATAACTGCAGTCACAAAGAATTTCATTTTATTTGGATCCACAATCAACACCCACAGAAACAGCAGTGAAGAAATCAGACACATTGCATTAGGCAAATCTGCCACAAAAGACCTTCTTCAAGTCTTTAAAAGCAAAGATTTCACTATAAGAACTAAGGTTCAGCAGATCTAAGCCTTAGTGTTTTCAGTCACCTCACATGCATGTGAAGGCTAGACAATGTGTAAGGAAAATAGAAGAAGAATTGATACCTTTAAATTATGGCCTTAGCGAAGAATATTGACCGGACTGCCAGGAGAACAAAGAAATCTGTCTTGGAAGAAGTACAGCCAGAATGCTCATTAGAAGAAAGGATGCCAAGTCTTTGACTCGTACACTTTGTGCATGTTATGACAAGTGACAAGTCCCTGGAGAAAGACACTATATAGGCTTGGTAAGAGGGTCAGCAAAATAGAGGAAGATCTTCAGTGACATGAATGGGTACAGTGGCTGCAACAGGGAGCTCCAGCCTTACAACACACATGAGGACGGCCCAGGGCCAGGCAGAGCTTCATTATGTTGTGCATAGGGTATAACTATGAGTCAGAATTGACTCTCTGGCACCTAACAACAATAACGGAGTTATAGCCATTTAGAAAAATTCCTGGCCATTTTTTATAGTTTGTACCTGCCAAGGATTGAATTTCATCTTCCCAAAAATGTGTGTAGTATTTTGGCTAGGTCCTGAGTCCTGGTGTTGTGTGGTGTTCCTCTGTGTGGTAAATCCTGCCTCTGGGATACTAATGAAGGAGGATGGGCAGCAGCTGTATTGGTGGGGCAGGATTTAATGTATGAGGTTGTATTGTACCTTGAGGCAGCCTTTCAGGATTTAAAGAAAAGGAAATCGAGCAGAGATTTGGGAGCTTCCAACCACCAAGAAAGCAGTGCTGGGAGCAGAGTGCAACCTTTGGAAAGGACCTGGGTCCCTGTGCTTTAGAAGCTCCCAGTCCAGGGCAAGACTGACAATAAAGACCTTCCTCCAGAGCCAACAGATATGGTTTTCTCCTGGAGCTGAAGCCTTAAATTTGGACTTTTAACCTACTGGGCTGTGAGACAGTAAAATTTATCATTTTAAAGCCATTCGCTTGTGACTGAGACAATATTCTTGCTCTCTACAAACATCTTTACTCTCTGTAGCCAACTCATGTGTTGCTATCTTGCATTCTGTTTCATTTGTTTTATTCTGTTGCTCACTATTTCTGTATTTGAACCCCTCAGTGGTCTAAATTGGCTATTCTCACTTATCTTTTGTTATAGATTGAGTTGTGATGCCCAAAATGTGTGTTAGAACCCTAACCACTAAGCCTGTGGGTATAATAATACTTAGAAATAAGGTTTCTTTGTTATGTGGATTAGATTGTACCTCAGTAGAGTGGGTTCCAAACAATTCCTTCTAGTTCTAAAAAAATGGACACAGAGATACATGCGTGCTGAGGAAGGCAGATGCCAAATGAAGACGGACAAAGAACCAAGACACTAACAGCAAGGAAGGAATCCACATTGCTAAGACCCAAATAGGGACTTTGAGCCTCCAGAACTGAGAAAATACATTTCTGTTCTTTAAAGCAACCAACGACAGTCTTTCGGTTATAGCAAGTATTGGAAAGTAAGACACCTTTATATACAGTTACCTTTATTCATTCTTCTTTTGAGTTAATATTTAATGAAATAAAAACCATAGGCACCCTGAAGTCATAAAATAGAGATGCCTTCCTCCATCGGGGATAAATATTTACTCTTCTGATTTCAGAAACGTGGTCTCCTTCTTGGCGTTTCTAGTCCACCTTGGCGACTTTAGTGTAGCTCCTGCTGATGTCTTGGCTTACGGCCAGCAGTAACAGTTGTCCTCACTTTGCTTGGGCCAAGGCTTAGTCTTGTGGTCATCCACTGTGCCTTTGGTGCTTGCGCTGAATGTAGCTCAGTTTCTGAATAACATGACTACTAAATCGACATTCACTAAAAAAAAAAAAAAATTTTTCTTCCTGGATGAAAAAAATACCTAAAAATATTTGTTGTAGATTATTCAGGATTCAGGTTTATTAGAGTGAAATTATGCTTATCTTTTGAAAGCAGTATCTATTTGACCTATTACCCTAAGCGGTTTATTCCTTGTTTATTTATACCACACAGCCATGAGATATACCTGAGAATCTTGCCACCTGTGATAGTAATAGCCCAGGGTGAGCAGGTAACTCCACCTCACAAGGTCATCCAGGGAGCCATCTACATATACGTCGTGTTTCGGTAAGACAAAAGCTCCCTTCCTGTTCATCCCTCTGTGCCTCCATACAACAACGTGGTCCACCGCCATCACATGCACATCCCAGCTGCAAGCAGGAATAAAGAGCTCAAGACTGGGTAAGCGATTTTTCTGCAAGCCAGGAATGACCTGAAAGTTGTACCACCACTCCTGCTCATATTAGCTTGTCCTGAGCTGGCCTTATGGTCACATCTAGCTGTAAGGGGGGCTCTAAGTGTAGCTTTTATCTGGACAGCCACATTCCCAGGAGAAAGCGGAGAATGGACTGACAGAGCAATTAGCAGCCTGTCATGTCAGCCCTGCCACATGAAAGAGAGAAGATGTGAGGAGTGAAAGTGTACAATCTGGTTTAAATTTGCATGCCCGCCTATGTGCAGTTCCTACTGCTCTCCTTACCTGGTGACAGCATACCACTCCTTTCTGTTACACACGTCATATCCTCTTCGCAATGTCTGCTCTTCTCCACCCTCTCCACTCCCCTCTAGTAAGAGGCCAGTAGAACGACACCCTATAGACACAAAGAACCATAAAGTGCACACATGATGTGATCACTCTGTGTCGCCGAGTCCAATCCATTCCTGTCTGAGGAGGTGGCCTCAGTAATGATTTATGAACAGGAACAGCATCAGATCTAGGGGGCCATGCTCCCAGGGGAACCCCCAGGCCTTTGGACCATCAGTTGCAATCTTTTAGTGGAGTTCTCAGGGTGCACCCTTTTTATTCTCGTGTTGCCACTGGGGCTCAACTTCGTGAGACCCATCACAGCTGTCATTGATGGTGGCCGGGCACCATCTGGTTCTTCCAGTCGCATGTTGATGTAGTCACCCATTTACATGGGTCTTTCTGTCTTCTGGGTTCTCTTTCCCCCCATGTGGTTTTTGTCCTTGGCGATCATCTGTTCCAGCCGAGTTGGAGCCATTTGGTCTACCTCAGATGGCAGCTTGGCAGCTTTTAAGACCCCAGATGCCACTCACCAATATGGGTTGGAGAAGAGTCTCTTAGCAATAGGCTTGTTATGCCAATTGGTCTCAACATCCCCTGAGAGCATGGTCCCCAGACCCCTGCTCCAGATGCAAGAATTTTTAAGGAGTGTGTTCTGTAAGGAGGAGAGGTTAGGCCTGGCTGTTCAGGCTCTGAGTTAGTATTACTTTTGTTCAGACACCTGGAGATCATATAATTTCCCGTGATTCCCTTTGAATGTGGTTTCTGGTACATGGTTAGTTTCTTTGCCTTGATCTTCAAAAGTTTATAAGGACCAGTCTCAATCTAAGAAACCAAAACAGTGGTGACTAAGTGTGAAGTCCTGGTCTAAGAGATCCATTACTCCCCAGAGACATCTCCAGGGCTATAACAACTCTCCCTGAATGTCATGCTGGAGAACTCTGGAATCTTTTGATTAAAATGTAAATTAACCTATACCAAGTTCATGTTCTTGTTGTTTTGCATTCTAATGTGACGAACTAAGGTGACATATTGGTTTTCATTATCTACTGAAAGAGCTGGATTTTCCCAATTTGTTCAGTGTTAATAAAGTGCTTCCTCATGGGAACACCTTGTAACACGAAGTCTTAGTGTCCGTGGTCCTGTATTTTTCGATAGTCTCCTCACCTCCATCCTGTCTTTTAAAGACAATATTGAATAGGGTTTATTTGTTTAAAGGAAGAAGCTTTGACAGCAGAGGGAGCACAAGAATATTAAAATCTCGCAGTGATGCCCCAGGTAGCCAGAGCTGAGGTTTAGGTTTAACATAGGATCCCCGTGTGTGTGTGTGTGTGTGTGTGTGTGCACATGTGTGTGTGTGTATGCAAGAGAAAGAGACAGCTAGATAGAGAGAGGGAGACAGAAGAAACGTCCACTTGAGCATGGGGTCAATAGTCACTCTGAATCAACATACACCAATAAAGACCACTTGATTTGCCTCCTCTTCCGCGGACAGTTCACTTGCTGGGGCTGCAGATTTAGTGGCGCGCCTTCTGTGACACCTTTCTGAGCTTGTTTTTATTTTTAAGGAGTCACAGTTCTCTGCTGCAGAACCTGGGTGGGAGAAACAACCACGCGTGCCTGGGCTGCAGCGGTGAGGTCAGGGGGCCGAGATGCACTTCCATCCCCCGGGAGAGGTCTGTGCTACGGATCCGCGTAGGTCCGGGCTGGGGGGTCTCGTTCAAGTTCACGCCTCAGACCTGCTACCTGCGGAGACTCAGGACCAGAAAAGCCTAGAGAGAAGGTGAGGCATGGACAAGGGGAGAAGGAAGCAAGGAAACGCCCCTTGTTAAATCCAGGGTTCTTCACACAGTCCAAGTTCAGAGATGCTCGCTCCGGATGTCAGGACTGTCTGCCTGGGGCCAGCCATTGTCTATGAAGAAAAAGATGAGCCTTCTTTTCACGTTTCCATCTGTCTGGACAGTCTCTTAGAGTAGGGTCAAGACAGATGGGCAGCTGGCAGTTCAACCTACTCACCTGTAAGAAGTGTGGGTGCATTTTACATGTTCTTCTGGCTAGCAGAATGCTTTCCAATTCCTTTCCACGGAGTACAAATATCAGGGTCTTGAAGAAAGGACAATGGTGCTGAAGTCAATGGCACTGTCATCTGTTCTCACTAACATTAAAATCTGGATGTCACCGGTGCATTCTGGACTAGGGAGGGTCAGGGTTACTTGGCTATAATTCAGAGGAAGCTTTAGGTGGAATTCGTTTTCAGAGGTGGTCGCTCCTGTCTTGAACACAAAATAAAATAAAACAATTATATGAAACGTTTCCTGCTATTAAAAGGACAGGTTTCCTATCTGACTGTCACTCTTTGCCAGGGGATGTAGCTCAGTGGTAGAGCGCATGCTTCGCATGTATGAGGCCCCGGGTTCGATCCCCGGCATCTCCAAGGCTTTAGTTGGGGGTGATACTTTTCTTAATGTAATTCACCCTGTAGCCTAGAATTATTAAGCAGTTTAGTCTTTTCTCATCTTTGCTTCTATTGTTTCCTTTAAGCCAAGTTATTTCGTGTCTTTGTTTATTTTTCTTCTGTTTAGTTTATTGACAACCTCTGTATTCCCCACTTTCTGAAAACTCCCTGGGGCAGGTGTTTTATATGTAATGAGCTGAGTAAAGCCAGAGGAACAATTCAGAAATAATTTAATACCACAGATACATCCAGGAAGACGGAATATAGCTGCCCATCAAAGACTGCTTTAGTCTCAGTTAGATGAGGCTCTGTTCTCACTCTCTGGTTGGGGATAAAATCAGTAAAAATAAATCGCCTGTTAGTAATTTTGAGCTGAGAGGTAGCATCCCATTTTAGCATTTAGGTAGAAGTTGCCTATTAGTCTTTAAGGCTTCACCTTAGGGACCATAAGAGGAGTTTTCTGATGTGCTGTAGCTGTTAACCATTTTGTTGCTGTAACTTTGACCCTACTCAAGGATTCTGTGTGGGAGAGCTGGTCATAGTGTACCCAGAAGGGCTGAAAAAGAAGTAAAAGTTACAAGCAGCCTGTCGAAATGGAAGCTAAAGTTGGTAATAAGCCCAGAAAAGATGGCCTGACAGCACTGAGAACCCAGCTGAGGTTGCATTCTGAGCAACTGTAGTGAAATGACTTTTCAGGTTTCTGTGATTTCTGCATTTCATTTGTTTATTCCTTGATTCAATTGAGTGGCTTGGAATATTGGTAGTTTATTTACTTTATTGTTTTTGTTCACTTTAAAATACACACTAAAACGTAAAAAAGTACTTTTCTCTTTTGTTATTTTAAAGAGAAAATCCAACCATCTACCTGTAAACAGCTGATATTTGACAAAGGCCCAAAGGCCATGAAGTGCGAGGAAAAACAGCCTCTTTAACAAATGGATATCCATTTAACAAACTGGATATCCATCTGCAAAAAGCTGAAACAAGACCTATATCTCACACCAGGCACAAAAACAAACTCAAAATGGATCGAAGACCTAAACATCAAATCTAAAATGATAAAGATTATGGAAGAAAAAATAGGGGTAACACTGGAAGTTCTAATATACAGCTCAAACAGACTACAAAATATTACTAACAATGCTCAAACAGTGGAAGAGAAAATAGATAAATGGGAACTACTAAATACCAAGCACTGATGTTCATCCAAAGACTTTACCAAGACAGTGAAAAGACTGTCTACAGACTGAAAAAAATAATTGGCAGCCATGTAGCTGATCAGCATCTAATTTCCATAATCTACAAGGTCCTGCAAAATATTAGCAAGAAAAAGACAAATAACCCAGTAAAACAATGATCAAGGGATGTGGACAGACACTTCTCCAGAGAAGACATCCAGGCAGCCAAAAAGACGTGTGAAGAAATATTACTCATTACAGAAATCCAAACCCTAACTACAATGAGATACTATTTCACCCCGACAAGGCTGGCACTAACTCAGAAAACACAAAATAACATGTTGAAAAGGCTGTGAAGAGACTGAAATTCCTTTACACTGCTGGTGGGACTATAAGATGGCACACCCTCTTTGGAGAGCAATTGGGTGCTCTCTGTTTTAAATTTTTTTTTTATTAAATAAACAATGAAAGTGTACCTACTCTGTGCTTACAATATTGGGTTACGATGGGAGGAGTACACAAGTTGTGTTGAAGTCCCATTAACATTGATCTTCTTACTAATGTGTGTTGTCATCAATTTCACCCAACCAAATTTCTAATAACTATCTAATCTAAACCCTCGCCCCTCCCCCTCCCACTCTCTCACCCTCCCCACCCTTGTAGCCGCCAAAGAGTCTTTCCTGTTATGTATGCTTTTAAGTTTTTATCGTAGGGGTCTCATATAACAATTGTCTTTCTGTCGCTGACTAGTTTCACTCAACATAACGTCCTCCAGTTGAGACCAAATTGAGAGATGTTTCCTCCTATCATCGTTGTTCTTTATCAACGCATAGTACTCCACTGAGTACGTATACCAAAGCTGACCCATCCATTCTTCCGTTGTTGGGCATCTGGGTTGATTCCATGTTTTTGCTATCATGGACTGTGCTGCAATGAACATTCGTGTCCATGTATCAGTTGGTGTGAATGGCCTTGATTCTGTAAGATATATTCTAAGCAGAGGAATTACTGGATCAAATGGTATATCTATATCCATTATTTTAAGGTAACGCCAACTTGCTTTCCAAAGACGTTGCATCATTCTGCAATCCCACTAACAGTGAAAGAGAGTTTCAGTCTCTCCACAGCATCTCCAACATTTAGTGTTTTGCATTTTTTGGATCATGGCCAATCTTGTTGGAGTGAGATGGTATCTCATTGTCGTTTTAATTTGAATTTCCTTAATAATTAATAATCCTGAGCATGTCTGCATGTGTTTTTTGGCTGCCTGGATCTCCTCTTTAGAGAAGTGTCTGTCCATCTCCTTTGTCCATTGCTTAATTGGATGATTTGTCTTTTCCTTATTGACATTTTGTAGTACCTTATAGATTATGGAGATCAGGCATTGGTCTGACATAGAGTTGCCAAATATTTTTTCCCATTCTGTAGATGGCCTTTTAATTCTTTTGATGAAGTATTTGGATGAACAGAAGCATTTGATTCTTATTAATTCCCATTTATCTATTTTCTCTTCTGATGAATGTGTTTTATTCATCAGATTTTTAAGTCTGTCTGTATTGTGTATTAAAACTTCCATTGTTGATCCTATTTTATCTTGGATGAACTTTATCATTTTAGCTTTTATATTTAGGTCTTTTATCCAATTTGAGTTGATTTTTGTATAAGGTGTGAGATATGGGTTTTGTTGCAATTTTTTGCAGAGGGATATATAATTATGCCAGCACCATTTGTTAAAGAGACTGTTCTTACCCCGGTTTAAAATCTTAGGACCTTTGTCAAAAATTAGCTGTTCACAGGAGGGTGGTGACATCTCTGGGGTCTCTACTTTGTTCCATTAGTCTATATGTCTCTTTTTGTACCAGTACCAGACTGTTTTGACTACTGTGGCAGTGTACTAGGTTTTAAAGTCAGGTAGTGAGAGGCCTCCCAGCATGTTCTTCTTTTTCAGTAGTGCTTTGCTTATTCAGGGCTTCTTCCCTTTCCAAATAAAGCCGATAATTTGTTTCTCCATCTCATTAAAAAATGTCGCTGGAATTTGTATTGGGATTGCATTATGTAAGTAGATTGCTTTGGGCAAAATAGACATTTTCACTATATTGAATCTTCCTACCTATGAGCAGGGCAGATTACTCCACTTATGCAAGTCTCTCCTAGTTTCTTGCAGCAAGGTCTTGTAGTTTTCTCTGTAAAGATCTCTTATTTCTCTGGTTAGATTTATTCCTAGGTATTTTATCTTCTTGGGGGCTATAGTAAATGGAATTGATTTGGTGATTTCTTCTTCAATAATTTCACTGTTGGTATAAAGGAATCCTATTGATTTAGTTATGTTTATCTTGTATCCCGATACTTTGCTGAATTCTTCTGTTAGCTCTAATAGTTTAAAAAGCTTAAAAAGCTAGAAATAAAAATACCATACAATTCAGCAATCCCACTGCCTGGACTATATCCTGCCAAAATAAAGGCTGTCACAACCAACAGATATGTGCACATGAATGGTTATTGCAGTACTGCCCACGATAGCAAAAAGATAGAACATACTCATCAACAGATGAATGGATAAACAAATTGTGCTATATTTACACAGCAAAACACTATACAGTGATAAAGAACACCAATGATTTTATGAAACATCTCATAACCTGGAATCAACTGGAAGATGTCAATCAGCTGCAAGGGGACAAATATTGTATTAGAACACTATCACAAAGACTTAAGAAAAGACTTGTGGACAGAACAAAATATTCTTTAATTGCTGCAAGTGTGGGAAGGAAGGGAGAGGATTATTCATAGATTAGGTAGTTGATAGGAAGTGCCATAAAACAAGACAAATTTTAATCCCGTTGGTGAACTTCAGCACCCTTAATTTGTGAAATACAGCCTTAAAATAAACCGTCAGCAGATATTATTTAGTGACCAATCTTTGAACTACCATGAAAGGACCTTGAAAATTTTTAATAAACACATAATTTTAAATCTCACATCAATTCCCTTTTTCCTGACACATCATATGTTTAAGTGTCTACATGTGAACACAACTGAAGAGGAAACAGAACAGAGAATGAAAAGCTGATGGGAAGAGAAGTAGAAGTTTTTCCTGAATAACAAGGATATGGGGACATTGCCTCAGAGTCAGTACCAAACAGTGGTTCGGTCTTGTATGAGCTCTTGGAAACTTATGAGTTCTAGCTATTGGTTGTGAGAATAGTATTTTGCATTTTTAGAACTAAAAGAGTAATATATAGTATTCCACTCATTAATATCTTATCTGCACCTACAGGCAGTTGCAGCTTTTGTACAATTATTATTTTATCAGATCCTTGAGTTTGTGAATTTTACATTGTTGGGTGTTGGATACTTCAATATTCCCGTTAATCTTCAGCTTCATTCTGGGATGTAGTTATTTAGAAACACTCGGATCCTTTTAGGCCTTGCTTTTAAGATTTATTAGGTGGAATGAGATAAATTGTCCACTAATGAGACAAGATCTTTCTTGTCACTACCTAGCCCATTGTATAATGAAACTTTCCAGTCTCACTGGTAGGAATAGGTACTATTCCTAGCTCTGTCTGAGTGTTCTCTTCCCTTCTATGAAGATATAAAAAAATCTGCACTTTTTCACTTCTCTGTTCAGTTATGACACCAGCTGCCCATGAAATACTTCTGTCTTTGACCCTAGCCACCAAGAGCTAGGTAAGATCTCACGAGTTAAAAGGACATTGTTTCAATCAGCGAGTCCTGCTGTAACAGAAGTACCACAAAGCAGATGGCTTTAACAAAGGAAGGTTTATGATTCCACAGTCTGGTGGGTTACAGGACTGCATTCAGGATGTCCACTCCAGGAGAAGCACTTTCCCTCTGTCAGCTCTGGAGGAAAGTCCTTCTATGCATCAGTCTTTGTTCAGGGAGCATCTCAGGACAAGAAGTTTGGGTCTGAAGGATGCACTCTTCTCCCGGTGCTGCTTTCTTGATGATATGATGTTCCCAACTCTCTGTTTGCTTCCCTTTCCTTTTCTCTGTCATAGGACGAAAGGATGAAAGGTGGTGCAAGCTACACTCCAGGGAGACTCCAATGGAGCAAGGAGGTACTCTTAGGAAGGTATTCACAGTCCCACCCTAATCTCTGACATAATCCACTTTGTTAACCACGGGCAGAGATTAGGATTTACAGCATCGTAAAATCACAAAATAGAGGGCAGTCACAGAATACAGGGAATCCTGGCCCAGACAAATTACTACGTATGTTTTGGAGGGTCATGATACAATCCATGACAGACCCCATCCTTCAGAATGCCAAGTTGTTCTAAGACTTCAGATACCAGCTACAAGTTTGGAAGTGCCCTTGTTTCTCTCATTTCTGAACTGTTAGCTCCTGCTACTCCTTTGGGATACACAATTTGCTGAAATGACTCACAGCACTCATGGAAAGCACTATACTCCATGCTTGCAGTTTAGCTGTAGGGAAAAAGAATGCAGAACAAGTCTGGGAGGGTTCCCAAAACGGAGCTTCCACATCCCACAGGTTACACTACCCTCCCACGTTCACGTTCACGGATGTCTTTCACTACTCAGGAAGCTCATGGAAATTCAGTGTCTAGAGCTTTTTATTTAGTGTTTTATCATGTCGTGCAAACTCTAGCTCAGTAGATATCATGAAGTTATCACGAGGTGTTTTTTCTGGCTTGACTAGCCACCACCAGAGTCACTGTATCACCTCACCTAACCTGTCATTTAGGTATGGCTTGGATTCCTGATGCAAAACGTTTAAATTCCAATGTTCTTTCTTTTTTTTAAGAGATTATGTCTCAACAACCAAAGGCAAAGACCAGATTCCTTGGGTGAAGATAATGTGAACCCTATACCCCTATTCTTCTCAAATTGTTCTTTCCCTTGCCTTGGGTACCTTACTCACATGAACAGTGCTGCTGCATACTGATGGGGGAAGCTCCTTAAAACTTGGTTTCTTTGTGTAGCTCCTTGATCTCTGGTACTTAATCTTGTGGACATCCTGTGGAGTATTGGTCTCCCCAGACTGCAGAGGGCTGTACCTGCTTCTCCTCGTCCCGTGCTATTGTCTGAAAACCCTCTCAAGGCAGCAAGTGGAGGCAGTTGTGCTCATATTGCTTTCTATTTTTCAGAAAGCACTGTCCTTTATTGACTGATGTTCAGCATCTTGAAAATCATAGTTTCATTTATTTTGCCAATTTTAAAAAATATTTTTGGCTGATTCATGTGGGAGAGTAATTCTGGTCCTTGTTATTCCATCTTGATCAGAAGTGGGAAGTCCCCATGTAACAGTTTTAAAGATAAAAACGAATTATGTCTGAAGAAATAAGACAAAACCATGGCTCCCAAAATGTCATGTTCCCATGAATACGTGTTAATAGTTATCTGGGACTTTTGTAGGGTTTGCCACTTATCCTACATCTAAGTATTGAGGTCTATTTAATTATGTGAACATAGGAGCCGCAGGAAACATTTAACACTATTACTTTTTTTTTCCTGAGCAAGGAGAAATTTTTCTTGAAGTATTGAGATTATTGTGTGATTTTTCCTCTTGAATCCTCTGTGATGTTGAATTAGATTAATGGGTTTTGTAATGTATTTCTTTAATAAAACCCATTTCACAATGATACATTTTAAAGTATATTTCTATTTATGTTTGCAAAGAGTTTTTTAAATTATAATCTTGCCTCTTTGTTCATTAGTAAAAATATCCTATAATTTTTCTTTATTTTCACTGAGTGTTGGTATCAGTATTCAAGGCAGTCTTCTAAAATAACTTACAGAACTTTTTTATTGCTTGAAATATTTTGTATAACATAGGTGTTATCACTTTCTTTATGACTTCATAGAACTTGTGAGTACATTTTACTCAGGATGGAAATTATATTTTGTGCAAACTTAGTTTTTATATATTTCTATCAATTTCCCAGTTTTTCCTTGGTGGAACTGAGAAAATTTGAAGGAAATTTTATGATTTCTCATGTTGAAAGTCTCGTTAGTACTGAAAAGAATTTTCCTGATGATTCATTTATACAAGCTTCTATCCCTCTATCCATCCACCCATTTACTATTTTTATAGCATTTCAAATATTTGCTTGTGCCAGGTGTCTAAGTTATCTAGTGCTGCTATAACAGAAATACCATAAGTGGATGGCTTTAACTAACAAAAACTTATTTTCTCACCATTTGGGAGGCTAGAAGTCTTGAATTTAGGGTTGCAGCTCTAGGGGAAGGCTTAGTCTCTCTGTCAGCTGTGGAGGAAGGTGCTTGCCTCTTCTGAGCTTCCGGGCAATCTTCATGTGCTTGGCATTTCTCTTTCCCCATCTCTTTGCTAGCTTGTATTTAATCTCTTTTATATCTCAAATAAATTGACTCAAGATACATCCCATGCTATGTCTGCCTCATTAATACAACAAAGACAACCCATTCTCAAACTGACTTATAACCACAGGTGTAGAGGTTAGGATTTATAACACATTTGGGGGGGGGACACAAGTCAATTCATAACACCAGGT